>CM022302.1:263213393-265688579 GCA_011799875.1 Thinopyrum elongatum
AAAGGCAACGCTTTATAAAGAAGTTCTTTGGGGCAATTTCTTGAATTATCTTCCATCCATGGAGAGGGCTTGTTCCAGACCGCGTTAACATGTAATGTAAGTTCATCCATCTCAAGCCTCAAACTTTGTTCTAATATAGATTTGGATAGGCATCATTTCCCCACTGTTGTTTTTTATTTTGGTGTTTTACACTTCTGATTGGACTGTTTCAACCAACTACCAGTTTTAAATTGTTGTTGTTGAAAAACATGTTCCCTTATGCAAACAGATCCATTAATTTGTCTTCATCATATTTGTGAAAATGTTACGTGTCTCCTTGTTTCTCTTCAATGTCATATCTTTATGCCAGGCAGACTTTAGGGAGATAGTGAGGCCAAACCATCTTGAAGACGAGCGAGATGACCCCAAGGTCATGTCTTATTGAAGAAACGTGAGTTGAAACTACTCACCAGAAGCTGTTGGGAACACCTTCTGGGCAGTTGCTCCCTCCATCCAGTTTTGACTTCTTCAGTCTCCAGTTTAAGTGGAAGTCTTGCCTCAGGCTCAGCTCCAACTTGATGTCCAATGATGTAAAGAATACCTCAGAGGACACCCATGCTGTTTTTGCTACGAAGCTAGGGTTAGAGCATCACGTTGACACAACTGAGGTTCTCATAGCTTGTTCAGCTGCATTTTGGTGCACGTTCAGGCAGGCCTAATGGCTTCTGAAGTGCTTTCAAGTTGTGTGTATATTCTTTTGTCGGGCGTTTATATGACTGTGGCGACCTTGATGCCCGTCGGGTAGTACACCGCGGTTCCTCGTGCGCTTTATTTCACCGATGGTGAACCTTTGTGCCCGTGGAGTAATTGGCGTAATTTCTTATATGTATAGTCTAGGTTTTCTGGTCAGTAGTTGTGTAATTTAGGCGAAGCTAACGGATCCAATGGTTTCGGTCTTCATGCCAGGCCCGTAACTTCACTATTATGGGCGAAAACGTGGGCCTTATAATCCTCTGGGCCATTAGCAGGTTCTAAACGTATAGTACGTTTTCCGCTTTAAACAAGGCCGAGTATATAGTTCTGGCCAGCTCGGCAGAGATACCATGGCTTTGAACAGGCTAAAATTAGATTGGGAGCCGGAAAATTCCAGGGGGCCCAACACAGGCCGAAACTGCCCTAGGCCCCATGTTTGGCCGCAAATAGAAAACAAGCCGTTGACAGTCCAAAGATATTCTCAGGGCCCTATTTGCCCTAATAAAATTGGGGCTTTAAGCAGCGGCTGATATCAACGCGGGCGTAGTCCCACTGTGACACGGGCATTAAATTGGGCTATAAGCATGCCGCCGTAATTCACGCGGGCTGTAATAGGCCCACTGTTACACGGGCCATTAAACAGGCCGATAGACAGTTGAGTCTGAAATTTATCCATGAATTCTACGGGCCGTTAAGAGGCTAAAGTCACTTCGGACAAGAAATGTCCAGTTTCAGCATGGGCCGTCGTTGACGATCAAAAGTGGCACAATCATAAAGGTTGCTTAAAGCTATGCAAGATTGATTAAAACTTATGATTGGAAGTCACCATGGGATGAATTTTCTTCGAGAAGATCAGATGGATATGAAGATGGTCCCAAACGGAGCTCGGATGCAAAAGTTTATGACAAGTCAGAGACGCTCATATTGATATCTGATTAAAGACATGGCATGAAACTCAATTGAGTGGCCTCTGATGGAAACTGTTCAACATAAAGTTGTGCGTCTCGTCGAAACGGTCGATTTTGATATCAAAATCGTCATAATCCGAGGTTGTATGCAAAAGTTAGAACGAAATGCGCGGCTGAATCAGGATGGCCGGGCACTCCGGGGATAATCTTCCGGGTTTTGGATTCTCTGAGGATGGCGGACACCCGGGGATGTTCGTCGCGGGTTTTGGATTTCTCGCGCAGACTTGGAAAACAGTCTAAAACCCCCTCAAGATGGCCTTCTGATAAAAAAACGTTCAACATGAAAGTTGGTCGTCTCATGAAAACGGTCAAGATGCTTTTGGGCTCGTTTCCATCCGAGGTCATTTACTCCTCAAACATGACCTGCAAGGTGCAGCCGATTGTAAACCGAACAGTTTTGGAAAGTTGGATCCGAATGGACCCGAACTAGGGTTTTGAACGTGAATTCTAACCTTTCCTTGCACGGGAATTCATCCGCCTCTTATATCTCTAAGGGGTGACGGCCGATTGAACAACAACACACAATCGCAAAACCCATCTACTTTTTACCTCTAGTTTTACATCTCTCCCTTGTTCTTTCTCTCTCGTTCTTTGTTCATTCTTCGTATTGAGGCAGCGATCCTCAAGGCTCATAGGGGCGGGTGAACCGACCTAGGGCAGCCATAGCGCTGTGCGTCCAGATGGGGTCCCCCAGGGCGCGTGGGGTTCGGGTGCTCAAAAGCGCCCGCGGAATTGCTGCGTACCGCGCTTCCGAACGGGTCTCCTCGACGTGAGCTGCGGTGCTCACCCGCGGTGTTGGAGGTCCCGTGACGTGTTTCGTGTGCGAACACACTTTTTGGTTACTCCGCTGGGGATGGAAGATCAAGAATCATCATCAACTATGTCGGATCTCCCCAACCCTCAGAAGTTGTGCCGATAACTCATTAAGCCCGGTCTTGATGAACTATTGGATGAACATCGCCAGGCCTACGAAGCGCTCAAGAAGCAGTGTGAAGAGGCTTTTGAGGCGCTCAAGAAGAAGCGCGAGGAGGAGGATTTGCAGGGTCGTTTCTTCAAGTTTCAAGAAGGACCGTCAAGGCAACATCACTCCAGTGGAAATGTCAATTTTCCCTCCTCTCATTGACGAACAGATGTAATCACTTAAGTAAAGTTTTTTCTCCAGAGCAAGTGGCTGTGATTGAAAGTTTGTTAGTAATGGTAATGTGGGTGACATACAATTCTTTCGTAGCAAGTACTAATGCTCATAAAATATGCCTCCGTCATCTAGTGGTACTCTTGGTTTATTCTGAAAACCCGAGTCAACTTTACTCTTTCATCGGCACCTCCTATGCAACAACATAAGTATGCCGTTGAATTTTTACCCTAGTCAAACGAACCAGCTTGTGCTGCACTACATACCTAATCCTATTATGAGTGTGCCCAATTCATCGTCAACGCCATCACTTTGTCACACCACCCATAGGCGCAAGCATGTTTGTTCTTCCGCCGAATTATGGTTCGGCCCCCATCCCACAAGTTGCACCACTAGCTAGTACTTAGGTTGCTCATATGTCATTGTCCACAAACATCTTCATCTACCTCGGATCCAATTTAGCCAAATTAAGGGAGGATTTGCATAATATGTTCTAGAAACTTTCGGACACGAGCCGAAAGTAAAGAGTCATGTGTACCAAAAGCCTTATCCTCAACTCTTTGATGCAGTTTTGTACCCTAAAGGTTATAAGTTCCTGATTTTGTCAAATTTAGTGGAGAGGGCATGAAAACAACATGGGGCATGTAGTCAATATCTAGCCGCAAGTTGGGTGAAGCAGGTTCATAGAAAATTGAAAGTGCGTTTATTTCAATTATCTTTAACTGGTATGCATTTTCATGGTTTGCTGCTTTACCACATGGTTTAATTCTCTTATGGTCGCAATTAGAGCAAAAGTTTCATGATCACTTTTAACGGTTGCGATAATAGCTAAGTTATCACAATCTTACATCAGTTAGGCAAAAACATGATGAATCAGTCACCGATTATGTCAAGAGATTTAGAGTTTAAAAAACCGATGTTATAGCTTGTGATAACTGAGAGAACTTGGCGGATCTTGTTCTTAATGGTTTAAAAACTAACATTAAAGAGAGGCTAGAAAGTTATGTGTTTTTGAAATTAACAAAGTCCTACAAAAAGCTTTGGCTCAAGAGAGTCGAAGTAAAGAGGTTCATAGGTGTAACCGATCGTCCTAGATTGGCATATGGTTGAGTACAATGACGAAAATTCGGACGATGAGGTTGATGTCTATACTACTGAGTTTGTTTGGTCCTCAAAGGCCAAACCCTATACATGCAATTATCTTAAGCCGATTTGCAAGAATCGTGATGAGGAGATGAAGTTTACTTTTGATATATCAAGTGTGATAAAATATTTGATGCTATCTTGCAAGATAAGATGATTAGAATATCACACACCTACCATCGTTTGACGAGCTGAAACGGCGTGCAGTACCATAATTAATTTCTCTGCTACTAATGATTGCAATGTTTTTCGAGGACAGATACAATTGGCCATTAATGACGGATGATTGAATTTTGCTGAGATGCAAGTGATAAACAACCCTCCTGATAAACACCATGGACTGGAAGGAAAGAAATGTTAATTCAGCCTAGCATAGCCGATCTGCTAACAAAGATAATGTTGTTATTGGTGAACATAGGAAAGGCAAGGAGGGTGCCAAAGTCTTGTGAAGAGAGGTTGTTCTTGATAAGCAACCCGATGGCAAGTAAGTATTGAAGATCACCATAAAAAATCAAAGTACAAGAAGATACTATGTTAAATTTATCAAGCCCAAGAATTCAGAAGTTGGCAAGCGGGAAAAGAGTGAAGCTAAGCGCAAGTGAATCAAGCCACTTTTGATAGTGCTATCCAAATATGCAAGTCAAGTGGCCGGTTCTATCTCTAATTGTCCATCACATTCAAAGCATTCAATATCGCTATGCATTATGGGTCATGGACCGGCACCAGGATGTCACTACCCCCGTATGCACCATATTACATGAGAGACTTAATGGAGGATGGGGGCAGCAAACCAATGGCTCCTTGTGCTTTCATATGGGGTGGGCAGCACCTAGATGGCTTTCTCGCGAGAGGCTTTATTATACCACACAAGGCCATTTGAGCTATGGTGCTAATCGGCCAACAAAAATTTCTCAAGCAAGGCCAATAAAAAAGTGTGGTGTGATTAAGTCACCTAATGCGGAAATTTTAGACTCGACAAGCAAAAAGATATCAAAAGGCCGATTGTTGGTAATCGACTAATTCTAATGGTGATATGTTATTGTTCAGCAGGGTTCCATGGTAATGATCATGAGGCTAGCACAAGCAAGGCCAAACTTAGGGATCCCAAATATACCCAACTTAAGTGGTGTCCCTCCGTCTAGCTAAGAACTATGAAAAGGAGATTACACACATAAGGAACCACGAGAAGGTAGAGCGCAAGAAGAGAAGCAAAGGACAATTGTTCAATGAAATTCGGCCTATGGCACTCACAAAACAAGTGTGGAGGCCTAAACAAAAAGAAAACACAGATGCTTCTACATTAGCTACAGCAACACCTTCACCACCAAAAGAGGATGATGCGACCCCTATTACATCGTCCACACCACCTGGAACATCCCCTCAGTTGAGGAAACTTCAAGCCCAATATACACCTTGGGAGATGAAGATGAGATGGTGGATTACGAATCTATGCACAGTTTGGGAAGGTATGATTAATATGGTGTATTACTTACTTGCCGAGTTTCGTGCTATAGGTGGAAAGAGGTGGTGCCCGCTGATTTTGGTCCTAAGAACGCTATCTTCGAGAAGCCGAAAAAACCAGTGAAACAACTTGAAGCCATTGTACCTCAAAGGTCATATTAACAGATCGCCGGTTGCTAGGATGCTCGTTGATCATGGTGCTGTGGTAAATCATATGCCCTATTCGGTCTTCAAGAAGTTGGGGTTGCATGATGATGCATTGATGAAGACCAATATGTACTTGACGGATTTGAGGGTAAAGAAAATACGAGGCCAAAGGTGTGATGCATGGAACTCACTGTGGGAAGCAAAACTTTGGCCACCCCATTCTTCATTGCGAGGTGCAAGGTAACTAACTTAATGTTATTTAGGTCATGATTGGGTTCATGCTAACCAGGTTGTGCCATCTACCATGCACCAATTTTAATACAATGGGTCGATGATGAAGTAGAAGTCATTCACGCTGATAATTCGGCTTGTGTTGCTTGGCTGATGCGTCAGTGGATTGGAATCAACCCGATGTTAGTGCTTATAAGGGCATTATCTCTCGGAGTTTGATTTCCTTAGTGCTACAAGGACGTGGTTCATTCCATCTCTTTAAAGCCAATGTGGTGGTAACGGTTCCAAGGTATGATGTAAATAAATAAGTTAAAATCAATGGCCGGTATAGAATTACGCCCAAACATGAACATGGCCAATATAGATTTATCGCCCTAAGCACATATAAATGGCCGAGGAGTGTTGACATCGTCATTAGAACAAACATGGTACAAATTATTTTTCGGCACGCTAGCTTTGCCGAAAAACAAGGGGGCATGTGTCGATCAAAAGTGGCACAATCGTAAAGGTTGCTTAAAGCTATGCCAAGATTGATTCAAACATATGAGTGGAAGTCACCATGGGGATGGCTATCTTCGAGAAGATCAGGATGGATATGAAGATGGTCTAATCCGGAGCTCGGATGCAAAAGTTATGACAAGTTTAGAGATGCTCATATTGACATCTGATTAAAGATGTCACGAAACTCAATTGAGATGGCCTCTGATGGAAATGTTTCGACATGAAAGTTGTGCATCTCGTCGAAACGGTCGATTTTGATATAAAAATCGTCATAATCGAGGTGTATGCAAAAGCTAGCCGAAATGCACGGCTGCATTAGGATGGCCAGACACTACCGGGGATAATCATCTGGGTTTTGGATTTCTCTGAGATGGCCGGATACTCCGGGAGATGCTCGCGGTGTTATGGATTCTCTGTCATAGACTTCGGAAAACAGCCAAAAACCACCTCAAGATGGCCTCTGATAAAAAAATGTTCAACATGAAAGTTGTTCGTCTCGTCGAACGGTCAAGATTGCTTGTGGGCTCGTTTCCATCCGAGGTCGTTACTACCTCAAACATGACCCGCAAGGTGCAGCCAGGTTGTAAACCAACAGTTTTGGAAAGTTTGGATTCGAGTTGGACCCAAAACTAGGGTTTTGAATGTGAATTCTAAACTTTCCTGCACGGAAGTCCATCCGCCTCTTATAATCTAAGGGATGACAGCCGATTGAACAAAAACAACACACATTCGCAAAACCATCTACTTTTTTACCCTAGTTTTACATCTCTCCCTTGTTTCTTCTCTCTCGTTCTTCGATGGTTCTTCATATTGAAGGGCAGCGAATCCTCGAGGCTCAGGGGCGGGTGAACCAACCTAGGGCAGCCCATAGCCGTCGTGCGTCCAGACGGGGTCCCTCCAGGGCGCGTGGGGTTTCGGGTGCTCAAAAAGCGCCCGCCGGATTGCTTGCGTACCGCGCTCTGGGACGGTCTCCTTCGACGTGAGCTGCGGTGCATCACCCTCGGCGTTGGAGGTACACGATGATGTGTTTGTGTGCGAACAACCGTTAAATGGCCTAAAGTGAAACCGGGCCGACAACGGCCCAGATGCACCACGGGTCGCTAACAGGCCGAAACTATTATCGGGCGAACTGGTAAACGGGCATTTAACAGGCTGAAATACAAACCCGTCTTAGAATGGCCCAAAAGAATAGTGGCATGTTAATGGGCCTGATATGATATGGGCCGTAATTTAGCCCAGAACACGACAGGCTGTAAACGGCCAGATCTGATATGGGCCTTAATTTGACCCAAACATGGCAGGCTATTAACGGGCCAGCCCACTAGTGTCTGAAAAAATATGGTGGGCTTTAGCTGGGCCGACCTTTTTACCTTAAATGGGCCACTGTTGGGCTTGCCACGTGTCGACATATCATAGGCGTCTTCCGTCCTTGTAGGGATGTCATATGTCCCACGATGAGTGACAGATGGATAATCCGGCGAATGAAGAATTTTACACGTTGAAAATCCCTATTGGTCGGGCTGTTAACGGGTTACGAATCCAAACCGAAACCCAATAGCTTAACGGCGACCTCTTACGGTGGATGCCCACGTGTCGGTTACCTTGACGAAAACACTTCCATGACGCGCCATTATCGTCATGGAAGTGGACACTTCCGTGATGTATTTTTGGTATTGTCATGGAACACTTCTACGACAACACAGGTATGACTATCTTGATTCTGTCATAAAATCATCATGGATGTACATGATGAGAAAATGTGACCTATTGTGACAACACACGTATCATCACAGAAGTGTATTTTTTGTGTAGTGAGGGCCATCGTAGTCACAGACCCCAGGTTGGAGTCGTACTGATTGAAGGCCGCCAACCCCTGCACGTCAGCCTGCGGCCCCTCCATAGCCTTCGCCGCAGAGCTGGCCGCGAGAGGATCCCTCCACCTGAGCCAAGCCGTGGATACCGAACTTGTCCCATGTTGCCGTGTCGATAGAGTCGTCACCCATGCTATCATCTTGGTCCTTCTCCCTATCCTTGTCCTTGCCGCCACTCAGGGCATTTGCCGCTGCTAGGAGGCGGCGGGGGTGGAGGAGGAGGTGCGCCGCGGTGGTGTTGGTCCAGCTCCGGCTCCAGCTTGAGGTGTGCCCTCCCCATTGAACTAGATCTACACAGATACACGCAGTTTGGCCGGGCTTCGACATGCGAAGCGCATGCGCACTGGCCCAGAGTGGATCAGAGTCAGCTCATCAACCCGATGGACCGGCCGAGCATGTGATAGGTGACATCAGCCTATCCACCCATGACTTCTTCGGCGGCACCCCCTACGACTTGACCCACACTTCCATCATAATCTCACCCCTGGGCTCGTCAAGGATCGCGTCGCAAATGTCCATAGTGATGTCTTTGAGGGAGAGGTAGATCTGCCACTGCATGTCCCATCCGCAGCATCGCTGGGTTCGAGAGGAAGACCACTGAGAAGCTGTCGGCTTCAATCTGCCGACCGGCCAGTCCCATTTTCCTTCGAACAGATGCGGCAGCTCCACCTCTAGAAGTGCCTTCGAGAGCCGCCAGGGCCACGGAAAGGATAGCCGCGTTGGTCCTAGTAAGCCCCCAGCACCTCGCCCGCATCATCCACGTACGGCAGGCAGAAGAAACCCTCACTAGGGATGGTGTGGCCCATGGTTTTGAGCAGCAGGGCTTGTCGTGGAAGGGACAGTGAGCCGAGGCATGGCCTTCCTTGCTGCAGATGACGCACAGCGCTTGAACTGCAAGTGGCTCTGGAGTGCCCGACGCACCCACACTTGAAGCATTCCAGGCCATGCGCCTCCTCGACCAGGATTGGCTCCGCCGCCGTGCCCATAGATGACGAAGGCACCGCCAGCAGCAGCACCAGGGCTGCTTGTACGCTGATGCCCCCGAGTCCTGTGCTTCTTCTTCTTGGCGTCGGGATCTCCGACCAGTCTCCACAGAAGGTGTTGCATCTCTTGTCTGAGCCTCGAGCCCCCTCTTCTTGTGCGACCCATCCTCATCGATGGATGCTCCTCTTCTCTTTGCTTCTTGGGCATTTCTCTTCTCTCTTCCTCCTTGGCTCATTTTCTAGCGACTTTCCAATCCTCTTCCTCTAGTGGATAGCTCCTCGAGTGCTGTGACGCTTCTTCCTCTTTCCCTCTTTCTTCTCTCTTTCTCTCTTCTTCTCCCTTCTCTTCTCCTTCTTCTTGTTCGTCGATGACCTCTTTTCCTTTTCTTTTTTTCTTGAGGAGGGAGGAGGTGGGGGGCGGAGGAGGAAAGAAGGGAAGAGGAGGAGGTCGTTCTTCTTTCTTCTTTCTTATTTCTTCTTCTTCTTCTTTCTCTTCCTATCTTCTCTTCTTGCTTCTTTCTTCTTTTTTCCTTCTTCGTGTCTCTCTTCTTCTTCTTCTTCTTCTTTCTTCTTCTTCTTTTCTTCTTCTTCTTCTATCTTCTTTCTCTTCTTCTTCTTTCTTCTTCTTCTTCTTTCTTCTATCTTCTTATCGTTCTTCTTCCTGTTCTTCTTCTATCTTCTTCTTCTTCTTCTTCTTCTCCTCTTCTTCTTCTTCTCTTCTTCTTCTTCTTCTTCTTCTTCTTCTTCTTCTTCTTTCTCTTCTTCTTCTTCTTCTTCTTTCTTCTTCTTCTTCTTCTTCTCTTTTCTTCTTCTTCTTCTTCTTCTTCTTCTTCTTCTTCTTCTTTCTTCTTTTCTTCTTCTTCTTCTTCTTTTCTTCTTCTTCTTCTTCTCTTCTTCTTCTTCTTCTTCTTCTCTTCTTCTTCTTCTTCCTTCTTCTTCTTCTGACTTTCTTCTCTTCTTCTTCTTGCTTCTTCTTCTTCTTCTTTCTTCTTCTTCTTCTTCTTCGTTTCTTCTTTCTCTTCTTCTTCTTACTTCTTCTTCCACACATGTTCTTCTTCTTCTTCTTCTTCTCTTCTTCTTCCTTCTTCTCTTCTTCTTCTTCTATCTTCTTCTTCTTCTTGCTTTCTTCTTCTTCTCTTCTTCTTCTTCTTCTTCTCTCTTCTTCTAGCTTCTTTCTTTTTCTTCTTCTTCTTCTTCCTTCTTCTTCTTGCTTCTTCTTCTTCTTCTTGTTCTTCTTCTTCTTCTTTTCTTACTTCTTCTTCTCTTCTATCGTCTTCTTCTTCTTCCTTCTTTTCTTTCTTCTTCTTACTTCTTCTCTTCTTCGTTCTTTCTGTCTTCTTCTTCTCTTTTCGTCTTATTAGTCTTCTTCTTCTTCTACTTCTTCTGTCTTTTCTTCTTCTTCTTCTCTTCTTCTTCTGTGCTATTTCCTTCTTCTTCTTCTTCTTCTTCTTCTTCGTTCTTCTTCTTCTCTTCTTCTTCTTCTTCTGCTTCTCTCTTCTTCTTCTTCTTCTCCTTTCTTCTCTTCTTCTTCTCTTCTCTTCTCTTCTTCTCTTCTTCTTCTTCTTCTTCTTTCTCTTCTTCTTCTTCTTCTTCTCTTCTTCTTCTTCTTCTTCTTCTCTCTTCTCTTCTTGCTTCTTCTTCTTCCTTCTTCTTCCTTCTTCTTCTTCTCTTCTTCTTCTTCTTCTTCTTCTTCTTCTTCTCTTCTTTTCTTCTTCTTCTTCGTTGCTTCTTCTTTCTTCTTGCGTTCCTTCTTCTTCTTCTCTTCTTCTTCTTCTTCTTCTTCTGTCTGTCTTCTTCTTCTTCTTCTTCTTCTTCTTCTCTTCTTCTCTCTTCTTCTTCTTCTTCTGCTTCTTCTTTCTTCTTCTTCTTCTTTCTCTCTTCTTCTTCTTCTTCTTCTTCTTCCCTTCTTCTTCTTCTTCTTCTTCTTCTTCTTTCTTCTTCTTCTTCTTCTTCTTGATGCTTTCTTCTTCTTCTTCTTCTTCCTTCTTCTTCTTCTTCTTCTCTCTTCTTCTTTCTTCTTCTTCTCTTCTCTTCTCTTCTTCCTTCTTGCTTCTTCTTCTCTCTTCTTCTTCTTCTTCTTCTTACTTCTTCTCTTTCTTCTTCTGTCTTCTTCTTCTTCTTCTTCTTCGTTTCTTCTTTCTTCTTCTTCTTCTCTTCTCTCTTCTCTTCTTCTTCGACTCTTCTTCTTCTTCTCTTCTTCTTCTTCTTCTTCTTTTCTTCTTCTTCCTTCTTCTCTTCTTCTTCTTCTTCTTCTTCTCTTCTTCTTCTTCTTCTTCTTCTTCTTCTTCTCTCTTCTTCCTTCTTCTTCTTCTTCTTCTTCTTCTTCTCTTCTTCTTCTTCTTCTTCCTTCTTCTTCTTTCTTCTTTCTTCTTCTCTCTTCTTCTTCTCTTCTTCTTCTTCTCTTCTCTTCTTCTTCTTCTTCTTCTTCTTCTCTTCTTCTTCTTCTCTTCTTCTTCTTCTCTAGTCGTGCTTCTTCCTTCCTTCTTTTCCTTGAGCACCACGGAGGCAGTGGCCCCCAGCCCCCCTCCTCAACGTGCCCCGCCCCCTATGCCTTGGCCTGCACCCTCAGATCGCGCTCCTTTACCTTACCCCCTCTCCCAGAAGAAGAGAAGAAGAAGAGAGAAGAAGAAAGAAGAAAGAAGAAGAAGGAAGAAGAAGAAGAAGAAGAGAAGAAGAAGAAGAAGAAGAAGAAGAAGGAAGAAGAGAGAAGAAGAAGAAGAAGAAGAAGAAGAAGAAGAGAAGAAGAAGAAGAAGAAGAAGAGAAGAAGGAAGAAGAAGAAAAGAAGAAGAAGAAGAAGAAGAGAAGAAGAAGAAGAGTCGAAGAAGAAGAGAAGAGAGAAGAGAAGAAGAAGAAGAAAGAAGAAACGAAGAAGAAGAAGAAGAAGAAGACAGAAGAAGAAAGAGAAGAAGTAAGAAGAAGAAGAAGAAGAAGAGAGAAGAAGAAGCAAGAAGGAAGAAGAGAAGAGAAGAGAAGAAGAAGAAAGAAGAAGAGAGAAGAAGAAGAAGAAGAAGGAAGAAGAAGAAGAAGAAGAAAGCATCAAGAAGAAGAAGAAGAAGAAGAAAGAAGAAGAAGAAGAAGAAGAAGAAGAAGGGAAGAAGAAGAAGAAGAAGAAGAAGAGAGAAAGAAGAAGAAGAAGAAAGAAGAAGCAGAAGAAGAAGAAGAAGAGAGAAGAAGAGAAGAAGAAGAAGAAGAAGAAGAAGAAGACAGACAGAAGAAGAAGAAGAAGAAGAAGAGAAGAAGAAGAAGGAACGCAAGAAGAAAGAAGAAGCAACGAAGAAGAAGAAGAAAAGAAGAGAAGAAGAAGAAGAAGAAGAAGAAGAAGAAGAGAAGAAGAAGAAGGAAGAAGAAGGAAGAAGAAGAAGCAAGAAGAGAAGAGAGAAGAAGAAGAAGAAGAAGAAGAGAAGAAGAAGAAGAAGAAGAGAAAGAAGAAGAAGAAGAAGAAGAGAAGAAGAGAAGAGAAGAGAAGAAGAAGAGAAGAAAGGAGAAGAAGAAGAAGAAGAGAGAAGCAGAAGAAGAAGAAGAAGAGAAGAAGAAGAACGAAGAAGAAGAAGAAGAAGAAGAAGAAGGAAATAGCACAGAAGAAGAAGAGAAGAAGAAGAAGAAAAGACAGAAGAAGAAGAGAAGAAGAAGAAAACGAAGCAAGAGAAGAAGAAGGAAGAGAAGAAGAAGAAGAAGAAGAAGAAGAAGAAGAAAGAAAAGAAGAAGAAGAAGAAGAAGACGAAGAAGAGAAGAAGAAGTAAGAAAAGAAGAAGAAGAAGAAGAAGAAGAAGAAGAAGCAAGAAGAAGAAGGAAGAAGGAAGAAGAAGAAGAAGCAAGAAGAAGAAGAAGAAGAAGAAGAAGAGAAGAAGAAGAAAGCAAGAAGAAGAAGAAGATAGAAGAAGAAGAAGAGAAGAAGGAAGAAGAAGAGAAGAAGAAGAAGAAGAAGAACATGTGTGGAAGAAGAAGTAAGAAGAAGAAGAGAAAGAAGAAACGAAGAAGAAGAAGAAGAAGAAAGAAGAAGAAGAAGAAGCAAGAAGAAGAAGAGAAGAAAGTCAGAAGAAGAAGAAGGAAGAAGAAGAAGAAGAGAAGAAGAAGAAGAAGAAGAAGAGAAGAAGAAGAAGAAGAAAAGAAGAAGAAGAAGAAGAAAAGAAGAAAGAAGAAGAAGAAGAAGAAGAAGAAGAAGAAGAAGAAGAAAAGAG
The DNA here is from genome assembly GCA_011799875.1 of Thinopyrum elongatum. Lineage (NCBI taxonomy): Eukaryota > Viridiplantae > Streptophyta > Magnoliopsida > Poales > Poaceae > Thinopyrum > Thinopyrum elongatum. The sequence goes on from CM022302.1 coordinate 263,226,742, forward strand.
AAGAAGAAGAAGAAGAAGAAAGAAGAAGAAGAAGAAGAAGAGAAAGAAGAAGAAGAAGAAGAAGAAGAAGAAGAAGAAGAAGAGAAGAAGAAGAAGAAAGAGAAGAAGAAGAAGAAGAAGAAGATAGAAGAAGAACAAGAAGAAGAATGATAAGACAGAAGAAGAAAGAAGAAGAAGACAGAAAGAAGAAGAAGAGAAAGAAGATAGAAGAAGAAGAAGAAAAGAAGAAGAAGAAGAGAGAAGAAGAAAGAAGAAGAAGAAGACAGAAGAAGAAAAAAAAAGCAAGAAAGAAGAAGAAGAGAAGAATAGGAAGAAGAAAGAAGAAGAAGAAGAGAAATAGAAGAAAAGAAGCAAAGAATAACGACTCTTTTCTCTCTTCTTTCTCTCCCCTCCTCTTTCGCTCTCTCACCCCCCTCTCAGATCAGAAGAAAGAGAGAAAAGAGAAGAAAAAATTGACGAGCAGAAAAGAAGAGAAGAGAAGGAGAGAAAAAAAAAGGAGAGAGAGAGAGAAGAAAGGAGAAAGAAGTTCACCAGCATCGCAAAAGCTATACAAGAGGAAGAGGAATGAGCTCGTCTAAAGAATGAGCAGAAAAGGAAGAGAGAGAAGCAGAACCAAAGAAGAAGAGAGCATCTTCCATCGAGAGGACGGGCGCACAAGAAGAGGGGGCTCGAGGCTCAAGACAAGGAGATGCAACATCCTTCTGGGAGACTGGTCGGAGATCCCGACGCCAAGAAGAAGAAGCACAAGGACTCGGGGGCATCAGCGTACAAGCAGCCCCTGGTGCTGCTGCTGGCGGTGCCTTCGTCATCTATGGGCACGGCGGCGGAGCCAATCCTGGTCGAGGAGGCGCATGGCCTGGAATGCTTCAAGTGTGGGTGCGTCGGGCACTTCCAGAGCCACTTGCAGTTCAGCCGCTGTGCGTCATCTGCAGCAAGGAAGGCCATGCCTCGGCTCACTGTCCCTTCCACGACAAGCCTCTGCTGCTCAAAACCATGGGCCACACCATCCCTAGTGAGGGTTTCTTCTGCCTGCCGTACGTGGATGATGCGGGCGAGGTGCTGGGGGCTTACTGGACCAACGCGGCTATCCTTTCCGTGGCCCTGGGCCGGCTCTCGAAGGCACTTCTAGAGGTGGAGCTGCCGCATCTGTTCGAAGGAAAATGGGACTGGCCGGTCGAGCAGATTGAAGCCGACAGCTTCTCAGTGGTCTTCCTCTCGACCCAGCGATGCTGCGGATGGCGACATGCAGTGGCAATCTACCTCTCCCTCAAAGACATCACTATGGACATTTGCGACGCGATCCTTGACAGCCCAGGGGTGAGATTATGATGGAAGTGTGGGTCAAGTCGTAGGGGGTGCCGCCGAAGAAGTCATGGGTGGATAGGCTGATGTCACCTATCACCATGCTCGGCCGGTCCATCGTGGTTGATGAGCTGACTCTGATCCACTCTGGGCCAGTGCGCATGCGCTTCGCATGTCGAAGCCCGGCCAAACTGCGTGTATCTGTGTAGATCTAGTTCAATGGGGAGGGGCACACCTCAAGCTGGAGCCGGAGCTGGACCAACACCACCGCGGCGCACCTCCTCCTCCACCCCCGCCGCCTCCTAGCAGCGGCAAATGCCCTGACGGTGGCGGCAAGGACAAGGATAGGGAGAAGGACCAAGATGATAGCATGGGTGACGACTCTATCGACACGGCAACATGGGACAAGTTCGGTATCCACGGCTTGGCTCAGGTGGAGGGATCCTCTCGCCGGCCAGCTCTGCGGGCGAAGGCTATGGAGGGGCCGCAGGCTGACGTGCAGGGGTTGGCGGCCTTCAATCAGTACGACTCAACCTGGGGTCTGTGACTACGATGGCCCTCACTACAACAAAAAATACACTTCTGTGATGATACGTGTGTTGTCACAATAGGTCACATTTTTCATCATGTACATCCATGATGATTTTATGACAGAATCAAGATAGTCATACCTGTGTTGTCGTAGAAGTGTTCCATGACAATACCAAAATATCATCACGGAAGTGTCCACTTCCATGACGATAAATGGCGCGTCATGGAAGTGTTTTCGTCAAGGTAACCGACACGTGGCATCCACCGTAAGAGGTCGCCGTTAAGCTATTGGGTTTCGTTTGGATTCCGTAACCCGTTAACAGCCCCGACCAATAGGGATTTTCAACGTGTAAAATTCTCTTCGCCGGATTATCCATCTGTCAGCTCATCGTGGGACATATGACATCCCTACAAGGACGGAAGACGCCTATGATATGTCGACACGTGGCAAAGCCCAACAGTGGCCCATTTAAGGTAAAAAGGTCGGCCCAGCTAAAGCCCACCATATTTTTTCAGACACTAGTGGGCTGGCCCGTTAATAGCCTGCCATGTTTTTGGGTCAAATTAAGGCCCATATCAGATCTGGCCGTTTACAGCCTGTCGTGTTCTGGGCTAAATTACGGCCCATATCATATCAGGCCCATTAACATGCCACATTCTTTTGGGCCATTCTAAGACGGGTTTGTATTTCAGCCTGTTAAATGCCCGTTTACCAGTTCGCCCGATAATAGTTTCGGCCTGTTAGCGACCCGTGGTGCATCTGGGCCGTTGTCGGCCCGGTTTCACTTTAGGCCATTTAACGGTTGTTCGCACACAAACACATCATCGTGTACCTCCAACGCGAGGGTGATGCACCGCAGCTCACGTCGAAGGAGACCCGTCCAGAGCGCGGTACGAAGCAATCCGGCGGGCGCTTTTTGAGCACCCGAAACCCCAACGCGCCCTGGAGGGACCCGCTTTTGGACGCACGACGGCTATGGGCTGCCCTAGGTTGGTTCACCCGCCCCTAGAGCCTCGAGGATCGCTGCCCTTCAATATGAAGAACCATCGAAGAACGAGAGAGAAAAACAAGGGAGAGATGTAAACTAGGGTAAAAAAGTAGATGGGTTTTGCGAATGTTGTTTTTTGTTCAATCGGCTGTCATCCCTTAGATTATAAGAGGCGGATGGACTTCCGTGCAGGAAAGTTTAGAATTCACATTCAAAACCCTAGTTTGGGTCCAACTCGGAATCCAAACTTTCCAAAACTGTTAGGTTTACAACCTGGCTGCACCTTGCGGGTCATGTTTGAGGTAGTAACGACCTCGGATGGAAACGAGCCCAAAGCAATCTTGACCGTTCGACGAGACGAACAACTTTCATGTTGAACATTTTTTTATCAGAGGCCATCTTGAGGTGGTTTTTGGCTGTTTTCCGAAGTCTATGACAGAGAATCCATAACACCGACGAGCATCCCCGGAGTATCCGGCCATCCTCAGAGAAATCCAAAACCCAGATGATTATCCCCGGAGTGTCTGGCCATCCTAATGCAGCCGTGCATTTCGGCCTAACTTTTGCATACGACCTCGATTATGACGATTTTTATATCAAAATCGACCGTTTCGACGAGATGCACAACTTTCATGTCGAAACATTTCCATCAGAGGCCATCTCATTGAGTTTCGTGACATTCTTTAATCAGATGTCAATATGAGCATCTCTAAACTTGTCATAACTTTTGCATCCGAGCTCCGGATTAGACCATCTTCATATCCATCCTGATCTTCTCGAAGATAGCCATCCCATGGTGACTTCCACTCATATGTTTGAATCAATCTTGGCATAGCTTTAAGCAACCTTTACGATTGTGCCACTTTGATCGACACATGCCCCCTTGTTTTTCGGCAAAGCTAGCGTGCCGAAAAATAATTTGTACCATGTTTGTTCTAATGACGATGTCAACACTCCTCGGCCATTTATATGTGCTTAGGGCGATAATCTATATGGCCATGTTCATGTTTGGGCGATAATTCTATACCGGCCATTGATTTAATTATCTTATTTACATCATACCTTGGAACCGATTACCACCAATTGGCTTTAAAGAGATGGGAATGAACCCGTCTTGTAGCACTAAGGAAATCAAACTCCGAGAGATAATGCCCTTATAAGCAACTAACATCGGGTTGATTCCAATCCACTGAGCATCAGCCAAGCAACACAAGCCGAATTATCAGCGTGAATGACTTCTACTTCATCATCGACCCATTGTATTAAGAATTGGTGCATGGTAGATGGCACAACTGGTTAGCATGAACCCAATCATGACCTAATATAACATTAATAGTTACCTTGCACCTCGCAATGAAGAATGGGGTGGCCAAATTTTTGCTTCCACAGTGAGTTCCATGACATCACACCTTTGGCCTCTGTATTTTCTTTACCCTCAAATCCGTCAAGTACATATTGGTCTTCATCAATGCATCATCATGCAACCCCAACTTCTTGAAGACCGAATAGGGCATATGATTTACCACAGCACCATGATCAACGAGCATCCTAGCAACCGGCGATCTGTTAATATGACCTTTGAGGTACAATGGCTTCAAGTGTTTCACTGGTTTTTTCGGCTTCTCGAAGATAGCGTTCTTAGGACCAAAATCAGCGGGCACCACCTCTTTCCACCTATAGCACGAAACTCGGCAAGTAAGTAATACACCATATTATATCATACCTTCCCAAACTGTGCATAGATTCGTAATCCACCATCTCATCTTCATCTCCAAGTGTATATTGGGCTTGAAGTTTCCTCAACTGAGGGGATGTTCCAGGTGGTGTGGACGATGTATAGGGGTCGCATCATCCTCTTTTGGTGGTGAAGGTGTTGCTGTAGCTAATGTAGAAGCATCTGTGTTTTCTTTTTGTTTAGGCCTCCACACTTGTTTTGTGAGTGCCATAGGCCGAATTTCATTGAACAATTTGTCCCTTTGCTCTCTTCTTGCGCTCTACCTTCTCGTGGTTCCTTATGTGTGTAATCTCCTTTTCATAGTTCTTAGCTAGACCGGAGGGACACCACTTAGTTGGGTATATTTGGGATCCCTAAGTTTGGCCTTGCTTGTGCTAGCCTCATGATCATTACCATGGAACCCTGCTGAACAATAACATATCACCATTAGAATTAGTCATTACCCAACAATCGGCCTTTTGATATCTTTTTGCTTGTCGATCTAAAATTTCCGCATTAGGTGACTTAATCCACCACACTTTTTTATTGGCCTTGCTTGAGAATTTTTGTTGGCCGATTAGCACCATAGCTCAAATGGCCTTGTGTGGGTATAATAAAGCCTCTCGCGAGAAAGCCATCTAGGTGCTGCCCACCCCATATGAAAAGCACAAGGAGCCATTGGTTTGCTGCCCCCATCCTCCATTAAGTCTCTCATGTAATATGGTGCATACGGGGGTATGACATCCATGGTGCCGGTCCATGACCCATAATGCATAGCGATACTTGAATGCTTGGAATGTGATGGACAATTAGAGATAGAACCGGCCACTTGACTTGCATATTTGGATAGCACTATCAAAAGTTGGCTTGATTCACTTGCGCTTAGCTTCACTCTTTTCCCCCGCTTGCCAACTTCTGAATTCTTGGGCTTGATAAATTTAACATAGTATCTTCTTGTACTTTGATTTTTTATGGTGATCTTCAATACTTACTTGCCATCGGGTTGCTTATCAAGCACAACCTCTCTTCACAAGACTTTGGCACCCTCCTTGCCTTTCCTATGTTCACCAATAACAACATTATCTTTGTTAGCAGATTCGGCTATGCTAGGCTGAATTAACATTTCTTTTCCTTCCAGTCCATGGTGTTTATCAGGAGGGGTTGTTTATCAACTTGCATCTCAGCAAAATTCAATCATCCGTCATTAATGGCCAATTGTATCTGTCCTCGAAAAACATTGCAATCATTAGTAGCAGAGAAAATAATTATGGTACTTGCACGCCGTTTCAGCTCGTCAAACGTGGTATGGTGTGTGATATTCTAATCATCTTATCTTGCAAGATAGCATCAAATATTTTATCACACTTAGATATATCAAAAGTAAACTTCATCTCCTCATCACGATTCTTGCAAATCGGCTTAGAGAGCATTGCATGTTAGGTTTGGCCTTTGAGGACCAAACAAACTCAGTAGTATAGACATCAACCTCATCGTCCGAATTTTCGTCATTGTACTCAACCATATGCAATCTAGGACGATCGGTGTTACACCTATGAACCTCTTTACTTCGACCTCTTGAGCCAAAGCTTTTTGTAGGACTTTGTTAATTTCAAAAACACATAACTTCTAGCCTCTCTTTAATGTTAGTTTTTATAACCATTAAGAACAAGATCCGCCAAGTTCTCTCTCAGTTATCACAAGCTATAACATCGGTTTTTTTATATCTCTAAATCTCTTGACATAATCGTGACGATTACATCATGTTTTTGCCTAACTGATGTAAGATGTGATAACTTAGCTCATTATCCAACCGCTAAAAGTGATCATGAAACTTTTGCTCTAATTGCGACCATAAGAGAATTAAACCATGTGGTAAAGCAGCAAACCATGAAAATGCATACCAGTTAAAGATAATTGAAATAAACGCACTTTCAATTTTCTATGAACTCTGCTTCACCCAACTGCGGCTAGATATTGACTAACATGCTCCCATGTTGTTTTCATGCCCTCTCCACTAAATTTGACAAAATCAGGAACCTTATACCTTTAGGGTACAAAACTGCATCAAAGAGTTGAGGATAAGGCTTTTGGTACACATACTCTTTACTTTCGGCTCGTTTCCGAAAGTTTCTAGAACATATTATGCAAATCCTCCCTTAATTTGGCTAAATTGGATCCGAGGTAGATGAAGATTTTGTGGCAATGACATATGAGCAACCTAAGTACTAGCTAGTGGTGCACTTGTGGGATGGGGGCCGAACCATAATTCGGCGGAAGAACAAACATGCTTGCGCCTATGGGTGGTGTGACAAGTGATGGCGTTGAGATGAATTGGGCACACTCATAATAGGATTAGGTATGTAGTGCAGCACAAGCTGGTTCGTTTGACTAGGGTAAAAATTCAACGGCATACTTATGTTGTTGCATAGGAGGTGCCGATGAAAGAGTAAAGTTGACTCGGGTTTTCAGAATAAACCAAGAGTACCACTAGATGACGGAGGCATATTTTATGAGCATTAGTACTTGCTACGAAAGAATTGTATGTCATCCACATTACCATTACTAACAAACTTTCAATCACAGCCACTTGCTCTGGAGAAAAAACTTTACTTAAGTGATTACATCTGTTCGTCAATGAGAGGAGGGAAAATTGACATTTCCACTGGAGTGATGTTGCCTTGACGGTCCTTCTTGAAACTTGAAGAAACGACCTCTGCAAATCCTCCTCCTCGCGCTTCTTCTTGAGCGCCTCAAAAGCCTCTTCACACTGCTTCTTGAGCGCTTCGTAGGCCTGGCGATGTTCATCCAATAGTTCATCAAGACCGGGCTTAATGAGTTATCGGCACAACTTCTGAGGGTTGGGGAGATCCGACATAGTTGATGATGATTCTTGATCTTCCATCCCCAGCGGAGTAACCAAAAAGTGTGTTCGCACACGAAACACGTCACGGGACCTCCAACACCGCGGGTGAGCACCGCAGCTCACGTCGAGGAGACCCGTTCGGAAGCGCGGTACGCAGCAATTCCGCGGGCGCTTTTGAGCACCCGAACCCCACGCGCCCTGGGGGACCCCATCTGGACGCACAGCGCTATGGCTGCCCTAGGTCGGTTCACCCGCCCCTATGAGCCTTGAGGATCGCTGCCTCAATACGAAGAATGAACAAAGAACGAGAGAGAAAGAACAAGGGAGAGATGTAAAACTAGAGGTAAAAAGTAGATGGGTTTTGCGATTGTGTGTTGTTGTTCAATCGGCCGTCACCCCTTAGAGATATAAGAGGCGGATGAATTCCCGTGCAAGGAAAGGTTAGAATTCACGTTCAAAACCCTAGTTCGGGTCCATTCGGATCCAACTTTCCAAAACTGTTCGGTTTACAATCGGCTGCACCTTGCAGGTCATGTTTGAGGAGTAAATGACCTCGGATGGAAACGAGCCCAAAAGCATCTTGACCGTTTTCATGAGACGACCAACTTTCATGTTGAACGTTTTTTTATCAGAAGGCCATCTTGAGGGGGTTTTAGACTGTTTTCCAAGTCTGCGCGAGAAATCCAAAACCCGCGACGAACATCCCCGGGTGTCCGCCATCCTCAGAGAATCCAAAACCCGGAAGATTATCCCCGGAGTGCCCGGCCATCCTGATTCAGCCGCGCATTTCGTTCTAACTTTTGCATACAACCTCGGATTATGACGATTTTGATATCAAAATCGACCGTTTCGACGAGACGCACAACTTTATGTTGAACAGTTTCCATCAGAGGCCACTCAATTGAGTTTCATGCCATGTCTTTAATCAGATATCAATATGAGCGTCTCTGACTTGTCATAAACTTTTGCATCCGAGCTCCGTTTGGGACCATCTTCATATCCATCTGATCTTCTCGAAGAAAATTCATCCCATGGTGACTTCCAATCATAAGTTTTAATCAATCTTGCATAGCTTTAAGCAACCTTTATGATTGTGCCACTTTTGATCGTCAACGACGGCCCATGCTGAAACTGGACATTTCTTGTCCGAAGTGACTTTAGCCTCTTAACGGCCCGTAGAATTCATGGATAAATTTCAGACTCAACTGTCTATCGGCCTGTTTAATGGCCCGTGTAACAGTGGGCCTATTACAGCCCGCGTGAATCGCGGCTGCTTATAGCCCATATTTAAATTGCCCGTGTCACAGTGGGCTACGCCCGCGTTGATATCAGCCTGCTTAAAGCCCCAATTTTTATTAGGGCAAATAGGGCCCTGAGATATATCTTTGGACTGTCAAACGGCTTGTTTTCTATTTGGGCCAAACATGGGCCTAGAGGCAGTTCGCCTGTGTTGGCCCCCTGGGGAATTTTTCCGGCTCCCATCTAGATTTTAGCCGTGTTAAAGCCATGGTATTCTCTTGACCGAGCTGGCCAGAACATACTACTCGGCCTTGTTTAAAGGCGGAAAACACTATACGTTTAGAACCTGCTAATGGCCCAGAAGGATTATAAGGCCCACGTTTTCGCCCATAATAGTGAGTTACGGGCCTGGCATGAAGACCGAAACCATTGCGATCCGTTGTCTTCGCCTAAATAACAACTACTGACCAAGAAGAAACCTAGACTATACATAAAGAAATTACGCCAATTACTCCACTGGGCATCAAAGTTCACCATCGGTGATAATAAAGCGCACGAGAACCGCGGAGGTACTACACCGACGGGCATCAAGGTCGCCACCAGTGTCATAATAAACGCGCCCGACAAAAGAATATAACAAACTTGAAAGCACTTCAGAAGGCCATTAGGCCTGCCTGAACGTGCACCAAAATGCAGCGAACAAGTGATGAGAAACTCAGTTGGTCAACGATAAGATGCTCTAACCCTAGCTTCGTAGCAGAAAAAGGCACGCATGGGTGTCCTCTGAGGTACTTCTTTACATCATTGGACATCAAGAGTTGGAGCTGAGCCTGAGGCAAGCCTTCCACTTAAACCTGTGAGGACTGAAGAAGTCAAACTGGATGAGGGCACAACATGCACCAGAGGTTTCCCACAGCTTCTGGTGAGTAGCTTTCAACTCACTTTCTTCAAATCAAGACATGACCTTGGGGTCATCTCGCTCTCTTCAAGATGGTTTGGCTCACTATCTTCCCTAAAGTCTGCCTGGCATAAAGATATGATCTGAAAGAAACAAGGAGACACGAAACATGTTTCACAAATAGAGAAGCAAATAATGGATCTGTTCTGCATAAGGGAACATGTTTTTAAAACAACAACAATTTAAAACTGGTAGTTGGTGCAAACAGTCCATCAGAGGTAAAACACCAAAATAAAAACAACAGTGGAGGCAAATGATGCCTATCCAAATCTATATTGAACAAAGTTTGAAGGCTTGAGATGGATGAACTTACATTAAACATGTTTAAAACGCGGTCTGGACAAGCCCTCCCATGGATGGAAGATAATTCAAGAATGCCCCAAAGAACTTTCTTTATAAAGCGTTGCCTTTGAAGAAGAAGAAGAAGAAGAAGAAGAAGAAGAAGAAGAAGAAGAAGAAGAAGAAGAAGAAGAAGAAGAAGAAGAAGAAGAAGAAGAAGAAGAAGAAGAAGAAGAAGAAGAAGAAGAAGAAGAAGAAGAAGAAGAAGAAGAAGAAGAAGAAGAAGAAGAAGAAGAAGAAGAAGAAGAAGAAGAAGAAGAAGAAGAAGAAGAAGAAGAAGAAGAAGAAGAAGAAGAAGAAGAAGAAGAAGAAGAAGAAGAAGAAGAAGAAGAAGAAGGAGCACAAGAAGAGGAAGAAGGAGCACAAGAAGAGGGGGCTCGAGCTCAAGAGCAAGGAGATGCAACATCCATTCTGTGGAGACTGGGTCGGAGATCCCGACGCCAAGAAGAAGAAGCACAAGGACTCGGGGGCATCAGCGTACAAGCAGCCCCTGGTGCTGCTGCTGGCGGTGCCTTCGTCATCTATGGGCACGGCGGCGGAGCCAATCCTGGTCGAGGAGGCGCATGGCCTGGAATGCTTCAAGTGTGGGTGCGTCGGGCACTTCCAGAGCACTTGCAAGTTCAAGCCGCTGTGCGTCATCTGCAGCAAGGAAGGCCATGCCTCGGCTCACTGTCCCTTCCACGACAAGCCTCTGCTGCTCAAAACCATGGGCCACACCATCCCTAGTGAGGGTTTCTTCTGCCTGCCGTACGTGGATGATGCGGGCGAGGTGCTGGGGGCTTACTTAGGACCAACGCGGCTATCCTTTCCGTGGCCCTGGGCCGGCTCTCGAAGGCACTTCTAGAGGTGGAGCTGCCGCATCTGTTCGAAGGAAAATGGGACTGGCCGGTCGAGCAGATTGAAGCCGACAGCTTCTCAGTGGTCTTCCTCTCGACCCAGCGATGCTGCGGATGGCGACATGCAGTGGCAAGCTCTACCTCTCCCTCAAAGACATCACTATGGACATTTGCGACGCGATCCTTGACGAGCCCAGGGGTGAGATTATGATGGAAGTGTGGGTCAAGTCGTAGGGGGTGCCGCCGAAGAAGTCATGGGTGGATAGGCTGATGTCACCTATCACCATGCTCGGCCGGTCCATCGTGGTTGATGAGCTGACTCTGATCCACTCTGGGCCAGTGCGCATGCGCTTCGCATGTCGAAGCCCGGCCAAACTGCGTGTATCTGTGTAGATCTAGTTCAATGGGGAGGGGCACACCATCAAGCTGGAGCCGGAGCTGGACCAACACCACCGCGGCGCACCTCCTCCTCCACCCCCGCCGCCTCCTAGCAGCGGCAAATGCCCTGACGGTGGCGGCAAGGACAAGGATAGGGAGAAGGACCAAGATGATAGCATGGGTGACGACTCTATCGACACGGCAACATGGGACAAGTTCGGTATCCACGGCTTGGCTCAGGTGGAGGGATCCTCTCGCCGGGCCAGCTCTGCGGCGAAGGCTATGGAGGGGCCGCAGGCTGACGTGCAGGGGTTGGCGGCCTTCAATCAGTACGACTCCAACCTGGGGTCTGTGACTACGATGGCCCTCACTACAAAAAAAATACACTTCTGTGATGATACGTGTTTGTCACAATAGGTCACATTTTCTATCATGCATGTACATCCATGATGATTTTATGACAGAATCAAGATAGTCATACCTGTGTTGTCGTAGAAGTGTTCCATGACAATACCAAAATTATCATCACGGAAGTGTCCACTTCCATGACGATAAATGGCGCGTCATGGAAGTGTTTTCGTCAAGGGTAACCGACACGTGGCATCCACCGTAAGAGGTCGCCGTTAAGCTATTGGGTTTCGGTTTGGATTCGATAACCCGTTAACAGCCCCGACCAATAGGGATTTTCAACGTGTAAAATTCTCATTCGCCGGATTATCCATCTGTCAGCTCATCGTTGGGACATATGACATCCCTACAAGGACGGAAGACGCCTATGATATGTCGACACGTGGCACAGCCCAACAGTGGCCCATTTAAGGTAAAAAGGTCGGCCCAGCTAAAGGCCCACCATATTTTTTCAGACACTAGTGGGCTGGCCCGTTAATAGCCTGCCATGTTTTGGGTCAAATTAAGGCCCATATCAGATCTGGCCCGTTTACAGCCTGTCGTGTTCTGGGCTAAATTACGGCCCATATCATATCAGGCCCATTAACATGCCACTATTCTTTTGGGCCATTCTAAGACGGGTTTGTATTTCAGCCTGTTAAATGCCCGTTTACCAGTTCGGCCCGATAATAGTTTCGGCCTGTTAGCGACCCGTGGTGCATCTGGGCCGTTGTCGGCCCGGTTTCACTTTAGGCCATTTAACGGTTGTTCGCACACAAACACATCATCGTGTACCTCCAACGCCGAGGGTGATGCACCGCAGCTCACGTCGAAGGAGACCCGTCCAGAAGCGCGGTACGCAAGCAATCCGGCGGGCGCTTTTGAGCACCCGAAACCCCACGCGCCCTGGAGGGACCCCGTCTGGACGCACGACGGCTATGGGCTGCCCTAGGTTGGTTCACCCGCCCCTAGAGCCTCGAGGATCGCTGCCCTTCAATATGAAGAACCATCGAAGAACGAGAGAGAAAGAACAAGGGAGAGATGTAAAACTAGGGTAAAAAGTAGATGGGTTTTGCGAATGTGTGTTTTTGTTCAATCGGCTGTCATCCCTTAGATATATAAGAGGCGGATGGACTTCCCGTGCAAGGAAAGTTTAGAATTCACATTCAAAACCCTAGTTTGGGTCCAACTCGGAATCCAAACTTTCCAAAACTGTTAGGTTTACAACCTGGCTGCACCTTGCGGGTCATGTTTGAGGTAGTAAACGACCTCGGATGGAAACGAGCCCAAAAGCAATCTTGACCGTTTCGACGAGACGAACAACTTTCATGTTGAACATTTTTTTATCAGAGGCCATCTTGAGGTGGTTTTTGGCTGTTTTCCGAAGTCTATGACAGAGAAATCCATAACCCGGACGAGCATCCCCGGAGTATCCGGCCATCCTCAGAGAAATCCAAAACCCAGATGATTATCCCCGGAGTGTCTGGCCATCCTAATGCAGCCGTGCATTTTCGGCTCTAACTTTTGCATACGACCTCGGATTATGACGATTTTTATATCAAAATCGACCGTTTCGACGAGATGCACAACTTTCATGTCGAAACATTTTCCATCAGAGGCCATCTCAATTGAGTTTCGTGACATTCTTTAATCAGATGTCAATATGAGCATCTCTAAACTTGTCATAACTTTTGCATCCGAGCTCCGTATTAGACCATCTTCATATCCATCCTGATCTTCTCGAAGATAGCCATCCCATGGTGACTTCCACTCATATGTTTGAATCAATCTTGGCATAGCTTTAAGCAACCTTTACGATTGTGCCACTTTTGATCGACACATGCCCCCTTGTTTTTCGGCAAAGCTAGCGTGCCGAAAAATAATTTGTACCATGTTTGTTCTAATGACGATGTCAACACTCCATCGGCCATTTATATGTGCTTAGGGCGATAAATCTATATCGGCCATGTTCATGTTTGGGGCGATAATTCTATACCGGCCATTGATTTTAACTTCTTATTTACATCATACCTTGGAACCGATTACCACCAATTGGCTTTAAAGAGATGGGAATGAACCCGTTCCTTGTAGCACTAAGGAAATCAAACTCCGAGAGATAATGCCCTTATAAGCAACTAACATCGGGTTGATTCCAATCCACTGACGCATCAGCCAAAGCAACACAAGCCGAATTATCAGCGTGAATGACTTCTACTTCATCATCGACCCATTGTATTAAGAATTGGTGCATGGTAGATGGCACACACTGGTTAGCATGAACCCAATCATGACCTAATATAACATTATAGTTACCTTGCACCTCGGCAATGAAGAATGGGGTGGCCAAAGTTTTGCTTCCCACAGTGAGTTCCATGCACATCACACCTTTGGCCTCTGTATTTTCTTTACCCTCAAATCCGTCAAGTACCATATTGGTCTTCATCAATGCATCATCATGCAACCCCAACTTCTTGAAGACCGAATAGGGCATATGATTTACCACAGCACCATGATCAACGAGCATCCTAGCAACCGGCGATCTGTTAATATGACCTTTGAGGTACAATGGCTTCAAGTGTTTCACTGGTTTTTTCGGCTTCTCGAAGATAGCGTTCTTAGGACCAAAATCCAGCTGGGCCACCACCTCTTTTCCACCTATAGCACGAAACTCGGCAAGTAAGTAATACACCATATTAATATCCATACCTTCCCAAACTGGCATAGATTCGTAATCCACCATCTCATCTTCATCTCCCAATGTGTATATTGGGCTTGAAGTTTCCTCAACTGAAGGGGATGTTTCAGGTGGTGTGGACGATGTAATAGGGGTCGCATCATCCTCTTTTGGTGGTGAAGGTGTTGCTGTAGCTAATGTAGAAGCATCTGTGTTTTCTTTTTGTTTAGGCCTCCACACTTGTTTTGTGAGTGCCATAGGCCGAATTTCATTGAACAATTTGTCCCTTTGCTTCTCTTCTTTGCGCTCTACCTTCTCGTGGTTCCTTATGTGTTGTAATCTCCTTTTCATAGTCTTAGCTAGACCGGAGGACACCACTTAGGTTGGGTATATTTGGGATCCCTAAGTTTGGCCTTGCTTGTGCTAGCCTCATGATCATTAACCATGGAACCCTGCTGAACAATAACAATATCACCATTAGAATTAGTCAGATTACCAACAATCGGCCTTTTGATATCCTTTTGCTTGTCGCATTCTAAAATTTCCGCATTAGGTGACTTAATACACCACACTTTTTTATTGGCCTTGCTTGGAGAAATTTTTGTTGGCCGATTAGCACCATAGCTCAAATGGCCTTGTGTGGGATAATAAAGCCTCTCGCGAGAAAGCCATCTAGGTGCTGCCCACCCCATATGAAAAGCACAAGGAGCCATTGGTTGCTGCCCCCATCCTCCATTGAAGTCTCTCATGTAATATGGTGCATACGGGGGTAGTGACATCCATGGTGTCGGTGTCCATGACCCATATGCATAGCGATCTTGAATGCTTTGAATGTGATGGACAATTAGAGATAGAACCGGCCACTTGACTTGCATATTTGGATAGCAACATATCAAAAGTTGGCTTGATTCACTTGCGCTTAGCTTCACTCTTTTCCCGCTTGCCAACTTCTGAATTCTTGGGCTTGATAAATTTAACATGAGTATCTTCTTGTACTTGTGATTTTTTATGGTGATCTTCAATACTTACTTGCCATCGGGTTGCTTATCAAGCACAACCTCTCTTCACAAGACTTTGGCACCCTCCTTGCCTTTCCTATGTTCACCAATAACAACATTATCTTTGTTAGCAGATTCGGCTATGCTAGGCTGAATTAACATTTTCTTTCCTTCCAAGTCCATGGTGTTTATCAGGAGGGTTGTTTATCAACTTGCATCTCAGCAAAATTCAATCATCCGTCATTAATGGCCAATTGTATCTGTCCTCGAAAAACATTGCAATCATTAGTAGCATGAGAAAATGAATTATGGTACTTGCACGCCGTTTCAGCTCGTCAAACGATGGTATGGTGTGTGATATTCTAATCATCTTATCTTGCAAGATAGCATCAAATATTTTATCACACTTAGATATATCAAAAGTAAACTTCATCTCCTCATCACGATTCTTGCAAATCGGCTTAAGAGCATTGCATGTATAGGGTTTGGCCTTTGAGGACCAAACAAACTCAGTAGTATAGACATCAACCTCATCGTCCGAATTTTCGTCATTGTACTCAACCATATGCAATCTAGGACGATCGGTTGTACACCTATGAACCTCTTTACTTCGACTCTCTTGAGCCAAAGCTTTTTGTAGGACTTTGTTAATATTCAAAAACACATAACTTTCTAGCCTCTCTTTAATGTTAGTTTTTAAACCATTAAGAACAAGATCCGCCAAGTCTCTCTCAGTTATCACTAAGCTATAACATCGGTTTTTTATATCTCTAAATCTCTTGACATAATCGGTGACTGATTCATCATGTTTTTGCCTAACTGATGTAAGATGTGATAACTTAAGCTCATTATCACCGCTATAAAAGTGATCATGAAACTTTTGCTCTAATTGCGACCATAAGAGAATTAAACCATGTGGTAAAGCAGCAAACCATGAAAATGCAATACCAGTTAAAGATAATTGAAATAAACGCACTTTCAATTCTTCTATGGAACCTGCTTCACCCAACTGCGCTAGATATTGACTAACATGCTCCCATGTTGTTTTCATGCCCTCTCCACTAAATTTGACAAAATCAGGAACCTTATAACCTTTAGGGTACAAAACTGCATCAAAGAGTTGAGGATAAGGCTTTTGGTACACATGACTCTTTACTTTCGGCTCGTTTCCGAAAGTTTCTAGAAACATATTATGCAAATCCTCCCTTAATTTGGCTAAAATTGGATCCGAGGTAGATGAAGATGTTTGTGGCAATGACATATGAGCAACCTAAGTACTAGCTAGTGGTGCAACTTGTGGGATGGGGGCCGAACCATAATTCGGCGGAAGAACAAACATGCTTGCGCCTATGGGTGGTGTGACAAAGTGATTTGGCGTTGACGATGAATTGGGCACACTCATAATAGGATTAGGATATGTAGGTGCAGACACAAGCTGGTTCGTTTGACTAGGGTAAAAATTCAACGGCATACTATATTGTTGTTGCATAGGAGGTGCCGATGAAATAGGTAAAGTTGGACTAGGGTTTTCAGATAAACCAAGAGTACCACTAGATGACGGAGGCATATTTTTATGAGCATTAGTACTTGCTACGAAAGAATTGTATGTCACCACATTACCCTTACTAACAAGACTTTCAATCACAGCCACTTGCTCTGGAGAAAAAACTTTACTTACAGTGATTACATCTTGTTCGTCAATGAGAGGAGGGAAATTGACATTTCCAACTGGAGTGATGTTGCCTTGACGGTCCTTCTTGAAACTTGAAAGAAACGCCTGCAAATCCTCCTCCTCGCGCTTCTTCTTGAGCGCCTCAAAAGCCTCTTCACACTGCTTCTTGAGCGCTTCGTAGGCCTGGCGATGTTCATCCAATAGTTCATCAAGACCGGGCTTAATGATGTTATCGGCACTAACTTCTGAGGGCTTGGGGAGATCCGACATAGTTGATGATGATTCTTGATCTTCCATCCCCAGCGGAGTAACCAAAAAGTGTGTTCGCACACGAACACGTCACCGTGTACCTCCAACACCGAGGGTGATGCACCGCAGCTCACGTCGAAGGAGACCCGTTCGGAAGCGCGGTACGCAAGCAATCCGGCGGGCGCTTTTGAGCACCCGAAACCCCACGCGCCCTGGAGGGACCCCATCTGGACGCACAGCGGCTATGGGCTGCCCTAGGTCGGTTCACCCGCCCCTAGAGCCTTGAGGATCGCTGCCCTTCAATACGAAGAATGAACAAAGAACGAGAGAGAAAGAACAAGGGAGAGATGTAAAACTAGGGTAAAAAGTAGATGGGTTTTGCGATTGTGTGTTGTTGTTCAATCGGCCGTCACCCCTTAGATATATAAGAGGCGGATGAACTTCCCGTGCAAGGAAAGGTTAGAATTCACGTTCAAAACCCTAGTTCGGGTCCAATTCGGAATCCAAACTTTCCAAAACTGTTCGGTTTACAATCTGGCTGCACCTTGCAGGTCATGTTTGAGGCAGTAAATGACCTCGGATGGAAACGAGCCCAAAAGCAATCTTGACCGTTTCGATGAGACGAACAACTTTCATGTTGAACGTTTTTTTATCAGAGGCCATCTTGAGGGGGTTTTAGACTGTTTTCCAAAGTCTGCGGCAGAGAAATCCAAAACCCGGACGAACATCCCCGGAGTGTCCGGCCATCCTCAGAGAAATCCAAAACCCGGAAGATTATCCCCGGAGTGCCCGGCCATCCTGATGCAGCCGCGCATTTTCGGTTCTAACTTTTGCATACAACCTCGGATTATGACGATTTTGATATCAAAATCGACCGTTTCGACGAGACGCACAACTTTTATGTTGAAACAGTTTCCATCAGAGGCCATCTCAATTGAGTTTCATGCCATTCTTTAATCAGATATCAATATGAGCGTCTCTGAACTTGTCATAACTTTTGCATCCGAGCTCCGTTTTGGACCATCTTCATATCCATCTTGATCTTCTCGAAGAAATTCATCCCATGGTGACTTCCAATCATAAGTTTTAATCAATCTTGACATAGCTTTAAGCAACCTTTATGATTGTGCCACTTTTGATCGTCAACGACGGCCCATGCTGAAACTGGACTATTTCTTGTCCGAAGTGACTTTAGGCCTCTTAACGGCCCGTAGAATTCATGGATAAATTTCAGCTCAACTGGTCTATCGGCCTGTTAATGGCCCGTGTAACAGTTGGGCCTAATTACAGCCCGCGTGAATCCGGCCTGCTTATAGCCCATATGTTAATGGCCCGTGTCACAGTTGGGCCTACGGCCCGCGTTGATATCAGCCTGCTTAAAGCCCATAATTTTATTAGGGCAAATAGGGCCTGAGATATATTTTGGACTGTCAACGGCTTGTTTTCTATTTGGGCCAAACATGGGCCTAAGGCAGTTTCGGCCTGTGTTGGCCCCTGAATTTTTCGGCTCCCAATCTAGATTTTAGCCTGTTAAAAGCCCATGGTATTCTCTGGCCGAGCTGGCCAGAACTATACTCGGCCTGTTAAAGGCGGAAAACTACTATACGTTTAGACCTGCTAATGGCCCAAGATGATTATAGGCCCACGTTTTCGCCCATATATAGTGAGTTACGGGCCGGCATGAAGACCGAAAACATTGAGATCCGTTGAAGCTTCCGGCCTAAATTACAACATACTGACCAAGAATAAACCTAGACTATACAATAAAGAAATTACGCCATATTACATCCACTGGGCATCAAAGTTCACCATCGGTGATAATAAAGCGCAACGAGACCGCGGATTACATACACCGGGCATCAAAGGTCGCCACCAGTGCATATAAACGCGCCGACAAAAGAATATACAAAACTGAAAGCACTTCAGAAGGCATTAGGCCTGCCCTTGACGTGCACCAAAAGCAGCTGAACAAGCTGATGAGACCTCAGTTGTGTCAACGATAGATGCTCTAACCCTAGCTGCGTAGCAAGAAAGCACGCATGGGTGTCCTCTGAGGTCTTCTTTACATCATTGACATCAAGTTGGAGCTGAGCTGAGGCAAGCCTTTCCACTTTAACTTGAGACTGAAGAAGTCAAACTGATTGAGGCAGCAACTGCACAGAGGTTGTCCCACAGCTTCTGGTGAGTAGCTTCAACTCACTGTCTTCATCAAGACATGACCTTGGGGTCATCTCGCTCTCTTCAAGATGGTTTGGCTCACTATCTTCCCTAAAGTTCTGCCTGGCATAAGAGATATGACTCTGAAAGAGAAACAAGGAGACACGTAACATGTTTCACAAATATATAAGCAAATAAATGGATCTGTTCTGCATAAGGAACATGTTTTTACAACAACAATTTAAAACTGGTAGTTGTTGCAAACATCCAATCAGATGTAAACACCAAAATAAACAACAGTGGAGGAAATGATGCCTATCCAAATCTATATTAGAACAAAGTTTGAAGGCTTGAGATGGATGAACTTACATTACATGTTAACGCGGTCTGGACAAAGCCCTTCTCCATGTTGATGGAAGGATAATTCAAGAAATTCCCCAAAGAAACTTCTTTATAAGCGTTGCCTTTATTCTACATTTTGTAAAGAGTAAATATAGATCAAATAATATTGGAAGAAATAGAGGATAATGAAGCTCAGGTGCAGAGTGATGATACATAATCAGATAGCTATTAATTAAGTACAGCGTTACAAGGCAAAAGGTACTGACAAGAGGAATGCAGACATCAACGTGTGCAGTGGCATTGGTTTATTCAACATTTTGGTAAGAGTAAATGTAGATCTGATAATCTGGAGAAAGTGGAGGGTAGGGCAGATAAGATGCAGAGTAATGCTAGACAATCAACTATCTCGCAATGCAAGTACAGTAATACTACCACCGTCCGTTATTACTTGTCGCTCAAATGGATGTATCTAGCACTATTAAGTTCTAAATACATCCAATTGAGCAACAATTAATTCAATACGGAGGGAGTACATGACAATAGGTACTTACATGAGCAATACAGAACTTCATAACCATTGTGTTAATTCTACATTTATCTAAGAGTAAATATATATCTTATAATTTCGAGCAAAGGGAGGATAAGGAAGCGAACATTTACAGTGATGTTACATAATCAAATAGCAATGATTGTAAGTAGGCTGACAAAGGGCAAGAGGTACTGACAAGAGCAATGCAGTGCCCAGTATTGTTGAGATATCCAATGATCCTTTGAGAAATGAGATCCATCTGAAATTAGTTTTCATACAAGATAGAAGGTAAGGCACATGCAGAAATGTAGGAGTTCAAATTTTGAATTGATATCATAGATAGTACCTAATGTTGGACTCTCTGCAGTTCTAATAGGGGTTTGGCCAGTGGAGTAGGGGTAAAGTGTGGTACAGTTGGGCCTGTGTTTTCTGTGGTTGCTAATCTATCTGATTTAACAGGTATCACTGCCTTTTCCAAATACCCAGTTTGTACTCCTTGAGGATCTGCACTCACCCTCTTCCTTTTGGACATCTATTACGAAAGAACAACATTTGACTGGAAAAACATAGTATGATGACACATGGAATAGGTATAGAAAATGGATAGGTATGGCATATACTCATATATGATGCTTAAACTAAGCAGATGGTGGTGTAACAAAGTAGAAGTAATGCAAGAGGTCATATGCAAGATATGTGCGACCAATACAACCTTGCCAAGTTAGAGCAAGCACCTTGATGGGTGAATAAGATAGGCCATACTCCACCATGCCAAGTTTGTTAGCCAGTGGATTGTTCCACAATATTCCTCTCATGCGCCCATTCTCATATTCATTCTGATCATGTTCAATACCTGACATGCATGAAAACATAAAAATAAGTGAGATTATCTTTGTAATGCAGAAGTGATTCTAATCCAATACTGCCTCCCTGTAAACCCCTGTCGGGGCACGACACCTATGGGATCCCAAGGGACCCCCTTACGATTCGGCGGGGGGAGAGGTATGCGCAAAGAGCAGAGCCAACGATCGACGCGGGAAGGTTTTACCCAGGTTCGGGCCGCTGATCAGCGTAAAACCCTACTCCTGCCTTGTGTTATTATTGATGTTCTTGAGCCCAGCCTCCAGGAGCGCTCGCAGTGAACAGTACATTCAAAGAGCAGCTACGCATGTAGAATGGGCCGGAAGATCTCCTCCCCTGTAGCAGTTGCCGTGGGCCTCCTTTTATATCACCAAGGGGTCACCACAGTGGCAAAATGTACATACATTGAGGTGTAAAGTAGCTACAGGGTTACCATACCTAACCCCTGACGGACTAGGACGAATGCATTTAATGCATCGTGAGGTGTCCGTTTAGGTGTCCTTACTTTCTTGGGGATGGAAAAAGGGGCCATCCCATCAGCACCACCTAAGCTCTCCTCCATTGGCGCGTCGCCACACATCCAAAGAAGGACCCAGAATGTCGGGTTTGTCATTGTGCTAGAGCGGTGGCACAACAACAAAACCTTGCCGGGCACCAAGCCTTGCCGGGCGCCAAGCCTTGCCGGGCACCAAGCCTTGCCGGGCGTCGTTCCTTGCCGGGCTCCGCAGGCCACCCCGGCAAGATCTTGCCGGGAAAGCTGGCCTTCGGATTCCAGTTCTTCTTATCTGCTGATCCTCAGATCTCTGACTGGATGATTTCTTTGGTGGCTTGAACCAAACTTGAACTGTTCCCCGGCAAGCCTTGCCGCGAGGATGGCTACAACTGCCCGTGCACAAGTACGGGGTACTAGTGGCCCAATACTTAGTACACCGACAGGAGCCCCCGGGCCTAGGCCATACACGAGTGCGAGGCGTTGTTGGGCTAGGCCCAAACAGTGCATGGGCACGCGTGGCAGAGGATTAACCACTCGTAAATATCCCGTTTACTGTGCCCCCCACTACGCGCGCCGAACGCGCGACGTGGGAAGCGTGCCTCAAAAGCTGCGACTGCAATGCGCCTGCAGAGGCGCATTAACATTGGGGAGTAAAAGAGGCGGCCCCACTCCTTCCCCATAAAAAGGAGAAGCCGCAGAGGCACAAGCCTATTTACCCCCCTCTTCTTCTCAATCTGGCCGTCGCCATCGCCTTCCTCCTCTCGAGCTCAGAGCGAAGCTTTCCCCCTTCCGCCCGCCGCTTCCACGCTCGCTTCACCCCCGGCTTCCGCCCTCACAGCCGCCATGCCGCCCAAGGCCAGCAAAGGCAAGAGCAAGGAAGCGAAAGCCGATGTCCCGGAGAGCGAACTGGTGAAGATGCGAAAGAAGTATGCCGTCTTCGCCCCGTCGCTCGACGCAGAAGCTCTGAAGAGGCGGTACCAATGCATGTGGGCGAAGGAGACACATGCTCACCCCGCCACACGCGTAATTCCAGGTTCTTGTTCCAAAAGTGGGTCGGACAGATACCCCTTCTTCGCTGCGTATTTCTATTGCGGGCTCTGCCCCCCATTTTCTGACTTCTTCAATGATATCATGTACACATACGGCTTTCATCTTCTCGATTTCATGCCGAATGCGGTACTGTGCATGTCCATCTTTGCCCATCTTTGTGAAAACTTCGCCAGAGTGATTCCCAACACTACCCTTTTCCGCCATTACTTCTTCCCCCGCATCCAAAAGGGAGAGGCCCTCTCTGGTTCTATCGCCTGGATTCCAAGGGATTGGAATAAGGAAATATACCCAGAAGGAGTTTACCGCGAAAAGTGGGACGAATGGCGGACTGAATGGTGCTGGATCAAGGAAGCAGATCCCCATCCGTTTTGTCTGCCCTGGAAACAGAAGGCGGTCCGTGGCAGTGGTTGGAGCAGTCTTGCCGCTGACGACGAAAAGCTCACAATCGCCACCACCAGGATTCTCCGCCTGAAAGCTGCCGGGCTGACAATGGAGATGATTGGCTTCGACTTTCTCCGCCGCCGCATCGCCCCCTTGCAGAACAAGGGAAGGCCAGCATGGGAATACCGAAACGCGGCGGACATTATGAGATTGCGCCACGAGCTGAATAATAATCTGACTACTATGCAGCTTGGTGCTCTCCGTCAAAAGCTGTTCCAGTGTGATGACAAGCATCGGCTGCCGGCAAGGATTGTCCCTTTGTGCAACAATTCTGCTCTGGGGTCAATCATCGCCTTCATGCTGATGTTCAACGCCCACGGTCTTGACGCGACTTGGGCCGAGCCAACCGAGGAGGAAGCACAGTAGGTTTTTGATAACTTGATGGAGAGACCCGTCCGGGAAGAGGCAGATTTCATCTGAGCCACCACTGACCAAGAAGTAGCATACATTGCTACTAGGGTGGAGGAGGCAAATCTTGCCGCGGAGGCCGGCAGCGTTGGCTTCACAGAATGGGAAACCAGCGACGCAGAGGTAGTAGTGGAGGTAAAACCTGCCGGGAAGGACAAAGCTGCCGGGGAGCAGAGCAGCACAGCCGTCGAGAGCTCGTCCGACGAGGACACGGCCGAAGAAGAACCGCAAGAAGAGCTCCCAGCTCCGAAGAAGACGAAGCGTGTTCTTCAGAAGGCTGCATCTGGCATCCCGGCAAGCCAGCCTTCTTCGAGCGGCGAGGCTCCCGGCAAGAAAGTGGCCGACAAGACTGCACCGCGGCAAGGAGTTTGTTAGCAACCTGCGCGGCGCGCGAGACCCACACCAGCGGCCACTGCTGGAGCGGCAGGGGTGTCTCGCTCTACCGCATCGGAAGCTGCCCCGGCGCCTGCCACAGCCAAGCGACCTAGGACCCCTCCTCTGCCTTCACACTCAGACATCACAACGGAGGCCGATTTCGACATCTTCGGCTTTAGTCCGGAGCGAGAAGAAGAAGAGTGAGTGCTTTGCCACAGCCTTCACCTTCCAATCTTGGATCAACTTTGCTGACTTGCTTGTATTGTCTCTGCAGTGATGCAGAAACCTTGATGGAGAGGATGGCAAAGAGGACAAAGACTTCCACGGGCGATGAGCCCCCGACAGGCTCCACGAGCGTGCCAGAAACCGTCGTCGTCAGCCCGGAGCTTAGTCCTCAATGCAGCCCCCAGCACAGCCCCCAGCGCAGCCCCCAGCATAAGTTCACTGTTCTTTTTCCGCTGGCGGGTGCTGAGGCTTCCATTCTTGCCGCTGATATCTTTGGGCTTGCAGGAGAAGAACGGCAACAAGGAGAATTGTCGGAAGACGTCCCCGTCATGCCACCTCCATCGACCACGCCGCCCACAAGCACGTCCCCGGCAAGAGATCCTACCGACGAGCCCATCCTA
The DNA here is from genome assembly GCA_011799875.1 of Thinopyrum elongatum. Lineage (NCBI taxonomy): Eukaryota > Viridiplantae > Streptophyta > Magnoliopsida > Poales > Poaceae > Thinopyrum > Thinopyrum elongatum. The sequence goes on from CM022302.1 coordinate 263,251,153, forward strand.
ACTGAGGAGGAGCCGGCAAGCATGGACATCAGAACCCTCCCCCGGCAACCAAAGTTGCCGGGAGGGGCGAGGCCACCTCTCAACAGCTCGACGCAGGTAGTCGATTGCCTCAGAATGCTTGTTACTCTTTCCCTTATCTCTTTGTCTTTGGTCCCTTCGAACTTCAATCTTGATCTTATTCTGTTTCCCTGCTTCGTCCTCCAGAGTTCCCTGTGATGGAACACATGGACGTCGATGTTGTCATCGAGGAGACCGCCAGGGATGCCGCTACCGAAGCAGACAGGATCGCTGCTAGTGAGGCCGCCAAGGATGCCACTATCGAGGACGGTGGTGCTCTTGGCGAGGAGGCCGCCAAGACTGCACCGGAGGAACCCACCAAAGAGTCTACTGAAGGGGGCGACAGGGAGACTGATGACCGTACTGACGGCATTCCTACCGCAGGAGCGCCAGGCGCTGCACCGGCCACGGAGCCCCCTGCCACTGGTGAGGCGGTTGCTGAAGACCAACCGTCAACATCTGAAGGCCCCTCATTCAGCAAATATCTCAAGGTTGGCGAGAAGCTGTTTGTCAACTTGTCGGGGACGGCAAGCATTGGGGCACTAGCCGAAGGAGAGGCCTTTGACGAAGAAATCATCGCTGCTGCCGGGCTCGAGGTTGTCGACGATCCCAGCGCTAGCAGCGGCAAATCTGAAGAGGATCAGCTCCTTCAGGCCATGGGCGAGAATTTCCTCAAGCTCCAGGCTCTCCACCGCGCCCGGAAAGATAAAGCGGATTCCAGAATGGCAGTTGTCGAGGCGGCCGAAGCAGATTCCAGAGGCGCGTCGAACAAATGCAAGTCTGGTACGCCGAGGCCCTCCAAGAGCTGACTGCTGGCCGGGAACAAGTGAGCCAACAGTGGATAGAGATCCTCCTGAAGCAATCTGATATGGAGAAGGCGCAGGATGAAGCTACTCAAAGGATTGCTGCTGAAGATGCCCTCCTGACGGGGCGCCGCGTTGCTCTTGATGCTCATGAGGAAGATCTCACCGCACGTGAGCAGGCGCTCGCTGCCAAGCTTCGCAGCAAAGATGAAGATATCGAGAAGCTTGTCGCACGGCGGACCCAGGAGCTGGAGCAAAAACATAAAGAGGCGCTCGAAGCTCTGACTGCAAGTCACGCCGGCAAGCTCAAGGAGGCCATCGATGCTGCCGAAGCTGCAGAGGCCGCCAAGAATGAGCTGAGCGACAAGGTAAAGAAGCTGGAAGTAGATCTCGAAGAGCACGGCAAGGAGCCCTCGACGCTCAAAGGTGATAGGGAAAAAACCCTCCACACCTTGGCGGAGATGCAAGTTGGCCTGTCTAACAAAACCAAGCAGCTCTCGTCTGCGGCTGATGCCATCGCAGTTCTGGAATTGAAGCTGACCATGTTGCAGAAGTCTCTCGAGGCCGGCAAGGCCCGTGAGAAGGCTCTACTCAAGGATCTCCAGGGAGAGAGGAACCTGCTCAAGAGCACTGCCGCCGCCCAAATCGATTACGAGAAGGGGGTGGAGATCTGGACTGGATGTCTCATCGCCACTGCGGAGAAGCTTACGGCAGAGCTGTCAACCATGGGCCTGTCAAACTTCAGGTATTCTTCCGAGGAAAGGATATCTTCAAGTGCCAGGTTGACGATGTTCTTTGAAAGCATCATCGACGCCTTGAGGTTGCTCCAGTCTAGCCGGGCGACCCAATTGGCCAACGAGACTCGCCGGCTTTGTCGGGCCGTCCTTCGCAAGGTACTTATCAAGGTGGTGCATAGCAATCCCGGCATCGATCTCTCCAACGCGCTCGGCCATCTGCCAAAGCACGCAAATGTCGAGGCGCTCGAAGGACGCATCGCGCCTATCCTTGAGAAGGTGGACTCCATCAAAAGGATCGAAGGCCAGCGCAGAGATTAAGTGCTCCCCCTTTTCTTGCCGTCGTTATTCCATGTCAAAGACAATTAAGTCTCAAGTTAGAATTGCGGCAGCTTATTAATGTAATATAACTCGCCTATGTTTAAGTTCATGCTTGCTATTTTCCTTGTCTGCTTCCTTTATGTATGGAGTTCACCCTACGCTTACTGAAAAACTTGCCGGCGCGCAACCTGCCGCGAGCGCTGGGTGCGGGACTTCAGCAGCCTGCTGGAGGCGCAGCGGCCGGCAAGACTCCTTGGCGTTCTCAGTGCAGCCACTTTAATCGTTGAGCGGACTCGAAACAAAATAAGGGCGCAACTGATTACAACAAGGGTTCCTTCACGTGCAGATTTTCCATACAAGAGTCGGAATCGTCCAAGGAAATAACTTTGCAATACAGAAACTTGTTCTAAGTTTTTAGAACTTAGCTTTCTGTCGTTATCCGTCCTCCGGCAAGCGTCGATTCCGAACGTCGCCAACTGGTACTCATATCTCCCTTCCCCCCCCCCCCAGCAAATGTGCACGCGAGGAATCCTTCTGTCTTTTAAGAAAAAGAAAAAAGAGAAAATAAAGATATGAAACCATGGCGGTTCGTTAGAACTTACATGGAGTAGGTGTCATACAACATCTTAGACAAACATGCATATATAAATATGAACATGGGAATCAATAAGGGAATGCACAACACTTAAATTTATTCATCTGTGCTCAGGGTCTGCGCCTGGCTTTGTACAAAGGATCACATGCCTTGCCGGCAAGACTTGTACAAAAGAGTGGTTGCCGGGAGCCCCCGGCAACTGCGCCTTACGGATAGAACTTGCGAAGATGTTCGATATTCCAGGAATTGCTCACTGGAACGCCATCTTCGGTCTCCAAGCGGAGAGCGCCGGGCCTGGTGACTCATACTACCCGATAAGGGCCTTCCCACTTTGGCATCAACTTGTTTGAATTCTTGGCAGACTGAATCCACCGAAGAACAAGGTCACCTTCCTCAAGGCTTCAGGCATGAACTTTGCGGCTATGGTAGCGGTGCAAAGCTTGCTGGTAGCGTGCAGCTCGCACAGTAGCCTGAAGACGATTCTCCTCAAGGAGCACAGCATCATCCTGCTGCAGTTGCTCTTGCTCAAGCTCATCATAAGCGAGCACTCGAGGTGATTCGTACGTGAGTTCCGTGGGGAGAATTGCTTCCGCTCCGTAGACCAGAGCGAAGGGCGTCTGGCCGGTGGCTCGATTTGGTGTCGTTCTAATTGACCAAAGAACCACCGGCAACTCATCAATCCAGCGTCTTCCGCACTTTTTCAGCCTGTCAAAGGTTCTGGTCCTGAGACCGCGCAGCACTTCAGCATTGGCCCTCTCTGCTTGGCCGTTGCTTCTCGGGTGAGCAACAGAGGCAAAACAAATTTTGCCGCCAAGATCTTGGACGTACTGCATGAAGGCGCGACTTGTGAACTGCGTGCCATTGTCGGTGATGATCCTGTTGGGTACACCGAAACGGCAAACTATCCCTTTAAAGAACTTGACGGCCGATTGTGCTGTCACCTTCCTCACTGCTTCCACCTCTGGCCACTTTGTGAACTTGTCGATAGCAACGTACAAGTAATCAAAGCCCCCGGTAGCACGGGGGAAAGGGCCCAGTATGTCGAGCCCCCAGACCGAAAATGGCCAGGAGAGAGGGATTGTTTGAAGAGCTTGAGCTGGATGATGCGATTTCTTCGAATGAAACTGGCACGCTTCACACTTGGTGACTAGTGCAGTTGCATCCTGGAGAGAAGTGGGCCAAAAGAAACCTTGCCGGAATGCTTTCCCGGCAAGGGCTCTTGATCCTATGTGAGAACCACATATGCCTCCATGTATTTCCGCCAACAGCTCTAGTCCATCCTCCCGAGGAATGCACTTTAATTTCACACCGTTTGGTCTCTTTCTGTACAGGACGTCATCGACGAACTTGTACATAACAGACCGACGGGCTACTCTTTTCGCTTCTTCCTGTTCCTCCGGGAGTTCTCCTTTTTGAAGGAAATGGACAATGCGTTGCACCCATGCTGGAGCCTGAGGCTCGACGGCTAGGACTAAAGGCATCTCCTCCGCCGGGGGAATGTTTGTCTCGACAGCAAGGGCCTGAGGCCCTGCTGGGGCCTATTGTTCCCCGGCAGGCATGTCGTCGATCCCGGCAACTTCCTTGCCGGCGGCTCCCGGGAGCTCCGCCGGGAAGTACTGACCAGAGTTCAACTTTCTTCTCTTTTCTTGCCGCATTGATGGCGCCACAGATGGTTGAGTCAATTGGAGCACAAAAGTCCATGGTTCCACAGGCAACTTGAGGGCGGCACGCTTTGACAGGTCGTCAGCAACACTGTTCTCGGCACGAGGAACGTGCTCCATTTGCAGACCGTCAAAGTGCTCTTCCATTTTTCTCACTTCATCCACGTAGGCTTGCATCAATGGACTTTGATAACTCTTGTTAACTTGCCTGACGACAAGCTGTGAATCGCCTTTGATGACGAGCTTTTTGATACCAAGGTCTACCGCGATCCTGAGACCGGCAAGCAAACCCTCGTACTCTGCTGTGTTATTGGTCGAACTCTCCCGGGGAAAATGCATTTGGACTACGTACTCGAGGTGCTCTCCGGTGGGTGCGACAAGCAGCACGCCAGCACCGGCGCCTTGCAGCGAGAAAGCCCCGTCAAAGTACATAACCCATTGGTGATCGATTTCCTTGCCGGGGAGAGTTGTTTCTTGAACTTCTTCGTCCGGCGTTGGGGTCCATTCCGCAATGAACTCCACCAAGGCCCTGCTCTGAATTGTCGAAGTGCTTTCAAACTTGAGGCCAAAGCTCGACAACTCCAACACCCACTCCACGATCCTGCCGGTTGCTTCTGGATTTTGCAAAATCCGTTGCAGCGGAAAGCGAGTGACGACGGTGATTTCATGTGCTTGAAAATAATGGCGCAGCTTCCTCGAGGCCATAAGAAGGCCGAAAAGCAACTTCTGCATGCCAGAATATCTTGACCTAGCTCCTTGTAAAAGAGAGCTGACAAATAGACCGGGCGCTGCACCACCTTTTTCTTCTGCACTAGTTCCTCTGTTTGCGCAGATCTTGTCTTGCCGGGATCAACCCTTGCCGGGAAAGATCTTGCCGCGTCACCTGGCGGTCCTGCCGCTGGTGTTGCTTCCTCATCAGCCTCTCTCTGCGCCACTAGCGCAGCACTAACCACTTGATTTGTTGCTGCCAGATACAGCAACAACGGCTCTTATGGTTTAGGCGCGACTAGCGTCAGCGGAGAGGAAAGGTATTTCTTCAAATCTTGCAGCGCAGCCTCCGCTTCCGGAGTCCATTTCATTGGACCTGCCATCTTCAAAATTTTGAAAAAGGGCAGGGCGCGCTCAGCAGACATGGAAATAAACCTGCTTAGAGCAGCAACACAGCCGGCAAGACGACGCACATCCTTGACGCGTCTCGGCGCTTCAATTTGCTCAATAGCTTTGATCTTGTCGGGGTTCGCTTCGATTCCTCGGCAAGATACAAAGAATCCGAGGAGCTTGCCGGAAGGAACACCGAACACGCACTTCTCAGGATTGAGCTTCAAGTTGATCTTGCGCAGATTTGCAAATGTTTCTTCTAAATCTTGAATGAGCGTCGCTTTGTCTTTGGTTTTGACCACTATATCATCCATATACGCCTCCATATTTCTATGGAGTTAAGGCTCAAAACCAATTTGGATTGCTCTCGCAAATGTCGAACCAGCACTTTTCAACCCGAAAGGCATTCGTATAAAACAATACGTACCACATGGGGTGATAAATGCGGTCTTCTCTTCATCTTCTTTCACCATGAAAATCTGATGATACCCTGAATAGGCATCAAGGAAGGATAGGAGATCACAACCAGCGGTGCAATCCACAATCTGGTCGATCCGCGGCAAGGGAAAGGGATCTTTTGGACAAGCTTTATTGATATCTGTATAACCGATACAAAGCCTCCATTTCCCATTCGCTTTTCGCACTACAACCGGATTGGCCAACCAGGTTGGATGAAGCACTCCTTTGACCAATCCTGCCGCCTCCAGCTTTTTGATTTCTTCGGCAATGAATTCTTGCCGCTCCAAGGCTTGCTTCCTGACCCTCTACTTGACGGGCCGCGCGTGAGGACAGACAGCAAGGTGGTGCTTAATTACCTTCCTGGGAACACCGGGGATGTCAGACGGTTGCCATGCAAACACGTCAACATTCACCCGCAGGAAGGCAACGAGCGCGCTTTCCTATTTGTCATCTAGGGTGGAACTTATGGTGAAAGTTCCCCCCGTTCTGTCCTCCCTGACGGGCACCTTCTTGGTCTCCGGTGGAGCAGCCTTGGGTTTCTTGTTCTTGCCGGTGGAACTTTCTGGTGCATCCTCGACGAAAGCGCAGCACTCCGAGGAAGTGCGCTTGCCGGAGTTCGCGCCAAGGTTCTTGCCGGTCTTCTTCTTCCCCCGGGGAGTTCCAGCGGCAGGAGCAGATGCCTTGATGGCAGGTGCTGCAACTGCTTCCCGGTAAAGTTGGTCGGCACAAATGAGCGCATCCTTTTTATCGGAATGGATAGTGATGATGCTCAACGGCCTGGGCATCTTCAAAACATTGTATGCGTAGTGTGATGCCGCCATAAACTTAGCCAGCATTGGCCGTCCAAGGATCCCATTGTATGACATGGGGATCTTGGCAACATCAAACACTACCTTTTCGGTCCTGTAGTTGAGCTCGCTACCAAATGTCACCGGCAGCGTAATCTTGCCCTTGGGCTGGGTTCTTCCCGGATTGACCCCTTGAAATGTACCCATTTCTTCGAGGTCCTCGTCAGGAATTTGGAGCTTCTTGAGCACATCCGGTGAGATTAGGTTTAGCCCGGCCCCACCGTCAACTAGCATTTTCGTCACCTTGAGGTTGCGAATTGTTGGCGAGACCAACAATGGCAAGCACCCGACCGCAGTTGTGCGATCAGGGTGATCCTCGGCGTCGAAAACGATAGGCGTGCTAGACCACTTCAGGGGCCTACATGCATCTGGTGACGGCTCTATTGCATTGACTTCCCGCATCCACTGTTTGAGTCGACGGTGGGAAGAATGCAGCGAGGCTCCTCCATCGATACACATGGCCTCCGTAGCTTTCTGGAATTCTTGCTCGCTGGACTCATCATCTTATTCTTCATCATCTTCTTCTTTGTCTCGGCCCAGAGCGGGCCTATCCTTCTGTTCCTTGGCCTCGCCGTGGCGCCCCCCTCGGCCACCGCGCTTCTTGCCGGATCCGTCAGCACCATCTTGGGCCTTCTCCTTATCTCGCCTTTCATATTCGGCCCTCTGTTTCTCGGCAAGCTGTTCAACTTGCCGGTAGTTCTGGAGATTGTGGCCCTTGGTGCGATGGATCTTGCAATACTGCTTGCCGGAGATTTCCGACTTGTCGGTGGCCGCCAAGGCCTGATAGGAAGGGCACCCGGCAAGATCCTTGCCGGGGTCACCAACCTTGGCCTTCTTGGCGGCGCCGGGGTTGCCGGAGTCCTCGACAGCAAGCACGGCCTTGCCTCCGCGTTTCCTGTTCCGCCGCCGGCCTTTCCTTGACGGGGTCGCGGCGTCTACATCTTCGGATTCGCCTGCCGCGCCAACAGCCTCGCCAGGGAGTTTTCTCCCCTCTTCAGCTCGAGCGCATTTATCGGCCAAAGCATAAAGCTCGGCAATACTCCTGACTTTGTTCATCGCTGTCGGTGTACTAAGTATTGGGCCACTAGTACCCCGTACTTGTGCATGGGCAGTCATAGCCGTCCTCGTGGCAAGGCTTGCCGGGAACGGCTCGAGGTCGATTCAAGCCATCAAGGAAATCATCAAGACAGAAATCTGAGGATCAGCAGATAAAGCAAAGCTGGAATCTGAAGGCCAGCTTCCCCGGCAAGATCCTTGCCGGGATGGCCTGTGGAGCCCGGCAAGGCTTGGTGCCCGACAAGGCCTGGCGCCCGGCAAGGCTTGGCGCCCGACAAGGCCTGGCAACCGGCAAGGCTTGGTGCCCGGCAAGGACTCGGCGCCTGGCGAGATTCTGCCACTGTGCCACCGCTTCGGCACAGTAACAAGTCTGACATTCTGGGTCCTTCCCTGGATGCGTGGCGACGTGCCAGTGGAGGAGAGCTTAAGCTGTGCTGATGGGATGGCTCCTTTTTCCATCCCCAAGAAAGTGAGGACACCTAAACGGACACCTCACGGTGCATTAAATGCGCTTGTCCTAATCCGTCAGGGGTTAGGTATGATACCCTATAGCTACTTTACACCTCAATGTATGTACATTTTGCCACTGTGGAGACCCCTTGGAGCATATAAAAGGAGGCCCAAGGCAACTGCTACAGGAGAGGATAACTTCTGGCCCATTCTGCATGCGTAGCTGCTCTTTGAACGTACTGTTCATTGTGAGCGCTGCTGAAGGCTGGGCTTAAGAACATCAATAAGAACACAAAGCAGGAGTAGGGTTTTACGCTGATTAGCGGCCCGAACCTGGGTAAAAACTTCCCGCGTCGATCATTGGTTCTGCTCTTTGCGTATACCTCTCCCCCCGCCGAATCGTAAAGGGGTCTCTCGGGATCCCATAGGTGTCGTACCCCGACATCTTTGGCGCGCCAGGTAGGGGGATTGAAGGTTGCGTGAACCTGATCTGGTGATCGGCGCCTTAGTTTCTTCATTATCTTCATCATCATGCCACCCAAGAAGAAGAGCGCTGCGACAGCGCAACCGTCCGCGTCCGTTTTGCCTACACCTTCACGTACTGGCGACGGCGTGGGTGCAGAAGGAAGAGGACTAGAACCCCCGCGGCGTTCTGGTGATTCGAGCTAAGCGAGCGGTATCGTTCACAGTGGCAGTGGTAACCTGCACGCCGCAGGATCTAGAGATGGAGCTGTGTTGCCTACGGGTGGCACAACGAACTCGAGAGATCGAAGGGCGCCTGCTGGAGCTCCCGCGCCGGCCCAAGCCTCACGACCTACCCATGTCGTGCATGATGAACGACGTCATGGCGCTGGTGGTTCAGGGCGTCCCCATGAAAAGGTTTCTGCGCATAGATCCCAAGATGCGCGGGACCAGCATGCACACCGAGCTGCGGGCGGAGGTGGCGCACGGTCGCGTGACCGTGGTGGTGCTCCTTCTAACATGGTTAGGAGTCAGAGCACCTCACGTACCTCGCACTTGTCACTGCCACCTACGCCAGCGGAAGCCTTAGCACGTGCGCAGCTACTCCTCGATTTTCCTCCTGCCCCGGAGAAGATGGAGGAGTGGCGAGCTACCATCTAGAGCCTCATCGGCTTCGCCAACAAAGATGGACCGCAAGAGGCAGGGCCCTCGCAGCGGAGGCCCATCGATCCGACGCGAGCCGATGTAGAGAAAACCGGAGGTGGTGCAACCACAGTGCACTCCCCTCCGCGGCACCAGCGGCGGCCGACAACTCAGCAAGTCGACCGCCATGAAGAAGTTTCCACGGCGTCGTCCGATCCACGGATGCGCCGCGATCAGCGTCAAGTTCTCCAGGAGCGAGGCAAGGAGGACGCTCGAACTACCATCGAGCAGCGACAGGAAGCACGCTATCAGTCTGATAAGCGCGCGGGGCCGGCTATTGACGAGCCTGCACCAGGGGACGTAGGAGACTTGCCTTATGAGGTAGGAACTCTAGCGTTTACCCGTGAGCTGCGGCATGTCCGGTGGCCCAATTCCCGAACCTTTAAGCCAGAGGTCCCGGAGAAGTATGACAGAAAGACCCATCCCTCGGAGTTCCTGAGCATCTACACCATTGCGGTGCAGGCTGCCGGGGGCCAAGATGACAAGATACTTGCCAACTACTTCCCGTTGGTGCTCAAGCCCAACGTCAGGTCGTGGTTGATGCATCTGCCGGAGAATTCTATTTCTTCCTGGTCAGATTTGTGCCATCAGTTTGTTGGCACCTTCGTTGGAGGCCACCAAGCTCCTGGCCAAGAGAGCGATTTGCACATCATCCCTCAGAAGGAGGGCGAGTCCCTGCGCAAGTTTATCCAGAGATTTAGCCGGGTGCAGTACAATATTCCTGACGTTCATCCTGCCGCTGTTGTTAGCGTGTTCTATCAGAACGTGCATAACCGCAAAATGCGGGAAGAGCTGGCAATGAACAAAGTCAGGAGTATCGCCGAGCTTTACGCTCTGGCCGACAAGTGCGCTCAAGCTGAAGAGGGGAGGAAACTTCCTGGTGAGGCTGTTGGCGCGGCGGGCGAGTCCGAAGATGAAGACGCCGCGGTCCCATCAAGGAAAGGCCGGCGGCGGAACAGGAAGCGCGGAGGCAAGGCCGTGCTTGCTGTCGAGGAATCCGACAACCCCGGCGCTGCCAAGAAGGCCAAGGTTGGTGACCCCGGCAAGGATCTTGCCGGGTGCCCTTCCTGTCAGGCCTTGGCGGCTGCCGACAAGTCGGAGAACTCCGGCAAGCAGTATTGCAAGATCCATCGCACCAAGGGCCACGATCTCCAGAACTGCCGGCAAGTCGAGCAGCTTGCCGAGAAGCAGAGGGCCGAATACGAGAGGTGAGATAAGGAGAAGGCCCAAGATGGTGCTGAGGGGTCCGGCAAGAAGCGCGGTGGCCGAGGAGGTCATCGCGGCAAGGCCAAGCAGCAAAAGGATCGGCCCGCTCGGGGCCGAGATAAAGAAGGAGATGATGATGAGGAAGATGATGAATCTAGTGAGCAAGAATTCCAGAAGGCTACGGAGGCCATGTGCATTGATGGGCGCGCCTCGCTGCATTCCTCCCACCGCCAACTCAAACAGTGGTTGCGGGAGGTCAATGCGGCAGAGCCATCCCCCGATGCGTGTAGGCCCCTGAAGTGGTCCAGCACGCCTATCATCTTTGACGCCGAGGATCACCCTGATCGCACAACTGCGGTCGGGTGCTTGCCATTGTTGGTTTCGCCAACAATTCGCAACCTCAAGGTAACGAAGATGTTAGTTGACGGCGGGGCCGGCCTAAACTTAATCTCACCGGATGTGCTTAGAAAGCTTCAGATTCCCGACGAGGACCTCGAGGAAACGGGTATGTTTCAAGGGGTCAACACGGGAAGAACCCAGCCTAAGGGCAAGATTACGCTGCCGGTAACATTTGGCAGCGAGCTTAACTTCAGGACCGAGAAGGTGGTGTTTGATGTCGCCAAGATCCCCATGTCATATAATGGGATCCTTGGTCGGCCAGCGCTGGCTAAGTTTATGGCGGCATCACACTACGCGTACAACGTCTTGAAGATGCCTGGGCCGTTGGGCGTCATCACTATCCATTCTGATAAGAAGGATGCGCTCATCTGTGCCGACCAACTTTACCGGGAAGCAGTTGCAGCACCTGCCGTCAAGGCATCTGCTCCTGCCGCTGGAACTCCCGGGGGGAAGAAGAAGACCGGCAGGAACCATGGCGCGAACTCCGGCAAGCGCACCTCCTCGGAGTGCTGCGCTTCCGTCGAGGACGTACCAGAGAGTTCCACCGGCAAGAACAAGAAGTCCAAGGCCGCTCCGCCGGAGACCAAGAGGGTGCCTGTCAGAGAAGACAGAACGGGGGGAACTTTCACCATAAGTTCCACCCTAGATGACAAATAGGAAAGCGCGCTCGTTGCTTTCCTGCGGGCGAACGTCGACGTGTTTGCATGGCAACCGTCTGACATCCCCAGTGTTCCCAGGAAGGTAATTGAGCACCACCTTGCTGTCTGTCCTCATGCACGGCCCGTCAAGCAAAGGGTCAGGAAGCAGGCCTTGGAGCGGCAAGAATTCATTGCCGAAGAAATTAAGAAGCTGGAGGCGGCAGGACTGGTCAAAGGAGTACTTCACCCAACCTGGTTGGCCAATCCGGTTGTAGTGTAGAAAGCGAATGGGAAATGGAGTCTTTGTATCGATTATACAGATATCAATAAAGTTTGTCCAAAAGATCCTTTTCCCTTGCCGCGCATTGACCAGATTGTGGATGCCACCGCTGGTTGTGATCTCCTGTCCTTCCTTGATGCCTATTCAGGGTATCATCAGATTTTTATGGCAAAGGAAGATGAAGAGAAGACTGCCTTTATCACCCCATGTGGTACGTATTGTTTTATATGAATGCCTTTCGGGTTGAAAAGTGCTGGTTCAACATTTGCCAGAGCAATCCAGATTGGTTTTGAGCCACAACTCCATAGAAATATGGAGGCGTATATGGATGATATAGTGGTCAAAACCAAAGACAAAGCAACGCTCATTCAAGACTTAAAAGAAACATTTGCAAACTTGCGCAAGATCAATTTGAAGCTCAATCCTGAGAAGTGCGTGTTCGGTGTTCCTTCCGGCAAGCTCCTCGGATTCTTTGTATCTTGCCGGGGAATCGAAGCGAACCCCGACAAGATCAAAGCTATTGAGCAAATTGAAGCGCCGAGGCGCGTCAAGGATGTGCGTCGTCTTGCCGGCTGTGTTGCTGCTCTAAGCAGGTTTATTTCCAAATCTGCTGAGCGCGCCCTGCCCTTCTTCAAAATTTTGAAGAAGGCAGGTCCGATGAAATGGACTCCGGAGGCGGGGGCTGCGCTGCAAGATTTGAAGAAATACCTTTCCTCTCCGCCAACGCTAGTTGCGCCTAAACCACAAGAGCCGTTGCTATTGTATCTGGCAGCAACAAATCAAGTGGTTAGCGCTGCGCTAGTGGCGCAGAGAGAAGCTGATGAGGAAGCAACACCAGCGGCAGGACCACCATGTGACGCGGCAAGATCTTCCCCGGCAAGGGTTGATCCCAGCAAGATAGGATCTGCGCAAACAGAAGAACCAGTGCAAAAGAAGAAGGTGGTGTAGCGCCCAGTTTATTTTGTTAGCTCTCTTTTACAAGGAGCTAGGTCAAGATATTCTGGTGTGCAGAAGTTGCTTTTCGGCCTCCTTATGGCCTCGAGGAAGCTGCGCCATTATTTTCAAGCACATGAGATCACCGTCGTCACTCGCTTTCCGTTGCAACGGATTTTGCAAAACCTGGAGGCAACCGACAGGATCGTGGAGTGGGCGTTGGAGTTGTCCAGCTTTGGCCTTAAGTTTGAAAGCACTTAGATGATTCAGAGCAGGGCCTTGGCGGAGTTCATTGCAGAGTGGACCCCGACGCCAGACGAAGAAGTCCAAGAAACAACTCTCTCCGACAGCAATGGGTTATGTACTTTGACGGGGCTTTCTCGCTGCAAGGCGCCGGTGCTGGCGTGCTGCTTGTCGCACCCACTGGAGAGCACCTCAAGTACGTAGTTCAAATGCACTTTCCCCGGGAGAGTTCAACCAACAACACTGCAGAATACGAGGGTTTGCTTGCCGGTCTCAGGATCGCGGCAGACCTTGGTATCAGAAAGCTCATCATCAAAGGCGATTCACAACTTGTCGCCAGGCAAGTTAACAAGAGTTATCAAAGTCCATTGATGCAGGCCTACGTAGATGAAGTGAGGAAATTGGAAGAGTGCTTTAACGGTCCCCAAATGGAGCACGTTCCTCGTGCCGAGAACAATATAGCTGACGACCTGTCAAAGCGTGCCGCCCTCAAGTTGCCTGTGGAACCAGGAACTTTTGTGCTTCAATTGACTCAACCGTCCGTGGTGCCATCGATGCGGCAAGAAAAGAGAAGAAAGTTGAACTCTGGCCAGTACTTTCCGGCAGAGCTCCCCGGAGCCGCCGGCAAGGAAGTTGCCGGGATCGACATGCCTGCCGGGGAGCAACAGGCTCCGGCAGGGCCTCAGGTCCTTGCTGTCGAGACAAATGTTCCCCCGGCAGAGGAGATGCCTTAAGTCCTAGCTGTCGAGCCTCAGGCTCCAGCATGGGTGCAGCACATTGTCCATTTCCTTCAGACAGGCGAACTCCCTGAGGAACAGGAAGAAGCAGAGAGAGTAGCCCGTCGGTCTGTTATGTACAAGTTAGTCGATGACGTCCTGTACAGAAAGAGACCAAACGGTGTGAAATTGAAGTGCATTCCTCGGGAGGATGGACTAGAGCTGTTGGCAGAGATACATGGGGGCATATGTGGTTCTCACATAGGGTCAAGAGCACTTGCTGGGAAAGCATTCCGGCAAGGTTTCTTTTGGCCTACTGCCCTCCAGGATGCGACTGCACTAGTAACCAAGTGTGAAGCGTGCCAGTTTCATTCGAAGAAATTACATCAGCCAGCTCAGGCTCTTCAGACAATCCCTCTCTCCTGGCCATTTTCGGTCTGGGGGCTCGACATACTGGGTCGTTTCCCCCGTGCTACCGGGGGCTTTGAGTACTTGTATGTTGCTATCGACAAGTTCACAAAGTGGCCGGAGGTGGAAGCAGTGAGGAAGGTGACAGCGCAGTCAGCTGTCAAGTTCTTCAAGGGAATTGTTTGCCGTTTTGGTGTGCCCAACAGGATCATCACCGACAACGGCACGCAGTTCACAAGTCGCACCTTCATGCAGTACGTCCAAGACCTTGGCGGCAAGATTTGTTTTGCCTCTGTTGCTCACCCAAGAAGCAACGGCCAAGCGGAGAGGGCCAATGCTGAAGTGATGCGCGGTCTCAGGACCAGAACCTTCGACAGGCTGAAAAAGTGCGGAAGACGCTGGATTGATGATTTGCCGACGGTTCTTTGGTCAATCAGAACGACACCAAATCGAGCCACCGGCCAGACGCCCTTCGCTCTGGTCTACGGAGCGGAAGCAATTCTCCCCACGGAACTCATATACGGATCTCCTCGAGTGCTCGCTTATGATGAGCTCGAGCAAGAGCAACTGCGGCAAGATGACGCTGTGCTCCTTGAGGAGAATCGTCTTCAGGCCGCTGTGCGAGCTGCACGCTACCAGCAAGCTTTGCGCCGCTACCATAGCCGCAAAGTTCATGCCCGAAGCCTTGAGGAAGGCGACCTTGTTCTTCGACGGATTCAATCCGCCAAGAATTCAAACAAGTTGACGCCGAAGTGGGAAGGCCCTTATCGGGTAGTACGAGTCACCAGGCCTGGCGCTGTCCGCCTGGAGACCGAAGATGGCGTTCCAGTGAGTAATTCCTGGAACATCGAACATCTTCGCAAGTTCTACCCATAAGGCGCAGTTGCCGGGGGCTCCCGGCAACCATCCTTTTGTACAAGTCTTGCCGGCAAGGCATGTGATCCTTTGTACAATGCCAGGCGCAGACCCTGAGCACAGATGAATAAATTTAAGTGTTGTACATTCCCTTATTGATTCCCATGTTCATATCTATATGTATGCATGTTTGTCTAAGATGTTGTATGACACCTGATCCCGGTAAGTTCTAACGAACCGCCAAGGTTTCATGCCTTTATTTTCTCTTCTTTCTTTTTCTCAAAAGACAGAAGGATTCCTCACGTGCACATTTGCCGGGGGGAAGGGAGATATGAATACCAGTTGGCGTTGTTCGGAATCGACGCTTGCCGGAGGAAGAACAAAGACAGGAAGCTAAGTCTTAAAAACTCGAAGCAAGTTTTTCCTTTATTACCAAGTTATTTCCTTGGATGATTCCGACTCTTGTATGGAAAATCTGCACGCGAAGGAACCTTTGTTGTAATCGGTCGCGCCCTTATTTTGTTTCGAGCCTGCTCGGCGATTTAAGTGGCTGCACTGAGAACACCAAGGAGTCTTGCCGGCCGCTGCGCCTCCAGCAGGCTGCTGAAGTCCCGCACCCAGCGCTCGCGGCAGGTTGCGCGCCGGCAAGTTTTTCAATAAGCGTAGGATGAACTCCATACATAAAGGAATTAGACAAGGAAAATAGCAAGCATGAGCCTAAACATAGTCAAATTGTATTACATCCATGAGTTGCCGCAATTCTAACTTGAGACTTAATTGTCTTTTACATGAGATGACGACGGCAAGAAAAAGGGAGAAACACTCAATCCCTGCGCTGGCCTTCGATCCTTCTGATGGAGTCCACCTTCTCAAGGATAGGCGCGATGCACTCTTCAAGCGCCTCAACATTTGCATCCTTTGGCAGATGGCCGAGCGCGTTGGAGAGGTCGATGCCGGGATTGCTGTGCACCACCTTGATAAGCACCTTGTGGAGGACGGCCCGGCAAAGCCGGTGAGTCTCGTTCGCCAGTTGGGTCGCCCGGCTAGACTGGAGCACCCTCAACGCGTTGATGATGCTTTCAAAGAACATCGTCAAACTGGCACTTGGAGGTATTCTTTCCACGGAAGAATACTTGAAGTTCAACAAGCCCATGGTTGACAGTTCTGCGATAAGCTTCTCTGCGGTGGCGATGAGACGGCCAGTCCAGATCTCCACTCCCTTCTCGTACTCGTTTTGGGCAGCGGCGGCGCTCTTGAGCAGGTTCCTCTCTCCTTGGAGATCCTTGAGTAGAGCCTTCCCACAGGCCTTGCCGGCCTCGAGAGACTTCTGCAGCATGGTTAGCTTCAGCTCCAGAACCATAATATTATCAGCCGCAGAGGAGAGCTGCTTGGTCTTGTCGGACAGGGCAACTTGCATCTCCGCCAAGGAGTGGAGGGTTTTTTCCCTGTCCACCTTGAGCGTCGAGAGCTCCTTGCCGTGCTCTTCGAGATCTGTTTCCAGCCTCTTCACTTTGTCGTTCAGCTCGTTCTTGGCGGCCTCTGCAGCTTCGGCAGCATCGACGGCCTCCTTGAGCTTGCCGGCGTGACTGGCAGTCAGAGCTTCGAGCGCCTCCTTATGTTTTTGCTCCAGCTCCTGGGTCCGCCGCGCGACAAGATTTTCAATATCCTCATCCTTGCTGTGAAGCTTGGCGGCGAGCGCCTGCTCACGAGCAGTGAGATCTTCCTCATGAGCATCAAGAGCAACGCGGCGCCCCGTCAGGAGGGCATCTTCGGCGGCGATCCTTTGAACAGCTTCATCATGTGCCTTCTCCATATCGGATTGCTTCAGGAGGATCTCATTCCACTGCTGGCTCACTTGTTCCCTGCCGGCAACCAACTCTTGGAGGGCCTCGGCGTGCCAGATCTGCATTTGTGCGACGCGCCTTTGGAAATCTGCTTCGGCCGCCTCAACAACTGCCATTCTGGAGTCCGCTTTGTCTTTCCGGGCGCGATGGAGAGCCTGGAGTTTGCGGAAATTCTCGCCCATGGCCTGAAGGAGCTAATCCTCTTCAGATTTGCCGCTGCTAGTGCTGGGATCATCAACAACTTCAAGCCCGGCAGCAGCGATGATTTCTTTGAAAACTTCTCCTTCGGCTGGTGCCCCAGCGCTTGCCGTCCCCGGCAAGTTGATGAACAGGTTCTCGCCAACCTTGAGGTACTTGCTGGATGAGGGGCCTTCAGATGTTGATGGCTGGTCTTCAGTGGCCGCCTCACCAGTGACAGGGGGCTCTGTGGCCGGTGCAGCGCCTGGCGCTCCTGTGGCAGGAATGCTATCAGTGCGGTCCTCAGCCTCCCTGTCGCCCCCTTCAGCAGGTTCTTCGGCGGTTTCCTCTTGTGCTGTCTTGGCGGCCTCCCCGTCAAGAGCACCACCAGCCTCGACAGTGTCATCCTTGGTGGCCTCGCTGGCAGCGATCCTGTCTGCTTCGGCGGCGGCATCCCTGGTGGTCTCCTCGATCACAACATCGACGTCCATGTGTTCCATCACAGGGAACTCTGAAGGGCGAAGGAGGAAAACAGAATAAGATCAAGGTTGAAGTTTGAAGTGACCAAAGACAGAGAGATAAGAGAAAAAGAGTAACAAGCACCCTGAGGCAATAGAGTACCTGCGTCGGGCTGTCGGGAGGTGGTTTCACCCCTCACGGCAACTCCGGTTGCCGGGGGCGTGTCGCCGGAGTCCGCGCTTGCCGGCTCCTCCTCAGTTAGGATGGGCTCGTCGGCAGGATCTCTTGCCGGGGACGTGCTTGTGGGCAGAGCGGTCGATGAAGGAGGCACAATGGGGATGTCTCCTCCTTGTTGCCGTTCTTCTCCTGTGAACCCAAAGATATTAGTAGGCAAGAATGCAAGCCTCGGTATCCGCCAGCAGAAAAAGAACAATGAACTTACGCTGGGGGCTGTGCTGGGGGCTGCGCTGGGGGCTGCGTTGAGGACTAGACTCCGGGCTCACAATGACGGTTTCTGGCACGCTAGTGGAGCCTGCCGGGGGCTCGTCGCTCGTAGAAGTCCTTGACCTCTTCGCCATCCTCTCCAGCAAGGTTTCTGTGTCACTGCAAAGACAATACAAGCAAGTCAGTAAGATTGATGCAAGATTGGAAGGTAAAAGCTGTGGCAAAGTACTTACACTTGTTCCTCTCGCTCCGGACTAAAGCCGGAGATGTCGAAGTCGACCTCCGTTGCGGTGTCTGAGTGGCGAGGTGGAGGAGGAGTCCTAGGCCGCTTGGCTGTGGCAGGCGCCGGGGCAGCTTCCGGTGCGGTGGTACGAGACCCTCCTGCCGCCCCAGCAGTGGCCGCTGGTGTGGGTCTCGCGCGCCGTGTAGGCTGTTGACGAGCCCCCTGCCGCGGTCCAGTCTTGCCGGCCACTTTCTTGCCGGGGGCCTTGCCGCTCGAAGAGGGCTAGCTTGCCAGGATGCCAGATGCAGCCTTCCGAAGAACACGCTTCGTCTTCTTCTTCGAGGGTGGGGGCTCTTCTCGCGTCTCTTCTTCTTCAACCGAGTCCTCGCCGGACGAGCTTTCAGCGGCTGCGCTGCTCTCCTCCCCGGCAACCTCGCCCTCCCCGGCAGGCTTCACCTCCACTACCACCTCTGCGTCGCTAGCTTCCCACTCTGTGAAGCCGACGCTGCCGGCCTCTACGGCAAGATTTGCCTCTTCCACCCTAGTAGCAATGTAAGCTACTTCTTGGTCGGTGGTGGCTCGGATGAAATCTGACTCTTTCCGGACAGGCCTCTCCGTCAAGTTGTCAAAGAACTTCTGCGCTTCCTCCTCGCTTGGCTCGGCCCAGGTCGGGTTAAGGCTGTGGGCGTTGAACATCGGCAGGAAGGCAATGATTGACCCCAAGGCAGAGTTGTTGCACAGAGGGACAATCCTTGCCGGCAGCAGGTGTTTGTCTTCGCGCTGGAATAACTTCTAACGGAGAGCGCCAAGCTGCATAGCGGTCAGATTGTTGTTCAGCCCAGGGCGCAATCTCATGATATCTGCCGCGTTCTTGTATTCCCAGGCTGGCCTTCCCCTATTCTGCAGAGGGGCGATGCGGCGGCGGAGAAAGTCGAAGCCGATCATCTCCATCGTCAGCCCGGCAGCCTTCAAGCGAAGGATCTTGGTAGTGGCGATTGTGAGCCTCTCGTCTTCCGCAGCGAGATCACTCCAATCCTTGCCGCGGACCACCTTCTGTTGCCGGGGATGAAAAAAAGGATGGGGATCTGCTTCCTGGATCCAGCACCATTCAGCCCGCCACTCGTCCCACTTTTCACGATAAACTCCCTCTGGGTATATTTCTTTATTCCAAGCCCTTGGAATCCAGGCAATAGAACCAGAGAGAGCCTCTCCTTTTTGGATACGAGGGAAGAAATAATGGCGAAAAAGAGCAGAATTGGGGATCACGCCAATGAAATTGTCACAGAGATGGGCAAAGATAGACATGCAAAGTACTGCATTCGGCGTGAAATCAAGAAGACGGAAGCCGTATGTGTACATGATGTCATTGAAGAAGTCGGAAAAGGGGGGACAGAGCCCGCAATAGAAATATGCAGTGAAGAAAGGGTATCTGTCCGATCCACCTTTGGAGCAAGCACCTGGGATTACGCGTGTGGCGGGGTGGGCTTGTGTTCCCTTCGCCCACATGCATTGGTATCGCCCCTTCAAAGCTTCATCATCGAGCGTCGAAGGGAAGACGACGAGCCTCTTCCGCATCTTCGCCAGTTCGCTCTCCGGAACTTCGGCTTTTGCCTCCTTGCCCTTGCCTTTGCTGGCCTTGGGCGGCATGGCGACTGTGAGGATGAAAGCTGGGGGCGGAGCGAGCGCGGGAGCAGCGAGCGGAAGAGGAAAAGGTTTCGCTCTGAGCTCGAGAGGAGGAAGGTGATGGCGATGGCCAGATTGAGAAGAAGAGGGGGGTAAATAGGTTTGTGCCTCTGCGACTTCTCCTTTTTATGGGGAAGGAGCGGGGCCGCCTTTTTTATTCCCCAATGTGAATGCGCCTCTATAGGCGCGAGACAGTTGCAGCCTTTTTGGCACGCTTCCCACATCGCGCGCTCCGTGCGCGTAGTGGGGGGCACAGTAAAACAACGTATTTACGAGCAGTTAATCCCCTGCCACGCGTGCCCGTGCACTGTTTGGGCCTAGCCAAACAACGCCTCGCACTCGTGTATGGCCTAGGCCCGAGGGCTCCTGTCGGTGTACTAAGTATTGGGCCACTAGTACCCTGTACTTGTGCACGGGCAGTCGTAGCCGTCCTCGTGGCAAGGCTTGCCGGGAACGGCTCGAGGTCGATTCAAGCCATCAAGGAAATCATCAAGACAGAAATCTGAGGATCAGCAGATAAAGCAAAGCTGGAATCTGAAGGCCAACTTCCCCTGCAAGATCCTTGCCGGGATGGCCTGTGGAGCCAGGCAAGGCTTGGTGGCCGGCAAGGCCTGGCGCCCGGCAAGGCATGGCGCCTGGCAAGGCCTGGCGCCCGGCAAGGCTTGGTGCCCAGCAAGGACTCGGCGCCTGGCGAGATTCTGCCACTGTGCCACCGCTTCGGTACAGTAACAAGTCTGACATTCTGGGTCCTTCCCTGGATGCGTGGCGACGTGCCAGTGGAGGAGAGCTTAAGAGGTGCTGATGGGATGGCTCCTTTTTCCATCCCCAAGAAAGTGAGGACACCTAAACGGACACCTCACGGTGCATTAAATGCGCTTGTCCTAATCCGTCAGGGGTTAGGTATGATACCCTGTAGCTACTTGTGGCGCCCCCGAGCTCGATCGTACACTAATCATGCACGCAAACGTGTACGATCAAGATCAGGGACTCACGGGAAGATATCACAACACAACTCTAAAACATAAATAAGTCATACAAGCATCATAATACAAGCCAGGGGCCACGAGGGCTCGAATACAAATGCTCGATCATAGACGAGTCAGCGGAAGCAACAATATCTGAGTACAGACATAGGTTAAACAAGGGGCCATAAGATGGCTAGCACAAACAGGGATACAACAGATCGAACAGGCGCAGGGCCTCCTGCCTGGGATCCTCCTAACTACTCCTGGTCGTCGGCGTCCTGGACGTAGTAGTAGGCTCCGTCCTGGTGGTAGTAGTCGTCGAAGGTGGCGTCTGGCTCCTGGGCTCCAGCATCTGGTTGCGACAACCAGCAAGAAGGGAAAAGGGGGGGAAAAGGAGGGGGAAAGCAACCGTGAGTACTCATCCAAAGTACTCGCAAGCAAGGATCTATACTACATATGCATGGTATATGTGTAAAGAGGCAATATCGGTGGACTGAACTGTAGAATGCCAGAATAAGAGGGGGATAGCTAGTCCTGTCGAAGACTACGCTTCTGGCAGCCTCCATCTTGAAGCAATAGAAGAGATTAGTTGGAAGTTAACCAAACAACAACGTATAGCATAATCCTACCCGTCGATCCTCTCGTCGCCACCATGCGAGAGAGCGACCACCGGGTTATATCTGTCACTTGTAAGGGTGTGTTTTATTAAGTATCCATTTCTAGTTGTCATGAGGTCGGAATACAACTCCGGGTCGTCCTTTTACCGAGGGACACGGCTATTCGAATAGATAAACTTCCCTGCAGGGGTGCACCACATATTCCCCAACACGCTCGATCCCCTTTGGCCGGACACACTTTCCTGGGTCATGCCCGGCCTCGGAAGATCCACACGTCGCAGCCCCACCTAGGCTCAACAGAGAGGTCAGCACGCCGGACTAATCCTAGGCACTCTGGGGTCTGGGCCCATCGCCCAGTGCGCTCCTGCACGTTGCGTACGCGGCCGCGAGCAGACATAGCAACCCACACGATCACGGCGGTTACGTTAGCGCGGTCCAACACGGCGCGCGCCGCTCAGTCGCTGACGTCAAGAAGGCTTCAGCTGATACCACGACGCCGGGATACCCATAACTACTCCCGCGTAGTTGGTTAGTGCGTATAGGCCAGTGGCCAGACTCAGATCAAATATCCAATCTCGTTAAGCGTGTTATTATGAAGTAAACGCGAACGCCGACCAGGGCCTGGCCCACCTGTCTCCTAGGTGGTCTCAACCTGCCCTGTCGCTCCGCCACAAAGATCCACACAAAGGGCCGTGGGGACAAAGGTCCTTTCAGCCCCCAATCCGTGAATCACTCGCGGGTACTCTTCGAGCCGACCCGACTTTAGTCACCATTTGTATAGTATGTATATATGTATAGTATACACCCGTGATCACCTCCCGAGTGATCACGGCCCGATAGTATAGCAAGGCAGACTGACAAGAATGCAGGGCCAATGATGATAAACTAGCATCCTACACTAGGCATTTAGGATTGCAGGTAAGGTATCAACAGATGTAGCAACAGTGTCAGGCTATGCATCAGACTAGGATTAACGAAAAGCAGTAACATGCTAGACTACTCTAATGCAAGCAGTATAGAGGAGAATAGGCGATATCTGGTGATCAAGGGGGGGGCTTGCCTGGTTGCTCTGGCAAGTAGGGGTCGTCAACAACGTAGTCGGTCGAGGCACCAGCAGCTGCGTCGGTCTCGTAGTCTACCGAAGAGAAGAGGGGGAAGAAACAGTAAACACACGGCAATAATGCAACAGGGATGCATGACATGTCTAAACGCAGGGCCAGGGTGAAATACAGCCTAACTAAGCGATTTAGTTAATTTAGGAATTTATTCGGATTTATTTAATTAGGGTTGGACACTATTCATTTATCGGAATCGGTCTAATTGTTCAACGTTCTCATAGCTGCGGGCGTCTGACGGAGATACCGAGGGCGTCTCCGGGTTCGTATCGTTCGTTCTGAGCAAGTTTCATGTATAAATATTTCATCGGAGTTACGGTTTAAAAGATATGATTTTCTAAAGTTTTTATTAATTTCTGAAATTTTAATTAATTATTTAATTTAACATTATCCGAAACAGTAATTGATGACGTCACATGACATCATGCTGACGTCAGCAGTTAATTAAGTTAATTACTAATTACTGTTTAATTACCACTAATTAGTTAATTAGATTAACCTAATCAGGATTAATTAACTAATTAATTAATTATTAATTATTTTAATTATTTATTTTTATTTCTTCTTTTCTTTTATTAAAACGTTCTGGGGGGGGCCCACTGGACAGTGGCACAGCCGGACTCGTCCGCGCTGTGCCCGTCCAGAGCCGGACGTGTCCGCGCGGTGGGGGGGGGTCACCGCGCGCGGCGCGCGCACCACTGCCGAGGCCAGGTGGCGGTGGCCGGCCAGGGGTGGCGGCGAGGGCCAGAGGCCGGAGCGGGCGCGCCGGCCGTGGCCGGTGAGAGGCGGCCGCGGGAGGAGCGCTGGGGGCCGCGGCCGGCGTGCGCGTGCGGCGGCGGCGTGCTCGCGAGGGCGCGCGAAGGCGAGGCAGGGGCCGGAGCGGGGCGCGTGCATGGGGCAGGGAAGGGGGAGGCCTGGGGCCTCACCGAGATTCGCAGGGACGGGGCAGCGGGCTCGAGCTCGTGGAGGGGGGTCGGCGACGGGGTCGAGGCGGGGCGTCGGCGTCGCGCGAGGAGGGGCTCGGGGTGGAGGCCGGAGACGACGGGTCACGGGGGAGGCCGCGTCGGTGGAGTCCGGCGAGCGGCGAGGTCCAAGGGCGACGGCGGTTCGCGACGGCGTCGGAGACGAGGCGGAGACGGGGCGCGTCGGGGCGGCGGCGGGGCTCGGGCCCGAGCGAGGGCACGTCGGGGACGAGGTCGTCGGCACGACGCGACGGACGAGGTGCAGGCCGGCGGGGAGGCGCGGGCTCCGGGCGGCGCGACGGCGTCGGCGACGGGGCAGACGGGATCGGGGGATCGCCCCGATCCAGATCCAGCCGAGGGAGGGGGGGCGACCGGGGGGGGGGAAATGTGATCGGGAGGGGGCTAGGGTTCGGCCGGGGGGGAGGGGTGGCTATGTATGCGCCGGCTGGGCCGGCCTGGCGGCCCGGTGGCTTGCTGGGCCGAGGCCCAGTCGGGGGGGGGGGGTTCCTTTATCCTTTTCTGTTTCTTTTTTCCTTTTCTTATTCTCTTTTCTCCACTGTTAAATGTTTAGGCCCCAAATGGTTTTTGTAAAAAGTGGTGACCTATTTCATAAATACCAGTGCATTATTCCTTAACACCTAAAATTAGTTTGGACAAAACATAATTCCATATTTATTTCAGATTTAATAAATGGTTATTAAATATTATCTTTATCCACTGTTTGAGGTTGTTCGAGTCACTTATCCAATTCCAATGATGTTGGTTTCAATTTTAGAATAGCCTCTGGAATATTTGTTATTTATCTGACATTTTAGTTTCTATGTTGGACAACTTTTATATCCCACTTTCATTTAAATTTGAATTTGACTTAGGAGTTGAAATGCAATATGATGCTAATGATGATTGTGCACTATTAATCATGATGACATGGCCTCATCAAAAGGGTGATCTCTGTAGCTTAATACAGGGGGTGTTACACTACTTTACACCTCAATGTATGTACTTTTTGCCACTGTGGAGACCCCTTTGAGCATATAAAAGGAGGCCCAAGGCAACTGCTACAGGAGAGGAGAACTTCTGGCCCATTCTGCATGCGTAGCTGCTCTTTGAATGTACTGTTCATTGCGAGCGCTCCTGAAGGCTGGGCTCAAGAACATCAATAAGAACACAAAGCAGGAGTAGGGTTTTACGCTGATTAGCGGCCCGAACCTGGGTAAAAACTTCCCGCGTCGATCATTGGTTCTGCTCTTTGCGTATACCTCTCCCCCCGCCGAATCGTAAAGGGGTCTCTCGGGATCCCATAGGTGTCGTACCCCGACAATCGCCAGCTCTTCCCGCATTCTGCGGTTACGCACGTTCTCATGAAACGCGCTAATGACAACGGCAGGGTGAACGTCAGGAATATTGTACTGCACCCGGCTGAACCTCTACATAAACTTGCGTAGGGACTCGCCCTCCTTCTGAGGGATGATATGCAAATCACTCTCTTGGCCAGGAGCTTGGTGGCCTCCAACAAAGGCGCCAACAAACTGATGGCACAGATCTGACCAAGAAGAAATAGAATTCTCCGGCACATGCATCAACCACGACCTGACGTTGGGCTTGAGCACCAACGGGAAGTAGTTGGCAAGTATCTTGTCATCTCGGCCCCCAGCAGCCTGCACCGCAATGGTGTAGATGCTCAGGAACTCCGAGGGATGGGTCTTACCGTCATATTTCTCCGGAACCTCCGGCTTGAAGGTTCGAGAATTGGGCCACTGGACTTGCCGCAGCTCACGGGTAAACGCTGGAGTCCCTACCTCATAAGGCAAGTCTCCTACGTCCCCTGGCGCAGGCTCATCGATAGCCGGCCCTGCACGCTTATCAGAATGATAGCGCGCTTCCCGTCGCCGCTCGATGGTAGTTCGAGCGTCCTCCTTGCCTCGTTCCTGGAGAACTTGGCGCTGATCGTGGCGCATCCGTGGATCGGATGATGCCGTGGAAACTTCTTCACGGCGGTCGACCTGCTGGGTTGTCGGCCGCCGCTGGTGCCGCGGAGGGGAGTGCACCGTGGTTGCACCACCTCCGGTTTTCTCCACATCGGCTCGCGCCGGATCGATGGGCCTTCACTGTGAGGGCCCTGCCTCTTGCAGCCCATCTTTGTTGGCGAAGCCGATAAGGCTCTGGATAGTAGCTCGCCACTCCTCCATCTTCTCCGGGGCAGGAGGGAAATCGAGGAGTAGCTGCGCACGTGCCAAGGCTTCCGCTGGCATAGGCGGCGGCGACAGGTGCGAGGTACGTGAGGTGCTCTGACTCCTAGCCATATTAGAAGGAGCACCACCACGGTCACGCGACCGCGCGCCACCTCCGCCGGCAGCTCGGTGTGCATGCTGGTCCCGCGCATCTTGGGATCGATGCGCGGAAATCTTTTCATGGGGACTCCCTGAACCACCAGCGCCATGACGTCGCTCATCGTGCACAACCTGGGTAGGTCGTGATGTTTGTGCCGGCACGGGAGCTCCAGCAGGCGCCCTCCGATCTCTAGAATTCGTTGTGCCACCCGTAGGCAACACAGCTCCGTCTCTGGATCCAACGGCGTGTAGGTTACCGCTGCCACTGCGAACGATACCGCTCGCCTGGCTCAGATCACCAGAACGCCGTGGGGGTTATTGTCCTCTTCCTACTGCACCCACGCCATCACCTGTATGCGAAGGCTCAGGTAAAACGGACGTGGACGGTTGTGCCCTCGCAGCGCTCTTCTTCTTGGGTGGCATGATGATGAAGATGATGAAGAAACTGAGGCACCGATCACTAGATCAGGTTCACGCAACCTTCAATCCCCCTACCTGGCGCGCCAAAGATGTCGGGGCATGATACCTATGGGATCCCAAGGGACCCCTTTACGATTCGGCGGGGGGAGAGGTATGCGCAAAGAGTAGAGGCAACAATCGACGCGGGAAGGTTTTACCCAGGTTCGGGCCGCTGATCAGTGTAAAACCCTACTCCTGCCTTGTGTTATTATTGATGTTCTTGAGCCCAGCCTCCAGGAGCGCTCGCAGTGAACAGTACGTTCAAAGAGCAGCTACGCATGCAGAATGGGCCAGAAGATCTCCTCCCCTGTAGCAGTTGCCGTGGGCCTCCTTTTATATCACCAAGGGGTCACCACAGTGGCAAAATGTACATACATTGAGGTGTAAAGTAGCTACAGGGTTACCATACCAAACCCCTGACGGACTAGGACGATCGCATTTAATGCACCGTGAGGTGTCCGTTTAGGTGTCCTTACTTTCTTGGGGATGGAAAAAGGGGCCATCCCATCAGCACCGCCTAAGCTCTCCTCCATTGGCGCGTCGCCACGCATCCAAAGAAGGACCCAGAATGTCCGGTTTGTCGCTGTGCTAGAGCGGTGGCACAGCAACAAAACCTTGCCGGGCGCCAAGCCTTGCCAGGCGCCAAGCCTTGACGGGCACCAAGCCATGCCGGGCGCCGATCCTTGCCGGGCTCCGCAGGCCACCCCGGCAAGATCTTGCTGGGGAAGCTGGCATTCGGATTCCAGTTCTTCTTATCTGCTGATCCTCAGATTTCTGACTGGATGATTTCTTTGGTGGCTTGAACCAAACTCGATCTGTTCCTCGGCAAGCCTTGCCGCGAGGATGGCTACAACTGCCCGTGCACAAGTACGGGGTACTAGTGGCCCAATACTTAGTACACCGACAACCCCTTTGTGCTATCTTTGCAATTCTTCTGAGAGATGCCATGCATGCTGTAATTTGGTGTGTGCATTAATATAATGTGGCCTACTACTCAAAATATGAGAGCTCCAGAAGTGATGATACTTCGCAGATGATAGCTTCAACATATAGTAAACAAGAACAACTCGACCTGACCTGACAGATTCAAAACAGAATAAGGGAGAACAACTCCACCTGACCTGTCGACCGCAAATGTCTCTGCTACTCTTCCCAACAGGGAACATACTTATTAAAGAAGAAGAGAAGAGGATCATGTTAAAGAAGAGTAGAAGAGCAAGCAGATTGAAGATATTACAAGTCTTTCTATACAATGTCTATTGCCCACCCATGATGAACCAGAGTGCACATAGAAATACTATTCCTTCCGGTCTCTCGATATGTGGCTCACATGCATTTCGAAACTAAAGTAGGAACATTTATCTAACTAATTAAACATGTCTCAGTTTTACTAATATCAGCATAATATCAGATTCGAATTTGTACAACTAAGCTTGTTTAGCTTGATGGGTGGAGCAGTGCTATTACGACACGAATCACGTAGGCTGATCGTGGTCATCATAAAATGGGGAAACGTAAGCATGATGAGTATAATGTTGACCGTGGCAGTGGCATGGCAGATCTGAAGCTCCAAACCGCACAAAGGGTACTTAGCAACCGTTGTTTGCTTTGAAATAACAACTAAGATTTGGTATGGACAAGAAAGTACAGTCAACAAGTGACAAAGAAATGCAATTCCTGCTGCCTCTCTATATGTCGCAACATGCATTTGGAAACTCAAGTGGGACCTTTAGCTAACCAATTAAATGTGTCTGTTAACTAATATCAGTATCATATCACAATCATATTTGAACAACTAAGCTTTGGAATTATGGGTTCTTAGCTTGAAGGGTGGAGTACTGCTAGTACGACAGAAAGCACCTATGTAGATCATAGTAGTGTAGATAAAAGGGGAAAACCCTAAGCATCACGAGTAAAATTAGGAAAGTGGAACTAGCTGGAACATATGGGCTTGTATTGCCGGTATGGCTAGAAAGGGTTCGGAAAGGCTTCGGCCCCAAAAGGGGCAGCTCTATTCAACTGAAGGCACAATACTGTTATTATCAGTCTAGACTCTCAAATGTTAGAAGTATATTGTGTTTAAGATAGAGATAGGAGTTATAGATAGAATATATTAAATCATGAATGACTTGCCCTCTACTCCGTGTCTCTCTCTCACACACGTACATCTATATATACCCTACACAAAGGTCAGATCAATACAACGAATATTATAGGTTCTATATTTTCTACATCAAAAACGACATAGCTCCAAGCATTTCCTAGATATTATGGCAGACCATCTAGAATAGTTGAAAGCATCCATCTGAAGCGACCCCACAGACCTGTCGACTGCAAATGTCCCTGCTCCACTTCCCGACAAGGAACATACTTGTAACACCCCGAGAATCATGCTACAGTAATCTCCCACTAATGGTGCCACGTCATCAAGTTTGACTAAGCCAAATTGCCACTTGAGAAAAATCTAAGTCAAATCCAAATTCAAATGCCAAGTCAAATTATAATTTTATAAAATAGTAAATTCAAAATCTTTCTTAGGTTGGAAATATTCACTACATAATTTTCATGAATAACAAACATTTTTGGAGATGTTTAAAATGCCCCTGGATATTAAAACAGAGGTCCCACAACACCTTTTATCCCATTTTAAAATATAAACTTAGACTTAATAAATTATTTCTATTCAAACTTTTTTTGCAAGTCCAGTATGTTGCATAATATTTATGAGCTAAAATTCATATTAAACAAGATAAATTTTGTAGCTCAAAATAATGCAAAACAGAGCTAGTTAATAAAATAGATAATAATAAAAGAAAGAGAAAGGAAACAAAAAAAAGGAAAAGACGTATTCTACTGTGCACTTAGGCCTTCTGCTACAAAGCAGGCCCAGCCCACTTCCATCGCCTCCTACCTCCTGTTCACACAGGAGGGCGTGGCGCTCATCGTCCGGTGCCACGGCCGGCGATGCGCATGCGTCGAGCATCCGTCGCACCTCTGAGGGAGATAAGAACGACGCCGCGAACACCCCTGTGAACCCTAGTTCATTCCCTCTCCCCTCTCACTCGCCCTTGTTGTTTTTCCCGTCACCCGAGAGATGGCCGTCACCGCCGCTGCTCACCCGCGTGGACACCGTCCTCGAATCGCCTGCGCGGCATGTCTAGGAGGATTGCCGTCGTCCGCTACGCCCCCTGCACCACCGGATTGGAGCCGGGAGCCCCCATCTCTATCACCCACACCGTCTTCGTCCTTGAATCGCCGCCGTCGGTCGCTTCGATCCGCCGCTGTTCGACCCGCTCCAGCTTCACCAAGCTGCTCCCCGTCACCGATGTGAGCACCACGTGGTTTCCCCTCTGTTCCTGCCATCAATCTCGTCGCCTAGCACTTATCCCCACAAGCTTCGGCTCGCCGTCCGCTACGACCGGCAGGCTCATCACTGCCGTGTCCCCTAGCTCCCTCTATCGATGCGTGTGTGCTCTAGGAGCTACCTAGATGCCGCCAACCCATTCTATTCATCGAACTCGTGGTCGTATGCTAGTTCATCGGAGCTGAGCCGCCGCCGTCATTGGACATCGAAGCTGCCGTCGTATTCATCCACCTCCGCATGGGCCACCACCACCGCTATGCTTGCCCGTCGCAGCTTCGCGCTCACGAGCCCCAGGCCGCGCCCGACCACGCCCCGCGAGCCTCCCCAGCCCTGCCTCGGCCGAACTCTGTCCACGCCCTTTTGCGCCCATGGTCGCGACCGTCTGCGCCCGGCTGCAGCCTCCTGCGCCCCGCGCGCGCTTGCCTGCACCCACGCGCGGCTGCTGCTGTTGGCACGCGCCCACGCACGCCAAGCGCACGTGCCCATCCAGCCGCTGCTTCTGCTGATGCTTTGCTGCTGCTGCGTTTTGCTATTGTCCGCTGCTAGTTGCTGTTGTTCGCTGCTACCTACTGCTACTCAACTGCCGTCGTGGCTCTGGTCTACTGCGGCTGCGCCGCTGCCTCTACTTGCTACTAGTTGCCCTGCTGCCGCTGCCGTGCGCTGCTTGCTGCTGCTGGTGGCCATGGCTAGCATGTGTGTGCGTGTGTTGTGTGTGCGTGAGAGTAGGCCAGCCTTAGTTAATTAGGAATAAGTAGCAATTAGTGGTTAGGTTAATTAGTCTAATATGCCAATGGCATGCAGAAACCACTGTTAGATTAAAATAAATAGATCAAGTTAAAATATCTAAGGCAATGACAACTGGGTCCCAACTGACACTTTTGACCAGTCAATACTTGACTGTTGACTTTGACCGGGGCCCCACATGTCTGCCTTTGGTGGGTACACACCTGTGTGTACTTAGCATATTAGCCCATTTAATATCTCGAATTAAAAATAAACACAGGAAATCCAGAAAATGATTAAAACTTTGAAAAGTAATATAAAATAAAGCATTTATCAGATGAAAATACTTTGTACATAAAAGTTGCTCAGAAAAACGAGACGATCCCGACTACGCAGTCCGTTCGTCTGCCACACGTCCCTAGCATGGCAAACATGCAACCGTCCCCCTTCGTTTCGCCTGTCCGAAAATGCCTAACACCAGAAATACTTTCCCGGATGTTTTCCCCCTTTGCCAGTAGCACCTAGTACCGCGTTAGGGCCTACGTAGCACCGCTTAATGTCATGTCATGCATCTGTTTGCACTGTATTCATTGTTTCTTCCCCCTCTTCTCTCTGGTAGACTACGAGATTGACGCCATTGCTGCTGCCCCGATTGACTATAGTGTTGACGACCCGTCCTTCTCTGCCGAGCTTCCAGGCAAGCCAACCCCCCTTGTTCATCCCGATATCGCCTACTCTTTCCCTCTACTGCTTGCATTTGTCGGTGTACTAAGTATTGGGCCACTAGTACCCCGTACTTGTGCACGGGCAGTTGTAGCCATCCTCGCGGCAAGGCTTGCCGGGGAACAGTTCGAGGTCGATTCAAGCCACCAAAGAAATCATCAAGTCAGAGATCTGAGGATCAGCAGATAAGAAGAGCTGGAATCCGAAGGCCAGCTTCCCCGGCAAGATCTTGCCGGGGTGGCCTGTGGAGCCCGGCAAGGCTTGGCGCCCGGCAAGGCTTCGGCGCCCGGCAAGCTTCGGCGCCCGGCAAGGTTTCGTTGCTGTGCCACTGCTCTAGCACAGCGACAAACCCGACATTCTGGGTCCTTCTTTGGACGCGTGGCGATGCGCCAATGGAAGAGAGCTTAAGCGGTGCTGATGGGATGGCCCCTTTTTCCATCCCTAAGAAAGTGAGGACACCTAAACGGACACCTCACGGTACATTAAATGCGTTTGTCCTAATCCGTCAGGGGTTAGGTATGATGACCCTGTAGCTACTTTACACCTCAATGTATGTACATTTTGCCACTGTGGTGATCCCTTTGAGCGTATAAAAGGAGGCCCAGGGCTACTGCTACAGAGGAGGACGATCTTCTGGCCCATTCTGCATGCGTAGCTCTCTTTGAACATACTATTCACTACGAGCGCTCCTGGAGCCTGGGCTCAAGAACATCGATAATAAAACAAGGCAGGAGTAGGGTTTTACGCTGATCAGCGGCCCGAACCTGGGTAAAATCGCCTCGCGTCGATCGTTGGTTCTGCTCTTTGCGCATACCTCTCCCCCCGCCGAATCGTAAAGGGGTCCTTTGGGATCCCATAGGTGTCGCACGCCGACATCTTTGGCACGCCAGGTAGGGGGATTGAAGGTTGCGTGAACCTGATCTAGTGATCGGCGCCTCAGTTTCCTCATCATCATGCCGCCCAAGAAGAAGAGCGCCGCAACGGCGCAACCGTCCACGTCCGTTTTGCCTATGCCTTCGCGTACGAGCGACGGCGTGGGTGCAGAAGGAAGAGGACTAGAACCCCCACGGCGTTCTGGTGATCCGAGCCAGGCGAGCGGCATTGTTCGCAGTGGCAGTGGTAACCTGCACGCCGCTGGATCTAGAGACGGCGCTATGTTGCCTACGGGTGGCACAACGAATTCCAGAGATCGGAGGGCGCCTACTGGAGCTCCCGCGCCGGCGCAAGCCTCACGACCTACCCAGGTCGTGCACGATGAGCGACGTCATGGCCCTGGTGGTTCAGGGCGTCCCCATGAAAAGATTTCTGCGCATCGATCCCAAGATGCGCGGGACCAGCATGCACACCGAGCTGCTGGCAAGGGTGGCGCGCGGTCGCGTGATCGTGGTGGTGCTCCTTCTAATATGGTTAGGAGTCAGAGCACCTCACGTACCTCGCACCTGTCGCCGCCGCCTACGCCAGCGGAAGCCTTGGCACGTGCGCAGCTGCTCCTCGATTTTCCTCCTGCCCCGGAGAAGATGGAGGAGTGGCGAGCTACTATCCAGAGCCTTATTGGCTTCGCCAACAAAGATGGACCGCAAGAGGCAGGGCCCTCGCAGCGAAAGCCCATCGATCCAGCGCGAGCTGATGTGGAGAAAACCAGAGGTGGTGCAACCATAGTGCACTCCCCTCCGCGGTACCAGCGGCGGCCGACAACCCAGCAGGTTGACCGCCGTGAAGAAGTTTCCACGGCGTCATCCGATCCACGGATGCGCCACGATCAGCGTCAAGTTCTCCAGGAACGAGGCAAGGCGGACGCTCGAACTACCATCGAGTGGCGACGGGAAGCGCGCTATCAATCTGATAAGCACGCGGGGCCGGCTGTCGACGAGCCTGCGCCAGGGGATATAGGAGACTTGCCTTATGAGGTAGGGACTCCAGCATTTACCCGTGAGCTGCGGCAAGTCCAGTGGCCCAATTCCCGAACCTTCAAGCCGGAGGTCCCGGAGAAATATGACGGTAAGACCCATCCCTCGGAGTTCCTGAGCATCTACACCATTGCGGTGCAGGCTGCCGGGGGCCGAGATGACAAGATACTTGCCAACTACTTCCCGTTGGTGCTCAAACCCAACGTCAGGTCGTGGTTGATGCATCTGCCAGAGAATTCTATTTCTTCCTGGTCAGATCTGTGCCATCAGTTTGTTGGCGCCTTTGTCAGAGGCCACCAAGCTCCTGGCCAAGAGAGTGATTTGCATATCATCCCTCAGAAGGAGGGCGAGTCCCTGCGCAAGTTTATGCAGAGGTTCAGCCGGGTGCAGTACAATATTCCTGACGTTCACCCTGCCGCTGTCATTAGCGTGTTTCACCAGAACGTGCATAACCGCAGAATGCGGGAAGAGCAGGCAATGAACAAAGTCAGGAGTATTGCCGAGCTTTACGCTCTAGCCGATAAATGTGCTCAAGCTGAAGAGGGGAGGAAACTCCCTGGCGAGGCTGTTGGCGCGGCGGGCGAATCCGAAGAAGAAGATGCCGCGGCCCCGTCAAGGAAAGGCGGGCGGCAGAACAGGAATCGCGGAGGCAAGGCCGTGCTTGCTGTCTAGGAATCCGACAACCCCAGCACCGCCAAGAAGGCCAAGGTTGGTGACCCCGGCAAGGATCTTGCCGGGTGCCCTTCCTGTCAGGCCTTGGCGGCTGCCGACAAGTCGGAAAACTCCGGCAAGCAGTATTGCAAGATCCATCGCACCAAGGGCCACGATCTCCAGAACTGCCGGCAAGTTGAACAGCTTGCCGAGAAACAGAGGGCCGAATACGAGAGGCGAGATAAGGAGAAGGCCCAAGATGGTGCTGACGGATCCGGCAAGAAGCGCGGTGGCCGAGGGGGGCGCGTCGGCAAGGCCAAGCAATAGAAGGATAGGCCCGCTCGGGGCCGAGACAAAGAAGAAGGTGATGATGAAGAAGATGATGAGTCCAGTGAGCAAGAATTCCAGAAAGATACGGAGGCCATGTGTATCGATGGAGGTGCCTCGCTGCATTCTTCCCACCGTCAACTCAAACAGTGGGTGCGGGAAGTCAATGCAGCAGAGCCATCCCCAGATGCATGTAGGCACCTGAAGTGGTCCAACACGCCTATCATTTTCGACGCCGAGGATCACCCTGATCGCACAACTGCGGTCGGGTGCTTGGCATTGTTGGTCTTGCCAACGATTCGCAACCTCAAGGTGACGAAAATGCTAGTTGACGGTGGGGCCGGCCTAAACTTAATCTCACCGGATGTGCTCAAAAAGCACCAAATTCCCGACGAGGACTAGGAAGAAACAGGTATGTTTAAAGGGGTCAATCGGGGAAGAACCCAGCCCAAGGGCAAGATTACCCTGCCAGTGACATTTGGTAGCGAGCTCAACTATAGGACCGAGAAGGTGGTGTTTGATGTCGCCAAGATCCCCATGTCATATAATGGGATCCTTGGTCGGCCAGCGCTGGCTAAGTTCATGGCAGCATCACACTACGCGTACAACGTTTTGAAGATGCCTGGGCCGTTGGGCTCACTATCCATTCTGATAAGAAGGATGCGCTCATCTGTGCCTACCAACTTTACCGGGAAGCAGTTGCAGCACCTGCCATCAAGGCACCTGCTCCTGCCTCTAGAACTCCCGGGGGGAAGAAGAAGACCGGCAAGAACCTTGGCGCGAACTCTGGCAAGCGCACCTCC
The DNA here is from genome assembly GCA_011799875.1 of Thinopyrum elongatum. NCBI lineage: Eukaryota > Viridiplantae > Streptophyta > Magnoliopsida > Poales > Poaceae > Thinopyrum > Thinopyrum elongatum. The sequence continues at coordinate 263,285,853 of CM022302.1, forward strand.
TCGGAGTGCTGCGCTTCCGTCGAGGACGCACCAGAGAGTTCCACCGGCAAGAACAAGAAATCCAAGGCTGCTCCGCCGGAGACCAAGAAGGTGCCCGTCAGGGAGGACGGAACGGGGGAAACTTTCACCATAAGTTCCACCCTAGATGACAAATAGGAAAGCGCGCTTGTTGCTTTCCTGCGGGCAAATGTCGACGTGTTCGCATGGCAACCGTCTGACATCCCCGGTGTTCCCAGGAAGGTAATTGAGCACCACCTTGCTGTCTGTCCTCATGCGCGTCCAGTCAAGCAAAGGGTCAGGAAGCAAGCCTTGGAGTGGCAAGAATTCATTGCCGAAGAAATCAGAAAGCTGGAGGCGGCAGGATTGGTCCAAGGAGTGCTTCATCCAACCTGGTTGGCCAATCCGGTTGTAGTACGGAAAGCGAATGGGAAATGGAGGCTTTGTATCGATTATACAAATATCAATAAAGCCTGTCCAAAAGATCCCTTTCCCTTGCCGCGCATCGACCAGATTGTGGATTCCACCGCTGGTTGTGATCTCCTGTCCTTCCTTGATGCCTATTCTGGGTATCATCAGATTTTTATGGCAAAAGAAGATGAAGAGAAGACCGCATTTATCACCCCATGTGGTACGTATTGTTTTATACGAATGCCTTTCGGGTTGAAAAGTGCTGGTTCGACATTTGCGAGAGCAATCCAAATTGGTTTTGAGCCTCAACTCCATAGAAATATGGAGGTGTATATGGATGATATAGTGGTCAAAACCAAAGACAAAGCGACACTCATTCAAGATTTAGAAGAAACATTTGCAAATCTGCACAAGATCAACTTGAAGCTCAATCCTGAGAAGTGCGTGTCCGGTGTTCCTTCCGGCAAGCTCCTCGGATTCTTTGTATCTTGCCGGGGAATCGAAGCAAACCCCGACAAGATCAAAGCTATTGAGCAAATTGAAGTACCGAGACGGGTCAAGGATGTGCGTCGTCTTGCCGGCTGTGTTGCTGCTCTAAGCAGGTTTATTTCCAAATCTGCTGAGTGCGCCCTGCCCTTTTTCAAAATTTTGAAGAAGGCAGGTCCAATGAAATGGACTCCGGAGGCGGAGGCTGCGCTGCAAGATTTGAAGAAATACCTTTCCTCTCCGCCGACGCTAGTCGCGCCTAAACCACAAGAGCCGTTGCTGCTGTATCTGGCAGCAACAAATCAAGTGGTTAGTGCTGCGCTAGTGGCGCAGAGAGAGGCTGATGAGGAAGCAACACCAGCGGCAGGACCGCCAGGTGATGCGGCAAGATCTTCCCCGGCAAGGCTTGATCCCGGCAAGACAGGATTTGCGCAAACAGAAGAACCAGTGCAGAAGAAGAAGGTGGTGCAGCGCCCAGTTTATTTTGTTAGCTCTCTTTTACATGGAGCTAGGTCAAGATATTCTGGTGTACAGAAGTTGCTTTTCGGCCTTCTTATGGCCTCGAGGAAGCTGCGCCATTATTTTCAAGCACATGAAATCACCGTCGTAACTCGCTTTCCGTTGCAACGGATTTTGCAAAATCCAGAAGCAACCGGCAGGATCGTGGAGTGGGTGTTGGAGTTGTCCAGCTTTGGCCTCAAGTTTGAAAGCACTTCGACGATTCAGAGCAGGGCCTTGGCGGAGTTCATTGCGGAGTGGACCCCAACGCCAGACGAAGAGGCTCAGGAAACAATTCTTCCCGGCAAGGAAATCGATCAGCAATGGGTTATGTACTTTGACGGGGCTTTCTCGCTGCAAGGCGCCGGTGCTGGTGTGCTGCTTGTCGCACCCACCGGAGAGCACCTCAAGTACGTAGTCCAAATGCATTTTCCAGGGGAGAATTCGACCAACAACACTACAGAATACGAGGGTTTGCTTGCCGGTCTCAGGATCACGGTAGACCTTGGTATCAAAAAGCTCGTCATCAAAGGCGATTCACAACTTGTCGTCAGGCAAGTTAACAAGAGTTATCAAAGTCAATTGATGCAAGCCTACGTGGATGAAGTGAGGAAAATGGAAGAGCGCTTTGACGGTCTGCAAATGGAGCATGTTCCTCGTGCCGAGAACAGTGTTGCTGACGACCTGTCAAAGCGTGCCGCCCTCAAGTTGCCTGTGGAACCAGGAACTTTTGTGCTCCAATTGACTCAACCATCCGTGGCGCCATCGATGCGGCAAAAAAAGAGAAGAAAGTTGAAATCTGGCCAGTACTTCCCGGCAGAGCTCCCCGGAGCCGCCGGCAAGGAAGTTGCCGGGATCGACATGCCTGCCGGGGAACAACAGGCTCCGGCAGGGCCTCAAGCCCTCGCTGTCTAGACAAACGTTCCCTCAGCGAAGGAGATGCCTTTAGTCCTAGCTGTCGAGCCTCAGGCTCTAGCATGGGCGCATCACATTGTCCATTTCCTTCAGATAGGAGAACTCCCGGAGGAACAGGAAGAAGCAGAAAGAGTAGCCCGTCGGTCTATTATGTACAAGTTCGTCGATGACATCCTGTACAGAAAGAGACCAAACGGTGTGAAATTGAAGTGCATTCCTCGGGAGGATGGGCTAGAGCTATTGGCAGAAATACATGGAGGCATATGTGGTTCTCACATAGGATCAAGAGCACTTGCCGGGAAAGCATTATGGCAAGGTTTCTTTTGGCCCACCGCTCTCCAGGATGCAACTGCACTAGTCACCAAGTGTGAAGCGTGCCAGTTTCATTCAAAGAAATCACATCAACCAGCTCAAGCTCTTCAGACAATCCCTCTCTCCTGGCCATTTTCGGTCTGGGGGCTCGACATACTGGGCCCTTTCCCCCGTGCTACCGGAGGCTTTGAGTACTTGTACGTTGCTATCGACAAGTTCACAAAGTGGCCGGAGGTGGAAGCGGTGAGGAAGGTGACAGCACAATCAGCCATCAAGTTCTTTAAAGAAAGAATTCCTTATTTAACACTATCTTAAATATTGTTTCCCTATTTGACACCGAAAAACGTTTTCTTCCCTATCTAACATCGACTCTAATTTTTTTTGCCCTTTATGACACTTTCATCCGTTTTGAGCCTTAATGGTGTTAAATGACACATGAAAAGACCATTTTGTCCTTCATGTCGTATCTGACCAAAGTTTGTGCATGGAGCTCATGTAGCGGCGGCTCGCTCATTCGGTGTACTGGCGGGATGCATATCTTGTGCGGCTCACGCCGTGGTGTGCAGCTGTCGTCAGACGGCCAGCGGAGCTGTGGAACAATGAGGCATGCGGGGCCAAAGATGTTAGAGGCACGCGACGGCTGGGAGGAAAGCGTTTGGCAACCGAGAGGGCGCGTGATGGCCAGCAGAGTCACCGGCGTTGTGTCTGACTTTTGTTCCGCGGTCAGAGAAACCGGCTCTTCCGGGCCGCTTGGATGCATGCTCTACACAAAGGCCAATGGGGTCGTGGTTCGGCACGGTGGAAGGGCATGGCAGGCATCTTTGGTCGCACGTCCTGCGTCGCCAGCGTGGCAACCTGAGCCTGCATCACGCACGTCCTCGCCACAACAGCAAGGCAGCGCCTGTTGCGGCCGTGACGACTGGGCGTGTGGCTGTGTCGCGCCAAAGGAAGGCCCAACGTAGGAGGCACTCCCAGATTGATTCCTCCTGGACAGAGCACTTGTACACGCCGTACACAAGAGCTAACAGGAGCACTAGCAATAATTGATTTTCTTTTAAAGTTGGCTCACGCATCTAGCAACCGAACCGGGTGGATAAACACATGCAGCTAGTCAGCCACGTAGCATACAACAAACAAGCTGGCTGGACATGTCTTCTTTTCCATTATTAGCATCTATTAAAATTTTGGTCACATACCATATGAGGGGTAAAATGGTCTTTTCAGGTGTCGTTTAACACCGTTAAGACTCAAAATGGACGAAAGTGTTATAAAGGGCATAAAATTTAGACTTGGTGTTACATAGGGAAGAACATATTTCTCGGTGTCAAATAGGGAATGAAAATTTAAGACAGTGTTAAATAAGGAATTCTCTCTTCTTTAAAGGGATAGTTTGCCGTTTCGGTGTACCCAAAAGGATCATCACCGACAAAGGCACGCAGTTCACAAGTCGCACCTTCATGCAGTACGTCCAAGACTTTGGCGGCAAGATTTGTTTTGCCTCTGTTGCTCACCCAAGAAGCAACGGCCAAGCAGAAAGGGCTAATGCTGAAGTGCTGTGCGGTCTCAGGACCAGGACTTTTGACAGACTGAGAAAGTGCGGAAGACGCTGGATTGATGAGTTGCCGACGGTTCTTTGGTCAATCAGAACAACACCAAATCGAGCCACCGGCCAGACGCCCTTCGCTCTTGTCTATGGAGCGGAAGCAGTTCTCCCCATGGAACTCACGTACGGATCACCTCGAGTGCTCGCTTATGATGAGCTTGAGCAAGAGCAACTGCGGCAAGATGACGCTGTGCTCCTTGAGGAGAATCGTCTTCAGGCTGCTGTGCGAGCTGCATGCTACCAGCAAGCTTTGCGCCGCTACCATAGCCGCAAAGTTCATGCCCGAAGCCTTGAGGAAGGCGACCTTGTTCTTCAGCGGATTCAGTCCGCCAAGAATTCAAACAAGTTGACGCCAAAGTGGGAAGGCCCTTATCGGGTAGTACGAGTCACCAGGCCCGGCGCTGTCCGCTTGGACACCGAAGATGGCGTTCCAGTGAGCAATTCCTGGAATATTGAACATCTTCGCAAGTTCTACCCATAAGGCGTGGTTGCCGGGGGTTCCCAGTAACCACCCTTTTATACAAGTCTTGCCGGCAAGGCATGTGATCCTTTGTACAAAGCCAGGCGCAGACCCTGAGCGCAGATGAATAATATTTAAGTGTTGTGCATTTCCTTATTGATTTCCATGTTCATATATATATATGCATGTTTGTCTAAGATGTTGTATAACACCTACTCCCGGTAAGTTCTAACGAACCGCCAAGGTTTCATGTCTTTATTTTCTCTTCTTTCTTTTTAAAAGACAGAAGGATTCCTCGCGTGCACATTTGCCGGGGGGGGAAGGGAGATATAAGTACCAGTTGGTGACGTTCGGAATCGACGCTTGCCGGAGGAAGGACAGTGACAGAAAGCTAAGTCCTAAAAACTTAGAGCAAGTTTCCTTTATTGCATGTTATTTCCTTGGACGATTCTGACTCTTGTATGGAAAATCTGCATGCGAAGGAACCCTTGTTGTAATAGGTTGCGCCCTTATTTTGTTTCGAGCCCGCTCAACGATTTAAGTGGCTGCACTGAGAACGCCAAGGAGTCTTGCTGGCTGCTGTGCCTCCAGCAGGCTGCTGAAGTCCCGCACCCAGCGCTCGCGGCAGGTTGCGCGCCGGCAAGTTTTTCAGTAAGCGTAGGGTGAACTCCATACATAAAGGAATCAGACAAGGAAAATAGCAAGCATGAACCTAAACATAGGCGAGTTATATTACATTCATGAGTTGCCGCAATTCTAACTTGAGACTTAATTGTCTTTTACATGGAATGATGACGGCAAGAAAAGGCGGGGCACTTAATCCCTGCGCTGGCCTTCAATCCTTTTGATGGAGTCCACCTTCTCAAGGATAGGCGCGATGCATTCTTCAAGCGCCTCAGCATTTGCGTCCCTTGGCAGATGGCCGAGCACGTTGGAGAGGTCGATGCCGGGATTGCTGTGTACCACCTTGATAAGCACCTTGCGAAGGACGGCCCGGCAAAGCCGGTGAGTCTCGTTGGCCAATTGGGTCGCCCGGCTAGACTGGAGCACCCTCAAGGCGTCGATGATGCTTTCAAAGAACATCGTCAACCTGGCACTTGGAGATATTTTTCCTCGGAAGAATACCTGAAGTTCGACAGGCCCATGGTTGACAGTTCTGCCGTAAGCTTCTCCGCAGTGGCGATGAGACGTCCAGTCCAGATCTCGACCCCCTTCTCGTAATCAAGTTGGGCGGCGGCAGCGCTCTTGAGCAGGTTCCTCTCTCCTTGGAGATCCTTGAGTAGAGCTTTCTCACGGGCCCTGCCGGCCTCGAGAGACTTCTGCAACGTGGTCAACTTCAATTCCAGAACTGCAATGTCATCAGCCGCAGAGGAGAGCTGCTTGGTTTTATTGGATAGGGCAACTTGCATCTCCGCCAAGGAGTGGAGGGTTTTTTCCCTATCACCTTTGAGCATCGAGAGCTCCTTGTCGTGCTCTTCGAGATCTATTTCCAGCTTCTTTACCTTGTCGCTCAGCTTGTTCTAGCGGCCTCTGCAGCTTCGGCAGTATCGACGGCCTCCTTGAGCTTGCCGGCGTGACTTACAGTCAGAGCTTTGAGCGCCTCTTTATGTTTTTGCTCTAGCTCCTGGGTCCGCCGCGCGACAAGCTTCTCGATATCTTCATCTTTGCTGCGAAGCTTGGCGGCGAGCGCCTGCTCACATGCAGTGAGATCTTCCTCATGAGCATCAAGAGCAACGCGGCGCCCCGTCAGGAGGGCATCTTCAGCGGCAATCCTTTGAGTAGCTTCATCCTGCGCCTTCTCCATATTAGATTGCTTCAGGAGGATCTCTGTCCACTGTTGGCTCACCTGTTCCCGACCAGCAGTCAGCTCTTGGAGGGCCTCGGCATACCAGGTTTGCATTTGTTCGACGCGCCTTTGGAAATCTGCCTTGACCGCCTCGACAACTGCCATTCTGTAGTCCGCTTTATCTTCCGGGCACGGTGGAGAGCCTGGAGCTTGCGGAAATTCTCACCCATGGCCTGAAGGAGCTGATCCTCTTCAGATTTGCCGCTGCTAGTACTGGGATCGTCAACAACCTCGAGCCCGGCAGCAGCGATGATTTCTTCGTCAAAAACTTCTCCTTCGGCTGGTGCCCCAATGCTTGCCATCCCCGACAAGTTGACGAACAGGTTCTCGCCAACCTTGAGGTATTTGCTGGATGAGGGGCCTATAGATGTTGACGGTTGGTCTTCAGCGACCGCCTCACCAGTGGCAGGGGGCTCCGTGGCCGGTGCAGCACCTGGCGCTCCTGCGGCAGGAATGCCATCAGTACGGTCATCAGCCTCCCTGTCGCCCCCTTCAGTAGGTTCCTTGGCGGGTTCCTCTTGTGCAGTCTTGGCGGCCTCCCCGTCAAGAGCACCACCAGCCTCGATAGTGTCATCCTTGGTGGCCTCGCTGGCAGCGATCCTGTCTGCTTCGGCAGCGGTGTCCCTGGCGGTCTCCTCGATGACAACGTCGACATCCATGTGTTCCGTCACAGGGAACTCTGAAGGACGAAGGAGGAGAACAAAATAAGATCGAGATTGAAGTTTGAAGCGACTAAAGACAGAGAGATAAGGGAAAGAGTAACAAGCACTCTGAGGTAATCGATTACCTGCGTCGAGCTGTTGAGAGGTGGCCTCGCCCTTCCCAGCAACTTCGGTTGCCGGGGGAGGGTTGCCGGTGTCCATGCTTGCCGGCTCCTCCTCAGTTAGGATGGGCTCGTCGGTAGGATCTCTTGCCGGGGACGTGCTTGTGGGCGGCGTGGTCGATGAAGGTGGCACGACGGGGATGTCTTCCGACAACTCTCCTTGTTGCCGTTCTTCTCCTGCGAGCCCAAGGATATCAGCGGCAAGAATGGAAGCCTCAGCACCCGCCAGCGGAAAAAGAACAGTGAACTTACGCTGGGGGCTGCGCTGGGGGCTGTGCTGGGGGCTGTGCTGGGGGCTGTGCTAGGGGCTGCGTTGAGGACTGGGCTCCGAGCTGACGACGACGGTTTCTGGCATGCTCGTGGAGCCTGCCAAGGGCTCGTCACCCGTGGAAGTCTTTGTCCTCTTCGCCATCCTCTCCAGCAAGGTTTCTGCATCACTGCAGAGACAATACGAGCAAGTTAGTAAGATCGATCCAAGATTGAAATATAAAGGCTGTGGCAAGGTACTCACTCTTCTTCTCGCTCCAGACTAAAGCCGGAGATGTCGAAATCGGCCTCCACTGCGATGTCTGAGTGGGGAGGCGGAGGAGGGGTCCTATGTCGCTTGGCTGTGGCAGGCGCCGGGGCAGCTTCCGGTGCAGGTTGTTGACGAACCCCTTGCCGCGGTCCAGTCTTGCCGGCCACTTTCTTGCCGGGAGCCTCGCCGCTCGAAGAAGGCTGGCTTGCCGGGATGCCAGATGCAGCCTTCCGAAGAACACGCTTTGTCTTCTTCGGGGCTGGGAGCTCTTCTTGCGGTTCGTCTTCGGCCGTGTCCTCATCGGACGAGCTCTCAGCGGCTGTGCTGCTCTGTTCCCCGGCAGCTTTATCCTTCCCGGCAGGTTTTACCTCCACTACTACCTCTGCGTCGCTGGCTTCCCATTCTGTGAAGCCAACGCTGCCGGCCTCCGCGACAAGATTTGCCTCCTCCACCCTAGTAGCAATGTAAGCTACTTCTTGGTCGGTGGTGGCTCGGATGAAATCTGTCTCTTGCCGGACGGGTCTCTCCGTCAAGTTGTCAAAAAACTTCTGTGCTTCCTCCTCGGTTGGCTCGGCCCAAGTCGCGTCAAGACCGTGGGCATTGAACATCGGCATGAAGGCGATGATTGACCCCAAGGCAGAGTTGTTGCACAAAGGGACGATACTTGCCGGCAGCCGATGCTTGTCTTCGTGCTGGAAAAGTTTTTGACGGAGAGCGCCATGCTGCATAGTGGTCAGATTATTATTCAGCCCGGGGCGCAATCTCATGATATCTGCCGCGTTTCAGTATTCCCAAGCTGGCCTTCCCCTGTTCTGCAAGGGGGCGATGCGGCGGCAGAGAAAGTCGAAGCCAATCATCTCCATTGTCAGCCCGCCAGCTTTCAGGCGAAGGATCCTGGTGGTGGCGATTGTGAGCCTCTCATCCTCCGCGGTGAGATCGCTCCAGTCCTTGCCGTGGACCACCTTCTGTTGCCGGGGAAGACAAAACGGATGGGGATCTGCTTCCTGGATCCAGCACCATTCGGCACGCCATTCGTCCCACTTTTCACGGTAAACTCCTTCTGGGTATATTTCCTTATTCCAAGCTCTTGGAATCCAGGCGATAGAACCAGAGAGGGCCTCTCCTTTTTGTATACGGGGGAAGAAGTAATGGCGAAAAAGAGTAGAGTTGGGAATCACGCCGGCAAAGTTTTCACAAAGATGGGCAAAGATGGACATGCATAGTACCGCATTCGGCGTGAAATCGAGAAGATGAAAGCCGTATGTGTACATGATATCATTGAAGAAGTCAGAAAATGGGGGGCAGAGCCCGCAATAGAAATACGCAGCGAAGAAAGGGTATCTGTCCGATCCACTTTTGGAACAAGAACCTGGAATCACGCGTGTGGTGGGGTGAGCTTGCGCCTCCTTCGGCCACATGCACTGGTACCGCCTCTTCAGAGCTTCAGCATCGACCGATGGGGGGAAGACGACATACTTCTTCCGCATCTTCACCAGTTCGCTCTCCGGGACATCGGCTTTCGCATCCTTGCCCTTGCCTTTGCTGGCCTTGGGCGGCATGGCGGCTGTGAGGGCGGAAGCCGGGGGTGAAGCGAGCGTGGAAGCGGCGGGCGGAAGAGGAAAAAGCTTCGCTCTGAGCTCGAGAGGAGGAAGGCGATGGCGACGGCCAGATTGAGAAGAAGAGGGGGGTAAATAGGCTTGTGCCTCTGTGGCTTCTCCTTTTTATGGGGAAGCAGCGGGGCCGCCTCTTTTATTCCCCAATGTGAATGCGCCTTGTCGGGGCACGACACCTATGGGATCCCGAGGGACCCCTTTACGATTCGGCGGGGGGAGAGGTATACGCAAAGAGCAGAACCGGTGATCGACGCGGGTTTTTTTTTACCCAGGTTCGGGCCGCTGATCAGCGTAAAACCCTACTCCTGCTTTGTGTTCTTATTGATGTTCTTGAGCCCAGCCTTCAGGAGCGCTCGCAATGAACAGTGCGTTCAAAGAGCAGCTACGCATGCAGAATGGGCCAGAAGTTCTCCCTCCTCTGTAGCAGTTGCCTTGGGCCTCCTTTTATATGATCAAAGGGGTCTCCACAGTGGCAAAATATACATACATTGAGGTGTAAAGTAGCTACAGGGTATCATACCTAACCCCTGACGGATTAGGACAAACGCATTTAATGCACTGTGAGGTGTCCGTTTAGGTGTCCTCACTTTCTTGGGGATGGAAAAAGGGGCCATCCCATCAGCATCGCTTAAGCTCTCCTCCACTGGCGCGTTGCCACGCATCCAGAGAAGGACCTAGAATGTCAAGCTTTGTTACTGTGCCGGAGAAGGACCTAGAATGTCATGCTGTTTTCGGCACGAGGGACATGCTCCATTTGGAGACCGTCAAAGCGCTCTTCATCTACGTAGGCTTGCATCAACGGACTTTGATAGTTCTTGTTGACCTGCCTGACGACAAGCTGTGAATCACCTTTGATAATGAGCTTTTTGATACCAAGGTCTGCCGCGATCCTAAGACCGCCAAGCAAACCTTCGTACTCTGCAGTGTTGTTGGTTGAACTCTCCCGGGGAAAATGCATTTGGACTACATACTTGAGGTGCTCTCCGGTGGGTGCGACAAGCAGCACACTAGCACCGGCGCCTTGCAGCGAAAAAGCCCTGTGAAAGTACATAACCCATTGTTGATCGATTTCCTTGCCGGGGAGACTTGTTTCTTGAACTTCTTCGTCTGGCGTCGGGGTCCATTCTGCAATGAACTCCGCCAAGGCCCTGCTCTGAATTGTGGAAGTACTTTCAAACTTAAGACCAAAGCTGGACAGCTCCAACGCCCACTCCACGATCCTGCCGGTTGCCTCCGGATTTTGCAAAATCCGTTGCAACGGAAAGCGAGTGACGACGGTGATCTCATGTGCTTGAAAATAATGGTGCAGCTTTCTTGAGGCCATAAGGAGGCCGAAAAGCAACTTCTGCACACCAGTATATCTTGACCTAGCCCCTTGTAAGAGGGAGCTAACAAAATAAACTAGGCGCTGCACCACCTTTTTCTTCTGCACGGGTTCTTCTGTTTGCGTAGATCCTGTCTTGCCGGGATCAACCCTTGCCGGGGAAGATCTTGCCACGTCATCTGGCGGTCCTGCCGCTGATGTTGCCTCCTCATCAGCTTCCCTCTGTGCCACCAGCGCAGCACTAACCACTTGATTTGTCGCCGCCAGATACAGCAGCAACGGTTCTTGTGGTTTAGGTGCGACTAGCGTCGGCGGAGAAGAAATGTATTTCTTCAAATCTTGCAGCGCCGCCTCCGCTTCCGGGGTCCATTTCATTGGACCTGCCTTCTTCAAAATTTTGAAGAAGGGCAGGGCGCGCTCAGCAGATTTGGAAATAAACCTGCTTAGAGCAGCAACACAGCCGGCAAGACGACGCACGTCCTTGACGCGTCTCGGCGCTTCAATTTGCTCAATGGCTCTGATCTTGTCGGGGTTAGCTTTGATTCCCCGGCAAGATACAAAGAATCCGAGGAGCTTGCCGGAAGGAACACCGAACACGCACTTCTCAGGATTGAGCTTCAAAATGATCTTGCGCAAGTTCGCAAATGTTTCTTCTAAGTCTTGAATGAGCGTTGCTTTATCCTTAGTTTTGACCACTATATCATCCATATACGCCTCCATATTTCTATGGAGTTGTGGCTCAAAACCAATCTGGATTGCTCTGGCAAATGTTGAACCAGCACTTTTCAACCCGGAAGGCATTCGTATAAAACAATACGTACCACATGGGGTGATAAAGGCGGTCTTCTCTTCATCTTCCTTTGCCATAAAAATCTGATGATACCCTGAATAGGCATCAATGAAGGACAGGAGATCACAACCAGCGGTGGCATCCACAATCTGGTCGATGCGCGGCAAGGGAAAAGGATCTTTTGGACAAGCTTTATTGATATCTGTATAATCGATACAAAGCCTCCATTTCCCGTTCGCTTTCCGCACTACAACCGGATTGGCCAACCAGGTTGTATGAAGCACTCCTTTGACCAGTCCTGCCGCCTCCAGCTTCTTAATTTCTTCGGCAATGAATTCTTGCCGCTCCAAAGCCTGTTTCCTCATCCTTTGCTTGACGGGCCGCGCATGAGGACAGACAGCAAGGTGGTGCTCAATTACTTTCCTGGGAATGCCGGGGATGTCAGACGGTTGCCATGCAAACACGTCGACATTCGCCCGCAGGAAAGCAACGAGCGCACTTTCCTATTTGTCATCTAGGGTGGAACTTATGGTGAAAGTTCCCCCCATCCCGTCCTCCCTGGCAGGCACCTTCTTGGTTTCCAGCGGGGCAGCCTTGGACTTCTTGTTCTTGCCGGTGGAACTCTCTGGCACGTCTTCGACGGAAGCGGAGCACTCCGAGGAGGTGCGCTTGCCGGAGTTGGCGCCAAGGTTCCTGCCGGTCTTCTTCTTCCCCCCAGGAGTTCCAGCGGCAGGAGTAGATGCCTTGATGGTAGGTGCTGCAACTGCTTCCCGGTAAAGTTGGTCTGCACAGATGAGCGCATCCTTCTTATCGGAATGGATAGTGATGATGCTCAGCGGCCCAGGCATCTTCAAGACGTTGTATGCGTAGTGTGATGCCGCCATAAACTTAGCCAGCGCTGGCCGACCAAGGATCCCATTGTACGACATGGGGATCTTGGCGACATCAAACACCACCTTTTCGGTCCTGAAGTTAAGCTCGCTGCCAAATGTTACCGGCAGCGTGATCTTGCCCTTAGGCTGGGTTCTTCCCGGGTTGACCCCTTGAAACATACCCATTTCCTCGAGGTATTCGTCGGGAATCTGAAGCTTTGTGAGCACATCTGGTGAGATTAAGTTTAGGCCGGCCCCGCCGTCAACTAACATCTTCGTCACCTTGAGGTTGCGAATTGTCGGGGAAACCAACAATGGCAAACACCCGACTGCAGTTGTGCGATCAGGGTGATCCTCGGCGTCAAAGATGATAGGCGTGCTGGACCACTTCAGAGGCCTACATGCATCGGGGGATGGCTCTGCCGCATTAACCTCCCGCACCCACTGTTTAAGTTGGCGGTGGGAAGAATGCAGCGAGGCACCCCCATCAATGCACATAGCCTCCGTAGCCTTCTAGAATTCCTGCTCACTGGATTCGTCATCTTCTTCATCATCATCTCCTTCTTTATCTCGGCCCCGAGCGGGCCGATCCTTCTGCTGTTTGGCCTTGCCGCTGCAACCCCCTCGGCCACCGCCTTTCTTGCCGGACCCCTCAGCACCATCTTGGGCCTTCTCCTTGTCTCGCCTCTCGTATTCGGCCTTCTGCTTCTCGGCAAGCTGCTCAACTTGCCGGCAGTTCTGGAGATCGTGGCCCTTAGTGCGATGGATCTTGCAGTACTGCTTGCCGGAGTTCTCTGATTTGTTGGCAGCCGCCAAGGCCTGACAGGAAGGGCACCCGGCAAGATCCTTGCCGGGGTCGCCAACCTTGGCCTTCTTGGCGGCGCCAGGGTTGCCGGATTCCTCGACGGCAAGCACGGCCTTGCCTCTGCACTTCCTATTCCGCCGCCGGCCTTTCCTTGACGGAGCCGCGGCATCTTCTTCTTCTGAGTCGCCTGTCGCACCAACAGCTTCACCGGGGAGTTTCCTCCCCTCTTCAGCTCGAGCACACTTGTCGGCCAAAGTGTAAATCTCGGCAATACTTCTGACTTTGTTCATTGCCAGCTCTTCCCGCATCCTGCGGTTACGCACGTTCTGATGGAACGCGCTAATGACAGCGGCAGGATGAACATCAGGAATATTGTACTGCACCCGGCTGAATCTCTGCATAAACTTGCGCAGGGACTCGCCCTCCCTCTGAGGGATGATGTGCAAATCACTTTCTTGGCCAGGGGCTTGGTGGCCTCCAACAAAGGCGCCAACAAACTGATGGCACAGATCTGACCAGCAAGAAATAGAATTCTCCGGCAGATGCATCAACCACGACCTGACATTGGGTTTGAGCACCAACGGGAAGTAGTTGGCAAGTATCTTGTCATCTCGGCCCCCAGCAGCCTGCACCGCAATGGTGTAAATGCTGAGGAACTCCGAGGGATGAGTCTTGCCGTCGTATTTCTCCGGGACCTCTGGCTTGAAGGTTCGGAAATTGGGCCATTGGACTTGCCGCAGCTCACGGGTAAAGGCCGGAGGTCCTACCTCGTAAGGCAAGTCTCCTACGTTCCCTGGCGTAGGCTCATCGACAACCGGCCCCGCACGCTTATCAGACTGATAGCGCGCTTCCCGCCGCCGCTCGATGGTTGTTCGAGCGTCTTCCTTGCCTCTTTCCTGGAGAACCAGACGCTGATCACGGCGCATCCGCGGATCGGACGACGCCGTGGAAACTTCTTCATGGCGGTCGACTTGCTAAGTCGTCGGCCACCGCTGATGTCGCGGAGGAGAGTGCACTGTAGTTGCACCACCTCCGGTTTTCTCTCCACCGGCTCGCATCGGGTCGATGGGCCTCCGCTGAGAGGGTCCTGCCTCTTGTGGTCCATCCTTATTAGCGAAGTCGATAAGGCTCTGGATAGTAGCTCGCCACTCCTCCATCTTCTCCGGGGCGGGAGGAAAATCGAGGAGCAGCTGCGCACGTGCCAAGGCTTCCGCTGGCGTAGGTGGTGGCGACAGGTGCGAGGTGCGTGAGGTGCTCTGACTCCTAACCAAGTTAGAAGGAGCACCGCCACGGTCACGCGACCGCGCGCCACCTTCGCCGGCAGCTCGGTGTGCATGCTGGTCCCGCGCATCTTGGGATCTATGCGCAGAAACCTTTTCGTAGGGACGCCCCGAACCACCAGCGCCATGATGTCGCTCATCTCGCACGACCTGGGCAGGTTGCGAGTCTCGCGCCGGCGCAGGAGCTCCAGCAGGCGCTCTTCGATCCCTAGAGTTTGTTGTGCCACCCGTAGGCAACACAATGCCATCTCTAGATCCAACGGCGCGCAAGTTACCACTGCCACTGCGAACGATACCGCTCGCTTGGCTTGGGTCACCAGAACGCCGCGGGGGTTCCAGTCCTCTTCCTTCTGCACCCACACCATCACCTGTCTGCGAAGGCGCGGGCAAAACGGACCCGGACGGTTGTGCTGTCGCAATATTCTTCTTCTTGGGCGGCATGATGATGAAGATGATGAAGGAACTAGGGCGTCGACCACCAGATCAGGTTCACGCAAACCTCACGCCCCCTACCTGGCGCGCCAAAGATGTCGGGGCACGACACCTATGGGATCCCGAGGGACCCCTTTACGATTCGGCGGGGGGAGAGGTATACGCAAAGAGCAGTACCGGTGATCGACGTGGGGGGGTTTTTACCCAGGTTCGGGCCGCTGATCAGCGTAAAACCCTACTCCTGCTTTGTGTTCTTATTGATGTTCTTGAGCCCAGCCTTCAGGAGCGCTCGCAATGAACAGTGCGTTCAAAGAGCAGCTACGCATGCAGAATGGGCCAGAAGTTCTCCCTCCTCTGTAGCAGTTGCCTTGGGCCTCCTTTTATATGATCAAAGGGGTCTCCACAGTGGCAAAATGTACATACATTGAGGTGTAAAGTAGCTACAGGGTATCATACCTAACCCCTGACGGATTAGGACAAACGCATTTAATGCACCGTGAGGTGTCCGTTTAGGTGTCCTCACTTTCTTGGGGATGGAAAAAGGGGCCATCCCATCAGCACTGCTTAAGCTCTCCTCCACTGGCGCATTGCCACGCATCCAGAGAAGGACCTAGAATGTCAGGCTTTGTTACTGTGCCGGAGCGGTGGCATAGTGGCAGAATCTCGCCAGGCGCCGATCCTTGCCGGGCACCAATCCTTGCCGAGCGCCAGGGCTTGCCGGGCGCCGAGCTATGCTGGGAACCAAGCCTTGCCGGGCGCTGAGGCTTGCCGGGCTCCACGGGCCATCCCGGCAAGGATCTTGCCGGGGAGGCTGGCCTTCGATTTCCAGCTTTGCTTATTTGCTGATTCTCAGATCTCTGACTTGATGATTTCCTTGATGACTTAAATCGACCTCGAACTGATCCCGGCAAGCCTTGCCGCGAGGACGGCTACAACTGCCCGTGCACATGTAAGGGGTACTAGTGGCCCAATACTTAGTACACCGACATCCCTCTATAGGCGCGTTGCAGTTAAAGCCTTTGAGGCACGCTTCCCACGTCGCGCGCTCGGTGCGTGTAGTGAGGGGCACAGTAAACGAGATATTTACGAGCAGTTAATCCCCTGCCACGCGTGCCCGTGCACTGTTTGGGCCTAGCCCAACAACGCCTCGCACTCGTGTATGGCCTAGGCCCGGGGGCTCCTATCGGTGTACTAAGTATTGGGCCACTAGTACCCCGTACTTGTGCACGGGCAGTTGTAGCCATCCTCGCGGCAAGGCTTGCCGGGGAACGGTTCAAGGTCGATTCAAGCCACCAAAGAAATCATCAAGTCAGAGATCTGAGGATCAGCAGATAAGAAGAGCTGGAATCCGAAGTCCAGCTTCCCCGGCAAGATCTTGTCGGGGTGGCCTGCGGAGCCCGGCAAGGCTTGGCGCCCGGCAAGGCTTCGGCGCCCGGCAAGCTTCGGCGCCCGGCAAGGTTTCGTTGCTGTGCTACTGCTCTAGCACAGCGACAAAACCGACATTCTGGATCCTTTGGACGTGTGGCGACGCGCCAATGGAAGAGAGCTTAAGCGGTGCTGATGGGATGGCCCCTTTTTCCATCCCCAAGAAAGTGAGGACACCTAAACGGACACCTCACGGTACATTAAATGTGTTTGTCCTAATCCGTCAGGGGTTAGGTATGATGACCCTGTAGCTACTTTACACCTCAATGTATGTACATTTTGCCACTGTGGTGACCCCTTTGAGCGTATAAAAGGAGGCCCAAGGCAACTGCTACAGAGGTGGACGATCTTCTGGCCCATTCTGCATGCATAGCTGCTCTTTGAACGTACTGTTCACTGCGAGCGCTCCTGGAGCCTGGGTTCAAGAACATCGATAATAAAACAAGGCAGGAGTAGGGTTTTACGCTGATCAGCGGCCCGAACCTGGGTAAAATCGCCCCGCGTCGATCGTTGGTTCTGCTCTTTGCGCATACCTCTCCCCCCCGCCGAATCGTAAAGGGGTCCTTTGGGATCCCATAGGTGTCGCACGCCGACAGCATTAGAGTAGTGTTACTGTTTCATCGGTTTGATCCTATACTGCTGCATAGCCTGTCCTTATTACTTTTGTTGATACCTTTACCTGCAATCCTAAATGCTTAGTATAGGATGCTAGTATATCATCAGTGGCCCTACATTCTTGTTCGTCTGCCATGCTATACTACTGGGCCGTGATCACTTTGGGAGGTGATCACGGGTACATATACTACATACTTTTACATTACTTATGTTACTGTTCAGAGATGGGGGCCGAAGAGGCAGGTGGTTCCACCCAGGTAGTGGTGGGCCTGGGTTCCAGACAGCCCCCTGATGGTTACTTTGTGGTAGAGCGACAGGGTAGGTTGCGACCACCTAGGAGACAGGTGGGCCTTGTCCCTGGTCGGCGTCCGCGGTTACTTAAAAATAACACGCTTAATGAGATCTTGGTATTTGATCTGAGTCTGGCTACGAGCCTATACGCACTAACCAACTACGCGGGAACAGTTATGGGCACTCGACGTCGTGGTATCAGCCAAAGCCTTCTTGACGTCAGCGATTGAGCTATGCACGCCGGATTGGACTGGAACACCTGCTCTTGTATTAGGGAGGCTAGGTCTGCTTCCGGCCGCCCACGCAACATGCAGGAGTGCAATGGGCGATGGGCCCAGACCCCTGCGTGCTTAGGATTTAGACCGGCGTGCTGACCTCTCTGTTGAGCCTAGGTAGGGCTGCGACGTGTTGATCTTTCGAGGCCGGGCATGACCCAGGAAAGTGTGTCTAGCCAGAGGGATCAAGAGTGTTGGGTAATGTGGTGCACCCCTACAGGGAAGTTTATCTATTTGAATAGCCGTGTCCCTCGTTAAAAGGACGACCCGGAGTTGTACTTCGACCTTATGACAACTAGAACTGGATACTTAATAAAACACACCCTTTCAAGTGCCAGATACAACCCGGTGATCGCTCTCTCACAGGGCGACGAGGAGAGGATCGCCGGGTAGGATTATGCTATACGATGATACTTGGTGAACTTACCAGCTACTCTCTTCTATATGCTTCAAGATGGAGGATGCCAGAAGCATAGTCTTCAATAGGACTAGCTATCCCCCTCTTATTCTGGCATTCTGCAGTTCAGTCCACAGATACTACCCATTTCATTGATACCGATGCATATGTAGGGTAGATCCTTGCTTGCGAGTACTTTGGATGAGTACTCACGGTGTCTTTGCTCCCTCTTTTCCCCCTTTTCCATTCTTCTCGGATGTCACAACCAGATGTTGGAGCCCAGGAGCCAGATGCCACAGTCGACGATGACCTCTACTACACCGCGGGTGCCTACTACTACGTGCAGGCCGTCGACGACCAGGAGTAGTTAGGAGGATCCCAGGCAGGAGGCCTGCGCCTCTTTCGATCTGTATCCCAGTTTGTGCTAGCCATCTTATGGTACCTTGTTTAACTTATGTCTATACTCAGATATTGTTGCTTCCGCTGACTCGTTAATGATCGAGCACTTGTATTCGAGCCCTTGAGGCTTCTGGCTTGTAATATGATGCTTGTATGACTTATTTGTTTTTAGAGTTGTGTTGTGATATCTTCCCGTCAATCCCTGATCTTGATCGTACACGTTTGCGTGTATGATTAGTGGACGATTGAATCGGGGGCGTCGCAAGTTGGTATCAGAGCCTACTGCCTGTAGGAATCCCCCTTCCACACTACTTGGCCGAAGTCGAGTCTAGACATTGCTAAACTTTTACTAACATGGCTGTGTGTCTTGCGGGCCCACGTCGCCATTGGGTGGTATTAGGATCTTTTACTCCTCATCTGTACTTTGGGTCTCTGATCTCTCTTCTATTCGGGTTAAATGATTTTACTAACTCTTACTCTAGGTTCTCGATAATACTTATCCCGGAGAGCCCCTTCAGTCCAGATGATCGCCTGCTGCACCAGAAGATTTGGAAGATACTCTCCGGCGTTCACTCGAGACCTTGTGCTCGTTGCTTTTGCAATTCTCTATGATCGTTATCCCTATGGATACTTACATGCACCTATCGTTTGTACTTTCATTCCCAGTTGCTCTTGCTATTACAAGATGCATCGAATTATTCTCCGACTTTATAAGAATACTTGAGCTTACCGCCTTGTAGTTCCTTGCTGCAGAAATACCTCTACGGATAATTCCTTGCACTTATCGAGTATCCGTTAATCCCCAGTTGATTCATGTATTTCACAAAAGTCTTCGAAATACCATTCGATCTTCCGAAAATCCTCAACAACCTATTGCTCTTGAAATTCTTGCTTGCTTGCATTATGATTAATCCCATAAGTCTGGTAATGTAATTGGCATCCTTTGTCATTATCATTTTGAGTCCATTGATTCAATATGTTGCGAATGCTCGCAATCCTCAATCAGATCCTAGAATTCATCCTTCCGGCTCAGACATCATTTTGAACATGAGCTGATTCTCGACCAATCAATTTGCCATCGATTGTACCCCTAAGTCTATTCAACTTATCCATCCTTAATCAGAGTGTTTGCTTCTAATCCTTTGATTTGGAAATCATAATTCCTTTGCATTTGAGCCTTGAATTAGTCAGTTGTTTCTATAATCTAATCTCCTTGCATTCTTTCTTCTTCTGGGGTAGTACCGATACTCACATTAGATCCTTTGTGGTCCGTTAGATCCTTTGGTGGATTATTATCCGACCGTTCTGCATATTCTCAAAACCTGGAGTTCTTTCCTTGATACATGATGCAATTGGTAAATCCTATTCTCTGATTTGGTCAACCATGCTCTACTTTCGAGCTGGTGATATTTACTCTTGAAGCTTGTGGTATATGTTCCTAAGATGCCCCTATGGGCTGAACCTATACCTTCCCTAAAAACCGTATGAACCCGAAGGTTTTCACAAGTCATACCCTTCTGGTGTTTTACCAGATAATTTTCTACCATACAACTTCTTCGAGGATGAGAAGTGAATAATAGGTTATGCATTGGAGAAGTGGGAGTCGACCTTGAACTTTGTGTTCATGCCCATGGACACGATGTAGATCCTATCATGGAAGCTTCTTGTAATAATAACTATTTCCTTGATATAATATCCTCTGGTATCTGTGAATTGATCCTTCTTGTAATAATAACTATTTCCGACCATATGTTCTCCTTTGACTCTATTTATCGAACAAGTTAAAGTACTTGTCTTATGCAAATCAATACACCTGTCCAACCTTTATTCTATCCTACTTTTGAGTATTACCCTCTGGAATTTTGGTAATATCACAGAATCATGTTGCTTGATTATGAGCCTTCATTAAGTACTAATTCCCACCGATTCCAATTTTTCCTTGGTTATGAGTGGTTAGTCACCCAGGAACACCGATAACTAAATCGGGTCTGCACCACGATTAAACAACTCTTAGTATTCTTCTTTCCTTACGAGTTTGTACTCGATCACGTCATTCCTAGCCTGCTCGGCTATATCATTATCGTACCAATTTTAACTATGCTACCTGGTCCTTACTCTACGTCGATTTCCTCGTCTTATCGTTTCACCTCGAACAAAAAACTTGATTCTGAGTTGGTGTCGTATCCGTGGATCCAATAATCTTTCGCTGCATCAGTCCTTTTGCTTGATGCAGTCGCTGTTCCATTGCTTCTTCGTGGAGCCTCTTGACAAAATTTGTCATGATCATCATTAACATTTTGACTCCATCTAGGATATCAATCGAATTCATGATGATAAGTGCCATCCTCGTCCCTTGGTAACTTGAGTTACCATCAACAACATCCTTACCTTCCTTTCATCACAAACTTGTTCATGTTAGGGATGCAAATTGCTATCCAGTTTGTATTATGTTCTACCTTGAAGTATTACTGTCTTTTATGTCAAGGATGTTGCGAGGATTGCTCCACCTCTTAAGAATTCTTGGTATAGTGATACTTCTCACCATCACCATTCTTTCTTGGTCCCCGTGTTGATGCTAACCGGGATACCAGCAAGTGAATGGTGCTGTTTGGATTCTGCCCTTCTAGCAAACCTATTGTTTGAAGTTAATGGTCGACATTTCATTCTTAGACCATTGGTTATCGAATCACCATTCTAACATCTGTCATGCTACCTAAGCCCATATTTTGGGTGCACCTTTTCAACCAATGTTTAAGTGTGTATGTTTTCCTCAAGCATACATCATTATATCATTTGATCTGACAAATGTTATCTCCTTGTTCACATAATTATGGAAATCCATCTTTTTGGAAATCTCAAGGAATTGTCGCTGAGTCCATCAGCCACCTACCTCATACTCTCCTTGGTTTAGTGATGAACTCTTGTTTCAGAACTCGCTTCCATAGTTAATTTCCCGAGAATCTTACAATGTCATCTCGTCAATTTGTGTCGCACCTTTTTCTTCTCAGGCATCCTGAGTCTGAGGTATCCTGACACCAATCAGATCTGAATCTCGGTCAGATATGATGGTTGGAATGTATTCCCAAGAGTTATAACATTGCTCTTTGACTCGATAAGGTGATGTCATGCCTAGCACACCTGGCCGGAGGCCCTATTGTTATAGTTTACTTTTTAGCAAGGTTAACCATTCTTCCATGAGGAAATTGTAAGACTTGTTCTATAAGTTGTTCCTGATGAATCCTCTAAGTATCCAAAGTCCAACCTTTGCTTGAAGACCATGTCAATGCTATCTCGAAGCATATCTGTGGTACTCCGATTTTCAACAATAACATTTGAAGCCCAATGCTAAATGTTTCTTGCTCAATTATCCAAACACCGTTGTATGGGTAATGTCATGAAATTTCTCTCCCCTTACCTAAAGGGTTTTCTACATTATATCCTGTCATGGATATCATGCTCTGCTTGTCCTTGGGAAGGATATACCCCTGAAATATGTGTTTAAACACATTTTCCTTTCCATTGTTCTATTTAATCTGATAATCATATTTTCCTTTCCATTGTTTGGTTTAACCTTTCTTGTGATCTATATCATCCAAGCAGTAATATTCTCCTGCTTATGTAAACACCTCGGTGTACAATTCTGTTAGCAAGACCCTGTTACTATTGTTGACGACATTCTGGTAGCTACCGATGGACGAGAACTTTGCCTATTGGTCCGCCTTGTTCAACGAGCAGGAAAATGGTTCTCTTCGTCCCTCGCCCTTGCTACCGAAGTTGTTGCCGACATAACTGATAGGCTATCCTTTGACATGCCTTGCTTACATGATCGAGCAAGACATCACCACCCTTCCTACTTTTAACCCACATGGTGGGCCCATAACCCATAGTTCCACAGGATCGAAACCTAACTCTCCTGTACCCCCCTATTCCCAAGGTTGATCCTCGCGCGTGGCCTCGTATGTAATTCACGAGCCACCTTCCGTGAGATCATCGATTCTGGTATCAGACGCAATACTTATTCCCGTTGCTTTGAACCCCTTTCACGCCCTGTTTCAGGCATCGAACGATTGCCTGCCCGCTCGAAACTTCCCATGATGCCTCCTTACTTTGCTCTCAATATTTTTCTTAAGTTTCAATTCGAGGGTTACTTTCTGCCACCTTCCCCGATGTTATCGACCAGATAGTCAACCTTACAGAGGTCTGTTCTCCCAGAATACCCACCCTTTCTTCTTTCATAAGTACGATGGAGTTCCCGAAGAAAGGATGCCGACTTCATCGTGATGATCTAAAGCAGAGAAATGAAGACATCAACGGGAGGGATCAACTTCTTCGAGAAGAGGAACCAAGACCGAGAAGATTCGTTAGAGTTTCGAAACCAGACATTTTCCCCTTACTCAACCTCTTAAATCTCGGGACGAGATTTCTTATAGTGGAGGAGATTTGTAACACACCGAGAATCATGCTACAGTAATCTTCCACTAATGGTGCCATGTCATCAAGTTTGACTAAGCCAAATTGCCACTTGAGAAAAGTCTAAGTCAAATCCAAATTCAAATGCCAAGTCAAATTATAATTTTACAAAATAGTAAATTAAAAATCTCTCTTAGGTTGGAAATATTCACTACATAATTTTCATGAATAACAAACATTTTTGGAGATGTTTAAAATGCCCCTGGATATTAAAATAGAGGTCCCACAGCACCTTTTATCCCATTTTAAAATATAAACATAGACTTAATAAATTATTTCAACTCAAACTTTTTGTGCAAGTCCAGTATGTTGCACAATATTTATGAGCTAAAATTCATATTAAACAAGATAAATTTTGTAGCTCAAAATAATGCCAAACAGAGCTAGTTAATAAAACAGATAATAATAAAAGAAAGAGAAAGGAAACAAAAAAAAGGAAAAGACGTATTCTACTGTGCACTTAGGCCTTCTGCTACAAAGCAGGCCCAACCCACTTCTATCGCCTCCTACCTCCTGTTCACAGAGGAGGGCGTGGCGCTCATCGTCCGGTGCCATGGCCGGCGATGCGCACGCGTCGGGCATTCGTCGCACCTCCGAGGGAGATAAGAACGACGTCGCGAACGCCCCTGTGAACCCTAGTTCATTCCCCTCTCCCCTCTCACTCGCCCTCGTTGTTTTTCCCGTCACCCGAGAGATGGCCGTCACCATCGCTGCTCACCCGCGTGGACACCGTCCTCGAATCGCCTGCGTGGCATGTCCAGGAGGATTGCCGTCGTCCGCTACGCCCCCTGCACCACCGGATTGGAGCAGGGAGCCCCCATCTCTATTGCTCACACCGTCTTCGTCCTTGAATCGCCGTCGTCGGCCGCTTCGATCCGCCGCCGTTCGACTCACTCCGGCTTCACCAAGCTGTTCCCCGTCACCGATGTGAGCACCACGTGGTTTCCCCTCTGTTCCCACCATCAATCTCATCGCCTAGAACTTATCCCCATGAGCTCCGGCTCGGCCGTCTGCTACGACCGGCGGGCTCATCACTGCCATGTCCCCTAGCTCCCTCTGTCGATGCGTGTGTGCTCTAGGAGCTACCTAGACGCCGCCAACCCACTCTGTTCATCGAACTCGTGGTCGTATGTTAGTTCATCGAAGCTGAGCGGCCGCCGCCGCCATTGGACATCGAAGTTGCAGTCGTATTCGTCCACCTCCGCATGGGCCACCACCACCACTATGCTCGCCCGTCGCAGCTCCGCGCTCGCGAGCCCCAGGCCGTGCCCGACCACGCCCCGCGAGCCTCCCCAGCCGTGCCTCGGCCGAACTCTGTCCACGCCCTTGTGCGCCCACGGTCGCGACCGTCTGCGCCTGGCTGCAGCCTCCTGCGCCCCGCGCGCGCCTGCCCGCACCCATGCGCGGCTACTGCCGTTGGTGCATGCCCACACACGCCAGCGCGCGTGCCCATCCGGCCGCTGCCTAGCCGCTGCTTCTGCTGATGCTTTGCTGCTGTTGTGTTTTGCTGTTGTCCGCTGCTAGTTGCTGCTGTTCCCTGCTACCTATTGCTACTCAACTGCCGTCGCTGCTCTGCTCTGCTGCGGCTGCGCTGCCTCTACTTGCTACTAGTTGCGCTGCTACCGCTGCCGTGCGCTGCTTGCTGCTACTGGTGGCCATGGCCATGGCCATGGCTAGCATGTCTGTGCGTGTGTTGTGTGTGCGTGAGAGTAGGGCCAGCCTTAGTTAATTAGGAATAAATAGCAATTAGTGGTTAGGTTAATTAGTCTAATATGCCAATGGCATGCAGGAAGCACTGTTAGATTAAAATAAATAGATCAAGTTAAAATATCTGAGGCAATGACAACTGGGTCCCAACTGACACTTTTGACCAGTCAATACTTGACTGTTGACTTTGACCGGGGCCCCACATGTCTGCCTTTGGTGGGTACACACCTGTGTGTAATTAGCATATTAGCCCATTTAATATCTCGAATTAAAAATAAACACAGGAAATCCAGAAAATGATTAAAACTTTGAAAAGTAATATAAAATAAACTGTTTATCAGATGAAAGTACTTTGTACATAAAAGTTGCTCGGAAAAATGAGACGATCTCGACTACGCAGTCCGTGCGTCCGCCACACGTCCCTAGCATAGTGAACATGCAACCGTCCCCCTTTGTTTCACCTGTCCGAAAATGCCTAACACCGGAAATACTTTCCCGGATGTTTTCCCCCTTCGCCAGTAGCACCTAGTACCGCGTTAGGGCCTACGTAGCACCTCTTAATGTCATGGCATGCATCTGTTTACACTGTATTCATTGTTTCTTCCCACTCTTCTCTCTAGTAGACTACGAGATTGACGCCACTGCTGCTGCCCCGATCGACTACAGTGTTGACGACCCGTCCTTCTCTGCCGAGCTTCCAGGCAAGCCAACCCCCCTTGTTCATCCCAATATCGCCTACTCTTTCCCTCTACTGCTTGCATTAGAGTAGTGTTACTATTTCATCGATTTGATCCTATAATGCTGCATAGGTCTTCTTCCGGCCGCCCACGCAATATGCAGGAGTGCAATGGGCGATGGGCCCAGACCCCTGCGCGCTTAGGATTTAGACTGGCGTGCTGACCTCTCTGTTGAGCCTAGGTAGGGCTGAGACGTGTTGATCTTCCGAGGCCGGGCATGACCCAGGAAAGTGTGTCCGGCCAGAGGGATCGAGCATGTTGGGTAATGTGGTGCACCCCTGCAGGGAAGTTTATCTATTCGAATAGCCGTGTCCCTCGGTAAAAGGACAACCCAGAGTTGTACTTCGACCTTATGACAACTAGAACCGGATACTTAATAAAACACACCCTTTCAAGTGCCAGATACAACCCGGTGATCGCTCTCTCACAGGGCGACGAGGAGAGGATCGCCGGGTAGGATTATGCTATGCGATGATACTTGGTGAACTTACCAGCTACTCTCTTCTATATGCTTCAAGATGGAGGCTGCCAGAAGCGTAGTCTTCGATAGGACTAGCTATCCCCCTCTTATTCTAGCATTCTGCAGTTCAGTCCACAGATATTACCCATTTCATTGATACCGATGCATATGTAGTGTAGATCCTTGCTTGCGAGTACTTTGGATGAGTACTCACGGTTGCTTTGCTCCCTCTTTCCCCCCTTTTCCATTCTTCTTGGATGTCGCAACCAGATGTTGGAGCCCAGGAGCTAGACTCCACCGTCGACGATGACCTATACTACACTGAGGGTGCCTACTACTACGTGCAGGCCGCCGACGACCAGGAGTAGTTAGGAGGATCCCAGGCAGGAGGCATGCGCCTCTTTCGATCTGTATCCCAGTTTGTGGTAGCCATCTTATGGCACCTTGTTTAACTTATGTCTGTACTCAGATATTGTTGCTTCCGCTGACTCGTTTATGATCGAGCACTTGTATTCGAGACCTCGAGGCCCCTGGCTTGTAATATGATGCCTGTATGACTTATTTGTTTTTAGAGTTGTGTTGTGATATCTTCCCGTGAGTCTCTAATCTTGATCGTACACGTTTGCGTGTATGATTAGTGTACGATTGAATCGGGGGCGTCACAATACTGTACTATTCCCTCTGTTTCTAAATATAAGACTCTTAGAGATTCGAATGCGGACTCCATACGGAGCAAAATGAGTGAATGTACACTCTAAAATATGTCTATATACATCCGTATGTAGTTCTTATTGAAAAATCTAAAAAGACTTATGTTTTACCGAAAAAGGCTTTCGCCCTGCTTTATAAATAAAGCAACGATGAACAACACCCGGTCCAAACGCACGCCACCACAACACACGCACAAACCCAAGGCAGTTTAGGAATGGAGGAAGTAATATACTTATTAAGTAGAACCGAAGAGGAACATGATAACAAAGAGCAAGCAGATTTTAGATAATGCAATGTGTGTTTCCCACCCATGATGAACCAGAGCGCACAGAGAAATTCAATTCCTTCCAGTCTCTCCATATGTGGCTCACATGCATTTTGAAACTAAAGTAGGAACATTTAGCTGACCAATTAAACCTGTCTCAGTATTACTAATATCAGCATCATATCAGATTCGAATTTGTACAACTAAGCTTGTTTAGCTTGATGGGTGGAGCAGTGCTATTACGACATGAACCACATAGGCTGATCGTGGCCATCATAAAATGGGGAAACCGTAAGCATGATGAGTATAGTGTTGACTGTGCCAGTGGCATGGCAGATCTGAAGCTGCAAACCGCGCAAAGGGTACTTAGCAACCGATGTTTGCTTTGAAATAACAACTAAGATTTGGTATGGGCAAGAAAGTACAGTCAACAAGTGACAAAGAAATGCAATTCCTGCTGTCTCTCTACATGCCGCGACATGCATTTGGAAACTCAAGTGGGACCTTTAGCTAACCAATTAAATGTGTTTGTTAACTAATATCAGTATCATATCACAATCATATTTGAACAACTAAGCTTTGGAATTATGAGTGTTGTGTTGTTTAGCTTGAAGGGTGGAGTACTGCTAGAACGACAGAAAGCACCTACGTAGATCATAGTAGGGTAGATAAAAGGGGAAAACCCTAAGCATCAAGAGTAAAATCAGGAAAGTGGAACTAGCTGGACCATATGGGCTTGTATTGCCGGTACGGTAAGAAAGGGTTCAGAAAGGCTTCGGCCCCAAAAGGGGCAGCTCTATTCAACTGAAGGCACAATACTATTATTATCAGTCTAGACTATCAAAGACGACATAGCTCCCAGCATTTCCTGGATATTATGGCAGACCATCTAGAATCGTTGAAATCATCCATCTGAAGCGACCCAATTGACCTATCGACTGCAAATGTCCCTGCTCCACTTCCTGACAAGGAACATACTGTACTACTCCCTCCGTTCTTAGATATAAATCTCTTAGAGATTCGAATGCAGACTACATACGGAGCAAAATGAGTGAATGTACACTCTAAAATATGTCTATATACATCCGTATGTAGTTCTTATTGGAATATCCAAAAAGACTTATGTTTTACCAAAAAAAAGGCTTTCGCCCCGCTTTATAAATAAAGCAACGATGAACAACACCCGGCACAAACGCACGCCACCATAACACACGCATGCACCCAAGGCAGTTTAGGAACGGAGGAAGTAATATACTTATTAAGAAGAACAGAAGAGAAACATGATAAGAAAGAGCAAGCAGATTTTAGATAATATAATGTGTGTTGCCCACCCATGATGAACCAGCGTGCACAGAGAAATGCAAATCCCTGCTGTCTCTCTATGTGTGGCGCAGATGCTTTTCGAAACAAATATAGGAACATTAGCTGACCAATTAAACGTTCTCTGTTTTAGTAATATGAGCATCATATCAGATTCGTATTTGAACAACTAAGCTTTGGAATTATGAGTGGCATGTTGTTTTTCTTGATGGGTTGAGGTCTTGAGGAGCAGTGCTAGCACGACACGAAGCACCTACGATGATGGTAGTGAATATAAAGGGGGAAAACCATAAGCTTTATGAGTATAGTGACCGTGCCATGGCGGATCTGAAGGTGTAAACTGGACAAAGGCTACTTCACAACCAATGTTTGATTTCAACTAGCCACTACGATTTGGTATGGACAAGAAAAGTACAGTAAACAAGTTAAAATCTCTTTCCGGGTGAGATCAATAACTTAAGCATATATGAAAGAGTACCACCTCTCTTGCGACACTGTGTAAGCCCCTGCTGATACGTTGAGGGTGCTGCGGGTGTGATGGCTGTCGGCGGTGCGGAAGAAGACTTGAGACGGAAGACGGCCGGGTCGAGGGATAAGTCCCACTGCCGTGGACAAGGCGGTCATAGGAGCAGCAACGGCAAGGTGGACAACGGCACCGATGAAGCGAAAGGACACGATGAAATGATCCTGGTCCAGTGCCGTGGATGAGAGACGTCCATCTCTTGCAGTGGACGACGGGGTAGGGGTATCAGCTCTGGCAAGGTGGAGGATGGGGTGGCGGACGGAGGAGGCTGGCCGGTGTGGGGAGGTTGTTGTGGCGCCGATGGTGTATGAATGGGGAAATGGAGGGGGAGGGGGAAGGGATCTCAAACTTTGGGCGCGCTTGTCTGAAATGTGGGGAAGTTACGAACTTAGCCCCCGTTTAAAATTTCAGACATTCATCGGTTGGGGATAGGACGGTAATCTCGCATCTCCCCAATATTTGCCGATAGCGATTTTGGGCGAGGAGAGGGTGTTTTGCCACCCATGGTTGACGCCCACGGTGTATTAACACGGCTGACAGCTAGGGCGGTTGTGTCACGTCTGAGGGAAGTTACACACCTGCCCCTACTTAAAATATTTGCCTACATCGATTTCGGACGAGGAGAGTTTGTTTTGCCGCCCACGTGTATGAATGGGAAAATGGAGGGAGAGAGAGAGGTCTTTCAGACGAGTTTGAATCAAATCTGTGTTTGCCACCCATGTTTGGTGCCCATCGTGTCTGAATGGGGAGACAGGCGGTCGTGTCACGTCTGATTGAAGTTACTAACCTACCCCTATCGATAGCAGTGGAAATCTGATCGATTAGGATGTGAAGTGTCAAGGGTAGACAGTAATTTCCATCTCGCAAATACTGGCTTTGGGTAGCCGACAAATGATAGTGGGTGTTTTGCCGCTTCGTTCAAAATTTGGGAGAATTAGCATTCACATTTACCCTGGGCCCTGGCAACTAAATTCAAATCCAATTTGTATTTGATTATGAATATCCATACATCATTCTATGTTTTGTTATTTATTTCTTCAAAGACACAACAAATATTTATTCCACCTTTATATATGAATATGATTTAGAAATGCCGTGATCTTCGAATTCAGTAGGTTGGATACACTTTGAGTCAAACAGTTATTTCATCCAATACAATCTGCTCACACAAAAAATAGTTCACCTTACAAGTACTGAGGATTACCTCGCCTAAAAAATTCAGATCATTACAACACATCGACAACAAAGGGGTCCTACAGCATAATCCATTTAGAGACATGACACAACATGCAAGTATACTAATCTAATGATAGTTCCAACTGGTATGTAAAGAAGAACTGGGATTACCCTGGGCTTCAGATAGCAGAAGCAGCAGGACCTCCTCCATCGTCAAATGCAACATTCTTACTTCCTCCAATTCTTGGCTTGCTTGCATAATGCGTGCAGCTAATTGCATAATTTCCAGCCTCAAGACGAATATTACCTCATTCATGGCAGCCACACCATCTCTTTCTGCCTCTAGTAGAGCCTCAAGAACTGTAATATCTATGCTCAGACTGCTCTCCAGCGATGTTGCCTCTGAATTGCTACCATCTGGTAACATGGATGGTGCACTGCTTCCACAAATAGATTTTGGGGTTGTACATTGTGCCCTAGTGTGAACGACATCCTGAAAGGTTTCTGCTGGACATAAGTAAGAGATAGTTATCGCTTGATCCAGGAAGTAAGCTTATATGGTAAACGGCATACGAATTATTGCCGAGCATGGCAAGCTATATTTAAATGGTTCGAAGTAGCATCAGCTGAAAACAAATTAAAATGGTAAGATGAAAGGCAGTGTACCACTGCTATATTTAAGTTGCCCAGGCATATAAGCAGTTGAAATAATCTGAGAAAACACTTAAACAGTGTGGCCTCATATAAACTACAAAGACAATCTTGTGATGAAGTTCATAGGAAAAGTTAAGGAGTCAAATGAATTAGGCATGCATTTCTTTACGATAGTACAGCAGGCACTGCTGACATATTGGCCAACTCAGGTATAGAATAACAACTAACAAACAAGCATTCGAATCAAGTAATACAGCAAAGCAGACAACTGAACTATTTGTAATTCTGTAGGATTACAATTTGAGGGCACAAGCCAAGAAAGCAACCCACACGCATTACATTTCACATGTACTAAAAAACACTGGCTTACCATATGTTGCTGTGAAGGCTCGCTGCTGTTGCAATGTTCTTTGAAGATATCGTCAGCATCTTGTGGTTTCAAATCTAGTCGATGTTGTTTATTCTTCCCCCTCTATTTAGGTAAAATTAATTTTAATCACATGCACTGGTTCGAATTGATCATCAATGGTTAATCTAAACTAATGAAAGAAGGGTGTGTGCTTACACGATAATATATGTGCTTCACTCTATTTTTTTGCTTGTTCGAGGTGCCAGCCCCAAAATAACAAATATTTTGCTTGATGGGGTTGGCAGCTCCATAATGAATAGAAGCATCAAATTAGTCATGCAACTTGGGAAGATCAAGAACGCACAAAAAAGTAATGAACAGAGCCTCGGAGCAGTGATGTAATAGCTAGCATCGGAAAATGTAGGGTAAAACGAACAAAAAGCAGCGGAACCACAAGCTAGTTTGTTGATGTGTAATTAAGCATAGAGAACATAGGCCCTATTTGGATCCATGGGTTAGAGCTAGTTTGGGCTCAAATAGCCCTAAAGTATCCAAACATGAGGGTTAGTTTGAGCTAGTTGCATCTAACCCACCCAAAAAAACTTATCCCATCCAAGAGGTGCTAATTGGACCTAGTTCTCCAAGTGCATTTATTGTCAATATAACCTTGTCATCCAAACACCTATTTGGCTAGAGTTAGTTCGGGGTTAGTCATGAGCTAGAAACTAAGTCTAACCTCTAGCTAAGTTAGAGTATCCAAACAGGGCCATAGAAGCAGTCTAATGTAACCAACAGGTGGCATCAGAACAACACCATTATCATAAATATAGCATGCTAGAAGTAAAATAGTAGGCAGTGATATCTAGGAAGTACAGTAATACTTAGGACAAAACAAAAGCATTGTACCTCTATGTGCACTGGTTTGTAATTTAGCACATGTAACCTGTTCACTGCCACACGTATGGCCCTACAGGTGCAAGCAGAAGAACCGTCTGATGAAAAATTGAATGATGCCCTGAAGAAATTCGAAGGTGCGGTGCTTATGCTAAGAAAGTGAACGTAGGCACTGGCCGTTGGATAATAGTACCTAATTCTCGGCGGCGTATGGGTATCGTTGTCATACGGGAAAGCTAAGGATCGTCGATGGTGCTCGTGTTGCGGTTGACTTTGGGCTGGCTATCGCCGTTGCTGAAGCGGCTCTGGTGCTTCGGTTGTGGCACCTGTAGACATACAAGAAAGCTCATCTGTGGTAAGTGAACAGTTCCATGATAAAGAAGAGAAAAACTGAAGGGGTACAAATTGAAATAACATGATGAGGTTGCGGCGTTAGTAAAGCAGGGCCGGTGGAGTTGAATATGGCGTCCGTGGAGCGGGTCCGGTGAAGTGGACAAAGGCATCAGCGAAGCACATCCGGCATGGTGTACAATGCTTTCAGTGAGGAGGATCTGTTGCAGCGGACGAGGGCTTGTATGAAGGGCCAGCGATGTGGCAGACGAGGGAGTTGGTGAAGGGCCTACACTGTGGTGGACGAGGGCGCCGGTGAAGCTGATCCGGTGTGGTGGACCATGATGGCGGTCAAGGAGATCTGGAGCGGTGGACAAGCCAGTCGCTGAAGTGGCTTCGGTGAAGTGGTGAGTTGGCAGTTGGGGGTTCCAAGGTGTGGAAGGTAGATCCGACGGGGTGTGAGGTCCATCGCTGCGGCGGAGGACTAGATTCAGCGGCTTGGCGTGGTTGGGGGGGGGAGGAGGCGGGGAGGGGCTCTGGGGAAGAATGTTGGGGGCAAAGAGGGGAAAATAATGGAGTTACAAAAGCAGCCCTTTTCCGTTTATGTGGCAAGGGTAAAATAGGAATATCACAGGGCCAAACTTTCGGGCGAGAGATATTTCGATGTGAGCGGGAAGTTTGAAAGCTTTTGGCAGCTGAAATTAAGTGTTCTGCTCTTGTACGGCCGACTATGATATCATGGCCAAGAATTTATTTGTTGTGCACGCAAAAAAAAGTGCAAGTTTCAAAAATCAATGTCTCCAACTCAAAACTTAGATTGTCCATTCAATTCAAATATGGATCATTGAGCTAGTGGAAGCAAATACCATCATATGGTCCAATTCAAATGAAATTCCAAATGTGTTTATCCTAAATATGATGACAAAAACAAAAAATGTGTATGTGTATGAATAAAGTGGATGATTATAAGGTTTGAACATGACATTATGTGTATATCTCTAGGTTTGATATATGAATTTGAAATCACGAAATCCTGGCTTAAAAAATGTACCCCTGTTTAAATGAATTACAAAAGCTAATAATGGAGTCGAATTCCAAAATTGCAATCTTAGGTTTGTAATTCTGGTACTTTAAAGTATATCACGCATGTTCAAAAGTATCATTATCTCATAGTCCAAACTGTGAAACAAATTGATCAACCATGAGTGTACACAGTATTGACCATATATATCTCAATTACGCTTAAGTCTCTCAAATATAGACACCTCACTCTTTATTTGAAGGCCACCACCCCGTCCCCACTCCTCCCCCCCACAAGCCTTTCTCTCCCCCGGACTTGAACACAGGAGCACATTAACCCCCTTCTCCCTTCTAAGTCCGGCCCGCAATATAGGTCTCTATCACTTTGTCTCTCGGGCATGCACACATCTCTTCCCCCACTCTCTAGGTCTCCCGGCATCTCTCTTTCCCAAGCACACGCACTATATAGCAGTGTATCTTTCCGATACACACAAAACGTCGCCCCCAAATGTCTATCTCCCTATTTATGTGGTTCTCGCACACTCTCCACCATCTCTCTGTCTCTCTCTCGCATTAATTGATACACACCTCACTCACCACCCCCACTACAAAATAAGCACCCTTTGTCTCCTTGTGCACCACTCTCCTCTTTCTATCTCTCCCACATGCGGACCCGACCCAGCTCCTTCCCTATATACATATATGTTGTGACTCTTTCCATAGCTTCCTAGCATATCATCATTCTCAATATCGCACGTTGTTCTCTACACCATCTATTCTAGATCTCTCATGAAGTCTCTATCACACATACGATGACTCGCTTTCCTTGCATCTCCGTACATAGGCCACTTTCGAACAACATCAATCTTGTTTCCCTATCTATACGCCACTTTCGCACACAAACGACCCCTCTCTCTCCCCCTCTCTTTCTCTCTCTCTCCCTTGCTCGCTCTCTCTCTCTCACTCTCACACCCCTCTCCCACACACACTCGATGTCTCTTTCCAAATAGTCTGCTCCCCGCCCGCACCCATGCTATCCCGCTACTACACATGCCTTTCTCTCTCTTGGACACACATGTCACACCATTCCCCCTTCCCTACTAGGTTTACATCATTAGTGGTCTCTCTTCTCCACATACACACACTCCCTCTCACACACACGCGTGCGCACAAACACACAGACACGCACAACTCCCATATATCTGGATCCTTCTTTTAAGAGACACACCCTTGCATATTCTCTCTAGTATATATCCCCCCTCTCTCTAGCTCACATGCACACCAAAATTCTCCATCTCTCTAACTCACACATTTCTCCCCATGTCTGCATGTGTATCTCACACACTCACTCTCTGATTATGTCTATGTGTCTCCATGTTACACAACACAAAGCCCCATGCACATGTCTCTCTCTATCCTCCACACACAGCGACACACAAAGAAACTCTTATCATTGCCTCAGTCTCTGCATATCACACACACGCACGCTATCTCTCTCTCGCACACACGCTTAACCAAGGTTTTCTCGTGAATAACTTACCGTCTATTCATCAACAGTCATGGCAGTACGACGAACACGAGACGTGAAAAAGAATAAATCTACACGTCTGCAGACCACCTAGTATGACTACTAGGACTAGAGCGAGCCGAAAGCGCGCCGCCGTCACCCCCTCCTTATCGGCGATAGGAAAACCTTTGTTTTACACAGTTGGAAAGTCATCGTGCTAAGGCCCCACATGCTCAGCCGTTGAATAGAACGTAGATACAAGTTTATGGAAACAAGTATCGATAATATGTTTGTATCTCCGTACTTATATCTCTTCTCTCTTATAAAAAAGCCGAGTTGGTGATGATGGTATGCCTGTCATATTGCAATATAGACTGTCCGATCTATATCTGACGGATAGAAAGCAAACTATGGCAATTTTGCAAAAAGATACCCGCACCTCTCTCCACATTTGCAGATAAGGCTTTCCCTCGTTCATCCTTATGTCCCACAACCTCATTGTTGAGCAATTAAAAAAGGAAGCCTCTGAAACAATCTGGCATGGTGGCCGCTACCGGCGTAGTCCATCCCCATGCCTCCGCTCAGTCCGACAACCAATCACCACCATGCCCCACTCCTCCTCACCTAATCTCTCCTCTTTCTTGAGATATCATTAGTTTTTACACATGGGATTACTCCCGCATGGGTCGACCACAACAGGTGTTTTATAAAAAAATATAGCAAGATGCCATGCATTGCACGGAACATCAAGATGCATTTGTATCAGCAGTTTATCTTGTGGGAGAAAAGGCTGAATGAGGAAAGGCCTTATTTGCAAATGTGGAGAGGGGTGTGGGTATCTTTTTGCAAAATTGCCATAGTTTTCTTCCTATCCGTTAGATATAAATCAGACGGCCTATATTGTAGGATGGCAGGCACACCATCATCACCAACTCTATTTTTTTGTAAGAATAGAGAAATGCATCTTGATGTTCTGTGCAATGCATGGGCATCTTGCTAGTACTCCTACAGAAGACTTAGTTGGTGATGATGGTGTGTCTGCCATCCGTCATTTCTGACCATTAGATCTACATCTAACGACTATGAGGTAAGTTGTTGCCTTTTCGTAACAACATCCCACTTCTCTACCCAATTTGCACAAAACCCCTCAGTATATTAAAACCAACCACATCCTTCCCTCACCTCATCAAACAACCCAAGGAATATATTCTGATTGAAACATAATATATTTTTAGTGATATATGTATATCAAAATTAGAGTGTGTTCTATCAAGTTTGTGAATAAGTATTATTCTACTTATGATCCGTTGTAACGCACGTGCACATTGCTAGTATTTCCAACCATGCAAAAAAATGGCTAGTATTTCCATAGTTTCGAGTTTTCCATCAAGATATTAGTCACTCATGGTCGATATTTAGTTTGAATTACGTACATATAGGCACTATGTAACTAGCCGTGCTTATTGGCTTCCAAAGCTTAACTTTCACTCCTACTTACAGTATGTAGAGTATTTAAAAAAACTACCACTTTCAACCAGCCCTAGGAAGAAACTACTGTACAAAAGG
Source organism: Thinopyrum elongatum (assembly GCA_011799875.1). Lineage (NCBI taxonomy): Eukaryota > Viridiplantae > Streptophyta > Magnoliopsida > Poales > Poaceae > Thinopyrum > Thinopyrum elongatum. The sequence continues at coordinate 263,321,928 of CM022302.1, forward strand.
TAGCAAAAACATACCCAAAATTTCTTAATCCACGCCAAAAAACTACTACCTAGTGCCGATTAGGCTCGTTTAAACCCGTTTATGACAGGGTTGGCCCACACGTCTGTGCTGACGAGGCACCTTAAACCAACACCGTTTGTTTGACCGTTGTGTTGACCGTTAAGACACGAGGGGCCCACATCTGAGCTTCTATCCTCTTCTTCCTCCTCCAATCATTATTTTTCCTGAACATTACTACTTCAAACAGTTCGTATGCGTGTTCCTTGGTGGCGCCGATAATGAGCGAGCTGGCCATCGCTCCGCCGGACGGGCCGGACGCCGCGCTGGCCTCCGCACGGGTTGGCTGGCTGGCCCGATCGTGGCTCATGCGTGAGCAAGCCGCCGCGCTGGCCTTCGCTCGAGCCAGATGGCTAGCCTTAGCGTGGCACACGCGAGCAAGCCGCCGCACCGCCATGCCAACCTAGCTAGCAAACCTTATAGAGAAGCAGCTGGATGCATCCAGTAGGGTGTTTGCTAGCTTGGCTAGCTAGCGGCCGCGAGCGCCGCATGGAGCTGGCATCCGGGCTGCCGCGAGATGGGCTCTGCGTCGCCGGCGCTTTTGACCTCGCCTTCTGCCGGCGGCGGTAGATGCGTCCCATGGCCGAGGATGACTAGGTGGATGGGCCGGAGGTAGGAGGTCACTCGAGGATTTTTGTCTAGACTGACATGTAGGTCCCACAAGTCATAACGCCTAACTTGCCGGTCAAATAGACGGTGTTGACTTAAGGGGTGACATGGGTTGAAATGTGGCTATAACGGCACTTGGTAGTTTATTGTGATGGATTAAGAAAATTTCGGTACGTTTTTACTAATTTTTGTAGAGTACTGTAGTGGTTTCTTGGTACGGCTGTTTGGAAAGTGGTACCTAGTTTCTTGGTAGTGGTTTCTTGTAAGGAACAATGTACTAGCGACAAAAGGAGATTCTAGGTTGCGTTGTACTACTAGTGGTCGCGGGAGTGTATAGCTCATTTTGTGTGTTCGATCCCGGCCGAACGCACGGCGGCCTTTTTTTTAAAATATTAACCTCGCTGCGAGCCAATAATGTACACTGGTAGTTTGACTTTTGAAGTCGAACGGACGTGTTGCACCACAATCTGGGTGCACTGGATAGCCCAGCCACGTGAACGGGTTTTCCCTCCCATCATCTCGTGGCTCGCGTACTAGAGTAGTACTAGTACTCCTATATATCTACTCTTATAAAAAAGCAGAGTTGGTGATGATGGCGTGCCTTCCATCCTGCAATATAGGCTGTCTGATTTATATCTGACGGATAGGAAGGAAACTATGGCAAATTTGCAAAAAGATACCCACACCCCTCTCTACATTTGCAAATAAGGCCTTCCCTCATTCATCCTTTTCTCCCACAAGATAAACTACTCATACAAATGCATCTTGATGTTCCGTGCAACACATGGGCATCTTGCTTGTACAGTATCAATTCACACTGTGCAACATTTCTCGCCTATGTGCTTGCCCTAGCCGCACCTCGCTTGCTGCTTCCTCATCAGCTACCATCTTTACTAGGGGTATAGAAACTAGCGCCTCCCAATTAAGCCCGAGAAGCCGGAAAAGCCTGGCGCGGCATTGGGAACTGTGTAATATGGCTCTGTACGTAAAGTGCTATACTCTGTAGCTTGTGGCGTTGCACGCATGGACTTCGCTCCATTATCTCAAGGCCAGCTACGCGCTTGAATAGAGCACAAAAAGTACGCATGTGTACTTTCCCTGCATTGATAGTACAGCGATGGTTCTAGAGAACAGTAGTACCCTCCACATGCAACTGTAGCTCCTTGGCCTTGAGTTTCTAGAGTTAAAAACTGGTGCACTATAGAAGAACAGTACTCCGTAGTAAATAATAACCGCACCATCGCAATACCACTATGTGTGCCTGCATAACTTCCTTAACGAAGGGACGAGGCCCTGCGGTTACGCTCTTATCTCCTCCTCGCCAGTTCCCCTTCCCCCGAAGAGACCAAGGCAGTTTGTCGCTGCTGCCATGGATTCACCAGGCGGTTCTCCTCCTAGTCAGGGCTGGAAGACCTTGGACGATGATCCTCTGGGAGAAATCGCATGCCGCTCCGACGTCCTCACCGCCGCAAGACTCGGTGCTTCCTGCACCAACTATTTTAAGACGGTGCATAAACAGGCTTGGGAAAAGGCCATGCTTGTTGGTCTTCCATGCGTTCTCGAGCAAAAGGTTATTCTATGGGACAATCCATCAAACAGTCCATGGCTACCTGGTCGTGGTTGCATGTTGACTCCGCTAGAGTTGCCGACATTGAGAGGTAGTCGGATTTTGTCCGATGAGCAGGTCAGTCATGGAGTTTGATCATGTAGTGTATATTCTAAATATAGTACTTAGTTATTCCATCCCGTAATTTCTCCGCTGTCCACCGTCTTATATATAGGCTTGGGTTGGTGCCAACGGAGATTGGCTTGCATACCTCCGGCCGGATACCACCATCATATTGCACAACATCCACAGTAGTGCGGCCGTTCCCGTAGACCCCTTCTCCACCATTGGGATCGGCCTTCCGGACTGGTAGGGCTTGAATACGTATGATGATGCCTACATGAGATTGAAGAAGATAGCAATCGCGGACCCGCTGACAAAGCGACGCAGCTACGACGATTACTATCTCATCGCGGTGTTCGACATAAGGATTGCCATCAATACAAAAGGCCGTAACGGAAGAGGCTGGCACATGTTGGCCGTGATAGATTTGTACCCCTACATGTTCGAAGACGCCGTGTGCCATGTAGGCCGCATCTTCGCGGTGACAAGCCAGGGGACTTGTTTCATCTGGTTGCCCATCCTACGGAATGGGAGATTACAAACGGAATGCACAAACCATCATTTGCATCCCTAACGGTACTCCATTATTTTGCAGGGACCAGTCATCCCCTGATCAAAATAAGATCGCCGATCCTGGATGTGCATTTGCATCCGCGATTCGGTCTAACCTGGAACCTTGTAGCTGACTTTGGCATATTGGGATCAACTATCTTAGCAGTCGTTACACATGGTACCACTGATGTGCAACATTGTCACATGATCTACCAGGATCGGACCGTCACCATCTACCCAAGTATTCCATTTTCTCATTGTTGTGTGTTAGAGTAGTAGTACTTGTTAGAGCAAGTACAATAGGATGATGTAGGCGGGCTGTAAGGCTTTAAATAACATATTTTTGATTAGTTGGATAAGAGAGAAGAGGAGAGATAAGAGAAGCGGGCTACTGATTAACAGCCGGCTGTAGCACGCACTCCTAGACACTATGTGAGAGAGGAAGGTGGGCCATGTTTCAACAAAGTAGTACATATTTCTTTGTGACTATTGTACTTGCGGGCTATAAGATAGGCTATATATGATGTGGCAAGATCATATAGCCAGCATCCAGCTATACTACTGTATTAACCATGCTCTTAGTTCTTTTCTTTTCTTGACTGGGACATGTTTACGGTACTAGTACTACAATTTAGTATTAGATTTTTTTAACCTGTCGCCTTCTCTTTCATTGTAGTACTAAGTAGTAAGGAGTAGTACTACTTACTAGTACTAGTACTTTTTACCTTGGAGGACGCGTATAGCTAGCTAGGCCCTTGAAGACTTGAACCCACTAGCTCCCACCATTTTTGTTTTTCCATGTCTTACTATCTCATCCATGTCGCCAAGAGTGGCTATATATAATAAGCCAGTTATTTTACTTCCTCTATACTGGAGTAGTACTATTTTCTACACCATATTACTGACCGCCATATTTGAGCACAACATTATTATGCATGGACCTTGACCATGTACGTCACCAAGTGTCCAGATCTAAGATGTCGTGTGTACCAGATGAACGGCGCCGAGTTTGACCCCCGTGATGCTATGTGGGTGCCGAGGAACACTCTTGGATAGTACTCGCTTTTCATTGGGGAGAGCTTCCCCATTGTGAAGCAGATGCCACCTTCCGTGCACGATACCGAAGGCCTGCCGTTCATGAAGCATGGTTGTGTCTTCAGCGCACCGCCGGATGAACAACATGCTGGGACACGCTATCCCTAATTTATGCCGCTTTAGCTTGGATGAGTCTCCATCGTGTGGAACTGGACTAGAAAGCTGCGATAATGATTCCCGTTGCCCACCACTATGGATCGTGCCATCTATGAAGAACACCTGGGACTGGAACCTGGAGGAGGACATGGAGCCCATCTATAACATGTCAGTGGAGTATGGTAAATTGTGAATGGTAGCGCTGTAAATATATGTAGAGTAGTCGTGCACAAATTTATCACATGAAGTGGAGATGAACTTGTGTGGCATGCTGGCATTTGTCCTTTAGAATTTATTACTAGTAAATGTGTTACGTGTACGTGCAACTTGTGTGGCTGTTGCACAGGCTCCGACATGCTCTGTGAGAAAAAAAGGTGGCACAGCTTTGGCTATAGGTGACGTGGTGGCATCATATAGTAGCGGTCGTTCGCTATAGTTGTAGTACTAGGACGACAACTCCTATAAACCTTGTGCTTGGCTCTTCGCGCCTTCGGGAGGTTCAACAGTTCGTACTCCTGTGAACCTTGCACTTGGCTCTTCGCCTCTTTGGAAGGTCCAACAATGTTAGTACAATATGCTTCTGGCAATCTGACATCGAATGAACTGTTGCACGTCCACCGCGAGGGCGAGGGCGAGGGCGAGGGAAAGGGAGAGGGAGAGGGCACGGTAGTCAAAACCCTCTCCTTGTCCTGCGAGCCACCGCGCGCGTGGGCGAGGGAGAGGGCGTAGGCATACATAATAAGCAAGCTTCTCCTCGTCCTGTGAGCCACCGCGCGTGGGCGAGGGAGAGCGTGTAGTAAGCAAGCTTCTCCTCATTCTGTGAGTTGACGGGAGACATCAAAGTAGTACTAGTCCATACTACGTCCTTTCTGGTTAATATGGCTTACAGAGTAATTTGAAACGAGAAAAATACACTAGCGGTCAATGTATGTAACAATACGCACATTACGATCACTATATAGTTTTGCAGTGATTATAAGGTCACTAGCTCACATAGAGCACCGTATTGCACCCTGCTGACCGGCCACATAATTTACGTGGCACTTTGTTTACTGGTTAAATTGACACCTGGTTTCTGGGTCCCACTTGTTAGTTGGCTGAGCAAAGAAACCGGTTAAACAAAACTTTACGCAGGCGCGACAAGAGTCCAACCCTTGCGCGCGAACCACCCTGGCTGTGTATGTGAGGGCATGCATGTGTACTCCCTCGGTCTGTGAAAAACTGTACATAATGGAGAGTATCATATACTAGTATCATGCATATGATACTAGTGTATGATACTACTTCCGTAATGCCTAGTATCATAAGTAGTATCTTAGGTTGCCTTATTAATTTGCCATGCATGACACAAAGTTGTACAACATTTAATATGATACGGTATCATGATATGATACCACAACCTCTCTTTCCTCATTTAATTGTATGCCACTTCATCCAAAAACTCCAGTTGGCATGCATGATAGTACCATTTATGATACTCCTATTACGGCCAGCCTTAGAAATTTTTCCAACAAAGAGTGTACATCTTACACTTCCAATGCACTTAGCCTTTAATATAATTGGTATTGGTTGACTAATGCACCAACTTGTGCTCTAGCTATAGGATGCATGTCTATCCTTAGTTACAGCATGCAACAACCTTCATTTAATCTTCTTCTCTCAATGGTCGCATGCACACATAAGTCTGCTAGTTTTGGGCGCTAATTATGCCAGGAAGTTTTGGTTCCTATTGGTCAATGTGTACATCTCTATATGAACAGTCTTTCATGGACGGAGGGAGTGGGTTGAGCACTTTAGCATGCGCGTGTGTGTTGCGTCGTGTGCTGTGTGCCACATGGATGCGTGAGTGTTGCGTGCGTGCATGTGTATGTGTGAGTGTTGCATGCATGCTTGCATGCATGCGTGCATGAGGCTTCTACTCCCTCCCATTGACATGCTCATATTTCAAGCTTCATTAAAACGTTGCATGCAAGAATTAAGAGAAAACTCACCAATGCGTGTAAAAGTTCTAGTCTTTTGTTCTTCATGCATGCATTGCAATTAATACGTTCGTAAACACAATTTTCTTGAGGAAAACGAGCCCATTATTGAGTACTTTTGGAAAAAATTCTTCGGGCACTCATCATTTACTACTACCTTGGTTGATGATTTTTTTATTGACCTGTATATAAACCTCTGTCCTGGTTTATTGGTCCCCTTCATAATTAGTGTAAAATTTTAACCGTAAATTTAACTAACAAAGTGTCAATGCATGTCATAAAAAACTATACCACTAAAAACTATGTTCAAATACGAATCCAGTGATATGATTTTTGGTGACATGCATTAACATTTTATTAGTTAAATAGATAGTCAAAGTTTGACACAAAATACTAGTAGTACTCCTACATTATTGGCGCCGGGTGCCTTGGCCAATGTTTCTTGTTGTTGGACAGGATGAGAGTAGAGGCATTGGGATACTGTAGATAGGAAGTCCTGGCAATCCATTATTCCCCATCTCAGTCAGAGAGAACTATTCAACTAATCTTCATAGAGAAGTGACAATACACGCTGCAGCAGATGGGACACTTAATTAATAAGCTGAGCCAGCGTGTTGGTGTTACTAAATCAGCCTTACCATGTACTGCCATCGTGTTTGTCAGTGGAGCATGCTTCCGTAAATACGCCTACGCACCTCTCTCTTCCATTAACTGACATATGGGCCGTCTTGAGCTATCATCGGCTCAACTATTTACACTCGGAAGGACGGTATATCCTGGTAGTACTACTAGTAGAATTGAGATTTAATGCACTTTCTTGCCCGTCTTTCCCTCTTCTTCCTCCTCTCTTCCCCATCATCGGCCTCACACCATTCCTCCCTGCTCATTGCTCGCCCGCCCGCGCCATCTTCCTCGGTAGCTCGCACGTACCATACCCGCCATAATACCCCCCCCCCCCCCCCCCGCTCACTGCTCGGCCACACACGCCATCTTCTTCGCTCACCTACCTAAATCCTCTTCCCCGCTCGCTCGCAGGCACCGAAAACCCCAATCACTCAGCGCCCTAAAAAACCCTATGGCAGAACCGACTGACACGCAGAGCCGCGATTGGTATTCCCTCCCCAATGTTCTCTTGGAGCAGGTCTGTAATCATATGGACCTGCTCAGCACCATGTGTCTGGCCGCATGCTCGGTGTCTATGTACCGTGTACTCATCTGCAACCGGCCGGACCTTTTCAAGACACCCTGCTTGCTGATGCCCGATCCTCGCAGGTGGCCCAGACACCGACTGTCGGGGCCGGATTTCGGGGACACAATATATTCCCAGAAATTAACCGCTCGTGTCATCACCAGCCCAGGATTACTGTTACTGGTGGACACGTCCTTGTTACAGATTACCAAGCTATTACAAGAATTGGATACAAGACCATAAAGGTCTAATGATACAACAGTGATTCCGGTGGTGGATGACGGAATTGTCTCACGGTTCTTCAACGTCGATGGGGCTCCATTCCCACAGGAACAGCTGACCCAGATAATTCCTATCCCGCATGGCTGCCATCCTAGGCTCCGCACGGACATCGCTATGGTACTCCTTGTAGAAATCCTGACCTGGCCAAGTAAATAGCCAGGGACAAGCCTGTGAGTCCGTTTGAATGTACTCGCAAACATCATGAACAAAAGATATACCGAATGCAACAATTAAATTATAAGATCATGATGAACCAAACTTTATGCGTATGCTCATGCTGGACTATATAAAATGCATGCTGACAGGGATTAACTCATGGCATGATAAAATATTAGCATGTGAAAATATATAAAATTGTTAGTGATAAACAAGTAAAGTCAAAGGAAAACAAAATGAAAGAAATGCCGGTCAGATGTCAAGTGACACCACGGTAGGTCTTGAAGAGAAATGCCAAACGGGTGTCTAAAAGAGAAATCGGACGAGACAGGACCATCCGAGAACTCAGGCGACGCCACGAGAGGTCTTGAAAAGAAATGCCAGTCGGGTGTCAAGTGACGCCACGGTCGGACTTGAAGAGAAATGCCAATCGGGTGTCCACAAGAGTAGTGGCATGATAATCCGCCTGTTAACTCGAGGGACATCACGAGAGGTCTTGAAAATAAAATTGAGTGCCCGGGGTAATCTAGCCAGCCCCTGAGACACTCAGGAAAAATATAAATGAGAGAAACGGGTTAGTCCTCAATATTATGCATAACCATAATAATATTTAACCAGCATAAAAATATTCATGGTAGCATCAGGGTGTTAATAATTATCCTGCAAAATATCTCAAGCACCATTTAATTATTTTCCTCCGAAGACCGACACTTGACCAACCCAGACTGTAGCCCTTAACCGCGGACACGGCTATTCGAATAGGTTTAAACTCTGTAGAGGGTGTACTCTTTACCCACAAGTAAAGGATTTCTTTAGTCAGTACCGTGACACTGACTAATTCCCATTACGGTCTTTGGGTTGAAAACACACCTGACCAGCACACACCAGATTAACTTTCCGGATGCCAGGAATCACCCAAGGCATCATTCAAGAAAAACTCTAAGACGGAGAGACCAACGTCCTGCATGGGATCACTATTAATATGCGCGGATTACAAGGGGTGCCCCCCTCTCAGTCACAACTGGAAACACCCATGCCCCCTGACCCGATGACAGGATTTAGTCCCGGATCCCTGGGAAACCCACATCGTGGCCCTCTGTACGGTGAGTGCATGGAAAGGGGTTATCAACTTACTGAACTATACCCTACCTGTGGCAGGAACCTGCGGCAGCACGAAACAAGTATGGGGGTTACCGGAACAAGACTCGATCTATGGTCGACTCAGGAGGCATTAAGTTTCCTGCAACGGTTAGCACAACAAAGTATTCTTTCAACAGCAATCCCAACAGGGCCACAACCCTTGCATGCTCCAACATGCACAACAAACAAGGCATGATCACGCTCCAACGTGATCATCCTCCTGCCGGTAACGGTATTTCTCTTATGCCTGCTCCTGCAAGTTAGTCATGACAACACACGATGCACGGTACGATGAAACATGCCAACACTACACACATGCAAAATTAGCCATATGTCAGTTTTATTTGAATTTAACATAGTCATGATCAAATTATTCTAGCAAATAAACTACCATGCATTCACCATATCAAGTGTTCAAGATGCTTGCCTTGAGCATGCAGAAGTGTGGGGTGCACTCCAAAAGTTTGAAAACTTTATCTTCCCTCCATATCCTATTTAAAAAAATATTTGAATTACCACATAATTCAAAAATAGTGCCAAAAATTGTTTCAATATTTTTGAAATAAATACTATAATAAACTAGACAAAAAATTAGAAATACCAGAAAAAGAATTAACTTATTTGGAGTTCATATGATTTACTAATGAAATTTCTAATTTGGAATAATTAGAGAAATAGGATATTTAAATATCCAGTGGAAACAGAGTTTGGGAAAAAATGTTCACCCTAGCAGAATTATTAGAGGATAATTTTAGGAGTATTTAGAAATTGGAATAATCGGATTTAGATTTGAAATAAAGGCTTTGGAATTATTGGAAAACTACTGAAAAAGAAAAAGAAGAAAGGCAAAGGCGCGCTCTGGGCGGAATTGCTGGTGCTGCTGGGCCGTGACTGTCGGACTGGCCCAGCCGCGCCGACAGAGGGAGAGAGAGGTGAGGCTGGCGGGAGGGGCCCGGCTGTCTGGTTTGACCAGTATCCTCCCTCCTCCTCGCGCGCGCCTCGACGGAAGCAGAGGCGGAGCTCCGGCGACCCGTGCCGACGAACGGTGGCTCCACTCGCGGAACTGAGCGCAGGAGGAGGATCAGCGTGTAGAGGCGGTTCTGATGAGGTATGGGACGGTCACCGAGATCCACTCGAGCATCGGCGGCGAGCTCTCCCGCGGATCTCCGGCGACGGCGAATTGGGCGTTTCGCCTACAGGCCATCTCCGGCGAAATTGGTGGTGGTTATGGATCAACGGGTTCGATTGGAGGTTGTTGGAGAAGAAATGGAGGAGGGGGAGGTCCTAATGGCGTTGGAAACAACCGGGAGGTGGCGGAGGTGGCTTCAGTCGGGGGCGACGGAGGCGACCATCTCCGGTTGGTTTGCCGCTCTGGGTGGCTTCCAGGTGAGTGTGGCGGGTTGACCGGGATTGGGGCGAGCTCGGCGGGCTTTATAGCAGCAGCTGGGGTCGGTTCCGAGGCTTCCCGCAGAAGACACAACGGCGGCGGCCTTAACTGCGCCGGCGAGGTGGTTGTGGTCGGTGGCGTGGGTCAGCGAGGGCGGCGGAGTTAGGTGAGGGCGGTGGCCGCCCGTATTTATGCCAGGGAGAGGCTGGTTTGCTCGGGGTGATGGCTATTAAGAGAGAGAGAGGTCTGGGGAGAGACGTGGAAGAATGGCCGTCGTCGGGCGGCGGCTTTGGTCATCGTGGGCGGTAGTGGTCGGCGCAAGCGGCCAAGGGGAGGTGTCGGCAAGGCTAAGTGTGGTCGAGGTGATCCAGTGGAAGACTAGGATGAGCGAGGGAAGTAGCTGAGGCACGGCAGCAGCTCGATGCCAGTGGCTGCAATACACGCGCTCTGGCCGCGCTCTGGACACGCGCACAATGTGCTCGATGCAATGCCAAGGGCACCTACAGGGATCCGTACAAGACACCAGTTGTTAGGGTAATGCTCCTGGGCATGGGAGAGGTTATGGACATGCTGGTTTGACCCGAGGTGCAAGTGCCTAGTGCGGTTTAGAGAGATGCCAATTTTCTGTCATGCCCATAAGCTGTTTGACAGAATGCTTTGGTAGTCTGGGTGGCTCTGTTGGTTTTGAATTTTGGCAGGATGGTGCCTCATTAGATGTTAGATATGATGGTGGAGTTGGTTTGGCAAAAAGATATAGTTGCTAGTGCAAGTTTTAAAGAATTTAGTTTCTGGACAGAAACTACAGGGGAATATTTGGTGAACTAAACATATTCCAATGGAGCTAAAATTTTGGACTTAAGGGTTTGGTTGGAAGGACTATGAGTGGGAAAAATTTCAGGATTTTTGGGACAAGGAAAATTGGGGTTGTAGTAGAAACTCAAATTCAGGACAGAATTGAAAAGAGGTTGTTTCACTCAAAATTTTCAAAACACCCAGTAGGGTTTTTGCATAAAAGTGATATATAGGCATCACATGACCTCTCATAATTTTTGTGGGATTTAAACAGAATTATTTAAAATGGTTGTAGTGCAATAGAGGCATTTAAAATATTGAAAAAGCTATTAAAAGAATTGTTTTGGGCAAATTTTTATTCTAAAAATAATTCTTACTGTTATTAAAATGTAATTAAAATGTTTTGAGAAAACTACCAAAGCCACAATATTATTCCAAAAATTTCTATATGGAGGGAAGAATTTTGAGAAACAGAAAATGGTTCTGAAATTAATAAAAGACCTAGTAAAAATTTAAATTTTTAATTCTGGCCAAATTTTATTTAGTAAAAACATGATTAAATTTTTGGGGTGTTACCAACTCTACCCCCCTAAAGAAAATCTCGTCCTCGAGATTTGTTAGGTGGTCACCAAAATTAAATCCACCTTTCGAGGAGATTTTCCTAAGCTATTTAAAATAACCCATTTAGGCACAGTTGACGTGGCTCCTAATAATTGGTGTAACTACCGTGGGCACTAGTGCTGTGTTTCTACTGTGACTGTTACGACAAATTTGGAAAAAGTGTAAATTCCAAAATTTGCTTGCGGTACTCCAGTGCACAGTGCTCTCTCCGGCTGACGGGTGGACCCAGGGCCCACTGTCAGTCTCTTCTTCTTCCTCCGGCTCTCTTCTCCTTCTCCCTCTCGCGTGCTTTCTCCACCTGCGGTGTCTAGCGCGTAGGGTATCTAGGGTCGTACTATGGCAGTGCGCGGCGTGCAAGCTGCCGGTGCAGCGTGCACTCACCTCGCGGGCCAGGCACCTTGTCGGCACTGCTCGCGATTTCTCCTTCGAACACCGGTGATCGGGCGACGAGCGGTGCTGGTGGACCTCGTTCACCATGCACCGAGCCCGAGCTATAAAACAAACGCAGTGTTACTCTCTTCTTCATCTCACCTAACCTCACTTCTTCTTCCTCCTCCTTTTCTGATCGCAGGAGCTCGGACGAGGCTCCAATGGAGGATGTGCTTCCGGGGTGGTTTGTGATTCTCATGTCCGGAGCGGTGGCGGCGTTGCTCGGGTTCTCGCTGCTCCTATGTGCGATGATTCTTGATGATCGCCGTGATGCCGCAGCTCGACTGGTGGCTCTTCGAGGCGGCGGTAACCGTGAGGATTAGGCATCGGTGGTGGTTACGGGTGAGTGTTAGTGCGTTCTGCAGCATTTCCGTAGAAATAAAAGAAAACCCACAAATTTTTCTTCAGAAAAATTGGTGGTGCGCTGAGAGTGGTCTGGTGTGTAAGGCGGTTGATTAGGTGCCAGTGTGTGTGTGTGGTTCTGCACTTAGTGCATGTAGTGGAGTGAGTGTGATTGTAAGCCGGGTGTCGTGGCGGTGCGTGAATTAATTTTGTGTTTGCAAAAAATATATTCGCAGTGGCCCTTAATAAAATCTCCACAATTACTCATACGCAACTGCAACCAAACATTTTATTCATAAGGTAAAACCCAAGATGCAACACAGATATGAAATCATGCAATTCAAATGCTAGGCTAACGAACACAACCATGGTCTCTACGGTACAAAGGTAAAATTGATAGGGTCCTGAGAAAATATTCCCGGCATTGGGACACATTCTTCTTCCCCCGGAGAAAGTGGATGGAGGAGTCGTAGAACGTTCCCTCCTTAGTCTGGTGACAGTGGTTCGCCGATGGCGATCTGAGGATTCAGAATAGCAAGAGTCTGGAGGAAGTCCATCACTTGCTGGGTCAGATGCTCCTGCGCGATGACATATTGAACAAGGTTGGCTAGCATTGGATCTCTGTCTGATTGTCTGCAGGGAAAAGATGCTTCTTCTCCGGGTGCTGCATGGCTCGGGAAGTAGTAGTACCCCCTTTCGCTGGCACGGGGCACTGCGTACCAGAGGCGGGTAATTGCTTCATAGGCAGCAACTTCTATAGCCATTTCTGAAGTTGGCATAGATTTCCCGATGAAGACGACACTTGTAGAGCCTTGGTTTGGGTCTACAGGTGGGATGTGCGCGACTGCCCAATATTTCGAGGCGTTGTGGTTGATCCTCGATTTGAACAGCTCGTATTGGGGTGGCTGAGTGGAGCCAAGAGTGTTGTGGGTGAAATCCCACAATATCTTGACAAAACTGCCCGGGGTTGCATCTGGGGTTCTCAGATTAATCCCAAGGTGCGACATGGGGGAAATGGTGGTGGAGGCAGTGTACAAGGTGAGGGATGCTAGTTATGGACGCGAGAGTGGTATCCTATATATTGCCTGGGCTAGGAAACATAAATTAGCAGGGTTACGATTCTGGGTATCGGCTCTGCTCTAGAGTGGTCGGGGTCAAAGTCACAGATACAAATCACAAAATGTGACGTATTACTGTGGTTGTCGGTTAGGGGGATAGGTTGGGCATCGATTATCAAAAGATGTCGGCTGGCCACTGTGTAGGCTTTATTGGATGGAATGGCCTGACGGTGGACAGGAAAGGATGTGGGCGGTGTGGAAACCTAGGGATAGTGACCAGGCTAAGAGAGGATTAGCCAATGGTCAGCCTGGCTCTGATACCAAGGCTGTCGGGGCCGGATTTCGGGGACACAATATATTCCCAGAAATTAACCCCTCGTGTCATCACTAGCCCAGGATTACTGTTACTGGTGGACACGTCCTTGTTACAGATTACCAAGCTATTACAAGAATTGGATACAAGACCATAAAGGTCTAATGATACAACAGTGATTCCGGTGGTGGATGACGGAATTGTCTCGCGGTTCTTCAACGTCGATGGGGCTCCATTCCCACAGGAACAGCTGACCTGGATAATTCCTATCCCGCATGGCTGCCATCCTAGGCTCCGCACGAACATCGCTGTGGTACTCCTTGTAGAAATCCTAACCTGGCCAAGTAAATAGCCAGGGACAAGCCTATGAGTACGTTTGAATGTACTCGCAAACATCATGAACAAAAGATATACTGAATGCAACAATTAAATTATAAGATCATGATAAACCAAACTTTATGCGTATGCTCATGCTGGACTATATAAAATGCATGCTGACAGGGATTAATTCATGGCATGATAAACTATTAGCTTGTGAAAATATATAAAATTGTTAGTGATAAACAAGTAAAGTCAAAGGAAAACAAAATGAAAGAAATGCCGGTCGGATGTCAAGTGACACCACGGTAGGTCTTGAACAGAAATGCCAAACGGGTGTCTAAAAGAGAAATCGGACGAGACAGGACCATCTGAGAACTCAGGCGACGCCACGAGAGGTCTTGAAAAGAAATGCCAGTCGGGTGTCAAGTGACGCCACGGTCGGACTTGAAGAGAAATGCCAATCGGGTGTCCACAAGAGTAGTGGCGTGATAATCCGCGTGTTAACTCGAGGGATGCCACGAGAGGTCTTGAAAATAAAATTGAGTGCCCGGGGTAGTCTAGCCAGCCCCTAAGACACTCAGGAAAAATATAAAATGAGAGAAACGGGTTAGTCCTCAATATTATGCATAACCATAATAATATTTAACAAGCATAAAAATATTCATGGTAGCATCAGGGTGTTAATAATTATCCTGCAAAATATCTCAGGCACCATTTAATTATTTTCCTCCGAAGACCGACACTAAGACCGACACTTGACCAACCCAGACTGTAGCCCTTAACCGCGGACACAGCTATTCGAATAGGTTTAAACTCTGCAGAGGGTGTACTCTTTACCCACAAGTAAATGATTTCTTTAGTCAGTACCGTGACACTGACTAATTCCCATTACGGTCTTTGGGTTGAAAGCACACCTGACCAGCACACACCAGATTAACTTTCCGGATGCCAGGAATCACCCAAGGCATCGTTCAAGAAAAACTCTGAGACGGAGAGACCAACGTCCTGCATAGGATCACTATTAATACGCGCGGATTACAAGGGGTGCCCCCCTCTCAGTCACAACTGGAAACACCCATGCCCCCTGACCCGATGACAGGATTTAGTCCTGGATCCCTGCGAAACCCTCATCGTGGCCCTCTGTACGGTGTGTGCATGGAAAGGGGTTATCAACTTACTAAACCATACCCTACCTGTGGCAGCACGAAACAAGTATGGGGGTTACCGGAACGAGACTCGATCTATGGTCGACTCAGGAGGCATTAAGTTTCCTGCAATGGTTAGCACAACAAAGTATTCTTTCAACAGCAATCCCAACAGGGCCACAACCCTTGCATGCTCCAACATGCACAACAAACAAGGCATGATCACGCTCCAACGTGATCATCCTCCTGCCAGTAACGGTATTTCTCTTATGCCTGCTCCTGCAAGTTAGTCATGACAACACACGATGCACGGTACGATGAAACATGCCAACACTACACACATGCAAAATTAGCCATATGCCAGTTTTGTTTGAATTTAACATAGTCATGATCAAATTATTCTAGCAAATAAACTACCATGCATTCACCATATCAAGTGTTCAAGATGCTTGCCTTGAGCATGCAGAAGTGTGGGGTGCACTCCAAAAGTTTGAAAACTTTATCTTCCCTCCATATCCTATTTTAAAAAATATTTGAATTACCACATAATTCAAAAATAGTGCCAAAAATTGTTTCAATATTTTTGAAATAAATACTATAATAAACTTGACGAAAAATTAGAAATACCAGAAAAAGAATTAAATTATTTGGAGTTCATATGATTTACTAATGAAATTTCTAATTTGGAATAATTAGAGAAATAGGATATTTAAATATCCAGTGGAAACAGAGTTTGGGAAAAAATGTTCACCCTAGCAGAATTATTAGAGGATAATTTTAGGAGTATTTAGAAATTGGAATAATCGGATTTAGATTTGAAATAAAGGCTTTGGAATTATTGGAAAACTACTGAAAAAGAAAAAGAAGAAAGGCAAAGGCGCGCTCTGGGCGGAATTGCTGGTGCTGCTGGGCCGTGACTGTCGGACTGGCCCAGCCGCGCCGACAGAGGGAGAGAGAGGTGAGGCTGGCGGAAGGGGCCCGGCTGTCGGGTTTGACCAGTATCCTCCCTCCTCCTCGCGCGCGCCTCGACGGAAGCAGAGGCGGAGCTCCGGCGACCCGTGCCGACGAACGGTGGCTCCACTCGCGGAACTGAGCGCAGGAGGAGGATCAGCGGGTAGAGGCGGTTCTGATGAGGTATGGGACGGTCACCGAGATCCACTCGAGCATCAGCGGCGAGCTCTCCCGCGGATCTCCGGCGACGGCGAATTGGGCGTTTCGCCTACAGGCCATCTCCGGCGAAATTGGTGGTGGTTATGGATCAACGGGTTCGATTGGAGGTTGTTGGAGAAGAAATGGAGGAGGGGGAGGTCCTGTTGGCGTTGGAAACAACCGGGAGGCGGCGGAGGTGGCTTCAGTCGGGGGCGACGGAGACGACCATCTCCGGTTGGTTTGCCGCTCTGGGTGGCTTCCAGGTGAGTGTGGCGGGTTGACCGGGAGTGGGGCAAGCTCGGCGGGCTTTATAGCAGCAGCTGGGGTCGGTTTCGAGGCTTCCCGCAGAAGACACAACGGCGGCGGCCTTAACTGCGCCGACGAGGTGGTTGTGGTCAGTGGCGTGCGTCAGTGAGGGCGGCAGAGTTAGGTGAGGGCGGTGGCCGCCCGTATTTATGCCAGGGAGAGGCTGGTTGGCTCGGGGCGATGGCTATTAAGAGAGAGAGGTCTGGGGAGAGACGTGGAAGAATGGCCGTCGTCGGGCGGCGGCTTCGGTCGTCGTGGGCGGCAGTGGTCGGCGCAAGCGGCCAAGGGGAGGTGTCGGCAAGGCTCAGTGTGGTCGAGGTGATCCAGTGGAAGACTAGGATGAGCGAGGGAAGTAGCTGAGGCACGGCAGCAGCTCGGTGGTAGTGGCTGCAATACACGCGCTCTGGCCGCGCTCTGGACATGCACACAATGTTCTCGATGAAATGCCAAGGGCACCTACAGGGATCCGTACAAGACACCAGTTGTTTGGGTAATGCTCCTGGGCATGGGAGAGGTTATGGACATGCTGGTTTGACCCGAGGTGCAAGTGCCTAGTGCGGTTTAGAGAGATGCCAATTTTCTGTCATGCCCATAAGCTGTTTGACAGAATGCTTTGGTAGTCTGGGTGGCTCTGTTGGTTTTGAATTTTGGCAGGATGGTGCCTCATTAGATGTTAGATATGATGGTGGAGTTGGTTTGGCAAAAAGATATACTTGCTAGTGCAAGTTTTAAAGAATTTAGTTTCTGGACAGAAACTACAGGGGAATATTTGGTGAACTAAACAGATTCCAATGGAGCTAAAATTTTGGACTTAAGACTTTGGTTGGAAGGACTATGAGTGGGAAAAATTTCAGGATTTTTGGGACAAGGAAAATTGGGGTTGTAGTAGAAACTCGAATTCGGGACAGAATTGAAAAGAGGTTGTTTCACTCAAAATTTTCAAAACACCAAGTAGGGTTTTTGCATAAAAGTGATATATAGGCATCACATGACCTCTCATAATTTTTGTGGGATTTAAAAAGAATTATTTAAAATGGTTGTAGTGCAATAGAGGCATTTAAAATATTGAAAAAGCTATTAAAAGAATTGTTTTGGGCAAATTTTTATTCTGAAAATAATTCTTACTGTTATTAAAATGTAATTAAAATGTTTTGAGAAATACCAAAGCCACAATATTATTCCAAAAATTTCTATATGGAGGGAAGAATTTTGAGAAACAGAAAATGGTTCTGAAATTAATAAAAGACCTAGTAAAAATTTAAATTTTTAATTCTGGCCAATTTTTTTTTAGTAAAAACATGATTAATTTTTTGGGCTGTTACAAACTCTACCCCCCTAAAGAAAATCTCGTCCTCGAGATTTGTTAGGTGGTCACCAAAATTAAATCCACCTTTCGAGGAGATTTTCCTAAGCTATTTAAAATAACCCATTTAGGCACAGTTGACGTGGCTCCTAATAATTGGTGTAACTACCGTGGGCACTAGTGCTGTGGTTCCACTGTGACTATTACGACAAATTTGGAAAAAGTGTCAATTCCAAAATTTGCTTGCCGTACTCCAGTGCACAGTGCTCTCTCCGGCTGACGGGTGGACCCAGGGCCCACTGTCAGTCTCTTCTTATTCCTCCGGCTCTCTTCTCCTTCTCCCTCTCGCGTGCTTTCTCCCCCTGTGGTGTCTAGCGCGTAGGGTATCTAGGGTCATACTGTGGCAGTGCGCGGCGTGCAAGCTGCTGATGCAGCGTGCACTCACCTCGCGGGCCAGGCACCTTGTCGGCACTGCTCGCGATTTCTCCTTCGAACACCAGTGATCGGGCGACGAGTGGTGCTGGTGGACCTCGTTCACCATGCACCGAGCCCGAGCTATAAAACAAACGCAATGTTACTCTCTTCTTCATCTCACCTGACCTCACTTCTTCTTCCTCCTCCTTTTCTGATCGCAGGAGCTCGGACGAGGCTCTAATGGAGGATGTGCTTCCGGGGTGGTTTGTGATTCTCATGTCCTGAGCAGTGGCGGCGTTGCTTGGGTTCTCGCTGCTCCTATGCACGATGATCCTTGACGATCGCCGTGATGCCGCAGCTCGAGTGGTGGCTCTTCGAGGCGGCGGTAACCATGAGGATTAGGCATCGGTGGTGGTTACGGGTGAGTGTTAGTTTGTTCTGCAGCAGCTCCGTAGAAATAAAAGAAAACCCACAAATTTTCCTTCAGAAAAATTGGTGGTGCGCTGAGAGTGGTCTGGTGTGTAAGGCGGTTGATTAGGTGCCAGTGTGTGTGTGTGGTTCTGCACTTAGTGCATGTAGTGGAGTGAGTGTGATTGTAAGCCGGGTGTCGTGGCGGTGCGTGAATTAATTCTGTGTTTGCAAAAATTATATTCGCAGTGGTCCTTAATAAAATCTCCACAATTACTCATACGCAACTGCAACCAAACATTTTATTCATAAGGTAAAACCCAAGATGCAACACAGATATGAAATCATGCAATTCAAATGCTAGGCTAACGAACACAACCATGGTCTCTACGGTACAAAGGTAAAATTGATAGGGTCCTGAGAAAATATTCCCGGCATTGGGACACATTCTTCTTCCCCCGGAGAAAGTGGATGGAGGAGTCGTAGAACGTTCCCTCCTTAGTCTGGTGACAGTGGTTCGCCGATGGTGATCTGAGGATTCAGAATAGCAAGAGTCTGGAGGAAGTCCATCACTTGCTGGGTCAGATGCTCCTGCGCGATGACATATTGAACAAGGTTGGCTAGCATTGGATCTCTGTCTGATTGTCTGCAGGGAAAAGATGCTTCTTCTCCGGGTGCTGCACGGCTCGGGAAGTAGTAGTACCCCCTTTCACTGGCACGGGGCACTGCGTACCGGAGGCGGGTAATTGCTTCATAGGCAGCAACTTCTATAGCCATTTCTGAAGTTGGCATAGATTTCCTGATGAAGACGACACTTGTAGGGCCTTGGTTTGGGTCTACTGGTGGGATGTGCGCGACTGCCCAATATTTCGAGGCGTTGTGGTTGATCCTTGATTTGAACAGCTCGTACTGGGGTGGCTGAGTGGAGCCAAGAGTGTTGTGGGTGAAATCCCACAATATCTTGACAAAACTGCCCGGGGTTGCATCTGAGGTTCTCAGATGAATCCCAAGGTGCGACATGGGGGAAATGGTGGTGGAGGCAGTGTACAAGGTGAGGGATGCTAGTTATGGACGCGAGAGTGGTCTCCTATATAGTGCCTAGGCTAGGAAACATAAATCAGCAGGGTTACAATTCTGGGTATCGGCTCTGCTCTAGAGTGGTCGGGGTCAAAGTCACAGATACAAATCACAAAATGTGACATATTACTGTGGTTGTCGGTTAGGGGGATAGGTTGGGCACCGATTATCAAAAGATGTCGGCTGGCCACTGTGTAGGCTTTATTGGATGGAATGGCCTGACGGTGGACAGGAAAGGATGTGGGCGGTGTGGAAACCTAGAGATAGTGACCAGGCTAAGAGAGGATTAGCCAATGGTCAGCCTGGCTCTGATACCAAGGCTGTCGGGGCCGGATTTCGGGGACACAATATATTCCCAGAAATTAACCCCTCGTGTCATCACTAGCCCAGGATTACTGTTACTGGTGGACACGTCCTTGTTACAGATTACCAAGCTATTACAAGAATTGGATACAAGACCATAAAGGTCTAATGATACAACAGTGATTCCGGTGGTGGATGACGGAATTGTCTCGCGGTTATTCAACGTCGATGGGGCTCCATTCCCACAGGAACAACTGACCTGGATAATTCCTATCCCGCATGGCTGCCATCCTAGGCTCCGCACGAACATCGCTGTGGTACTCCTTGTAGAAATCCTAACCTGGCCAAGTAAATAGCCAGGGACAAGCCTATGAGTACGTTTGAATGTACTCGCAAACATCATGAACAAAAGATATACTGAATGCAACAATTAAATTATAAGATCATGATAAACCAAACTTTATGCGTATGCTCATGCTGGACTATATAAAATGCATGCTGACAGGGATTAATTCATGGCATGATAAACTATTAGCATGTGAAAATATATAAAATTGTTAGTGATAAACAAGTAAAGTCAAAGGAAAACAAAATGAAAGAAATGCCGGTCGGATGTCAAGTGACACCATGGTAGGTCTTGAAGAGAAATGCCAAACGAGTGTCTAAAAGAGAAATCGGACGAGACAGGACCATCCGAGAACTCAAGCGACGCCACGAGAGGTCTTGAAAAGAAATGCCAGTCGGGTGTCAAGTGACGCCACGGTCGGACTTGAAGAGAAATGCCAATCGGGTGTCCACAAGAGTAGTCGCGTGATAATCCGCCTGTTAACTCGAGGGATGCCACGAGTGGTCTTGAAAATAAAATTGAGTGCCCGGGGTAGTCTAGCCAGCCCCTGAGACACTCAGGAAAAATATAAATTGAGAGAAACAGGTTAGTCCTCAATATTATGCATAACCATAATAATATTTAACAAGCATAAAAATTATTCATGGTAGCATCAGGGTGTTAATAATTATCCTGCAAAATATCTCAGGCACCATTTAATTATTTTCCTCCGAAGACCGACACTAAGACCGACACTTGACCAACCCAGACTGTAGCCCTTAACCGCGGACACGGCTATTCTAATAGGTTTAAACTCTGTAGAGGGTGTACTCTTTACCCACAAGTAAAGGATTTCTTTAGTCAGTACCGTGACACTGACTTATTCCCATTACGGTCTTTGGGTTGAAAACACACCTGACCAGCACACACCAGATTAACTTTCTGGATGCCAGGAATCAGCCAAGGCATCGTTCAAGAAAAACTCTGAGACGGAGAGACCAACGTCCTGCATGGGATCACTATTAATACGCACGGATTACAAGGGGTGCCCCCCTCTTAGTCACAACTGGAGACACCCATGCCCCCTGACCCGATGACAGGATTTAGTCCCGGATCCCTGGGAAACCCTCATCGTGGCCCTCTGTACGGTGTGTGCATGGAAAGGGGTTATCAACTTACTGAACCATACCCTACCTGTGGCAGGAACCTGTGGCAGCACGAAACAAGACTCGATCTATGGTCGACTCAGGAGGCATTAAGTTTCCTGCAACGGTTAGCACAACAAAGTATTCTTTCAACAGCAATCCCAACAGGGCCACAACCCTTGCATGCTCCAACATGCACAACAAACAAGGCATGATCACGCTCCAACGTGATCATCCTCCTGCCGGTAACGGTATTTCTCTTATGCCTGCTCCTGCAAGTTAGTCATGACAACACACGATGCACGGTACGATGAAACATGCCAACACTACACACATGGAAAATTAGCCATATGCCAGTTTTATTTGAATTTAACATAGTCATGATCAAATTATTCTAGCAAATAAACTACCATGCATTCATCATATCAAGTGTTCAAGATGCTTGCCTTGAGCATGCAGAAGTGTGGGGTGCACTCCAAAAGTTTGAAAACTTTATCTTCCCTCCATATCCTATTTTAAAAAATATTTGAATTACCACATAATTCAAAAATAGTGCCAAAAATTGTTTCAATATTTTTGAAATAAATACTATAATAAACTAGACGAAAAATTAGAAATACCAGAAAAAGAATTAAATTATTTGGAGTTCATATGATTTACTAATGAAATTTCTAATTTGGAATAATTAGAGAAATAGGATATTTAAATATCCAGTGGAAACAGAGTTTGGGAAAAAATGTTCACCCTAGCAGAATTATTAAAGGATAATTTTAGGAGTATTTAGAAATTGGAATAATTGGATTTAGATTTGAAATAAAGGCTTTGGAATTATTGGAAAACTACTGAAAAAGAAAAAGAAGAAAGGCAAAGGCGCGCTCTGGGCGGAATTGCTGGTGCTGCTGGGCCGTGACTGTCGGACTGGCCCAGCCGCGCCGACAGAGGGAGAGAGAGGTGAGGCTGGAGGGAGGGGCCCGACTGTCGGGTTTGACAAGTATCCTCCCTCCTCCTCGCGCGCGCCTCGGCAGAAGCAGAGGCGGAGCTCCGGCGACCCGTGCCTACGAATGGTGGCTCCACTCGCGGAACTGAGCACAGGAGGAGGATCAGCGGGTAGAGGCGGTTCTGATGAGGTATGGGACGGTCACCGAGATCCACTCGAGCATCGGCGGCGAGCTCTCCCGCGGATCTCCGGCGACGGCGAATTGGGCGTTTCGCCTACAGGCCATCTCCGGCGAAATTGGTGGTGGTTATGGATCAACGGGTTCGATTGGAGGTTGTTGGAGAAGAAATGGAGGAGGGGGAGGTCCTGTTGGCGTTGGAAACAACTGGGAGGCGGCGGAGGTGGCTTTAGTCGGGGGCGACGGAGACGACCATCTCCGGTTGGTTTGCCGCTCTGGGTGGCTTCCAGGTGAGTGTGGTGGGTTGACCGGGAGTGGGGCGAGCTCGGCGGGCTTTATAGCAGCAGCTGGGGTCGGTTCCGAGGCTTCCCGCAGAAGACACTACGGCGGCAGCCTTAACTGTGCCGACGAGGTGGTTGTGGATGGTGGCGTGGGTCAGCGAGGGCGGCGGAGTTAGGTGAGGGCGGTGGCCGCCCGTATTTATGCCAGGGAGAGGCTGGTTGGCTCGGGGCGATGGCTATTAAGAGAGAGAGGTCTGGGGAGAGACGTGGAAGAATGGCCGTCATCGGGCGGCGGCTTCGGTCGTCGTGGGCGGCAGTGGTCGGCGCAAGCGGCCAAGGGGAGGTGTCGGCAAGGCTCAGTGCGGTCGAGGTGATCCAGTGGAAGACTAGGATGAGTGAGGGAAGTAGCTGAGGCACGGCAGCAGCTCGATGCTAGTGGCTGCAATACACGCGCTCTGGCCGCGCTCTGGACACGCACACAATGTGCTCGATGCAATGCCAAGGGCACCTACAGGGATCCGTACAAGACACCAGTTGTTTGGGTAATGCTCCTGGGCATGGGAGAGGTTATGGACATGCTGGTTTGACCCGAGGTGCAAGTGCCTAGTGCGGTTTAGAGAGATGCCAATTTTCTGTCATGCCCATAAGCTGTTTGACAGAATGCTTTGGTAGTCTGGGTGGCTCTGTTGGTTTTGAATTTTGGCAGGATGGTGCCTCATTAGATGTTAGATATGATGGTGGAGTTGGTTTGGCAAAAAGATATACTTGCTAGTGCAAGTTTTAAAGAATTTAGTTTCTGGACAGAAACTACAGGGGAATATTTGGTGAACTAAACAGATTCCAATGGAGCTAAAATTTTGGACTTAAGGGTTTGGTTGGAAGGACTATGAGTGGGAAAAATTTCAGGATTTTTGGGACAAGGAAAATTGGGGTTGTAGTAGAAACTCAAATTCAGGACAGAATTGAAAAGAGGTTGTTTCACTCAAAATTTTCAAAACACCAAGTAGGGTTTTTGCATAAAAATGATATATAGGCATCACATGACCTCTCATAATTTTTGTGGGATTTAAAAAGAATTATTTAAAATGGTTGTAGTGCAATAGAGGCATTTAAAATATTGAAAAAGCTATTAAAAGAATTGTTTTGGGCAAATTTTTATTCTGAAAATAATTCTTACTGTTATTAAAATGTAATTAAAATGTTTTGAGAAAACTACCAAAGCCACAATATTATTCCAAAAATTTCTATATGGAGGGAAGAATTTTGAGAAACAGAAACAGAAAATGGTTCTGAAATTAATAAAAGACCTAGTAAAAATTTAAAATTTTAATTCTGGCCAAAATTTATTTAGTAAAAACATGATTAAATTTTTGGGGTGTTACACCGACTTGATGATCCTACTGAGGTTGTCGTAGTGCCCCTCGACATGCTACCACTACCCGCCCACCTGTCCGTCATGCGCGGCCACTACTGGGCGGGCATGAAGGCCAACTGGATCGTCCTCATCCACCAATTCGGTAGTTCGTTGTGTCTCGTGGATATCTACACCCAGCGAGAGTTCACTCTTCCATCATTGGATACCACCGGCATCGAGCCTCGTGGCCCTCCAGACACTCCTACCTACTACGCGCGAGACACGTCGAGCTTTTGGTACGACCTCCGTTTGCTCAAGGTTGTAATCTGTGAAGTGCCCACACCATCAGAAGACTACATGGATTACAAGCTCATTGCCTTGTTCGACATGGGACTAGTCTATCTGGAATCCGGTCGCCATACATGGTTATGGCTCATCATGAATCCTGTTGAACCTCCATTTCTGTCTGATGCTATAGTGCACGATGGCATCGTTTACGCGGTCGACGCACAGATTGGCTGCATATACTGGTGGAATCTATCATCGTGTAATTGTTCTATCTCATCTCATCTTTACCTTATGAATACGACTGCCTGTTGATTGTCAGAAATTTAGAATACATAGTATGTCTATAACCACATCATTGCTATATGTTCCTCTCATTTCCTAGATTTTTATGACCACACATGTTATTGCTAGAGTTGATATGAGAACAATTGGCATCTAATGATTGTTAGAATAGATATTCTGAGTATAACCTCATGATTGCTATATGTTACTCTCATTTCCAAGATTTTTATAACCACGCATGTTATTGTTAGAGTTGATATGAGAACAGTAGTAACTGCTATGGTAGAATATGAGTAGGCCCTAGCATAGCTGTTTTCCTCTCATTTTTACACGATGTTTGAACCATGACATATTGCTAGAATATGAAAGCCATTGGCTTATTTTTTTTAACTTGGGGTATGATTATGACCACGGCATTGCAATTCTCTGGCTATGATCCGTGTCACTGTTATAATAATCTTAATTCCACACATACTCTGAACATGATTGTATATTTTTGTCCTTTTGGTCTCCAATTTGATTTGTTGCAGCAGACGCAAATGTGCTAGCCTTCATAATTCCAGGACCTGGAAATATACATGTCAATGGGTGGTGGTTTATCGCTCGTTCAACTGACGGTGCTCATTTGATGCTCATTCACACGTACCAAATTGACCAAACCATTTCATCAAACCACATGCAGTACAATGCCTGGGGCGTTCGTGACTGTGATGGCTTTGGCTACTTCGTGTTCGAGAAAGATCCCAGCTCCGTTGGGCCAGGCGTATTCAACTGGAGGCGGGTTTACAGCCTCGGCAACCACTCCATGTTCCTTGGGCTCAATTATCCGATCATCCAACCAATCATCGATCATATCACCGGCGATGATTACCGTGCTATGTAACTTCCATTCGCCAGGGGGAACTGTGTTTACACATCGTACCATGGGTTTCATGAATCACCATATCCAGAGATTCTTCGACATAGCTTGTTGCCAGATGATCTTCAGTGTGTGAAAGGCATCAAGCTTCCAAGCGATGAATGGCTTTTGCAAACCCGACATGCGGCGATGTGGTTCATGCCAACAGCAAATATGCACAACTTGATTTTTAGTGATATCTAGACTGAGCCATGTATCCAGCTGCTATAGCATGACCTTCTTTTGTTGGATATTATGTACTGTAGTTAGTTTGAAGGATAGATACCTTTCTGGGATCAAGTGCATCCTAACTCACCTGCATACCATGTACTGATAATGATGATGGAGATGCTGTGCAGAAGCCATATATATCAATTAGGCTTCAAGTGCGTACTTGTTGGTGAAAGTGTTGTCCAATGGGAATTATATTTTGTATTACTCATGTAGCCTACAAAGTCTGTCGCACAGCCTTGTAACTTCGTATTCCATTTCTAAATTTGTACTAGTACTAGTAGTCCTCTATACCGTATATTGCGCTACTCGTACTACTACCTACCTCCTGGTTTATTGGTCCCCTTCGTAATTTGTGTCAAATTTTGACCATAAATTTAACTAACTAAATGTTAATGCACGTCACAAAAAATTATATCGTTGGATTAGTATTTCAACATTGTTTCCAATGGTATACTTTTCGATGACATGCATTATCATTTTGTTAGTTAAACCTATGGTTAAAATGTGACACTAAATACGACTAGTAAGTAGTACAGTAGTACTAGTATACGTCGGTCAAATTATTCATCATGTCCTCACATTGAATTGATGTGACAACATGCTGCGCGTGAGGTGACACAAGAGTCCCGACGGCATGTCCGGTTCACCAAAGTGAGCCTCACCCCTCTCGTAGTACAACAGCACTCTCCCATTCTCTACAAAATCACTCTCCCATTCTCTCCCGGTCTCCCCATCTCCCAGCCGCCGCCTTGTTCCGATCCATTTGGTACTATGAGCGATGAGCTACTGGAGCTGCTATACTTCATTGCAAGTAGTCAAAAGGAAGACGCTGAAAAAATTGATCTCAACAAGGATGCTCTTCAAGCTAGCCGGATGAAGGAAGGGACCAGTGAGGCAGCTCCTGTGAGTATTCGTCCCGTCGCCCTGTATGATGATTTCAATCTTTATGGGGGTTTTCATGTCTTTAGAGTCTGCATGTAGTGATGAAGCCGAGACCCTAGTTTGTTCGGGTATTGTGGCCTTCAGATTTGGAATACCACTTATCTATCGAAATCTTTCATCATTTACTTAAAATAGTTGATTAATCATACATTGAGTACCATTTAACTGGAATTAACTGATGCAAGTCCAAGAAGGATTGGCCGGTGCTGCCGGCTGGCGTCAAGTTCGATCCCACAGATCAGGAGCTGATCGAGCACCTTGAGGCCAAAGTGAGTGGTGCTGACAGCGCGAGATCTCACCCTCTCATCGATTTGTTCATACCAACCATATGCTACACCCATCCTGAGACACCAATTAGCCGTCTACTTGCACAAACATATTCCTTTGTCTATACCTCTATTTTTCTTTTTAGACGCAGACCTAGTGAAGCAATTACGATTTGACAGTTAATAAAAAGTGAAGCAAGTGACTGCAACATACCAAAGATGTTATGAAAATGCCAACTACGTACCCTAAAACTTGTATTCGCCAATACTGCAGGTATCACACTAAGTGGCCTAAGCAAGCATTTCTTCCAGCGCAACTCCAGGGCATTCAAAAGGGGCACGCGGACGCGTCGCAAGATACAGTCGGAGTGCGGCATGCATGCGATGTGGCACAAGACCGGCAATACCTTGCCGATGATGGTCAACGGCTGGCAGACGGACAACAAAAAGGTTCTGGTACTGCACACCAACAAGAACTTCGAACAGCAGAGGACCAACTGGGTGATACACCAGTACCACCTCGGGGACCTGGAGCAAGAGAAGGAGCAGGAGCTGGTCGTCTGCAAGATTTTCTACCAGACCAACACTAGGGCCAGGACTAAAAAGATTATAAGTTAGTTTGGTATTGGTATACTTGTAATACCTGGTCGTCTGCAAGTTGGTATTGTTGTTAAGGATCTTTTGGTATGAACTTGCATTTGCTTCCAACCATCATGTCGAGGGTCGACGTGGATATAAAGCTGAATCATTTGTTTCGAAATGAATTTTCAGGCACCTGATTTATATTTGATGGGTAGCATAAGCACGTGCCATTCGAATTCCTATTTCTCCAAAAAATTTACATCTTTGAAGTATGCACGGGATCCATCCGGTTTCACAGACTGATAGTTGGACGCTGCACGTCGGAACTAGGCTGTGGCAAGCCAAGCCTAGCTGCAAATTGTTAAAAGAGAGGAGCGATGGATTTGGGCCTTCCAGAACAGTTAAGTGTCGCGACCTCGATCGCGTGAAGCACTCCCCCATGGACTAAAAAAAGGCCTAGTCATTTATTATTAGTTGAAATCTGTAAAATATTCCATAATAAAAAGAAATATGTAAAATGCAATGAATTTAGTCCGGTTTCACTGAAAACCATCCGATTTGCACGAAATTCGTCCCCGGAACCACAAGACGGCTATCCATACAGAGCCTAACTGTACGGACCCAGTAGGTCCATGGCCGTACGCAACCAAGTGCATGCACTTATTATCATGATGGAAAAATAATGCTGACGTCTGAGACACCCATGGAATTTTCAACGTAGTCAATAAACGAGAGAATTTTGCAAGTACAGACTGATAACAGGGATCCAGCAGGTATATTGTTTTTTCAGGTCGAGCAAGTATCAACTTGGCTGTAGACTCCCAGGCTTGGTTTTGTTTTTAACAGGCCTAGCACATGACGACAATGGGGCACAAAGATCGAGTAGGTATCAACTGGCCTCTGGCCCGTTAGCCTTAGTTATATTTTCTCTTAGAACATCCGTAGGCAGTTTTTTTACTGATGAAAAACACACAGCCCAGTTCTATTTTCCTCTTGAAATGCCATGTCCTACTTCCGTTTTTGATGAGGACATCAATACCATTGTTACACCCACAACCCCTACTACTACATATACTGCACCAGTTACTAGAGCTCGCACACGCCAATTAAATTATCAGGTACTTTCATTTCTTGGTAATGATTCTAATGTTCATGAGAATATGATGCTGCCTAAATTGGATACATTTGTTCTCCTTACAAATGAAGGGCCTAGCATGGACAAGAGGGATGAACATTGGAGCAAGATCAAGCAGGGAGATGATGGCATGCGCAAGGGGAACAAAACTGGAGTTTCAAGTGATGATTTCAGGACTTTGAAGCGACCATAATGAGTGAATGAAGGCTTGGACGAAATTTAGACTAAATTTCATCTAGAGGCTATTATAGGTGCTGCACCACCTTATTTTTGGGCTAAGCCCATGTAATTTTGAAATACTTGAGTATAGGATATTTTTAGAGTCCGTATGTGTGGGGAAGCAAGAGTTAGGGTTGGTTTCGGACCCTTCCTCCAAGGGTCACGAAATTTCCCCCTCTTCCTCCATAGATAGAGCCCTTAGGGCGTCGTTTAGACTTTGGGTTTTGTTTAGATTAAAAGTTCACCATAGCTGCAACTTTGCGTACTTCGTTTGTGTTCAACGACCAGACCAAGACATCACATAACCCCACCTTGATCAATAAAGCTTTCATCTTATATTCGCAATATCCAGATTGCAATCTTTGTTTCTTGCTTGTTCTTCATTTGCTTGTAGGAAATACACCTTTGTGGTCAGGTTGATCGTGCTCCAGCGTGGTCAATAACCTCTCGGAGTTGGTTTAGCGGTTGCTAAGGCGTGACGTCCTCGCACGTTCGTAGTTGGATCGTCAAAGTCTACTCCTCCGAAACGATAACCACCAACTCATCAAAAGATGGGACACCTTCACCTCTATCAAGTGGTATCAGATTTACAGGTTACTCGGTGAGATTTTCCAGTTTTCGTAGTTTAGATCGAGTCTGTTCTTCATACCTATAGTCCACGGAAAAGCCAAAAAAAATAGGGTTAGTTCATCATATCCGAACCAATCTGAGCCTTTGCATAATCTTTTTAGAGTTTTGCTTTGTTGAATTTGCGGTTGCATCGTCGTTTCTAGTTGCTGGTCTTAGCATCTAGTCCTTTAGAGTTTCGAGTTCTGTCACAGTTTGTCACGCCGCCGCACCATCTTCATCGCTGCTGCCATATACCACCACTTTTGCCATATACCACCACCGTTGCCATATACCACCACCAATCCGAGTTCTTTTCATATTAGGTTTGTTTACAAGATCAATCTATTTTCCGATTCGTGTTTCCTTGCCTGAGTAGGTTTCGAAAAAGAAAACCAGTCTGGAGACCCACGGGCAGTTTTTAGGCCAAAATTTCAGCGATCGAAAATATTTTTTATCTATCCTGTTTTTAGGTCCCAGGGAGCGTTTT
Organism: Thinopyrum elongatum; assembly: GCA_011799875.1. NCBI lineage: Eukaryota > Viridiplantae > Streptophyta > Magnoliopsida > Poales > Poaceae > Thinopyrum > Thinopyrum elongatum. The sequence continues at coordinate 263,352,282 of CM022302.1, forward strand.
GAGACATTCACCATCATAGTGATTCATTGTCGCACTTTTTCGTCATCGCTGCCCTGATTTTCGAAAAAAATAGTCAAAAAAATTTCATGCCTATCCTGTTATTTTGACTTGGGAAGAGTTTTGAGACACTCGCCATTATAGTGATTTTTCACAAAAAAAAGGAGCGCAAAAAGAAAAAAAAGAGCGATTTTTTTTAGAGTGTGCTTTTCCATTGTTTACGTGCCGCGCTGTGCCGCCCCCGGCTCAATCGTGCACTAATCATACACGCAAACATGCACGATCAAGCACAGGGACTCACGGGAAGATATCACAACACAACTCTAACACAAATTAAACGGAGATCCACAATATTATAGGCCAGGGATCCGAAGATCCGAATACATAAGTCAGTCATACAAATATTATCTGAGTACAGACATAGTTAGACAAGTTTTGCCTTAAGAAGGCTAGCACAAACAATGACACTAGATCGAAAGGCGTTGGCCTCCTGCCTGGGAGCCTCCGATCCTACTCCTGGTCGGCTGGCTCGATCCAGTAATACGTGCCCTCTGGACCCTCCTGGTAGTAAGCTCCTGAGGTGGCATCTGGCTCCGGGGCTCCATCGTCTGATGTATCATCAAAGTGGGATATGGGGAAAAGAGAAAGTAAAGCAACCGTGAGTACTCATCCGAAGTACTCAGCAAGCAAGGATCTATACTACATATGCAACATTATCAATGGAGAAAGGCTGTATATGTGGACTGGGCTGCAGAAATGCTAGAATAGAGAGAAGGCCTAGTCCTATCGAAGACTAGCATCTTCACGAAGCCATCATCTTGCAGCAGTAGAAGAGAGTAGAATAGCATTATATTTAGTAAACATGTTGAAGTAAAGCCTAGAGATCCTTCCTCGACTCCCAGCGAGAAAGCGATCCCGAAGCTTCAATTAAGTAACAAGTATCCAGTTCAAGTAGTAGATCGGGATACACAAACTGAGCGTCCTTTACCGTAGGACCGGCTATCGATAGATCATTCATCCCTGCAGGGGTGCACTACTATTACCCAACACGCTCGATCAACTCTGGCCGGACACACTTGCTGGGTAATGCCCGGCCTCAGTAGATCAACACGAAGCAATGCCCTACCTAGGCTCGGCAGAGAGGTCAGCACGCCGGACTAACCTATGCACCCAGAGGTCTTGGGCCAACGCCCTGGGCACCCTGCGCGCTGCGTGGCTGGCCGGGGTGCAGGCGCGACACTGAACTCGTCAGTGAAGTATCCAGCCCAGTCCCGGCGATCAGCCCGCATGGTGAATCGTGACGTCAGACGAGCTTTCGGGAGAAACTTACATCGTAGAGGGCCCCATAACCATTATCCCGCGTGGTGGTAGTGCGTATAGGGCACGTCGACCCACTCAGATCACAAACCCAAATCCAATAGGCTCAATTAGTATCACGCGGAGACAATCAGAGTTCCTGAAGCTCCGCCACAATATCACACTCGAGTGCCCTTCCGGCACACTCGACATCATAGATCCCCAACAGGTACCCACCAGGGTGGACCCGCCTGTAACAAAGGTCAAAGTAACCGTGTGGTCATAACATCAAGGGGGAAACCCGAGGAATCACCCTCGACGGTTTCCACTCGACGAAATCATCAGGGTGAACGGATGAGGCATCACCCTCGAGGTTCACACTGAGGGGTTGCACGACAGAGTCGTATCGGAAGTGGAGTAGGAGGAATCACCCTCGATGACCACGACCGAACAGCTACACTGCAGAGTATTCATCAGGAGTACATTACGAGGAATCACCCTCGGCACTCGATAGTAACTAAGTAGAGTCGTACAACTAAGGGGGTGTGAGGTGAGTTGTCGGTCTCTGGTCAACGATCACATTGATCAAGTCGTCGATAATCAAGCAGGGGCGACAAGGGTAAGGTGGTGGGGTCACTGATGGTTTATTACCAACCTATATTAAACAGTTTATCATAGGCAGGTAAGGTAACAATGAACAGGTTACAAAAGCAGGCTATGCATCAGAATAGGAGCATACATTAACAGTAGCAAAATCTAATGCAAGCAGGAGAATAGAATGGGCGATATCTGGATGCTCAAGGGGGAGGGGCTTGCCTGGTTGCTCTGGCAAGAGAGAGGGATCGTCAACGGGCTGCTCGTCGGTAGTGTAGTTGTATCCAGGTGCAGCATCGTCGGTCTCGGCGTCTATCGAGAGAGAAGGAGGGGGAGAGAAACAATAAATCCACGGCAAAAACGCAAACAATATGTATGACAGGTCTAAATGATATGCCGGGGTGTTCTACTGCCTAACTAAATGATTTAGTTAATTTAGGAATTTATTCGGATTTATTTAATTTAAGTTGGGCACTATTCATTTATCGAAATCGGTCTAAAAGTTCAATGTTCATATAGCTAGAGGCATCTGACAGGAATACAGAGGGCGTATTCGGGTTCGTATCGGAATTCTGAGCAAGTTTCATGTATAAAGTATTTTCATCGGAGTTACGGATTATTTAATACGATTTTCTAAAGTTTTAATCAATTCCTGGAATTTAATTATTTATTTAAATTAAATATTATCCGAAACAGGGTATGCTGATGTCATCATGACGTCAGCAGTCAACCTGACATGTGGGTCCCACCTGTCATACTCTCTCCAGTTAATTAGTGATTAACTAATTAATTATTGTTTAATTAAACTAATTAACTAATTAGATTAACCTAATCAGGGTTAATTAAATTAATTAATTAACTAATTAATTAATTAATTAATTAATTTTATTAATTCATTTTATTTTCCTTTTCTTTTTTTTAAAAAAATGTTTTATGGTCATGGGCCCATTCTATCAGCGGCACAGGGGCTTCGGCCCCACCTGTTTGTGGCGCGAGAGGCCACAGCAGGCGCGGGCGCGGCGCGCGGGCGCAGGGGCGCAGCGACGGGCAGGCTCGAGCGGGCGCGGGGCGGCGCGAGCAGCGGCAGCGCAGAGGGCAGTGCGGGCGAGTGGGGCGCGCACGGGGCGAGGGAGGCCGAGAGCGGCGGGCGGGCGCTGGCGCGGCGCAGGGGCGGGCGCGGTCCAGTGCGGGAGCGAGGGAGGGAGAGGAGGCCGGAGCCTCACCGGCGTTCGTGGGAAGAGGGGGCGGCGAGGCTCGGTTGAGCCGTCGAGGGGGAGGACGAGGGAGATGGCGACGCGGACAGGGAGGCGGTCCGGCGAGGCGGCGGCGTCGGCGACGTGCGGTGACGGGCGCGGGGTCGAGCGCGGCGTCGAGCGCGGCGAGGCGAGCGCGGGGGCTCGGACCGATCCAGAAATGGATCGGGGGGGAGCGAGGGGAGGGAATGGGTGTCGGTGGGGGGGTTAGGGTTTCGGGGGTGGCCGGAGTAGGCCATATAGGGGGAAGGGGTGGGCCGGCCAGCTGGGCTATGGCCCAGTTGGGCCAGGGGGGGTTTCTCTGTTTATTTTTTTGTCTTGTTTTCTTTTTATCTTTTTCTTTTATTTATTCTTATTTCCTGTTTTGTAATTAGTTAGGCCTCAAAATGATTTTTGTAAAATATGGCATTTGCTCCATTAATTACTAGGCATTGTCTACCACTGCCAAAAATTGGTTTGGAGACAAATGGGGTTCACACAATTTTTATAATAAATAAAATGTATTAATCCTTGCTGTTTTGGTAATGTTAGAGCAACCTAATTAATTTATTAATTGTTAGTTACAATTTTAGAATAGTCTCTAGAATATTTGTTATTTATTGAACATTTTAGTTTCTATGTTGGACAACTTTTATTTTCCACTTTCATTTAAATATTGAATTTGAGTTAGGAGTTGAAATGCAATATGATGCTAATGATGATCATGCACTGTTAAACTTGCTGACTTGTCATTATCAAAAGTGATTACTGTGGCTAATGACATGGGGTGTTACAATTCTCCTCATCTATCAAGAATTCTCATCCCGAGAATTAAGAGGAAGACTGAAAGAAAGAGGGGTATTCTTCGCGATGACGATCCTCGCGTTCCCAAGTGGCTTCATCTTCAGAATGATTCGACCACTGAACCTTGAGGAATTTGATTGACTTCTGACGAGTTCGACGCTCAGCTTGATCAAGAATACGGATGGGATATTCTAGATAAGACAGATCTTCCCGTAATTCAAGTATTTCGTGATCCACAGCTCGAATAGGATCCTTGAAGCAGCGACGGAGTTGGGATACATGAAAGACATCATGTACTTGTGAAAGATTTGGCGGCAATTGCAATTGATATGCCACTTCTCCTCGACGGGCAAGAATACGGAACGGGCCAATGTAGCGAGGAGCTAACTTGCCTTTGATTCCGAACCGATGAGTGCCTTTCAACGGAGTGACGCGAAGGTAAGCTTGCTCGCCAGGTTGATAGACCATTTCCTGGTGCTTTCGGTCATAGTGGCTCTTCTGACGAGACTGAGCAGTTTTCAGATGTTCACGGACAATGCGGACTTGTTCTTCTGCTTGTTGGATAATGTCCGGTCTGACGAGTGAGCCTTCCCCAGTTTCTGACCAATTCAGAGGGGTTCGACACTTACGTCCGTAAAGAACTTCAAACGGTGCCATCTTCAGACTAGCTTGATAGCTATTGTTGTAAGAGAATTCGGCATACGGGAGAGATTCCTCCCATTTCTTGCCCAAGGAGATGAGGCAAGCTCGAAGCATATCTTCGAGCACTTGATTAACTCGTTTAACTTGACCCTGTGACTGAGGGTGAAAGGCAGTGCTGAAAGATAGATGAGTTCCCATAGCTTCTTGGAAACTATTCCAGAATCTGGAGGTGAAGAGGCTGCCAAGATCAGAACTGATCTCCAACGAAACACCGTGGAGTGACACAATTCAGGAAACATACAAGTCTGCTAACTGGCTAGCAGTGATTGTCTCCTTAACTGGAAGAAAGTGAGCAACCTTGGAGAATCGGTAAAAGACGACAAAAATAGCATCATGGCCCTTTTGAGATCTGGGAAAACCAGTAATGAAATCCATTTGGACCTTGTCCCATTTCCATTCAGGAATTTCAAGGGGTTGCAGAGTTCCAGCAGGCCTTTGATGTTCTGCTTTAATGCGTCGGCAGACGTCACACTCAGAAACATAACGAGCAATATCTCGCTTCATATTAGGCCACCAGTATCTCTGATAAATGTCACGGTACATCTTTGTGCTACCAGGATGAATTGACAGAGGAGTGTCATGAGCTTCTTTCATAACGTGTTCTCTCTCATCCTTGAACTTGGGTACGAAGAGACGGTGTTGGAAGAATAGGATCCCATCATCATCAAGATGGAATTCCGACGGTTTTCCTTTTTTGAGGTATCGCTTGATCCTTTCAACTTCAGAGTCATACCGTTGTATAGTCTTAATGTTGTGCTCTAAATCTGGTTCGACAACCAGGGTATTGAGATAACCCTGTGGAACAATATGGAGGTTCAACTTGCGAAGCTCTTCATAAAGCAGAGGTTGTGCTTCCTGAACCATAAGGTTGCTGCAATAAGCCTTGCGACTCAAAGCATCGGCCATTACATTAGCCTTGCCAGGGGTGTATGAGATATTCATATCATAATCGATAATTGTTTCGAGCCATCTTTGTTGACGAAGGTTCAGATCTGGTTGAGTATATAGGTACTTCAAACTTTGATGATCCGTATATATCTCGCAACGATTACCGAGAAGGTAATGTCGCCATAGCTTCAGAGCATAAATAACCACAGAAAGTTCAAGGTCATGCATTGGATAATTTTCTTCATGAGGACACAATTGTCGAGAGGCATAAGCAATCACTTTACACTCTTGCATTAGGACAAAGCCTAATCCTTGATGAGATGCATCACAGTATATCACGAAATCTTTTTGGGAATCCGGGGGCGCTAGCACTGGGGCAGATGTTAACTTATCTTTTAGTGTCTGAAAGCTTTCTTGACATTTTTCTGTCCACTCAAATTTAACACCTTTGTGGAGCAGATTCGTCAATGGTTTTGCAATCTTGGAAAAATTCTCAACATTTTGACGGCAATAACTAGCGAGTCCGAGAAAACTTCTGACTTGCTTGACATTCTTCGGGGGAGTCCAATCAAGAATAGCTTGAACTCGTTCAGGGTTAACAGCAATGCCATCCTTGGAAATCACATGACCAAGATAGGTCACTTCAGAACGCCAGAATTCACACTTGGAGAATTTAGCATACAACTGATGTTCTCGTAGCTTTTCCAATACAAGCCGAAGATGTTCGGTGTGTTCTTCTTCATTCTTGGAATATATAACGATATCATCTAAATAAACCACGACGAGTTTGTCGAGGTAATCCATGAAGATATAGTTCATCAACCGGGAGAAGGTTGCTGGAGCATTTGTTAAGCCAAAAGACATAACGGTGTACTCATAAGAGCCATATTGAGTAACAAAGGCAGTCTTCGGGATATCCTCTTCACGAACATGGATCTGATGATAACCCAACCTCAAGTCGAGTTTCGAGAAGACAGAGGATCCAGCAAGCTGATCATAAAGATCATTGATCTGGGGTAGTGGGTATTTATTCTGGATTATGGCTTGGTTAATGGGCCGATAATCCTGAACCAATCGGTTAGTTCCATCCTTCTTCTTAACGAAGAGTGAAGGTGCTCCCCAAACAGAGGAACTGGGGCGGATGAAACCTTTCCTAAGTGACTTGTCGATTTCTTCCTTAAGCTCAAGAAGGTGGTGCGGAGGCATCTTATAAGGACGCTTGGCAATAGGGACAGTGCCAGGCTTCAAGTCAATGACAAACTCGACAGCTCTAGCCGGGGGTATTCCTGGAAGATCTTCTGGAAAGACGTCCAGAAAATCTCGAACGATAGGAACGTTCTCGATCCCTTCTAGAGGTGAGGCGTTCAAAGCATTCAGAACATATATCTGAGCTTCAGCATCCCGTGTAATGCGGGCGGTATAATTCACTATCTCATCGGAGGGGTGAAGAAGTTGGATAACTTTAGTGGCACAATTGATCGAAGCAATGTGAGCTTTCAACCAATCCATTCCGAGAATGAGGTCTATAGTGGAAGACTTCAGGATAATAGGTGAGGCAAAGAATTCGAATCCCTCGATTTCAACAGGGACATTGTGTGCCATCAAAGTGGTTTGACACTGGCCTCCAGGGGTGCGGATAACTACTGGCAGGTTCATTTTTTCGAATGCAATGTCATGAGATAATGCAAATGCTTCTGACATGAATGAATGCGTTGCTGCTGAATCAAATAATACAGAAGCGGGTAGTGAGTTAACGAGAAGGGTACCCATCACAGTAGCAGGTTGATCCTGGACTTCTTCAATATCAATGTTGTAAGCGTGTCCACGACCATGTGCAGCAGACCCAGTATTATAGTTGCGGGTCTGATTGTTGCCACGACCATTGCCACGGCCAGTACGAGGGAAAGCCAACTGATTCTGAGTCTGGCGGTAGTCCTTATCTTGGTGACCTGGTTTGCGGCACTTGAAGCACAGACCATCTTCAGGACGAAGAGGAGCATTGTTTTGAATAGCTTGAGCCGTTGGCTGCCTCGGCGGTGGAGGAGGCAGACGTGGTGCAGCATAGTTGTTCTTTGGCGCAGAGGTATTTGGACGGAACGCATTGTTGGGAATCCAGACTCTACGCTTCTGTGCTGAGCCCGAAGATGAGCCAGCATCACGATAGCGCTTCTGCGAGTCCTTATGCTTCATCTGAGCGGTCTCAACCAAAATAGCCTTATTGACAAGAGTTGAAAAGTCGTTGAAGTCTTGAGCAGCAAGGGCAAGCTCGAGGTCTGGGTGGAGTCCAATACGAAACTTCTCTTGTCTACGGGCATCCATGGCGATGTCTTCTTCAGCATAGCGGGAGCGGTCAAGAAATTCCCGCTGATAAGCTTCGACAGTCTTGTTGCCCTGAGTGAGGTTACGGAACTGGGTCTTCATCCGTTCCATTATTGCCTGAGGGATATAACGGGCACGAAAAGCAGCCTGGAATTCATATCAGGTAACCGCTGTTCCAACAGGCAGCGTACGCTTGTGTGTGTCCCACCATTGAGCAGCGGGGCCCTTTAAGAAAAAGGCCGCGAAGTTGACGAAGTTGGCAGGGGCGACATTAGCAGACTCCATCTCGTGAGTGATGTCGCGGAGCCAGTCATCAGCATCCAGTGGCTTGTCAGAGTTGCGGAACTGAGTTGGGTTAAGTCGCATAAACTCTGTCAAAGTTATTGAAGCTGGGTTCTGGTTCTGGTTGTTCTGATGCGGAAACTGAGCCATGATTCCAGTCATGAACTGGCGGTTAAGCTCAAACTGTTGCATCATAGCTGCCATATAGTCTGGCGGTGGTGGGCGTTCAGGGGTACCACGACCACGACCACCTGGTCTAACCATCCTGCTAAGTATCAACCGGGGGTAGTTTAGTAAAAGCAATGGCGAGTGTTTAGCGACAAGCATGATGTAACTCGACAACAATTAAGTAGTGTAACAGATACATAACAGTAGTTGATTAAGACATACAGATCCATACACAGAGTCGGGTACATGCGGATAGCATAACGGCACAAATTCAAAAGCTAGACATACTAGGCGGCGCGCAGGCACGCGGTAAGGAAGTACACAACGAGACATAGCAAAGGCTACATCAACGTCGAAGAAAACCACTGAAACAGGGTAACTGCAAGTGCGGACGATGAATGTTCATCGCGGAAGGATCCTGCGCTCCATGTGCACTCTGATGCAGAATCCGGTCTCGAGCTGTAAGAAGAGGTCCACGTGCAGGTGTGTGACCTCCAACAGCAGGCCAATCAATACCAGCATACATCTGAGTCCTGCGCGGATAAAGGATGTGCTCAGGATGTATCCCTGCGTGAACAGCGGGTAGCAACTGTGTCATAGCATCGTAGAGACGTGCTCGAGTGGCAACCAACTCGACAGCAAGAGCCCGAACAGTGCGATCCAGAGCCTGAGTGCACTGAATCAGAACACGCGGGTCATAGCGACGAGGCTCGTGCGGGGCACAGATAGCTGTGTAGTATCCAGTAGCATCTCCAGCAGGGGCATAAGAAATGTATCGGAACACAGAGTCATCCAAGATATCGCTGAACTGTCCTCGGAGACGTGCGATGGCAGAGTAGGCGGCATCATGAACTGCCATCTCAATCGCCACGCCGATACCGTCGTAAAGGTGTAGCTCAGTGTGTGAGTCATCTTGCCGATCATAGATACGAACATCAGCATGGTACTACTCCTGGTTGAACTCGCGGTAATCCTCGTAGACCATGTACTCGGGGTACCAGCGGTAGCCAAGTCTGGTCATGAGAGCGATCAGAACAGCTGGAAACCCAGGGGCATCACGAGCCCAAGTGCGAAGCACAAGCTGTGTCGTACGACGTGGTGGAAACAAACGATCCATCTGAAACAGAGGAAATTCAGGATTGTCAAATGACAATGAGAAGTTTAATACAACTCGGAGAGAAAGGTTAAACAAAACAATGGAAAGGAAAATGATTATCAGACTAATCAGATCAATGACAGGGAAATCACACAGATATCCAGCTCTTCGGGTAGACGAGATTTATGAGATCCTAAGTGTCAGCGTTAGTAAAATTAATTTAACCCGAATAGAAGAGAGATCAGAGTCCCAGAGTATAGACGAGGAATAAAAGATCCTAATACCACCCAGTTGGCGACGTGGGCCCGTAAGCCACACAGCCATGTTAGTAAAAGTTTTTCAATGACTAGACTCAACTTCGGCCATGGAGTTTGGAAGGGGGATTCCTACAGGCAGTCGGCTCTGATACCAACTTGTGCCGCCCCCGGCTCAATCGTGTACTAATCATACACGCAAACATGCACGATCAATCACAGGGACTCACGGGAAGATATCACAACACAACTCTAACACAAATTAAACTGAGATCCACAATATTACAGGCCAGGGATCCGAAGATCCGAATACATAAGTCAGTCATACAAATATTATCTGAGTACAGACATAGTTAGACAAGTTTTGCCTTAAGAAGGCTAGCACAAACAATGACACTAGATCGAAAGGCGTTGGCCTCCTGCCTGGGAGCCTCCGATCCTACTCCTGGTCGGCTGGCTCAATCCAGTAATACGTGCCCTCTGGACCCTCCTGGTAGTAAGCTCCTGAGGTGGCATCTGGCTCCGGGGCTCCATCGTCTGATGTATCATCAAAGTGGGATATGGGGAAAAGAGAAAGTAAAGCAACCGTGAGTACTCATCCGAAGTACTCAGCAAGCAAGGATCTATACTACATATGCAACATTATCAATGGAGAAAGGCTGTATATGTGGACTGGGCTACAGAAATGCCAGAATAGAGAGAAGGCCTAGTCCTATCGAAGACTAGCATCTTCCTGAAGCCATCATCTTGCAGCAGTAGAAGAGAGTAGAATAGCATTATATTTAGCAAACATGTTGAAGCAAAGCCTAGAGATCCTTCCTCGACTCCCAGCGAGAAAGCGATCCCGAAGCTTCAATTAAGTAACAAGTATCCAGTTCAAGTAGTAGATCGGTCTACACAAACTGAGCGTCCTTTACCGTAGGACCGGCTATCGATAGATCATTCATCCCTGTAGGGGTGCACTACTGTTACCCAACACGCTCGATCAACTCTGGCCGGACACACTTGCTGGTTAATGCCCGGCCTCGGTAGATCAACACGAAGCAACGCCCTACCTAGGCTCGGCAGAGAGGTCAGCACGCCGGACTAACCTATGCACCCAGAGGTCTTGGGCCATCGCCTTGGGCACCCTGCGTGTTGCGTGGCTGGCTGGGGTGCAGGCGCGACACTGAACTCGTCAGTGAAGTATCCAGCCCAGTCCCGGCGATCAGCCCGCACGGTGAATCATGACGTCAGACGAGCTTTCGGGAGAAACGTACATCGCAGAGGGCCCCATAACCATTATCCCGCGTGGTGGTAGTGCGTATACGGCACGTCGACCCACTCAGATCACAAACCCAAATCCAATAGGCTCAATTAGTATCACGCGGAGACAATCAGAGTTCCTGAAGCTCCGCCACAATATCACACTCGAGTGCCCTTCCGGCACACTCGACATCATAGATCCCCAGCGGGTACCCACCAGGGTGGACCCACATGTAACAAAGGTCAAAGTAACCGTGTGGTCATAACATCAAGGGGGAAACCCGAGGAATCACCCTCGGCGGATTCCACTCGACGAAATCATCAGGGTGAACAGATGAGGCATCACCCTCGAGGTTCACACTGAGGGGTTGCACGACAGAGTCGTATCAGAAGTGGAGAAGGAGGAATCACCCTCGATGACCACGACCGAACAGCTACACTGCAGAGTATTCATCAGGAGTACGTTACGAGGTATCACCCTCGGCACTCGATAGTAACTAAGCAGAGTCGTACAACTAAGGGGGTGTGAGGTGAGGTGTCGGTCTCTGGTCGACGATCACATTGATCTAGTCGTCGATAATCAAGCAGGGGCGACAAGGGTAAGGTGGTGGGGTCACTGATGGTTCATTACCAACCTATATTAAACAGTTTATCATAGGCAGGTAAGGTAACAATGAACAGGTTACAAAAGCAGGCTATGCATCAGAATAGGAGCATACATTAACAGTAGCAAAATCTAATGCAAGCAGGAGAATAGAATGGGCGATATCTGGATGCTCAAGGGGGGGGGGGGGGGGGGCTTGCCTGGTTGCTCTGGCAAGAGAGAGGGATCGTCAACGGGCTGCTCGTCGGTAGTGTAGTCGTATCCAGGTGCAGCGTCGTCGGTCTCGGTGTCTCTCGAGAGAGAAGGAGGGGGAGAGAAACAATAAATCCACGGCAAAAACGCAAACAATATGTATGACAGGTCTAAATGATATGCCGGGGTGTTCTACTGCCTAACTAAATGATTTAGTTAATTTAGGAATTTATTTGGATTTATTTAATTAAAGTTGGGCACTATTCATTTATCGAAATCGGTCTAAAAGTTCAATGTTCATATAGCTAGAGGCATCTGACAAGAATACGGAGGCGTATTCGGGTTCGTATCGGAATTCTGAGCAAGTTTCATGTATAAAGTATTTTCATCGGAGTTATGGATTATTTAATATGATTTTCTAAAGTTTTAATCAATTCCTGGAATTTAATTATTTATTTAAATTAAAGATTATCCGAAACAGGGTATGCTGATGTCATCATGACGTCAGCAGTCAACCTGACATGTGGGTCCCACCTGTCATACTCTGTCTAGTTAATTAGTGATTAACTAATTAATTATTGTTTAATTAAACTAATTAACTAATTAGATTAACCTAATCAGGGTTAATTAAATTAATTAATTAACTAATTAATTAATTATTAATTTTATTAATTCATTTTATTTTCCTTTTCTTTTTTTTAAAAAATGTTTTATGGGTGTGGGCCTGTTTTGTCAGCGGCACAGGGGCTTCGGCCCCACCTGTCTGTGGCCCGAGAGGCCACAGCGGGCGCAGGCGCAGGGGCGCGGCGAAGGGCAGGCGCGAGCAGCGGCAGCGCAGGGGGCAGTGCGGGCCAGCGGGGCGCGCACGGGGCGAGGGAGGCCGAGAGCGGCGGGCGGGCGCTGGCGCGGCGCAGGGCGTGCGAGCGCGCGCGGCGAGCGAGGCGAGGCGCGCGGCGCAGGGGCGGGCGCGGTCCGGTGCGGGAGCGAGGGAGGGAGAGGAGGCCGGAGCCTCACCGGCGTTCGTGGGAAGAGGGGGCGGCGAGGCTCGGTGGAGCCATCGAGAGGGAGGACGAGGGAGACGGCGACGCGGATGGGGAGGCGGTCCGGCGAGGCGGCGGCGTCAGCGACGTGCGATGACGGGCGCGGGGTCGAGCACGGCGAGGCGAGCGCGGGGGCTCGGCCCGATCCAGAAATGGATCGTGGGGGAGCGAGGGGGGGGGAATGGGTGTCGGTGGGGGGGGTTAGGTTTTCGGGGGTGGCCGGGGTAGGCCATATAGGGGGAAGGGGTGGGCCGGCCAGCTGGGCTATGGCCCAGTTGGGCCAGGGGGGCTTCTCTGTTTATTTTTTTGTCTTGTTTTCTTTTTATCTTTTTCTTTTATTTATTCTTATTTCCTGTTTTGTTATTAGTTAGGCCTCAAAATGATTTTTGTAAAATATGGCATTTGCTCCATTAATTACTAGGCATTGTCTACCACTGCCAAAAATTGGTTTGGAGACAAATGGGGTTCACACAAATTTTATAATAAATAAAATGTATTAATCCTTGCTGTTTTGGTAATGTTAGAGCCACCTAATTAATTTATTAATTGTTGGTTACAATTTTAGAATAGTCTCTGGAATATTTGTTATTTATTGAACATTTTAATTTCTATGTTGGACAACTTTTATTTTCCACTTTTATTTAAATATTGAATTTGAGTTAGGAGTTGAAATGCAATATGATGCTAATGATGATCATGCACTGTTAAACTTGCTGACTTGTCATTATCAAAAGTGATTACTGTGGCTAATGACATGGGGTGTTACACGCGCCGTGATTTTGTTAGTGTTCTAGGCTCGCGTCTCTAGTACGGTCTAGCCTAGGACCAGCACAGTACCGTCGTTGAGCATTTATTCAACTTTGTATCTCTGAATTGATTATTGCTGACCCTTTTTTCTACCATATTATAAGCCTTCCCAGCTCCACATACATCTACGTCGTGCATTTGACTCTCCCTGGTAATCGATCTATCCAAGCTTTGAGAGTTTTGACTACAACGGTTGCCGATCACCACCTGCTGCTTGGTAAGAACTGGTAAGAATTTAAGATTCGCTTGACGGATTTGTGACTTTCCACAACACCATCACCACTTCCTAGCAATCTATAGGATCATATTCTTGTGTTTTTCTCTTGCTGCTAACCATGCCAGGTTCACAAGCGAATGAGCTAGACTGGGAGAACATGACGAACAAGGAGCTCCATGATAAATTCCAGGAAATGTTGGGTCAACAGGTGGAAGACGCGATGGCCAGTTTTGGCAAGGCATTAGCGAAGATTGATGACATTGAGAAGACAATTGACAACAAGTTGGATGCCAAGTTCGCTGAAGTGTTTGCGTGTCTAAGTCCACCTACTGTCGCTACTGCACCATTGCAACAACAACAACAACCACCTCCACGTCGCAAAACAGCCCTCCGCCGAGCGATCCGTGTTCCTCTTGAGCCTGGCCAAACTTCTGGTGCCGCTGCTATTGCTGTTGATGCTTCTGTGGCTCATGCTGCTGCTGCGGAGGAGGATGATTATGCGGGCGATTATGAGGATGAGGTTGATCAAAATCAGAACTACGTGCAACCACCAGCACCAGGTCGTCCACATGCAAATAATCGCAATGGTAGGCCTACACCACCACCTCAGGTACGAGATCATGACCATCTTCCTAAACTAAAATTGAATATTCCATCATTTGAGGGTAGATATGTTCCTGATATATATCTTACTTCGGAATTGGAAACTGAACAATGTTTTAAATGTTTACAATATCCCGAGGAAAGACGTGTTGCTGCTGCTGTTTATGCTTTCACTAGTTTTGCATGTGTTTGGTGGTCTGAACATTGTAGATTATATCCTATTCTAGCTACTTGGGATGCTTTGAAAACTTCTATGCATACTCATTGGGTTCCACCGTATTATCAACGTGAATTACTTCAGAAATTGCAGCGTTTAAGACAAGGAAAAAATTCTGTAGAGGAATATAATCAGGAATTGCAAACTGCCATGATTAGATGTGGTATTGTTGTGGATAACGAAGCTATGCTTGCATGTTTTATGGGTGGATTAAATAGAGAGATTCAGACCATTTTAGAGTATAAGGAGTATAATAATATCACTCGTTTATTCCATCTTGCTTGCAAAGCTGAACGTGAAGTGCAGGATCGACAGGCATTGGCGCGAACTAACTTTTCTGCAGGTCGACCTTCATCATGGACATCGCGTGCATCCTCTACTTCAACACATTCTGCTGCACCGGCACCTCCGTCAGCTGCCACCCCCAGCCGTGATACAAGAAAGTAGGCACAACCACCACTATCTGCCAAGAGCACACCTGTCGGGCCTGCGCAGAGCTCTTCTTCATCCATGGCATCAACAGGGCACACACATGATATTATTTGTCATCGTTGTAAGGGTAGAGGTCATTTTGCGAGAGAATGCATATCTCCACGTGTTATGATTGCCACTAAGGATGGTGGGTATGAGTCCACTAGTGACTATGATGAGGAGACTTTGGCTCTCATTACAAGTGAAGAACATGGTGGAGATGATTCTGATCATGAGACGCAATACATGGCTGCTGAAGATGCTGACAGGTATGAAAGTTTAGTTGCTCAATGTGTTTTGAGTGTGCAGGTCACACAAGCTGAGCAAAATCAGAGGCATAATTTGTTCCATACAAAGGGAGTTGTGAAGGAACGTTCTGTTCGCGTCATCATAGATGGAGGGAGCTGCAACAACTTGGCTAGCATGGAGATGGTGGAGAAGCTATCTCTCACCACAAGACCACATCCACATCCTTACAGCATTCAATGGTTCAACAACAGCGGCAAGGTTAAGGTAACATGTATTTGTTCGTGTGCATTTTATTATCTGTACATATCCTGATTATGTTGATTGTGATGTGGTACCCATGCAAGCATGTTCCTTATTACTTGGTAGACCATGACAATTTGATAAAAATTCTGCACACCATGGTCGAAACAATTAGTATACTATTGTTCATAAGGATAAACATATTACTTTGCTTCCTATGTCTCCTGATTCCATTTTGAAAGATGATATTAATAGAGCTAATAAAGCAAAACAAGAAAAAAATAAGAGTGAAAATCAGATTGTGGCAAAAGAATTTGAGCAACAAATGAAGCCTAATAATAAACCATCTACTGTTGCTTCTGAAATTAAATTGAAAAGTGCATGTTTACTTGCCACCAAATCTGATCTTGATGATATAGATTTCAGCAAATCTGTTTGCTATGCTTTTGCGTGCAAAGATGCATTATTTTTATTCGAGGACGTGCCTTCCTCTTTGCCTCCTGCTGTCATTACCATTTTGCAGGAGTTCGTTGACGTCTTTCCACAAGACGTGCCACCGGGATTACCACCTATTCGCGGGATTGAGCCTCAAATTGACTTAATTCCTGGTGCATCGCTACCCAACCGTGCACCATACCGTACCAATCCAGAGGACACGAAGGAGATTATGCGTCAAGTACATGAGCTGCTCGATAAAGGTTATATACGCGAATCCCTTAGTCCTTGTGCTGTTCCTATTATACTAGTGCCGAAAAAGGATGGTACATCGCGTATGTGTGTTGATTGTAGATGCATTAATAATATCACTATCCGTTATCATCATCCTATTCCTAGGCTAGATGATATGCTTGATGAATTGAGTGGCTCTACAATATTCTCCAAAGTTAATTTGCGTAGTGGATACCATCAAATTTGTATGAAATTAGGAGATGAATGGAAAACATCATTTAAAACTAACTTTGGATTATATGAGTGGTTAGTCATGCCTTTTGGGTTAACTAATGCACCTAGTACTTTCATGAGATTAATGAACGAAGTTTTACGTGCTTTCATTGGACGATTTGTGGTAGTTTACTTTGATGATATACTGATTTATAGCAGATCTTTGGAGGAACATTTGGAACATTTACGTGTTGTTTTTATTGCTCTACGTGATGCACGTTTGTTTGGTAACCTTCGGAAGTGCACCTTTTGCACCGACTGAGTATCTTTTCTTGGCTATGTTGTTACTCCACAGGGAATTGAAGTTGATATAGCCAAGATTGAAGCTATTGAGAGTTGGCCGCAGCCCAAAACGGTCACATAAGTGAGGAGTTTTCTTGGCCTCGCTAGTTTTATAGGCGTTTTGTGAGAGATTTCAGCACCATTGCTGCACCTCTCAATGAGCTTACAAAGAAGGATGTGCCTTTTGTTTGGGGTACCGCACAGGAAGAAACCTTCACGGTATTGAAAGATAAGTTGACACATGCTCCATTACTCCAACATCCTGATTTTAATAAGACTTTTGAGCTTGAATGTGATGCTAGTGGAATTGGATTAGGAGGTGTATTATTACAAGATGGCAAACCTGTTGCATATTTTTCTAAAAAATTGAGTGTGCCTAGTCTGAATTATTCTACTTATGATAAGGAATTATATGCTCTTGTTCGGACTTTGGAAACATGGCAACATTATTTATGGCCCAAAGAATTTGTTATTCATTCTGATCATGAATCTTTGAAACATATTAAAATCAAGCAAAACTGAACCACAAACATGCTAAATGGGTTGAATTCATTGAGACTTTCCCTTATGTCATTAAACACAAGAAGGGTAAAGAAAATGTTATTGCTGATGCATTGTCTCGTCGTTATACTATGCTTTCACAACTTGACTTTAAAATATTTGGTTTGGAAACCATCAAAGATCAATATGTGCATGATGTTGAATTTAAAGATGTATTGCAGAATTGTAAAGAAGGGAGAACATGGAACAAGTTCGTTGTTAATGATGGATTTGTGTTTTGTGCTAACAAGCTATGCATTCCAGCTAGCTCCGTTCGTCTTTTGTTGTTGCAGGAGGCACATGGAGGAGGATTAATGGGACACTTTGGCGTGAAGAAGACAGAGGATGTACTTGCTACATATTTCTTTTGGCCAAAGATGAGACGGGATGTTGAGCGTTTTGTTGCTCGCTACACTACATGTCAAAAAGCTAAGTCATGACTCAATCCTCATGGTTTATATATGCCTTTTCCTATACCTAGTGTTCCATGGGAGGATATATCTATGGACTTTGTTTTGGGTTTACCTAGAACAAAGAAGAGGAGGGATAGCATATTTGTTGTTGTGGATAAATTCTAAAAAATGGCACACTTTATACCATGTCATAAAAGCGATGATGCTGCTAATGTTGCTGATTTGTTCTTTCGTGAAATTATTCGCTTACATGGTGTGCCAAATACAATTTTTCAGATTGCGATACTAAATTTCTTAGCCACTTTTGGAGATGTTTATGGCCTAAGTTGGGGAATAAACTGCTTTTTAGTACTACATGTCATCCCCAAACTGATGGACAAACTAAAGTAGTCAATAGAACTTTGTCTACTATGCTTAGGGCTGTTTTGAAGAATAACAAGAAAATGTGGGAAGAATGCTTGCCTCATATTGAATTTGCTTATAATCGTTCGCTGCATTCTACTACTAAGATGTGCCCTTTTGAGATTGTGTATGGTTTTCTACCTCGTACACCTATTGATTTGTTGCCTCTTCCATCTTCGGAGAAGGTTAATTTTGATGCTAAACAATGTGCTGAATTGATCTTAAAAATGCATGAGTTAACTAAGGAGAACATTGAGCGTATGAATGCTAAATGTAAATTTGCTGGGGATAAGGGTAGAAAACATGTTGTGTTTGCACCTGGAGATCTTGTTTGGTTACATTTGCGTAAGGATAGATTTCCTGATTTGTGCAAATCAAAGCTAATGCCACGTGCTGATGGTCCTTTTAAGGTGTTAGAGAAAATAAATGATAATGCATATAAACTTGAGCTGCCTGCAGATTTTGGGGTTAGTCCCACTTTTAACATTGCAGATTTGAAGCCTTATTTCGGTGAGGAAGATGAGCTTCCATCGAGGACGACTTCATTTCAAGAAGGGGAGGATGATGAGGACATTAATACCATTGTTACACCCACAGCCCCTACTGCTACATATACTGCACCAGTTACTAGAGCTCACGCACGCCAATTAAATTATCAGGTATTTTCGTTTCTTGGTAATGATTCTAATGTTCATGAGAATATGATGCTGCCTAAATTGGTTACATTTGTTTTGTTTACAAATGAAGGGCCTAGCATGGAAAATAGGGATGAAAATTGGAGCAAGATCAAGCATGGAGATGATGGCATGCGCAAGGGGAACAAAACTGGAGTTTCAAGTGATGATTTCAGGACTTTGAAGCCACCATAATGAGTGAATGAAGGCTTGGACAAAATATACAAGATGGCACTTTCTAAATTTTGTCCAGAGGCTATTATAGGTGCTCCGCCACCTTATTTTTGGGCCAGGCCCATGTAATTTCGAAATACTTGAGTATAGGCTGTTTTTAAAGTCCGTATGTTTGGGGAAACAAGAGTTAGGGTTGGTTTCGGACCCCTCCTCCAAGGGTCACAAAATTTCCCCCTCTTCCTCCATATATACAACCCTTAGGGCGTCGTTTAGACTTTGGGTTTTCTTTAGATTAAAAGTTCGCCATAGCTGCAACTTCGCGTACTTCATTTGTGTTCAACGACCAGACCAAGACGTCACAGAACCCCACCTTGATCAATAAAGCTTTCATCTTATATTCGCAATATCCAGATTGCAATCTTAGTTTCTTACTTGTTCTTCGTTTGCTTGCAGGAAATAGACCTTCGTGGTTAGGTTGATCGTGCTCCGGCGTGGTCAATAACCTCTCGGAGTTGGTTTAGCGATTGCTAAGGCGCGACATCCTCGCACGGTCGTAGTTGGATCGTCAAAGTCTACTCCTCCGAAATGATAACTACCATCTCATTGAAAGACGGGACACCTTTACCTCTATCAGCTTTCTAATCTCTACCTATAGTTTTACTAGTTCGTATACATGTATTATTATATTGAAAATACGTAAAGTTCCCTATTCATATTTACATCCTTATTTTTTGTTATTGTTTTCCCTCCCAGCGCTGACTTTTTTACCACTGGTTTTCCCTAAAAACCAACTCAATTGTCCCACGTCTTATTAGCTTACAAAAATAAAACAATTTTTTTTGGGCAAATCAATAAGTTCTTAAAAAATAAATGTTTGTCATTTCTGGATTAAAACAGTTCGGACTCCACCGAAATATGCAAAATTAGGTTGAACTTTTGACCGTGGTCCTGGGCAGAAAATGGGTTGTAATAAATTCCTTAAGAATTAGCAAATGGGCTGCAAATTATTAAAAAATAGCAAATGGTCTCTATGTTGTCTGCCACAGATTTGGAGGCTGACTTGTGGGCCTACTAAGTTCATGCGTACACAAGGTTTCTTAAAAAAAAGAAACTTAGTCAACAATCGACTCTACCAGCGTCAGACCGTTAGATGTCAATCCAACGGCAATCGTGCTTCTTCAGTCTCTGATCTTCCTGCTCCAGCCACCCAAACCAGCGCCAGCAGAACCGCCTGCTCCTGCCTCCCGTGGCCGGCTATGCTGCCAGGCAGGCCTCACAGCCCCACCCTACTCGCATCCTTGGCCTGGCCATCCCTCTACTCACCCACACATCCTATTATTCTCTGGCGACGGCAGCCTCATAGTGCAACCGAACCAGTAAACCCTCGTACCCACTCCGCGTGGGAAACAACTGCCGAGTTTTCCTCGGCTCCAGGTCATTCCCTTACTTGGCCTCGTTGTCATCCACCGCCTTGGTGCTCTCGGCACGGCGTGGTCAATGAACAACATCCATCGGAAGAGGACTGTACGTGGAGAGGCTGACAGCTGGGTCCACGGCCACACGCACGGAAGTGCCTCCTTATTACGCGCAAAATAATGATTCCTCCACCTGACATCGGAGACCCACCGGAAGGGCCTCTGTATTTCGAGAAAAAAACATTCCCCCCGCTGATAGCACAAGGAAGTGCCTCCAGCTATATCTTCGCATGGCAGCACAGCTCGGACCCACCAGCTATATCTTCGCACGCAAGGAAGTGCCTCCTTATTACACACAAAAAACATGAATACCCCCGATGCTAGGTGGGACCCATCATATTTGGAGGCTGACTTATGGGCCTACTAAGTTGACGCAAACGCATGGTTTTGTCAACTTAGTCAATATAAACGATTCTAGCTGCGGTAACCGTACGATGTCCATCCAACGGCCGTCGTGCTTCTTCAACCTCTGGTCTTCTTGCTCCAGCCGACCAAACCATCGCGGGCCATGCTGCCTGCTCCTGCCTCCCGTGGCCGGCTGTGCTGCCGCGTAGGCCTCACCGTTCCCTCCTACTCCAACCGCTCGCCAGGCCATCCCTCTACTCACCCACAACCCCTGTTATTCTGCGGCGACGGCAGCCTCACACCGCAGCCGAACCAGTCAAACCTCGTACTCCCCTCCGCGTTGGCATCCACTGTCGCGTCTTCCCTGGCTCCATGTCGTCCCCTTCCTAGGCCTCATCGTCATCCACCGCCTTGGTGCTCTCGGCGTGGCATGGTCAACGTGGTCAAGGAACGACTTCGGTCGGAAGAAGACTGTACGTGGAGAGGCTGACAGCTGGGTCCACGGCCGCAGCAAGTAAGTGCCTCCTTATTACGCGTAAAATAATTATTCCTCCACCTGACAGCGGGGACCCACCGGAAGGGCCTCTGTATTTTACCAAAAAAACATTTCCCCCCTGACAGCTAGGACCCACCAGTTATATCTTCGCACGCAAGGAAGTGCCTCCTTATCCTCCCTGACAGCTAGGACCCACCCGGTCGAACCGTAGATAGGGTTGACTGTCTGGTCGCGAACGTGTACATACATAATCGTCGATCGATCTCTCTGCAATGATGAACCGTGGCTGAGCAAGCAGCGGCACGTGTAGTAGTAGAGCCCCCGACGTAGTAGTTCAGGCAGTCCAGTCAAAACCGTGTACATGTACGTATAGCCAGATGCCAAAAAATACAGCCACGTACGTACATACGGGCGGGGTCTCAAACGCCTACGCGCGCATATGTACGGCCAGGGCTCGTCTACATGGAGAAGCAACGGATGGCAGCAACGGCATCCTATTCATCGGCAGCCAACCAGTTGGGTCGGAACGGAGAAACAGCGTCCTGTTCATCAGGAGGCAACAGACTAGGTCGGAATGCGTCGTGTTCAACGGGAGCCAACCGACTTGGACGGAACAGCCGGAACAGGGTCTGGTGTACCGCCAAACGGAGGAAAACGGCCTTCTGTTCGACTGTGTACGGTCGAAACGGGGTCCTGTTCATCGTGAAGGGTCTGGCGTACCGCAGAACAGAGGAAACGGCCTTCTGTTTGAGTGCCTACGGTCGAAACAGGGTCCTGTTGATCGGGAGGGGTGTGGCATACCGCAAAACAGAGGAAACGGACTTGTGTTGGAGCGCCTACGGTCGAAACGGGGTCCTGTTCATTGGGAGGGGTGTGGCATACCGCAAAACGGGACTCCACGGCCTACTGTTCATCCACCGTCTACTGCCTTGCTCCAGCCTCCACGGGCTATTGTTCATCCACCGTCGACTTCCTCCAGCCTCCACCTGCTACTGTTCATCCACCGTCTACTTCCTCCTGCCTCCACCTGCTACTGTTCATCCACGGGGGTCCTGTTCATCCAGCCTCCACTGGCTACTGTTCAACCATCCCTCCACAGGGTCCTGTTCATCCACCCTCCACCAGCTACTGTTCAACCAGCCCTCCATGGGGTCCTGTTCATCCACCCCCAACCGGCTCAATCGGGTGGTGTGTGGCGGCCTCCTCTCGATCGGGGTCCTGTCCATTCAGCAGCAATAGCCTCTACTACCTCGGGGGTCCTGTTCATCCAACCCCCACTGGGAACTGTTCATCCAACCCCCAACAGCGGTCACTGTTCATCAAGAGGCAGCAGCAGGTTCGATCGGCTTCAGTTAGCAGCAGTAGCGAAGGAATCGCTCGAGTTCAGTTAACAGCCAAGGGATCGATCGCTCGGGTTCAGTAATGTATCTAGTGAAATCGCTCGGGTTCAGTAAGCGAACGCCTCGCTGGGGTTTGGTTAGAGCCCAACGCCTCGCACACACGCGCGTACGTGTACGAGAGAAATGCGCAATCCCTCCATGCATCGCTCGGCCCCGACCATCCACCGTAACCGGGAACTCCCCCAAATTTTCCTCGCCCTCGCTTCTACCATGATTTTTTCCGTCATGGACGGCCTAAAGAATGTCGTGCAGGTGCGTCCCTGGCCCGCCCAGGATGAAATGTCCATTTTCTGTCATGATTTTTTGTCATAGAAGTAGGAGCCCACCACATCTATGATG
Source organism: Thinopyrum elongatum (assembly GCA_011799875.1). NCBI lineage: Eukaryota > Viridiplantae > Streptophyta > Magnoliopsida > Poales > Poaceae > Thinopyrum > Thinopyrum elongatum. Next base: position 263,375,281 of record CM022302.1, read on the forward strand.
ATACTTGGTTTTGTCACAATTATCATCATAGAAGTGTCGTAAGAATGACAGAAAAATTTTTTGTTCGGGCAAAAATGTCATGGATGTGTCTTTTTTTTGTAGTGCCTGGTTGCGCCGAACAAGCGGGCTACATCTTCGTGCGAGACGGGAATGCTGGTGGGGGAGCACACCCCACTGGCTTCGGCTGGCAACGCGCAACTGCAGCCCTCCGGGTGGTCTTCACCTACCTCAAGAGGGCGGAGCAACAGTAAGAGCGGCTTGATGCGGCAAGCTAAGAAGACGGCGGTTCTCAAGGTGAGCGCGAAGGCGGTGAGGCCCATGGAGAGCCTAGGCACGCCGACTACCCCGAGTCAGGTGGTCATCGTGCTGGCCTCCCCAAGCGCCCCTGCTGTGGCAGGGCTTGGCCCCTCGGCTCTGCCCCCCCGTCGACGCGCTCCTTCACGAGGCCTCCAAGGCGGTGCCTATCTCCAAGGCCAAGCGCTCCAAGGCGGTTCCTTCGACGCCGGCGTGCACCAGCTCGCGTACCAAGGGAGCCAAAGGGAACATTCCTTCCCTCCAGCGCGCCAACTGATCCAAGCAGAGAAGAACCTGGAGATTTCAGGTAATCCACCCCCGTGATTCACCGTGCTGGATTCTTTTTCCGATGATCATATGATTGAGGTTCTGGGGGAGAGCGGTGTCGATCCAGCTTTTGTGGGGGGTACACGCAAATTGATCTCACTGCTCTGCTCTAAAGAGCTGGCGCAGGCAGTGCTAGCAGCGGTGGCTACTACGCGTGCTGACCAACTTGCCATGGAAGCACGGGCTTCCAACACAGTCGCAGTCTAGCCCGAATAGGGGGAATTGGCAACAGGGGCTGCCTCCCCCCTCACCTTTTCATGTTAGGTCGAGGTGCGTGGCCAAGGCGGTGTCCTCCAGGATCATTCATATTCGTAATCGAATTATTTAGATGCGGTTCCTATTTTGGAACATTCATGGCTTCGGTCACGTTGGGCGGCGAACCCAACTCAAAAATTACATTCCCAATGAGGGCATCGATGTTGTAGGCTTACAGGAGACAATTAAGGCTGACTTTAGACACCATGAGCTTCTCGCTATACATCCCTTGGAACGATTCCAATGGCACCACGCCCCCGCTGTAGGGCACTCGGGAGGCCTGCCGCTAGGTTTTAACTTGTCTATTTTGAGGTACTTTTGTGGGATGTTGGCATTTTTTTTCCTGTCTGCTCATATCCATTAGTGGTCGTCGTTATGCTAGGAGGTAGTGATCTGGGTCTACGGCCCAGCTGATCATTCCCGCTCGTCGAAGTTCCTCGGGGAACTCCACATTAAAGGCTAGGAGGTTTCCATGGGCCACGTTCCACTAGTTGTGGGCGGTGATTTAAGTTGATTCGCTCAGGAGCGGACAAAAACAATAGCAACATAAACTGGCCTAGGGTGGCCATGTTTAACAATGCTATTGCTTCCATGGAACTTAGGGAAGTGGCCAGATCAGGCACGAGGTATAACTGGACGAACAAGTAGCTCTCTCCAGTGCGTTTTGTGCTGGATCGGATGTTCGTCTCGCCTGAATGGGAGGTGTTACACCCCTCTGTTCGCTGGTCGCGGAGACCCGTATCGGGTCGGACCACGTCCCTTTGATCTTGCCCACTTGGGAGGACAGGATCTGGAGGAGCCCGTGGTTTTTCTTCGAGACGAGTTGGTTCGAGGTCCCAGATTTTGATCTATCTTTCGAGATAAATGGATGAGCTTCGAGACGGCTCGGACGTTTGGGCACCTTCGCAGCTGGTGTCTAACCATGAAAATGAGGAGCTAGGTCTAGCCTTCCTCCCCAAGAAAATTGACGATGCACTAATGGGTATAAAATCGGACACGGCCCGGGCCCCGACGAGTGGCCCGGTTCTATGTTTAAACGCCTTTGGCCCCTGCTCAAGGTACCAATTTTCGAGGTGTGTAACAGTTTTATGCGAGGCTCGGTAGACATCGCCCGCCTTAATTTTGGCGTCCTCTCATTGATTGCTAAAGTGCTCGGGGCAGAAAATATTCGTCAATTTAGGCCGATCACGCTCATTAATGTCCATTTCAAGCACTACAAAAAAAGACACATCCGTGACATTTTGACCCGAACGAATTTTTTTTCTGTCATGGTTATGACACTTCTATGACGATAATTGTGACAAAAACACGTATCATCATAGATGTGGTGTGCTCCTACTTCTATGACAAAAAATCATGACGGAAAATTGGCTTTTCGTCCTGGGCGGGCTAGGGACGCACCTGCATGACATTCTTTGGGCCATCCATGATGGAAAAAATCATGGTAGAAGCAAGGTCGAGGAAAATTTCGGGGAGTTCTCGGTTACGGTGGGTGGTCGGGGCCGAGCGATGCATGGAGGTTTGCGCGTTTCTCTCGTATACGAGGCGTTGGGCTCTAATTGAACTCGAGCGAGGCATTCGCTTACTGAACCCGAGCGATTGCACTAGCTACGTTACTGAGCTTGAGCGATCGATCCCTGGCTGTTAACTGAACCTAAGCGATTCCTTCGCTGCTGACTGAACCCGAGCGATTCCTTCGCTACTACTGCTAACTGAACCCGAGCGATCGATTGCTACTGCTGCTTACTGAAGTCGATCAAACCTGCCTCTTGATGAACAGTGACCGTAGGGGTTGGTTGAACGAGTCAAGATGTGGTGAGTCTAACCGGTTGGTTGGGGTTGGATGAACAGTTCTCGATGGGGGTTGGATGAACAGGACCCCGTTGTAGTAGGCCATTGCCGCTGGATGAACAGTACCTCGAGGAGGCCGCCACACCCGAGCTGGTTGGGGGTGGATGAACAGGACACTGTGGAGGGCTGGTTGAATAGTAGCCGGTGGAGGCTGGATGAACAGTAACCCCATGGATAAACAGTAGCTGGTGGAGGCAGGAGGAAGGCATGGTGGATGAACAGTAGCAGGTGGAGGCTGGAGGAAGTCGACGGTGGATGAACAACAACCCGTGGAGGCTGGAGGGAGGCAGTAGAGGGTGGATGAATAGGACCCTATTTTGACCGTAGGCGCTCGAACAGAAGTCCGTTTCCTCCATTTTGCGGTACACCACACCCCTCCCGATCAACAGGACCCTGTTTCGACCGTAGGCACTCGAACAGAAGTCCGTTTCCTCCGTTTTGCGGTACGCCAGACCCTTCCCGATGAACAGGACCCCGTTTCGACCATATGCAGTCGAACAGAAGGTCGTTTCCTCCATTCTGCGGTACGCCAGACCTTGTTTTGGCTATTCTGTCCAAGCCGGTTGGCTCCCGATGAACAGGACATATTCTAACCCAGTCGGTTGCCTCCCGATGAACACGACGCTATTTCCTCCGTTCCGACCCAGCCGGTTGGCTGCCGATGAACAGGACAACGTTGCTGTACACGTTAGAGACCCCGCCCATATGTACGTACGTAGCCATATTTACTTTCTTGTAGCGTGGCTGTACGTACGTGTACACGATATAGACGGGACTGCGTGACATGCTATGTCCGCGCCTCTACTATGACATGTGCCGCTCCTTACTGGGCCACGGTTCATCGCTGTAGAGAGACCGATCGACCAGTATGTACATACATGTTCATGACCAGACAGACAACCCTACGTACGGTTCAAGCGGGTGGGACCCAGCTGTCAGGGAGGATAAGGAGGCACTTCCTTGCATGCGAAGATATAGCTGGTGGGTCTCCACGTATAGTCCTCTTCCGATGGAAGTCGTTCCTTGACCACGTTGACCACGCCGCGCCGAGAGCACCCAGGCGGTGGACGATGGCGAGGCCTAGGAAGGGAATGACCCAGAGCTAGGAAGACTCGATAGTTGTTTCCCACGCGGAGGGGAGTATGAGGGTTTACTGGTTTGACTACAGTGTGAGGTTGTCGTCGTCGGAGAATAACAGGTGGTCTAGGTGAGTACAGGAATGGCCAAGCCAGCGATGGGAGTAGGGTGGGGCGGTGAGGCCTGCGCGGCAGCATAGCTGGTCACGGGACAGAGGAGGAGGTGGCACGGCCGGCTATGGTTTGGGCGGCTGGAGCAAGAAGACCGGAGGTTGAAGAAGCACGACGACTGTTTGATGGATATCGTACGGTCACTGCAACTAGAATCATTTATATTGACTAAGTTGACAAATCCTGCGTCCCCGTCAACTTAGTAGGCCCACAAGTCAGCCTCCAAATATGGTGGGTCCCAGCTAGCAGGGGGAGTATTTCATTTTTTTTGTGCGTAATAAGGAGGCACTTCCTTGCGTGCGAAGATATAGCTAGTGGGTCCGAGCTTTCAGCGGGAGGAACATTTTTTTCACGAAATACAAAGGCCCTTCCGGTGGGTCCCCGCTGTCAGGTGGAGGAATCATTATTTTGCGCGTAATAAGGAGGCACTTCCTTGCGTGCGGCCGTGGACCCAGCTGTCAGACTCTCCACGTACAGTCCTCTTCCGATGGATGTCATTCGTTGAGCATGTTGACCACCCCGCACCGATAGCACCAGGGCGGTGGGCGACGGCGAGGGCTAGGAAGGGAACGAGCCAGAGCCGGGGATGACTCGATAGTGGTTGCCCACGTGGTGGGGAGTACGAGGGTTTACTGGTTCGGCTGCCGTCACCGGAAAATAACAAGAGGTGTGGGTGAGTAGAGGAATGGCTAGCCATCGATGGAGTAGGGTGGGGCGGTGCGGCCTACGCGGCAGCACAGCCGGCCATGGGAGGCGGGAGCAGGCGGTCCCACTGGAGCTGGTTTGGGCGGCTGGAGCAAGAAGATCAGATATTGAAGAAGCAGCACGGCCGTTGGATTAACATCCAATGGACACTGCTGCTAGAATCATTTGAGGACTAAGTTGACAAAGCCTTTCGTACACGTCAACCTAGTAGACCCACAAGTCAGCCTCCAAATCTGTCCCAAACAGCATACAGCCCAAAATTTCTAGCCAGATTCAAATTAATTTAAAAATTAAACATACCTTAATTTAAAATCCAATGAAATTTTACCCGCACAAAAACAATGAAATTTAAAATATCAAAATATGAAAGAAAAAAGTAATTTGGAACTAATTGCATGTTTGCTGTATTTTCTCATTTTACAGCCCATTTTTTATTACTTATAGCCCATTTTCTGGGCAAGTGAAATGCATCCCTCCTTGTCTTGAAAGATTTCCAGCCCAGCGGGCCATAGAAAAGCAAGAAGGCCTTCATTGGTTATTTTGCAAAAAACAAAATAGCTGGTCTAGCCATTTTCAGAAAGAAAAAAAACTGGGCTGGTCATGTGGTAAACATATGAAATAAAAGCCTGGGCTAGATGGGCCACATCTCCCGCACAACCCAATTGATACCCTACTCCGTCCCGAAAACAAAAAAATACTACGCGGGCCGTTGGGTTCTGGGTGTCAGCCGCTCCTTGTGTTGTTATCTCGCTTATTGACTACGTTGACAGTGGCGTGCGACCCAGATGCCAGGAAACCATCAGGAGGAACCATTTTTTTCTTGTAATAAAGGAGGCACTTGCTTGCCTACTGCCATGATCCTGGTGGGTCCCTACTATCATCCTCACCATGTACAGTCATCTCCTAATTCCTCTCAGTTGTTGACCATGTTGACAACACCGGATGGCGGCATCGTGGCGAGCAAACCAAGGCGGAGGATGATGGTGAGGCCTCGGACGGGAACGAACAGGAGCCGGGGAAAATGCGTAGAGTTTTAGGGTGCGATGTGGCCATGATGCGTGCGTGGCAGCACAACCAGTCGTGGGAGGCGGGAGCAGGCAGTCCCGCCAGTGCTGGTTTGTCTTTGGCGGCTGGATGAAGAAGAGACTGAAGAAAAACGACTGACGTTGAATGTCAATCCAATGGTCAAGGTTAGCACAATCGTTTGTTGACTAAGCCGACACCACATAGCATACTTTTTTATAGGAAGAAAAAAAATTGGGCTCGTTCGCCAGATAACATTCCCGAAACTGCCACCGTTTGATCTTGCGTCACAACTAAAAATGCCAGGAAAATGCGTTCGTTTGCCATCCTCCTCCTAGGGAATGTTCGCCACATAACATTCCAGAAAATCAAAGACTTGAGAAGGCGTACGGAACAAGCTAGTGTACCAGTAAAGAGACATTGCTGAGTTTTAGAAAAAAGAGAGACGTGCTCTTGTAGCTGGTTCAAATCCAAACCTAGACTATAACTATATATAGTGCTATGCTACTCTGCAAGTAATGAAACTGACATATCCAATGTTCGCTTCTCCTCTCTCTAGTTACTCTGCCTAGCATCAGAAGCTCCGGCCGCAGCAACCATGTTCGCTGGCAGCTCATCCACCTGCTATTCAGCAGGCAACAACCAGATATGCGCCAAGTCGCCACCCATACCATCGCCTGTGCGTCTCATCACACCCCTGTCGGTACACTCACTGCAGCCGGTTGCTCATCGCAACCCGCTGCCATTGGTGTGGTGCCACTGCTGCAAATCACGCAGAGTCATCTGCCGCGTCTCAACTGCAATCCACAACCCTGGCCGAGTCTTCTACAAATGCCCGAATCATGCGGTAATAATATGTATAAGTGTTGTTCGCCTGCTTTCAGTTGCTATTTTTTTAATAGTTTGGTTGATGGTCTTCCAATTTGATTCATCCAGAAAAGGGAAGATTCGTTTGATTTGTATTTCTGGGAAGTTGTTGATGTGGGGGAATGGAACTACGCTGATTATTTGGTTAGCTGAGGAATCCCAATACCAGCAGGTTGGGGTGTTGGACAAGTAACTAAAGGAACGACAGAAGAGGAAGATGCAGAGCAGAAGGTTAAAGATGTAGTTCATTTGATCATGGCCAAGCAACAGCTGCTGAACAGCCTTGACAGTAATGAGGAGATAAAAGAGCTTGTGAAGATACTGGGCAAGATCATTGTGCTCTGTAGGATGATTGTCTCTTTATTTGCAGTGTATGTAGCACTCGTGATGTATTCAGTGGCTATGACATGAGCACTTTGCTGAAACTAGTAATGAATGAAACCTGTTTAGCAAGTTGGGCGTAGTGTTGTGAACATCTAATGATGTCTATTAACGGAAATCGGGAGGTATCCCCTTTTGCTCATAAATAAATAAATAGCACAGGCCCGTTTGCTAATAAATAAATAAATTAGCAGAGGCCCTGTCAGGTCAGCTTTGTTCCCATTCGAAGACGTAGAGCAAATTGTAGTCCAACAGCAAACTATGTCATCAAATACAAGTTTCACAGCCAAATATGAGTACAACTAAACAACAATGTCATCATGTTTTAGTCGTCATACAATCACCAAACACAAATCAACATACATAATAAGTGATGTTCTGATAGCAAAATACTAAACAACAACTTCATCAGGTTTCAGTTGTTATAGCAAACACAATTTCACATAGTAGATAAAAAGTCATCTTCTCACAGGCAAATACGAAAAAAGCAATCTAATCATCATCCGCAGCAGCAGCGTCAACATCTTCGCCATGTGTATCAGTCTGAATCGTAACTCCCCCCAGTGTCATCTTCTTCTTCATCCTCAATGTCCTCGAACATTGGTGTCTTATTGATCAACTCTCATATGTCCACAGCCCAATAGGGAATCTTTTTGCCAGCGTTATTGATGTGATGGTTCTCAAAGATACTACAAACATCTGTGGAATCTTCTACATCAGGAGTAGTGTAAGCATCATCTTGTTGTGCAACTTCATTAAACAAATTCTTGTGCTCAAACCTTTGCAATACTCTCCAGTCATCGCTACATGCATATATCTCTTCCAAGAAAAATATCTGTGTTGCTTGATTTGCCAAAATAAAAGGCTCGCCGGTGTGGTACGCCGCCTTGACATTGATGGATTTGAAATAATCATCAGCTCTGGGTTTTGCGATCCTGGAAAACAGGTTGTACCAACGACAACAGAACAGAACCACACATCGATGAACCTCGAAACTGGAGATATACTACAACTGAACAATGCCTGTTACGTTAGCATACATTTTAGTTGTCTCATCATCGTACGTATCCATGCTCATGACGGCATTGTTTTGTGTCTTCCTGCCTTCGTCGCATGAAAGTGTGTTGTAGCGCACATCTCCAACAATGCAAGATTCATAATGTCTTACCCGAGTATCAGGACCCATTGCTAGTGCGTAAAGGGCATCATTAACTGCCTGCCCATCATCCCGCATCTTCTTAACCTATGGTTAGAAAATAGACAAGCTGATCATCTTATGTACTCGATATATTAAAAAACTGGCAGTGCAATTGAAAAGCTTACACGGCTCTTGAACCATTTTGCAAATCCTAGCATAACCAGTTTGTCAATGTTTCTTGGATTTTGCGCCAGTAACTCCTTTTTGTAGATGTTGCACAACATAGTGATCACGTCAGACATGTAAATATATAAGAATGTGTTGCAAGTTTAGTAGATTACGATGTATAAGCTCCAGTACTTAGCACTTACTCGATCTAAGATAGAATCTCAGGACAGTTATTCAACACATAGCAAACCATTTTTTTTCAAATCTTTAGGTTTGTCATCTTGTTGACTCTTCCCTGTAACTCGAATAGAACAATCGAAAACATTGAGCTCGGGATTGTCTTCATCCACCTTTTTGCGAGGCAGATCAGTTGTTTCAATGTATTTTGAGCAGAATGTCAACGCTTCTGTAGCAATGTAAGCCTCTGCAATGGAACCCTCAGGTCTAGCTCTGTTGCTAACATAGCCCTTGAAAGTGCCTAGCCGCCTTTCAATAGGGTACATCCAGCTATACTGTACTGGACCTCTAAGTAGTGCCTCATCAGGTAGATGGATAGCCAAATGCACCATCACATCAAAGAAGGCTGGAGGATATATCTTCTCAAGGTCGCATAGGATAGTTGGTATCTTGTCTCTAAGACGCTCCAAAGCATCTATCCTGATATTTCTACTACAGAGTTCCCTGAAGAATTGTCCCAACTCTGCAACTGCTCTGTATAAGTCAGGGCGGCCCAATCCTCCATGGATAATAGGTAAAACCCTTTGAAGTAGGACCTGGCAGTCATGAGTTTTCAACCCTTGTAACTTGTTACCATCTGCACTGACTCTCCATTCAGGGTTGGAAGCAAATCCATGTGGGAATCTCACACGTGACAGGACCTTGCAGAATTCTTTTCTTTTTACCTTGTCTAAGACGTACACAACTGGTGCCATATCCCGTGATGCATCATCAGCATTCACCTGCAAATCAGATCTGATACCCAGGTGTGTCAAATCAATCCTAGATTTTAAGGTATCTTTCTTCTTGCCTTCAATATTAATAAATGTGCCGATAATGTTGTCACATATATTTTTCTCGATGTGCATCACATCAAGATTATGCTGCAGATACAAATCTTTCCAATACTCCAAGTCCCACAAAGTGGACCTGTGGGTAAACAATAATCTGTCTTCTGCCCTGCCACGCTTCCTTTTCCCGCTACCATTATCAGGATGGTTTCCTGGTGTAATATGCTTGACCTTCTCTAATTCCTCTTGCAACTCATCACCGGTGAGCCTCTTTGGCGCATCACGGTTTTCATGCATTGCATTGAACACATGTCTTCGATATTTTGTAGGACACGGCTTGTCCTTGGCAAGGAAACGGCAGTGTCCAATGTAACAGATCTTGCTAAGTATTGCGTATGACAGCGGATTCTTGTCACAGCGAACACATGCATTGTAAGCATGTGTCGTTTGCCCTGACATAGAACCCAAAGCCGGATAATCATGGATGCACCAAATTATAACAACACGCAGAAAGAAATCAGTTGGTGGGCTGCTATATAGGTCTCGTGTGAGAACACCCCTCCATAGCTGTTGAAGTTCCTCCACAAGAGGCTCCATGAATAAATCAAAATCATTTCCAGGACTTTTTGGACCTGGGATGAGCAAGGCCATCATGTAGTTTGATTCTTTGGTGCAGACATTTGGTGGCATGTTGTAAGGGATAACAAGCATTGGCCACATGCTATATGTGGCGCTCTGGTGGCCAAATGGGTTGAATCCATCTGTAGCTAAGCCAAGTCTAATGTTTCTCGGCTCAACATCAAACTTTTTGTGTTTCTGATTGAAGCTTATCCAGTCACTACCATGAGATGGATGGCTCATTACATTATGATCTCTGTACTCCTGGTTCCTAGAATGCCACAATACATCCTCTCTTGTTTCAGCATCATGAAACAACCTCTGCAATCTTGGTATAATTGGAAAATATCTTAGAACATTATGAGGAATCCTCTTCACGGCATCGCCATCTTTCCATCTTGATGATTTGCATTTTGGGCATTCACTTAAGTTGGCATAATCCTTCCGGAACAGAACACAATTATTCTTACAAACAGGGATCATATCATATCCAATTCCAACTGCACGAAGGAAATTCTTCATTTTACTGTAGGTGTGAGGAAGCTCAGACGCATCTGGGTAAGATTTGCGGAAAGCGCCAACATTGCATCGAATGATTTGTTCATCATCCGCTCAGATGTCTTCACCTGAAGAAAGGTGACAATAGCTGAGAATACTGACGCTTATTTCCTGGGGTGACTGCCACGTTGCATTGTTCCAACATGTGGGCCCACCATTTTTCTTGCGCAGGTGAAAGTTCACGAAATGCGCGAGCATTTCGTAGCATTGTTTCAATGTTGGTCAAACTCACTGGCTCCGCCGCCACCACCTCCTCCTCTTCCACCTGAGCATCAGGCATATCAAGATGGTGATCTACTGCTTCCACATAGTCAGTAACATTGACGTTCATAGCTTCAACATGATGAACCCACCTAGTATATGTGACCGACATCCCATACAAGTGTAGATGATTTTGCACAGTTGACTAGGGTCTTGTATCTGAATTCATACAACTGCTACACTGGCAGAGCACATCTGATTTCGGACCACCGTACTCAGCTCTGATAAATTTCATGAAGTTTTCAACCCCCTCAACATATGCAGCGGAGAATCTTCGAGCAGAAGTTATCCAAGTCCTGTCCATCTGTTAGACATACAAATTAGTTCTTCTACTAGATATTACAGGAAAAACATATATGTTTTTTTATGAAGTCCAAAAAATTTACCTAGGTCTATGTCTAAAGCTATGGCAAGATATTTGGACAAGCATATCTAAGTAACAAAATATATGTAAAGCTAATTCAGCAAACATATTGAGTGCTAAATTATGACAGGCTATTTCAGTAATCAATGAGGCCGAGCACACAGCCATCGAAGGCCATCTCAGCAACAAAGATCGAGTATAAAACGGTGTCGAGCTATTTCACCTAACAGATTGGCAACTAGACCATGGCAATCTACTTCACAATAAATATATGGCAGGATATTTTAGCAACTAATCGGGCGTGGCATGCCATCTCAGCAAAGCAGATTGAGTGTAGAACAGGGCAAGGAAGCTTCTTAAGCAGAGCATATTGACTGTAAACTATTTCAGAAAGCAGTGAGATTAACAACGTCTATCAGCTAACATTTAGTGCAACTCCGACATGCACGGGGCCTCAGTCTAGAATGCGTGTACCGTGGGAGAAGCTGACCGCTGTGCGTCTCCACAAGAACATCGCCAGCGGTGGCAGCGCGACTGGAGGACGGTAGTCTACGAGAGCGTACTGTGGGAGCGAGAGGATCGCCGTGCGTCCCCTCGACGAACCGCAGGGCCGACGTATCGGCGCGGTGGGGAGGGCGGCTTTGACGGAGCGAATGGAGTGGAGAGGGCCTGGGGGAGGGGGGTTTGGGGAATATTATTGGCTAGTTGGCTGAAGGACAGTTGAATTTGGGATTTGGGGGGGAATTTTCGTGCGGTGGGCGGGGGAGTTTGGCGCATGGTCAGTTTCTCCAAATGCGGTCTGACGTGTCAGTGACGAGGCAAGCCGAAGCGTATTCCGTTTGGGTGAGCTGTGTGTAGGACTGACCGTGTGAGGGGTGCAATGCGACCACGACAGACGTGCTGTGAGTGTACTGTCTTTTCCTTTTAAACTCGGTGCTTCGCGCGATCCATCGATACTACTAGTAATCCGGTAATCCCGACTAAAACGGCGCGGCCAGGTCTTTTCCCGCGCGATATGCTGGGAGGTTGGCTTAGTTGGTTTTTTTAGGACTTTATTTTTTAGGACAAGGCTTAGTTGGTTTGACAGATAGAGCGAGAGAAAGATGTGAAATGCATGAATGTGTAGTGGACGTACTATTGGAGTGCCTAAGATAAATTGTGCATGAAGACCCTATGTGTTTATTTACTTTGCATGTTAGCTTTGTCCAAGTGTCAAACCTTTTAAACTTAGGCCAAGTTTATACACACAAAAATGAATCATCATTACATATATTTTCATACAATATATCTTACTATTATTGTGAAAGTTCATATACACTGGACAAGATTCATGCAAACACGGCAGATTTTCATTACATTTCGAACTTTATAGGATAGCAAAAGAAAAGAAACCCGACCCTAAACCTATTCTACGACGGCGACCGACGTCCACTTTCCTTTGTACTTCCTCATCGGCGACGATGTCCCCCATCTGCCGTCCCCATGAACGGCGGTGGGGTTCAAGACCCATGAAGTGAAGGTGCGGTCTCCGGCGAGGAAGAGTAGAACACGGGAGACCGACCGGGCAGTTGGCACACCATGCCCTACTGCCTCCCATGCCCTACTCATCCTCGAAGGAGTCCCCAACCTCAGCGGTGCCGGTGGACATGAGGTCGATGATGATGGACGTGGACGGTCCGTCGCTTCACCTGCCACATGCGCCACCGAACATTGGACGGCAGCAAGTAGGACGCATGGCTGGCGGTGCTCCCGTCATCGGCCGCCAGCGTGGCCACCGCTTGTATTGCATTGCGAGCGGCGAGTTGAGCGAGGGCGGTGATACGTCCATTTTGCATCATGTTTACCTACTGTTATTTATTATGTTTTTATGCATAATTATGCTTTTTGGAGTAATTCTAATGCCTTTTCTCTCATAATATGCAAGGTTTGCACAAAGAGGGAGAATGCCGGCAGCTGGAATTCTGGACCAGGAAAAGCAATGTCAGAGTTACCTATTCTGAACATCTCCAAATGAGCTGAAAATTTACGGAGAATTATTTTGGAATATATGAGGAATATTGGAGCAAATAACCACCAAAGGGGGCCCACCAGGTGGGCACAACCCACCTGGGCGCGCCAGGGAGCCCAGGCGCGCCCTGGTGGGTTGTGCCCTTCTCGGCCCACCTTCGGTGCCCCTTTTTTGGTATAGAAGTCATTTTGACCTAGAAAAAATAAGGAGAGGACTTTCGGGATGAAGCGCCGCCGTCTCGAGGCAGAACTTGGGCAGGAGCACTTTTTCCCCTCCGGCGGATCGATTCCATCGGGGGAACTTCCCTCCCAGAGGGGGAAATCATCATCATCATCATCACCAACAACTCTCCCATCTTGGGGAGGGCAATCTTCATCAACATCTTCAACAACACCATTTCCTCTCAAACCCTTGTTCATCTCTCGTGTTCAATCTTTGTACCGGAACCTTAGATTGGTACTTGTGGGTGACTAGTAGTGTTGATTACATCTTGTAGTTGATTACTATATGGTTTATTTGGTGGAATATTATATGTTCAGATCTGTTATGCTATTTAATACCCCTCTGATCTTGAGCATGATTATCATTTGTGAGTAGTTACTTTTGTTCTTGAGGTCATGGGAGAAGTCATGTTGCAAGTAATTATGTGAACTTGATATGTGTTCGATATTTTGATGATATGTATGTTGTGATTCCCTTAGTGGTGTCATGTGAACGTAGACTACATGGAACTTCAGCATATTTGGGCCTAAGGGAATGCATTGTGGAGTAGTTATTAGATGATGGGTTGCTAGAGTGACAGAAGCTTAAACCCTAGTTTATGCGCTATTTCATAAGGGATTGATTGCTATGGTTAGATTTTATCTTAATACTTTTCTCGTAGTTGCGGATGCTTGCGAGGGGGTTAATCATAAGTAGGAGGTTTGTTCAAGTAAGAACAGTACCTAACCACCGGTCCACCCACATATCAAATTATCAAAGTAGCAAACACAAATCAAACCAACATGATGAAAGTGATATGATGAAATTCCCGTGTACCCTCAAGAACGCTTTGCTTATCAGAAGAGACCATTTTGGCCTGTCCTTTGCCACAAAAGGATTGGGCTACCTTGCTGCATATTATTTACCATTACCGTTACTTGTTCGTTACAAATTATCTTGCTATCAAACTACTTGTTACCGACTATTTCAGTGCTTGCAGAAAATACCTTGCTGAAAACCACTTGTCATTTCCTTCTGCTCCTCGTTGGGTTTGACACTCATACTTATCGAAAGGACTACGATTGATCCTCTATACTTGTGGGTCATCAAGGCTCTTTTCTGGCACCGTTGCCGAGGAGTGAAGCGCTCTTGGTAAGTGGAAGTTGTTAAGGAAAAATCATTACTACGTGCTGAAATTTATTGTCACTTGCTATTATGGAGAACAATCTTTGAGAGGTTTGTTCGGGGTATCTTCACCTCGACCGGAACCACAATTAGTTGCCCCTCAACCTACTGCACCTACTGAAAATATTGGTTATGAAATTCCTTCAGGTATGATAGAACAACTGCTAGCTAATCCTTATGCAGGAGATGGAACTGAACATCCTGATATGCACTTGATATATGTAGATGAAATTTGTGGATTATTTAAGCTTGCAGGTTTACCCGGAGATGAAGCTAAGAAGAAGGTTTTCCCTTTATCTTTGAAGGGAAAAGCATTGGCATGGTATAGGCTATGCGATGATATTGGATCTTGGAACTAGAATCGATTGAAATTGGAATTTCACCAAAAAAATTATCCTATGCATCTAGTTCATCGTGATCGGAATTACATATATAATTTTTGGCCTCGTGAAGGAGAAAGTATCGCTCTAGCTTGGAGGAGGCTTAAGTCAATGTTATATTCATGCCCCAATCATGAGCCCTCGAGAGAAATTATTATTCAGAATTTTTATGCTCGGCCTTCTCATGATGATCGATCCATGCTCGATACTTCTTGTACTAGTTCTTTTATGAAGAAGACTATTGAATTCAGGTGGTATCTTTTAGAAAGAATTAAATGCAACTCTGAAGATTGGGAACTCGACAAAGGTAAAGAGTCAGGTATTAAGCTTGAATTTCATTGTGTTAAATCTTCTATGAATACCGATGCTTTTCACAAGTTTAGCACTAAATATGGACTTGACTCTGAGATACTAGCCTCCTTTTGTGAATCATTTGCTACTCATGTTGATCTCCCTAAGGAGAAGTGGTTTAAATATCACCCACCTATCAAAGAAGAAATTAAAGAACCCGACATAGCTAAAGATGAAACTATCATTTACAATGTTGATCCAGTTGTTCCTACTGCTTATATTGAAAAAACACCTTTCCCCGTTTGGATAAAGGAACATGCTAAGGTTTCAACTGTGGTTCGCAAAAGTAACATTAGAGCACCTAAACCTGCTGAACAAATCAAAGTAGAACCTAGTGTTGCTATGGTTAAAGATCTCTTGGCAGAAAATATAGATGGGCATGTTATTTACTTTTGTGATGAAGCTACTAGAATTGCTAAGCCAGATGAGAAAGATAAACAAAGACTGTTGTTGGCATGCCTGTTGTCTTAGTCAAAATAGGAGATCACTATTATCAGGGTTTATGTGACTTAGGTGCTAGTGTAGTGCTATTCCTTTTACCTTATACCAAGAAATTATGATTGATATAGCACCCGCTGAAATAGAAGACATATATGTTACTATTAAACTTGCCAATAGAGACACCATCACACCACTTGGGATTGTTAGAGATGTTGAAGTCTTGTGTGGGAAAATAAAATAACCTACTGATTTTCTAGTTCTTGGTTCCCCATAAGATGACTTTGTCCCATTATCTTTGGTAGACCTTTCTTGAACACTGTCAATGCTACTATAGATTGTCATAAACAAACTGTCAGTGTTCACTTTGGTGATGAGTCTCATGAATTTAATTTTTCCAAGTTTAATAGGCAACCTCATAAGAAAGAATTACCTAATAAGGATGAAATAATTGGTCTTGCTTCTATTGCGTACCTCCTACTGATCCACTAGAACAATATTTGCTAGACCACAAAAATGATATGCATATGCATGAAAGAAATGAGATAGATAAAATTTTCTTTGAACAACGACCTCTGCTTAAACATAATTTGTCTATTGAAACTCTAGGAGGTCCACCTCCACCTAAAGGTGATCCTGTGTTTGAATTGAAACAATTGCCAGACACTCTGAAATATGCTTATCTTGATGAGAAAAAGATATATCCTGGAATTATTAATGCTAACCTTTCAGAACATGAAGAAGAAAGATTATTGAAAATTCTGAAGAAGCACCGAGCTGCTATTGGATATACTCTTCATGATCTTAAGGGCATTAGTCCCACTCTATGTCAGCACAAGATTAATATGGAACCTGATGCTAAACCCGTTGTTGATCACCAACGATGTTTGAATCCTAAAATGAAAGAAGTGGTAAGAACTGAAATATTAAAGCTTCTGGAAGCAGGTATAATCTATCCCATAGCTGATAGTAGATGGGTAAGTCCCGTTCATTGTGTCCCTAAGAAGGGAGGTATTACTGTTGTTCCTAATGATAAAAATGAACTTATTCCACAGAGAATTGTCACTGGCTCTAGAATGGTAATTGATTTTAGCAAATTAAATAAAGCAACTAGAAAAGATCATTACCATTTGCCTTTTATTGATCAAATGCTAGAAAGAATATCTAAGCACACACACTTTTGCTTCCTTGACGGATATTCTGGTTTCTCTCAAATACCTGTTTCACAACCTGATCAAGAGAAAAGCACCTTTACTTGCCCTTTTGGAACCTATGCGTATAGACGTATGCCTTTTGGTTTATGCAATGCACCTGCTACCTTTCAAAGATGTATGACTGCTATATTCTCTGATTTTTGTGAAAAGATTGTTGAGGTTTTCATGGATGATTTTTCTGTATATGGATCTTCTTTTGATGATTGCTTGAGCAACCTTGATCGAGTTTTGGAGAGATGTGAGCAAACTAATCTTGTCTTGAATTGGGAGAAGTGCCACTTTATGGTTAATGAAGGTATTGTCTTGGGGCATAAAATTTCTGAATGAGGTATTGAGGCGGACCAAGCTAAAGTTGATGCAATTGAGAAAATGCCATGTCCTAAGGATATCAAAGGTATTCGTAGTTTCCTCGGTCATGCTGGTTTCTATAGGAGGTTTATTAAAGACTTCTCTAAAATTTCTAGGCCTCTTACAAATCTTTTACAAAAGGATGTTCCGTTTGTTTTTGATGATGATTGTGTAGAAGCCTTTGAAACACTTAAGAAAGCCTTAACTTCTGCACCTATCGTTTAACCACCTGATTGGAACTTGCCTTTTGAAATTATGTGTGATGCTAGTGATTATGCTGTCGGTGCTGTTCTAGGATAAAGAGTTGATAAAAAGTTAAATGTTATCGATTATGCTTGTAAAACTCTAGACAGTGCTCAACGAAACTATGCTACTACTGAAAAAGAATTTTTAGCAGTTGTATTTGCTTGTGATAAATTCAGATCTTATATTGTTGATTCTAAAGTGATTGTTCACACTGATCATGCTGCTATAAAATATCTTATGGAAAAGAAAGATGCTAAACCTAGACTCATTAGGTGGGTTCTCCTGATACAAGAATTTGATTTACGTATCACTGATAGAAAAGGAGCTGAGAACCCCTTAGCTGATAACTTGTCTAGGTTAGAAAATATTCTTGATGACCCACAACCTATTAATGATAGCTTTCCTGGTGAGCAACTAGCTGCAATAAATGTTTCTCAAAACACTCCTTGGTATGCTGACTATGCTAATTACATTGTTGCAAAATATATACCACCTAGTTTCACATACCAACAAAAAAAATTCTTCTACGATTAAGACATTACTTTTGGGATGACCCACATCTTTACAAAGAAGGAGTAGATGGTATTATTAGATGTTGTGTACCTGAGCATGAACAGGAACAAATCCTACAGAAATGTCACTCCGAAGCTTATGGAGGACATCATGCAGGAGATAGAACTGCTCACAAGGTATTGCAATCTGGTTTTTATTGGCCTACTCTCTTCAAGGATTCCCGCAAGTTTGTTTTATCTTGTGATGAATGTCAAAGAATTGGTAATATTGGTAAGTGTCAGGAAATGCCTATGAATTATTCTCTTGCAGTTGAACCATTTGATGTTTGGGGTTTTGATTATATGGGACCCTTTCCTTCCTCTAATGGATATACACATATTTTGGTTGCTATTTATTATGTTACTAACTGGGTAGAAGCTATTCCAACTAGTAGTGCTGATCACAACACCTCTATTAAAATGCTTAAGGAAGTTATTTTCCCAAGGTTTGGAGTCCCTAGATATTTAATGACTGATGGTGGTTCACACTTTATTCATGGCGCCTTCCGTAAAATGCTTGCTAAGTATGATGTTAACCATAGAATTGCATCACCCTATCATCCTCAGTCTAGTGGTCAAGTTGAAATTAGCAATAGAGAAATAAAATTAATTCTACAAAAAACTGTCAATAGGTCCCGAAATAATTGGTCTAAGAAATTAGATGATGCACTTTGGGCTTACAGAATAGCTTATAAAAATCCTATGGGTATGTCTCCTTATAAAATGGTATATGGAAAAGCTTGACATTTGCCTCTTGAGTTAGAACATAAAGCATAATGGCAATTAAAGAACTCAACTATGACTTCAAACTTGCCTGTGAAAAGAGGTTATTTGATATTAGCTCACTAGATGAATGGAGAACCCAAGCTTATGAAAATGCCAAGTTGTTTAAAGAAAAAGTTAAAAGATGGCATGATAAAAGAATCCAAAAGCGTGAGTTCAAAGTGGGTGAATATGTCCTTTTGTACAACTCTCGTTTCAGATTCTTTGTAGGAAAGCTTCTCTCCAAATGGGAAGGACCTTATGTTATCGAAGACGTTTATCGTTCTGGAGCTATCAAAATAAATAATGCCGAAGGTACTAACCCGAAGGCTGTCAATGGGCAAAGAATTAAACACTATATCTCTGGTACGCCTATTAATGTTGAAAGCAATATTATTCAAACCATGACACCGGAGGAACACATAAAAGAGACCTTCCGGAACACTCCAGAATCGTGAAAAAAGAGGAGGTACGTGATACGGTAAGTAAACGGACTCCGAAAAATCCGCAAAAATATTTTTTGTCAGTTTTGGAATATAACAAAAATTAGGAAAATAAGAAACAACCAGGAAGGCAACCCTGGTGGGCACAAGACACCAGGGCGCGCCTGGCTTGCCGGGCGCGCCCAGGTTGGTTGTGCCCACCTCGGGTACCTTCCGGACTTCGTTTTTCTCTCATTTACTTGTTTCCCAAGATAAAAAATCTTTATATACCCCCAAACCTACTGACCACCGTATCATGGAGAAATCTTCTGTTTTCTTTTCTCGATGTTTTCTGCCAGATTTGTCAAGCTTGGCATCATGTCTTCTTCTCCCTCCAACGACGCAGAAGAGGATGATTGGTGATGAAGATGGAATTGAAGAGAGAAGAGCCCAAAGAAGCCCTCAAGGGGGACAAGAGCAAGGAAGCTACTGGAGATCAAGCCCCAGTTGTAGAGCAGACCTTGCCCCCAGAGGAAGAAGAAGAAGATATCCTTCAACCATACTATGAATATCTCACTCCTACTGAGATTAAAGCCTTTAGGATCATTGAAACGGTTCGTGTTCAAAACAAATATCTCACCCGTGAAAAAATTTTATTGCAAGAGCACATCATTGCCCTTCGGGGCGTCATCCGAAGATTGGAGTATCTTTTGAGCCTGAAGGACAAACCCGCTACTACCTCATCACCACCACCACCTTCTTCATCACCAAAGGAGACTTGAGTATCGGGTATGGGCACTCCCCTTGGCTTGTGCCAGGCTTGGGGGAGATGCCCTAGTATCGTATCACAATCACTATCTTTTGCTTTTACTTATCTTAGTTTGATCCTTAGTTATCTTTTGATTTAGTTGAATAAAAATTTAGTTCGATCTTTCTTCGAGTGTTTGCTTAGTGATCTATCTATCCTTGTAATCGTGTGCGAGATATATAATAAAGTTTAGTTTGAGTTTTGCTTTCTTTACTTTCGTGTTCAATAAAAAGAAAGGAAAATAAATAAAAAGATCATATGCTAATCTTATGGTAAGTGATGACATCACATAAGGAAGACTATAAGTAGTAAAAATTATTGGAGATTGACAAACAGAGCATTGGTCAATGATGCAATTCATGAAAGAATTAATAAGGGAAGAGAAGATTCACATGCAAATACACTATCTTGGACATCTTTTATGATTGTAAGCCCCCATCAAAATATTATATGCCAAAATTGTTGATGTTGGACAAGGAAGACAACGTAATGATTTATGTTTGTTCATATTCACATAGAAGTTATATTGTCATAGATCCTTTAACATGTGGTGCTTGCCCCCTATCTTTGCTAGCCAAAAATTCCGCACTAAGTAGAGATACTACTTGTGCATCCAAAAACCCTTAAACCCAAATCTTGCTTTGAGAGTCCACCATACCTACCTATGGATTGAGTAAGATCCTTCAAGTTGTCATCGGTGCAATAAGGCAATAAAAATTGCTTCTAAATGTGTTAGATCATTTAGTGTAAGAGAAAATTGAGCGTTGTATGAACTTGTGATGGCAAAATAATAAAGGCGACAGACTGCATAATAAAGGTTGCTATCACAAGGGGCAATATAATGTGTCATTCTTTTGCACTAAGAGATTGAGCATACAACCAAAAAGCGCATGGCAACCTATGCTTCCCTCTGCGAAGGGCATATATTTTACCTTTATGTATTTACTTCTATGCAAGAGTCAAAGTATTCTTCTCTATTCCTTTTTATTTTTCTCCTTTGCAAGCATCATGTGGTGAGGAAAGATCTAGGCACATATATCTAGTTGAATATGGTGGGCATGAGTTATTATTGTTGACATCACCCTTGAGGTGAACACGTTGGGAGGCAAAACTATAAGCCCCTATCTTCCTATGTGTCTAGTTGAAACTTTTTGCTCATCGGTATGCCGTGAGTGTTAGCAATCATAGAAGATTATATGATGGTTGAGTATGTGGACTTGCCAAAAGGCTCCAATACGTGACCCTTCCTGAAAAGATGATGAGTTGTAGTTGCAGAGTTGACTAAGAACATAGTTTGTTGGTTTTCAATAGATTTTATGCTTTATACTTCAATGTTGTGATGAATTGTTACTTGTTCATGAGAAGTTTATGATAAAAGTTATGTGATAAAAGTTCTATGATAAATTTTGTTGCAGTTATAATAATATACATGATGCTTCTATGTCTATATTTTGTTTTTATCGACACCTCTCTCTCTAAGCATGTGGACATGTTTTTCGATATCGGTTTTTTGCTTGAGGACAAGCGAGGTCTAAGCTTGGGGTGGTTGATACGTCCATTTTGCATCATGTTTATCTACTGTTATTTATTATGTTTTTATGCATAATAATGCTTTTTGGAGTAATTCTAATGCCTTTTCTCTCATAATATGCAACGTTTACACAAAGAGGGAGAATACTGGCAGCTGGAATTCTGGACCTGGAAAAGCTACATCAGAGTTACCTATTCTGAACATCTCCAAATGAGCTGAAAATTAACGAAGAATTATTTTGGAATATATGAGGAATATTGGAGCAAATAACCACCAGAGGGGGCCCACCAGGTGGGCACAACCCACCTGGGTGCGCCAGGGAGCCGAGGCGCGCCCTGGTGGGTTGTGCCCTCCTCGGCCCACCTTAGGTGCCCCTCTTCTGGTATATAAGTCATTTTGACCTAGAAAAAATAAGGACATGACTTTCGGAACGAAGCACCGCCGTCTCGAGGCGGAACTTGGGCAGGAGCACTTTTGCCCTCCGGCAGAGCGATTCCGCCGAGGGAACTTCCCTCCTTGAGGGGGAAATCATCGTCATCATCATCACCAACAACTCTCCCATCTTGGGGAGGGCAATCTTCATCAACATATTCAACAACACCATCTCCTCTCAAGCCCTAGTTCATCTCTCGTGTTCAATCTTTGTACCGGAACCTTAGATTGCTACTTGTGGGTGACTAGTAACGTTGATTACATCTTGTAGTTGATTACTATATGGTTTATTTGGTGGAAGATTATATGTTTAGATCCATTATGCTATTTAATACCCCTATGATCTTGAGCATGATTATCATTTGTGAGTATTTACTTTTGTTCTTGAGGTCACGGGAGAAGTCATGTTGCAAGTAATTATGTGAAGTTGATATGTGTTTGATATTTTTTATGATATGTATGTTGTGATTCCCTTAGTGGTGTCATGTAAAACATCGACTACATGGCACTTCACCATATTTGGGACTAAGGGAATGCATTGTGGAGTAGTTATTAGATGATGGGTTGCTAGAG
Source organism: Thinopyrum elongatum (assembly GCA_011799875.1). Classification (NCBI taxonomy): domain Eukaryota; kingdom Viridiplantae; phylum Streptophyta; class Magnoliopsida; order Poales; family Poaceae; genus Thinopyrum; species Thinopyrum elongatum. The sequence continues at coordinate 263,397,795 of CM022302.1, forward strand.
TGACAGAAGCTTCAACCCTAGTTTATGCGCTATTTCATAAGGGATTGATTTGGATCCAAAAGTTTAATGCTATGGTTAGATTTTATCTTAATAATTTTCTCGTAGTTGTGGATTCTTGCGAGGGGGTTAATCATAAGTAGGAGTTTTGTTCAAGTAAGAACATCACCTAAGCACCGGTCCACCCACATATCAAATTATCAAATTAGCGAACACAAATCAAACCAACATGATGAAAGTGATATGTTGAAATTCCCGTGTACCCTCAAGAATGCTTTGCTTATCACAAGACACCGTTTTGGCTTGTCCTTTACCACAAAAGGATTGGGCTACCTTGCTGCAAATTATTTACCGTTACTGTTACTTCCTCATTACAAATTATCTTGCTATCAAACTACTTGTTACCGACTATTTCAATGCTTGCAGAAAATACCTTGCTGGAAACCACTTGTCATTTCCTTCTGCTCCTCATTGGGTTCAACACTCTTACTTATCGAAAGGACTACGGTTGATCCCCTATACTTGTGGTTCATCAGGCGGCGACCTCGAGCTTCATCCCCGAAGACAAGCTCTCCCGTGGAGCGTTCCCGCTCGTGGTCATGGTGGATGTGGTGCCAGGTAGGAGGATCTGCTATGGTGTGGAGTTTAGCTGGGCGTTGCTTCTTTAAGTAGTGCATTCTGGTGAGGCCAAGCGTCTGGGTGCGTCAATAAGTCACCGGAGTTGGTTCCTCAACCAGCGAGCCTGCTTATTGATAGCATACGGATGGACAGCATGAATGCGGGCAGCTGGCGCCGGCTGGGAACACACGCGCGCGATGGCGCGAGGGACAAGGGTTTTTTGTGTGCCAGGGTAGTCAACTGCGGGCGTGGCAACGTTGGAGATGCCCTTTGCTCACATGCGATCCCACATGACATTGAAAAAGCAAGACGACCCGGCATGGTCTCAGGTCCTAGGGATGCAGTTGGCCATGCTAGAACACTCCACGGACGCGTCGGGGCGCGCGCGCACTTTGGCACCCCGTGCATCCTCGATGAGCTGGGTGTTGATCTGCTAGTCGTGCCACAGCGGTAGCACCACCCTCGGCACCCTGAAGCCGAGCATGTACAGCGATGATGAGCGTGTCGCTCACAGTGGGCGCCATGTCTAGAGGCGGTGCGGGAGCTGGGCCACGTTGCTGGCCCCCATGACTCACATGAAAGGTTGCCGGTGGTGAGGAAGTCGTGGGCCAGCTCCTCCATTGGACTAGTCTGCGCCATGTCATCCTGACAGGTGGGCCCCACATGTCGATTTCCCTATTTTCCTAGCCAAATTCGAGCGTCAGTGCTCTGCGTTACGCATTAGGCGCAGAACAGGTAGTTTTTCTGCGCTAGTTCAAATGTGGTACAGTACCAAGTTGTTACCCTAGCCCCAAGTGTGGTGGTTTTGGGTACAGTACAATCCTTTTCCTTTTCAACTCGTGAAGCATAACACTTGATTAAGTAGCCGGATGGTGTGCTAATTTAGGTGTCCGAATGTTTGAAGGAATAATTGAGGTGTACCTCCGTGCTACAATCTCCCCATCAAGCCGACGCGGGCGTGGGAGGGGGAGGGAGGGGGAAATTTTGCCTACCGTCGGTTTGCTCTCAACTACGGTCCCACAAGCGAGCGAAAACAAAAGATGAACCCGTTCCATTCGGTGAGCGACATGCATGGTCCACCGTGCCGGGGTGCAACGCGAATGCAACCAGAGTGATGTACACCGTCTGTTCCTTATGAACTTGCATACTTTGAGTACTCCTTTTTCGAAAATAGTACAGACGCAAGCGCTCATACATGCGCGCATACACTCACCCCTATGAACGCACACACGCACATCCTACCCCTATGAGCACCTTCGAGAGACTGAGTCGGCATATCATCTTGAGATTAACGAGCTCACCGCCTCGTCGTCGACAGCAACAGTGGGGAGGTCCGGATGTCTGCCACGTGAAACTCCGAAACTTTGGTCCCATCCCACCCCACAACTCTCCAGCCTCCAGCCATCCGGCTTTGCAAACTCCGCACATTCAAAACTGATTGACCGGTCATCACCAAAACCACTATTCCTACCAGAACCTTCACTGCTTGGCCTACGCCAGCTACATGCCAGCCGGTCACCACTGCCCCAAAACCACACCTCCCCTCCAGCCCATTCTCCCACCTTTCGATCCCCTAGTCCGCATCAGCCGTCCCCTAGTTTGCCGGAAAGCCATGGTGCGCCGCAAGATCACGTACTACAAGATGCTAACGTCAGAGTGCCGCGCAGAAATCACGGCGGCGATCGGTGCCACAGACCTTCATTCCCAAGCTCACTTTGCGGCGGGCCAATCCCCAAGTTCTCTGGATCCAAGCTCCAAGGAGGAAGAAGCCGATCCAATGTTCATGGCGGAGGTCGCAGCGCAGAAGGCCCTCTATGCATATGAGACGATGGACGTCGACTTCGTGCCGGCGTCCAGGTCCCCCATGGTGCAGGCGGACCAGCAGTTCAACCTGGCGATCCTAAAGGAGCACCGGGAGGCGGAGGCTCAACTCGACGCGGAGCATGTGGATGCCGCTGCCATCGAGGCCCTCCTGCAGGCGGAACCGGATGTCGTGGACATGAACCGGGCCGCGGAGGTTCAACTTGACGCGGAGCCCGTGGATGCCGATGTCATCGAGGCCCTCCTGCAGGCAGAACCGGGCGTCCTGGACTTGAACCGGGTATAGGAGGCTCAACTCGACGAGGAGCGCGCAGATGCCGCTGCCATCGAGGCCCTCCTGCAGGCGGAACCGAACGTCATGGACGTGAACCGGGCAGTGCTTGTGTCCGTGCAGAGCGCCCGCACGCTCCGCTTGAACGAGTAGTTGGAGGCTGAGGACAACTGATAGAGGCAAAGGTGTCCCATCTTTCGATGAGATGGTGGCTATCGTTTTTGGTGGAGTAGACTTTGACGATCCGACTACGAACGTGCGAGGACGTCGCGCCTTAGCAATCGCTAAACCAACTCCGAGAGGTTATTGACCACGCCGGAGCACGATCAACCTGACCACGAAGGTCTAGTTCCTGCAAGCAAACAAAGAACAAGCAAGAAACTAAAATTGCAATCTGGATATTGCGAATAAAAGATGAAAGCTTTATTGATCAAGGTGGGGTTCTGTGACGTCTTGGTCTGGTCGTTGAACACAAATGAAGTACGCGAAGTTGCAGCTATGGCAAACTTTTAATCTAAACAAAACCCAAAGTCTAAACGACGCCCTAAGGGCTGTGTATATGGAGGAGTAGGGGGGAATTTCGTGGCCCCTTGTAGGAGAGGTCCGAAACCAACCATAACTTTGTTTCCCCACACATGCGGACTTTAAAAAATAGCCTATACTTAAGTATTTCGAAATTACATGGGCCTGGCCCAAAAATAAGGTGGCGCAGCACCTAAAATAAGCTATGGACGAAATTTATGAAGGGGCATCTTGTATATTACGTCCATGTCATTGTAGGTCATCACGGAGGCTTCAAAGTGCTCAATATGCACTAGAAACGCCATTCTGAACCCCTTCGCGCGCGCCTTCATCTCCATGCTTGATCCTGCTCTAGTGTTCATCCCTCTTGTCCATGCTAGGCCCTTCATTAGTAATCAACACAAATGTATCCAATTTATGCAGCATCATATTCTCATGAACATTAGAATTGTCACCAAGAAACGAAAGTACATGGTAATTCAATTGGCGTGCGCGAGCTCTAGTAATTGGTCCAGTATGTATAGCAGCAGGGGCTGTGGGTGTAACAATGGTATTGATGTCCTCATCATCCTCCCCTTCTTGAAATGAAGTCATCCTCGACGGAAGCTCATCTTCCTCACCCAAATAAGGCTTCAAATCTGCAATGTTAAAAGTGGGACTAACCCCAAAATCTGCAGGCAGCTCAAGTTTGTATACATTATCATTTATTTTCTCTTATACCTTAAAAGGATCATCAGCACGTGGCATTAGCTTTGATTTGCACAAATCAGGAAACCTATCCTTACGCAAATGTAACCAAACAAGATCTCCAAGTGCAAAGACAACATGTTTTCTACCTTTATCTCCAGCAAGTTTATATTTAGCATTCATACGCTCAATGTTTTCCTTAGTTAACTCATGCATTTTTAAGATCAATTCAGCATGTTGTTTAGCATCAAAATTAACCTTCTCTGAAGATGGAAGAGGCAATAAATCAATAGGTGCACGAGGTAGAAAACCATACACAATCTCAAAAGGGCACATCTTAGTAGTAGAATGCAATGAACGATTATAAGAAAATTCAATATGAGGCAAGCATTCTTCCCAAATTTTCTTATTATTCTTCAAAACAGCAATAAGCATAGTAGACAAAGTTCTATTGACTACTTTAGTTTGTCCATCAGTTTGAGGGTGACAAGTAGTACTAAAAAGCAATTTAGTCCCCAACTTAGCCCATAAACATCTCCAAAAGTGGCTAAGAAATTTAGAATCACGATCTGAAACAATAGTATTTGGCACACCATGCAAGCGAATAATTTCACAAATGAACAAATCAGCAACATTAGCAGCATCATCGCTTTTATGACATGGTATAAATTGTGCCATTTTCGAAAATCTATCCACGACAACAAATATGCTATCCCTCCCCTTCTTTGTTCAAGGTAATCATAAAACAAAATCCATAGATATATCCTCCCAAGGAACACTAGGTACAGGCAAAGGCATATATAAACCATGAGGATTGAGTCGTGACTTAGCTTTTTGACATGTAGTGCAGCGAGCAACAAAACGCTCAACATCCCGTCTCATCTTTGGCCAAAAGAAATGTGTAGCGAGTACATCCTCCGTCTTCTTCACGCCAAAGTGTCCCATTAATCCTCCTCCATGCGCCTCCTGCAACAACAAAAGACGAACGGAGCTAGTTGGAATGCATAGCTTGTTAGCACGGAACACAAATCCATCATTCATGACAAATTTGTTCCATGTTCTATCTTCTTTACAATTCTGCATTACATCTTTAAAACCAGCATCATGCACATATTGATCTTTGATGGTCTCCAAACCAAATATTTTAAAGTCAAGTTGTGAAAGCATAGTATAACGATGAGACAATGCATCAGCAATAGCATTTTCTTTACCCTTCTTGTGTTTTATGACATAAGGAAAAGTCTCAATCAATTCAACCCATTTAGCATGTCTACGGTTCAGTTTTGCTTGACTTTTAATATGTTTCAAAGATTCATGATCAGAAAGTATAACAAATTCTTTGGGCCATAAATAATGTTGCCATGTTTCTAAAGTCCGAACAAGAGCATATAATTCTTTATCATAAGTAGAATAGTTCAGACTAGGCCCACTCAATTTTTCAGAAAAGTATGCAACAGGTTTACCATCTTGTAATAACACACCTCCTAATCCAATTCCACTAGCATCACATTCAAGCTCAAAAGTCTTATTAAAATCAGGAAGTTGGAGTAAAGGAGCATGTGTCAACTTATCTTTCAATACTGTGAAGGCTTCTTCCTGTGCGGTACCCCAAACAAAAGGTACATCCTTCTTTGTAAGCTCATTGAGAGGTGCAGCAATGGTGCTGAAATCTCTCACAAAACGCCTATAGAAACCAGCGAGGCCAAGAAAACTCCTCACTCGGGTGACTGTTTTGGACTGCGGCCAACTCTCAATAGCTTCAATCTTGGCTTTATCAACTTCAATACCCTATGGAGTAACAACATAGCCAAGAAAAGATACTCGGTCGGTGCAAAAGGTGCACTTCCCAAGGTTTCCAAACAAACGTGCATCACGTAGAGCAATAAAAACATCACGTAAATGTTCCAAATGTTCCTCCAAAGATCTGCTATAAATCAATATATCATCAAAGTAAACTACCACAAATCGTCCAATAAAAGCACGTAAAACATCATTCATTAATCTCATGAAAGTACTAGGTGCATTAGTTAACCCAAAAGGCATGACTAACCACTCATATAATCCAAACTTAGTTTTAAAAGCTGTTTTCCATTCATCTCCCAATTTCATACGAATTTGATGGTATCCACTACGCAAATCAACTTTGGAGAATATTGTAGAGCCACTCAATTCATCAAGCATATCATCTAGCCTAGGAATAGGATGACGATAACAAATAGTAATATTATTAATGCCTCTACAATCAACACACATACGCGACGTACCATCCTTTTTTGGCACTAGTATAATAGGAACAACACAAGGTCTAAGAGATTCACGTATATAACCTTTGTCGAGCAGCTCCTGTACTTGACGCATAATCTCCTTCGTCTCCTCTGGATTGGTACGGTATGGCGCACGGTTTGGCAGCGAAGCACCGGGAATTAAATCAATCTGATGCTCAATCCCGCGAATAGGTGGTAATCCTGGTGGCACGTCTTGTGGAAAGACATCAGCGAACTCCTGCAAAATGTTAGTGACAGCAGGAGGCAAAGAGGAAGGCATGTCCTCGAATGAAAATAATGCCTCTTTGCACACAAAAGCATAGCAAACAGATTTGCTTAAGTCTAGCTCATCAATATCAGATTTGGTGGCAAGTAAACATGCATTTTTCAATTTAATTTCAGAAGCAACACTAGATGTTTTATTATTAGGCTTCATTTGTTGCTCAAATTCTTTTGCCATAATCTAATTTTCACTCTTATTTTTCTCCTGTTTTGCTTTACTAGCTCTATTAATATCATCTTTCAAAATAGAATCAGGAGTCATAGGAAGCAAAGTAATGTGTTTATCCTTATGAACAAGAGTATACTGATTGTTTCTACCATGGTGTACAGAATTTTTATCAAATTGCCATGGTCTACCAAGTAATAAGGAGCATGCTTGCATGGGTACCACATCACAATCAACATAATCAGCATATGTAGAGATACTAAAATGCACACGAACAGTACGTGTTACCTTAACCTTGTCGCTATTGTTGAACCATTGGATATAGTAAGGATGTGGATGTGGTCTTGTGGTGAGAGATAGTTTCTCCAACATCTCCATGCTAGACAAGTTGTTGCAGCTCCCTCCATCTATGATGACGCGAACAGAACGTTCCTTCACAACTCCCTTTGTATGGAACAAATTATGCCGCTGATTTTTCTCAGCTTGTGTGACCTGCACACTCAAAACACGTTGAGCAACTAAACATTCATACCTGTCAGCATCACCGTGTTCTCATGATCAGAATCATCTCCACCGTGTTCTTCACTTGTAATAAGAGCCAAAGTCTCCTCATCATAGTCACTAGCGGACTCATACCCACCATCCTTAGTAGCAATCATAACACGCGGAGATTGGCATTCTCTCGCATAATGACCTCTACCCTTACAACAACGACAAATAATATCATGTGTGTGCCATGTTGATGCCATAGATGAAGAAGAGATCTGGGCAGGCCCAGAAGGTGTACTCCTGGCAGATGGTGGTGGTGGTGCCTGTTTTCTTGTATCTCGGTTGGAATTGGCGGCTGAAGTCAGTGGTGCTGCAGTAGGACATGTGGGAGTAGAGGAGGCACGCGGTGTCCATGATGAAGATTGGCCTGCAGAAAAATTAGTTCGCGCCAATGCCTGTCGATCCAGCACTTCACGTTCAGCTTTGCAAGCAAGATGGAATAAACGAGTGATATTATTATACTCCTTATACTCTAGAATGGTCTGAATCTGTTTATTTAATCCACCCATAAAACGTGCAAGCATAGCTTCATTATCCTCAACAATACCACATATAATCATGCCAGTTTGTAATTCCTGATAATATTCTTCTACATAATTTTTTCCTTGTCTTAAACGCTGCAATTTTTGAAGTAATTCGCGTTGATAATATGGTGGAACCCAACGAGTACACATAGCAATTTTCAAAGCAGCCCAAGTAGCTGGAATAGGATATAATCTACAATGTTCAGACCACCAAACACATGCAAAACTAGTGAAAGCACAAACAGCAGCAGGAACACGTATCTCCTCAGGATATTGTAAACATGTAAAATGTTGTTCAATTTCTAACTCCCAAGTAAGATATATATCAGGAACATATCTACCCTCAAATGGTGGAATATTCAATTTTAGTTTAGGAAGATGGTCATGATCTCGTACCTCAGGAGGTGGTGCAGCCCTACCGTTGCGATGATATGCATGAGGACGACCTGGTGGTGGTGGTGTTGGTGGTTGCACGTAGTTCTGATTTTGATCAACCTCATCCTCGTAATGGTCCTCCACCTCTGCAGTAGCAGCAGGAGCAACAGAAGCATCAACAGTAGGTACAGCGGCACCAGAAGTTTGACCAGGCTCAAGGGGAACGCGCAGTGCTCGTCCCACTTGATTTGGAAGATGATGATGTTGTTGTTGTTGTTGCTGTAGAGGTGCGACAGGTGCAGCGGGCGGTGGTTATGGAAGACGCGCGAGCAATTCATTAAACTTGTTATCGAGCTTTGTTTCAAACGCCTTCTCAATGCCATTTATCTTCTCCATGGCCTTTCCAAAACTGGCCATCACGTCTTCCATCTGTTGGCCCACCATTTGTTGAAATTTATCATGAAGCTCCTTCATTGTCATGTTCTCCCAGTCAATCTCATCGGCTTGTGATCCTGCCATGGTTAGCAGCAATAGAAACACACAAGAATATGATCCTACAGACTACTAGAAAGTGGTGGGGTGTCACAAATCTGTCAAGCGAATCTCAAAGTCTTACCAGTTCTTACCAAGCAGCAGGCGGTGATCGGCAACCGTTGTAGTCAAAACTCTCAAAGCTTGGATAGAGCGATTACCAGGAAGAGTCAAACGCACGATGTAGATGTATGTGGAGCTGGGATGGCTTATAATATGGTAGCAAAAAGGGTCAGCAATAATCAATTCAGAGATGCAAAGTTGAATAAACGCTTAACGACGGTACTGTGCTGGTCCTAGGCTAGACCGTACTAGAGACGCGAGCCTAGAACACTAACAAAAATCACGATGCTGCACGTAAACAAAGGAGGAATACACTCTGAATTTTTTTCTTTTTTTTTCACTTTTTTTTTGCTCCGCAACAATTTTTTTGAAAAAGTATACAAATGGTCTAAAAACTGGCTAGCCAGAATTTTCCAGACTTAGTTTTTTTTTGAAACTGGAACTATTTTTCTACTGCGGGTAGCATGAAAGTTGGGGAGTCCGACTTGGTCACGACTCGGAGTATGGCGTGATTTGGAAATCAAAAACAAAGGAACAAATACTGGACTCGAACAAGGACTGATGGCGGAGATGAACCTGGTGGAAACTTGGATTAGCGTGATGGCGATGGTGGTATATGGCAGCAGTGATGACGATGGTGGTATAATGGTAGCGGTGATGACGATGGTGCGGCGGCGGCGTGACAACTTGTGAACAGAACTCGAAACTCTAAAGGACTAGACGCTAAGACCAGCAACTCGACACGACGATGCAACCAAAAATTCAACAAAGCAAAAACCTTAAAAAGATTATGCAAAGGCTCAGATTGGTTCGGATATGATGAACTATTCCTAATTTTTTTTGGCTTTTTCGTGGACTGTAGGTATGAAGAACAGACTCGATCTAAACTATGAAAAACTGTAAAATCTCACCGAGCAACCTGGAAATCTGATAGCACTTGATAGAGGCAAAGGTGTCCCGTCTTTCGATGAGATGGTGGCTATCGTTTTTGGTGGAGTAGACTTTGACGATCCGACTACGACCGTGCGAGGACGTCGCGCCTTAGCAATCGCTAAACCAACTCCGAGAGGTTATTGACCATGCCGGAGCACGATCAACCTGACCACGAAGGTCTATTTCCTGCAAGCAAACGAAGAACAAGCAAGAAACTGAAATTGCAATCTAGATATTGCGAATAAAAGATGAAAGCTTTATTGGTCAAGGTGGGGTTCTGTGATGTCTTGGTCTGGTCGTTGAACACAAACGAAGTACGCGAAGTTGCAGCTATGGTGAACTTTTAATCTAAACAAAACCCAAAGTCTAAACGACGCCCTAAGGGCTGTATATATGGAGGAGTAGGGGGGAATTTTGTGGCCCCTTGTAGGAGGGGTCCGAAACCAACCCTAACTTTGTTTCCCCACACATACAGACTCTAAAAAACAGCCTATACTTAAGTATTTCGGAATTACATGGGCTTGGCCCAAAAATAAGGTGGCGCAACACCTAAAATAAGCTATGGACGAAATTTGTGAAGGGGCATCTTGTATATTTCGTCCATGTCCTTGTAGGTCATCACGGAGGCTTCAAAGTGCTCACTATGCACTAGAAACGCCATTCTGGACCCCTTCGCGCGCGCCTTCATCTCCATGCTTGATCCTGCTCCAGTGTTCAACCCTCTTGTCCATGCTAGGCCCTTCATTAGTAATCAACACAAATGTATCCAATTTAGGCAGCATCATATTCTCATGAACATTAGAATGGTCACCAAGAAACGAAAGTACCTGGTAATTCAATTGGCGTGTGCGAGCTCTAGTAATTGGTCCAGTATGTATAGCAGCAGGGGTTGTGGGTGTAACAATGGTATTGATGTCCTCATCAACAAACACGGTGCGGAGACACCCATCGGCAGCTACGGCTGGTTCGCGCCAGCAGCCAAGGACGACGAGGCCGTCTCGTTCCGTGAGCAGTGATAGTTTTTCTTTATGTTGTTATTTTTACGGATCTTTTGCTGTGTAAAAACATATATTTATGCAAGTTGCGTGACTTTCATCATTTGGGTCAGTCGACCATTTCAGGCGGTTGGATGAATATCCTACGTCTGCTAACCCTTCTTCTTCCTCACCTCTTCTTCTTCCCCAACAGGCCACCGCACGGGCCGCACAGATGTTCCCCAACATGTGGTTGGATAAACATATTGTATGAATGAAAATTAGGTGTCAGCGGTAGGATGGCTGAGTTTGGTTTGATCACTTGCGGTAACACGTGTCAGTGAGGGTGTGTTCCCTTGGTTGCGTTTACGGCGTGCAGGAGCAACTGTGTGAGGGTGCGGTGGACCGCGACACGCGTGCGTAAGTGTACCTCCTTTTCATTTTGAACTTGTAATAACATCTGGTTTGCGAGGGTGAGCGACTTCAATTTTAGTATGTACTGTGTTAAAAAAGAAGGCGGGGTTTTCCTTCGCAGGATCGATCGATACAAATCCTCGTTTGACGTGTCAATTAATGCGTATCTTTTCTCCAACACCCAACAAGCTAACCATCTCACTCCTCATTGCTTGATTAATGCAGCGCCATGCAAACCAACCTTCTCACTTCCGCATGAATGCAAGGGTATATTAATGTCCTTGGTTGCTAGTACGAGGCAAACCCCATCAATTTTGCCTTGATTAGTGTTAATGGCCTTCTGCAAATTGTAATTTTGATACTAGCCTTGTATACAAAAAAAATGGAGGTAGTAACTATTTGACTTCCTTCCCCATTGCGGTGAGGTCGACAATATCTCGATTGCTATGGCTTTGGCGAAGTGCATTCGACGGAGCATACCATTGAGGCAGACCACGGTAAGTCATTCGCAAGTGCCGCCTGCAAGCCAAGACAACTGCCTTCTTTGCATCCAGGAAGTCTGTTGAACCAAAGGAGGCCTAAATGTACTACTAGTAGCACAATAGCGTCATCCGTCAAGCTCAGTGCGGTAAAGTTGGTTTCTTGAAGAAGACGATGGAGAAGCGGAGTCAGCGAAGAGTGAAATGATGGTTGCTTTGCCCGTGCTTTGTGATTTGATGCCTCACTGCTTTGTGATTTGTGATAGAGGGGACAAGACAGTAGACTCTGTGCTCTATAAATGCGTCCAAGCACGGGAGAAAGAGGAGCTTCGGTTCCCTCTTTTTTGGCTTTGGCAGCACCCTCCACAATGGTTCCCATCGATGCCAAAAGCTATTTTCACATTTGGCTACACACTGTGGATGCCCTTAAGCGCACCACTTGGTTTTTCTCCTTTGTGCTATATATACAAATGTCGATTATATTGATCTAAAAAAATATCAAGATTAGTAAAAAGGAGGTGATTTTGCCACGCGGAAGGCATGGGAGGTTTCTTATTTTTAGAGGAGGTTGGCCTGGCAGTTTGCTAACATGCGGTCCCATGTGTCAGTGATGTACCAAGCCGATCTGCGTCCCACATGAGGCAGAACAATAGCAGAAGCAACATGTGGTTAACTTGAAGAAGATGAGGGAGAAGCGGATTCAGCAAACAGTGTAATGATGGTTGCTTCGTCTTTCAAAAAAGTTTTTTTGAGCATCACTTCATCCCTCCAACTTAACTGTGGGAAAGGTGCAGCTTTGTGATTTGACGCCTCATTGCTCATTACTACGACAGCGCCAAGACCGGGGTGCATCCCCCCTGCTGCTCTGCACTATTATTTCGGTATGGCACGTGGACTCTGTTGCTTGATGTCCCACATGTCGGCGAAAGGGACTAGAACATTTATGAAAGCGAGTGCTCCACTCTTACGACGGAGGAGTACACGACACAGAGGCCCAGTGAACTGTTACTTGTACTGTAGTACTACTATAGTTTTGTTGTTTCACATGATCCATCGATACAAACCCGATTAAACAGGCGAGGGCGGGATTTTTCCCACGCGGTAGGCAAGGTAGTTTGGCATACTCGGTTTGACATAGAGAGCGAGAGAAAGATATGAAATGCTTGAATGTGTAATGGGCCCTTTTGTGTGTGTGTGTGTGTGTAGTCTGACCTTTCATATCACTAGATGATACTAGCCATACATTTCAAAGGCAATTTTAATGTATGCAAACTGAATAATTAAGTAACAATATGAGATCTAGTAAAACTAAAAACACATATGATTTATTGTGTTAGAGTGTAGTAGTGCTTTATTGGATAGTTGTTAGATGTAACATGCGAGAACGCGTAGAGATTTTCTTTTGGAGGGCCTACAGAGAGAAATTGGGCATAAAGTGGATTCAAATATTTGTATTCGTCTTCGTAGCATTTGTAACTCATATCTATAGTTTGTACGGTAGACGTGAATGCTTGTTCGCTCTTACGAAACTAGTACAACAATAATGGGGTGGCGTGCGCCAATTTAGGCACTGGCTCGTTAGCCTACTCGGCTCCACAGAGAGAGCGAGAGAAGAGATAAATACACTGGCGGTCAGTGTATTTCAAGAGAAAAGCATAATACGGTCACCGAACTTTAGAATACGCTCATTACGGTCACTATATACATTTTGCGGTGAGTATACTGTCACTTGCTCATTGTTCAGCATCAGATTACACTCTGTTGACTGGCCAAATAGTTTGCGTGGCACTATGTTGACTGGTTAAATTGACCATGTTACTTTTGGGTCCCACCTGTCAGTTTGTAGAGGAAAAAAGTAAGATAAACACAAATTTACGCAGGTGGGACAAGACTCCAACCCGTGCGCGGGAACCACCTGGTTGTGTATGTGTCTGTCAGGGCCTGATGTGTGCGCATGCATGTGTAGGTTGAGCACTTGAGCGTGAGCGTGTGTGTTGGTCGTGTGGGGTGTGCATGCATGCGTGCGTGTGTGCGTGTGAGTGTTGCGTGCTTGCGTGTGTACGTGTGAGTGTTCCATGCATGCAGTTCATGTGCATGCCTGCGTGTGTGTATAATCACCACACTAGCTCCTTTGTATTAAAAGAGAAAGCTCAGCGTACCAATACAAGGCCACCTTGTTCGCTCTACCCGCAGTCATGACTTCGAATACCCACCGTCCAATAATTTTTTATCGTTTGTTTTCATTCTTATACACACCAACAGGTGGGCCCTATGGTAGTGAGATAATGTGATGCAACACTAGATGTGCCACGTGGAGTGTTTAACTGGTCAACTAGTCGTGTCTTCAACAAATACAGAGCTGTACGGTGAGCCCGTGACTGTATAATAACCACATGACGTAAATGGTGACAGTAATGAGTGGATTTTGAAGTCCAATGAATGTATCATGCTTTCGCTTTAAATACAATTATCGTCGCTGTATATATCGCAAGAGGAAGATGAAACATGCGTGAATGTGCTGGGGGCGTACTTTTAGAGAACCTAGAGATAGTTTGTGTGCGTACGTGAACGGGGCGTAGAGGGGGTGTGTGCGATGGAGAGAGAGATGCTCTCTGTTTCTCTTTATTATGACTAACTTTATATATAGTATAAAAATATAAAAATTCACAGTGCGGAATAAATATCATTGGGTTCACCATGCAATGCAAATTAACTTTCATACTCCATATAACTTTGTAATGTTGTATATATGTAGAATTTCTAAAATAAATTTTTGGCCACACTTTGTGTGGTTTTTATTCAAAAGGAATGTTGTATGCGAAGTAAAAGTGAAGAGAGGGCTTTTTAGATCAATGGGGTATGTGATAACATGTAACATCTGTGAATGTGTAGTTGACGTATTTGGCAGGGCATAGAGAGGATATGTGTACGTATTCAAGAGAGGCATGGATAGAGGGGCCGGCGGGGGGGGCGACAAGGGAGAGATAGCACGAGAAATGAGAGGTGATGAGGACATCAATACCATTGTTACACCCACAGCCCCTGCTGCTATACATACTGAACCAATTACTAGAGGTCGCGCACGCCAATTGAATTACCAGGTACTTTCATTTCTTAGTGACAATTCTAATGTTCATGAGAATATGATGCTGCCTAAATTGGAAACATTTGTGTTGATTGCTAATGAAGGGCCTAGCATGGATAAGAGGGATGAACACTAGAGCAGGATCAAGCAGGGAGATTAAGGCGCGCGTGAAAGGATCGAGAATGGAGTTTCTAGTGCATATTTGAGCACTTTGAAGCCTCCGTGATGAACTACAAGGACATGGACGAAATATACAAGATGCCCCTTCATATATTTTGTCCATAGCTTATTTTAGGTGCTGGGCCACCTTATTTTTGGGCCAGGCCCATGTAATTTCGAAATACAACTTCCTAGGCTGTTTTTAGAGTCCGTATGTGTGGGGAAACAAAGTTAGGGTTGGTTTCGGACCCCTCCTACATGGGGCCACGAAATTCCCCCTACTCCTCCATATATACAACCCTTAGGGCGACGTTTAGACTTTGGGTTTTGTTTAGATTAAAAGTTCACCATAGCTGCAACTTCGCGTACTTCGTTTGTGTTCAACGACCAGACCAAGACGTCACAGAACCCCACCTTGATCAATAAAGTTTTCCTCTTATATTTGCAATATCCAGATTGCAATCTTAGTTTCTTGCTTGTTCTTCGTTTGCTTGCAGGAAATAGACCCTCGTGGTCTGGTTGATCGTGCTCCGGCGTGGTCAATAACCCTCGAAAGTTGGTTTAGCGATTGCTAAGGCGCGACATCTCGCACATTCGTAGTCGAATCGTCAAAGTCTACTCCCACAGAAATCGATAGTTATCATCTCATCGAAAGATCGGGACCCTCGCCTCTATCAAGTGGTATCAGATTTCCAGGTTGCTCGGTGAGATTTTACAGTTTTTCGTAGTTTAGATCAAGTCTATTCTTCGTACCTACAGTCCACGAAAAAGCCACAAAAAAATTATGGTTAATTCATCATATCCGAACCGGTCTGAGCCTTTACATAGTCTTTTCAGTATTTTGCTTTGTTGAATTTGCGGTTGCATCGTCGTGTCAAGTTGCTGGTCTTAGCATCTAGTCTTTTAGAGTTTCGAGTTCTGGTCATAAGTTGTCACGCCGCCGCCGCACCATCATCATCGCACCTGCCATCTACCACCACCGCTTATCCGCCACCGCTCTGAATCCATATACCACCATATATCCACCACCATTCCGAGTTCTTTTCATATCAGGTTTGTTTCCGAGATCCATTTATTTTCCGATTCGTGTTTCCTTGCTTGCGTAGGTTTAAAAAAAAACGAGTCTAGAGACCCCCGGGCAGTTTTTAGGCCAAAATTTCGGCAGTCAATTTTGTTTCCTATCCTATTTTTAGGTCCCAGGGAGCGTTTTGAGACGCTCGCCATCATAGTGATTTTTTTTCACACTTTTTCGTCATCGCTGCCCTGTTTTCCGAAAAAAATAGTCAAAAAAAAATTCATGCCTATCCTATTATTTTGACTTGGGAAGATTTTTGAGACACTCGCCATTATAGTGATTTTTCGCAAAAAAAAGGAGCGCAAAAAAAAGTGAAAAAAATTCCAGAGAGTGCTTTTTCCCTTGTTTACGTGCCGCGCTGTGATTTTGTTAGTGTTCTAGGCTCACGTCTCTAGTACGGTCTAGCCTAGGACCAGCACAGTACCGTCGTTGAGCGTTTATTCAACTTTGCATCTCTGAATTGATTATTGCTGACCCTTTTAGCTACCATATTATAAGCCATCCCAGCTCCACATACATCTACATCGTGCGTTTGACTCTCCCTGGTAATCGCTCTATCCAAGCTTTTAGAGTTTTGACTACAATGGTTGCCGATCACCGCCTGCTGCTTGGTAAGAACTGGTAAGACTTTGAGATTCGCTTGACGGATTTATGACACCCCACCACTTTCTAGTAGTCGGTAGGATCATATTCTTGTGTGTTTCTATTGCTGCTAACCATGGCAGGATCACAAGCCGACGAGATTGACTAGGAGAACATGACGAAGAAGGAGCTTCATGATAAATTTCAGCAAATGTTAAGTCAACAGGTGGAAGACGTGATGGCCAGCTTTGGAAAGGCACTGGAGAGGATGGATGACATTGAGAAGACAATTGACACCAAGTTGGACACCAATTTCGATGAAGTGCTCGCGCGTCTTCCATAACCACCACCTGCATCTGCTATACCATTACAACAACAACAACAACAACCACCTCCACATCACGAAACAGCCCTCCACCGAGCGGGCCGTGTTCCTCTTGAGCCTGGACAAACTTCTGGTGCCGCTGCTACTACTGTTGATGCTTCTGTAGCTCCTGCTGCTACTGCAGAGGTGGAGGACTATTATGAGGATGAGGTTGATCAAAATCAGAACTATGTGCAACCACCAGCACCACCAGCACCAGGTCGACCTCATGCATATAATCGCAACGGTAGGGCTGCAGCACCACATCAGGTACGAGATTATGACCATATTCCTAAACTAAAATTGAATATTCCACCGTTTGAGGGTAGATACATTCCTGATGTATATCTGACTTGGGATTTAGAAACTGGACAACGTTTCACATGCTTACAATATACTGAGGAAAGACGTGTTGTTGCTGCTGTTTGTTAATTCACTAGTTTTGCTTCTGTTTGGTGGTCTGAACGTTGTAGATTATATCATGATAATATCCCTACTACTTGGGCTCCTTTGAAAACTGCTATGCGTACTCGTTGGGTACCACCATATTATCAACATGTGTTACTTCAAAAACTGCAGCATTTGAGACAAGGAAAAAATTCTGTAGATGAATATTATCAGTAATTACAAACTGGCATGATTAGATGTGGTATTGTTAAGGATAATGAAGCTATGCTTGCACGTTTTTGGGTGGATTAAATAAAGAGATTTAGACCATTCTAGAGTATGAGGAGTATAATAATATAACTCGTTTATTCCATCTTGCTTGCAAAGTTGAACGTGAAGTGCAGGATCGACAGGCATTGGCGCGAACTAATTTTTCTGTAGGTTGATCTTCATCATGGACACCACGTACATCCTCTACTCCCACACGTCCTATTGCAGCACCACTGACTTCAGCCACCAATTCCAACCGAGATACAAGAAAACGGGCACCACCACCTCCATCTGCCAGGAGTGCACCTTCCGGTCCCGCACAGAACACTTCTTCATCCATGGCATCAACAGGGCAAACACATGAGGTTATATGCCGTCGTTGCAAGGGTGGAGGTCACTATGCGATCAAATATCCATCTCCGCATGTGATGATTGCAACTGAGGATGGTGGGTATGAGTCCGCTAGTGACTATGATGAGGAGACTTTGCCTCTTATTGCAAGTGAAGAACATGGTGAAGATGATTCTGAACATGAGATGCAATACATGGCTGCTGAAGATGCTGACAGGTATGAGAGTTTAGTTGCTCAACGTGTTTTGAGTGTGCTGGTAACACAAGCTGAGCAAAATCAGAGGCATAATTTGTTTCATACAAAGGGAGTTGTGAAGGAACGTTCTGTATGCGTCATCATTGATGGAGGGAGCTGCAACAACTTGGCTAGCATGGAGATGGTGGAGAAGCTATCTCTCACCACAAGACCACATCCACATCCTTACTACATCCAATGGTTCAACAACAGCGGCAAGGTTAAGGTAACACGTACTGTTCGTGTGCATTTTAGTATCTCTACATATGCTGATTATGTTGATTGTGATGTGGTACCCATGCAAGCATGTTCCTTATTACTTGGTAGACCATGGCAATTTGATAAAAATTAGGTACACCATGGTAGAAACAATCAGTATACTCTTGTTCATAAGGATAAACATATTACTTTGCTTCCTATGTCTCCAGATTCCATTTTGAAAGATGATATTAATAGAGCTAATAAAGCAAAACAGGAGAAAAATAAGAGTGAAAATCAGATTGTGGCAAAAGAATTTGAACAACAAATGAAGCCTAATAATAAACCATCTAGTGTTGCTTCTGAAATTAAATTGAAAAGTTCATGTTTACTTGCCACCAAATCTGATATTGATGAGCTAGATTTCAGCAAATCTGTTTCCTATGCTTTTGTGTGCAAAGATGCATTATTTTCATTCAAGGACGTGCCTTCCTCTTTGCCTCCTGCTGTCACTAACATTTTGTAGGAGTTCGCTGACGTCTTTCCACAAGACGTGCCACTGGGATTACCACCTATTCAAGGGATTGAGCATCAGATTGACTTAATTCCCGGTGCATCCCTGCCAAACCGTACACCATACCTTACCAATCCAGAGGAGATGAAGGAGATTATGCGTCAAGTACAGGAGCTGCTCGACAAAGGTTATATACGCGAATCTCTTAGTCCTTGTGTTGTTCGTATTATACTAGTGCCAAAAAAGGATGGTATGTCGCGTATGTGTGTTGATTGTAGAGGCATTAATAATATTACTATTCGTTCTCGTCATCCTATTCCTAGGCTAGATGATATGCTTGATGAATTGAGTGGCTCTACAATATTCTCCAAAGTTGATTTGCGTAGTCGATACCATCAAATTCATATGAAATTGGGAGATGAATGGAAAACAACATTTAAAACTAAGTTTGGATTATATGAGTGGTTAGTCATGCCTTTTGGGTTAACTAATGCACCTAGTACTTTTATGAGATTAATGAATGAAGTTTTACGTGGTTTTATTGGACGATTTGTGGTAGTTTACATTGATGATATATTGATTTATAGCAGATCTTCGGAGGAACATTTGGAATATTTACATGCTGTTTTTATTGCTCTACGTGATGCACGTTTGTTTGGTAACCTTGGGAAGTGCACCTTTTGCACCGACCGAGTATCTTTTCTTGGCTATGTTGTTACTCCATAGGGAATTGAAGTTGATAAAGCCAAGATTGAAGCTATTGAGAGTTGGCCGCAGCCCAAAACGGTCACACAAGTGAGGAGTTTCCTTGGCCTCGCTGGTTTCTATAGGCATTTTGTGAGAGATTTTAGCACCATTGCTGCACCTCTCAATGAGCTTACAAAGAAGGATGTGCCTTTTGTTTGGGGTACCGCACAGGAAGAAGCCTTCACGGTATTGAAAGATAAGTTGACACATGCTCCTTTACTCCAACTTCCTGATTTTAATAAGACTTTTGAGCTTGATTGTGATGCTAGTGGAATTGGATTAGGAGGTTTGTTACTACAAGATGGTAAACCTGTTGCATACTTTTCTAAAAAATTGAGTGGGCCTAGTCTGAACTATTCTACTTATGATAAAGAATTATATGCTCTTGTTCAGACTTTAGAAACATGGCAACATTACTTATGGCCCAAAGAATTTGTTATTCATTCTGATCATGAATCTTTGAAACATATTAAAAGTCAAGCAAAACGGAACCCTAGACATGCTAAATGGGTTGAATTCATTGAGACTTTCCCTTATTTCATTAAACACAAGAAGGGTAAAGAAAATGTTATTGCTGATGCATTGTCTCGTCGTTATACTATGCTTTCACAACTTGACTTTAAAATATTTGGTTTGGAGACCATCAAAGATCAATATGTGCATGATCCTGAATTTAAAGATGTATTGCAGAATTGTAAAGAAGGGAGAACATGGAACAAGTTCATCGTTAACGATGGATTTGTGTTTCGTGCTAACAAGCTATGCATTCCAGCTAGCTCTGTTCGTCTTTTGTTGTTGCAGGAGGCGCATGGAGGAGGATTAATGGGACACTTTGGTCTGAAGAAGACGGAGGATGTACTTGCTACACATTTCTTTTGGCCAAAGATGAGACGGGATGTTGAGCGTTTTTTTGCTCGCTGCACTACATGTCAAAAAGCTAAGTCACGACTTAATCCTCATGGTTTATATATGCCTTTGCCTGTACCTAGTGTTCCATGGGAGGTTATATCTATGGACTTTGTTTTAGGTTTACCTCGAACAAAGAAGGGGAGGGATAGCATATTTGTTGTCGTGGATAGATTTTAAAAAATGGCACACTTTCTACCATGTCATAAAAGCGATGATGCTGCTAATGTTGCTGATTTGTTCTTTCGTGAAATTATTCGCTTGCATGGTGTGCCAAATACAATTGTTTCAGATCATGATACTAAGTTTCTTAGCCACTTTAGGAGATGTTTATGGGCTAAGTTGGGGACTAAACTGCTTTTTAGTACTACATGTCATCCCCAAACTGATGGACAAACTGAAGTAGTCCATAGAACATTGTCTACTATGCTTAGGGCTGTTTTGAAGAATCACTTGAAATTGTGGGAAGAATGTTTGCCTCATATTGAACTTGCTTATAATCGCTCGCTACATTGTACTAATAAATATGCCCTTTTGAAATTGTGTATGGTTTCCTTCCTCGTGCACCAATTGATTTGTTGCCTCTTCCATCTTCGGAGAAGGTTAATTTTGATGCTAAACAACGTGCTGAATTGATCTTAAAAATGCATGAGTTAACTAAGGAGAACATTGAGCGTATGAATGCTAAATATAAAATTGCTGGAGATAAGGGTAGAAAACATGTTGTGTTTGCACCTGGAGATCTTGTTTGGTTACATTTGCGTAAGGATAGATTTCCTCATTTGCGCAAATCAAAGCTAATGCCACGTGCTAATGGTCCTTTTAAGGTGTTAGAGAAAATAAATGATAAGGCATATAAACTTGAGTTGCCTGCAGATTTTGGGGTTAGTCCCACTTTTAACATTGCAGATTTGAAGCCTTATTTGGGTGAGGAGGATGAGCTTCCGTCGAGGACGACTTCATTTCAAGAAGGGGAGGATGATGAGGACATCAATACCATTGTTACACCCACAGCCCCTGCTGCTATACATACTGGACCAATTACTAGAGCTCACGCACGCCAATTGAATTACCAGGTACTTTCGTTTCTTAGTGACAATTGTAATGTTCATGAAAATATGATGCTGCCTAAATTGGATACATTTGTGTTGATTACTAATGAAGGGCCTAGCATTGACAAGAGGGATGAACACTGGAGCAGGATCAAGCATGGAGATGAAGGCGCACGTGAAAGGATCCAGAATGGCATTTCTAGTGCATATTTGAGCACTTTGAAGCCTCCGTGATGAACTACAAGGACATGGATGAAATTACAAGATGCCCCTTCATAAATTTCATCCATAGCTTATTTTAGGTGCTGCGCTACCTTATTTTTGGGCCAGGCCCATGTAATTTCGAAATACAACTTCCTAGGCTGTTTTTAGAGTCCGTATGTGTGGGGAAACAAAGTTAGGGTTGGTTTCGGTCCCCTCCTACATGGGGCCATGAAATTTCCCCCTACTCCTCCATATATACAACCCTTAGGGCGACGTTTAGACATTGGGTTTTGTTTAGATTAAAGGTTTGCCATTGCTCCAACTTCGCGTACTTCGTTTGTGTTCAACGACCAGACTAAGACGTCACAGAACCCCACCTTGATCAATAAGTTTTTCCTCTTGTATTCACAATATCCAGATTGCAATCTTATTTTCTTGCTTGTTCTTCGTTTGCTTGCAGGAAATAGACCCTCGTGGTCAGGTTGATCGTGCTCCGGCATGGTCAATAACCCTCGGAAGCTGGTTTAGCGATTGCTAAGGCGCGACGTCTCGCACGTTCGTAGTCGGATCATCAAAGTCTACTCCCACAGAAATCGATAGTTATCATCTCATCGAAAGATCGGGACCCTTGCCCCTATCAAAAGGGGTCTACAGAGAGAGAGAGAGAGAGAGAGAGAGAGAGGGAGAGAAGAATAGGATGTCTCAGAGGGAGATGCCCTTGAGTGTGTCCATGCAAGGGGGGAGGGGATAGAGGCATGAGGAGAAATAGTTTGTGCGGTGTCTGTGTTGGTATGTGTGAGTGTGAAAAGATAACGAGACCTAGGGGTAGAGGGTGTGTCACCGCGTGAGGTCCGGTGGGCCGAGGTGAGGCCCTTGGGTCGGTTCCGTCCTATGCCACATTGGTCGGCCCGTGATGCATTTCAGGGAGACCCATGGAGGACTAGTCGTACGAGACAAAGATACCAGAGCCGTGAAGGACTCTGTGTCCATTGACAAAGCCGTATAGAATTTGTAACCCTAGCTAGGTCCCCGAACTAAGGTAACCCCTTGTCTCTGATATTACCATTCATCCAACCTAACTTTAAGGTGCATCCTACAAAATGCTCTGCTGGAATCATATTCGTCAATTAGGAAGAGAGGTAGAGACAATGCGTGCGAGATAGGCCTAAAGATAATGTGTGTGTGGTAGACACGTAGGCAGGTCTATGTATAGAGAAAGGTTCGATGGGGATTGTGCATGCGTATGCATGTGAGAGGAAGAGTGCTTGTGACAAAGGTTAGTGAAAACAGTCGTAAATGGTTGCGAGAGAGAGGGAGGGTGATATCGAGAGCATGAGTGCGAGAAAGACACCTCGGGAGAGAGTGTGTGAGCATGTGTGAGAGACCCTGAATGGATATACACCTTGTGCGTGTATGTGTGAGAGAGAAAGTTAGCATGTGTGTGAGGAGGGGCCTATGGAGAGTGAATCTACACGTAAAAGACTGATGTACACATTGATTAAAAATATAAATTGTACCCAAATATTAGGATGGGATCATGATATTTGCAATTCGCATAAGGAACGGTCATTGATCCATCAGACATCCATATTCTATTGAATTTGAGCATGTCTATGTTATTATTCGACATAATTGATCCATAGAATCAGTATTTTGAAGTCCAGACAATGCATCGCTTTAGCAATTCAATTATAAACATGAGTATAGTTCATGTTGTGTGTGTAAATCACATTATACATACAAAAGTTACACAATGAACATTCTAAATAGCTAGCTAGCTAGGAACTAGCATACATTTGAATTCAACTTAAGGTGGTTTAGAAAAATCGAATTCAACATGAAGTCCATTCAATTATTTGAGTTCAAGATCATGGCATTTGTAAATCATACCTAAATTAAGGGGGCACCAATCTTTCCTCTGCTTTTGTACATAATAGCATATATAGTTGTGTACAAAATAGATTCAAATTTACCTCCTCCATTCCAAAATAATCGTAGTTATAGGATTTTCAAGAGTCAAATTTTCAAAAAGAAGCACATAATTTAATGAGGTTTTCAAACATACAAGGTCAAATTTAAGGTGTCTATTTAGGTCAATCCTCAAAGTTCAAGAGTACTCTAAACGTGAATGCTTGTATTTCAAAATTTTGAACAAAGCGCCAAAAGAGCCTCTACTCGCCCCAAACCGCGTGAGACCAATGTTTGGTAGAAGGAAATTACTTTTCGAACTCTGACCCGTGAAACCTACCGGCCCGACGTCCAAATGTCTAAACCGGGGTAGGTTTGTAACTTCATCTAGACGCCACGCAACCGCCTCCGAAAAACATTCATACACCGTGGCCACCTAAACACACATGTGCTCGGCCGAAATCACTCCCGCCCACTATTTGGGATACCTGGGATTATCGTCCTACCCCCAACCCACAGTAGGTCCGAAATTTAAGAGGGGGGTAAAGTTTGTACTTTCCCCAAATTTCAAACAAGCGCGTCCCTGACAGAAACATGGTTCCCCTTAGCTCCCCCGTCCGGTTCCCCATTCATACTACATGGGCACCAAAACTACCTCTCCACCAGCCGCGAAACCCCACCGTCCTTCGTCCGCCACCCCATCCCACCCATCAACCGCCGCCCTCCTCCATCACGCCACAGCCGATACCCCGACATCATCGTCCACAGCAACCGCAATGCCCTCCACGGCTAGTAGTTGAAGCCGAGGCTGAGCTGCCTCCAGGACGCCGACGTGTGCCATACCCGAGCCAGTTCAACCACGCTGTCCTGCGCCTCACTGTTGCCGCTCGAATGTTGCCACCGTCCAACGCACCGGAGTTGTTCCCGCTTCGCCATACTTCGCCGCCTCGGATCTGCTTCCCTCCGCCGACTGACGGCCACCACAACACAATCAACAATTTGGCCATGGGTTCATCCAAGGCTCCACCATCCTCCACAACATCGGGTCCCCTGGTAAAAGGAAGAACATCACCGCGAAATCAGGAGTACACAGCACTAGCAACTGGAACTGGTACTCCTCTTCCCTTATTCGTGCAAATCTTACGTGTCTGCATGCACGGTATTCATCCCAAAGAGGACACTAGTTGACCGCTTCTTACTGCACCTTCTTCCTGATACTAGATGTTCCTAGTACACTAGTATAGTGAGGTGCTATACAAACGGTTTTTAACCCCTTTCCGCGATGGCATTTGGAACCGTCGCCAAGTGAGTGACTACGATAGGGGGGTCCTTCCCACACGACCCAGAAACCGTCGGGGATATGGAGCCAACATCCAGAGGCCTTGCAAAATGTAATCGTATGCAATGCAGCACACACTAAATTTGTCAGCACATGTGGGATCGGTGATTAAATGTTTCTAATGACGCAGTGAAACCAAACGGTGTGTCGTAATGAACCGTTTGGGAAACATTATGTAAGGCACACGGGCCAACATATGAACTGTGTGCGATATGTGCCCCATCACACACGAGTTTTCTGCGGAACCCGTCTACCATGCAAGATTCCATCGCACACATTTCCGAACAATTACCGTGTGCGATAATGTTTATCACAAATGGTTCAGGGGAACCTTCACACACATACAAGTGCTGCAAACCATTTGTGATTTGTTGTGTATCACCGACGGTTGCGGCAAGAGTGCCGTGTGCTTTATGTTTGGGATCCCACACTTTTCCTGAAAAATTTATGACTGGGATTGTATTTTACATTGGGCACGGTTTACTCTGAGTTCTCGTGTGCGATAACGTGATATCACAAATGGTTCCAGAGCCCCTACGCACACGTCATAGTGTTGCAAATCATTTGTGATCTGCTGTGTATCAGCGACGGTTCTGCTATGATTGACGTATGCTTTCCGATGTGGATCGCACACACTCATTTAGTTGAACCGTGTGCGGAGCAATTGCGAGGTTAAAACAAAAATATCCCATTTGAATCGGCATGCAAAAAGCAGATTCGCCACAATATTTAATTGAACAAATAGTGTCCACAGGAAGAACATTCATCAGATTTAGCAACAATTGCAATTGAACATATGGTAGCTAAATTCCAATGATTTGTTGACACATATATGCATTACATAATTAATCATAGTGTACGAAATACGAAGACCTCATCAGATGTAAAACAATGGATCCATGCGTATATGTTTAGCGGCTAACTCTTACTCAATGTTTCAGGAGAATGCATGCTGAAATCTTCATTATCACCAGTGGGATTAATGTAGTGATTCAGGAAGAAGTCGCTGATAAATCTCCGAACCATCAGCAATTCACCAGCGGGGAGCGGTTCAGGGGTCCTCGGTTCTAAGATGAGCTGCAGTATTTTTATGATCAGAATGTGCCATATGAGTGGAGTAGAAGATATTAATTAAGATAGACTTACTGGTACTAATTCGTGAGCATCTTCACAACTATTAGCAGATTTGCAAATGGAGATCATGTGTCTGCAAACATAGTATCCACAAAGGTTGGTCCCTGCTTGTTGCTGAGGACAATGAAATTTTTTGTACAGAATTAGTCATGTATTTGTCCTGCTAGGAACAACCTAACCGGTGTTAGATGTCTTTTTTTTTTCTTTGGACACAAATAGAAAGAGGTTTATTTAGAAGATTGAACATTTTACTAGCGTAAGAAAAGGTATTTGCAGACTATTGGATAAATTTTCCGAAAATAACGGATTTTGGTGTGTTACCGGAGAAACGATCTCGTGCTGCAGAGGTAGTTTCCTCTTGAACAGGTTCCCTGGTTTAGTTTTCCACAATGCGAGCACACTGCAAATGAAGATGAATTTTGACAACATGAATTATTGAACCAGATATAAATGCAAATTAATTTCAACATCATAGAATTCAATACCTATCCATGAATTGCTGAAGATGCGTCAGATCCTGATCGTTTGTTGACTCTTTGAGAGAATCCATGTAGTAAACTGTGTTCTTGTTTGGAACAATGAATACCAATATCTAGTGATTGCTACATATTAAGAATGCCATGAACTTACGAATTTTGTTGAAATCTGAAAGACAATCAGTGTATGCGTGGATGTTTACTTGACTTACCGTTCATGATATGGTCAGAGAAATGATTCTGCATGGGACGTGTTTTCGAAGATACGGACGACCGTGTTAATGGCCCACTCCCGTTCATCCTTACCATGTAATGTTGTGCCATTTGCTAATGCAGGATCTATGAAATACACACTCTCCCTTTTTCTTCTCTGTGCGTTCAATCCCCTGAGAGGAATAAAATGTAGTTAGCTATTTATCATTTACAGCCTTGTATGGAGAAGTTGATCAGAGTTTGTTAAGTACTTACAAAATCAGGCATCTAACAAGAGTTGCATCAAGCTCGTTGAAGTTTAAGAAGAGATGTAAGTCCTCGAAACTTACACTAATGGAACTAGCATCATGTCAGAAATGATCTCTGTTGTAGTGAACTAGCAGAAAATGATGACTTGCTGACATTTGATCCATGCAATATTTATGTAACTCGCAGCAACTGGAGCTGCACTCATCAAAGTATTCGCCAACAAGAAATGGCTGGCCATGGACGTAATTGCGTGCTTCAAGTACGTCTGTTTATTTTTAGCAAGCTGCAAATCTATTTCTTCATCATCCATGCCGTCAAAAATAATATTACTCCCCGATTCGAACAACTTGCTGTTAATTTGGTTCTGGGCGATGAGTGCTTTAAGTAAGAGGCAATCGTTCTCTTTCCTCTTCGCTCTCCCAACGCGCTTCCTCGCGGGTGTAGCCTTTTTGGCCGCTTCCTTCTTGGTACTTGAAGCACTTCTGGTAGAACGTCTGGTTGGCTGAAAGGTAGACTGCCGAGTAGACGGTGAAGCTTCGACAGACTGATTAGCAGACGGTTTAGCTATGCCGGACCGCTGAGCTGGCAGTGCTGCTGTGACGAACTGCTGGGCTGTAGGAGCAGAGGCATCGGACTGCTGACCATGCGTTGAAGCTATGTCAGGTTTCTGCGCAGGTGGTGCCAACTTGTCGGTGTGCTGAGGAGGCCGTGCCAATGCGTTGGTTTGCTGAGCAGGAAGTGCTGACGCATTGGTATGGTGATCACGCGGCTGCGGACCGACGGACTAATGAGCAGTTGGTTCTAGACATACATACTGCTTAGCAGGCGGTTCCAAAGCATCAGACTGCTTAGCAGTCCGTTCCACCAGGTTGGTCTGCTGAGCATGTGTTGCAGCTGGGTCTCCCCCCGCTGCTTCAGCGGACGGCATCTGAACCGGTGGTGCGTCTTCAGCAGTTGTAGGCCTTGCCACTGGCTGCTCTGGGGTGGACGATGACATGGCCTGTACGGCACAAAGTCGGGCCGGCTGATCACGGGTTGATGCATCAGCCATCGGATTATGAGTATTAGGTTCTTTGGGGGAAGCACGCGAGAGATGATGTGGCAAGGAGAGCGTCACCGGTTGAGGGGCGACATTGGTTGCTCTTGGAGGGGCTTTAGGGATCTCATCCATGAACTCTATTTCTTTTCGTGGCCTGGATGTGATGTAACAGTGTTTCTCCCAAGGTCCTTTGCTCATCAAAGTCTCCTAGGACATTCTTCAGGGTAAATTCATTGAATCCAGGCTTTACTTCAGTCACGTAGCACTTCACATAGCCCGGCTTCAATGGCACATTTCCAACAAGAGTCCCTCTTCCAAGAAGGGTGGGCAAACCCAGGCTGTTGCACATTTTAATGTACCTTCATAATGTGTAAGCACGCCCTTTAGTCTGCCTTTCATTCTAGATAGATCAGATATAGCAACATCATGAGTAGCCGCAGTCTTAGTGTCGCTGGGGTCAGCTGATGCACAGCTACTCTTGTGTGGTGTTGTCGTGCAATAACCAACATCCTCCATGCCCGCCTCCCCTCCCATCTGCTAGCTATCTGTCAGTGTTAGAGTCTTCTACATCATCATTGACTCCTCAATATCCTTTCGAACAGCCGAATACATGTCCTTCATCAACTTTTCATACAATTCATTCTGCTTCATTTCACTCCTCGCTTTTTTCATGTTGAGCCTCTCTTCTTTGTTGAGTGTGAAAGCCCTCTTGTGCGGGACATTAACACCTATACCCCTTGCACGGCCAGGGGGCTCTCTTGTTTCCAGAGCATCGGACAGAATGTCACAGGGCCCTGAGTTCCTGTAGAACCTTCCAGGGATCTTGGAAGCCTTTAACATCACGCGATACAGTTCTTCGTCATGTGAGTTTTCAAAGTAATAAGTTCCGTCATCACGCCTCCTTGCACGTGCCCGCAAGTAGTCTCTAGCGCATTCACCCCTGATTTCACTAAAGGCCAGTTTCCCACCCACCGCTACTGCTTCTTTGTCCTCTTGGTCCCATATCGGTTTCATGCCGTAGTATCCTGCCACACCCATACGGTGGGGGTGTGTGTTCCTCTTATGAAGTTCCGATTGCTTGGCACTCTTCTCAGCAAACTCTGTAGTTGCACTGACCCATTTGAATTCTACCCAGTCTGCCTTTGTAATTTGGGGGTATGCGGGGATTGGGTCCTTGCCTTCACTCAAGTACTTCTTGTATAGCACGTGCTTCCAGTTTCTCCAAGCATCCCTACCCTTCTTCACTTCAGCGTGTTCCACCTGCATTCTCCACTGCTCTGGAAAGTTGAAGTGATCTATGATCTCCCGGACTATCCTTTGCCATGTTTCTGTGTCAGCCTTCCGAAACCCCGGCAGATTAATGTTGAGCCTTGCCCTGCCAACAAATCCACACACACTCCTGAACCTCGTGCGTGCTTTATCTGGTTTAGTTGGAGCCCAAGACTTTCAATCTATCTCGGTTACTTCATATACACCTTTAGGCTGGTGTGTGGGCTTCCTTGGAGCATTCCTCCGTGTCCTGACCGGAAGGGTAATTGCTGCAGCTCTATCCCATTCAAGATTACTTGATCCCTCACCACCTGCTGAAGACCTAGGGTTGTCTGAATCAGATGAAGATACATCGCCTGAAGCATGAGTGCTGTCGCTGCTACTCGGCATCTACAGAGAACACATGCAAAACCCAGGAAAGGAGGATAAGCATAAAACTAACAACTTGGTATCAAGCTGTCTAAACATGTCATGCAATAATTTAGAAAATGTATGGCTTATTTGTTAAGTTTGTGTGACTCGGGCGCCCGCGATCTGTAAATCGACTGTAACTTATTGGAACAAATACAGCTTATAGGTACTAGTTAGGAAGGTAGATAATGAACATATATACGCTCTCCGTTATTTTATAGCCAATTTGGGAACATACGGAATGAAATAGGAAGAGGGATTACGAGGAAATTTGCCTCACCGCGATGGAGAGCAGTAACTAACAGGTTTCTTAATGCAAACCCGGCAGGACCATAGGAGAGGCGAGGGTTATATGATAGATATGCTTGAGGGTGGCTGGCGAGCAAACAAAGACGGCGAGGCGCGGGCAGCCGCGTGTTGGGAACGATAGTGCAGGTAGGGTTGACGCCGAAGAGCGGGCACACGGCCGGGGTGAGCACACCGGCGCCGGAGAGGGTTCTGCTGTGGATCAGGGGGAGGGGGGAGCTGGCGATGGAGATTGGGTGGACTAGTTGAGTGAAACGCGGGCGGGCGATGGGGGGTGTTGGCGGCCTAGGTGAAAAGGGTTAAAAAATATCCCCATCGCCGCGCGGAAAGGCCTATGCAAACGGTTGCCTCTAAGCGCTCGTGTGCACAAAGAGAATAATTTCGTTTGAAATGAAGATGTACTAATTTTGAAATGAAGACGTGAGTTCATCGTTTCACCTCTAAATTTTTCCCACGTTAAGCAATCACCATTATACCATGGGTTTGATTTGCTGGCGCATTTCAGGTCTCGTGTGCTATATTTAAGACATTTTTTGGCATTTACCATGCATTTTGGCATATAAATCAAATCCTAGCTGGACTGCATTTGCTGTCGAAAGGGATGCGGATTGCCGTTCGATCTGGGAGCATCCAATGGTGCAGACGTACGATCCATGGGGTTTGGGTTCTTGCCAATCAGAACGCACGACTCAGATCGCGCGCGCAGCAAGGGGGGAGGCATCGGCCACGGTTTGGTAGGCACACGGCTTTCGTGAGTGAACCGTGTGCTATTTGAAAACATTTACATGAACTAACAACATATTTTCGTTTGAATGAAAACAAGAGTTCATCGTTTCGCCTCCAAATTGTTTTCCACTGTAAGAAATCACCATTATACCTTATGGTTCAATTTTCTGGTGCATTTGAGGTATCATTTGCTATATTTGAGTCGTTTGATATAGTCGCAACTACACGTGGGTGCTAGCTAGCAAGATCATTTGTGTGTTGCTTTGGGAGTTTTCATTCATTGTTCAAGAAATGGGAAAAAATTCAAACAGTTCGGCCGCAGGGTGCGGCCAGATGCGTAGGCCTTGTTGGTATTCTAATTACAGGAAATGCATATAGTGTCCGGAAATAACAAAAATCGGTGTTTCACCGTGGCGTGCTCTCAGGATCCCATGGAAAAAATTTGGTAAAGTTTGGCACAAGTTTTGATGCTCACACATTCCAAATCGGAGCATCTCACAAGAAGGATCATAGTTTCCAAACGGAGAAGCGGCACTTCGGACTCCAATCGTCAGTGACTACATCGTTCCGCTTCGTATTTTTTTCACGGTAAACAATCACGTATATACCCTAGGTTTGATTTTCTGGCCCATTTCAGGTCTCGTCTGCTATATTTAAGTCATTTTTTTGCACTTACCTTGCACTTAGTGCATATAAATTCAAAACCGTTCTACAACTACATCTGGGTGTTAGTTAGCAAAGAAGGTGTACAAATTATTTGTGTGTCGCTTTGCGAGTTTTCATCCATTGTTCGAGAAACGGGGAGAAGTTTCAAACATTTCGGCCACGAGGTGTGGCCACCAGCGTAGGCCTAGTTGGTATTTTAATTACAGGGAATTCAGATGGAGTCCAGACATCATGAAAATTGGTGTGTGCCTGTGGCGTGCTCTCATGACCCCGGGGAAAAAATTTGGTAAAGTTTGGCACAAGTTTTGATGATCGCTCCTTCCAAACCGGAGCATCTCACATGAAGGACCATGGTTTCCAAAAGGAGACGTGTCAATTCAAACTCCAGTGGCCGGTGACTTCATCGTTTGGCCTCATAAAAATTTCCACAATACGCAATCACCATTATACCACGAGTTTCATTTTCTAATGCATTTCAGGTATCCTTTGCTATATTGAAGACATTTTTTGAATTTAACATGCAATTTGTGGATATAAATAAAATCACAACCGGAACTGCATGTGCTGTCGAAAGGGATGAGGATTGTCGTTCGATCAAGGAGAATCCAACGGTGCATATGTACGATCCGTGGGGTTTGGGTTCTGGCCAATCAGAACGCACGACTCAGATCGCGCGCGTGGCAGGGGGGGCATCAGCCACGGTTTAGTAGGCACACGGCTTTCATGAGTGAACCGTGTGCTATTTGAAAACATTTACATGAACTAACAGCATATTTTCGTTTGAATGAAAACATGAGTTCATCGTTTCGCCTCCAATTTTTTTCCATGGTAAGAATTCACTATTGTACCCTATGGTTCGATTTTCTGGTGCATTCGAGATCTCATTTGCTATATTTAAGCCATTTGAGATCTCGCAACTACACGTGGGTGTTAGCAAGATCATTTGTGTGTTGCTTTGCGAGTTTTCATTCATTGTCCGAGAAACGGGGAAAAAAAATCAAACAGTTCGGCCGCAGGGTGCAGCCACAGGCATAGGCCTTGTTGGTTTTTTAATTACAGGAAATGCATATAGAGTCTGGAAATAACAAAAATCATTGTGTCACTGTGGCGTGCTCTCACGATCGCATGGAAAAAATGGGTAAAGTTTGGCACAAGTTTTGGTGCTCGCACCTTCCATACCGGAGCATCTCACAAGAAGGATCATATATAGTTTCCAAAAGGAGACGCGACACTTCAGACTCCATATCGTTACTGACTACATCGTTCCGCCTCAAAAAAAAATCATGGTAAAAAATCACGGATATACCCTTTGTTTGATTTTCTGGCCCATTTCAGGTCTCGTCTGCTATGTTTAAGTCATTTTTTGCACTTACCTTGCATTTAGTGCATATAAAGTCAAAACCCTACTACAACTACATGTGGGTGTTTTAGTTAGGCTATACTTAGGCTACTCATAGTGGAGAGTATCATATACTAGTATCATGCATATGATACTACCTTTAATTATAGTGCATAGTATAATAGAGTAGTATCATAGATGATCATATTTATTGCCATGCATGACACAAATTAGCATCGCATTTAACATGATACTGTATCTACCTATATGTTACTATAACCCTCTCTATCTTCTTTAATTCTTTGCCACATTAGCATACTTGCTATTTCCGAGTGCATGATGCCGGCTATGATACCACCACTATGGCCAGCCTTATAGTGGGGAGTATCATATACTAGTATCATGCATATGATACTAGTGTATGATACTATGTACCTTCATAGTGCATAGTATCATAGATGACCGTATTTATGGCCATGCATGACACAAAGTAGTATAGCATTTATTATGTTATGGTATGAACCTATGTTACTCTAACCCACTCCCCTTCTTTAATTCCTTTCCACATCATCATATTTGCTATTCCCGAGTGCATGATACCGGCTATGATACCCCCACTATGGCCAGCCTTAGCAAAGAAGGTGTACAAATCATTTGTGCATCGCTTTGTGAGTTTTCATCGATTTGTCCGAGAAGCGGGGAGAAGTTTCAAACATTTCGGCCACGAGGTGCGGCCACTGGCGTAGGCCTAGTTGGTATTTTAATTACAGGAAATTCAGATGGAGTCCGGACATCATCAAAATCGATGTGTGCCCGTGGCGTGCTCTCACGACCCCGTGGAAAAAATTTGGTAAAGTTTGGCACAAGTTTTGATAAATCGCTCCTTCCAAACCGGAGCATCTCACATGAAGGATCATGGTTTCCAAAAGGAGACGTGTCAATTCAAACTCAGTGCCCGGTGACTTCATCGTTTGGCCTCATAAAAATTTCCACGGTACCCAATTACCATTATACCATGGGTTTGATTTTCTGGCGCATTTCAGGTATCGTTAGCAATATTTAAGACATTTTTTGAGTTTAACATGCATTTTGTGCATAAAAATAAAATTACAATCAGAACTGCATTAGCAGTCGAAAGGGATGAGGATTGCCGTTCGATCTGGGAGCATCCAACAGTGCAGATGTACGATCCGTGGGGTTTGGGTTCTGGCCAATCAGAAAGCACAACTCAGATCGCGCGCGGGGTTTGGTTGGCACACGGCTTTCATGAACGAACCGTGTGTTATTCGCAAACCAAATTGCATATCTTTTGTTCACACATACTGGAGTGAGATCAATTGAGTGTGCTACCTCTATGATATAATAATAATAATAATAATAATAATAATAATAATAATAATAATAATAAACAGTTCATATTCATTGCCTGAGCTCACAGCATATCAAGGTCAACATATTAACGGTTCTTGCATCAACAGAAAACCGGGCATAACTCACAAATTCTTTACACGCGACAGTTCTAAATTGAACGAATTAAGTTGCAGGGTAGGCATAAAGACTAGTCTTACGGCTTAATTCCCATGTACATGGGGGAACTGGATCATTACATTAACCCCAAATGAACTTGGGTTTTCTGATGATTTTACGCTTCTCTGTTACATGGGTGCGTGATCCCTTGGCTGGCAACTCAGCAAATTCATCGTACTCTTCCTCATCGGCAACATCCTCGACACCCAGTACCCTCCTCTTCCCATGCATGACTACATGACAGTTTGCATATTATCTTCACCTATTTTCTTCTGGAAGAATTTCTTTGAAAAGACCTAACATCTCTGTGAAGCCCTTGTTTGATAGACCGGTTGCTGCTTTAAATCTAAGAAGCGCCAGGGTGGCACTCAACTTGGAATATTTCTTTTTGAAACCTGGATACAATTCTTTCTTGGAGTCCGCATCAATGGTTGGCAGATCCTTGTACCCAATCATATCATTTTTTAGGCCCTTGAAATCTGCAATCATAGCAGGAAAATCTGGCATATCAAGATCGTCATCATCTGCGTCGACATCTTCGTTTTCTAGTGGGCGTTTCGGCTTTCCGGTGTTCCATTGGTAGCTTGACGCCTCTGCCCCGATGTTAGATTCAACATCCATGTGACACTAATCGGGGTTTGGCATCTCGCAGCCCTGGGTATATTCATCCATGACCTGCTCTTCACCGTGTCTGGTCCAACGTGTATATCCATCCATGAATCCCTGAGAGAGTAAGTGCCACTAGACATCTCCAACTTCATGTGACTCTGTATTGGCACAATGAGTACATGGACACAGGATGTAATCCGCATCACCAATTCTCCTCTTTGTACTTTCAGCCAAATTCATGAACTCTGTCATGCCACTGATAAAATCTGTTGTTCTCCGATTCTTCATCCATTGAGATCGTTCCATCTGCACCACACGAATGGTAATTAAAAATAAAACAGCAACATTAATACACGGATTAACTGATGCCCAAAGATGCGTGCATAAATCACAAGATTTTATTTTCATAACTACTAAGGGCACTCCATATTGTTATCCAGACGTGCAATGACAAAAATAATGGCCAGTTAATTTACACGCAGAGTACTACAGCACTACCCTTAGGAATTGAATACCTTAATTAAGCCACTCACGAAAAGAATACCTTAATTAATTAGCCGCGTGGCGACCACCACCCAGTAGACAGAGAAGCGCGATGCGACGGCACGCCGAGACAGCAGGGTCGAGGAGCAAAGCTTAGTGCGGCTGCCGCCTGAAGTTTGACCTCCACTATCCCGCCATCGACCGCGATGGATGTGCTCCAATCACGCTGCCGCCGACCTCGATGGTTGAGCTCCTCCTATCTCCCACCACAGACTGAGGATTGACCTCCTATGACGCCGCCACCGCCCATCGACCGAGGATTGACCTCTTCTCCGGTAGCCGCTGCCTAGGCCGCCGCCGCCATCTCTATCTGTAGAGCGGCTGTTTTATTTTTTGACGGATATCCGCAGAGCGGCTGATTACACAATATCACTGTAACTCTATTATATGTACAGGGTGGTACATCATATATGGTTATGTAACGGCAACTGTGTCTCACCTACGTTGTCTTCTCACACGGTTTGGTGCGGAAATCGTGTGTGAAGTTGTAATACCTAACACAAATGACATGTATAAATAGTATGCCGTATACAACATATAGTGCCATAAGTAGTTCCCGACCATTAGCTTATCCCCATCCCCCATTTCCCCCAAATCCCTAGATAGCCTCCAAATTCCCTCACGTGGCACTGACATTGGGGGAATGTGGACGAGTGGTGCTGATGGTTTCGGTGCGGCTACTTCTGCTCGTATCGCCGCTCTCGGCAGCGCCGCCATGATGGCGGTCGCCGCCGAGCACTTGCCTAAGGTCATCAGAAGGCAGGTGTACTACGGATTTGAATTGCCTTGTCAAGTTCCAATCTATCCCGATCTTTTTTAGCATGTCCAAAGTAGCTCCTTGCTGAATCCGTCTTGAATGACCCCCCCACCAGGAAAGTGATCTGCCGCCGGATCCGGAGCATGACTCCAGACTCCCGCAACACGAGTTCGACTCCGAGTTTTGCGCCATCGAGAAGTACCAAAAGCTGAGTTGTGTGCACGGGCACACTCCCGCTCGATGTGTATGCATGGAGGGATTCGACATTGGCAGGCGGTTTCTCAGTTGCCCCTTAGAGGTTAGTGCTAAGTTCATCATTTTACTTGAGTTAATGCCACCGCTCATCCTGAATACTATTTAACATTGGCAGGGATATGAGGCTTGTGCCTTTGTTAACTGGCTAGATGAAGAATGGCATGGCAGGGCTCTGAGTGTTATCACCAAGCTCACAGAAGATAACGTAAAGCTAAAGAAGAAACTGGCTGATCTGGAATGTACAATCAGTACGATGAAGCAAGAAAGAATCAATCATAGGCAATAGATGAAAGCAAGAGACAAGAAGGAACTAGCATGTGTAGTTGTGGTTGTCGCATTAGCCATGTTCTATGCGCTGTTCGCAATGATGATTAGGGGTTTTGTTTGATAGTATTGCTAAAGCACATCTAGATGTGCTCTAAGTAATGCACATCTAGGTCCTATGCCATTGATGTTACGCGAAGATTCATGCAGATATTTTCCTTTGTCTTTTTTTCTTTTCCTTTGTAGTTTTATTATTACTGGCTTCATCAATAAGAAGAGCTCAATGTATTGCTTGCCAACTATCCTACTCCGTTCGTACCGGTACCGGTGCATAATCCCAAAACTCGTTCCTTGTTTTTGTCCTGAAAAAAGAAATCAGCCAATAGGAGTTCTGGGGCTAGTATGCATTCAATGACTTCAGACTACTTCGCATAACATGCATGCAATGGTCAATTCTCTGCACGCAATGGTATTGATTACCAAATAGTAATCATCAAGTTATCTCGTTTTTCCCCCACCTAGGTCGCCGGTACGGAGGGAGTAGAAGTACTACAAAAAATGCTTGTTGTATACTCCCTATGTTCCTTTATATAAGGTGTATTTGTTTTTTGATAAAATTCCAGAATGTAAGGTGCATTTCTTCTAATTCTTTATAACTCCTTTGTTAGCCCCCCCCCCCCAAAAAAGGAAATTATCTTTCTCCTGATTGTCTATATCTTTACTTGTAGAAGAAGAAGAAGGAAAGTATCTCTCTGTCGATTGCATGTATCTCTTACTTTCCATGACTAATTGATTTTCTTGCCACTAATAAACAAATTTGCAAAGGGTAATTTCATCATATTTGGACGCTCCAACGTGTCTGCGTAATTAATTATCACATTGATAATTGCGCAACCCCAGGAATTTGGAGCGACTGGGTACAAATAATTGCGGTTGATTATATCAGCGGTTAGATAATACGTCAACCCCCGCTTCAATTGGCATTTCCTCTTCTCTGCATACCCCGCTTAAGTGTCCACCATCTTCATCGTCCCCGGCAGCCCACGCTACACACTTGCACACACACTGCAATCTCGCTTTCTCACGATTTTTATACGACCGCAGCCATGTCGAGCGACAGCGAGGACGACAGTTCGGCTAGCAGTCTGGCGCCCAATGATAGGTCAACATCGGAATCATCCCGCTCGTCTTCCATGAGTCCGGCGTCGAGCCCAGACCTCGATTATATTCTGATCATGGAAGGGATGCCGCCTCCAGAGTCGTTAGACGACAACCAGACGGACGAGGAGCCGTCGGAGGACGAAGAAGAGGACGGCGATGATGAGGAGGAGGAATGATCGAACAAGGAGGAGGACGATGACGACAGCAACGACAATGATGATGGCGGCGGCGATGAAAAGCCAACGGTCAGCGGCAAGAAGCGTCCTCGCCAAGACGATGTCGCGGGGCCATCCAACAACAACAACAACAACAACAACAACAAGAAGGACTAAATTAAGCAGACTGTATATATCTGTGTTTCCGCTTGCTCACATTAATTTGTTATCTTGTCAATCTCATCGCAGATGGTTAGTAATACGTATTCGACAGAGATCTTCTACATTATCGCCCACAGGTTGGTTTGTTGAACTGTGTGCCCTGACGAGCACACAATTCACAAGAAAAGACTGTATGGGCTGTCTATAATGATCGCACACAATTCTGATTACTGACCTGTTTGCCGGGTATCACACACATCTTGTTACGCCGAATCGTTTGTGTTCAACTCGATCATCGCAAACGGTTCACCGGAGCGAACTGTATGCTGTATATCGCACACATCTTGATCTGGCTACCCGTTTTTGTTGTTCTGTCTCATCGCAAACAGTTCGTATGGATCAACCGTATGTCCTGCATCGCACACGCAACTAAAATCGGAAACATGTTTGATGTATCATTCATCGCAAACATTTTGCATCTTTTTTGATGGTTTTTTTACATCACCATTTGTGATTAATGCATCGCACACAGTTTCGTCAAAGGGTCTCTTATCGTAGTGTCGCGTTAGCAGCATCCTGTAGTAGTGGTAACTCGCGATGCACATGGTTTCTCCTCATATACTATTTCACCTTAGCTATAGGTCCGTCGCCCCCTAGATTTCAATTCCTGGTCAGTTGATTCCCATTTAAAGGAAGCACCACCCACCGAGGTGCTAGTCCGCCTATTACGCCGGGGAAGCAGCGCCTCGTTGTCTATCTTAGGGGTGTGTGGGGACTAGGAGCTGCTGGCGCCTGATCTGGAGGTCGGCCAGGCTTAAAGGGATGCTCGGGGGGCGGTGCCGAGCACGGCGGTGGTGTGAGGTCGAGAGGAGGGCGGGGCGGCAGACGCAGGGGTTTGGGCTGGTGGTCGCTGGCGGTTCGAGAAAGATCGTCAACAGTGACTGGGGGAGCTAGACGAAGGCCATCTGCCCGTTCCTTGTAGATTGGATGGTTCAGAAAAAATCGACTGACCTATTTATTTTCAGTCGACTATTATTTTGATAGGACCACATGTGGTGGTGTGCTGGAGGAGTACCTGCATTTACCAGCCATCCCTTTTCTCATATTACAAAATCCTAGAATCTAATTTCTTTTGCCATGGAATGTTGTAGAGCTATCATATGTCTCCTGTCATTTATTTTTTAGCCACCTGCTATCTTCTACTTTTACAGTGCATAGTTCTGCACACACTTAACCCATACTCTCACTATTGTTTTTTTATGCATGGGTATTTCAGCCTCTGCCAAACTGTTGATAAAAACATGAAAGAAAAGAGAGAAGTCGCTCCAGCTTTTTTCGCGGGTAGGCAAGACACGTTTCAGCACTTTAAAGGGTGCAGTGTCAGCAGATGGAGACAGTAAACATAGCTTTGGAGTTGATGATCTCGCTCGCCATGAACCACCATCCCAGGTGCTTGCTTTAACTTCGCGGTGTCATATGTGGTTGTATGTTGCATATGGTGTCTAGCTTGTATTCGAAATGCCGAAGTCGCTCTTTATTAAGGTAAGGAAAGAAATTTTTTACATCACGGTGATGTCCACAAAGAATACAAGACCACAGAGCACCAGAAGCCAAATATCTAGTCAACGCACTGGCCGAGCCACTGACAAGCCCATCACAGACAAGCATCACCTGCAAGCCAACTAAAAAGCCATGCTGGTGGCGAAGCAGCCCGCCTCCCGCTAGACTCTCAGGTCCTCGATGATCATGCTCACCACTCCAGTCGGGTGCCTAGCTTGTATTGCTTCCAATTTGGTTAAATTGCATCTGCTTACACTACTGCAGGATGCTGCTAATGCGACACTATGATCAGAGACCCTTTGACGAAACTATGTGCGATGCATTAATCGAAACGGTGATGTAAAAAAACCGTCAAAAAAGATGCAAAATGTTTGCGATGAAGGATACATCAAACACGGTTCAGATTTTAGTTGCGTGTGCGATGCGGGGCATACGATTCAGTTCAATTAACTGTTTGCGATGAGGCAGAACAAAAGAAACAGGCAACCAGATGAAAGCATGTGCGATATATGGCATACAGTTCACTCGGATAAACTGTTTGTGATGAGGCAGAACAACAGAAATGGGCAGCCAGATGAAGGTGTGTGTGATATACGGCATACAGTTCACTCTTATGAACCTTTTGTGATTAGGCAACACAAAAGAAACGGTCAGCCAGATCAAGGTGTGTGCGATATACGGCATACGGTTCACTCGGATGAACTATATTTGATTAGGCAACGCAACAGAAACAGTTCAGCTAGATCAAGGTGTGTGCAATGGAGGGCATACAGTTCATTCCGATAAACTGTTTGTGTTGAGCCAAGAGAACAGAAACGTTTCACATAAACAAGATGTGTGTAATACACGGCAAACATCCAATCACATAGGTGGCTAGTACACACATGACATTTCCACACACCAAAGTAAACTATTACATGCATAATTAACTAGGATAAACGATCATCTGATCATCATCTACTTCTTGTGCTAGCTCGATGTTCCTTCTATGCTAAGTTTCCATTAATTGATGGAGTTTTATGAACACGCCATCGTTTCCCACCATTTCCTCACCGGTTTCCCGCCACCCAGCGATACTGCGCATAAACCTAGGCGGCGCGCGACGCACGGAGGCAACAAGCGCAGCCTGTAGCACATCCATCTTTTCCAAGCATGCCAACCCACCAAAGCGCCACCTCTGCCATCAACCTCGTCGATGAGGAAAATGAGAAGGCACCACGGCCCGTCGAGGCCGAGGCGCTCCCGGCAACGCGATGGACGACGCCGTGATGCGCATCATCGCCAGGGTTGAGCAGACCCTTGGCGCATGGCGCTTCAGAGCCGCGGACCAAGATAGGCATGTCAGCGCCGAGAGGCTGCAGCTCGCCGCACAACATGATCGATGGCGCGCCGCAGAGCAAGCTAGGCACGTCTGCACCGATAGGCTGCGGCTCGCCGCACGGTGAGACCGTTGGAGCGCCGCAGAGCGAGAGGCGCGCCGCACAGCAAGAGCGGATCCATCGGCGCTTGCCTGTTGTCGACTGGGCATCGCAGCTAGGTACACATCCCGTCAGTACCCCCATTCCTCGCCAGGAGTGGGCAGAGGCCCTCTATGCCGTACTTGCACCCGAGGTCGGTCGTGCCGTACTTACACCGGACGCCCGCCGCGCCGTTCGCATGGGTTGCACCGTTCGCCTTGTCCGCGGCCCGCTCGATGCCAACGCATTGGTCGCTAGGCTCGAACGCCTCCTTGGCCCAGGTGTCCACCAGGGCGCAGTAGAGGAACATGGCCATTGCATCCTCGAGCTGGTGATCTCCGATGAAATAGCCAACTTGGAGCTCGAGATCGGGCTCCAAATGTACCGCGAGCGTGTCGACCACTTGGACGAACGCCTGCATGAGTTCAGGCAGAGCCAAGAGCTGCCGTAGGCAAGGGCTGCTGGTCATGGTCTCATGGACGTGTTTTATTTTATTGAGTCGTTTCGACGTGGATCGCTATGTATTCACAACAATCATAACATTGCTCTTTCTATTGCTCTATTTCAATGTGTGTACTCTGTTTTCCGTTGTTATATGTTCTGTTTGAATGTGTGTATATATGCTTTCCATTCTGTATATGTGGATGATAACAGCTAGATACAAATTAGTATACAAAAATAGATAGAAAATGGAATTCATAATACATATATTAATTGTTCATTAGTTCATCACAAAATATATATAATATCATCACATATACGTGATGATACTTAACTTCTAGGTACAATGCATAAAATTGAAAACGAACAATACTAAAACTAATAATCCCTCCTGGGGGCAGTATTCCGGCAGCCCCTCGCCAGCAGCTCCCTGGTGCGTGGCGTCTTCCCAGCGCGGAGGCAGTACTCCGCCTCCTTCGCCTCGCAGCGCTTCACATACCGATCTGCCTCTTGCTGGCGGATGAGCGCGAACGATCTTGCCATTTCGTTGGGCGCCCATCGGAGCTCCTCGTCGGTGGCATGCTGGAGCTTATCGGCCCACCTCCACGTAGCGATGAGGCGCCTAGCGCCTTTGACCTTCCTCGTGAAGTACCCGTCTTCGTACACCTCCTCCGCACGATGACGCGCCCGCCCCCAAAGCTCCACCGCCTCCTTTTTCCAGGCGGCATCATGGGCTTCACAGGCCGCCTGGTACCTGGCTTCCTCCTCCGCCATCTCCTTCTTGAATGCCAGTTGCCTGGCTATCTCAGCCGATGGCAGCGAGATCAACAGACAAAGATTGTACTGGCCCCAAAACCAATCCAAAGTTGGGGGGTCCGGCGCAACCTCGTCCGGCGATGCGTAGGGGTCCTCCTCGTCGCTGCTCTTCGACTGAGCATCCTCGGGGGGCGGCGACTCCTCGTCGGCACGTGGGCAGATCGGCGGCACCATGGCAGAGATTTGAGAGAGAGAGAGAGGGCGAGCGAGCGAGGGGAGGATGTAGATGAGAATACAGGCGGGACGACATGAGCAAGGTAGTATTTATTGGCGGCCGGAATCTAGATCGACGGGAACAGTACACACGCCGGTCGCCGAAACTTACGAGTACTGTAGTTTGAATTACACATGATTCCCACAGCAAAATCCGTGTGTGAACTTAATAGCTGACGGTTTCCAATACAGAACCGTGTCTGATTAATAACCCGCGCCATTCACCTTCCAAACCTCGAGGCGCGAAATAGAGTGCCAATCATGTGGGGGCCGATTGTCTTGCCAGATCTTTACACTTTCTTTTTTGAACACCAGATATTTACATCGTCTGATGATTTTTAATTTTTTTGGAATTTAAATGCCATGGCACTCCATGCATGTGTCGAAGCCGTGACACCAATATGTTTGAAAAGTCGTTCCAATTTACTGCACATGGAATTAACTCGCACACAAGTACACAAATAATTTTTTTCAAACCGTTATGGTTATCCGCTGCATGTAGATGTAGTTCAAATGAGGATTATGGTCATCAAATGGCTAGAAAATCACTTAAATGTCTTAAAAAGGTCAAATGACCCCTGAAATTTTCCAAATTTTGGCATGACAGTTGTATTAGTGCACATTAACTGTAGAATTTTTTTGAAGCCCATAAGAGGAAGCTATCGCCCGTTCGTCATCAAACATGCATTGTTCCCTCTCGAAACCACGAGCCTTCTATTGAGTTGCTCCGGTTTGTGAGGGGTGTGTGTCCAAACTTTTTTCAAACAGGCCAATTATTTTACCACATCATCTTAGTGGCATGACATTACGTCAAGCAAGGTTTCATGTGTTTTTGATCATTTTTTTATTTTTTGGAATTTGAATGGCATGGCGCTCCATGCATGTGTGTCCAGACTGTGACACCAATATGTTTGAAAATTCCTTCCAATTTACTGCACATGGAATTAACTCGCACACAA
The DNA here is from genome assembly GCA_011799875.1 of Thinopyrum elongatum. Lineage (NCBI taxonomy): Eukaryota > Viridiplantae > Streptophyta > Magnoliopsida > Poales > Poaceae > Thinopyrum > Thinopyrum elongatum. The sequence continues at coordinate 263,441,348 of CM022302.1, forward strand.
GTACACAAATATGATTTTTCAAACCGTTATGGTTAGCTGTTGCATGTAGATGTAATTCAAATTTGGATAACGGTCATTAAAAGGCTAGAAAATCACTTAAATATCTTAAATAGGTCAAATGACCCCTGAAATTTTCCAAATTTTGACACGATAGTTGTATTAGTGCATGTTAACTGGAGAAATTTTTTGAAGCCTGTAAGAGGAAGATATCGCCCGTTCGTCATCAAACATGCATTGTTCCCTCTCGGAACCACGAGCCTTCTAGTGAGTTGCTTCGGTTTGTGAGGGGGGTGTGTCCAAACTTTCGTCAAACATGCCAAATTTTTTACCACATCATCTTGGTGGCATGACATTACATCAAGCAAGGTTTCATGTCTTTCTGATCTTTTTTTTAATTCTTTGGAATTTAAATGCCGTGGCACTCCATGCTTAATTGTGTCATAGCCGTGAGACCAATATGTTTGAAAATTCCTTCCAATTTACTGCACATGGAATTAACTCGCGCACAAGTACACAAAAATATGATTTTTCAAACCGTTATGGTTAGTCATTGCATGTAGATGTAGTTCAAATTTGAATTACGGTCATTAAATGGCTAGAAAATCACTTAAATGTCTTTATAAGGTCAAATGACCCCTAAAATTTTCCAAATTTTCACATGACAGTTGTATTAGTGCATGTTAAATGTAGAAAAAATTTGAAGGCCATAAGAGGAAGCTATCTCATGTTCGTCATCAAACATACATTGTTCCCTCTTGGAAACACGAGCCTTCTAGTGAGTTGCTACGGTTTGTGAGGGGTGTGTGTCCAAACTTTCGTCAAACAGGCCAATTTTTTTACCACATCATCTTGGTGGCATGACATTACATCAAGCAAGGTTTCATGTTTTTCTGATCATTTTTAAATTTTTTGGAATTAAAATGCCATGGCACTCCATGCATGTATCCATGCCGTGACACCAATATGTTTGAAAATTCCTTTTAATTTACTGCATGGAATTAACTCGCACACAAGTACACAAATATGATTTTTCAAACCGTTATGGTTCGCTGTTGCATGTAGATGTAGTTCAAATTTGAATTACGGTCATTAAATGGCTAGAAAATCACTTAAATGTCTTTAAATGGTCAAATGACCCCTAGAATTTTTCAAATTTTCACATGACAGTTGTATTAGTGCACGTTAAATGTAGAAAAAAATTGAAGGCTTTAAGAAGAAGCTATCTCCCGTTCATCATCAAACATGCATTGTTCCTTTTCGGAACCACGAACCTTCTAGTGAGTTGCTCTGGTTTGCGAGGGGTGTGTGTCCAAACTTTCGTCAAACAGGCCAATTTTTTACCACATCATCTTGGTGGCATGACATTACATCAAGCAAGGTTTCATGTTTTTCTGATCATTTTTTAGTTTTTTGGAATTAAAATGCCATGGCACTTCATGCATGTGTCCATGCCGTGACACCAATATGTTTGAAAATTCCTTCTAATTTACTGCACATGGAATTAACTCGCACACAAGTACACAAATATGATTTTTCAAACCATTATGGTTAGCTGTTGCATGTAGATGGAGTTCAAATTTGAATTACGGTCAATAAATGGCTAGAAAATCACTTAAATGTCTTTAAAAGGTCAAATGACCCCTAGAATTTTCCAAATTTTCACATGACAGTTGTATTAGTGCACGTTAAATGTAGAAAAAATTTGAAGGCCGTAAGAGGAAGCTATCTCCCGTTCGTCATCAAACATGCATTGTTCCCTCTAGGAACCACGAGCCTTCTAGTGAGTTGCTCCGGTTTGTGAGGGGTGTGTGTCCAAACTTTCGTCAAACATGCCAATTTTTTACCACATCATCTTGGTCGCATGACATTACATTAAGCAAGGTTTCATGTGTTTGTGATCTTTTTTTAATTTTTTGGAATTTAAATGCCATGGCACTCCATGCATGTGTCCAGGGCATGAGACCAATATGTTTGAAAATTCCTTCCAATTCACTGCACATGGAATTAACTCACACACAAGTACACAAATATGATTTTTCAAACCGTTATGGTTAGCCGTTGCATGTAGATGTAGTTCAAATTTGGATTACGGTCATTAAATGGCTAGAAAATCACTTAAATGTCTTAAAAAGGTCAAAGGACCCCTGAAATTTTCTAAATTTTGACACGACAGTTGTATTAGTGCATGTTAACTGTAGAAATTTTTTGAAGCCCGTAAGAGGAAGTTGTCGCCCGTTCGTCATCAAACATGCATTGTTCCCTCTCGGAACCACGAGCCTTCTAGTGAGTTGCTTCGGTTTGTTAGGGGTGCGTGTCCAAACTTTCGTCAAACATGCCAAATTTTTTACCACATCATCTTGGTGGCATGACATTACATCAAGCAAGGTTTCATGTGTTTTTGATCTTTTTTAAATTTTTTGGAATTTAAAGGCCATGGCACTCCATGCTTAATTGTGTCACAACCATGAGACCAATATGTTTGAAAATTCCTTCCAATTTACTGCACATGGAATTAACTCGCACACAAGTACACAAAATATGACTTTTCAAACCATTATGGTTAGCTGTTGCATGTACATGTAGTTCAAATTCGAATTACGGTCATTAAATGGCTAGAAAATCACTTAAATGTCTTAAAAGGTCAAATGACCCCAGAAATTATCCAAAATTTGACATGACAGTTGTATTAGTACTACAAATTTTCTCGTACATTTAAAACACCATCCGTTGCCACTTTACTCCAAATTCGTCTTTCACAGCTAATAAAAAATATCAACAACATCACACAAAGTTTTTTGTAGGAACCGTTTGCGATGAAAATTTGTGGGTCTATTTAAGTCTTCCTCCTTAAGCTTCGCTGGCTCGTCTGCTCCAGTGCCGGCAACTCCCGAATCCACGAATCCTAATCCCCATTCCCGCAACCCCTTCTTGCAAAGATGACGCTGTGGAAACGCTTCATGAAGGCCCGTACGGTCAAAGTGTAAAGCTCGGCAATACTCCTGACTTTGTTTATTGCCAGCTCTTCCCGCATCCTACGGTTACGCACGTTCTGATGGAACGCGCTAATGACAGCGGCAGGATGAACGTCAGGAATATTGTATTGCACCCGGCTGAATCTCTGCATAAACTTGCGCAGGGACTCGCCCTCCTTCTGAGGGATGATGTGCAAATCACTTTCTTGGCCAGGAGCTTGGTGGCCTCCAACAAAGGAGCCAACAAACTGATGGCACAGATCTGACCAGGAAGAAATAGAATCCTCCGGCAGATGCATCAACCACGACCTGACGTTGGGTTTGAGCACCAATGGGAAGTAGTTGGCAAGTATCTTGTCATCTCGGCCCCCAGCAGCTTGCACCGCAATGGTGTAGATGCTCAGGAACTCCGAGGGATGGGTCTTGCCATCATATTTCTCTGGGACCTCTGGCTTGAAGGTTCGGAGATTGGGCCACTGGACTTGCCGCAGCTCACGGGTAAACGCTGGAGGTCCTACCTCGTAAGGCAAGTCTATCAGACTAATAGCGCGCTTCCCGTCGCCGCTCGATGGTTGTTCGAGCGTCCTCCTTGCCTCGTTCCTGGAGAACCAGGCGCTGATCACGGCGCATCCGTGGATCAGACGACGCCGTGGAAACTTCTTCATGGCGGTTGACTTGCTGAGTCGTCGGCCGCTGCTGACGCCGCGGAGGAGAGTGAACTGTAGTTGCACCACCTCCGGTTTTCTCTGCACCGGCTCGCGTCGGATCGATGGGCCTCCGCCGAGAGGGCCCTGCCTCTTGCGGTCCATCCTTGTTAGCGAAGCCGATAAGGCTCTGGATAGTAGCTCGCCACTCCTCCATCTTCTCCGGGGCGGGAGGAAAATCGAGGAGCAGCTGTGCACGTGCCAAGGCTTCCGCTGGCGTAGGTGGCGGCGACAAGTGCGAGGTACGTGAGGTGCTCTGACTCCTAACTAAGTTAGAAGGAGCACCGCCACGGTCACGCGACCGTGCACCACCCTCGCCGGCAGCTCGGTGTGCATGCTGGTCCCGCGCATCTTGGGATCTATGCGCAGAAACCTTTTCGTGGGGACGCCCCGAACCACCAGCGCCATGATGTCGCTCATCTCGCACGACCTGGGTAGGTTGCGAGGCTTGCGCCGGCGTGGGAGCTCCAGCAGGCGCCCTTCGATCCCTAGAGTTAGTTGTGCCACCCGTAGGCAACACAGCACCATCTCTAGATCCAGCGGCGCGCAAGTTACCACTGCCACTGCGAACGATACCGCTCGCTTGGCTTGGGTCACCAGAACGCCGCGGGGGTTCTAGTCCTCTTCCTTCTGCACCCACACCATCGCCTGTCTGCGAAGGCGCAGGCAAAACGGACCCGGACGGTTGTGCTGTCGCAGCGTTCTTCTTCTTGGGCGGCATGATGATGAAGATGATGAAGGAACTAGGGCGTCGACCACCAGATCAGGTTCACGCAACCTTCAATCCCCCTACCTGGCGCGCCAAAGATGTCGGGGCTATGACACCTATGGGATCCCGAGAGACCCCTTTACGATTCGGCGGGGGGAGAGGTATACGCAAAGAGCAGAACCAGTGATCGACGCGGGAAGTTTTTACCCAGGTTCAGGCCGCTGATCAGCGTAAAACCCTACTCCTGCTTTGTGTTCTTATTGATGTTCTTGAGCCCAGCCTTCAGGAGCGCTCGCAATGAACAGTACGTTCAAAGAGCAGCTACGCATGCAGAATGGGCCAGAAGTTCTCCTCCTCTGTAGCAGTTGCCTTGGGCCTCCTTTTATATGCTCAAAGGGGTCTCCACAGTGGCAAAATGTACATACATTGAGGTGTAAAGTAGCTACAGGGTATCATACCTAACCCCTGACGGATTAGGACAAGCGCATTTAATGCACCGTGAGGTGTCCGTTTAGGTGTCCTCACTTTCTTGGGGATGGAAAAAGGAGCCATCCCATCAGCACCGCTTAAGCTCTCCTCCACTGGCGCGTTGCCACGCATCCAGAGAAGGACCCAGAATGTCAGGTTTGTTACTGTGCCGAAGCGGTGGCACAGTGGCCGAATCTTGCCGGGCGCGCAGCCTTGCCGGGTGCCAGGGCTTGTCGGGCGCCAAGCTTTGCTGGGAACCAAGCCTTGCCCGGCGCCGAGGCTTGCCGGGCTCCACGAGCCATCCCGGCAAGGATCTTGGCCGGGAAGCTGGCCTTCGATTTCCAGCTTTGCTTATCAGCTGATCCTCAGATCTCTGACTTGACGATTTCCTTGATGACTTGAATCGACCTTGAGCTGATCCCGGCAAGCCTTGCCGCGAGGACGGCTACAACTGCCCGTGCACAAGTACGGGGTACTAGTGGCCCAATACTTAGTACACCGACAGGAGCCCCCGGGACTAGGCCATACACGAGTGCGAGGCGTTGTTGGGCTAGGCCCAAACAGTGCAAGGGCACGCGTGGCAGGGAATTAATCTGCTCATGAATATCTCATTTTACTGTGCCCCCCCCACTACGCGCACGGAGCGCGCAACGTGGGAAGCGTGCCAAAAAGGCTGCAAATTGTTTCGCGCCCATAGAGGCGCATTCATATTGGGGGATAAACAAGGCGGCCCCGCTCCTTCCCCATAAAAAGGAGAAGTCGTGGAGGCGCAAACCTATTCACCCCCTTTTCTTCCCAATCTGGCCATCGCCATCGCCTTCCTCTGCTCGAGCTCAGAGCGAAACCTTTTTTTCTCTTCTGCCCGCTGCTCCCGCGCTCGCTTCGCCCCCCGGCTTCCATCTCCATAGTCGCCATGCCGCCCAAGGCCAGCAAAGGCAAGGGCACGGACAAGGAGGCGAAAGCCGAAGTTCCGGAGAGCGAACTGGTGAAGATGCGGAAGAGGCTCGTCGTCTTCCCTCCGACGCTCGACGCCGAAACTTTGAAGGGGCGATACCAATGCATGTGGGCGAAGGGAACACAAGCTCACCCCGCCACACGCGTAATCCAAGGTGCTTGTTCCAAAGGTGGATCGGACAGATACCCCTTCTTCACTGCATATTTTTATTGCGGGCTCTGTCCACCCTTTTCCGATTTCTTCAACGACATCATGTACACATACGGCTTCCGCCTTCTTGATTTCACGCCGAATGCCGTATTTTGCATGTCCATCTTTGCTCACCTTTGTGAGAATTTCGCTGGCGTGATCCCCAATTCTGCTCTTTTCCGCCACTATTTCTATCCTCGAATCCAAAAAGGAGAGGCCCTCTCTGGATCTATTGCTTGGATTCCAAGGGCTTGGAACAAAGAGATATACCCAGATGGGGTTTACCGCGAAAAGTGGGACGAGTGGCGGGCCGAATGGTGCTGGATCCAGGAAGCAGATCCTCATCCTTTTTGCCATCCCCGGAGACAGAAGGTGGTCCGCGGCAAGGATTGGGGCGATCTCGCCGCAGAAGACGAGAAGCTCACAATCACCACTACCAGGATCCTCCGTTTGAAGGCTGCCGGGCTGACAATGGAGATGATCGGCTTCGACTTTCTCCGCCGCCGCATCGCCCCTCTGCAGAATAGGGGGAGGCCAGTCTGGGAGTACAAGAACGCAGCAGATGTCATGAGCCTGCGCCCCGGGCTGAACAATAACCTGACTGCTATGCAGCTTGGCGCTCTCCGCCAAAAGTTATTCCAGCGCGAAGACAAGCACCGGCTGCCGGCAAGGATCGTCCCCTTGTGCAACAACTCTGCATTGGGGTCAATCATTGCCTTCTTGCCGATGTTTAACGCCCACGGCCTTGACCCGACCTGGTTCGAGCCAAGCGAGGAAGAAGCGCAGAAGTTCTTCGACAATCTGACGGAGAAGCCTGTCCGGCAAGAGTCAGATCTTATCCGCGCCACCACTGATCAGGAGGTAGCATACATCACTACCAGAGTGGAGGAAGCGAATCTTGCCGCGGAGGCCGGCAGCGTTGGCTTCACAAAGTGGGAAGCCAGCGATGCAGAGGTGGTGGTGGAGGCAAAACCTGCCGAGGAGAACAAGGTTGCCGGGGAAGAAGGCGGCGCAGTCTCTGAGAACTCATCTGGCGAAGACACGGCCGAAGAGGAGACGCGAGAAGAGCCCTCGCCCCCGAAGAAGACAAAGCGTGTCCTTCGAAAAGCCGCATCCGGCGTCCCAGTAAGCCAGCCTACATCGAGCGGCGACTCCCCCGGCAAGAAAGTGGCCGGCAAGATCGGACCGCGGCAGGGGGCCCGTTAACAGCCCGCGCGGCGCGCGAGACCCACACCAGCGACCACCGCCGGAGCGGCAGGAGGGTCTCGTACAACCGTGCCAGAGGCTGCCCCGGCGCCTGCCACAGCCAAGCGGCCCAGGACCCCTCCTCCGCCTCCCCACTCAGACATCGCAACGGAGGTCGACTTCGACATCTCCGGCTTCAGTCCAGAGCGGGAGGAAGAAGAGTGAGTATCTGCCACAACTTCCACCTTCCAATCTGCATCAATCTTACTGACTTGCTTGTATTATTTCTGCAGTGACACAGAAACCTTGCTGGAGAGGACGGCGAAGAGGTCAAGGACTTCTACGGGTGACGAGCCCCCGGCAGGCTCCACTAGCGTGCCAGAAACCATCATTGTGAGCCCGGAGTCTAGTCCTCAACGCAGCCCCCAGCGCAGCCCCCAGCACAGCCCCCAGCGTAAGTTCATTGTCCCTTTTTCTGTTGCTGGTGCCGAGGCTTTCATTCTTGCCGCTGATATCTTTGGGTTCGCAGGAGAAGTACGGCAACAAGGAGAAAATATCCCCATTGTGCCTCCTTCATCGACCGCTCCGCCCACAAGCACATCCCCGGCAAGAGATCCTGCCGACGAGCCCGTCCGGATTGAGGAGGAGCCGACAAGCACGGACTCCGGCAACCCACCCCCGGCAACCGGAGTTACTGGGAGAGGCGAAGCCACTTCTCGACAGCCCGACACAGGTACTCGATTGCCTCAGAGTGCTAGTTATTCTTTTCCTCTTACTTCTTTATCTTTAGTCACTTCAAAATCCAAAAACTCGATCTTATTCTGTCCTCCTCCTTCGCCCTTCAGAGTTCTCCGCGATGGAAGACATGGACGTCGACGCCGTCATCGAGGAGACCGCCAGGGATGCCACCGCCGAAGCGGACAGGATCACTGCCAGCGAGGCTACCAAGGATGATGTTGCTGGGGCTGGTGATGCTCTTGACGGGGAGGCTGCCAAGATAGCACAAAAGGAAATCGCCGAAGAACCTGCTGAAGAGGGCGACAGGGAGGCTGGGGACCATACTGACAGCATTCCTGCCGCAGGAGCGCCAGGCGCTGCATCGGCCACAGAGCCCCCTGTCACTGGTGAGGCGACCACTGAAGGCCAGCCATCAACATCTGAAGAGCCCTCATCCAGCAAGTATCTCAAGGTTGGCGAAAATCTATTCATCAACTTGCCAGGGACGGCAAGCACCGAGGTACCAGCCGAAGGAGAAAGTTTTAAGGAAATTATTGCCGCCACCGGGCTCGAAGTTGTTGACGATCCCAGTGCTAGCAGCGGCAAGCCTGAAGTGGATCAGCTCCTTCAGGCCATGGGCGAGAACTTCCGCAAACTCCAGGCTCTGCATTGTGCCCGAAAAGAGAAGGCGAACTCTAGAATGGCAGTTGTCGAGGCAGCCGAAGCGGATTTTCAAAGGCGCGTCGCACAAATGCAAATCTGGCACACCGAGGCCCTTCAAGAGCTGGTTGCCGGCCGAGAACAAGTGAGCCAGCAGTGGAATGAGGTTCTCCTGAAGCAATCCGATATGAAGAAGGCGCATGATGAAGCTGCTCAAAGGAATGCTGCCGAAGATGCCCTCCTGACGGGGCGCCGCATTGCTCTTGATGCTCATGAAGAAGATCTCACCGCACGGGAGCAGGCGCTCGCCGCCAAGCTTCGTAGCAAGGATGAAGACATTGAAAATGTTGTCGCGCGGCAGACCCAGGAGCTGGAGCAGAAGCACAAGGAGGCGCTCGAAGCTCTAACTGTCAGTCATGCCGGCAAGCTCAAGGAGGCCGTCGATGCTGCCGAAGCTGCCAAGAACGAGCTGAGCGACAAAGTGAAGAGGCTGGAGGCAGATCTCGACGAGCACGGCAAGGAGCTCTCGACGCTCAAGGGGGACAGGGAAAAAACCCTCCACTCCTTGGCGGAGATGCAAGTCGCCCTGTCCGACAAGACCAAGCAACTCTCCTCTGCGGCTGATAATATTGCGGTTCTGGAGCTGAAGCTGACCACGCTGCAGAAATCTCTCAAGACCGGCAGGGCCCGTGAGAAGGCTCTACTCAAGGATCTCCAAGGAGAGAGGAACCTGTTCAAGAGCGCCGCCGCTGTCCAGAACGAGTACGAGAAGGGAGTGGAGATCTGGACTGGTCGCCTCATTGCTGCCGCGAAGAAGCTTACCGCAGAACTGTCAACCATGGGCTTCTCGAACTTCAGATATTCTTTCGAGGAAAGAATATCCCCAAGCGCCAGATTGACAATGTTCTTTGAAAGCATCATCAACGCGTTGAGGGCGCTCTAGTCTAGCCGGGTGACCCAACTGGCGAACGAGACTCGCCGGCTTTGCCGGGCCGTCCTTCGCAAGGTGCTCCTCAAGGTGGTGCACAGCAATCCCGGCATCGACCTCTCCAGCGCACTCGGCCACCTGCCAAAGGATGCAAATGTTGAGGCGCTTGAGAAGTGCATCGCACCAATCCTTGAGAAGGTGGACTCCCAAAAGGATCGAAGGCCAGCGCAGGGATTGAGTGCTTCTCTTTTATTCTTGCCGCCATCATCTCATGTAAAAGACAATTAAGTCTCAAGTTAGAACTATGGCAACTCATGGATGCAATATAATTTGACTATGTTTAGGCTCATGCTAGCTACTTTCCTTGTCTGATTCCTTTATGTATGGAGTTCATCCTACGCTTACTGAAAAACTTGCCAGCGCGCAACCTGCCGCGAGCGCTGAGTGCGGTACTTCAGACGCCTGCCGGAGGCGCAGCGGCCGGCAAGACTCCTTGGCGTTCTCAGTGCAGCCACTTAAATCGTTGAGCGGACTCGAAACAAAATAAGGGCGCAACTAATTACAACAAGGGTTCCTTCGCGTGCAGATTTCCCATACAAGAGTGGGAATCGTCCAAGGAAATAACTTGGTAACTAAAGAAAACACTTGCTCTAAGTTTTTAGGACTTAGCTTCCTGGCTTTGTTCTTCCTCCGGCAAGCATCGATTCCGAACGTCACCAATTGGCATTCATGTCTCCCTTCCCCCCCAGCAAATGTGCACGTGAGGAATCCTTCTGTCTTTGAGAAAAAGAAAGAAGAGAAAATAAAGGGATGAAACCTTGGCGGTTCGTTAGAACTTACCGGGATCAGGTGTCATACAACATCTTAGACAAACATGCATATATAAATATGAACATGGGAATCAATAAGGGAATGTACAGCACTTAAATTTATTCATCTGTGCTCAGGGTCTGCGCCTGGCTTTGTACAAAGGATCACATGCCTTGCCGGCAAGACTTGTACAAAAAGGTGGTTGCCGGGAGCCCCCGGCAACCGCGCCTTATGGATAGAACTTGCGAAGATGTTCGATATTCCAGGAATTACTCACTGGAACGCCATCTTCGGTCTCCAGGCGGACAGCGCCAGGCCTGGTGACTCGTACTACCCGATAAGGGCCTTCCCACTTTGGCGTCAACTTGTTTGAATTCTTGGCGGACTGAATCCGTCGAAGAATAAGGTCGCCTTCCTCAAGGCTTCGGGCATGAACTTTGCGGCTATGATAGCGGCGCAAAGCTTGCTGGTAGCGTGCAGCTCGCACAGCAGCCTGAAGACGATTCTCCTCAAGGAGCACAGCGTCATCTTGCCGCAGTTGCTCTTGCTCGAGCTCATCATAAGCGAGCACTCGAGGAGATCCGTATATGAGTTCCGTGGGAGAACTGCTTCCGCTCCATAGACCAGAGCGAAGGGCGTCTGGCCGGTGGCTCGATTTGGTGTCATTCTGATTGACCAAAGAACTGCCGGCAACTCATCAATCCAGCGTCTTCCGCACTTTTTCATCTTGTCAAAGGTTCTGGTCCTGAGACCGCGCAGCACTTCAGCATTGGCCCTCTCCGCTTGGCCGTTGCTTCTCGGGTGAGCCACAGAGGCAAAACAAATCTTGCCGCCAAGGTCTTGGACGTACTGCATGAAGGTGCGACTTGTGAACTGTGTGCCGTTGTCGGTGATGATCCTGTTAGGCACACCGAAACGGCAAACATCTCCTTTGAAGAACTTGACAGCCGACTGCGCTGTCACCTTCCTCACTGCTTCCACCTCCGGCCACTTTGTGAACTTGTCGATAGCAATGTACAAGTACTCAAAGCCCCCGGTAGCACAGGGAAAGGGGCCCAGTATGTCGAGCCCCCAGACCAAAAATGGCCAGGAGAGAGGGATTGTCTGAAGAGCTTGAGCTGGCTGATGTAATTTCTTCGAATGAAACTGGCACGCTTCACACCTGGTTACTAGTGCAGTCGCATCCTGGAGGGCGGTAGGCCAAAAGAAACCTTGCCGGAATGCTTTTCCGGCAAGCGCTCATGACCCTATGTGAGAGCCACACATGCCCCCATGTATTTCTGCCAACAGCTCTAGTCCATCCTCCCGAGGAATGCACTTCAATTTCACACCGTTTGGTCTCTTTCTGTACAGAACGTCATCGACGAACTTGTACATAACAGACCAACGGGCTACTCTCTCCGCTTCTTCTTGTTCCTCAGGGAGTTCACCTATCTGAAGGAAATGGACAATGTGCTGCGCCCATGCTGGAGCCTGAGGCTCGACAACTAGGACTAAAGGCATCTCGTCCGCCGGGGGAACATTTGTCTCGACAGCGAGGGCCTGAGGCCCTGCCGGAGTCTGTTGTTCCCCGGCAGGCGTGTCGATCCCGGCAACTTCCTTGCCGGCGGCTCCGGGGAGCTCTGCCGGGAAGTACTGGCCAGAGTTCAACTTTCTTCTCTTTTCTTGCCGCATCGATGGCGCCACGGATGGTTGAGTCAATTGGAGCACAAAAGTTCCTGGTTCCACAGGCAACTTGAGGGCAGCACGCTTTGACAGGTCGTCGGCAACACTGTTCTCGACACGAGGGACATGCTCCATTTGGAGACCGTCAAAGCGTTCTTCCAATTTCCTCACTTCATCTACGTAGGCTTGCATTAATGGGCTTTGATAGTTCTTGTTGACCTGCCTGACGACAAGCTGTGAATCGCCTTTGATGATGAGATTTTTGATACCAAGGTCTACCGTGATCCTAAGACCGGCAAGCAAACCCTCGTATTCTGCAGTGTTGTTGGTTGAACTCTCCCGGGGAAAATGCATTTGGACTACGTACTTGAGGTGCTCCCCGGTGGGTGCGACAAGCAGCACGCCAGCACCGACGCCTTGCAGCGAAAAAGCCCCGTCAAAGTACATAACCCATTGCTGACCGGTTTCCTTGCCGGGGAGACTTGTTTCTTGAACTTCTTCGTCTGGCGTCGGGGTCCATTCTGCAATGAACTCCGCCAAGGCCCTGCTCTGAATTGTGGAAGTGCTTTTAAACTTAAGACCAAAGCTGGACAGCTCCAATGCCCACTCCACGATCCTGCCGGTTGCCTCCGGATTTTGCAAAATCCGTTGCAACGGAAAGCGAGTGACGACGGTGATCTCATGTGCTTGAAAATAATGGCACAGCTTTCTCGAGGCCATAAGGAGGCCGAAAAGCAACTTCTGCACAACAGAATATCTTGACCTAGCTCCTTGCAATAGAGAGCTAACAAAATAAACTGGGCGCTGCACCACCTTCTTCTTCTGCACAAGTTCTTCTGTTTGCGCAGATCCTGTCTTGCCGGGATCAACCCTTGCCGGGAAAGATCTTGCCGCGTCACTTGGCGGTCCTGCCGCTGATGTTGCCTCCTCATCAGCTTCTCTCTGCGCCACCAGCGCAGCACTAACCACTTGATTTGTTGCCGCCAGATACAGCAGCAACGGTTCTTGTGGTTTAGGTGCGACTAGCATCGGCGGAGAAGAAAGGTATTTCTTCAAATCTTGCAGCGCCGCCTCCGCTTCCGGAGTCCATTTCATTGGACCTGCCTTCTTCAAAATTTTGAAGAAGGGCAGGGCACGCTCAGCAGATTTGGAAATAAACCTGCTTAGAGCAGCAACACAGCCGGCAAGACAACGCACATCCTTGACGCATCTCGGCGCTTCAATTTGCTCAATGGCTTTGATCTTGTCGGGGTTCGCTTCGATTCCCCAGCAAGATACAAAGAATCCGAGGAGTTTGCCGGAAGGAACACCGAACACGCACTTCTCAGGATTGAGCTTCAAGTTGATCTTGCGCAAGTTTGCAAATGTTTCTTCTAAATCTTGAATGAGCGTTGCTTTATCCTTAGTTTTGACCACTATATCATCCATATATGCCCCCATATTTCTATGGAGTTGTGGCTCAAAACCAATCTGGATTGCTCTGGCGAATGTTGAACTAGCACTTTTCAACCCGAAAGGCATCCGTATAAAACAATACGTACCACATGGGGTGATAAAGGCGGTTTTCTCTTCATCTTCCTTTGCCATGAAAATCTGATGATACCCTGAATAGGCATGAAGGAAGGACAGGAGATCACAACCAGCGGTGGCATCCACAATCTGGTCGATGTGCGGCAAGGGAAAAGGATCTTTTGGACAAGCTTTATTGATATCTGTATAGTCGATACAAAGCCTCCATTTCCCATTCGCTTTCCGCACTACAACCGGATTGGCCAACCAGGTTGGATGAAGCACTCCTTTAACCAGTCCTGCCGCCTCCAGCTTCTTAATTTCTTCGGCAATGAATTCTTGCCGCTCCAAAGCCTGTTTCCTCACCCTTTGCTTGACGGGCCGCGCATGAGGACAGACAGCAAGGTGGTGCTCAATCACTTTCCTGGGAACGCCGGGGATGTCAGACGGTTGCCACGCAAACACGTCGACATTCGCCCGCAGGAAAGCAACGAGCGCGCTTTCCTATTTGTCATTTAGGGTGGAACTTATGGTGAAAGCTCCCCCCGTTCCGTCCTCCCTGGCAGGCACCTTCTTGGTTTCCGGCGGGGCAGCCTTGGACTTCTTGTTCTTACCGGTGGAACTCTCTGGTACGTCCTCAACGGAAGCTAAGCACTCCGAGGAGGCGCGCTTGCCGGAGTTCGCGCCAAGGTTCCTGCCGGTCTTCTTCTTCCCCTCGGGAGTTCCAGCGGCAGGAGCAGGTGCCTTGATGGCAGGTGCTGCAACTGCTTCCCGGTAAAGTTGGTCGGCACAGATGAGCGCATCCTTCTTATTGGAATGGATAGTGATGACGCTGAACGGCCCGGGCATCTTCAAGACGTTTTACGCGTAGTGTGATGCCGCCATAAACTTAGCCAGCGCTGGCCGACCAAGGATCCCATTGTATGACATGGGGATCTTGGCGACATCAAACACCACCTTTTCGGTCCTGAAGTTAAACTCGCTACCAAATGTTACCGGCAGCGTGATCTTGCCCTTAGGCTGGGTTCTTCCCGGGTTGACCCCTTGAAACGTACCCGTTTCCTCGAGGTCTTCGTCGGGAATCTGAAGCTTTGTGAGCACATCTGGTGAGATTAAGTTTAGGCCGGCCCCGCCGTCAACTAACATCTTCGTCACCTTGAGGTTGCGAATTGTTGGGGAAACCAACAATGGCAAACACCCGACCGCAGTTGTGCGATCAGGGTGATCCTCGGCGTCAAAGATGATAGGCGTGCTGGACCACTTCAGAGGCCTACACGCATCGGGGGATGGCTCTGCCGCATTAACCTCCCGCATCCACTGTTTAAGTTGGCGGTGGGAAGAATGCAGCGAGGCACCCCCATCAATGCACATAGCCTCTGTAGCCTTCTGGAATTCCTGCTCACTGGATTCGTCATCTTCCTCATCATCATCTCCTTCTTTATCTCGGCCCCGAGCGGGCCGATCCTTCTGTTGCTTGGCCTTGCCGCGGCGACCCCCTCGGCCACCGCGTTTCTTGCCGGACCCCTCAGCACCATCTTGGGCCTTCTCCTTGTCTCGCCTCTCGTATTCGGCCTTCTGCTTCTCGGCAAGCTGCTCAACTTGCCGGCAGTTCTGGAGATCGTGGCCCTTAGTGCGATGGATCTTGCAATACTGCTTGCCGGAGTTCTCTGACTTGTCGACAGCCGCCAAGGCCTGACAGGAAGGGCACCCGGCAAGATCCTTGCCGGGGTCGCCAACCTTGGCCTTCTTGGCGGCGCCAGGGTTGCCAGATTCCTCGACGGTAAGCACGGCCTTGCCTCCGCGTTTCCTGTTTCGCCGCCGGCCTTTCCTTGACGAAGCCGCGGCATCTTCTTCTTCTGAGTCGCCTGCCGCACCAACAGCCTCACCGGGGAGTTTCCTCCCCTCTTCAGCTCGAGAGCACTTGTCGGCCAAAGTGTAAAGCTCGGCAATACTCCTGACTTTGTTCATTGCCAGCTCTTCCCACATCCTGCGGTTACGCACGTTCTGATGGAACGCGCTAATGACAGCCGCAGGATGAACATCAGGAATATTGTATTGCACCCGGCTGAATCTCTGCATAAACTTGCGCAGGGACTCGCCCTCCTTCTGAGGGATGATGTGCAAATCACTTTCTTGGCCAGGAGCTTGGTGGCCTCCAACAAAGGCGCCAACAAACTGATGGCACAGATCTGACCAGGAAGAAATAGAATCCTCCGGCAGATGCATCAACCACGACCTGACGTTGGGTTTGAGCACCAACGGGAAGTAGTTGGCAAGTATCTTGTCATCTCGGCCCCCGGCAGCTTGCACCGCAATGGTGTAGATGCTCAGGAACTCCGAGGGATGGGTCTTGCCGTCATATTTCTCCGGGACCTCTGGCTTGAAGGTTCGGAGATTGGGCCACTGGACTTGCCGCAGCTCACGGGTAAACGCTGGAGGTCCTACCTCGTAAGGCAAGTCTATCAGACTGATAGCGCGCTTCCCGTCGCCGCTCGATGGTTGTTCGAGCGTCCTCCTTGCCTCGTTCCTGGAGAACCAGGCGCTAATCATGGCGCATCCGTGGATCAGACGACACCGTGGAAACTTCTTCATGGCGGTCGACTTGCTAAGTCGTCGGCCGCTGCTGACGCCGCGGAGGAGAGTGCACTGTAGTTGCACCACCTCCGGTTTTCTCTGCACCGGCTCGAGTCGGATCGATGGGCCTCCGCCGAGAGGGCCCTGCCTCTTGCGGTCCATCCCTGTTAGCGAAGCCGATAAGGCTCTGGATAGTAGCTCGCCACTCCTCCATCTTCTCCGGGGCGGGAGGAAAATCGAGGAGCAGCTGTGCACGTGCCAAGGCTTCCACTGGCGTAGGTGGCGACGACAAGTGCGAGGTACGTGAGGTGCTCTGACTCCTAACTAAGTTAGAAGGAGCACCGCCACGGTCACGCGACCGTGCACCACCCTCGCCGGCAGCTCAGTGTGCATGCTGGTCCCGCGCATCTTGGGATCTATGCGCACAAACCTTTTCGTGGGGACGCCCCGAACCACCAGCGCCATGATGTCGCTCACCTCGCACGACCTGGGTAGGTTGCGAGGCTTGCACCGGTGTGGGAGCTCCAGCAGGCGCCCTTCGATCCCTAGAGTTAGTTGTGCCACCCGTAGGCAACACAGCACCATCTCTAGATCCAGTGGCGCGCAAGTTACCACTGCCACTGCTAACGATACCGCTCGCTTGGCTTGGGTCACCAGAACGCCGCGGGGGTTCTAGTCCTCTTCCTTCTGCACCCACACCATCGCCTGTCTACGAAGGCGCAGGCAAAACGGACCCGGACGGTTGTGCTGTCGCAGCATTCTTCTTCTTGGACGGCATGATGATGAAGGAACTAGGGCGTCGACCACCAGATCAGGTTCATGCAACCTTCAATCCCCCTACCTGGCGCGCCAAAGATGTCGGGGCTACGACACCTATGGGATCCCGAGAGACCCCTTTACGATTCGGCGGGGGGAGAGGTATACGCAAAGAGCAGAACCAGTGATCGACGCGGGAAGTTTTTACCCAGGTTCAGGCCGCTGATCAGCGTAAAACCCTACTCCTGCTTTGTGTTCTTATTGATGTTCTTGAGCCCAGCCTTCAGGAGCGCTCGCAATGAACAGTACGTTCAAAGAGCAGCTACGCATGCAGAATGGGCCAGAAGTTCTCCTCCTCTGTAGCAGTTGCCTTGGGCCTCCTTTTATATGCTCAAAGGGGTCTCCACAGTGGCAAAATGTACATACATTGAGGTGTAAAGTAGCTACAGGGTATCATACCTAACCCCTGACGGATTAGGACAAGCGCATTTAATGCACCGTGAGGTGTCCGTTTAGGTGTCCTCACTTTCTTGGGGATGGAAAAAGGGGCCATCCCATCAGCACCGCTTAAGCTCTCCTCCACTGGCGCGTTGCCATGCATCCAGAGAAGGACCCAGAATGTCAGGTTTGTTACTGTGCCGAAGCGGTGGCATAGTGGCCGAATCTTGCCGGGCGCCTAGCCTTGCCGGGCGCCAGGGCTTGCCGGGCGCCAAGCTTTGCTGGGAACCAAGCCTTGCCGGGCGCCGAGGCTTGCCGGGCTCCACGAGCCATCCCGACAAGGATCTTGCCGAGGAAGCTGGCCTTCGATTTCCAGCTTTGCTTATCTGCTGATCCTCAGATCTCTGACTTGACGATTTCCTTGATGACTTGAATCGACCTCGAGCTGATCCCGGCAAGCCTTGCCGCGAGGACGGCTACAACTGCCCGTGCACAAGTACGGGGTACTAGTGGCCCAATACTTAGTACACCGACACCGGTGGCACCGCGCGCAAAGTTTCCCTCCACATTTCGAAATTTTTGGCCTACCGCCGAAATATCTACCCCAGCCCCCTTCCCCACCCCCTTTTCTCCCCGACCACAAGTCACATTTCCCCTGTTTCCTCCTTCCTTCCTTCCTAAGCTATAGCCGCTTCCTCGCTTGCTTCCTCGCTCTCACCGTCTCGCATCCTACCGCCGGGGTCGCCATGGTCTTCTTCAATGAACTCTCCAGCGGTTCCTCCTCCGACAACGACTCCTTCACCACCCGGGTATGCCTCTCTTCTCTCTCTCAGGCTATGACTTGGAATGAAGGATCTTAACCAGGCGGTTGATCTGAGTCATTTCTTCCTCTTGTAGCTCCCTAGGACCATCAGTTGCAATGAATGGAGCGGGGTGGCTGATGATCTATCTTCTCGTTGTCTCCATCAATCTCCATGCGTGAAGCTAGTTGCGTTTGAATCTGTGGACAGTGGGAGGAAGTTTCTGGCATGTGCAGAGAAGGTTAGCCCCACTTTCGTTGTTACAAATCATTTGTTAGATGTGATTCAGACACTGTCACGGTCCCAACCCATTCATACCACACCTTCAACCAAACGCATCCTAAGACAGTGTCACAGTTTATACCTAGTATCTAAAAATGTTGCCATCTCATCAGCGGTGCCATTAGAAAATTATTTGGCACCGCTTCAGCAGTTTGTGCAGCCAACTTTGGCACGAAGCAGTAAAATACTAAATATTTATGGCACGAAGGAACTGGGCATCGGAGCAACTAGGTGTTCCGGAGTTCGGGTCCCTGATTTTTTTCCGCTGCATCGGCTCGCCAGTGTAGGGCACCGGTGCGAAATGTAGCAACAACTGTCTTTACACCGGTTTTGGCATACATAGTGGACGGCCTTAGTGCTATTAGTTCTTGTTACTAAATTTGTGCATGTACACACCTGTTAGTATCAATTTGCTGTCATCCAAACACTGTCGCTATGCTGTTGCAGTTATATTTAGCTTCCTCATAAAATGTTCAATTTGTTTTTTATAGTACATGAGTAAGAACTTGTAGCGTTGTTGTAGTTAATTATAGCTTCTGATGTTTCAGAATTTGGTTGTTGTCTCAGTAGCAATTAATTCATTTGCACATTGATCTTTTTGAGAAGATATGTCATAATTAACCTGTTTCTTCAGTTTTTCAAAATAAGCATTAGTGATTTTCTATGTTGCTATAAACCCATTTCCCCTACAATTGTTACTGATCTAGTTTTAAATATTATAGGATGAACGGAAGTGTTCTCACCTGGAGTGGGTTGATCAAAAGTGGCCACAGTCTTTGAAGATGTGCCTAGCAAAGCTCTAGAGCATGTATGAGGAAGAGAACAGAGGTAGGCTTAGAGAAAGTGTTGTCAACGCTGAAGAATATTTGAAGATGCAGGATAAAAAGAGGAAGGTGGAGATTGAGCTTAGATTTTTTAAATCAGACTTTGCTAAGATGGTGTTGGCGAAGGAGGAGGCACTTTCCCAGTTGGCCAGTGCAAAACAGGTTCTTACTGAACTAAAAGCAGAGGTGGATAAGACGAGCCTGGATGATCTCGATTAGGGAAATGAATATATTGTTCTTATGAAGTTGAACTAGCTATATGCTGTACTGTGCTGTTTTCAGGTAGCTATCGTACTGTGATGTTAAATTATATTTATGTGCCTGATATGAAATTGGCAGATAGCATGTTCGATTTGAAATGTGAATTTGCGTAATACTGGAATCATTAATTGTAAACTAATAAACCTGCTAAATGGGTCATGGAACTTTGCAAACGGTTCTAGCAGTAAAATCGCTTGTGATGGATAGCCCAATGCCACACAGTTTTCTTCATCAAATCGTTTGTGATGTAGTTGAATAAAAGCAAACGGTTAACCGAGGCAGAGTGTGTGTGATAGTTACACCTATAACACATGAGCCTATACATAAAACTGTGTGGGATGTACATACGAACGGAAACGTTTTCCCTGGATTGACTATGTGGGATGTACATACGAACGGAAATGTTTTCCCTGGATTGACTGTGTTGGATGTACATAAGAATGGAAACGTATTCCTTGGATTGACTGTGTGGAATGTACATAACAAATGGAAATGTTTGTTTGGGACTGACTATGTGGGATGTACTTACGACCGGAACCGATTGGGCTTCTATAATCGTATTTGATCGCTCGCCCGTCGCACACGACCTCATTTTGCCGAGCGTGTGTGCCAGGAGAGCCTATCCCTGACGGTTTCTGGGTCATGTAGGAAGGATCCCCCCTATCGCAGTCACTCACTAGGCGACGGTTCAGAACACCATCGCGGAAAGGGGTTAAAAACCGTTTGTATAGCACCTCGCTGTACCAGTGTTAGCTTACACATTATACCTTTGAATATGACATGCCTTCCTGTTTTTGGTACGTACTACTACATCTGTCTATTAACCATGTTCTTACATCAAACTAATGTTCTTGTGCATCCCTCATCAATCACTTATGATGAGACAGTCAGGCTCATGGACTGCTGTAAGAAAAGATCCTCCTTTAAAGAATGCAGTGTCAGCCTCTCCACATGATTCTCAAGAAACAGCAAGGCTAGATGAAGATAGTCAACGTAGCTCTGTAGTTGATGACCGCATTTCCCCTACACCACCATTGCAGGTGCTTGCTCTAACTTGGCAGTGTGATATGTGGTTGCATGTTGTATATGGTGTCTAGATTGTAATTCTTCCAATCTGGTTAAATTGTATGTGCTATTCTACTTAGTTTATACATTATACCTATTAGTGTGACATGCCTTCCTATTTGTGGTACATACTACATCTGTCTATTAAGCATGTCCTTACATAAAACTACTATTTTTGTATCCCGCATCAATCAATTATGACGAGACACCTTTAGTATATGCACTGTGATATTGGTTGCATCTTTCATATGATTTATAGCATGCACTGCTTCTAATTTGTTGAAACGCCATTTAGGATGGGACGCTTTTAACTTGGCAGAGTCATTTTGGTTGCATCTTTCATGTGGTGTCTACCTTGAATTGCTTCTAATTTGTTGAAATGACTTCAGTTTAGTTTACACAAATAGTTGTGAATATGCCATGCCGTCCTGTTTTTCGTACATATTCCATCATGTATCATTTGTTTGCCTTACATCAAAGTAGTGATTATCAGTATCATGCATGAATGAGTTCTGAAGAGTGAATTTTATTGCTTTTTCTTGTCGGTTTTACTTGACAATGCAAAATCAATAAAGCGGAAGTAAATTAGCAAGGAAGTGGATAACGGTGCTCCTTTCGACCAACTGAAACAGAGGGCCTCTACAGATTCTACTCCGCCATCCCCCCAACAATATTTCCAAGACAACACATGCATAGACACTCAACGTAGCTGTGTTTATGATGAGCACGTCTCCCCTAGTCCAGCATCACAGGTGCTCCCTCTAACTTGGTACTGTTATATGTGGTTGCATGTTATGTATGATGTCTAGCTTGTATTGTTTCTAATTTTGTTAAATTCCATCTGCTTAATTTACACAATATACTTGTGAATAAGACATGTGTTCCTGTTTCTAGAACATACAATATCTGTCTATCACACCGTGTTCTTACATCAAAGTACTACTGTTGTGTAACCTGCAATAATCACTTATCATAAGACACGTTTAACTTGGGTGTGTGATATAGGTTACATCTCACATTCTTTTCTAGCTTGTACTACTAATTTGTTGAAATGGCACTAATGATGAGACAGTTTTAACTTGGTAGAGTGATATGCGTTACATCTTACATATGGTGTCTAGTTTTCATTGCTTCTAATTTGTTGAAATGCCTTCTACTTAGTTTACACATCATAGTTGTGAATATGCAATGCTGTGAATATGCAATGGCACTAATGATGAGAGACCTTTAACATGGTAGTGTGATGTTGTTTGCATCTTGCATATGATTCCTTTCTTGTATTGCTTCACATTTTTTTTAAATGCCAGTTATGACGAGACACTATCAACTTGGCAGAGTGATATTTGTGGCATCTTTAATATGGTGTCTACCTTCCATTGCATTGCTTCTAATTTATTGAGATGCCTTCTGCTTAGTTTACACATCATAGGTCTAATTATCTCATGCCATCTTGATTTTCGTACATATTACATCCTCCTATCATGCGGTTGTCTAACATCAAAGTTCAGTTCGTCTGTATCACGCATCAATTTGTTCTGAAGAACTAAAATTTTATTATTTTTTCTTGTCGGCCTGACTTGACATGGCAAAGAGAAAGTGGAAGGAACACAGAATGGTAGGGGTTAGTACTCATGACGCATGGATAAGGAAGCGGAAGAATTATGAAGATTCTGCTGGCACTGATAGTGCAATAGAAGGTCCAAGTCCACCAGATAATTGTAGAAACACGGTATCCCCTGCTACACCAGCTGCAAAACAATCCAAATGCAAACGAGAAGCTGGCACGAAAGAAGCAATGACAGCCCTAGCTGTTGTAGCACCTTCTTCCACAGTACCAACATCTGCACGAGTTACTCGTTTGTCAACTCAGCTAGCGGCAAGTTCCCAAGCTACCTTGCCACCTGATACTACTTCTGAAGCACTCTTGCCACAAGAGGAGTTGGCAAGATGAGATGAACCTTGTGAGCTTCAACAACAAGAAGGTAGTTGCTCGTGTCAAGTTACAGTTGCATGCTTCTTTATATGTAGTCTCACAGTTTGAAGTACACTAACACTTCCTATGTTCGTTGTTGGAGTAGAACCTAGGCGCAAGAGGAAACATGCATTAGGGATAATGCTCCATAGGTTAAGTAAATCTGGAGGAAGAATGGAGATCCGTTTTGAGGCAGGTTTAAAAAGGCCATGTCACTACTGGAATCAGGATCTTTGCCGTCAGCCAGCTCTTTGCCGTCCGCTAGCTGACGGCAAAGAAGGTCTTTGCCATCAGCTTACAGAAAACTGACGGCAAAGAAATAGCTGACAGCAAAGATCATGTTTGCCATCAGCCAGCTCTTTGCCATCTGCTAGCAGACGACATAGAAGCTTTGCCGTATGTTAGCAAACGGCAAAGAGGGAGGGTGGCCCACTAGCGAGAACCACCTAACGGCCACTTTCTTTACCGTCTGCTAGCAGATGACAAAGAAAGTGGCCAACCTAACAGCCGTTTCCCCTGGCCCCACCCCACTAGCTAGGCTCTTTGTCGTTTGCTAGCAGACGGCAAAGAGCTTTGACCTAACAAAAAATGGTCAGCACCCGCGCCCCACCCCTCTCTCTCCCCTCTGTCTCTCTCCCCTCACCTCACCCGCGCCGTCCCCGTGCCCGCCGCCACCGCCGCCCCCGACCCCCACCGCCCCCGACCCACAAGGCCACC
Source organism: Thinopyrum elongatum (assembly GCA_011799875.1). Taxonomy (NCBI): domain Eukaryota; kingdom Viridiplantae; phylum Streptophyta; class Magnoliopsida; order Poales; family Poaceae; genus Thinopyrum; species Thinopyrum elongatum. Next base: position 263,464,508 of record CM022302.1, read on the forward strand.
CGCCGCCCCGCCGCCCATCGCCGCTCCGCCCCCTGCCGCCCGGTGCCGCCCCCTGGTGAGGTTCTTCCCTCTTTTTTCTTTCTTTTTTTTCTTGCTATTTTTTGATTTAGGTTAGTTGATTTAGGTTGTACTGTTAGTAATTTAGGTTAGTTGCTTTTTTTAGGTTAGTAGATTGTAGGTTAGTTTTTTTATATTTAGTCATATTTTAGGTTATTAGTACATTTTGTGAGATGAAAAAAAAGAAGAAAAGAAGAAAAAGTAGAAAGAAAGTAGAAGTGAGAGACAAAAGCGGAAAATAAGGAAAATGAAGAAGAAAAAAGAAGAGAAGAGGGAAGAAAGAAGGAAAAGAAGAAGAAAAGAGAAAAGAAGGAGAGGAAAAAGGAAAATAAGAAGAAAGAAGAAGAGAGAAAGAAGAAAGAAGAAGAAGAAGAAAAAAGAAGAAGAAGAAGAAGAAGAAGAAGAAGGAAGAAGAAGAAAGAAGAAGAAGAAGAAGAAAAGAAGAAGAAGAAGAAGAAGAAGAAGAAGAAGAAGAAGCAAGAGAAGAAGAAGAAGAAGAAGAAGAAGAAGAGGAGGAGGAGGAGGAGAAGAATGGAGAAGAAGAGAAAGAAAGAAGAGAAGATGGAAAAAAAGAAGTAGAAGATGAAAAAAAGAAGTAGGAAAAGTAGAAAAAGAGGGTCGCCGAGGGGAAAAGATGGTCGCCGAGTGGTCGAGGGGTCGAGGATCGAGGGGAAAAGGAGTCGTGTTCTAGGGGTGGAGGGATCGAGGGGTCGATGGGGTCGAGGGTCGAGGGGTCGAGGATCGAGGGGAAAAGGAGTCGACGTCTAGGGGTCGAGGATTGAGGTGTGAGGGGTCGAGGGTGAGGGGAAAAGGGGTGATGGGTGAGGATGAGGGGAAAAGAGAGTGAAGGTAGGGGTCAAGGATCGAGGTGTCGAGGGGTAGAGGGAAAAGGGGTCGAGGGTCGCGAGGGGTCGAGGGGTCGAGGATTTGCCATCCCGACCCCGACACCCGACACCCTGACCTCGACACCCCGACCCGCACGACACCCCGACCCCGACTCGACACCCAACACCGCGACTCCGACATGGCACCCCGACCCCACGGCACCACCGACCCCGACACAACACCTCGACATGACACACACGACACCCCGCCCAGCCCGACACGACACCCCGGACCCCGACACGGCACCCCCCGACCCTGACACGCACCCCCGACCCCGACCACTACACCCCCGACACCCCAACACGGCACCCCCGACCCCGACACGACACCCCGACACCTCCCGAAAAAGGTGCTCTTCGGCCTTCCAGAGGCCGACGGGGTCATATATTTGTGAATTATGAGTTAGGTCAGGTATTCAATTATTATTATGTACATATATATATTATTAATTAGTTCATGTTATTAGGTATTCAATTTTTTATTATGTTCATGATGATGGTACACACTTAAATTTTTTATTATGTTTATGTTGTACTAATTTCGTTTACTCTTTGTGATTGCAGGTGTTGACAGATGGTGGGCGCGGGTCGAGAGCGCTCCGAGCCTCCTTCCTCGGCGCGTGCTGGGAGGGGTGCTATTATTCCACCCCAGCACCTTCGGAGAGCGCTGGTAGACAGTATGCAGACACCGGCGGGCGCTTCTTCTTCGGCCGGGAGAGTTCGGGGGAAGACGAAGAGGGCTGCTAGAGGTGGACGTGGCGGTGGGAGAGGTAGGAAGGCTGCTGCGCCTTCCTCGCCACCACCCCCAGCTGATTCTCCGGACCACCGGAGTGCTCCGTCTTAGGTGGACCCGTCTGACTTGGACCCGTCTCGGACTCCGGTCCATGAGCCTCGGGCCGACGAGCCTCGGGTCGCCGAACCTTCGTCCGATGAGACTCGGGTCCCAGAGTCTTCGTCCCAGGAGACTCGGGTCCCAGAGTCTTCGTCCCACGTGACTCCGGAGGCTAGTGGCCATGCTGATGGTGGCGAGGACACCTTTTCTGATGATAGCTATAGCGAGGGCGAGCTGGTTGAGGGGGCAAGAAGGTCTACCAGCGTGGTGGTACAAAGCTCCCGCCCGTGCCGCCGACCCGCGATCAAAGGTGGTTGATTGAGCCTAACGGGGAGAAGTAAGTGCATTTACTCTTTTTTAACCTTTTGTCTTGATGTTTCTTCAAATTAATATCTAATGTGTTGGCCTTGCCATACTGCAGGGGTTGGAAACATGCCCCTGGTGTCCGCAGGCCCAACCAGGTCCTTGGTGTGCTTTGCCGGCACCACTTCCCGGGGTGGGTCACGTTGCCCGGTGAGGGTGAGCTTCCACAGCTAGCACTGAGCTGGGAGCTGTACGTGGCTGCCCCGACCCCGCCGGAGGAGAGGGTCGACGGTGTCTTGTGCGAGACGGTGGCCGACATTGTGATCCGGCGGTTTTGGGTAATTTTTCCTTTACAGAATTAAAAATCAACATTACCTAGTGATTGTACTAATCAGTGTTGTCTTGTTTGATTGCAGACCTTCTACAGGTGTCCTGAGGAACACGAGGCGGACGCGGCTATGGTTCTCGAAGCCGAGTGCAAGCGCCTACTTCAGAACTTATGGCACGAGGCTCGGATGCAAGCTGTTCGAGACTACTACGCCTCGACTAACATTAAGAGGGCCAAGAAGAAGTGCCGCACCAAGTATCTGAGTAAGGAGAAGTACATGAAGGTAATTACCTATTCTTAAGGCCTTGTACTTAGTTTCCTTGATTTGATTCGTAGGCGTAGCGCTGAAATTTCTCTTTGTCTAACTTAGGTGCCCCCGAGATGGTGTGCGGATAGGATGGACTGTTGGGAGGCGTTGGTGGATGAGTGGTGCTCTCCCCAATGGCTAGCCGTCCACAACAAGGCCAGGGATAAGCGTGCCCAAATGCAAGGTGTGCCACACCATCAAGGGAGCTCCAACCTGTCTGAGTACGGGGATCACTGGGTATGTGGTTTGCTTCACGATTCATGCAATTTCATTCTTCATGCTAGTTTGAGCCCTTAACTAATATTTTGTTCCTCTCTTTTAGGCGCGACACAACAAGAAGGACATGCCACCGCTGTACGACCTCTATGCCATGGCCCATACTGCCCCGTACAAGAAGGCCAAGGCATTCTTTGAGGATGACCTCGATCATCCAGAGAGCTTCACCAACATCTCCTCCCACAAGAAGCTCGTGAGGTACAGAGACATTGGGAAGACGAGGAAAGGGGAGGACTTCAACCCAAGCCAGAGTCCTTTTGATCCAGAGATCGTGATGCTATCTAGTGGTGGGAGGTACCATGGCTCGGTAGCCATTGGGGATGGACTCATACATTGTCCTAGAACTCTCCCGGAGATCAAGAAGCACCAGACGAGCTCCGATCCTGAGATAAGGCCTCGTCCACGGCCAATGGAGCTCACCATGGAGGCTAGGGCCCAGGAGCTTCTGGCGGAGGCAAATAGGCAGGCGGTGCAGAGGGAGAGGGAGTTGGAGGAGAGGATGGCTAGTCTGTTGGAGGCGGAGAGGAACCGGAAGGATGCGTCTCACCGGGCCCTATATGAGCTCCTCGTGGTAAGTTTCTCCTGCATATTAGCCAAATCATGCACGTAATGTTCGTTTCATTACTGACTAATATGACTAACTCGTGAAAACAAAATGTGCAGTCCATGTGCGAGAAAAACGATCAGACCCCTCCGCCGATGCCCTAGATTGGTATAGCGGACACGGTGAGTTTCATTTGAATGGTCATTAGTTACTAGTATTCACATTTCAGTTGCATCATGCTAACGAGACATTGCAAATGATCTTTGGTGCAGCATGCCTCCCCACAAGCATCAACCGATCCTTCTCCGTCTCGCACTGGCGCAACCCCAACCGGTCCTTCTCTGTCTGGCACTGGCGCAAACCCGACCGGTCCTTCACCACCGTGATGATGGTAAGTTTTCCCAAGTGTTTTGCTTAACAAATGCATACTTAGCTTAAGAAATGACCTACTTAGCTCCAAAATGACCTATACTTAGCTTATTTTCCTCAAAAATGACATAATAACCTTACTTAGCTCCAAAATGACATATTTTACCTAGGATAGCTATAAAATGACCTATACTTAGCATTTTTTCCTCCAAAATGACTTGATATGCTTAGTTAGCTAAAAAATGGCATAACTACCTAGGATAGCTCAATAATGATCTATACTTAGCTTAGCTAGTTCATTTATGACATAATTAGCTCACTTAGGTAAAAATGGCATAATAACCTTGGTTTAGCTCCAAAATGACCTATACTTAGCTTATTTTCCTCGAAAATGACATAATAACCTTACTTAGCTCCAAACTGGCATACTTTACCTTGGATAGCTATAAAATGACATATACTTAGCATTTTTCCTCCAAAATGACAAAATAACCTTACCTACCTCCAAAATGACCGATTTTAACTAGGATAGCTCTAAAATGACCTACACTTGCCATTTTGTCCTCCAAAATGAATAAATATGCTTAGTTAGCTCAAAAATGGCATAACTACCTAGGTTAGCTCAAAAATGACCTATATTTAGCTTCTTTAGTTCATTTATGACATACTTAGCATACTTAGGTAAAAAATGGCATGATAACCTTGGTTTAGCTCCAAAAGGACATAGACTTAGCTTATTTTCCTCCAAAATGACAAAATAACCTTACCTACCTCCAAATGACCGATTTTAACTAGGATAGCTTAAAATGACCTACAGTTGCCATTTTGTCCTCCAAAATGAATAAATATGCTTAGTTAGCTCAAAAATGGCATAACTACCTAGGTTAGCTCAAAAATGAAATACTAGCTTCTTCAGTTCATTTATGACATACTAGCATACTTAGGTAAAAAATGGCATGATAACCTTGGTTTAGCTCCAAAATGACATAGACTTAGTTATTTTCTCCAAAATGACAAAATAACCTACTAAGCTCCAAAATGACCTATTTACCTAGCTTAGCTCTAAAGACCTACACTAGCATTTTTACCTAGCTTAGCTAAAAAATGGCATTTTTACCTACCTTGTTAGAAGAAGAAGGAGATAAAGAAGAGGAGAGGAGAAAAAGAAAGAGAAGAAAAATTCTTCTTCTTCTTCTTTTTCTTCTCTTCTTCTTCTTTCTTCTTCTTCTTTCTTCTTCTTCTTCTTCTTTTCTTCTTCTTCTTCTTCTTCTTCTTTAGCTAGTCTTCTTCGTGTTTTAACTTTCTTCTTTCCCAATTTGCAGATTTGCTTTAGATGAGGAAGCTTGCGTTCATGGAGTCTACTCTTCTCCTTGTGCTTCCTTTTTGTTTTGATTTTGTACAATGAACTTTGTTGTTGGAAACTTATTGTTGGATATGTGTTGGAAACTTGTTGTTGTTGGAAACTTGTTGTTGGATATGTTGTTGGAAACTTTTTGTTGTTGGAAACTTGTTGTTGGATATGTGTTGGTATGCTTGTGTATATATATCTTCAAATGTGTATATATATATATCTGTGGAATTCTATGAAATTTAATGAATTTAAGAAAAAACAGAAGAAATAGGGGCTATACAGGCTCTTTGCCGTCTGCTGGCAGACGGCAAAGAGCTTTGCCATCAGCCAGCAGACGGCAAAGGTGCCATGTGGCAGCTACCTATGCAACCTGGGGGGCACTGGGCTGCCTATATGGTTGCTTTGCCGTCTGCTGGCTGACGGCAAAGCTCTTTGCATCTTTGCCGTATGCCAGCAGACGGCAAAGCACACCGTTAACCCCTTAACGGACCTAAGCTGCCATGTGTGCCGTCCAGGTCTTTGCCGTCTGCTAGCAGACGGCAAAGGCCTTTGCATCTTTGCCGTCTGCCCGCAGACGGCAAAGCGCCCTTTGCCGTAGTTTGTTCAGCCGGATGTGTTGTCGTCTACTGGCTGATGGCAAAGGCCTTTGCCGTCCGCCAGGCATGCCTTTGCCATCAGCCATGGCAGACGGCAAAGTTCCTGATTCCTGTAGTGCGTGATGCTATAGAGTCAGCCAAGTTAGTATCAGAGGCAGCGGTTGTCGTTAGGTGTCATGCACGTATCCTCCCAACATGGATTCAGTACAGGAATGACAAAGACGAAACCCAGTTGAACACCTTCCTCGACCATTTATCTGTAAGTATGGTTATGTATGGAAATTAGTAATATCGTCTTGCTCTGTCCCATACTTTCTAGGTTGCTGGTAATGAGACTCCCATAATTTTCAACATATAAGGTTCAAGTTCGATAGCCAAGATGATGCAACCAGACAAGCATGCATCCATGTTTTTAAGTCTGCTCTATGACAGTATCGGTATAACTTGAGGAAAACTCACTTTGAAGACAAGGCTAACAGTGAACTTGCCCAAACATCTCCAGTGGAAAATATAACGGATGAAGACTGGAGAGGCCTTGTTAAACACTGGTCTAATCCAAAGTATCAAGTACGTTATATATATGTGATCAGATCACATGTTGAACTCCTATTTACGCATGTGCCTCACAAATCTATCTTCTTCTAGGTGAATTGTTCAAAGAACAAGGCCAACCGTATGAAAGTGAAATTCCAACATACGACAGGATCTCGTAGCCACTCTATGGCGTCTCTCCCCTCCACCCTACCACCGCCACCAACCTCCTATGGCGTCTACTGATCTAGGCCATCATGGAAGGGCTACTCCACTGGGACTTCTCCCCCGGCCTTGCAGTCGCGGCTCAGGTGCGTCAACGTTTTGGATCCACGATTCACTTCTCCTCCTCGGGATCAACCAAGGAATTTTTCTTGGTTGTAAATTTTTCATCAGCCTCCTTCCCCCCTCAATGAAGATTCGGTTGCTATTGCTTTACAGTGTTGCATTGGAGGTCTTCCATCGGGCCTAAACGTGACTCAAATGGATGGAAGACGCTTTCGATTTTCTGTGGCTTCAAATCATGTTGGTCATTTCATTTATGGGCTTAAAGATAGAGTTTGGCCGGATTTTGTTTGCCACTTCAGCCTCTTTCGTCCGGGTGTTCATGTTCCCTCTGAGAACCCTTCAGCTTGGCACCTGGATCAAACTAATCTGGAGCTTATGGCTCGTTCTCCTCTGGCTAGTAGATCAAGGTTATCTTTTGCAAACAATGAGAACACTTTTGAGGATTCATCTAGGCTGTTCTTTAGAAATTTGGGTTCTTGAATGCCACTGGTCCTTCTCATAATCGGCCGCAATCCTCGGCGGCGGCAGCATCTCAACACATTCCGGTTGCCACACAGGATCTCCCTTATAACGAGCAATTTCTAGAGTTTAATGAGCATTCATTATCCGCTAATCTGGCACTCAGCAGTTTTAATTATGTCATTAATGACCAGGACAAGGTCAGCCTCAAACAACCTTCTTTACCCGCTAATTTAGCTCTGGGTAGTTTCAATTATTCCATCAATGGCCAGGATAAGGATATTCCTTCTCGCAGTTCTTGGTGTTTTGAGAGCCCTCAGTTCAAATCAGAGGCTTGGAAATTGATCCCACGTTTCATTTTGCATCACATTCTGGATCATTATCGTGCGGGTATCTTGGTGGACAAGATTGCATCTTTATGGAAGATTCCCTCAGTCCCGCCGCTAAATTATCTATATGACAAATTAACCATTTGCTCCATTTGTGATGACAGTAATCATTTGGCCATTAATTGCCCAGTGCCTTATTGCCTTATTTGCTTTGATCGACCGTGCACATGCTTACTACAATCACCAACGCTCGCTCCTAGGGAGCAGACGGCTTCATAATGCTTCTCCCGTGGATCCACGGCCCCATTTCTTCTTTTATTGTCCAGGCCATTCTTTGTGCAATTCGTGCGGCCTCCTGGGCCATCTTAAATGGTCCTGCACACTTCCAAATGTGCCACGTCTGAAATGGAGGCCTAAAAGTCCTGGATTGAATATTTCCGGCTCCACAGGTACCAAAACATTTGATAGCAACTCTCCATTGTTGACTGATTCGGTGACAGATATTGTTGATTCTCAAGATTGTGAACTACCTTTTATTAAGGATTCATTTCCTTTTAAGAACAAACCGGTCCAGTCAAAAGGGGGAAATTCTGCTATGGATGATCTTGATTCAGTCATTTCGGGGACTCAGTGACAAGTTATAAATGGTAATCCTAATAATGACCCCCCTGACAACCGGTTCATGATGGCTGTCCGGTGCTCATCCTGTGGCCTTAGTGGACACGTGGAGACTGCCTGCCTCAAGTTGTTGCACGATAATCGAGGAGTCTGGGTGCCCAAGTCCTCTCCCTGGCCTGCCGATACGTCTTCCTCCTTTCACTCTGCACCATCCTTTGCTCCACCTCTCTCCACAACAATGGCGAACTTTCCCCTCAACACCGTCCCCTACCTCCCTCAAGGCATGACCATCGAACTAGGACCGCCGGATAGGAAGGTGCGCGATGATATGGTGGTCAGCATGGTGCCTCCCCTCCGCCATGATTTTCTGGCCATTGCAGAGGCGAATAGGTTCATCCCTCATCATCGCAAGGCTGATCTATGCCATACCATCGAAGGTTTGCTACATGAATCTCAGTTCTTTCCTACTGAAGTAGACGACCACCCTCTGGTATTGGCATATTTGGATTTGTGGATTCCATGGTTCGTGGTGCTATAGTTGGAACAACTTTTGAGTTGGATGAGCATGAAGCAGAGGAACACACTGTCATTTCGTTTATACCGCATGATGCTGCACTAAATATGAGACTCACCACCTATGGTCCTGAAGTTTGGTTGCTTTACATAGGATTTCCTTATGATTATCAGACGCAGCATTACATACACAAATCAGTAGACAAATTTGGTAGTCTTGTTGATTGGAACAACCCAAGAGGGGACAGAAAGTTTGTTCTCATCAAAGCTAGGGTTATTCATCTCCGCCTAGTGCCTAAGAGCTTCGTTATGAGATAGTTGGGTGGGCCCAGGCAATGCTGGACGATGGCGGTCACCATGCTCCGTAGCAGTGACTGGAATGCACACCTGCCTGAAGTTCCTCTGGCGGGAGAAGATCCGCCTCCGGCAGATGGTATACCTCATCCTTTGCATGGTGAAGGGCTTACTACTGAATAGCTCTACCAGCAGCAATTGCATAACTGGATGTTGCAGAAAGCGGCTGGGAATGCCAACCAGGATGGGAATGATGATAATGTAGTTGTTAATGAAGGCAATGATGTTGAGTTCCACCTGGAATGGGGTGTGTGGCCTCCTCCTCCTCCTGCACAAGAACCACCGGCTCTTTATAACTTTCAGGAATGGTTGGCTGGGGAAGGGCTTCGGGTACACCATGGTATTATGCCCTATAACAATCTCCAGGACAGCCCTGCCTCTGCCTGGAACGATTCAATCTCAGTGCAGGACAGCTCAGATTCCAGTGCTACTGTATCTGATTCCTATGTTTTGGTCCCACTTGCTCTTATGAATCAGTTTTGGCCGCAAGAGGCCTCTAGCTCTGCAAACACAGATCAAATCAATTATGCAGTCAATCCTCAGCCACCTAATACTTTGGAGATTTCACTCATGATCTCGGCGTCTGGTCTGCATTTGGATATGGCCTCTCAGGGCAATTTTACTCCAGCTATGATCTTGAGGGACTGTATTCCCATGTTCAGACTTAACACTTATCTGGGAGCTACGGTAATGCCGATCATTGCATCATATGGCCCTTGGAGTTCCAACTATGTATTTCAATATGATAGTGTGACATTCAATGTCATTCTTACTAAAAATGAAGGTTTGCTTTCTGTCACTTCTGCCACCAGGACGATCACCCACAGTGATGCATCCTCTGTGATGATTGAAGACATTCCTGATGCTTCTGGCTTGGAGCTCTGTCTGACGGCACAAGAGCCTTCTGTTGCTCTAACTGATGATTAGCCTACTCAATGCTATGTGCCACCACTCACTGATGATTTTGCTTCTGAAGAAACCCAACAGGGACATAATGACACTGACAAAAATAACTCAGGACACCAGGAGATGACTAACCTGATTGCCTTTGACTCTCTAGCTCCTTCTGCTCCAGAACCTGCACCTTTTGACCGCAAGGGCAAAGCAACAGTTCTTGAAAGCTTTATTTTCCCTCCGTAGGAGTGCTCGCTCAAACAAATAAGATGGTTTTTGTATTCATCCGGTCTCCGACCAACTAAACAGAGGGTCTCTACAGATTCTACTCCGCCGTCCCCCCAACAAGATTTGCAAGACAACACATGCATAGACACTCAACATAGCTATGTTGATGATGAGCACATCTCCCCTAGTCCACCATCAGAGGTGCTCCCTCTAACTTGGCACTATTATATGTAGTTGCATGTTATGTATGATGTCTAGCTTGTATTCCCTCTAATTTTGGTAAATTCCATTTGCTTACTTTACACATTATACTTGTGAATAAGACACGTGTTCCTGTTTCTAGAACATACAATATCTGTCTATCACACCATGTTCTTACATCAAAGTACTACTGTTGTGTAACCTGCAACAATCACTTATCATAAGATACGTTTAACTTGGGAGTCTGATATAGGTTACATCTCGCATTCTTTTCTAGCTTGTACTACTAATTTGTTGAAATGACACTAATGATGAGACCGTTTTAACTTGGTAGAGTGATATTCGTTGCATCTTACATATGGTGTATGTCGGTGCAACAAACCCCAGGCATGTGTTGCCCGGACTATACACAGGCTCAAGAGCAAGGTTGCAACATCTAGGACGGGGCCAAGCAGAAGAGATAGCCCTTTGAGAAATTGAAGGGCCGATCAAGAAGACCAAGACCAACCAAGTGAGCAGGATATCACTGAGGAAAAACCTCCCTTGCCGGGGAGGCGAGCCTGGTGGGGTCGAGGTCACCCAAAGGACAAGTCTCAAGGCTCCGCCGGCAAGCCTGCCGGGGACGCCAAGAGCGGACTACCCCACCAAAGCGCCACCGCTCCACCTCACCATGACGCAAGTCATCTATCAGTGCAGTGTCGAGCCCCCAGGTGGTTAAGTGGCTGCCATTTAGCGCATGGCAGCTGTTTGGAGAGAAGATTAGCCCTGTGTGACACCCGTCCGGACGCGTGTCGCCAGGCAGACAAGAGATGACCAAGATGGCGCGGCAAGGCTTGCCTGGCCGCATCTGCGACGTGATATTAAGAAGTGCATTCAATGCACTTTGTCCTAACTACCAGAGTTAGGTATGATAGCACTGTGGCTATCTAATCACTGGATAATGACCGTTTTGCCATTGTGGTAACCCCTTGACCTATAAAAGGAGGGCCGTGGCAACCTTAGAAAGGATTCGGACCCCCGTACACTCATATGCGCGTAGCTGCTCTCGTCCCAAGGTGACCTTGCCGGGCTAGAGTGTTGCGTCTCCACCACTGTCCTTTCATCAATCCACCAAAGCAGGAGTAGGGTTTTACGCCTCGCGGCGGCCCAAACCTGGGTAAAAACTGCTCGTGTCACCGATGTCGTGCTGCTTTACGCTCTCCGCTCTTTGTGCAATGTCCTCTTCCCCCTTGCCGAACTACAAGGGGCCGATGGTCCCATAGGTGGCCGTGTTATACCACGACATCTTTGGCACACCAGGTAGGGGGAAGCGCTTGCATGAACCCGAGGATGTAAGCAACACGTCATCTTCATCATCATTTTCTTCATCAACGGCTTCATCATTCATGGTGCCCAAGAATAAGTCCGGTGCTGCAGTTCACCCGTCCACCTCGAAGGCCCCTTCGCATGCGGCCACTGATGCCGTGGGGGCTATGGAGGCGCACGAGGATGTGGGTGCTGTGGGGGACGTGGCTGGCGCAGGCGGCATCGTCGCCATTCCCCCTGCGGCCAAAACGAGAGCGAGAGGCGCCGGAGAAGGACAGTGTCAACAGCATCCCGGCGGCCATGCTCCACAGGATGCGAGTGGAGAGATTATTCCATCTCCACCTCTCAGCCCCACTGAGAAACACAGCCGCAGCGATGGCGCTCGCTCTGGGGTGAACCGGAACCCTCTGGCCGCCCCCGCTGTGGGTGCGGCTACAGGGCACGCGCCACTCCCAGGACAAGCTAGCCGAGACGGTGCGTTGAATGGGGTCGCCAATCCCCAAGCGCATCCACCTCGTCGCCACGCTACCCTAGCGACCGGCTCACAGTGACAAGAGCATCACTACCGGCACTGTCAGAAGCCAGGCGATGTCACGATCTACATCATTGTCTATGCCGAGCACCGCTTCGGAAGCCATGGCGCGGGCCCAACTCTTGTTGAGATTTCCGCCGGTGGCCAATCAGATGGATGAGTGGAGAGCCACCATTTAGAGCTTGATTGGTTTTGCTGAGGCGGGAGGATCACAGCGGGGAGGCCCGCCACGGCCTCCATAGCCGGCGACGACAGCCCGAGCCGCTGGCCGTACCGAAGGGGCCACCCTCACAGTGCAATCCCCTCCGCGGTAGCCAGCGCAGGGGCCACAGCCGGAGCCACGCGGCCAAGAACCCGACAACGTTTCGATGGCTTCGTCTAATCCCCAGGCACGTCGAGACCAGCGACGAGTCCTGGAAGACGGGCGGAGGGAGGACACGCGCGTCACCATCGAACGACGCCGCGAAACCCGCCGCCAGTCTGATAGGCTCAATGGCCTCGATGTCGAAGAGCCCGTGCCCGGTGGAGACGGATACCTTCCTTTCGAGGTTGGGTGCCCCGCCTTCACTCGCGAGCTGTGGCAAGTCCGTTGGCCATCCGCCCGTACAGTCAAGCCAGAGATACCAGAAAAGTACGATGGAAGATTGAACTCGGTAGAGTTCTTGAGCATCTCAAGTGGTCCTGCACGCCCATCATCTTTGATGAAGAGGATCACCCTGACCGCACCACCGCGGTAGGGTGTTTGCTGTTGTGAGTTTCACCAACAATCCGCAACCTCAAAGTCACAAAGATGTTGGTTGACGGCGGGGCTGGGTTGAATCTGATTTCTCCCAAGGTCATCAGCAAGCTCCAGATAGCAGATGAAGAGCTCAAAGTTACTGGTACTTTCCAAGGGATCAACCCCGGCAGAAGTCATCCTAAGGGGAAGATCACACTACCGGTAATGTTTGGGGGGGAGTTAAACTACCGGACTAAGAAGATCGTGTTTGATGTGGTTGACCTCCCATTGCCATACAACAGAATCCTTGGTCGTCCAGCCCTAGCAAAATTCATGGCGGCATCCCACTATGCCTACAACACGCTGAAGATGCCAGGGCCAATGGGCGTCATTTCCATTCCATCAGACAAAAAGGACGCAATTATATGCATGGATAGGATGTACCGAGAAGCAGTCGCTGCAAAGGCCGCGGAAGCTACCGCTCCCACCAAGGAAAGCAATAAAGGGAAGAAAGCTAGCAAGGATGCCAGCAAAGAATCCAGGAAGCGCACCTCTTTGGAGTGTGCTGCGCCTGTTGATGACTTGCCGGAGAGTTCCAATAGCAAAAGATCAAAGGTTGCTACGCCCTGTGAAGAAGGTCCCGGCAGGGTTGGTTGGCGCTGATGGCACATTTACTATCAGCTCCACCCTCGACGACAAATAGGAAAGCGCGCTCGTTGCCTTCCTGCGGGCGAATGTCGATGTGTTTGCTTGGCAACCATCTGACATCCCTGGTGTTCCTAGGGAGGTAATCGAGCACCACCTTGCTGTCTGCCCACATGCCCGGCCCGTCAAACAGAAGGTTCAAAAGCAAGCTTTGGAGCAGAAGTAGTTTATTGCGGAAGAGATCAAAAAACTCGAAGCGGCTGGTTTGGTCAGAGGGGTATTGCATCCAACTTGGTTGGCGAATCCAGTGGTGGTGTGCAAGGCGAATGGGAAGTGGAGGCTGTGCATAGATTTCACAGATCTGAATAAAGCATGCCCGAAGGACCCATTCCCCTTGTTGCGCATCGATTAGATTGTGGATTCCACCTCTGGATGTGACCTGCTTTCCTTCTTGGATGCCTACTCTGGGTACCACTAGATTTTCATGTCCAAGGAAGATGAAGAGAAGACCGCGTTCATGACCCCATGTGGCACGTACTGTTTTGTACGGATGCCCTTTGGGTTAAAGAGCACTGGATCCACTTTTGCAAGAGCAGTACAAATTGGTTTTGAGTCACAGCTGCATAGGAATATTGAAGCTTACATGGATGATAGAGTGGTCAAAACCAAACACAAATAAACCCTCATTCAGGACCTGGAAGAGACCTTTGCGAATCTTCACAAGATCAACTTGAAGCTGAACCCAGAGAAGTGTGTGTTTGGCGTTCCTTCTGGCAAGCTACTTCCCTTCTTCGTGTCCCACCAGGGGATAGAGGCCAACCCCGACAAGATCAAGGCGATCGAGCAGATTCAAGCACCCAAGACAGTTAAAGATGTGAGGCGTTTGACTGGATGTGTTGCTGCACTGAGCAGGTTCATTTCCAAGTTTACCGAGCGCGCTTTGCCATTTTTTAAAATCTTGAAGAAGGCAGGGCCTGTGGAGTGGACCCCGGAGGTGGACGCTGTGCTGCAAGATTTGAAGACCTACCTTTCCTCTGTTCCCACCCTAGTCGCTCCTAAACCACAAGAGTCATTGCTGCTATACCTAGCGGCAACCAATCAAGTGGTTAGTGCAGCGTTGGTGGCCCAGCGGGAAATAGATGAAGGAGCCGCCACGGCAACCATCCCCTCCGAAGAGAAAAGTGAACTCGTCCCGGCAAGTTTAGGAACAGATCAGAACAAAGAGGAGCAGGGCAGCGGAGACAATTCCAGAATCGCGGCAAGGAAGAAGGTGGTGCAGCGACCAGTGTACTTTGTCAGTTCCCTACTACAGGGGGATAGATCAAGGTACTCTGGCATGCAAAAGTTGATATTTAGCCTCATCATGGTCTCAAGGAAACTGCGCCACTACTTCCAAGCCCACGAAATCATGGTTGTTACCCGCTTCCCCTTGCAACACATACTGAGGAACCCCGAGGCCACTGGCAGAATAGTGGAGTGGGCTTTGGAGTTATCAAGCTTTGGTTTGAAGTTTGAGAGCACATCAACTATTCAGAGCAGAGCATTGGCGGAGTTTATTGCAGAATGGAGACCAACTCTAGATGAAGAGACGCCGGAGACAATTATTCCCGGCAGGGAAGCGCCCCAAGATTGGATCATGTACTTTGATGGTGCCTTCTCCCTACAAGGTGCGGGAGCTGGCGTGCTTCTCGTCACCCCCACTGGGGAGCACCTCAAGTACGTGGTTCAAATGCATTTCCCCTGGGAGAAGGCTACCAACAACACCGTAGAATATGAAGGACTCCTTGCCGGGCTCAGGATCGCAACGGAATTGGGAATCAAGAAGTTAATCATTCGTGGAGACTCACAACTTGTGGTGAGGCAAGTAAACAAGGATTATCAAAGTCCATTGATGGAGGCATACTTGGAGAAAGTGAGAAAGCTGGAGGAGCGCTTTGACGGATTGCAAACAGAGCACATACCCCGTGCGGAAAATAGCATTGCTGATCATCTATCAAAGTACGCTGCGCAAAAGCTTCGTGTGGAACCAGGGACTTTTGTTCTCCGCCTGACTCAGCCCTCCGTATCCCCGGCAACAATGGCCAGAAAGAGGAGAAAACTGGACTCCGGCAAGCCTCTCTCGGTAGAGCTTCCTGAAGCCCCCGGCAGAGAGGTTGGCGGGAACAACTCCACTTCGCTTGGCAAGCAGCACCCTCCCGCCGAACTTCCAATTTTCACGGTTAAGGCGTGCGCTCCCACGAACGAGGAGGTGCCGCTCATCCTTGTTGTCGAGCCTCAGGCTCCAACTTGGGCACGACACATAGTCCGTTACCTCCAAACAGGAGAACTTCCCGAAGAGCAAGAAGAAGCTAAAAAAGTAGCCCGGAGGGCCAGTATATATCAGTTCGTCGATGATGTACTAAACAGAAGGAGGCCCAACGGTGTGAAATTAAAATGCGTTTGCCGGGAAGAAGGGAAGGAACTGCTGGCGGAGATACACAAAGGCATGTGCGGCTCCCATATTTGATCAAGGGCCCTGATCGGAAAGGCTTTCCGGCAAGGTTTCTACTGCCCCACGGCCCTCCAAGATGCAATCGAGCTAGTCACCAGATGTGAAGCCTGCCAGTTCCACTCCAAGAATATCCATCAACCTGCTCAAGCTCTCCAGATGATCCCTTTGTCATGGCCCTTTTCGGTCTGGGTGCTCGACATCTTGGGCCCCTTCCCCCGTGCTACCAGGGGCTTTGAGTTCTTGTACATCACCATCGACAAGTTCACAAAGTGGCCGAAAGTGGAGCCCGTGAGGAAGGTGACCGCGCAGTCAGCTATCAAGTTCTTGAAAGGATTGGTGTGCCATTTCGGAGTACCCGCCAGAGTCATCACTGACAATGGCACCCAATTCACAAGTCGCGCCTTCATGCAATACGTTCATGCCCTCGGAAGCAAGGTCTCAATTGCCTCTGTTGCACATACCAGAAGCAACAGACAAGCTAAGAGGGCGAACGCTGAAGTGCTGCGAGGACTCAAGACAAGAACATTTGATAGGCTGCAGAAGTGTGGCAGGCGATGGATTGGCGAGCTGCCGGTGGTTCTTTGGTCCCTCCGTACGACACCAAATCGAGCTACCGACCAGACTCCCTTCTCCCTAGTCTATGGGGCAGAAGCAGTGATCCCTACGGAACTCATATACGGATCACCTCGAGTACTTGCCTATGATGAAGTAGCGCAAGAACAGCACCGGCGTGACGACGCTGTGGTACTTGAGGAGAACCATCTCAAGGCTGCTACGCGTGCTGCACGCTACCAGCAAGCCCTGCATCGCTATCACAGCCACAGGGTTCATGCCCGGAGCTTTGAGGAAGGCCACCTTGTCCTTAGGCGTGTTCCGTCTGCCAAGGGTGCAAACAAGTTGACGCCAAAGTGGAATGGCCCTTACCGGGTAGTACGAGTCACTAGACCCGGCGTAGTCCATCTGGAGACCGGAGATGGCATTCAGTTGCAAAACTCATGGAACATTGAGCATCTCCGTAAGTTCTACCCGTAAGGCGCGGCTGTCGGGCCCTGCCCGGCAGCCACCCTTTTGTACAAGCCTTGCCGATGTTGCATGTAACCCTTTGTACAAAGTGAGGCGCAGACCCTGAGCAATAGATGAATAAACGAAGCGCTGGGGCCCCCCAAAACTTGCATGCATGCATAAGCATAACATGAGCATAGCATGATCATGTAGATCAGGGCACATGTAGCATTGTTTTCCTCTGCACTACGTTGCAGGGTTCTTGCCGTGGACCTGGTCCCGAAGAGAAAAAATGAAGACAAGCCTACATATTAGTCCCCGACAAGCCAAGCAGATAAGTTATTTCTTATCCATACATATTCTGTAAGGTGAAAACTTGTGCGTATGAAAACCTCGTCATCTTTGAAGCATGGGTGCTCCAGTCCTGCATCCCGAACATTACTTCGGTCAGGGTGGTTGTAGTGGCCTTTGACGGAGGGGGTTCGACGAGGGGCTGGTCCCTTTCCATGGTTTTGTGCCTTGCAGGCTAAGCCCCACGTTAACAAACGAAAGGCACCGGCAAGATAGCTTGCTAGAGAAAACTTGTTTACTTAACGTATAGAGGCATCTTGCCTCTGCATGGACATGACACATGCACAAGTACCTGGCAATGCTTGTCTTTTTCATTAATATGCGATAAGCAAGTACAGATCTTATAGGACACAAACATGGATAAAGAAGATTACATAATTTAGACTAAAGTTTGGCAAATGCCTACATGTTTTAGACTGAAAAAAGATAAGTGCCCCATAACCCCTTTCTTGTCCCTCTCCTCCTAGGAACTACAGTGGGAGGTCAAGAGGGCAAAAGGGGTGCCAGAGCAGAAGCCCAGCCCGATCCCGTTAGGGCTTGTCGGGCGTAGCCTGACAAGATCGGGAATGGCGAGGCTGTGAAGGAGAGGGACAGAGGGAAAAGCTCGGCGGTGCCCTGGTCACCACCCCAGGGCTAGCAAGAAGCCCCAGCACAAGCGCCGGCGGGGAGAGCTGCCGGAGCTCAGCTGGAAGACTGCTGGAGGAGGCGAAGGTACCAAGAGAGCGACCCACTCCCCGGCAACCGTCCTAAAGGGGCCGGTGATGATGGTGCGAGGGAGGGAGGGGAAGAGCGAAAAGATGAGGCAGCTGGCCGGCAATACGAGACGAAGGCGTCGGTGCCATCGTATTCCGACCTGACGGCCTGCCACCCGCCTTCTCCATCTTCCCTCATTTTTTCTCATCACCACCGCTCCAGGAGGACGCCGGCCCCTCGGCCCGTCGCCTCCCCCGGGGAAATAGCAGACGACGGCGATGTCCGAGGTGCGCGAAGAGCACCGCTCCCCACCTTGGCGGGCAGGAAGGCGCCACCGTCTTCAACGTCAACCCCGACTCCGCTGGAAGGAGCAGTGCTGGGATTACCAAGGATCCCGAGCACTGCACCCAGATAGGTGCCAAAAGCCCCAAGAACCTCGCCATCGGGATGACGAACCTCGGCAACCTGCGGCCAGGACAAGCACTCCCCATCAGGCGGCCGGCTCGTGTGGGGAAGACGGGCGCTTCACCATTTTGGAGAAGCGTAACGCCTCCCACACTGTGGGCGGTTCGGCGCCCACACCTTTATACGCCGCATCTCCTACGGCCCCGGACAAGACTCACTCCTCGAGCGTCAGCGCGAGCGTTCGGCATCATCGACCCTGAGCTAGAGCCCGAGGCCTAGCCCCGGTCTCTCCCCCTCAACATAACAAAGGAGAAAGCAAGGAATGAAAGAGGGGAGGTGCGTGGATGGACACTTCTACTCCTTCTCACCCCCTTCTTTATAGGCGGACTGGGGCTGGGGGCTGATCACTCGCCCCCACCCTGGAGGGGTTCTTTCTGATCCGACCCGTCTAAACTACCACCGACGGCCGGATTCGGTTGCCGTCCCCTTACACCAACCCAAGAATACCGGGCCCTGCCATGACGCTCTCTCCCGCACCACGCACCTCCGTTACCTACCCCACTTAATGCTTGCGGCATACGTGGCAAAGGATAAGGGCATGGTGGGATGAGTGAATTGGCAGTTACTCCCCCGTGTGTTAAAGTCATTCACGGGCCATTACAGAGATGGCCCCACTGCAATTGGCATCACGCGACGAGCGAAAAAACCGGAAACTGACTCAAGCACAGGTTAATGAAGAAGCAAAGAAGATCTCAAAAGATGAGCTACCACAACCCCCTCGCCTGTGTACTGGACAGGGCCTACCCCGACGATGCTCGGCAGCGCGGTCGGGCCAGGCTCGGGGGCTCCTGTCGGTGCAACAAACCCCGGGCGTGTGTTGCTTGTACTATACATAGGATCAAGAGCAAGGTTCCAACATCTAGGACGGGGCCAAGCAGAAGAGATAGCCCTTTGAGAAATCGAAGGGCGGATCAAGAAGACCAATACCAACCAAGTGAGCAGGATATCACTGAGGAAAAACCTCCCTTGGCGGGCAGGCGAGCCTGGCGGGGTCGAGGTCATCCAAAGGACAAGTCTCAAGGCTCCCCACCAAGCCTGCCGGGGACGCCAAGGACGGACTACCCTGCCAAAGCGCCACCGCTCCACCTCACCGTGACGCAAGTCATCTATCAATGCGGTGTCGAGCCCCCAGGTGATTAAGTGGCTACCATTTAGCGCGTGGTAGCTGTTTGCAGAGAAGATTAGCCCTGTGTGACACCCGTCCGACCGCGTGTCGCACAGGCAGACAGGAGATGACCAAGACGGCGCGGCAAGGCTTGCCGGGCCACATCTGCGACGTGACGTTAAGCGGTGCATTTAATGCACTTTGTCCTAACTGCAAAAGTTAGGTATGATAGCACTGTGGCTATCTAATCACTGGATAATGATCGTTTTGCCATTGTGGTAACCCCTTGACCTATAAAGGGAGGGCCGTGGCAACCTTAGAAAGGATTCGGACCCCCGTACACTCATAGGCGCGTAGCTGCTCTTGTCCCAAGGCGACCTTGCCGGGCTAGAGCGCTGCTTCTCCACCACGTTCCTTTCATCAATCCACCAAAGCAGGAGTAGGGTTTTACACCTGGCGGCGGCCCGAACCTGGGTAAAAATTGCTTGTGTCACCGCTGCCGTGCTGCTCTACACTCTCCGCTCTTTGTGCAATGTGCTCTTCCCCCTTCCCGAACCACAAGGGGCCGATGGCCCAATAGGTGGCCGTGTTATACCACGACAGTGTCTAGCTTTTATTGCTTCTAATTTGTTGAAATCACTTCTGCATAGTTTACACATCATAGCTGTGAATATGCAATGTTGTGAATATGCAGTGGCACTAATGACGAGAGACCTTTAACTTGGTAGTGTGATGTTGTTTGCATCCTGCATATGATTTATTTCTTGTACTGCTTCACATTTGTTTAAATGCCAGTTATGAAGAGACACTGTTAACTTGGCAGAGTGATATTTGTGGCATCTTTCATATGGTGTCTACCTACCATTGCATTACTTCTAATTTATTGAAATGCCTTCTGCTTAGTTTACAAATCATAGGTCTAATTATCTCATGCCATCCTGTTTTTCGTACATATTACATCCTCCTACCATGCGGTTGTCTAACATCAAAGTTCAGTTCGTCTGTATCATGCATCAATTTGTTCTGAAGAACTAAATTTTTATTCCTTTTTCTTGTCGGCTTGACTTGACATGGCAAACAGAAAGAGGAAGGAACACAGAATGGTAGGGGTTAGTACTCAGGACGCACGGATAAGGAAGCGGAAGAATTAGGAATATTCTGCTAGTACTGATAATGCAATAGAAGGTCCAAGTCCAACGGATAATTGTACAAACACGATATCCCCTGCTACACTAGCTGCAAACACAATCCAAACACAAACAAAAACCTGACACCAAACAAGCAACAACAGCCCTAGCTGTTGTAGCACCTTCTTCCACAGTACCAACATCTGCACGAGTTACTCGTTTGTCAACTCAGCTGTGGCAAGTTCCCAAGCTCCCATGCCACCTGACACTACTTTCGAAGCACTCTTGCCACAAGAGGAGTTGGCAAGATTAGATGAACCTTGTGAGTTCAACAGCAAGAAGGTAGCTGCTCGAGTCAAGTTACAGTTGCATGCTTCCTTATATGTAGTCTCACAGTTTGATGTACACTAACACTTCCTATGTTCGTTGTTGGACTAGCACCTAGGCGCAAGAGGAAACAGACATCAGGGATAATGCTCGACACATTAACTACATCTAGAGGAGGAAGAATGGAGATCTGTTTTGAGCTAGGTTTAAAATGGCCACGTGATGCTACAGAGTCAGCCAAGTTAGTATCAGCGGAAGTGGTTGCCGTTAGGTGTCATGCACGTATCCTCCCAACATGGATTCAGTACAGGAATGACAAAGACGAAACCCAGTTCAACAACTTCCTCGACCATTTATCTGTAAGTATGGTTATGTATGGAAATTAGTAATATCGTCTTGCTCTTTCCCATACTTTCTATGTTGCTGGTAATGAGACTCCCATAATTTTCAATAGATGAGGTTGAAGTTGGATAGCCAAGATGATGCAACCAGACAAGCATGCACCCGTGTTTTCAAGTCTGCTCTGCGACGGTATCGGTATAACTTGAGGAAAACTCACTTTGAAGACAAGGCTAATAGTGAACTTGCCCAAACATCTCCAGTGGAAAATATAACGGATGAAGGCTGGAGAGGCCTTGTTAAATACTGGTCTGATCCAAAGTATCAAGTACGTTATATATATACATGTGATCAGATCACATGTTGAACTCCTATTTACGCATGTGCCTCACAAATCTATCTTCTTCTAGGTGAACTGTTCAAAGAACAAGGCCAACCGTAGGAAAGTGAAATTCTAGCAGACGACAGGATCTCGTAGCTATATTTCACAGTGCGAGGCTCTTGTAACTAGCTGTTGTTTCACTCTTTTCGTCATGCCATATTATCGGATCAATATTGACTTGTTCCAAATGCAGAGGAAAGCCCGCAATGACCAAAAAGTAACTGAACCAAATGTTGTGGAAATCTTCAAGGACTGTCACAATAGCAAGACGAAGGACATGACTACACCAGTCAAAGCAATTATTGTAAGTCCTTAATCCTCATGCCTTTTAACTACTGGTTACTCTCACTTGTGCATTGAACTGCATGATTTGCAGCCAATGTCTATTATTCTTTTCAATTTTATACACAGTTGTCTTAGCGTATCATTGCACCTTACAAGGTTTAAAAGAGAGGAATGATGTTCCTTTTATCTTGATTTGTAATCTAGTTCCATGCTGGACTTGCCCACACAACGTTATAATTGCCTGTTTGTCTGTTCTCAGTTGTTTTGTGATATGAATGATGTCATACTATGCTTACCATATTATAAAGTTTGTCTCTTTATCCTTAGCTGTCAATACAATGTGAACAAATAGACAATATGTTAGCCATAGTACATGGTCATATGTTTGGAACCTGGTTTTATTATGTACTTTGCCGTAAAATACAACTAATATTTTACACGGGTTCAGCAAAATAAGTTATGTATATAGACCAAAGCTATTCTATTTGGTTTTGCTGCCTCCTTAATAACTTCTGTTCTAGTACTACTAATGTACAAACTCAACTTTTCAGCATGCTATGGAACAAATGGTGGAACCGCCACCTTCTGAAGGTGACGAGGCAACCATAACCGCAATGTCACCTCTTGCTGAAGTGGGTCAGTACCTGTCCACTAACAGTGCCAAAAGCACTTTCCTGCGTAATACAGGGTTGGTTGTTAAGGCAATCTCATCCAAACTGCCTCATGATCAAGATATGCAAGCTCAAAATAATGTTATATCTGCGCTCCAGACACAAGTCCAATCCCTAACAGAGACCCTTCGTGAAACAAGGACATCCATTGTTCGATGTCGTCAAGATATGCATGGTTTTGAAACAAGCCTATCAGTCATTTGCTATGTTGTTCAGGAGCCTAGGAGAAATGAAGGCAAAGGTTATGGTACTCCATCGGACAGTACATCATGAAAACGTAACAGTCAGGTCAAATGAACTGAGCTTCTGAACTTCTCATGGTGCATTTATCTGTCGGACTGTTAACTTTTATGCCAACCTTCATTTTGTTATATGGTTGTAATTTGTTTTGTTGCGATACAAAATTTGTTCTTAACGAGCAGCGACTGGCTGAAGAAAATAGCAAGGCAGTTTTGTATAGTGTAGGGTGTTCCCTATATTTGCTCTGGTGGCGAACTTTGATGCCCAGTGGATGTAAACTGTGCAATCGCCCTAATAGCCTAGTATTAGTTTCTGCCTTTTTTATTTCCTTAGTCTTCTTTTTCCTTGGTTTGCTAGTGGCCGCAACAACCATGGGCCAGATATGGGCCGTAGGATCAATGGGCCTCTTACGGTCCGTAAGATCGATGGGCCTCCTACGGGCCGTCGGATAAATGGGCCTCCAATGGGCCGTAGGATCCATTGGCCACACATGGGTCCAACAATTCGTGTGCCAAAGTTGAACCACGACATGGGCCGTAAATGGGCATAATTGGTATCGGGCCAGCACGATCATGGGATGTTAACAGGCCGGAAGACAGCAAAAGCTTAGATTCTGTCACAGGATTAACAGGTCGTTAATGGGCCCGAATACATGACGGGTTGGAAATCGCGCAATGGGTTAACAGGCCACAAACGGGCTGATTCTAACCACGAGCTGAATTTGGCCCACTAGGAGAACAGGCCAGTAACGGACCGGAAGTAATCAAGGGCCGGAAAGGAGCCCAACAATTTATGGGCCCTTAGTAGGCCGAAAGCTAACATGGGCTAGAAATGGCCCATGTGAATCATGGGCCATTAATGGGTATAAAGAAATTTACTATTTATTATGGGCCAGAGTAACCATGGGCCACTAATGGGCCCAAAGGGACGAAAGGCCTCATATGGGCCGAAAGCCATCATGGGCCATACATGGGCCTAATGTGAAACGGGCTGGTATTATACTGGACGACCCACACGACGCTGTTGGGCCGAATTCAGAAAGTCCATAACGGGCCGTGAGTTACCGGGCCATAAAATGGGCTATATGCGAACAAATGGTTAACACACTTTTCATGGGCTATCCCGCTAGCTTTTGACCAAGTCAAACGGGCCGACCCACTAGCTTTTGACCAAGTCAAACGGGCCGGCCTTTGTAAGCTAAATGGGCCACTGTTGGGTCATGCCACGTGTCGACATATCATAGGCGCCTATTTGTCCCAATGGCGAGATGACACGTGGTTCCTGTGGCTAATGAGAATTTTACACGTGAAAAATCCCCATTGGTCTGGGCTGTTAACGGGTTATCGGATGCAAACCGAAACCCGATAGCTTAACGGCGACCCGTTACGGTGGAAGCCACGTGTCGGTTACCCTTGACGAAAACACTTCCATGATGCGGCATTTATCGTCATGGAATTGGACACTTCAGTGATGATAATTTCAGTATTGTCATGGAACACTTCTACGACAGCACAGGTATGACTATCTTGATGATAATTTCATACGTGTTTGTCACACTACGACAACACAGAAAACGTGACCTAGTGTGACAAACGCGTATCATCACGGAATTGGTTTTTTTGTAGTGAAGATCTACTCTAAGGCTTGCACGACGCGTCTCATCCCGATCGCGCACCACACAATTAGCCGTACGCATTCCGCATTCATCCATGGACGCAATATCCTCGAGGGCCCGCTAGCCCTCCAGGAGATCATCCATGAGCTCAAGCGCACGAAAGAGCCGGCGATCCTGCTGAAAATAGATTTTGAAAAGGCATACGACGGCGTTAACTAGGATTTCCTCCATCAGATCCTTATCAGTCATGGTTTCTCGACAGTGTGGGTGCACCGAGTGATGCAGTTGGTCTCGGGAGGCCAAACTGCAATCTCTGTTAATGAAGAAGTAGGGAACTTCTTCCGTAACAAGCAGGGACTCCGTCAGGGCGACCCTATGTCCCCGCTCCTGTTGAACTTCATGGTCGATGCCCTGGAAGCGATGTTCCATAAGGCCAGAGTGGCGGGCCACATTAAGGGTGTGGTTGGGCACTTAATCTCGAGGGATTTCCAATCTGCAATACGCAGATGATACGCTGCTTCTGTTCCAGCCTATCACCCACAGCATAGATACGGTCAAAGCACTCCTGCTTAGCTTCAAGCTCATGTCTGGGCTAAAAATCAACTTCCAGAAGTGTGAAGTTCTATCCATGGGGATTTATATTGACGAGGGCCATCGCATCACGGACTTACTCAACTGCAAGTTGGGCAAGTTTCCGCTTACATATTTAGGACTACCTTTAGCTACCGGAAAACTCACAATTGCTGATTGGGAGCCACTCTGCACTAAGGTAGGGGGCCGGGTGCGCCCTTGGCGTGGTAAATTCATGTCTTCCATGGCAAGACTCGTCCTCACAAATTCAAGCCTTTCCTCTCTTCCCATGTTTGCGATGGGCCTCTTCCTTTTAGCCGTAGGGTTACATGCAAAGATGGACATGCCGCGATCCCATTTGTTTTGGGAAGGAACGGGTCCTAAACATAAATACCACATGGTTAAATGGGCGGCAGTGTGTCGCCCCAAGTCCTTGGGGTGCTTGGGATTAGGAACACCAGACTAATGAACATTGCACTCATGTGTAAGTGGCTCTGGAAACTTTTGCAAGGGGCGACGGGACTTTGGGCGGACCTTTTTTGAGCGAAATATTTCCCCAATGGGAATTACTTTGAAGGAGCCGCGAGGGGATCCCCCTTCTGGAATGCCATCCAATCCATCAAGCAGGCTTTTGCTATGGGGGCGAAGTTAGCTGTAAAGGATGGTCAGTCTACTAGATTCTGGCTTGACCTTTGGGTGGGGACACAACCACTCTGGTCGGAATTCTGGGACTTGTACACCGTTGCAGTTGACATGAACCTCACGATAGCGGACACGCTAAGCGGACCCACAATCGCCGTCCACTTTCAACGTGAGCTAACTGGTCCAGAGCATGAGAGCTTCGATAGCTTGTTGGCCTGTGTGGCCGGCGTCGCTTTGTCTCAAGGGGCAGACATAGTGACTTGGCAACTAACCGCCTCCGGCTAGTTTTTAGTTAAATCATTATACCAGAAACTATGCCAAGGCTCGGCTCAAATAGCGGCCAACGGCCTGTGGAAGGCCAGAATCCCACTAAAGCTAAAAATCTTCATGTCGCAGCTATTCCGGAATAGACTGCGTACGTCCGTAAACGTGGCCAAATGGCATGGGCCGGCCGATGACACATGCATGGTCTGTGGGGTGCCTGAAGATGCAGACCACGTGTTCTTAACCTGCCATATGGCGAGGTTTGCCTAGAGCGTCTTGCTCGAGGAAGCGGGTGTTCAGTGGGACACGCGGTCAAGTACCAAGCTTATCGGCCTTCTTGAGTCGGTCTAGGGATAGGGCAAGAGAGTGATGTGGAGTTGTGTGGGGGCACTACTTTGGGCATTATGGCACATTCGAAATAAATTAACCATTGAAGGCATCTTCCCGTCGCATCCGGCTAATGCCATCTTCAAATGCAACCTTTTTTATAGTAGTGGAGTCTGTTGGGAGGCGAAAGGATTCTGTGATGTTGCAGCATGCCCAAGAAAGATTCAAGCAAGTCTACGCACCTGCTAGGGAGCCTGCAGCCACTGCCTAGGGAGGGTGACCACTTTTGTTACCGCGAGCTTGTATGCTGATCTGTATGGACCTGCTGGTCATGTAATGCTCGCCGCCTTTTGGCTTAGAACCCTGTATGTCTCATGCGTGGACCAAGGGGCTGTTGGTTTGTGGATTGTTACTCTGCCTAGTTGTGGGCTTTATTAATTTAAAGTTGGACGCCACTGGCGTATTCGTTCTAAAATAAGATTACCCCAATGTCACCTCAGGAATCCGCAAGTTGATTACCAAAACATATATCAAGTGACTCAATAGAATACCCCATTGTCACCACGGGTATCCACATGCAAGACATACATCAAGTGATCTCAAATCCAATATTCAATCCGATAATAATGAAACCTCAAAGGGCAATACTAAGTTCATCACAATAAAGATAGAGAGGAAAGAACTGATGAGGACATCAATACCATTGTTACACCCATAGCCCCTGCTGCTATACATACAGGACCAATTACTAGAGCTCGCGCACGCCAATTGAATTACCAGGTACATTCGTTTCTTTGTGACAATTCTATTGTTCATGCTGCCTAAACTGGATACATTTGTGTTGATTACTAATGAAGGGCCTAGCATGGACAAGAGGGATGAACACTGGAGCAGGATCAAGCATAGAGATGAAGGCGCGCGCGAAGTGATCCAGAATGGCGTTTCTAGTGCATATTTGAGCACTTTGAAGCCTCCGTGATGACCTACAAGGACATGGACGAAATATGCAAGATGCTCCGTCATAACTTTCATCCATAGCTTATTTTAGGTGCTACACCACCTTATTTTTGGGCCAGGCCCATGTAATTTCGAAATACTCAACTAGGTTGTTTTTAGAGTCCGTATGTGTGAGGAAACAAAGTTAGGGTTGGTTTCGGATCCCTCCTACAAGGGGCCACGAAATTCCCCCCTACTCCTCCATATATACAGCCCTTAGGGCGTCGTTTAGACTTTGGGTTTTGTTTAGATTAAAAGTTCGCCATAGCTGCAACTTCGCGTACTTCGTTTGGGTTCAACGACCAGACCAAGACGTCACGGAACCCCACCTTCATTAATAAAGCTTTCCTCTTATATTCGCAATATCCAGATTGCAATTTCAGTTTCTTGCTTGTTCTTCATTTGCTTGCAAGAAATAGACCTTCGTGGTCAGGTTGATCGTGCTCCGGCGTGGTCAATAACCTATCGGAGTTCGTTTAGCGATTGCTAAGGCGCGACGTCCTCGCACGTTCGTAGTCGGATCGTCAAAGTCTACTCCACCAAAAATGATAGCCACCATCTCATCGAAAGACGGGACACCTTTGCCCCTATCAAGTGGTATCAGATTTCCAGGTTGCTCGGTGAGATTTTATAGTTTTTCGTAGTATAGATCGAGTCTGTTCTTCATACCTATAGTCCATGAAAAAGCCAAAAAAAAATTAGGGTTAGTTCATCATATCCGAACCAATCTGAGCCTTTGCATAATCTTTTTGGAATTTTGCTTTGTTGAATTTTCGGTTGCATCGTCATGTCGAGTTGCTGGTCTTAGTGTCTAGTTCCTTTAGAGTTTCGAGTTCTGTCACTGTTTGTCACGCCGTCGCTGCACCATCTTCATCGCTGCTTCCATATACCACCACCGCTGCCATATCCTACCACCGCTGCCATATACCACCACCGCTGCCATATCCTACCACTGTGCCATATACCACCACCGCTGCCATATCCTACCACCGCTGCCATATACCACCACCACTGCCATATGGTACCACCGCTGCCATATCCTACCACCATATATCCTCCACCAATCCGAGTTCTTTTCATATTAGGTTTGTTTTCGAGATCCATCTATTTTCCGATTTGTGTTTCCTTGCCTGAGTAGGTTTCAAAAAAAAGTCTGGAGACCCTCGGACAGTTTTTAGGCCAAAATTTTGTCAGGTGAAAATATTTTTCCCTATCCTGTTTTTAGGCTTTTCTGAGTCTTTTGAGACACGTGCCATCATAGTGATTTTTTATCGCACTTTTTGGTCATCACTGCCCTGATTTCTGAAAAAAAAATAGTCAAAAATTTCGTGCCTATCCTGTTATTTTGAATTGGGAAGAGTTTTGAGACACTCGCCAT
Organism: Thinopyrum elongatum; assembly: GCA_011799875.1. Lineage (NCBI taxonomy): Eukaryota > Viridiplantae > Streptophyta > Magnoliopsida > Poales > Poaceae > Thinopyrum > Thinopyrum elongatum. The sequence goes on from CM022302.1 coordinate 263,493,240, forward strand.
TATAGTGATTTTTGGCAAAAAAAAGAGCAAAAAAAGAGCAAAAAAAGGCAAAAAAAATTCAGAGTGTGCTTTTCCCTTGTTTACGTGTCACGCCGTGATTTGTTAGTGTTCTAGGCTCATGTCTCTAGTACGGTCTAGCCTAGGACCAGCACAGTACCGTCGTTGAGCATTTATTCAACTTTGCATCTCTGAATTGATTATTGCTGCCATTTTTTGCTACCATATCGTAAGCCTTCCCAGCTCCACATACATCTACATCGTGCGTTTGACACCACCTGGCAATCGCTCTGTTCAAGCTTTGAGAGTTTTGACTACAATGTTTGCCAATCACCACCTGTTGGGTAAGAACTGGTAAGAATTTGAGATTTGCTTGACGGATTTGTGACACCAGCACTTTTTAGTAGTCTGTAGGATCATATTCTTGTGTGTTTCTATTGCTGCTAACCATGGCAGGACCACAAGCCGACGAGATTGACTGGGAGAACATGACAAAGAAGGAGCTTCATGATAAATTTCAGCAAATGTTGAGTCACCACGTGGAAGATGTGACGGCCAGCTTTGGAAAGGCACTAGAGAGGATTGATGGCGTTGAGAAGACAATTGACACCAAGTTGGACGCCAAGTTTGATGAAGTACTCGCGCGTCTTCCACAACCACCACCCGCATCTGCTGCACCATTGCAACAACATCAACAACCACCTCCACGCCGCAATCCAGCAGGGCGAGCACAGCATGTTCCTCTTGAGCCAGGACAAACTTTTGGTGCCTCTGCTACTGCTGATGATGCTTTTGTAGCTCCTGCTGCTATTGCAGAGGTGGAGGACTATTACGAGGATGCGGTTGATCAAAATCAGAACTACGTGCAACCACCAGCACCACCACCACCACCAGGTCGACCTCATGTATATAATCGCAATGGTAGGGCTGCAGCACCACCTCAGGTATGAGATTATGACCATATTCCTAAACTAAAATTGAATATTCCACCATTTTAGGGTAGATACATTCCTGATGTATATCTTACTTGGGAGTTAGAAACCGAACAACATTTCACGTGCTTACAATATCCTGAGGATAGACGTGTTGTTGCTGCTGTTTGTGAATTCACTAGTTTTGCTTCTGTTTGGTGGTCTGAACATTGTAGATTATATCATGATAATATCCCTACTACTTGGGCTGCTTTGAAAACTGCTATGCGTACTCGTTGGGTTCCACCATATTATCAACGTGAATTACTGCAAAAACTGCAGCGTTTGAGACAAGGAAAAAATTCTGTAGAGGAGTATTATCAGGAATTACAAACTGGCATGATTAGATGTGGTATTGTTGAGGGTAATGAAGCTATGCTTGCATAGTTTATGGGTGGATTAAATAGAGAGATTCAGACCATTTTAGAGTATAAGGAGTATAACAATATCACTTGTTTATTCCATCTTGCTTGCAAAGCTGAAGGTGAAGTGCAGGATCGACAGGCATTGGTGCGGACTAATTTTTCTGCGGGTCGACCTTCATCATGGACACCGCGTGCATCTTCTACTTCAATACGTTCTGCTACACCATCACCTCCGTCAGCTGCCACCTCCAGCCGTGATACAAGAAAGCAGGCACTACCACCACTATCTGCCAAGACCACACCTACCGGGCTTGCCTAGAGCTCTTCTTCATCCATGGCATCAACAGGGCACACACATGGTATTATTTGTCGCCGTTGTAAGGGTAGAGGTCATTATGCGAGAGAATGCCAATCATCGCGTGTTATGATTGCTACTGAGGATGGTGGGTATGAGTCCGCTAGTGACTATGATGAGGAGACTTTGGCCTTTATTACAAGTGAAGAACATGGTGGAGATGATTCTGATCATGAGACGCAATACATGGCTGCTGAAGATGCTGACAGGTATGAAAGTTTAGTTGCTCAACGTGTTTTGAGTGTGCAGGTCACACAAGCTGAGCAAAATCAGAGGCATAATTTGTTCCATACAAATGGGAGTTGTGACGGAACGTTCTGTTCGCGTCATCATAGATGGAGGGAGCTGCAACAACTTGGCTAGCATTGAGATGGTGGAGAAGCTATCTCTCACCACAAGACCACATCCACATCCTTATTACATCCAGTGGTTCAACAACAGCGGCAAGGTTAAGGTAACATGTACTATTTGTGTGGATTTTAGTATCTCTACATATGCTGATTATGTTGATTGTGATGTGGTACCCATGCAAGCATGTTCCTTATTACTTGGTAGACCATGGTAATTTGATAAAAAAATTGTACACCATGGTAGAAACAATCAGTGTACTCTTGTTCATAAGGATAAACATATTACTTTGCTTCCTATGACTCCTGATTCCATTTTGAAAGATGATATTAAAAGAGCTAATAAAGCAAAACAGGAGAAAAATAAGAGTGAAAATCAGATTGTGCCAAAAGAATTTGAGAAACAAATGAAGCCTAATAATAAACCATCTAGTGTTGCTTCTGAAATTAAATTGAAAAGTGCATGTTTACTTGCCATCAAATCTGATATTGATGATCTAGATTTCAGCAAATCTGTTTGCTATGCTTTTGTGTGCAAAGAGGCATTATTCTTGTTTGAGAATGTGCCTTCCTCTTTGCCTCCTACTGTCACTAACATTTTGCAGGAGTTCGCTGACGTCTTTCCACAAGACGTGCCACCGGGATTACACCCTATTCACAGGATTGAGCATTAGATTGACTTAATTCCCGGTGCTTCACTGCCAAACCGTGCGCCATACCGTACCAATCTAGAGGAGACAAAGGAGATTATACGTTACGTACAGGAGCTGCTCGACAAAGGTTATATACGCGAATCTCTTTGTCCTTGTGCTGTTTCAATTATACTAGTGCCAAAAAAGGATGGTACGTCGCGTACGTGTGTTGATTGTAGAGGCATTAATAATATTTCTATTCATTATCGTCATCCTATTGCTAGGCTAGATGATATGCTTGATGAATTGAGTGGCTCTACAATATTCTCCAAAGTTGATTTGCGTAGTGGATACCATCAAATTCGTATGAAATTGGGAGATGAATGGAAAACAGCATTTAAAACTAAGTTTGGTTTATATGAGTGGTTAGTCATGCCTTTTTGGGTTAACTAACGCACCTAGTACTTTCATGAGATTAATGAATGAAGTTTTACGTGCTTTCATTGGATGATTTGTGGTAGTCTATTTTCATGATATACTGATTTATAACAAATCTTTAGAAGAACATTTGGAACATTTATGTGCTGGTTTTATTGCTCTACATGATGCATGTTTGTTTGGTAACCTTGGGAAGTGCACCTTTTGCATCGACCGAGTATCTTTTCTTGGCTATGTTGTTACTCCACAGGGAGTTGAAGTTGATAAAGCCAAGATTGAAGCTATTGAGAGTTGGCCGCAGCCCAAAACGGTCACACAAGTGAGGAGTTTTCTTGGACTCGCTGGTTTCTATAGGCGTTTTGTGAGATATTTTAGCACCATTGCTGCACCTCTCAATGAGCTTACAAAGAAGGATGTGCCCTCTGCTTGGCGTACCGCACAGGAAGAAGACTTCACAGTATTGAAAGATAAGTTGACACATGCTCCTTTACTCCAACTTCCTGATTTTAATAAGACTTTTGAGCTTGAATGTGATGCTAGTGGAATTGGATTAGGAGGTATGTTATTACAAGATGGCAAACCTGTTGCATACTTTTCTGAAAAATTGAGTGGGCCTAGTCTGAACTATTCTACTTATGATAAAGAATTATATGCTCTTGTTCGGACCTTAGAAACATGGCAACATTATTTATGGCCCAAAGAATTTGTTATAGATTCTGATCATGAATCTTTGAAACACACCAAAAGTCAAGCAAAACTTAACCGTAGACATGCTAAATGGGTTGAATTCATTGAGACTTTCCATTTTGTCATTAAACACAAGAAGGGTAAATAAAATGTTATTGCTGATGCATTGTCTCATCGTTATACTATGCTTTCACAACTTGACTTTAAAATATTTGGTTTGGAGACCATCAAAGATCAATATGTGCATGATGCTGAATTTAAAGATGTATTGCAGAATTGTAAAGAAGGGAGAACATGGAACAAGTTCGTCGTTAACGATGGATTTGTGTTTCGTGCTAACAAGCTATGCATTCCAGCTAGCTCCGTTCATCTTTTGTTGTTGCAGGAGGTGCATGGAGGAGGATTAATGGGACACTTTGGTGTGAAGAAGACAGAGGATATACTTGCTACACATTTCTTTTGGCCGAGATGAGACGAGATGTTGAGCGTTTTGTTGCTCGCTGCACTACATGTCAAAAAGCTAAGTCATGACTCAATTCTGATGGTTTATATGTGCCTTTGCCTGTACCTAGTGTTCCTTGGGAGGATATATCTATGGATTTTGTTTTAGGATTACCTCGAACAAAGAAGGGAAGGGATAGCATATTTGTTGTCGTGGATAGATTTTCGAAAATGGCACACTTCATACCATGTCATAAAAGCGACGATGCTGCTAATGTTGTTAATTTGTTCTTTCGTGAAATTATTTGCTTGCATGGTGTGCCAAATACTATTGTTTCAGATCGTGATACTAAATTTCTTAGCCACTGGAGATGTTTATGGGCTAAGTTGGGGACTAAACTGCTTTTTAGTACTACTTGTCACCCCAAAACTGATGGTCAAACTGAAGTAGTCAATAGAACATTGTCTATTATACTTAGGGCTGTTTTGAAGAATAACAAGAAAATGTGGGAAGAATGCTTGCCTCATATTGAATTTGCTTATAATCGTTCTCTGCATTCTACTACTAAGATGTGCCCTTTTGAAATTGTGTATGGTTTCTGATAGAGCCGAAGGTGTCTCGATGTTTCGATGAGATAGCTATCGTTTTCTGTGGGAGTCGACTTTGACGATCCGACTATGAACGTGCGAAGACATCGCGCCTTAGCAATCGCTAAACCAACTTCCAAGGGGTTATTGACCATGCTGGAGCATGATCAACCTGACCACGAGGGTCTATTTCCTGTGAGCAAACGAAGAACAAGCAAGAAACTAAGATTGCAATCTAGATATTGCGAATATAAGATGAAAGCTTTATTGATCAAGGTGGGGTTCTGTGACATCTTGGTCAGGTTGTTGAACCCAAACGAAGTACGCGAAGTTGCAACTATGGAGAACTTTTAATCTAAACAAAACCCAAAGTCTAAACGACGCCCTAAGGGCTATATATATGGAGGTTTAGGGGGGAATTTCGTGGCCCCTTATAGGATGGGTCCGAAACCAACCCTAACTCTATTTTCCCCACACATACGGACTCTAAAAACACCCTATACTTCTGTATTTCGAAAATACATGGTCCTGGAACAAAAATAAGGCGACGCAGTGCCTATAATAGCCTCTGGACGAAATTTACGAAGTGGCATCTTGTATATTTCGTCCAAGTCTTCATACACGCATTATGGTGGCTTCAAAGTCCTGAAATCATCACTCTTGTCATGCCATCATCTCCATGCTTGATCCTACTCTAGTGTTCATCCCTCTTGTCCATGCTAGGCCCTTCATTTGTAAGCAAAACAAATGTATCCAATTTAGGCAGCATCATATTCTCATGAACATTAAAATCATTACCAAGAAACGGAAGTACCTGATAATTTAATTGGCGTGCGCGAGCTCTAGTAATTGGTCCAGTATATGTAGCAGTAGGGGCTGTGGGTGTAACAATGGTATTGATGTCCTCATCATTCTCCCCTTCTTGAAATGAAGTCGTCCTCGACGGAAGCTCATTTTCCTCACCCAAATAAGGCTTCAAATCAGCAATGTTAAAAGTGGGACTAACCCCAAAATCTGCCGGCAGCTCAAGTTTATATGCATTATCATTTATTTTCTCTAACACCTTAAAAGGACCATCAGCATGTGGCATTAGCTTTGATTTGCGCAAATTAGGAAATCAATCCTTACGCAAATGTAACCAAACAAGATCTCCAGGTGCAAACACAACACGTTTTCTACCCTTATCTCTAGCAAGTTTATATTTAGCATTCATACGCTCAATGTTCCCCTTAGTTAACTCATGCATTTTTAAGATCAATTTAGCATGTTGTTTAGCATCAAAATTAACCTTCTCCGAAGATGGAAGAGGCAACAAATCAATAGGTGCATGAGGTAGGAAACCATACACAATTTCAAAAGGGCACATCTTAGTAGTAGGATGCAGCGAACGATTATAAGCAAATTCAATATGAGGCAAGCATTCTTCCCACATTTTCTTGTCATTCTTCAAAACAGCCCTAAGCATAGTAGACAATGTTCTATTGACTACTTCAGTTTGTCCATCAGTTTGGGGGTGACAAGTAGTACTAAAAAGCAGCTTAGTCCCCAACTTAGCCCATAAACATCTCCAAAAGTGAAATTTAGTATCATGATCTGAAACAATAGTATTTGGCACACCATGCAAGCGAATAATTTCACGAAAGAACAAATCAGCAACATTAGCAGCATCATCGCTTTTATGACATGGTATGAAGTGTGCCATTTTCGAAAATCTATCCACGATAACAAATATGCTATCCCTCCCCTTCTTTTTTCGAGGTAATCCTAAAACAAAATCCATAGATATATCCTCCCAAGGAACACTAGGTACAGGCAAAGGCATATATAAATGTCGTGGGAAACCACGGCCAACTATGGGGCTATGAGCCCCTTTTGGTTCGGCGGGGGGATGGGCACGTTGCATGAAGAGCGGAGAAGCGTCGCGCAGCACGGCAGAGATCACACGGGCAGTCCTTACCCAGGTTCGGGCCGCCGTGAGGCATAAAACCCTACTCCTGCTTTGGTGGATTGATGGTGGATAATGGTGGTGAACATAGCACAATCGCCTGGCAAGGTCACTCTGGGGGCGAGAGTGGCTACGCGCGTATGGATATGCGAGGGTCCAATCCTTTCTACGGTCGCCATGGGCCTCCTTTTATAGATTAAAGCGGTCACCACAGTGGCAAATCAATCTTTGCGTACTGATTAGATAGCTAAAAGTGCTATCATATCTAACTCTGCAGGTTGACAGAGCGCATTAAATGCGCCTCTCAGTGTCACATCACAGCTCGCCCGGCAGGCCCTGCCGGGCTGTTTTGCCAGCTTTGCGCCTGCTCGCTTGACACGTCTCAGGACAAGTGTCATATGGAGGTGTTTGCTGTAGGAAGTGGCTGCCATGTGGTAGAAAGCAATCACTTAGTCACCTTGGAGCTCGACACCGCTTTGATTACTGACTTGCATCTCCTGTGAGGTGGAGTGGTAGAGTGGCTTGCCTCCGCCAGCCCCGGCAGGCTTGCCGAGATGATCTGGAGCTTGCTTCCAGGGTAAAACCCAACCCTGCCAGGCTCGCCTGCCCGGCAAGGTAGGTATTTCCTTTAGTGATGCCTTGTTCCTTTGGCTCACCTTGGCCTTCTCGACTTGCACTTGGATCCTTCAAAGGAATTGATCCTCCTTGTTTGGTCTGATCTTGGTCTTGTAATCTTGTCTTCGAGCCCGTTGGCTTGCCGTCCGTGCACAGTCAGGGGAAAAATATACCCCTGTTTGTGTTCCCCGACATAAGCCCCCGGGCCTAAGCCATACGTGTCGCTAGGCAAGTTGGGTTAGGCCCCAAACCAGTGCACGGACACATGGCTAAAAAGGGCTGCTCGCATCATGGTTCGTCATGATGACCAGTCAATCCAACGTCCACTTCGCGGAATTACTGCGAGTCATGGGGTCATGGGACTGTTGCAGTTAATGTAAAACGGTAACTTCTGGAGCGTCACGTCCCTGCTCCACGCCTTTTCCCCTTAAGATAGGAAAACGCGGAACGGCACGGTTCACTTGTCGCCTGTCCTACTCTCCCATCATCTTCCTCTGCAAGCCAAACAACCGCCCCTCCTTTCTCTCCCTCGCCCGCTACCATTCCCCCACCTGATTTCTTCCCCCGTTCGCACCGGCATCCACAGGAATGGGGAAGAAGACTGCAGTAAAAGGGAAGCAGACGGCCGCGACGAAGGAGGTGATCACCGAGGGAAGCAAGAGGGCGGCGGAACTGGACAGGAAGCTGAGGGGAGACGTCGTCTTCTTTCTGTCGAACCTGGATGGCCCGGTTCTGCAGGCAAGGTACGGGTACCTGTGGGGGAGGGAAGTCCCGAAAGGGCACGGCGCGCCCAATGTTTCGGCGGAGGGGGAAGAAGATCCGCCAAATTCATACTGATTCTTCTGTGCATATTTCATCTGCGGCCTCTGCCCCCCTTTTTTTGATTTCTTTGAGGCGATGATGACGATTTATGGATTCCACCTCCTGGACTTCACGCCAAATGCAATGGCAACCATGGCCATCTTTGCTCATTTGTGTGAGAATTTTGTTGGAGTCACCCCCAATGTTGATCTATTTAGGCATTACTTTGTCCCGTGGGTGGAGAACAAAACTCACCGCTCTGGGAACATCAGCTGGATGCCACGGGGGGCAAGGAAGTCCTGGGATTATATCCCTGGTCTACAGCGCGAGAGGTGGGATGAGTGGAGAGGAGACTGGTGCTGGATTCAGGATGTGGAAGCCCCAGAGTTCTGTGAAGCACGGACAGTGTGTGTCGAGCGCAGCAAGGAATGGAGCGCATTCGGCCTCACCAACGATAGGCTTCGCCCGGCAATAAATAGGATCACCCGCCTGAAGGCTGCCGGACTAACCATTGAGCACGTGGAGGCAGGTTTTCTCCTTCGTCGCAACTCGCCACTGCAGAAGAGGGACAGACCCGCCTAGTTGTATGGTGATGCTGGAGACAGGATGAGATTGCTTCCAGGTTTGGCCAATGACTTGTCGGTTTATGGCCATGGCTGGTTGTGCGACCAGCTGTTTGGCTGCTTCGAGTTGTTCAAGCTCCCGGAAACCGTCATCCCTCTGAATGTCAATTCTACCCGGGATTAGATCTTGAAGTGGATGCCGGACTGCAATGCTCATGGGGTAGCAGGTGATTGGTGGTTGCCCACTCTTGACGAAGAACTTGAATGGTCCAACGCCCTGGCGGAGATGGCTGTCAGAGTGGAGACCAATATGTACAAACACAACTCCACCGTGGAGGCAGCTTTTATCAAGAGGAGGATTGAGGAGGATAAAGCTGCCCGAATTGCTGCAATGGCAAGGGCTGCCAAGGTCGGGAAGGGAAAACTGAGGATGAGAGTTCCTCTCATGGTGGTGGCGAGGCGCAGGCCACAGAAGAGGTTGCCGGGGACGAGTTTTCCGGGCTTGAGGCTCTAGCAACTATAGTAGCAGAGCTCCAAAAGGAGGAGGAGGCTGCTGAGGCAGTGGAGCCCGAAGCGGAGTGGCTCGCGGCTGGTCCTCAAGCCCCCGGGCCGATTTTGGATCAGCGTCCCCACAGGCGTGCTGCTAACTAGGGAACGGCAGTCCCAAATCCAGCGCCTGCCGCCAAGAAGGTGAAGAAGACCACCACCAAAAATACCAAGCCAGACATGGTGTGCCGCCAGTCTCCTCGCCTTGCCAAGATCAAAGCTTTCGCAGAGCTCGTCTTCATCAGAGCCCCCAGCGCTCCAGCAGGGTTTGGGGCTGCCGGAAAGCTCCGCCCCTTCATCCCAGAAGAGAGGCAGAGCATCCCCGCCGCCCATGGAATTTGATTTGAGCTCCATGCTCATTGATGAGGAGTAAGGAAGATTTCCCTCTTCGTGATAACTTTAGTATACTTGATTGTCTTTGCTGGTTGACCTTTTGTTTTGCTATCGTTGGCAGGTAGGAGGAGGAGGAAACGGAGACCCTCATCCATCGGTCGAAGAGGCTCCGATGTGCTGGGTCGCCGAAGACTGTGGAGAGCTTGGCTTTGGTGGGGAGCCACACGGAGGATCCCGCACCGAGCCCCCAACCCAGCCCCCGGCCTAAAAGTGGAGGGCTGGTTCCTTCTGCTGGGGGTAACGGAGACTAACTTCCCACCCATCCAGCTGGAGGAGGCGGCAAGACGACACAGGATGAGCCCTCCCTGGAAGGGTATGTTCCTCCCACTGACCCAGCCAAAGGACCCCTGGTGAGACCCTCCGTGGATGTGCCCGCACAGAACGTCACCGTGGCTGCTGCGGCAGGGGGTGGAGTTCATGGCCCGGCAACTGATGCTGCCGGTGAAACTGAGGCCCCTGCCCGGCAGGCTTCTCCGGGTACTTAACTTCCACTCTTCTCCTTCTTTCTATTATGTATCCCCTCTCCCTTTATCCCGGTAATCTAAAACTTCTGCCCTTTTTTTTTGCCATTCGCTTGTCCTTTCATCCGCAGCCCTCCAGGCCGAAGAGCCAGAACTGCTGGAAGAGGTGGCCAGCATAGGAAGAGCTGCCGCAGATGAGGCCGCTGAGATCGCCACCGCGGAGGGACAGGGCTCCGTTGCCGGGAGTGTTCAAGATCCTTTGGTGGTGGCGGAACATACTTTTGGAAGTGCCCCAGAGGTGGGAGTGGTGGTCGAGGGGAAGATTCCCCTCTGAACCATGGATCCCCTTCCCTCCTTTGGGCCCATGGTGGGGACCTCGCCATCCCCCTCAAGCCAGTTAGCGATGGTGTTGAACCCGGGATTGGAGCCCCCGGCCCGTCGGCTTCGATGAACTCGGAGCTTGATGAAGAGCTCCAGCGAATCCTGGCGTCGCTGCACCAAGGGGTTGAAGAGTCGGGCGATTCTGTTGCCATTGTAATGGATTTATCCTTCTTGGAGTCCGTGTCGGCGGGCATCAAAGAAATGCAGGTCCGACACGACCAGAAGTGGCAGGCGCTCAAAGAGCAATGCGAGTCCGCCAACAAAGTGGACCAGAAAATGAAGGACAAGTGCCTGGAGCTGCGCGAATGGCACGGCAAGCAGTTCCAGGCACTTATGAGGCAGCAGGAGGCGATCCTGATGATGAGGGAAGACGTCATAGCCCGTGAAGCGCGCCTAGCGGATCGCAAGGCACATCTGGATGCCAGAGAGCAAGAGATTTCTCTCCGGGAGGAGAAGCTTGGAGCCACCCTTCGCGCCAAAGATGATGACTTGGAAGCCCTCGTGCAGCAACGCACCAAGGAGTTGGAGGACAAGCACAAAGCTGCCTTGGACGTCCTTACAACTGATTCTGCTATTCGACTGAAGAAAGTCACTGAAGATCTTGCTGCCGCATCCGCTGCCAGGACTAACCTTGATAGACAGGTGACTAAGTTGACTGAGGAGCTTGCAGGGAGCACGAAGGAGATGGAGGCTCTCAAGGAGGAAGCGCGAAAGGCTGAGGTCCTTCTGAGCGATGTGTAGTCGCAGCTTTCCTCCAGGACCCAAGGCCTTGAAACCGCCAATGGCACCATCATGGATCTGAAGGCCAGGATAGGCACCTTGGAAAGTGTGGCAGAGTCCAACAGAACCCACCAGCAACAGCTGTCCAGAGATCTAGACACCGCCCAGCGCCTCCGGAAGGATGCAGAGGACAAGCTGACGAACCAATCCGAGCAGGCAAACCTCTAGATCAGGAGCATGATTGACATCGCTATGCGTCTTGCTGCCCAGACCATAGCGATGGGCATGGACGGGCTAGCTTTCTCAATCAACAGGTAGGAGGTCCCTAGTGCCAAGCTGGGAGTTTTCTTCAACTAGCTGATCGAAAAGCTGAAGGTGCATGAAGAGGGGAGGGCCAAGCGCTTCACGACCGAGTCCCGGAAGCTTGCACATGATGCCGTCCTCGTGGTCCTGAGCAACATCGCCTGCCGTCATCCAGACCTTGACCTTGCCGATGGATTTAAGGAGCCGCCGGTGGGTGCTGATGTTCCAGCTGCCAAAGAGAAAGCTGCACCTCTGGCCGCCAGGGCCCTTCACGTTCCAACGGCTTCATGCAGTCGCCGGGCTTGACTCCGAGCTATTCTTGTCATCGTGCTATCCTGTAACAAAACATGATATATGCTTCATGTTTAGATGTCGTACTGTTTACGTTTGCGTGGAACTGATGTCCCCTGCTTAATCTTAAATGCACGTTTATCCCTCTGAGCTTATATGCTTATGTTCGCACGATTAGGCCCTAAGCATGTTCTGGTTGCTTGCCGGTATCACATTGCCGCGATTGTCATAAGGGTCCGGCCCTTAACATTCATCTTGGCGTGGATGCGTCCCGGCAAGTTTTTCCTTGGTAGCTCTCGACGCAGCCACTCGTTCCGTGAGCAAGGCTTGGGACAGAACAAGGGTGCAGACAAAGAACTAGCCAAGGTTCCATCACACGAAGGATTTCATAGTACGAACACTTACTAAAACCGAGGGATAAACGGATGCAAAAAATCCAAGATTCATCAAAAGGAAATGATTGCTTGGACTTAGCTTTTGTTCTTGCTCCTTCCCAGCCTTTCCAGTTGCGTGCGTTTAGCATGCTCGCAATACCCGGAAAGACGGAGGCCAGCGAGTAACTCTCTGGTTCCTGGCAGGGACCAACATTCGACAGGCGTGTCTAGCGGGCGGCAGGATATGGTGCCGGGCTTTCCCGGCCCCTCTTTCTCTCCTCCACTCTTTTTGAACAATCCGACAGCGGCTGGCGCAAGAGTCCCGCCAGTGCGGACGGCCTTGCCAGAGCATACTCGCCGGGACATTGATCAATGGATTCGTACCGGCATTTTACTCAGGATTTCCCTAAGCAGGGTAAATGCTAAACCGAGTATCGCACCGTACTCATCGACGTTGACGATGCCAGGGCCAGAGCAGCTCGATTGCCGAAGAGGGAGAGAGATGGAAAGAGGAACCTCGTTCCCGCGTGCCTCGCACCTTCTCCCCAGACGGTGCCCGCGCGGTGGTCATGCCGCCTAGGCCGCCTGGGGGGGGGGGGGGGAGGGGGGGGAAGCATACCACTGTCAGCGCCGATCTTCACCGTGGGAACAGCCCCGCTCTCCCGCTTTGTCATCATATCTTCATGAGCACCACCGACGCCAAAAGCTTCGGCTGGGCTGCCATGGAGACGATGCGCTGCCAACGCCCTCCGGTTTGCGCAAGTGATCCCCCTACCTAGCGCGCCAAAGATGTCGTGGGAAACCACGGCCACCTATGGGGCTATGAGCCACTTTTGGTTCGGCGGGGGGATGGGCACGTTGCACAAAGAGCGGAGAAGCATCGCGTAGCATGGCAGAGATCACACGGGCAATCTTTACCAAGGTTCGGGCTGCCGTTAGGCTTAAAACCCTACTCCTGCTTTGGTCGATTGATGGTGGATAATGGTGTTGAACGTAGCACACTCGCCCGGCAAGGTCGCTCTGGGAGCGAGAGTGGCTACGCGCGTATGGATATGCGAGGGTCCAACCCTTTCTATGGTCGCCATGGACCTCCTTTTATAGATTAAAGGGGTCACCACAGTAGCAAATCAGTCTTTGCGTACTGATTAGATAGCTAACAATGCTATCATATCTAACTCTGCAGGCTCACAGAGCGCATTAAATGCGCCGCTCAGTGTCACATCACAGCTCGCCCGGAAGGCCCTGCCAGGCTGTTTTGCCAGCTTTGCGCCTGCTCGCTTGACACGTCTCAGGACAGGTGTCATATGGAGGTGTTTGCTGTAGGAAGTGGCTGCCATGTGGCAGAAAGCAGCCACTTAGTCACCTTGGAGCTCGACACCGCTTTGATTACTGACTTGCGTCGCTTGTGAGGTGGAGTGGTGGAGTGGCTTGCCTCCGCTAGCCCCGGCAGGCTTGCCGGGATGATCTGGAGCTTGCTTCCGGGGTAAAACCCAACCCTGCCAGGCTCGCCTACCAGGCAAGGTAGGTCTTTCCTTTAGTGATGCCTTGTTCCTTTGGCTCACCATGGCCTTCTTGACTTGCACTTGGATCCTTCAAAGGAATTGATCCTCCTTGTTTAGTCTGATCTTGGTCTTGTAATCTAGTCTTCGAGCCCGTTGGCTTGCCGTCCATGCACAGTCAGGGGAAAACATATACCCCTGTCTGTGTTCCCCGACAATAAACCATGAGGATTGAGTCATGACTTAGCTTTTTGACATGTAGTGCAGCGAGCAACAAAACGCTCAACATCCCATCTCATCTTTGGCCACAAGAAATGTGTAGCAAGTATATCCTTCGTCTTCTTCACGCCAAAGTGTCCCATTAATCCTCCTCCATGCGCCTCCTGCAACAACAAAAGACAAACGGAGCTAGCTGGAATGCATAGCTTGTTAGCACGAAACACAAATCCATCGTTAACGATGAACTTGTTCCATGTTCTCCCTTCTTTACAATTCTGGAATACATCTTTAAATTCAGCATCATGCACATATTGATCTTTGATGGTCTCCAAACCAAATATTTTAAAGTCAAGTTGTGAAAGCATTGTATAACGACGAGACAATGCATCAGCAATAACATTTTATTTACCCTTCTTGTGTTTAATGACATAAGGGAAAGTCTCAATGATTTCAACCCATTTAGCATGTCTACGGTTCAGTTTTGCTTGACTTTTAATGTGTTTCAAAGATTCATGATCAGAATGTATAACAAATTCTTTGGGCCATAAATAATGTTGTCATGTTTCTAAGGTCCGAACAAGAACATATAATTCTTTATCATAAGTAGAATTGTTAAGACTAGGCCCACTCGATTTTTCAGAAAAGTATGCAACATGTTTGCCATCTTGTAATAACACACCTCCTAATCCAATTCCACTAGCATCACATTCAAGCTCAAAAGTCTTATTCAAATCAGGAAGTTGGAGTAAAGGAGCATGTGTCAACTTATCTTTCAATATCGTGAAGGCTTCTTCCTGTGAGGTACCCCAAACAAAAGGCACATACTTCTGTGTAAGCTCATTGAGAGGTGCAGCAATGGTGCTAAAATCTCTCACAAAACGCCTATAGAAACCAGCGAGTCCAAGAAAACTCCTCACTTATGTGACCATTTTGTGCTGCGGCCAACTCTCAATAGCTTCAATCTTGGCTTTATCAACTTCAATTCCCTGTGGAGTAACAACATAGCCAAGAAAAGATACTCGGTCGGTGCAAATGGCGCACTTCCCAAGGTTACCAAACAAAAATGCATCACGTAGAGCAATAAAAACAACACATAAATGTTCCAAATGTTCCTCCAAAGACCTGCTATAAATCAGTATATCATCAAAGTAAACTACCACAAATCATCCAATGAAAGCACGTAAAACTTCGATCATTAATCTCATGAAAGTACTAGGTGCGTTAGTTAACCCAAAAGGCATGACTAACCACTCGTATAATCCAAACTTAGTTTTAAATGCTATTTTCCATTCATCCCCCAATTTCATATGAATTTGATGGTGTCCACTATGCAAATCAACTTTGGAGAATATTGTAGAGCCACGCAATTCATCAAGCATATCATCTAGCCAAGGAATAGGATGACGATAATGAATAGTAATATTATTAATGCCTCTACAATCAACACACATACGTGATGTACCATCCTTTTTCGGCACTAGAATAATAGGAACAGCACAAGGACTAAGAGATTCGCGTATATAACCTTTGTCGAGTAGCTCTTGGACTTGACGCATAATCTCCTTCGTCTCCTCTAGATTGGTACGGTTTGGTGCACGCTTGGGTAGCGATGCACCGGGAATTAAGTCAATCTGATGCTCAATCCCTCGAATAGGTGGTAATCCCGGTGGCACGTCTTGTGGAAAGACATTAGCAAACTCCTGCAAAATGTTAGTGACAGCAGGAGGCAAAGAGGAAGGCACGTCCTCGAATGAAAATAATGCCTCTTTGCAAATGAAAGCATAGCAAACAGATTTGCTGAAATCTAGATCATCAATATCAGATGTGGTGGCAAGTAAACATCCACTTTTCAATTTAATTTCAGAAGCAACACTTGATGATGGTTTATTATTAGGCTTCATTTGTTGCTCACATTCTTTTGCGACAATCTGATTTTCACTCTTATTTTGCTCCTGATTTGCTTTACTAGCTCTATTAATATCATCTTTCAAAACGGAATTAGGAGACATAGGAAGCAAAGTAATATGTTTATCCTTATGAACAAGAGTATACTGATTGTTTCTATCGAATTGCCATGGTCTACCAAGTAATAAGGAACATGCTTGCATGGGTACCACATCACAATCAACATAATCAGCATATGTAGAGATACTAAAATGCGCACGAACAGAATGTGTTACCTTAACCTTGCCACTGTTGTTGAACCATTGGATGTAGTAAGGATGCGGATGTGGTCTTGTGGTGAGGGATAGCTTCTCCACCATCTCCATGCTAGCCAAGTTGTTGCAGCTCCCTCCATCTATGATGACTCGAACAGAATGTTCCTTCACAACTCCCTTTTTATGGAACAAATTATACCTCTGATTTTGCTCAGCTTGTGTGACCTGCACACTCAAAACACGTTAAGCAAATAAACTTTCATACCTGTCAGCATCTTCAGCAGCCATGTATTGCGTCTCATGATCAGAATCATCTCCACCGTGTTTTTCACTTGTAATAAGGGCCAAAGTTTCCTCATCATAGTCACTAGCAGACTCATACCCACCATCCTCAGTAGCAATCATAACACGCGGAGATTGGCATTCTCTCGCATAATGACCTCTACTCTTACAACGACGATAAATAATATCATGTGTGTGCCCTGTTGATGCCATGGATGAAGAGCTCTGTGTAGGCCAGTAGGTGTGCTCTTGGCAAATAGTGGTGGTAGTGCCTGCTTTCTTTTATCACGGCTGGAGGTGGCAGCTGACAGAGGTGCCGGTGTAGCAGAACGTATGTAAATAGAAGATGCACGCGGTGTCCATGATGAAGGTCGACCTGCAGAAAAGTTAGTTCGCGTCAATGCCTGTCGATCCTCCACTTCACGTTTAGCTTTGCAAGCAAGATGGAATAAACAAGTGATATTGTTATACTCCTTATACTCTAAAATGGTCTGAATCTCTTTATTCAACCCACCCATAAAATGTGCAAGCATAGCTTCATTATCCTCAACAATAACACATCTAATCATGCCAGTTTGTAATTCCTGATAATATTCTTCTACAGAATTTTTTCCTTGTCTTAAGCGCAACAATTTTTGAAGTAATTCACGTTGATAATATGGTGGAACCCAATGAGTACGCATAGCTATTTTCAAAGTAGCCCAAGTAGCTGGAATAGGATATAATCTACAATGTTCAGACCACCAAACACATGCAAAACTAGTGAAAGCACAAACAGCAGCAGCAACACGTCTTTCATCGGGATATTGTAAACAAGTAAAGCATTGTTCTATTTCTAACTCCCAAGTAAGATAAATATCAGGAATGTATCTACCCTCAAACGGTGGAATATTCAATTTTAGTTTAGGAATATGGTCATAATCTCGTACTTGAGGTGGTGCTGCAGCCCTACTGTTGCGATTATATGCATGAGGTCGACCTGGCGGTGGTGGTGCTGGTGGTTGCACGTAGTTCTGATTTTGATCAACCTCATCCTCGTAATAGTCCTCCACCTCTGCAGTAGCAGCATGAGCTACAGAAGCATCAATAGCAGTAGCAGCAACACCAGAAGTTTGTCCTGGCTCAAGAGGGACACGTTGCGCTCATCCTGCTGGTTCGCGACGTGGAGGTGGTTGTTGCTGTTGTTGCAATGGTACAACAGAGGCGGCTGGTGGTTGTTGTAGACGCGCGAGTACTTCATCGAACTTGGCGTCCAACTTGGTGTCAATTGTCTTCTCAATGTCATCAATTCTCTCTAGCGCCTTGCCAAAACTGGTCATCACGTCTTCCACCTGATGACCCACCATTTGCTGAAATTTATCATGAAGCTCCTTCATTGTCATGTTCTCCCAGTCAACCTCGTTGGCTTGTGATCCTGCCATGGTTAGCAGCAATGGAAACACACAAGAATATGATCCTACAGACTACTAGAAAGTGGTGGGGTGTCACAAATCCGTCAAGCGAATCTCAAATTCTTACCAGTTCTTACCAAGCAGCAGGTGGTGATCCGCAACCGTTGTAGTCAAAACTCTCAAAGCTTGGATAGAGCGATTACTAGGGAGAGTCAAACGCACAACATAGATGTATGTGGAGCTGGGAAGGCTTATAATATGGTAGCAAAAAGGTTCAGCAATAGTCAATTCAGAGATGCAAAGTTGAATAAACGCTCAACGACGGTACTGTGCTGGTCCTAGGCTAGACGGTGCTAGAGACGCGAGCCTAGAACACTAACAAAATCACGGCGCTGCACATAAACAAGAGAGGAGCACACTCTGAATCTCTTTTTTTTCCTTTTTTCACTTTTTTTGCACTTTTTTTCCTTTTTGTTTTGCTCCGCAACATTTTTTTTTTCAAAAAAGTCTACAAATGGTCTAAAAACTGCCTAGCCAGAATTTTCCAGACTGGTTCTATTTTTCTTCTACGTGTGGCACAGAAGTTGGGAAGTCCGACTCTGTCACAACTCGAAGTATGGCGTGATCTAGAAATCGAAAACAAAGCAACAAATACTGGACTTGGACTAGGACTCGTGGCGGAGATGTTGGAGGTGGACTGGTGGCGGATAGGTATCTGGTGGCAACTCGGACTGGGGGCGGATAGATGTTGGAGGTGGACTCGGATGGGCGTGATGGTGGCAGATATGTGGTGGCGTATATGGACTCTGATTGGTGGCGTATATGGACTCGGATTGGTGGCGGATATATGAAGTTGGTGCGGCGGTGGTATATGGCAGCAGCGATGAAGATGGTGCGGCGGCGGCGTGACAACCTAAGAACAGAACTCGAAACTCTAAGGGACTAGACACTAAGACCAACAACTTGACACGACGATGCAACCGCAAATTTAACAAAGCAAATACAGAAAAGATTATGCAAAGGCTCAGACTGGTTCGGATATGATGAACTAACCCTATTTTTTTTGGCTTTTTCATGGACTATAGGTATGAAGAACATACTCGATCTAAATTACGAAAAACTATAAAATCTCAACGAGCAACCTAGAAATCTGATACCACTTGATAGAGGCGAAGGTGTCCCGATGTTTCGATGATAGCTATAATTTTCTGTGGGAGTCGACTTTGACGATCCGACTACGAATGTGCGAAGAGGTCGCGCCTTAGCAATCGCTAAACCAACTTCGAAGGGGTTGTTGACCATGCCGGAGCACGATCAACCTGACCACGAGGGTCTATTTCCTGCGAGCAAACAAAGAACAAGCAAGAAACTGAGATTGCAATATGGATATTGCGAATATAAGATGAAAGCTTTATTGATCAAGGTGGGGATCTGTGACTACTTGGTCTGGTCGTTGAACACAAATGAAGTACGCGAAGTTGCAGCTATGGCGAACTTTTAATCTAAACAAAACACAAAGTCTAAATGACGCCCTAAGGGCTGTATATATGGAGGAAGAGGGGGAAATTTCGTGGCCCTTGTAGGAGGGGTCCGAAACCAACCCTAACTCTGTTTTCCCCACACATACGGACTCTATAAACACCCTATACTTCTGTATTTCTAAATTACATGGGCCTGGCCCAAAAATAAGGTGACGCGGCACCTATAATAGCCTCTGGACAAAATTTACGAAGTGGCATCTTGTATATTTCGTCCAAGCCTTCATACACTCATTACGGTTGCTTCAATGTCCTGAAATCATCACTTGAAACTCCAGTTTTGTTCCCCTTGCGCATGCCATCATCTCCATGCTTGATCCTACTCCAGTGTTCATCCCTCTTGTCCATGCTAGGCCCTTCATTTGTAAGCAAAACAAATGTATCCAATTTAGGCAGCATCATATTCTCATGAACATTAAAATCATTACCAAGAAACAAAAGTACCTGATAATTTAATTGGCGTGCACGAGCTCTAGTAATTGGTCCAGTATATGTAGCAGTAGGGGTTGTGGGTGTAACAATGGTATTGATGTCCTCATTAGTTTCCTACCTCGTGCACCTATTGATTTGTTGCCTCTTCCATCTTCGGAGAAGGTTAATTTTGATGCTAAACAACGTGTTGAATTGATCTTAAGAATGCATAGTGAACTAAGGAGAACATTGAGCGTATGAATGCTAAATATAAAATTGCTGGAGATAAGGGTAGAAAACGTGTTGTGTTTGCACCTGGAGATCTTGTTTGGTTACATTTGCGTAAGATAGATTTCCTGATTTGCGCAAATCGAAGCTAATGCCATGTGCTGATGGTCCTTTTAAGGTGTTAGAGAAAATAAATGATAATGCATATAAACTTGAGCTGCCTGCAGATTTTGGGGTTAGTCCCACTTTTAACATTACAGATTTGAAGCCTTATTTGGGTGAGGAAGATGAGCTTCCATCGAGGACGACTTCATTTCAAGAAGGGGAGGATGATGAGGACATCAATACCATTGTTGCACCCACAGCCCCTGCTGCTATACATATTGGACCAATTACTAGAGCTCGTGCACGCCAATTGAATTACCAGGTACTTTTGTTTCTTGGTGACAATTATAATGTTCATGAATATGATGCTGCCTAAATTGGATACATTTGTGTTGATTACTAATGAAGGGCCTAGCATGGACAAGAGGGATGAACACTAGAGCAGGATCAAGCATGGAGATGAAGGCGCGCGCGATGGGATCTAGAATGGCGTTTCCAGTGCATATTTGAGCACTTTGATGCCTCCGTGATGACCTACAAGGACATGGATGAAATATACAAGATGCTCCTTCATAACTTTCGTCCATAGCTTATTTTAGGTGCTACGCCACCTTATTTTTGGGCCAGGCCCATGTAATTTCGAAATACTTAAGTATAGGATGTTTTTAGAGTCTGTATGTGTGGGGAAACAAAGTTAGGGTTGGTTTCGGACCCCTCCTACAAGGGGCCACGAAATTCCCCCCTAATCCTCCATATATACAGCCCTTAGGGCGTCGTTTATACTTTGGCTTTTGTTTAGATTAAAAGTTCGCCATAGCTGCAACTTCGCGTACTTCGTTTGTGTTCAATGACCAGACCAAGACGTCACAGACCCCCACCTTCATTAATAAAGCTTTCCTTTTATATTCGCAAGATCCAGATTGCAATTTCAGTTTCTTGCTTGTTCTTCGTTTGCTTGCAGGAAATAGACCTTCGTGGTCAGGTTGATCGTGCTCCGGCAAGGTCAATAACCTCTCGGAGTTGGTTTAGCGATTGCTAAGGCGCGACATCCTCGCACGTTCGTAGTCGGATCATGAAAGTCTACTCCACCAAAAATGATAGCCACCATCTCATCGAAAGACGAGACACCCTTTGCCCCTATCAAGAATACCATATGATTCATGTATATTAACAAAGCCCATGGTAAATCAAGATCGGGCCCTATCAAGAACACAAGAGAGAGAGATCAAACACATGGCTACTAGTACATACCCTTAGCCCCGAGGGTGAGCTACTCCCTCCTCGTCATGGAGACCACAGGGATCATGAAGATGGCCTCCGGTGATGGTTTCTCCCATCGGTAGGGTGCCGGAAAAAGGGCTCCAGATGAGATCGCTTCGGAACAGAGGCTTGCGGTGGCTGTGTGAAAGTTCTAGGTTTCTTTCTAGGGGGTTCTGGATTTATAGGATTTTTCAGCACTGGAATCATGCCAATTGAAGTTACGAGGGGCCCGCAAGCTCAGATGACACTCCCTACCCCCAGGGCGTACGGGATGAGCTTGCGGCCGCCTCATGGGTCTTCTTGTCCTTCCTCCAAGCTTTAGGGGTCTCTTATGTTCCAAAAAAATCATCGTAATTTTTGTGGCATTTGGAATTCATTTGGTATATATTTTCAGGAAAACCAAAAACATGTAGAAAATACCAACTAGCACTAGGCACTAGATTAATAGGTTAGTCCATAGAAATCATATAAAAGCGCACGAAAACCATATAAAATTGTTGTAAACATGGCATGGATACTTCAAAAATTATAGATACATTGGAGACATATCACGCAGCGGTAGCCAGTTGCTCGATCGATGAACAGGCACGCAAACTCGGGGTTGATCTTCACGGGAACCTGTGGAGGCACACGCAAATGACTAATTGGGTCGGTTCTGGTGCGTGGATGGAGTGGATCGCAGACGCTCGGGTGATCAATCCAATTGCTCGTTTGGTTGGAGTCATCGTTTGGTTGGAGTCATCGCTCGGCCATAATCCCTTGGATCTTTGCAAGATTTTCAAACTCTTTCACTAAGGAATTTTTGCATGCCTTCACTCTGGGCAGACCAGGAGGCACTCGACATAACCCAAAGTACAGAAAATCTAAGTAATAGCACTGAGAAAATAAAGCAATAGCAAAAACATTTCATAAGCTTTGAGCAAACATAATTTTGAAACACATGGATAAAAACTGCTACAGAAAAGCAACGGATGTAACTTACACAGAGGCCATAAATGTAACCACCCAAAGTAGTGAAGCCATCTTCTTTGGTAGGTTTCTTTGGCTCTTTTTGATACTTCCTCATATATGCCTGTCGGTGCAACGAACATCCACGTTCATTGACTGGACTCATACACAGGCATGCTAACAATCGTGCGTCCAGCACCAACATATAATGCAAGGCCAAGCTAGAGAAGCCGCTCTTTGTGAGATCAAGGAGAGCATTAAGAAGAACAAGGCAGAAGGATATCACCTTGGGAAGGGCTCCCTTGCCGGGCAGGAGAGCCCGGCCAGGTCAAGATCACCCCGAAGGCAAGTCTAGGATCACCCCGGCAAGCCTGCCGGGGCCTCCAAAGACCAAAACCACCGCCAAGACGCCACCGCACCTCAACGCTAGTCACTTATCGATGCGGTGTCAAGCCCCCCTGGTGATTAAGTGGCATTCACTAAGCACGTGGCAGCTTGTTGGATGATAGATCACACCTATTTGACACCCATCCAAAGGCGTGTCAAGATGATAAGCAGAAGATGGTTAAGCGGCGACATAGGCTTGCCGGGGACGCACCCCCGCGCGCCACCTAAGGTAGCATTTATGGCATTTTTCTTTCCAAGTGCCAGAGTTAGGTATGATAGCACTATTAGCTATCTAATCGCAAGATATAGTCTGTTTTGCCACTGTGGTTACCCCTTGGGCTATAAAAAGGAGGTCCAAGGCAACCTAGAGAGGGATTTAGACCCTTGCACACTTGTACTCGCGTAGCAGCTCTCCCCGAGGCCACCTTGCCGGGCTTGAGCGCTACGTGTTCTTCGTGTTCCTCCATCCAATCCACTGAAGCAGGAGTAGCGTTTTACGCTTCTCAGCGGCCCAAACCTGGGTAAAAACCACCAGAGTCATATCGTCGTGCTACCTCATAGCCTCCGCTCTTTGTGCAACGTGATCTCCCCTTGCCGAACCAAAAAGGAGCCCGTGGCCCCATAGGTGATCGTGTTCACCCACGACATCTTTGGTGCGCCAGGCAGGAGGGAGTCTCACTTGCGTGAACCCGAAGTTGTGAATAGCGCGTCGATCTTCATTGTCATCGATCATCATCATCGTCTTCTCCGTCCATGGCGCCCAAGAAGAAACCCAGCGTGACTGCGCATCCCTCCACTTCGAAGGCCCCCTCGCATGCAGCCGCGGACGCCGTAGGCACCACGGAAGTGTTGGATGAGGCGGGTACCGCGGGTAATGGGACCGACACAGGCAGCACCGTCGTTGTGTCCCCCGCGGCCGAAGCCGGAGAAGGAGATGCTGGGGCTGGGTAGCATCAACAGCATCCTGGCGAGCTTGGCCCGGAAACCGTGGGTGGAGGGAACGTTCATTCTCTAGCTCCCCACCGCACTAGCGGGCGCAGTCGCAACAGCGACGCCGGCTCTGGCACAAGCCGTGATCCTCTAGTTGTGCCCTCCATGGGCGCGGCTGTAAGGCGCGCACCCTGCCCAGAGCAAGATGGGCAGGGCGGAGCGCCAAACGGGACTGTTGACCCCCAAATGCGGCCCGCTCATCACCAGACCACCTTGGTGATCGGTTCACAATGGCAAGAACGCGGTGACGCCCCTGCTGGTTCAACTAGGAGTCGAGCGATGTCGCGGTCTACCTCGTTAGCCATGCCAAGCACGGCCTCGGAAGCAGTGGCGCGGGCCCAACTCCTGTTGAATTTCCCATTGGCGACTAACAAAATGGATGAGTGGAGAGCAACTATCCAGAGCTTGATCGGCTTCACTGAGGCAGGTAAATCACAACACACTGAGCCGTCACAATGCCCGCGAACGATGGAGGCGGCCCGGGCCGACGGCCGTGTTGAGGAGGCTACACCAAAAGTGCAGTCCCCTCCGCGACAACAAGCCCAAAGGCAGCCTCAGCAAACTCAGCGTGCAAATGAGCTCGACGAGATGTTGATGGCCTCGTCTAGCCTGCAAACCCACCAGGATCAGCGGCGGGGTCCTGGAAGACCGGCGGAGAGAAGACGTGTGCGTCACCATAGAGCGCCGCCGGGAGATACGCCGCCAGTCTAACAGACGCAATGGCCCAGACATTGACGAACCCGCGCCCAGTGTTGGTGGGTACTTACCTTACGAGGTTGGGTGCCCTACCTTCACTCGTGAGCTGCGGTAGGTCCGCTGGCCATCTGTCCGAGCTTTGCCGGAGAAATATGACGGAAAGTTAAACCTGGCAGAGTTTTTGGGCATCTACATGATTGCCGTTCAAGCCGCCAGGGGCAGAGATGAAAAGGTGTTCACCAACTATTTCCCTTTGGCACTCAAGCGAAATGTGAGATCATGGCTGATGCACATGCTGGAAAATTCCATTTCACCATGGGCTGACTTGTGCAATGAATTCGTTGGCACCTTCACGGGTGGCCACCAAGAGCCTGGGCAGCCCAGTGATTTGCAAGTCCGTCCGTAGAAGGAAGGGGAGAGTCTACGAAAATATAAACAGAGGTTCAGTCGAGTGCACTGAAACATCCCAGAGATACACCCAACAGCTGTGATTGCCGCATTCCATTCGAACATGCGCAACAAGAGGATGCGAGCCAAGATGAACGTCCGGTTGCCCAAAACCGTCAATGAATTGTATACTTTGGCGGATAAGTGCGCTCCGGTTGAAGAAGGAAGGAGACTCCCCGGAGAGGAGGCTGGCGTCGATATTGATTCAGAGGATGACAATGAGGCCACCAACCCTAAGAGGAGAAGCCGGAGGTGCAATAGGAAACGCAAAGAGAAGATAGTATTGGCCGTTGAGAGCTCTGGTGATCTCAGTGCCGGCAAGAAGGCCAAAACCGAGGCCCCCGGCAAGGGAGCTGCCTCGTGCACTGATTGCCGGGAGGCAGCGGTGGCAGAGAAAGCCGAGAAGTGCGACGGGCCATACTGCAAGATTCACCGCACCAAGGGTCATGATCTCCAAGAGTGCCATCAAGTTGAGCAGCTTGTTAAGAAACAAAAGGCTGAATACGAGAAGCGTGATAGGGAGAAAGACCAAGAGGGTGTTGGCAGGAAAGGCCATGTCGGTAGAGGAGGCCGCCACGGCAAGGCCCCACAGCAAAAGGAAAAACCTACTAGAGGTCGTGAAAAGAAAGAAGGAGATGATGGGAGTGATGAAGAAGATGAGGAAGAAACCAGCGAGCAAGAATTCCAGAAAGAAACCGAGGCCATGTGCATTAAAGGGGGTGCATCTTTGCACTCCTCTCATCGCCGGCTCAAGCAGTGGGCGCGTGAGGTCAATGCCGTGGAGCCAGACGCAGACTCCCGAAGGCCACTTAAATGGTCCTGCACGCCTATCATCTTTGACGAAGAGGATCACCCTGACCGCACTACTGCAGTTGGGTGTTTGCCATTGTTGGTTTCCCCAACAATCCGCAACCTCAAACTGACAAAGATGCTAGTTGACAGTGGTGCTGGGTTGAACTTGATCTCCCCTAAAGTGGTTGGCAAGCTGCAGATCCCCGACGAGGAGCTTAAGGCCACGGGCACTTTCCAAGGAATCAACCCCGACAGGAGCCGGCCCAAGGGAAGGTTACATTGCCTGTGACATTTGGCGGGGAACTAAATTACCGGACTGAGAGAGTCGTGTTTGACGTTATTGAGCTTCCCTTGCCTTACAATGGGATTCTTGGTCGCCCAGCTCTGGCAAAATTCATGGCAGCTTCCCACTATGCTTACAACACCTTGAAGATGCCAAGGCCGATGGGTATAATTTCCATTCTGTCAGATAAGAAAGACGCAATCATATGTGTGGATCAGATGTATCGGGACGCGGTAGTAGCTGAGGCTGCAGAAGCCACAGCTTCCGCCAAGGAAACAAAGAAGGGGAAGAAGGCTTGCGGGGATGCCGGCAAGGACTCCGGGAAGCGTGCGTCTTCGGAGTGCACCACACCTGTTGATGACCTACCAAAAAGTTCCACTAGCAAGAGACCCAAGGTTGCTTCACCTGCTATGAAAAAGGTCCCGACGAGGCAGGATGGCGCTGACGCTACATTCACCATCAGCGCCACCCTTGATGACAAATAGGAAAGCGCGCTCGTTGCCTTCCTGCGGGCGAATGTTGATGTGTTTGCTTGGCAACCGTCTGACATCCCCGGTGTTCCCAGGGAGGTAATCGAGCACCACCTTGCTGTCTGTCCTCACGCTCGACCCGTCAAGCAGAAGGTCAGAAAGCAAGCTTTAGAATGGTAGCAGTTTATTGCCGAGGAGATCAAAAAAACTTGAAGCAGCTGGTTTGGTCAAAGGAGTGCTGCATTGAACTTGGTTAGCAAACCCAGCGGTAGTGCACAAGGCAAACGGGAAATGGAGGCTCTATATTGATTTCAGTGACTTGAACAAGGCATGCCCGAAGGACCCTTTCCCCTTGCCGCACATTGACCAAATTGTTGATTCCACCTCCGGGTGTGATTTGCTTTCCTTTTTGGATGCATACTCCGGGTACCATCAGATATTTATGGCCAGGGAAGATGAAGAGAAAACCGCTTTCATAACTCCATGTGGCACGTACTGCTTTGTGCGTATGCCATTCGAGTTAAAGAGTGCTGGATCCACTTTCGCAAGGGCAGTACAGATTGGTTTCGAACCCCAGCTGCACAAAAACATAGAAGCTTATATGGATGATATCGTGGTCAAAACCAAGGATAGATCCACACTCATTCAAGACTTGGAAGAGACTTTTGCAAACTTGCGCAAGGTCAATTTGAAGCTAAACCCCGAGAAATGTGTGTTTGGTGTCCCATCCGGCAAGCTCCTTGGTTCTTCGTGTCCCAACGGGGAATAGAGGCCAATCCCAACAAGATCAAAGCAATCGAGAAAATACAAGCACCCAAGTTTGTCAAAGACGTAAGGCGTTTGGCTGGATGCATTGCCGCGCTGAGTAGGTTCATCTCCAAGTCTACTAAGCGTGCCTTACCTTTTTTCAAAATCTTGAAAAAGGCTGGCCCGGTGAAGTGGACCCCGGAGGCAGAAGCAGCGCTGCAAGACCTGAAAACTTACCTTTCCTCTGCCCCCACCTTAGTCGCACCTAAACCACAAGATCCGTTGTTGCTATACTTAGCTGCAACGAATCAACTAGTCATTGCAGTGCTGGTGGCACAGCGAGAAGTGGACGAGGAAGCAGCCACAGCAACTGACCCCTCCGGAGAAGGAACCGATGCACCCACGGCAGGACATGACATAAACTAGGGGGAGGCAAGGCAAGCTGTCGAGGACAATCCCAAGACCGGACAAGGAAGAATGTGGTACAACGACTAGTTTACTTTGTCAGCTCCTTACTATAGGGGGCCAGATCAAGGTACTCTGGAGTGCAAAAGTTGATCTTCGGCCTCATTATGGCCTTGAGGAAGCTGCGCCACTACTTCCAAGCCCACAAGATCACAGTTGTCACCCGTTTCCCACTACAGCGCGTATTGAGGAACCCTGAAGCTACTGGAAGGATAGTTGAGTGGGCATTAGAGCTGTCAAGCTTTGGTTTGAAATATGAAAGCACTTCAACTATTCAGAGCAGGGTGTCGGCGGAGTTCATTGCAGAATGGACACCAACTCCAGACAACAAGGAGTCGCATCAAGAGTGGATCATGTATTTTGATGGTGCTTTCTCACTACAGGGCGCCGGAGTCGGTGTGCTTCTTGTCGCACGCACCGGAGAGCATCTCAAATATGTGGTTCAAATGCACTTTCCCCAGAAGAAAGCCACCAATAACACTGCTGAGTATGAGGGGCTCCTTGCCGGACTCAGAATCGTGGTGGAGTTGGGAATCAAGAAACTGATCATCCGTGTAGACTCACAACTCGTGGTGAGGAAAGTTAATAAGGATTATCAGAGTCCGTTGATGGAGGCATATGTGGAAGAGGTGAGAAAGCTGGAAGAGCGCTTTGATGGATTGCAAGCAGAGCACGTGCCACATGCGGAAAACAACATCGTTGATCACTTGTCAAAGTGTACCACGCAAAAGCTCCCTGTGGAACCAGGGACTTTTTTCCTCCATCTAACTCAACCGTCAGTGTCCCCTTCAACGATGGCCAGAAAAAGGAGAAAGTTGGACTCTGGCAAGTATCTCCCGGCAGGACTTCCCGAAGCCGCTGGTAGAGAAGCTGCCGGGGATAACCCCGCTTTGGTTGGTGAGCAGCACCCTCCCGCGGGACCACAAGCTCTTGCAATCGAGGTAAGTGCTCCCATGAACGAGGAGGTGCCTTTAGTCCTTGTTGTCGAGCCGCAGGCTCCAACTTGGGCGCAGCACATAGTCCATTTCCTTCAGACAGGACAGCTTCCCAAAGGGCAAGAAGAAGCTGAAAAAGTAGCTCGACGGTCAAATATGTACCAGTTTGTCGATGACACACTGTACAGAAAAAGGCCAAACGGTGTGAAATTGAAATGCATTTGCTGGGAAGATGGGCTGAAGCTGTTGGCAGAGATACACAAGGGTGTGTGTGGCTCTCAAATTGGATCAAGAGCCCTGGTCGGAAAAGCCTTCCGGTAGGGTTTCTATTGGCCCACAGCCCTCCAGGATGCAACTGAGCTAGTCACCAAGTGTGAAGCCTACCAGTTCCATTCCAAAAAACATTCATCAACCAGCTCAAGCTCTCCAGACAATCCCTTTGTCCTGGCCATTCTTGGTCTGGGGCTCGATATCTTGGGCCCCTTCCCCCGTGCTGCTGGGTGCTTTGAATTCTTGTACGTGGCAATCAACAAGTTTACAAAGTGGCCTGAGGTGGAGCTAGTGAGGAAGGTGACCACACAATCAGCTGTCAAGTTCTTGAAAGGATTGGTGTGCCGTTTCGGAGTACCCAACAGAGTGATTACCGATAATGGCACCCAGTTCACGAGCCGCACCTTTATGTAGTATATCCAAAGCCTTGGAAGCAAGGTCTCCTTTGCTTCTATTGCCCATCCATGGAGCAATGGACAAGCTGAGAGGATGAATGCTGAAGTGCTGCGCGGGCTCAAGACAAGAACTTTCGATAAGTTGCAGAAATGCGGCAAGCACAGGATTGATGAGCTACCGGCGGTTCTTTGGTCCCTCAGGACTACACCAAATCGAGCTACCGGCCAGACTCCCTTCTCCCTAGTATATGGGGCAGAAGCAGTGCTCCCCACGAAACTCATATACGGGTCACCTCGAGTACTTGCCTACGACGAAGTAGAGCAAGAGCAGCAATGGCATGACGATGATGTGCTCCTTGAGGAAGATCGTCTCTGGGCTGCTGTGCGTGCTGCACGCTACTAGCAAGCCCTGCGCCGCTATCATAGCCGCAGGGTTCACGTCCGGAGCCTTGAGGAAGGCGACCTTGTCCTTAGGCGTGTTCAATCCACCAAGGGTACCAACAAGTTGACGCCGAAGTGGGAAGGACTTATCGGGTAGTACAAGTCACCAGACCTGGCGCAGTCCGTCTGGAGACCGAAGATGTCATCAAAATGCAAAACTCGTGGAATATTGAGCATCTTCGTAAATTCTACCTGTAAGGCGCGGCTACCGGGCTCAGCCCCCGGTAACCACCTTTTGTACAAGCCTTGCCGATGGGCATGTAACCCTTTGTACAAAGCCAGGCGCAGACCCTGTGCAAAGATAATAAAACGAAGCGCTGGCATCTAAACTTACATGCATGTTTTCTTAAGTATGATTTTGCTATGATAACAAATCCATTTAAGATGGATCGTATGCTGTTGTTTTCTCCCCTGCATTGACAATAGGGTCTTTGCCGTGGATAAACCCCCCGAAGGGAAGAAGTGAGAGCAGCTTAGCGTGACAATCCCCGTGAGCTCCTTCTTGTCTGAGCGGTAAGAGGGGCAACAAAACACAGATAAGTTTTCCTCCCCATCCACAAGTACGTTCATGTATGAAAGTCTTGTGCGCAGAAAAACCTTGCCGCCCCCAACATTTGTGCTCCCATCCTTTGATTCAGAAGTTTTACTTAAGTCAGGATGGTTGAAGTGGCATCTGGGGGGGATTGGCGGGGGGTCGAGTTCCTTCCATGCTCCCAACCCGTCGGGCCAGGCCCAGCGGCAGCAACAGAAGGGACCGGCAATGTGTCTAGCCAGGGAACCTTGTTTACTTAAAAGTATTGAGAGGCTATCCCTCAGCATGGACATGATACATGCACGAGTGCCCGGCAGGCATTTCCTTTTTTCATTAATACACGGATAAACAAGTACAGATCATACATAATACAAAAGTGGATGGAGGATTACATAATTTAAGATAAAGTTTGGCAGGTGCCTACATCTTTTAATTTGAAAAAGGATAAGTGCCCCATAATGCCTTTCTTGTCCCTCTCCTCCTAGGAGCTATAGAGGGAGGTGAAGAGGGCAAAAGGGTGCCTAGGCAGAAGCCCAGTCTGACCCATCAGGGCCCGCGGGACACAGCCTAACAAGATCGGGAGGGCGAAGACAAAGCCAGAAGGATGGAAGGAGCGGCTAGGCGATGCCCTACTCACCAACGCCAGGACCAGAGGAATGTAGCAGGGAAGACGAAGCCGGACTCCACAAGGAAGCCTGCCGGAGTCCAACTGGAGGAGGCGGAGGCATCCACACCCAACACCCCGGCAAATCACTCTGCCGGGGAGAAGGCCAGGTGCAGATGATGGTGCCGCCGGCGCTTGGCTGAAGGTGATGGTGCGTCCGACGCTCAGCTAGACTCCGAGCCACCGTCCTCCCACTCAGCACCGTCGTCTTCGCCATCAGTATCCTCTTCGTCGCTATCGCTAGAAGAGGAGCTTTCGTTGTAGGTCGAGCTCTTTGCGCAACACCCTAAACGAGCACCCGGGCGCCTGAAGACCTTGATGGTGAGCAGGTCGGCCTCTATTAGTTGAAAATGGAGGACGTGCCCCTCCGCCAAGCTATGGGCACGAGCAAAGGTTTTCCAGCCACACCGGAGAAGCATGACATGAGGTGCGGGGAACTCCACGTCCACCCGCATGTTGCCATTACAGCAACCCCTCTTGTGTAGCTTCAATCTGTGTGGTTGTTCATCCTCCTTCACCCTTGCAAAAGGGGTAGGAAGCCGAAGGCGGCTGCGCGCCCCCGCGCAGCCTAACATGGAATTCCAGCGCCGTGTCTTCAATATGGCCCTCCAGTAGAGACGCAACGGCTAGCGAAGGACTGGCCAGGCCACCACCGCGTCCCCCTCGGCCCCGAGCACCGCGCCGGCCACAATCACGTCCTACGGCTCCGCCTTGTGCACTGGATCCTGCCCTGTCTCCCTAGCAGGAGCAGGGAGGCGGTACCGAGAAGAAGCCCTTGTCACTGCTGCTGGAGCTCGACCGCGCCCTCTTCCCCTCACCATGATGGAGGAAGGACACGAGAAGAAAAGGAGAAAGGATGCATGGGTGAGCTCCACCCGTCACCTCCGCGCCTCCTTTTATAGCAGAGCGTGGTTGGGGGCTGGCTCCTCAACACCCGGGAGGCAACCGCCCCGCTTCGCCTATCTAGTTCGCCCGCATCACTGATAGCATCCAGATTCGCCAACCGCCCTCCTGTGCCAATCTGTGGCGCCCTGCTTTCTGCCATGGCACTCATTCCCGCGCCCTACACGTCCATTACCTACCCTGCGCAGTGCATGCAGCGTACGTGGCGGAAACGGCAAGCGTGGTGGAGGGAGTAAAATGGCAGTTACCTCCCCCTCCCCTAGGGTCGTGCGTGAACACCTCAATTAACTCCCCATGAACGTGGGCATCCCTTGGCCCTTACGTGGGAAGCCCCACGATGTTCAGTGTCGCATGACTCGCGGGGAAACTAGGAACTGATTCAATTCCAGGTTAATGAAGAAGCAAAGAAGATATTAAAGAAGACATGGATCTCACTGCGGCCTAGTCGACGTGTCCGCCTGTGTATTTGTTGGGGCCTACCCCAACGATGCCCGGCGGCACGTATGGGCCAGGCCTGAGGGATCCTGTCGGTGCAACGAACATCCGCGTTCATTGACCAAACTCATACACAGGCATGCTAACGATCGTGCTTCCAGCACCAACATATAATGCAAGGCCAAGCCAGAGAAGCCGCTCTTCATGAGATGAAGGAGAGCATTAAGAAGAACAAGGCAGAAGAATATCACCTTGGGAAGGGCTCCCTTGCCGGGTAGGCGAGCCCGACCAGGTCGAGACCACCCCGAAGGCAAGTCCAGGATCGCCCCGGCAAGCCTGCAGGGGCCGCCAAAGACCAAAACCACCGCCAAGACGCCACCACACCTCGACGCTAGTCACTTATCGATGCGGTGTCAAGACCCCCTAGTGATTAAGTGGCATTCACTAAGCACGTGGCAGGTTGTTGGATGACAGATCACACCTATTTGACACCCGTCCAGAGGCGTGTCAAGATGATAAGCAGAAGATGGTTAAGCGCCGACATAGCCTTGCCAGGGACGCACCCCCGCGCGCCACCTAAGGTAGCATTGATGGCATTTTTGCCCCAAGTGCCAGAGTTAGGTATGATAGCACTGTTAGCTATCTAATTGCAAGATAATGTCTATTACGCCACTGTGGTTACCCCTTGGGCTATAAAAGGAGGTCCAAGGCAACCTAGACAGGGATTCGAACCCTTGCACACTTGTACTCGCGTAGCAGCTCTACCCTAGGCCACCTTGCCGGGCTTGAGCGATACATGTTCTTCGTGTTCCTCCATCCAATCCACCAAAGCAGGAGTAGGGTTTTACGCTTCTCAACGGCCCGAACCTGGGTAAAAACTACCAGAGTCACATCATCGTGCTGCCTCATGGCCTTTGCTCTTTGTGCAACGTGATCTCCCCTTGCCGAACCACAAAGGGGCCCGTGGCCCCATAGGTGATCGTGTTCACCGACGACAATGCCCGTAGCCAATCAATGACAAATTTTGACAAATCATAGTGCCTAGCTTCAGTAGGATCAATAATAGTTCTAAGGTACTTGGTGCTAGGGTAGATATTTGAATTAGGACACCCCATGAAATCATTGTTAGAGAGATCTGGCTTAAGCATTTTCAAACGAAACCACTTAATTAAGGCAAAGTAGGTTCTCTAATGATATTAAGGAAAGCATCTTTGGTCAAATCACTGTCAAACAAGACTTTTCTGCCATCTAAGAGAAGACGAAACAGTATGTGAAAGGATCCCGCACTCATAGCAATGACCTTGTCATCAAGAACTATGTCACCAGTAGGAGTGTTACCTTGGCCGACTACCTACTTGGCAAAGCCTCTTGGACACATGTACACTCAAAATCCAGAAGAAAAGCGAAACCATAGTTTCTAACAACATCTTTTTTTGTCGGAAAAATTCTCTTAAGAAGATCAGTAAAGTAGCCGTGATTACACCTGCTAGTCGCTTTCTTTGGAGGAATAGGTGTGTGCTGAGATCAAACTAAATAAATAAATAATGGATCAACTTTGAAACTACATTGACAAGTACTAAAAGTTTAGAAAATAGTTGCACGCAATGCAAAGATATACTAGCAAACAAAGGTACGTACATTCTAATTGAAAACAGTAAAAAACACTATCACATCATGACACCCTCTCCTACTATAGGTTGCAACTATTCTAACTACAAAATATTCAGAAAGTACTAATTTACTATCTTCAATTGCATAGGATGGGTTAAGAAGTTGAACAACATCATTATAAGCAACCACACTGACAGGCTGCAGCAAAGCATATTCTAAAACAAACAGAGCAACAGAGTAGCATTGGTGCAATTCCAGACATTTGGAAATACCATTGGGATCAAATGATTGCTACCATGAATTACTACTGTATCATGGTACTAATTAAAACATAATTGCATATGCAGGTTGAAGAATTTACTCATAAAGAACATTAGCAAGAACAAATTCATCATGGAGTAAAAAGATATACTAGCAACAAAGGTAACTACATTCTAAATTTAGAACATATACTGAAAAAAGCATGGATTCATAATAAAATAACATGCACATAACCTGCAAACAAGAATAAATCAGGGAGAAAACACTTACGCAAGCATTCCGAGAAGATTCACCATTTTGTCATTAGATGAGAAAAACCGTATGCAATTAAAAAGGTTCAAAAAATAATTAGCTTGTCAGAGTTAAAAAGCAACAAGAAAATTTAAAAAGCAATAGGAAAAATGAAGTTTACCAAATGGCTCAGATTATTAAGGAAATTTTCTACATCAAACTTAGTATCTCCACCACCAACCTGATTAAACATCACATACGAAAAAAGATACAATCAAACATTGTAACAAGTCCAAAGTATTAATACTCAGAAGATTTAGAAGGAAAATTTAAATACAGAAATGTACATTGAGAAAATGAGTATGTCCATCTTAAAATTGACTTTGTGAAACAAGTGTTTGGATCTACGGTAGGGTGCGTCGACTGCAAATTAGAATTTCCTATGCGTTGAACAACCAAGAACATGCTATGGGAGATGGATCACAGATCATTACCACTAGACGCGCAGTGCCGTGCAGCAGAAGCAGAGTTGGGGCAGCGCGTCTCCTCCTCGCGTTGGTTATCTCCCGCGAACAGCGAAGCCCCGGGAACGGTGATCTCCCGTGAACAGCGAAGCCCTGGGAACGGTGATCTCCCGAGAACAATAATCTCCTGCGGACAGGTTCGCCGGAGCAGCGTAGGTGCACCGCCTCTAACAGTATCCGTGCGTGCAAGAGGAACGTCATGTGGCAGACTGCTAGGTCCGATCACACAACCGGTGGCGAGTGGAGGTGGCACATGCAAACCCTAGTGACAGCACCAAAGCGATCAACACACGTGTGCCGCACCTCCACTATATATATAGGCATCCGTTGCGGGCTCAACACTTGGGCCTCACATAGATCCTAAAGCCCATAGTCTACTCGGTCACGATCCAAGTTCAGCTTGGATCACATCCGACCAGTGTCCTCGGATCCGACCTCGTAGGTTCCTTCCCTTAAGTGCGCGACCCCTTAGGTTCAAGTCGGCTTGATCATAGTTCGGATCACCTCCGACCTGCACGGTTGGTAGCGGCCTCTAGCAAGGCGTGCCGACCACCAAGCAGACTATGAAGCTGGTTAGCGAACATGTACATCACACTTCTATTCCCTTTGCCACATGATATATGTTGTCGAGCTCAAGGCGAGTCTGTCCTCCTTGTGCTAGCCCGACCGCTTTCTCATTCCAGTGATGCCGACCACAAATCGGATTATCTCATAATCCTTGTCGCATGGCCATGCTTATCCAGGTCGGATCACATGAGGGGCCCAGAGTATATCTCTCCTCATCGGAGGGGCAAATCCCATCTTGCTCGACCATGTCTCGCAGCATGGGTCAGGACAAACCCAAAACCTACCTTTGTAACTACCCAGTCACGGAGTAGCATTTGGTTGGCCCAAAGCAAGTCTGTCACCATCCCGAGTACATGCGCCAGCTCAGGTCTTAGGACATGGAACGTATGTTGTACTAGAGACTCACAGATGACATATCGCTGCGTCTCATAGTTGGGTCTGTCCGACTCGGACCTTATCTCAACTTGGATCCGACTACGTCGAATCCGACCAGATCCTTCCGAGTCCATATTATGTGGTTAGCATCCAATGCTCCATGGCTAGTGAGACCAAGCCATCGACCGTGTCATATGCTAGTCTAGTCGGCTGCGCGTCCACACAGCCCTTTCGACCAGGGCCCTTTAAGGACAGTCATCATACAATGCATAGTCCCACAAACAAGTCACGTACTTGTTGATACACATCATTGATAATGTCCAAAGACTATCTTTATTCATAAACACATAGGAAATATCATCATACATGATTGCCTCTAGGGCATATCTCCAATAATCTCCCACTTGCACTAGAGTCGATCAAATAGACATCGTATGCCCATAGCTCTAACATGCCCCTCATGCTTGGGTTGTGGAAGTGGCTTAGTCAACGGATCCGCAACATTTGCATCCGTGTGAATTTTGCATAACTCT
This sequence comes from Thinopyrum elongatum, assembly GCA_011799875.1. Lineage (NCBI taxonomy): Eukaryota > Viridiplantae > Streptophyta > Magnoliopsida > Poales > Poaceae > Thinopyrum > Thinopyrum elongatum. The sequence goes on from CM022302.1 coordinate 263,529,448, forward strand.
ACATCACCATTCTTTACGATCTTTCGTATCAGGTGATATTTCCGATCTATGTGTCTGACCTTGTGGTGATCCCTCGGCTCCTTGGCTTGTGCGATGGCACCAGAATTATCACAATAAAGGTCCAACGGTTTTACCAAGGCTGGGGAAATACCAAGATCATCCAGAAAGTTCCGGCTCCAAACACCTTCCTTTGCAGCTTCACAAGCCGCAATGTATTCGGCTTCTGTGGTAGAATCGTCCACCGTATCTTGCTTGGAACTCATCCAGCTCACTGCTCCTCCATTCATGACATACACGAATCCGGACTATGATCGACAATCATCTCTGTCAGTTTGGAAACTAGCATTGGCGTAACCCCTTACGACGAGCTCTTCCTCACCTCCATAAACTAGGAACATCTCTTTAGTACTTTTCAGGTACTTCAAATAGTCTTTACCGCTGCCCAGTGACTGTCACCTGGGTTGGCCTGTTATCTACTTGTTAGGCTTATTGCAAAAGCAACATCAGGCCGCGTACATATCATGGCATACATGATGGATCCGATTGCCGAGGCATACGGAATCCGACTCATCCTGCTTCGCTCATCAGATGTCGAAGGACTCTGAGTCTCACTTAGCCTTATACCATGTGAGATAGGCAAGAACCCTTTCTTGGCCTCACTCATGTTGAACCTCTTCAACACTTTATCTATGTACGTGCTCTGGCTTAAGCCGAGCAGCCTCCTCGATCTATCTCTACAGATCTTAATGCCCAATATGTAAACTGCTTCACCGAGGTCCTTCATTGAAAACTTGCCATTCAATGACTCCTTGACTGAGTTTAGCATCGAAACATCATTTCCGATCAGTAGTATGTCATCCACATACAAGATCAAAAACACTACCGAGCTCCCACTTAACTGCTTGTATAAACAAGCGTCCTCTTCACTTTTGATGAAACCGAGACCAGTTATGACCTCATAAAAACGAATGTTCCAACTCCGAGATGCTTGCCTCAACCCATAAATGGATCTCTTGAGCTTGCATACCTTACCAGCGCTAGTCGGATCGACAGAACCCTCGGGTTATATCATATACACGTCCTCGGTTAAATTTCTGTGAAGGAAAGCCATTTTGACATCCATCTGCCATATCTTGTAATCGAAATATGCAGCTATAGCTAGTACGATCCTCACCGATTTCAGCATCGCCACCGGCGAGTAAGTCTCATCGTAGTCAATTCCTTGAACTTGTCCATAACCTTTAGAGACAAGCCAAGCTTTGTGGATCTGAACATTTCCATCCACATCGGTTTTCTTCTTAAAGACCCATTTGTAGCCAATGGCTATTACGCCAGGCGGCGGATCAACCAAGTCCCAGACTTGATTCTCATCCATGGACTTTAACTCGGATCTCATGGCCTCCACCATGCCTCGGAATCTGGGCTCACCATCGCTTCCACATACGTGGCCGGCTCGTCGCTTTCTAGCAACAATACATCACACACTCTGCGCAATCTTTCTGACCTCCGTGGTTCCGGTGCCGCTTCCACCACGGGTTCCCTAACCGACTCCGGTATGATCTCATCACCAGCCGAGCCATCCCCGAGTGGTCCTCGAATTTCTTCGAGTCAGACCGTCCTCCCACTAGCCTCCCGACTGAGAAACTCTTTCTCAAGGAAAACCCCGTTCCGAGCAACAAAACACTTTGTTCTCTTCCCAGTTGTAGAAGCTATATCCCAAGGTTTCCCTCGGATATCCCACAAATATGCATTTTTTCTGACTTGGGTGTAAGCTTGTCTGACATAAGTCGCTTGACAAATGCTTCACAACCCCAAATCTTTAGAAAAGACAAACTAAGACTCTTCCCGGTCCACATCTCATGCGGTGTCTTGTCTACGGATTTTGATGGTACCCTGTTAAGTGTGAAAGCTGCAGTTTCTAGAGCGTATCCCCAGAATGACAAGGGTAAATCTGATTTGCTCATCATTGACCGGACCATGTCCAACAAGGTCCTATTCCTCCGTTCCGACACGCCGTTTCTCTGTGGCGTACCCGGAGGTGTGAGCTGAGGTACTATACCTCAGCTTTTCAGATGATCATCAAACTCCTGGCTCATGTACTCACCTCCACAATCAGATCGTAGAAGCTTTATAGTCTTGCCGAGCTGATTCTCAACCTCGTTCTGAAACTCTTTGAACTTTTCAAAAGTTTTCGACTTGTGCCTCATCAAATAGATATATCCATATCTACTCAAGTCGTCGGTAAAAGTCACGAAGTACTAATAGCCGCCTCTGGCAGTTGTGCTCATTGGACCACACACATCACTGTGTATAAGCTCCAACAGTTCGGACGCACTCTCGCAACTCTTTGCAAAAGGAGACTTAGTCATCTTGCCGAGCAAGCATGATTCGCATGTCTCGAATGACCCAAAGTCGGACGAAGTTAGGAGCCCATCATCATGGAGCTTCTTCATGCGTTTCAGACTAATGTGTCCAAGCCGGCAATGCCAGAAGTATGTCGGATTTATCTCATTGGGCTTATGCCTCTTGACATTCACATATAGACTGGTTCCTGTTCTAGATTCAATATAAAGAGCCCATCAACAATGGGTGCATAGCCGTGGAACATACCATTCAAATAAAACGAACAACCATTGTACTTTAAATTGAATTCATAACCCTGACTCATCAACCATGAGGCAAAAATAATGTTCCGACTAAGTGCAGGAATGTAATAACAATTATTCAATTCCAAAATAAATCCAGAACAAAGCTGGAGCTGCATCGTGCCGACCTCCAACGCAGCAACTCTTGCTTTGTTGCCAACCCTGATGTCAATCTCCCCTTGTGCCACACGCCTAGTTCTTACCAGCCCCTGCATCGATTTGCAAATATGAACAACCAATCCGGTATCAAATACCCAAGACCTAATAGGTAGGTCAGCAAGGTAAATGTCTATAACATATGCAACAAGTGCACCTTTGCCTGAAGAAGCATTTCCGGCCTTCTTGCCATGCTCTGCAAGCCACTTGCTACAGTTCCTCTTCCAGTGACCAGTTTCCTTGCAATGGTAGAAAATGGTCTTTAAGTCTGGTCCAGACTTCGGCGCAGCGGCAGAGGTTACTGTCCCTGTGCCCTTTGCCTTAGCCTTTTTCTTGGACCAACTCTTCTTGAACTTAGCCGATTTCTGCACCATCAACACTTGATGCGTGCCTTTCTTAATATCCTGCTCTGCCACTTTGAGCATCCCATGCAATTCAGTGAGCTTCTTATCCATGCCATGCATATGATAGTTCGAGATGAATGTCCCATAGCTGGGTGGAAGAGAACCCAGAACTGCATCAGTAGCCAGCTCATCCAAGAGCGGGAAGCCCAACCGATCCAAAGCTTGCACATATCCGATCATCTTGATCACATGTGGGCTCAGTTTATCCTTTTTCAGAATTGATTTCAATGCAAAGTTGGGTTGAGCAGGTGGTGCCATTGATCTACAATAGAAAAATATGCAATCACTAAGCAATGTGTTTATGTAGAGTAATTCAAGCCTAAACAGAAATACTCCCACTAAAGTCGGCATCCCTCCGCAAACTCTCAGTGATTCAGGATCCGACTAGCGCATGCGACTAGTGAGCTTTAGCATCACTGCTAGCCAACATACCTATCCGGTAAGCAACTCCTTGCTAATCGTATCTCTATACGACTCCTGTCGGTCGGGAAGATATCTCATACCCCGGCTCCCAACCTTCTTTGCCACAAAGCCCAAAACTGTTTTGATAGCCTTGTCAAGATAACCTGATGCAGTGCATGTCCCTGTCCGACAAGAACCCTTCAGTTCAAGGACACCTAGCAGCACCCCAATTTTATGAGCCCACTACTAGACGTGCGAAGGTGCAACATCGGGAATGGAAAATTGCTTGATATTAACGAGGGATCTTTCTACCATTCTAACATGCATAGAAAACAAGAAGCATAACAATCACAAATAAACATATATTGTGAAATAGTATGGCTCCTTCATGGATGTTCTTCCAGGTCGGCTCTGACTCCGATGACCATCTAGGAACTCCATCTTGTTTGTCACGCCGGGACGCCAAGCCACCAACCTAATCTCTATTATCCAACTACTACAACTAGTAATGACTTTTACATAGAGTCACAAGTCGACACGCAGGTCGTTATACATTATAATGACAGCACTTTGGCTCCTGCCGGCTGACAAACATGACGTGCAGGCCATGTATAAATTACACACATGCATCACATACACATGAGCCATACAATTCACATCAAATCTGGAAAACAAAGTTACGCATAGAATCGCATTCTACCGGTTTGAGTGATCATGTATGAAATAAAAGGCGCTATGCACACGGCGGTCCCGCAGTGCCCCTCGCGGGTGCGGGCAGCGCCCGACATTTTCGGAAATCATAGATCCCAACTGTACTCCGATCACGCCGAATTTTCTGATCTGGCCGATCTCATCGATCATCGTGAATCCGATTCGAATTTGCGTTTCATTGTTAACCCCGATGGCGGATACCGACCGGTAGGGGTAGGTTGTGTCACGACCTCATCAATTCCAGTTGACAGAAAACATAACCACATCAACCCCCATGTGCAGTTGATCTCATCAACCGTGCACATAGCCGATCTCCTAAACGACAACAGATCTCATCTGCGTCTCCACATATCAAATATGCATCCGATCTGAAACCAAAACCTATAGCAGAGGCTCTGATACCACTGTTGGGATCTACGGTAGGGTGCGTCGACTGCAAATTAAAATCTCCTACACGTAGAACAACCAAGAACATGCTTTGGGAGATGGATCACAGATCGTTACCACTAGACGCGGAGTGCCGTGTAGCGGAAGCAGAGTTGGGGCAGTGCGTCTCCTCCTCGCGTTGGTGATCTCCCACGAATAGCGAAGCCCCGGGAACGGTGATCTCCCATGAACAACGAAGCCCCGGGAACGGTGATCTCCCGTGAACGATAATCTCCCTCGGACAGGTTCGCCGGAGCGGCGCAGGTGCACCACCTCTAACGATATCCGCGCATGCAAGAGGAACGTTGTGTGGTGGACTGCTAGGTCCGATCACACAACCGGCGGCGAGTGGAGGTGGCTATTCGCAACACATGCAAACCCTAGTGACAGCGCCGAAGCGATCAACACATGAGTGTGCCGCACCTCCACTATATATATATAGGCATCCGTCATGGGCTCAACACTTGGGCCTCGCACAGATCCTAAAGCCCAAAGTCTACTCGGTCACGATCCATGTTCAGCTCGGATCACATCTGACCAGTGTCCTCGGATCCGACCTCGTAGGTTCCTTCCCTTAAGCGCGCGACCCCTTAGGTTCAAGTCGGCTTGGTCACAGTTCGGATCACCTCCGACCTGCACAGTTGGTAGAGGCCTCTAGCAAGGTGTGCCAACCACCAAGCAGACTATGAAGCTGGTTAGCGAACCTGTACATCACACTTCTATTTCCTTTGCCACACGATATATGTTGTCGAGCTCAAGGCGAGTCTGTCCTCCTTGTGCTAGCCCGACCTCTTTCTCATTCCAGTGATGCCGACCACAAACCGGATTATCTCATAATCCTTTTCACATGGCCATGCTTATCCTGGTCGGATCACACGAGGGGCCCAGAGTATATCTCTCCTCATCGGAGGGGCAAATCCCATCTTGCTCGACAATGTCTCGTAGCATGGGTGTGGACAAGCCCAAAACCTACCTTTGTAACTACCCAGTCACGGAGTAGCGTTTGGTTGGCCCAAAGCAAGTCTGTCACCATCCAGAGTAGATGTGCCAGCTCAGGTCTTAGGACATAGAACGTATGTTGTACTAGAGACTCACAGATGACATATCGTTGCTTCTCATATTTGGGTCTGTCCGACTCAGACCTTATCTCAACTCGGATCCGACTACGTCGAATCCGACCAGATCCTTCTGAGTCCATATTATCTGGTTAGCATCCAATGCTCCATGGCTAGTGAGACCAAGCCATCGACCGTGTCATATGCTAGTCTAGTCGGCTATGCATCCACACAGTGCTTTCGACCAGGGACCTTTTAGGACAGTCATCATACAATGCATAGTCCCACAAACAAGTCACGTACTTGTTGATACACATCATTGAGAATGTCCAAATACTATCTTTATTCATAAACACATAGGAAATATCATCATACATGATTGCCTCTAGGGCATATCTCCAACAACTAGCGTGCAGCCTAAATCATCATTATAGTACAGAGCTTCGCTATCATACTAATCATTTATATCACTAGCCATTATCTACACAAAAGACATACAAAATAAGAAAACAGTTAATAATCCTACATCAAACAGCAAGCATTTCAACTAGCTCTCACTAACTGCAGCACCTAGCTCACACTAATAAAATTAACTATCAATACTCAAACTATCTAACAATTAAAAAAGTACCAATAGAAAAAACTGACTTCAATTGCACAAGAAGGGTTGAGAACTTGCACAACATCATTATCAGCAACGACACCTACGGGCTGGAGCAAAGCATATTCTAAACAAAAAGAGCAACATACTACAAGGGGGTCTTGCCTGAGAACCAAGCAATTATAGACATTTGGAATACTATAGCAAACATATTTTGATTATCATGGGATCCAATAACTGCTACCATTTGATACGTCTCCATCGTATCTACTTTTCCAAACACTTTTGCTCTCGTTTTGGACTCTAATATGCATGATTTGAATGAAACTAACCCGGACTGACGCTGCTTTTAGCAGAACTACCATGGTGTTGATTTTGTGCAGAAATGAAAGTTCTCAGAATTGGACGAAACTTTTTGGAGATTTTTTAAGGAATAAAAAAATACTGGAGCAAAGACCCATTTGAGGGGGGCCACCTACTGCCCACGAGGCACTAGTGGGCGCGGTGATTCAAAGCAATAGTCTATAATTTGACATAAAGACATCAATACTCAGGCATCCCAACAAACAATCATGTCTTTCAAAATATCAATGCTAAAGAATGCTATCCCAACAAAATCATATAGTTTTGTCATGCTCCATCTTCTTAACACAAAATATTTATCTTTTTAAAGCGCTTCAGCCTTTTCAACCCCCACGCAATACATGAGTGCACTCCATGGACATAGCACTATGGGTGGAATAGACTATGATGATAGGGGTGAACATAGAGAAGACAAAAAAAGTAAGAAAGTCTCACATCGACGCGGCTAATCAACGGGTGATGGAGATGCCCATCAATTGATATCAATGCGAGGAGTAGGGATTGTCATGCAACAGATGCACTAAGAGGAAAGATCAGTATAAAAACTAAGTGGGTCTTGTCAAGACCTCAGGCAATTGAGGAAGCCCATCATCGGAATATACAAGCCAAGTTCTATAATGAAAAATTCCAACTAGTATATGAAAGTCACTACATAGGAGACTCTCTATATGAAAAAATGGTGCTACTTTGAAGCACAAGTGTGGTAAAAGGATAGTAACATTGCCCCTTCTCTCTTTTTCTCTCATTTTTTCTTTTTCTTTTTTTCCTTTTTTCTTGGGCTCTTTTTGGCCTCACTTTTTTCTTTTCTTTTTTTATTTTTTCCGAAGTCTCATCCCGACTTGTGGGGGAATCATAGTCTCCATCATCCTTTCCTCACTGGGACAATGCTCTAATAAGATGATCATCACACTTCTATTTACTTACAACTCAAAAGAAATAAAAAATTACAACTCGATACCTAGAACAATATGACTCTATATGAATGCCTCCGGCAGTAATGATCTAGCGTGGCAAAAATATCAAAAAAACGGACAAGCCATGAAAATATCATACTAGATATCTTACGATCATGCAAAGCGTTATGAAAATCTATACCTACTAATAAAGCAAGGTGCGTTTTGCCAATTTTTTCATCTGTTCACCGTCGAAAAAAAAATCTATCAGAGGTGGTACTAAACTCTTATGCGTTCGTCTGCTTCAAAAAAAGGCTTTTCCAGAATTTCATACGTGGGCCGCATGCTGTGGCCCAGCGAAGCCAGCCCACTTATTTTTCTGCCCACGCAACTGGGAAAATTCTATTTTTCGCACAGAGCGACAAATAGTTGGACCTTCGCATAGGACAACCAATAATGGGCTGGCCAATTTTTCTTTGTTTTCATGTTTCACTTCTATTTTTATTCTCCTTCCCCTATCTCTTTTTTCGCTTTAAATTTTATTTTTCTTTCAAAATTTATTTCTTAAATTAAAAATTCTCAAAAAGTTTAAAATTTCCAAAAAAAATCAAATTTTGGAAAATATTCAGAATTACAAAGTTTTGTTGCTATTTTAAAAAATATTCAGAACTTGAAAAAAGGTTCCCATTTTAATTTGTTTATTGTTTTTCAAAATTGTTTGATATTTCTTAAAATAAAATGGCATTTTAAGAAATGCTCCAAATTCAAAAAATATTCTTGGTTTAGTGAAATTTTCACAACTCAAATAGTGTTCACATATAAAAGATAATCATTTCTAAAAATGTTATGAATTTTCAACACATGTTCCCATTTGAAAAAAATGTTCACAAATTCAAATAATGTCCATGTTTTTTATAAAAAAAAGTCGGTGTTTTCAAAATATGTTTGTGAATTTTAAAAGATGTTCCTGTTTCAAAATTTGTTCGCATTTTTCTGAAAGTGTTTTTAATTTTTAAAAACCTGTTCATGATATAAAAAATGGTTCATGTTTCCTACAATATTCAGAACCTTCATACCTTAAAATCTCCTTGATTGAAAGGAAAAGTAGATTGAATAATTCATGGGCCTTCTTTGGCGTACAATGACGTAACAAAACACTTAAATGCCCTTGAATAATGAATGGAAAAATAGAGGATTGATTACTTCACACCCGGCGAAACCGAGAAGCTAAATGTTTCCTTTTCACGTGCACACAGGGTTTTGCTTGCACATATAATTCTTACTAACTTTACATGCATATTATTTTTTTCTCCCATTGCAACACACGGGCATATGTGCTAGTGAATGCTCAAGTCATGTATATGATGATGATGGAAGTTACATGGCAATATATCTCAGAATGGCTATGGAAATGCCATAATAGGTAGTTTCAATTAGCTATATCTCTTAAACCATATGCCCAATTTAGGTGATTCTTTTTCCTGTAAACTCATATTGATCAGGAGAATCCCGTAGAACCAATTTTTTCACATGTTTGAACTGTTCAAATTTAAACTTGTTCAAATTTTGAATTCAACCTTCCGGAGGCCATGTCTTGCAAACCGTATATCCTATTCAATTGATTCCTTTTGCCTTTGGTGGCTGGTTTCAAGAACATCATGGTATCTACCCTCTGAATGTAAGTGGAATGCCACCCAGGTTCAAAAAGATCAGACAGACTTAGTGAACTAGTAGCTTCCATGTGCAACCACTGCTATATGGGCTCTGGCTTAGTTGATCAGTTGCCGAAACCTTACCCGAATGTGCCAGCATATGTAGTTATGATAGTTGGGATGGGCCTCCTGTGGGACTAGGTGACTGCTTCTGAAAGACTTTGTTTCAATCTTCGGGTTGAGTCCAGTGGGTAAAATGTTCTAACCTCTACAGGTGTAAAAACTAATCATGATTAGCCGTGTGCCCGGTTATGGACAAATTTGAGCAGCTAGACCATTACAGTTGTTGGATGATCTTGACAGATGATACTTTAATAAAATTTGAGTGGGAAACTTAATAATGGGGATAGGTTGGAATTGGAGCGCCCAATTCAACCATATGTATTTAACTGTAGCAAGACAAAATTAAAATTTGACTATTATATTATGTAGCTATCAGGGAAAATTTAGCTTTTCTGCATAACAACCACTACAGTATCATCTTGGTATACCTTGCATGTAGATGTAGGTTTGTTATATCATTCTCTGTGTGACTTGCCAATACATTCAAAGTACTGACCCTTGTGGCTGCAATGTTTCATGTTGCAGATTTTATACGACAAGTGAGTAATACAATGTAGGGTTACGATTTCTATACTCGACATTTGCCTGTTATGTTGATGGATTCCATGAAGATTTTTATTTGCTTTTCCACTGTATTTTGTTTGTGAGCTAGCTTTGAGCTATGCAGGTATGTATTATATTAAATTCTGGATCTACGATGTAATATTATGACATGTGGTTTATTTTGGTATTACATCTTGTACTGTGTGTGCTAGCTATTGATCTAGGGACTAGCACAGTGAACACAGAGACTCGAATCTTATTAGGTTCGGTCATTACATCGGATCTCACGAGGACAGAAACTTGCGGCGGCGGAAAAGTATTTTTGGTGTGCCCTCTGGTATACAGGGAATATTTGGGTATTTATGGAGCAAAGATCAGGGTTAGAGGAGCCTCGAGGGGCCTACATGCTTGGGGGGCGCCACCCTAGGGCGCACCTCCCGAGCTTGTGGCTCTCTTGTGGCCCCTCTGGCCTCCTCCCGAAGCTTCCTAGCTGTCTTCTAGTCCAAGAAAAATCATCAAAAAGTTTTGTTCCGTTTGGTATTGATTTTCTGTAAAAGACAAAAACAAGGGAAAAAACAGCAACTGGCACTGGGCACTAGGTTAATAGGTTAGTCCCAAAAATGATATAAAATAGCGTAATAATGCAGATAAAACATCCAAGATGGATAATATAATAGCATGGAACAATAAAAAATTATAGATACGTTGGAGACGTATCAATTGCTACTGTGGATCTATAAAATGATTCAAAAAGGAAAATATTCACTAAAACCTAAAGTGGATAGTGGAAGCATCAGCTAGTCTGTTCGAAGGATTTAACAAAGGAATGATTTCTCCAGATGCAAAAATGGCGCTGCTATCACTAATGGAGTATTTCTATGGAGAATTCATTTGAATCTAGATCTAAATAGTACACAGTGGTGGTATGAACTGATGAACCTCGATGAACGCCGATGAACTAAATGGGAAGGCAGAGTACTACAGATCTAAAGGGAAAAGGTTTGGATGTACCTAGATGCGGCGGTGGCTGGTCGAAGCATTCTTGAGAGCTTCGGCGATAACTTGGGCGGCGACGCAGTTGTAGACGAGATGGTTGGCGAGGTCGAGGAAGCGCAGCATCGTTCCGGTTGCACGAGAGCTCGAGCGTGAGGAAGAAGAAGAAGAGCAGGTGAATGAAGCAGTAAAAGTCAAAAGTGAAACCTTTTGGGTATATTTATAAGGAAAGGGAGAAGGAGAAGAGGCAGGCGTGAAAATAGAGGAGACATAGTAACTTTTCTAGTAAAGGGCGCCTCGATTTTTGGGCTTGATAAATATACATAAAAGATTCACTGTGATGTCACACTTGAGCTCCTGAAATTCTGGAAGATGACATCATGGCTCAAAGGGATAGAAAATGTTAAAGTGTGGAAGTATCATAAGCTGGAACTTATGACCCGACCATAATGCAGATTCAAAAGGGAAGATGGCTTGGAATTATTGTGAGTCTGAAGACTAACATGGATGAATCCAAGTCAATCTAGGGGCTAATTTTGGGGATATAACCCCACGATATGACCCGCCCGTTCAGGGCCGGGTTATCCAGTGGCGGCCTGAAGAGAAAGACCTGACATGGGCCATGACGATCAAGACCTCAAGGCCCATAGGGTGACTCATAGAGTGGGTCGGCTTATGGCCTAATGCCTGAGGCAGTGGCTTGCCAAAGGACGCTATGATCTTCTTACTTAGGAAACCAGAAAAGTAGGAAACTGATTAGGACACGGGTTGTAGTACGACCTGGACTCTGTTCTAAGCCTAGGGCCTCGACCTGTATATAAAGGGGAGCCCCTGATGCAGAAAAGACTAAGTTACAATCTCTCGAGTACTAGGTTAGCCAAGCTGAACCCTTGTAATCGAGATCATCATCAAAATCTATCAAGCAGGAAGTAGGCTATTACCTCCATCGAGAGGGGCTGAACCTGGGTAAACCCTTGTCTCTCGATTCTGATCAACCCCGTTCAAGCTACTACCTTATGGCCATGGCCTCATGACTAAGTCCTTTCACGAGGACATCTGCCGTGACAAAACCACGACTCACATCGGCCGGCCGTGACGCATGCAGCGCACACATGCATGCAGTTTCAGGTTGTTGCTTGACTCCCGCAAGAAACAGAGACACAAGCCTGTGTGGAAGCCATTGCGCACATGGATTTACCATCCACCTAGAATCACATTGCAAGCAGGTCACTGTCACTGCGCTTGCTGGAAGTGGACATTGGGATCTATAAGAGAGGATTGTCATCTACTGGGTTGGCTAGGAAGACGCTTCTCAGGAAGTGATTGTGGTTCATGGGGATGGCAAGTAACCCGCCTTCATCCCTCCAAAGCCACCGTCGGCTATAATCTGTGTGTCATTGCTAAGCCGGCCTGGGAATTTGATTCTTATTTGCATTTGCTTTTGTCAGGGTAGTGCTTCCTTTGAATAAACTGATTTCTGCATGATGTATGGCTCCCTGGCAGGCGACTTCACCTTTTCCTAGAGCATGAGCTCATGGATATATGTGAGAGTGTGCAAGCTTAGGATATGGTTGATGCTTGCCTACGTACATGTATACACGAACGGTCCAAGTAATATTTTTTTCCTTCCAGCTTTTTGCATGGAAAAACTAGCAGAGTATCATTCCATATAAGTACTATTATATTGGCCTAATAAGAGAGCAAATTAATTAACAATATTTAAAACATCATTAAATCCAGCAATTTCAGTACTAATAGAAAAATTAAAAAGCTAAGCAATATGTGTCTACACCTAGGAGTAGACCATATACGGTAAATATATATGTTTCTGATACAAAGTATATATGAATCCTCATTTAATGTCGAGGAAAATATCTAGAAATCCCATCGGCACTAAAAAACAATGGTAGAAATGCAATCCATCCATCCCTAAAAATGTTAATAAGAAATTATTATTTTTGCCAGAAAGAAATTATTATATTAGATAACAGACAACAAAAGGTAAACAAATATTCTAAGATTAGCATAACCTGCTTCAATTAATTAGGATTTTTTGAAAAGTTTCATTTTTTGAGGAATATCACGCTTTATTGATCAAGGATAATAAAAAATGCCTCCGGTATACAATCAGGGGTTTCATGAAAAATAGAGGACTCAGAAGATCAGTTAGTTGGCTAACCTAATTATGCTTTATACAATGCCATAGAAAAGAAATCTATTACTTGACTCAGCTAAGCAGTTGGTATGCCTAGAAAAGTTATGCCCTTCGCCATACCCTAATCTTCCAAGATATCCATGCACTTACATTATTCCAAAAACCTTATTCATGTGTTGTTGTTTCTCCATGACACCGCATGTTCATGGATGTTGCTAAATACTCCCTTCGTTTCTACATATAAGTCTTTTTTAGAGATATCACTATGGACTATATATGGATGTATGTAGACATAGTTTAGAATGTAGATTCGCTCATTTTGCTCCGTATGTATTCTCCTATTGAAATCTCTAAAAATACTTATATTTAGGAACGGAGGGAATAGTAAATTTTGCATGAACTGCGAATGTGTTTTGCACATACAATTCTAACTAAACTTGAATACACTATTTTTTTCTCCCATTGCAACGCACGGGCATTGTGCTAGTTACTACCTATGTACATTAGACAACTTCATATCTTTCACTATTTCATGATTATTTTGTGCTAGATTAATTATACATATACTATACTAGCATTAAAAAATATTTCAACACTATTATTCATTTTTTGCAAATGACTATTATTCATATTTGGTTGCATGTCATCTCTTAGAATTGTTTATATATTGAGAAACAATTATTCATAAGGTGAGAAGCCATTATTTGTATCTAGTTTCTCGCTCATGATTGTAATTGTGATTCTGCTATTTTATTTTCTAAACGCATACTTTCTGTGGCCTATAATGTATATTGTGTTGGTCAAATTGATGATCTGGGAACACATGAACGCCCCATGCACCCGTCTAGAGGGAGTAGTTATCTTTTTCTCTTTCATTTGTTAATTCAAGGATTCCCTTTAATTTGGGAATGTTAGATCCTTTTTTGCCAAATACATCAACCTAACTACTCCATTGAATAACTTACGATGTGTTGGTATTCATCGTTATAAATAACATCGAACCTTGTTCAGCACAAAATCTATATCAATATGTGTTGTGTTCTTTTTGAGAGAAGTGAACTCCAAAAACCGTCCTCATTCCGTACAATGAAAATTCTGAGGATGAAAGTACAAACTTTATACGACAGTTTGACAAAGTCTGAAAAAGTGGGCATATTTTGAGCCGGATGGAAACATAGGAAGATTTGGAGCAGGGTTATGACGTAGCAGACTGCTCTCACAATAACCAAATCGAGCTTAAGTGGAAGGTGATGTGGAGCATCCTACGAACATCATAATGTCAAGAGTCTGTTTGGCAAGTGACACGTGCAACATCTACTTAACATACATAAAGGTGAATCATCTCCTTTACACGTGTTCACTTGACCCCTTTGAGGATGGAACGCGTAGGTGTTATCGGAGCTTCATGGATGACGAGGAGGAGTGCAAGCGCAAAGGAGTAACTACACCATCCACGAAGGAAGCTTGGAAGCGGAGACGGAAGAAGACGGTGCCGCTGAAGCTATAGTGGCCAGACATCTGGTGCCTGCACAGACAAAAATGGCAGCACCAACTAGCAACCGAAGAGCATCAGAGGCCAGACATCCGGCACCACATCGACCACCCGGATATCCGTACAGTCCGTGAAAATCCAGCCAAAAGAGTCCAGAACCGAGACCCCGCTCGGTCGAACATCTGCCCCATCTTGGTCATCTGGCGCCTCACGTGAGGCTGGACATCCGGCCCCCAGCCGGACATCCTGTGCCTATCTGTACGCAATGTCGGGCCCAAGGCCCATGTATCTCCATCTTACATATCCCTTCGTGGACTAGCCTACAAATACTCCTCCCCCTCCTCATTTCTAGGGTTAGCTAAGAATAGATCTCATATCATAGAGCTTAGCTCATGTATCTCCCCATGTGGGACTCCGCTTGAGAGAGAGAGAGAGAGAGAGAGAGAGAGAGGACTCCATTCGAGCTCAAGGCCTCCATTGGCGAAGATCCTTAGTGTTGTAGGGTGAAACCCTAGGAGAGATCTTTTCACACTTGGAGGGGGAAAAAGGGATGAACTCACAAGAACACAAGGGTAAAATCACTCAAACAATCCCAATTACACATCCAATAGAGTAGCGCAGAAGAGATCCATAAGAAATACAAGAACAATCCAAGGAAAAAAGCACTAGGGCAAAGTTCTTCCCACTCCAAAGGAGGTGAGGTCTTGGTGATGATCTTCTCCAAGAGGAGGCCATGATAATCGACTAGGATTCTTCCCTAGAGGGGTCATGATCTCCAAGAGGAGGGGAAGATGAGCAAAGCTCTCTCAATGTCTATCCAATACTTTGCTAACCCTAATTTCGAGCTAGGAGATGACTATTTATAGACTAAGGGAAGTTTGGGGGAAAAATGGGGGTACATGGGTCATTGGACCCTAAGTGCGCAGGCACAGCCGGACATGTCTGGGCACCCAGGGTCATCGGGCAGTTGAAGACCGGGCACCCGGGGTTGAGGGCCAAGCACACGGGGTGGCGCCTGGGAGGGGGCCCGGCACCCGGGGGTGAAAGCCCGGGCATCCGGGGTGGACCGAGGGGCCAAGCCCTTTGGGGCAGAGGGTCGGGCACCCGGGGCGTAGGAGGCCGGGCACCCGGGATGGTCCGAGGCCTCCAGTGTTTTGCATCTTGGGGTCCCTCTTCCTCTTCCTTCTCCCTTCTTGGATGGTGTAGATGTTCTCTTGCGCTTGAACTCCTCCTCCTCGTCAATGAAGCTCCGGTAATACCCATGCATGCACATGAGAGGGATGTCAAGTAGTATACCATCCTCGAAGGGGCCAAGTGAACACGTGTAAAGGAGATGATTAACCTTTATCTATGTGAAGTAGATGTCGCACGTGTCACTTGCCGAACGGACTCTTGACATGGTGATGTCCGTAGGATGCTATGCATCATCCCCTCCCCCTTGGGAAAGATCCGACCTAGGATCGAAAACCAAACCACCATGGGAAAGAGATGGCTTCGCCGTGTAGAAGTGAACGTTCACCAAGTACTCATAGTCTTCAAGCGAGAAATGGGCACTCTCCAATGTCGCACCATCTATTCATTCTCTCAAAAGGAGCAAGATGAACAAACACTTGGAAAAACAAATGTGGTTAGCGTTAGTGCAAAACCAAGCATTCAAGTGCTGATTCACTGAACAAGTGTTGTCATCATGCATATCATATGGTGTGACAAAAGGTTGTGGCATGTCATGTAAGCATATGGATTTGGCATAATGAAGGGCATCATGGAAAGAAGCATGTAATTGGGAGGCAGAGATGCTAATATGTGTGACATGAGAGTAAGCATCTACCTCATGGTCATAGCAAGCATGCATTAAGTGCTCAACAAATGGTCTATGGTATGCATAGGTATTATTCACAACACCAAAGAAGATGAGATGTCTAAACACATGAGGCATCAACTATATGAAATGTGTAATGTGCAAGCCAAAGTGTAAGACAATCGAAGCATAATGTTGATCGCGTGTGGTGAAAATATTGTGGCACTCAACGCAAATGAAATAGCAATTGTGCAACATGTGTGAGGAAATCAAGTCATACAAGCTAGTAGTGCGAAGATGCAACATACTAGAGGTAATCACGACAATCATGCCATGTTGGCAAACAGTTAGCATATGCAATGCGCATGACATATCGCAAGCATGAAAACAAGATATGGGCAAAGTATGCGCAATATCATGGGGCACACATAGAACATGGCAATAGCAACAAGGATCTCCATCAAGCATGCAAATACACATAGTAGTAGTAGAATGGTGAATCATATGTAAGTGCAAGCAAGGGTCACAATTGCATGGAAAAATCATGGAAAGAGTCATATCATGCAAGGTGAACACAGTAAAATGGGCATAAGGAGACAAGTGGTATATAACCCATAGCCGTGTGAGAGCCAAGTAAAAGTAATGCACGAAGTCCTTGCGCGAAGGTAACGGTGGTAAGGATAATCCACGGGATCCCAAATCATCATTGCTCTCAAGAGCTCATTTTGTCAACTCATAGGATTGTGAAGTTGACAAGTATTCTTGAATACCTACACAAAACAAAGGCAAAGGAAAAATTGTGTGGGCATGGTATATGTACACATCATCCATTATGATGCGCACGTGCATGTGTTGGTTAGCACAAAATATCCAATTCTCAAATAAATGAGTTGCGTGATATAGAAATTTGTCATCCATCATGAAAGGTTTTTTTATTGTGTATGGCATAATGGAGACTCAAATTGTGTAATGCATCACTAGGAATATCTAGAGCATTGTCATGAATGGTATGCATATGGTGCTCTAATACCAAGGTGTTGTAGGGTGGAACCTTAATGGAGATCTTTTCACACTTGGAGGGGGGAAAAGGGATGAACTCACAAGAACACAAGGGGAAAATCACTCAAACAAACCCAATTACACATCCACTAGAGTAGCACACATGAGATCCAAGGAAAATAGCACTAGGGTAAAGTTCTTCCCACTCCAAAGGAGGTGAGGTCTTGATGATAGTCTTCTCCAAGAGGAGGACTTGAAATCCACAAGGGGATCTACTCCTTGGATGTTTTGATCTCCAAGAGGAGGGGAAGATGAGCAAAGCTCTCTCATTGTCTATCCAATACTTTGTTAACCCTAGAAAGTAGCTAGATATGAAGTACTTATAGGCTAGGGACGAATTGGGGGAAAACGAGGTTACAAGGGTCATTTCGCCCTAAGTGCGCGCAGGCACAGCCGGACATGTCCGGGGACCCGGGGTAAAGATGCCGGGCACCCGGGGTGGTCCGAGGCCTTCGGTGTTTTGCGTCTTGGGGTTCCTCTTCCTCCTCCTTCTCCCTTCTTGGATGGTGTAGGTATTCTCTTGCGCTTGCACTCCTCCTCGTCGTCAATGAAGCTCTGGTAATACCCATGCATGCACACGAGAGGGATGTAAGGTAGTATACCATCCTCGAAGGGGTCAAGTGAACATCTGTAAAGGAGACGATTAACCTTTATGTATGTGAAGTAGATGTCGCACGTGTCACTATCCGAACGGACTCTTGACATGGTGATGTCCGTAGGATGCTCTGCATCATCCCCTCCCCCTTGGGAAAGATCTGACCTCGGATCGAAAACCAAATCACCATGGGAAAGAGATGGCTTCGCCGTGTAGAAGTGAATGTTCACCAAGTACTCATAGTCTTCAAGCAAGAAATGGGCACTCTCCAATGTCGCACCGTCTAGTGATTCCTTCAAAAGGAGCAAGATCAACAAACACTTGGAAAACAAATGTGGTTAGCGTTAGTGCAAAACCAAGCATTCAAGTGGTGATTCAGTGAACAAGTGTTGTCATCATGCATATCATATGGTGTGACAAAAGGTTGTGGCATGTCATGTAAGCATATGGATTTGGCACAATCAAGGGCATCATGGAAAGAAGCATGTAATTGGGAGGTAGAGATGCTAATATGTGTGACAAGGGAGTAAGCATCTAGCTCATGGTCATAGCAAGCATGCATTAAGTGCTCAACAAATGGTCTATGGTATGCATAGGTATTATTCACAACACCAAGGAAGATGAGATGTCTAAACACATGAGGCATCAAGTATATGAAATGTGTAATGTGCAAGCCAAAATGTAAGACAATCCAAGCATAATGTTGATCGGGTGTGGTGAAAATATTGTGTCACTCAACGCAAATGAAATAGCAATTGTGCAACATGTGTGAGGAAATCAAGTCATACAAGCAAGTAGTGCGAAGATTCAACATACTAGAGGTAATCACGACAATCATGCCATGTTGGCAAACAGTTAGCATATGCAATGCGCATGACATATCGCAAGCATGAAAACAAGATATGGGCAAAGTATGCGCAATATCATGGGGCACACATAGAACATGGAAATAGCAACAAGGATCTCCATCAAGCATGCAAATACACATAGTAGTAGTAGAATGGTGAATCATATGTAAGTGCAAGCAAGGGTCACAATTGCATGGAAAAATCATGGAAAGAGTCATATCATGCAAGGTGAACACAGTAAAATGGGCATAAGGAGACAAGTGGTATATAACCCATAGCCATGTGAGAGCCAAGTAAAAGTAATGCACGAAGTCCTTGCGCGAAGGTAACGGTGGTAAGGATAATCCACGGGATCCCAAATCATCATTGCTCTCAAGAGCTCATTTTGTCAACTAATAGGATTGTGAGGTTGACAAGTATTCTTGAATACCTACACAAAACAAAGGCAAAGGAAAAATTGTGTGGGCATGGTATATGTACACATCATCCATTATGATGCGCACGTGCATGTGTTGGTTAGCACAAAATATCCAATTCTCAAATAAATGAGTTGCGTGATATAGAAATATGTCATCCATCATGAAAGGTTTTTTTATTGTGTATGACATAATGGAGACTCAAATTGTGTAATGCATCACTAGGAATATCTAGAGCATTGTCATGAATGGTGGGCATATGGTGCTCTGATACCAAGGTGTTGTAGGGTGGAACCTTAATGGAGATCTTTTCACACTTGGAGGGGGGAAAAGGGATGAACTCACAAGAACACAAGGGGAAAATCACTCAAACAAACCCAATTACACATCCACTAGAGTAGCACACATGAGATCCAAGGAAAATAGCACTAGGGTAAAGTTCTTCCCACTCCAAAGGAGGTGAGGTCTTGATGATAGTCTTCTCCAAGAGGAGGACTTGAAATCCACAAGGGGATCTACTCCTTGGATGTTTTGATCTCCAAGAGGAGGGGAAGATGAGCAAAGCTCTCTCAATGTCTATCCAATACTTTGCTAACCCTAGAAAGTAGCTAGATATGAAGTACTTATAGGCTAGGGACGAATTGGGGGAAACGAGGTTACAAGGGTCATTTCGCCCTAAGTGCGCGCAGGCACAGCCGGACATGTCCAGGGACCCGGGGTAAAGATGCCGGGCACCCGGGGTGGTCCGAGGCCTTCGGTGTTTTGCGTCTTGGGGTTCCTCTTCCTCCTCCTTCTCCCTTCTTGGATGGTGTAGGTATTCTCTTGCGCTTGCACTCCTCCTCGTCATCAATGAAGCTCTGGTAATACCCATGCATGCACACGAGAGGGATGTAAGGTAGTATACCATCCTCGAAGGGGTCAAGTGAACATCTGTAAAGGAGACGATTAACCTTTATGTATGTGAAGTAGATGTCGCACGTGTCACTATCCGAACGGACTCTTGACATGGTGATGTCCGTAGGATGCTCTGCATCATCCCCTCCCCCTTGGGAAAGATCCGACCTCGGATCGAATACCAAATCACCATGGGAAAGAGATGGCTTCGCCGTGTAGAAGTGAATGTTCACCAAGTACTCATAGTCTTCAAGCAAGAAATGGGCACTCTCCAATGTCGCACCGTCTAGTGATTCCTTCAAAAGGAGCAAGATTAACAAACACTTGGAAAACAAATGTGGTTAGCGTTAGTGCAAAACCAAGCATTCAAGTGGTGATTCAGTGAACAAGTGTTGTCATCATGCATATCATATGGTGTGACAAAAGGTTGTGGCATGTCATGTAAGCATATGGATTTGGCACAATCAAGGGCATCATGCAAAGAAGCATGTAATTGGGAGGTAGAGATGCTAATATGTGTGAAAAGAGAGTAAGCATCTAGCTCATGGTCATAGCAAGCGTGCATTAAGTGCTCAACATATGGTCTATGGTATGCATAGGTATTATTCACAACACCAAGGAAGATGAGATGTCTAAACACATGAGGCATCAAGTATATGAAATGTGTAATGTGCAAGCCAAAATGTAAGACAATCCAAGCATAATGTTGATAGGGTGTGGTGAAAATAATGTGGCACTCAACGCAAATGAAATAGCAATTGTGCAACATGTGTGAGGAAATCAAGTCATACAAGCAAGTAGTGCAAAGATTCAACATACTAGAGGTAATCACGACAATCATGCCATGTTGGCAAACAGTTAGCATATGCAATGCGCATGACATATCGCAAGCATGAAAACAAGATATGGGCAAAGTATGCGCAATATCATGGGGCACACATAGAACACGGCAATAGCAACAAGGATCTCCATCAAGCATGCAAATACACATAGTAGTAGTAGAATGGTGAATCATATGTACGTGCAAGCAAGGGTCACAATTGCATGGAAAAATCATGGAAAGAGTCATATCATGCAAGGTGAACATAGTAAAATGGGCATAAGGAGACAAGTGGTACATAACCCATAGCCGTGTGAGAGCCAAGTAAAAGTAATGCACGAAGTCCTTGCGCGAAGGTAACGATGGTAAGGATAATCCACGGGATCCCAAATCATCATTGCTCTCAAGAGCTCATTTTGTCAACTCATAGGATTGTGAGGTTGACAAGTATTCTTGAATACCTACACAAAACAAAGGCAAAGGAAAAATTGTGTGGGCATGGTATATGTACACATCATCCATTATGATGCGCACGTGCATGTGTTGGTTAGCACAAAATATCCAATTCTCAAATAAATGAGTTGCGTGATATAGAAATATGTCATCCATCATGAAAGGTTTTTTTATTGTGTATGGCATAATGGAGACTCAAATTGTGTAATGCATCACTAGGAATATCTAGAGCATTGTCATGAATGGTAAGCATATGGTGCTCTGATACCAAGGTGTTGTAGGGTGGAACCTTAACGGAGATCTTTTCACACTTGGTGGGGTGGAAAGGGATGAACTCACAAGAACACAAGGGGAAAATCACTCAAACAAACCCAATTACACATCCACTAGAGTAGCACACATGAGATCCAAGGAAAATAGCACTAGGGTAAAGTTCTTCCCACTCCAAAGGAGGTGAGGTCTTGATGATAGTCTTCTCCAAGAGGAGGACTTGAAATCCACAAGGGGATCTACTCCTTGGATGTTTTGATCTCCAAGAGGAGGGGAAGATGAGCAAAGCTCTCTCAATGTCTATCCAATACTTTGCTAACCCTATAAAGTAGCTAGATATGAAGTACTTATAGGCTAGGGACGAATTGGGGGAAAACGAGGTTACAAGGGTCATTTCGCACTAAGTGTGCGCAGGCACAGCCGGACATGTCCGGGGACCCGGGGTAAAGATGTCGGGCACCCGGGGTGGTCCGAGGCCTTCGGTGTTTTGCGTCTTGGGGTTCCTCTTCCTCCTCCTTCTCCCTTCTTGGATGGTGTAGGTATTCTCTTGCGCTTGCACTCCTCCTCGTCGTCAATGAAGCTCTGGTAATACCCATGCATGCACACGAGAGGGATGTCAGGTAGTATACCATCCTCGAAGGGGTCAAGTGAACATCTGTAAAGGAGATGATTAACCTTTATGTATGTGAAGTAGATATCGCACGTGTCACTATCCGAACAGACTCTTGACATGGTGATGTCCGTAGGATGCTCTGCATCATCCCCTCCCCCTTGGGAAAGATCCGACCTCGGATCAAAACCAAATCACCATGGGAAAGAGATGGCTTCGCCGTGTAGAAGTGAACGTTCACCAAGTACTCATAGTCTTCAAGCAAGAAATGGGCACTCTCCAATGTCGCACCGTCTAGCGATTCCTTGAAAAGGAGCAAGATCAACAAACACTTGGAAAACAAATGTGGTTAGCGCTAGTGCAAAACCAAGCATTCAAGTGGTGATTCAGCGAACAAGTGTTGTCATCATGCATATCATATGGTGTGACAAAAGGTTGTGGCATGTCATGTAAGCATATGGATTTGGCACAATCAAGGGCATCATGGAAAGAAGCATGTAATTGGGAGGCAGAGATGCTAATATGTGTGACAAGAGAGTAAGCATCTAGCTCATGGTCATAGCAAGCGTGCATTAAGTGCTCAACAAATGGTCTATGGTATGCATAGGTATTATTCACAACACCAAGGAAGATGAGATGTCTAAACACATGAGGCATCAAGTATATGAAATGTGTAATGTGCAAGCCAAAATGTAAGACAATCCAAGCATAATGTTGATCGGGTGTGGTGAAAATATTGTGGCACTCAACGCAAATGAAATAGCAATTGTGCAACATGTGTGAGGAAATCAAGTCATACAAGCTAGTAGTGCGAAGATGCAACATACTAGAGGTAATCACGACAATCATGCCATGTTGGCAAACAGTTAGCATATGCAATGCGCATGACATATCGCAAGCATGAAAACAAGATATGGGCAAAGTATGCGCAATATCATGGGGCACACATAGAACATGGCAATAGCAACAAGGATCTCCATCAAGCATGCAAATACACATAGTAGTAGTAGAATGGTGAATCATATGTAAGTGCAAGCAAGGGTCACAATTGCATGGAAAAATCATGGAAAGAGTCATATCATGCAAGGTGAACACAGTAAAATGGGCATAAGGAGACAAGTGGTATATAACCCATAGCCGTGTGAGAGCCAAGTAAAAGTAATGCACGAAGTCCTTGCGCGAAGGTAACGGTGGTAAGGATAATCCACGGGATCCCAAATCATCATTGCTCTCAAGAGCTCATTTTGTCAACTCATAGGATTGTGAGGTTGACAAGTATTCTTGAATACCTACACAAAACAAAGGCAAAGGAAAAATTGTGTGGGCATGGTATATGTACACATCATCCATTATGATGCGCACGTGCATGTGTTGGTTAGCACAAAATATCCAATTCTCAAATAAATGAGTTGCGTGATATAGAAATATGTCATCCATCATGAAAGGTTTTTTTATTGTGTATGGCATAATGGAGACTCAAATTGTGTAATGCATCACTAGGAATATCTAGAGCATTGTCATGAATGGTATGCATATGGTGCACATAAGGGATGGAATCATGCGAACTACATTCATGTTCATGGCATGGTATATAGGGTATATAGGATGAATTGCACAAATTTTGCAAAGGTAGTTTAGCAAAATCATCGCAAGAGAAGCAAAATCCAGTAACCATCATCTCGTCATCTAGGCCATAAGTGCAAATGGGATTTATTTTTATGGGGCATGCATAGTTACTATGTTGAGATTGTAATGATGCAATATGGGAGATCTCACTCATAGCATATGTCAAGTTTAATGGGTTGTCAAACATGACGTGACCGATAGAATTTTCACAAGATATCCTATGGAGCATAGCATCACAACTAGGCAATTCAACATGCTCATCATCATATTCATCATTAATGGGTGGCACATATAAGCATGTAGAAGACATAGTACGTTGTGAATCCATAAGGTGATCATCATCATGCAAGCAATCGATGTCAAGATTGATGAGGACATCCCAGGTTCACCTCGTTTATCATCTTCTCCTCGTGATAAATCTCAGCCATCAAATGAAGCTTCTACAAAGAAGACCTATTTTGGTCCCATGACAAGGAGCCGTGCCAAACAAATAGAACAAGAGGTGAACGCACTCCTAGCTGATCATAATTTAACTATACATGAGAACTTTATACTACCTAAATCTTGTGTGCTGATTTTACTCAGGTACAATGTTGAGGACAACCAACAACTTTCAGCACATGAAGAAACATGTTCAGCTCATGAAGAAACAAGTTCTGAAGCCCATACAACAAGTTTGAAGAGAACAAGTTTCAACTCTGATGTAAACCATGTTTTGGTGACAAGGGCAACTCGTTGCACCTCAAGGAAGAATAGCAAGCCATCTCAACACTCCATTGTTGCATGCACAGTTCCAGAATTTGTCCCAGAACTTGCTGCATCATGCAACACAAATATATGAGGTTCTAGCACGTGTGAGAGTACAAATTGGACAGCATTTGAAGTCTACTTTCAAGAAAATCAAACGGTGCAACATTTGGAGTTCTGAGTCAAAGGATATGAGAGTTCCAATGCAAGTTGTCCAAAGCATTAATTGTTGCACGAGGCTCCATGTGTTTGCTCCCTTGACCAGCTGGTTACCATGAATTTGAGCCTCTCTTTTGGACTGGTTTCACACCTAATCTAGGAGGGCTGTTCCTAGTATAAGTACCCCTTCCCCCACTTCAGCCTCAACTCTTTGGCAATTTGATTTCAGCATAGGTTAGCTAAGTGCAACCAGAATCATGTTTGAGAGTTCACTTCCTCCTTAGCTCTTGTAATCTTGCCTTGTGAGAGGGTAAACTCACTTTGTGATTTTACAATAGTAGCCGTTGAGGCGGCGACCAGTTTGTGCTTCCAACTTCGTGTGTGGTTGCGTGGATTGGAAACTAAGAGTGTGGTTGGGCGAATACTTGTTGCTGGTCTTTGCATTTGCAATAGTTAGCTTCGGTCTCGTCCGGTTGCACTAGTTATCCTTTACTCGACAGCGTTGTTGGTTGGGATCGAGGGTTTCCTTCGTACCCTTCAGGTGGCGTTGATTCAAATCATAGAGCAGATCCTCCATGAAGATTGGGCAACCCCATATCATCTTGGCATCAGAGCTTCGGTTGACATGGTAGGATCTTGTATCCCTAGTTTAGTTCTTGTTCTTGTTCATCCTAAAGTCCAGAAAATAGCCCCACAAAAAAAATACCTTTAGCTAGCCCTTTGCAGCCTTTAATCTGTTATTTGGTGAGTTTTATCAAGTTCTTGTCCACTAGATCTTTGTTTTTAGTTGCTGAGTTTCCCCCATCCAATCTTGTGTGTTTGTGTTCATTTTCGTGCACAGATTTCAGATCTGCATGCTCCACCAAATCTTGTGTATCTTTGCCATCCGGAGTCCGTTTTAGGTGTTTTTGTGCATTTTGGAAAGCCCACACCGTGTGCTCTCCATTTATCATTGTTAGATCTGGTTTCCACCGTGTTTTCCATCCAGAAAAATCAGATCAGTTCGTGTGTGTTTGCTGCCAAAGTTCAACTGCAGGTTCTTGTTGTTTGAGCTCATCCATTGTAATTTTCGTGATTTCACCAAGGTGGGTGTTCAGTTCCAAGTCCCTTGTTGAAACTTTGTCAAAAAAAAGAGGCAAAAAAGAGAGAGAGAAAAATCTACCCAAAGAAAGAAAGTGTGTGCAAGAACCAAAAGAGAGAAATTTGGGATTGTTCTTCACTTATATCTTGAGAAATCCCTATTTGTGTTGTGAGCTGAAACATGTCAAGTGTGCAAAGTCTCCAATCCTTGCTTCCTAGCAAATCTAATTCCTTTGTGTGAGTTGCATGTACTTCACTTATATCTCATTCAGCAACTAAGGCATTAGAATCTTGTGTGGATGATTATTTGGTTCAACAATATCTCAGATTGCAGATTAGTACATCTTTGCTACATATATACCCCACCCAAGATCCACCAAACAGCCCCGCATGTGCAACCCTAGACTTGTATTCGCATGATTATCACTTTTCGTATACCAACCACCGGCACCACGGTTGAGCATGATTTTGCTCTCACTTGGAAGTTACATGAGCTTCGGTTGGTAAGTGAGGTGAGCTTGAGTTGTTTCCACATATATGCTTCTAGTACTATATGGATTTTGGAGAACTAACCATGGTAGGTGAAGAAAATGAGTATGAAGTTGAAGGAAATGGGCACCTCAATCAGCCCGTCACACGGTTTCACTTCAATGCATTACATGATCATCTACGCCGAGAGTTCAGAAACAGCCTTGATCCAATTGAAGAGAAGCAAGAGAAGTTGTCAAGAGATTTGCAGCAACTTATGGGTAATGTTAATGAGCAGCAAACTCAGAACATGGCAGCCATGAGGGATGGTATTGTTGCTGATATTGTGCGAGAGCTTCGTCAGAACCGAGAAGATGCAAGTGTCCATGGTGAAGAACAAAATGCAACCGATGGGGAGGGTGCTGGCTCCAATGCACAAGCTAGAAGAAAACGTGCTCCTACTCCCCATGCCATGAGACCTCCTGGTCCCAGACGTGGAAATGCTCATGGTAATGGACGTGGTCATCATGAAGCTACTGCTGGTCGTGGTCTTAGAGGAGGCCACCGGAGAGCAAATCTGCACCATGAAGGTAGTGGAGATGAGTTTGATGAAGATGAAGATGGCATGCACCAGAATGATAGATTTCATCATCGTAGAAACTATGGTCATGGACGGCAGGAAGAGGAAAGGTTTGGAAAGCTAAAATTTACGATGCCCAAGTTTGATGGTGGATCTGATCCAGAAAGTTATCTCACATGGGAATTGAAGGTTGACAAGATTTTTTGCATGCACAACTACTCTGAAGAGAAGAAATTAGCAATGGCCTCACTTGAGTTTGAAGACTATGCTCTAATCTGGTGGGAGCAAGTTCAGATTCAGCGAGAAGAGGAAGGAGAGTCTGCTGTTGCTACATGGATAGAAATGAAAAGAGAGATGAGGGCAAGATTTGTCCCAAGGCACTATAGGCGTGATATATTTGATAAGCTCCAGAATTTGAGGCAAGGAAAGTTATCAGTTGAGGAGTATCATAAGGAGATGGAGAAGGCAATGATAAGAGCCAACATACATGAAGATGAGGAGCAGTCCATGGCAAGGTTCCTCTATGGGATGAATCCTAATGTCAAACGAGTGGTTGATCTGCAGCCATATCGTAATGTGGTAGAGCTTGTACATCTTGCTTCTAAGGCTGAACGTCAATTGCAAGAAGACTCGAAGCAAAACAGAACTACCTCCTTCACAGCTCGAGCTACATTAAGTGGTAGTAAGTTTGTACCTCAATTCAATGTTGTACGATGTATCATGACTAATTCTGGTGGTGGAAATCAGCCCCAAGCACGAGCAGCCATGAGCAGAAATGATGCATCAAATTCGAAGGAGAAGAGGAAATTTACAGCCCCTAGTTCATCCTCCATTGGCTCCACGGGGAGAACTAGTGAGATAGAGTGCTTTACAAGTAAGGGACCTGGCCACATGAAGAAAGATTGTCCCAACAAGCGTACCATGCTGATCACTGAGAATGGAGAATATGAGTCTTGTAGTGAACCTGAAGAAGAAACTGAAGATGGTCATGGTTCAGGTGGTGATGAGCATACCTATTGTGATTATGAGCAAGGTGCCTCTCTTGTTGTCACTAAAGTTTTGAGTGTGCAGATTAAAGAAGCTGAGAATGGACAACGGCACAATCTGTTTCAAACAAGAGCCAAAGTGCAAGACAAGGTATGCAAAGTAATTGTTGATGGTGGGAGCTGTCACAATCTTGCTAGTAAAGAAATGTGTCATAAGCTTGGGCTGAAGCTGCTGCAACACTCCCACCCATATCATATATGATGGTTGAGTGAATGTGGAGAGATTAAGGTCACACACATGGTACAGGTGCAATTCAAGATTGGAGATTATAATGACACCGTTGAGTGTGATGTGGTGCCCATGAAAGTGTGTCACTTGCTATTGGGCAGACCGTGGCAATATGATCATTCAGCTCAACATTGTGGCAGAACCAATCAATACACCAGGAAGTGGAGAGGAAAATACTTGGTGTTAAGACCCATGACACCCCAACAAATCATGGCTGAGCACTTGCAAAAAGTTTCTGAAGTAAAATTAGTGAGTAAGAAAGAGGGAGAGAAAAAGAGTGAGAGAGAGATCCACAAATCGGTGAGTGAGCGCCACAAGCCAAATCTGAGAGAAAATAACAAAAGAGAGGGAGAGAACTTAGTATTGTTAGCCACCAAATCGGAAATGAGAGATGTGAGGCTCAACCCAAATCAAGTGGTCGTTGTACTTGTGTACAAAGAAGCTTTGCTTTCAGCTAACGACTTAACATGTCTCCCTAGTGTTGTTTGTGATGTCTTGCAGGATATCGAGGATGTTTTTCCGGAGGAAGTACCCGCTGGTCTACCTCCATTGTGTGGCATAGAACATCAAATTGACCTCATTCCAGGAGCATCACTTCCGAATCGACCTCCCTATCGCACCAATCCCAAAGAAACAAAGGAGATACAAAGGCAGGTACAAGAACTTTTAGATAAAGGTTATGCGCGTGAAAGTTTAAGTCCTTGTGATGTACCTGTGATTTTGGTGCCCAAGAAAGATGCAACATGGCATTTGGTTATGGATTGTAGGCCTATCAATATTATAACTATTAGGTATCACCATCCTATTCCTAGGTTAGATGATATGCTTGATGAATTGAGTGGCTCTATTGTTTTCTCTAAAATTGATTTAAGGAGTGGGTACCATCAGATTAGGGTGAAAGAAGGAGATGAATGGAAAACTGCTTTCAAAACAAAATTTGGATTGTATGAGTGGTTAGTCATGCCTTTTGGGTTAACTAATGCACCAAGTACATTTATGAGATTGATGAACCATGTTTTGAGGGCTTACATAGGCAAATTTGTTGTTGTGTACTTTGATGACACCCTAATCTATAGCAGAACCATTGAGAAACATATTGAACATCTAAAACAAGTGATGAATGTGCTAAGGACAGAAAAACTATATGCTAACGTTGAGAAGTGCTCCTTTTGCACAAACAAGGTTGCTTTTCTTGGCTATGTTGTTTCAGGACAGGGAATTAAAGTGGATGAATCTAAGGTGGAAGCAATCAAGAATTGGCCAACTCCAGTGAATGTAAGCCAAGAGAGAAGTTTTCATGGCCTTGCTGGTTTCTATCGGAGGTTTGTGAAAGATTTTAGTACAATTGCTGCACCTTTGAATGAATTGACAAAGAAAGGAATTGATTTTAAATGGGGTGCACCACAAGAAGAAGCATTTCTTGAGCTTAAGAAACAATTAACTGAAGCACCTTTGCTGATTCTACCTGATTTCACTAAAACCTTTGAGATAGAATGTGATGCTAGTGGAATAGGTATTGGAGGTGTGTTAATGCAAGAACGAAAACCAATAGCATATTTTAGTGAGAAGCTGAGTGGTGCACAACTGAATTATTCTATTTATGATAAAGACTTGTATGCTTTGGTTAGAGTGATTGAAACTTGGCAACACTACTTATGACCTAAAGAGTTTATTGTACATTCTGATCATGAGGCTTTGAAACATTTGAAAGGCCAAGCTAAACTGAATCGTAGGCATGCAAAATGGGTAGAATTCATTGAAACTTTCCCATATCTTGTGAAGTATAAGAAAGGAAAGGAAAAAATGGTTGCTGATGCTTTGTCCCGTAGGCATGTTCTTTTGACACAATTAGATGTGAAGGTACCAGGACTTGAGAGCTTAAAAGAACTGTATTGCACTGATCATATATTTTCAGAACCATATGCAAAATGTAAAGATGGGAAAGGATGGGATAAATACCATGTGCATGATGGGTTCCTTTTTAGGGCTAACAAGTTGTGTGTTCCAGATTCGTCGGTTAGGCCCTTGTTATTGCAGGAATCACATGCAGGAGGATTAATGGGACACTTTGGTCATGAGAAGACTTATGAGCTGTTGGCTGATCACTTTTATTGGCCAAAGATGAGGAAGGACGTTGAGAGATTTGTGCAGTGATGCATCACATGCCACAAAGCTAAGTCTAAACTGAACCCCCATGGTTTATATACTCCCCAACCTGTTCCAAATGCTCCTTGGGAAGATATTAGCATGGATTTTGTTTTAGGACTGCCTAGGACTAAGAGGGGGAGGGATTCAATTTTTGTTCTGGTTGATAGGTTCTAAAAAATGGCACACTTCATTCCGTGCCACAAGAACGACGATGATTCACATGTTGCTGATTTATTTTTCAGGGAAGTTGTTCGCTTGCATGGAATGCCAGGGACTGTTTCAGATCGAGATGTGAAGTTCATGAGCTACTTTTGGAAAACATTATGGGCAAAGTTGGGAACCAAGCTGCTGTTTTCAACAACATGTCACCCACAAACTGATGGGCAAACAGAGGTGGCGAACCGCACCCTCTCAGCCTTGCTGCGGACAATGATCAAGAAGAATTTGAAGGAGTGGGAAGAGTGTTTGCCGCACGTGGAGTTTTCTTACAACAGAGCAGTCCACTCTACCACAAGCATGTGCCCATTTGAGGTGGTATATGGATTCAAACCACTTGCACCAATTGACTTGCTACCACTTCCATTGCAAGAGAGATGTAACATGGAGGCTTCAAAGCGTGCTGCATATGTGAAGAAGATTCACGAGAAGACCAGAGAAGAGATAGAAATGAAGTCCAAGTATTATGCAGCTAAGGCAAACAAAAATTGCAAGAAAGTGACTTTTGAGCCCGGAGATCTGGTATGGATACATTTGCGCAAAGATCGTTTTCCTGAGAAGCGCAAATCCAACCTAATGCCTCGAGGAGATGGACCATTCAAAGTCTTGGCCAGGATTAATGACAATGCTTACAAGATCAAGCTTCCTGAAGACTATGTTGTGAGTCCAACATTCAACGTTGATGATTTGTCTCCATGCTTCGATCAAGAGGGTCAAGAGTCGAGGACGACTCCTTTTGAAGAGGGGGAGGATGATGAGGACATCCTAGGTTCACCTCGTTTATCATCTTCTCCTCGTGATAAATCTCAGCCATCAAATGAAGCTTCTACAAAGAAGACCTATTTAGGTCTCATGACAAGGAGCCGTGCCAAACAAATAGAACAAGAGGTGAACGCACTCCTAGCAGATCATAATTTAACTATACATGATAACTTTATACTACCTAAATCTTGTGTGCTGATTTTACTCATGTATAATGTTGAGGACAACCAACAACTTTCAGCACATGAAGAAACATGTTCAGCTCATTAAGAAACAAGTTCTGAAGCCCATACAACAAGTTTGAAGAGAACAAGTTTCAACTCTGATGTAAACCATGTTTTGGTGACAAGGGCAACTCGTTGCACCTCAAGGAAGAATAGCAAACCATCTCAACACTCCATTGTTGCATGCACAGTTCCAGAGTTTGTCCCAGAACTTGCTGCATCATGCAACACAAATATATGAGGTTCTAGCATGTGTGAGAGTACAAATTGGATAGTATTTGATGTCTACTTTCAGGAAAATCAAACGGTGCAACATTTGGAGTCCTGAGTCAAAGGATATGAGAGTTCCAATGCAAGTTGTCTAGAGCATTAATTGTTGCGCGAGGCCCATGTGTTTGCTCCCTTGACCAGCTGGTTACCACAAATTTGAGCCTCTCTTTTGACTAGTTTCACACCTAATCTAGGAGGGCTGTTCCTAGTATAAGTACCCCTTCCCCAACTTCAGCCTCAACTCTTTGGCAATTTGGTTTCAGCATAGGTTAGCTAAGTGCAACCAGAATCTTGTTTGAGAGTTCACTTCCTCCTTAGCTCTTGTAATCTTGCCTTGTGAGAGGGGAAACTCACTTTGTGATTTTACAATAGTAGCTGTTGAGGCGGCGACCAGTTCGTGCTTCCAACTTCATGCGTGGTTGCATGGATTGGAAACTAAGAGTGTGGTTGGGCGAATACTTGTTGCTGGTTGTTACATTTGCAATAGTTGGCTTCGGTCTCGTCAGGTCGCACTAGTTATCCTTTACCCGACAGCGTTGTTGGCTGGGATTGAGGGTTTCCTCGTACCCTTCAGGTGGCATTGATTCGCATCATAGAGAAGATCCTTCGTGAAGATTGGGCAACCCCATATCAAAGATAGTCCACTAGTGGGACAAGCGAAGTACCATCACCTATGTTACCTTTAGAGCTCCGCTCATGTGTTGTAGGTGAAGTTGCAAAAATTGACACTTGGTCAATATCTTCATTAACTTGATGGTACCATGTGGGGGTGCAACATCGTCCATCATGGCCATTGGTTTGCCCATTAGGGGTATGGACTCATCAAGGATTGACACTTCATCTTGTTGGACATCTAGCACCAAAGGAAAAACACACTCGGAGTAGAGGGTAAGTCGTTAGAAATCATAGTGGCCTCACGTGCCCTCTCAACTACCTCACTCACTAAGTGTTGTGGCTCACTCACTCCTGGTAGGATGCTCTCACTCATATGGTTGGTGGAGTCACTCAAATGGCTCACAACCTCACATAGGATGTGTGGCATGCTCTCGTGTGTGGGGCTAGTGGTGGTCACACTCATCTTCTCATAGGAAATGCACTCAATGTCATATTTGGTCTAGTCACTCATATCACTCATGGTGGGGTGGCTCTCCTCACATGGCAATTGGGGCATCTCATCATATATAGGTGTTGGAGAGATGTAGGTGCAAATGTCTCCATGCTCAACTTCTGTCGCCACCTTGGTTGAAGGGATAGTCCCATGCTCAACCTCCTCATCCATAACGCCTCCAAAGATGAATGCCGTAGGAAGTGGAAAATCATCACTCTCCTCCGAGACCAAAGAGAA
Source organism: Thinopyrum elongatum (assembly GCA_011799875.1). Taxonomy (NCBI): domain Eukaryota; kingdom Viridiplantae; phylum Streptophyta; class Magnoliopsida; order Poales; family Poaceae; genus Thinopyrum; species Thinopyrum elongatum. Next base: position 263,562,725 of record CM022302.1, read on the forward strand.
AGTCTCATGAGCGGTCTCGTAGCTTGACTCGGAGTATGAATCCCATTGGGACGTCGTCTTCATGTTGTTGAAGAGGTTCACAAAATTGCAAGTAAAGCAAATAGATCAAAGCTGAGGATATCACTTGGAAACACACACACGAAGAGATAAGTGGGATCTGCGCAACCAAGGAATGAGTGGAAAATGTGAGACCACTGAAAATGCTCTTGTTGCACGGATACTAGAGAGACAATAGCTCGATTGCTCAAATGGGCTAGATATGCGTGTGCACCAACCTATGAGAGTAATGTGTCGTCTTCAATCCCAAATATGCTATGTGTGTATGATCCAATATGCAAAATGGCTCAATGCTATTTCTATTGCTTCCGAGCTCTTTTGTATCTCCTCTTTTGCTTAAAAGCTTTTTCTTTCTCTTTTTTTTACTATGCCACAATGCTTGATTTGCGAGCCAAAGTATGACACAATTATGTAAGATATGCACGGGAGAGACTTATGGCACAATGATGATAGCAAGAAGATTTGCACGCTAAAAGTATCTATGCGGAGTAAGCGTATCACTAAGGTGCACAAAGAGCGTGGCCCGGCAATTCTTGACTCGCTAGTCTCGAAGGTAAGGTACGCAATAGGCTCGGGGCGATCAATGCAATGGCAAGGAATATGTACAATGATGTCGTCGAGGTTACCGTCCTTGCTTACGGTTAGTATGAAGATGAAGTGGTCGTTGTCGATGTCAAGACCGGGGCGATGATGACTGGCGGTGATGTCGAAGTCGAACCGTTCCTAAGTAGTCGAAACACCTTACGAAACGGAAAAACCGCAAACTCAAAATCTCAAATGTCAAATGTCAAATGGTGGTAGCAAAAATGCAGTGGAGGTTTCAGAGTTGGCAATGCGGAAGTGGTGGTGGTGGTTGATGAAGGAGCAACCGTCCCTAAGTAGACGAAACACCTTAGGAGTCTCAAGTCAAAACTCAAGCAACCACAAATGCTAAATGGAGCAAAATGGGTTAAGTTGTGGAAAGCTATGGTGGTTTTGCAGATGATATGGTGGAGGGCCTAGGCAAAGATGCCAAAATTCCAAAATTTTGAGGAACTCAAATGATGTTGTTAGTATTTTTGTGGGATGGAGGATGTCAATAGCTACAAAACGAGCTAAAGAACGTGAAAATCGGACTCCGAATGAATTACTTATGGCCAAAATGGTTTTTGAAAGTGGGCTGAAACTGGGGGGTGCGGGCACCCGGGGGTGGGAGGGTGCGGGTGCCCGGGGTGGTCAGGGAGTTGGGCGAAAAAGTGGCCCAGGGGTCCGGGTGCCCGGGGTAAGGGGTGTGGGCGCCTGAGGTGGTCAGGGGGGTTGGGCAAAAACTTGCCTGGGGGTCCGGGTGCCCGGGGTGGTCGATTTGGGCGGAATTTATTTGGAAAATGCGAAATTGGGTGGATTTCGTGGTGGGAAAGGTGGGGATGGTTGGGGAAAGTCTAGATCCACTTGCCAAACAACAAATCCATGGACCAAAACAACAAAATCTCACAAGATCTAACAAATTGCAAGAAAAAATTTTGGGGCTATTTTTGTGGGGATTTTCAAATTGGGACCAAAAACCAATGAAATTATGCTAGCAAATGGGGGGTAGGGACTCCAAGAGGTGAATCAACCTTGCTCATGATACCAAGATGTTGTAGGGTGAAACCCTAGGAGAGATCTTTTCACACTTGGAGGAGGGAAAAGGGATGAACTCATAAGAACACAAGGGGAAAATCACTCAAACAAACCCAATTACACATCCATTACAGTAGCACACAAGAGATCCACAAGAATAAAAGAACAATCCAAGGAAAATAACACTAGGGTAAAGTTCTTCCCACTCCAAAGGAGGTGAGGTCTTGGTGATGATCTCCTCCAAGAGGAGGCCTTGATAATCCACTAGGATTCTTCCCTAGAGGGGTCTTGATCTCCAAGAGGAGGGGAAGATGAGCAAAGCTCTCTCAATGTCTATCCAATACTTTGCTAACCCTAATTTAGAGCTAGGAGATAACTATTTATAGACTAGGGGAAGTTTGGGGGTAAAATGGGGGTACATGGGTCATTGGACACTAAGTGCACACAGGCACAGCCGGACATGTCCGGGCACCCGGGGTCATCGAGGAGTAGAAGAAGGGGCACCCGAGGTTGAGGGCCGGGCACCCGGGGTGGATAGAGGGGCCACGCCCTTTGGGGCTGGGGGTCTGGGCACCCGGGGCGTAGGAGGCCGGGCACCCGGGATGGTCCGAGGCCTTCGGTGTTTTGCGTCTTGGGGTCCCTCTTCCTCCTCCTTCTCCCTTCTTGGATGGTGTAGATGTTATCTTGTGCTTAAACTCCTCTTCATCAATGAAGCTCCGGTAATACCCATGCATGCACACGAGAGGGATGTCAAGTAGTATACCATCCTCGAAGGGGTCAAGTGAACACGTGTAAAGGAGATGATTAACCTTTATGTATGTTAAGTAGATGTCGCACGTGTCACTTGCCGAACGGACTCTTGACATGGTGATGTCCGTAGGATGCTCCACATCACTTAGGGATTCAAGGCCCTATATGCGAAGATCCATCCATGGATTCGAAACCCATCTCTCATGAGATATGGATGAACTACCTTGTATCATTACTTCTCTTGTTGTTCTTTGATCTTGATGCACTTCTTGTATTGCTTGTGATTTGAGGGTTACTTGGAGTGAATCTTGTCCAATAGAGTGTTTTTCCCTTTGATTTCTCCATGTTTTTCCTCATGTTGTTCGTGTTCTTAGTGTTCCTCCTCGAATCCACCTCCAATTCATGAACATCAAGACAGATCTAACTGATTAGGGTTTTCCTACATCATCTTGGATTAGAGCATAGGTTGCATTAATTTGAAGCCCTACCCCCCACTTTCTAGCCATTTGTTCGAATTTTTCTCCCCAATTTTGAAAATTTCCCCAAAAAAAGAGCCCCAAAAAATTTCATGCATTTTTTATTCTAGTGAGTTTTTTTTATTTTGTTCAATGTATCTAGTGCTTGTCAAGTGGATCTACCTCCTCTTGCGTTCCCTCGCCCTAATTTCTCCTTTTCCCCCTTCAATTTTTGCTTTGGAATCAACTATTTCCTCCTAAAATCGAGTTTTCGAGGTCCAAATCGAGACGTGGAATTCATCATGCCAGACATTCGGACCCCGCCGGACATCTGGCCCCTGGAGCTCAAAACGGGCATCGGTATTGGACACACTGCCCGGATTTCCAGCAAAACCCGGATGTCCGGCCCCTGTAGATTTCAGCCAGCAGTGTTTCACCGTTTCGGCCATAACTAATTCACTCAGGCTCCGATTTCGACGTTCTTTAGCTTGTTTTGTAGCTATTAACATTCCCCATGCGTCAAAATTAGTTACAAGACACTCCATCAATTTTTTAGTATTCTGGCATCTTCACCTAGCCCTCCACCATATCATCTGCAATACCACCATAGACTTCCGCAATCGAACCCAATTTCATCCCCATTGCATTTGTGGTTGGTTGAGTTGTGATTTGAGTCTCCTGAGGTGTTTCGGCTACTTATGGATGGTTACTTCTTCATCAACCACCGGACGAGTATATCGGTCCACATCAACCACCAACGTTCAACATCGATGACGGTCATCCATCCTTTGAGACCACCTTCAACCGGAAGCAAGGCCAGCTTACCCCGACTTTGTGAAAGTTTAAGTGTGACGAAGGTATCCATTACGTCACAAAATTTTCCTTCCTTGCCATTACACTTTGATAGCCCCATCATCTTTGCTAATACCTTCATACGTACTGAGACTAGCTATCCGAGTGTTGTCGGCTTCACAAAAACTTGAGCACCATAGTGATACGATATCTTGTTGCATCATTTGGTATATCATATGATTGATTACTCCCGTGCATATCTTGTGATACTTGTCATGCAAAATTGGTTAAAGCTCAATAAGCATATTGGAAAGGAAGAGAAGAGCAAAAAAGAAAGAAAAAAAGCTTCTAAGAAAGAGATAGATCAAAAAGAGTTGAGCAAGAAAGATATACTTGTGCATTAGGTTAGGTGGAATAGGAAACGATTTGCTTGCCTTTGTAGGATTCGTGCCAAGTGGTGAATCGTGCCCATACGTGCAATCAAGCTAGCACTCTCCTTGTGTTTGTGCAAGACGAGCTTAGTCTTTGTTAGGAAATTTTGTATTGCTCATCCCTATAGTTGCACAAGCCCCATTATCCCACTACACGTGTTTCTTTATTGCCCTCCTCTATATCTATGATCACATGCTTTGCATTTTGAGTCATTTGGATTTATTTTAACATTTACAATATCTTGGACTTTAACTTTCTTGATTTTCTGTGCCACTAACCCCACTGAGCTCCACTATAAGACATTTGTGTGTAGGTTGTGAGGATTGGACAAGGTTTTTCACCAAGTGCACTTTTTCCTTTCATACATTGTGGTCTTTTGAGATCCATCTACAATTTTGGAAAGAGGTAACTTTGGTATGTTGATTCCATATCATTCTCACACCTTCTCGAGAGCTTCTATGGATAGGGTCTACAACTACAACGATGAGTTCGATGCCAAAAAAAACTACTTTGACGCCAATATGGACGCTCAAATGGAGGAGCTCAAAGCCCTCATCATCACCGGCAAGAGGCCTTCCTCATCTTTGAGGAGATGCTCAAGTGCACATGGTTCTGAGCTACCATCTCTGGCAAGGTCACATCAGCATCGACACCATCACCGACAAGAATGTGAAGGTCAAGAGCTCAACACCAACCACCGTTGTACAACTTCACTACTCACCTTGGCACCTTCGCCAAGTGACTTCAAGGCATCTTCACCTTTGGACATGCGGCATCTTTGCTGACAAGCACCTCAAGATAAGCTCCCCAAGCTCAAGTCCAAGCCTTCCATGAGCTACAACGACTTTGACACCGACTATGAGATTCCTTTCTATGGGAGTCAAGACATCGTGGAGTGCCTCCAATGGGAGCGCAAGATGGACCACTACCTCAAGCTACATCAATTCCCCTCCTAAGATCAAGTGAAGTGTGCCACAAAAACCTTCCATGACTACATGTCGACATGGTGGCTTCATACACCTTCGAAGACCTTCAGCATGATTTGGCCCAAGACGAAGAAAGCTATGTGGCGACAGTTTGTGCTTTCCACCTACACGGAACATCTTCTACGCCATTTGGAGAATACCATACAAGGATCCAAGCCCCTCTATGAGTACTTCAAGGAGATGAAGAAAGCCTTGCGACGAGCGGGTGTGGACGACCCCATTTGGATGAAGTGCCACTTCACCACAGAATTCAAATGCGAACGCCAAGACTATCTTCTTCAATAACTATGAGTCTCTCGATGATGTATACATTGGTGCTCTCCAGGCGGAACAAGAACTGAAGAAGGCCAAGGCTTCTCCACCCCAAGCACACTTCGCGACAACCACGCCCCACGATGACGAGCATGAGGATGGTACCGCCAAGATGTCAAAACCCAACGAGCTCCAAGATGTTGCTCCCAAGTTTGACTTCACCACCATCCCTCTTTGTGGCATTGACAATGATAAGTCTACCATGACTATTTTTGAAGATGGCATGACAACGACGGCAACTACGGAGCCCCTCAAGGAACATGCTTTGGAGGCGAGCGACAAGGTGGTGAGCAAGTATGATGGTTTCATCTTTGGAGGCGAGAGTGAGATGAACGATCATGGGATATTCCCTTCGATCATGGAGGCGAGTGCTGATGTGCCATCTTCGGCCTTCATCCATGGCAACGACAATGAGATGGTTGAGCATGGGATTTTCCCTTCAACCAAGGCGGTGTTTGGGGATGAGTTGAGAGACTTGTGCACCCATGTTGTGAGTGAGGGCGAGTTCACCACTAGCCCCATATATGATGAGATTCCCCAATTCTCATGTGAGGAGAGCCACCCCCACCACCACTTGAGTGCTATGATTGACTCCACCATATGTGACATTGAGTGCACCTACCTTGAGGGAGTGAGTGAGCCACCACATAGAGAGAGTGATCTAGTCGATAGGTCATGTGACGCCATTTTGATTTCTAACAACTTAACCTCTACCTCTGTCATGTCTTCTCATTTGGTGCCAGGTCCCATGTATGATGACACGCAACCTCGACGACTTCGTCCCTCCTTTGGAGAAGACAACGTCCATGGTGGAATATGATGCACCCCCCATATGGTTCCATTAAGATGAAGATGTTGATCTAGATTTGGTCTTTTCCACCTCACCTACACCACATGAGTGGAATGAAAAGTAACAAAGGTGAAGGTGATGCTCTTGTCCCACTAGTGGACGTGCTTGATATTGATTGCTCGCATGATGTTGATTCCCCTATTGTCGTGCTCTATGCTAGTTCAACTTCCTCATGTGATGATTTACTACCCATTTATGATGAGTTTGATGATGCTCATGTGTATTCTATTAGTTGTAATGCCATATTGCATAAGATATCTTGTGTGGATTCTTTAGGTCACATCATGTTTGACAACCCGCTTGACTTGTCATATGCTATGTATGAGATATACCATATCGTATCTTTGCAATCTCATGGTAGTAACTATGCATATGCTGTTAAAATAAACCCAATTTACACATATGACATAGATGGCAAGTCCTTCATTATTGGGATTTTCTTTTCTTTCGATGATATTCCCATTCTTCCTTTGCATCATTTGCGCAATTCTTCACATATGTCATGTCATGATGACCATGCTTCGGATATGCATTATTTTGGATGTTATTCCACTTCTCCATTTTATGCTTCTGTTATTGCACTTGAGGAGACTCCCATAGTTTCCTCATACATATTAGAAGATTTTGATCCATCCTATACTTTGCATACTTCCCATGATTGTGTGCACCATATGCATCCCACGAATAAAAATGTTATTGATGTGCCATATAATTGCATGCTCCATTTGTGTCCCCATTGTGTTATACATAACAACTATTATATCATGATGGATGACATATTTCTCTATCTTGCATCAAATTTATTTGAGAATGCAATAATTTGTTCTAACTCTCACGTGCACATACACCTCATGATGGACGATGGGTACATATACCACGCACACACTTTGTTTCAGTAGTCACTTTGTTGTGTAGGTCTTCAAACTTACTCATCAACCTCGCAAGCACACTAGTTGACGAAATGAGCTTTAGAGAGCGACGAAGATGTGCGCTACCATGGAGTGCTTACCCTCCATCCACCCTCTTTGCAACGAGACTTCACGCATTTCTTCTACATGGCCCTCACATGGTTATGGGTTATTGTCCATTACATATCATGTGCCCATCTTACCATGTTCACTTTGCATGCTATGATCATTTCTATGCCTTGGACATGCTTTCTGCTTTCCATTATACAGTATTCATGATTCTACTTGTATGTGTATTTGCAAGCTTGGTGGAGATATATATTGCTATTTTCCTTTCGTGTATTCCTCTTGTATGTTGCATGTTTGCAGCATGATTGATATGCTTGCATCACTGATGATTCCTACTTGCTCATTTCATGCAGTTGCTGGCACCCATTTCCATGCTTTGCACATGATTTCTATTGGATGTTGTCATATGTCTTCATATGTTTCCTAGCTCATGCTAGATAATTTGTTATGTATTGAGTGCAACAATGATTCTAGTCTTGCTAATGAGATAGCCCCCATAGCTTTCTCCCATCTATTTTGAGCTTTTGACATCTTTCATTTGAAGCATGCTTGTCTTCCCTCTTCGCACCATATGCCAAACTTCAAAATTTGTGCCATTGAAACTAAGAGTGCCAATGAATCCTAATCCCCTAGGCAACATATTTACTCTCTAGGCGGTGAAGCCTAATAAGGAGAGACGAGGCTCTGATACAATTGAAAGGACGTGGATGTCGCCTAAAGGGGGTGAATATGCAGTTTAAAAAGAATTACGGTTTAGGCTAGAACAAATGCGGAATCAAGCTAGCGTTTAGTTTGTCAAGCACAAACATAAATATAGTAGGCTCAACTATGTGTACCAACAACTTATGCTAAGCAAGATAAACAACTATGTAATAGCAAGATATTTAACATGAAGCACTAAGGCTATCACAAAGTAAGTGCACAAGTGAAGGGCTCGGGAAAGAGATAACTAAGGAACGCAGAGACAATGATGTATCTCGATGTTCACACCCTTGCGGTTGCTAATCTTTGTTAGAGCGAAGTGGAGGCACAATGCTCCCCAAAATGGCACTAGGGCCACCGTATTGTCCTCAGTCCCTCACACAATGCAAGGTGTCATGAATCCACTAAGGGACCCTTGAGGGCGGTCACCAAACCCGTACAATTGGCAACCCTTGGGACGGTCATTAAACCCATACAAATTGGTTGGGGCAATCTCCACAACTTAATTGGAGACCCCGAAGCTTGCCGGCGGGTTACACCACAATGATTGAGCTTCGCGACACCACCAACCATCTAGGGCGCCCAAGCACCCAAGAGGCACAAGATCTAGGGTGCCCAAACACCCAAGACTAATAAGCTTCTCAACTTTCCCTTCCACGTATCACCGTGGAGAACTCAAACCGATGCAACTGATACAATGGAAAGAACACACAAAGTGCTCAAGTCCCACACTCTCAAATCCCACCAAAGCAATGTGTCGTGGTTTTGTCACAATAGATGCCCTCGTGAAAGGACTAAGTCTCGAGGCCATCACAACTAGGTGGTTGCTTGAACAGGGTTGATCAAAAACGAAGGACATGAATTTCTCCAGGTTCGGCCCCTAACGGTGGAGGTAAAAGCCTACTCCTGCTTGATTGATATTGATGATGATCTTGATTACAAGGACTTGTTTTCGCTACATAGCTTTTGAGATGTTGTAACTTAGTTTTTGGGTCCTAGGAACTCCCCTTTATATAATAGGCTGTCCCTAATTTTACAGAAGATTCCGGGTCGTACTCTTAACCCATATCCTAGTCTATCTCTTATTAGTCTTATTTTCCAAGTTAGGAAAGTTCTCTTTCTGGGCCTCTGCGTGAGTCGGCCTGTAGGGCTTATGTGAGAGTTGGCCTCCTGTTGGGTCTCATTCTGAGCTTTCAGCTCTTCTGGATCATCCTTGTCGTGACCCGGCAGTGGTGTGACTCACAGAGCCTCTAGTCTTAAGGACGGGTAACACTAACACTGGGTCTCAACCATGGGGAACATCCCCAACATTAGCCCCCCAGTTTAGATTAGATATATCCATGTTAAACTCCATCCTGAAAATAAGACAAGGAAAAACGTGAAAGGTTATGCTTCGGGTCTGGATTTTTTCTGGGTCGACACCTGTTCCATCTTTCTAATCCTTGTCATTTTTCTTGGGCCAAGTCACCTAACCGGGTCAAAATGTTTGCCGAGTCTCGTGGTTATTTTCAAACTTAGCAGCCTTGTTGCTTCACTTTATGAAATCACCTCCGCCACTTTGACACGTATGTATGACCTCATAACGAATCTTTGAGTGGATATGTCAAATCTTATCAACGCAAAACTCAAGGCGTCCTTTTATTCGAAATTTACTGCACCACCCTGGGGTTTCACCCCGCCGCTTCGGGTTCTACCTCCCCTATAAATAGGCCAGCGGGCGCTTAGATTCATTTTTACCTTGCCTCTCCGAGCCCTTATTCTTCCTCTTGCCTCCGATGCCCTCGCGCACAGCTCGAGCTCGTCAACCCTGAACATAGCAGGAGCAGCTCCATCGACACAATCAGCAAGATTCATCAGAACCACCGCGGCCGCGTCCAGAAAGCTCGAGATCTTCAACCTTCTCTTTGCAGGCTCTTGTAAGTTTTGCCTCTCATCTGCAGAATTTCTCCATCACCATAGTTCTTCGCAACTTATCAAGTTCATCAGAGATTTGTTTTAGGAAAATGACCACAGCTTGCCCGTAGATCTATTGACCATTATATGTTAAAACCATGCCGCAGTTGATTTGACCTTGATGTGCACCCCTTTACTGTCAAAGTAGATCCCCTTCGTAGCGACCCCGTAGACATCGCCATAGTTAGGGCTTTTATTTTCCTTTTTTCTCAGTATTTTTTAGATCCGTAACTATAGTTGAATCTGGACAGTAGTTATTTGTAGCTTCTTTGACTCGGCAAGTACTCTTTTCTCCTGCCGGCTCTCAAATCACAGTAGTATGTTTAGCCGTCTTACACTTGCGCCAATACTTTACCGACTCTTTTTCCCACATTAACCCTTTAGCCGGCTTACACTATTAAATCATTTGAATGCCTTTGAATCATATAATCTTCACCCTTCCAACCAGCATATAATTTCCACCTTTTTGTCTTGTAGCTTGGTTTTATGCGAACTAAGTCCATGGCTCCTAAGAAAGGGGAGAAAGGTGTCAAGCCGGCGGTAAGCAAAGCCACCAACTAGACAAAATCATGCATGACAGAACTTATGCTCAACGATCTGGTGAACATCGGTTTGTTACCAGCCCAAGACCAGATTGAATGGCGGGTTCCGGAAGAGGAGACCCATCCCCAGCCACAGCAAAATAAAGTTATTATCTTCCCAGATCATCTGAATAGAGGTTTCTGCCCGCTGGGTTCCCAATTTTTCCATGACATCCTCAACTTTTATGATATCAGACCACAAGATCTTGCTGCCAACTCGGTCCTTAATCTAAGCAACTTCCAAGTTTTTTGCGAAGTTTATCTCCAAATGAAGCCCACTGTCAGTCTCTTTCCAGAGTTCTTCTATTGCAACAGGCAAAATGAATGTTGTGGAGGGCCGAGTTTGGAGTGCGGGGGGTCACCATCCAACGTAGAAGGAACTCTGCCTTCCCTGGTATGCAGCTGGCGAGTCAACCCACCCAAAGGATGGCACAAAACTTGGTTTTACTGCAAAGACACATCTCCGGATCAGCAAAATCCGTTGTCGGATTACAGAGGTAACCGACTTGAATCCACGTAATTCGCCTCCTACCCGTCTACAGAAGAGAGGATGGCTCCTGAACCTCTTTACTCAGGAACCAATTTCCTGATAGCTCATGGCCTGTCTGTGGTCGATCTAACCCGGTGTAAGTCGCCTTTTTTACTTGCAACCTGGCACCCGATGTAAGTCGCCTTTTTTACTCTATTTTGAATATTTGTGTAACTTCCTCTGCTTTTCCTGATCTGTCGACTCACACTAACACAGGAGAACTCTCCTTGGTAGAAAACTGAGCCTGAAACTCCAACTCCTCCCAAGAATGACAATGTGGATGAGGGAGAAGGAGAAGATGAGGTAGAATTTGACTCCCTTGGCCGTCTTCACAATGAACTTGCTGACACCACTTCTTTTCAGGAACAAGTCGGGACCAGTAAAGCCGACGAAGCAGAGGTAAACCCAACTACCTCTGACCTGGAAACCCTTGCTCAAAGAAAGACTTGGCTAGTGGTCCATAAGGTACTCTTCTCACATCCAACCGCTTAATTGGATAAAAACTTATTTCTGAAGAAAACGCAGCATGCTGAAAGCCTAAAGAGGAACACCCGGGGTAGCGAGTTGTCTGATGGTTTATCGTACGAGCCATCTCCACAGCGAGCACGCACTCAAGAACAGCTTAGTCCAATGCCTTCGTGCCCCAGAGTCGGCCAAATCAAGAAACAGTTGCGTCATTTCGACCCGGAATACCAGATGACCTCTCCCTCGTCCGACGAGTCTAATGCCAGCTGCTACTTGTGAGGTGCATTGGAATTTTCCCCGAAGAGGAGAGGAGATGCAGCACAGTAGAGGTAAATATTTCCCTCGATGAGAACCAAGGTATCAATCTAGTAGGAGAATCACGCAAAGCCTCGTGAAGAGCACCTGCACACACAAAAGCAAATACTTGCACCCAACGCGGGCAAGAGGGTTGTCAATCCCCTTGAAACCGTTACTTGCAAGGATCAAATCTTGTATCAGTAGATAGATAAATTGCAAAACAAAATAAAAGATAAAAAATTGCAGCAAGGATATTTTGATTATATATATATATATATGATAAAAATAGACCCTGGGGCCATAGTTTTCTCTAGAGGCTTCTCTCTCGAACACACAGCTTACGGTGGGTGAACAAATTACTGTTGGACAATTGATAGAAAAGCGCATAGTTATGATGATATTCAAGGCAATGATCATGTATATAGGCATCACATCCGAGACAAGTAGACCAACTCCTGCCTTCATCTACTACTATTACTCCACCCATCGACAGCTATCCAACATGCATCTAGGGTATTAAGTTCATGACAAATGGAGTAACGCCTTAAGCAAGATGACATGATGTAGACAAAGTAAACCCAATCAATATGAATAAATCCCATAGTTTTACCCTTAATGGCAACAACACAAATACATGTCTTGTCCCTTTTTGTCACCGGTATAGAGCACTGCAAGATTGAACCCATTACAAAGTACCTCTCCCACTGAAGATAAATCAATCTAGTTGGCCAAACCAAATGGATAGACCAGAGAGAAATACAAAGCTATAACAATCATGCATAATAAACTTCAAAAAAGACTCAATTACTTCTCATGAATATTCAGATCATAAACCCACAATTCATCGGATCCCAACAAACACACCGCAAAAGAAAATCACATCAGATAGAACTCCAAGAACATCGAGGAGAACATTGTATTGAAGATCAAAGAGAGAGAGAAGAAGCCATTTAGCTACTAGCTATGGACCCGTAGGTCTGTGGTGAAATACACACACGTCATTGGAGGGCAACAACGATGATGTAGAAGCCCTCCATGATCGATTCCCCCTGCAACAGAGTACAGGAAAAGGCCTCTAGATGGGATCGTGGAAGAACAGAAACTTGTGGCGTTGGAAAAGTGTTTTGGGTGGCTCTCTGTTGGTTTCCCGATTTTAGAGAATTTGTAGAGGTGGAATTAGGTTATACGGAGCAACGAGGGGCCCACAAGGCAACAGCGCGCCCCCAGGACGTGCCCTGTTGCCTTGCCATCTCCTCGCTTGTGAAAGTACAAGTGCTCCCTGGGTGATTTTGGTAATTAATGTCAACATATCTCTTGTTGGACTAATATCTTCATCTAGTATATTTCAGATGAGTTCAACAGTGGAATGGCAGGACAGGAGGATGTGGAACCCCTTCAAGATGCTAAGGACACATATTGGCAAAAGCTCAAGACTCTACATTTTCATTTTAGTGATCCAAGATCACATTGAGTCCATAGGAAAAGCCAATACTATTAAAAGGGGATGATGTGTTTCTTAATGGCTTGCTTGCTCAAAATGCTTAGTGATATTTTCCAAAAGCCCTTAACCACTTTCTCAATTCCACATATGTCCTAAACCTAAAGTCAAACTCGGCCCCACCGATTTGATCTATCCGACGCCACCGAGTTCACTTGACATAGCCATTGCCAGAAACCCTAATAAGTTCGGTCTCACCGATGGGATCTCGGTCTCACCGAGATGGCACTGCAAACTCTCTGTTACCTATTGCAGTTACTTCGGTCTCACCGAGATACGCAGTCGGTATCACCGAGTTTGCATGACCAAGTCTATGTTTGCTTATTGCTGAAATCGGTCTCACCGAGTTCATGCAATCGGTCTCACCGAGATGAGGTTTGCCCTAACCCTAGCACATCGGTCTCATCGAGTTGACCTTGTCAGTCCCACCGAAAAGCCTAACGTTCACATTTTGAACCAGGTCGGTCTCACCGAGTTTCACTATTCGGTCCCACCGAGTTTGGTAAATTGTGTGTAACGGTTAGATTTTGTGTGGAGGCTATATATACCCCTCCACCCCCTTCTCCATTTGTGAGAGAGCCATCAGAACGTGCCTACACTTCCACTACTCATTTTCCTGAGAGAGAACCACCTACTCATGTGTGGAGACCAAGACATTCCAATCCAACCACAAGAATCTTGATCTCTAGCCTTCCCCAAGTTGCTTTCCACTCAAATCATCTTTCCACCATATCCAAATCTGTGAGAGAGAGTTGAGTGTTGGGGAGACTATCATTTGAAGCACAAGAGCAAGGAGTTCATCATCAACACACCATTTATTACCTTTTGGAGAGTGGTGTCTCCTAGATTGGTTAGGTGTCACTTGGGAGCCTCCGTCAAGATTGTGGAGTTGAACCAAGGAGTTTGTAAGGGCAAGGAGATCGCCTACTTCGTGAAGATCTACCCAAGTGAGGCAAGTCCTTCGTGGGCGATGGCCATGGTGGGATAGACAAGGTTGCTTCTTCGTGGACCCTTCATGGGTGGAGCCCTCCGTGGACTCGCGCAACCGTTACCCTTCGTGGGTTGAAGTCTCCATCAATGTGGATGTACGATAGCACCACCTATCGGAACCACGCCAAAAATCTCCGTGTCTCCTATTGCGTTTGCACACTCCAATCCCATCCCTTTACTTTCTAGCAACTTGCATGCTTTACTTTCCGCTGCTCATATACTCTTGCCATGCTTTCTTGAAATGTATTGTGAATGTTTAAACTTGTGCTAAAACTCCACCTTAACTTGAAGAAATTAAAAACTGCTACTTTTCTTTGTTGAGGGTCTAATCTCCCCCCTCTAGACAACTCTTCTCGATCCTTTCAATTGGTATCAGAGCTTTGGTCTCCATTGCTTTGGTATAATCACCATTGGAGGAAGATGGATGAGTCTACGTTGGAGAGTCTTAGACATAGAGTACCCATACTTGATGGAGAGTTCTTTAATGCTTGGAAAAATGAGATGCTTGAGATTTTCAATGAATATCACTTGAACAAGTACATTACTAGCCCTTGTGCGCCCCTTGTTGATCCTTTGCATCCTACCCCCGATGAGTCTCTCGACATGATTCGCAATCTTAGAACTGTCAATCTTATTACTAGAGGTTTGCCTAGAAATTTGATAGCATGCTTGCCTACTCTTGATTGTGCTTACACCATGTGGAGATTCCTTGAGGAACGCTTTCTAGACTATTCCTTGAAAAATCTAGATGTGATTCTTCAAAAGTCCATTGCTTTAAATAAGATGAATCCTAAAGATCCTATGTTTGGTGACTGTCTAGTTGAGCTCCGTGACCTTATGCGTGCCAAAGGAGATGTTGGAATCATTAGTAATATCATCTCGGAAGTCATTAGAATTCATAAAGATGAACATTGTCATAATCATAAATCTAATGAATCACTCTCTCTAGGTGATGATCAATCACAAGACGATGTCGAACATGGATACTATGATGAGGATGATGATAGTGACTTTGATCTCGATCTGTCTATGAGACACTTTGGTCTTATGGCTAATCTTCGCGGCTACATGGTTGGAGGAAAGGAATGGGTTCTTGATAGTGGATGTACCGATCACATGACCAGAGATAAGGATATGTTTCGTGAGCTTGCTGAAAACAATGGCCCTCGAAAATATGTCACTTTTGGTGATAACTCAAAGGGTAAGGTGGTTGGCCTTGGTAAGGTGGCCATCTCACATGACAGCTCCATCCAAAATGTTATGCTCGTTGAATCTCTTGGGTATAATTTACTTTCTGTATCTAGACTAGCCGATTTCGGTTTCAATGTCCTATTTACTGAAGTACATTGCCAAGTGTTTCGAAGAGATAATCATAAAATGGTCTTTACCGGTATACGTAGAGGTGATCTATACATTGTTGATTTCACTAAAAAGGCTCAACCTAGAAATTGCTTAATTGCTAAATCTTCTAAAGGTTGGTTGTGGCATTGAAGGTTAGGTCATGTGGGCATGCGAAATCTTGATAAGCTTATTAAAGGTGATCATATCCTTGGAGTAAAAGACGTTATATTTGACAAGGATAGATTGTGTAGTGCTTGTCAAGAAGGAAAACAGGTTGGAGGAAGCCACCCCGTGAAGAACATCATGACCATGAGAAGACCGCTCGTGCTGCTTCATATGAATCTTTTTGGTCCAAACGCCTATAAAAGTCTCGGTGGAAATTCATTTGGTTTAGTCATAGTCGATGATTTTTCAAGATTTACGTGGGTGTTCTTTCTTGATGATAAATCGCAGGTCCAAAAGATCTTCAAGAACTTCGCTAGGAAGGCCCAAAATCAATTTGAAGTGAAGATCAAGAAGGTTCGCAGCGACAACGGAACGGAGTTCAAGAACGCAAATGTGGACACCTTTCTTAACGAAGAAGGGATTACACATGAGTTCTCGGCTACGTACACGCCTCAACAAAATGGAGTTGTTGAGAGGAAGAACCGGACTCTTATTGAGATGGCGAGAACGATGTTTGATGAGTACAAGACACCAAAACACTTTTGGGCGGAAGCGGTTGAGATAGCTTGTCATGCAACAAATCGTCTATATCTTCACAAGCTACTCGGCAAGACCGCATACGAGCTTCTCACCGGTAACAAACTCCAAGTTGGATACTTTCAAGTATTTGGCTCAAAGTGCTACATTGTTGATAAGCATCGTCGTTCAAAATTTCCTCCTAAATCTCATGAAGGTTTCCTGCTCGGTTATGGCTCAAACTCTCACACTTACCGTGTCTACAACAATTTCACCCGAAAGGTTGAAGAGACGGTAGATGTGAAGTTTGATGAATCTAACGGCTCGCAAGTAGAGCAATTGCCAATTGATGTAGGAGACAAAGACCCTTTGGAAGCAATCCAAGACTTGTCTATTGGCAAGATTCATCCAACGGAGGTGAAGGAGAGTACCTCGTCCGTCCAAGTGGAAGCTTCTACCTCACGACAAGGTGAACCACGAGTTGACTCGGAGGCATCCACAAGTGGGACTTGCCAAGATGAAGGAAACGAGGATGTACACCAAGATGAACCTCATCGACCTCCTTCTCCACCTCCACAAGAGAACATCAACGCCAACAACAATGAAGAAAGACAAGAGGAAGAACAAGATGATGAAGAGGATGTTCTACCCTGACCTAAACAAAAGCTCTCGAGTTAGAGCAAGAGTCTCAAGAGACCATCCCGTCGAACAAATCTTTGACGATATCCAAACCGGGAGAATTACTTGCTCTAAAACTTGTTTGGCTAACTTTTGTGAACATTACTCATTCATTTCTAGTATTGAACCTATGAAGGTTGAAGATGCTCTTGATGATCCGGATTGGGTGAACGCCATGCATGAAGAGCTACACAATTTTGAGAGGAACCAAGTGTGGACATTGGTTAAAAAACCCGATGAGAAGCACAATGTCATTGGTACCAAATGGGTGTTTCAGAATAAGCAAGATGAAGATGGACAAGTTGTCTGCAACAAGGCCCGTCTCGTCGCTCAAGGCTACACTCAAGTCGAAGGTATGGACTATGGTGAGACATATGCCCCCGTTGCTAGACTTGAGTCCATACACATCTTACTTGCTTATGCCAACCATCATGATATCACATTTTATCAAATGGACATTAAAAGTTTTCTAAATGGTGAAATTGAGGAGGAAGTTTATTTAAAACAACCTCCTGGCTTTGTTAATCCCAAGAAACCCGACCATGTTTACAAACTTCACAAAGCTCTTTATGGTCTTAAACAAGCTCCTAGAGCATGGTATAAATGCTTGACCAAGTTCCTTATTGAAAAAGGCTTTGAGATTGGAAAAATTGATTCAACACTTTTTACTAAAAGGGTTAATGGTGAATTATTTGTGTGCCAAATTTATGTTGATGATGTCATATTTGGCTCGACTAACCCTCATTTTAGTGAAAAGTTTGGAAGACTAATGTCGGAGAAGTTTGAGATGTCTATGATGAGTGAACTCAAGTTCTTTCTTGGTTTGCAAATCAAGCAAACTAAGGAGGGTACCTTTGTTTCTCAAACAAAGTATACCAAGGACTTATTCAAGAAGTTCAACATGCAAGAATGCAAAGGTATGAATACACCCATGCCTACTAGTGGGCATCTTGACTTGACTAAGGATGGCGAACCGGTTGACCAAAAGGTTTACCACTCTATGATTGGTTCATTGTTATATCTATGTTCCTCCCATCCCGATATTATGCTAAGTGTGTGCATGTGTGCACGATATCAAGCGGCCCCCAAAGAATGTCATCTTAAGGCTGTGAAAAGGATAGTGAGATACTTAATTCACACACCAAACTTTGGCATTTGGTATCCTAAGAGGTCTTCTTTTGATCTTGTTGGCTACTCCGATTCAGACTATGCTGGAGACAAGGTTGATAGAAAGTCCACTTCGGGTACTTGTCAATTTCTTGGTAGATCTCTTGTGTCTTGGTCCTCCAAGAAACAAAACTAGGTATCCTTATCCACCGCCGAAGCGGAATACATTGCCGCCGGTTCATGTTGTGCTCAATTACTTTGGATGACCCAAACTCTTAAAGATTATGGGATCTATGTGAAACATGTTCCATTGCTTTGTGATAATGAGAGTGCTATTAAGATTGCTCACAACCCCGTGCAACATTCTCGAACTAAGCATATTGAAGTTCGTCATCATTTCATTCGAGAGCTAAAGGAGACATCGATCTTAAGCATGTTCGTACCGATAAGCAATTGGCGGATATATTCACCAAACCGCTTGATGAGAAAGTATTTTGCCATTTGAGAGGTGAATTGAACATCATTGATGCCTCAAACTTGGAGTAGAAACTCCATTTGGATGCATGCAAGGCATGAGCCATACATGACTAATCCTTGATATTTCTCTTATGATGATGATCATATGTCTTGGATCTATACTTGTACCCTTGCATGTTATCTAACTCTTGTAGGTACTTGGATGAGCCCAACTCTATGAGATAGCAACTCACTCACATTCTAAGCAATCTCTACATCACCAAGTCTCTACAATATGGTGGTTGGAGACAAGGAAGCATGAATCCTTTCAATATATCCTTTGACAATATATCGAATTTCATTTGGTATCAAGTTTCATTATTGTCATTTTGGACACACAAGTGCTCTTCCTTGCAAGACTAACCCATGTAGGAAGGTGAACTCAAACTACAAGTGGTGCTCCCAACTCTTGATGAACTACATCAACCTTGAGCATCCAACACAAGTTCAACTACATGATCAAGATCAACACCACCACCCAAGGTATGTTATTCCATCTTAGAGAAGCTTTACCCCAAGACATGGGTCAAAGCAGCTCAACAAGATGTGAATACATCAAAATGCTTAAACGAAAAATGGCAACCCCATTTTGAGCTTAAACGATGAGCATGACCTATGATCAAGTGTCCTTACTTGACTCCTAAGTCAATATACTCTAACATAGGTGACTCTGTCGCCGACCAATTCTAGATGAAGTTCTCAAGTGTTTCTCTGTGTTCTTGCATTTATCTCTTGCATACTTCATCTAGATTTCTTTTCTTTTCTCTGTTATCTTCTACATTCCCTGCATTTAATTCATTGCAAATCCTTCAGTTAATTCCCTGCAAATCTTTGTGAGATCTTATTTGCCTAGTGAGCTGAGATGACAAATTTTTATTTTCTTATCTGTGTTAAATTCGGTCTCACCGATTTCTTTCTTATCGGCTAAACCGAAACAACTCGGGGCCACCGAAAGAAAAAATTCGGTGTTACCGATTTCACTACTGAGGAAACGTTTTGCCATTTGCATCCTGCATATCTGTTCCAGCTCCACTCGATGATTCTTGTCCTCTACCAGCATCTTAAATTACATGATGCTTTGTAATGTGACTCAAGGACCAAACCTACTTGACTCATGCTCCAGAAGATCCCTTCTTGGAAATTGATGTCAAAAGGGGAGAGAGAGCACATCAAAGCTTAACCACATCAAAGGGAGAAGGAGACTTCTTAGCCATCCCAGATGCCTGGTATTCAAGGAGGAGAGAAGCCACATGTCTTTAAGAGGGGAAAGACATGTTAGTAGATGTTTCTTTGTGTCTTTTGCTTGGATTTTCTTTGCTTTGATTTTCTATTCCCTATCTTCACCCATTATCCAATATTAGATTCAGGGGGAGAAAGACTCTTATGGGAAGAAAATCTTTGGAATTCATTGCATATCTTTATCCCTTGGGACATGTCAATATCCAAATAGAGTACTAAGTACTCACTCACTACATGTCATCCCAGTCTTGGTACTCTTGTGATTTCCTGTTCTTGCTCTGTTTAGTAGATGTTCCTGTGTTATCTAACCATGTTTTCTCAGGTTCATCTCTTCCAAAGTCAGCTCAAGGCCACAAGGTAAGTATATGCATCACACTCATGTGCATGAGGATCTCTTGCTGATGTACATATTGTTTGCAAGAAGGACTCATGAACATGTAGGTATATTTTCTGCACTTCACATCATTTGCTCTGATGCATATAGCCAAGATAAACGTAACTCATTGCTTGCTCTGACATGTTTATGCATTCACATACTTTTATAATCTATCTTCATATGATTGCATACATGTAGGGGGAGCTAATGCATGTTGCATGTTCTTCCAAAGCTTTACTTGTTACACTTCATATCTTTATCTAAAAGCTTTGATGTATGTTGTCATAAATTACCAAAAAGGGGGAGATTCAAAGCACAAGTGCTCCCTGGGTGATTTTGGTAATTAATGTCAACATATCTCTTGTTAGACTAATATGTTCATCTAGTATATTTCAGATGAGTTCAAAAGTGGAATGGCAAGACAGGAGGATGTGGCACCCCTTCAAGATGCTAAGGACACATATTGGCAAAAGCTCAAGACTCTACATTTTCATTTTAGTGATCCAAGATCACATTGAGTCCATAGGAAAAGCCAGTACTATTAAAAGGGGATGAGGTGTTGCTTAATGGCCTGCTTGCTCAAAATGCTTAGTGATATGCTCCAAAAGCCCTCAACCACTTCCTCAATTCCACATATGTCCTAAACCTAAAGTCAAACTCGGCCCCACCGATTTGATCTATCCGGCGCCACCGAGTTCACTTGACATAGCCATTGCCAGAAACCCTAATCAGTTCGGTCTCACCGATGGGATCTCGGTCTCACCGAGATGGCCTTGCAAACTCTCTGCTTTCTATTGCAGTTACTTCGGTCTCACCGAGATACGCAGTCGGTACCACCGAGTTTGCATGACCAAGTCTCTGTTTGCTTATTGCTGAAATTGGTCTCACCGAGTTCATGCAATCGGTCTCACCGAGATGAGGTTTGCCCTAACCCTAGCACATCGGTCTCACTGAGTTGACCTTGTCGGTCCCACCAAAAAGCCTAACGTTCACATTTTGAACCAGGTCGGTCTCACCGAGTTTCACTATTCGGTCCCACCGAGTTTGGTAAATTGTGTGTAACGGTTAGATTTTGTGTGGAGGCTATATATACCCCTCCACCCCCTTCTCCATTTGTGAGAGAGACATCAGAACGTGCCTACACTTCCACTACTCATTTTCTGAGAGAGAACCACCTACTCATGTGTTGAGACCAAGACATTCCAATCCAACCACAAGAATCTTGATCTCTAGCCTTCCCCAAGTTGCTTTCCACTCAAATCATCTTTCCACCATATCCAAATCTGTGAGAGAGAGAGTTGAGTGTTGGGGAGACTATCATTTGAAGCACAAGAGCAAGGAGTTCATCATCAACACACCATTTATTACCTTTTGGAGTGTGGTGTCTCCTAGATTGGTTAGGTGTCACTTGGGAGCCTCCGTCAAGATTGTGGAGTTGAACCAAGGAGTTTGTAAGGGCAAGGAGATCGCCTACTTCGTGAAGATCTACCCAAGTGAGGCAAGTCCTTCGTGGGCGATGGCCATGGTGGGATAGACAAGGTTGCTTCTTCGTGGACCCTTCGTGGGTGGAGCCCTCCGTGGACTCGCGCAACAGTTACCCTTCGTGGGTTGAAGTCTCCATCAACGTGGATGTATGATAGCACCACCTATCGGAACCACGCCAAAAATCTCCGTGTCTCCTATTGTGTTTGCACACTCCAATCCCACCCCTTTGCTTTCTAGCAACTTGCATGCTTTACTTTCCGTTGCTCATATACTCTTTCCATGCTTGCTTGAAATGTATTGTGAATGTTTAAACTTGTGCTAAAACTCCACCTTAACTTGAAGAAATTAAAAACTGCTACTTTTCTTTGTTGAGAGTCTAATCCCCCCCCCCTCTAGACACCTCTTCTCGATCCTTTCAGCTTGCCGTCTGGTCTCCTCCTGAAGCTTCTAGGGCCTCTATTGTCCATAAAAAATCATAAAAAAGTTTCGTAGCGTTTGGACTTCGTTTGGTACTGATTTCCTAGAAAACCAAAAACAGCAACTGGCACTAGGCACTGGGTTAATAGGTTAGTCCCAAAAAATGATATAAAATAGCACAAAAAGTTATATAAAACACCCCAGATTGATACTATAATAGCATGGAACAATCAAAAATTATAGATACGTTGGAGACATATCAAGCATCTCGAAGCTTAATTCCTGCTCGTCCTCGAGTAAGTAAATGATAAAAACAGAATTTTTGATGTGAAATGCTACCTAACATATTTATCATGCAATCTTTCTTTTAGGGTATGAATATTAATATCTGAATGATTCAAAGCAATAGGCATACCAACAAACAATCATGCCTTCCAAAATAAAAATACTAAAGAAGCTATCCCTGCAAAATCATATAATCTTGTCATGCTCCATGTTCTTCACACAAGGTATTAATCATGTACAACCACGATAACAAGCCGCGCAATTGGTTCATACCTTTTAACGCGCTTCAGCTTTTTCAACCCCCCACACAATACATGAGCATGAGCCATGGATATAGCACTATGGGTGGAATAGAATGCGGTGATAGAGATTAATAGGGGAAAGTCAAAAAGGAAGATAGTCTCACATCAACGCGTTTAATCAACGGGCTATAGAGATGCCCATCAATTGATGTCAATGCGAGGAGTAGGGATTGCCATGCAGCGGATGCACTAAGAGCTATAAGTGTATGAATCAAACTGAAAACTAAGTGGGTGTGCATCCAACTTGCTTGCTCATGAAGACCTCGGGCATTTGAGGAAGCCCATCATTGGAATATATAAGCCAAGTTATATAATGAAAAATTCCCACTAGTATATGAAAGTGACAACATAGGAGACTCTCTATATGAAAAACATGGTGCTGCTATGAAGCACAAGTGTGGAAAAGGATAGTAACATTGCCCCTTCTATCTTTTTCTCTTATTTTTTTGTTGGACTCTTTCTGGCCTCTTTTTTTATCACTTGGACAATGCTCTAATAATGATTATCATCACACTTCTATTTACTTACAACTCGATAAAACTGCAACATATGACTCTATATGGATGCCTCTGGTAGTGTACCAGGATGTGCAATGATGCTAGCGTAAGATGTATGATAATGATGAACGGTGGCTGAGCCACGAATACTATGTCAGCTATATGATCATGCAAAGCAATATGACAATGAAGGTGTGTGTCATATAATGGAATGATGGAAGTTGCATGGCAATATATCTCGGAATGTCAATGGAAATGCTATGATAGGTAGGTATGGTGGATGTTTTGAGGAAGATATAAGGAGGCTTATGTGTGATAGAGCGTATCATATCACGGGATTTGGATGCATCGGTGAAGTTTGCACCGACTCTTCAGGTGAGAAAGGGTAATGCATGGTACCAAAGAGGCTAGCAAATTGCGGAAAGGTAAGAGCGTGCATAATCCATGGACTCACATTAGTCATAAAGAACTCACATACTTATTGAAAAAGTTTATTAGCCTTCGAAGCAAAGTACTACTATGCATGTCCTTCAGGGGGAAGATTGGTAGGAAAAGACCATCGCTCGTCCCCGACTGCCACTCATAAGGAAGACAATCAATAATAAATCATGCTCCAACTTTTTAGCATAACTAGAGAATATACGTGCATGCTTCAGGAATCACAAACTTTAACACCAATATTCTTACTAAACCACAATCATTCAATAGTACCTCCCACATATTACCTTCTCAATATCACAAAACTATTGCAAGGAATGAAACTTATCATATTCAGTGATCTACATGAAATTTTTATTATATCCCTCTTGAATACCTATCATATCAGGACCAATTTCATAACTCGTGCATATTGCGATTACTATTTATTAGACTCTCAAAAAGATATGTGAAGCATGAGAGTGCAACTATTTCTTTAAAATATAACCACCGTCGTCCTCTAAAAGATATAAATGAAGCACTAGAGAAACTGCCTAGCTCAAAAGATATCAATGAAGCACATAGAGTATTCTAACAAATCACGAATAAATGCGTGTCCCTCTCAAAAGGTGTGTGCAGCAAACAATGACTATGGCAAACTAAAAAGAAAACAGAGCAAAGACTACTATAATACAAGGCCCTCCAAGCAAAACTCATATCATGTGATGAATAAAAATATAGCTCCAAGTAATAAACTGATGGATTGTAGACTAAAGAGGGGATGCCATCCGGGGCACCCCCAAGCTTAGATGCTTGGTTCTCCCTGAATATTACCCTGGGGTCCTCGGAGATCCCCAAGCTTAGGGGCCTGCCGCTCCTTATTCCTTCATCCATCATGATCTCACCCAAAACTTGAAAACTTTAGCACACAAAACTCAACAAAAACCTCGTGAGATCCGTTAGTATAACAAGCAAATCATAAACATTAGGTACTGTTATGAACACATTCATATTTTATTATTGCATAATACCTACTGTATTCTAACTTCTCCATGACTTATCCCCCCGATACAATCCATAGCATCATTAAAACAAGAAAATTATGCAACGAAAACAGAATCTGTGAAAAATAGAGCAGTCTGTAATGATGTGAACAAATGCAATACTTTTGTAACTCCAAAAATTCTTAAAACATAGAACAATGTGGGAAATTTGTATGTAAATAATGTATAAAAATTTCAGAATTTTACCACGTTCCAATGAATTTTAAAAATTCCAGTACTGGGCGCAAAAGTTTCCGTTTTTTCATAGAATCAAGTCAACTATCAACCAAATCATCCCAAAGGCTTTACTTGGCAAAAATACTAACTAAAACATATAAAGACAATCATAAAAAAATTAGCATAATTGTGTGAACACTCAAAAATAGAAAAGAAAACAAGAAAAATAAGATGACTATTGGGTTGCCTCCCAACAAGCGCTATTGTTTTACGCCCCTAGCTAGGCATAATGCATAGTTTCAAGTATTGTCATCCTTAGTTTTCATCCCATAGGTGGCCCTCATAATAGATTCATATGGTGGCTTAATTCTATTTCTAGGGAATTGTTCCATTCCTTTCTTTAATGGAAATTGGAACCTTGTGTTTCCTTCTTTCATATCAATAATAGCACCTATGGTTTGTAGTAAAGGCCTATCAAGTATTATAGGACAAGACGAATTACATTCGATATCAAGCAGAATGAAATCCATAGGAACATAATTTCTATTAGCAAGAATAAGCACATCATTTATTACACCCAATGGTTTCTTAATAGTTGAGTCCGCTAAGTGTAAATTAAGGGATCATTCATCCATATCAACAAGGCCTAGCACATCACATAGAGATTTTGGTACAGTAGAAACGCTAGCACCTAAATCACATAGAGGATTACATTCATAATCTTTAATCTTCAATTTAATAGTAGGTTCCCATTCATCATGCAATTTCCTAGGTATTGAAACCTCCAACTCTAGCTTTTCTTCATGAGCTTTCATCATAGCTTCTATGATATGTTTAGTAAAAGCTTTCTCTTGTTCATAAGCATTGGGTGAATTTATCATGGATTGAAACAAGGAAATACACTCAATTAAATAATAATTATCATAATTAAAGTCCTTGTAATGCAAAGTAGTGGGCACATCACTAGTTAAAGTCATGAACACTCCAAACCCACTTTTATTATTTTTATCATTAAGATCATCACCCTCCGAATAATTGAGACGCCTTCTAGCTAAAGTTGACTCGTCTCCAGTCCCTTTTTCATCAAGTTTTATATTACTAAACAAAGATTCAATGGGTGAGACAACAATCATTTTAATATCTTCATCATGGTTACGGTAAAAATCAGGCAGAATATCCTTTTCTAGGAATTCTAGCTTAGCTCCCAACCTGGCGGTTCTCTCTTTACTTTAATTAATGGAGACATAGATAGATTTAATGGACTCATTAATATCATGCTGAGGGGGCAAAATTTTAGATTTAAGAGTTTCCACATTATGAGCAATTCTATCTATGTTCCTAGCCATATCATCAACTTTATTCAAATTTTCTTCTACCATGGCATTAAACATCTTTTGAGAATTAATGAATTCTTTAATATTACTCTCTCAAGATAAGTAGGTATACTATTATTATTATAATTTCCAAAGGAATTACCATAATTATTAGAGGAATTTCTGGGATACGATCTAGGATTAAAATTACCTCTATAAGCATTGTTATTGAAATTATTTCTAGAGACAAAATCCACATCAACGGCATCATTATTTTGCTCAATCAAAGTAGATAATGGCACATCATTAGGATCAACATGAGCATTTTTATTAGCAACCAATTTCATAAGAGCATCCATTTTATCACTCAAAGTAGATATTTCTTCAACAAAATTTACCTTCTTACCAGTTGGAGCTCTTTCGATGTGCCACTGAGAATAATTTGCCATTATATTATCAAGGAGTATTGTAGCTTCTCCTAATGTGATTTCCATATAAGTACCACCTGCAGCAGAGTCTAGAAGATTTATAGAAACAAAGTTTAGTCCCACATAGAAATTTTGTATAATCATCCATAAACTTAAACCATGAGTGGAACAATTTCTTATCACTAATTTCATTCTCTCCCAAGATTGTGCAACATGTTCATGCTCAAGTTGCTTAAAATACATAATTTGATTTCTAAGAGAAATAATCTAAGCAGGAGGAAAATACTTGGCAATAAAAGCATCCTTACACTTATCCCAAGAATCAATACTATTTTGAGGCAAGGATGAAAACCAAGTTTTAGCACGATCTCGTAATGAGAACGGAAATAATTTCAATTTTACCATATCATTATCCACATTTGTTTTCTTTTGCATATCGCATAATTCAAAGGAAGTGTTAAGATGGTATGCATCATCTTCATTAGGACTACCAGAAAATTGTTCTTTCATAACAAGATTTAGCAAATCAGCATTAATATCACATGAATCCGCACTAGTGGCGTGTCAATGTGGAAGCACGATCACCTATGGGGCAAGGCTGCCCCTTTCTGGTTCGGCAAGTGGACGGTCACATCGCACAAAGAGCAGAAACAGCAGGGCAGCGCGAAAGTGGACATCTCTCTTTTACCCAGGTTTGGGCCGCTTTGCAGTGTAAAACCCTACTCCTACTGTGGTGGATTGATTTGGAGGAACACGAAGGCGCAGAGTGCTCAAGCCCGGCAAGTACGCCTCGGGGGAGCAGCTACACGCATACAAGTGTTGGGGGATCAAGGTTTCGAACCCCTTGCTAGGTTGCCTTGGGCCTCCTTTTATAGGTTAAGGGGCGACCACAGTGGCAAAACAGTCATTTTAGCATGATTAGATAGCTAACAGTGCAATCATACCTAACTCTCGTAGTTAGGACAAAGTGCATTAAATGCACTGCTAGGTGTCATGCTGATGTTGAAGCCCGGCAAGCCTACCGCGCCATTTATCCATCCTCTCCTTATTAGCGTGACACGCCATTTGGACGGGCGTCAATAAAGCTAATCTCTTCTCTAGCAGGTTGCCACGTAGCCAACAGGATCCACCTAGCCATTTGAGAGCTCGACACCGCATCGATTAATGACTTGTGTGCAATGAGGTGGAGCGGTGGCGTCTTGGCAGAGACCTGCTGGCCCGGAGCCTGTCGGGCTTATGTCTTGGAGTCTTGGCGGCCCTGGGAACCTTGTTGGAGCGGCTTCGGGGTTGATCTTCAGTCGTAGTCTCGACCCTGCCAGGCTCGCCTGCCCGGTAAGGGAGACCTTCCTAGGGAGTTCTCTTGTCACCTTGGTCTTCTTAATGCTCTCCTTGATCTCATGAAGAGCGGTTTCTCTGGCTTATTTTATCTCAAGCCATGATATTGCATGTATGCCTTGATGCACGCCGGTGCATAAGTTAGGGCCATGAACGTGTATGTTCGTTGCACCGACAGGAGCCCCCGGGCCTGGCCCACACACGCGTTCGAGGCATTGTTGGGGTAGGCCCAACACATGCATAGGCGTACGTGTTGGCCTTGCCGGGGCTGGTATGGTTCCTTTTGAGATCTTCTTTGCTTCTTCATTAACCTGGGCTTGGTCTAGCTTCCAACTTTCCGTGGCATCCTAATCATTCGAATGGTGCGCCTTGTTCGTGTTGTAGACCAGGGGTGTACACATCCAAGGGAGCCCATTAGGGCGTCCGCACGGGAACCGGGGGTAATTGCCATTTTACCTTTTCCTCACCTACTGCTCCTGTCGTTTCCGCCATGCGCGCCCCATGCATTGCGCGGGGTTGGTAGTGGACATGTATGGTGCGGGAACGTGTGCCGTCAGCAGAATGCACAGCGCCCTGGATTGGCGGAGTGGGGCGGCCGATGGACGAGGACGCCATTAGGGCGCAGAGGGTTGGAATGGAGGAGTGGGGGAGAGCCAGCTGTTGACACATGAACACGTCACGTGTAGCCTCGACGCCGGGGGTGATGCACCGCAGCTCACGTCGAAGGAGACCCGACCGACAGCGCGATCGGCAGGCGCTTTTGCAGACCCGGAACCCCGCACGCCCGGGAGGGACCCCGTCAGGGAGTGCGGCGGCTATGGGCTGCCCTAGGTCGATTCGCTCACCCCTAGAGCCTCGGGATTCGCAGCTCTCAAACTCGAGGAATAGCGAAGAACGAGAGAGAAAAACGGTGGAGAGATAAAACGTAGATTGAAGTAGTATATTGATATGTTGATTGTGTGTTGTTCAATCGGCCGTCACCCCCAACATATGTAAGAGGCGGCTAGACTTCCCGTACAAGTAAAGGATTCATGTAGGCTTTCCTTACAAAAAATTACATCAATTCATGTCCTAGAGTCCTAGTTCTAGTCCAACTCGGATTCAGTCTGAATCTCCCAAACTTCTGTCTTCCTCCTAGTGCGGGCCGTCTAGCTTGCATATAACCACCGATTAGGATGGCCCAAATACCAAATTTGTGTGCCTCGAAGAGACGAACAACTCTCATTTTGATCACTTTTCCAAACAAGGCCATCTTGAATACTTTACGAGGTCATCTTTACCTTCCAGTCGGACTCGGTCTTGCAGCTAACTGTATCATCTAAGTCTCATAGTGAATTTGTAGGCCGTATACTATCTCATATGATGACGACTCCAAAACCAAAGTTTACTGTTTCGACGATATGCACAACTTCCGTGTTGAACACTTTTTCATCCGAGCCAATCTGGATAACCTTTCAGGCACATCTTCAGCTTCTGGTCGGAGCACTCGGATCTCTCCACTTGGATATTAGAGTCTTTCACTCGGATCGCCCGACTAGACTTCACTCGGATGGCAATTTTTACTAGGATGGCAAAATTTTCACTCGGAAGACAATCTTTCACTCGGATGACTAAATCTTCACTCGGACGGCAATCTCTTATTTGATTGAGTTTTCATTCCGACGGTAAGCTTTTCACTCGGATGACCATATTTTCACTCGGATGACTATATTTTCACTCGATCGGTAAGTTTTCACTCGGATGGTAAGCTTTTCACTCGGATAACTATATTTTCACTCGGACAGCAATCTTTTACTCGATCGGTAAGTTTTCACTCGGATGATAAGCTTTTCACTCGGATTTCCCGATTGAAAACACAGCCTGATCTTGATTTGCCTCCCCAGGTTTCATACGACCTCGGATTAAGATGAATTATATATGAAAATCAATCGGCTCGATGAGACGAAACTTTCCCGTGTTGAAGGTTTTTCGATTCAAGGCTTTCTTAAGGGCCGAATTGCTCGCGCGACCCATCAGACAGGGTGTCTGGTACCTCGCGCCATATTTCCGTTTAGGTTTGGTCTGGAGTGTATTGCCTCTAACTTTTACATATGACCTCGGATTGAGATGATTTATATAAGAAAATCGATCGCCTCGACGAGACGAAGACAACTCATTTGAAGTGCTCTTTCATCCGAGGTCGTCTTGAAGGTGTAATCGGCCGAAAATCACTCGGAACAGTAGAGTTTGCCACTCAGAGTATAATTTCGGTCCCTAAGATAAGGTCGGATGATGATAACCGAAACATTAAAGTTGTTCCACTCGGCGACGTGAAAATTTTCGTGCTGAAAACCCTTTCACTCGAGTTCATCTTATTTGCTTTTTATGTCGTGCCAAAATCTGATGTCAACACATGCCCCCCTGTTTTTCGGCAAAGCTTGCATGCCAAAAAATAATATGCATAGTGTTTGTTCTAAGAACGATGTCAACACTCCATCGGCCATTTATATATCTCAAGGCGATAATTATGTATCGGCCATGTTTGTGCTAAGGGCGATAATCGTATATCGGCCATTGCCTACTTAGGCTTCTTGCCACACACTCGGGTGGTATTTCTTCAAGTACTTGCCATTGAGAGCTCTAGGTAACAATGCCCCTTGTATAGATTCCACCAAATATGAGTTTCCGGGAACTACTCTTGGGATCCTAAAAGGACCTTCCCAACTCGGACACCACTTCCTGAATTTTCTATCTCTTGAACCAATCGGCAGAGTCACTTTCCAGACGAGATCGCCAACTTGAAAATTCTTCAACTTGACTTTCTTATTGTAAGCTCTTGCCACCCTCAACTTGTCTCTCTCTATGGCCTTTAAAGCAGCCAAACTTTTATCGGCAACCTCATCAATATTGTCCATCATCAAGTTATAAAAGTCTATTGCCGATAAATCATTTTGTTTAGCTATTCTCAAGGCATTCAAATTTACTTCCACTGGTAAAACAGCTTCTTGACCATACAGTAGCTCATATGGAGTCACCTTCGTAGCACCATGCCTTGAGATTCTATGAGCCCACAAAGCTTCAGAAAACAACTCATGCCACCTCCTCGGATTATCCTCAATCTTCTTCTTGATGAGCTTGATTAAAATTTTATTGCTAGACTCAGCTTGTCCATTAGCTTGGGCATAATACGGAGAGGAATTGAGCAACTTTATGTTATAAGATTCGGCAAACTCTCTGACTTGGTGTGACATGAAAGATGAATCTTGATCTGTAGTTAACGTTTGAGGAACACCGAATCTATGAATAATGTGCTCGGTTATGAATTGAATTACCTCCGAATGTGTCATGTTCTTGAGAGGTACTGCTTCAGACCATTTAGTGAAATAATCAGTTGCCACCAATACGAGCCGATGCCCCTTCGAGGAAGACGGATGAATTTACACAATAAAGTCTAGACCCCATCCTCTGAAAGGCCACGGCTTGATAATAGGATGTAACATAGCAGCAGGAGCCAATTGAATATCATCAAATTTTTGACAAGCTTCACACCCCTTATAATATCTAAAGCAATCATTAATCATAGTCGGCCAATAAAACCCAGCACGTCGCAATAACCATTTCATCTTGGGAGCCGACTGATGAGTGCCACAAATGCCATCATGTACCTCTCCCATAGCAACTCTTGCCTGGTCCTCGTCCAAGCACTTTAGAAGAACATCATCGACTGTTCGGCGATAAAGACCATCATCTCTCATTGTATACTTGAAAGCCATATGCCGAACAGCCCTGTCCACCATTTCACTCGGATTATGCAAGTAATCACCAATGGGCTTCCTCCAGTTGGGATTGTCACCTGCACTAGATTTTTTGTTAATGGCTGAATCAGTGGGTTCTGGTTCGGCCTCTTCTGTACTGGTAAGACAAGACATCGGTCTTTGAGAAATATGAAACATGCCATGATCAACATGATATCCGGATGCTTGTTGTGCCAACTCATTTGCTTTCCAATTGTCATGTCTAAATATATAAGCAATGCTAAAACAATCCAAAGTAGAAATTATATCTAGAAATTTATCAAGATAAACATTAAGTGATTCGTCCAAACACTGAAAGACTTTGGATATTTGCTGCACCACTAGTAACGAATCACCATAAGCCTCAATATGTGTAACTCCTATAGCAAGTAACATCTCTAGGCCAAATAATAATGCTTCATATTTGGCTTGATTGTTTATGCAAAAATATTCTAAGCGGCATGAGGCTTCAAAAACAGCACCATGAGGAGATATGTAAACAATACCAACACCTTGGCCATTGCTACAAACTGAACCATCAAAATATAATCTCCACGGTACTAATGAGACAAGGTTTATATCAACATCATGCTTGTCATCAATCCGATATTCCACAATAAAATTAGCAACGATTTGGCCTTTCATGGATTTTAGAGATTCATAAGCCAAATCATATTCAATCAAAGCATAAGCTCACTTGCCAATTCTACCACTAAGAATTGGCCTATGCAACATGTATTTAATGACATCGGTTTGACAAGCTACTACGCAAGCACTCGGCACTAAATAATGTCTCAATTTTGTGCAAGTATAATATAAGCATAGACATAGTTTTTCAATAAATGTGTACCTTGTCTCGGCGTCCAATAATCGCCTGCTCAAATATGTAATAGCATGCTGTTTTCCTTCGGTTTCTTGAGTCAAAACAACACCAATAACACCTTCCTCTGCTGCAATGTAAAGCTTAAAGGGCTCCCTATGCTTGGGCGCTTTCATCACCGGAGGAGTGCACAAATAATTCTTGATCATATCAAATGCTTCTTGCTGTTTTGCCCCCCAAGTGAAATCAACATCATTCTTTAACCGAAGGATAGGAGTAAATGCATCAACTTTCCCTGATAGATTAGCTATGAACCTTCTCAAATAATTGACCTTGCCAAGGAACTTTTGCATATCTCTCTTGCATGTTGGAGCCTCCACTTTTTGTATAGCTTCTATCTTTTTGGGATCAATCTCTATGCCATCTTCATGAATAATGAAACCCAAAAACTTGCCAGCTGATACGCCGAATGCACACTTCAAAGGATTCATCTTGAGTCCATACTTTTTCATTCTTTCAAAAGCTAAACGCAAATCGGCCAAGTGAGATTCAAAAGCATCTGATTTGATAACAATATCATCAATATAAACTTCAAGTATGACACCAAGTAAATCATGAAAAATCAAATTCATAGCCCTTTGATATGTTGCTCCAGCATTTTTTAATCCGAATGTCATCACTGTCCACTCGAATAAACCAAGGAAACCAGGGCATCGAAAAGCTATTTTAGACATGTCCTCTTCGGCCATAAAAATTTGATTGTATCCGGCATTACCATCTAGAAAGCTAATAACCTTATGTCTAGAAGCATCATTAATAAGCATATTGGCTATTGGCATGGGATACTCATCTTTGGGTGTAGCCCTATTCAAATCTCTGAAGTCAATGCACACCCTCAACTTGCCGGATCCTTTCTTCTCCACTGGGACAATGTTAGAAATCCACTCGGCATACCTGCAAGGTCTAATAAAATTAGCTTTCAGCAAACGACTGATCTCCTCCTTGATCCGGTCATATGTTTTTGGATTAAACTTTCTCGCTAATTGTTTATACGGTCTAAAACCGGCCTTTATAGGTAACCGATGCTCCACTAGCTCTCGGCTTAAACCTGGCATCTCATGATATTCCCATGCAAAGCAACAAACATATTCTTTCAACAGCTCGATTAACTTAGCTTTACAATCGGCTCTCAAATTTTTATTTACAAACGTCGGCCGAGTGACTGAACCATCTCCAATATCTATCTCTTCTAATGGATCGGCCGATGTAAAACCTTGTCCAAGTTTATCCATGTCATCCAACTCCTCTATAGATTCATACATATCGTTCTCTCTAGACCGATATTTCACAAGACATTTTTGTAACCACTCGGAACTAGAATCCATTTAAATACAACATACCTTGGAGCCGATTGCACTCAGTCGGCTTAAAGAGACAGGCACGAAACCATTCTTGGTTGCGCTAAGAAAATCAAACTCTGACAAGTCACGTCCCGTTAAGCAAGTAGAATTGGAATGTTGCCAATCCACCGATGCATCGGCCAAAGCAACACAGGCCGAGTTATCCGCATGAATGACTTCCACTACGTCATCAACCCACTGGATCAAAAACTGGTGCATAGTGGATGGCACGCACTGGTTTGCATGAACCCAATCACGGC
Source organism: Thinopyrum elongatum (assembly GCA_011799875.1). Classification (NCBI taxonomy): domain Eukaryota; kingdom Viridiplantae; phylum Streptophyta; class Magnoliopsida; order Poales; family Poaceae; genus Thinopyrum; species Thinopyrum elongatum. The sequence goes on from CM022302.1 coordinate 263,596,840, forward strand.
CTAGTATGACATTGTAATTACTTTGCACCTCCGCAACAAAGAACGCAGCAGCCAAAGTTTTGCTTCTGACTGTAAGCTCCACATACATCACACCTTTGGCTTCTGTTTTCTCTTTGCCTTCAAATCCATTGAGCACCATATTCGTCTTTATTAACTCTTCATCGGGCAAACCCAATTTCTTGAAGACAGAATAGGGCATAAGATTTACCACAGCACCACCATCAACAAGCATCCGAGTGAGCGGCGATCCATTGATATGACCTCTGAGATACAATGGTTTCAGATGCGTTACTGGTTCTTTTGGCTTCTCGAATATTGCATTTTTAGGGCCAAAATCCAGCTGAGCCACTTCCCCTTCTTCATCTAAAGCGCGAAATTCAGCGGGTAAGTAATACACCATATTGATATCCATACCTTCATGAACCGGTGTAGACTCGTAATCCAACATATCCTCCTCTTCCCCTAGTTTATCAACCGATTCTGAAATCTGTCCGAGTGATGAGGAAGCAATAGGTAATGTAGATGATGCAGTGATTGCATCGTCCTCTTTTGGTGGTGTAGGTGCTGTTGTGATAGGTGTAGAAGCCACTGCATCTTGTATTTGTTTAGGCCTCCACACTTGTTTTGTAGGTACCATGGGCCGAGTGTCATTGAATAACTTGTCCCTTTGCTTCTCGGCCTCCTGTTCTGCCATCTCTTGACTCCTTAACCTCTGTAGTTTCCTCTTCTGTGTCTTTGTTAGCCCTGGAGGACACCACATTGGCTGAGTGTATTTAGGATCTCTTGTCTTTACCTGGCTGGTGCTTGCTTCATGGTCATTAGCCGAGTGCTTTGGCGCAATGGCAAGTATCGGCTTAGTCGGACTGCTATGCACAATCGGCTGTTGTATGGTGAATGTTTCGGTGCCCAAGATGAGTGAGTCGGTATCAATTTTTTCCTTTCCTTTTCCTGACTCAACTGCTGCAGCACTTGGTGACTTAACACGCCATTCTTTTTTACTTTCCAGATGCATGAAACTTCCACTCGGGCGCACCTTTTTACTCGGATGGATTTCACTCGGATGGAATCCACTCGGATGGAACTCACACAGATGGAATCTACCCAGCCACATTTTTTCACTCGGATGGCTTCCACCTGGGTGCATTCTTACACTCGGATAAATTCCACTGGGTCGCATATTTTGACCAGCCGACTGATAGTCACCAATGTTCAGTCGGCCATTATATGAGTAGTCAAGTCGATCCCAAACAGACTGCCTTTGCTCTTCTAGAAACGGCGCCCTTAGTCCACTCGGTTTCATATACCGACTGAACATATCAGCTGATGGTGACCTTGGTCGCTTCAAGTCTAATGGCCGGTTAGAGCTAGAACCGGCTAACTGGTTGGCATACTTGGACAGCAACATATCAAAAGTTGGCTTGATTCACTTGCGTTGTACTTTAGCTTCATTCCTCTTCCACTTGCCAACTTCTGGACTCTTGGGCTTGACAAATTTAACACGAGTATTTTCTTGCACTTGAGGTTGCCCCCCGAGTGTTGGATTCTTGATGGTGATTTTGATCACTTCCTTGCCATCGGGTTGCTTATCAAGTATGATCTCTCTCCCCAAGACCTTGTCGCCCTCCTTGTCTTTCCTGGGCTCACCAACAATGACATTAGCTTTATTAGCAGATTTGGCTACCTCTGGCCGAATGAGTAGCTTCTTCCCCTCCAACTCCATGGTATTCATTGGAAAGGGTTGTTTATCAACTTGCATCTCAGAAAAGTTCAATCGTCCGTCATTAATGGCCAATTGTATCTGTCGTCAAAAAACATTGCAATCGTTAGTAGCATGAGAAAAGGAATTATGATATTTGCAATAGGCACGCCGTTTCAGCTCTTCAAACGGCGGTAAAGTATGAGATATCCTAATGATCTTAGCCTGCAGCAAAGCATCAAATATTCTATCACACTTAGCAATGTTAAAAGTAAACTTCATCTCTTCATCACGATTCTTATGAATCGGTTTCAGATCATTGCAAGTAAAGGGTTTGGCCTTAGATGGCCAAACAAATTCAGTAGCATAAATATCACCCTCATCGTCCGAGTGATCACTATCATATTCAACCATATTCATCTTTGGACGATCGGCTTTGTATCTATGCACTTCTTTGAGATCTTTGCTTCGGCTTTCCTGAGCCAAAGCCCTTTGTAAGACTTGGTTGATATTTAAGAACTCATAGCCTTCTAGCTTTTCTCTAATGGGAGTTCTCAAACCACTCAGCACTAGGTCTGCCAAGTCTCTCTCGGTTATCACCAAACTATAACACCGGTTTTTTGTTTCTCTAAATCTCTTGACGTAATCGGAGACCGATTCATCATGCTTCTGTTTAGCTGATGTTAGATGTGACAACTTGAGCTCATTGTTGCCGCTATAAAAGTGATCATGAAATTTCTCCTCTAAGCTGCGACCAAACTCGAATGAAACCATGTGGTAAAGAAGAAAACCATGAAAATGCGGTACCAGTTAGTGATAAAGGAAATAAACGCACTTTCAATTCATTTAGTGAGCCTGCTTCACCTAATTGTGCTAAATATTGACTAACATGCTCCCATGTGGTTTTTGTGCCTTCTCCATTAAACTTAACGAAATCTGGAATCTTATATCCTGGAGGGCACTGGATGGCATCAAAGTACTCGGGGTATGGTTTTTGGTAAATCCGATTCCGAGGTAACTCAACTCCAAAATTCTCTCGAAGCATCTTAGCCATCTCCTCTCTAAAATTAGCTAGGGCATCGTCTGTAGTAGACGATGAAGCTTGTTGCAGTGGCATAGGAGTAGGACTACTAGCTATAGGTAGGAACCGTGGCATGTATGCCGAACCATAGTTCGGCAGTGGCCGAGTGGTTGTAGCTGTAGGTAGGGTTTGGTTCGGCGTTGCCACCGAACCTGGCATGCTCATAATAGGATTAATGGGTGCAGCCACAATCTGATTTGTTTGTGTAGGATAATAAGTCATCGGCATGGGAGGCGCCGATGAGATAGGTAAAGCCAGATTAGGGTTTTGCACACTAGCAGCTACACCATCATTACCACTAGACGATTGAGATATATTCTTCTGAGCATTAGTATTTTCTATGAAAGTTTGATAGACCAGATTGTTACCATCAGCAATACGACTCTCAATCTCAGCCCACTGCTCAGGAGAAAAGGTAGTCCTTACAGAGGGTTTAACCTGCTCGGCTTGAAGAGGAGGAAACTTGATTTCTTCAATCGGAGTGATGTTGCCTTGGCGATCCTTCTTGAATTTTGCAAGGAACTCCTGCAAATCCTTCTCTTCGCATGCCTTCTTGTACTCCTCATAGACTTGGCGATGATCGGCCGATATCTCATCAAGACTGGGCTTAATGATGTTATCGGCGTTTACCTCAGATGGCTTGGGAAGATCGGACATGGTGGATGATGACGATTGATCTTCAGAACCCAGCAGAGTCGCCAAAAAGTGTGTTGACACACGAACACGTCACGTGTACCCTCGACGCCAGGGGTGATGCACCGCAGCTCACGTCGAAGGAGACCCGACCGACAACGCGATACGCAAGACAGTCAGCGGGTGCTTTTGCAGACCCGAAACCCCGCACGCCTGGGAGGGACCCCGTCAGGGAGTGCGGCGGCTATGGGCTGCCCTAGGTCGATTCTCTCGCCCCTAGAGCCTCAGGATTCGCAGCTCTCAAACTCGAGGAACAGCGAAGAACGAGAGAGAAAAACGGTGGAGAGATAAAACATAGATTGAAAATGTAGTATATAGATATGTCGATTGTGTGTTGTTCAATCGGCCGTCACCCCCAACATATATAAGAGGCGGCTGGACTTCCCGTACAAATAAAGGATTCATCTAGGCTTTCCTTACAAAAAATTACATCAATTCACGTCCGAGAGTCCTAGTTCTAGTCCAACTCGGATTCAGTCTGAAACTCCAAAACTTCTGTCTTCCTCCTTGCGCGGGCTGTCGAGCTTGCATATGACCTCCGATCAGGATGGTCCAACTACCAAATTTGTGCGCCTCGACGAGACGAACAACTCTCGTTTTGATCACTTTTCCAAACAAGGCCATCTTGAATACTTTACAAGGTCATCTTTACCTTCCAGCCAGACTCGGTCTTGCAGCTAACTGTATCGTCTGAGTCTCGTAGTTAATTTGCAAGCCGTATACTATCTCAGATGATGACGACTCCAAAACTAAAGTATACCGTTTCGACGATGCGCACAACTTCTGTGTTGAACACTTTTTCATCCGATCCAATCTGGATAACCTTTCAGGCACATCTTCAGCTTCTGGTCGGAGCACTCTGATATTAGAGTCTTTCACTCGGATCGTCCGACTAGACTTCACTCGGACGGCAATTTTTACTAGGATGGCAAAATTTTCACTCGCAAGACAATCTTTCACTCGGATGACTAAATCTTCACTCGGACGGCAATCTCTTACTCGATCGAATTTTCATTCCGACGGTAAGCTTTTCACTCGGATGACCATATTTTCACTCGGATGACTATATTTTCACTCGATCGGTAAGTTTTCACTCGGATGACTATATTTTCACTCGAACAGCAATCTTTTACTCGATCGGTAAGTTTTCGCTCGGATGATAAGCTTTTCACTCGGATTTCCCGACTGAAAACACAGCCTGATCTTGATTTGTCTCCCCAGGTTTCATACAACCTCACATTGAGACGAATTATATATGAAAATCGATCGGCTCGACGAGACGAAACTTTCTGTGTTGAAGGTTTTTCGATTCAAGGCTTTCTTGAGGGCCGAATTGCTCGCGCGACCCATCAGACAGGGTGTCTGGTACCTCGCGCCATATTTCCGTGTAGGTTCGGTCTGCAGTGTATTGACTCTAACTTTTGCATATGACCTCGGATTGAGATGATTTATATATGAAAATCGATCGCCTCGACGAGACGAAGACAACACATTTGAAGTGCTCTGTCATCCGAGGTCTTCTTGAGGGTGTAATCGGCCGAAAACCACTCGGAACAGTAGAGTTTGCCACTCGGAGTATAATTTCGGTCCCTAAGATAAGGTCGGATGACGATAACCGAAACATTAAAGTTGTTCCACTCAGTGACGTGAAACTTTTCATGCTGAAAACCCTTTCACTCGAGGTCATCTCATTTGCTTTTTATGTTGTGCCAAAATCTGATGTCAACACCAGCCTCCCCCTTTGCTCCGCTATAAAAAGGGAGATGCGAGGGGGTGGTGATGCTCATCCACCTCCTCTTCTTCCTTTTCCTCTGCTTCTGTTTCCACCATGGCGAGGGGAAGGGGCTGAGCCCGTGCTCCAGTGGTAGCGATGAGGGCTTCTTCTCGGCATCTTGCTCCTGCTTCCACTGCAGCGGCAGGGGTAGAGTCTAGTGCACAAGGTGAAGCCATTGGGCGTGGTCGTGGTCGACGCAGCGCCCGTGGCTGGGGCGGACAAAGCGGTGCACCCGCCGCTCCTCTGCCAGCCACACCAACACCGATGGAAGGCCATACGGGTGACACCATGTTGGATTTCATCATCAAGCTGTGCGATCCTCCCCGCAGTCATCTGCGGCTTCTTCGCCCCTTTGCCACGGTGATGGAGATCGAGCAGCCGCTCAGGCTGGGGTTGCGCATGAGTGGTTGCTGCAATGGCGCGGTGTGGCGGATGTCGAGTTTCTTAGGTGTGGTTGGAAAACCTTCGCCCGTGCCCATTATCTGGCGGAAGGGCACATCCTCCGCTTCAAGCTAGTGGAGGCTGATCTGCACTCAATCAAGGTCTTCGGGCGTTCAGGTGCTCGCTTAGGGTGCTGCGCGGAAAGCTCAAGCGATGATGAAAGCTCCTCCTCGAGCGACAGCGATGAAGAGGACACCGACGGTGAAGACGTCGACGACGAGTCCCTGGTCGTTAAGAATGAAGACGATGATTCAGACTTCGACTAAGCACCAGACACACCATCACCGTCAGCTAGGCGCCGGCAGCACCATCATCTGCAGCTGGGCCCCGGCAGAGTGATTTTCCAGGGGCGCTTTGCCTGGCCGTCACCGCTTCCTCCAGCTGGACCCTGGTAGGCTTCCTCGTGTACTCCGGCTTCATCTTCCCTGCCGGTGTCCCTTCTGTCACATTCCTCTGGTCCTGGCGGGGGTGACCAGGGAATCACCTAGCCGCTCTCCCCATCCCCGGCCTCTTCTTCCTTGTCGGGGAGGCGCCCTCCCTATCTTGTCAGGCTATGTCCCGCTGGTCCTGTCAGGGTTAGGCTGGGCTTCTGCCCAGGCGCTCCTTTTGCCCTCTTTCCTTCTCAATGCAACTCCTAGGAGGAGAGGCACAAGAAAGGCATTATGGGGCACTTATCTTTTTTCATATCAAAAGATGTAGGCACTTGCCAAACTTTAATCAAAATTATGTAATCCTTCGTCCATGCTAGTACTTGTATGATTTGTACTTGTCTGTTCACGTAAACTTGGAAAAAAGAGCTTACCGGATGTTTGTGTATGTACTTAAACATACTGAAGGACGAGCCTTCGATACTCCTTAGTAAACAAAATTCTCCGGCAAGGCATCTTGCCGGCCTTTGGTGCAACTGCCACCAAAAACCACGTTTGATGAGGTCGAAATGGGTTAGTGAGCGCAAACGAAGGCCAGACCCTCGCCAACCTCCCCCATACGTAGCTACAACTAAAACTTGTCGAGTGGACTCGAGTCAATAATAGGAGCATGAATGGCAGAGGCGGCCAGGTTTCCTTACGTACAAGTCCCTCATACTAAAGTACAACATGGAATGATGGAATGTAACAAAGGGTACCCATCTTCTTTTGTCGTCCTTCTTATCATGTCAGATAAGGCAAGGTTGTCGGGGTTTAGTGCATGGCCTCATATTCATCCTCCTTCCTGACAAACTATCGTGATGAAACTTTTCTGTTGTCATCAAAGAAAAAGGAGAAAAGAAGATAAAACATGGCCCTTTACTGTATGTCAGTTATCTTACTTAAGAACCATCATAATCATGATAAGATCATACTTAAGTAAATTTGAATGCATGCATGCAAGTTTTGTGAAAGAGCGCTTCGTTTTATTCAACTATGCACAGGGTCTGCGCCTGGCTTTGTACAAAGGGTTACAAGTCCAGGGGACTGTGCTTGTACAAAATAGGTTGCCAGGGCAAGGCCTGGCAACCGCGCCTTACGGGTAGAATTTCCGAAGATGCTCAATATTCCATGAGTTCTGCATAGGAATGCCATGTTCGGTCTCTAGATGGACTGCGCCAGGTCTGGTGACACGTACTACCCGGTAAGGGCCTTCCCACTTCGGTGTCAACTTGTTTGCACCCTTGGCGGACTAAACACGCCTAAGGATAAGGTCACCTTCCACAAGGCTCCGGGCGTGAACCATGCGGCTATGATAGCAGCGTAGGGCTTGCTGGTATCGTGCAGCATGTACAGCTGCCCAGAGACGATCTTCCTCGAGGAGGGCGGCATCATCATGTTGCAGCTGCTCTTGCGCTACTAGAGTTGACCCGTATATAAGTTTCGTGGGGAGCACTGCTTCTGCACCATATACCAGGGAGAAGGGAGTCTGGCCAGTAGCTCAATTTGGTGTCGTCCTGATTGACCAAAGAACCACCGACAACTCATAAACACAGCGCTTGCCGCATTTCCGCAATTTATCGAAAGTTCTTGTCTTGAGCCCTCGCAGCACTTCAGCGTTCATCCTGGCTTGTCTGTTGCTCCTGGGGTGGGTAACAGTAGCGAAAGAAACCTTGCTTCCAAGGCTCTAGATGTACTACATGAAGGCGCGGCTAGTGAATTGGGTGCCATTGTCGGTGATCACCCTGTTGGGCACCCCAAAACGGCAGACCAATCCTTTGAAGAACTTGATAGCTGATTGCGTAGTCACCTTCCTCACTGGCTCCACCTCAGGCCACTTTGTAAACTTGTCGATTGCAACATACAAGAATTCAAAGCCCCCGGTGGCATGGGGAAAGGGGCCCAAGATGTCGAGCCCCTAGACCGTGAAAGGCCAGGATAAAGGGATTGTTTGAAGGGCTTGAGCAGGTTGATGAACCTTCTTGGAATGGAACTGGCATGCTTCACACTTGGTGACGAGCTCAGTCGCATCCCGGAGGGCAGTGCGCCAGTAGAATCCTTGCATGAAAGCTTTCCTGACAAGCGCTCTTGATCCTATATGCGAGCCTCATACACCTCCATGTATTTCTGCCAACAGCTCTAGTCCATCTTCCCGATTTATGCATTTCAGCCTCACACCATTTGGCCTCTTTCTGTATAGAGTGTTACCCACAAACTGATACATACTCGATTGGCGGGCTACTTTCTCAGATTCTTCTAGGTCGTCAGGAAGTTCTCCTCTTTGAAGGAATTGGACTATATGTTGGGCCCACGCCAGAGCTTGTGGCTCGACGACGAGGACTAAAGGCATCTCTTCTGCTGTGGGAGCGCCAATCTCAACAGCAAGAGCTTGGGGATCTGCCGGAGAATGCAGCTCGCCAACTAGCATAGGGCCTCCTCCGGCAACCTTCTCACCAGCGGCTCCAGGGAGCTCTGCTGGGAAATGAGTGCTGGTGTTGAATTTTCTTCTTTGTCTGGCCAACGTTGATGGGGGAACTGATGGTTGAGTCAGATGGAGTACAAAAGTTCCTGGTTCCACAGGAAGCTTCTGAGCAGCACACTTTGACAGGTGATCAACAATGCTGTTTTCTGCTCGAGGCATGTGCTCTGCTTGTAATCTTTCAAAGTGCTCTTCCAACTTTCTCACTTCATCCACATATGCCTCCATCAGTGGGCTCTGGTAATCCTTATTCACCTGGTTCACAACAAGCTGAGAATCACCACGAATAATCAACTTCTTTATTCCCAATTCTATTCCAATCCTGAGACCGGCAAGTAGCCCTTCATATTCTGCTGTGTTATTGGTCGCCTCTTCCATGGGGAAGTGCATCTGGATAACATACTTGAGGTGCTCTCCGGTGGGTGCGATGAGCAACACTCCAGCCTCGGCACCTTGCAGCGAAAAAGCTCCATCAAAGTACATCACCCACTCCTTGGGGGCCTCCTTGCCGGGGAGAACTATCTCTAGCACTTATTCATCAGGTGTTGGCATCCATTCTGCAATGAATTCTGCAAGTGCCCTACTTTGGATAGTTGATGTGCTTTCAAATTTCAAAGCAAAGCCTGATAACTCCAATGCCCACTCAAATATCCTGCCGGTAGCCTCGGGGTTCCTCAGTATGCATTGTAGCGGAAGGGGAGTCACAATCGTGATCTCGTGAGCTTGGAAGTAATGGCACAGCTTCCTCGAGGCCATAAGAAGGCCGAACATCAACTTTTGCACCCCAGAGTACCTTGACCTAGCCCCCTACAAGAGGGAGCTGACAAAGTAAACTAGTCGCTACACCATCTTCTTCCTTGCTAACATCTTTTGATTGCCAACATCTGCTTATGGCACCTGTTCTCCATTTGTATCAGGGCTTGTCGGGGACAAGTTCGATCCATCACTGGGTGGCTCTGCTGTATTGGCCCCTTCGCTATGCACTTCCCTCTGCGCCACCAAGGCAGCACTAACCACTTGATTTGTTGCCGCTAAGTATAGCAGCAGCGACTCTTGTGGCTTAGGTGCAACAAAGGTTGGTGCAGAGGAAAGGTAGGTCTTCAAATCCCGCAGCGCAGCCTCTGCCTCCGGGGTGCATTTCATTGAACCAGCCTTCTTCAAGATTTTGAAGAACAGCAGGGCACGCTTGGCGGATTTTGAAATGAATCTACTCAGTGCGGCAACACAGCCAGCCAGACGCCTCACATCCTTGATGGTTTTAGGGGCTTGGATATGCTCTATTGCTTTGATCTTGTCGGGGTTGGCTTCTATCCCTCGCTGAGACACAAAGAACCCAAGAAGCGTGCCAGACGAAATGCCAAACACACATTTCTCTGGGTTGAGCTTCAAGTTGATCATCCGTAGGTTTGCAAAAGTTTCTTCCAGATCCTGGACAAGTGTAGACTTATCTCTGGTCTTGACCACTATGTCATCCATGTAGGCTTCTATGTAGCTGAGGCTCAAAGCCAATCTGCACAGCCCTCGCAAATGTAGAACTGGCGCTTTTTAGCCCGAAAGGCATACGTACAAAGCAGTACATGCCACATGGGGTAATGAACGCGGTCTTCTCTTCATCTTCCTTGGCCACGAAGATCTGATGGTATCTGGAGTATGCATCTAGAAAGGAGAGCAAATAACACCCTGAAGTGGAGTCAACGATCTGGTCAATGCATGGCAAGGGAAAGGGATCCTTTGGACATGCTTTGTTTAAGTTAGTGAAGTCAACACAAAGTGTCCATTTCCTGTTTGCCTTGCATACCACCACTAGATTTGCTAACCAAGTTGGGTGCAACACTTCTCTGACCAAGCATGTTGCTTCAAGTTTCTTCATTTCTTCGGCAATGAATTGCTGTCGCTCCAAGTCCTGCTTTCTGACTTTTTGCTTGATGGGATGGGCATGAGGACAAATAGCAAGGTGGTGCTTGATTACCTCCCTGGGAACACCGAGGATGTCAAATGGTTGCCATGCAAACACATCGACATTTACCCGCAGGAAGGCAACAAGCACGCTTTCCTATTTGTCATCAAGGGTGGCACTAATGGTAAAAGTACCATCAGCGCCATCCTGCCTTGCCGGAACCTTCTTTGTTGCAGGGGGACAGCCTTGGATCTCTTGCTGGCCGAACTTTCCGGCAAGTCTCTGCCGGGCGCAGCACACTCCGAAGGGGCGCGTGTCTCGGGGTCCTTGTTGGTGTCCTTGCCATTTTTCTTAACTTTCTTTTCCTCCTTCGTTGGAGCTGAGGTCTTGACGGCCTCTGCTGCTACCACATCTCTATACATCTTGTCGACGCAAATGACTGCATCTCTCTTATCCGACGGGATGGAGATGACTCCCATTGGGCTCGGCATCTTCAAAGTATTATATGCGTAATGAGATGCGGCCACGACTTTGGCCAAATCTGGACGACCATGGATTCCCTTTTACGGCAGGGGAAGCTCAACAACATCGAACACAACCTTCTCAGTTCTGAAATTTATTTCCCCGCCAAATGTCACTAGCAATGTAATCTTTCCCTTTGGCTGGCTCCTTCCTTGGTTGATCCCTTGGAAAGTGCCAGTCTTCTTCAGGTCTCTGTCAAGAATTTGCAGTTTCTTAAGCACGCCAGGGGAAATCAAATTAAACCCTACTCCACCGTCAACCAACATCTTTGTGACTTTGAGGTTGTAGATTGTTGGTGAAACAAACAACGGCAAGCATCCGACCACAGTGGTGTGATCTGGATGATCTTGAATGTCAAAAATGATGGGCGTGTGGGACCATTTACGTGGTTCTCGTGCACTTGCTACTGGTTCTGCCGCGTTGACTTCATGCGCCCACTGCTTGAGTTGGCGGTGAGAGGAGTGCAAAGATGCACCCCCGTCAATACACATCACCTCGGTAGCCTTCTGGAATTCATGCTCGCTGGTTTCATCATCCTCTTCATCGCTGTCATCTTCATTTTCCTTTTTCTCATGGCCCCTGGCGGGTTTTTCCTTCTGCTGGTCAACCTTGCCGCGATGGCCATTGCGGACACCGCGGCCCTTCCCGCCAGTGCCATTCTGGCCTCTCTCCTTATCACGCCTTTCATACTCAGCTTTTTGCTTCTCGACCAGCTGTTCAACTTGCTTGCAATCTTGGAGATCAAGGCCTTTGGTTCTATGGATCTTGCAGTATAGCCCATCGAACTTGCCGGTTTTCTCAGTCACTGCCGCTGCCCGGCAATCATCGCAAGTAGCAGCTTCCTTGCAGGGTGTCCAAGTCTTTGCTTTCTTGTCTGTGCTAAGATCACCGGAGCTCTCAACGGCCATCACTGCTTTCCCTTTACGCTTTTTGTTGCTCTTCCTGTTTCTCTTCCCATGAGTGATGGTGTCGTCGTCGTCTTCCGAATCGACTTTGACACCAACCTCCTCTCTTGCAAGTCTTCTGCCCTCTTCAACCCGAGCACACTTGTCCGCCAATGTGTAAAGTTTGTTGACAGTCTTGGGCAGCCGAACATTCATCTTGGCTCGCATCCTTCGATTGTGCACATTCATCTGGAATGCGGCAATCACAGCTACTGGATGTATCTTGGGGATGTTGCGGTGCACTCGGCTGAACCTTTGCAGATACTTACGCAAACTCTCTCCTTCTTTTTGCAGAAGGGCTTGCAGGTCACTGGGCTGTCCTGGTTCTTGATGGCCACCAGTGATGGCGCCAACAAACTCATTGCACAGGTCTGCCCATGAAGAAATGGAATCCTCCGACAAGTGCATCAGCCAAGACCCCACATTGGGTTTGAGGGCCAACAGGAAGTAGTTGGCAAGCACTTCTTTATCTCTTCCCCCGGCGGCTTGAACGACAATAGTATAGATGCCCAAAAACTCTGTCGGGTTCAACTTTCCATCATATTTCTCTGGCAAGTCAGGCTTGAAGGTGCGGGAGGACGGCCAACGGACTTGCCGCAGCTCACGAGTGAAGGCAGGGCACCCCACCTCATAAGGTAAGTACCTGCCAGCACTGGGCGCGGGTTCGTCAACATCAGGCCCATTACGCTTGTCTGACTGACGGCGTGCCTCGTGATGCCGCTCGATAGTGACGCGGGCATCTTCCTTCCTCCTGTCCCTCAACACATGGTGTTGATCGCGCTGGAGTTGTGGCTCACAAGAGGCCATTGACGCTTCGTCAGGCTCGTCGACGTCTTGGGTTTCCTGAGCCCGCCGTGCTTGCCCTTGGGTAGGCTGCCGCGGAGGGGACTACACTGTAGGCGTAGTCCTCTCAACTTGGCCACCAGCGGGTGCCACCAGCATCGCCTGCGGGGGTCGTGAAGGCTCCGCATGCTGCGACTTGTTGGCTTCAGCAAAACCAATGAGGCTCTTAATGGTTGCTCTCCATTCATCCATCTTGTCTACTGCTAGGTGAAAGTTTAGCAACAGCTGAGCTCTCGCCATTGCTTCGTCCATCGTCTCTGCCATGGCGTCAGAAGCGGAACGTGACACTGCTCGACTCCTGGACGAACCAGAAGGAATGTTGTCGTGCCCCTGCCGCCTATGTCCAATCACCAGAGCGGTTTGGCATGGCCGAAGCTGTTCTTGATGGCCAGCACCCTGATCAGCTGGGCCCTTCCCATGTTGATGCGGTCGTGGAGGATCGACAGTGCCGCTCGGGGTCTTGTCATGCTCGCCCCGCGTGGGACGAAGCATGCGTCCTGTCGCCGCCCCTCTGGATGGTGCTGCCAATGGATCCTGGATAGCACCGGAGCGGGCGTCGATGCTGCGCTGGTCACGCTGGCTGGTGTGGTGAGGAGGTAGAAGTTGGGCATCTCCTTGGCCTGTGCCAACGTGAGCATGCTCACCAGAAGGTCGAGGGAGCTGGGCCGCCCCTGCAGCACCAGTCCCTGCTCCAGTGGTGGTGAGGGTGTTGGTGGCACCGTCGGCAGCGCCTGTCCCGCCCGTCGCGGCCACAATGTCCGCGGCACCTGCTGCCGCAGGAGAGGAGACCTTTGAAGTGGAAGGATGCGCCGCGGCACCGCTTTTCTTGTAAGGAGCAATTGAAGATGCAGAAGGTGATGAAGATCATGCGCTGGATGTTGCTTTAGGTTCCCACAAGTGGCGCCCCCTACCTGGCGCGCCAAAGATGTCGGCGTGGAAGCACGATCACCTATGGGGCAGGGCTGCCCCTTTGTGGTTCGGCAAGGGGACGGTCACATCACACAAAGAGCAGAAATAGTAGGGCAACGACGGTGGACAGCTCTCTTTTACCCAGGTTCAGGCCGTTTTGCAGCGTAAAACCCTACTCCTGCTGTGGTGGATTGATTTGGAGGAACACAAAGGCGCAAAGTGCTCAAGCCTGGCAAGTACGCCTCGGGGGAGCAGCTACACGCGTACAAGTGTTGGGGGATCAAGGTTTCGAACCCCTTGCTATGTTGCCTCGGGCCTCCTTTTATAGGTTAAGGGGCGACCACATTGGCAAAACAGTCATTTTAGCATGATTAGATAGCTAACAGTGTAACCATACCTAAGTCTAGCAGTTAGGACAAAGTGCATTAAATGCATTGCTAGGTGTCATGCTGATGTTGAAGCCCGGCAAGCCTGCCGCGCCGTTTATCCATCCTCTCCTTATTAGCGTGACACGCCATCTGGACGGGTGTCAATAAAGCTAATCTCTTGTCCAGCAGGTTGCCACGTACCAAACAAGATCCACCTAGCCATTTGAGAGCTCGACACCCCATCGATTAATGACTTGTGTGCGATGAGGTGGAGCGGTGGCATCTTGGCGGAGACTTGTCGGCCCGGAGCCTACCGGGCTTATGTCTTGGAGCCTTGGTGGCCCCGGCAACCTTGTTGGAGCGGCTTTGGGGTTGATCTTCATTCGTAGTCTCGACCCTGCCGGGCTCACCTGCCCGGCAAGGGAGACCTTCCTAGGGAGTTCTCTTGTCACCTTGGTCTTCTTAATGCTCTCCTTGATCTCATGAAGAGCGGTTTCTCTGGCTTATTTTATGTCAAGCCATGATACTAGATGTATGCCTTGCTGCACGCCGGTGCGTAAGTTAGGGCAACGAACGCATATGTTCATTGCACCGACATGGCGGGAGGAGCAATTGGAGTAATAATAAAATCATTATTATTAGTATTTTAATAGTCACACAACTTGGTATTTTCTTGAGACATAGCGACAAAGCAAGCAAATGAGCAAACAAAATTATTTTTGTGTTTTTGTAAAAGAAAATAGAAGCGGGGGAGATGAAAATGAGAGGCAAAGGCAAATAAAAAGTAGAGCAAGTAGATGATTGTTTGGGCGAAGGTACTTGATAGGTTTTGATGATGTATCCCCGGCAATAGCGCTAGAAATTCTTCCTGCTACTTGTGAGCTGCGTTGGGATTTTCCCTGAAGAGGAGAGGAGATGCAGCACAATAGAGATAAGTGTTTCCCTCAGTGAGAACCAAGGTATCAATCCAGTAGGAGAATCACGCAAAGCCTCATGAATAGCACCTACACACACAAAAGCAAATAGTTGCACCAAACACGGGCAACATGGTTGTGAATACCCTTGAACTCGTTACTTGCAAGGATCAAATCTTGTATAGGTAGATAGATAAATTGCAAAACAAAATGAAAGATAAAAAATTGCAGCAAGGATATTTTGATTATATATATATATATATATGATAAAAATAGACCCGGGGCCATAGTTTTCACTAGAGGCTTCTCTCTCGAACACATAGCTTACGGTGGGTGAACAAATTACTCTTGGGCAATTGATAGAAAAGCACATATTTATGATGATATTCAAGGCAATGATCATGTATATAGGCATCACGTCCGAGACAAGTAGACTCACTCCTGCCTACATCTACTACTACTGCTCCACCCATCGATCGCTACCCAGCATGCATCTAGGGTATTAAGTTCATGAAAAACGGAGTAACGCCTTAAGCAAGATGACATGATGTAGACAAAGTAAACCCAATCAATATGAATAAACCGTATCGTTTTACCCTTAATGAAAACAATACAAATACGTGTCTTGTCCCTTTCTGTCTCTGGGATAGAGCACCGCAAGATTGAACCCATTACAAAGCACCTCTCCCACTGAAGATATATCAATCTAGTTGGCCAAACCAAACGGATATATCCGATAGAAATACAAAGCTATAACAATCATGCATAATAAAGTTTAGAAAATTTCAATTACTTCTCATGAATATTCAGATCATAAACCCACAATTCAACGCAAAAGAATATTACATCGGATAGAACTGCAAGAACATTGAGGAGAACATTGTATTGAAGATCAAAGAAAGAGAAGAAGCCTTCTAGCTACTAGCTATGGACCCGTAGGTCCGTGGTGAACTACTCACGCATCATCGGAGGGAAGCAATGATGATGTAGAAGCCCTCCATGATTGATTCCCCTTCCAGTAGAGTACAGAAAAGGCCTCCTAACGGGATCGCGGAAAAACATAAACTTGCAGCGGCGAAAAAAGTGTTTTGGGTGGCTCTCTATTGGTTTCCCGATTTTAGAGAATTTATAGAGGTGGAATTAGGGCAGCCGAAGCCACGAGGGGTGCACAAGGCAACAACCCCCTCCCCCAGGGCATGCCCTGTTGCCTTGTCGTTTCCTCGCTTGTCGTCTAGTCTCCTCCCAAAGCATCTAGGGTCTCTCTTGTCTAGAAAAAAATCATCAAAAATTTCCTAGTGTTTGGACTCCATTCGGTACTGATTTCCTGGAAAACCAAAAACAAGTGAAAAACAACAACTGGCACTAAGCACTGTGTTAATAGGTTAGTCCCAAAAAATGATATGAAATAGCACAAAAAGTTATATAAAACATGCAAGATTGATACGATAATAGCATGGAACAATCAAAAATTATAGATACATTGGAGATGTATCACAAGCCAACTACCGACTTTCACCATCAACCCTGGGTACGCCGTATTTAAAATTTTGTCTATCTATAATGTGCTTTCTTCATATATATAACATGACTGTTGTTGATCCAGGGCCAAGGCATTTGTAAAAATGAGAGCTAGAGATTCTTCTGTCTTGGCAGATACTAAGATGGAAATTCCATCTCATGATGCTACAATGGATGACCCGGTGGCCCAATATGACCTGGCGGCTCAAGATGACCCAATGTCCCTGGATGACCCAGTGGGTCCGAGTGAACCATCATGCTATGATGACCCATTGGGCCATCAACAAGCTCCTCTTGATTCTATTGTTGAGGAAGATAAGAAAGATGACCCGCCCATGAAGGATGATGTGGTGATCACCGCTGAACGCCATGGCGCTACTCCTGAAACTTCAACTACCTTGGCTAAAATTATGGATAAGGATGAGTCGCCTAGCCGGGATAAGGGAAAAGTCAGCCTTTATTTGGAATCGATTGAAAACTTGGATGTGAATTTGCTCCATCAGAGCTATCTGACTCGGCTGTTTGAGAGCCGGGAAACTGAAGGTGCCATGGTAAACCTTCTGAAGAAAAAATACGAGGTATACTTCTAATGCCTTTATCATGTATACATGTGTAGCCCCTAAGTCTTGAGTTTAGAAATTTAGTGAGAATTTAAGACCTTACTCAATTACTTGAAAAATCCGAGTCTTCATATTTGAGTCGCCTATGAATCAATCAGTAAGTTCCTCTTACTTACACGTAGCCCCCAAGTGTCGGGTCACTATTAATAGTGAGCCAGAACTTGTTCTTGTAAGACTTTTCGATCTTTGTAGGAGCAAACGGTTGTCCCCAAGGGTCGGCTCATCATGATGTGATGGGCCGGGTCTTCAATTGAATCTTATGAGTTATTGAAACAACTGAATGGTGTAGCCCCAATTGTCGAGTTGCATGCCTATATCAACTTAGGACTATAGAAAATTTTGTATCGTTTGGAACTGAGTAGTGTAGCCCCCAATTGTTGGGTTGCGTGCCTATATCGACTTGGGACTTTAGAAAATTTTGTATCATTTGGAACTGAGTAGTGTAGCCCCCAAGTGTCGGTCGGTTGCCTGTGGCGACTCGGGACATTCACTTGTGGATAGCCTTGCATTTCAACTTAGAGTAAAAACAGATTTTTCATAGCCCCAAAGTGTCGGGTCGCTGGACTAGGTGACTTGGGACTTAGAAACAACAAAAACTACTTGTACTTTTCCAGGAAATGCTGAAGGAAGCTAATGCGGAAATTGTCGGGTTGAGAAAACAAGTGAAAACTGAGAAGAAACTTTGAGAGACGGCTGAAAAGTTGTCATCTGACTTCTAGGACTCCCTTCTTAAAAACACAGACTCATTGGAGAAGGCCAAGACTGCTTTCATTGATGAAAAGGCAGTCTTGGTTAAGTGTGCAGAGGTGGCTGAGGAAAAAGGCAAACAGGCAGAAACCGTCTTAGGGTTCACTGGTACAGCGAGCTGCTATACAAATGGTTTTTAACCCCTTTCCGCGATGGCATTTTAAATCATCTCAATGCCAGTGTGTGCGGTAGGGGGGTCCTTCCCATATGACTTAAAAACCGTCGGGGATAGGGAGTAGCAATGCATACGTTTTGCATAACTAAGCATATGCGATGTCAGCATGTATCCCAAACGTGAGTCTTCGGACAACTGTTTGTGATATGTCGAATATCCCAAACGCTCCATCCTTCCTACTCATTTGTGCTTGCATTACCATCGTTGTTGGTATTCTGTGGTGCTACGTTTACGATGTGCACCCCATCACAAACATTTCATGATTATAGAACGTGTATGATAAGCAGACAATCACACACATTTACTTTTCCTCGATTGTATGCGATTCGATGTAAGTGTGTATACAGTTGTCCCTATAAAACTATATGCGAAGCTTGAATATATCCCACATGATTCATCCGTCGTACCCGAGTCGGATGAAGGCCTATCGCATGTGTTCTTCTATAATAAAACATTTATGATGTGCATGACATCATAAAAAGTCCATAATTGCCAAGCGTGTGTGTTAAGCTGACTGTCGCAAACATTTAATAAGAAGGAACTATGTGTGCTACTGTTGTTAATCTCACATGTTTTTTCTTGGCTGATCATGTGTGTAGTAGAGATTCATCGCACACGTAGTGGATGTGAGAAACATGTCTGATCTTGAAGTTTATCACAGAGATTTTGCTTTAGCAAACCGTGTGCAGTGTACTGGCCTGTAGAACATAATTTAATCCCTGCATTTAAAATTCACAGATTTTGAATTTGAAAGTAGGCAATCACTTATTTCATATCAAACCATGTTTATTACAAATATAGGTTCAAGGACAAATGCATAATTCGATGCACAGGTACATATACTGAAGAACTACAGAAGCACCAAGTAAAGAATGATGAACCACAGTTGTACTAAAGACTGTAAAGAGAGAGGCGAAAGACATTCTGGTTGCTGGACAAGGTGAAGTGGAATGCCCATGTTGTGCCCTCCTCCATGCGTAAGGCGCGCATGACTCTAGGCCAACCCCTTGTGATGGCCGCCCGCCCATCCTTCACTGTCTTCATTAGGACTTCTCGATGATCATTGCAGTGTCAATGAAATACTTTAACTTTCATTGCATGTCCATCAATCATGTACTTTGCGAGGTAATCTTGAGTAAACTGCTTTGGGAACCACTGCAAACAAAAAAGATTCAGACATTATTGTCTAACAACTACTTATGGGTAGTAAAAGAGAAGGCTATAGACTTCGTAGTTACCATCCTACAGCTCACTCTTGTGTTGGATAGAGCGTAAAAAAATAATTTAATTGCCACCGTTCATATATTTTTGCTAATAATCCTTATCAGTTTCCTCACTTGATGTTGGTTCATGAATATCTCATTGCCCCATACGCAAAAAGGGTCGATGCGTGCATCTTTGCCGAGGACACATGTACCTAGAAGCAACAAGTCAATATTAGAAGTTAAAAAGTGTCCAGGCGTGGATCTATATGCACTACATTATGGAACGACCAGGGGGGAGTACAAGCCGAGGGATGAAACTAACCTCAGGGGAAAATGCTGGTCACTCTTGTTGTTGTCCTGCATAAGTGCATGGAAAGGCATGATAAGTACAACAACCTTAACAACAAACAAATATAGCCATGGTAAACAACATCATCTCCAAATGATAGCTTGAATGTGTTGGTTTCAGCATGATGTTAAAGCGGATAAAAAATGGAAGGGGATGTTAACTACAACAGGCTTAACATCCACCAAATATTGTAATTCAAACTGGTATTGTTGAAAATGAATAGAACATAGCTCATGCTTAAACATCACTGATAGAGGCAAAGGTGTCCTGTCTTTTGATGAGAAGGTGATTATCGTTTCGGTGGAGTAGACTTTGACGATCCGACTATGAACGTGCGAGGACGTTGCGCCTTAGCAGTTGCTAAACCAACTCCGAGAGGTTATTGACCATGCCGGAGCACGATCAACCTGACCACGAGGGTCTATTTCCTGCAAGCAAACGAAGAACAAGCAAGAAACCGAGATTGCAATCTAGATATTGTGAATATAAGATGAAAGCTTTATTGATCAAGGTGGGGTTCTGTGACGTCTTGGTCTGGTCGTTGAACACAAATGGAGTACGTGAAGTTGCAGCTATGGCGAACTTTTAATCTAAACAAAATCCAGAGTCTAAACGTCGCCCTAAGGGCTGTATATATGGAGGAGTAGGGGGGAATTTTGTGGCCCCGTGTAGGAGGGGTCCAAAACCAACCCTAACTTCATTTGCCCACACATACGGACTCTAAAAACAGCCTAGGAAGTTGTATTTCGAAATTACATGGTCCTGGCCCAAAAATAAGGTGGCGCAGCACCTAAAATAAGCTATGGACAAAATTTATGAAGGGGCATCTTTTATATTTCGTCCATGTCCTTGTAGTTCATCACGGAGGCTTCAAAGTGCTTAAATATGCACTAGTAACGCCATTCTGGATCCTTTCGCGCGCGCCTTCATCTCCATGCTTGATCCTGCTCCAGTGTTCATCCCTCTTGTCCATGCTAGGCCTTTCATTAGTAATGAACACAAATGTATCCAATTTAGGCAGCATCATATTCTCATGAGCATTAGAATTGTCACTAAGAAACAAAAGTACCTGGTAATTCAATTGGCGTGCACGAGCTCTAGTAATTGGTCCAGTATGTATAGCAGCAGGGGCTGTGGGTGTAACAATGGTATTGATGTCCTCATCATCCTCCCCTTCTTGAAATGAAGTCGTTCTCGACAGAAGCTCATCCTCCTCACCCAAATAAGGCTTCAAATCTGCAATGTTAAAAGTGGGACTAACCCCAAAATCTGCAGGCAGCTCAAGTTTATATGCATTATCATTTATTTTCTCTAACACCTTAAAAGAACCATCAGCACATGGCATTAGCTTTGATTTGCGCAAATCAGGAAATATATCCTTACGCAAATGTAACCAAACAAGATCTCCAGATGCAAACACAACATGTTTTCTACCCTTATCTCCAGCAATTTTATATTTAGCATTCATACGCTCAATGTTCTCCTTAGTTAACTCATGCATTTTTAAGATCAATTCAGCACGTTGTTTAGCATCAAAATTAACCTTCTCCGAAGATGGAAGAGGCAACAAATCAATAGGTGCATGAGGTAGAAAACCATACACAATCTCAAAAGGGCACATCTTAGTAGTAGAATGCAGCGAACAATTATAAGAAAATTCAATATGAGGCAAGTATTCTTCCCACATAGTAGACAATGTTATTCTTCAAAACAGCCCTAAGCATAGTAGACAATGTTCTATTGACTACTTCAGTTTATCCATCAGTTTGGGGATGACATGTAGTACTAAAAACTAGTTTAGTCCCCAACTTAGCCCATAAACATCTCCAAAAGTGGCTAAGAAACTTAGTATCATGATATGAAACAATTGTATTTGGCACACCATGCAAGTGAATAATTTCACGAAAGAACAAATCAGCAACATTAGCAGCATCATCGCTTTTATGACATGGTAGAAAGTGTGCCATTTTTTGAAAATCTATCCATGACAACAAATATGCTATCCCTCCCCTTCGTTGTTCGAGGTAAACATAAAACAAAGTCCATAGATATATCCTCCCATGGAACACTAGGTACAGGCAAAGGCATATATAAACCATGACTTAGCTTTTTGACATGTAGTGTAGCGAGCAACAAAACGCTCAACATCCCGTCTCATATTTGGCCAAAAGAAATGTGTAGCAAGTATATCCTCTGTCTTCTTCACGCCAAAGTGTCCCATTAATCCTCCTCCATGTGCCTCCTGCAACAACAAAAGACGAACAGAGCTAGATGGAATGCATAGCTTGTTAGCACGAAACACAAATCCATCATTAACGATGAACTTGTTCCATGTTCTCCCTTCTTTACAATTCTGCAATACATCTTTAAATTCAGGATCATGCACATATTGATCTTTGATGGTCTCCAAACCAAATATTTTAAAGTCAAGTTGTGAAAGCATACTATAACGACAAGACAATGCATCAGCAATAACATTTTCTTTACCCTTCTTGTGTTTAATGACATAAGGGAAAGTCTCAATGAATTCAACCCATTTAGCATGTCTACGGTTCAGTTTTGCTTGACTTTTAATATGTTTCAAAGATTCATGATTAGAATGAATAAGAAATTCTTTGGGCCATAAATAATGTTGCCATGTTTCTAAAGTCCAAACAAGAGCATATAATTCTTTATCATAAGTAGAATTGTTCAGACTAGGCCCACTCAATTTTTCAGAAAAGTATGCAACAGGTTTACCATCTTGTAGTAACACACCTCCTAATCCAATTGCACTAGCATCACATTCAAGCTCAAAAGTCTTATTAAAATCAGGAAGTTGGAGTAAAGGAGCATGTGTCAACTTATCTTTCAATACCGTAAGGCTTCTTCCTGTGCGGTACCCCAAACAAAAGGCACATCCTTCTTTGTAAGCTCATTGAGAGGTGCAGCAATAGTGCTGAAATCTCTCACAAAACGCCTATAGAAACCAGCGAGGCCAAGGAAACTCCTCACTTGTGTGACCGTTTTGGGTTGCGGCCAATTCTCAATAGCTTCAATCTTGGCTTTATCAACTTCAATTCCTTGTGGGGTAACAACTTAGCCAAGAAAAGATACTCGGTCGGTGCAAAAGGTGCACTTCCCAAGGTTACCAAACAAACGTGCATCAAGTAGAGCAATAAAAACAGCACGTAAATGTTCCAAATGTTCCTCCAAAGATCTGCTATAGATCAATATATCATCAAATTAAACTACCACAAATCATCCAATGAAAGCACGTAAAACTTCGTTCATTAATCTCATGAAAGTACTAGGTGCATTAGTTAACACAAAAGGCATGACTAACCACTCATATAATCCAAACTTAGTTTTAAATGTTGTTTTCCATTCATCTCCCAATTTCATACGAATTTGATGGTATCCACTATGCAAATCAACTTTGGAGAATATTGTAGAGCCACTCAATTCATCAAGCATATCATCTAGCCTAGGAATAGGATGACGATAATGAATAGTAATATTATTAATGCCTCTATAATCAACACACATACGCGACATACCATCCTTTTTTGGCACTAGTATAATAGGAACAGCACAAGGACTAAGAGATTCGCGTATATAACCTTTGTCGAGCATGTCCTATACTTGACACATAATCTCCTTCGTCTCCTTTGGATTGGTACGGTATGGCGCACGGTTTGGCAGCGAAGCACCGGGAATTAAGTCAATATGATGCTCAATCCCTCAAATAGGTGGTAATCTCGGTGGCACGTCTTGTGGAAAGACGTTAGCGAACTCCTGCAAAATGTTAGTGACAGTAGGAGGCAACGAGGAAGGCACGTCCTTGAATGAAAATAATGCCTCTTTGCACACAAAAGCATAGCAAACAGATTTGCTGAAATCTAGATCATCAATATCAGATTTGGTGGCAAGTAAACATGCACTTTTCAATTTAATTTCAGAAGCAACACTAGATGGTTTATTATTAGGCTTCATTTGTTGCTCAAATTCTTTTGCCACAAGCTGATTTTCACTCTTATTTTTCTACTGTTTTGCTTTATTAGCTCTATTAATATCATCTTTCAAAATGGAATCAGGAGACATAGGAAGAAAAGTAATATGTTTATCCTTATGAACAAGAGTATACTGATCGTTTCTACCATGGTGTATAGAATTTTTATCAAATTGCCATGGTCTACCAAGTAATAAGGAACATGCTTGAATGGGTACCACATCACAATCCACATAATCAGCATATGTGGAGATACTAAAATGCACACGAACAGTACGTGTTACCTTAACCTTGCCGCTGTTGTTGAACCATTGGATGTAGTAAGGATGTGGATGTGGTCTTGTGGTGAGAGATAGCTTCTCCACCATCTCCATGTTAGCCAAGTTGTTGAAGCTGCCTCCATCTATGATGACGCGAACAGAACGTTCCTTCACAACTCCCTTTGTATGGAACAAATTATGCCTCTGATTTTGCTTAGCTTGTGTGATCTGCACACTCAAAACATGTTGAGCAACTAAACTTTCATACCTGTTAGCATCTTCAGCAGCCATGTATTGCGTCTCTTGTTCAGAATCATCTCCACCGTGTTCTTCACTTGTAATAAGAGCCAAAGTCTCCTCATCATAGTCACTAGCGGACTCATACCCACCATCCTCAATAGCAATCATCACACGCGGAGATTGGCATTCTCTTGCATAATGAACTCTTCCCTTACAATGACAACAAATAATATCATGTGTGTGCCCTGTTGATGCCATGGATGAAGAAGAGCTCTGTGCAGGCCCAGTAGGTGTGCTCTTGGTAGAGAGTGGTGGTTGTGCCTGCTTTCTTGTATCACGGCTGGAGGTGGCAGCTGACGGAGGTGACGGTGCAGCAGAACATGTGGAAGGAGAGGATGCACACGGTGTCCATGATGAAGGTCGACCTACAGAAAAGTTATTTCGTGCCAATGCCTGTCGATCCTGCACTTCACGTTCAACTTTGCAAGCAAGATGAAATATATGAGTGATATTGTTATACTCCTTATACTCTATAATGGTTTGAATCTCTCTATTTAATCCACCTATAAAACGTGCAAGCATAGCCTCATTATCCTCAACAATACCACATCTAATCATGCCAGTTTGTAATTCCTGATAATACTCCTCTACAGAATTTTTCCCTGTCTCAAAAGCTGCAATTTTTGCAGTAATTCACATTGATAATATGGTGGAACCCAACGAGTACGCATAGCAGTTTTTAAAGCAGCCCAAGTAGTAGGAATATTATCATGATATAATCTACAATGTTCAGACCACCAAACAGAAGCAAAACTAGTGAATTCACAAACAGCAGCAGCAACATGTCTATCCTCAGGATATTGTAAGCATGTGAAACGTTGTTTAGTTTCTAACTCCCAAGTAAGATATACATCAGGAATATATCTACCCTCAAATGGTGGAATATTCAATTTGAGTTTAGGAATATGGTCATAATCTCGTACCTGAGGTGGTGCTGCAGCCCTACGGTTGCAATTATAAGCATGAGGATGACCTGGTGCTGGTGGTTGCACGTAGTTCTGATTTTGATGAACCTCATCCTCGTAATATTCCTTCACCTCCATAGTAGCAGCAGGAGCTACCGAAGTATCAACAGCAGTAGCAGCGACACCAGAAGTTTCTCCTGGCTCAAAAGGAACACGTTGCGCTCGCCCTGCTGGATCACGGCATGGAGGTGGTTGTTGATGTTGTTGCAATGGTGCAGCAGATGCGGGTGGTGGCTGTGGTAGACGTGAAGTACTGCATCGAACTTGGCATCGAACTTGGTGTCAATTGTCTTCTCAATGTCATCCATCCTCTCCAATGCCTTTCCAAAGCTGGCCATCACGTCTTCCACCTGTTGACTCAACATTTGCTGAAATTTATCATGAAGCTCCTTCTTCGTCTTGTTCTCCCAGTCAATCTCGTCGGCTTATGATCCTGCCATGGTTAGCAGCAATAGAAACACACAAGAATATGATCCTACAGACTACTAGAAAGTGGTGGTGGTGTGGTATCACAAATCCGTCAAGCAAATCTCAAATTCTTACCAGTTCTTACCCAGCAGCAGGTGGTGATCGGCAACCTTTGTAGTCAAAACTCTCAAAGCTTGGACAAAGCGATTGCCAGGTGGTGTCAAACGCACGATGTAGATGTATGTGGAGCTGGGGAAGGCTTATGATATGGTAGCAAATATGTCAGCAATAATCAATTCAGAGATGCAAAGTTGTATAAACGCTCAACGACGGTACTGTGCTGGTCCTAGGCAAGACTGTGCTAGAGACGCGAGCCTAGAACACTAACGAGGGAAAAGCACACTGAAAAAAAAACATTCGCTCTTTTTTTTCGCTTCTTTTTTTTGCCGAAAATCACTATAAAGGCAAGTGTCTCAAAACTCTTCCCAAGTCAAGATAACAGGATAGGCACGAAATTTTTTGACTTTTTTTTTTGGAAATCAGGGGCAGCGACGACCAAAAAGTGCGACAAAAAATCACTATGATGGTGAGTGTCTCAAAACGCTCCCAGGAACCTAAAAACAGGATAGGGAAAAAATATTTTCAACTGCCAAAATTTTGGCCTAAAAACTGCCCGGGGGTCTCCAGACTCTTTTTTTTGAAACCTACTCAGGCAAGGAAACACGAATCTGAAAGTATAGGGATCTCAAAAACAAACCTAATATGAAAAGAACTCGGATTGGTGATGGACAGGCAGTGGTATATGTGGACTCGGATTGGTGGCGTGGTATATATGGACTCGGATTGGTGGCGTGGTATATATGGACTCGGATTGGTGGCAGATATATGGTGGTATATGGCAGCGGCGATGTATCTGGTGTGGTGGTGGTATATGGCAGCGGATGATGAATCTAGTGTGGTCGTGGTATATGGCAGCGGATGATGAATCTGGTGTGGTGGTGGTATATGGCAGCGGATGATGATGGTGCGGCGGCGGCGTGAATACCTGTGAACAGAAGTCGAAACTCTAAAAGACTAGACACTAAGACCAGCAACTAGACACGATGATGCATCCACAAATTCAACAAAGCAAATACAGAAAAGATTATGCAATGGCTCAGACTGGTTTGGATAGGATGAACTAACCCTATTTTTTTGGCTTTTTCGTGGACTGTAGGTATGAAGAACTGACTTGATCTAAACTACGAAAAACTATAAAATCTCACCGAGCAACCTAGAAATCTGATACCACTTGATAGAGGCAAAGGTGTCCAGTCTTTCGATGAGAAGGTGATTATCATTTTGGTGGAGTAGACTTTGACGATCCAACTACTAACGTGCAAGGACGTCGCGCCTTAGCAATCGCTAAACCAACTCCGAGAGGTTATTGACCACGCCGAAGCACGATAAACCTGACCACGAGGGTCTATTTCCTGCAACCAAACGAAGAACAAGCAAGAAACTGAGATTCCAATATGTATATTATGAATATAAGATGAAAGCTTTATTGATCAAGGTGGGGTTCTGTGACGTCTTGGTCTGGTCGTTGAACACAAACGAAGTATGCGCAGTTGCAGCTATGGTGAACTTTTAATCTAAACAAAACCTAAAGTCTAAACGTCACCCTAAGGGCTATATATATGGAGGAGTAGGGGGGAATTTCGTGGCCCCTTGTAGGAGGGGTCCGAAACTAACCCTAACCTTGTTTCCCCACACATACGGACTCTAAAAATAGCTTAGGAAGTTGTATTTCGAAATTACATGGGCCTGGCACAAAAATAAGGTGGCGCAGCACCTAAAATAAGCTATGTATGAAATTTATGAAGGGGCATCTTGTATATTTCGTCCATGTCCTTGTAGTTCATCACGGAGGCTTCAAAGTGCTCAAATATGCACTAGTAACGCCATTCTGGATCCTTTCGCGCGCGCCTTCATCTCCATGCTTGATCCTGCTCTAGTGTTCATCCCTCTTGTCCATGCTACGCCCTTCATTAGTAATCAACACAAATGTATCCAATTTAGGCAGCATCATATTCTCATGAACATTAGAATTGTCACTAAGAAACGAAAGTACCTGGTAACTCAATTGGCGTGCGCGAGCTTTAGTAATTGGTCCAGTATGTTTAGCAGCAGGGGTTGTGGGTGTAACAATGGTATTGATGTCCTCATCAATCACACTGGATAAATGTGCAAAACTAAAATAAAGGGCATGTGTTAACTACACCAGGCATAACAGGAACCAAATATAGCCATTCAAACTGGCATTGATGAAATCGAACTGCACAGTTCCGACTTGCACATAATGAACATCACATTGTGAATAACTGAAATGACCAAGGCATATATGATCAGTATAACAACCAAATATAGCCATTGAAAACTGGACAGAGGCTCACTGCAACCAACCTAACAAGCAAATACAGATAAATAGGGCATATGCTTGAAAACTGGACAAACGCTCACTGCAACCAACCTAACAATCAAATACAGATAAACACGGCATCTTCTTGAAAACTAGACAAATGCTCACTACAACCAACCTAACAACCAAATATAGATAAATAAGGCATCTGCTTGATAACTGGACAAATGCTCACTGATACGTCTCCAACGTATCTATAATTTTTTATTGTTCCATGCTATTATAGTATCAATCTTGGATGTCTTATATACACTTACAAGAAATTATATATCATTTTTTGGGACTAACCTATTAACTTAGTGCCCAGTGCCAATTGCTATTTTTTGCCTGTTTTTGGTTTTTCAGAATATCAATACCAAACGAAGTCCAAATGCCATGAAACTTTTCGGTGATTTTTTTCTGGCATAAGAGACCCTGGAAGCTTCAGGGGGGATGTGCAGATGGAGCTGTGGCCCACAAGGCACCAGGGTGCGCCCAGGGAGTAGGGGGTGCCCTGGTGGCTCGTGGGGCCCATGTGCCTTTGTTTGACCTAACTTCGCCTCTATAAATTTTCTAAAATTGGGAAACCAATAGGGGAGTCCACGAAATAATTTTTCCACCGCCGCAAGCCTCTGTTCTCGAGAGATCTCATCTGGGGACCTTTTCCGGTACTCCGCCGGAGGGGGAATCAATCACAGAGGAGCTCTACATCAACCTTCCTGCCCTTCCGATGATGCGCGAGTAGTTTACCATAGTTAGTAGCTAGATGGCTTCTTCTCTCTATTTTATCTTCAATACAATGTTCTCCTTGATGTTCTTGGAGTTCTATCCTATGTAATTAATTTTTGTGTTGTGTTTGTTGGGATCCGATGAATTGTGAGTTTATGATCAGATTATCCATGAATATTATTTGAGTTTTCTCTGAACTCTTTTATGCATGATTTTTATAGCTTCGTATGTCTCTCTGATCTATATATTTGGATTGGCCAACTAGATGATTTATCTTGCAATGGGAGAGGTGCTTTGTAATGGGTTCGATCTTGCGGTGCTCAATCCTAGTGACAGAAGGGGACATAACACGTATGTATCGTTGCTATTAAGGATAAAAATATGGAGTTTATTCATGCGTGACTTTACTTTGTCTACATCATGTCATCTTGCTTAAGGCGTTACTCCGTTCTTTATGAACTTAATACTCTAGATGCATGCTGGATAGGGGTCAATGTGTGGAGTAATAGTAGTAGATGCAAGCAGGAGTCGGTCTACTTGTCTTGGACGTGATGCCTATATACATGATCATTGCCTTGAATATCGTCATGATTATTTACTTTTCTGTCAATTGCCCAACAATAATTTGTTTACCCACCGTATGCTATTTTCAAAAGAGAAGCCTCTAGTGAAAACTGTGGCCCCCGGGTCTACTTTATCATATATTAAAAATCCTAAAAATACCTTGCTATAATTTTCCATTATTTATTTTATTTTGTATTTTTTTCGATCTATCTATCTATCACCATACAATTTAATCTTGCAATTAACCGCCAAGGGATTGACAACCCCTTGTTCGCGTTGGGTGCAAGGATTTGTTATTTTGTGTGCAGGTGCTGTTAACGAGTTGTTGCGCGATTCTCCTACTAGATTGATAACATTGGTTTCATAACTGATGGAAATACTTATCTCTACTGTATTGCATCATCCCCTCTTCGGGGAAAACCCAATGCAGCTCACAAGTAGCAGGAAGAATTTCTGGCGCCGTTGCCGGGGAGACATCATCAACATCTATCAAGTACCTACGCATAAACTTTTATCGCCTTGCATTTATTTTATTTGCCTTTGCCTGTCGTTTTCATCTCCCCCACTTCTAAATTTTTTTTACAAAAATATTTTCCGCTTGTCTTTTGCTTGCTTGGCTTCTTGTTTGCTCGTTTGAAACTGTTATCATGAGTTATTTTGGCATGGAAAAAATTGATGATGGTAAAACTCCTAAAATTGAAATTTCTACCAATCTTGATGCTAAAACTTTTGTGATAGGACAAGGGAATGTTATACGAAGAAGTGTTATCCAAGAATACTTTAGTTGCATTGGAACCTTGGCTTGTGATGATGCTCCTATATGTCGTGGGAATGATTCCGACAATGAGAGAGGGGTAGGATAAAGGAGCATGATCTATCGAGATGCAAATGGGTGACACAGTGGTTTTAGCGAGTTCGGGCCTCTCACGGTGGAGATAACAACCCTACGTCTCATGCTCCGGAGAGGCTTTCCTTTATCTGTCATGAACACGGAGTTACATGGTGTATTTGAGAGAGAGGGGAGAACGGATCTCCATGTCTGAGCTATGTCCTGAGACTAGTGGTGAGAGAGATGAGAGCGAGGGGAAGAAAATGAAGGCCTGCCTAGTCTAGTGGTGGGGGTGGCTTATATAGAGTGCGCCACCCCTCACCTCCTATGTTACAAAGTGGGGCATTGATGCCGTACCGTCAGCCTACTACTAAGATGATGCTTCGGCTGCCTTGTTGACTATTGGTCTTCGCATATCCGAGTGAGCCATACGACCGAGTGGTTGACTGTCTTCCGAGTGAGCCATACGACCGAGTGGATAGTATGTCTGTATGAGATTTATCTGGACCCATCTAATGTCTGGACCCCATGCTTTATGATATTTCGACCCTTCGTGGGCCTACCTATTATGTGTGTCCCCAACATTAGCCCCTGAATTGGTTGCAATTTTGCAGAACGAGTTTGTGAAAGACACAATTTGGCCCGAGTGATTACGGAAATACTCGGTACCCGTCATCGTGTTTTCAGACAACCAAGGTTTGAACAAAATCTCAATGGATTCTGGCACTGTGTTTCCCGACTGATCTGTGGTAAGTGCCCGCGAGGAGCAACTTGGTGACATTCGTTCATCTCTTGGAAGAGGTTAACTCGTGATCAGAGTGTGGGTGTGTCATTAAATCTGGGCAACAAGATTGACGCATGGACTGCTCTCTCGGAGAGATGCCATTCTTATCCTGGAGGAACGTCAATACGAGTCGGTTTGAGATCCAAACTTTTGAGTTTCACGCTTTGAGTCATAGAAGAAGGCTCAAAACAGGTCTACAGAGGAGCGTTAAACTCACCTTATAACAAAAAAAATTGGTAGTCGACGGTAGTCTTAGAACTTGTTTGTTTGTTGTTCGTCATTCGGACCGGTCAGGCCGTACCGAGTGGAGATTACTCAAGTGGGGGCATGCTGAGTGCACCCACTAGGTGTAGTCCCTGAGACCACCGTCAACTGCGGGCAGTTGGCGGGGGTCTGTGAGAACTAAAAATCTTCTTAGATGGTACTGATCGAACTTGTTCCTCTTCGACTCGGAGGTTGAGTAGTACTTGAGGATCTGGAGTTGGTCTTGCGTCGAGTAACATATTACTCAGAATTTTGTTGTTCTATGGGTGCGCGATCAGCGCACCCATAGGGTGTAGCCCCCGAGACTCCGACTGATTGCGGCTAGTCAGTTGGAGTCTTTAGGGTTTGTTGTACTTGAATGTTGGTGCTGGACTTGACCGAGCAAAATGTTTCTTTCCGAGTTATCTTCTAGTGGGGGCACACTGAGTGCACCCACTGGGTGTAGTCCCCGAGCCTCTGTCGGACTAGATGAGTCCAGCAGAGGGATTAAGTCTCCTGGTAAACCTCCACGTAGTCGACACGGTAAATATCTTTTAGTCTGAAATTGAGTCAGTCGGATGCATCTTCAGGTGCTTGACATGGTAAATAAGCTCAGCCTGGAGCTGAGTCAGTCGGAGTGATCTTCGTGCACTTGGCACGGTAAATAAATTCAACCTGGAACTGGATCGATCAAGCAATCTTCGTGCTCTCGGCATGATGAATGAATTCGGCCTTGAAACTGCCGACTATAGAAAAAAGCTGGACACTCCAGGGAGTAATCGTTCCAGTAGTACTTCTTACATTGACCGTTAGCTTTTGCATGAAGGGGGTATTTGTAGGAGTACATTGTATCGGTGGAGGAGCTTCGTTTTCACCCTTTTGCATGAAAGGGGTATTTGTCCGAGTGGACGTGCTTCCCGTCTGATCGGGGTATGTTGACTGCAAGGAAAAACTTGGTGGCACTCGTATGTCTCCCGGAGGAGATAGACTAGTGGTCTGATGTGGACGTGCCATGAAACCCGAGTGGCGAGGCTAGTGTGTGGGCTGACTCTCCGGAGAGAGGCCACTCACTATAAGAAATATGTCAACTTGTGACCTTCTGTCAGTGACCCTATAAGAATTGGTCATAAATCTACGACCATTTGGGACCAATTGGTCAAAAGCTATTCGGGGGGCTCCAAACCCTAAACCATAACGACCATTTTGGTCAGAAATGTCGTAATTTCCTTACATGAATTGGTCGTAAAGCAAACAGCACTGGTCCGCTGCCTTATTTCTAGCTGATAACTACCAATATAGATGGTCATAGCCTTGTAAATTGTGGTGCATTGCTATGACTAGGTGCCACCTCATCAGTTTTGCCTATGTGGCATGTCTATGTGTCAATTTTTGCCCTAGGTTGTGAAGCAGCCTATATTTCTGTCAGTCCAAAAATTCCCAAAAAAATTGGGCATTCTTTACTATCCAAATAATTGCCTCATGACAATATTGAGCTCCATTTGCCTGGTAAATCTTCCTCGGCAAATTTTCAAATTTTTTGTTCAGCTAGAACCGTTGTGAAGGAAGTACTAGCTAGGCATATCGTAATGAGCTGAATTTTTGCCACATCTTCTATATTCCCAAATCATAGCTCTCCACAAAATTTGAGCCCCATCTAACAATCAATGTGAGCTCACCATCCAATCTTTCTTTCTGGTAATATTTTCAGTTTGTGAAGCAACTATATTTAATGTTAATTTATAATTGCTGAAAATTTACCATGACATGACCCTGCCCATAGAACCTCCCTCCACCAAATTTTAGCTCATTTATTCTAGCCAATTTCCCTCAGCATTTTTCCCAATTTTCTGTTCAGTGGAGAGCACTGTGAAGGAAGTACCATTTTCTTATCCAAATGGCATGAAATTTTTAAAGTGCCTTCATATGCCCAAATTATCATCCTCCTCCAAATTTCAGATCAATCCATTCATTCATTTGAGTCCAGCTTCAACATTCATATTTCTGTCCAGTGTGGTACGTTGCAAAGCAAGTGGCACCTAGGCTCCTCCATTTGAGCTAAAAAAATTCCAAGACAGTGTCCTTAATAGATGATCGTCCTAGGCCAAAACTCAGGCCCATTGGCCATGTGTATTTTCCCCACCACTAATCAAACACTTGGCTGCTAATTCATGTTTGAGCTCAGTTCAGTCTCCTCGTGAGATTCTTCTATTGCCTTCTTCTTCCTGACACCTACCGGGGGAGTGCCCAACCCACTAGACATGCCTAGGCAGCCCAGAATGCGTGGCAACGCCACGGTCATGCGGTGACCACGCTGCGGGCATGCGAGTTTACGCGCTCTGGAGTTGGGGCCCTCGTCCATCGTCCAAACCTTGATGTATCGCCACCAAACCATGTATTTATGATTAAATAGATACTTATGTACCTAGAAATTATTTTTGGAAAAAATAAAGAGCAAACTATAAGGCAGGTGCAGTTCACATTTGACCCGCTTCCTCCTGAATCGGTGGAAATTTGTCTTTTTCATGAGAGGTGGATCAAAGATTTTGACACCCAACCATTTTGTCAATTGTGCATTAAATATGTCATAGTATTTTAGAAAATTTATTTGGTACAATTTTGCAACAAATATATGGTAGGTCATTCACAAAAATCTCATTTTCGGCACTCGAAAAATGGAAAATGAAATTTCCGTTCAAAGAAAATGAAAACTTTCTTAGGCAACATTGTTTGCCATTCCAACATGCACCCTTGTGCACAATATTAGATCATATGAACAAACTATGCCATGAATGTGGCCATAAGACTGATCATTTGACTTGAAAGCCACGAATCTTCACACATGAGAGCTCATTTCTGAGAACACCTTTTTTCAAGAATTGTTGTATTACAAGTTTATTATTTTTCCTGGTAACTTGGCCACATATAATGACACAATGCAAAGGTTTTCCAATTTTTTGATTTTATTTGAATTTTTCATGCCCATTTCAAAATGCGGTCAAAACTGTGGGCATGACCGGTCCTAGCTAGTTGTTGAATCTTGGAAAACTTTTGATGTTTCTCTGATTAAATAGATACTTATGTACCTAGAAATGATTTTTGGAAAAAATAAAGAGCAAACTATGAGGCAGCTGCAGTTCAAATTTGACCCGCTTCCAACTAAATCGGCAGAAATTTGTCTTTTTCACGAGAGGTGGATCAAAACTTTTGACACCCAACCATTTGGTCAATTGTGCATTAAATATGGCCTAATATTTTCTAAAAATGGTGTGGTCCAATTTTGCAACAAATATTTGGTAGGTCCTTCACAAAAAAAGCTCATTTTGGGAACTCAAAAAATGAAAAATAAATTTTTCATGCAAAGAAAGTGAAAACTTTTTTAGGCAACATTGTTTGTCATTCCAATATGCACCCTTGTGCACAATATGAGATCATTTGAACAAACTATGCCATGAATGTGGCCATAAGATTGATCATCTGGCTTGAAAGCCATGAATCTTCACACATGATAGCTCATTTCTGAGAACACTTTTTTAAAATAATTGCCGTATTACAAGTTTATTATTTTTTCTGGTAACTTGGTCACATATAATGACACAATGCGAAGGTTTTCCAATTTTTTGATTTTTTTTTGAATTTTTTATGCCCGTTTCAAAATGCGGTCAAAATGGCGGGAACGACCGTTCCTAGCTAGTGGTTGAATCTTGGAAAACTTTTGGTGTTTCTCTGATTAAATAGACACTTATGTACTTAAAAATGATTTTTAGAAAAAATAAATAGCAAACTATGAGGTGGCTGCAGTTCAAATTTGACCCGCTTCCAACTGAATCGGCGGAAATTTGTCTTTTTCACGAGAGGTGGATAAAAGTTTTTGACACCAAACCGTTTGATTGATTGTACATTAAATATGGCCTAATATTTAAGAAAAATAATTTGGTCCCATTTTGCAACAAATATATGGTAGGTCCTTCACAAAAATACTCATTTTGGACACTCGAAAAATGGAAAATAAAATTTTCGTCCAAAGAAAATGAAAACTTCCTTAGCCAACATTGTTTGCCATTCCAATATGCACCCTTGTGCACAACATGAGATCATTTGAACAAACTATGCCATGAATGTGTCCACAAGATTGATCCTTTGGCTTGAAAGCCATGAATCTTCATACATGATAGCTCATTTCTGAGAACAACTTTTCAAATTAATTGCCGTATTCCATGTTTGTTATTTTTCCTGGTAACTAGGTCACATATAAAGACACAATGCGACGGTTTTTTAATTTTTTGATTTTTTTTTTATTTTTCATGCCCATTTCAAAATGCAGTCAAAACGGCGGGCATGACAGTTCCTAGCTAGTGGTTGAATCTTGGAAAAATTTTGGTGTTTCTCTGATTAAATAGATACTTATGTACATAAAAATAATTTTTAGAAAAAATAAAGAGCAAACTATGAGGTAGCTGCAGTTCAAATTTGACTCGCTTCCTACTAAATCAGCGAAAATTTGTCTTTTTCATGAGAGGTGGATAAAAGTTTTTGACACCCAACCGTTTGATCAATTGTACTTTAAATATGGCCTAATATTTAAGAAAAATGATTTGGTCCAATTTTGCAACAAATATATGGTAGGTCATTCACAAAAAAAATCATTTTGGACACTCAAAAAATGGAAAATGAAATTTTCGTCCAAAGAAAATGAAAACTTCCTTAGCCAACATTGTTTGCCATTCGAATATGCACCCTTGTGCACAACATGAGATCATTTGAACAAACTATGCCATGAATGTGTCCATAAGATTGATCCATTGGCTTGAAAGCCATGAATCTTCATACATGATAGCTCATTTCTGAGGACAACTTTTCAAATTAAGTGATGTATTCCATGTTTGTTATTTTTCCTGGTAACTTGGTCACATATAATGACACAATGCGAAGATTTTCCAATTTTTTGATTTTTTTTTTTGATTTTTTCATGCCCATTTCAAAATGCGGTCAAAACGGCGGGCATGACAGTTCCTAGCTAGTGGTTGAATCTTGGAAAAAATTTGGTGTATCTCTGATTAAATAGATACTTATGTACTTAAATAATATTTATAAAAAATAAAGAGCAAACTATGAGGTAGCTGCAGTTCAAATTTGACCCGCTTCCTACTGAATCAGCGAAAATTTGTCTTTTTCACGAGAGGTGGATAAAAGTTTTTGACACCCAACCGTTTGATCAATTGTACATTAAATATGGCCTAATATTTAAGAAAAATGATTTGGTTCCATTTTGCAACAAATATATGGTAGGTCATTCACAAAAAAAACTCAGTTTGGACACTCAAAAAATGGAAAATGAAATTTTCATCCAAAGAAAATGAAAACTTCCTTAGCCAACATTGTTTGCCATTCCAATATGCACCCTTGTGCACAACATGAGATCATTTGAACAAACTATGCCATGAATGTGTCCATAAGATTGATCCTTTGGCTTGAAAGCCATGAATCTTCAAACATGATAGCTCATTTCTGAGAACAACTTTTCAAATTAATTGCCGTATTCCATGTTTGTTATTTTTCCTGGTAACTTGGTCACATATAATGACACAATGCGAAGGTTTTCCAATTTTTTGATTTTTTTTGAATTTTTCATGCCCATTTCAAAATGCGGTCAAAACGGCGGGCATGACAGTTCCTAGCTAGTGGTTGAATCTTGGAAAACTTTTGGTGTTTCTCTGATTAAATAGATACTGATGTACCTAAAAATAATTTTTAGAAAAAATAAAGAGCAAACTATGAGGTAACTGCAGTTCAAATTTGACCCGCTTCATGCTGAATCAACGGAAATTTGTCTTTTTCACGAGAGGTGCATAAAAGTTTTTGACACCTAACCGTTTGATCAATTGTACATTAAATATGGCCTAATATCTAAGAAAAATGATTTGATCCCATTTTGCAACAAATATATGGTAGGTCATTCACAAGAAAACTCATTTGGGGCACTCGAAAAATGGAAAATGAATTTTTTGTTCAAAGAAAATGAAAACTTCCTTATGTCTTCCATGCTTCTTACTTTTACTGAAAACTAGATCACATTTGGTGACACAATGAAAAGGTCTTCCATTTTTTTTGAATTCTCAGGTCATAAAATAGCTGACATGATTTAACACATTATTTTCAGTCAACTACGACTAATTTAGATGGTCATAACGTCGTACAAATGTACTGCATTCTGATTGGTCTGTGGGCATCTCACGCAGATCGTGCATCAGCACCGTAGGATGCTCGCGGATCCATCGGCCCAAACCCACCTGAGCCGAAACCCTAGGTCTGTCCTCATGGACATTTTCCATCCACCCCCCCGCCTCCTTTCTTTCTCTCATTCCTCCCTCCCTCCTGGCTCTCTCCCTCCACAAGCGAGCCCCTCTGCTCTCCCTCGCTCCGATCTGGAGAACTCCTCCGAGAGGTGGAGCCGCCGCCCCCAACCTCTCTCTCCGACTTCGATCCGTCGCCGCTCCGATCCCGATCCCCATCCCCACCCCCATCGTCGATGACCCTCACTTAGTCCGGCCCCAGATCGAGCAGGCGCTCCCAGACCGGCGACGGCCGTGCCCACGCCGATCTGGACCTCGATTCCTCCCCCCCTCTCACGGGCGGGGTTTGGGCAGGCGTGGCTCCCATGACCAGTAGCCGGCATCGTGGACCTGCACAACCTCCTCTCTCTCCAGCCCACCGTCCACTGCTCCCACGCCGTGGAGCTCGCCACCACCGGCGGCGACCTGCTTCTTCCTGTCCATGGAGGTGCACATCTTCCATTCAAGGTGCCCATCTTCTCCTATCCTCTTGGATTAATTTGATTCGATCCAACCACTATCTTCCGTTCCAACCTGCCAATACACTGATGTCTTGCAGGGGGACACGGTGGTGCTGGCAGCGGTGTACGGGCCCCGGTCGGGGACGCGCAAAGGGGAGAACCCCGAGAAGGCCTCCATCGAGGTCGTCTGGAAGCCCAAGACCGGCCAGATCGGGAGGCAGGAGAAGGAGTACGAGATGCACGGCGGTTTCCTCGGGCCGGATCTGCTTGCTCGCTCCCCGTGAGTGAGGCGGAAACCCTAGGTCCACCGGTGATTTCGTCTCCCCGTTCCGTCACGCGCGGCTTCCCCATTCTCGGTGTTTGCTGCGCTGTTTGTGGTTGTTCCCCCCGTGGCTGCCTCCAGGGACTGAGAGATGTTTCCGGTTTCAGGTGATCTGGGATGAGGTCGGTGAGCCTGACACGGTGCGGGACAAGACGCTGCTGGAGTTTGAGCAGGAATGCCTCGATGTGTACAGGAGGAAGGTCGACCAGGCCAACCGCTGCAGGGCTCAGCTGCGGCAATCCATTGCCGAGGCCGAGGCTAAGCTCGCCGGCATCTGCTCGGCCATAGGCGAGCCGCCGGTTCACGTCAGGCAGGTTTGTTCCTGGCTCCACCTCCACTAGTGTAGTATGCTTTCATATCGAATAGTGCTAATTATTCCTAGCAAATGAAAAGAAAAGAAGGAGAATAGTGCTAATTATGGATA
This sequence comes from Thinopyrum elongatum, assembly GCA_011799875.1. Lineage (NCBI taxonomy): Eukaryota > Viridiplantae > Streptophyta > Magnoliopsida > Poales > Poaceae > Thinopyrum > Thinopyrum elongatum. The sequence continues at coordinate 263,635,471 of CM022302.1, forward strand.
GATGATGGAAGGGAATTTTAGCAGCAATCTGAAAACTGCACTTAGTTTTGTACCCTCTAATAGCTAAGATGAAATAAATCAAATATGATTACTGCTGGCTGTGGAGGGGCTTTTTTCTGGAGCAATCAATCAGTAGGAGGGGCTTTTTCTGCTGCTTGTTTTTGCTTCAGTTGGGTACATGAATCTATGGTTATAAGGATTTGCGAGCCAGGACTTGTTCTGAATCTCTGGTTGTTTCATGATGCTAGTCCGCACTTACAGTATATACTCCTAAGGTGATGCATGCATGATCAGTACCAGTGTGAGATGTCGATTCATGTATCCGTGTTTGGTGCGACATTCATGCACCTCGTCGTGTGTAATTATTCGGTGTGTACGAGACCCACGGTATATACTTACCAGTACTGTCTACTGTGATTGAGTATTTATTGATGGTGCTTCCACTGCGTATTATTCACCCATTTGCATCTTCTTAATCTAGCATCAAAGGCCCCCCAAAAAACAAATAATCCTTTAAATTCTGTATAATTTACTGAGTACTTTTTAGTTATTGAACGAACTCATACTGGTTAGTGTTGGTCATATGCAAGTAAACTGGATACCCACCAGACTAACTATTTCCCAAAGTTATAGTGATACATTATGTACTACACTGCTAATGCTTATCCGAGTTCGTTGTTTTATTTTCATGGTAACTAAATGTTAACATATTAGCTAATTGTGTACCTAAATATGACCCAGGTATAGCGGCCCTGCTGGTTCCTTGAGGCCGGGTCGAGTTGAGGTAGGGGATAGGAAGGTTGAGCCACTCGGGTGCTGATCATGTACAGCAGCGCTCTTTCCGGCGTCGACCCGACCAAACCAATGATGCAAGGCTTCTCCTGCTGCTGCATGTCTTCATCAACTTAGTTCTTCCACAGGGAGAGATTTAAATCCTTCACTTGTTCACTGTGTAATCTGCAGATTACTTCTTCCATTAATCACCTAGTGCTCCTGTTAGTGAGATCCATCTAGTATTTTTTTTGCAAAGAATACAATGGTTTGGAGTAGTTGATCATGGCCTGATGGAACCTTCATGTCGTTAGCATGTATATATGTACTACTACAGCAGCCAGAAGCAATCTATTTTATTAAATGCATTCTGCTAGCTTGTCCTCCCTGTCCCAAATTCGTTGATGCCAAAATTAGCAAGCCGTTTTGCTCTGTTTCTGAAATATTTGCCAGCTGATCCGCCTCATGGTCTCTGCTTCATTCTGTTCATTAAGTGGTCTTCCTGATATTTAGCAATCTTGATGACTCATATAACTACTTGTTGAACTAGAGAATTGATTTGACCACTTGATCAATGGTTTTCATAACAGTCAAGTTTCAGCCTGTTTCCTGTTTGCACCCTTCGTCGTAGCTGACATGGAGAAGATGCGTATTTTTCTCCGTGCTGGCATGCAAGCTGCAGCTGACATTTGGAATACTTTGGAGCACTGCTTACTAAATTAGTTGCTTGCACGATGCATCATATCCAACTTCTCCATGAAGTATTCTGTTATAGTAATTCAGTTTTCTTCATGCATCTATCTACTGCACGCATCTACCACCGTGAATGGTGGTTGCCTGTGTTGCTGGTTGTAATGCTCATTGGCACAAGTCTGGCGAACTGGTGATAGCGTGTCTGCGTCGGCACAAGTTTTTTGTTTTTTGAGGGGTCATAGGCACAAGTTTAACCAGGAAAAATGCTTGCTACAGCAGACGGTGACTGGTACGACTATGCACAAGTTTAATCTGGCTAGTTCAGTTGGTATCTAGTTTAGAATAAATTATTTTCCCATTTTTTTGTTTCCTTGCTGGACATGTCATGGTACAAGTGCTGCTGCTGCTGCTGTTTACTACCCCCGTCGTAAAGAAATATAAGAGCATTTAGATCACTACTTTAGTGATCTAAATTCTCTTATATTTCTTTACAGAGGGTGTACATGGTATTATTGTTAGCTATATATATACCCGCTGCTGATTCATGCTCTTGTGGTTAGGATTCTACTCCTCGAAGTGATGCTTTTGCATTGCTTTCCTTCCTCACGCACCTGCAAACTATACGCTATTTCCTTCTCGATTTGACCTCAAAATTTCTGACTCCTCCTATCCATGTGCAACAGCGATGCTTTGGATTTCATCCGTGTAGCAGAGGACAAGGGCTTCATGGCCAACCAAGGTGCATGGTGCTCGCAAGCGACGAACGGAGGCTGTTCGACATTGGCTACGCAAACCACCACTGTGAGCTCCTCCTTTTGCTATGCTACAACCATGCTCTGTTTCATGGGTCAATTAGGATTTCTATGCTTTTTGCGTCGTGGTTGAGTCCTTCCCGACTGTTGTGTCGATGATCAAGTGCTGGTGCTTCATCTGGCTATTTGATTTGCTGCTGCTAATTAGTAGTATTAGAGTGCCGCTGGTTTATTAGGATGTGACTGAAACCATTGGATGGCCTTCCTGGACATGTTATCCAGAATTAGTACTTGTTCCATTTTTTGTTTCCTTGCTGGACATGTTATGGTTCAAGTGTCGATGATGTGTAGATAGTTTGCTAGCTATATACCTGCTGCTGATTGATGCTCTTGTGGTTAGCATTATACTCATGGAATCATATTATACTATATCTAGTGTTCTTGTGGTTCTGTGAAGATGCATCACAAACATCTAGTGTTCTGATATAAAATTGGTCTCTAAAATATCTGGGTCTTTGAAGTTGGCTGAATCTGTTGCTTTGTCATATATTTGGTCCATAAATCTACATTTCTATGAACTCTCTTTCAATATATAATTTTTTGATAATCTGTACACTAAACCTGGAGGTTTGCAAATCTACTCCAGGAATAATAGCTACTCTAATGCTGGTAGCCTATGTGTTCACTCTTTTTCAGGAGCTCCAGGTCTACAAAATTTGAAGTTCGAAGCCGGATAGCCCTACTCAGCAAAGGGTTGTCTCTTTTGTTTGACTGTAATAGACTGTAAATATTGTAATAGTAGGCATATTTGGGTTGTAATAGACTATGTACAGATTGTAGTAGACTTAGTTAGTGTTATTTGATGAACTACATTTGTAATGTTCCATTTGAAATATTGATTATGTATGTGATTTGAAAACGTGTGGAATGGATACCTGACTTGTGGGACCCATTTATGAAAATAATTTGAACAGTTTTGAAATTTTTGCCAAGTGGGCCCAATGTGTGAGATGATGACAAGTGGGACCCATTTGATTGGTGGGACTAGCTCCAAAATATAATGGCCCAAACAATGTTAAAAGGCCATGGCCCAGAAATAAATAAAAGGCCGAATTGTTGGACCTGGCCCATGTAGCCGAACAAAATTAATAGGGAAAAAATATATAAAAGGCTGACTTGTTGGGCTCGGCCCATGTAAAACACCCAATTGGACCGGGCTGATTCTAATCAACGACATTTTCATTTGGTCGCAATTTTGCCACGTCAGCTTGCCACGTCGGATCCGACGTGGCCTGGGCAGGCAGCCAATGACCAAAACAGAAGGTCGTAGGATCAACAACCTTTTGTTTTGGTCGTTGCCTTCAACGACCTTATCACAAAGAAGGTCGTTAATTTCCATTAAAGACGGTCAGCTTTTGACCATCTGTTTTTGGTCACAAAAAGGTCGCAAATGAAAAACAGTGACCATTCAGCGACCAATAGTGATGGTCGCAAGTTGACATATTTCTTGTAGTGACTCGTTATCCCGGGGGAACACCAGCACATGCCATCTCTGAGTCCAAGTTTGTAAAACTGATGCCTTGGAGCCTAGAATAAGGACCAAGTGTATCCGTAGAGGAGTGTCGTTTTCACCCTTTTGCAGTCCTGAAGATGACTCCAGGTAATGATTTGGGCGATCGTCCGAGTGGATGGTGCTACCCTTATAGATCTTCAGCGGACCAAGCATGTATGGTCAGAAAAATATTCCTGATGTGATCAACAGGTTGATCAAATGGGCGTAACCCCTAAGGGCGGCATGGCCCACGGCTATGCGTAGCCCCCGAGTGATGCTCAAAAGAGGTAAGCTTGCTACAGAGTGCAATATGAGGTTTGATCATATGAGTAACTTAGTCGTTTCCCGTGTTGGGGTGTAGTGGTGAAGACATGTCCAACTGATGGCAACGCGCGGGGCGGCCGAGTGGTGAAGACGTGCACAACCGAGTGGCGACGTGCAGGGCGGCCGAGTGGTGAAGACGTGCACAACCGAGTGAGGACGCGCGGGGCGGCTGAGAGGTGGAGATGTGTCTCACCGAGTGGTGACGCGCGGGGCGGCCGAGAGGTGGAGATGTTTCTCACCGAGTGGCGACACGCGGGGTGGTCGAAGTGAAGACGTGTCCCACGGAGTGACGATGTGCAGAGCGGCCAAGTGGTGAGGACGTGTCCGGCCGAGTGATGACACGCGGGGCGGTCAAAGTGAAGACGTGTCCCATAAAGTGGCGACGCGCGGAGCGGCCGAGTGGTGAGGACGTGTCCGGCCGAGTGACGAGATGCGGGCGGCCGAGTGGCGAGACGCGGGGCGGCCGAGTGGTGAAAATGGTCCTAGGAGGAGTCAGTCAGATGCTTTCGAAGTTGATGTAGCGACGAGGTCGGTGTAGTGTGGTTGCGGTGCGGCAACTAAGTCAGAGTAGGAACGAAGATGGCGCACAGAGTGTCTGAGTGATTATGTAACTTGTCAAAGTGGCGGATCGAATGCACTTGTTGAAGTGAAGGATCTGACTGGTGATGAAGTACTCGACCACTCAGGAGAGTGTCATTCCGAATGAGCTGCAGCCCTCGAGTGCGGCGTAGCCCCCGAGCGTACTACAGGCTTCGACAACGGACATGTCGGGATACGAGAAATATAGTTTTGAATGGATAATTTGTAATTCATCGAGTCGTACTCGGGTAAATATGAGGAGAAGCGTCCGAGTGATGCTCGAAAGAGGCAAACTCGCAAAGGAGTGAAGTGTGCAGTTTAATTATAAAAGGGACTTATCTGTCTCATGCTCAACGAGACGATGAGGCCTATGTCATTGACACGATGAAGAGGATTCCACGGAGGGGTTGGCCGGATGTGTTTCAAATCAACAGAGTGGCAAGGTCGGTGTTGCGGTGCGCTAGGATTGACATGGTGACGGAGACCGAGAAGCGATGAAGTTGGCGCACAAAGCCGCCAAGTGGTCGCGTGTTGTGTATGAAAAATAGCACAAGCCAACGAAATAATTTCTCGAGAAAATTTGATGTGTGATGAAATGATTTGTATAAGTAACACCCATAGACACCCGCTGGGTGTGCAAGGGGCTTGCTGGTTCAGAACCAACAAGAGTCTAGAAGAGCGAAGGAATTGATCGAACTTGAAGAAGTGAATTATCCAACTTGATGTGTTAGAGCGCCGGACTCAAATAAAAGGTAGTGTAGTGTTCTGACTGAGTTGCAGCCCCCGAGGACTGATGCAAACTCAAAATGAAGAACACATGGTGTTCGTGAATGACGTATGTGTTAAAATGGAAGTTGGACTCAGGAGGCAAATAACCAGTACTAAGCAAGTATGTGAAAATAAGCAACCGAGTGTAGGGGCGCACTCGGTGGCGTGGCCTCCGAGTGAACATGATGTCTGAATTACGGGATACTCGGGAACACAGAAATAACAGAATGTAGTGCATGTAGAATGACTTAGCTGTCTGAAGGCGCTAGTGGCCGAGTGGTGAAGATGTGTTCAACCGATGGCGATGCGCGGGGCGGCCGATTGATGTAGATGTGTCTCACCGAGTGGCGACGCGCGGGGCGGCCAAGTGGTGAGGATGTGTCCAACCAATAGCGACGTGCGGAGCGACTGAGTGGTGAGGACTCAAAGGTTCTCCGAATGATCGGATGTTGTTGATCGCCGAGTTAACTTGGTGGCATTCATGTCTCTCCGAAGAGATAGAGTTGAGGTCCGAGTGTGGACATGCCATAAAAACTCGAGTGACGACGCTGGCGCGTGGTCTGACTCTCCTGAGAGATGCCACTCCTAATCCTAGGGGAACGCCAGTGCAGGCTATCTACGAGTCCAAGTTTATGAGGCATGCGCCTTGGACCCTAGTGGAAGGGCCAAGTTAACCCGCGGAGGGGCGTCAAGCTCATCTCATAGCGATCCTAAGGTGACTTTAGTCGGGTGTTCTACGTGTCCGAGTGCACGGGTCCCCACAGAGGGTGGTCAGTCGGACTGACAGACATCCTTTCAGAAAGGAACTGTAAGCAATTGATCGGGTCGATTTGCCGCGGAAATTCCGGGTGAGGCCTAGCCCAACCGGATGGCGACGCACGGAGCGGCCGAATAGTGAGGACGTGTCCAACCAAATGACGACGTGCGGGGCAACCGAATGGTGTGGATGTGTCCACCAAGTGGCGAAGCGCGGGGCGATCGAGCCGGACAGGTTGATGAAGTCACGAACATCCGAATGACGACGAACGTGCAGGCGGCCGAGTGCAATATCTTCCCAAGAGAATAGGTGAGCTGGCCGAGTGATGAGCTCCATCTGACTGAGTAAACCCCATCTGAGTAGACCTGGTAGGCAACCGACTTGACGGGAAGTAGGCCTTCGGGGGCGTTAAAGAGGTGCTCGGGATGTCGCTGACTCCGCGGTCTCCGAGGGTGCGCTTGGCGCAAAGCATCACGGCGACGGACTAGGCGGCGCTGGCGGGAACGGTCGGGCTGCGGCCGCCATAGCGGTCGGTGGCGACACGCTGGCGCGAGCGCGGGTTGCCGGACAGCGAGACGACGGTGCAGACCTCCACGGCTTGTGAGATCGGCCGAAGAATCCGTCTGAGTGACTAAGTCCCATTCGAGTGAACCCGGTGCTGAATATCGCGACCGAGTGAATCCACTATTCCGTTAACATCCAAACTCACGCGGGGCTCACAGCAGATCGACCAGAGCTCGTAGCCGCAGTCTCGGCGTGGGTCGAGGCGGGCGGCTCCGGTGAAGGAGCGTGGTTCGTCCCAAGCGAAGGGTGAGTCATCCGATCAGAGGTGGGTTTGGTCGGTTGCCAACCCCTGTGTCGTGCTGGGCAGCTTGCCGGTGGGCAACAGACACCGTGCTTGGTCAGTTTGGGCTTCATTGCAGTGACCACAACCAAGCGGCCGATGCTGGGAGGAGGAGTTGCCATATGCTGACGTCTGGACAACCCCCGACGTTCGCGTCGCGTCGATGTGGATGTGCCCACGAGCGGATGAGTGTTGATCCCTTTGCTGGAGGCAGTTGGCTCTATCCTGCTTGCAAGTGGACCGGATCCAGCGGGCGTCTGACCTGCCGATCAAGGCCGAGCAGAGAGATGGCCTCTTGCTCCAAAACGGACCAAAATTAGCAATAAATGCCTAGTAATTAGGTGTGATTGCTTGGCTAACCAACGCATTAAAGAAAGGAACTGCTCCTGTCCAGGATCTGCATGCAAGAAGCGTTAATTAGTGGTAATTAAGCAGGAGTTCATACCGTTCTGCATGTGATGGAAGTTTCCTTCTTTCGTGGATCATTTTCTGCATGCAATTTATTGCCACGCTGCGGGCTTGTGTAGTTGACTCCGGACGGAGGTGCTCCGTCATCGAGCCGGCAGCACCGGAGAGGGGAGCCACCATGCGCACTCACAGCGTCGGGCGGCTGCCGCTGAAGGAAGCAGTGTATCGCGCCCGTGGCATCGGCGGGAGGGGCGCCTCCACCATGGAGATCACTGCCGAGCGGACAACCGGGCCGCGGAGCTCTGTGTTGCCGGCCAGGGAGCGGAAAGGGAGGAGCCTCGCATCGCCCGTCGGGCCTATGCCTCCACGGCACGGATGTCGCGGTCAAGCATGTGATCGGCTGGGGAAGCCCCACGGCATGGAAGCCGCCATCGGGCAGGCAACCGGGCGGACGAGCCCTACGCAGCCAGCCAGGCCAGTGCCTCTGCGGCGTGGAAGCCGTTGTCGGGCAAGGCGACAAGGCGGGGGAGCCCTGTGCAGCTGGCTAGGCCAGTGCCTCCGGGGCGCCGAATAGAGATGTAGATCTTTTCTCCTCCTTTCTGCAATGCTTTAGTACTAGTTGTGGAGATGAACTGTATGAACAGGAAATAAAACATAGATGAATGAAAAAACCATCTGCATCATGGCTCGATAGATGCCAAGCCCCATGGTGGGCGCCAACTGTCGTGGAAACGATTCCAACAATGAGAGAGGTGTAGGATAAAGGAGCATGATCTATCAAGATGCAAATGGGTGACACAGTGGTTTTAGCGAGTTCGGGCCTCTCACGGTGGAGATAACAGCCCTACGTCTCGTGCTCCGGAGAGGCTTTCCTTTATCTGTCATGAACATGGAGTTACATGGTGTATTTGAGAGAGAGGGGAGAACGGATCTCCATGTCTGAGCTATGTCCTGAGACTAGTGGTGAGAGAGATGAGAGCGAGGAGAAGAAAATGAGGGCCTGCCTAGTCTAGTGGTGGGGGTGCCTTATATAGAGTGTGCCACCCCCTCACCTCCTATGTTACAAAGTGGGGCCTTGATGCCGGAGCGTCAGCCTACTACTAAGATTATGCTTCGACTACCTTGTCGACTATTGGTCTTCGCATATCCGAGTGAGCCATACGACCGAGTGGTTGACTGTCTTCCGAGTGAGCCATACGACCGAGTGGATAGTATGTCTGTATGAGATTTATCTGGACCCATCTGATGTGTGGACCCCATGCTTTATGATATTTCCACGCTTCATGGGCCTACCTGTTATGTGTGTCCCCAACACTATACTTAAAAGAACCAAAAATTATGCTGAAGCTATTTCCGCACTTGTTCTTTAACCCGAAAGAAGATTTATTCGTACCCATCCTACTTTGCAAAGATTGTTTCATGAGTTGCCTATTATAAAAAATCCTAGAGCTAAGAAGATAGCTACCCTTGTTCTCATGAATTAATTTGATCACATAGTGCGAGAAGCTAGATAGATCTTTGACTTTTATGGTATGAACCATGAAAACCCAATAATAAATGAGATCCTTTATAATAGCGATTACTTGTTGAGGTATTTTTTCGCAATGACCAAATCTTTGATGGGAATACTAAAAAGGAAGTTCCTCCTTTGAATATAATCCAACAAGTTTTCAATAGTGTTAATAGACAATACTCTTGGATTGTAGCTGGTAATCAAAAGGAATTTGCAGATAGACAACTTTCTAGTGCTTAAATTTCTATGCATCATGTGTTTCATATTACTTTTGAAAAGCTCCTTATGAGAACGCATCCTTTGAAAAGAAGAAGAAAGATGACAATACTTGAAACTTTGCATTACGCCAAGCAAGGGGCGTAAAACAATAGCGCTACTGAAAGGATCGATATGGTTGACTAGAGGGGGGGGGGGTGAATAGGAAACTAACAAATTTTTTACTTTTCTTTAACAATTTAGGGTTTGTAACAAATAGGTTGGCTAGAAATGCGACTAGGTGAGCAACCTATATGATGCAAACAACACAAGCAACACAAGCAAGCAAGATATGAAATACAAGTAAAGCTTGCACAAGTAAAGGTAATAAATAACCACAAGTGGAGCCGGTGGAGACGAGGATGTGTTACCGAAGTTCCTTCCCTTTGAGGGGAAGTATGTCTCTGTTGGAGCAGTGTGGAGGCACAATGCTCCCGAAGAAGCCACTAGGGCCTCCGTATTCTCCTCACCCCCTCACACAATGCGAGATGTCGTGATTCCACTAGTGGTGCCCTTGAAGGCGGTGACTGGACCTTTACAAACAAAGTTGGGGCAATCTCCACAACTTATATGGAGGCTCCAAACAACACCACGAAGCTTCACCACAATGGAATGTGGCTCCGAGGTGACCTCAACCGTCTAGGGTGCTCAAACACCCAAGAGTAACAAGATCCGCAAGGGATTAGTGGGGGGAATCAAATTTCTCTTGGTGGAAGTGTAGATCGGAGCCTTCTCAACCCATCCCTAGAAAATCAACAAGTTTGATTGGCTAGGGAGAGAGATCGGGCGGAAATGAGATTTTGAGAAACAATGGAGTTTTGGGAGAGGAAGAGGTAAGTCTTCTTGAGAAAGAAGACCCCATTTTATAGTGGGGGACAAATCCAACCGTTATGCACTTCTCAGCCCGCAACCAAGCGGTACTACTGCTCCAGGAGCGGTACTACCGCTTCCTACAGGAAGCTGAGGAGAGTGAAGGAACAGGGGAGAACAGAGGAACGGGCGGAAGTAACAGCGGTGGTAGGGGCGGTACTACCGCCTCTACTATCGCTCCTACTTCCGCTTGTTCTCTAGGGGCAAACAAGTAGCACGGTAGAGACCCGGAGGCACTACCGTAAATCGAGGCCCCAACCACGAGCAGTAGTACGAATGGGACTAACAGTGGAACTACCGCTTATTAGCGGTACTACCGCTGCTGCCCGCGGTACTACCGCTTGCAGCACTCCACCACTTCTTCAGCACACAAGATGGACAACTCCAAAGAGGCAGAAAGTGGCGATGGGTGCAATATGAGTGTGTACGTGTTGATTCCACCCAAACCTTACCGAAGTGGACCCCCTCTTGATAGTACAGTTTTCCCTACGACTCAAGTCCACCAAAAAGAATTGCAGGAAAGAAACCCATCTTCACTTGAAACTCCGAGGGGCACGAATCGTCTTATGCCATATGCTTGAAAGTCTGAAATGCTCAATGCACACGATTAGTCCGCGAACATATTGTCATCAATCACCAAAACCACTTAGGGAGAAATATGCCCTAATAGTCTCCCCCTTTTTGGTGGATTGATGACAACGCGGGATTTGCACAAAGGATATAGCAAAGTGGTGTGTAAACCCACAATCTACAAAATATAGGTGGGCTCCCCCTAGATGTGTGCACTACTTAAGTTATCCTTTCGGTAATCATCATAAGATCTGGCAGTGTCATGCTCTGGAGGAGCAGGAGCAGTCGTCCCCCACTTTTCCTTCTGCCTCAGCTGAACAACAACATGAGACACTAGGTCTCCAGTGACAAGCTCCTCATCCGGAAACAAAGACGCCCATGTCTCCTCAATGAGCTGCATCAAGTAGGGACCATAGATGATACACTTGGGCTCCAAGACCGCAGAGTGAAGTTCTGACCACATAACATGAGAAACATCCAACACCTCCTGAGAGCCCTGCTGCTTCTGGCAAAAGAGAAGAAGGTCCACAAGATAGGAGTGCACCATATCCTGGTTGCCAATGCAAGGAAACAGAGTGTTCCTGAAGATCCGATGCATGATATCCAGAAAGGGCCAAAGCTCATAGGAGACATGTCCAGTCTCAGACACCTTCCTGGTAGAGAAAGGCCACAAAGCCTCCTTGTGAGTAGCAGTAGCCTCTCGGTGAGGGCCAAACCCAATTGGGGTTTGGGCGCCCTTATGATCATAAGACAGACTTGCCATGAAGCTCTTCCATGTAGCAGACATACGCCAACCATTGGTCATCCAAGAGAGAGTCCTGTCCTCATCATGCCCAAAATGCACTGTGGCATAGAACTGGGCCACAAGCTCCGCATCAAAGTACTTGTTGAAAGAGATGATCCTCTTGATATCTAGCTCCTCGCACCTCTGAAGTGCAGCTCCAAAGTAAGCCAAGTCCTTCTCCATGTGAGTGAGATCAACTGACTTGACTTTCACAAACAGATTATTCTTCCCGTTCAACACATCATAGAAGATGGACTGCTGAAACTTGTTCCAAAACATACGATGAACAAGAGAAGGATCCTGAGGCTCCCGATACGGATTGCGCTTAAGCGCCAAACAGAAATCTTGAGCAGGCAACTGATGAGTACCCTTGGGCCCCTTGTTCTTGGTAGCAGTACCTTTGACTCTTTGTCTTGGCTGCTCACTGGAGCCACTCATGGGCATGGTGCTAGTCTCTGGCACGAAGCCACTCAAGGGCACATCAGCAGACCGGTAACGCTTGGAACCACTAGTACGTGCAGGATTCGTGCGACGAGCCGGATGCCCGGTGCTACGACCACCTGGAAAACACACACAAAAGCATGGAAGAAAGCAAGAGTAAACAAATTGCATAAGCCAAAGAAAAAGAGATACACAAGAGTGAAGATGGAACGGTAAAAACTGGAAGTTGGCAGCTCGAAGCGGTAGTACCGCACCTCCCAGCGGTAGTACCACCTACAAGCAGTAGTACCACTCTGGAGGAGCGGTAGTACCGCTTGAGGCGGATGTCAATGGGGCTGAACACTTCCGCGGAGAGATCCATTAGTACTGGAGGTGCCAAATTCAAATTTTCGTGGTTAAACCTTCAATCTACCTACTCTAGCAGTCTTCTACGCCCTACTCATGCCCCGATTTGGCCAAAAATCGACGGATGCAACGGGTATTGCCCTAAAACCTAGATCAAAAAACTAGAACCAAAGAGGAGAAGAACGGGGGCAGTATCGGCTTCCATGGCAAGAGGAGAGGGTGGGGATCGATCCCACCGGACGGAATCGCGGAAGACGGCTCGAAAGCTGCGGCCTGGCGGCGGCCCTCCACTGCCTGTTCATCGCCTGAGAAAGAGATGGGAGAGGAGGCGAGACTGAATGGGTATGGGGAAGATGAAACTCCTCCTGCCCCGACTCATAACCCCCACTCCCACTCACTAAGCAGTAGTACCGCTCTGGGAGCGGTAGTACTGCCCCGGTACTAGACCACGACAGGAGGCCGGGTAGTACCGCTCAGGCGGTAGTACCGGGGAGCGAGGTGGTAGTACTGCTAATAAGAGGTAGTACCGTCCTGACTCTGCGGTAGTACCGCACAGGGGAAAACGGCTAGGAACAAGGAGGAAAATGATTGGCTTATGCAAAAATGAAGACCAAGGAAAATCTCGGGAGAGACACGACAAAGACCAACAGCAAACAAAAGAGACACCCTGATACGTCTCCAACGTATCTACAATTTATGAAGTATTCATGCCATGTTTACAACAATTTTATATGGTTTTGGTATGATTTTATTAGAACTAACCCGGACTGATGCTGTTTTCAGCAGAACTACCGTGGTGTCGTTTTTTGTGCAGAAATAAAAGTTCTCGGAATGGGCTGAAAATTTACGGTGATTTTTTATGGACCAGAAGAAGCCCCCGAAGCACAAGAGTTGGCCCAGAAGAGTCCCGAGGCAACGACAAGGGTGGAGGGCACGCCCCCTGCCTTGCTGCCGCCTCGTGGACCCCCTTGACGTGAAACCAACGCCAAAAATTCTTATAAATACCAGAAACCCCGAAAAGAACCCTAGATCGGAAGTTCTGCCGCAGCAAGCCTCTGTAGCCACGAAAAACCAATCGGGAGCCCGTTCCGGCACCCTGCCGGAGGGGGAAACCATCACCGGTGGCCATCTTCATCATCCCGGCGGTCTCCATGACGAGGAGGGAGTAGTTCACCCTCGGGGCTGAGGGTATGTACCAGTAGCTATCTGTTTGATCTCTCTCTCTCGTGTTCTTGATTTGGCACGATCTTGATGTATCATGAGCTTTGTTATTATAGTTGGATCATATGGTGTTTCTTCCCCCTCTACCTTCTTGTGATGAATTGAGTCTTGCTCTTTGAGGTTTCGATATGTTGGATTGAGTATTGGATTTGAGAACACTTGATGTATGTCTTGCGATGGGATATCTGTGGTGACAATGGGATGTTCTATTGATTCACTTGATGTATGTTTTGGCACTCAACTCGTGGATTCCCGAGGTGACATTGGGGTAATCTATGCATAGGGGTTGATGCATGTTTTGGTCCTATGTTCTCCGATAGGAACTTTGGAGTGATTCTTTGTTGCACGTTGAGGGATTGTTATGTGATCCAATTATGTTACCATTGTTGAGAGAACTTGCACTAGTGAAAGTATGAACCCTAGGCCTTGTTTCCAAGCATTACAATACCATTTTTGCTCACTTTTACTACTAGTTACCTTGCTGTTTTTATATTTTCAGATTACAAAAACCTATATCTACTATCCATATTGCACTTGTATCACCATATCTTCGCCGAACTAGTGCACCTATACAATTTACCATTGTATTGAGTGTGTTGGGGACACAAGAGACTCTTTGTTATTTGATTGCAGGGTTGTTTGAGAGAGACCATCTTCATCCTACGCCTCCCACAGATTGATAAACCTTAGGTCATACACTTGAGGGAAATTTTCTACTGTCCTACAAAACTCTGCACTTGGAGGCCCAACAACGTCTACAAGGAGAAAGGTTGCGTAGTAGACATCAAGCTCTTTTCTGGCGCCGTTACCGCGGAGGTGAGTGCTTGAAGGTATATCTTTTGATCTTGCAATTGAATCTTTTAGTTTCTTGTTTTATCACTAGTTTAGTCTATAAAAGAAAACTACAAAAAAATGGAATTGAGTTTGCCTCATATGCTTCATCTTTTTAATATCTTTAGTGAAAATGATGGAAAGGAAAATTGTGCTCAAGTGTTAGAAGAAGAAGTCTATAAAATGTTTGGCAGTCAATTTTTGAATGATGAGCATGATTGCAATGTTGTTAGTATGAATTCTTTGAATATCCATGATGCTAATGATATGCAAAGCCACAAGCTTGGGGATGCTATGTTTGATGAAGATGATATTTTTTGCCCCCCAAGTTTTGATGAGCAAATTTATTATGATGATAGCATGCCTCCTATTTATGATGATTATATTGATAAAAGTGGGTTTGGAAGAGTGTCAACTCTAGGTACTAATGATCCCACTATTTTGGAGGGTGTTGAATCTTTTCACAATATTGATAAAAGTGGATTTGGAGAGGTCATGACTTTATTTAGTGATGAATCCACTATTTCGGAAGAGGTTCCAATTGATTATGAGAACATAGTTGCTATGTATGATGATTATTGTGATGACATGTATGCTATAAAGAATAATGGTAACCATGAAACTTGTCATCATGATTTTAATTTTCAATTGGATTATGCCTCACATGATAGTTATTTTGTTGAGTTTGCTCCCACTACTATTCATGAGAATAAATTTGCCTATGTGGAGAGTAATAAAATTCCTATGCTTGTGGATCATGAAAAGAATGCTTTATGTGATAGCTATATTGTTGAATTCATTCATGATGCTACAGAAAATTATTATAAGAGAGGAACTTATGCTTTTACATATTGCAATAATATCAAGTCTCCTCTCTATGTGTTGAAAATCTTGAAGTTTTGCTTGTTTTGCCTTCCTATGCTAGTTGATTCTTGTTCCCATAAATTGTTTGCTCACAAAATCCCTATGCATAGGAAGTGGGTTAGACTTAAATGTGTTAGTCATATTCTTCATGATGCTCCCATTATGTTTCAATTCTTATCTTTTATGTGAGCATCATTGAAATCATCATGCCTAGCTAAAAAGGCATTAAAGAAAAGCGCTTGTTGGGAGACAACCCAATATTTACCCCTACTGTTTTTGTGTGTTCACATGATTAAGCTACTGTATTAATCATGTTTTATAGCTTTTGTTTGAATAAAGTGCCAAGTAAAGCCTTTGGGATAGTGTGGTTGATAGATGATTTGATTTTGTGCAAAAACAGAAACTTTTGCGTCCAGTACAGAAATTCTTATCTTTGACTGGAACGTGGAAATATTCTGAATTTTTTACAGAGGATTGATGTACAAATTTTCTACGTTTTCCAAAATTTTCAGATATTTTCGATAACAGAAGTATGAGCTTAATTCAGATCTTTACAGACTGTTCTGTTTTTGACAGATTCTGTTTTTGATGCATGGTTTGCTTGTTTTCTAGTTTCTATGGCTTATATTGCTCAATATAAATTGTAGAAATGATAGGGTACAGTAGGTATCATGTGAGAAAATTTTGAATCTTGTCTTGACAGTACCAAAGTGAATGATTTGTTTCATCATACTAACCCATCTCACGAAGTTCCGTTAAGTTTTGTGTGATTGAAGTTTTCAAGTTTTGGGTGAGATATCGATATGAGGAGAATAAGGAGTGACAAGACCCTAAGCTTGGGGATGCCCAAGGCACCCCAAGGTAATATTCAAGGAACATCCAAGCAACTAAGCTTGGGGATGCCCCGGAAGGCATCCCCTCTTTCGTCTTCAACATTATCGGTAACCTTACTTGGGGCTATATTTTTATTCGTCACATGATATGTGTTTTGCTTGGAGCATCATTTTCTTTTATTAGGATTTTCTTTCTGCTATTTATAGTAATGTTTTGCATCGTTTATTTCAATAGAAGTGTCAAGTATGCCTTTACCATGCTTATTTTGCAAGTCTATATGTTGTTGTTTTGAAAACAGAAAGTTTTCTACCATTGTATGAATTATTAGAGAAAGTCAGAACGTGATAAAATCTTGAATTTTTTACAAAATGAGTACCAACAAATTTTCTACAGTGTGGTAATTTTTCAAAAAAATTGGAGTTAGGTAAGTATGATTACAATTGCACTCCTTACAGACTGTCCTGTTTAGACAGATTGCTGTTATGTTTGCATTGTTTGCATATGTTTGCTTGTTTAATGATTCTATTTGAGAATAGGAGTATTAAATATGCAGAGGCATTTAGTATGCAATGTTTAATAATAATTTTAGTGATTTGCTACAGTAGAGAATGATAAGGTTTTGCATTTGATTTATACTAACTTATCTCACGAGTTCTTGTTGAGTTTTGTGTGCATGAAGTTTTTAAGATTTAGGGAAACCGTGATATAAAAGGAATTAAGGAGACACAAAAGCTCAAGCTTGGGGATGCCCAAGGCATCCCTAGTTAATATTTTAAGAAGTCTCAAGCATCTAAGCTTGGGGATGCCCCGGTTGGCATCCCACCTTTCTTCTTCAACAATGATCGGTCAGTTTTGGTTGAGCCTAAGTTTTTGCTTCTTCACATGATATGTGCTATTTTTAGAATGTCATTTTATTTTATTTTGCTTGCTGTTTGAATAAAATACTTAAGATCTAAATTATTATTTTTGAGAGAGATTCTTTACATAGCTACTTAATTATTTGACTACTCATTGATCTTCACTTATATCTGTTTGGAGTAGTTTGTCATTTACTCGTGTGCTTCACTTATATCCTATGAGTAAATGGTTGAATGAATTGAATATCATAAATCTGAAATTATATATGTTCCATATGCTTATCCCATGGGGAGTAATGACTTCACATATAATAAGTGGAGGTGGTAAATTTATTGAAAGTTAGCAAACATAGTATTGGTCACTTGAACAATTCATGAAAGAATATTGAAGGAAGAGAGATTTCATATATAAATATACTATCTTGGACATCTTCTATGATTGTGAGCCCCATTAATTATTTTCAAATTTGAGCAAATTAGTTGAAGTTTGACAAGGAAGACAACATAATGAGTTATGCTTGGGTATATTTGTATAGAAGTTATATTGTTATGGATCCTCCAACATGTGGTGCTTGCTATTTAGAATCTTTTGCTAGCCAAAATCTCTGTACTAAGTGGGAATACTGCTTGTGCATACAAAATCCTTGAACCAAGTTTCCTCCATGAGTGTCCACCATATCTACCTATATGCGATATTTACCTGCCGTTCCAAGTAAATTTGCATGTGCCAAACTCTAAACCTTCAAATAATAATCTGTTTTGTATGCCCGAATCGCTCATGTAGCGACTAGGGGCTATCCGTATCTTCCATGCTAGGTGGGTTATTCTCACGATGAGTGTTGATTCACTTGTCATTCACGAGAAAGTGGCTGGTAATCGGGATGCCTATTTCCATGCTCGAAATAAAATCAAAATATAATCATCAAACAAAACTCCCCCAGGATTGTTGTTGGTATGGACGGTACCTGTTGTTTCGGATCAGCCGTGGAGTGTGATTGTTGGTGGAGGGGGAGTAAAAACTTTACCATTCTATTTGGGAACCGCCTATAATGTGTCTAGCATGGAAGATAGTGAGAACTCTCGGTCGTTACATTGACAATGAAAGCATACTTCTCAAAATTATATTCATCTCTGTTTTAAAAGCTTCGAGCTCTAGCACCTCTGCAAATCCTTGCTTCCCTCTGCGAAGGGCCTATCTTTTACTTTTATGCAAGAGTCAGTAGTATTCCTTCTCATTACAACCTACTCTTTAGTTGGCAAGCATCATGTGATGGGGAAAGATCTAAGCATATATGGCCATTCAAATATATTTGATCATGAATTATTATTGTTGACAATTATCTATATGATAAATAAGTTGGGAGGCAAAATATTAAGCCCCTATCTTTCTCTGTGTTCCATGGATGCTATTTTTTCTAGAAATATGCTTTGAGTGGTTGCAATCATGGAAGACTATATGATAGTTGAGTATGTGGGATTTGCTAAATCAAAACTCTTACATAGACCCTTCCTGAAAATAAGATGATTGCAATTGTTTGATGACTGAGAACCTAGTTTGTTGGTTTTCAAGAAAGTTTTTGATCTATGCTTTAACATGTGAATAGCTTGCTACTTGATCATGAGAAGTTTTATGAGATGAGCTACTGTTTACGATTTATAATGATGCTAGAAAAAGTGATTGAAATTATCATTGATCAAACTTGTGCACTTGCTAGCATTCACACTTCATAAATTATTTGTTTTATCATTTACCTACTCAACGACGAGCAGGAATTAAGCTTGGGGATGCTGATACGTCTCCAACGTATCTATAATTTATGAAGTATTCATGCCATGTTTACAACAATTTTATATGGTTTTGGTATGATTTTATTAGAACTAACCCGGACTGACACTGTTTTCAGCAGAACTACCGTGGTGTCATTTTTTGTGTAGAAATAAAAGTTCTCGGAATGGGCTGAAAATTTACGGTGATTTTTTATGGACCAGAAGAAGCACCCGAAGCACAAGAGTTGCGCCAGAAGAGTCCCGAGGCAACGACAAGGGTGGAGGGCGCCCCCTCCTAGGGCACGCCCCCCTGCCTTGCCGCCGCCTCGTGGACCCCCTTGACGTGAAACCAATGCTAAAAGTTCTTATAAATACCAGAAACCCTGAAAAGAACCCTAGATCGGAAGTTCCGCCGCCGCAAGCCTCTGTTGCCACGAAAAACTAATCGGGAGCCCCGTTCCGGCACCCTGCCGGAGGGGGAAACCATCACCGGTGGCCATCTTCATCATCCCAGCGGTCTCCATGACGAGGAGGGAGTAGTTCACCCTCGGGGCTGAGGGTATGTACCAGTAGTTATGTGTTTGATCTCTCTCTCATGTTCTTGATTTGGCACGATCTTGATGTATCGCGAGCTTTGTTATTATAGTCGGATCATATGGTGTTTCTTCCCCCTCTACCTTCTTGTGATGAATTGAGTCTTGCTCTTTGAGGTTTCGTTATGTTGGATTGAGTATTAGATTTGAGAACACTTGATGTATGTCTTGCGATGGGATATCTGTGGTGACAATGGGATGTTCTATTGATTCACTTGATGTATGTTTTGGCACTCAACTCGCGGATTCCCAAGGTGACATTGGGGTAATCTATGCATAGGGGTTGATGCACATTTTCGTCCTACGTTCTCCGATAGAAACTTTGGAGTGATTCTTTGTTGCACGTTGAGGGATTGTTATGTGATCCAATTATGTTACCATTGTTGAGAGAACTTGCACTAGTGAAAGTATGAACCCTAGGCCTTGTTTCCAAGCATTGCAATACCGTTTTTGCTCACTTTTACTACTAGTTACCTTGCTGTTTTTATATTTTCAGATTACAAAAACCTATATCTACTATCCATATTGCACTTGTATCACCATCTCTTCGCCGAACTAGTGCACCTATACAATTTACCATTGTATTGAGTGTGTTGGGGACACAAGAGACTCTTTGTTATTTGGTTGTAGGGTTGTTTGAGAGAGACCGTCTTCATCCTACGCCTCCCACGGATTGATAAACCTTAGGTCATCCACTTGAGGGAAATTTGCTACTGTCCTACAAAACTCTGCACTTGGAGGCCCAATAACGTCTACAAGGAGAAAGGTTGCGTAGTAGACATCACACCCCAAGCATAAAAGCAAGAGAACAAGGAACAAAACAAGAAGTGTCTCAAAGCACAAACAAAGTCCTCATGACTAGATACAACAAATATAGTCAACACGAGGAGAGTCCTCTCAAGGAGAGGGCGGTGGCCGAAGCCACCTATGTTTGAGTCAATTGGTATGGCACCACGAAGATTTGAACATTGAGCCCATGACCAAAACTCATCTCTGAAGCACAAGTACCATAAAAATGGCTAATGTGAAAGACTTGATCGATTTATGCATAATGGGGGGAGGGAGAGTTCATAGAGAGAACAACACTCCCCCTATGTCCATGCCTACATCTAGAACAAGATAGAATGATGGGTGCGGTGGGGTGTGCCTAGATTCATGCCACATTGCTCGAATCAATGATATTTAGCTCATGCCTTAACTCGCGAAATTTTGCTTCATCTAGAGGCTTGGTGAAAATATCCGCTAGTTGCTCTTGAGTGTTGATGTAGATGATATCAATATCTCCATGCTTGATGTGATCCCGAATGAAATGACGATGAATCTCAATATGCTTCGTCTTGCTATGTTACACCGGATTGTGGGAAATCTTGATAGCACTTTCACTGTCACATAGAAGAGGCACTTTGTCACAAGTGACACATAATGCTTTAAAGTTTGCCTCATCCATAGCAATTGTGCACAACAACTTGTGGCGGCTACATACTCGGCCTCGGTGGAGGAGAGAGACACACAATTTTGCTTCTTTGAGGACCAACTCACCAAAGAGCGACCAAGGAATTGGCACCCTCCGAAAGTTGACTTCCTCTCCACACAATCTCCCGCACAATCCGAGTCTGAATAACCCATGAGATCGAAGCTTGATCCTTTGGGGTACCATAAGCCAAAGTTTGTGGTATGAGCCAAATATCGAAGGATTCGCTTGACTGCCACATAGTGGCTTTCCTTAGGTGCATCTTGAAATTGAGCACAAATTCCCACACTCAACATGATATCTGGTCTAGATGCACAAAGGTAAAGCAATGATCCAATCATGGAGTGATATACCTTTTGGTCCACTGCTTTACCATTGGGATCACTGTCAAGCTTGCAATTGTTGGGCATGGGAAACTTGACCGGCTTGACATCATCTAGCTTGAATCTCTTGAGCATGTCTTGGGTATACTTGGCTTGGTTGATGAACGGTCCTTCTCTCCTTTGCTTGACTTCAAACCCAAGAAAGAACTTCAACTCTCCGATCATAAACATCTCAAACTTCTCGGTCATTAGTGCGGCAAACTCATCATTGAAAGATTTGTTAGGAGAACCAAATATAATATCATCAACATATAGTTGGCATATGAACAAATCCCCTTTGACACTCTTAGTAAAAAGAATGGGATCAATTTTCCCAATTTCAAACCCATGATCTTGCAACAACTTGGTAAGGTGCTCATACCATGCACTTGGGGCTTGTTTAAGGCCATAGAGCGCCATCTTGAGTTTGTATACATGATTGGGGAGCTTGGGATCCTCGATCCTGGAGGTTGTTTGACATATACCAACTCATTCAAAGGACCATTAAGAAATGCACTCTTCACATCCATTTGTTACAACTTAAAATCATGATGAGATGCATATGCAAGCAACATGCGAATAGATTCAAGACGTGCAACGGGGGCACACCGTAGTCGATACCCTCGACTTGGGAGTAGCCTTGTGCCACCAATCTTGCCTTGTTTCGAACAACCACACCGTTCGCATCTTGCTTGTTCTTGAAGATCCATTTAGTCCCAATGACATTGTGTTCCTCCATTGGCCTTGGCACTAATTCCCACACTTGGTTGTGCTCGAAGTTGTTGAGTTCATCATGCATGGCTTCAAGCCAATCCTCATCAATGAGCACCTCATGTACCTTTTGGGGTTCAACACACGAAACAAACGCGTGATGCTCACAAAAGTTTGACAATTGTTTACGAGTAGTTACCCCATCGATGGCCTGGTACGGCCCACCTATGAAGATTATCAAGACAAGACCCTCGCGAGGGGCCAAGCCTTGCGAGGCAGACGACGCCAAGACCTCCTGAGGGAGCGGCCTCCCCAGGCTGCTCTTAAGGAGCGGAGATTCCTATGCAAGTGCCCAACCTCATGAGGTTGTGGTGACACAAGCCATGACGACAAAGGCCAACGGGCGCTAGCGGGCGCAGAGAGGACAGTTTCCCCTTTGGTGCTAAGGAGGCAAGCGCAGGCGTGGGTTCCCGAGGAATCAGGCAAAGGTTTCCATTCCAGTGCAATAAGACCAGGACCGCCAGGACGACAGGATGGATGTCATTGCTGAGCCCACCACGGCGTCACGACCAGAAGCTTTGCACGCGAAGACCACCTTTCGTCAGGATAAGATGTACTACTTGTCCCCTTTCAAATTGGCCACTGTGGGATCCCTTCCCGCCTACATTTTGGGGGAAGAGGACTAAGGCCACTATATATATAGGTTAGCCACCACCATAGAGAGGGATCAATTCCACCCTCACCAGAGCAGACCTCGCGAGGTTGTTCATCCCTTGTACTTGTTCATCCTCTGCCCCCCGCGAGGCAAATCCACCACAAAGCAGGAGTAGGGTCTTACACTGCAAGGTGGCCCGAACCTGGGTAAACTGTCGTGTTCATCTTCTTCCTTGATTCATCGAGCTAGGATGTAGGGCAGCGAGTTGTTTGGCTGGATAGGTTGAGTTCTTCGCACACGCCCCAGAATTCCAACCTTTCTTGGGTCAGCGGAGCCCTGAATCCGACATTTGGCGCGCTAGGTAGGGGCGTGTCGAAGCTTCTCTCCCACCACTCGCTCCACCGCCGTTCCGCCGTTCCTATGGCCGATGCTCGCCGTGTTCGTGCCGAGCGCCGTGCCGGTCGTGTCGCCCAGACGGCACCCGCGGGCAATTGTGTTCCTCGCCGCTCTGCCTCCCCGGTGGCTAACGCTGCTACCGACCCTGCTGCTCGCGAGCAGTAGGCACTGCAAAAAAAATACACTTCCGTGATGATACGTGTTTGTCACAGTAGGTCATGTTTTCTGTCATGCATGTACATCCATGACAATTTTATGACAGAATCAAGATAGTCATACCTATGCTGTCGTAGAAGTGTTCCACGACATTACCAAAATTATCATCACGGAAGTGTCCACTTCCATGACGATAAATGGCGCGTCATGGAAGTGCTTTCGTCAATGGTAACTGACACGTGGCATCCACCGTAACGGGTCGCCGTTAAGCTATCGGGCTCTAGTTTGAATCCGATAACCCGTTAACAGCCCAGACCAATGTGGATTTTCCACGTGTAAAATTCTCAATGGCCAGAGGAACCACATGTCGGCTCACCATTGGGACAGATGTCATCCACTCATTGGACCGGAGGCGCCTATGATACGTCGACACGTGGCACAGCCCAATAGAGGCCCATTCCGGTGAAAAGGCCGGCCCATTTGACTTGGTCAAAAGGTAGCGGGCCAGCCCACGGAAAGCCTGTTAACGGCCTGTTCGCATATAGCCCATTTACAGTCCGCTAACTCGCGGCCCATTACGGCCTATCTGAATTAGGCCCAGTAGCCTCATCTGGGCCTTCCAATATGATTCTAGCCCGTTGTAACTTCCGGCCCATGTATGGCCCATGACATCTTTTGGCCCATATGAGGCCCTTTGTAACTCTTGGCCCATTAACGGCCCATGGTGAAACTGGCCTGTAATGAACAGTGTATCGCTTTATACCCATTAACGGCCCATTATTCCATTGGGCTGTTTCCAGCCCGTGTTATCTTTCGGCCTTCTCAGGGCCCATTTATTCTTGGGCTGATTTGCAGCATTTGATTACTTATGGTCCGTTACTGGCCTGTTCCGGTTGTGGGCCAAATTCAGCCCGTGGTTAAAGTCGGCCCGTTTTGTGGCCCGTTAATCCGTTGGGCCGTTTTCATAGCGTCATCAAATACGGCCGATTAATGACGGCCCGTTATGGTCTGTCCATGAACGGACGATTCCAACTCTAGCCCGTTTACGGCCCATAATGCGGTCCGTTATTGGCCCATGTTTGGCCAATCGATCATACGGCCCGTAGAAGGCCCATTGATGCTATGGCCCGTAGAAGGCCCATTGTTTCTACGACCCGTAGAAGGCCCATTGTTTCTACGGCCCGTAGGAGGCCCATGGTCACTACAGTAAATATGTAGCCCATGGTTATTGTGGCCTAGTTTTAAAAAATAGGTTATTTCAGCCACTAGCAAACCACGAAAAAAGAACTGCACTGACTACAAGCAAACAAATAAACAAGACAACAAGGAAATAAATAAGCAAGCAACTTACGCTAGGCTATCACGGCTAGTACACATATTACATCTACTGGGCATCAAAGTTTGCCACCAGTTCAAATATGGGGAACAAAGCAGCATATTACATACACTGGTTGTCAAAGTTGGCGACCAGTGCAAATAAACGCCGCAGCAAAATAAGTCCAGCACTGAAACCACTTCACAAGAGCTCAAGAAACTATATCCTAGGTATCCACCATGGTGGCAAGATGCTTAGTAAGCTTCTTAGCTTTCTCTTGTTTGGCGCTTAAATCCTCCAGTGATTGATGTTGCACCAGAAAGTATGCATCTGAATTCTGCAGGGACTTCCTCAGTCCTTCGACTTCCTACCGTAGCACATCTGATCGATGTCTTTCAACTTGAAGTTGAGACTCAAGAAGCCGAACTAATTCAGGCAGCGAGTTCGAAGAGCTGGTGCCAGCAATAGTGGCCAGTAACTCGAACACTACATCAAGACAAGACTTTGGGGTTGTCTCAGTGTCTTCAATATAGTTTTTATCAGCTTTCTTGGAGACCAATAGGGATGTCTCACTATCTTTAACCTTATCTGCATTACTTCCTTTACCATTGCATAACGGGGTACTCTTCTCCAAAATTTTGTCCGCATTCTAAAAGAGAAACAAGCAGATAGATCACAGGTTTACCATGTTGTATATGAAACTCATTTTGGTAAACCAGTTCAGTAGTAAGGTGGACAGGATAACAGCATGAAACAAACATATATCTATGTAGTATGGTCACTATATGGTCTATATCATTCTAGTTTATGTTGCCAAATGAAGATAAAGACAGTTAAAATCATATCTGTTTAAGACAAAGCAGCGTAGACAGAATATAAGTGTGGGAAACTACATAGAGCTAGTTATTCAATTGAAACTGAAATCAACATAGAGCAAGTTAAAACAGCAAACACGTTAAACAAATAGGTTTAAAACATACCTGTTGCGCCATTGGAGTTTCAATTGCATCCTTCAAATTTGAAATTAGTTGGTATGAGTAAATACAGTGATGCAAGAGCAAAGGAGTATGAACCATAGCTACGGAACCTGACCTGAGAACAATTCTTCTTCTGCTTTAAGCGTTGACTTGGGGTTCGGAGTGGTGGTCCTCGTGCTTTGGGCACTGCAGTTGCCTTACTAACTGCTCGTGTTTGGGTGCTTTGTGGTGGAGACGGTGCTGTGTCAACTGGAACTAGGTTACTATCTGCTGGGGTTGGGGTTAGAAGGGGTGTAGCTGGTTCTCTGTCCAACTGGGTAGGGGTACAATCTGCGTGAGTCTGGGTTATGTGTGGTGGGGCTGGTTCTTGGGCAAGTACAACCGTGGTTCTATCTGCATCGACGGGTAGCACGATCTTTTCTGAAGACCGTGTTTTTACTCCCATAGATACTGCCATCACCCCCTCCAATTCAAATGGTTGATAAACAAGAAAAGTAATTGAATGTACAGACATTGTAAGATAGACAGGTGCAATGGATAGTAGGGAAGAAAACAGGGCATGAAATAATTCACATTTATGTTGTCTAACCAAACAGGATAGCATGACATAATTTCACATATATGATGGCTAATTAAACAGGATAGCATGACGCAATTTCACATATATGATGGCTAACTAAACAGGATAGAATGACATACTTCAAAATGTGATGACTATGTAAACAGGATGACATGATATAACTATACGATGTGTCTATTAAAGTGGTTGGCATGCCATAATTCACAAACATGCCGTCGATGGAAACATGATGGCATCATATAATTCATGGATAGAATGACATAATTCAAAATATGATGACTATGTAAACAGGATGAGATGATATAACTATATTATGTCTTTAGAAAATGGGTTAGCATGCCATAATTCAGATACATGCTGTCTATGTAAACATCATGGCATGATATAATTCAAATATATGATTTATATACTA
Source organism: Thinopyrum elongatum (assembly GCA_011799875.1). Taxonomy (NCBI): domain Eukaryota; kingdom Viridiplantae; phylum Streptophyta; class Magnoliopsida; order Poales; family Poaceae; genus Thinopyrum; species Thinopyrum elongatum. The sequence goes on from CM022302.1 coordinate 263,661,699, forward strand.
AGCAAGTATGCAGAGGGCAATCGCATATATGATGTGTCAACTAAGGAGATGGCATTCAATATTTTGTATATGATGCAAAAACTAAGCATTGTAAGATAACATATGCATGATATGAGTAATATAACGCTGCCAAGTTTGAGCATACACCTCAGGGGGAAAATAGGTCTGGTCATCTGCCTCTAAATCCTCCTCTGAGGAGCTATCTGTAACCAACAAGATATCTGCTTCAGCAGGTAGCATTGTCTGCTCTAAAGACCTTGTTTTCACTCCAGATTTCTCCATCACCAATTCAAATGGCTGATGCACAGGAAGAGCAGTTGAATATACAAACATTGTCGACAAATGGAATGAGTAATACAAAAAAAAGGATGGCATGATATAATTCACATATATGACGCTTGGCTAAACAGCATGGCATTGCATAATTCACATACATAATGCCTTGCAACAGGATAGCATTGCATAATTCACATATATAATGTCTTGCAACAAGATGGCATTGCAAAATTCATATATATGGTAATTAGACACTAAACAGGTGGCATTCACACAAAGCATGTCTAAACTAAGCAAATGACATGCCAATGCAAGACACCATATGCACGATATGAGCAATATAACCCTGCCAAGTTAGAGCATGCACCTCGGGGGGAAATACAACTGGTCATCTGTCTCTGAATCCTCCTCTGAGGAGCTATCCGTAACCAGCAAGGCATGCACTTCGTTAGATAGCATTGTCTACTCTGAAGACCTTGTTTTCTCTCCAGATTTTTCCATGACCGTGTCGAATGGCTGATGCACAGGAAGAGTAATTGAATGTACTAAAATTGTTAACAAATTTAATGCGTAATAAAAAAAGGATGGCATGACTGGCTAACCAGGATGTCATTGCAAAATTCACATATATGATGCCTAGCTAAACAAGATGGCATTGCATGATTCACATATATGATATAGAAACTAAACAGATGGCATTCACACAATGCATGTCTAAACTAAGCAGATGACATATTTTATGTATAAAGTAAGCAATGCAAGGCACCATATGCATGATATGACCAACATCAGCATGCCAAGTTAGAGCAAAAGACCTTAGGGGGTAAATAGGAGTGGTCTGCTCCCTCTGAATCCCCTCTGGACACTTATCTTCCTCTTGATTACAGTTTGGAATGGGGGGAGGGGGGTTGCTTTTGCACCCACCATGGAGCGACGTCTGCATGAAATTTTATTGCCACGCAAGGCTCGTCTCTTTTGCTCTACATGTTCAGTACCATTGTGTACAATAACTGAAATGCATAGGAATAAAACATAGTGAGATTATGTAAGTAGTGCATCCACAAATCCAGAGTGATGGTAGCAAACTATGGATAGACCCAAAACCAATGATAGCAGGCAGATAATAGCTTCAGTTAAAAAATACAGACAATGGCTCCTTTAATGTTTGTTTCCACCCAACATGAAACTCATAGTAGACACCCGAGATTAACCAGATAGTAGACAAATAGTATTGATTGCTGCCCCAATATGTACCCCACAACCATTTAAAAACTCAAGTTTGAGCATTAGTTTGGACCTGACTCGGAATCTAATCGGTGAACAGGACGATAAAGTAGCATGTCATCATATTAAGCGATGCATAATGAAAGCAGACAAGAAAGAGTGTGACCTCTCTTGCGGACCCGTGTAGTCCTCAAGGTCATCTGCTCAGTTGATGATGGTAATGCAGTTGTCGTGGCTACCGGCGGCGGGGAAGAAGATCTGAGGCGGCGAAAGACAGTCTGGAGGGCAAATCCCTGCTGTGGTGAACCTGTCCATCGTTGGAGCAACTAAGCTGGGGTGGACCAAAGCGCAGCAGGAGCGAGACAAACCACACAAGGTTTTCTTTGACACATATCTGTAACAGAAGTAATTCTATGAGGGCTTGTTTGAATTGGAGGATTCTAACAATGCAGGGATAGGAAATACACAGGAATAGGATAGGAATGCACGTGCAAAACAGAGAATTTAAAAACATAGGATTTCTGCCAATCTAGGTGTTTAGTTCACAAGAATTGGAAGTTCACAGGATGCAAAGAAGCATGGTGAGATTAAGTCAAACCACAAGAAAATTTACGGTTATAATGCTATTATGCTACTATCTCTTAGTCTTGCGCTTCATGAATAGGAATTTGAAAAGGAGGACAAGTGGATATTAAAATTCCTACGGTTTTTCTTTCAAGGAGACACTAAAGGAACAAATCCTATAGTTTTCCTTTCCTCCATTCCTTTGTACCAAATGCATGAATAGTAGTACCATAGGAAACTTTCCAATTCCTATGTTTTTCCTTCACTTTTCCTTTCAAGCACTGGCGATTCTAGTAGGCAGGCTTGAACAGGGAAAAGCCTACACTCAAAAAATGTTTTTGTGCTACTTCTACTACTTTGGACCTAGGCCACTGCCCTACTAGCTCAACTCCCAGGCCCATCTACAAATGCACAGCTCAAACGCGCAGAAATAAATAATGATGGCGTTCAAGAGAGTCCATCACGGATAGCTAAGTTGCCTGGTACCTCACTGCTTGTCATATAGTAGGAGAAACTAATCGTATTTCACGTTACTACGTGTTCTCAGTGGACAATATATATAACATGTAGAGTAAAAAAGCGATGCAACAAGTGTACAACCTCTTTGGCGAAGCCATGTCGATCTCAGCATGATTAGGTTGGTCGGTGAGGATGCTCCGGCTGATTTGGCTGTCGGAGGAGGGGAAGAAGATCTTACGCATCTCAAGATGGAGCCGGGGGTACCGCTCCGCTGTGATGGAGGGTTTCGTCGTTGGAGCAGCTCCGGTGAGTTGTACGACGGCGAGGCTGAAGCAGGACATGACAGACAACGTTAACCTGAGTGAAATTCTAATAGCATCTCCAATAGGTGATGTAAAATACATAACCACAAAGTGCTTGATGTAAAATACATCAGCCGCTCATCTCTGAACTTAACTGTCGAAACTGAATTTAACTGTCGAAACTGAATTTTACTGTCGAAACTGAATTTTGCTGTCGAAACTGAATTTTACTGTCGAAACTGAACACACTAGTAGCAAAAAAGCAGTGGCAGCAGCAGCAGCGCCCGGAGCAGCAGCGCGTGCGAGAGCCAGGGCAGCTGGTCGTGTAGCAGCATCTCGGGTAGCAGCTGCAGGGGCTCGAGCGAGAGCAGGATCTGCTGCTCGTGCAGCAGCAGCATGAGCAAGAGTAGAGTAGCAGCGCAAGCAAGAGCAAGAGCAGCAGCGCGAGCAAGAGCAAGAGCAGACCAGGCAGGGGACCGAGAGCAAGAGCAGAGCAGCAGGGCGAGCGAGAGCCAATGCAGTAGTAGCTCCTACTGATGTGGACGTCGCCGCCGAGGGAGCGACGCCATGGAGGAAGTGGCCGGCGACACCGCCGTAGATGGAGCCGCGCCATGTCAGCTCGGGACCGAGCGCCGACAGCACTGTGAGATCGAATCAAGAAGAAAATGCAGCGATTAGTGTAGAACATCTTTGGTGGTGCCGATTAGGCCTCAGCTTCATTCGAGGAATCGGTGATGATGCTGCTCTTCCGGTGGTGCAGGTGAAGACGGCGGTGTGGGAATGGAGGTGGCGCGAAAGACGAGGAGAACGTCGGGGCAGCTCCTTGGAGGTGGAGGACGGGGTGGGTGAACCGGCAGGATGATGAGATCGACGACGGATCCTCATCCGGTGTGGTGGATGAGGGACGTCGAGGTGTTGCTGTGGACGACGTCGTCGGGGAAGAGGCTCCGGCTGGGTGGGCGGACGGAGGAGGGTCTGGGGCTTCGCGGGTTTTCGCGGCCTCAGTGTACGAATGGGGGGGCGGAGGGGATGGGAGGGGGGAACCATCGCTTAGGGACGCGCTTGCCTGAAATGTGGGGTAAGTTACGAAAGTACCCCCACCGATTTGAGCTAGGCGGTTCTTTCGGTTCTGGGCTATCACGGGCATTTCGCGTGTCATGATTTCGCAGGAGGTGGGAGTTTTCGCGCGCGTTGTAATTTTGGGATAGCAAGGCGCGGGTTGAGATGGAGGGAGTTTTCGGAGCACAACGAGACAAAGAGATATCTTAAAATTTCGGGGTAACAAGGCGCGGGTTGAAGAGGCGGGAGTTTCGCAGCACGATGGACAGAGATGCTAGCTTGAAATTTCGGCATAACAAGGCGCGACTTGAAATTTCGGGAGAACAAGCTTAACGTGTACAAAAAAAATTCACACCTCACTAGAGAGAGCCATGTCCCGTTTTACTATATTACTAGAAATGCATTCAAATACAACAACAAAAAACTAAAAAAATCAGCACAACAAACTTAATGTGTACAGTACCAAATCAATTTGCACTTCCCTCAACAATAAAAAAAACAATTCGTGTTGTCTAGCATATGGACTAAATTCGAGTACATTTTCCCTGTTTGAATGGGATTGTACTCGGGTTAGTTATACAACCATCTAAATATTATCTTCACAACACATGACATGAATATAGGTGTAGTAAATTCCCATATAAATATGAACCACATGTACATACGATCTCGAGTTCAAATATATGTATCCATTTTATGTTGAATTCAAATCATATATAGTACATGTATGCTCTAGCTAGATGTTTGGAATCTAAACCATGTATGATACTACGTACAATGTGTTTAACATGCACAACACACACACACACCATTTAGACTAGTAAGGTACACGTGCATTGCACGCATGAGATTTGGCAACCAAATTATGAATAAATATCACATTATAGCATGTAAGCTTTGAGTCATATATGCATGATGTAGATGTTCATTTAATTCCTATAGTTCATCTCATTCAAAATCAATTAGTTTTTATAAAAAAGCTAATCTATTTTAAGATTCATGGAATTGTGCGTTGTAAAGCATAAAGTAAAAACAAATAATGGCAATTCATCTAGAAAAAAATTGGGCAATTATGATACGGAAGATTCTAGAACAAAGGAGAAGTGCTTGTGTTTTGAGGTTTGTGCATTATGCTTAAGTTCAACCATGGAGTCTTCTAGATTGTACATGTGGCAAAATCTGGTGGAATGTAGATGATATCCGACGGCCAGTAGTGCTCGGATTTGCCATCTCTGCACCGTCGGATTGGCTTCATCCAACAACCATCTTTCAAAGTTATTCGCACACTATATAAGGGTATAGATATGTGATGCGAAAGCCACCCATCATCTCCAATTTGAATAGTGTGTCCATGCACGGATGCAATGTGGCCAAACGATGCCTGCCATCGGTATCTCAAATTCAAATCAGTCTGACCTTGTTCAATGTGTATATAGTATAGCATGCTCGTTTCCAAACCACACCACGCATATCTAAGTTATATTCATGCATGCATGGGTTTCAAACATCATGATCTCTTATTCAAAAATTTGAATTCAACTTTACATTGATTATGACCTCACCTAGTCTTTTACACCCACACAGTCGTCTTCTTTTTATATTTGTACCACTAACTTTCTCTCGTGCATGCATGCACACACACACACTACCACTCGGCATTATCCATCGCACACATGCAATCTTTTTCTTCAGGTCGGTCTCCCATGCATGCACACACACACACCTCCCCCTCTTCATCACTTCGGGCATTCTTTATCTCTCACATGCATGCGCAACGATCGATGTTCCTCTATGTGTGTATATATATAGCTAGGTCTTTCCCAGTTTACCACACAACCGATCTATCTATATATTAGTTAGGTCTCACCCTATTTCCCACGTACACATCGATCAATCTATACCTCTCTATATAGGATTACATAGCTGATACACCCACATTATCTATCCATCGTCCCCCTCTCATCATCCATGCCTTCCGCTTCATCTCTCAGACGCGCGCACAGTGGCGAAGACAGAGGGCAGCAAGGGCACTGGCCCCCCTAACATCACTATATACTGAGGCTAATATGAATGTGATCAGTAGATCAATTGCTGGTAAAATGGTTTAAGTTGATGAACTGGCCCATGTTTGGCAATGCTTAGCCCCCTAGCTCATTTATTTTTCATGGCTCCGCCACTGCGCGCAACCACGCACGTTCTCGCCCCCTCTCTTTAAATATCGATCTCGCACTTGTGCACTCCTTCATAGTCTCCCTCCACTTGGCCCCTCGCACAATCTTCCAGCACCCCACCCCCCGTATCCCAGTGCTTGTACGCTCGTAGAGCTCTTCCCTCTATCTATCTCTATCGATATCTCGCACGGTCGACCCCTCCCCTCCCTTCTCATATATCACCCTGACCCCATGCACATACATGTATGTATATAGGCCTCTCCTTCACACAAATTGCATTGACACGTATTCCCTCACCATATCTTAGTATCTCTCACACACACGGACTATGTGTGCGAAAGAGAAGAGGTGCACACACATACTCGTTCCCACATACAAACGCGCGGGTGCACAGTGGAGCACACTTGTACAAAAAATGAGTGTGTAGAAAGGCTTTAGATGATGTGCCACTAGTCTATATCTATATCTATACCCCTATATTGAGTGCGAATAAATTTGAAAGATGGTCGTTGGATGAAGCCAATCATACGGTGCAGAGATGGCAAATCCGAGCACTACTGGCCATTGGATATCATCTACATTCCACCAGATTCCGCCACATGTACAATCTAGATCGACTCCAAGGTTGAACTTAAGTATAATGCACAAACCTCAAAACACAAGTACTTCCTTTGTTCTAGAATCTTTCGTATCATAATTGCCCAAACTTATTTTCTAGTTGAATTGCCATTATTTGTTTTTACTTTATGCTTTACAATGCACAATTCCATGAATCATAAAATAGGTTAACTTTTTTATAAAAACTAATTGATTTTGAATGAGATGAACTATAAGAATTAAACGAACGTCTACATCATGCATATATGACTCAAAGCTTACATGCTATAGTGTGGTATTTATTCATAATTTGGTTGCCAAATCTCATGCGTGCAATGCATGTGTACCTTACTAGTACTTCCAGTTTGTGCAAAACACGTAAATTAGAATTCCAATGGCACGCTACACAGTGTCTCTCCCTTTTTTAGTTAATATATTATGATTAAAATGATGTGGGGGCATCCATGAAGCCACGTGGCACATGTGGAGGTGTTGTCGCGACCTCCTTGTGTGGATTGATAACAGTGACGTGTTGCTGGTTCCAGAAGAATGTACTCGTCCTCTCTCACGCACACTGGCAGTACATGCACGAAGCGAAGATGTGCACGCACGCACTCAATCCCTCGCACGCACACGCGGGTACACGGTGGGATGCATTTTTGTATGAAGATCCACCCCATGTGCTAATTTGATGCGTGTAAAGTCATTCACTTCATTGATGGTCAATTAATACAGTGCATGCAAATTGAGTGGACGCAAGGGAGGAAGTAGTTGAGAAAGACATTACTACTCCACTGCGTGCATGCGAGTAGTTAAATCATGGGTTGCTACTTCCATTGGTCTCCTTCGTATTTTGTGCCAATTTTTGACCATAATTTTAAGTAACACAATATTTATGCATGTCATAAAAATTAATGTCATCGAAAACTATGTTCAAATGTGATTCCAATGATATAATTTTTGGTGACATGCATTAACATTTTCTTAGTTAAATTTTTGGTCAAAAATTGGCACAAAATAAAAAGGGGGCCAATAAACCAGGATGCAGGCAGGATGATCAATTTTTGCCTGGGTTACTGTTGGTGGCCTTTGTATTTAAATATGGATGGAGTGGAGTAGTACTATCTTTATCTTAGCCTCGTAAGGCTCTCCCAGCGCCTATGCTCGCCTCCCTGCCTCGCCCACCAGATCCCGCCATGGAGGATCCCACCATGGATAATCCCTTAGATCCCAGGATCCCGCAGGCTACCCTCTCGCTGCGGCCCGCAGCACTGCCTCCTTTGAGCGAAACCCACATGTGTTTCAGAGTGGATCCATTGCTTTGGAATCACAGATCGGTGGCACCGGAGGACATGCCAGGGCTGCATTTCAGGTGGTGGGCAGCAAGGGCAAATCGGATCGAGGAAGCGTCGCATCAATTGGAGACAAGTTCGAAGGAGCTGCGTCTGGCGAAGCACAAGGCGGAGGTGCAAGTCGATCTCAGGGGAGAGATACTGAGGGATGCCAGCATCTGGCAGCGTCGCATTGATTTCGAGCTGGGGCTAATGGCAGAGATCATATTCAAGGAGTCGACTGTGAAGGAAAGAACGCGCAGGCCTGCGGAATGGCATGAGCAGTCGGTGCAACTGTTCAAATGGGCGGTAGGAGAAGCCAAATCGCGGGACCAACTGTGGTGGCACCGCTGGCATGCATCATAGGCGAGGTGAGCTGCCCTCCTTCCTCGCCAGCGATGCAGTGACCTACTCGATTGCTGCTGCAGTGAACTTGTGGCGCCATGGCGGTTTGCAACCGTGACAATCACTCCATCTATATGTATTGTATTCCTGTGAAAATACTTGTTCATTTGGAAAAAATATGGTAGTAATTGATTTATCACTAGTTTTTGAATGCTTGGTCGTGACAATCACTCGAAGCCACAACCAGAAGTCTCCATCGCATAATACTTACGGTCGGTCGCACCAACAGATGGTCGGTCGGACCCGCGTCTCACCGAAGGGACACGCATCGGCTTGGTCTGACATGTACGACCAGTTACATCACTGACTTGTGCGACCGCATTTGAGCAGTAGTACTTGAAATTTGTGTTCCAGCAATCTCATTGGGAGCCATTTCGGGCCGCGAAACCAAAACCATCAATTAATCTTTAGCTTGTTCCCATCACATTCCAAAGTAGTACTACCATGCTATAATTAAGTGCAAACCTGCTCGCACCTAGTACGTATCAAACCTGAATGTGTTCGCACTATGCAGGTTTTATAGTACTAGTGCTAGTACTAGGTTATAAAAAGGGGAACTACCTAGCCAAAAATCACTCTACCTTCCTCCTCATAAGTCTTTCTTGTTCGTCCGTCCTTGCCATGGCCGGTGTGCAGAGCTCTAGGTCGAGAACTACTCGTAACAAGGGAGTGGCGACCAAGGCTGCGGAAAAAAAGAGAGGGCACGCCGCCTCGCAGAGACCTCGAAAGATCTCTCACGGGTAGGCGAGGGCTCCCAGGAGCGCCCTAGCCGCGGAGGCGAACATGCCGAGCTGGCGGCGCTGGAGTCGTTATCCCTCGACGACATGCCCGATCAGCTCAATAAGCAGAAGGATTTCATCGACGGCTTGGTGGAGCTGCCGAAGGAGAGCCTCGACGACATGCCCGGTGAGCTCAATGAGCAGGGGGAGTTGACCGCCAGCTTGGTGATGCTGCTGAAGGAGAGCATTGCCTCGGGTAAGAAGGCGACCAGTGAAATCCTGCAACTTCAGGAGGACAAGGCGAAGCTCTGCCACGAGCTCGACCTGCTGAAGGAGGAGAACGCCGGCTGGAAGAAGCTGCATGAGAAGAGTAGTTCCTCGGTGAAGATGCTACACGCCCTCGTCATGGAACAGAAGGAGGAGTTGGCGAAGCTCCGCATCGAGCACCCGGCTGCTGTCAAAGTACGTAATGTGGCCATGGAACAAATGATGAAGGATCGCGTCGAGAAATCCCGTGTCATGGATAGAATGAAGAAGATGGCGGAGGAGATGCGCGAGGAGATGGAGGTCGTTGAGGCGATGAAGAAGCAGTTACGACTCCACGGCCAGCAACCCTTCATGTAGTAGAGAGCAGCGCCCCAGACTTGTGTGTGCGTCTTCCTACTTTTTTTGGGGGGATAATCTTCCATCTTCTTTTTCTCCTGTGTTTCTTCTTTTGCTTTGGGTGTTTCGCCGCATGTGTCATGTTCTCTGCGATGCATGAATAGAACAATGCTAACGATGAGCAGCGCCGTGGGATCGATGACTAGCAAATTAGATCATTTTTTATTGCCATATCGCACTAGGCTGCGGTGTTTCATGCTCCTCCGTCGTACTAGTACTCCAGTGGAAAACTTGAGTATACCGCACGGTTCTTTGCTCCTCCTTAGGTCGTTGGCAACATTTATACGAGCAGTCAAATCACAAGGCCCCGCCTACCAGCAGTAATGAGCCGTCAAATCACAAAGGCCCTCGCCTCTCGTGAAATCGACCAAGCGAGACTGCCCCGCCCTCTAGCCTTTTAAGTGTATACTTTTGTACAGTAGTAGTATCGATGGATTGCGGCATGGAGCAAAACTAACAAGATGAAATTAAAGAAAAAGGTGGTACATATAGAGAGCGCTCGTCGTCAAATTATGCATACAGGACTATTAAAAAAGCTAGTACGTGCTTAGATGGGGTGCTAAAGTCTATTAATGAAATTAGCATACCTATTTAATTCTTTGACAACTAAACTCCTTCATGCTTTCGGTAAACTTCTCTAATTTAAGGTTTTTTTTAGAATTACATATCTCATTTAAGTGTTTTGCGTATGTGGCATGCTTAGAGCATGGTTAATAGTATAGCCAACTGCTGGCTATATGATGTTGGCCATATATATTGTATGTATATAATGTGAAGAAACGAGTGGTAGTACTACCAACTACAAGATGAACTGTAAGAAATACTAGTATGTATGTACTGAAGAGTTAAAGTAAGGAGAAGGAACATAACATAGTTTTGCTGGGGGCTCAACACAACACACCCCTCAAATAAAACTAAGCACCCTGAAATTAAACTAAGCAACTAATCCGGTAGACACTGCATTAGAACCACCATGAGCAACGACACTGCCACCTTACTCGGACTCCTCGTCCACGTGCTCGACTTCGTCCTTGTCCCTCTTCCCCTTGGCCGATACTTCTTTTCTTGAACCACACACTTGGCTCTCGCTCTTCATCCAACCCTTGTAGATATTGAAACAAAGGTAGGCATCCATTGCAGCGTACTGGATGTGGTCTCTATCTAGTACATTCCACTGCCATGTAAGATGAAACTCGGGTAGAGGTTTCATCAATTTACCGTACAAAGGATCAACCATGGCTCCTGCCAGGGTCAGCATTGAAGGCTGACGGGAGGGCACCAGCCCATTCTTTTGGAGGTCGAAGGGCTGGCCTACAACGAGGCCTATCCGACTCAGGACACTTCTGTCATTCGTAAAGTCTACAGTAACGAATTTGACTTTGCCGCCCATGAGGAAGTTCTTATAATCCTCGCACTCAACGTCGACATGGCATATGTGGTAGACCAAGCAAAAGTTATGCACGCAAACCTGGATCACGGCAGGATTCTTCCTCTCTTTCTCCTTTAGATTCTTCTCTTTTCCCAGGACTGTGGTGTACTCAACATCTAGCCCAGCGACCCACTCATCACCATTTGACTTTTCGAACATGCATCTGAAGCGAGCAAGGCATCCTTTCACCATCGCGGAAGAATGGGTGTAGATGACGTCGAACTCATCGTCGGTGATGGTTCTAACCTTGTACTCACCGCCGATCATGGAGATTTGGGACGCCATGGATTCGGAAGGGTTAGGATTAGTGGAACTGCTGTAATGTGAAAGGACGGGACGACTAGGAGTGAACTGCCATAATGTTAAAGGACGGCCAGGGATGAGTAGGAGTGAACTGCTAGCGGTTTTCCGATTGTCAAAATGCTTGAGTGGGTCGTGCGAATGGCATGGTAGTGGCTTGCCCGGTGGATAAATGGATTCATGCACAGTACTATGGGGGCCCAATTAGATGTCATGTCTACTAGACGCCCAATTAAATGGCTTCATGCATCTGCGTGTTCGCACGTCAAGCATCGGGAAAATTACAGGTGATACAAAGTTTTCCATGATCCCATGATATGGGCTTCCGAGAGCCCTTGGATCTGAGATCGAACGGTTGCATGGCGTGATTCTAGACCTATGGGTGAATATCCTATCCTGGAGGGTTATTCTGCAAATTTTCGGCAACTTAGCATGCGACCGTTCGATCTCAAATCCAAGGGCTGTCAGCAGCCCGTATCATGGTCGTGCCTACCACGACCATCGCCTCGCTCGCGCGGTCGCTCCCTTGGAGATTTCAGACGGCTATAAATGATCATTTTTTGCCTACTTCGCATGCATGAAACTACTTCCTCCGTCCAGGTGCGTTAGGCTATCTGATGTTGGCATGTCATACATAGTCATCACTTAGTCACTCATACAACAAGGTTAGCTATAAGGTTGGCTATAAGAGTATTTTTTTTACTTCTCTCTATCTCTTTCTTCGTAGTATTTACTGCATTTGCCAAGGAGTAAGGAGTACTAGTACTTGGCACCTGTATACCATGGAGGTGGTCAGGAATCAGGAGACTCACGCCGGTCATAGCACCGCAGTAATAATGATAATGGAAAGTCAAATCACAGGGCCCCACCTGTCCAGTAGTAACGAGCCGTCAAATCACACAGCCCTACGTTTGTAGCAGCCTACTCCCTCATCTTCTCGCCTCTCTGTTGAACCGACTAGGCAGAACTGCCCCGCCTACCGCTCGAGAAAAGCCCCGCCCTTGACTTTTAAATATAATTTTGTATCCATGGATTGCACCATGGAGCAAAGCCTCGAGAAAACGACACTACACATGTATACAACACACCCGTCGCGTTCGCATCGCACCCCAGACGGTCGGTCGGTCTAGCACGCCACTCTCCGAATGGAACGCATGTCATATTGCGTTTGCACACACATGTGGGACCGCAATTGAGAGCCGACCATAGGCACACTCCCCCGTCCCCGCAAGTCAGCTGAGTTAATAGAAGAGAGAGATGAGAGATAGTAGTACTGGAGCAGTGCTGTAAGCACGTCGGTGCCTGGACGATCCCTGCACGACACGGGAGATCAGTTTGTCCATGCATGTGACCAGACTCCAGCAGATGGCTGGATTGGCTATCGTCTACATATCGTGCAGTTTGTGTTGTACAGGGCTGTAGTTCTGATGAGAAATCTAAAAAAAGGTTTCTTGTCATCTCGCAATATTAGGTGTCATGTGCTTCGGATCACTGTGAGGGTTAAACAACGACAACTACGTTCCTCCAAGGCGCTGGTCATTGGGGGCACATGCACGAAGACTACTCGGCTGCCATCTAGGTCAAGCCGGCTATGTTAATTAGGACATCTATCGATTGATCCCTTTTCTACGAGTTTGTCTTTAATTTGAGCTTTGATCCTCGTCTAGTTTTTCCGTCGGGATTCATGTTGTCTCCTTGGGGCAGTGAGGTTATGGTTTCTTGTCATGTGGCATTTTTTCGTGTTATGTATATGTTAATCCGGTGCTTCAGATCAAAATGACGACAACTGCGCCTCTGGGGCACGTGCATGAAGACTTCTCGACAGTCATTGACGAGGTCAAGCCGGCTCCGGTAGATAAAAGAAAACTACTCCACTATATAGGTAGGAGCCTCCGCGCTTGCTTGCTAGTGTTGCTCTCTTCACACTCTCTCATCCTCTCTAGATCTAAACACGACAGCGGTGGCCACACTCTCTCTCTGCTCATCGCTGGTCACATATCCGGCCGGATCCCCTACGCCGGTGAAGGTGAGAAGGTGCAATGTTCACGCGGGCGTCCTCGGCGACGGCTCCTACCCACTGCCGGTGCGTCCCGATCAGCGTGCCTTACCGTTCTCTCCCACGCAGCGCCGGCTAGGGAGGGCCTCCGACCCCTTCTTCCTCACTGCTATAGTGTGGGCAGATCCGGCCTCCCGCCGCCCACCTAGCGACATCCCGGCGACCCTCAGGTACCTTCAAAACCGGCCTTGCTCTACTGCCCTAGCTCCTGACGTCGCTGCATTTATATCTTTTACTATTTGTCAGGCCCCCTCGTAGATAGGATCGATCGGCTGTTCGAAAGCCACCTATATTTTTACTGTTAAGAGGTAAAACTACTTCATGCAGTCGAATCTAGTACTACTTGGTTCAAACAGGGAAGAAAGGGTGTGGGGGGTGGGGGAAGGTTTGTTACCTGAATCTAGGACTTGGTCGAAAGAGGAAATAATGGGGGCGAAAAGTAGCAGAGACTGGCTATCCAACTAGTCTCTTGGTCTAACAGGGAAATAAAGGGAAATGTAGTACAAACTCAGTATAAACCGATCTATTGGTTGAAAAAGGAAAGAAAGTGGGGACTGGGGGACAAGTCAACAGAGTATGTCCAGCACTAGATTTGCTAGCCTCACACAGTATAAGGTGGCTATACCAAACAAAAATGGGACCAACCCAGTTACCCAGATATCCTGTTCTGATGTTTGTTGCCCCGAGCCCCTGTTATGTAATGCCTCTGGTAAAATGTAGCAGTCCCACTGTTAAAAGTAAGGACACGTTAAACCAATGTTGTTTTCAATGTAATGCCTCCAGTAATATGAATCAATAGCACAATTTTTCATGTCCTGCTAACTTTCCCATTAAGATAAGTTGCTTGTTTTTGTTAGAAATGCAACTGTCCTGGTCCGCCTACTCTCCCGTGCCCAAATACCAACTCTTTAGTAGCTGTTAATGTAATATTGCTGGTAAAATGAAGCAATGGCACCATTAAAGTAATGTCGTATTTAACGGTTGTCATAGTTAATCCTAATGCCCACACTAATATCTAGCAATGTTGCTACTTTAGAAATTGCTACTGTCCTTGTAGGATCGCCATTCAGATAAGGAACATGCTTCTTTTCATTTGATGTATGTTTCATCACTTGTTAGTCACCCTCCTTTCCACCTTTTTGTGCAAATAGAGATATGCATTTCACGCTTGATCTTAGTTGAACTGCACAAATGATATCCAAATTATAGTTGAACATTCCACGAGCTTCATGACCAACCTTGATGTTGCTCAATTTTATTGCAACTAATGAAGAAGAAGCTGCTAGCTCATGGGACATTGCTTCATTTTAGGTGAACTGCATAAAAAGGTCCCATGAATTGAATCATCCATGTTGGTGACTGGTGTCATCCCTTCTACGATGGCGTTGACTTCAGATATGGTTCCCACCGCGAGGTATGTTCCTTTTTGGTTCGACCGTTTGCCAAAGATCCTGCATGTTGACTCTGCTCTTGTGCTACTGTTTTGGCACTGCCATGATAAAGCAGTAATGTTATTCTTTTGCACCTTAATCTAGTGGCACTATTAATTTGAGGCAATGTTTTGGCATCGCTAGTGCCACTGATTTTTTTTATATATTGAAAGAGGGGATTTCCTCCGATTTCATTAAAGAAACCCAACCATAGAGAACCATTATCCGACAACATCTCAGTGTAAACGGGCAGTTATGCAAGTACTACTGGAACAGACTGAGTACTAGCAGGAGACAAGTTCGCCACATAAGCTAGGCAGGTAGGCAGACGCAGCACCAGCTCGACCAAGTTTGGATTACAACCCAAATGCTACCACAGAAACATCAGGGAGGAAGATAGGGACTGAAAGAGCCAGCTTCAGCATCCCAGTCTAAGCACCCCCGGCCTCCATCCTTGCGACGCATGGTACACCTTGCTTGCCACCTGCTCGACCCTAGTGCCACTGATAAAATGAAGTAATAATATAGTTAAAATAGACTGAGTGTCCTCTCTATCATTTCATTTCCAATGTAGATGAAGAAAGGCTTCTCTTTGTTAGTACATGTTTCATCAACTAGTCCCATTGTTAATGTTTAAGTGTTTCTGCAAACTGGGGTACTTAATTTTAGTTGATCTGCACAAAAATAGAGATTGGAATGTATCAAGGCACCTCCTTGTACTACCGCTGTACACTGATGCTCATCACTGGCAGAAGGTGTATCGTGAAGAATTGGGTTGATTTCCAGTATGAGGCCTACCGTATGAGGTGTCGCAGGGCCCATCTCGCCCTTGCAGCATGGCATACTGTGATACTATCGCAATATTTTCCCATTAAGAAAATGAAGTTTCTTCTATTTATTAGTGTATGTTTCATCAACTAGTGCCACTATAATGTAATCATGCTTTTTCATTATCTGTGCAAACAGGGTTATTCAGCTGCATTTTGGTGGAACTACACAAATGTATGGATGGAACTAGCATATATGCAGAGTGCGAGGTGCAAAGTAAAAATTACCGACACCAACCATGCTCCATCTAAGCATTGGCATCCACCACCAGTGGGGTGGGTGGCGCTCTCTATGGACGGATCTTTCTCGGCAGCAAATCCTCTAATCAAATACTAGTAGCTTAAATTGGCACTTTTCTAGGGAGTACTCTTTTCTGAATGAAGCACCAATCTATTTTTCTTTATTTGTACATAGTGTCACAACTTTGTTTTTGGTCCAGAGCTATTTTTAGGGTGATTGGCGTAGTATTCGGAGACTGATTGTAAGCATGATTTTCATTAGCCATCACACTGATTGTAAGCATGAGCAGATGGAAGATTAGGTTAGTGCAAAGCTTACCTTAAGCACTACCGCCGCCGTTGAAACGAGGCGAGCGGCGAGGGAACCGTGGAGAACGACGGGAAAGCGACGTCGCTCCATCGGTCCTCCTCTTGCGGTGGGAGAACGAATACTCCTATGGCTCCGGCTGGCACTGCACCCTCACGAACGGCACACCGTACTCGATCAATTCATTATCCTCTGGATGCTCGACCTTCGACCTATACGCCCACCACCTCCGCCTGACTTTCGCGTCGGGCGAATCTGTCTGCTCCATCGCCCAGAGGAGATACTCGATGAACTCGAAGGACTGTGGCGTGACTGCCGCCGGGGAGTACATCGCCACCCTCATCGCCGCCATCTCGCTCTTTCGCATACATTGCCACATGGCCCTCACCGTCCTCAAAATCTCCCACTCCTTGTCAAACCAAGTAAGGATCTCCTTCAACCTGGCTAACTTCGCCTGGTCACCGCCGGCGATCTGCCTGATTCGCTGCTGCATCCTCTCCATAGATGTCCTTCTGAGAGGTCCGGTGCTAGCTTTGGAAGATGGGAGGAGAGACGGTGGTCTTGCAATGGAGAAGAGGGAGAGGCGAGACGGTGGTTTTGGAATGGAGAAGAGGGAGAGGCGAGACGGTGGTTTTGGAATAAAGAAGAGGGAGAGGCGAGACGGTGGTTTTGGAATGGAGATGGTGGAGAGGAGAGGGGTGGTTTGGCAATGGAGAAGAGGGAGAGGAGCATGCGGCAGCGATTTAGGATTGGACGAGAGGGCCGGCGCGCTGTGACTGGATCAAAATCAAAATCAATTTACCCTTCAATTAAGAAAGCGACCCCATATTAACTAGTCTCCCTTGTATTCTGGGTCATATTTGACCATGATTTTCACAAATAAAATATATGTTATACATTGCAAAAATAATATAATTTGAAAGTACATTCAGATACGAACCAAACGATAC
Source organism: Thinopyrum elongatum (assembly GCA_011799875.1). Taxonomy (NCBI): domain Eukaryota; kingdom Viridiplantae; phylum Streptophyta; class Magnoliopsida; order Poales; family Poaceae; genus Thinopyrum; species Thinopyrum elongatum. The sequence goes on from CM022302.1 coordinate 263,679,008, forward strand.
AATTTTTGATGACATGCATTCACATTTTGCTTGTCAAATACAGTATGTGGTCAAACTTTGACCCAAAATACGCAAAACAAAAAATACTTCCAAGACCAGCGCCGCTCTTCTCTTCTTAAACCACCACCGCTCCTCTCCTGTTCCAATCCAAATCCAGCGCCGCTCCTCTCCTCTTCCATTTCAAAACCACCGCCGCTGCTCTCCCGTTCTAATCCAAAACCAACACCGCTCCTCTCCTCTTCCATTCAAAAACCACCGCCGGCAAGTGAAGGTGTGGTGGAGAAGTATATCGATGGAGGAGTACAACCGATACGTGTGTCTCGCAGGCGGCGACCCTGTGAAGCTAGCTAGGATGTTGGAGATACAGTCTTGGTTTGACAACCCGAAGCAATTAGCGGCGACGGCGAAAGCGATGGCCAAATATCTGGAAAAGAGTGAAAAGGAGGCGATACACCGAGAGGGAGTCGCGCGGGAGTACATAGAGCTGCTCCTCTGAGCCATGGAGCAAACAGATTCACCGGATCTGATCGTGAGGCTGCGGTGGTGGGAGTATTGATCCAAGATGGAGCATCCACCCGAGATTGAAGGATCGAGCATCTACACGGTGCCATTTGTGAGGGTGTCGTGGCAGAGCGAGCCAGTGGAGTCTTCGTCGACCGAACCCAACTGCAAGAGGAGAAAAACAGTTGGAGCGACGACGCTTCCCCGCCATCCTCTCCCTCACCGTTCACCTCATCCCACGGGGCAGATGTCTGCCGTCGAGGAATAGGAGGGGACTCCCCCCCCCCCAAATAGTCTGAGGAGGAGCTTAGGGTTGTCAGTATTTGCAGGTTGTGGTTTGTGTTTCAGATTTGAGAGTACTTTCAGATATGAATGTCTTTTGAATTTCAGATTTGCGGTTTTGAGCATATGAAGTATTTTATGAATTCTAGAAATCTATTTTTAGCACTTTAAAAATTGTAGTTTCATATAAAAGTGCAGACAATGTGATTCTTAAAGAAGAAACTGCAAGTTTCAGTTTCAGATAAGAAACAGCAAGTTTTCGAGGCACAGCATTTATATTAACTCGCCCTTTTCAAACAGGGATAACATCATGTTGGAAGTTTTATTCATGGTCGAAAATGGAACTACCAGCCAGTTAACATCATGCTGATCAACATTCATGCATGGCACATCTTCATATGATGCACAGTCAATAAGATATGCTATTTTCAAAATGCCCACACAATGTTGAGTGTGTTGGAGGTGGTGTGCGTAGGTGACAATGGGCACCCACATGTCAGAGGCAGAGGCAAAAATTTGTGGATATTTTCACTGCATCAGGTGGAATCGAACCCGGGCGGAGCAGCGGTTGGGGAGTGGAAATTGACCAGTGGGCTACTCCAGTACTTTCGCTAGAAATTAGGCACAACATCTACCACTACTGTAGCATGTCTATGGCTTTGCCAGGTCCATGGCCATACGCAAGCAAGTGCCTCATTGAAAAAATACTTCCTCCTAATGCTATACTGATGTTGGGAGCCACGGGTTTGTCAACGTAGTTACTAAAGGAGATAAATTTACAACGAAGCTAGTCATCGGGGAGCTGGCATATATCATTTATTATCAATGGGCTAACAAGTATCAGCTGGGTTGTGGGCTGCCCAGTCTAGGCTTTATTTTTTAACATGTGCAGCCGACGACATGCCGGTTTGTATTTGTTTGAGGGCGTCATGTATCGACCGGCCTATGGCCCTCCCATCCTAGGTTTTATTTGTTCTTAAACATCCGCAGCCCAACTTATGTATTTTTTTGAAGAAAATGCAGAGGTCTGTTATATTTTTCAATATAAGAATAGGAACGCCAGGTCCAACTTATGTTTCCCTTCTAACTATATTATATATATTTAAATTATTTTATATGTTATTATATATTATTGTTATTATCATCATATATTTAACAGATACTTACATATATAAGAAAAAAAAATCCCATGTATTATGAACTTATAAAAATAAATGTTTAACAATAAAATCCTTTTTTTTTACTTAAGGTCAACGAAAATATAGGTGATTGTGTACAAAAGCTTGGTAAGATTTAAGGACCAATGTAAATAAAGCACTTATTATTTAAATATATTTATAACAAAATGCTCAGCCCCTGTTTATTTTTTGATAACATTGCTGCGCCCAACCCAACATTATAATTAGAACCAGCCCAGCAAAATCGTGTATTTCGAGAAAGTGCAAATGGGCTGTAATTTTTTAGGAAAAAATAAATGGGCCGCATGGACGCTACATTATTTGTTCACCCAGGCCAACAAGTTCGTGTATTTCTAGAAAGTGCAAATGGGCTGTAGTTTTTTTACAAAAAAATGGGCCGCATGGACGCTACATTATTTGTTCACCCAGCGCAGTGAATGGACTGTAAATTCTAAAAAAATGTGTTGAATATGTGCGACATTTTTGGAGGCTGAAATGTGGGCCAATAGGTCGAAGCCAATGCAAGGCGTTGTCAACTTAGTCAACAAATGATTCTGACATCGATAGCCGTTGGATTTACATCCAGCGGCCGGCATTCATCTTCAATCTCTCGTCTTCTTCCTCCCGCGCCGCCGGGACCACCTGCTCCCGCCTCTGGCTGCTAGCAGCTCTGCTCAGCACGCTTTGCTGCGAAGCACTACCCCACCGCCAGCCAAGCCATCCCTCCACCCCTCCACACCTCCTGTTATTCTCCGCCGACTGTAGAACCACGCTGCACCAGAACCAGTTAACCCTCGTACACCTCTCCATCTACGACTCCACTGCCGCGTCTTCCCATCACCGGCTCGTTGCCGTCCGGGGCCTCGCCGTCGTCCACCGCCTTGGTGCGCTCGGCCCGGCGTGGTCAACGTGGTCAACAAACAAGAGTCATCGGAAGACTGTACGTGGAGAGGCTAATAGTGGGGACAGACCAGCTCCATGGACGCACGCATGCAACTGCCTCCTTATTACGTGAAAATAAAATTATTCCTCCCCCTGAAAGCTGGGACCCACCACGTATATCTTCGCAAGGAAGGAAGTGCCTCCTTATGCCTGCCCCTGACAGCTGGGACCCACCAACAACATCTTTGCACGCAAGGAAGTGCCTCCTTATTACAGGCAAAAAATATATGATTCCGCCCCTGACCGCTGGGACCCGCCAACTATATATTCGCACACAAGGAAGTGCCTACTTGCCCTCCCTGATAGCTGGGACCCACCCGGTCGAAGCGTACGTAGCGTTGTCTGTGTACATATCGGTCGATCGGTCTGTCTGCCACGATGAACCGTGGCCGAGTAAGGAGCGGTAGCAGTTCAGGCAGTCCAATCAAAACCGTGTACACGTACGTACAGCCAGATGCCAAAAAATATGGCCACATACGTACATACGGGCGGGGTCTCGAACGCGTACTCGCGCATACGTACGGCCAGGGCTCGTGTTCATGGAGAGGCAAGGGATGGCAACAACGGTGTCCTGTTCATCGGAAGCCAACCGGCTGGGTCGGAATGGAGAAACTGCGTCGTGTTCATCGGGAGGCAACGGAATGCGTCGTGTTCATCGGGAGGCAACGGGATACGTCATGTTCATCGGGAGCCAACCGGCTTGGACGGAACTACCGAAACGAGGTCTGGCGTACCGTAGAACGGAGGAAACGGGCCTTCTGTTCGACCGCGTACGGTCGAAACGGGATCCTGTTCAATGGGAAGGGTCTGGTGTACCAGAAAACAGAGGAAACGGGCTTGTCTTGGAGTGCCTACGGTCGAAATGGGGTCCTGTAGATCGGGAGGGTTGTGGCGTACTGCAAAACGGAGGAAACGGACTTGCGTTGGAGCGCCTACGGTCGAAACGGGGTCATGTTCATCCACTGTCTACTGCCTCACTCCAGCCTCCACGGGCTACTGTGATGAGGACATCAATACCGCTGTTACACCCACAGCTCCTACTGCTACATATACTGGACCGATTACTAGAGCTCGCGCAGGCCAATTAAATTATCAGGTACTTTCGTTTCTTGGTAATGATTCTAATGTTCATGAGAATATGATGCTTCCTAAATTGGATACATTTGTATTGATTACTAATGAAGGGCCTAGCATGGACAAGAGGGATGAACACTGGAGCAGGATCAAGCATGGAGATGAAGGCGTGCGTGAAGGGATCCAGAATGGCGTTTCTAGTGCATATTTAAGCACTTTGAAGCCTCCGTGATGACCTACAAGGACATGGACGAAATATACAAGATGCCCCTTCATAAATTTCGTCCATAGCTTATTTTAGGTGCTACGCCACCTTATTTTTGGGCCAGGCCCATGTAATTTTGAAATACTTGAGTATAGGCTGTTTTTAGAGTCCGTATGTGTGGGGAAACAAGAGATAGGGTTGGTTTCGGACCCCTCCTTCAAGGGCCACGAAATCCCCCCCTCTTCCTCCATATATACAGCCCTTAGGGCACCGTTTAGACTTTGGGTTTTGTTTAGATTAAAAGTTCGCCATAGCTGCAACTTCGCGTACTTCGTTTGTGTTCAACGACCAGACCAAGACGTCACAGAACCCCACCTTGATCAATAAAGCTTTCATCTTATATTCGCAATATCCAGATTGCAAATCTTAGTTTCTTGCTTGTTCTCCGTTTGCTTGCAGGAGATAGACCCTCGTGGTCAGGTTGATTGTGCTCCGGCGTGGTCAATAACCTCTCGGAGTTGGTTTAGCGATTGCTAAGGCGCGACGTCCTCGCACGTTCGTAGTCGGATCGTCAAAGTCTACTCCACCAAAAACGATAGCTATCATCTCATCGAAAGATCGGGACACCCTCGCCTCTATCATAAGGGTAGAAAACATGTTGTGTTTGCACCTGGAGATCTTGTTTGGTTACATTTGCGTAAGGATAGATTTCCTGATTTGCGCAAATCAAAGCTAATGCCACGTGCTGATGGTCCTTTTAAGGTGTTAGAGAAAATAAATGATAACGCATATAAACTTGAGCTGCCTGCAGATTTTGGGGTTAGTCCCACTTTTAACATTGCAGATTTGAAGCCTTATTTGGGTGAGGAAGATGAGCTTCCGTCGAGGACGACTTCATTTCAAGAAGGGGAGGATGATGAGGACATCAATACCATTGTTACACCCACAGCCCCTGCTGCTATACATACTGGACCAATTACTAGAGCTCGCGCACGCCAATTAAATTATCAGGTACTTTCGTTTCTTGGTAATGATTCTAATGTTCATGAGAATATGATGCTGCCTAAATTGGATACATTTGTTTTGCTTACAAATGAAGGGCCTAGCTTGTACAAGAAAGAGGAACCTTGGAGCAAGTTCAAGCATGGAGATGATGGCATGCGCAAGGGGAACAAGAACGGAGTTACAAGTGATGATTTCAGGACTTTGAAGCCACCATAAGGAGTGCAGGAAGCCTTGGACGAAATATACAAGATGCCACTTCATAAATTTCGTCCAGAGGCTATTATAGGTGCTGCGTCACCTTATTATTGGGCCAGGCCCATGTAATTTCGAAATACTTGAGTATAGGCTATTTTTAGAGTCCGTATGTGTGGGGAAACAAGAGATAGGGTTGGTTTCGGACCCCTCCTTCAAGGGCCACGAAATCCCCCCCCCCCCTCTTCCTCCATATATACAGCCCTTAGGGAACCGTTTAGACTTTGGGGTTTTGTTTAGATTAAAAGTTCGCCATAGCTGCAACTTCGCGTACTTCGTTTGTGTTCAACGACCAGACCAAGACGTCACAGAACCCCACCTTGATCAATAAAGCTTTCATCTTATATTCGCAATATCCAGATTGCAAATCTTAGTTTCTTGCTTGTTCTTCATTTGCTTGCAGGAGATAGACCCTCGTGGTCAGGTTGATTGTGCTCCGGCGTGGTCAATAACCTCTCGGAGTTGGTTTAGCAATTGCTAAGGCGCGACGTCCTCGCACGTTCGTAGTCGGATCGTCAAAGTCTACTCCACCAAAAACGATAGCTATCATCTCATCGAAAGATCGGGACACCCTCGCCTCTATCAAGTGTTATCAGATTTTCAGGTTGCTCGGTGAGATTTTACAGTTTTTCGTTGTTTAGATCGAGTCTGTTCTTCATACCTACAGTCCATGAAAAAGCCAAAAAAAATATTTAGGGTTAGTTCATCATATTCGAACCAATCTGAGCCTTTGCATAATCTTTTTAGGGTTTTTGCATTGTTGATTTTGCGGTTGCATCGTCGTGTCTAGTTGCTGGTCTTAGCGTCTAGTCCTTTAGAGTTTCGAGTTCTGTCACAGTTTGTCACACCGCCGCCGCACCATATACCACCACTGCTGCCATATACCATCACCGCTGCCATATTCTACCACCATATATCCACCACCAATCCGAGTTCTTTTCATATTAGGTTTGTTTTCGAGACCTATCTATTTTCCGATTCGTGTTTCCTTGCGTGAGTAGGATTCAAAAAAAAAAAGTCTGGAGACCCCCGGCCAGTTTTTAGGCCAAAATTTCGGCAGTCAAAAATATTTTTTCCCTATCCTATTTTTATGTCCCAGGGAGCGTTTTGAGACACTCGCCATCATAGTGATTTTTTGTCGCACTTTTTCGTCGTCGCTGCCCTGATTTCCAAAAAAAAAATTGTCAAAAAAAATTTCGTGCCAATCCTGATAGTTTGACTTGGGAAGAGTTTTGAGACACTCGCCATTATAGTGATTTTTTGCAAAAAAAAAAGAGCGCAAAAAAAAAGAGCGCAAAATAAAAAACGATTTTTTTTAGAGTGTGCTCTTCCCTTGTTTACGTGCCGCGCCGTGATTTTGTTAGTGTTCTAGGCTCGCGTCTCTAGTACGGTCTAGCCTAGGACCAGCACAGTACCGTCGTTGAGCGTTTATTCAACTTTGCATCTCTGAATTGATTATTGCTGACATTTTTGCTACCATATCATAAGCCTTCCCAGCACCACATACATCTACGTCGTGCGTTTGACACCACCTGGCAATCGCTCTGTCCAATCTTTAAGAGTTTTGACTACAACGGTTGCCGATCACCACCTGCTGCTGGGTAAGAACTGGTAAGCATTTGAGATTCGCTTGACGGTTTTGTGATACACCACCACCACCACTTCCTAGTAGTCTGTAGGATCATATTCTTGTGTGTTTCTATTGCTGCTAACCATGGCAGGATCACAAGCCGATGAGACTGATTGGGAGAACATGACGAACAAACAGCTACATGATAAATTTCAGCAAATGATTAGTGGACAGGTGCAAGATGTGCTAAACAGATTTGAAGAGGCCATGGAGAAGATAGATGGAATTGAGAAGACGTTCGAAACAAAGCTCGATAACAAGTTTAATGAATTGCTCGCGCGTCTTCCACAACCACCGCCGGCTGCACCTGTCGCACCTCTACAACAACAACAACAACGTCGCCTTCCAAATCAAGTGGGACGAGCACAGCGCGTTCCCCTTGAGCCTGGTCAAACTTCTGGTGCCGCTGCACCTACTGTTGATGCTTCTATGGCTCCTGTTGCCGCTGAGGAGGACGATTATGCGGGCGATTACAAGGATGAGGTTGATCAAAATCAGAACTATGTACCAGCACCAGGTCGTCCACATGCAAATAATCGCAATGGTAGGGCTGCATTACCAGCTCAGGTACGAGATCATGACCATCTTCCTAAACTGAAATTGAATATTCCACCATTTGAGGGTAGATATGTTCCTGATATATATCTTACTTGGGAGTTAGAAACTGAACAATGTTTTACATGTTTACAATATCCCGAGGAGAGACGTGTTGCTGCTGCTGTTTGTGCTTTTACTAGTTTTGCATGTGTATGGTGGTCTGAACATTGTAGATTATATCCTATTCCAACTACTTGGGCTGCTTTGAAAACTGCTATGCGTACTCGTTGGGTTCCACCAAATTATCAACGTGAATTACTTCAAAAATTGCAGCGCTTAAGACAAGGAAAAAATTCTGTAGAAGAATATTATCAGGAATTACAAACTGGCATGATTAGATGTGGTATTGTTGAGGAGAATGAAGCTATGCTTGCACATTTTATGGGTGGATTAAATAAAGAGATTCAGACCATTCTAGAGTATAAGGAGTATAATAATATCACTCGTTTATTCCATCTTGCTTGTAAAGCTGAACGTGAAGTGCAGGATCGACAGGCATTGGCGCGGACTAACTTTTCTGCAGGTCGACCTTCATCGTGGACACCGCGTGCATCCTCTACTTCCACACATTCTACTGCACCGACACCTCCATCAGCTGCCACCTCCAGCCGTGATACAAGGAAGCAGGCACAACCACCACTATCTGCCAAGAGCACACCTACCGGGCCTGCACAGAGTTCTTCTTCTTCCATGGCATCAACAGGGCACACAAGTGATATTATTTGTCGTTGTTGTAAGGGAAGAGGTCATTATGCGAAAGAATGCAAATCTCAGCGTGTCATGATTGCTACCGAGGATGGTGGGTATGAGTCCGCTAGTGACTATGATGAGGAGACTTTGGCTCTCATTACACGTGAAGAACACGGTGGAGATGATTCTGAACAAGAGACGCAATACATGGCTCCTGAAGACGCTGACAGGTATGAATGTTTAGTTGCTCAACGTGTTTTGAGTGTGCAGGTCACACAAGCTGAGCAAAATCAGAGGCATAATTTGTTCCATACAAAGGGAGTTGTGAAGGAACGTTCTGTTCGCGTCATCATAGATGGAGGGAGCTGCAACAACTTGGCTAGTATGGAGATGGTGGAGAAGCTATCTCTCACCACAAGACCACATCCACATCCTTACTATATCCAATGGTTCAACAACAGCGGCAAGGTTAAGGTAACACGTACTGTTCGTGTGCATTTTAGTATCTCTACATATGCTGATTATGTTGATTGTGATGTGGTACCCATGCAAGCATGTTCTTTATTACTTGGTAGACCATGGCAATTTGATAAAAATTCTGTACACCATGGTAGAAACAATCAGTATACTCTTGTTCATAAGGATAAACATATTACTTTGCTTCCTATGACTCCTGATTCTATTTTGAAAGATGATATTAATAGAGCTAGTAAAGCAAAACAGGAGAAAAATAAGAGTGAAAATCAGATTGTGGCAAAAGAATTTGAGCAACAAATGAAGCCTAATAATAAAACATCTAGTGTTGCTTCTGAAATTAAATTGAAAAATGCGTGTTTACTTGCCACCAAATCTGATATTGATGAGCTAGATTTAAGCAAATCTGTTTGCTATGCTTTTGTGTGCAAAGAGGCATTATTTTCATTCGAGGACGTGCCTTCCTCTTTGCCTCCTGCTGTCACTAACATTTTGCAGGAGTTCGCTGACGTCTTTCCACAAGACGTGCCACCGGGATTACCACCTATTCGCGGGATTGAGCATCAGATTGACTTAATTCCCGGTGCTTCCTTGCCAAACTGTGCGCCATACCGTACCAATCCAGAGGAGACGAAGGAGATTATGCGTCAAGTACAGGAGCTGCTCGACAAAGGTTATATACGCGAATCTCTTAGTCCTTGTGCTGTTCCTATTATACTAGTGCCAAAAAAGGATGGTACGTCGCGTATGTGTGTTGATTGTAGAGGCATTAATAATATTACTATTCGTTATCGTCATCCTATTCCTAGGCTAGATGATATGCTTGATGAATTGAGTGGCTCTACAATATTCTCCAAAGTTGATTTGCGTAGTGGATACCATCAAATTCGTATGAAATTGGGTGATGAATGGAAAACAGCATTTAAAACTAAGTTCGGTTTATATGAGTGGTTAGTCATGCCTTTTGGGTTAACTAATGCACCTAGTACTTTCATGAGATTAATGAACGAAGTTTTACGTGCTTTCATTGGACGATTTGTGGTAGTTTACTTTGATGATATATTGATTTATAGCAGATCTTTGGAGGAACATTTGGAACATTTACGTGTTGTTTTTATTGCTCTACGTGATGCACGTTTGTTTGGTAACCTTGGGAAGTACACCTTTTGCACCGACCGAGTATCTTTTCTTGGCTATGTTGTTACTCCACAGGGAATTGAAGTTGATAAAGCCAAGATTGAAGCTATTGAGAGTTGGCCGCAGCCCAAAACGGTCACACAAGTGAGGAGTTTCCTTGGCCTCGCTGGTTTCTATAGGCGTTTTGTGAGAGATTTCAGTACCATTGCTGCACCTCTCAACGAGCTTACAAAGAAGGATGTGCCTTTTTGATGAGGACATCAATACCATTGTTACACCCACAGGCCATGCTGCTATACATACTGGACCAATTACTAGAGCTCGCGCACGCCAATTAAATTATCAGGTACTTTCGTTTCTTGGTAATGATTCTAATGTTCATGAGAATATGATGCTGCCTAAATTGGATACATTTGTTTTGCTTACAAATGAAGGGCCTAGCTTGGACAAGAAAGAGGAACCTTGGAGCAAGTTCAAGCATGGAGATGATGGCATGCGCAAGGGGAACAAGAACGGAGTTACAAGTGATGATTTCAGGACTTTGAAGCCACCATAAGGAGTGCAGGAAGCCTTGGACGAAATATACAAGATGCCACTTCATAAATTTCGTCCAGAGGCTATTATAGGTGCTGCGTCACCTTATTATTGGGCCAGGCCCATGTAATTTCGAAATACTTGAGTATAGGCTATTTTTAGAGTCCGTATGTGTGGGGAAACAAGAGATAGGGTTGGTTTCGGACCCCTCTTTCAAGGGCCACGAAATCCCCCCCATCTTCCTCCATATATACAGCCCTTAGGGCACCGTTTAGACTTTGGGTTTTGTTTAGATTAAAAGTTCGCCATAGCTGCAACTTCGCGTACTTCGTTTGTGTTCAACGACCAGACCAAGACGTCACAGAACCCCACCTTGATCAATAAAGCTTTCATCTTATATTCGCAATATCCAGATTGCAAATCTTAGTTTCTTGCTTGTTCTTCGTTTGCTTGCAGGAGATAGACCCTCGTGGTCAGGTTGATTGTGCTCCGGCGTGGTCAATAACCTCTCGGAGTTGGTTTCGCGATTGCTAAGGCGCGACGTCCTCGCACGTTCGTAGTCGGATCGTCAAAGTCTACTCCACCAAAAACGATAGCTATCATCTCATCGAAAGATCGGGACACCCTCGCCTCTATCAAGTGGTATCAGATTTTCAGGTTGCTCGGTGAGATTTTACAGTTTTTCGTAGTTTAGATCGAGTCTGTTCTTCATACCTACAGTCCACGAAAAAGCCAAAAAAAAAATAGGGTTAGTTCATCATATCCAAACCAATCTGAGCCTTTGCATAATCTTTTTAGGGTTTTTGCTTTGTTGAATTTGCGGTTGCATCGTTGTGTCTAGTTGCTGGTCTTAGCATCTAGTCCTTTAGAGTTTCGAGTTCTGGTCATAAGTTGTCACGCCGCCGCCGCACCATCATCATCGCCCCTGCCATCTACCACCACCGCTTATCCGCCACCGCTCTGAATCCATATACCATCACCGATCTGTATCCATATACCACCACCGATCCGTATCCATATACCACCACCGCTACCATATACCACCACCATATATCCACCACCAATCCGAGTTCTTTTCATATTAGGTTTGTTTTCGAGATCTAGTTTCCGATTCGTGTTTCCTTGCCAGAGTAGGTTTCGGAAAAAAAAAAAGTCTGGAGACCCCCGGGCAGTTTTTAGGCCAAAATTTTGGCAGTCAAAAATATTTTTTCCCTATCCTACTTTTAGGTCCCAGGGAGCGTTTTGAGACACTTGCCATCATAGTGATTTTTTGTCGCACTTTTTCGTCGTCGCTGCCATGATTTCCGAAAAAAAAAATTGTCAAAAAAAATTTCGTGCCAATCCTGTTAGTTTGACTTGGGAAGAGTTTTGAGACACTCGCCATTATAGTGATTTTTTGCAAAAAAAAAAAACAACGCAAAAAAAAACAGCGAAAAAAAAAATGAATTTTTTTTTAGAGTGTGCTCTTCCCTTGTTTACGTGCCGCGCCGTGATTTTGTTAGTGTTCTAGGCTCGCGTCTCTAGTACGGTCTAGCCTAGGACCAGCACAGTTCCGTCGTTGAGCGTTTATTCAACTTTGCATCTCTGAATTGATTATTGCTGACATTTTTGCTACCATATCATAAGCCTTCCCAGCACCACATACATCTACGTCGTGCGTTTGACACCACCTGGCAATCGCTCTGTCCAATCTTTAAGAGTTTTGACTACAACGGTTGCCGATCACCACCTGCTGCTGGGTAAGAACTGGTAAGCATTTGAGATTCGCTTGACGGTTTTGTGATACACCACCACCACCACTTCCTAGTAGTCTGTAGGATCATATTCTTGTGTGTTTCTATTGCTGCTAACCATGGCAGGATCACAAGCCGATGAGACTGATTGGGAGAACATGATGAACAAACAGCTACATGATAAATTTCAGCAAATGATGAGTGGACAGGTGCAAGATGTGCTAAACAGATTTGAAGAGGCCATGGAGAAGATAGATGGAATTGAGAAGACGTTCGAAACAAAGCTCGATAACAAGTTTAATGAATTGCTCGCGCGTCTTCCACAACCACCGCCGGCTGCACCTGTCGCACCTCTACAACAACAACAACATCGCCTTCCAAATCAAGTGGGACGAGCACAGCGCGTTCCCCTTGAGCCTGGTCAAACTTCTGGTGCCGCTGCACCTACTGTTGATGCTTCTATGGCTCCTGTTGCCGCTGAGGAGGACGATTATGCGGGCGATTACGAGGATGAGGTTGATCAAAATCAGAACTACATACCAGCACCAGGTCATCCACATGCCAATAATCGCAATGGTAGGTGATGAGGACATCAATACCATTGTTACACCCACAGCCCCTGCTTCTATACATACTGGACCAATTACTAGAGCTCGCGCACGCCAATTAAAATATCAGGTACTTTCGTTTCTTGGTAATGATTCTAAAGTTCATGAGAATATGATGCTGCCTAAATTGGATACATTTGTTTTGCTTACAAATGAAGGGCCTAGCTTGGACAAGAAAGAGGAACCTTGGAGCAAGTTCAAGCATGGAGATGATGGCATGCACAAGGGGAACAAGAACGGAGTTACAAGTGATGATTTCAGGACTTTGAAGCCACCATAATGAGTGCAGGAAGCCTTGGACGAAATATACAAGATGTCACTTCATAAATTTCGTCCAGAGGCTATTATAGGTGCTGCGTCACCTTATTATTGGGCCAGGCCCATGTAATTTCGAAATACTTGAGTATAGGCTGTTTTTAGAGTCCGTATGTGTGGGGAAACAAGAGATAGGGTTGGTTTCGGACCCCTCCTTCAAGGGCCACGAAATCCCCCCCCCTCTTCCTCCATATATACAGCCCTTAGGGCACCGTTTAGACTTTGGGTTTTGTTTAGATTAAAAGTTCGCCATAGCTGCAACTTCGCGTACTTCGTTTGTGTTCAACGACCAGACCAAGACGTCACAGAACCCCACCTTGATCAATAAAGCTTTCATCTTATATTCGCAATATCCAGATTGCAAATCTTAGTTTCTTGCTTGTTCTTCGTTTGCTTGCAGGAGATAGACCCTCGTGGTCAGGTTGATTGTGCTCCGGCGTGGTCAATAACCTCTCGGAGTTGGTTTAGCGATTGCTAAGGCGCGACGTCCTCGCACGTTCGTAGTCGAATCGTCAAAGTCTACTCCACCAAAAACGATAGCTATCATCTCATCGAAAGATCGGGACACCCTCGCCTCTATCAGATGTGCTAAACAGATTTGAAGAGGCCATGGAGAAGATAGATGGCATGGAGAAGTCGTTCGAGACAAAGCTGGATAACAAGTTTAATGAATTGCTCACGCGTCTTCCCCAACCACCACCGGCTGCACCTGTCGCACCTCTGCAACGACAACGACAACGCCCCCTTCCAAATCAGTTCGGACGAGCGAAGCGTGTTCCTCTTGAGGATGGCCAAACTTCTGGTGCTGCTGTACCTACTGTTGATGCTTCTTTGGCTCCTGCTCCTGCTGCTGCTGGTGCCGAGGAGGAGGATGATTACGCGGGCGATTATGAGGATGAGGTTGATCAAAATCATAACTACGTGCAACCACCAGCACCAGGTCGTCCACATGCAAATAATCGCAATGGTAGGCCTGCACCACCACTTCAGGTACGAGATCATGACCATCTTCCTAAATTAAAATTAAATATTCCACCATTCGAGGGTAGATATGTTCCTGATATATATCTTACTTGGGAGTTAGAAACTGAACAACGTTTTACATGTTTACAATATCCCGAGGAACGACGTGTTGCTGCTGCTGTTTGTGCTTTCACTAGTTTTGCATGTGTATGGTGGTCTGAACATTGTAGATTATATCCTATTCCAGCTACGTGGGCTGCTTTGAAAACTGCTATGCGTACTCGTTGGGTTCCACCATATTATCAACGTGAATGACTTCAAAAATTGCAGCGCTTAAGACAAGGAAAAAATTCTGTAGAAGAATATTATCAGGAATTACAAACTGGCATGATTAGATGTGGTATTGTTGAGGAGAATGAAGCTATGCTTGCACGTTTCATGGGTGGATTAAATAGAGAGATTCAGACCATTCTAGAGTATAAGGAGTATAATAATATCACTCGTTTATTCCATCTTGCTTGTAAAGCTGAACGTGAAGTGCAGGATCGACAGGCATTGGCGCGAACTAATTTTTCTGCAGGTCGATCTTCATCATGGACACCGCGTGCCTCCTCTACTCCCACACGTCCTACTGCGGCACCACTGACTTCAGCCGCCAATTCCAATCGAGATACAAGAAAACAGGCACCACCACCACCATCTGCCAAGAGTACACCTTCTGGGCCTGCCCAGAGCTCTTCTTCATCTATGGCATCAACAGGGCACACACATGATATTATTTGTCGTCATTGTAAGGGAAGAGGTCATTATGCGAGAGAATGCCAATCTCCGCGTGTTATGATTGCTACTGAGGATGGTGGGTATGAGTCCGCTAGTGATTCTGATGAGGAGACTTTGGCTCTTATTACAAGTGAAGAACACGGTGGAGATGATTTTGATCATGAGACGCAATACATGGCTCCTGAAGACGCTGACAGGTATGAATGTTTAGTTGCTCAACGTGTTTTGAGTGTGCAGGTCACACAAGCTGAGCAAAATCAGAGGCATAATTTGTTCCATACAAAGGGAGTTGTGAAGGAACGTTCTGTTCGCGTCATCATAGATGGAGGGAGCTGCAACAACTTGGCTAGCATGGAGATGGTGGAGAAGCTATCTCTCACCACAAGACCACATCCACATCCTTACTATATCCAATGGTTCAACAACAGCGGCAAGGTTAAGGTAACACGTACTGTTCGTGTGCATTTTAGTATCTCTACATATGCTGATTATGTTGATTGTGATGTGGTAACCATGCAAGCATGTTCATTATTACTTGGTAGACCATGGCAATTTGATAAAAATTCTGTACACCATGGTAGAAACAATCAGTATACTCTTGTTCATAAGGATAAACATATTACTTTGCTTCCTATGACTCCTGATTCTATTTTGAAAGATGATATTAATAGAGCTAGTAAAGCAAAACAGGAGAAAAATAAGAGTGAAAATCAGATTGTGGCAAAAGAATTTGAGCAACAAATGAAGCCTAATAATAAACCATCTAGTGTTGCTTCTGAAATTAAATTGAAAAGTGCATGCTTACTTGCCACCAAATCTGATATTGATGATCTAGATTTCAGCAATTCTGTTTGCTATGCTTTTGTGTGCAAAGAGGCGTTATTTTCATTCGAGGACTTTGTTTTAGGTTTACCTCGAACAAAGAAGGGGAGGGATAGCATATTTGTTGTCGTGGATAGGTTCTTGAAAATGGCACACTTTATACCATGTCATAAAAGCGATGATGCTGTTAATGTTGCTGATTTGTTCTTTCGTGAAATTATACGCTTGCATGGTGTGCCAAATACTATTGTTTCAGATCGTGATACTAAATTTCTTAGCCACTTTTGGAGATGTTTATGGGCTAAGTTGGGGACTAAACTGCTTTTTAGTACTACATGTCACCCCCAAACTGATGGACAAACTGAAGTAGTCAATAGAACATTGTCTACTATGCTTAGGGCTGTTTTGAAGAATAACAAGAAAATGTGGGAAGAATGCTTGCCTCATATTGAATTTGCTTATAATCGTTCATTGCATTCTACTACTAAGATGTGTCCTTTTGAAATTGTGTATGGTTTCCTTCCTCGTGCACCAATTGATTTGTTGCCTCTTCCATCTTCGGAGAAGGTTAATTTTGATTCTAAACAACGTGCTGAATTGATCTTAAAAATGCATGAGTTAACTAAGGAGAACATTGAGCGTATGAATGCTAAATATAAACTTGCTGGAGATAAGGGTAGAAAACATGTTGTGTTTGCACCTGGAGATCTTGTTTGGTTACATTTGCGTAAGGATAGATTTCCTGATTTGCGCAAATCAAAGCTAATGCCACGTGCTGATGGTCCTTTTAAGGTGTTAGAGAAAATAAATGATAATGCATATAAACTTGAGTTGCCTGCAGATTTTGGGGTTAGTCCCACTTTTAACATTGCAGATCTGAAGCCTTATTTGGGTGAGGAAGATGAGCTTCCGTCGAGGACGACTTCATTTCAAGAAGGGGAGGATGATGAGGACATCAATACCATTGTTACACCCACAGCCCCTGCTTCTATACATACTGGACCAATTACTAGAGCTCGCGCACGCCAATTAAATTATCAGGTACTTTCGTTTCTTGGTAATGATTCTAAAGCTCATGAGAATATGATGCTGCCTAAATTGGATACATTTGTTTTGCTTACAAATGAAGGCCCTAGCTTGGACAAGAAAGAGGAACCTTGGAGCAAGTTCAAGCATGGAGATGATGGCATGCACAAGGGGAACAAGAACGGAGTTACAAGTGATGATTTCAGGACTTTGAAGCCACCATAATGTGTGCAGGAAGCCTTGGACGAAATATACAAGATGTCACTTCATAAATTTCGTCGAGAGGCTATTATAGGTGCTGCGTCACCTTATTATTGGGCCAGGCCCATGTAATTTCGAAATACTTGAGTATAGGCTGTTTTTAGAGTCCGTATGTGTGGGGAAACAAGAGATAGGGTTGGTTTCGGACCCCTCCTTCAAGGGCCACGAAATCCCCTCCTCTTCCTCCATATATACAGCCCTTAGGGCACCGTTTAGACTTTGGGTTTTGTTTAGATTAAAAGTTCGCCATAGCTGCAACTTCGCGTACTTCGTTTGTGTTCAACGACCAGACCAAGACGTCACAGAACCCCACCTTGATCAATAAAGCTTTCATCTTATATTCGCAATAACCAGATTGCAAATCTTAGTTTCTTGCTTGTTCTTCGTTTGCTTGCAGGAGATAGACCCTCGTGGTCAGGTTGATTGTGCTCCGGCGTGGTCAATAACCTCTCGGAGTTGGTTTAGCGATTGCTAAGGCGCGACGTTCTCGCACGTTCGTAGTCGGATCGTCAAAGTCTACTCCACCAAAAACGATAGCTATCATCTCATCGAAAGATCGGGACACCCTCGCCTCTATCAGTTCGTGTGCATTTTAGTATCTCTACATATGCTGATTATGTTGATTGTGATGAGGTACCCATGCAAGCATGATCATTATTACTTGGTAGACCATGGCAATTTGATAAAAATTCTGTACACCATGGTAGAAACAATCAGTATACTCTTGTTCATAAGGATAAACATATTACTTTGCTTCCTATGACTCCTGATTCTATTTTGAAAGATGATATTAATAGAGCTAGTAAAGCAAAACAGGAGAAAAATAAGAGTGAAAATCAGATTGTGGCAAAAGAATTTGAGCAACAAATGAAGCCTAATAATAAAACATCTAGTGTTGCTTCTGAAATTAAATTGAAAAATGTGTGTTTACTTGCCACCAAATCTGATATTGATGAGCTAGATTTAAGCAAATCTGTTTGCTATGCTTTTGTGTGCAAAGAGGCATTATTTTCATTCAAGGACGTGCCTTCCTCTTTGCCTCCTGTTGTCACTAACATTTTGCAGGAGTTCGCTGACGTCTTTCCAAAAGACGTGCCACCGGGATTACCACCTATTCGCGGGATTGAGCATCAGATTGACTTAATTCCCGGTGCTTCCTTGCCAAACCGTGCGCCATACCATACAAATCCAGAGGAGACGAAGGAGATTATGCGTCAAGTACAGGAGCTGCTCGACAAAGGTTATATACGCGAATCTCTTAGTCCTTGTGCTGTTCCTATTATACTAGTGCCAAAAAAGGATGGTACGTCGCGTATGTGTGTTGATTGTAGAGGCATTAATAATATTACTATTCATTATCGTCATCCTATTCCTAGGCTAGATGATATGCTTCATGAATTGAGTGGTTCTACAATATTCTCCAAAGTTGATTTGCGTAGTGGATACCATCAAATTCGTATGAAATTGGGAGATGAATGGAAAATAGCATTTAAAACTAAGTTTGGTTTATATGAGTGGTTAGTCATGACTTTTGGGTTAACTAATGCACCTAGTACTTTCATGAGATTAATGAACGAAGTTTTACGTGCTTTCATTGGACGATTTGTGGTAGTTTACTTTGATGATATATTGATTTATAGCAGATCTTTGGAGGAACATTTGGAACATTTACGTGCTGTTTTTATTGCTCTACGTGATGCACATTTGTTTGGTAACCTTGGGAAGTGCACCTTTTGCACCGACCAAGTATCTTTTCTTGGCTATGTTGTTACTCCACAGGGAATTGAAGTTGATAAAGCCAAGATTGAAGCTATTGAGAGTTGGCCGCAGCCCAAAACGGTCACACAAGTGAGGAGTTTCCTTGGCCTCGCTGGTTTCTATAGGCGTTTTGTGAGAGATTTTAGCACCATTGTTGCACCTCTCAATGAGCTTACAAAGAAGGATGTGCCTTTTGTTTGGGGTACCGCACAGGAAGAAGCCTTCACGTTATTGAAAGATAAGTTGACACATGCTCCTTTACTCCAACTTCCTGATTTTAATAAGACTTTTGAGCTTGAATGTGATGCTAGTGGAATTGGATTAGGAGGTGTGTTATTACAATATGGCAAACCTGTTGCATACTTTTCTGAAAAATTGAGTGGGCCTAGTCTGAATTACTCTACTTATGATAAGGAATTATATGCTCTTGTTCGGACTTTGGAAACATGGCAACATTATTTATGGCCCAAAGAATTTGTTATTCATTCTGATCATGAATCTTTGAAACATATTAAAAGTCAAGCCAAACTGAACCGTAGACATGCTAAATGGGTTGAATTCATTGGGACTTTCCCTTATGTCATTAAACACAAGAAGGGTAAAGAAAATGTTATTGCTGATGCTTTGTCTCATCGTTATACTATGCTTTCACAACTTGACTTTAAAATATTTGGTTTGGAGACCATCAAAGATCAATATGTGCATGATGCTGAATTTAAAGATGTATTGCAGAATTGTAAAGAAGGGAGAACATGGAACAAGTTCGTCGTTAATGATGGATTTGTTTTTCATGCTAACAAGCTATGCATTCCAGCTAGCTCTGTTCGTCTTTTGTTGTTGCAGGAGGCGCATGGAGGAGGATTAATGGGACACTTTGGCGTAAAGAAGATGGAAGATGTACTTGCTACACATTTCTTTTGGCCAAAGATGAGACGGGATGTTGAGCGCTTTGTTGCTCGCTGCACTACATGTCAAAAAGCTAAGTCACGACTCAATCCTCATGGTTTATATATGCCTTTGCCTGTACCTAGTGTTCCATGGGAGCATATATCTATGGACTTTGTTTTGGGTTTACCTCGAACAAAGAAGGGGAGGGATAGCATATTTGTTGTCGTGGATAGGTTCTCGAAAATGGCACACTTCATACCATGTCATAAAACCGATGATGCTGCTAATGTTGCTGATTTGTTCTTTCATGAAATTATTCGCTTGCATGGTGTGCCAAATACTATTGTTTCAGATCATGATACTAAATTTCTTAGCCACTTTTGGAGATGTTTATGGGCTAAGTTGGGGACTAAACTGCTTTTTAGTACTACTTGTCACCCCCAAACTGATGGACAAACTGAAGTAGTCAATAGAACATTGTCTACTATGCTTAGGGCTGTTTTGAAGAATAATAAGAAAATGTGGGAAGAATGCCTGCCTCATATTGAATTTGCTTATAATCGTTCCTTGCATTCTACTACTAAGATGTGCCCTTTTGAAATTGTGTATGGTTTCCTACCTCGTGCACCCATTGATTTGTTGCCTCTTCCATCTTCGGAGAAGGTTAATTTTGATGCTAAACAACATGCTGAATTGATCTTAAAAATGCATGAGTTAACTAAGGAAAATATTGAGCGCATGAATGCTAAATATAAACTTGCTGGAGATAAGGGTAGAAAACATGTTGTCTTTGCACTTGGAGATCTTGTTTGGTTACATTTGCGTAAGGATAGGTTTCCGGATTTGCGCAAGTCAAAGCTAATGCCACGTGCTGATGGTCCTTTTAAGGTGTTAGAGAAAATAAATGATAATGCATACAAACTTGAGCTGCCTGCAGATTTTGGGGTTAGTCCCACTTTTAACATTGCAGATTTGAAGCCTTATTTGGGTGAGAAAAATGAGCTTCCGTCGAGGACGACTTCATTTCAAGAAGGGGAGGATGATGAGGACATCAATACCACTGTTACACCCACAGCTCCTACTGCTACATATACTGGACCAATTACTAGAGCTCGCACAGGCCAATTAAATTATCAGGTACTTTCGTTTCTTGGTAATGATTCTAATGTTCATGAGAATATGATGCTTCCTAAATTGGATACATTTGTGTTGATTACTAATGAAGGGCCTAGCATGGACAAGAGGGATGAACACTGGAGCAGGATCAAGCATGGAGATGAAGGCGTGCGTGAAGGGATCCAGAATGGCGTTTCTAGTGCATATTTAAGCACTTTGAAGCCTCCGTGATGACCTACAAGGACATGGACGAAATATACAAGATGCCCCTTCATAAATTTCGTCCATAGCTTATTTTAGGTGCTACGCCACCTTATTTTTGGGCCAGGCCCATGTAATTTTGAAATACTTGAGTATAGGTTGTTTTTAGAGTCCGTTTGTGTGGGGAAACAAGAGATAGGGTTGGTTTCGGACCCCTCCTTCAAGGGCCACGAAATCCCCCCCTCTTCCTCCATATATACAGCCCTTAGGGCACCGTTTAGACTTTGGGTTTTGTTTAGATTAAAAGTTCGCCATAGCTGCAACTTCGCGTACTTCGTTTGTGTTCAACGACCAGACCAAGACGTCACAGAACCCCACCTTGATCAATAAAGCTTTCATCTTATATTCGCAATATCTAGATTGCAAATCTTAGTTTCTTGCTTGTTCTTCGTTTGCTTGCAGGAGATAGACCCTCGTGGTCAGGTTGATTGTGCTCCGGCGTGGTCAATAACCTCTCGGAGTTGGTTTAGCGATTGCTAAGGCGCGATGTCCTCGCACGTTCGTAGTCGGATCGTCAAAGTCTACTCCACCAAAAACGATAGCTATCATCTCATCGAAAGATCGGGACACCCTCGCCTCTATCATACTGTTCATCCACCGTCGACCTCCTCCAGCCTCCATGGGCTACTGTTCATCCATGGGCTACTGTTCATCCAGCCTCCACCGGCTGCTGTTAATAGAGCCTCCATGGGGTCCTGTTCATCCACTCCCAACCGGCTGGGGTGCGGCGGCCTCCTCGGGGTCCTGTTCATCCAGCGGCAACGGCCTACTACAATGGGGTACTGTTCATCCAACCCCCACCGGGAACTGTTCATCCACAGCCAACCAACCGGCTCGACTCACCACGTCTCGACTCGTTTTATGTACCGCGCGCACGGTAGCAACTGTCACAGTTCATCGAGAGGCAACCAACACCGGCTGGCTAGCTACGTCTCGCACGGGGGCTCGATCGGCTTCAGTGTAAGTAGCAGCAGTGATCGATCGCTTGGTTCAGTTAGTAGCAGCAGCGAAGGAATCGCTCGGGTTCAGTCAGCAGCGAATGAATCGCTCAAGTTCAGTTAACAGCCAAGGATCGATCGCTCGGGTTCAATAACATGCGATCGCTCGGGTTCAATTAGCCAACGCCTCACACACACACGCGCATACACGAGAGAAATGTGCAAACCTCCGTGCATCGCTCGGCCCCGACCACCCACCGTAACCGGGAACTCCCCGATATTTTCCTCGCCCTCGCTTCTACCACGATTTTTTCCGTCATGGATGGCCCAAAGAATGTCATGCAGTTGCGTCTCCGGCCCGCCCAGGACGAAAAGCCCATTTTCTGTCATGATTTTTTGTCATAGAAGTAGGAGCCCACCACATCTATGATGATACTGGGTTTTGTCACAATTATCGTCATAGAAGTGTCATAAGCATGACAGAAAAAAAAATTGTTCGGCCCAAAATGTCACGGATGTGTCTTTTTTTTGTAGTGAGGACTCGTCGCTGCCAACGTCCGTGCGTCGCAACGGCCGCACTGCCACTCCATCACCCACTGCAACCACGGCGTCGTCTTCTCACGTTCATCATGGGCCGGCGAACGCGCAGTCTGCATTGCTCATGGCGCGCGAGCTTCTACGCTATCGTCCAGCCAATGACCTCTACAACGACTGGCTCGGCCGCATCGCCGAGCTCGTCAACACCGCTGGCGAGGCCCCTGCACCATCTCATTTGCTTCATCCTCCGCCGCCCCTGGCGGGCGACGTGGCTCACGGCGCGCCTCCTCCTCTTCCTCTGCACGGCGTGGATCCTGAGCCCAGGTGTGAGGCACCCCAGCGCGACCCACCGCGCAGGGCGCCGGCGCGCGATGAAGAAAGCTGCTAGGTGGTGCAGCAGCCCCAAGGAGAGGCGCGCGCGAACCCAGCACCGCCGCGTCAAGACCGCGCGCCGCCAGAGGCGATGGCACGTGGGCGCCAGGACCAAGCTCCCCCCATGCGACTGACCCCTGTGAGTTCGGGAGGCTGCCGTGCTTTCACCCTGGAGCTGCGCCGTATCGTCTGGCCCGGCAAGTTCAAGCCGGATCTACCTCCACGCTACGACGGCACTCCTGATCCCATCGAGTTCCTTCAGCTCTACGAGCTAAGCATCGAGGCGGCAAATGGCGACGAGAAGGTCATGGCGAACTAGTTCCCCATGGACCTCAAGGACGGCGCACGTTCTTGGCTCCTGAACCTTCTGGTGGGGTCGATCTCCTCCTGGGACATGCTACATGAGCGCTTCATCGCCAACTTCCAAGGCACTCGCGACCGCGCTCCTGCAGTCGGCGACCTACGGCGCATAAAGCAGCAGCCGGGCGAGACCTTGCACAAGTACATACAACGCTTCACGAACGTTCGCCTCAAGATCCCGAAGGTGTCGGACGAGGCCATCATTTCGGCGTTCTCTGAAGGCGTCTGGGATGTCAAGATGAAGGAGGAGCTCTGCATGCATGAGGATTTGTGCTCGGCCCTGGAGATGTTCAACATGGCGACCAGGTGCACGAGGGCAGAAGAAGGTCGCCTCTCCCTCTTGGAGCTCCCGGAGGTTGATCCTGAAGACAAGAAGGCCAAGGCCAAGGAAGTGAAGCGCAAGGGCCCCACCGTGCTGGCCACGGAGCCCGAGATGAAGCGCGGCTGTGACCATGGCGAATCCTCCAGGGGCAACTGCCCATTCTGCGTCTTCCACAACGTCCATAACCACAACACTAACGACTGCCACGAGCTCAGGGCAATCCGCGACTGGCGCCTTGGCTACCGTCCTAAGCGCAACTACCCTGGCTACGGCCGTAGAGGAGGCCGCGGTGGTGGCCGCTGGGACAATCGCGACCCCCGCCAAGACTGGCGTGATCAGCCTTGTGAGGACCGCTGGCAGGGCCAGCCTCGCGACGGCCCCTGGCGTGACCAGCCTCGTGAGGACCATCCTTAGGGCAATGCTGGCCTCCCTCCGCTGCCGCCGCCACCAAGGAGAAACGACGACAACTGCCAGGATGATGGGGTTGGGGGCTTCCAGGAGCTGCGTGCGATTGCCTGTATCCAGGGCGGTGCTCAGGCCCCCGCCTCTCATCGCATCTTCAAGCAGTTCACTCACGAGATGAACGCGGCCATTCCCAAGCTTGAGGCATCGCATCCCCTCAAATGGTCCAAGTACGCCATCACCTTTGACTACATGGACCAGCTCAAGTGCTCAGCCACCGCTGGCGTGCTCCCCATGCTCTGCTTGCCGACCATCAGCAATGTCCTCGTCACCAAAACACTCATCGACGGTGGTGCAGGGCTCAACGTTCTCTTCGTCGAGACGTCCGAGATGCTCCAGGTGCCCTACGACTAGCTCCTCCCCACCAAGCCCTTCTCAGGGGTGACCAATGGCTCCACCATCCCCATAGGGCAGATATGCCTTCCTGTCACCTTCAGCCAGTGCGACAACTACCACACCGATCTCATCGACTTCGACGTCGCCCACATTCGCCTCCCGTATAATGCCATCCTCGGGTATCCAGCCCTCGCCAAGTTCATGGCAACGACTCACCACGGCTACAATGTCCTCAAGATCCCAGGGAGTGGCGGCATCATCACAGTCGCCTACGATGAAAAGGCTGCGGTGTGCTCCCTTGAGCGCGCCTACCAAGCTGCAGCGGTCGAGAACTCTGACGACGAGGCTGTCATTCGGCCTCCTGAGGCCATCCCCAAGAAGAAGAAGCAGCTCCTCCTCAGGGGCCGTCAGGGGGCTGGGGCGCCCGACGACCGTGCCTCAGGCCCCGCGCCCACTGCTGGGGCGTCTTTCCCTCTCGCATAGGAAGGCACGCCCGACGCCCCTCTTAGGACGGGCTCGGGGGCTCTCGTCTGGAGGGCCTCTGACCTGACCAGCGTCATGATGGAGGCATTCGTGCGCCACGTGGGGGTGTGCTTCGACGCATGCCTCCATGAGCAAGGTGCGAGGCGCCAGGCGCTCAGGAGTTCACCACCAAGGCAATCGAGGAGCTTCAGGAGGCGCGAGCCGTGCGTGGCGAGCGTCGTCCCGCATCATCCAGTGGAGCTGCCGCCCCTGATGTGGGTGGCGAGCCGCGCGTCAGCGTCAACATCCCAGGCCTCAATAGAGCTGCTTCTTAGGAGCTCTTCTGGCCGTCCCGATCGGCCGGACGGCCTGCTGAATGCGGCTGCCTCGCACCAGCGCTACATGCAGGGCGTCCTGGCAGCTCACGAGGCCAGGCGGCAGGCGGTCCTGACGGAGGAGGTGCTAGACCCTTGCGAGCTTCCTGGACCCCCAGAGCCCCCCGGGCCTCAGGAGCCGGCTGGCTCGTGAGGAGCGACCCCGACAGCATGCTTCTTCAGCTACTCCAACGCTTCTACAACGACGGTGCCAGGTGACTTTTTGGATTGTTTAGTTGAGGGCATCCCTCGGGCTGCATTATCCTCAAGCTGTTAGGGCCCGCCCCTACAGCCGCATCATTTTGATTCATGTACTCCGGACTGATTACGCATGCTCAAGTTATCATGGATGTTGATGTGACGCTTGGCATCACGTTATCTATGGAGTTGCCCTTCGCAGCCTCCGCGCGTTGCTAACCCGCCTTTCACTCATCCCGCAACGGGGGCTAATGGCATGGCGCCTGTGCTTAGGTATGTCCCTGCAGCGCTGACAAACCTAAGAGACCGAGCTCTAGCTCGCGGCCGGCCCCGCGCACGTCACCTCACCGGGTCTTTAGTGCCTTCGTCTCCTCGCGGAAAGATCACCGGCGGAATAGCAAGCACGGTCGCCGGTTGTGTTTTATGGCTAACCCGCAGGAACCTCCGGAGGAAGGACCACGGGCGGCTTCACTGGCACCGCGCTACGTGCCAAGGGGCGCACCCCTCTAGGCACCCCCTCGAGGCCAACCACTCTTTTCTCACGCAACCCGCTTGCACGTTAAAGGGGGGGGGCCTTGAGCACCGTGCCTCAGGGGCTCTTACCGGCCCTCGAGCCCTCGCCCCCTGGCCTTGACCACGGCATCGTGACTTGGCATACCAGCGGCGGCCGAGCCTCGCTCAAGAGATGGGTCCCGAGGACGTAGAGCACCCAGGCAAGTGGGGGAGATGGAGTCAGTAGGAGCCCTGCGGGGGGGGGGGGCACCATCGGGAGAAGGGTATACCCTGACGTCGCACAAGAAGCTCACCCTCGCGGCAAAGGAACCACCACAGGCTCGCCGAGATAAGTCACCTCGCACGCGCAAGCGTGAACCTCATAATCAGCATTCTGTTTCTCGCAATCTCGCCTGGGCAAGGAAACTTCCCTCTCAGTCCTTCGGGAGCCGCTTGGGCGCCAAAGGGGACCTCCTGAGCATCGCGCCTCAGGGGCTCTTACCGGACCTCGGGCCACTCACCTCCTGGCCTTGACCACGACATCGCGACCTGGCATACCAGCGAGGGCCGAACCTTGCCTAGGGACTGGGTCTTGTCGGTGTAGAGCACTAAGCTACCGCGAGAGTGAAAGGGGGAACCATGCCAGAGCGGGAGACGCAGACTCGACATCGATTGGAAATAATAACATTAAAGTATGAGTGTCGCAGTTTTTTACATACCCCCACGGGGCCCATCATGATTTTCGTGCAGGAATGAAGCAAAAGGAAAAACCTCCTAAGAACCACGGCCCTGGCAGCATTGCCAGCGACATTGGGATGGCGCTACTCCTCCCCTAGGCCCGAGCATGGCGCCGCGGTGGCTCGTAGCTGTCGTCGTCACTCGAGCCCAGTCCAGATGAGGCGCTGCTGCTGTCGGAGGAGTCACGGACAAGGCCAAGGGCAAGTTCACCGCCGGTGGCCTCACCGACTCGATCGCTTCCCCCGGGGCAACATTCCAGATGTCGGCCGTCCTCTCCGAAGACCTTGAAGAAGAGCGTCGAAGCCCCGTCGTACTCGAAGTGGATGGCGTGCCTCCCCTCTGAGTTGCAGGCGCGGGCAATCGCGCCCCATCCCCGGGTCATGAATACGTCTCCGAAGTCGACGGCCTCGACCTCCGCCTCGGAGGCTTGGCTGCAGCAGCCATCGTGCTGCAGCCACAGCTTGACGGGCCCCCTCGGTGGTATCTCCCTCGCAAGGGACCGTGGGAGCCGGATCCACGTGCGCGGCGGCATTGCCGCCGACACCACAAACTCGCGGGCCGTGCCTTCGGCATGGGCCTACGGGCGGGGTGGTCGTGCGGCCACCGCTTGTTCTCCTCCATGACTCTGCTCCCCGCGGCATCCGTGGCCGTTCCCGTGGGCGGGGCTTTGCGCGCGAACATCCGCGTGGATCGGGAAGCCCGGTGGAGCGCGTTCGTGCTAAGGTTGCGTCGCCATGGGCGCCGCGGCGGCATCGCGAGAGCAATCGCGCCTCTTCTTTGGCGGGAGCAGCTCAGGTTCCACCTGAGGGGCTTTTCCCTTCTCCGAGGCGGAAAACCTCCTCACTGGCGCCATGGATGCTCTGGCAAGATGGCGGCGGGACGAAGAAGAAGAAGGGCAGGCGGTGAGAAGATGTAGATGAGCTGGGGGCTCCGCCCCCTCTCCCATTTATAGGTGGAGGGAGGCTAACCGCCGGCCTCCCACGCTCCGAGCAATGATGACCTATCTGCATGCACCAGGCAGTTGTCAAGTTGTGCGGTTGCCGAGACGGCGTGGAGAAGTGGAGACGCCCACGACCCATCAAGCGCCATGCGTCAGCCCGGTCCGCAGGCAATTAGGCCCCGCGGCACTTCGCCCTTGCCCTTTGGCTTCGCCTCGAAGCCAAGTCCGAGTGCGCCTTGGGCCCGGGGGCTACTGTCAGCATTCTGGGAACCAGGGTACCCTTACTTGCCTACCTGCGGCCCACGGCGTGGCTCCATTGACGGCCTGGTACGGCCCACCTACGAAGATTATCAAGAGAAGACCCTCGCGAGGGGCCAAGCCTCACGAGGTAGACGACGCCAAGACCTCCTGAGGGAGCGGCCTCCCCAGGCTGCTTCTGAGGAGCGGAGATTCCTATGCAAGCGCCCAACCTCATGAGGTTGCGGTGATGCAAGCAATGATGACCAAGGCCAATGGGCGCCAGCGGGCGCAGAGAGGACAGTTTCCCCTTTGGTGCTAAGGAGGCAAGTGCAGGCGTGGGTTCCTGAGGAATTAGGCAAATGTTTTCATTCCAGTGCAACAAGACCAAGACTGCCAGGATGGCAGGACGGATGTCATCGCCGAGCCCACCACGGCGTCACGACCAGAAGCTTTGCAGGCGAAGACCACCTTTCGTCAGGATAAGATGTACTACTTGTCCCCTTTCAAATTGGCCACTCTAGGATCCCTTCCCGCCTACATTTTGGGGGAAGAGGACCGAGGCCACTATATATATAGGTTAGCCACCACCATAGAGAGGGATCGATTGCACCCTCACCAGAACAGACCTCGCGAGGTTGTTCATCCCTTGTACTTGTTCATCCTCTGCCCCCCATGAGGCAGATCCACCACAAAGCAGGAGTAGGGTCTTACACCGCAAGGTGGCCCGAACCTGGGTAAACTGCCGTGTTCATCTTCTTCCTCGATTCATCAAGCTAGGTTGTAGGGCGGTGAGTTGGTTGGCTGGATAGGTTGAGTTCTTCGCACACGCCCCAGAGTTCGAACCTTTGTTGGGTCAACAGAGCCCTGAATCCAACACTCTTGAGCTCTAGGTTCAAATTTAGACAAACGAACACCTTTCTCGAGAATGAAACACTTACAACCGAATACCCGGAAGTACTTGAGGTTGGGCTTGTTATCGGTAAGAATCTCATATGGAGTCTTGTTCAAGCCTTTGCGGAGGTAGAGCCGATTGGATGCATGACATGCGGTGTTGATGGCTTCGGCCCCAAAGTTGTACGAGGATTTGAATTCTGCCATCATGGTCCTTGCCGCGTCCATCAACGTCCGGTTCTTCCTTTCCGCCACACCATTTTGTTGAGGGGTATAGGGTGCGACATATTGGTGCTTGATCCCCTCGTCACTAATAAACTCATCCAAGGTGTAGTTCTTGAACTCGGTGCCCTTGTCACTTCTAATCATCAAAATCTTTGCTTCATGTTGACGTTGAGCTTCATTAGCAAAGTTGATGATGGTTTGTTGGGTCTCACTCTTCATCTTGAAGAAGTATACCCATGTATATATTGAGTATTCATCCACAATCACCAAGCAATACTTTCTTCCACCAAGACTATCAAAGGATGGAGGAGCAAAGAGATCCATGTGAAGGAGCTGCAAGGGCCTCTTCGAGTAAATGATAGTCGTTGGTCGGTGAGCCGTATCATGTAACTTTTTTTCAATACAAGCACGATCTTTAGCAAAACTCACATTTGTTAGTCCACGGACGTGATCCCCTTTGAGGAGACTTTGCAAAGATCTCATATTGACATGGGCTAGTCGGTGATGCCAGAGCCATCCCACATCAACTTTAGCCATTAGGCACGCCGCGGTCTTAGTGGGTCGCTCCGAAAAGTTAACTACATAGAGACCATTCTCGATATGCCCAACAAAGGCTACTTTAAGAGTCTTGCTCCACAAAAGGGCCATGGTATCAAGATCAAAGAATGTTGCAAAACCCATGAGTGCAAGTTGATGAACGAAAAGTAAATTGTATGCAAGGGACTTCTCAATAGATAAATCTTGAGAGTGACCACCTTGCCAAGACCCAATACCTTAGAAGTTGAAGCATCACCAAATTGGACATGAGTGGGCATGGATGGAATAGGATGAACGTCCACCACCAAGTTCTTGCTCCCGGTCATATGATTTGTTGCTCCACTATCAAGCAACCATGACACCCCACCGGAAGCAAACTCCTTATTGATACCTTTGGCAATTAGGCACTTGGCGATGAGGTTCTCGTTGGGGGCACCGAAGAGAGACACCTTGGAGGGGGAGGAAGTGGCAATGGCCACGTTTGCCGTTGCCATTCCTTCACCACTTGTATCTTCATCGTCATCATTGGAGGCGTACTCTTCATGTGCCACCAAGCCCTTTGGAGATATCTTCTTGGTGAAATTGCTCTTGCTTGGGAAAGACTTGGCTTTGTCTTTGCGAATGAGTTTGCCACCATTGTCTTCCCTCTTCTCATAAGGACACTCCGCCACAAAGTGACTCACATTGCCGCAATTGTAGTAAGTCCTCACTCGTTGCCTATTCTTTGAGCCACTTGAGTTGTTCTTGGTGAAGTTGGGCCTTGAGTTCCTCTTGCTGCCCCAAAGTTGCCTTGACGCAAGAGCCATGTGCTCATGGTAAGCATGTTTGGTGTCTTCGGGGTAACAATCCTCTTCTTCCTCCTATTCTTCTTCCGGAATGGCCTTGGCCTTCAAGGCAAGAGTGGGTGAGATTTTCTTTGACCGGACACGAGCAAGAGCACTGTCGGCGGTCTTGTTCATGATGTTCATGGCAATAAACTCATCCAACACTTCGCTTGAGGTTAGCGTGTGGAAATCCGACCTTTGACGAATCAGGGAGGACATGGCCTTGTTAAATGGCGTGATGGCCTTGAGAAACTTGCGCTTGATCCAATTGTCATCCGTATCCTTGCTCCCATGATCTTGAAGAGCAACCGCAAGAGTTGTCACTCTCCGGTAGAGATCACGCGGATCTTCATCTTCTAGCATCACGAACTAATCGGCCTCATCAAGGACTACTTCAAAGTTGGACCGTCGGATGCTTGAGCTCCCCTTGTATAAAGATATGATGTGTTCCGAACAATCCTTTGCTCGAGTGAAAGGGTGTAGGGGAGATAGATCTTCGGGAGGAACAACGTCTTGAAGGAAGGGTGTAGGGGAGATAGATCTTCGGGAGGAACAACGTCTTGAAGGATGAACAAGGCGGAGTGATTGTATTGATTGTCCACTTCATCTCTTGGGGTGAGATTGTTTGGATCATGCGGGTAGAAGCCTTGCTCAATGATTCTCCAAAGGTTTGTTGAGCTATCATTCAAATAAGACTTGATACGAAAAACCCAATTAGAAAAATCACCCTTTACAAGCTTAGGAGGAGGACCAAGATGGTTAATGCGCGGTGTAGGGACCCGTCCTCCATAGACCGGGGGAGGGGGACCGAGGCAAAGGTTCCCGTCCCATTCTTGTCATGAGGGGAAGAAATTTGAGTACCTTTAGCCACTTCCTTGGCGGAATTGGCCTTCGACTCCGATGCGGTGGGATTAACCACAAGCAAAGGATCGGGAGTAGCTTTCAACCCCTCAAGCAATTCTTTAAGCATGGACTTGACTTCGGTCGTCATAGACGTCTTAAGTAAAGCCATAGCTTCATTTAAGTCATCTCATGTGATCGAAGTCAACTCCACGGCCTCGAGCACTTCCTCCCCGGTGTCAACCATACTGTTCGGGTGGTGAAACCCTTAATAAAGAGATGAGGCTCTGATACCAATTGAAAGGATCGATATGGTTGACTAGTGGGGGGGTGAATAGGCAACTAACCAATTTTTTACTTTTGTTTAACAAATTAGGGTTTACAACAAATAGGTTGGCTAGAAATGCGACTAGGATGATGCAAACAACACAAGCAACACAAGCAAGCAAGATATGAAATACAAGTAAAGCTTGCACAAGTAAAGGTAAGAAATAACCACAAGTGGAGCCGGTGGATACGAGGATGTGTTACCAAAGTTCCTTCCCTTTGAGGGGAAGTACATCTACGTTGGAGCGGTGTGGAGGCACAATGCTCCCCAAGAAGCCACTAGGGCCACCGTATTCTCCTCACACCCTCACACAATGCGAGATGTCGTGATTCCACTAGTGGTGCCCTTGAAGGCGGTGACTGGACCTTTACAAACAAGGTTGGGGCAATCTCCACACCTTAATTGGAGGCTCCCAACAACACCACGAAGCTTCACCAAAATGGAATGTGGCTCCGAGGTGACCTCAACAGTCTAGGGAGCTCAAACACCCAAGAGTAACAAGATCCACAAGGGATTAGTGGGGGGGAATCAAATTTCTCTTGGTGGAAGTGTAGATCGGAGCCTACTCAACCAATCCCTAGAAAATCAACAAGTTTGATTGGCTAGGGAGAGAGATCGGGCGGAAATGAGCTTTTGAGCAACAATGGAGTTTTGGGGGAGGAAGAGGTAAGTTTTCTTGAGGAAGAAGACCCCCTTTTATAGTGGGGGACAAATCCAACCGTTATGCACTTCTCAGCCTGAAACCAAGCGGTACTACCGCTCTAGGAGTGGTACTACCGCTTCCTACAGAATGCTAAGGAGAAGGAAGGAAGAGGGGAGAACAGAGGAACGGGCAGAAGTAGCAGCGGTGGTAGCGGCCGTACTACCGCCTATAGGCAGTACTACCGCCTCTACTACCGCTCCTACTTCCGCTTGTTCTCTAGGGGCAAACAGGTAGCACGGTAGAGACCCGGAGGCACTACCATAATTCCCAACATGAAAAATCGAGGCCCCAACCACGAGCGGGACTAGCAGCGGTACCACCGCTTATAGGCGGTACTACCGCTGCTGCCCGCACTACTACCGCTCGCAGTACTCCACCACTTCTTTTGCACACAAGATGGACAACTCCAAATAAGCGGAAAGTGGCGATGGGTGCAATATGAGTGTGTACGTGTTGATTCCACCCAAACCTTTCCGAAGGTGACCCCCTCTTGATAGTACAGTTTTCCCTACGACTCAAGTCCACCAAAAAGAATTGCAGGAAAGAAACCCATCTTCACTTGAAACTCCGAGGGGCATGAATCATCTTGTGCCATATGATTGAAAGTCTAAAATGCTCAATGCACACGATTAGTCCGCGAACACATTGTCATCAATCACCAAAACCACTTAGGGAGAAATATGCCCGAACAACTAGTTAGGAGGCAACCCAATAGTTATCTTAATTTTCTTGTTTATTTTTCTTTTTTATTACGTGTGCACAATTAGTATACTGTTATGATTGTGTTTTTTATGTTTTAATTAGTGTTTGTGCCAAGTAAAGCCTTTAGGATGATTTGGATGATAGTTGACTTGATTCTGTGAAAAAACAGAAACTTTTGCGCCCAGTTCTAGAATTTTGTAAATTCACATAAACATGCTCTTGATATGAATTTTTAACACATAATTTATATACAAATTTCCCACGTTTTCCTAATTGTTCAGAATTTTTGGAGTTACAGAAGTATGGTCAATGTTCAGATTACCACAGACTATTCTGTTTTTGACAGATTCTGTTTTTGTTGCGATGTTTGCTTGTTTTGATGAATCTATGAATTGTATCGGGGGGTATAAGCCATGGTGAAGTTAGAATACAGTAGGTTTAATGCAATAATAAAATATGAATGGGTTTGCAACAGTACTTAAAGAGGTAATTTGCTTTATTATACTAATGGATCTCATGAAGGTTTTGTTAAGTTTTGTGTGATTGAAGTTTTCATGTTTTGGGTGAGAACACAATGGATGAAGGAATAAGGAGTGGCAAGAGCCTAAGCTTGGTGATGCCCGAGCCACCCCTAGATATATTCAAGGACTCCCAAGCAACTAAGCTTGGGATGCCCCGAAAGGCATCCCCTCTTTCTTCTACCACCCATCGGTAATTTTATTTGGAGCTATATTTTTATTCGCCACATGATATGATTTTTGCTTGGAGTGTCGTGTATTATATGAGTCTTTGCTTTATTTGCTTTTAAGTTTGTCACAATCATATTTTCTATACCACTACTGGAGGATGGTCCAAACGCGACAGGGCAATCAGAGACCCTTCGACAAAACTGTGTGTGATGCATTAATCGCAAACGGTGGTGTAAGAAAACCGTCAAAAATGATACGAACTATTTGGGATGGCGCAGACATCAAACACCATTCAGATAAGAGTTGTGTGTGCAATATGTGGCATATGGTTGGTCCATACGAACTGTTTGCCATGAGCTACACAACAGAAATTCGGCATACAGTTCACTCGGATGAACTGTCTATGATTAGGCAACACAACAGAAATGGTCAGCCTGATCAAGGTGTATGCGATATACGGCATACAGTTCACTGGGATGAACAGTTTGCGATGAGCCAATACAACATAAATGGTTCACCTGAACAAGAGGTGTGTGATACGCGACAAACAAGTCCGTAATCAAAAATGTGTGCGAAGACCGATAATAACACAGACGATTGCTACTAATAAGCCGTGTGTGGTGTGGGCAAACGCTTGCTGGTATACAATTGTCGGCGATTGATGAAATCATCACCGACGGGTTCCCTAGTTTACTCCATCTGCCATGTGATTTGCTCTGTCTACAGAAGAACAACATATATAACCAAAATAAACATCCAATTACTTAAGTGACTATACAAATCATTCACACACACATCAATAAACAATTGCATGCATTCTAAACTAGGAGAAAGGATCATCTAATCATCTACTTCTTGTGACACTGCCACCACTGCTCTATGGCTCGATCCCTCATCTGGGGCAGGACGAAGGCACTTCCTCATGTCAACGATCCCCCTGTACATCTCGTAGCTTGTGTATGTGTCCTTGGCCGCGTACTTGACGTGTTCTTCATCCAGTGTCTGCTCCCAGGCACTGTGCTAGGCGATCCTGTCCTTCTTGCTCTCATCCATCATCTTCATATATTCGGGGTCAATGATGGCCGAGGCAAGGTCAACCAGGGAGTTCTGATTGTTCTTGGTGCTTCCCCATACCTTGTAGTGGTCACGGATGTTGACAAGATTCCGGCAGGCCAAGCCCGAAAACTCAAGCGCTTTTAGATTGTTGGTGGTCTCCACCATAGCGAAACTATAGTCAAGGCTGTTGATAAACCTGGCGAAACGCTCGCAAGGCCTTGTGGCCAGGAGGTAGTGGTAGATGAGGATGTCATGGCGCATGTACAACTGGGCGACGACAACCTTCTGATCTTGTCCTACACAACCGCCGGTGAACTAGAGGTCGAAGCCAACCACTTGGTACTTGTCCTCAGCAAGCAACTGCTCTATAGTTTGGATGGAGATCTCCACCAAGACCGGCTCATTCGTGTACACCACCGAGAGGTCCTTCCCCCTCACGTGGGTGTCCACCATGTGATGCGTGGTGAATTGCCCCCCGGTTGTCGCCGTCAGCTGCTGGGAGCGCCATTGGAGCTGTTGGATATCCTCTCTGTATGTGTCGTCGTGGGTGTGCTTATTCTGTTATGTGGCGCGAGAGATGAAGGTAAATGGCCGCGGGAATAAATGGGGGCTGGGCGGCCTGGATTCTGCGCACATCTGCATGGTAGTTTTTGCAGCAGGAAACTGCATCGTGGGGCCGCACCTGGCGCAACCGCATGCATAATGGCAGCACGAACGTACGTGATCGTGCGTCGGACACAAACAATGGCAGCGCGCGTGGAGGGATGCGAGAGCAGAGCGCGCGCGACGGGACACGAGCAGAGCGTGCCGCGGCCGCCTCAACCGCGAGGAACCACACGCATAGAGTAGTTGAACATGCGGGGAATGGTTGTCTACAAGCCAGCCGACAGTTGCAAGCCGGCGGCATGATGTGAAACTACGCCGCGTTCCACATCACACGATGGCCGAACATTCATTCACGACGTTGCATAGAGACCGGCCATGTGCTACTTACCTCTGTCCTGGTTTATCAGTCCCCTTTTATATTTTGTGCCAAATTTTGACCTTAAACTTAACTAACAAAATGTTAATGCATGTTATAAAAAATAATATAATTGGAAACTATGTTCAAATATGAATCCAATGATATAATCTTTGGTGACATGCATTCATATTTTATTAGTTAAATCTCTAGTAAAAATTTGGCACAAAAATACAAAGAGGACTTATAAACCAGGACGGAGGTAGTAGGTAATTAAATCGCAAACTTTTTTTATTAACCGTATGTGCATGTGTCGTTTCGTCCTCGTCTCGCACGGCTTGTCACCCTGCTGCCGCAGACGGCTTCGAGCGCAAGCTTGAGCACCGCGCAGGTGTTCTTTTGGCCAAACGGTGGCTCGAAGTGGCGCCAATGAATCATCGGTGAGCCCATTCCCACGCAACTGTGCAGGTTCCCGTGCATAGCCGCGCAAGCTTCCCGCCCGCCTCGGTGAAATCTCCCAAAATCCGAATGCTTACCGGCCTGCTATATAAACCCTTACGGCCGGCGAGTCCCGCGTCACATTTTCCCCTCCCTCCCTGTAGCTTATCTCATCTGCTTCTCCCACAATCGCCAATGGCACCAGTTCGTCGTGGTCGCTCAGCCACTCCGCCGTCATCAGAAGACAGCTCCGGCTGGGAGGCTACACCGCAGCGACGGCGTAGTCCCCGGCATAGTGTAGTGTGCGTGGCGTCCCTATTGGGTGTGCGCACAACACCCACCACACGCTCTGTCGTCGCTGCCCGTTGGCAGCTGTTGCTAGCCGCCGTTGCCGCCACCCCACCGTCTGCCGCTGTGCCGCCACACCATCGTCAAAAGCCAGGGCCATCGCCCGCTCCGCCACCACAACCCGAAGGTGGGAGTTTGCCGTCGTGGCTGCCACCCCACTGTCGGCCACCGTGGCCATCACCCGCTCTGCCACCACGGCCCGAAGGAGGGAGGAGGCCGTCGTGGCCGCCACCCCACTGTCGGCCTTCGTGGCTGCCACCCCACCGTCGACCACCGGGGTCATCACCCGCTCCGCCACCGCTGCCCGAAGGCGGGAGGTGGAGCTGGAGCCCCGCATGTGTGTCAGTGACCTTGCATAGTACATGGAGTTCCCGCGGGAGGAGGAGGAGCGCATGGTCGAGCAAGCAAAGAGTCTTACCACCGCCGTGGCCGTAGCACAAGCTACCACAGAGGTGCGAAATGGGGAGATCTACGAGGAGTCCCGCCGCTTCGAGAGGGGTCGTCTAGAGCGGCAGAGGGCGTTCGAGGCGAACGTCGCTAAAGGTGCAGCAGCGGCAGGCGCCGGATTCCAGTTGTCCAGCTCGTCGGTAGGCTCCTCCTCCTCTGCCTCCTACTGAGCGTGCTCGACAAAGGAGAGGCTGCTGGAAATAGTACAAAGCCTAGTATTTAGGGACTATTTTTGTTCAGTTTATCTGACTATAGATATGGTCGAACTGTACTATATACTTAAAATTAGCTAGTATATATAGTTGAACTAGCTATTTCAGTACATGGTTGGCAACAATTGGGGAAAATTTTGGTGGGTTCAGCTGTCAATTTGAACTGTTTGTATAGAGAACGACTGCTTATTCTATGAATGAAATCTATGCTTACTGAATTTCAGTTACAAAATTAGATAGTGCTAGTGATTCTTAGCTGCAAATTTTGACAAATGGCAGTGTTACAAGGTTGACAAAGGGCAATGTTACTAGATCGACAAATGCCAATCTTTCTAGTTTGACAAAAAATGGCCATATACCCAAAGACAGATGCAAATCTTACCAAATTGTCTGTGCGTGGTTGCACACGGGTCATTAGAAAAAATCGTTTGCGTTGAAGGGATGTACAAATCATGTGCGCCAGATTTTCTCTTGGCCTAGTGGCGAAGGAACGATAGCTCTCGCTTTGCATACCGTGTTCAATCTGAACTGTTTGCGATGAAGAGATGCACAAATCCTACGCAACAAATTTTCCCTTGGCTTACTGGGGAAGGACCATAGCTCTCGCTTTGCATACGGGTGTTCTATCTAAAATGTTTGCGATGTAGAGATGGACAAATCCTGTGCGGCACATTTTCCCTTGGCTTACTAGGGAAGCTCTCGCTTTTTATACGGGTGTTCTATCTAAAACGTTTGCGATGAGTGTTTTAAAATTTAAAACCATTGTTGTTTTTTTAAATCATTTGATAAGTATGTACATTCACAGAGAAAAACGCAAGGTTGTTCAAACCATAGGGTTCATTCAATCACACTGTGACTTTATATTCATACGATCGAGATACAATATTAAACCCCAAAAAACTTATTGCGGCGGCAGCGGAGGCGCCGTGCCGCACCGGCGTTGTCGTTGTCGTCCTCTGGGATTGTCGGGGCACGACACCTATGGGATCCCGAGAGATCCCTTTACGATTCGGCAGGGGGAGAGGTATACGCAAAGAGCAGAGCCAACGATCGACGCGGCAAGTTTTTACCCAGGTTCGGGCCGCTGATCAGCGTAAAACCCTACTCCTGCTTTGTGTTCTTATTAATGTTCTTGAGCCCAGCCTTTAGGAGCGCTCGCTATGACCAGTACATTCAAAGAGCAGCTGCGCATGCAGAATGGGCCAGAAGTTCTCCTCCTCTGTAGCAGTTGCCTTGGGCCTCCTTTTATATGCTCAAAGGGGTCACCATAGTGGCACAAAATGTACATACATTGAGGTGTAAAGTAGCTACAGGGTATCATACCTAACCCCTGACGGATTAGGACAAACGCATTTAATGCACCGTGAGGTGTCCGTTTAGGTGTCCTCACTTTCTTGGGGATGGAAAAAGGGGCCATCCCATCAGCACCGCTTAAGCTCTCCTCCACTGGCGCGTTGCCACGCATCCAGAGAAGGACCCAGAATGTCAGACTTGTTATTGTGCCGAAGCGGTGGCACAGTGGCAGAATCTTGCTGGGCACTGAAGCCTGCCGGGCACCAAGCCTTGCCGGGCGCCAAGCCTTGCCGGGCTCCAATCCTTGCCGGACGCCAAGCCTTGCCGGGCTCCACAGGCCATCCCGGCAAGGATCTTGCCGGGGAAGCTGGCCTTCGGATTCCAGCTCTGCTTATCTGCTGATCCTCAGATCTCTGACTTGATGATTTCTTTGGTGGCTTGAATCAACCTCGAACTGTTCCCGGCAAGCCTTGCCGCGAGGATGACTACAACTGCCCATGCATAAGTACGGGGTACTAGTGGCCCAATACTTAGTACACCGACAGGAGCCCCCGGGCCTAGGCCATACACGAGTGCGAGGCGTTGTTGGGCTAGGCCCAAACAGTGCACGGGCACGCGTGGCAGGGGATTAACTGCTCATAAATATCTCGTTTTACTGTGCCCCCCACTACACGCACCGAGCGCGCGATGTGGGAAGCGTGCCTGAAAGGCTGCAGCCTATAGATGGGCATTCACATTGGGGAATAAAAGAGGCGGCCCCGCTCCTTCCCCATAAAAAGGATAAGCCGCAGAGGCACAAGCCTATTTACCCCCCTCTTCTTCTCAATCTGGCCATCACCATCACCTTCCTCCTCTCGAGCTCAGAGCGAAGCTTTTTCCTCTTCCGCCCGCTGCTTCCATGCTCGCTCCACCCCCGGCTTCCGCCCTCACAGCCGCCATGCCACCCAAGGCCAGCAAAGGCAAGGGCAAGGAGGCGAAAGCCGATGTTCCGGAGAGCAAACTGGTGAAGATGCGGAAGAGGCTTGTCATCTTCCCCCCATCGCTCGATGCTGAAGCTCTGAAGGGGCGATACCAGTGCATGTGGGCGAAGGAGACGCAAGCTCATCCCGCCACACGCGTAATTCCAGGTGCTTGTTCCAAAGGTGGATCAGACAGATACCCTTTCTTCACTGCGTATTTCTATTGCGGGCCCTGTCCCCCATTTTCTGACTTCTTCAATGATATCATGTACACATACAGCTTTCGTCTTCTCAATTTCACGCCGAATGCGGTACTTTGCATGTCCATCTTTGCCCATCTCTGTGAAAACTTTGTCGGCGTGATTCCCAATTCTGCTCTTTTTCGCCATTACTTCTTCCCTCGCATCCAAAAAGGAGAGGCCCTCTCTGGTTCTATCGCCTGGATTCCAAGGGCTTGGAATAAGGAAATATACCCAGAAGGAGTTTACCGCGAAAAGTGGGATGAGTGGCGGGCTGAATGGTGCTGGATCTAGGAAGCAGATCCCCATCCGTTTTGTCTTCCCCGGCAACAGAAGGTGGTCCGCGGCAAGGATTGGAGCAATCTCGCTGCGGAGGATGAGAGGCTCACAATCGCCACCACCAGGATCCTTCGCCTGAAGGCTGCCGGGCTGACGATGGAGATGATTGGCTTCGACTTTCTCCGCCGCCGCATCGCCCCTTTGCAGAACAGGGGAAGGCCAGCTTGGGAATACAGAAACACGGCAGATGTCATGAGATTGCGCCCTGGGCTGAACAACAATCTGACCACTATGCAGCTTGGCGCTCTCCGTCAAAAACTATTCCAGCGCGAAGACAAGCACCGGCTGCCGGCAAGGATTGTCCCCTTGTGCAACAATTCTGCCTTGGGTTCAATCATCGCCTTCATGCCGATGTTCAATGCCCACGGTCTTGACCCGACCT
Source organism: Thinopyrum elongatum (assembly GCA_011799875.1). Taxonomy (NCBI): domain Eukaryota; kingdom Viridiplantae; phylum Streptophyta; class Magnoliopsida; order Poales; family Poaceae; genus Thinopyrum; species Thinopyrum elongatum. Next base: position 263,719,224 of record CM022302.1, read on the forward strand.
GGGCCGAGCCAACCGAGGAGGAAGCGCAGAAGTTTTTTGACAACTTGACGGAGAGACCTGTCCGGCAAGAGTCATATTTCATCCGAGCCACCACCGACCAAGAAGTAGCTTACATTGCTACTAGGGTGGAGGAGGCAAATCTTGCCGCGGAGGCCGGCAGCGTCGGCTTCACAGAGTGGGAAGCCAGCGATGCAGAGGTAGTAGTGGAGGTAAAACCTGCCGGGGAGGACAAAGTTGCCGGGGAACAGAGCAGCGCAGCCGCTGAGAGCTCGTCCGGCGAGGACACGGCCGAAGAGGAAACGCAAGAAGAGCTCCCAGCTCCGAAGAAGACGAAGCGTGTTCTTCTGAAGGCTGCATCTGGCATCCCGGCAAGCCAGCCTTCTTCGAGCGGCGAGGCTCTCGGCAAGAAAGTGGCCGGCAAGACTGCGCCATGGCAAGGGGCTCGTCAACAACCTGCGCGACGCGCGAGACCCTCACCAGCGGCCACTGCTGGGGCGGCAGGGTGTCTCGCACTACCGCACCGGAAGCTGCCCCAGCGCCTGCCACAGCCAAGCGGCCTAGGACCCCTCCTCTGCCTCCCCACTCAGACATCGCAATGGAGGTCAACTTCGACATCTCCGGTTTTAGCCCGGAGCGAGAGGAAGAAGAGTGAGTACTTTGCCACAGCTTTTATATTCCAATCTTGGATCGATCTTACTAAGTTGCTCGTATTGTCTCTGCAGTGATGCAGAAACCTTGCTGGAGAGGATGGCGAAGAGGTCAAAGACTTCTACGGGTGACGAGCCCCCGGCAGGCTCCACGAGCATGCCAGAAACCGTCGTTGTCAGCCCGAAGCCCAGTCCTCAACGCAGCCCCCAGCAAAGCCCCCAGCGAAAGTTCACTGTTCTTTTTCCGCTGGCGGGTGCTGAGGCTTTTATTCTTGCCGCTGATATCCTTGGGCTCGCATGAGAACAACGTCAACAAGGAGAGCTGTCGGAGGACATCCCCGTTGTGCCACCTTCATCGACCACGCCGCCCACAAGCACGTCCCCGGCAAGAGATCCCACCGACGAGCCCATCCTAATTGAGGAGGAGCCAGCAGGCACGGACTCCGGCAACCCACCCCCGGCAACCGGAGTTGCCGGGAGGGGCGAGGTCACCTCCCAACAGCCCGACGCAGGCAATCGATTGCCTCAGAGTGCTTGTTACTTTTTCCCTTATCTCTCTGTCTTTAGTCGCTTCAAACTTCAATCTTGATCTTATTCTGTTTTCCTCCTTTGTCCTTCAGAGTTCCCTGTGATGGAACACATGGACGTCGACGTTGTCATCGAGGAGACCGCCAGGGACGCTGCTGCCGAAGCAGACAGGATCGCTGCCAGCGAGGCCACTAAGGATGACACTGTCGAGGCTGGTGGTGTTCTTGACGGGGAGGCCGCCAAGATTGCACAAGAGGAACCCGCCAGGGAACCTACTGAAGGGGGCGACAGGGAGGCTAATGACCGCACTGACGGCATTCCTGCCGCAGGAGCGCCAGGCGCTGCACCGGCCACAGAGCCCCCTGCCACTGGTGAGGCGGTCACTGAAGACCAGCCGTCGACATCCGAAGGCCCCTCATCCAGCAAATACCTCAAGGTTGGCGAGAACCTATTCGTCAACTTGCCGGGGACGGCAAGCACTGGGGCACCAGCCGAAGGAGAAGTTTTTGAAGAAATCATCGCTGCTGCCGGGCTCGAAGTTGTTGACGACCCCAGCACTAGCAGCGGCAAATCCGAAGAGGATCAGCTCCTTCAGGCCATGGGCGAGAATTTCCGTAAGCTCCAGGCTCTCCACCGCGCCCGGAAAGATAAGGCGGACTCCAGAATGGCGGTTGTCGAGGCGGTCAAAGCAGATTTTCAAAGGCGCGTCGCACAAATGCAGGTCTGGCACGCCGAGGCCCTCGAAGAGTTGGTCGCCGGCCGGGAACAAGTGAGCCAGCAGTGGACAGAGATCCTGCTGAAGCAATCTGATATGGAGAAGGCGCATGATGAAGCTACTCAAAGGATTGCTGCCGAAGATGCCCTCCTGACGGGGCGCCACGTTGCTCTTGATGCTCATGAGGAAGATCTCACCGCACGTGAGCAGGCGCTCGCCGCCAAGCTTCGCAGCAAAGATGAAGATATCGAGAATCTTGTCGCGCGGCGGACCCAGGAGCTGGAGCAAAAACATAAGGAGGCGCTCGAAGCTCTGACTGCAAGCCACGCCGACAAGCTCAAGGAGGCCGTCGATGCTGCCGAAGCTGCAGAGGCCGCCAAGAACGAGCTGAGCGACAAGGTGAAGAGGCTGGAAACAGATCTCGAAGAACACGGCAAGGAGCTCTCGACGCTCAAGGGTGACAGGGAAAAAACCCTCCACTCCTTGGCGGAGATGCAAGTTGCCCTGTCCAACAAAACCAAGCAGCTCTCCTCTGCGGCTGATGACATTGGGGTTCTGGAGCTGAAGCTGACCATGCTGCAGAAGTCTCTTGAGGCCAGCAGGGCCCGCGAGAAGGCTCTACTCAAGGATCTCCAAGGAGAGAGGAACCTGCTCAAGAGCGCCGCCGCCGCCCAAGCTGATTATGAAACGGGAGTGGAGATCTGGACTGGACGTCTCATCGGCACCGCGGAGAAGCTTACGGCAGAACTATCAACCATGGGCCTGTCGAACTTCGAGTATTCTTCCGAGGAAAGAATATCTCCAAGTGCCAGGTTGACGATGTTCTTTGAAAGCATCATCAACGCCTTGAGGGTGCTCCAGTCTAGCCGGGCGACCCAATTGGCCAACGAGACTCGCCGGCTTTGCCGGGCCATCCTCCGCAAGGTGCTTATCAAAGTGGTGCACAGCAATCCCGGCATCGACCTCTCCAACGCGCTCAGCCATCTGCCAAGGGACGCAAATGTTGAGGCGCTTGAAGAGTGCATCGCGCCTATCCTTGAGAAGGTGGACTCCATCAAAAGGATCGAAGGCCAGCGCAGGGATTGAGTGCTCCCCCTTTTCTTGCCGTCGTCATTCCATGTAAAAGACAATTAAGTCTCAAGTTAGAATTGCGGCAACTCATGAATGTAACATAACTCGCCTATGTTTAGGTTCATGCTTGCTATTTTCCTTGTTTGATTCCCTTATGTATGGAGTTCACCCTACGCTTACTGAAAAACTTGTCGGCGCGCAACCTGCCGCGAGCGCTGGGTGCGGGACTTCAGCAGCCTGCTGGAGGCGCAGCGGCCGGCAAGACTCCTTGGTGTTCTCAGTGCAGCCACTTAAACTGTTGAGCGGGCTCGAAACAAAATAAGGGCGCGACCGATTACAACAAGGGTTCCTTCGCGTGCAGATTTTCCATACAGGAGTCAGAATCATCCAAGGAAATAACTTTGTAATAAAAGAAAAACTTGCTCTGAGTTTTTAGGACTTAGCTTTCTGTCTTTGTCCTTCCTCCGGCAAGCGTCGATTCCGAATGTCGCCAACTGGTATTCATATCTCCCTCCCCCCCCCGGCAAATGTGCACGCGAGGAATCCTTCTGTCTTTTGAGAAAAAGAAAGAAGAGAAAATAAAGACATGAAACCTTGGCGGTTCGTTAGAACTTACCAGGAGTAGGTGTCATACAACATCTTAGACAATCATGCATATATAAATATAAACATGGGAATCAATAAGGGAATGTACAACACTTAAATTTATTCATCTGCGCTCAGGGTCTGCGCCTGGCTTTGTACAAAGGATCACATGCCTTGCCAACAAGACTTGTACAAAAGGGTGGTTGCCAGGAGCCACCGGCAACCATGCCTCATGGGTAGAACTTGCGAAGATGTTTGATATTCCAGGAATTGCTCACTGGAACGCCATCTTCGGTCTCCAGGCGGACAGCGCCGGGCCTGGTGACTCGTACTACCCGATAAGGGCCTTCCCTCTTTGGCATCAACTTGTTTGAATTCTTGGCGGACTGAATCCGCCGAAGAACAAGGTCGCCTTCCTCAAGGCTTCGGGCATGAACTTTGCGGCTATGATAGCGGCGCAAAGCTTGCTGGTAGCGTGCAGCTCGCACAGCAGCCTGAAGACGATTCTCCTCAAGGAGCACAGCGTCATCTTGCCGCAGTTGCTCTTGCTCAAGCTCATCATAAGCGAGCACTCGAGGTGATCCGTATATGAGTTCCGTGGGGAGAACTGCTTCCGCTCCGTGCACCAGAGCGAAGGGCGTCTGGCCGGTGGCTCGATTTGGTGTCGTTCTGATTGACCAAAGAACCGCCGGAAACTCATCAATCCAGCGTCTTCCGCACTTTTTCAGCCTGTCAAAGGTTCTGGTCCTGAGACCGCGCAGCACTTCAGCATTGGCCCTCTCCACTTGGCCGTTGCTTCTCGGGTGAGCAACAGAGGCAAAACAAATCTTGCCGCCAAGGTCTTGGATGTACTGCATGAAGGTGCGACTTGTGAACTGCGTGCCGTTGTCGGTGATGATCCTGTTGGGCACACCGAAACGGCAAACAATTCCCTTGAAGAACTTGATGGCTGATTGTGCTGTCACCTTCCTCACTGCTTCCACCTCCGGCCACTTTGTGAACTTGTCGATAGCAACGTACAAGTACTCAAAGCCCCCGGTAGCACGGGGGAAAGGGCCCAGTATGTCGAGCCCCCAGACCGAAAATGGCCAGGAGAGAGGGATTGTCTGAAGAGCGTGGGCTGGCTGATGTAATTTCTTTGAATGAAACTAGCACGCTTCACACTTGGTGACTAGTGCAGTTGCATCCTGGAGAGTGGTGGGCCAAAAGAAACCTTGTCAGAATGCCTTTCCGACAAGCGCTCTTGACCCTATGTGAGAGCCACATATGCCTCCATGTATCTCTGCCAACAGCTCTAGTCCGTCCTCCCGAGGAATGCACTTCAATTTCACACCATTTGGTCTCTTTCTGTACAGGACGTCATCAACGAACTTGTACATAATAGACCGACGGGCTACTCTCTCTGCTTCTTCCTGTTCCTCCGAGAGTTCTCCTATCTAAAGGAAATGGACAATGTGCTGCACCCATGCTGGAGCCTGAGGCTCGACAGCTAGGACTAAAGGCATCTCCTCTGCCGGGGGAACGTTCGTCTCGACAGCAAGGGCCCGAGGCCCTGCCGGAGCCTGTTGTTCCCCGGCAGGCATGTCGATCCTGGCAACTTCCTTGCCGGCGGCTCCGGGGAGCTCTGCCGGGAAGTACTGGCCAGAGTTCAACTTTCTTCTCTTTTCTTGCCGCATTGATGGCGCCACGGATGGTTGAGTCAATTGGATCACAAAAGTTCCTAGTTCCACAGGCAACTTGAGGGCGGCACGCTTTGACAGGTCGTTAGCAACACTGTTCTCGGCACGAGGAACGTGCTCCATTTGCAGACCATCAAAGCGCTCTTCCATTTTCCTCACTTCATCTACGTAGGCTTGCATCAATGGACTTTGATAACTCTTGTTAACTTGCCTGACGACAAGTTGTGAATCGCCTTTGATGATGAGCTTCTTGATACCAAGGTCTGCCGCGATCCTGAGACCGGCAAGCAAACCCTCTTATTCTGCAGTGTTGTTGGTCGAACTCTCCCGGGGAAAGTGCATTTGGACTACGTACTTGAGGTGCTCTCCGGTGGGTGCGGCGAGCAGCACGCCAGCACCGGCGCCTTGCAGCGAAAAAGCCCCATCAAAGTACATAACCCATTGCTGATCGATTTCCTTGCCGGGAAGAGTTGTTTCCTGAGCTTCCTCGTCTGGCGTTGGGGTCCATTCCGCAATGAACTCCGCCAAGGCCCTACTCTGAATCGTCGAAGTGCTTTCAAACTTGAGGCCAAAGCTGGACAACTCCAACGCCCACTCCACAATCCTGCCGGTTGCCTCTGGATTTTGCAAAATCCGTTGCAACGGAAAGTGAGTGACGACGGTGATTTCATGTGCCTGAAAGTAATGGCGCAGCTTCCTCGAGGCCATAAGAAGGCCGAAAAGCAACTTCTGCACACCAGAATACCTTGACCTAGCTCCTTGTAAAAGAGAGCTAACAAAATAGACTGGGCGCTGCACCACCTTCTTCTTCTGCATGGGTTCTTCTGTTTGCGCAGATCATGTCTTGCCGGGATGAACCCTTGCCGGGGAAGATCTTGCCGCGTCATCTGGCGGTCCTGCTGCTGGTGTTGCTTCCTCATCAGCCTCTCTCTGCGCCACTAGCGCAGCACTAACCACTTGATTTGTTGCTGCCAGATACAGCAGCAACGGCTCTTGTGGTTTAGGCGCGACTAGCGTCGGCGGAGAGGAAAGGTATTTCTTCAAATCTTGCAGCGCAGCCTCCACCTCCGGAGTCCATTTCATCGGACCTGCCTTCTTCAAAACTTTGAAGAAAGGCAGGGCGCACTCAGCAGATTTGGAAATAAACCTGCTTAGAGCAGCAACACAGCCGGCAAGACGACGCACATCTTTGACGCGTCTCGGTGCTTCAATTTGCTCAATAGCTTTGATCTTGTCGGGGTTCGCTTCGATTCCCCAGCAAGATACAAAAAATCCGAGGAGCTTGCCGGAAGGAACACCGAACACGCGCTTCTCAGGATTGAGCTTCAAGTTGATCTTGCGCAGATTTGCAAATGTTTCTTCTAAATCTTGAATGAGCGTCGCTTTGTCCTTGGTTTTGACCACTATATCATCCATATACACCTCCATATTTCTATGGAGTTGAGGCTCAAAACCAATTTGGATTTCTCTCGCAAATGTCGAACCGGCACTTTTCAACCCGAAAGGCATTCGTATAAAACAATACGTACCACATGGGGTGATAAATGCGGTCTTCTCTTCATCTTCTTTTGCCATAAAAATCTGATGATACCCTAAATAGGCATCAAGGAAGGACAGGAGATCACAACCAGCGGTGGCATCCACAATCTGGTCGATGCGCGGCAAAGGAAAGGGATCTTTTGGACAAGCTTTATTGATATCTGTATAATCGATACAAAGCCTCCATTTCCCGTTCGCTTTCCGCACTACAACCGGATTGGCCAACCAGGTTGGATGAAGCACTCCTTTGACTAGTCCTGCCGCCTCCAGCTTTCTGATTTCTTCGGCAATGAATTCTTGCCGCTCCAAGGCTTGCTTCCTGACCCTCTGATTGACGGGCCGTGCATGAGGACAGACAACAAGATGGTGCTCAATTACCTTCCTGGGAACACTGGGGATGTCAGACGGTTGCCATGCAAACACGTCGACATTCGCCCGTAGGAAAGCAACGAGCGTGCTTTCCTATTTGTCATCTAGGCTGGAACTTATGGTGAAAGTTCCCCCCGTTCCGTCCTCTCTGACAGGCACCTTCTTGGTCTCCGGCGGAGCAGCCTTGGATTTCTTGTTCTTGCCGGTGGAACTCTCTGGTGCGTCCTCGACGGAAGCGCAGCACTCCGAGGAGGTGCGCTTGCCGGAGTTCGCGCCAAGGTTCTATCCGGTCTTCTTCTTCCCCCCGGGAGTTCCAGCGGTAGGAGCAGGTGCCTTGATGGCAGGTGCTGCAACTGCTTCCCGGTAAAGTTGGTCGGCACAGATGAGCGCATCCTTCTTATCGGAATGGATAGTGATGACGCCCAACGGCCCAGGCATCTTCAGAACGTTGTACGCGTAGTGTGATGCCGCCATGAACTTAGCCAGCGCTGGCCGACCAAGGATCCCATTGTATGACATGGGGATCTTGGCGACATCGAACACCACCTTCTCGGTCCTGAAGTTGAGCTCGCTACCAAATGTCACTGGCAGCGTAATCTTGCCCTTGGGCTGGGTTCTTCCCGGATTGACCCCTTGAAACGTACCCGTTTCTTCGAGGTCCTCGTCGGGAATTTGGAGCTTTTTGAGCACGTCCGGTGAGATTAAGTTTAGGCCGGCCCCGCCGCCAACTAGCATTTTCGTCACCTTGAGGTTGCGAATCGTTGGCGAGACCAACAATGGCAAGCACCCGACCGCAGTTGTGCGATCAGGGTGATCCTCGGCGTGGAAAATGATAGGCGTGCCGGACCACTTCAGGGGCCTACATGCATCTGGGGATGGCTCTGCCGCATTGACTTCCCGCACCCACTGTTTGAGCTGACGGTGGGAAGAATGCAGCGAAGCACCTCCGTCGATACACATGGCCTCCGTAGCCTTCTGGAACTCTTGTTCACTGGACTCATCATCTTCTTCATCATCGTCTTCTTCTTTGCCTCGGCCCCGAGCGGGCCTATCCTTTTGTTGCTTGGCCTTGCCGCGGCGACCCCCTCGGCCACCGCGCTTCTTGCCGGACCCATCAGCACCATCTTGGGCCTTCTCCTTATCTCGCCTCTCATATTCGGCCCTCTGCTTCTCGGCAAGCTGCTCAACTTGCCGGCAGTTCTGGAGATCGTGGCCCTTGGTGCGATGAATCTTGCAATACTGCTTGCCGGAGTTTTCTGACTTGTCGGCAGCCGCCAAGGCCTGACAGGAAGGACACCCGGCAAGATCCTTGCCGGGGTCACCAACCTTGGCCTTTTTGGCGGTGCCGGGGTTGTCAGATTCCTCGACAGCAAGCACGGCCTTGCCTCCGCGTTTCCTGTTCCGCCGCCGGCCCTTCCTTGACGGGGCCGCGACGTCTTCATCTTCTGATTCGCCCCCCCGCGCCAACAGCCTCGCCAGGGAGTTTCCTCCCCTCTTCAGCTCGAGAGCACTTGTCGGCCAAAGCGTAAAGCTCGGCAATACTCCTGACTTTATTCATTGCCAGCTCTTCCCGCATTTTGCGGTTATGCACGTTCTGGTGGAACGCGCTAACGACAGTGGCAGGGTTAACGTCAGGAATATTGTACTGCACCCGGCCAAATCTCTGGATAAACTTGCGCAGGGACTCGCCCTCCTTCTGAGGGATGATATGTAAATCACTCTCTTGGCCAGGAGCTTGGTGGCCTCCAACAAAGGCGCCAACAAACTGATGGCACAGATCTGACCAGGAAGAAATAGAATTCTCCGGCAGATGCATCAACCACGACCTGACGTTGGGTTTGAGCACCAACGGGAAGTAGTTGGCAAGTATCTTGTCATCTCGGCCCCCGGCAGCCTGCACCGCAATGGTGTAGATGCTCAGGAATTCCGAGGGATGTGTCTTACCGTCATATTTCTCCGGGACCTCCGGCTTGAAGGTTCAGGAATTGGACCACCAGACTTGCCGCAGGTCACGGGTAAACGCTGGAGTCCCTACCTCATAAGGCAAGTCTCCTACGTCCCCTGGCGCAGGCTCGTCGACAGCCGGCCCCGCGCGCTTATCAGATTGATAGCGCGCTTCCCGTCGCCGCTCAATGGTAGTTCGAGCGTCCTCTTTGCCTCATTCCTGGAGAACTTGACGCTGATCGCGGCGCATCCGTGGATTGGATGACGCCGTGGAAACTTCTTCACGGTGGTCGACCTGCTGGGTTGTCGGTCGCCGCTGGTGCCGCGGAGGGGAGTGCACCGTGGTTGCACCACCTCCGGTTTTCTCCCCATCGGCTCGCACCGGATCGATGGGCCTCCGCTGCGAGGGCCATGCCTCTTGCGGTCCATCTTTGTTGGCGAAGCCGATAAGGCTCTGGATAGTAACTCGCCACTCCTCCATCTTCTCCGGGGCAGAAGGAAAATCGAGGAGCAGCTGCGCACGTGCCAAGGCTTCCGCTAGCATAGGCGGCGGTGACAGGTGCGAGGTACGTGAGGTGCTCTGACTCCTAACCATATTAGAAGGAGCACCACCACGGTCACGCGACCGCGCGCCACCTCCGCCAGCAGCTCGGTGTGCATGCTGGTCCCGCGCATCTTGGGATCGATGCGCAGAAATCTTTTCATGGGGACGCCCTGAACCACCAGCGCCATGACGTCGCTCATCATGCACGACCTGGGTAGGTCGTGAGGCTTGCGCCGGCGCGGGAGCTCCAGCAGGCGCCCTCCGATCTCTGGAGTTCGTTGTGTCACCCGTAGGCAACACAGCGCCATCTCTAGATCCAATGGCGTGCAGGTTACCACTGCCACTGCGAACGATACCGCTCGCTTGGCTCGGATCACCAGAACGCCGCGGGGGTTCTAATCCTCTTCCTTCTGCACCCACGCTGTCGCGCGTACGCGAAGGTGTAGGCAAAACGGACATGGACGGTTGCGCCGTCGCAGCACTCTTCTTCTTGGGCGGCATGATGATGAAGAAACTGAGGCGCCGATCACTAGATCAGGTTCACGCAACCTTCAATCCCCCTCCCTGGCGCACCAAAGATGTCAGGGCATGACACCTATGGGATCCCGAGAGATCCCTTTACGATTCGGCGGGGGGAGAGGTATACGCAAAGAGCAGAGCCAACGATCGACGCGGGAAGTTTTTACCCAGGTTCGGGCCGCTGATCAGCGTAAAACCCTACTCCTGCTTTGTGTTCTTATTAATGTTCTTGAGCCCAGCCTTCAGGAGCGCTCGCTATGAACAGTACATTCAAAGAGCAGCTGCGCATGCAGAATGGGCCAGAAGTTCTCCTCCTCTGTAGCAGTTGCCTTGGGCCTCCTTTTATATGCTCAAAGGGGTCACCACAGTGGCAAAATGTACATACATTGAGGTGTAAAGTAGCTACAGGGTATCATACCTAACCCCTGACGGATTAGGACAAACGCATTTAATGCACCGTGAGGTGTCCGTTTAGGTGTCCTCACTTTCTTGGGGATGGAAAAAGGGGCCATCCCATCAGCACCGCTTAAGCTCTCCTCCACTGGCGCATTGCCACGCATCCAGAGAAGGACCCAGAATGTCAGACTTGTTACTGTGCCGAAGCGGTGGCACAGTGGCAGAATCTTGCTGGGCACCGAAGCCTGCCGGGCACCAAGCCTTGCCGGGCGCCAAGCCTTGCCGGGCTCCAATCCTTGCCGGACGCCAAGCCTTGCCGGGCTCCACAGGCCATCCCGGCAAGGATCTTGCCGGGGAAGCTGGCCTTCGGATTCCAGCTCTGCTTATCTGCGGATCCTCATATCTCTGACTTGATGATTTCTTTGGTGGCTTGAATCGACCTCGAACTGTTCCCGGCAAGCCTTGCCGCGAGTATGACTACAACTGCCCGTGCATAAGTACGGGGTACTAGTGGCCCAATACTTAGTACACCGACAGGGATGCCGTTGTTGAAGTCTTCAAGCCAGCATAGAATGTTCTCCACTTGGAAATCAAAGACCCTGTCGTGGCGTGATCGACGGGTGGGGCACGGGAGGACGACAACTCGCAGCGCTCCGAGGTAGGGGTCGACAACGGCGTCCCATGACGCTGACGGGGGCGCGCTCATGGGCACGCGCGCGGCAGGTGTAGGCAAACACACGAGGACTAGCGCCGCGGTGGGTGCAGGGGCGCGCACGGGCATGGGCGCGGGCGCTGGCATGTACATGATCTTGCACGGGTCCGCGGGGACCTCGCTAACGCCCGCTGCTTCCAGCGCTGCGATAGTGCTCGGCGACCAGCTCATCAATGTTACGGGGATGGTCGCTGGTGCAGGCGCAGGGATGGGAGCTGGGACGGGCGCGGGGGCAGCATCCATCGCGGCCAGATCGTTCAGGGCCATGTCCATGAGGCCCCATTCCTCCTTATTTTCTATCTCGTCCGGCTCGGAGTCGGCTTCACCAAAGTGGAAGACTAGTGGCAGATAATCCTTCTGCGCCATAGCATTGGTGGAGGTCTGCGGGAGGGGAATGGGAGGCGAAGAGTAAGGCTGCCCATATTAAACGGTGGCTCTGGCGCCATTGATGGAGAGGTTGGGAGCGAGGCGGGCGGCCATGGAAGTCAAAGGCCTCGCTTCCCAGTGAGCCTGCACAGCGTACAGCTCGCACGCTTCCTAGTCAGCCTGCACATTGGAGGACAGCTTGCATGCCTCCTGGTCAGCCTGCGTAGCGGACTGCACTCGCACGCCTCCCATCTACTCAAGTAGCTGTCCGCACGGCACCTCCTAGCCATTAAAAGTGTGATGTGTGGCCTCACGTGACTGGTTAGCAGAACGCCCATGATTTAAATTATACAAACGTTTGAGATGATAAAGTGGCAGCTATTTGTTTCAAAATGCCTTTGTTGGCTATTAATTCATGCGTCTCTCTCAAATTGGAAACGAAAAATACCACAGCATGTTGGTGCCATTCCATGATAGCATGCCAACTTTCACGTATCTCAACGTTTGCCGGCAAGCAACGGTGCCGAGGTGTTTGAAATCCATTCCCATTTCTTGCATGGGACCTAAGCATGCACCCAAGGACACACATTTGATTTTTCAACCAATTTTTCTGCACTGGAGCATGTGCATGTAGTTCAAATTTGAATTTTGCACATAAAATGCCTTGAAAACTCAGTTAATGTACAAAGATGTCCAAACGAACCCAAAAAAAATCCAAATTTTAACAGGACACTCCTGTTGATCTATGTTGCGACTAGAAAAAAATTTGAAAGCAAGAAGAGGCAACGAATATCATTTCGTCCATAAATGTGACACGTTCCCTACCGGAACCATGAGTCTTCCTGTGAGAAGCTTTGGTTTGTGAGAAGCTAATACCCAAACCGGCCCCAAATGGGACAATTTTTTACCATAGCATGTTGATGCCATTCCATGATAGCAAGCCAAGTTTCATGAATTTCAGACGAGTTTTGGATTTACTAGAATTTAAAAACCATGTATCTCAATGTTTGCAGCCGAGCGACGTTGCCGAGGTGTTTAATATTCATTCCCATTTCTTGCATGGGACCTAAGCATGCAACCAAGGACACACATTTAATTTTTCAACGCATTTTTCTGCACTGGAGCATGTGCTTGTAGTTCAAATTTGAATTATGCACATAAATGCCTAGAAAACTCCGGTAATGTATAAAAATGTCCAAACGAACCCCAGAAAATTCCAAATTTTAACACGACACTCCTGTTGGTCTATGTTGCCACTAGAATAAAAATTGAAAGCAAGAAGAGGCAACGAATATTGTTTCATCCACAAATGTGACACGTTCCCTACCGGAACCATGAGGCTTCTTGTGAGAAGCTTATACCCAAAACCTGCCCCAAATGGGAAAAAAATTACCACAACATATTGGTGATGTTCAATGATACCATGCCAAGTTTCATGAATTTCAGACAAGTTTTGGATTTACTAGAATTTGAAAACCATGTATCTCAATGTTTGCGGCCTAGTGACGGTGCCGAGGTGTTTGAAATTCATTACCATTTCTTGCATGGGACCTACGTATGCACCCAAGGACACACATTTGATTTTTTAACCCATTTTCCTACACTGGAGCATGTGCCTGTAGTTCAAATTGTAATTATGCACATAAAATGCCTAGGAAACTCAGTTAATGTATAAAAATGTACGAAGCCCCAAAAATTCCAAAATTTAACACACCAGTCCTGTTGTTCTATGTTGACACTAGAAAAAATTTGAAAGCAAGAAGAGGCAACGAATATCGTTTCATCCACAAAGGTGACACGTTCCCTACCAGAACTATTGGGCTTCCTGTGAGAAGCTCTGGTTTGTGAGAAGGTTATAATAAAACCTGCCCCAAATGGGACAAAAAATTTACCACAGCATGCTGGTGCCATTCCATGATAGCATGCCAAGTTTCATGAATTTCAGATGAGTTTTGGATTTACTAGAATTTCAAAACCTACTATCCCAACGTTTGCCGGCTAGCCACAAAGCCGAGGTGTTTGAAACTCATTCCCATTTCTTGCATAGAACATAAGAATCCATCCATGGGCACATATATGATTTTACAACCCATTTTGGTGCACCAAAGCATGTGCATGTAGTTTAATTTTGCATTATGCACCTTAAATGCCTAGAAAACTCAGTTAATCTATAAAAATGTCCAACTGAACCCTGAATAATTACAAAAAAATGATGACACTCCTATAGTTGCATGTTCACTGCAGATAAAAATTCTAGCAATTCAAACACCCTCCTTTGCCACGGTGACCCCATTAGGTATTTCAAATTAAGACAAAAAATCAAGTAGATCACACATAGTTTATTTTCACCAACCGTGTGAGATGCAGTACAAAATATCTTGGAGCACCGTCGGAGTAGTATATGGCTTACGCGAGAAGGTTCGTCGGCTACAGTCCACAGTCGACGCGTCAAGCACACTAGTTCTCTCCCCAAATATCATTTCACTGTTCAATCGTCGCCGGTCAAAGATGGGGACATGGACCCGTGTCGTGAGGGCAACTTCGGTGGCCCACTCCGGCGAGAGCGTGAATGCAGCCGCCATGAGGGCGCTAACAACCTGCGGGTAACGACCAAACTTCGAAGGATTTGAGTCTTTGTGCTTACTGTGCTAGTCCCTAGATTGACTCGCTAACACACACAGTATAAATGAATGTGAGAATAACAAGTGTGTCATTTATTACAGTGTATGATCCAGAATTTATAAAATTAAACAATCTGCATAGCATATAGCTAGCTTTATTCAATCAAACAGCGGAAAATTAGAAGAAAATAACGATGAGTCCTATCATAGCCCACTAGCGATACTGTGTGCAGACTCGCGACCCTAACGGTACCTTACTCTACATCTGAATATCCTACAACATGAGACGTTTTAGCCATATAGGTCAATACGTTGAATTTATTGGCAAGTTACACAAGAGTAATAATAAAGTAGACCTACATGTATATGCATAGTATAACAAAAGAAAGGCTTGATGGTTATTTTGAAGAAAAGCTAATTTTGTCCTCATAACTACCTAATAGTCAAATTTTAATTTAATTTTTTACTACAATTAAATACTTATGGTTGAATTGGCAACTCCAACTCCAACCTATACCCATTATTAAGTTTCCCATCAAATTTATTAAGTGTCACATCTGTCAAGATCATCCAACAACTATAATGGCATAGTCGCTCAAATTTGTCCATAACTGGGGACACAGCTAATCATGATTAGTTTTTAATACTCTCCAGAGTTTAGTATGCTTTACCCACTGGACCCAATCCAAAGATTGAGACAAAGTCTTTCAGAAGAGGTTCCCTTAACCACCTGACAACCATATCCCACCTATATATGCTACATCCGTCGACACTTTCTGGGCAAGGGTTACAACAACTGATCAACTAAGGCAGAGCCCATATAGCCAGTGGCCATACATGGAAGCTACTAGTCACTAAGTCTGTCTAATCTTTTTGAACCTGGGCAGCATTCCACTTAGGGTGCACTCTCATGGGCGCATGGCCTTAGAAAAGTTGCAAGACCCCATGATGCCTTCCCTCAACACCAAGCAATACCACTTCCGCCCAGAGGTGAATTATATTTTAAGTTAATACCCAGATTATTATATATAAGGCATAATCGGTTTTATACCCTTAGTTGTGCCCCCCTTGTCAGGATTGCCCTTAGTTTCGGAAAACACGTGTTCTTGCCCAACCAACTTTGGCATCTTGTGCTTTTGCCCTTTTACTGTTTGACCGTCACTTTGAAAAATTCACAACTAATTCATACTAAATCAGAAAAATGCAAATAAGATACCAAAATGTTTGGAAAAACATCACCTGTTATGTCAATGTCACTTGCATTCATGAAAAAAGTGTTGGTTAGTGCCCATCCGAGTTTTAGTACTTATCATACCAACATGAACAGTAAAATCTAAAAAAATTCAAAAAATAGTTGGTGGCAAAGAATGACAAATGTTTTAAGTGCTTGCCAAATTTCATCAGGGAATGACATTCATGGAAGTCGTGGCAAAAAAAAAACAATGAACACCCGAAAATCGATTTCTTTTTTTGCCACGACTTCCATGAATGTCATTCCCGAATGAAACTTGGCAAGCACTTAAAACATTTGCCATTCTTTGCCACCAACTTTTCCTTTAATTTTTTGAATTTTTTTAGATTTTATCTTCATGGTGATATGATAAGTGCTAAAACTCGGATGGGTACTAACCAACACTTTTGTCATGAATGTAAGTGACATTGACATACAGGTGATGTTTTTCTGAACATTTTGGTATCTTATTTGCATTTTTCTGATTTAGTATGAATTAGTTATGAATTTTTCAAAGTGACAGTCAAATGGTCAAAGGGAAAAAGCACAAGACGCCAAAGTTGGTTGGGCAAGACCACGTGTTTTCAGAAACTAGGGGCAATCCTGACGAGGGGGGCACAACTAAGGGTATAAAACCAATTATCCCTATATATAATCCTCACATAAGCTCAATGGATGTAGGAATCAACCCCGTCTACATAGCATAGCAAAACTACAAATACCACGATCTTCAATGTTGAGGAGATAACTCGATAGCATAGCATAATATAATAGTATTCCTATACATGCATATATTCATGATGTGATATAGACTACTTGCATAGAAAAACAATAGGTAAAGGATGGTCAACATGTAACTTGCCTTCGTTCTGGTTCAAAAAGTCACACTCCTGACAATAGTATGCGTCGCACAGCGGACAATCTACACGTTTAACACAAATCAACAAATCAATCACCGAAACTCCAATAGAACCAAAATAAAACCAACAGCAAGAAATCATTTTAAAAATCCAACAACAGTAGCATAACAACATGTACAAATCATCTACAATGCCCTAGAATCACAACACAAAAAGAATCATTCAAATTGGACGAGCGGTTTGAAAGTTATGGCCTCCGAAAGGTTAATTTTAAATTTGAATGAATTCAAATTCGAATAGTGCAAACATGTGGAACTTTGGTTCTGCCATAATCTACTGGTCATTGTGAGTACACAGGAAAAAGAATCACCTAATCTGGGTATGTAGATTAAAAGATATAGCTAAACGAAGTTTAGGTGAAAATCTATAAAAAAAACTAAAAAGAAAAACTCTGTTCTGAAGCTACTGTTGCGGTTACTGTAGCGGTTGCCATGTGTCGTCGCGTGATTGGCCGAACAAAATATGTGCGCACGCGCTCATCGGAAACAGAGGAAACGGCAACGGTCTCGGGCGTGGGCGGCGGCGCTCCTTCGGCGGTGCTCCGGCGAAGGTAAGGTGCTGGGCGGTCGCGGTGTGGAACGGCGGTGTCGATGGTGGTGAAAATGGTGACGGGGAGTCCTCTACTAGCTGCGGTGAGGATGTGAACCACAGCTGCTCCGACGGCGTCGGGTCGCTCGGGTAGCTCGTTCGGCTGCGATTTCAGCCACAAAAGGATGTCAATGGAGTGCGGCGTTGAGAGGGGTATCGAAGGGAGCAAGCGGCGCGGCTGTAGGAGCTCTTACCGTGACGAAAACGACCGGCGAAGATGGCGGCGGCTTGAGCTCCATGGCAAGATCCAATTCGCCATAACTGAAGCGTGCGGCAATGGGAGAGATCGGGAAAGGGGTGTGGGGTTTCCTCGAGGGCTTTGGCTCGCGCTAGACGTCTCGGGCATGCACAGGGCAGCTCGGGTGCGCGAATTTGACACGGGTTCACCCCGGGTGTGTGTGCGGTGAGGCGTGGTGGTGTCCGGCTCGGGGAAGGGGGTGAACAGGGGCGCGGGGCCCGCGGTCAGTGGCTCAAGGGGGCGGGAGCAATGGACGGCGTCGCGTCCCGCTTCGGTAGGCTTAATGGGCCGCTGGCAAGGGGAAGTGCTGGGTCGCGGCTGTGCGGGAGTTGGTGGGTCACGGCTGTGCTCCCGACTGCACAGTACGTGCGCTCCTTTTTTAAAAAAACCTCAGGTACAGATATAAAATAGCTGGTAAAATAAATACCAGAAAATTCCTAAAAATAGTATAAACACACAGGAAAATATATACGCTATAGGAAAAACTAGTTCCATCTCTAATGCAATTTTTGAAAATTAATTTTCATGCAATAGGCCACACAAACAGCAATAAAACACTAAAATAAAATAATTTAGTGTTTATAAAAATAACAAAACATATCAGGTGAACTGAAAATAATATTATGGACATTATGAACTTTTATTTAGCAGGGGAGAAGTCATGTTATCTCCACTCCAATAAATTGCCTTGAGTTGCATAATGATTTGAATATTCCAAAAAAGCAAATAACGCAAATAAAAATATGAGATGCATATGAATTATCTGTTAACATCCTAATTAAAAAAATTGGGATATTACAAATCTATCCCCCCTTAAGATGAATCTCGCCCTTGAGATTTGGGCTGGCTAGCAAATAGGTGTGGGTGATCCTGCTTGAGATCTTCCTCTTGTTCCCAGGTAGCCTCTTCCTCCATATGATAATCCCACTGAACTATGCATAACTTAATTGTCTTGGTGCGAGTAACTCTCCCTGTTGTCACCAGAATCTTAACAGGCTTCTCCTCATATGTCAAATCACTCTACAAATGAATTGCCTCAAGTGGCACTGTGTCCCTCAACGGAACACCCATCATCTCTGCATGGTACTTCTTCAACTGGGATACATGAAACACATTATGAACTCCAGACAAAGATTCTGGCAACTCCAGCTGATAAACTACCTCTCCTCTACGCTCCAAGATCTTGTAAGGCCCCACAAAATGAGGTGCTAACTTACCTTTGATTCCAAATCTCTTAATTCCACGAAGTGGTGAAACTCTAAGGTATGCACGGTCTCCTACATCATATGTCACCTCCTTATGTTTTGTATCTGCATAACTCTTCCATCTAGACTGAGCTATCTTCAGCCTGTCATGAATCAACTTGACCTTCTCCTCAGCATCTGTGATCAAGTCTGGTACAAAGAACTGACACTCTCCAACCTCATCCCACATCAACGGTGTCCTGCACTTTGTACCATACAATACCTCAAATGGTGCCATCTTCAGACTAGTCTGATAAGTGTTATTATATGAGAACTCTGCATAAGGTAAATTATCATCCCAACTGGAACCATAGTCCAAAGCACAAGTTCTCAGCATATCCTACAATATCTGATTTACCCTCTCTATCTGCCCATCTGTCTATGGATGGAAAGCTGTACTGAACTCCAGCATGGTGCCCAAGGATTCATGTAACTGACGCCAAAATTTGGACGTGAACTGAGTACCTCTATCAGACACTACCTTCCATGGAACTCCATGCAAACAAACAATTTTAGACATATAAGTCTTTGCTAGCTGAGCACTGGTATAAGTAGTTTTCACCGGGATGAAGTGAGCAACTTTAGTCAAATGATCAAAAACTACCCAAATAGAATCATAACCTGAACGAGTGCTGGGTAGACCTGTAATGAAATCCATACCAATCTCATCCCACTTCCAATCAGGTATAGGCAATGGCTGTAACAAACCTGCTGGTCTCTGATGTTCTACTTTAACTCTCTAGCACACATCACATGTTGCAATATACTCAGCAATTTCCCTCTTCAGGCTAGGCCACCAAAATCTTTCCCTGAAATCCAAATACATCTTAGTATTACCTGGGTGAATAGAATAAGGTGAATCATGTGCCTCCTGAAGAATTAACTTTCTGATATCTGCATCCCGAGGTACACAAATACGCTTCTCAAACCATATGGCTCCATGTTCATCCTCATGGAATCTTATGCCTTCCCTTTAATCGTATTCTCTTTTATCACAACAATCTCCTTATCATCCTTTTGAGCTTCTCTGATCCTGTCAAGCAAGGTAGGCTTTACCATCAGTGTTGCCAAATATCCCTTAGGAACCATCTCCAAGATGAGATCCTTGAACTGTTCACATAACTCCGGTGGCATATCATCAATAAAAATTGTATTAACATGGCTCCTATGACTCAATGCATCAGAAACAACATTAGCCTTACTAGGATGGTACTGCATATTCAAATCATAATCCTTAATAAGCTCCAACCATCTCCTCTGCCTGAGGTTCAATTCCTTCTGAGTAAAAATATACTTCAAGCTGTTATGATCAGTAAATATATCACAATGATTGCCAACAAGATAATGCCTCCCAGTTTTCAATGCATGCACAACTGAGGCTAACTCCAAATCATGTGTAGGATAATTATGCTCAAGATTCTTAAGCTGGCATGAAGCATAAGAAACAACTTTACCTTCCTGCATCAAAACCCTCCTAGGTCCTTGAAGAGAGGCATCACAATATATCTGGAAGTCCTTATGTATATCTAGTAGAGTTAACACTGGTGATGTAACCAAGCGTTGATTCAACTCTTGAAAGCTCGCTGCACATTTGTCAGTCCAAACAAATTTCTTCTCTTTCTTCAACAATTCAGTCATAGGCTTTGCAATCTTGGAAAAGTTCTCAATAAACCTCCTGTAATAACCTGCAAGGCCCAAAAAGCTACGAATCTCCCCAACTGACATGGGTGACTCCCACTCTGTAACTGTGGCAACCTTAGATGGATCAACTGCAACTCCATTACCTGATACAACATGTCCAAGGAATGCTACCTCATATAGCCAAAACTCAAATTTGCTGAACTTGGCATACAACTGATGTTCCCTCAATTTCTCCAATGCCAAACGCAGATGCACCTCATACTCTTGCTTGTTCTTGGAAAACACCAATATACATCAATGAAAACAACCAAAAATTTATCCAAGAACTCCGTAAACATCTTGTTCATCATATTCATGAAGTATGCAGGGGCATTAGTCAATCCAAATGACATAATAGTATATTCATATAACCCATACCTCGTAGTAAAAGCAGTCTTGGGGATATCTTGCTCACGAATCTTTAATTGATGATAACCAGACCGAAGATCAATCTTAGAAAACACAGTAGCTCCCTCCAACTAGTCAAACAGATCATTTATCATAGGCAAAGGATACTTATTATTAATGGTTACCTCAATCAGAGAACGATAATCAACACACATCCTCAAGGTTCCATCATTCTTCTCCACAAACAAAATCAGAGCTCCCCAAGGTGATGAACTTGGGCGAATAAATCCTTGTGCCTGCAATTCTCTTATTTGTTTCTTCAATTCCTCCAACTCTTGAGGAGGCATTCTATGCGGTCTCTTTGCAATTGGTCTTGTGCCTGGTATTAAATCAATAAGAAACTCAATACCTCTATTTGGTGGCATACCTAGCAACTCTTCTGGAAACACATCTGGATAATCCTTCACAACTGGCACCTCTCATAGGCTACCCCCTATTATGGTTTGACACGATCACCTATGGGACCATCAGCCCTTTTGTGGTTCGTCAAGGGGGAAGGGCGCGTTGCACGAAGAGCGGAGACCATAGAACAACACGACAATGGTGACACGGGTGGTTTTTACCCAGGTTCGGGCCGCCGCGAGGCGTAAAACCCTACTCCTGCTTTGGTGGATTGAGTGGAAGACCACGATGAACACGCAGCGCTCAAGCCCGCCAAGGTTGCCTCGGGGGAGGAGCAGCTACACGCGTATGAGTGTACAAGGGTCCGAATCCTTTCTATGGTTGCCTCGGCCCTCCTTTTATAGGTCAAGGGGTTACCACAGTGGCAAAACAGTCATTATCTAGTGATTAGATAGCCACAGTGCTATCATACCTAACTCTGCAGACAGGACAAGGTGCATTAAATGCACCGCTTAGTGTCACGTCGTGGATGTAGCCCGGCAAGCCTTGCCGTGCCATCCAGCCGCCTTCTCGCCTGTCTGCGTGACACGCCCCTGGACGGGTGTCAGTTAGGGGTGATCTTCCTCTGAAATGGCTGCCACGTGCTGAATGACTGCCACTTAATCTCTTGGAGGCTCGACACCGCACCGATAAGTGACTTGCGTCACTGTGAGGTGGAGCGGTGGAGACTTGGCGGGATAGCAGGCCACCAGTGCCCGGCAACCCTGTCGGCATTCTGGGAACCAGGCTACCGAGACTTGCCTACCTGCGGCCCAAGGCGTGGCTCCATCGACGGCCTAGTACGGCCCAGCTTCAACACCAACAGGACAAGACCCTCGCGAGGGGCCAAGCCTCGCGGGGCAGACGACGCCAAGACCTCCTGAGGGAGCGGCCACCCCTGGGCTGCTCCTGAGGAGCAGAGTTTCCTATGCAAGTGCCCAACCTCATGAGGTTGCGGTGACGCAAGCCGTGATGACCAAGGCCAGACGGGCACCAGCGGGCGCAGAGGAGCAGGTTTCCTCTTTGGTGCTAAGGAGGCAAGCGCAGGCGCGGGGTCCTGAGGAATCAGCCAAAGGTTTCCATTCCCGTGCAACGAGACCGAGACCGCCAGGACGGCAAGACGGATGTCATCGCCTAGCCCACCGCAGCGTCACGACCAGAGCTTTGCAGGAGAAGACCACCTTTCGTTAGGATAAGATGTACTACTTGTCCCCTTTCAAATTGGCTGTTGTGGAATCCCTTCCCGCCATCATTTTAAGGGAAGAGGACCGAGGCCACTATAAATATAGGTTAGCCACCACCATAGAAGGGTGACTGATTCTCACCGGGGGACTGATTCGGACCGGATCGACTAATTCTCACCAGAGGGAGCCTCGCGAGCTTTTTCATCCTCTGTACTAGTTCATCCTCAGCCCCTCGTGAGGCTAATCCACCACAAAGCAGGAGTAGAGTCTTACACCGCAAGGTGGCCCGAACCTGGGTAAACTGCCGCGTCCATCTTCTTTCCTGTTCATCGAGCTAGGCTGTAGGGCGACGGGTTGGTTGGCTGGAGAGGTTGAGTTCTTCGCACACGCCCCAGAGTTCGAACCTTTTTTGGGTCTGTGGAGCCCGGGGTTCGCAGTTGAGCCCGGGGTTCACGCTTGCCCCCGCTGCATCTGCCTGCCTCCCCGAAAGGGGTCCGGAGGGTCTCGCAGCGGCGGCCTGGCACACGACGCCGCCTGTTCGACCCAATATGCGTTTCCTCGGAGCACGGCCGGGGTAGGCGGCCCCTCCCGGGGTCGCGTCGAAGGACCAGTCCCTAGTTGGCATGACCCGGCATCGAGGATGGTGGGCAGCAGAACGGAGGGACTAGGCGCCGGCCCCGGGACGACGGCCCTCGGTTCCCCCGTACCACCATCGATGGGCTCGTTGTATGAGCAAAGAAGAAGCCCGCGCACGTTGCCCTTGTCGGCCTGGGCATCGGGATCGGCGAGGCCACGCGGGGCCGGGGCCCCTTACGAGCCGATCCAACGCCTCGCCGGCGCCTTCGACAGCAGCGGTCGCCAGTTACAGCCAATATCTTTGGAACATGTCGCACTAACCTTGGATCGCAGGTAAACCGCGCCACGGCGGCGAACCTCCAGACGTTGGTCCCGCCTCGTTACAGGCGGGGCGAGCCGGAAAGTCGCGCGAGGGGGAGCCCAATGGTAGGGCTCCCCTCGCATCGTGAGGCATAGGGCGTCACCACTACGGTGGCGCGTGCCACCCATAAGTGGGTCCTCCGCCGGGGAAGGCACCGGCGAGCCCTCCCCTGGTCGAGGGCCCGCAGCCGCCTGACCACCGCCTGCGTAGCCCTTACCCCTTGGTCTTGTCCTGGTTTCCGGACGCCCCAACGATGGTCGGGGCATGCGCAGGGCAGGGTCCCCACCCAGGGGACAAGAAGCATCTCTCAAGTCTCCGCCCGTGACACTCTACGTAATAATGAGTGGGGCTGTACACGCCCCGGAGTCTCCTGAGCGCCGCCCTTGGGCCTCATGGGGGCTCCCACCCACCTCCTAGTGGAAGCACCATTCTCCGTGCTGGCAGACGAAACTGTCCCCCAATGACTATGCCCACGCCCAGTGGAAGCACTGAGCTCCGCGCTGGTGAGAAGACTAGTGTAGACGCCGGACGCGGTGGGTTTCTCTTTTTGCCCTCTTCTGTAATCTGGTTCCTTGTTTTTGAATGAAATTCGAAGTTTCGTGTGTTTGCTAAGAAGAAAAAAGGGGGGAATTTTTTCAATTCGCGATGTTTCCTTTTTTTCTCCTATTTGTGTTATGGAGGCGCGGCTACTGCCCGTTGTCCCCTCCCGAGCGCCCCGCGAGCGGGCGCTGAGTACGGCGTGCGCACTTGGGATAGCCCCAGCGGCATCAGGGCCCCCTCGGGGCCAAAGACATGATTACCACAGGTCCGCCCATGCACACCCCTCGCCAAAGCTTTGGCGCCTGGCTCCTCACGCGACGCTCTCAAGCGAGCCAGCAGGCACGCACCATGCCCCACACTCCGCTCTTGGCCTCAGGAGTATTCAACTCTTGGCCTTGGGGGCACTCAGCGCCGGGCGCCTCTCACGCTCCCACAAAAGCTCGACGCCCGGCAGGGGCACATCAGGAGACCTGAAGCTCTTGCAAGCCCCTCCCGAGTCTTCACAGACTGGGGGCTCCGGAGGGCCCATCTCAGGAGAAGCGTGTCTCTATGATACAAGAACTTGCCCAAGATCACGAACACCAAAAGCTAAGTCATACCAACTACTTCAGTCAAGAGCCTCCCAGCTCACGGCGGCATATCTCCAAAAATAACTTATAAGGCATATCATTGTTTCGTACATCATAGGAGAACTCCCTCAAAAAAAATGCTTTTGCATCCCCACGGGGTCACCTTCAAAGTTTTGATAGGAAGGCAGGGAAACACAAGCTTAGCGGGGAGCGTCGTCGTCGTCACCGTCGCTACCACTACCATCTTCAGCAGCTCCGCCCTCTTCGTCCGCGGGCGCAACCGCGTCGTCGGCAGGGGCGAGTTTCGCGATCAGGTCATCCACGTGATCGTCCACCCAGTTCGCTAAGACGCCTTGGATTGCCCCAGGCACGGGGGCTATCGCGGCGTCGGAGTTGAAGTCAGGGTCAAGGCTAAGAAGATGGCTAAAAACACGCGAGAACGCACGCCCAAGGAGGTCGCGGCTCTTCTCCATGACGAGCTGGCACGCCCTCGCAGCCCCGCCCTCGAGGCGGGTCACGACCTGGGTGAAGAAGCTAAGGAAGCCGGCGTCGTTGGCCCCGTGTGGTCGGGGGACGTTCTCATCGCAGATGTCGCTCAAGGCCCGGTTGGCCCTGAGCCCGAGGGCCTCGAACATCAAGGAACACTCACGCAGTAGTGTCCGACGGTGGCTCGCCTCGTCCGAGGCTTTCTCCATGAGGGCCATGGCACCTTCAACCTGCTGATGAAGGGAAGATAGCTCGGCCTCAGTGGTAGCCCGAGCTGCCTCTGCGGCCTCCCCGCGCCGGTCCGCTGCGGCTAGCTTCTCCTCGAGGGCATCGGCCTTGCCCTGCAGCTCGACGCGCTGCTGCTTGAAGTGAGCTTCCTGGAGCTCCAGCTTCTGGCGATATTCCTCGACGAGGGTCTCGCGGATCCTCGCCACCTTCTGTTCGACCTCTTGCTGGATCCTCGTCTCCCGAGAAGCAAGGGCATCCTCGGCTGAGGCCACATGGCACTCCATCACCTCCAGTCGCTCGCATTCCAGGCTTAGCTCCACCGCCTCCAGCATCAGTGAGTCGTCAGGCGTACAGGGCCTCGCCGCGCTCGTGGACGGCCCGGTCGTCGAAGCGGCAAGCGCCGCCATGCGCGCCCGGACTCGCTGCTCGAGGAGGGCGTTGGAGGCTTGGATATCCTTCTCGCGCGCCTCCGCCGCATCACGCCGATGGTCCGCAGCTCGGCTTCCTCCAGGGCGCGATGGCGGGCCTCCCGCGATGCCACAAGAGACTCCTCCGCCTCCGCGCGGGTGTGCTTGTGCTGCAAGTGACCAAGGTTAATGGCGACTTTCATTTGGTGCCATTCGCGTGCCAGGTGAAGGCCCTCCGCCTTGAGGCGCGCATCAACGTCGGCAAGCTCCATCCCGAGGCGGCCCAGCACGCTTGTCGCCTCCCAGAGAAGGTCGTGACGGACAGCACTGCGCCCGCGCGTGAGCTCCAGCGCCCGGCCAATCCCTTCCTCTGCGCCCCGGTTGGCTTGAGGAACGCGTGATGACTCACCCGTCTCCAGTTGGGGACTGGGGGCTGGAGCTCCTTCGACCGCTTCCCGGGCCGGGGACGGGGCACGCCGCAGACAAGCCCCGCCACTTGAAGATGGAGCCATTGCACGGGTCATCCAGCCGCTAGCAAGAACCAACGGAGGAGCCCTCGGCATAGCCTCCGTGCCCCAGAGACCACTCTGGAAGAAGGATGCCGGGGGTGCAGGCCTGCGGTCCCCCAGGGGCGGCTTCGGCTCGTGTGCAGATGCCACCTCGCGCGCCGCCACCCATCTCAAAAGGCCCGAGGTCATGACCGGACCGGAGGCCTCCGGAGGTCGCGCTTCGGACGGGCTCACCCCCGCGACAGGAGGGATCCTATGGGGCAAAAGTCAGAAGAAGACGCGATATGCAAAAGTCAAGGAGG
Source organism: Thinopyrum elongatum (assembly GCA_011799875.1). Taxonomy (NCBI): domain Eukaryota; kingdom Viridiplantae; phylum Streptophyta; class Magnoliopsida; order Poales; family Poaceae; genus Thinopyrum; species Thinopyrum elongatum. The sequence continues at coordinate 263,745,311 of CM022302.1, forward strand.
GCAAGGTACTTTCTCATCCACGGCTATCCACTTCCTCTTTTTTCAGGGTCCGCGGGACGAGGTCGCAGTGGCTCCCGAGCCCCTTCCACTTGCGGGATACCCCAAGATCTGGAAGGGATGGGCTGCAGGCCTGCGTGTAGCACCGCGCGACGGGGGCGGCAGCTGCGTCAGCAGACGGGGCCCCTTCCCCACCGCCTGTGGGGCTGACAGCGGTCACCTCAGGAGCATGTGGTGGCTGCTCCTCGGCGGCCACCTCAGGAGCATGTGGTGGCTGCTCCCCGGCGGCCACCTCAGGAGCATGTGGTGGCTGCTCCCCGGCGGCCACCTCAGGAGCACAATGTGGCGCTTGATCTCCAGCGGCCACTTCTGGAGCGCGCACCACCGAACCTCCTAGCACGGGAGTCACCAAGAGGGGGTTGTCACGAGGCCCCACATGGCCCTTGGGGAGCAGCCCCCACTCATCGAAGCACGACATCTTCTTGGCGAAGGCCTTGCCGTTTTGGCAGTTGTACAAGGGGCGCCCCTCAAGGGGAAGCGCGGCAGGCTCCCCACCAGTCAGGAGCTGCAGTACCCTGCTCAATGTCTTCGGGGGGAGCGAGGGCACCTGGAGCCTCATGGGGTCATTAGGGCCGGTGAAGGCCCACATCGGGCGAGCATGGCGCTGAAGTGGAGCAATGCGCCATCGGACGAATTCCTTCACCACCATCGCCATCGACACCCCCGCTTGCCTTAGATTGGCCAGTCTGGACAGGATGCGCGCTACCCATGGGTCAGCAAGCTCCGCGTGCCCCCAGCTGGAGCTCGGTTCTGCCGGCGCCGATGGAAGAAGGAGCAGGGGGCTGAGCATGGAGGCATCCACATACACCCACTGCTTCCGAAACACCCTCATATCCAGGCGGAGCGTGAAGTCGATGCCGGAGCCAACAGTCGCTGCAGCTGCTTGGAACGACACGCACCCTGAGTGTTGCCTACCGTCGACCAAGTGGAGCGAGAAGAAATGGCGAAGCAAGGCCACTGATGGGGCGATGCCCATGAAGGCCTCGCACAAGAAGGCGAAAGCAGAGAGGAGGATGATGGACCCAGGATCCAGATGCAGCGCGTGGATCTGGTAATGCGAGAGTATGGCGTTGAAGAAATCGAAGAACGGAGGCAGTAGGCTGGCAAAAAGAGCATGGAGATGAAGAGGAATCTCGGTGGCCTCCATGTCAACTAAAGCCCGGGAGGCAGGCCAGACCGTCGTCGCCTTCCACTCATTGGAATCGGCGGCAAGGGCTTGCCGGACCTTGTCCAACCCCTCCCGGTTGATCACCGTGGACCGGTCCAGTGCCGGTTCCGGCCCCGGTGAGGGCTCCGCGGCCACTCGGGCCTTCCCCTTCTTCGTCCTGGGAGCCATGACGGCGGAGTAGATTGGACCTGGCGTGGAATTTGGTAAGGAAGACACAAATTCGTAGGAAGGAAGGGGAGCAGAAGGCAAGCGCAGCAGGCAATGATGGCTCGGCCGCGTGCGCTAGGCAGTCGTCAGGTCGTGCGGTTGCCAGGGCGGCATGGGGAAGTGGATACGCCCACGCCCCATCAAGCGCCATGCGTCGGCCTGGCCCGCAGGTGATTGGGGCCCGCGTCGCTTCGCCCTTGCCCTTTGGCTTCGTCTCGAAGCCAAGTCCGAGCGCGCCTTGGGCCCGGGGCTACTGTCGGCGTTCTAGGAACCAGGGTACCCAGACTTGCCTGCCTGCAGCCCACGGTGTGGCTCCATCGACGGCCTGGTATGGCCCAGCTTCAACACCAATAGGACAAGACCCTCGCGAGGGGCCAAGCCTCGCAGGGCAGACGACACCAAGACCTCCTGAGGGAGCGGCCACCCCCGGGCTGCTCCTGAGGAGCGGAGTTTCCTATGCAAGTGCACAACCTCATGAGGTTGCGGTGACGCAAGCCATGACGACCAAGGCCAGGCGGGCGCCAGCGGATGCAGAGGAGCAGGTTTTCTCTTTGGTGCTAAGGAGGCAAGCGCAGGCACGAGGTCCCGAGGAATCAGCCAAAGGTTTCCATTCCTGTGCAACGAGACCAAGACCTCCAGGACGGCAGGATGGATGTCATCGCCGAGCCCACCGCAGCATCATGACCGGAGCTTTGCAGGAGAAGACCACCTTTCGTCAGGATAAGATGTACTACTTGTCCCCTTTCAAATTGGTCATTGTGGAATCCCTTCCTGCCTTCATTTTCGGGGAAGAGGACCAAGGCCGCTATAAATATAGGTTAGCCACCACCATAGAAGGGCGACTGATTCTCACCGGGGTGACTGATTCGGACCGGATCGACTCATTCTCACCAGAGCGAGCCTCGCGAGCTTGTTCATCCTCTCTACTAGTTCATCCTCAGCCCCTCGTGAGGCTAATCCACCACAAAGCAGGAGTAGGGTCTTACACCGCAAGGTGGCCCGAACCTGGGTAAACTGCCGCGTCCATCTTCTTTCCTGTTCATCAAGCTAGGTTGTAGGGTGACGGGTTTGTGTAACACCCTAAAAATATTTTCTGAATTTTTGAAATCTTTTCTTTAAAAATAAATTGTTTTTGAAAATCATTTTTTTTCATATTACTTTTCTACCAATTGAAAACCCTTTTAAATTTTAATTTGGTTTCAAATTTTCTTTAATTATTCTGTTTTGAAAGGTTTAAAATTTATTTGGATAATTATTTTGGAGGTTTTCAAACAATTTTTCAAATAGGAAAGTTTTTGAAATAAATTAAATTTTCAGAGAAAATGGCCCTCTTCACTTCTTCCTAGCCTTCCAAAATCATCCAAATAATGTTTCTGCCACTCCCATTTGTCCCTCAAGTCATTCTATTGTTCTAGGGCAGTACCCAAATCTCTCCCACCCCACAAAAAAATACTTTTCACAATTCAAATAAATTCCCAAGTTGGAATTTGTATTTTTCATCATTCCTTGGTTTACAAAGGAACCACCATTTCTACAAGGATTCCACCTCCACCAAAATTATCTCAACAAATATATGGTACCCACAACCCATTTCTCCAAAAAAATGGGGTGCCACAGTTCAAAAATTTCAAATTCCACTCAATTCAAATTTGGACCAGATTCAATATTTCTGATCCAAACATATTTTTAAATGCTCCAAAAATTTCCAAACTTTGCCAGGTCCTCTCATATGCATCAACACATCACCACAAAAATTGCCACAAATTCTAAAAATCCCTAGCACACTCTGCCATGGGAACATATGGATGTCTATGCACTGTTCATCCCTGAAGAAATTCAATTAACTGAATTTTGTCTTCAGTGGCAGAGCCGATCGGTGCCGTGCACCCCTCCCCTTCCTTCTCCTTCACGGTGACGCCAAGTTCATCAATACCCCGACCCCTCCTGGCCCACTGCGCAGCCTCTCCTCGCCGGTGAGCTGGCGACTAGCCGATGCAACGACCCCCAGCTGATCCGCGGCGGACCGAGCGGAGCCGCCTCGGCCACCGACCTCCTTCACTGCGCCACTGACCTTCCCCACCTAATTACTCTCCATGCGGCACCTCCTCCGCACTCTCTCCACGCCGACCACGCCGCCCTTGGCCCTCTGTCAGTCACCTGAGACGGACGACGTCCGCCGCACCCGTATGGCGGCCACGCCGTGGATGAGGACGACGAGCTCGAACGCATCCACGCCAAGCCTTTCGGATATCTCCACCGCCCTCATAACTGCCGTACCACCCCTGGCCACCTCCCCTAACCACCTCCGGCGGCCGGAGTAACTCCGGCGTCGCCCGCAAGATTCAGACCGCCTCGGTAGCCTATAAATAGAGGCCCTGAGCTCCCCTCGTTCCACCCATCGCCTGCACCATCTCCTAATCGCCCCCTCGCCACTTCCCCGACCTCGAGGAGGTCTCCTTTCTCCTCTCTGGCCACCACTCCGCCGCCTCTGTCTCCGATCGGTTCAACACCATTACTCCACCACCACTGCTCAAATCCTACCAGTAGCCTTATATTCCACCGCAACATTGATTCCCCATTCCAATTCCGCTTTCCGAGCTCTCTTCAGCGAGCTTCCAACTCCACCGAACCACCGTCCGCCGCCGTCGACCTCGCTGGTGTTCTGCTGCTCTCCGGCGACCACCAACACCTCCCACCGATGCGGTAGTCTACCCTGAGCACACTCCGACCATCACCAACTCCCCAAACCCAGGCGATCACCGCCGGCGATCGCCGTCTCCCCTCTGTTTACGCGCGCGTGTTCAAATTTTAGAACCTGACGGGTGGACCCCACCCCGCGCTTTTCTTTTTTTCTCTATCTTAAACGATGCATAATCTCTGCTTTTATGCCTTCCACGCTGGAAAGCGTATTTCTGCCTGAAGCGTTTTCCTTATAAGCGCTCAGGGACTGGATTTTTTCAGAATCAACCCTGGTTTTGAAAGTTTAATAACTCCTAAACTACAACTCTGTTTAAGTTGATTTTTTTTAATTCTTATTTTTCTCTCTAGTTTTTTTAGTATTTATTCAAAAATGTTTTGAGGCAACTTTTTGTACAGTTGCCAAATTTTTTAATTTGAGTTAAATTTGAATTTTCAGAAAAAGAAGAGGAAAGCCTTGCCGGGAATTTTGAAGGGTTTTCACCTGACTACTTTGGACAAGGCAAGCATTATTGAACTTGGGATATGGTGATTGCATTTTGCATTTGCATGTTTGCATCCTTTGGTGTTGCACCACATATATCACAAGTGCATGCATGTTTGGTCATATCACTTCTTATGCTTGTCTTGCACTTCACTCAAACAAGTATCTTACTGACTTGGTAAAGCTGTGAGTTATTCAGGAGAGTGTCTCCTACCTTGGACGTGCCGTTGGGCACGGGCCATCATTTTGACATGGTGGTGTCACGTGACTATGTGGAACATACCGGTGATGATAATTAACACCTCCTGAGTCGGCCTAGATCGAGTCTTGTTCCGTTACACCTAGCTGGATACCGTGCTGCCACGAGTCCTTCCACCAGGAAGGTACGGCTGAGTAAGTTGTTAACCCTTGTCCAGGTACACACCGTACAGAGGGCCACGATGAGGGTTTCCAGGGCCTTGGACTAAATCCTGTCATCGGGTCAGGGGGCATGGGTGTTTTCGGTTGTAAACAAGAGGGGGGCACCCCTTGGAATCCGCATGTATTAATAGTGATCCCATGGAGGACGTTGGTCTCCCCGTCTTAGAGTTTTTCTTGAACGATGCTTTGGGTGATTCCTGGCATCCGGAAAGTTATTCTGGTGTGTGCTGGTCAGGTGTGTTTTCAACCCAAAGACCGTAATGGGAATTAGTCAGTGTCACGGTACTGACTAAAGAAATCCTCTACTTGTGGGTAAAGAGTACACCCTCTGCAGAGTTTAAACCTATTCGAATAGCCGTTGTCCACGGTCAAGGGCGTTAGCTGGGTGGGTCAAGTGTCGGTCCCGGTGTCGGTCTCCGGAGGAAATAATTTTAATATGCCTGAAATATTTTGCAGGATAATATTTGACACCCTGATGCTACCATGAATATTTTATGCATGTTAAATATTATTATGGTTATGCATATTATTGAGGACTAACCCGTTTCTCTTATTTTTTGAGTTTCCTGAGTGTCTCAGGGGCTGGCTAGACTACCCCGGGCACTCAGCTTTATTTTCAAGACCTCTCGTGGCGTCTCTCGAGTTAACAGGCGGTTTATCCCGCCACTACTCTTGTGGACACCCGATTGGCATTTTCTCTTCAAGTCCGACCGTGGTGTCACTTGACACCCGACTGGCATTTCTCTTCAAGACCTCTCGTGGCGTCTCTCGAGTTTACAGGCGGTCCCGCCACTACTCTTGTGGACACCCGATTGGCATTTCTTTTATTTTGCTGAATGTCACTTGGGCTGGCTAGACTACCCGTGGCATTCATTTGCTTTATTTCTAATAAGTTGATTATGACTAACATATCATTTTATTGTCATGATTTAAATTTCAGTCAGCATGAGCATATGCATCCATTATATCTTTTGTTCATAATGTTTGTGAGTACATTCCAACGTACTCACTGGCTTGTCCCTGGCTATTTACTTGGCCAGACTTGGAGGAGGACGAGCTTGTGGAGGAAGATTGCGCTAGCGAGCCCGACGCTTAGAGGAGTCCCAGTCAGTCTACCTGTGAGATAGGAGACTACCACATGTATCATCCGCTGAGCTTCCGCTACACAAATAAAATAGTCAAGCCTCACTCTGACGCTTGGCCCTATGTTATTGTACTAGTATTGTATCAACACCACACCACTGTCATTTTCGCCACTGCCTTATATTGGCAAGTTTGTAATAATGTTGTTGAGCTCCCAGACTCAACCTTGTGTAATATTATCTTATACTAGTTATCTATATCAAGGAAGTCCACCAGTTGTGTTGATCTTGGGGCTGGTGTGACTTAGGGCTATCCTGGGATTTATTCTCAAAAATGGGCCCGACAGTTTGTTGGCTAGAGAGGTTGTGTTCATTGCACACGCCCCAGAGTTCGAACCTCTTTTGGGTCTGCGGAGCCCTGAATTTGACAAACCCATGCTGGGGAGGTCTTGGGACTTGCTCTTTGGGTGTCCTTGACCTGACCAGGCTGGCCTGCCCGGCAAGGGAGGCTTTTCCCTTAGTGATATCTTGCTGTTTTGGCTTGTCTTGGTCTTCTTGCTCCGCCTTTTGATTCTTCAAAGAGCTATTTCTTTCTGGCTTGGTCTTGTTGAATCTTGCTTCCTTGCTGCCGCGCCCGTGTATGGTCCGGGCAACATACGCAACGGTTTGTTGCACCGACACCCCCTTAAGAGAGTTCACCTACATCTGATTATGCTTATACTTACATACATATTTGATTCTCTTCCTTTCTGGTGCACTGAGATAAATAGATCGACTGGAACGATCAATAACACCTTCATATAAATGTAACCAATCCATACCCAAAATAATATCCAGACCTTGTGACTTCAATATAATCAAATCTGTAGGAAACTCATACAACCCAATAGACAAGGTCAACTGATGACAACCAACACCTGCTACCATCTCAGCTCGTGGGGAACTCACTCTAATAGGCGTACTAAGGGTTTTGGTTGGAAATCCATGTTTATCAACAAATACCCTCAAAATAAATGAATGCGATGCACCAGTATCAAAAAGAACAAGTGCTGGTACTGAAATAATCAAGAACTTACCAATCACTGCCCCAGGGTCATTATAGACCTCTTCTAAATTAACATGGTGACATGCCCCTTTTGGAAGGGGTTTGGCTTGCTGGATCCTGGGTTCTTCGCTTCCGGGCAATATGTGGCATAGTGCGCCATAGTCTTACACCTGAAGCACTACACCTGACTCACATCCCTTGGCGCACATGTAATCTGGTGGTTCTGGTTATTGTTCCCTCCATTACCATTACCATTACCATTACCTCTGCCATTGCCATTGTTACTCTTGTGCCCATTGTGATGATGTTGGCCATTATGGTTGTGGCCATTCCCTCCATGATGATTATGTCCATTACCTCCATAATGATTATGCCCATTACCTCCATTACCATGATATGAAGTGGGTGGCTTCTGTTGTGGTCCTGAATTATACCTATTATTGTTGTTGTACTTCCTCTTGCGATTCTCTATGGTCTGATGCTTCTCCTCCAGCATAATAGCCTTATCAATCAGCTCCTGGCAATTATTAAAAGTGGCCACTACCAACTGAATGCCCAACTCATCATTCAGGCCCTCCAAGAATTTCTCCTGCCTAGCTGCATCAGTGTTAACATCATTAGGAGCATAACATGCAAGATTATTAAATTCCTCCGCATACGCATTAACTGTGCGACCTCCCTGGCGTAAACTACGAAACTCCTTCTTTTCAGACTCATGGCACCAGCAGACACATGTGTAGCACGGAAAGCTGCCTGAAACTGCGCCTAGGTGATAGTAGCAATGGGATAAGTGACCAAGTAATTCTCCCACCAAGCTGCGGCAGGACCCTCCAACAAATGTGAGGCAAACCTCACCCTCTCTGTATCTCTGCATCCAATTGTCTTTAGGTTCCTATTGACTGCACGGAGCCAATCATCATCCACAATAGGTTTAGGGGTGCTGGAGAACCTCTGAGGATTCAACCTCAAGAACCTGGTAAGCATATCCACAGGTGGCAGGTTGTTGTTGTTGTTGTTGTTGTTGTTGTTGTTGTTGTTGTTGTTCTGGTTCTGAGCAAGCAACTGGATCAACTGGGCCTGTCCCTGAAGCAACTGTTGTATATATGGTGGTATGTCATTGCCATTGTCGTCTCCTCCTGAGCCAGTGCATCTAGTCTCACGCCTCGACGGCATCTGGTGGGCAAGAATAGATGAGTTATAGATATAATAGGGGTAAAGACTATATATATATATATATATATATTCTACCCATATGCATAATATGATCAAGGCAATATATATAAGGTAACAAAACACAACAACGAACACCAACAAACAAACAAGAAACAATAAGATAGTATTATATATAGTCAAATATTTTCGACAAGCAAACTTTAACAAACAAGCTACCAATCTAGCAAACAACCTAGTATCATCATACCACAAAAGTGGGCATAATCAGATATGCTAACACGATAATGTTGCAATATAAAACAAACATAAATGGTGGTCTCAGCACTAGTTCCTACTTAACTGGTCAAGATATTAGAGGGGGTTAAACTAATAAACAGTAAGAAGTATAGATAGTTTATAAAGTAATTTTCACTCCTATAGCTTTTCTAATCTCTAGGGTCACGACCTACAATCAACGCACTGCTCTGATGCCATCTGTAACGACCAAACCTCGAAGGATTTGAGTCTCTGTGCTTACTATGCTAGTCCCTGGATCGACTCGCTAACACACAAACAGTATAGATGAATGCCCGAATAACAAGTGTGTCATTTATTACAATGTATGATCTAGAATTTATAAAATAAAACAATCTGCATAGCACATAGCTAGCTTTATTCAATCAAATAGCAGAAAAGTAGAAGAAAATAACGATGAGTCCCATCATAGCCCACTGGCGATACTGAGTGCAGACTCGTGACCCTAACGGTACCTTACTCTTCGTCTGAATATCCTACAACATGAGACGTTGTAGCCGTATAGGTCAATACATTGAATGTATAGGCAAGTTACACATGAGTAATAATAAAGCAGACCTACATGTATATGCATAGTATAACAAAAGAAAGGCATGATGGTTATTTTGAAGAAAAGCTAATTTTGTCCTCATAACTACCTAATAGTCAAATTTTAATTTAATTTTTTACTACAATTAAATACTTATGGTTGAATTGGCAACTCCAATTCCAACCTATACCCATTATTAAGTTTCCCATCAAATTTATTAAGTGTCACATCTGTCAAGATCATCCAACAACTATAATGGCATAGTCGCTCAAATTTGTCCATAGCCGGGGACACGGCTAATCATGATTAGTTTTTAATACTCTGTAGAGTTTAGTATGCTTTACCCACTTGACCCAATCCAAAGATTGAGACAAAGTCTTTGAGAAGAGGTTCCCTTAACCACCTGACGGCCACATGCCACCTATATACGCTACATCTGTCGACACTGTCTGGGGAAGGATTCCAACAAATGATCAACTAAGCCAGAGCCCATATAGCCAGTGGCCGTACATGGAAGCTACTAGTCACTAAGCCCGCCTGATCTTTTTGAACCTGGGTGGCATTCCACTTAGGGTGCACTCTCATGGGCGCATGGCCTTAGAAAAGGTGCAAGACCCCATGATGCCTTCCCTCAACACCAAGCAATACCACTTCCGCCCAGAGGTGAATTATAATTTATGTTAATACACAAATTATTATATATAATCCTCACATAAGCTCAATGGATACAGGAACCAACCCCGTCTACATAGCATAGCAAAACTACAACTACCACAATCTTCAATGTTGAGGAGATAACTCGGTAGCATAGCATAATATAATAGTATTCCTATACATGCATATATTCATAATGTGATATAGACTACATGCATAGAAAAACAATAGGTAAAGGATGATCAACATGTAACTTGCCTTGGTTCTGGTTCAAAAAGTCACACTCCTGACAATAGTTTGCGTCGCACTCCGGACAATCTACACATTTCACACAAATCAACAAATCAATCCCCGAAACTCAAATAGAACCAAAATAAAACCAACAGCAAGAAATCATTTTAAAAATCCAACAACAGTAGCATAACAACATGTGCAAATCATCTACAATGCATTAGAATCACAATCCAAAAAAAACCATTCAAATTGGACGAACGGTTTGAAAGTTATAGCCTCCGAAAGGTTAATTTTAAATTTGAACGAATTCAAATTTGAACAGTGCAAACATGTAGAAATTTGGTTCTGTCATAATCTACTGGTCATTCTGAGTACACAGGAAAAAGAATCACCTAATTTGGGTATGTAGATTAAAAGATATAGCTAAAGCAAGTTTAGGTGAAAATCTGTAAAAAGAAAAAGAAAAAGAAAAACTCTGTTCTGAAGCTACTATTGCGGTTAATGTAGCGGTTGCCATGTGATTGGCTGAAATAATTCCGTGCGCGCGCGCTCACCGGAAACAGGGGAAACATGCCGGTCTCGGGCAGGGGTGGCGGCGCTCCTCTAGCGGTGGTCCGGCGAAGGTAAGGTGTTGGGCGGTCGCGGCGTGGAACGACGATGTCGATGGTGGGAGTCCTCTGCTGGCTTCGGTGAGGATGTGAACCACGGCTGCTCCAGTGGCACCAGGTCGCCCGGGTAGCTCGGTCGGCTGCAATTTCAGCCACAAAAGGATGCCAGGGGAGTGCAGCGTTGAGAGGGGGATCGAAGGGAGCAAGCGGCGCGGCTGTACGAGCTCTTACGGCGACAGAAACGATCGGCGAAGACGGTGGTGGCTTGAGCTCAACGGGCTTTGGATCACGCTAGATGTCTCAGGCATGCACGAGGCAGCTCGGGTGCGCGAACTCGACTCGGGTTTGCCCCGGGTGTGCATGTAGTGAGGCGCGGCGCTGTCCGGCTTGGGGAAGGGGGTGAACAAGGGCGCGGGGCTCGCGGTCAGTGGCTCAAGGCGGTGGGAGCAATGGACGGTGCCGTGTACCGCTTCGGTAGGCTTAATGGGCCACTAGCAAGGGGAAGTGCTGGGCCGCGGCTGTGCGGGAGTTGGTGGGTTGTGGCTGTGCGCCCGACTGCACAGTACACGCGCTCTTTTTTTTTAAAACTTTAGCTACAAAAATAAAATAGCTGGTAAAATAAATACCAGAAAATTCCTAAAAATAGTATAAACACACAGGAAAGTACATACGCTATTATAGTCTACAGGAAAAACTAGTCGCGCCTCTAATGCAATTAAATTAATTTTCATGCAATAGGCCACACAAACAGCAATAAAACACTAAAATAAAATAATTTAGAGTTTATAAAAATACCAAAACTTATCAGGTGAACTGAAAATAATATTCTGGATAATATGAACTTTTATTTAATAGGGGAGAAGTCATGTTATCTCCACTCCAATAAATTGCCTTGAGTTGCATAATGATTTGAATATTTCAAAAAAACAAATAATGCAAATAAAAATATGATATGCATATGAAAGATCTATTAACATCCTAATTAGAAAAATTGAAAGGTTACACTGCATGAGCGTGGCTGCAATCTGCGACCGGGCGGCCAAGGCAGCCCAAACGGCGGTTGTCGCTGCTCGGGTGGCGGCAGCTGTCAGGCCCGTGGGACTGGGGGTACCCCGGCCCGTCTGCCTGGGGCCCAAGATGCGGTGCATGCCCAAGGGCCTAGCGGCTAGCCACTACTGAACTTAACGAGCGAGACCCTCGCGAGGCCCTCGCCTCGCGAGGCACACGTCAGCAAGCGTCATCAGCAACCTCGCGAGGCGGTCTCCCGAGGCTGCCTCCCAAGGCCCCTCGCAGAGGTAAACAAGTCAGGAGCGGCTTCGCGAGTCGTGCGGTACTGCATCTTCACATGGGTGATGCACACGACGACAAGTGGCGCCAGAGGCCGTGCGAGCAGGCGCAGATATGAAGGATTTATTCTTTTGTGCTAAGGGAGCAAGGACAACGCGCCGGTTCCCAAAGCAATGCCCAAAGGTTACCCATTCGGTGCAAGAGGACCAAGACGACGGGCGCGCCAGGACGGAGGTCACCACCGAGCAAACCAGCGCATCACGGTAGGAGGCTTTTGCAGTTAAAGACCGCCTTTAGTGAGGATAAGCTGCAACCCTGTCCCCTTCGAACTGGCCATTGTGGCAACCCTTACCGCCAAGTGTTTTCGGGGAAGAGGACCAGAGGAAGTATAAGAAGAAGGCAGGGAGCCACCATAGAGAGGATCGACTCATTTGGCAACTAGAGTTGAGCGCTTGTATTACATCTCCCCAAGGAATCCCAACCAAGCAGGAGTAGGGTTTTACACCGCAAGGTGGCCCGAACCTGGGTAACTGTCGTGTCCCTTATTCTTCCTCCTTAGCTCGAGCACGCCGGAGAGTCGCCATGAGGTCGAGAGGCAGAGTAGGGTAGTAGGAACGAGCGCACCCTAGAGTTCGAACCTTCTTGGGTCCCCGGAGCCCCGATTCCGACATTTGGCGCGCCAGGTAGGGCTGCGCCGCTGTTCTTCTGCTTCGCTTCGACTCCCACTTCGCCAACTCCATGGCTGACGCTCGCCGTGTGCGTACCGAGCGCCGAGCAGCTCGTGTTGCCCAGACCACGCCTGCGGGCCGCGACGGTCGCCACCACTCTGCCGGTGCCACGGGTGCCGCCGCCACCGACCCTACCGCCCGTGAGCAGTAGGACTCCTCCATGCACCCCTCCGCGCAACAGGACGGCCACACCGCTACAGCCTCTTCCTCCCACGCCCGCCATGGACCGATGAACGCGCAGGCCGCGCTGCTCATGGCGCGTGAGCTGCTCTGCTACCACCCGGCAGACGCCGACTACGATGCCTGGCGTCCTCTCACTCATTCCGCCGGAGAGGCCCCGGCGTCCTCTCACTCATTCCGCCCTCCGTCGTCCCGCTTTGGGGACATGGCGCATGGCGCGCCTCCGCCCCCTCCCCTGCACAGCGACCTTGCCGAGCCCTGGCACGACGCGCGCCCGCGTGACCCGCCACGCAGAGCGCTCGCGCCGGCCGGGGATGAAGCCAGCTGCCAGATCGTCCACCGTGCATCGCACGATGCTCGCGTGCTCCTTGGGCAACAGTGCCAGCGCCAAGACCGGATTGTCGAAGTGGTCACGGCAGCAGGGCGCCAGAACCAGGCCGCCCTCGCACGTGGTGTCCCCACAAGCAGTGTGGGCTGCTGGGCCTTCGCTCGCGAGCTGCGCCGGGTGGTTTGGCCCGTCAAGTTCAAGCCGGAGCTTCCCCCGCACTACGACGGCATCCCCGACCCCACGGAGTTCTTCCAGCTCTATGCCCTGAGCATTGAGGCAACGAACGGCGATGACAAAGTCATGGAAACTAGTTCCCCATGGCCCTCAAGGATGGCGTGTGCTCCTGGCTCATGAACCTGCCCGAGGAGTCGATATCTTCACGGAGAGAGCTCTGCGAGCAGTTCATCGCCAACTTCTAGGGCACGCACGATCGCGCCCTCACTGTCAACAACCTGCATCGTGTGAAGCAGCACCCTGGCGAGACCCTCCGCAAGTACATCCAGTGCTTCAGCCTGGTGCATAACAAGATCCTGCGCGCCTCGGACGAAGCCATCATCTTGGCATTCTCCATCCGCTTCACGAATGTCAGGATGCACGACAAGCTCGCCATCAACAACGATTTGAGCTCGGCGCTGGAACTGTTCAACATCGCTGACAAGTGCGCCAAGGCTAAAGAGGGTTGCTTGTTCATCCACAACGACCCCGACGTGCTCCTGATGACAGCAAGGCCAAGGGCAAGGAGGTCAAGTGCAAGGGCCCTTCCGTGCTGGCGGCGGAGTCCAAGCAGAAGTGTGGTAGCGACCGTGACACGCCCGAGAAGGACAACCGCCCATTCTGTGTCTACCACAATGTGCGCAATCAAAACATCGAGGAATGCCAGGAGGTTAAGTCACTCGGTGACGAGCGCCTGGGCCGCCGTCCGAACCGCAACGACCGCGGCGCCGGCCATGGAGGCGGCCGCGGTGGCGGCCGATGGGACACCCGCAATGGCAACCCCCGCCAGGGCTGGCGCGACCAGCCTCATGAGGGCACCTGGTGCGACCAGCCTCGCGAGGTGCACCCTCGGGCCAACACTGCCCTTCCGCCGCTGCCGCCGCCGCCCAGAAGGAACGACACCAACCAGCATGATGAGGGGCTGGGGGCTATTAGGAGCTTCAGCCAATAGCATGCATCCTTGGAGGAACACATGCCCATGCGTCCAACCGCCTCTTCAAGCAGTTTTCTCGTGAGCTGAACACTGCCCTCCCGAGGCCAGAGGCCGCGCGGCCCCTCAAGTGGTTGCAGTATGCCATCACCTCTGACTCCAAGGACTACCTCAAATCTACGGCCGCTGCGGGTGCGCTTCCCATGATGTGCACCCCCACCATCAGCAATGTCTCGGTGACCAAAACTCTCATCGATGGAGGCACTGGCCTCAACGTACTGTCCATCGAGACCTTCGAGATGCTCCAAGTGCCCTACGACCAGCTGATGTCGACCAGGCCGTTCTCTGGGGTAACTGATGGCTCTACCATCCCCCTGGGGCAAGTGCGCCTCCCCGTCACCTTTGGCACGCGTGACAACTACCACACAGAGTTCATCGACTTCGACGTGGCACACATTGGCCTCCCATACAACGCCATCCTGGGGTACCCGAAACTTGCCAAGTTCATGGCAGCAACCTACCATGGCTACAACGTCCTCAAGATGCCTGGCTACAGCGCTATCATCACCATCGCCTACAACAAGAAGACGCAGTCTGCTCCCTCGAGCGTGCCTACAAAGCTGCAGCAGTCAAGCACTCTGACGGCGAGGATGGTGCTAGTCCGCCCGAAGCCACGCCTACAAGAAAGAAGCAGCTACTACCCTCCTAAGGCCCCGCCAAGGCGAAGAAGGCAGCGGCTGATGCCAGCACCGCGAGCCCCGCTCTCGTCGACGGAGCCTGCCTCCCTCCTACATAGGAAGGCGCGCCCGACACCTCCCTTTGGGCGGGATCGGGGGCTTTCGCCTGGAAAGCGTCTGACCTGACCAGTGTGCCAAGGGTGGTGCCTGGGCACCACTTGGAGGCGTGCCTCGATGCGCGCCCCTGTAAGCGAGGGGCACGGCGCCAGGCGCCAGAGGCACAAGAGTTCATCACCCAGGAGATTCACAAGTTGCGAGAATCTCGGACCATCCGTGGCGAGTGTCGCCCTATGCGTCCCGTTGCTACTTCTTGAGATTGTGTTGGTTTTTCCCTTGAAGAGGAAAGAGTGATGCAGCAAAGTAGAGATAAGTATTTCCCTTAGTTTGAGAACCAAGGTGTCGTGGTGGAGCACAATCACCTATGGGGCAGGGATGCCCCTTTGTGGTTCGGCAAGGGGACGGTCACATTGCACAAAGAGCAAAAACAACAGGGCAGCGCGGCGATTGACAGCTCTCTTTTACCCAGGATTGGGCCGCTTTGCAGCGTAAAAGCCTACTCCTACTGTGGTGGATTGATCTGGAGGAACACGAAGACACGGAGCGCTCAAACCCGGCAAGTGTGCCTCGGCGAGAGCAGCTACGCGCGTACAAGTGTTAAGGATCAAAGACTCCAACCCTTTGCTAGGTTGCCTCGGGCCTCCTTTTATAGCTTAAGGGGCGACCAAAGTGATAAAATAGTCATTTCAGCACAATTAGATAGCTAACAGTGTCATCATACCTAACTCTGGCAGTTAGGACAAAGTGCATTAAATGCACTACTAGGTGTCATGCTGAGGTTGAAGTCCAGCAAGCCTGCAGAGCCGCTTATCTCTCTGTCTCATATTAGCGTGACACGCCATCTGGACGGGTGTCAATAAAGCTAATCTCTTCTCCAGTAGGTTGCCACGTGCTCGACGAAATCCACCTAGCCACTTGAGAGCTCGACACCGCACCGATTAGCGACTGGCGTGCGATGAGGTGGAGCGGTGGTGTCTTGGCGGGGATTGGCCGGCACGGAGCCTGCCGGGCTCTTGTCTTGGAGTCTTGCTTTGTCCTTGTCGGCCCTGTAAACCTTGTTGGGGTGGCATGGCCTTGCCAACAGTCATGAACTCGACCCTGTCGGGCTTGCCTACCCAGCAAGGGAGATCCTCCTGAAGGCTTCTCTGGTTACCTTGGTCTTCTTAATGCGCTACTTCATCATAGGCAAGCACTCGAGGAGATCCGAATATGAGTTCCGTGGGGATAACTGCTTCTGCCCCATAGACTAGGGAGAAGGGAGTCTGCCCGGTAGCTTGATTTGGTGTCGTACGGAGGGACCAAAGAACCACCGGCAGCTCGTCGATCCATCGCGTGCCGCACTTCTGCAGTCTATCAAAGGTTCTTATCTTGAGACCTCGCAGCACTTCAGTGTTCGCCCTCTCAGCTTTCCCGTTGCTTCTGGGATGGGCGACAGAGGCCAATGAGATCTTGCTTTCGAGGGCATGAACGTATTGCATGAAGGTGCGGCTCATGAATTGGGTGCCATTGTCGGTGATGATTCGGGCAAGTACCCCGAAGCGGCACACTAATCCTTTCAAGAACTTGACAGCTGATTGCGCGGTCACCTTTCTCACGGGCTCCACCTTTGGCCACTTTGTGAACTTGTCGATAGCGACGAACAAGAACTCAAAGCCCCCTGTAGGATGGGGGAAGGGGCCGAAGATATCGAGCCCCCAGACCAAGAAGGGCCATGACAAAGGGATCGTCTGGAGAGCTTGGGCAGGCTGATGGATGTTCTTGGAGTGGAACTGGCAGGCTTCACATTTGGTGACTAGCTCAATTGCATCTTGGAGGGCTGTGGGCCAATAGAAACCTTGCCAGAAGGCTTTTCCGACCAGAGCCCTTGATCCAATGTGGGAGCCGCACATACCGTTGTGTATCTCTACCAACAGTTCCTTTCCTTCTTCCCGGCAGATGCACTTCAATTTCACACCGTTGGGCCTTCTTCTGTATAGTGTGTCGTCAATGAATTGATCCATACTGGCCCCCCGGGCTACTCTTTCAGCTTCTTCTTGCTCTTCGGGAAGTTCTCCTATTTGGAGGAAATGGACTATGTGCCGTGCCCACGCTGGGGCCAGGGGCTCAGCAACGAGGACCAGCGGCACCTCCTCATTCGTGGGAGCGCACTCCTCGACCTCGGGGGCCGGTGGTCTGGCGGTGTGGTGCAGCTCACTAATCGAAGGGGAGTTGTTCCCGCCAAGCTCTCTGCCGGGGGCTTTGGGAGGCTCTGCCGGGAGAGGCTTGCCGGAGTCCAGTTTCCTCCTCTTTCTGGTCATTATTGCCGGGGATACGGAGGGCTGAGTCAGATGGAGAACAAAAGTCCCTGGTTCCACAGGGAGTTTTTGCGCAGCGCACTTTGATAGATGATCAGCAATGCTGTTTTCCGCACGAGGCACATGCTTTGTTTGCAATCTGTCAAAGCGCTCCTCCAACTTTCTCACTTCCTCGACGTATGCCTCCATCAATGGGCTTTGGTAATCCTTGTTGACTTGTCTCACCACAAGTTGTGAATCTCCGCGGATGATCAGCTTCTTGATCCCCAGTTCTGTTGCAATCCTGAGCCCGGCAAGGACCCCTTCATACTCTGCAGTATTGTTGGTAGCCTTCTCCCGAGGAAAATGCATCTGGACGACATACTTAAGGTGCTCCCCAGTGGGAGCAACGAGAAGCACACCAGCCCCTGCACCTTGTAGGGAGAAGGCACCATCCAAATACATAATCCATTCTTGGGGCGCTTCCTTGCCGGGGATGACTGTCTCCAGTACTTCTTCGTCAGGAGTTGGCCTCCACTCTACAATGAACTCTGCTAGTGCTCTGCTCTGAATGGGTGACGTGCTTTCAAACTTCAAACCAAAGCTGGACAACTCCAAAGCCCATTCCACAATCCTGCCAGTGGCCTCGGGGTTTCAGAGTATGCGTTGCAAGGGGAAGCGGGTGACAACCGTGATCTCGTGGGCTTGGAAGTAGTGGCGCAGTTTCCTTGAGGCCATGATGAGGCCAAAAATCAACTTTTGCACGCCAGAGTACCTCGATCTAGCCCCCTGCAGTAGGGAGCTGATGAAGTACATTGGGCGCTGCACCACTTTCTTCTTTGCCGCCACCTTGGAACTGTCTCTGCTGCCTTGCTCTTCTTTGTCTTGATCTGCATCTGACCTTGCCAGGACGGGTTTGCTTTCCTCTCCAGAGGGGACAGTGGTTGTGGCTCCCGCTTCATCCACTTCCGGCTGCGCCACCAGTGCCGCACTAACCACTTGATTGGTTGCCGCTAAGTATAGCAGCAATGGCTCCTGTGGTTTGGGAGCGACCAAAGTGGGCATAGAGGAAAGATATGTCTTCAAATCTTGTAGCGCAGTGTCTGCCTCTGGGGTCCACTCCACGGGTCCTGCCTTCTTCAAGATTTTGAAGAACGGTAGGGCATGCTCGGCAGACTTGGAAATGAACCTGCTCAGCGCAGCAACACATCCAGTCAAACGCCTCATGTCCTTAACTGTCTTGGGTGCTTGAATTTGCTCGATAGCCTTGATCTTGTCTGGGTTGGCCTCTATCCCCCGATGGGACACAAAGAAGCCATGTAGCTTTCCGGAGGGAACACCAAACACACACTTCTCCGGGTTCAGCTTCAAGTTGATCCTGCATAGATTTGCAAAGGTTTCTTCCAAATCCTGAATGAGAATCATTCTGTCCTTGGTTTTGACCACTATATCATCCATGTAGACTTCAATGTTTCTGTGCAGCTGGGACTCAAAGCCAATCTGTACTACTCTGGCAAAAGTGGATCCGGCGCTCTTCAGCCCAAAAGGCATCCGTACAAAGCAGTATGTGCCACATGGGGTTATGAACGCGGTCTTCTCTTCGTCTTCCTTGGACATGAAGATCTGGTGGTACCCGGAGTAGGCATCCAGAAAGGAAAGCAGGTCACACCCGGAGGTGGAATCCACAATCTGGTCGATGCGCGGGAAGGGGAACAGGTCCTTTGGGCATGCCTTATTTAGATCTGTGAAGTCTATGCAAAGCCTCCATTTCCCATTCGCCTTGCGCACCACCTCTGGATTCGCTAACCATGTTGGATGCAACACTCCTCTGACCAAACCAGCTGCTTCAAGTTTCTTGATCTCCTCGGCAATAAACTGCTGCTGCTCCAAAGCTTGCTTCTGGACCTTCTGCTTGACTGGCCAGGCATGTGGGCATACATCAAGGTGGTGCTCGATTACCTCCTTGGTAACACTGGGGATGTCAGATGGTTGCCAAGCAAACACATTGACACTCGCCCGTAGGAAGGCAACGAGCACACTTTCCTATTTGTCATCGAGGGTGGCACTGATGGTAAACGTACCATCAGTGCCAGCCAGCCCTACCGGGACCTTCTTCAGAGCAGGTGCAGCAACCTTGGATCTCTTGCTATTGGAACTCTTTGGCAAGTCATCAACAGGCGCAGCGCACTCCGAAGAGGTGCGCTTCCCGAATTCCTTGCTGGCATCCTTGCTAGCTTTCTTCTTTTTCTTGCTTTCCTTGGCGGGAGAATGGCTTCCGCAGCCTCTGTAGCGACTGCTTCCCGGTACATCTTGTCCACGCGTATGACAACATCTTTCTTGTCCGACGGAATGGAAATGACGCCCATTGGTCCTGGCATCTTCAAAGTGTTATAGGCATAGTGGGATGCCGCCATGAATTTGGCCAGGGCTGGGCGACCAAGGATTCCATTGTACGACAGGGGGAGGTCGACCACGTCAAACACAATCTTCTCAGTCTGGTAGTTTAACTCCCCTCCGAACGTCACCGGCAATGTGATCTTTCCCTTGGGACGACTTCTGCCGGGGTTGATCCCTTGGAACGTACCAGTAACCTTGAGTTCTTCATTTGCTATCTGGAGCTTGCTGCTGACCTTTGGAGAAATCAGATTCAACCCGGCCTCGCCGTCAACCAACATCTTTGTGACTTTGAGGTTGTAGATTGTTGGTGAGACCAACAATGGCAAGCACCCTACCGCGATGGTGCGGTCAGGGTGATCCTCTTCGTCAAAGATGATGGGCGTGCGGGACCACTTGAGCGGTTTCCGAGAATCTGCAGCCGGATCCACGGCATTGACTTCACGCGCCCATTGTTTAAGTTGGCGGTGAGAGGAGTGCAAAGATGCACCCTCGTCAATGCATAGGGCGTCGGTGGCTTTCTGGAACTCTTGCTCGCTGGTTTCCTCTTCATCTCCTTAATTGCTGTCGTCATCGCAATCCTTCTTCTCACGGCCCCTGGCGGGTTTCCCTTGAGACTGAGGAGCCTTGCTGGGGCAACTTGCTCTGCCGCCTCGGCCTTTCCCGCCAGCACCATCCTGGTCTTTCTCCTTATCACGCTTCCCATACTCAGCCCTCTGCTGCTTGACGAGTTGCTCAACCTGATGACACTCCTGATGGTCGTAGCCCTTGGTCCTATGGATCTTGCAGTATGGCCCATCACCTTTCCCAGCTTTCTCGGCAGTCGCGGCCGCCCGGCAGTCAGTGCACGCGGCAACTTCCTTGCCGGGGGCTTTGGTCTTAGCCTTCTTGCCAGTACTAGGTGCGCTCGATCCTTCAATGGTCATCATAATTTTATCCTTGCGCTTCTTGTTCTTCTTCTTCTGGTTGGTGGCGTCGTCATCATCTGAGTCATTGTCGACACCATCCTCTTCATCGGGAAGTCGCCTTCCCTCCTCTACGCGAGCACACTTATCCACCAGAGTGTATAGCTCATTCATAGTCTTGGGCAACCGCACGTTCATTTTGGAACGTATCCTGCGGTTGCGCACGTTGGACTAGAATGCGGCTATCACAGCTGCCGGGTGGATGTCTGGGATGTTCCTGTGCACTCGACTGAACCTTTGCATGTACTTCCGCAGACTTTCCCCTTCCTTCTGTGGGAGGAGCTGCAAATCGCTGGGCCGCCCTGGTTCTTGATGGCCGCCCGTGAAGGCGCCAACAAACTAATGGCACAAGTCAGCCCAGGTTGAGATGGAGTTCTCCGGCAGGTGCATCAGCCAAGACCTCACATTTGGCTTGAGTGCCAAAGGGAAGTAGTTGGCGAATACCTTCTCATATCTTCCCCCGGTAGCCTGAACAGCGATGGTGTTGATGCTCAGAAACTCTGCCGGGTTCAATCTCCCATCGTACTTCTCTGGTATCTCTGGCTTGAACGTGCGGGAAGATGGCTGACGGACTTGCCGCAGCTCACGAGTGAAGGCGGGGCACCCAACCTCGAAAGGTAGGTACCCGCTCTCACCGGGCGCGGGTTCATCGACGTCAGGGCCATTGCGCCTATCAGACTAGTGGCGGGTTTCACGGCATCGCTCGATGGTGACGCACGCGTCTTCCCTCCGCCTGTCTTCCAGGGTTCGCCGCTGGTCTCGACATGCTCGAGGATCGGATGAAGCCATCGATACGTCGTTGGGTTCTTGCTGCGGCCCCTGCGCCGGCTGCCGTGGAGGGGATTGCATCGTGGGGGTGGCCCCTTTGGTATGGCCAGCGGCTCGGGCCATTGTTGCCGCCTGCGGAGGCCGTGATGGGCCCGCTCGCTGTAATCCTCCCGCCTCGGCGAAACCAATCAGACTCTGAATGGCGGGTCTCCACTCATCCATCTGATCGGCTGCCGGCGGAAATCTCAACAGGAGTTGGGCCCGCGCCATGGCCTCCGAAGCAGTGCTCGGCATGGATGACGACGTAGATCGTAACGTTGCCTGGCTCCTGACGGTGCCAGTAGTGGCAACGCCGTTCTCTCTTCATTGTGAGCCAGCCGCCAGGGTGGCGTGGCGGCGAGGTGGATGTGCTTGGGGATCGGCGGCTCCGTTCGGCGCATCGGCTTGGTCGGCTCGCCCCGGGGGTGTGCATGCCATGCGGCCGCGCCCGCAGTGGGAGCGGCCGGAGAGTTGCGGTTCACCCCAGAGCGAGCGCCACCGCTGTGGCTGTGTCCTTCGGCGGGGCGGAGAGGTGCAGATAGGATGATCTCCCCACCCGCACCTTGTGGAGCGTGGCCACTGGGATGCTGCTGGCGCTGTCCTTCTCCAGTGCCTCCTCCCCTCGTTTCGGCCACGGGAGGGGTGGTGACGACGCCGCTGCGCCGGCCATGTCCCCTGCAGCGTCCACGTCCCCGTGCGTCCCCGTAGCCCCCGTGGCGTCGACGGCCACGTGCGATGGGGCCTTCGAGGTGGACGGGTGAGCTGCAGCACCGGGCTTCTTCTTGGGCGCCATGGATGATCAAGCCGTCGACGAAGAAAACGATGATGAAGATGATGCGCTGCGTACGCTCTCAGGTTCGCGCGAGCGCCTCTCCCCACCTGGCGCGCCAAAGATGTCGTGGGAAACCACGACCACCTATGGGGCCATCGGCCCCTTTGTGGTTCGGTGGGGGGAAGGGCACATTGCACAAAGAGCGGAGAGCGTAGCACAGCACGACAGAGATCATATGGGCAGTTTTTACCCAGGTTCGGGCCACTGCGAGGCGTAAAACCCTACTCCTGCTTTGGTGGATTGATGAGAGGACCATGGTGGAGATGCAACGCTCTAGCCCGGTAGGGTGGCCTTGGGGCGAGAGCAGCTACGCGCGTATGAGTGTACAAGGGTCCGAATCCTTTCTATGGTTGCCATGGCCCTCCTTTTATAGATCAAGGGGTCACCACAATGGCAAATCAGTCATTGTGTACTGATTAGATAGCGAACAGTGCTATCATTCCTAACTCTGTAGGTAGAGCAGAGCGCATTAAATGCACCGCTTAGTGTCACATCGTGGCATGCCCGACAAGCCTTTCCGGGCCGTTCGGCCACCTTCTCGTCTGTCTGCTTGACACGTGTGTGGACGGGTGTCATTTGGAGGTGATTTCCTTCAGAAGTGGCTGCCATGTGTCAAATAACAGCCACTCAGCCACTTGGGGGCTTGACACCGCACCGATTGATGACTTTGTGTCACTGTGAGGTGGAGCGGTGGAGCCTTGGCGGGGTAGGCCGCCCTTGGAGTCCCCAGCAAGCTTGCCGGGGCAGTCTTGAGGTTTGTCTTCGGGGTAACTTCGACCTTGTCTGGCTCGCCTGCCCGGCAAGGGAGGTTTTTCCTTAGTGGAGTCTTGCTCATTTAGCTTGACTTGGTCTCGTCTTGGATGTTGTAACCTTGCCTCCAAGCCTGTGTACAGTCTGGGCAACACACCTGGGGTTTGTTGCACCAACAACGAGATAAATCTGACATAGTTTTGTCATTGCCGGCTCGGATACATTAGTCTGAAACGCATGAAGAAGCTCCATGATGATGGGCTCCTAACTTCGTCCGACTTTGGGTCGTTCGAGACATGCGAATCATGCTTGCTCAGCAAGATGACTAAGTCTCCTTTTGCTAAGAGTTGCAAGAGGGTGTCCGAGCTGTTGGAGCTTATACACAAAGATGTGTGTGGTCCAATGAGCACAACTGCTAGAGGTGGCTATCAGTACTTTGTGACTTTTACCAACGACTTGAGTAGATATGGATATATCTATTTGATGAGGCACAAGTCAGAAACTTTTGGAAAGTTCAAAGAGTTTCAAAACGAGGTTGAGAATCAGCTCGGCAAGACTATAAAGCTTCTACGATCTGATCGTGGAGGTGAGTATATGAGCCAGGAGTTTGATGATCATCTGAAAAGATGAGGTATAGTACCTCAGCTCACACCTCTGGGTAGGCCACAGAGAAACGGCGTGTCGGAACGAAGGAATCGTACCTTGTTAGACATGGTTCGATCCATGATGAGCAAATCGGATTTACCCTTGTCATTCTGGGGATACGATCTAGAAACTGCAGCTTTCACACTTAACAGGGTACCGTCAAAATCCGTAGACAAGACACCGCATGAGATGTGGACCGGGAAGAGTCCTAGTCTGTCTTTTCTAAAGATTTGGGGTTGTGAAGCTTTCGTCAAGCGACTTATGTCAGACAAGCTTACACCCAAGTTAGATAAATGCATATTCGTGGGATATCCAAGGGAAACCTTGCGATATAGCTTCTACAACCGGGAAGAAAACAAAGTGTTTGTTGCTCGGAACGGGGTTTTCCTGGAGAAAGAGTTTGTCGGTCGGGAGGCCAGTGGGAGGATGGTCCGACTCGAAAAAACTCGAGGACCACTCGGGGATGGCTCGGCTGGTGATGAGATCATACCGGAGTCAGTCAGGGAACCCGTGGTGGAAGCGGCACCTGAACCACGGAGGTCGGAAAGATTACGCGGAGTGCGTGATGTATTGTTGCTAGAAAGCAACGAGCCGGCCACGTATGCGGAAGCGATGGTGAGCCTAGATTCCGAGGCATGGCTGGAGGCTATGAGATCCGAGTTCAAGTCCATGGATGAGAATCAAGTCTGGGACTTGGTTGATCCGCCGCCTGGCGTAACAGCCATTGGCTGCAAATGGGTCTTTCAGAACAAAACCGATGTGGATGGAAATGTTCAGATCCACAAAGCTCGGCTTGTCGCTAAAGGTTATGGACAAGTTCAAGGAATTGACTACGACGAGACTTACTCGCCGGTAGTGATGCTGAAATCGGTGAGGATCATACTAGCTATAGCTACATATTTCGATTACGAGATATGGCAGATGGATGTCAAAACGACTTTCCTTCACGGAAATTTAACAGAGGACATGTATATGATACACCCCGAGGGTTTTGTCGATCCAACTAGCGCTGGTAAGGTATGCAAGCTCAAGAGATCCATTTATGGGTTGAAGCAAGCATCTCGGAGTTGGAACATTCATTTTGATGAGGTCGTCACTAGTCTCGGTTTCATCAAAAGCGAAGAGGACACTTGTTTATACAAGCAGTTAAGTGGGAGCTCGATAGTGTTTTTGATCTTGTATGTGACATACTACTGATCGGAAATGATGTTTCGATGCTGAACTCGGTCAAGGAGTCAATGAATGGCAAGTTTTCAATGAAGGACCTCGGTGAAGCAGTTTATATTTTAGGCATCAAGATCTATAGAGATAGATCAAGGAGGCTGCTCAGCTTAAGCCAGAGCACGTACATAGATAAAGTGTTGAAGCGGTTCAACATGAGTGAGGCGAAGAAAGGGTTCTTGCCACTTTCACTTGGTATAAGGCTAAGCGAGACTCAGAGTCCTTAGACATCTGATGAGCGAAGCAGGATGAGTAGGATTCCGTATGCCTCGGCAATCGGATCCATCATGTATGCCATGATATGTACAAGGCCTGATGTTGCTTTTGCAATAAGCCTAACTAGCAGATACCAGGCCAACCTAGGTGAGAGTCACTGGGCAGCGGTGAAGAATATTCTGAAGTACCTGAAAAGGACTAAGGAAATGTTTCTAGTTTATGGAGGTGAGGAAGAGCTCGTCGTAAAGGGTTACGTCGATGCTAGTTTCCAAACCGACAGAGATGATTGTCGATCACAGTCCGGATTCGTGTACGACATGAATGGAGGAGCAGTGAGCTAGATGAGTTCCAAGCAAGATACGGTGGTCGATTCTACCACAGAAGCCGAATACATTGCGGCTTGTGAAGCTGCAAAGGAAGATGTTTGGATCCGAAACTTTCTGGATGATCTTGGTATTTTCCCAGTCTCGGTAAAACCGTTGGACCTTTATTGTGATAATTCTGGTGCCATCGCACGAGCCAAGGAGCCAAGGAATCACCACAAGACCAGACACATAGATCGGAAATATCACCTGATACGAAAGATCGTAAAGAGTGGTGATGTAGAGTTATGCAAAATTCATACGGATGCAAATGTTGCGGATCCGTTGACTAAGCCGCTTCCACAACCCAAGCATGAGGTCCATGTTAGGGCTATGGGCATACGATGTCTATTTGATTGACTCTAGTGCAAGTGGGAGACTGTTGGAGATATGCCCTAGAAGCAATCATGTATGATGATATTTCGTATGTGTTTATGAATAAAGATAGTCCTTGGACATTATCAATGATGTGTATCAGCAAGAAAGTGACTTGTTTGTGGGACTATGCATTGTATGATGACTGTCCTAAAAGGTCCCTAGTCGAAAGGGCTGTGTGGACGCACAGCCGACTAGACTAGCATATGACACGGTTTGATGGCTTGGTCTCACTAGACATGAAGCATTGGATGCTAACCGGATAATATGGACTCAAAAGGGTCTGGTCGGATTCGACATAGTTGGATCCGAGTTGAGATAAGGTCCGAGTCGGACAGACCCAACTATGAGACGTAGCGATATGTCATCTGTGAGCCTCTAGTACAACATATGTTCTATGTCCTAAGACCTGAGCAGGCGCATGTACTCGGGATGGTGACAGACCTGCTTTGGGCCGACCAAACACTACTCCGTGACCGGGTAGTTACAAAGGTAGGTTTCGGGCTTGTCCAGACCCATGCTGCAAGACATGGTCGAGCAAGATGGGATTTGCCCCTCCGATCAGGAGAGATATACTCTAGGCCCCTCGTGTGATCCGACCAAGATAAGCATGGCCATGCGACAGGGATTATGAGATAATCCGGTTAGTGGTCGCCATCACTGGAACGAGAAAAAGGTCGGGCTAGCACAAGGATGACAGACTCGCCTTGAGCCCGACAACATATATCGTGTGGCAAAGGGAACAGAAGTGTGATATGTTGTACAGGTTCGCCTAACCAGCTTCATCAAACACTTGGAGTCGGCATGCTTTGCTAGAGGCCGCTGCCGACTAGCCGATTCGGAGGTGATCTGACTCGCGACCAAGTGAACGAGAACCTAAGGGGTCGCACACTTAAGGGAAGGAACCTATGAGGCCTGGTCCGACTCCACGAGTCAGAGTGATCCTACTCGGACTCGGATCCAGGCCGAACAGATTTTGGGCTTTAGGATCTGTGCGAGGCCCAAGTGTTGAGCCTGCGACAGACCCCTATATAAAGTGGGGGTGCGGCCCACTCATGCGGTCGATCGCTTCGGCACTGTCGCTAGGGTTTCCATGTGTTGCGAATAGCCACCTCCACTTGCCGCCGGCTGTGTGATCGGACCTAGCAGTCCGCCGCACGGTGTTCCTCCTGCACGCGCGGATACCGTTAGAGACGGTGCACTTGCGCCGCTCCGTTGGACTTGTACGAGGGATCCACTTTGGCTGTTCGAGGGAGATCGGATGAGGAGGAGATGACTCTGGACGCGCTGCCCCAACTCTACTTCCGCTGCACTGCACTACGCGTCTAGTGGTAAAGATCTGTGATCCATCTCCCATAGCATGTTCTTGGTTGTTCTGCGCGTAGGAAAATTTTTAATTTGCATTCGACGCACCCTACCATAGACACTCAACATCTAGTGCACAAGGTGAACCTGTGGGGCGTGGTCGAGGTCGACGCGGCGCCCGTGGTCAGGGCGGATGGGGCGGCACGCCCGCCGTCCCTCCTCCAGTTGCCCCAACACCAACAGAAGGCCATACGAAGGACACGGTGCTTGAGTTCATCGTCAAGCTGCACGATCCATCCCGCAGCCGTTTGCGGCTTCCTCGCCCCTTCGCTAGGGTGATGGAGGTCGATCAGCCGCCCAAGCTACAGCTGCGCATAAGCGGCTGTTGCAATGGCGTCATGTGGGTGAACGTAGAGTTTCCCCGCACCACGCGTCATGCTCCTCAGGCGTGGCTGGAAAACTTTTGCACGTACCCATTATCTGGCAGAAGGGCACATTCTTCGCTTCAAGTTGGTGGAGGCTGATCTGCTCTCCATCAAGGTC
Organism: Thinopyrum elongatum; assembly: GCA_011799875.1. Taxonomy (NCBI): domain Eukaryota; kingdom Viridiplantae; phylum Streptophyta; class Magnoliopsida; order Poales; family Poaceae; genus Thinopyrum; species Thinopyrum elongatum. The sequence goes on from CM022302.1 coordinate 263,773,112, forward strand.
TCCGGGCGTTCAGGTGCTTAGGGTGCTGTGCAGAAAGCTCGAGCGACGAGGAAAGCTCCTCCTCGAGCGACAGCGACAAAGAGGACACTGATGGTGAAGATGGTGACAGCAAGCCCCCGGTCGTCAAGCATGAAGACGACGACTCGAACTCTGGCTGAGCATCGGACGCACCGTCACCGTCAGCTAGGCGCCTGCGGCACCATCATCTGTAGCTAGACCCCCACAGAGTGATTTGCCGGGGGTGCTTGGCTTAGACGTCACTGCCACCTCCAGCTGGACCCCGGCAGGCTTCCTCGTGGACTCCGGCTTTGTCTTCCCTGTTGGTGTTCCCGCCTTGCCGCGTTCCTCTGGTCCCGGCGAGGGTGACCAGGGCATCGCCTAGCCACTCTCTTTGTCCTTGGCCTCTTCTTCTTTGCTGGGGAGGCGCCCTCCCGATCTTGTCACCCTGCATCCCGCTGGCCCTGACGGGGTCAGGCTGGGCTTCTGCCCAGGTGCTCCTTTTGCCCTCTTTCCTTCTCAATGTAACTCCTAGGAGGAGAGGGATAAGAAAGGCATACGGGGCACTTATCTTTTTTCATATCAAAAAATGTAGGCACTTGCCAAATTTTAATCAATATTATGTAGTCCTTTATCCATGTTAGTACCCGTATGATATGTACTCGTCTGTTCATGTATATTTCGAAAAAGATCCTGCCGGATATTTGTGCATGTATTTAAACATACTGAAGGACGAGCCTTCAATACTCCTTAGTAAACAAAATTTTCCGGCAAGACATCTTGCCGGCCTTCAGCGCAGCTGCTACTAAACCTCGTTTAGTGAACTTGAAAAGACGGGTTAGGAGTGCGAACGAAGGCCGGCTCCTCGCCAATCTCTCCAAATGTAGCTACAACCAAACTTGTCGAGTGGACTCGAGTCAAGGATAGGAGCGCAAATGGCAGAGGTGGCTAGGTTTCCTTACGTGCGAGTTCTCCATACGTAAGCATAACATGGAAAGATAGGACGCAATGGAGTGTACTTATCTCTCTTTGTTGTCCTTCGTATCGTCTCGGGTAAAGAGAGGTTGCTGGGGATTGAGTGCCTGGTCTCGCCTTTTCCCTCCTCGTCGGAAAGCCTATCCCCGATGAAATCCTTCGGTTGTCATCAAAGGAGAGGGAGAAAAGAGGATAGCACATGGCCCTTTACTGCATGTCAATCACCTCATTTAAGAACTATTGCAATCATGATAAGATCATACTTAAGCAAATATGAAAACATGTATGCAAGTTTCGTGAAAAGCGCTTTGTTTTACTCAACTATGCACATGGTCTGCGCCTGGCTTTGTACAAAGGGTTACAAATCCAGGGGACTATGCTTGTACAAAATAGGTTGTCAGGGCAGGGCCCGGCAACCGCGCCTTACGGGTAGAACTTACGAAGATGCTTAATATTTTGTGAGTTTTACATAGGGATGCCATCTTCGGTCTCCAGACGGACTGCGCCAGGTCTGGTGACACGTACTACCCGGTAAGGCCTTCCCACTTTGGTGTCAACTTGTTTGCACCCTTGGTGGATAGAACACGCCCAAGGACAAGGTCACCTTCCTCAAGGCTTCGGGCGTGAACCCTGTGGCTATGATAGCAGCGCAGGGCTTGCTGGTATCGTGCAGCACGTACAGCTGCTCGGAGACGATCTTCCTCGAGGAGCGCGACATCGTCATGCCACAGCTGCTCTTGCGCTACTTCATTGTAGGCAAGTACTCGAGGTGACCCGTATGTGAGTTCCGTGGGGAGCACTGCTTCTGCACCATATACTAGGGAGAAGGGAGTCTGGCCAGTAGCTCGGTTTGGTGCCGTCCTGATTGACCAAAGAACCACCGGCAACTCATCAACCCAGCGCTTGCCGCATTTTTGCAACTTATCGAAAGTTCTTGTCTTAAGCCCTCGCCGCACTTCAATGTTCATCCTCTCAACTTGTCCGTTGCTCCTAGGGTGGGCAATAGAGGTGAAAGAGACCTTGCTTCCAAGGCTTTGGATGTACTGCAAGAAGGCACGGCTTGTCAATTGTGTGCCATTGTCGATGATCACCGTGTTGGTTACTCCAAAACGGCACACCAATCCTTTAAAGAACTTGATAGCTGATTGCGCAGTCACCTTTCTCACTGGCTCCACTTCGGGCCACTTTGTAAACTTGTCGATTGCCACCAACAAGAATTCAAAGCCCCCGGTAGCACGAGGAAAGGGGCCCAGGATGTCGAACCCCCAGACCGCGAAAGGCCAGGATAAAGGTATTGTTTGTAGGGCTTGGGCAGGTTGATGAATGTTCTTGGAATGGAACTGACAGGCTTCACACTTGGTGACAAGCTCAGTTGCATCTCAGAGGGCAGTGGGCCAGTAGAATCCTTGCCAGAAAGCTTTCCCGACAAGTGCTCTCGATCCCAGATGCGAGCCACACATCCCTCCATGTATCTCAGCCAACAACATTAGTCCATCTTCTTAACGGATACACTTCAACTTCACACCATTCGGCCTCTTTCTGTACAGAGTGTCATCCACAAACTGATACATACTTGATTGGTGAGCCACCTTTTCAAATTCCTCTGGATCATCGCGAAGTTCTCCAGTTTGTAAGAATTGGACTATATGTTGCGCCCATGCCGGAGCCTGAGGCTCGACGACAAGGACTAAAGGCATTTCCTCTGTCGTGGGAGCGCTAGTCTCAACAGCAAGAACTCGAGGCTCCGCTGGAGAATGCAGTTCACCAACTAACATAGGGCTTCCCCTAACAACCTTCTCACCAGCGGCTCCAGGGAGCTCTGTCGGGAAATGTTTGCCGGTGTTGAGTTTTCTTCTTTTCCTGGCCAACACTGACGGGGAAACTGATGGTTGAGTTAGATGGATAACAAAAGTTCCTGGTTCCACATGGAGCTTCTGGGCAGCGCACTTTGACAGGTGGACCGTGATGCTGTTTTCCGCATGGGCCACGTGCTCTATTTGCAGCCTGTCAAAGTGCTCCTCCAACTTTCTCACTTCTTCTACATAAGCTTCCATCAGTGGGCTCTGATAATCCTTATTCACTTGCTTCACAACGAGCTAAGAATCACCACGGATGACTAGCTTCTTTATCCCCAGCTCTATCGCAATCCTGAGGGCGTCAAGCAGTCCCTCGTACTCTGCTGTGTTGTTGGTAGCATCTTCCCTAGGGAAGTGCATTTGGATAACATACTTGAGGTGCTCTCCGGTGGGTGCGACAAGCACCACTCTAGCTCCGGCGCCTTGCAGCGAAAAGGCTCCATCAAAGTACATTACCCACTCCTTGGGGGTCTCCTTGCCGGGGAGAGTTGTTTCCTGCATTTCTTCATCGGGTGTTGGCGTCCATTCTGCAATAAATTCTGCCAGTGCCCTGCTTTGGATAGTTGCCGTGCTCTCGAACTTCAATGCAAAACTTGACAATTCTAGTGCCCACTCCACTATCCTACCGGTAGCCTCGGGGTTCCTCAGATTACGCTGCAGCGGAAGGCGAGTCACAACTGTGATCTCGTGAGCTTGGAAGTAATGGCGTAGCTTCCTCGAGGCCATGAGAACGCTGAAGATCAACTTTTGCACCCTAGAGTACCTTGACCTAGCCCCCTACAAGAGGGAGCTGACAAAGTAAAATGGTCGCTGCACCATCTTTTTCCTTGCTAACACCCTTTGGCTATCAGCATCTGCTTGTGGCCCCTCTTCATTACCTATATCAGGGCTTGCCGGGGACATGTTTGGTTCATCACTGGGTGGCTCTGCTGCATTGGTCCCTTCGCTACCTACTTCTGTCTGTGCCACCAACGTTGCACTAACCACTTGATTCGTTGCCGCTAAGTATAGCAGCAGCGACTCTTGTGGTCTAGGCACGACCAAGGTTAGCACAGAGGAAAGGTAGATTTTCAAGTCTCGCAGTGCAGCCTCTGCCTCCGGAGTCCATTTCATTGGACCAGCCTTCTTCAAGATTTTGAAGAACGGCAAGGCATGCTCGGCGGACATTGAAATGAATCTACTCAGAGCGCAACACAGCCAGCCAAACGCCTCACATCCTTGACGGTTTTTGGGGCTTGGATCTGCTCTATTGCTTTGATCTTATCGAGGTTGGCTTCTATCCCTCGCTGAGACACAAAGAATCCAAGGAGCTTGCCGGACGGAACGCCAAACACACATTTCTCTAGGTTGAGCTTCAAGTTGATCTTTCGCAGGTTCACAAAGGTTTCTTCCAAATCTTCAACGAGCGTGGACTTATCCTTGGTTTGACCACTATATCATCCATGTAGGCCTCTATGTTTCTGTGCAGCCGAGGCTCAAAACCGATCTGTATAGCCCTTGCGAATGTAGAACCAGCACTTTTTAGCTCGAAAGGCATACGTACAAAGCAATACGTTCCACATGGGGTAATAAACGCGGTTTTCTCTTCGTCTTCCTTAGCCATGAAGATTTGGTGGTAGCCAGAGTATGCATCAAGTAAGGAGAGCAAATCGCATCCCGAAGTGGAGTCAACGATCTGATTGATGCGTGGCAAGGGGAAGGCATCCTTTGGACATGCCTTGTTCAAGATAGTGAAGTTAATACAAAGTCTCCACTTCCCATTTGCCTTGCGTACCACCACTGGATTTGCTAACCAAGTTGGGTGCAACACTGCTCTGACCAAGCCTGCTGCTTCAAGTTTCTTAATCTCCTCGGCAATGAACTGTTGCCGCTCCAAGGCTTGTTTTCTGACCTTTTGCTTGATCGGACGGGCATGATGACAGACAACAAGGTGGTGCTTGATTACCTCCCTGGGAACACCGGGGATGTCCGATGGTTGCCATGCAAACACATCAACATTCGCCCGCAGGAAGGCAATGAACACGCTTTCCTATTTGTCATCAAGGGTGGCACTAATGGTGAAGGTACCATCAGTGCCATCCTGCCTCGCCGGAACCTTCTTTGTTGCAGGAGGAGCAGCCTTGGATATTTTGCTAGCCGAACTTTCCGGCAAGTCGTTGTCGGGCGCAGCGCACTCCAAAGAGGTGCGCTTCCCGGGGTCCTTGTCGGTGTCCTTGCCATTTTTTTATCCTTCTTTTCTTCCCTGGGGGGAGCCGGGGCCTTGGCAGCCTCTGCTGCTACTGCATCTCTGTACATCTTATCGACACATATAAGTGGATCCCTCTTATCTGAGGGAATGGAAATGACTCCCATAGGGCCCGGCATCTTCAAGGTGTTATACGCGTAATGGGACGCTGCCAAGAACTTCGCCAAGGCCGGGCGACCAAGAATTCCGTTGAACGACAGGGGAAGTTCAACAACATCGAACACAACTTTCTCAGTCCTAAAGTTTATTTCCCCACCAAACGTCACCGGCAAAATAATCTTTCCCTTTGGCTGGCTCCTTCCTTGGTTGACCCCCTGGAAAGTGCCAGTCTTCTTCAGGTCTTGGTCAGGAATCTCAAGTTTCGTAAGCACATCAGGGGAAATCAAATTCAACCCTGTTCCTCCATCTACCAGCATCTTTGTGACCTTGAGGTTGCGGATTGTCGGTGAGACCAACAATGGCAAACACCCAACCGCAATAGTGCGGTCTGGATGATCCTTAATGTCAAAAACGATGGGCGTGCAGGACCACTTGAGTGGTTCTCGAGCGCCTGCTACTGGCTCTGCCGCATTAACTTCAAGCGCCCACTGCTTGAGTTGGCGGTGAGAGGAGTGCAAGGATGCACCACCGTCAATGCACATTGCCTTGGTAGCCTTCTGAAACTTCTGTTCACTGGATTCATCATCCTCCTCTTCACTGTCATCTTCACATCCCTTTTTATCACGACCCCTGGCAGGCTTCTCCTTCTGCTGATCGAATTTGCCGCGACGACCACCGTGGCCACCACGGCCTTTCCCGCCAGCGCCATCTTAACCTCCCTCTCTTTATCACGCCTTACATACTCAGCATTCTGCTTTTCAACCAGCTATTCGACTTGTTTGCAATCTTGGAGATCGTGGCCCTTGGTCCTGTGGATCTTGCAGTATGGCCCATCAGATCTGCCAATTTTCTCAGCTACCGCGACCGGCCGGCAGTCAGCGCATGTAGCAGCTTCCTTGCCGGGTGTCTTGGTTTTTGCTTTCTTGCCGGCACTGAGACCACCAGAGCTCTCAACGGCCATCACTGCTTTCCCTTTACGCTTCTTGTTGTGCTTTTTGTTCTTCTTCCTGGGGGTGGTGGTGTCGTCGTCGTCCTCTGAATCGACTTCAACACCAACCTCCTCTCCTGGAAGTCTTCTCCCTTCTTCGGCACGAGCACACTTATCTACCAGTGTGTAAAATTCATTGACGGTCTTTGGCAGACAAACATTCATCTTGGCACGCATCCTTCGATTGCGTACATTCGTATGGAATGCGGCAATCACAGCTGCTGGATGTATCTTGGGGATGTTGCGGTGCACTCGACTGAATCTCTGTAGGTACTTGCGCAAGCTTTCCCCTTCTTTTTGCTGAAGGGCTTGCAGGTCACTGGGCTGCCCAGGTTCTTGATGGCCACCCGTAAAGGCACCAACGAACTCGTTGCATGGGTCTGCCCATGAAGAAATGGAATCTTCCGGCAAGTTCCTCAGCCAAGACCTCACATTTGGCTTGAGGGCCAATGGGAAGTAACTGGCGAGCACTTTCTCATCTCTTCCCCCGGCAGCTTGAACGACAATCGTATAGATGCCCAAAAACTCTGCTAGGTTCAATTTTCCGTCATACTTCTCTGGGAGGTCGGGTTTGAAGGTGCGAGAGGACGGCCAACAGAGTTGCCCCAGCTCACGAGTGAAGGCAGGGCACCCTACCTCGTAAGGCAGGTACCCGCCAACACTGGGCACGGGTTCGTCAACATCGGGTCTGTTACGCCTGTCAGACTAACGGCGTGCCTCGCAGCGCCGCTCAATAGTGATGCGGGTGTCTTCCTTCTTCCTGTCTCTCAATACTTGGCATTGATCCCGCTGGAGTTGCGGATCGGACGATGCCATTGATGCTTCATCAAGATCGTCGACGTCCTGGGTTTGCTGAGCCCACCGTGGTTGCCCTTGGGTGGGTTGCCGCGGAGGGGACTGCATCATTGGTGGAGTCCTCTCAACTTGGCTACCAGCGGGGACTGCCAGCGTCACCTGCGGGCATCGCAAAGGCTCCGCACACTGCAACTTGTCGGCTTCAACAAACCCGATGAGGTTTGGATGGTAGCTCTCCATTCATCCATCTTGTCTGCTGCCGGGGGAAAGTTCAGCAGTAGTTGAGCTCTCGCCATTGCTTCGGCCACCGTCCCTGGCATGGCGTGGTAGGCAGAGCACGACGCCGCTCGACTCATGGTCGAACCAGAAGGAGCGTCGTTGTGCTCCTGTCGTCTTGGACCAATCACAAGGGCGGTCTGGCGCGGTCGAGGTTGTTCATGGTGGCTAGGCTCTTGATCAGCTAGGCCCTTCCCATGCGGACGCGGTCATGGTTGACCAACGGCTCCTCTAGGGGTCTTGTCGCGCCGCCCTGCGTGGGATGGAGCACGTGTCTTGACATCACCCCTCTGGTCAGCGCGGCCAGAGGGTCTTGGCTTGCACCAGAGCGAGTGTCAACACTACGTTGATTGCGCTCACTGGTGCGGCGAGGAGGCAGAAGCGGGGCGTCACCTTGACCCGCACCAGTGTGAGCACGCTCCCCAGAAGGTTGAGGAAGCAGGGCCGCTCCTACGGCTCTGGCTCCAGCTCCGGTGATGGCAAAGGTGTTGGTCGCACCGTCCATCGTGCCCACTCCGCCCGCCGTGGCTGCGGCATCCATCGCTCCCGCAGCTGCAGGCGAGGTAGCCTTCGAAGTGGAAGGATGCGTCATCGCACCGCTTTTCTTCTTAGGAGCCATTGATGATGTAGAAGATGATGAAGGTCGACGCGCTGGCTACTGTCTCAGATTCGCACAAGCGACGGCCCCCTACCTGGTGCACCAAAGATGTCATGGTGGAGCACGATCACCTATGGGGCAGGGATGCCCCTCTGTGGTTCGGCAAGGGGACGGTCACATTGCACACAGAGCAGAAATAGCAGGGCAGCGCGGCGATCGACAGCTCTCTTTTACCCAGGTTCGGGCTGCTTTGAAGTGTAAAACTCTACTCCTGCTGTGGTGGATTGATCTGGAGGAACACGAAGACACGGAGCCCTCAAACCCGGCAAGTGTGCCTCGGGGACAGCAGCTACACGCGTACAAGTGTTAAGGATCAAAGACTCCAACCCTTTTCTAGGTTGCCTGGGGCCTCCTTTTATAGCTTAAGGGGCGACCACAGTGGCAAAATAGTCATTTTAGCATGATTAGATAGCTAACAGTGTCATCATACCTAACTCTGGCAGTTAGGACAATGTACATTAAATGCACTGCTAGGTGTCATGCTGAGGTTGAAGTCCGGCAAGCCTGCCGCGCTGCTTATCCCTCTGTCTCGTATTAGCGTGACACGCCATCTGGACAGGTGTCAATAAAGCTAATCTCTTCTCCAGCAGGTTGCCACATGCTCGACGAAATCCACCTAGCCACTTGAGAGCTCGACACCGCACCGATTAGCGACTAGAATGCGATGAGGTGGAGCGGTGGTATCTTGGCGGGGATTGGCCGGCACAGAGCCTATCGGGCTCTTGTCTTGGAGTCTTGCTTTGGCCTTCTCGGCCCTGGAGACCCTGCCGGGTAGGCATGGCCGTGCCAACAGGCGTGATCTCGACCCTGGCGGGCTCGCCTGCCCGGCAAGGGGGATCCTCCTAAAGGCTTCTCTGGTTACCTTGGTCTTCTTAATGCACTCCTTGATCTCATGAAGAGCGGTTTCTCTGGCTCATCTTATGTCAAGCCTTGATACCAGATGTATGCCTTGCCGTACGCCGGTGCATAACTCAGGGCGGCGAACGCACATGTTCATTGCACCGACACAAGGTATCAATCCAGTAGCAGGAACACACAAGTCTCCAATGATAGCACCTACACAAACAAACAAATACTTGCACCCAATGCGATAAAGGGGTTGTCAATCCCTTCATGGTTACTTGCAAGGATGAGATCTGATAGAGATAGGTACAAACGATAAATAAAAGTGCAAAAGTAAATAAATTGTAGCAAGCTATTTTTGGGTTTTTGGTTTTATAGTTTTGAAAATAATATTATAAAAATAGACCCGGGGCCATAGTTTTCACTAGAGGCTTCTCTCTTGAAAGAACGCATACGGTGGGTGAACAAATTACTGTTGAGCAATTAATAGAAAAGCGCATAGTTATGACGATATCTAAGGCAATGATCATGAATATAGGCATCACGTCCGTGACAAGTAGACCGACTCCTGCCTGCATCTACTACTATTACTCCGCACATCGATCACTATCCAGCATGCATCTAGTGTATTAAGTTAACAAGAATGAAGTAACGCCTTAAGCAAGATGACATGATGTAGAGGGATAGATCCAATCAATATTGTAAAGACCCCATCTTTTATCCTTAATGGCAACAATACAGATACGTGCCTCGCTACCCCTTCTGTCACTGGGTGAGGACACTGCAAGATTGAACCCAAAATAAAGCACCTCTCCCATGGCAAGATAGATCAATATAGTTGGCCAAACCAAATCAATAGATCGGAGAGAAATACAAAGCTATCTTAATCATGCATAAAAGAGTTCAGAGAAGACTAAAAATAATATTCATAGATAATCTGATCATAAATCCACAATTCATCGGATCTCAATGAATGCACCGCAAAAGAAGATTACATCGAATAGAACTCCAAGAACATCGAGGAGAACATTGTATTGAAGATCAAAGAGAGAGAAGAAGCCATTTAGCTACTAGCTATGGACCTATAGGTATGTGGTAAACTACTCACACATCATCGAAAGGGCGGAAAGCACTACTGGAATCAGGATCTTTACCGTCAGCCAGCTGACGGCAAAGAATGTCTTTGCCATCAGCTTACAGAAAACTGACGGCAAAGAAAGAGCTGACGGCAAAGATCATGTATGCCGTCAGCCATCTCTTTGCCGTCTGCTAGCAGGCGGCATAGAAGCTTTGCCGTCTGCTAGCATATGGCAAAGAGGGAGGGTGGCCCACTAACAAGAACCGCCTAACGGCTACTTTCTTTGCTGTCTGCTAGCGGACGGCAAAGCTTCTTTGCCGTCTGCTAGCAGACGGCAAAGAGAATAGCCAACCTAACGGCCGTTTCCCCCCGGCCCCACCCCCCTAGCTACGTTCTTTGTTGTCTGCTAGCAGACGTGTCGGTGTACTAAATATTGGGCCTTTAGTACCCCATACTTGTGCACGGGCAGTTGTAGCCATACCTGCGGCAAGGCTTGTCCGGGGAACAGCTGAAGATCAATCCAAGGTTATCAAAGAGACATTCAAGCGAAGGATCAGAAGATAAGGAGAACTGGAGACCAGGGGCTCGGCTCCCGGCAAGATCTTGCGGGGTAGCCTGCCGAGCCCGACAAGGTTCCGCCACTCTGCCACCGCTCCAGTGTAGCGATCAGCCTGGCATTCTGGTCCCATCTCCGGATGCGTGGCAAGGCAGTAGTGGAGGCGAGCTTAAGCGGTGCTGATGGGATGGCCCCTTTTTCCATTCCCAAGAAAGTAAGGACACCTAAACGGACACCTCATGGTGCATTAAATGCATTTGTCCTGAACCGTCAGTGATTAGGTATGATAACCATGTAGCTACTTTACACCTCGCATATGAGCAGTTTGCCACTGTGGTGACCCTTTGATCATATAAAAGGAGGCCCAAGGCAACTGCTACAGGGGGGAGAACTCTAGAGAGTGCACTCTCGACCCATTCTGCATGCATAGCTGCTACACGAACACACTGTTCATTGCAAGCGCTCCAAGAACTGGGACGAAAACACTGATAATAAACTAAAGCAGGAGTAGGGTTTTACGCTGATCAGCGGCCCGAACCTGGGTAAAAATCCCCTCGCATTGATCATCGGTTCTGCTCTTTGTGCATACCTCTCTCCCTGCCGAACCATAAAGGGGTCCTTCGGATCCCATAGGTGTCGTACGCCGACATCTTTGGCGCGCCAGGTAGGGGGATCGAGGTTGCGCGAACCTGATCTGGTGATCAGCGCGTCAGTTTCTTCACCATCTTTGTCACCATGCCACCCAAGAAGAAGGGTGCGGCAGCGGTTGTTCCGTCTATGTCTGTCTTGCCCGTGCCTACTCAGACGGGTGATGGAGTGGATGCAGGAGGTGGAGGTTTAGAGCCTCCACGGCGTTCTGGTGATCCGAGCCAGGCGAGCGGTGTCGTTCGCAGCGGCAACGGCAACCCGCACGCCGCTAGACCCAGAGATGGAGCCGTGCTGCCTACGGGCGGCACAGCGAACTCCAGAGAACGGAGGACGCCTTCTAGGACTCCCGCGCCGGTGCAAGCAATGCGGCCTTCCCAGATCGCACGCGATGAGCAGCGCCATGGCATTGGTGGTTCTGAACGTCCCCATGGAAAGACTTCTGCGTACCGATCCCAAGGTGCGCAGGCCCAGCATGCACGCCAAACTGCCGGTGGAAGTGGTGCGTGGTCGCATGATCGTGACGATGCTCCTTCTAACACTGTTAGGAGTCAGAGCACCTCACGTACCTCGCACCTGTCCCCGCCGCCTACGCCAACAGAAGCTTTGGCACATGCGCAGCTGCTCCTCGATTTTCCTCCTGCTCCGGAGAAGATGGAGGAGTGGCGATCTACTATCCAGAGCCTTATCGGCTTCATCAACAAGGACGGGCCGCGGCAGCGGTCTATCGATCCGGCGCGGGCCGATGGTGAGAAGACTGGAGGCAGTGCGACCACGGTGCACTCCCCTCCACGACAGCAGTGGCGGTCGTCAACCCGGCGGACCGACGGCCGTGATGACGATTCCATGGCGTCGTCCAATCCGCGGATGCGCCGCGATCAGCGTCAAGTTCTTTAGGAACGAAGCAAAGAGGACGCTCGAACTACCATCGAGCGGCGACAGGAGGCACGTCATCAGTCCGATAAACGCGCAGGGCCTACTATCGACAAGCCTGCACCGGGGGACGCAGGCGACTTGCCCTATGAAGTAGGTTGTCCAGCGTTTACCCGTGAGCTACGGCGAGTCCAGTGGCCCAACTCCCGAACATTGAAACCAGAGGTCCCGGAGAAATATGACGGCAAGACTCACCCCTCGGAGTTCCTGAGCATCTACACCATTGCGGTGCAAGCTACCGGGGGCCGAGACGACAAGATACTTGCCAACTACTTCCCGTTGGTGCTCAAACCCAACGTCAGGTCGTGGTTGATGCATCTGCCGGAGAATTCCATTTCTTTTTGGTCAGATCTGTGCCATCAGTTTGTTGGCGCCTTTGTTGGAGGCCACCAAGCTCCTGGCCAAGAAAGTGATTTGCATCTCCTACATCAAAAGGAGGGCGAGCCCATGCGCAAGTTTATCCAGAGGTTTAGCCGGGTGCAGTACAATATCCCAGATGTTCATCCTGCCGCTGTTGTTAGCATGTTTCATCAGAACGTGCGTAACCGCAAGATGCGCGAAGAGCTGGCAATGAACAAGGTCAGGAGTATTGCCAAGCTTTACGCTTTGGCCGACAAGTGCGCTCGAGCTGAAGAAGGGAGAAAACTCCCCGGTGAGGGTGTTGGCGCAGGGGGCGAATCTGAGGATGAAGATGTTGTAACCCCGTCGAAGAAAGGCCGGCGGCGGAACAAGAAGCGCAAAGGCAAGGCCGTGCTTGTTGTCGAGGAATCCAGCAACCCCGGCACCGCCAAGAAGGCCAAGGTTGACGACCCCGACAAGGAAGTTGCCGGGTGCGCTTCCTGTCAGGCCTTAACGGCTGCCGACAAGCCGGAAGGCTCCGGCAAACAGTATTGCAAGATCCATCGCACCAAGGGCCATGATCTCCAAAACTGCCGGCAAGTTGAGTAGCTTGTCGAGAAGCAGAGAGCTGAGTATGAAAGACGAGACAAGGAGAAGGCCCAGGAAGGTGCTGAGGGGTCCGGCAAGAAGCGTGGTGGCCGAGGAGGCCGCCGTGGCAAGGCTAAGCAACAGAAGGAGAGACCCGCCCGAGGCCACGACAAGGACGAGGGAGGCGATGATGATGAGGAAGACGACGAATCCAGTGAGCACGAGTTTCAGAAAGCCACAGAGGCCATGTGTATTGACGGGGGCGCCTCGTTGCATTCTTCTCACCGCCGACTTAAACAGTGGGTGCGTGAGGTCAATGCAACGGAGCTGTCGTTTGATGCACAGAAACCTTTAAAGTAGTCCAACACGCCTATCATTTTTTACGCCGAGGATCACCCTGATCGCATAACTGCGGTCGGGTGCTTGCCCTTGTTGGTCTCACCAACAATCCGCAACCTCAAGGTAACAAAAATGCTGGTTGATGGTGGGGCCGGGCTGAACTTAATCTCTCCGGACGAGCTCAAGAAGCTGCAAATTCCTGATGAAGATCTCGAGAAAACGGGCACATTTCAAGGGATCAATCCAGGAAGGACCCAGCCAAAAGGCAAGATTACGCTACCGGTAACGTTTGGTAGCGAGCTCAATTACAGGACAGAGAAGGTAGTGTTCGATGTCACCAAGATCCCCATGTCATACAATGGGATCCTTGGCCGCCCAGCGCTGGCCAAGTTCATGGCGGCAGCACACTATGCGTATAATGTGTTGAAGATGCCCGGACCGATTAGTGTCATCACTATCCACTCCGACAAGAAGGATGCACTAATCTGCACCGACCAACTCTACCGGGAGGCAGCCGCAGCACCTGCCATCAAGGCATCTGCTCCTGCTGCTGGAACTCCCGGGGGAAGGAGAAGAAGACCGGCAAGATCTCTGGCGCAAACCCCGGCAAGCACACCTCTTCGAAGTGCTGTGCTTCCATTGAGGACGCACCAGAGAGTTCCACCGGCAAGAATAAGAAGTGCAAGGCTGCTCCACCAGAGACCAAGAAGGTGCCCGTCAAGGAGGACGGAGCGGGAGGAACTTTCACCATAAGTTCCACCCTAGATGACAAATAGGAAAGCGCGCTCGTTGCCTTCCTGCGGGCGAATGTCGATGTGTTTGCATGGCAACCATCTGACATCCTCGGTGTTCCCAGGGAGGTAATTGAGCACCACCTTGCTGTCTGTCCTCACGCGTGGCCCGTCAAGCAGAGGGTGAGAAAGCAAGCCTTGGAGCGGCAAGAATTTATTGCCGAAGAAATCAGGAAGTTAGAAGCGGCAGGTTTGGTCAGAGGAGTGCTTCACCCAACGTGGTTGGCCAATCCGGTTGTAGTGCGCAAGGCGAATGGGAAATGGAGGCTGTGTATTGATTATACAGACATCAATAAAGCCTATCCAAAAGATCCTTTCCCCTTGCCGTGCATCGACCAGATTGTGGACTCCACTGCTGGTTGTGACCTACTGTCGTTCCTTGATGCCTACACGGGATATCATCAGATCTTCATGGCAAAAGAAGATGAAGAAAAGACCGCATTTATCACCCCATGTGGTACGTATTGTTTTATACGAATGCCTTTCGGGTTGAAAAGTGCTGGTTCTACATTTGCGAGAGCGGTCCAAATTGGTTTTGAGCCTCAACTACATAGAAATATGGAAGCGTACATGGATGACATAGTGGTCAAAACCAAGGATAAAGCGACGCTCATACAAGATCTAGAAGAAACATTTACAAATCTGCGCAAGATCAGTTTAAAGCTCAATCCTGAGAAGTGTGTGTTTGGCGTCCCTTCCGGCAAGCTTCTCGGGTTCTTTGTATCTCAGCGAGGGATCGAAGCGAACCCCAACAAGATCAAAGCTATCGAGCAGATTGAAGCGCCAAGACGCGTCAAGGATGTACGTCGTCTTGCCGGCTGCGTTGCTGCCTTAAGCAGGTTCATCTCCAAATCTGCTGAGCGCACCCTGCCCTTTTTAAAAATTTTGAAGAAGGCAGGTCCAATGAGATGGACTCCGGAAGCGGGGGCAGCGCTGCAAGATTTGAAGAGGTACCTCTCCTCTCCGCCGATGCTAGTCGCACCTAAACCACAAGAGCCGTTGCTGTTGTATCTAGCGGCAACAAATCAAGTGGTTAGTGCTGCGTTAGTGGCACAGAGAGAAGTCGACGAGGTGGCAACGACAGCGGCAGGACCGTCAAGTGACACGCTTGGATCTTCCCCGGCAAGGTCTGGTGCCGGCAAGATAGGATCTGCGCAACCAGAGGAATCAGTGCAAAAGAGGAAGATGGTGCAGCGTCCAGTTTATTTTGTCAGCTCCCTTTTAAAGGGAGCTAGGTCAAGATACTCTAGTGTGCAGAAATTGCTCTTCGGCCTTCTCATGGCCTCGAGGAAGCTACACCATTATTTCCAAGTGCATGAGATTACCGTCATCACTCGCTTCCCGTTGCAGCGGATTTTGCGAAATCCAGAGGCAACCGGCAGGATTGTGGAGTGGGCGTTGGAACTGTCGAGCTTTGGTCTCAAGTTTGAAAGTACTTCAGCAATTCAGAGCAGAGCCTTGGCGGGGTTCATTGCGGAATGGACCCCAACGCCAGACGAGGAGATTCAAGAAACAACTCTTCCCGGCAGGGAAACAGATCAAGAATGGATTATGTACTTTGACGGCGCTTTCTCGCTGCAAGGCGCCGATGCTGGTGTGCTGCTTGTCGCACCCACCGGAGAGCACCTCAAGTATGTAATTCAGATGCATTTTCCCCGGGAGAGCTTGACAAACAACACTGCGGAGTACGAAGGCCTGCTTGCCGGTCTCAGGATCGCGGCAAACCTTGGTATCAAGAAACTCATCATCAGAGGTGATTCGCAGCTTGTTGTTAGGCAAGTCAACAAAGATTATCAGAGTCCATTGATGCAGGCCTATGTGGATGAAGTGAGAAAAATGGAAGAGCGCTTTGACGGTCTGCATACAAAGCACATTCCTCGTGCCGAAAACAGCATTGCTGATGACCTCTCAAAGCGCGCTGCCCTCAAGTTACCTGTGGAACCAGGAACTTTTGTGCTCCATTTAACTCATCCATCTGTAGCGCCATCAATGAGGCAAGAAAAGAGAAGGAAGTTGAATTCTGGTCAGTACTTTCCGGCAGAGCTCCCGGGAGCCGCCGGCAAGGAAGTCGCCGGGATCAGCGGCAAGCCTGCCGGGGAACGACAGGCTCCAGCAGGGGCTCAGGCCCTTACCGTCGAGACAATAGTTCCCCCGGCAGAATAGATGCCTTTAGTCCTAGTTGTCGACCCCCAGGCTCCAGCTTGGGCACAACCCATTGTCCATTTTCTTCAGACAGGAGAACTCCCTGAGGAGCAAGAAGAAGCGGAAAAAGTAGCCCGTCAGTCTAGCATGTACGAGTTCGTCGATGGCGTTCTGTACAGGAAGAGACTAAACGGTGTGAAATTGAAGTGTATTCCTTGGGAGGATGGACTGGAGCTGTTGGCAGAGATACATGGAGGCATATGTGGCTCCCACATAGGATCAAGAGCGCTTGTCAGAAAGGCATTCCGACAAGGTTTCTTTTGGCCCGTTTCACTCAAAGAAATCACATCAGCCAGCTCAAGCTCTTCAGACAATCCCTCTCTCCTGGCCATTTTCGGTCTGGGGGCTCGACATACTAGGCCCTTTTCCCCGTGCTACTGGGGGCTTTGAGTACTTGTACGTTGCAATCGACAAGTTCACAAAGTGGCCGGAGGTGGAAGCAGTGAGGAAGGTGACATCATAATCAGCCGTCAAGTTCTTTAAAGGAATAGTTTGCCGTTTCAGTGTGCCTAACAGGATCATCACCGATAACGGCACACAGTTCACAAGTTGCACCTTCATGCAATATGTCCAAGACCTTGGTGGCAAAATTTGTTTTGCCTCTATTGCCCACCCGAGAAGCAACGGCCAAGCGGAGAGGGCTAATTCTGAAGTGCTGCGCGGTCTCAGGACCAGGACTTTTGACAAGCTAAAAAAGTGCGGAAGGCGCTGGATTGATGAGTTGCCGGCGGTTCTTTGGTCAATCAGAATGACACCAAATCGAGCCACTGGCCAGACACCCTTCGCTCTGGTTTACGGAGCGGAAGCAGTTCTCCCCACGGAACTCATATACGGGTCACCTCGAGTGCTCGCTTATGATGAGCTTGAGCAAGAGCAACTGCGACAAGATGACGCTGTGCTCCTTGAGGAGGATCATCTTCAGGCTGCTGTGCGAGCTGCACGCTACCAGCAAGCTTTGCACCGCTACCATAGCCGCAAAGTTCATGCCCGTAGCCTTGAGGAAGGCGACCTTGTTCTTCGGCGAATTCAGTCTGCCAAGAATTCAAACAAGTTGATGCCGAAGTGGGAAGGCCCTTATCGGGTAGTACGAGTCACCAGGCCTGACACTGTCCGCCTGGAGACCGAGGATGGCATTCCAGTGAGCAACTCCTGGAATATCGAACATCTTCGCAAGTTTTACCCATAAGGCGCGGTTGCCGGGGGCTCCCGGCAACCTCCTTTTGTACGAGTCTTGCCGGCAAGGCATATAATCCTTTGTACAAAGCCAGGCGTAGACCCTGTGCGCAGTTGAATAAGCTTAAGTGTTGTACATTTCTTGTTGATCTCCATGTTTATATATATATGCATGCTTGTCTGAGATATTGTATGACACTTGCTCCTGGTAAGACTAACGAACCACCAAGGTTCCATATCTTTATTTTCTCTTCTTTCTTTTTCTCAAAGGATAGAAGGTTCCCTCGAGTGCAAGTTTGCCGGGGGGGAGGAAGGAAGGAAGGTATGGATACCAATGGGCGATGTTCAGAATTGATGGCTTGCCGGAAGGAGTACAACGACAGAAAGCTAAGTTGCAAAACTTTGAGCAAGTTTTTCAATTTTTACTATCAGGCTATTTTCTTTAGACGATTTCGGCCCTTGTATGGAAAACCTGCACGCGAAGGAACCCTTGTCATAATTGGTTGCACCCTTATTTTGTTTTGAGTCCGCTCAATAGTCTAAGTGGCTGCACCAAGAACACCAAGGTGTCTTGCCGGCTGCTGCACCTGCAGCAGGCTGCTGAAGTCCCGCACCCAGCGCTCGCGGCAGGTTGCGTGCCAGCAAGTTTCCAGTAAGCGTAGGGCGTACAATCATACGGAAAGAAATCGAACAAGGGAAATAGCATGCATGTACTCAGTCATAGCAAGTTATATTACATCGATAGTTGCCGCAGTTCTAACTTAAGACTAAATTGTTCTTGGCATGGAATGGTGGCGGCAAGGAAAAGTGAGACGGCTAGTCCCTGCGCTGGCCTTCAACACTCTTGATTGAATCTACCTTCTCAAGGATGGGCACGACAAGCTCCTCAAGTGCCTTGAGATCTGCATCCTTCGGCAAGCTATCGAGCACGTTGGTGAGGTCAACGCCAGGGTTCTTATGTACCACCTTGATGAGTACCTTGTGGAGGACGGCCCGGCAAAGCTTGCAGGATTCATTGGCCAGTTGGATCGCTCGGTTGGACTGGAGCAGCTTCAGGGCATCAATGATGCTTTTGAATAACATGGTCAGCCTAGCGCTCTGGGATATCCTTTCTTCAGAGGAATACCTGAAGTTTTACAGGCCATCCCGTCCCATGGTTGACAGTTGTGCTATAAGCTTCTCCGCGGTGTCGACAAGGCGATCAATCCAGATTTTCACACCCTTCTCATAGTCAATTTGGGCGGCGGCAGCACTTTTAAGCAAGTTCCTCTCATCCTGGAGATCTTTGCTTAGGGCCTTCTCACGGGCCCTGCCGTCCTTAAGAGACTCTTCCAGCGTGGTCAGCTTCAGCCTCAGATCGGCAATGGCATCGTTGGCTGAAGAGAGCTGCTTGGTCTTGTCGGATATAGCAATTTGCATCTCCGCCAGGCTGTGGAGAGTTTTCTCCCTGTCACCTTTGAGCGTCAAGAGCTTCTTGCTGTGTTCCTCAAGATCCGCCTCCAGCTCCTTCACTTTGTTGCTCAGCTCATTCTTGGCGGCCTCTGTGGCCTCGGCGGCATCGATGGCTTCTTTGAGCTTGCTGGCGTGACCTACAGTTGAAGCTTCGAGCGCCTCCTTGTGCTTCTGCTCCAGCTCCTGGGTCCACTGCATGACAAGCTTTTCAATTTCTTCATCCTTGCCGCGGAGTTTGGCGGCAAGTGCCTGCTCGCGCGCGGCAAGGTCTTCTTCGTGAGCGTCAAGCCCAATGCGGCGCTGCGTCAAGAGAGCATCCTCAGCGGCAACCCTTTGCGCAGCTTCCTCTTGCACCTTCTCTATGTCAGATTGCCTCAGGAGGAGCTCCATCCAGCTTTGGCTCACTTCTTCCTGGCTGGCAGTCAACTCCTGAAGGGCCTCGGCGTACCAGGTCTGCATTTTCTCAACGCGCTTCTGGAAATCCGCCTCGGCTGCTTCGACAACTGCAGCTTTGGAGTCTGCCTTCTCCTTTCGAGCACGGTGGAGCGCTTGGAGCTTGCGGAAATTATCACCCATGGCCTAGAGGAGCTGGTCTTCTTCAGATTTGCCGCTGCTGGCGCTTGGTTCATCGATGATCTTGAGCCCGGCAGCAGTGATGATTTCTTCATCAAAAGTTTCCCCTTCGGTCGGCGCTCCAATACTTGCCGTCCCCGGCAAGTTGACGAATAGGTTGTCGCCAACCTTGAGATATTTGCTCAATGAGGGAGCCTCAGATGTCGATGGTTGGTCCTCAACAATCGTCTCACCGGTGGCTGGGGGCTCTGTGGCTGTTGTAGCGCCTGGCGCTCCTGCGGCAGGAATGCCGTCAGTATGGTCATCAGTCTCCTCGCCGGCCCTCTCGGCAAATTCCTTGGCGGCTTCCTCGGCAGCAGCTTCACTGACCTCGACAGTGACGTCTTTGGCGGCCTCGCTAGCAGCGATCTTGTCAGCTTCGGGGGCAGCGTCTCTGGCAGTCTCCTCGATGATGACGTCAACCTCCATGTGTTCCATCACAGGGAATTCTGAAGGACGAAGGAGGGAAACAAAATAAAATCAAGATTGAAGTTCAGAAAGATAAAGGAAAGAATAACAAGTGCTCTTAGGCAAGCAGTCACCTACGTCGAGCTGTTGAGGGGTAGCTTCACCCCTCCCGGTAACATTGGTTGCTGGGAAAAGGTTGCCGGTGCCCATGTTTGCCGGCTCCTCCTTTTCCAAGGTGGGCTCGTCGGTAGGAGCTCTTGCCGATGATGCACTTGCGGGCGGCATGGTTGACGGAGGCGGCACGATGGGGGCGTCCTCCAATGACTCTCCCTATTGCTGTTCTTCTCCTGCAAGCCCAAAGATATAAGTGGCAAAGGTAGAAACCTCAGCACCCGCCAGCGAAAAACGAGTAGTGGACTCACGCTGGGGGCTGCGCTGGGGGCTGCGTCGAGGGCTAAGCTCCGGGCTGACGATGATAGTTTCTGGCACGCTTGCAGAGCTTGTCGGGGGCTCATCGCCCGTGGAGGTCTTCGCCCTCCTCGCCATCCTTTCCGCCAAAGTTTCTGCTTCACTGCAGAGACAAGACAAAGCAAGGCAATAAGATCAATCGAATTCAGAATTTGGGAGATAAAGACTGTGACAGGATACTTATTCTTCCTCTTCTCATTCTGGGCTGAAGCCGGAGATGTCGAAATCAACCTCCGTTGCGGTGTCCGTATGGCGAGGCGGAGGAGGGGTCCTCGGTCGCTTGGCTGCAGCAGGTGTAGGGAGTTGGTGTGGCTCTGCCGCCTCAGCCTCCGGTGCTGTTGTGTGAGACGCCCCTGCCGCCCAAGTGGCTGCCGCAGGTGTGTGTCTCGTGCGCCGCACGGGTTGCTTTGGAACTCCTTGCCGCGGTGCAGCCTTGCCGGCCGCCTTCTTGCCGGGAGCCTCGCTGCTCAAAGAAGTTTGGCTTGCTGGGACGCCAGAGGCGGCTTTCCGAAGGACACGCTTTGCCTTCTTTGGAGCTGGGGGCTCCTCCTGCGGCTGTTCTTCGGTTGCGTCCTCGTCAGATGAGCTCTTGGCGACTGCGCCGCTCTGTTCCCCGGCAGCCTTATCCTCCCCGGTAGGATTATCCTCCAATACGACTTCTGCATCGCTAGTTTCCCATTCCGTGAAGCCGACGCTGCCGGCCTCCGCGGCAAGATTCGCCTCTTCCACTCTAGTGGCAATGTACGCCACTTCTTCATCAGTGGTGGCGCAGACGAGGTTTGTTTCTTCCCGGATGGCCCTCTCCGACAAGTTGTCAAAGAGCTTTTGTGCCTGCTCAGCAGATGGCTCGACCCAAGTTGCGTCAAGGCCATGGGTGTTGAACATTGGCATTGCGGCGATGATTGACCCAAGGGCGGAGTTGTTGCACAGAGGGATAATTCTCGCCGGCAACCTATGCTTGTCCTCGCGCTGAAATAGCCTGTGGCGGAGAGCACCAAGCTGCATAATTGTCAAGTTATTGTCCAGTCTGAGACGCAGCCTCATGATGTCTGCCGCATTCCGGAACTCCCAAGCTGGTCTCCCCTTATTCTGCAGAGGGGCGATGCGGCGGCGAAGGAAATCAGAGCCAATCATTTCTATTGTGAGCCCGGCAGCTTTCAAATGGAGGATCCTGGTGGTGGCGATCGTGAGCTTGTCATCTTGAGCATCGAGATCACTCCAGTCCTCGCCACGGACCGCCTTCTACCGTCGGGGCGAACAGAATGGATGGGGATCTACTTCCTTAATCCAGCACCACTCGGACCGCCATTCTTCCCACTTCTCGCGGTAAACCCCATCTGGATATATCTCCTTGTTCCATGCCCTTGGGATCCAGGCGATAGAACCGGAAAGGGCTTCCCCTTTTTGGAGGCGAGGAATAAAGTAATGGCAGAAGAGGGCAGTGTTGGGAACTACTCCAGCAAAATTTTCGCAAAGATGAGCAAAAATAGACATGCATGTTACGGCATTCGGCGTGAAATCTAGGAGATGGAAGCCGTATGTGTACATGATGTCAATAAGGAAATCGGAGAATGGAGGACAGAGCCCGCAATAAAAATAAGCGGTGAAGAAGGGATATCTATCTGGTCCGCCTTTGGAAGAAGAACCTGGGGCCACACGAGTCGCGGGGTGAGCCTTCATCTCCCTCGCCCACATGCACTGGTACCGGTTCTTCAAGGCTTCCGCGTCGAGCGTCGGAGCGAAGACGACGTACCTCTTCCGCATCTTCGCCAGCTCACTCTCCGGGACATCAGCTTTCATCTCCTTGCCCTTGCCCTTGCTCTTGCTAGCCTTGGGTGGCATGGTGGTTGCGAAGGTGGAAGCCGAGGATAGAGCGGGTGCGGAGGCGGTGAGCGGACGAGGAGAAGTTCTGCTCTGGGCTCGGGAGAGAGAAGGTAATGGCAGATTCCAGATTGGAAAGAAGAAGGGGTAAATGGGCAGCGCCTTTGCGGATTCCTTTTTATGGGGAAGGAGCGAGGCTGCGTCTTTTACTGCCCAATGTGAATACGCTTATACGAGCGCGCTGCGGCCGTGGCCGTTCAGCGCACGCTTCCCACATCGTGCATTCAACGCGCATAGTGGGGAAGCGCAGTAAGCGGAATAATTACAAGCAGTTAACCCCTGCCACGCGTGCCCGTGCACTGTTTGGGCCTAGCCTAACAACGCCTCGCACTCGTGTGTGGCCTAGGCCCGGGGGCTCCTGTCGGTGTACTAAATATTGGGCCTTTAGTACCCCATACTTGTGCACGGGCAGTTGTAGCCATACCTGCGGTAAGGCTTGTCGGGGGAACAGCTGAAGATCAATCCAAGGTTATCAAAGAGACATTCAAGCCAAGGATCAGAAGATAAGGAGAACTGGAGACCAGGGGCTCGGCTCCCGGCAAGATCTTGCCGGGGTAGCCTGTCGAGCCCGGCAAGGTTCCGCCACTGTGCCACCGCTCCAGCGCAGCGATCAGCCTGGCATTCTGGTCCCATCTCCGGATGCGTGGCAAGGCACTAGTGGAGGCGAGCTTAAGCGGTGCTGATGGGATGGCCCCTTTTTCCATCCCCAAGAAAGTAAGGACACCTAAACGGACACCTCATGGTGCATTAAATGCATTTGTCCTGAACCGTCAGTGGTTAGGTATGATATCCATGTAGCTACTTTACACCTCGCATATGAGCAGTTTGCCACTGTGGTGACCCCTTTGATCATATAAAAGGAGGCCCAAGGCAACTGCTACAGGGGGGAGAACTCTAGAGAGTGCACTCTCGACCCATTCTGCATGCGTAGCTGATGCACGAACACACTGTTCATTGCAAGCGCTCCAAGAACTGGGACGAAAACACTAATAATAAACTAAAGCAGGAGTAGGGTTTACGCTGATCAGTGGCCCAAACCTGGGTAAAAATCCCCTCGCGTTGATCATTGATTCTACTCTTTGTGCATACCTCTCTCCTTGCCGAACCATAAAGGGGTCCTTCGGATCCCATAGGTGTCGTACGCCGACAAGACGGTAAAGAAATTAAACCTAACTAAAAAACGGTCGCGGCCCCGCGCCCCACCCCTCTCTCTCTCCTCTCTACCTACAACCGCTCGTCCGCCCCCGTGCCCGCCGTCCACGTGCCTCGTCACCCCCCCCCGCCTAAACCCACCTCCCCGCCTCCCCTCCACCCCCGCCCTGGCCCTCGCCGCCCCGACCACCACCGCCCCCGAACCCCCGCCGCCCCCACCCCCACCGCCCCGATGCCCCCGACCCCCCGCCACCCCGCCCCCCAGCCGCCCGTCGCCGCTCCGCCCCCCGCCGCCCGTCACCGCTCCGCCCCCTGGTGAGGTTTCTTCCCTTTTTTTCTTTCTTTTTTTTCTTGCTGTTTTTTGATTTAGGTTAATTAGTTAGTTAGTTAGATTTTTAAGGTTAATTAGTTAGTTGTTTTACCCTACTGTACATAGGTTAATTAGTTAGTTAGTTATTTTTTTAGGTTAATTACTTAGTTAGTTAGTCAGTTAATTAGTTAGTAGGTGGTGTTTTACCTTACTGTACATAATCAAAAAAAGGAGATTTAGGTTAATTAGATTTTAGTTAATTTTAGGTTAGTAGATTTTAGTTGATTTTAGGTTAATAGATTTTAGTTGATTTTAGGTTAGTAGATTTTAGTTGATTTTAGACAGCATGCAGACACCGGCGGGCGCTTCTTCTTCGACCGGGAGAGGTCGGGGATCGGGGTGTCGAGAAAACAAAATGTGCAGTCCGTGTGTGAGAAAAACCATCAGACCCCTCCGCCGATGCCCCAGATTGGTATAGCGGACACGGTGAGTTTCATTTCAATGGTCTTTAGTTACTAGTATTCACATTTCAGTTGCATCATGCTAACGAGATATTGCAAATGATCTTTGGTGCAGCATGCCTCCCGACAAGCATCGGCCGATCCGTCTCTGTCTCCCACTGGCGCAACCCCGACCGGCCTTTCTCCGTCTGGCACTGGCGCAAACCCGACCGGTCCTTCACCTCCGTGATGATGGTAAGTTTTCCCAAGTGTTTTGCTTAACAAATGCATACTTAGCTTAAGAAATGACCTACTTAGCTCCAAAATGACCTATACTTAGCTTATTTTCCTCGAAAATGACATAATAACCTTACTTAGCTCCAAAATGACATATTTTACCTAGGATAGCTATAAAATGACCTATACTTAGTATTTTTTTCCTCCAAAATGACTTCATATGCTTAGTTAGCTAAAAATGGCATAACTACCTAGGATAGCTCAATAATGATCTATAATTAGCTTAGCTAGTTCATTTATGACATAATTAGCTCACTTAGGTAAAAAATGGCATAATAACCTTGGTTTAGCTCCAAAATGACATAGACTTAGCTTACTTTCCTCCAAAATGACAAAATAACCTTACGTACCTCCAAAATGACCGATTTTAACTAGGATAGCGCTAAAATGACCTACACTTGCCATTTTGTCCTCCAAAATGAATAAATATGCTTAGTTAGCTCAAAAATGGCATAACTACCTAGGTTAGCTCAAAAATGACCTATACTTAGCTTCTTTAGTTCATTTATGACATACTTAGCATACTTAGGTAAAAAATGGCATGATAATCTTGGCTACCTCCAAAATGACATAGACTTAGCTTATTTTCCTCAAAAATGACATAATAACCTTACTAAGCTCCAAAATGACCTATTTACCTAGCTTAGCTCTAAAATGACCTACACTTAGCATTTTTACCTAGCTTAGCTAAAAAATGGCATTTTTACCTACCTTAGTTAGAAGAAGAAGAAGATAAAGAAGAGGAGAGGAGAAAAAGAAAGAGAAGAAAAATTCTTCTTCTTCTTCTAACTACCTTGGATTCTGGATTCGGCTGCTGCATCTTTGTTGATGGTTTTTGTGCAGATTTTGCTTGGTGTGCCATGTTATAGCTAGGCTACAATGGATTTGATATGACCATGTAGTGATCATTTATGCCTAGTGTCACATATATTTCATAGTCTGATTTGGACATGGCACAGTGCTAATGGTGTTTTACGTGATTCAACATCACCATTGATTTGTAGCGTTTCATAGAGTTAAATGTGCTTTGATGCTGCTACTGAACACTTGATTAACATGTCCCTGCATCTTTACTGTCAACAATTTGTGCCTGACTTGCCTTGAACTGAGCATTAGAACTACTATCGAGGAGAGCACTGCAAGTTTGTGTTTAGCTATTTACCATTGCATGTACCTGTGCTTCAAATTTGTGACTGCTATCAATTATACAATTTGAACTCTTCTGCCATTTCCATGTACACACAATGTATATTAGTGTGTCATATGTTTCGTTTGGTTTATATGGTGTTGATGATCTTTCTCACCCTGTGTCTACCTACCTGCAGATCAACGGGTCTCTGGCTCGCAGGGCCATCAAGGACCTGATGGAGAGGGGGCTCATCAGGATGGTGTCAATCCACTCCAGCCAGCAGATCTTCACCAGGGCGACAAACACCTGATTTATCATTATCATGTGTTCTATGGCTGTTTTCTAGTCCAGTAGACTGAGGTGTTGCTGTTATATTGAAGTTCACTATGTTCAGGGAGCCACTCTGTGCCGCCAGTAATGCTGAGTTGCTTTTGAGTTTTGGTACACTTTAAGATCGTTTTGTCAGCGCAATGAAATCTACCTTATATGTTGAATATGTTGTTGGAAACTTATTGTTGGTATACTTGTTGAAATTATTTTCAAATGTGTGTATATATATATCTGTGAAATTCTGTGAAATTGAATGAATTTAGGAACAAACAGAAAAAACAGGGGCTGTACAGGCTCTTTGCCGTCTGCTGGCAGATGGCAAAGAGCTCTACCGTCAGCCAGCAGACGGCAAAGCTGCCATGTGGCAGCTACCTGTGCAACCTGGGGTGCACTGAGCTGGCCTATTTGGTAGCTTTGCCGTCTGCTGGCAGACCACAAAGACCTTTGCATCTTTGCTGTCTGCCAGCAGATGGCATAGCATACCACATGGCAGCTACCTGGGGGGGCATCTGGGCTGGCCTATTTGGGCACTTTGTCGTCTGCTGGTAGACGGTAAAGATGCAAAGGTCTTTGCCGTCTGCCAGCAGACGGCAAAGCACGCCGTTAACCCCTTAACGGACCTAAGCTGCCACGTGTGCCGTCCAGGCCCTTTGCCGTCTGATGGCAGATGGCAAAGGACTTTGCATCTTTGCCGTCTGCCAGCAGACGACAAAGAGCCCTTTGCCGTAGCTTGTTCAGCAGGATGTGTTGCCGTCTGCTGGCTGACGGCAAAGTTCTCGATTCCTGTAGTGAAGGTTGATGTGGAGGCCCTCCGTGATCGAATCCCCCTCCGGCAGAGTATCGGAAAAGGTCTCCTGATGGGATCTCACGAGGACAGAAACTTGCAGTGGCGGAAAAGTACTTTTGGTGTGCCCTCTGGTATACGGGGAATATTTGGGTATTTATGGAGCAAAGATTATGGTTAGAGGAGCCTCGAGAGGCCCACAAGCTTGGGGGGTGCCCCCTCCTAGGGCATGCCTCCTGAGCTTGTGGCTCTCTCGTGGCCCCTCTGGCCTCCTCCCGAAGCTTCCTAGGTGTCTTCTGGTCCACGAAAAATTGTCAAAAAGTTTCGTTCCGTTTGGTACTGATTTTCTGTAAAAGACAAAAACAAGGAAAAACAGCAACTGGCACCGGGCACTAGGTTAATAGGTTAGTCCCAAAAAATGATATAAAATAGCATAATAATGCATATAAAACATCCAAGATGGATAATATAATAGCATGGAACAATAAAAAATTATTGATACATTGGAGATGTTCGAGCATCCCCAAGCTTAATTCCTGCTTGTCCTCGAGTAGGTAAATGATAAAAACAGATTTTTTTATGTGGAATGATACCTAACATGTTCATCATGTAATCTTACTTTATTATGGCATGAATATTCAGATCCATAAGATTCAAAACAAAAGTTTAATATTGACATAAAAACAATTATACTTCAAGCATACTAAATAAAGCAATCATGTCTTCTCAACATATCATGGCTAAAGAAGTTATCCCTATAAAATCATATAATCTTGCCATGCTCTATCTTCATAACACAAAGTATTTATCATGCACAACCCCGATGACAATCCAAGCAATTGGTTCATACTTTTAATGTTCTCAAGCTTTTTCAACTCTCACGCAATACATGAGCGTGAGCCATGGATATAGCACTATAGGTGGAATAGAATATGATGGTGGAGGTTGTGTGGGGAAGACAAAAAAGGAGAAAGTCTCACATTGATGAGGCTAATCAATAAGCTATGGATATGCCCATCAATTGATGTCAATGCAAGGAGTAGGGATTGCCATGCAATGGATGCGCTAGAGCTATAAGTGTATGAAAGCTCAAAAGAAAACTAAGTGGGTGTGCATCCAACTCGCTTGCTCATGAAGACCTAGGGAAATTTGAGGAAGCCCATCATTGGATATCCAAGCCAAGTTCTATAATGAAAAATTCCCACTAGTAATATATGAAAGTGACAACATAGGAGACTCTCTATCATGAAGAACATGGTGCTACTTTGAAGCACAAGTGTGGAAAAGGATAGTAACATTGTCCCTTCTCTCCTTTTCTCTCATTTTTTTCTCTTTTTTTATCTTGGGCTCTTTGGCCTCTCTTTTTTATATTTTGGGCTCTTTGGCCTCTTTTTATTTTAAGTCCGGAGTCTCATCCTAACTTGTGTGGGAATCATAGTCTCCATCATCCTTTCCTCACATAGGACAATGCTCTAATAATGATGATCATCACACTTTTATTTACTTAAAACTCAAGAATTACAACTCGATACTAGAACAAAAATATGACTCTACATGAATGCCTCCGGCGGTGTACCGGGATGTGCAATGATCTAGCATGACATGTATAAAAAATATGAACGGTGGCCAAGCCACAAATACTATGCCAACTATATGATCATGCAAAGCAATATGACAATGGTGTTGTGTGTCATAATAAAATGGAACGGTGGAAGTTGCATGGCAATATATCTCGGAATGCCTATGGAAATGCCATAATAGGTAGGTATGGTGGCTGTTTTGAGGAAGATATAAGGTGGCTTATGTGTGAAAGAGTGTATCATATCACGGGGTTTGGATGCACCAGTGAAGTTTGCACCAACTCTCAAGGTGACAAAGGGCAATGCACGGTACCGAAGAGGCTAGCAATGGTGGAAGGGTGAGAGTGCGTATAATCCATGGACTCAACATTAGTCATAAAGAACTCACATACTTATTGAAAAAGTTTATTAGCCATCAAAGCAAAGTACTAATACGCATGCTCCTAGCGGGTAGATTGGTAGGAAAATACCATCGCTCGTCCCCGACCGCCACTCATAAGGAAGACAATAAAAAATAAATCATGCTCCAACTTCATCGCATAACGAGAGACCATACGTGCATGCTTCGGGAATCACAAACCTTAACACAACTATTTTTACTAATCCACAATTACTCACTAGCATGACTCTAATATCACCATCTTTATATCTCAAAACAAATGCAAGAAATCAAACTTCTCATATATTCAATGATCTTCATGAAAGTTTTTATTATATCCCTCTTGAATACCAATCATATTAGGACTAAATTCATAACCTAATCAAATTGCCATACTATTTTTAAGACTCTCAAAATAATATAAGTGAAGCATGAGAGTTCATCAATTTCTTCAACAAACCACCGCCGTGCTCTAAAAAGATATAAGTGAAGTACTAGAGCAACTACCTAGCTCAAAAGTTATAAGTGAAGCACATAGAGTATTCTAATAAATTCATGATTAATGCGTGTCCCTCTCAAAAGGTGTGTACAGCAAGGATGATTGTGGAAAACTAAAAAGCAAAAACTCATATAATACAAGATGCTCCAAGCAAAACACATATCATGTGGTGAATAAAAATATAGCCTCAAGTAATTTACCGATGGATTGAAGACAAAAGAGGGGATGTCATCCGGGCATCCCCAAGCTTAGGTACTTGTTTATCCTTGAATATTACCTTGGAGTGCCTTGGGCATCCCCAAGCTTAGGCTCTTGCCACTCCTTATTCCGTAGTCCATTGAAACTTCACCCAAAACTTGAAAACTTCACAACACAAAACTCAACAAAAAAAACTCGTGAGATCCGTTAGTATGATAAAACAAATCTCCACTTTTTAGGTACTGTTGTGAAATCATTCCAATTTTATATTTGCATTATATCTACTGTATTCTAACTTCTCCATGGCTCATACCCCCCGATACTACCCATAGATTCATCAAAATAAGAAAACAACACATCAAAAACAGAATCTATCAAAAACAGAACAGTCTGTAAGGACCCGAATTATAGTCATACTTCTGTAACTCCACAAATTCTGAAATTTAGGACAACAGAGGAAATTCATATATAAATCTTATGTAAAAAAAATTCAAAGTTCTTCCATGTTCCGGTGAATTTTAACAATTCTCCTACTGCACGCCAAAGTTTTTGTTTTTCACCAAAATCAAATCAACGATCTACCAAATCATCACAAAGGTTTTACTTAGCTCAAACACTAATTATAATATTAAAACACAACCATAACAGGAGTTATAATTGAGTAAAGTCATAAAAATAGAAAGGAAAAATATTGGGTTGTCTCCCAACAAGCGCTTTTCTTTAAAGCCTTTTAGTTAGGCATTGATAATTTTAATGATGCTCACATAAAATAAAAAAAATTGAAGCACAAAGAGAGCATCATTGATAGAGGCGAGGGGGCCGATCTTTCGACGAGATGGTAACTATCGATTTGGTGGAGATGACTTTGACGATCCGACTACAAGCGTGCACGTCGTTGTGCCTTAGCAATCGCTAAACCAACTCCAAGAGGTTATTGATCACGCCGGAGCACGATCAACCTGAGCACGAAGGTCTATTCCTGCAAGCAATCGAAGAACAAGCAAGAATATGATAAAGCAATCTGAATATTGTGAATATGGATGAAGTATTGATAAAAGTGGGGTTTCATAAGCGGTCTTGGTATGGTCGTTGGACACAAACGAAGTACACAAAGTTGCAGCGATGGCTCACTTTTAACTAAATAAAACCCAAGCAAAAAGCTACTTGATGGATCTACTTATATAGGAGCAAGGGGTGGCAGCCAAGGAGGTGGGAGGACGTCCCAAGGCAGCCTAAAACTAACCCTAGGTCGTACAAGGCCCATGGGCCGAAGTGGAGGTGATGCAACACCTTTGGACTTGTAGTTTGACTCGGATTCTGCTGCAGCGTCAGATTGTTTCGTCAATATCTCAACGCTCTGGATGAATTTGAAGGTGAATCCAATTGGGTTGGAAAGAGCACGAAATCTACTTTCCAACAAAAAAGAATCACCCAATTCGGAGTCCGGATGAAAGGGTTCTTGGCGTTTTGAGTCAGTTATGTCTGTGCAGTCCGAATCTAAGTCCAGAACATGTGGGACTTGGACTCTATTTTCTCTTGGCCTAAAAGTGACGTGAGAGGACTTTTTGAACAGCACCTAAACTTCTCTTTTTACCTTATCTTCATATGTGGATTGTACAAATGTCCCATACACCTGCAATTAGACATGGCACAAAAGTCTGTGAAGTATTTTTGTCCTGGATAACATAAATAAATTATTGCATAGTTTGCATTAGAAATCACCTCACAAATATGCATGTATGCAATATTTTTGGTTGTATCCAAGGTAGTCATGTCCTCATCATCCTCCCCTTCTTGAAAACAAAGCCATCCTCGGCGTTGCTTAATCTGAAATGTGGCTAACAAAAGATACAAGGTGTACATGTTGTATATGTATATGTCATCCATTTTTACTTCCCTTGGTTTTTGCACATATGACACGAGTAGCTTTCATAGTTCATAAAATATAAAGCCAAAATATTATCACAAGAAGTTGAAGGCATGAAAATATTGCAACTCAATTTGCACATATAAGTGAAGTTCTTATTCATATCAAAGGATTGACAATGTTCATCATTAAACCATCCCAACATTGGTGAATAAACCTTACTTGCATCAAATTTACATGCTACAACATGCTTAAATAAGCAAACATGCAATAAGTCATTTGACACAGAATCATCACCAAGATTAGAGGTCATATCAAAATGATTAAACATTGGTCCTTTTGCATCAACAGTTAATTCAATGGGTGCACTCAAAATTGTTGGTATTTCAGCTGTTTGATCACATGATGCATTCATGACAGCAACACGATTCTCTAAAAAAAGGTGGTGTGCTCAAGTCAATAGGTAACTCAACACATGATGTATTCAAGTTAACTAGACATGCATCATTATCATGTGAAGTTATATCATCAATACCTTTAGTGTTACCTTGTCACAAAGACGTAGCTGATGTAGGTACGAACGATGACAATGTACCATACACTTGAGATGATGTCGCGCTCACAATATGAGGTGCGGCTGCTCTAGTAGGCGCAATGGTGGAGGAACCAACCGGTGGTGGTGAGCATGAACTGGAATAGTTGTTGTTGTAGTCACCCAAAGCATCCGCCTGTATCTGTCTCTCAAAGGTACAAGCGTGAACATACATACCAGTAATGCAACGAGGAACATACTGAAATCTTGCACGAATATCATGGTTTAAACCACCAAAAAATCTATTCATTGTATCATCCTCAGAATCTTCTATGTCACAATGATGCATATAAGATTTGAACTCTTGGTAGTAAGCATGAACAGTGTTACTGCCTTGTTTTAATTGTTCCAATTTGCAAAGCAATTCACGACGATAGTAAGGAGGAAAAAAATGTTGTCTCATTACAACTTTCAAAATTTTCCAAGTTGTTGGTTGGTTATCAATGTTTTTCTTACAATGCACACTCCACCAAACAGAAGCAAAACCAGTAAATGCGCCAGTGGCAGCTCGTACTCTCTCAAGTTCAGAAAAATCATGGTGACTAAAAACTTGTTCTACTTCAAGCTCCCAAGCTAGATAAATAGCAGGATTAAATCTACCCTCAAATGACGGCAAAGAGATAACCTGACCATGTGCTTATGTGTGTTGTCCCACCTCTCGGGTTGGTGAAGATGTATCCGTCGTCCAAGAACTTCTATCTCCGGAACCTGTCATGATTAGTAGAAACAAGAAACAAAATTTGAGAATAATGTTCCTATGAACTACTAGGATGTGGTGGTAAAGTGCTCACAGTAAAGCAAATATCAATATCTTACAAGTTCTTACCATGCAGCAGGTGGTGACAGGCAACCAACGGTGTCAAATAACTCTGAAGATCGAGTAAAGCAATTGCCAGGGGAATGTACGTATACACGGTGTAGAAATATGTGGAGCTTGGAAGGCTTAAATATTTGGTAGCAAAAGATTAGCAATAATCAATTCAGAGATGCAATGTTGAATAAACGCTCAACGACGGTACTGTGCCGGTCCTAGGCTAGACCAGACTAGAGACACGAGCCTAGAACACTAATGAGGTCATGGCGTAGCACAACTAGCATCAATAAAGGATAAGAAGTAGCTCTGGACAGCAAGATATAAGTGAAGATCATAATGGCAGTAAATATAATGATGAGAAACAACTGCTAAGCAGGATATACCAACAACTTTCTCTCCAACTTTTCTCTAAAAAATTTAGTGCCAATTTTTTGATAATTTTTCTCAAGAATGGCACTGACTCAAGCTTTCAAACGCAAAAAGAATCACTCAATTCCGAGTTGATATGAGGAGTCAAAAAAATTCTAAAACTGACCTGAAAAACTGGAACAAGCTGTGTTCACGAACTTCGGAGGGTAAATTGACCTATTTAGAAGCCGATTTTTAGGTGTCAAATATTGAACTAGCTTCTGCAACTATTTAGATGCGGCTGGTCGATAGCTTAAATTTGAGTACTGGTGGAGCCAAAACGGACTTCGTATCAGAAAGATATGTGTGTTTTACTGAACAGTGCGCAAAACAGATTCCAATCCGAATTCAAGTACGAGATTGGGTCTAGATAGATCCGAAATTAGTTTTTTCTTCTTTTCTCTTTTTTTTCTCTCACTTTTTCTTTTCCTTTTTTTTCTCTGACCTTTTTTACTTTTTTTCTCTATCTTTTTTTTCTCTCTCTTTCCAAAACAAACTAGGCAAGATGTAGATTGGATCAAGCGAAGATGCGAATGACCTCAACTATGATTATGACAATGAACGATGTGTGGCACATGGTGGAAATTGATGGATGGAGGTGGTGGACAGCGGAAGGGATAATGATGCAGCGGAGGCGTGACTAATGTGAACAGAACCCGAAACTCTAAAGGAACTAGACACTAAGACCAGCAACTCGACACGACGATGTAACTGCAAATTCAACAAAGCAAATCACTAAAAAGATTATGCAAAGGCTCAGATTGGTTCTGATATGATGAACTAACCCTATTTTTTGTGGCTTTTTCTTAGACAATAGGTAAGAAAATAAATCTAATCTATGGATAACTAGAAATTCTCACCGAGCAACCTGAAAATTGATACCACTTGATAGAGGCGAGGGGCCCGATCTTTCGATGAGATGGTAACTATCGATTTGGTGGAGACGACTTTGACAATCCGACTACAAACGTGCATGACATTGTGCCTTAGCAATCGCTAAACCAACTCCGAGAGGTTATTGATCCCGCCGGAGCACGATCAACCTGACCACGAAGGTCTATTCCTGCAAGCAATCGAAAAACAACCAAGAATATGATAAAGCAATCTGAATATTGCGAATATGGATGAAGTATTGATAAAAGTGGGGTTTCATAAGCGGTCTTGGTCTGGTCGTTGGACACAAATGAAGTACACAAAGTTGCAGCGATGGCTAACTTTTAACTAAATAAAACCTAAGAAAAAAGCTACTAGATGGATCTACTTATATAGGAGCAAGGGGTGGCAGCCAAGGAGGTGGGAGGACGTCTCAAGGTAGCCTAAAACTAACCCTAGGTCATACAAGGCCCATGGGCCCAAGTGGAGGTGATGCAACACCTTTGGACTTGTAGTTTGACTCGGATTCTGCTATAGCATCAGATTGTTCCATCAATATCTCAATGCTCCGGACGAATTTGAAGGTTAATCCAATTGGGTTGGAAAGAGCACAAAATCTACTTTCCAACAAAAAAAGAATCACCCAATTCGGAGTCCGGATGAAAGAGTTCTTGGAGTTTTGAATTAGGTATGTCTGTGTAGTCCGAATCTGAGTCCAGAACATGTGGGACTTGGACTCTATTTTCTCTTGGCCTAAAAGTGACGTGAGAGGACTTTTTGAACAACACCTAAACTTCTTCTTTTTCCCTTATCTTCATATGTGGATTATACAAGTATCCCATACACCTGCAATTAGACATGGCACAAAAGTCTGTGAAGTATTTTTGTCCTGGATAACATAAATAAATTATTGCATAGTTTGCATTAGAAATCACCTCACAAATATGCATGTATGCAATATTTTTGGTCGTATCCAAGGTAGTCATGTCCTCATCAATCATATAATATGTGAAAAACAAGTTTAAGTCTAACATACTTCCTATGCATAGGCATTTTATAGGGAAAAGATTTATCAAGACAAGCAAAACTAGCTTATGCAAGGAAGAAGAAAGAAACAATAGCAATCTCAACATAATGAGTGGTAATTTAGTAACATGAAAATTTCTACAACCATATTTTCCTCCCTAATAATAATTACATGTAGGATCACAATAAAATTCAACAATAATTACATGTGAAGTTGACACTTTTCCAAAATAGTGGAATTATCATCAAATAAAGTCATGACCTCTCCAAGCCCACTTTTATCAAAAAATTCATAAGATTCATCATTATCCAAAGTAGTGGGATCATTATTACCTAGAGTTTACACTCTTCCAAACCCACTTTCAATATTATTGCAAACACTATTATCAATATAATATTCATCATGAGGCTTAAATAAATTTTGAAGATCATAACAATCATTATCACCCCAATCATGATCATTGCAATAAGTAGTGGGCATAGCAAAATTAGCATCCCCAAGCTTAGGGTTTTGCATATTATTAGCACAATTGACATTAATAGAATTTATAATAACACCATTGCAATCATGCTTTTCTTTCAAGGAGCTATCGTGAATCACTTCATAAATTTCCTCTTTTAGCACTTCATCACAATTTTCAAAGTCACGAATTTCAAGCAAAACTTCATAAAGATAATTTAGTGCACTCAAATCACTAGCAATTGGTTCATCATAGTTGGATATTTTAAAAAGATTAGCAAGTGGATGAGGATCCATAAGCTTTTTGTTTTCTGATTTTTAATAAACACACAATTATACCAAACGAAAAAGCAAACAAACCAAGTAAGACATAAAGACAAACGAAAAGGTGAACGGAAAGAGGGCAAATATTTTTGTGTTTTTCTGAAAACATTTCAGAAGTGGGGGAGAGGAAAACGAGAGGCAAATGGCAAATAATGTAATGCAAGAGATGAGAGTTTATGATGGGTACTTGGTAGGCTTGATGTAGAACCTCCCCGGCAACGGCACCAGAAATTCTTCCTACTACTTCTTGAGCTTACGTTGGTTTTTCCCTTGAACAGGAAAGGGTAATGCAGCAAAGTCGAGATAAGTATTTCCCTCAGTTTGAGAACCAAGGTATCAATCCCGTCGGAGGAACACACAAGTCTCCAATGATAGCACCTACACAAACAAACAAATACTTGCACCCAACGCGATAAAGGGGTTGCCAATCCCTTCACGGTTACTTGCAAGGATGAGAGCTGATAGAGATAGGTATAAAAGATAAATAAAAGTGCAAAACAAAGTAAAAGTAAATAAATTGCAGCAAGGTATTTTCGGGTTTTGGTTTTATAGATCTGAAAATAATATGATAAAAATAGAGTCGGGGCCATAGTTTTCACTAGAGGCCTCTCTCTTGAAAGAACGCATATGGTGGGTGAACAAATTACTGTTGAGCAATTGATAGAAATGCACATAGTTATGACGATATCTAAGGCAATGATCATGAATATAAGCATCATGTCTATGACAAGTAGACAGACTCCTGCCTGCATCTACTACTATTACTCCATACATCGACCGCTATCCAGCATGC
Organism: Thinopyrum elongatum; assembly: GCA_011799875.1. NCBI lineage: Eukaryota > Viridiplantae > Streptophyta > Magnoliopsida > Poales > Poaceae > Thinopyrum > Thinopyrum elongatum. Next base: position 263,809,564 of record CM022302.1, read on the forward strand.
ATCTAGTGTATTAAGTTAACAAGAACGGAGTAACGCCTTAAGCAAGATGACATGATGTAGAGGGATAGATCCAATCAATATGGTAAAAACCCCATCTTTTTATCCTTAATGGAAACAATACAAATACATGCCTCACTACCACTTCTGTCACTGGGTGAGGACACCGCAAGATTGAACCCAAAACAAAGCACCTCTCCCATTGCAAGATATATCAATCTGGTTGGCCAAACCAAATCAATAGGTCGGAGAGAAATACAAAGCTATCTTAATCATGCCTAAAAGATTTTAGAGAAGACTCAATTAATAATCATAGATAATCTGATCATAAATCCACAATTCATTGGATCTCAACAAACGCACTGCAAAAGAAGATTACATCGAATAGAACTCCAAGAACATCAAGGAGAACATTGTATTGAAAATCAAAGAGAGAGAAGAAGCCATCTAGCTACTAGCTATGGACCCGTAGGTCTGTGGTAAACTACTCACACATCATCGGAAGGGTAGCAAGGTTGATGTAGAGGCCCTCCATGCTCAAATCCCCCTCCGGCAGAGTACAAAAAAAGGTCTCCAGATGGGATCTCACGAGGACAGAAACTAGCAGCGGCGAAAAAGTATTTTGGGTGTGCCCTCTAGTATACGGGGAATATTTGGGTATTTATGGAGCAAAGAATATGGTTAGAGGAGCCTCGAGGGGCCCACAAGCTTGGGCCCCCCTAGGGCGCGCCTCCCGAGCTTGTGGCTCTCTCGTGGCCCCTCTGGCCTCCTCCCGAAGCTTCCTAGGTGTCTTCTGGTCCAAGAAAATTGTCGAAAAGTTTCGTTCCATTTGGACTCCGTTTGGTATTGATTTTCTGTAGAAGACAAAAACAAGGAAAAAACAGCAACTGGCACTGGGCACTAGGTTAATGTTGGGAAACGTTGCACAGAAAACAAAAAAAATTCTACGCACACGCAAGATCTATCCATGGAGATGCATAGCAACGACAGGGGAGAGTGTGTCTACGTACCCTCGTAGACCGTAAGCGGAAGCGTTTGTTAATGCGGTTGATGTAGTCGAACTTCTTCGCGCTCCAACCGATCGAGTACCGAACGTACGACACCTCCGTGTTCAGCACATGTTCAGCTCGGTGACGTCCTCCGCCTTCTTGATCCAGCAAGATGACGAGGTAGTGGATGAGTTCCCGCAGCACAACGGCATGGTGACGGTGATGGTGAAGCTATCTCCCCAGGGCTTCGCCTAAGCACTTCGAAAATATGATCGGGGGTGTAAACGGTGGAGGGGGGTGCCGCCCACGGCTAAGCAATTGTCGTGGTTGTGCTAGGCGCCCCCTCCCACATATATATAGGTGGGGGAGGAGGGAGCAGCCAGGAGGCGCCCCCAAGTAGGCCAAATCCTACTTGGGGTGTGGCACCCCGGCTCAGAGAACCAGTTTACCAGTGTTTCCAACCCAGAGATCATGTCTTCTGGAAACACACAACAACTTGGAACAGAACATGGCTAAGCTTTTATTGATAATAGTCGAGTACAAGCTTGTATATTACATGATCATCGAGGCCAAAAGCACATCTAGTGTTATGACAGTATCTACATTATTTATGTAACATATCAGGGCCTCGGTATTACTGCGGGATACTACAGCGAAAGACTACTGCGTAGCGGAACATGATAGTAACTCCATCCATAGGGACACTTCTGAGGACACATCCTAGTCATCGCAACACGGACCTTTGAGACCTCCGTCTTAGTCTTCTCCTGCATCTGGCATGATATGCCAGGTGAGTACTTTGAATGTACTCGCAAGCACATGACAACCAAGTATGCAGCAAATAATAGCATGGCAATCAACATGTTAAGTCTTAAATGATTCACTTACTGTTATTAACTTACTCATATCCGGGTTGTTTCACAAACCTTGGAATACTCGATGCCACCGAGTACTTCCGCTCATAAGGCAAGTACTTCCATCATTACTATGGTTATTACAGTTGATCACCGAGAGAGGTCTGGACGGGCTGTCCAATACCGTGGACACGGCTATTCGAATAGATTTTACACTCTGCAGAGGTTGCACACTTTACCCACACCATGGAGCACCTGACCTCGTGATCCCATTCGGGTGGACCATTGTTGCTCCAACGAAACCCGCCTGACTCGTGACTCTCCCATCGTACCACCGGCAATCACACTCCCTCGGAGTCAAGCCTTGGGTGGCCCCGTGTCACCTCGAGACACCTGCCACCGTCGTGGCCCAACTAAACTGTCCCAAACAGGGATGCCGGCACAAAACTCAACTGGGCTCACAGGGTTATCGCCGTCTGCCTGATCAGGGCAGCACGCACGCATAACCCTCCCTGTCTGGAGGTACCAGTGAAAGAGCACGGAGCCAGACCAAGTCAAGGCCGTCCCATACCGGCAAATGTTGCTGCACGGGTAAGCCCAGACAGGTGACTCTTGATCAACCAACTAAGTTTCACTTAGCAATCATGGTCATTCATCATATCAATTTAAGTTGTCAACAATAGGCATTTAAATACTTTACTTGAATTATCTATGTTAATTAGATGCAAGAAATGAATATGAATTATGCAATGCTATGAAATTCTTCATAATATGGATGTCCTGGCTTGCCCTGATCAGTTGGGTTGTTCAAATACTCCTGGTCTTCAAATCCACAAGAATCTCCTTCTGAAAACATTTTTAAATGGCAAAGGAAAAATGTCACATAAAGCCTTTTTATTCACCAACAATTCTGTGTGTACTGGAAAAATGCCACACCTGGTTACAAAATAAAGGAGTTTAATACCAACACAATGCAAAAAGAATCAGGTGATTTGGACCTTTTAATAAAAAGTTATTAGTGGTCAAATCTGCTGGTCAAAAATGTTTAAATAAATGAAATTGGAAAAACCAGTGGAGGGCCACGTCGAAGGCGTAAACCTCGCGGGTGTCTCCACTTACCCCTTCGCGCACACAGCCGCGGTCACTGACAGGTGGGGCCGGCTCGATTTAAACAGAAAGGGAGCAAGAAGCAGAGAGAGGGGTGGCTCACCGGCGCTGCTTGCCGGCGATAGCGATGGCGGTTGGGCGGGGAGACGATGGGGATTGAACGGGCACTCAACGACGGTCCTCCTCGTACCCGTAGCTCCTCCGGAGATGGCCGGACGGTGCGACCCCCTTCTTCTCCGGCAGATGGGCGCTTCGGTGATCGACGGAGGGGCTTGATTCGGCAGCAAAACGACTAGGCGAGAGTTCTAGGAGGATCACTGGAACTTGCTGAGTGCTACGGTGGTCTCAGGTGAGGCGGGGAAGGAGTGGTGGTGGCTGTTGGCTGAGAGAGGGCGGCGGAGGAACTCCGGCAGAGCTCGAGGCTAGAGGGCCTCTCGGCCTTGGCTCTTGCTGTTGGGAGTCGATTTGAGAGAGAGGGGAGGGGTGAAGAGCTCGGCGAGGCCGGGCATGGCTATTTATAGCCGGGAGGAGGGGTGCGGCGATCTCTTTGGACACAGTGGGAAGTGGGACACATCGCCGGTGGAAGGACGCCTCGCTGGATGGCTGCTAGCAGTGAGAAGATGGGAGAGAGCAATGGCATTGAATGCGCGATGAGATGGCTCGGGGAGAAGAAGACGAACGGCGCCGCAACTGTGGCCGCACGGGCGGCACAGTGCTCGCGGGCCTGGCGGCCGCCGAGAGCTTTTCCAACGAGGGCAAAGGGTCGGGAAGGGCTGCATGGCAACTGGGGACGATGTCGGCATGCTCAGACATGGTACGGCTACGCGGGCGTCCCGCTCCGACACGACCCGAGACTGGCGGCGTCCAGAGTGCGGCGACTGACGTGCCATAGCCATGCTCACCATGGTGCTTGCCACCAGGAGGCCACGCAAGCCTGGGAAAACATGTCCAACATGTCGACCCTCGTTCACTCCCTTCATCTGCACCCATGGTTTGGCTTGGTTCTGTCTGAGAGGTAGGGTAGGATCAACAACAATTTCTGACAGTGAACTAGAGAGGGATCTGGAGAGGTGGAGAGCTAGGGATGGAGCCAAAAAGATTGTCTGGAGTGATCCTCGTTGGAAGGACTCCAAACTGGTCAAGTTTGAGGAGGTTTGGTTGAGGTTTGAATGCAGTTCATGTGTAACTTACAATTCTGGTCCAGAAACTAAATGTTGAAGTACCTCTCACTTGGATGATTTCCTGAGGCTGAAACTTGGTGGAGGGAAGTCATTTGTAGTTGTCCTCATGCCACAAAAATTTCAGAGCATTTGGATAAACCTAGCATGCACTTCCTTCACAAGGGTTCAGACTGTCCAGGAACAAAACTGAATTGTTTTGCAAAATATTTGAACTAAGCCATGAAATATTTTTGGATATTGTGACAAGATATGATCCAAGGAATTTGAGAGAATTATTTGAGAATTTTCCGGCCATCCAAACTATAGGTTACTTCACAACCCATGGTGATGACTTAAATTCCCAAATAAAGAAAATGAGTTATTGGAAAAGATTTAAATAGGGATTTGGGTCCTAGAGGTACTTGGCAGGGTTTTGGCAAGGTGATGAGGCTTTGCATTACTTGGAAAAGATTCAAAAGTTTTCAAGACCAAATGAACAGGTTCAAAAACCATTCAAATTTCAAATAAAGCCAAGAAAGGTTTGAAAAGAAAAAGTTGCCAAAATCAGGGTGTCACATGGGGTCCTCCCCAAGTGGTGCCCTCTTTCCTTATTGGAGTGCGGGAGGAAGGAAGGAGGAGGTGGCGCCCCCCCACCTTCCTTTCTCTCCTAAGGAGGGAAAGGTAGGAGGGGCCACCTGATAGAGGCGAGGGGCCCGATCTTTCGGTGAGATGATAACTATCGATTTGGTGGAGACGACTTTGACTATTCGACTACAATCATGAACCCACCTTGTGCCTTAGCAATCGCTAAACCAATCTCCTGAGGTTACTGACAATGCTGGAAGCACGATCAGCCTGACCACGAAGGTCTATTCCTGCAAGCAATCGAAGAACAAGCAAGAATATGATAATGGAATCTGAATATTGCGAACATAGATAAAGTATTGATAAAGGTGGGGATCCTAAAGTGGTCTTGGTCTGGTCGTTGGACACAAACGAAGTACACGAAGTTTCAATGGCTAACTTTTAACTAAACAAATCCCAAGGAAAAAACTACTAGATGGATCTACTTATATAGGAGCAAGGGGTGGCGGCCAAGGAGGTGGGAGGACGTCCCAAGGCAGCCTAAAACTAAATCTAGGTCGTACAAGGCTCATGGGCCCAAGTGGAGGTGATGCAACACCTTTGGACTTGTAGTTTGACTCGGATTCTGCTGCAGCGTCTGATTGTTTCCTCATTATCTCAACGCTCTGGACGAATTAGAAGGTGATTCCAATTGGGTTGGAAAGTGCACGAAATCTACTTTCCAACAAATAAAGAATCACCCAATTCGGAGTCCGGATGAAAGAGAAATTGGCGTTTTAAGTCAGGTATGTCTGTGAAATCTGAATCTGAGTGCAGAACGTGAGAGACCTTGACTCTATCTTCTCTTGTGCTAAAGGTGACGTGAAAGAACTTCGTGAACAGCACCTAAACGTCCCTTTCTCCCTTATCTTCATATGTGGATTATACAAATGTCCCATACACCTGCAATTAGACATGACACAAAAGTCTGTGAAGTATTTTTGTTCTAGATAATATAAATAAATTATTGAATAGTTTGCATTAGAAATCACCTCAAAAATATGCATGTATGCAATATTTTTGGTCGTATCCAAGGTAGTCATGTCCTCATCACCACCCCTCCCCTTTCCTTCCCCTAGGGCTGGCCAGCCATGTAGAGGGGCGCACCAGCCCCCTAGTGGGCTGGTATGTCCCCCCCTTTGGCCCATTAGGCCCATACACTTATCGGGGGTGTTCGGAACCCCTTCCGGTGACCCGATGACTACCCGGTGCACTCCGAACCTCTTCCGGTGTCCGAATACCATCGTCCTATATATCAATATTTACCTCTCGACCATTTCGAGACTCCTCGTCATGTCCATGATCTCATCCGGGACTTTGAACAACGTTCGGTCACCAAATCATATAACTCATATAACACTATATCGTCAACGAACGTAATCGTGAGGACCCTACGGGTTCGAGAACTATGTAGACATGACCGAGACACCTCTCCGGTCAATAACCAATAGCAGAACCTAGATGCCCATATTGGCTCCTACATATTCTATGAAGATCTTTATCGGTCGAACCTTATGACAACATACGTAATTCGCTTTGTCCATCGGTATGTTACATGCCCGAGATTCGATCGTCGGTATCTTCATACCTAGTTCAATCTCGTTACCGGCAAGTCTCTTTACCCGTTCCGTAATACATCATCTTGCAACTAACACCTTAGTCACTCTGCTTGCAAGGCTTCTTATGATGTGTATTACCGAGAGGGCCCAAAGATACCTCTCCGATACTCGAAGTGACAAATCCTAATCTCAATCTATGCCAACTCAACAAACACCTTCGGAGATACCTGTAGAGCATCTTTATGATCACCCAGTTATGTTGTGATGTTTGATAGCACACAAGGTATTCCTCCGGTATCCAGGAGTTGCATAATCTCATAGTCAAAGGAATAAGTATTTGTCATCTAGAAAGCAATAGCAATAAATGAACGATCAATATGCTAAGCTAATGGATGGGTCTTGTCCATCACATCATTCTCCTAATGATGTGATCCCGTTATCAAATGACAACACATGTCTATGGTTAGGAAACCTTAACCATCTTTGATCAACGAGCTAGTCTTGTAGAGGCTTACTAGGGACACGATATTTGTTTATGTATTCACACATGTATTTAAGTTTTCGATCAATACAATTCTAGCATGAATAATAAACCTTTATCATGAATAAGGAAATATAAAATAATAACTTTATTATTGCCTCTAGGGCATATTTCCTTCAGTCTCCCACTTGCACTAGAGTCAATAATCTAGATTACATTGTAATGAATCTAACACCCATGGAGTCTTGGTGCTGATCATGTTTTGCTCGCGGAAGAGGCTTAGTCAACGGGTCTGCCACATTCAGATCCGTATGTATTTTGCAAATCTCTATGTCTCCATCCTTGACCTTTTCATGAATGGAGTTGAACCGTCTTTTGATGTGTTTGGTTCTCTTGTGAAACCTGGATTCCTTCGCCAAGGCAATTGCTCCAGTGTTGTCACAAAAGATTTTCATTGGACCCGATGCACTGGGTATTACACCCAGATCGGATATGAACTCCTTCATCCAGACTCCTTCATGTATTGCTTTCGAAGCAGCTATGTACTCTGCTTCCAAGTAGATCCCGCCACGATGCTCTGCTTCGAACTGCACCAACTGACAGCTGCACCGTTCAATATAAATAAGTATCCGGTTTGTGACTTAGAGTCATCCATATCAGTGTCGAAGCTAGCATCGACGTAACCATTTATGACGAGATCTTCGTCACCTCCATAAACGATAAACATATCCTTTGTCCTTTTCAGGTACTTCAGGATGTTCTTGACCGCTGTCCAGTGATCCACTCCTGGATTACTTTGGTACCTCCCTGCCAAACTTATGGCAAGGCACACATTAGGTCTGGTACACAACATAGCATACATGATAGAACCTATGGCTGAGGCATAGGGAATGACTTTCATTTTCTCTCTATCTTCTGCAGTGGTCGGGCTTTGAGTCTGACTCAACTTCACACCTTGTAACATAGGCAAGAACCCTTTCTTTGACTGATCCATTTTGAACTTCTTCAAAACTTTATCAAGGTATGTGCTTTGTGAAAGTCCTATTAAGCGTCTTGATCTATCCCTATAGATCTTGATGCCCAATATATAAGCAGCTTCACTGAGGTCTTTCATTGAAAAATTCTTATTCAAGTATCCTTTTATGCTATCCAAAAATTCTATATCATTTCCAATCAACAATATGTCATCCACATATAATATTAGAAATGCTACAGAGCTCCCACTCACTTTCTTGTAAATACAGGCTTCACCGTAAGTCTATATAAAACCATATGCTTATCATCAAAGCATATATTCCAACTCCGAGATGCTTGCACCAGTCCATAGATGGATCGTTCGAGCCAGCACACTTTGTTAGCACCTTTAGGATCGGCAAAACCTTCTGGTTGCATCATATACAACTCTTCTTTAAGAAATCCATTAAGGAATGCAGTTTTGACGTCCATTTGCCAGATTTCTTAATCATAAAATGCGGCAATTGCTAACATGATTCGGATAGACTTAAGCATCGCTACGGGTGAGAAAGTCTCATCGTAGTCAACTCCTTGAACTTGTCGAAAACCTTTCGCAATAAGTCGAGCTTTGTAGACAGTAACATTACCATCAGCGTCAGTCTTCTTCTTGAAGATCCATTTATTCTTTATGGCTTGCCGATCATCGGGCAAGTCCACCAAAGTCCATACTTTGTTCTCATACCTGGATCCTATCTCAGATTTCATGGCCTCAAGCCATTTATCGGAATCTGGGCTCATCATAGCTTCTTCATAATTCATAGGTTCTCCTTGGTCTAGTAACATGACTTCCAGGACAGGATTACCGTACCACTCTGGTGCGGATCGTGCTCTGGTTGACCTACGAGGTTCAGTAGCAACTTGATCTGAAGTTTCATGATCATTATCATTTGCTTCCTCTCTAGTTGGTGTAGGCATCAGGGGAACAGATTTCTCTGATGTGCTCTTTCCAATTCGAGGGAAGGTACAATTACCTCATCAAGTTCTACTTTTCTCCCACTCACTTCTTTCAAGAGAAACTCCTTCTCTAGTAAGGATCCATTCTTGGCAACAAAGATCTTGCCTTCGGATCTGTGGTAGAAGGTGTACCCAATTGTTTCCTTAGTGTATCCTATGAAGACACACTTCTCCGATTTGGGTTCGAGCTTATCAGGCTGAAGCCTTTTGACATAAGCGTTGCATCCCCAAACCTTAAGAAACGACAGCTTAGGTTTCTTGCCAAACCATAGTTCATACGGTGTCATCTCAACAGATTTAGATGGTGCCCTATTTAACATGAATGTGGTTGTCTCTAATGCATAACCCCAAAACGATAGTGGTAAATCAGTAAGAGACATCATAGAATGCACCATATCTAATAAAGTACGATTACGATGTTCGGACACACCATTACGCTGTGGTGTTCCAGGTGGCGTGAGTTGTGAAATAATTCCACATTGTTTTAAATGAAGGCCAAACTCATAACTCAAATAATCGACTCTGCGATCAGTTCGTAGAAACTTTGTTTTCTTGTTACGATGATTCTCCACTTCACTATGAAATTCTTTGAACTTTTCAAATGTTTCAGACTTGTGTTTCATCAAGTAGATATACCCATATCTACTCAAATCATCTATGAAGGTCAGAAAATAACGATACTCGCCGCGTGCCTCAACACTCATCGGACCGCATACATAGGTATGTATTATTTCCAATAAGTCATTAGCTCGCTCCAATGTTCCGGAGAACGGAGTTTTAGTCATCTTTCCCATGAGGCATGGTTCACAAGTATCAAATGATTCATAATCAAGTGATTCCAAAAGTCCATCCGTATGGAGTTTCTTCATGCGCTTTACACCAATATGACCTAAACGGCAGTCCCACAAGTATGTTGCACTATCATTATCAACTTTGCATCTTTTGGCACCAATATTATGAATATGTGTATCACTACGATCGAGATTCAACAAGAATAGACCACTCATCAAGGGTGCATGACCATAAAAGATATTACTCATATAAATAGAACAACCATTATTCTCCGATTTAAATGAATAACCGTCTCGCAATAAACAAGATCCAGATATAATGTTCATGCTCAACGCGGGCACCAAATAACAATTATTGAGGTCTAAAACTAATCCCGAAGGTAGATGTAGAGGTAGCGTGCCGACGGCGATCACATCGACCTTGGAACCATTCCCGACGCGCATCGTCACCTCATCCTTAGCCAATCTTCGTTTATTCCGTAGCTCCTATTTCGAGTTACAAATATGAGAAACCAAACCAGTATCAAATACCCAGGCGCTGCTACGAGCATTAGTAAGGTACACATCAATAACATGTATATCAAATATACCTTTGTTCACTTTGCCATCCTTCTTATCCACCAAGTATTTGGGGGGGTTCCGCTTCCAGTGACCATTCCCTTTGTAGTAGAAGCACTCAGTTTCAGGCTTGGGTCCAGCTTTGGGCTTCTCCCCAGGAGTGGCAACTTGCTTGCCATTCTTCTTGAAGTTCCCTTTCTTTCACTTGCCCTTTTTCATGAAACTAGTGGTCTTGTTAACCATCAACACTTGATGCTCCTTCTTGATTTCTACCTCCGCGGCCTTAAGCATTGCGAAGAGCTCAGGAATCGTTTTATTCATCCCTTGCATATTATAGTTCATCACGAAGCCTTTGTAGCTTGGTGGCAGTGATTGAAGAACTCTATCAATAGCACTATCAACTAGAAGATCAACTCCCAGTTGAGTCAAGTGGTTATGATACCTAGACATTTTGAGTATGTGTTCACTGACAGAACTGTTCTCCTCCATCTTGCAGCTACAGAACTTGTTGGAGACTTCATATCTCTCAACCTGGGTATTTGCTTGAAATATTAACTTCAACTCTTGGAACATCTCATATGCTCCATGATGTTCAAAACGTCTTTGAAGTCCCGGTTCTAAGCCGTAAAGCATGGCACACTGAACTATCGAGTAGTCATCAGATCGAGCTTGCCAGACGTTCATAACATCTGCTTCAGCTCCTGCAGCAGGTCTGTCACCCAGCGGTGCATCAAGGACATAATTCTTCTGTGTAGCAATGGGGATAATCCTCAAGTTACGGACCCAGTCCGTGTAGTTGCTACCATCATCTTTCAGCTTAGCTTTCTCTAGGAACGCATTAAAATTCAGGGGGACGGTAGCTCGGGCCATTGATCTACAACATAGATATGCAAAACTATAAGACTAAGTTCATGATAAATTAAGTTCAATTAATCAAATTACTAATGAACTCCCACTTAAATAAACATCCCTCAAGTTATCTAAGTGATACGTGATCCAAATCAACTAACCCATGTCCGATCATCACGTGAGATGGGGTAGTCATCAATGGTGAACATCTCTATGTTGATCATATCTACTATATGACTCATGTTCGACCTTTCGGTCTCCAGTGTTCCGAGACCATGTCTGTACATGCTAGGCTCATCAAGTTTAACCCAAGTATTTTGCATGTGCAACACTGTCTTATACCCGTTGTATGTGAATGTAGAGTCTATCACACCCGATCATCACGAGGTGCTTCGAAACGACGAACTTTGGCAACGGTGCGTACTCGGGGAGAACACTTTTATCTTAAAATTTAGTGAAGGGATCATCTTATAATGCTACCACCGTTCTAAGCAAAATAAGATGCATAAAGGATAAACATCACATGCAATCAAAATATGTGACATGATATGGCCATTATCATCTTGTGCTTTTGATCTCCATCTCCAAAGCATCATCATGATATCCATCGTCACCGGCTCAACACCTTGATCTCCATCGTTGCGTCAGGGTCGTCTCGCCAACTATTGCTAACGCATAGCGATAAAGTAAAGCAATTACATGGCGCTTGCATTTCATACAATAAAGAGACAACCCTAAGACTCCTGCCGGTTGTCGATATTACAAAACATGATCATCTCATACATCAACATATATCACATCATATCTTGACCATATCACATCACAACAAGACCTGCAAAAACAAGTTAGACGTCCTCTACTTTGTTGTAGCAAGTTTTACGTGGCTGCTCGGGCTTCTAGCAAGAACAGTTCTTACTTACGCAAAAACCACAACGGTGATTCATCAAGTTTGTTGTTTTAACCTTCTTCAAGGACCGGCCATAGTCAAATTCGATTCAACTAAAGTAGGAGAAACAGACACCCACCAGCCACCTTTATGCTAAACTAGTTGCATGTCTGTCGGTGGAACCAGTCTCATGTGCGTGGACATGTAAGGTTGGTCTGGGCCGCTTCATCCCACGATACCGCCGAATCAAAATAAGATGTTGGTGGTAAGCAGTATCACTATCACCGCCCACAACTCTTTGTGTTCTACTTGTGCATATCATCTACGCATAGACCTGGCTCGGATGCCAATATTGGGAAACATTGCATGGAAAACAAAAGAATTCTACGCACACGCAAGATCTATCCATGGAGGTGCATAGAACCGAGAGGGGAGGGTGTGTCTACGTACCCTCGTAGACCATAAGCGGAAGCATTTGTTAACGTGGTTTATGTAGTCGAACTTCTTCGCGCTCCAACAGATCGAGTACCGAACGTACGGCACCTCCGCGTTCAGCACACGTTCAGCTCGGTGACGTCCTCCGCCTTCTTGATCCAGCAAGATGGTGTGGTAGTGGATGAGTTCCAGCAGCAGGACGGCATGGTGACTGTCGGTGTACTAGGATAGGGGTACCCTAGTACCTCGTACTTGTGCACGGGCAGTAGTAGCATCTCGCGGCCAGGCTTGCGGGAGGACAGCCAGAGAGAAGCTCAAGATTATTAAGCCATTCAAGAACAAAGTATACAAAGCAAGAGTTAAGGCCCCGGCAAGAGGAGCTTGCCGAGAGGGACAGCTGAGGCCCAGCCTGGGCATTGCTGAAGCAGAGTACTTGCCGCGGCAAGGTACTTGCCCCGGCAAGTCATTGGCAGCGGCAAGATAGCGGCTGCGGCAAGGTACTTGCCCCGGCAAGTTACCTTGCACGGCATACTATGGGTTGCGCCAAGCTGTCAGGTGCGGCAAGGTCTTGCCGCGGCAAGCGTTACTGTACCACTGTGCTACTGTGCTACTCCGGTGCCTCTGCCAGCGTGGCGCTCTGGGTCCTTCCAAGCGTGCGTGGCAGGGCACTGTGTAGACGGCGGTGCACTGTAGCTAGCGGTGCAGGAGCAGGTGGGATAGGCTTTTCCCACGTCCAAGACGTCTGGGTACATGTATGTGGACAGCAAAGGCATGGGCATTTAATGCCCTTGTCCCCTGCCGTCAGTGGTAGGTAGGACATGTCATCCTGATAATAGTGGCCTTACTGTAGCAACTTTCCACCTCTACCTTTACTGTTTGCCACCTGTTGGTGACCCCTTTGTGCGTATAAAAGGAGGCCCATAGGCAACGTGAAATGGGGGAGGAACTGGAAAAGGGAGAACTCCAGTATTGTACGCAGCTACTCGGTACTGTAGCGCTCCTGGAGCTAGAACAATCATACAGATAATAAACCAAAAAAAGCAGGAGTAGGGTTTTACGCATCCGTGCGGCCCGAACCTGGGTAAATCTCTCTCGTGCACTGTCGTGTTCTTCGCTAGATTTGCTCTTCGCGCGACCGTCTCTCCCTGCCGAACGTAATGGGGTCCTTCTCTGGGTCCCATAGGTGATCGCGGATTCATCCCCGACTCCATTTGTAGGCCGTCAAAGCGTTCTTCCAACTTCCTCACCTCATCTACATAAGCTTCCATCAATGGGCATTGGTAGTTCTTGTTCACTTGCCTGACGACAAGCTGCGAATCTCCCCTGACAATAAGCTTCTTGATCCCAAGGTCTACCGTGATCCTGAGACCGGCAAGCAACCCCTCATATTCTGCAGTATTGTTCGTCGCCTGTTCCTTGGGAAAGTGCATTTGGACCACGTACTTGAGGTGCTCTCCGGTGGGTGCGACAAGCAGTACGCCAGCACCGGCGCCTTGCAGCGAAAAGGCACCATCAAAGTACATAAGCCACTCTTTGCTTGTCTCCTTGCCGGGGAGAGTCATCTCTGGGATTTCTTCGTCTGGCGTTGGTGGTCCATTCTGCGACAAACTCTGCCCAAAACTCGGCTCTGTATGGTTGATGTACTCTCAAACTTGAGACCAAAGCTTGACAACTCCAACGCCCACTCGACAACTCCAAATGGGCGTTGGAGTTGTCAAGCTTTGGTCTCAAGTTTGAGAGTACATCAACCATACAGAGCCGAGTTTTGGCAGAGTTTGTCGCAAATGACCCAACGCCAGACGAAGAAATCCCAGAGATGACTCTCCCCGGCAAGGAGACAAGCAAAGAGTGGCTTATGTACTTTGATGGTGCCTTTTCGCTGCAAGGCGCCGGTGCTGGCGTACTGCTTGTCGCACCCACCGGAGAGCACCTCAAGTACGTGGTCCAAATGCACTTTCCCAAGGAACAGGCGACGAACAATACTGCAGAATATGAGGGGTTGCTTGCCGGTCTCAGGATCACGGTAGACCTTGGGATCAAGAAGCTTATTGTCAGGGGAGATTCGCAGCTTGTCGTCAGGCAAGTGAACAAGAACTACCAATGCCCATTGATGGAAGCTTATGTAGATGAGGTGAGGAAGTTGGAAGAACGCTTTGACGGCCTACAAATGGAGTCGGGGATGAATCCGCGATCACCTATGGGACCCAGAGAAGGACCCCATTACGTTCGGCAGGGAGAGACGGTCGCGCGAAGAGCAAATCTAGCGAAGAACACGACAGTGCACGAGAGAGATTTACCCAGGTTCGGGCCGCACGGATGCGTAAAACCCTACTCCTGCTTTTTTTGGTTTATTATCTGTATGATTGTTCTAGCTCCAGGAGCGCTACAGTACCGAGTAGCTGCGTACAATACTGGAGTTCTCCCTTTTCCAGTTCCTCCCCCATTTCACGTTGCCTATGGGCCTCCTTTTATACGCACAAAGGGGTCACCAACAGGTGGCAAACAGTAAAGGTAGAGGTGGAAAGTTGCTACAGTAAGGCCACTATTATCAGGATGACATGTCCTACCTACCACTGACGGCAGGGGACAAGGGCATTAAATGCCCATGCCTTTGCTGTCCACATACATGTACCCAGACGTCTTGGACGTGGGAAAAGCCTATCCCACCTGCTCCTGCACCGCTAGCTACAGTGCACCGCCGTCTACACAGTGCCCTGCCACGCACGCTTGGAAGGACCCAGAGCGCCACGCTGGCAGAGGCACCGGAGCAGCACAATAGCACAGTGGTACAGTAACGCTTGCCGCGGCAAGACCTTGCCGCACCTGACAGCTTGGCGCAACCCATAGTATGCCGTGCAAGGTAACTTGCCGGGGCAAGTACCTTGCCGCAGCCGCTATCTTGCCGCAGCCAATACCTTGCCGCAGCCAATACCTTGCCGCTGCAAATGACTTGCCGGGGCAAGTACCTTGCCGCGGCAAGTACTCTGCTTCAGCAATGCCCAGGCTGGGCCTCAGCTGTCCCTCCCGGCAAGCTCCTCTTGCCGGGGCCTTAACTCTTGCTTTGTATACTTTGTCCTTGAATGGCTTAATAATCTTGAGCTTCTCTCTGGCTGTCCTCCCGCAAGCCTGGCCGCGGGATACTACTACTGCCCGTGCACAAGTACGGGGTACTAGGGTACCCCTATTCTAGTACACCGACAGGAGCCCCCGGGCCTGGGCCACACACGGTGCCGGGCGTTGTTGGGCCAGGCCCAAACAGTGCACGGGCACGCATGGCTGGGATAAGCCGAAACGTCTCTATGCTGTTTAATTGCACGCTCTCCCACGCGTCGCGCGTTGAATGCGGAGCGTGGGAAGCGTGCGCAGTTATCTCAAATGACGAAGGGGCGGATGGTTCCGCATCTTTCCCCATAAAAGGAGGGACCTGCAGAAGCATTCACACACCCCCCTCACCATTCTCGATCTCCAAATCTCCGCCTTCTTCTTCCTCCGCTCCAAAACAAAGCGGTTTCCCAATCCTCCGCCACCGCGCGTGTCCGCATCTCCCTCGGTCCTCAGCTCCGCCTTCGCCATGCCTCCCAAAGGAGAAAAGGGGAAGACGGGGAAGTCCTCAAGGAAGGAGACCCAGGCGCAGTTGAAGAGGCAGAAGTACGCGCTCTTCGCTCCGACGCTCACGGGGGCGGATCTGAAGGCCAAGTTCCAAGGCATGTGGGCCGTGAGGACCAAGGCGCATCCGGCCACCCGCGTTCGCCCAGCCACCGACGAGAGCGAAGTGAGCAAGTACCCCTTCTTCGCTTGCTACTTTTGGTGCGGGCTCTGCCCACCGTACTCGGATTTCTTCAGCGACGTCATGTACACCTTCAACGTCCGTCTGCTGGATCTCACACCGAATGCCGAATCCACCATGGCAATATTTGCGCATCTGTGCGAGAACTTCGTCGGCGTCGCACCCAACACCGCGCTGTTCAGGCATTACTTCACTCCCCGTGCTGAAAAGGGGGAGCCTCTCACTGTTGGCGTCTCGTTCGTTTCAAGATTGGGCGCCAAGGAGCATTATCTGAAGGGGGATCTCCGCCCAAGATGGGGAGAAATCCGGTCTGAATGGTGTTGGATCATTGACGACGAGCCGCCATCATACTGTGAGCTTCGCAAGACCCCAGCAGTGCGTGGCACAGACTGGAGCGATCTGGATCCCCAGGACAAAAAGCTGGAGATTGCCGCTGCCAGGATCATACGGCTCAGGGAGGCCGGGCTCACCATAGGGATGGTTGGCGCAGACTTCCTCCGCCGCCGCATTGCTCCTCTGCAGCAGAGAGGAAGGCCGGCCTCTGATTGGAAGAACCCATCCGATATCATGTGGCTGCGCCCTGGACTGATCAACAACTTCACAGTTCTGCAGCACGACTTTTTCATGCGAGAACTGTTCAAGCAAGAGACAGATCCAGAAAAGCGCGACAAGGCGTTCACGCTGCCGAAGCACATCGTACCCCTTTGCAACAACTCCGCATTGAGTGCAATCATCGCTATGATGCCGCTCTGCAATGCGCACAGCGTTGAAGCAACTTGGGACGTGCCGCTCGAAGAAGACGTGCGGCGATTCTTTGACTCCACGGTCGAAAAGCAGGTCCGGGTGGAAGAGTGGCTCGTCTGCAACACCACTGAGCAAGAAATAGAATTCATTGCTCGAAGAGTGGAGGAGGACAGGCTCGCCAGGGAAGCTGGCGATTTTGGTTATACTTTGGCGGAGCTCGACGAGGCACAAAAGGAGAGCCTTGCCGAGCAGGGGATGCTTGCCGGGAAGGGCGAGCTCGCCGCACCCGGCAAGGATGTCGGGCCAAGCCAGCCTGCCGACGAGTCAGGCAGCTCAGAGGATGAGGGCTCCTCTTCCGAGGAGGGCACCGAAAGCCCACCGCAGTCAGAGTCCCCAGCCCCTCTGAGGAGGAAACACCTTCGCAGGCTTGGCAAAGTGGCTGAGCGGCAAGAAGTTCAACAACCGCCGGAGCGCCGTTCGACGCGCTCGACCGCGGCAAGGGCTGGTGCTGCGGGAGTGTCTCACGCGGCCCCGGCAACTGGAGCAGGGTCATCAAAGACCGCTGCTACTACCCCCGCCAAGCGGCCAAGGAGCCCAGCTCCCCCTCCTCCCCCTCCTCACACGGAGGCGGACTTTGATTTTTCCGCTCTCAGCGAAGAGGACGACGAGGAAGAGTAAGTTCCCTTGCCGCGACCCTCAATCTTTGTAAGGTTTTGTTTCTGTCCTCACTTGTCGCGCTCCGGCCTTGCTTCCGTAGGGAGGAAACTTTGGCGGAGAGGACAAGGAAGAGAGCTAAGGTCTCGACGAGCAAGACCGTGGTGGTCGTCGAAGATGAGCCCACGGCAACCACCGGGAGAGCGTCCGAGACCGTCCCGACCAGCTCGGAGCCCAGCCCTCGCTGCAGCCCCCAGCGTAAGTATTTCAACTACCTTTCGCTGGCGGTCGCTGAGGAACAAGCATTTTGTTACTGACCTCTTTGGGCGTGTAGGAGAGGAGCAGCAAGTGGAGCCATCTGAAGGTGCTCCAGAAGTACCACCCCCCTCGACCACACCGCCAAGGAGAAGATCTCCGGTAAGGGCTCCCACTAGCGAGCCGAGCCACGAAGAGGAGCCGGCAAGCGCCGAAGTGCCAAGCGCCAGCGCTGGCGACCCCACCCCAATGGCAAACGTTGACGGGGGAGGGGAGCCCACCGCTCTTGAGCTCAACACGGGTAAACCCACTTGCTGCAAAACTCTTTCTGCTTTCTTTCTTTTGTCTTCTTGAATTTCTTCCTGAAGCTCTTTTTGCCTTACTTCTCGGGTTGGCAGAGCCCTCCTCGGTGGAGCCAATGAACATTGACTCTTCTGCCGAGGAGAACACCACAGGGGCCGTCGATGACGAGGCCGCCAAGGCCGCCGCTGCCAAGGCCGACAAGCTGGCAGCCGACAAGCTTGCCGACGAAGAAACTGCCAATGCTGCCGAAGAGGCCGGCAAGGCCGCCGAGGATAATACCGCCAAGGCGCCCACCGATGAAGCCGCCAAGGCTGCTGAAGCTGAGGCCGCCCAGAAGGCTGCTGAGGAGGCCGGCGAGGGAGCCGGTGGTCGTACTGACGGCCCTGAGGCCACAGGAGCGCCAGGCGCTACTCCGACCACGGGTCCTTCAACTACTGACGAGGCGGCAGCGCCCAACTCGCCTCCGCCAAGCAAATACGTCCGGGTCGGCGAGAACGTCTACGTCAGCCTCCCCTGGACGGTGGGCTCCAGAGCGCCAACCGAGGAGGATGTTGTGGACGAGGAGATCCTTGCCGCTGCCGGGCTCCAGCTTGTGGATGCGCCAGGCGCCAGCAGTAGCAGCACGTCTGAAGAGGAGCAACTGCTTCAAAAGCTGCTGAATCTTCATCGCGCCCGACGGGAGAAGCTAGCTTCCAGGGAGGCGCTCATCGAGAAGGCCGAAGCTGACATGTTGAGGCGCGCGGAGATCTTGGCGGATATTCGCGCGCGATCTCTTAATGCGTTAGAGGCCAAGCGGGCACAGCTGGCCAAAGAACGGCAGGCCCTCCTCCTGATGAAGCAAGACATTGAACAAAAACAGGAGGAGACCGCCAAGGAGTTGTCTGCTCGGGCCGGTGATCTGAACCAGCGGAAAGTGGACCTTGACGCCCACGAAGAAGAACTTGCCGAGCGCAAGAGGAAAATTGCCGAAACCCTCCGACAGAAAGACGAGGAGGTGGCAAGACTTGTCGCAGAGCGGACCCAGGGGCAGGCACAAAAACACCAGAAGGAAATCGAAGCCTTGGCCCAAGAGTACGCCAGCAAGTTGGTGGAGGCCACCAACGCTGTCGCTGCTGCAGAAGTGAACAGGAAGGAAACGGAGGAGAAAGTGGCAAGACTAGAGGCCGCCCTCAAGGCAAACGGTGACAAGCTCTCAACGCTTGAAAGTGAGAGGGCAAAGGTGACCCACACTTTGGCGGAGATGCAAGTTACCATAGCCAAGAAGAACAATCTGCTTGCCGCCGCCAATGACTCCAGAGCAGACCTGAAGCTGAAACTGACCACGCTGAAGGAGACGCTCGACACCACCAGAAAGCGCGAAGGGCTTCTAATGGCAGAGCTCCAGAAGGAAAAGGGTCTGCTTCAAGACGCTATTGCAACCCACAAGAAGTTCAGGGATAACGTGGGGATCTTCACAGACAGGCTTGCCAGCGCAGCCGAGGACATCGACAAGGAGCTGACTGCCCTGAAGGTGCTGGACTTCGGGTACTCCACCGACAAGAACACGCAAACTAGCGTCAAGCTAGCCGAGTTCTTCGACGGAGTAGTAGAAGCACTCCAACAGCTCCAAGTCAATCACAAGGCTCAACTGGCCGACGAGTCACGCAGGCTTTGCCGGGGAGTTCTCCGGAGGTTGTTGGTGAAGATAGCATACAGAAACCCGGGCGTCGACTTCAGCAACATCTTCAAAAGCTTGCCGAAGGGATACGACCCCGCGCCACTAGAGGCCCTTGTCGCGCCCATCGTGGAGAGGGTGGACCAAATCCAGAGAGTCGAAGGCGAGCACCGCAATTAGAGAGCCCATTCTTCTCCCTCCTTGCCGCCGCTAGACATGTTAAAGAACAATCTGTTTAAGCCGCGGCAACTTATCTTGTAATATAACATGCAATATTTTGACGTTAATGCATGTCATCTCCCTTGAGCAATTTCTTTCTTTATGTGTACTTGCCCTACGCTTATAGGAAACTTGCCGGTGCGCGCACCATCGCCGCGAGTGCTGGGTACGGGACTCCAGCAGCCTGCTGGCGGTGCCGCTGCCGGCAAGCAACCTTGTCGCGCTCAGTGCGGCCACTTAGGTTGTTGAGCGGACTCGAAACAAGGTAATGGCGCGACCGATTACGCTTAGGTTCCGTCGCGCACAGGTTTTCCATACAAAGAGTAGTATCGTTCAAGGAAAATAACCTTGAAAATAAAAAAGAATTTGGTTATTCAAACTTTGGCACTTAGCTTTGTCGCTGATCTCTCCGCGGCAAGGTCTTGTCACTGCTTGCCGCTGCCTTCTACCCGGCAAGGCAAAGTTTCTTTGAACGACGCCTGGTCCATATCATTATCCCATCCCCCCCGGCAAACTTGTGCGCGAGGGAAGCTTCTGTCTTTTTGAGAAAAAGAAAGAAGAGAAAATAAAGATATAGGAGCTTGGCGGCTCGTTAATGCTTACCGGGGAGGCTGTACTGCACAGTATGTCAGATAATCATGCAAAATAAAAGTAAACATGAAATCGTCAAAAACTGCGAAATACAAAAGCTTTATTTATGCACAGGGTCTGTGCTTGGCTTTGTACAAAGGATTACATGCAACAGCGGCAAGACTTGTACAAAAGGTGGTTGCCGGGGAAGGGCCCGGCAACCGCGCCTTATGGAAAAAACTTACGGAGATGCTCAATGTTCCAGGAATTGATCACTGGAATGCCATCCCCGGTCTCCAGGCGGACAGCGCCGGGCCTGGTGACTCGTTTCACCCGATAAGGGCCTTCCCACTTCGGCGTCAACTTGTTTGAATTCTTGGCCGACTGAACGCGCCGAAGAACAAGGTCGCCTTCCTCGAGACTTCTGGCATTAACTTTGCGGCTATGGTAACGACGCAAAGCTTGCTGGTAGCGAGCAGCTCTCACAGCAGCCTGAAGACGATCCTCCTCGAGGAGCACAGCGTCATCTTGCCGCAGTTGCTCTTGCTTAAGCTCATCGTAAGCGAGCACTCGAGGTGACCCGTATACGAGTTTCGTGGGGAGAACTGCCTCTGCTCCATAAACTAGAGCAAAAGGCGTCTGGCCAGTAGCTCGATTTGGCGTCGTCCTGATCGACCAAAGAACCACTGGCAGCTCCTCGATCCAGTTTTTGCCGCACTTGCGCAGCCTGTCGAAAGTTCTCGTCTTGAGCCCACGCAGCACTTCAGCATTTGCCCTTTCAGCTTGACCGTTGCTTTGGGGGTGAGCAACAGAAGCGAAACAGACCTTGGCGCCAAGGTCTTCGACATACTGCATGAAGGCATGGCTCGTGAACTGGGTACCGTTGCCGGTGATGATCCTGTTAGGAACACCAAAGCGACAAACAATTCCCTTGAAGAACTTGATGGCTGATTGTGCTGTCACCTTCCTCACTGCTTCCACTTCTGGCCACTTCGTAAACTTGTCGATGGCCACATACAAGTACTCGAAGCCCCCGGTGGCACGGGGAAAGGGGACGAATCCGCGATCACCTATGGGACCCAGAGAAGGACCCCTTTACGTTCGGCAGGGAGAGATGGTCGCGCGAAGAGCAAATCTAGCGAAGAACACGACAGTGCACGAGAGAGATTTACCCAGGTTCGGGCCGCACGGATGCGTAAAACCCTACTCCTGCTTTTTTTGGTTTATTATCTGTATGATTGTTCTAGCTCCAGGAGATCAGCCATCAAGTTCTTCAAGGGAATTGTTTGTCGCTTTGGTGTTCCTAACAGGATCATCACCGGCAACGGTACCCAGTTCACGAGCCATGCCTTCATGCAGTATGTCGAAGACCTTGGCGCCAAGGTCTGTTTCGCTTCTGTTGCTCACCCCCAAAGCAACGGTCAAGCTGAAAGGGCAAATGCTGAAGTGCTGCGTGGGCTCAAGACGAGAACTTTCGACAGGCTGCGCAAGTGCGGCAAAAACTGGATCGAGGAGCTGCCAGTGGTTCTTTGGTCGATCAGGACGACGCCAAATCGAGCTACTGGCCAGACGCCTTTTGCTCTAGTTTATGGAGCAGAGGCAGTTCTCCCCACGAAACTCGTATACGGGTCACCTCGAGTGCTCGCTTACGATGAGCTTAAGCAAGAGCAACTGCGGCAAGATGACGCTGTGCTCCTCGAGGAGGATCGTCTTCAGGCTGCTGTGAGAGCTGCTCGCTACCAGCAAGCTTTGCGTCGCTACCATAGCCGCAAAGTTAATGCCAGAAGTCTCGAGGAAGGCGACCTTGTTCTTCAGCGCGTTCAGTCGGCCAAGAATTCAAACAAGTTGACGCCAAAGTGGGAAGGCCCTTATCGGGTGAAACGGGTCACTAGGCCCGGCGCTGTCCGCCTGGAGACCGGGGATGGCATTCCAGTGATCAATTCCTGGAACATTGAGCATCTCCGTAAGTTTTTTCCATAAGGCGCGGTTGCCGGGCCCTTCCCCGGCAACCACCTTTTGTACAAGTCTTGCCGCTGTTGCATGTAATCCTTTGTACAAAGCCAGGCGCAGACCCTGTGCATAAATAAAGCTTTTGTATTTCGCAGTTTTTGACGATTTCATGTTTACTTTTATTTTGCATGATTATCTGACATACTATGCAGTACAGCCTCCCCGGTAAGCATTAACGAGCCGCCAAGCTCCTATATCTTTATTTTCTCTTCTTTCTTTTTCTCAAAAAGACAGAAGCTTCCCTCGCGCACAAGTTTGCCGGGGGGGATGGGATAATGATATGGACCAGGCGTCGTTCAAAGAAACTTTGCCTTGCCGGGTAGAAGGCAGCGGCAAGCAGTGACAAGACCTTGCCGCGGAGAGATCAGCGACAAAGCTAAGTGCCAAAGTTTGAATAACCAAATTCTTTTTTATTTTCAAGGTTATTTTCCTTGAACGATACTACTCTTTGTATGGAAAACCTGTGCGCGACGGAACCTAAGCGTAATCGGTCGCGCCCTTACCTTGTTTCGAGTCCGCTCAACAACCTAAGTGGCCGCACTGAGCGCGACAAGGTTGCTTGCCGGCAGCGGCACCGCCAGCAGGCTGCTGGAGTCCCGCACCCAGCGCTCGCGGCAATGGTGCGCGCACCGGCAAGTTTCCTATAAGCGTAGGGCAAGTACACACAAAGAAAGAAATTGCTCAAGGGAGATGACATGCATTAACTTCAAAATATTGCATGTTATATTACAAGATAAGTTGCCGCGGCTTAAACAGATTGTTCTTTAACATGTCTAGCGGCGGCAAGGAGGGAGAAGAATGGGCTCTCTAATTGCGGTGCTCGCCTTCGACTCTCTGGATTTGGTCCACCCTCTCCACGATGGGCGCGACAAGGGCCTCTAGTGGCGCGGGGTCATATCCCTTCGGCAAGCTTTTGAAGATGTTGCTGAAGTCGACGCCCGGGTTTCTGTATGCTATCTTCACCAACAACCTCCGGAGAACTCCCCGGCAAAGCCTGCGTGACTCGTCGGCTAGTTGAGCCTTGTGATTGACTTGGAGCTGTTGGAGTGCTTCTACTACTCCGTCGAAGAACTCGGCTAGCTTGACGCTAGTTTGCGTGTTCTTGTCGGTGGAGTACCCGAAGTCCGGCACCTTCAGGGCAGTCAGCTCCTTGTCGATGTCCTCGGCTGCGCTGGCAAGCCTGTCTGTGAAGATCCCCACGTTATCCCTGAACTTCTTGTGGGTTGCAATAGCGTCTTGAAGCAGACCCTTTTCCTTCTGGAGCTCTGCCATTAGAAGCCCTTCGCGCTTTCTGGTGGTGTCGAGCGTCTCCTTCAGCGTGGTCAGTTTCAGCTTCAGGTCTGCTCTGGAGTCATTGGCGGCGGCAAGCAGATTGTTCTTCTTGGCTATGGTAACTTGCATCTCCGCCAAAGTGTGGGTCACCTTTGCCCTCTCACTTTCAAGCGTTGAGAGCTTGTCACCGTTTGCCTTGAGGGCGGCCTCTAGTCTTGCCACTTTCTCCTCCGTTTCCTTCCTGTTCACTTCTGCAGCAGCGATAGTGTTGGTGGCCTCCACCAACTTGCTGGCGTACTCTTGGGCCAAGGCTTCGATTTCCTTCTGGTGTTTTTGTGCCTGCCCCTGGGTCCGCTCTGCGACAAGTCTTGCCACCTCCTCGTCTTTCTGTCGGAGGGTTTCGGCAAGTTTCCTCTTGCGCTCGGCAAGTTCTTCTTCATGGGCATCAAGGTCCACTTTCCGCTGGTTCAGATCACCGGCCCGAGCAGACAACTCCTTGGCGGTCTCCTCCTGTTTTTGTTCAATGTCTTGCTTCATCAGGAGGAGGGCCTGCCGTTCTTCGGCCAGCTGTGCCCGCTTGGCCTCTAATGCATTAAGAGATCACGCGCGGACATCCGCCAAGATCTCCGCGCGCCTCAACATGTCAGCTTCGGCCTTCTCGATGAGCGCCTCCCTGGAAGCTAGCTTCTCCCGTCGGGCGCGATGAAGATTCAGCAGCTTTTGAAGCAGTTGCTCCTCTTCAGACGTGCTGCTACTGCTGGCGCCTGGCGCATCCACAAGCTGGAGCCCGGCAGCGGCAAGGATCTCCTCGTCCACAACATCCTCCTCGGTTGGCGCTCTGGAGCCCACCGTCCAGGGGAGGCTGACGTAGACGTTCTCGCCGACCCGGACGTATTTGCTTGGCGGAGGCGAGTTGGGCGATGCCGCCTCGTCAGTGGTTGAAGGACCCGTGGTCGGAGTAGCGCCTGGCGCTCCTGTGGCCTCAGGGCCGTCAGTACGACCACCGGCTCCCTCGCCGGCCTCCTCAGCAGCCTTCTGGGCGGCCTCAGCTTCAGCAGCCTTGGCGGCTTCATCGATGGGCGCCTTGGCGGTATCATCCTCGGTGGCCTTGCCGGCCTCTTCGGCAGCATTGGCAGTTTCTTCGTCGGCAAGCTTGTCGGCTGCCAGCTTGTCGGCCTTGGTAGCGGTGGCCTTGGCGGCCTCGTCGTCGATGGCCACTGTGGTGTACTCCTCGGCAGAAGAGTCAATGTTCATTGGCTCCACCGAGGAGGGCTCTGCCAACCCGAGAAGTAAGGCAAAAAGAGCTTCAGGAAGAAATTCAAGAAGACAAAAGAAAGAAAGCAGAAAGAGTTTTGCAGCAAGTGGGTTTACCCGTGTTGAGCTCAAGAGCGGTGGGCTCCCCTCCCCCGTCAACGTTTGTCATTGGGGTGGGGTCGCCAGCGCTGGCGCTTGGCACTTCGGCGCTTGCCGGCTCCTCTTCGTGGCTCGGCTCGCTAGTGGGAGCCCTTACCGGAGATCTTCTCCTTGGCGGTGTGGTCGAGGGGGGTGGTACTTCTGGAGCACCTTCAGATGGCTCCACTTGCTGCTCCTCTCCTACACGCCCAAAGATGTCAGTAACAAAATGCTTGTTCCTCAGCGACCGCCAGCGAAAGGTAGTTGAAATACTTACGCTGGGGGCTGCAGCGAGGGCTGGGCTCCGAGCTGGTCGGGACGGTCTCAGACGCTCTCCCGGTGGTTGCCGTGGGCTCATCTTCGACGACCACCACGGTCTTGCTCGTCGAGACCTTAGCTCTCTTCCTTGTCCTCTCCGCCAAAGTTTCCTCCCTGCGGAAGCAAGGCCGGAGCGCGACAAGTGAGGACAGAAACAAAACCTTACAAAGATTGAGGGTCGCGGCAAGGGAACTTACTCTTCCTCGTCGTCCTCTTCGCTGAGAGCGGAAAAATCAAAGTCCGCCTCCGTGTGAGGAAGGGGAGGAGGGGGAGCTGGGCTCCTTGGCCGCTTGGCGGGGGTAGTAGCAGCGGTCTTTGATGACCCTGCTCCAGTTGCCGGGGCCGCGTGAGACACTCCCGCAGCACCAGCCCTTGCCGCGGTCGAGCGCGTCGAACGGCGCTCCGGCGGTTGTTGAACTTCTTGCCGCTCAGCCACTTTGCCAAGCCTGCGAAGGCGTTTCCTCCTTAGAGGGGCTGGGGACTCTGACTGCGGTGGGCTTTCGGTGCCCTCCTCGGAAGAGGAGCCCTCATCCTCCGAGCTGCCTGACTCGTCGGCAGGCTGGCTTGGCCCGACATCCTTGCCGGGTGCGGCGAGCTCGCCCTTCCCGGCAAGCATCCCCTGCTCGGCAAGGCTCTCCTTTTGTGCCTCGTCGAGCTCCGCCAAAGTATAACCAAAATCGCCAGCTTCCCTGGCGAGCCTGTCCTCCTCCACTCTTCGAGCAATGAATTCTATTTCTTGCTCAGTGGTGTTGCGGACGAGCCACTCTTCCACCCGGACCTGCTTTTCGACCGTGGAGTCAAAGAATCGCCGCACGTCTTCTTCAAGCGGCACGTCCCAAGTTGCTTCAACGCTGTGCGCATTGCAGAGCGGCATCATAGCGATGATTGCACTCAATGCGGAGTTGTTGCAAAGGGGCACGATGTGCTTCGGCAGCGTGAACGCCTTGTCGCGCTTTTCTGGATCTGTCTCTTGCTTGAACAGTTCTCGCATGAAAAAGTCGTGCTGCAGAACTGTGAAGTTGTTGATCAGTCCAGGGCGCAGCCGCATGATATCGGATGGGTTCTTCCAATCAGAGGCCGGCCTTCCTCTCTGCTGCAGAGGAGCAATGCGGCGGCGGAGGAAGTCTGCGCCAACCATCCCTATGGTGAGCCCGGCCTCCCTGAGCCGTATGATCCTGGCAGCGGCAATCTCCAGCTTTTTGTCCTGGGGATCCAGATCGCTCCAGTCTGTGCCACGCGCTGCTGGGGTCTTGCGAAGCTCACAGTATGGTGGCGGCTCGTCGTCAATGATCCAACACCATTCAGACCGGATTTCTCCCCATCTTGGGCGGAGATCCCCCTTCAGATATTGCTCCTTGGCGCCCAATCTTGAAACGAACGAGACGCCAACAGTGAGAGGCTCCCCCTTTTCAGCACGGGGAGTGAAGTAATGCCTGAACAGCGCGGTGTTGGGTGCGACGCCGACGAAGTTCTCGCACAGATGCGCAAATATTGCCATGGTGGATTCGGCATTCGGTGTGAGATCCAGTAGACGGAGGTTGAAGGTGTACATGACGTCGCTGAAGAAATCCGAGTACGGTGGGCAGAGCCCGCACCAAAAGTAGCAAGCGAAGAAGGGGTACTTGCTCACTTCGCTCTCGTCGGTGGCTGGGCGAACGCGGGTGGCCGGATGCGCCTTGGTCCTCACGGCCCACATGCCTTGGAACTTGGCCTTCAGATCCGCCCCCGTGAGCGTCGGAGCGAAGAGCACGTACTTCTGCCTCTTCAACTGTGCCTGGGTCTCCGTCCTTGAGGACTTCCCCGTCTTCCCCTTTTCTCCATTGGGAGGCATGGCGAAGGCGGAGCTGAGGACCGAGGGAGATGCGGACGCGCGCGGTGGCGGAGGATTGGGAAACCGCTTTGTTTTGGAGTGGAGGAAGAAGAAGGCGGAGATTTGGAGATCAAGAATGGTGGGAGGGGTGTGTGAATGCTTCTGCAGGTCCCTCCTTTTATGGGGAAAGATGCGGAACCATCCGCCCCTTCGTCATTCGAGATAACTGCGCACGCTTCCCACGCTCCGCATTCAACGCGCGACGCGTGGGAGAGCGTGCAATTAAACAGCATAGAGACGTTTCAGCTTATCCCAGCCACGCGTGCCCGTGCACTGTTTGGGCCTGGCCCAACAACGCCCAGCACCGTGTGTGGCCCAGGCCCGGGGGCTCCTGTCGGTGTACTAGAATAGGGGTACCCTAGTACCCCGTACTTGTGCACGGGCAGTAGTAGCATCCCGCGGCCAGGCTTGCGGGAGGACAGCCAGAGAGAAGCTCAAGATTATTAAGCCATTCAAGAACAAAGTATACAAAGCAAGAGTTAAGGCCCCGGCAAGAGGAGCTTGCCGGGAGGGACAGCTGAGGCCCAGCCTGGGCATTGCTGAAGCAGAGTACTTGCCGCGGCAAGGTACTTGCCCCGGCAAGTCATTGGCAGCGGCAAGGTATTGGCTGCGGCAAGGTATTGGCTGCGGCAAGATAGCGGCTGCGGCAAGGTACTTGCCCCGGCAAGTTACCTTGCACGGCATACTATGGGTTGCGCCAAGCTGTCAGGTGCGGCAAGGTCTTGCCGCGGCAAGCGTTACTATACCACTGTGCTACTGTGCTACTCCGGTGCCTCTGCCAGCGTGGCGCTCTGGGTCCTTCCAAGCGTGCGTGGCAGGGCACTGTGTAGACGGCGGTGCACTGTAGCTAGCGGTGCAGGAGCAGGTGGGATAGGCTTTTCCCACGTCCAAGACGTCCGGGTACATGTATGTGGACAGCAAAGGCATGGGCATTTAATGCCCTTGTCCCCTGCCATCAGTGGTAGGTAGGACATGTCATCCTGGTAATAGTGGCCTTACTGTAGCAACTTTCCACCTCTACCTTTACTGTTTGCCACCTGTTGGTGACCCCTTTGTGCGTATAAAAGGAGGCCCATAGGCAACGTGAAAGGGAGGAGGAACTGGAAAAGGGAGAACTCCAGTATTGTACGCAGCTACTCGGTACTGTAGCGCTCCTGGAGCTAGAACAATCATACAGATAATAAACCAAAAAAAGCAGGAGTAGGGTTTTACGCATCCGTGCGGCCCGAACCTGGGTAAATCTCTCTCGTGCACTGTCGTGTTCTTCGCTAGATTTGCTCTTCGCGCGACCGTCTCTCCCTGCCGAACGTAAAGGGGTCCTTCTCTGGGTCCCATAGGTAGCCGACAAGAGAACTGGTGACGATGCTGTCACCAACAAGAACGGCGAGGGGGCAACAACCGTACACTCCCCACCTAGACGGCCTCGGTCGCCGACACATCGAAACGTCGCCCGTGGCGATGATTCCACGGCGTCGTCTGACCCGCGAGCTCGTCGTGACCAGCACCTCGTTCTTCAGGAACGCAGAGGAGAAGATGCTCGTACCACTATCGAGCGAAGGAGAGAAGTGCATCGTCAGTCCGACAGATGCGCAGGGCCCACTGTTGACATGCATGCGCCAGGGGATCCTGGCGACTTGCCGTACGCGGTAAGTTGTCCAGCGTTCACCCGTGAGCTGTGGCAGGTCCAGTGGCCCAATCGCAAGGCTTTCAAGCCTGACGTGCCGGAGAAGTATGATGGCAAGACACACCCGTCGGA
Organism: Thinopyrum elongatum; assembly: GCA_011799875.1. Lineage (NCBI taxonomy): Eukaryota > Viridiplantae > Streptophyta > Magnoliopsida > Poales > Poaceae > Thinopyrum > Thinopyrum elongatum. The sequence continues at coordinate 263,838,626 of CM022302.1, forward strand.
GTTCCTCAGCATTTACACCATTGCGGTGCAAGCTGCCGGGGGACGAGACGACAAGATTCTTGCTAACTACTTCCCGCTCGTGTTAAAGCGCAACGTCGTCTCATGGCTCATGCACTTGCCGGAGAACTCCATTTCTTCATGGGCGGACCTGTGCCATCAGTTTGTTGGTGCCTTTACTGGCGGTCATCAACCTCATGGCCAGGAGAGTGATCTTCATCTCATCCCCCAGAAGGAAGGAGAGCCCCTGCGCAAATACATTCAAAGGTTCAGCCGCGTACAGTACAACATCCCAGATGTTCACCCCGCTGCGGTTATTAGCGCGTTCCATCAGAATGTGCGTAACCGCAGGATGCGGGAGGAAATGGCGATGACCAAGGTCAGAGACATTGGCCAGCTATATGCTCTCGCCGACAAGTGTGCGCGCGCTGAAGAGGGAAGGAAACTTCCCGGTGAAGGTGTTGGCGCAGGGGGGAGCTCGGACAGCGAAGGTACCGCCCCGGCAAAGAAGGGCCGGCGGCGGAACAACAGGAAGAAAAAGGGCAAAGCTGTGCTTGCCGTCGAGCAGTCCAGCGGCAACGGCAGCGCCGACAAGGCCAAAGTCGAGGGCTCCGGCAAGGAGATTGCCGCGTGCGCCAACTGTCAGGCCTTGGCGGCTGCCGACAAGCAGGACGGCTCCGACAAGCAATATTGCAAGATCCACCGCACCAAGGGACACGATCTCCAGAACTGTCGACGAGTCGAGCAGCTTGTCGAACAGCAGAAAGCTGAGTATGAGAGGCGCGACAAGGAGAAGGCCCCAGAAGGTGCTGGCGGGTCCGGCAAGAAGCGCACTGTCCGAGGAGGGCGTCGCGGCAAGGCCAAGCAGCAGCAGAGAGACAGGCCTCCTCGTGGCCGCGTCAAAGATGATGATGATGATGATCTAGATGATGAAGAATCCAGTGAGCACGAATTTTAGAAAGCCGCAGAAGTCTTGTGTGTTGACGGTGGTGCTTCATTGCATTCTTCTCATCGCCAACTTAAACAGTGGGCACGAGAGATCAATGCGGCGGAACCATCTGTTGACGCCAGAAAGCTTCTGAAGTGGTCCGACACGCCTATCGTCTTTGACATTGAGGACCACCCTGACCGCACAACGGCGGTCGGGTGCTTGCCGATGTTGGTTTCACCAACGATCCGCAACCTCAAGGTCACGAAGATGTTAGTTGACGGTGGGGCCGGCTTGAATCTGATTTCGCCCGCTGTGCTCCGGAAACTTCAAATCTCTGACGGCGAGCTTGAGGAAACTGGTACTTTCCAAGGAGTCAATCCAGGAAGGAGCAGGCCGAAAGGGAAGATCACGCTGCCAGTGACATTTGGCGGCGAGCTGAACTACGGGACCGAGAAGGTCACCTTTGATGTTGCCGATATTCCATTGCCTTATAATGGGATACTTGGCCGTCCAGCGCTCGCCAAGTTCATGGCAGCCTCTCATTATGCCTACAACGTGTTGAAGATGCCAGGTCCAGTAGGTGTTATCATAGTTCCCTGCGACAAGAAGGATGCGCTTATTTGCGCCGACAAGATCTACCGGGAAGCAGCTGCCGCAACTGCCGCCAAGGCACTTGCCGCTGAAGCTCTCGGGCGGGAGAACAAGAGGAAGTCCGGCAAGAGCTCCTGTGCCCACTCCGGCAAGCGCACCTCTTCGGAGTGCTGTGCTGCCGTCGAGGACGCACCAGAGAGCTCCACCGGCAAGTGTAAGAAGAACAAAGCCGCTCCGCCGGCGACAAAGAAAGTGCCCGCCAAGGAGGATGGCACTGGTGGTTCCTTCACCATCAGTGCCACACTTGACAACAAATAGGCAAACGCGCTCGTTGCTTTCCTGCGGGCGAATGTCGACGTATTTGCATGGTAACCGTCCGACATCCCCGGTGTTCCCAGGAAAGTAATTGAGCACCACCTTGCCGTTTGTCCCCACGTGAGGCCCGTCAAACAGAAAGCCAGAAAGCAAGCTGTGGAGCGGCAAGAGTTTATTGCGGAAGAAATCAAGAAGTTGGAAGCAGCAGGCCTCGTTAGAGGAGTGCTCCATCCTACGTGGTTGGCCAATCCTGTTGTCGTGCGCAAAGCGAATGGAAAATGGAGGCTTTGTATTGATTTCACTAATGTCTATAAAGCTTGTCCCAAAAACCCATTTCCTTTGCCCCGCATAGACCAGATTGTTGACTCCACGGCAGGATGTGATTTGCTTTCATTTCTTGACGCATATTCAGGGTATCATCAAATCTTCATGGCTGAGGAAGATGAGGAAAAGACCGCATTTATCACACCCTGTGGCACATACTGTTTCGTACGTATGCCATTTGGTTTGAAAAATGCTGGTTCGACATTTGCAAGAGCCGTCCAGATTGCTTTTGAGCCTCAGCTGCACAGAAATGTGGAAGCCTATATGGATGATATAGTGGTCAAAAGCAAAGACAGGGCTACTTTGGTTCAAGATCTAGAAGAAACTTTTGTAAATCTGCGCAAGATCAACCTGAAGCTCAACCCCGAGAAGTGCGTGTTTGGAGTTCCCTCCGGCAAGCTTCTCGGGTTCTTTGTGTCTCAACGTGGAATTGAAGCCAATCCTGACAAGATCAAAGCCATTGAGCAAATTGAAGCACCGAAGCGCGTCAAGGATGTACGACGACTTGTCGGCTGTGTTGCTGCCCTCAGTAGGTTTATCTCCAAGTCAGCTGAGCGCGCCCTGCCATTTTTCAAAATCTTAAAAAAGGCAGGTCCATTGAAATGGACTCCGGAGGCGGAGGCAGCGCTGCAAGACTTGAAGAGATACCTCTCCTCTCCTCCAATACTTGTCGCGCCTAAACCACAAGAGAAGTTGTTGCTGTATCTAGCGGCAACCAATCAAGTGGTTAGTGCTGCGCTGGTAGCGGAGAGAGAGGTGGATGAGGAGGCAGTAACTGCGGCAAGCACGATCAGCGACAAGCTGGGGGCAACAAGTTTTGTTGCCGACAAGGATTCGTCTGCGCAGTCAGGCGAAGTGATACAAAAGAAGAAAATGGTGCAGCGCCCGGTCTACTTTGTGAGCTCTCTTTTGCAGGGAGCTAGGTCAAGGTATTCTGGTGTGCAGAAGCTGCTTTTCGGCCTTCTCATGGCCTCGAGAAAGCTGCGCCATTACTTTCAAGCACATGAAGTTACCGTCGTCACTCGCTTCCCGCTGAAAAGGATTTTGCAAAATCCAGAAGCGACGGGCAGGATTGTCGAGTGGGCGTTGGAGTTGTCAAGCTTTGGTCTCAAGTTTGAGAGCACATCAACCATACAGAGCCGAGTTTTGGCAGAGTTTGTCGCAGAATGGACACCAACGCCAGACGAAAAAATCCCAGAGATGACTCTCCCCGGCAAGGAGACAAGCAAAGAGTGGCTTATGTACTTTGATGGTGCCTTTTCGCTGCAAGGCGCCGGTGCTGGCGTACTGCTTGTCGCACCCACCGGAGAGCACCTCAAGTACGTAGTCCAAATGCACTTTCCCATGGAACAGGCGACAAACAATACTACAGAATATGAGTGGTTGCTTGCCGGTCTCAGGATCGCGGCAGACCTTGGGATCAAGAAGCTTATTGTCAGGGGAGATTCGCAGCTTGTCGTCAGGCAAGTGAACAAGAACTACCAATGCCCATTGATGGAAGCTTATGTAGATGAGGTGAGGAAGTTGGAAGAACGCTTTGACGGCCTACAAATGGAGCACGTCCCACGTGCTGAGAATGACATTGCCGATGGTTTGTCAAAGCGCGCCGCACTCAAATTGCCTGTGGAGCCAGGCACTTTTGTGCTCCAACTAACTCAGCCATCCGTGACGCCATCAGTAGAGCAAGGCAGGAAGAGGAAGTTGGCTTCTGGCGACTACTTCCCGGCAGAGCTCTCCGAAGCCGCCGGCAAGAAGGCTGCCAAAGCCAGCGCCAAAGATGCAGAGGGGCAACTTGCTCCGACAAGGCCTCACGCTCTTGTCGTTGAAGCGGGTGCTCCTAGGCTAGAGGCAAAGGGGCAACTCGCTCCGACAAGACTTCGGGTCCTTGTCGTTGAAGCAGGCGCTCCTGATCGAAGCGCTGAGGAGCAAGATGCTCCGACGAGGCCTTGGGCTTCCGTCGTTGAAGCAACTGCTCCCGACAAGCTTGTTGAAGGACAACACGCTCCAGCAGGGCCCCAGGCTCTTGTCGTTGAGGCGGCTGTTCCCGCCAAGCTCGTCGGGGAACGGCCGGCTCTGGTAGAGCGACGAGCTCTTGCCGTAGGGCCTGATGTTCCCGCAGCAGAAGAAATGCCTTTAGTCCTCGTTGTCGAGCCACAGGCTCCAGCGTGGGCGCAGCAGATCGTCCGTTTCCTTCAGACAGGAGAACTTCCCGAAGAGCAAGAAGAAGCGGAGAAAGTAGCCCGACGGTCCAATATGTATCAATTTGTCAATGACATGCTGTGCAGAAAAAGACCAAACGGTGTGAAATTGAAGTGTATTCCCCGGGAAGAAGGACAGGAGCTGTTGGCGGAGATTCATGGAGGCATATGTGGTCACCACATAGGGTCAAGAGCCCTTGATGGAAAGGCTTTCCGGCAAGGTTTCTTTTGGCCCACCGCCCTCCAGGATGCAACTGCACTAGTAACCAAGTGTGAAGCGTGCCAGTTTCATTCCAAGCAGATTCATCAGCCAGCTCAAGCTCTCCAGACAATCCCTCTCTCCTGGCCATTTTCGGACTGGGGGCTCGACATCCTCGGCCCCTTTCCCCGTGCCACCGGGGGCTTCGAATACTTGTATGTGGCCATCGACAAGTTTAGGAAGTGGCCAGAAGTGGAAGCAGTGAGGAAGGTGACAGCACAATCAGCCATCAAGTTCTTCAAGGGAATTGTTTGTCGCTTTGGTGTTCCTAACAGGATCATCACCGACAACGGTACCCAGTTCACGAGCCACGCCTTCATGCAGTATGTCGAAGACCTTGGCGCCAAGGTCTGTTTCGCTTCTGTTGCTCACCCCCGAAGCAACGGTCAAGCTGAAAGGGCAAATGCTGAAGTGCTGCGTGGGCTCAAGACGAGAACTTTCGACAGGCTGCGCAAGTGCGGCAAAAACTGGATCGAGGAGCTGCCAGTGGTTCTTTGGTCGATCAGGACGACGCCAAATCGAGCTACTGGCCAGGCGCCTTTTGCTCTAGTTTATGGAGCAGAGGCAGTTCTCCCCACGGAACTCGTATACGGGTCACCTCGAGTGCTCGCTTACGATGAGCTTGAGCAAGAGCAACTGCGGCAAGATGACGCTGTGCTCCTCGAGGAGGATCATCTTCAGGCTGCTGTGAGAGCTGCTCGCTACCAGCAAGCTTTGCGTCGTTACCATAGCTGCAAAGTTAATGCCAGAAGTCTCGAGGAAGGCGACCTTGTTCTTCGGCGCGTTCAGTCGGCCAAGAATTCAAACAAGTTGACGCCGAAGTGGGAAGGCCCTTATCGGGTGAAACGAGTCACCAGGCCTGGCGCTGTCCGCCTGGAGACCGGGGATGGCATTCCAGTGATCAATTCCTGGAACATTGAGCATCTCCGTAAGTTTTTTCCATAAGGCGCGGTTGCCGGGCCCTTCCCCGGCAACCACCTTTTGTACAAGTCTTGCCACTGTTGCATGTAATCCTTTGTACAAAGCCAGGCGCAGACCCTGTGCATAAATAAAGCTTTTGTATTTCGCAGTTTTTGACGATTTCATGTTTACTTTTATTTTGCATGATTATCTGACATACTGTGCAGTACAGCCTCCCCGGTAAGCATTAACGAGCCGCCAAGCTCCTATATCTTTATTTTCTCTTCTTTCTTTTTCTCAAAAAGACAGAAGCTTCCCTCGCGCACAAGTTTGCCGGGGGGGATGGGATAATGATATGGACCAGGCGTCGTTCAAAGAAACTTTGCCTTGCCGGGTAGAAGGCAGCGGCAAGCAGTGACAAGACCTTGCCGCGGAGAGATCAGCGACAAAGCTAAGTGCCAAAGTTTGAATAACCAAATTCTTTTTTATTTTCAAGGTTATTTTCCTTGAACGATACTACTCTTTGTATGGAAAACCTGTGCGCGACGGAACCTAAGCGTAATCGGTCGCGCCCTTACCTTGTTTCGAGTCTGCTCAACAACCTAAGTGGCCGCACTGAGCGCGACAAGGTTGCTTGCCAGCAGCGGCACCGCCAGTAGGCTGCTGGAGTCCCGTACCCAGCGCTCGCGGCGATGGTGCGCGCACCGGCAAGTTTCCTATAAGTGTAGGGCAAGTACACATAAAGAAAGAAATTGCTCAAGGGAGATGACATGCATTAACGTCAAAATATTGCATGTTATATTACAAGATAAGTTGCCGCGGCTTAAACAGATTGTTCTTTAACATGTCTAGCAGCGGCAAGGAGGGAGAAGAATGGGCTCTCTAATTGCGGTGCTCGCCTTCGACTCACTGGATTTGGTCCACCCTCTCCACGATGGGCGCGACAAGTGCCTCTAGTGGCGCGGGGTCGTATCCCTTCGGCAAGCTTTTGAAGATGTTGCTGAAGTCAACGCCCAGGTTTCTGTATGCTATCTTCACCAACAACCTCCGGAGAACTCCCCGGCAAAGCCTGCGTGACTCGTCGGCCAGTTGAGCCTTGTGATTGACTTGGAGCTGTTGGAGTGCTTCTACTACTCCGTCGAAGAACTCGGCTAGCTTGACGCTAGTTTGCGTGTTCTTGTCGGTGGAGTACCCGAAGTCCGGCACCTTCAGGGCAGTCAGCTCCTTGTCGATGTCCTCGGCTGCGCTGGCAAGCCTGTCTATGAAGATCCCCACGTTATCCCTGAACTTCTTGTGGGTTGCAATAGCATCTTGAAGCAGACCCTTTTCCTTCTGGAGCTCTGCCATTAGAAGCCCTTCGCGCTTTCTGGTGGTGTCGAGCGTCTCCTTCAGCGTGGTCAGTTTCAGCTTCAGGTCTGCTCTGGAGTCATTGGCGGCGGCAAGCAGATTGTTCTTCTTGGCTATGGTAACTTGCATCTCCGCCAAAGTGTGGGTCACCTTTGCCCTCTCACTTTCAAGCGTTGAGAGCTTGTCACCGTTTGCCTTGAGGGCGGCCTCTAGTCTTGCCACTTTCTCCTCCGTTTCCTTCCTGTTCACTTCTGCAGCAGCGACAGCGTTGGTGGCCTCCACCAACTTGCTGGCGTACTCTTGGGCCAAGGCTTCGATTTCCTTCTGGTGTTTTTGTGCCTGCCCCTGGGTCCGCTCTGCGACAAGTCTTGCCACCTCCTCGTCTTTCTGTCGGAGGGTTTCGGCAAGTTTCCTCTTGCGCTCGGCAAGTTCTTCTTCGTGGGCATCAAGGTCCACTTTCCGCTGGTTCAGATCACCGGCCCGAGCAGACAACTCCTTGGCGGTCTCCTCCTGTTTTTGTTCAATGTCTTGCTTCATCAGGAGGTGGGCCTGCCGTTCTTCGGCCAGCTGTGCCCGCTTGGCCTCTAACGCATTAAGAGATCGCGCGCGGACATCCGCCAAGATCTCCGCGCGCCTCAACATGTCAGCTTCGGCCTTCTCGATGAGTGCCTCCCTGGAAGCTAGCTTCTCCCGTCGGGCGCGATGAAGATTCAGCAGCTTTTGAAGCAGTTGCTCCTCTTCAGACGTGCTGCTACTGCTGGCGCCTGGCGCATCCACAAGCTGGAGCCCGGCAGCGGCAAGGATCTCCTCGTCCACAACATCCTCCTCGGTTGGCGCTCTGGAGCCCACCGTCTAGGGGAGGCTGACGTAGACGTTCTCGCCGACCCGGACGTATTTGCTTGGCGGAGGCGAGTTGGGCGCTGCCGCCTCGTCAGTAGTTGAAGGACCCGTGGTCGGAGTAGCGCCTGGCGCTCCTGTGGCCTCAGGGCCGTCAGTATGACCACCGGCTCCCTCGCCGGCCTCCTCAGCAGCCTTCTGGGCGGCCTCAGCTTCAGCAGCCTTGGCGGCTTCATCGGTGGGCGCCTTGGCGGTATTATCCTCGGCGGCCTTGCCGGCCTCTTCGGCAGCATTGGCAGTTTCTTCGTCGGCAAGCTTGTCGGCTGCCAGCTTGTCGGCCTTGGCAGCGGCGGCCTTGGCGGCCTCGTCGTCGACGGCCCCTGTGGTGTTCTCCTCGGCAGAAGAGTCAATGTTCATTGGCTCCACCGAGGGGGGCTCTGCCAACCCGAGAAGTAAGGCAAAAAGAGCTTCAGGAAGAAATTCAAGAAGACAAAAGAAAGAAAGCAGAAAGAGTTTTGCAGCAAGTGGGTTTACCCGTGTTGAGCTCAAGAGCGGTGGGCTCCCCTCCCCCGTCAACGTTTGTCATTGGGGTGGGGTCGCCAGCGCTGGCGCTTGGCACTTCGGCGCTTGCCGGCTCCTCTTCGTGGCTCGGCTCGCTAGTGGGAGCCCTTACCGGAGATCTTCTCCTTGGCGGTGTGGTCGAGGGGGGTGGTACTTCTGGAGCACCTTCAGATGGCTCCACTTGCTGCTCCTCTCCTACACGCCCAAAGATGTCAGTAACAAAATGCTTGTTCCTCAGCGACCGCCAGCGAAAGGTAGTTGAAATACTTACGCTGGGGGCTGCAGCGAGGGCTGGGCTCCGAGCTGGTCGGGACGGTCTCAGACGCTCTCCCGGTGGTTGCCGTGGGCTCATCTTCGACGACCACCACGGTCTTGCTCGTCGAGACCTTAGCTCTCTTCCTTGTCCTCTCCGCCAAAGTTTCCTCCCTGCGGAAGCAAGGCCGGAGCGCGACAAGTGAGGACAGAAACAAAACCTTACAAAGATTGAGGGTCGCGGCAAGGGAACTTACTCTTCCTCGTCGTCCTCTTCGCTGAGAGCGGAAAAATCAAAGTCCGCCTCCGTGTGAGGAAGGGGAGGAGGGGGAGCTGGGCTCCTTGGTCGCTTGGCGGGGGTAGTAGCAGCGGTCTTTGATGACCCTGCTCCAGTTGCTGGGGCCGCGTGAGACACTCCCGCAGCACCAGCCCTTGCCGCGGTCGAGCGCGTCGAACGGCGCTCCGGCGGTTGTTGAACTTCTTGCCGCTCAGCCACTTTGCCAAGCCTGCGAAGGTGTTTCCTCCTCAGAGGGGCTGGGGACTCTGACTGCGGTGGGCTTTCGGTGCCCTCCTTGGAAGAGGAGCCCTCATCCTCCGAGCTGCCTGACTCGTCGGCAGGCTGGCTTGGCCCGACATCCTTGCCGGGTGCGGCGAGCTCACCCTTCCCGGCAAGCATCCCCTGCTCGGCAAGGCTCTCCTTTTGTGCCTCGTCGAGCTCCGCCAAAGTATAACCAAAATCGCCAGCTTCCCTGGTGAGCCTGTCCTCCTCCACTCTTCGAGCAATGAATTCTATTTCTTGCTCAGTGGTGTTGCGGACGAGCCACTCTTCCACCCGGACCTGCTTTTCGACCGTGGAGTCAAAGAATCGCCGCACGTCTTCTTCGAGCGGCACGTCCCAAGTTGCTTCAACGCTGTGCGCATTGCAGAGCGGCATCATAGCGATGATTGCACTCAATGCGGAGTTGTTGCAAAGGGGCACGATGTGCTTCGGCAGCGTGAACGCCTTGTCGCGCTTTTCTGGATCTGTCTCTTGCTTGAACAGTTCTCGCATGAAAAAGTCGTGCTGCAGAACTGTGAAGTTGTTGATCAGTCCAGGGCGCAGCCGCATGAAATCGGCTGGGTTCTTCCAATCAGAGGCCGGCCTTCCTCTCTGCTGCAGAGGAGCAATGCGGCGGCGGAGGAAGTCTGCGCCAACCATCCCTATGGTGAGCCCGGCCTCCCTGAGCCGTATGATCCTGGCAGCGGCAATCTCCAGCTTTTTGTCCTGGGGATCCAGATCGCTCCAGTCTGTGCCACGCGCTGCTAGGGTCTTGCGAAGCTCACAGTATGGTGGCGGCTCGTCGTCAATGATCCAACACCATTCAGACCGGATTTCTCCCCATCTTGGGCGGAGATCCCCCTTCAGATAATGCTCCTTGGCGCCCAATCTTGAAACGAACGAGACGCCAACAGTGAGAGGCTCCCCCTTTTCAGCACGGGGAGTGAAGTAATGCCTGAACAGCGCGGTGTTGGGTGCGACGCCGACGAAGTTCTCGCACAGATGCGCAAATATTGCCATGGTGGATTCGGCATTCGGTGTGAGATCCAGCAGACGGACGTTGAAGGTGTACATGACGTCGCTGAAGAAATCCGAGTACGGTGGGTAGAGCCCGCACCAAAAGTAGCAAGCGAAGAAGGGGTACTTGCTCACTTTGCTCTCGTCGGTGGCTGGGCGAACGCGGGTGGCCGGATGCGCCTTGGTCCTCACGGCCCACATGCCTTGGAACTTGGCCTTCAGATCCGCCCCCGTGAGCGTCGGAGCGAAGAGCGCGTACTTCTGCCTCTTCAACTGCGCCTGGGTCTCCGTCCTTAAGGACTTCCCCGTCTTCCCCTTTTCTCCTTTGGGAGGCATGGCGAAGGCGGAGCTGAGGACCGAGGGAGATGCGGACGCGCGCGGTGGCGGAGGATTGGGAAACCGCTTTGTTTTGGAGCGGAGGAAGAAGAAGGCGGAGATTTGGAGATCGAGAATGGTGAGAGGGGTGTGTGAATGCTTCTGCAGGTCCCTCCTTTTATGGGGAAAGATGCGGAACCATCCGCCCCTTCGTCATTCGAGATAACTGCGCACGCTTCCCACGCTCCGCATTCAATGCGCGACGCGTGGGAGAGCGTGCAATTAAACAGCATAGAGACGTTTCGGCTTATCCCAGCCACGCGTGCCCGTGCACTGTTTGGGCCTGGCCCAACAACGCCCGGCACCGTGTGTGGCCCAGGCCCGGGGGCTCCTGTCGGTGTACTAGAATAGGGGTACCCTAGTACCCCGTACTTGTGCACGGGCAGTAGTAGCATCCCGCGGCCAGGCTTGCGGGAGGACAGCTAGAGAGAAGCTCAAGATTATTAAGGCATTCAAGAACAAAGTATACAAAGCAAGAGTTAAGGCCCCGGCAAGAGGAGCTTGCCGGGAGGGACAGCTGAGGCCCAGCCTGGGCATTGCTGAAGCAGAGTACTTGCCGCGGCAAGGTACTTGCCTCGGCAAGTCATTGGCAGCGGCAAGGTATTGGCTGCGGCAAGGTATTGGCTGCGGCAAGATAGCGGCTGCGGCAAGGTACTTGCCCCGGCAAGTTACCTTGCACGGCATACTATGGGTTGCGCCAAGCTGTCAGGTGCGGCAAGGTCTTGCCGCGGCAAGCGTTACTGTACCACTGTGCTACTGTGCTGCTCCGGTGCCTCTGCCAGTGTGGCGCTCTGGGTCCTTCCAAGCGTGCGTGGCAGGGCACTGTGTAGACGGCGGTGCACTGTAGCTAGCGGTGCAGGAGCAGGTGGGATAGGCTTTTCCCACGTCCAAGACGTCCGGGTACATGTATGTGGACAGCAAAGGCATGGGCATTTAATGCCCTTGTCCCCTGCCGTCAGTGGTAGGTAGGACATGTCATCCTGGTAATAGTGGCCTTACTGTAGCAACTTTCCACCTCTACCTTTACTGTTTGCCACCTGTTGGTGACCCCTTTGTGCGTATAAAAGGAGGCCCATAGGCAACGTGAAAGGGGGGAGGAACTGGAAAAGGGAGAACTCCAGTATTGTACGCAGCTACTCGGTACTGTAGCGCTCCTAGAGCTAGAACAATCATACAGATAATAAACCAAAAAAAGCAGGAGTAGGGTTTTACGCATCCGTGCGGCCCGAACCTGGGTAAATCTCTCTCGTGCACTGTCGTGTTCTTCGCTAGATTTGCTCTTCGCGCGACCGTCTCTCCCTGCCGAACGTAAAGGGGTCCTTCTCTGGGTCCCATAGGTGATCGCGGATTCGTCCCCGACAGTGACGGTGATGGTGAAGCTATCTACGCAGGGCTTCGCCTAAGCACTACGAAAATATGACCAGGGGTGTAAACGGTGGAGGGGGGCACCGCACACGGCTAAGCAATTGTCGTGGTTGTGCTAGGCGCCCCCCTCCCACATATATATAGGTGGAGGGCGGAGGGAGCAACCAGGAGGCACCTCCAAGTAGTCTAAATCCTACATGGGGTCCTCCCCAAGTGGCGCCCCCCTCCCTTTCCTTATTGGAGTGCGGGAGGAAGGAAGGCGGAGGTGGCGCCCCCCCCCCCCCTTTCCTTTCTCTCCTGAGGAGGGAAAGGCAGGAGGGGCCACCCCTCCCCTTTCCTTCCCCTAGGGCCAGCCCGCCATGTAGAGGGGCGCACCAGCCCCCTAGTGGGCTGTTCTGTCCCCCCCCTTAGGCCCATTAGGCCCATACACTTACCGGGGGTGTCCGGAACCCCTTCCGGTGACCCGATGACTACCCGGTGCACTCCAAAACTCTTCCGGTGTCCGAATACAATCGTCCTATATATCAAATTTTACCTCTCGACCATTTCGAGACTCGTTGTCATGTCCGTGATCTCATCCGGGACTCCGAACAACATTCGGTCACCAAATCATATAACACTATATCGTCAACGAACGTTAAGCGTGCGAACCCTACGGGTTCGAGAACTATGTAGACATGACCGAGACACCTCTCCGGTCAATAACCAATAGCGGAACCTGGATGCCCATATTGGCTCCTACATATTCTACGAAGATCTTTATCGGTCGAACCTTATGACAACATACGTAATTCACTTTGTCCATCTGTATGTTACTTACCCAAGATTCGATCGTCGGTATCTTCATACCTAGTTCAATCTCCTTACCGGCAAGTCTCTTTACTCATTCCGTAATACATCATCTTGCAACTAACACCTTAGTCACTTTGCTTGCAAGGCTTCTTATGATGTGTATTACCGAGAGGGCCCAGAGATACCTCTCCGATACTTGGAGTGACATATCCTAATCTCGATCTATGCCAACTCAACAAACACCTTCGGAGATACCTGTAGAGCATCTTTATGATCACCCAGTTATGTTGTGATGTTTGATAGCACACAAGGTATTCCTACGGTATCCGGGAGTTGCATAATCTCATAGTCGAAGGAATATGTATTTGTCATCTAGAAAGCAATAGCAATAAGCTGAACGATCAATATGCTAAGCTAACGGATGGGTCTTGTCCATCACATCATTCTCCTAATGATGTGATCCCATTATCAAATGACAACACATGTCTATGGTTAGGAAACCTTAACCATCTTTGATCAATGAGCTAGTCTAGTAGAGGCTTACTAGGGACACGGTATTTGTTTATGTATTCACACATGTATTTAAGTTTCCTATCAATACAATTCTTGCATGAATAATAAACCTTTATCATGATTAAGGAAATATAAAATAACAACTTTTTTATTGCCTCTAGGGCATATTTCCTTCAGTTAATAGGTTAGTCCCAAAAATGATATAAAATAGCATAATAATGCATATAAAGCATCCAAGATGGATAATATAATAGCATGGAACAATAAAAAATTATCGATATGTTGGAGACGTATCACCCGTCAACCTGGCTGCCTTCCTTGAGGAGGGCAGCAAGGTGCGCGTATGTGTCGATGTCACGAGCCTCAATAGGGCTAGTTCCCAGAACCTCTTATGGCCCTCGCGTGTCGGCATGAGCAGGGGCCTAACCACCAACTACACCCGCATGCCCTTCGGCTTGGAGAATGCCGGTGCCACCTTCCAAAGGTTGGCGTAGCTCGCGATGGCGCGTCGCGGAACTTCAGCCCCTCACGAGCCCCCAAGGCCTCAGGAGTCAACCGGCCCCTGAGAGGTGGACCTCCGCAGTACGCTTCGTCAAGCAGCCTGACGCTCCCACCATAGCATGTTGCCAGGTGACTTTTTGGTTTGTTCGAAATTGGGGCGCCCCACGGGCTTTGTCATCCTCAAGCTGTCCAGGGTCTGTCCCTGCAGCTGCATCACTTTTTGGTCATGTAGCGAATATGGTTATGCTTCAATGAGGTTACGTTGCTTGCTTAGACCTGTTTTCGGTGCCTCGCCACCATTGAGATCGCTGCACCCTCGCAACTCTTCTCCTAACCATCCCATGAACAAGGGCTAGGCACGGCGTCTGTGCTCGGGTCCGTCCTTGCAGTGTTGCGAAATCAAAGCGATCGAGCTCTGGTTCACGGGCCAGCTCCCATGGATGTCACCTCACAGAGATCCTTGCAGCCTCACCTTCTCGTGGAACAGTCAAGAGCAAGTGCGTGAGGGCATGCCCAGGTTTTTGTAACTGTGAATCCGGTGCTTCGCCACCTTGGGCGCCGCGCTCCCGTGGCTCCTTTCCTGACCATTCCGTGGAGAAGGGTTTGGCATGGTGTCTGTGCTTGGGTCCGCCCCTGCAGTGTCGTCCCTGCAGTGTCGCTAAACCCAAGTGATTGAGCTCTAGTTGGCGGTCCAGACCCATGCACGCCACCTCCTTCAGGTCCTTGGTGCCCAACCCCCTCACGCAATGGCCCCGAAACAGCCATCGAGCATGCGTTGCCCCCATGTCGCGGGTTTCATGAGCGTGCAACTACATCAAGAGCTAGGTGCAAACCGCCTGGAGATTGAGGAAGGAGTTCCTGAGCCCCGTGCCTGGGACATCCGACACCTCCTCAAGTTTTTCCCATGCTCATCAAGCGTACAAACGTAATGGGGATGTACACGCCCCGGAGACTCTGGACAGAGCTCCCGCCCATGCCCCAGTGGAAGCCCCATGCTCCTCGCTGACGGAACGATCAAACAATGATCATGCCCACGCCCAAGTGGAAGCCCCATGCTTCGAGCTGGCGGATAATCAACTGAGAGCGCCCCACGGGCCGCACCAACCTCAGGCTAACCCATGCCGGACACGACGGCCACTTATCTTCTCCCGCGGAACGCGCTCACAACTTCCCCCTATGCCTCACGCAAGCGAGAGCTGGACTCGGTGCATGTGCTTGGTTAGTCCCAGCAGCGCTGAAAACCCCAAGGGACCAGGCTCTGGCGCGCGGGCCTGCCCCCGTGCACGTCACCCCACCAAGGCCCTTGGTGTCTGGTCTCCTCGCGTAACGCCCATGTGCAAGCTAGCGAGCGCACGTCGTCCGTTCGAAATGGTACTTTTGTGCGTAAGTTTTCCCTCAGGGGCGGATCACCCGGGAGGTCTCGCAAGGTGCACCATGCAAGTAACGAACCTTCAGTGCTGCAAAGAGCTAAGTCTGGACACCTCCGGGGCTGACCTCGCCGATGCTAACATTTTCCCTCACGCGGACCGCTTGCGCGTCAAGGGGGGCTCATGAGCATCGTGCCTCAGGAGCCTTAACTAACTCCCGGAGTCCCTCACCTCCTGACCTTGTCTAGCAATCGCGACCTGACATCCCAGCGATGGCTGAGGTCTGCACGGGGTTGGGCCCTGCCGACTTAGAGCATGAAGGCAAGCAAAAGGGAAAAAACAAGCATGGAAAGGAAGCATCATGAGATCACAAGTAGTCACTACAAGCACCAAGTGTTCAAATAAGTAAAGTCATCGTTTCACGCCTCCGCGAGGCAGGTTCAGTCGGTTGCAGGTTGATAAAAGGGAGCCTTAAGAAGAAGCGTCGCCGCCTCCATTGTCGTCGCCTGCCTCGTCCTCGCCGGACTCCTCGCCGCCACTGCAGGAGAACTTCCCAAGCAGCGCGCACACGTGGCCCTCCACGGCCTCCGCAAGGCCGTCACGGAATCTTCAGGAACGGGGCCTATCACCTTGTAGAAGTCGAAGTCAGGGTCGCGATTGAGAAGGTGACTGAAGACACGGGTCACCGCCACAGAGAAGAGGTCGCGGCACTCCTCCTCCAAGATGTCGTCCACCTTCTGGGCCCTGTCCTCGAGCCAATCCACGAGCCTGGAGGAGAACTCGGTGTGGCCGGTGTTGCAGGCCACGAGAGGAGTCCCAAGCTTCTCCTAGCACATGGAACTTAGGGCCCCACGGGCCCTGAGCTCAAGAGACGAGAGCACGGTGCGGTCCGCCGCCGCCTTCGCGTCGGCATCCGCCTAGATCTTCTTCTCCTTGGCGTCCAGCTGGGCGTTGGCCTTGGAGACGTGGTTCGCATGGCCCTCCTGGGTGCTAGCCACTTCGCTCTTCAACGCCTCCAGGTGGTCGCGCTCCGTGGCATGCTCGGTCGCCACCGTCGCCAGTTCTGATTCGTGGGTCGCGAGCCTCGCCTCGCGGGCTTTGAGGTCATCCTCCCGCAGTTGGAGCCGCTGCGTATGCACAACCCGCTCATCCTGGAGTGCCTTCAGGCTGGCTTCCTCCTCCGCACGATGCTTTGTGGCTGCATCAGCCTCAGTGAGTGTGCTCTCGCGAGCTACCTTCGCCTCGTCTGTTTCCTTCTTGCTCCCTGTGATGGTGGCCTCGGTCTGACTCTGGGCCGCCTTCGCGGCGGTATCAAGCTGATGCCACCCGGCCGCGAGCCTGAAGCTCTCCTTGGTGAGGCGCGCCTCGGCATCTTGGAAGTTTGCCCCAAGCCGATCGAGCGAGGCCTGAGCGTCAGTCAGGGCCCCACGCCTGAGCAAGGCATTGCAGTTCACAAGTGCGAGGGTCCGGCTGGGGCTCGGCACCCCGATGGTCGTGGCCGCCATGGCCGAGGAGACCTCAGCGATGTCCGCCTGAGGTGCAGGGGGCTCCGGGTCCTCCCCCGTGTTGGGCGGATGTGGCGCGCTTGGGGGATCTACCTCATCAGGCCCCGGAGCTGCGTGAGTGGGTGCGGCTTGAGGATGCACCATGGCTCGCCTCGCGTCGCTCTTAGCTGCGGGGATGAGGGTAGCTGGCGGCGGCTTGGGTGCCCCCTCCTTTTCCATCGCCGCCTCCTCCTTCGAAGCAAACCCCGCGGGAGGCATGCCCCTGGCCCCGGAAAGCGACGCCAGGGGCTGGCTTGTTGCAGCCTTGGCGGTCGAGCCCTCTCGTGGCTCTGAAAGGACAATGGGCACTAGGACGACGCGAGGCTCACCCGTGCCCGCCGAGACTCCGGCTGGGTGTCGACGCCGCCCTTGGGCCGGAGGTACTTCCGCCTTGGCCATTGACTTCTTCTTCTTCTGGTCGCCGCCCTGGCTCCTACGCAAGCTAGGGTCAGCCCAACTAGACGGATCACGGGCACGCGACATAAGCCGGACCAGTGTACTTACTCGTCCTGTGTGGCCCATTTCCTTTTTGTCTCCGCGGAAGCCGGCGCGTCACCGTTGTCTTCGAGCACCGCCCAAGCGCTGCCTTCTGGGCCCTTGTGCCGACTCCTGACGAGCTCGGCCGTGCCGCCACCACCCCCGAGGACCTGGGAAGCCCCCTGGAGGGTCTCGGCGGATGGGGGCCTCTTCGCCCCCTCGCCGAGGGTAGCCTCAGCCTCGGCAGGACGAGGGGACGCCACCGGGTGATGTGGTCACCTATTACAGGTAGGGTTAAGGACCCATCATCTGGGACCCAAAGGGGGCCCATCACCATAATAGGTAGGTCTATGGACCATGTCAGCATTCAGATGATACATCAGGAAGATCACTCGGTCGGCTCTGCAGCACTCGGACAACCACACGTCACTCGGCGGATGAACTACCACTCGGACGTATAGGACAGGAAGGCGTCGTGGGAGCTGCAACGGTCGAGGAATTCTAAGTCATCCACTAAATAGAGTTATAGCTACCGTTACCTGTAACTGCTACAGTAGAGGCTCATTATACTCGTAACTGTCTCATTCAATGGCATTTATTGCTCCGGCAGCGTGGGGAACATGGGGCTGCAGCGCACTCTATATAAGTCGCTCCCCTCCTCCTGGCCGAGCACGTTCACTCTCTCTAACTATACCCATCAAATCAAAGCAAGCCTCAGGGCACGAGACATAGGGCTTTTACCTCCACCGAATGAGGGGCCCAAACTCGTTAAACACTGACTGTTACACCTACACCATAGCTAGTCTCTGCCCCTTATTCGTACCCCTAGTACTCATTGTCAGGATCATAACCCCGGCAGTTGGCGCCCACCATGGGGCCAGGCGTCTAGCAAAATTTCACGGTGTAGGTGGATTTTCTTCATCGTCATCATGTCAGTCGGCGGAGAAATCCGCTTCGGGATGATCTCCTTCATCGCCGACGACTCAGCGTGGCTGCGCGAGGCCCCGCTGGACGTGGAGGCGTTGCCCGTCCATGGCGCAACGCACTTCCATGCTTCCTCCTACAGAGTCCTTCTTCCACTGCCCACGGCCCTGTACCGAGTGGTTGACCATCCCACCGTTGTACGCCATCGCAAGCGCTCCGGGTGTTCACGGCTGCAACGCTGGATCAAGCATGTTGTCGCCACTCAGGCGGCGGCGGAACAAGTGGCGGCCGTCGAGTTCGACAAGCCCGCCCTCGACCTCTCCGATGGATCACTCGGCAATTCCTCAGAGGAGTCTGAGTCCAAAAGTATCGAGTCGAGTGCCGAGATTCTCATGGCAGATAACTCTGAGCACCACGTACCCCCGGGTTACACGGAGCCCAAAGATGACCGTGCGGGTACGTCCCACGCTAACACCAACGGCGGCTTACCGGGCCACGAGCCATATGTACCTCAGGCTCTCACCCGAAAGCAGCGGGACGAGCTCTGTCGCAGGGATGACCAGCTCCTGAACACTCCCATTACCGGGACGACTCTTGAGGCGCTAGCCATGGATTCAACTCGACTGGACACTCTGGCCGAGCGTGATCACCTTGAGCGGCTTCAGAGGGAGTTGGACGAGTGCGAGCACCGTCAACCCAGCTCCAGTCAGCACAAACGCCGGCTCTACTCGAGTGACCAACCTCGTAAATATCAAGTCCTCGGTACTGCACTTCAAAATCTAGCAGCCGCCACTCGGATTGCGGATTCCATCCAACCCTCTGGTTCTTCAGCCGGAGAAGGGATTCGTCAGATCCAGGCGCTCCTCAGGACAACACTGTCATAGAATGCAGCAGTATCCTAGTCCAGACACCGGATCCATAGCACATCCGTGCGTGCAGAGACCGTCCAATCAGCTCATAGCCCACTCGGCTCGGCCAGACACCGAGCTACTTCTTCCTCCAGAGATCGTCACGAGGATCGAAGGCGCGATCGAATTGCATCACCCTGGCATAACGACGACTATGATCGTGCCCTGATGCCTCCACCATGGGATGTCGCATACGGGCGCTAACCCTACGATGACAGACGGACTCACGGCGGTGATCGTAGGCCGAGTCCTACTCGTCCGTCAAGGGACACTCGAGACCCGCTGTTCAACGCGAGATCCGTTCTCGCTCAGAACCTGGTCGACAAAGGCTGGGCCCTACGAGAAGGCCAAGATCATGACGTACCGAGTGGTTCTGTACCATCAGGTCCCGAGTGCTTCAGCCGTTACATACGAGCGGCTGAGATCCCCAACAACTTCAGGTTGGCCACAGGGATCGGCAAGTTCACCGGTGAGTCCAAGCCCGAAATTTGGCTAGAAGATTACTGAGTAGCAGTCCAGATTGGTGGCAGCAACGATAATGTGGCCATGAAGCATTTGCCGCTGATGCTAGAGGGTTCTGCTCGGGCATGGCTAACACAGCTCCCGTCGGGTAGCATTTTCTGTTGGGATGATTTGGTGAAGGTGTTCGTCAAGACCTTCGAAGGCACATACAAGAGAGCAGGAGGTTTGACCGAGTTGCAGCACTGCGTGCAGAAGCAGAATGAGACTCTCCGAGAGTATATTCAGCGGTGGACCACTCTGCACAACACAGTGGAAAACGTCACCGAGCACCAGGCAATCTGTGCCTTCAAGGCCGGAGTTAGGTACCGGGAGCTGAACATGAAGTTCGGCCGAACTGAGACCCCGACTCTCAGTCGGGCTATGGAAATAGCCAATTGGTATGCCAACAGTGAAGAGGAAGACCGACTGAGGAGTGGCAAGAGCCGAGCCGGCGACACGCATCAGTCGGAGAACAAGGGCAAAAAGCACAAGCGAAAAGCAGATGCCGGAGGGAGTGCCGAGGCTGCAGCTCTGGCAAGCCAAGGCAAGAAGAGCTCCCAAAAGTAGAAAAAGGATTGGAAAGGGAAAAAACAAGTCACCATGAAGAGCGGCATCCTCGACCAACCTTGCCAGATCCATACAAAGAAAGATGAGGAGGGCAATTTGATTTTGCCGAAACACACCACTCGGGAGTGTCGGCTCCTGAAGCAAGAGATGCGGCAAGATTCCTCTGGAGACAGGGATGAAGATGATGATGACGAGGCCAAGGGTACTTCCGGGTACCCCCAACATCGAGAATGTCTTGATGATATTTGCCGACATCGAGAGTAAGAGTCACCTCAAAGTCATCAACCGAGAAGTCAACATGGTAGTTCTGACTATCAACAAATTTCTCGACTGGGCAAAGACGCCAGTGACCTTTGATCTGTCAGATCACCTGGCTCACATACCGACCCCTGGGCGGCAGGCCTTGGTGGTAGACCCAGCCGTGGGAGGAGTTCGACTGCGGAAAGTCCTAATGGACGGCGGCAGCGGGCATAATATCATTTACGCTGACACATTGGAGGCGATGGGCATTCCGATGACTTGGATCAGTAAGAGCAACATGCAGTTCCATGGGGTAATCCTTGGGAAGAAGGATAAATCACTCTGCCAGATTGCCCTCGACATCGTATTCGGCGAGGAGAAGAACTTCAGAAAGGAACGACTGACTTTCAAGGTGGTGGGCTTCCGGAGTGCTTATCACGCCATCCTGGGTAGGCCTGCCTACGCATGTTTTATGGCCCCTCCATGTTACGTGTATCTTAAGCTTAAGATGCCAGGGCCGAAAGGCATGATCACCATCACAGGCAATCGGAAGTTGGCCGAAGAGTGCCTCCAGAAGGGTTCCCAGATTGCTGATGAGCAGATGGCGATGGCCGAGCTGGACGAATACAAGAAGGCGGTGGATGCAAGCGAGTTGCTGAAGTCCAAGAAGCTGACTGTGGAATCTGCTTTCCAGTCGGCCGGAGAAACGAAGCCCATGCACATCCATCCCGAAGACCCGAACGCTGCCCCGACCAACATCTCCACCACCCTGGACAGCAAATAGGAAGTCGCGCTCATCCAGTTCCTCCGTGAGAACTGGGACATCTTCGCATGGAAGCCTTCTGACATGCTGGGTGTTCCCAGGGAGCTGGCCAAGCATAGACCCCGTGTCGATTCGACGATGAAGCCTGTCAAAGAGCACCTTCGGAGTCCTCCACCGAGAAGCGCAAGGCGATTGGCGAGGAGATAGCACGGCTTTTAGCCGTTGAGTTCATCTGAGAGGTGTACCACTGCGAGTGGCTCGCCAACGTCATCTTGGTGCCGAAGAAAGACAAGTCTATCCGAATGTGTGTAGATTTTAGACATATCAATCGGGCCTGCCAGAAAGATCATTTCCCTCTCCCTTGCATAGATCAGATAGTAGACTCTACTGCCGGATGTGAGCGGTTGTCGTTTCTGGATGCGTACTCTGAGTACCACCAAATCCGACTGTACGGCCCTGATGAAATTAAAACAGCGTTCATCACCACATTCGGGTGTTTCTGTTATATCACGATGCTGTTTGGGTTGGAAAATGCTGGGGCCACATTTTAGTGTATGATCCAGAAGTGCCTACGGAAGCAGATTAGTCAAAACATGGAAGCTTATATGGATGACATCATGGTTAAGTCCAGGAAAGGTTTCGACCTCCCGACCGAGCTCGCTGAGACTTTTGCAAACTTATGTGATTTCGGCATCAAGCTCAACCCAACCAAGTGTACGTTCGGCATACCAGTAGGCAAGTTACTCGGTTTCCTCGTTTCCAAACATGGGATCGATGCCAATCCTGAGCAGATCGGGACCATCATCCGGATGAAGCAACCAGGGCATCTCCACGACGTACAACGCCTCACAGGTTGCCTGGCAAACCTGAGCAGATTCATCTCAAGACTCGGTGAAAAAGCCCTGCCGCTTTACCGATTGATGAAGAAATCTGACAGGTTCGAGTGGACTCCCGAAGCACAGGCTGCATTCCAGGAACTCAAAGCCCTGCTTTCCACCCAGTCGGTGCTAGCTGCTCCGAACAGCAAAGAGCCTTTGCTCTTATACATCGCGGCCACGAGCTAAGTTATTAGCACGGTCCTCACTATGGAACAGGAAGAACAAGGCAAAGCCTTTAAGCTCCAATGACCGGTCTACTACATCTCTGAAGTCCTCACGCCTTCCAAGCAAAGGTATCCACATTATCAGAAGCTAGTATACGGAATCTATCTAACTACAAAGAAGGTGGCACATTATTTTCAAGAACACTCGGTCACAGTGATATGTGACACTCCTCTGTCTGAGATCATGTACAATAGAGATGCCACTGGCCGAGTAGCCAAGTGGGCCATTGAGCTCCTCCCGCCGGACATCAGGTTTGAAGCCAAGGAGGCCATCAAGTCACAAGCCCTGGTAGATTTCCTGGCCGAATGGATTGAGCAAGAGCAGCCTATCATGAGTGTTCCCGAACACTGGACGATGTTTTTCGATGGCTCCAAGATGCTCCATGGCTCCGGGGCTGGAGTGGTATTGGTGTCTCCTAAAGGCGATCAACTCAGCTACGTACTTCAGATCCACTTCGACTCCTCCAACAATGAAGCTGAGTATGAGTCTCTCTTATATGGACTGCGAATGGCAATTTCTCTGGGGATTCGCCGACTGATGGTCTATGGCGATTCAGACCTAGTGGTGAATCAAGTCATGAAGGAATGGGATATCTGTAGCCCTGCGATGATCGGTTATTGTAATGCTGTCAGGAAACTAGAAAAACATTTTGAAGGGTTGGAACTCCATCATGTACCACGACTCAAAAATCAAGCGGTTGATGACCTGGCCAAGATGGGTTCCACTCGAAAGGAAGTACCCAAGAATGTGTTCCTGGAACACTTGCACTCGCCCACGATCAAAGAAGACCCATTTGTGGAAGAGCCCCCGCAACTAGTCAGACCTTCCAATCCAACTGAAGTAGACATTCCCGCAGTAATTGATCTGGTCCAAGAGATACTGGTCATCACTCCCGAGTGGACCGAACCATACCTAGCATACCTGCTCCGGCAGGAGCTCCCAGAGGATGAAGATGAGGCCCGCCAGATCATCCACCGATCCAAGGCCTTCACAGTCATGGGAGATCAATTGTACAAGAAAAGTACGACTGGAGTCATGCAGCGGTGCATATCCCCGGAGGAGGGACAACAAATACTTCAAGATATTCACTCGGGAACATGCGGGCATCATGCGTCCTCTTGGACCTTGGTCGCCAAAGCATTCAGAGCCGGATTCTACTGGCCCCGAGCCAATGAGGCCGCTCGAGACATAGTGGATCAATGCGTCGGATGTCAGTTCTATGCAAACCAATCACACAAGCCGGCGTCCGCCCTGAAGACTATCCCTCTCACTTGGTCGTTCGCCGTTTGGGGACTCGACATGGTCGGCCCTCTTCGGACTAGAGCGAGTGGCTTCACGCACCTGTTGGTAGCAGTAGACAAGTTCACCAAGTGGATCGAGGTCAAGCCCATAAAGAACCTAGATTCAGCCACTTCAATTCAATTCATTAGAGAAATTATCTTCACATTCGGAGTCCCGCACAGGATCATCACTGATAACGGGTCCAACTTCGACTCGGATGAGTTCCGTGAGTTTTGTTACACCCAAGGCACTCGGGTCGATTACGCCTCTGTGGCACACCCGAAGTCGAATGGGAAAGCCAAGAGAGCAAACGGGCTCATACTTCAAGGGTTGAAGCATCAACTCATGCGTGATCTGACCCACGCAGCAGGAGCCTGGGTGACCGAATTGTCATCGGTCCTCTGGGGACTGCGAACGACTCCGAATCAATCCACAAACCGCACCCCATTCTTTATGGTGTACGGGTCAGAAGCAGTCTTGCCGAGTGATCTGCTCCATAACTCTCCCCGAGTGGATCTTTACTCGGAAGCCGAAGCCGAGGAAGCAAGGCAGGATGGCCTAGACCTTTTGGAGGAAGAACATGAGCTAGCGCTTATAAGATCGACGTTGTACCAACAATACTTGCATCGCTACCATGATAGGCATGTCAGAGGACGTGCTTTCCAGGAAGGAGACCTGGTCCTCCGAGTGGATCAACAAAAACCTCACAAGCTGGCACCCCCATGGGAGGGACCATTTGCCATATCCAAAGTCTTACATAAGGGAGCATACAAGCTATACAACTTCACCAGAGGATAGAAGAGCCCAGAGCTTGGAACGCATATTTGCTCCGCAAGTTTTATACTTAGAATAAAATTTATCCCTTGTAATAGTTAGTCCGAATGAATTTAGATGAATAAAAGTCTTGCTTTTTCCCGTATATCATCGAGTTCGACCTATGGTCGCGTTTCACTTAGGTGACTAACCGCATTCAGAAACTAACACGCCTCCAGTGGGTGTATAAGAGGTGAGAAAGCTTAGCTGCGAACCAGCTCTCGCCTAAGTTAAAGAAAACAATCCGAGTGAAGATTTGCTCCACACTCGGGGGCTTAGCTGCGAACCAGCTCTCGCCTAAGTGAAAGAAAACAATCCGAGTGAGGATCTGCTACACACTCGAGGGCTTAGCTGCGAACCAGTTTTCGCCTAAGTTAAAGAAAACAATCCGAGTGAGGAGCTGCTCCACACTCGGGGGTTTAGCTGCGAACCAATTTTCGCCTAAGTTAAAAAACAATCCGAGTGGGGACCTGTTCCACACTCGGGAGCTTAGCTGCGAACCAGTTTTCGCCTAAGTTAAAAAACAATCTGAGTGGGGACCTGGTCCACACTCGGGGGCTTAGCTGCGAACCAGCTTTCGCTTAAGTTCAAAAACAATCCGAGTGAGGATCTGCTCCACACTCGGGAGCTTAGCTGCGAACCAGCTTTCGCTTAGCTCAAAAACAATTTGAGTGAGGATCTGCTCCACACTCGGGGGCTTAGCTGCGAACCAGCTTTCGCCTAAGCTCGAAAACAATCCGAGTGGGGACCTAGTCCACACTCAGGGGCTTGGATGCGGACCAGCTTTCGCCCAAGGTCAAACAAAACACGAAGAAGCAAATAGAAGCGCAAAAGGTTTCAAATTAAGGATTCGATCCGTTCGAATGTCTCCGAGATAAAACGAGCCCAAGACTAGGAAAAGTATTTCATTACAGCTACGACTCGGCATTCCGGGGCAAATACGATCAAGTGTTTTTCAAGCTTCAGACGGAGGACTGGCCGGCTCAATGAAGGTCTCCAGGTCAATTCCATCGGTGATATGAGTAGCAACTTTTGTGAAGGTCTCCATGAAGTCCTCAAACTTGAGGTTCTTCTTGTTCATCACTCAGAGGTTCTTCAACTTCTTCTCATCCATGTTCTTGCAATGAACGCGGACGAGTGACAGCGCCACATCAGCACCACTCTGGGCTGGAGATTTCTTCCAAGCCTTAACCCAAGCAGGGACTTCATTCAGCCGCGTCAACACCGATTCTAGGTCCTTTTGGGTCTCCACACCTTGCTACAGCTCATCATCGATCCGACACGCAACACACTTTGACCGAGTGATATAGCCCAATGCATTCTCCAAGCGGTCTTCAAGCCGAAGGATGGCCAGTGCTGCTTTGTCAGCGGTGAGGGACCAAGTAGGGTCCAGGTCCCTCTCTATCCTCTGCAGCTCCAGTTCCTTGTTATAGCAATGCTCTGGTTGGAAGAAGACAGTGCGTGAGCAAACAACTAAGAAGGATTTGGTCGCATATGGGATTCACTCCGTTGAGGGAGAACTTACCGGAGAGCTTCTCTGTAAACTCCTAACACACCTCCTCCATATGGGTCTCCAGGGCATCCTTCTTTTCAGTCAACTGGGTGACCTTCTCCTCCAACTTGACCTTTTCCTGAGTGAAGACCTCGGCAGCAGCCTTGAGGTTCTTGATCTCCTCCTCCAACCTGCCGACTGAAGCCAGCTTCTCGTTGGCAAGTTTGGCCTTGGTCCTTGCTTCCTTCTAGGCCAGCGCCAGATCTTTATCCTTGTTCTCCAGTGCCTGCTTCATGGTTTCTAAAGAAATAGAAGCCCTGAGCCTCATGGGCATTCTCGCTATGAACATCTGTCGGAGTGAAATGATTTGGATCAAGAGGGAAGAACAGTATATAGCTACCAGTCGGAGGCAATAGCTTACCTCCCAAGGCCTTCTTTTCTTGTTCCAGTCGAACGCTCTTGAGCTTTTCAGCCTCCAGATCAAGACGAAGGGATGTCACCTCCTCCATCGCGGCATAGTGGGACCCCATCTCACAAGTCCTCTGCAACATACAAAAATAAGTCAGTCGAAAGACTCAAACAAAAAACCAAAGGAGTGACTTGCAAGCACCCGAGCAGACACCGCTGGAAGAAACAAGATCGACCAGTACCAGATCCTGAAGTACCCTCTGACTACCAAGTGGGCTCCTCACTCGGCCGTACTCCCCCCATGAGGAACAAGCTTGACCAGTACCAAATTCTCAAGTACATTTTGGTTACCGAGTCGACCGTGCACTAACGAGTGGAACAAGCTCAACCGATACCAGATCCTGAAGTACCCTCTGATCTGTCATCACCCGGTTAACCCCTGAGTCGGCAAGGAAGAAGATAGAGGACAACAACACAAAATGACCTGCTTCACTCAGCTGACTTCCGAGTCAGTAACGAGGAAAGTTCTGCCTATTACCTCATCAACATACGAGTGTCGTCGGGCGTCTCGAACGCCTAATGATAGTTCTAAAGACTACCATCAATTGCCCGTAATCGACGGCAGTCTCGGGGACTACACCCAGTTGGTGCACTCAGCGTGCCCCCACTGGAGAGTGACTCGTCAATGAAGCTAAAAAGCTCACAAGTTCTAAGACTACTGCCAACTGTCCCAGTCGACGGTAGCCTCGGGGACTACACCCAGTGGGTGCACTCAGCGTGCCCCCACTGGATCATGTCCACTTGGCTACACTCCGGCTAGACTCTGAGTGGATACAAAAAGAGGTAAACAAAAAGTTCAAAGACTCCCGCCGACTGACTCCAGTCGGCAGGAGCCTCAGGAACTACACCCACTGGGTGCACTCAGCGTGCCCCCACTGGATCATATACACCCAGTGGGTGCACTCAGCGTGCCCCCACTGGATCCTGTACACCCAGTGGGTGTGCCTTGTGCAAACCCACTGACAGAAATCCTACTACAAGAAAAGAAGAAATTTTGACTGGAAATCATACTCACAATGGTACTTACTCGGACATTGGTCTCCAGCGTCGTGCTGGCATCATAGGCCTCCTTCAATTGGCTGCACATCAAACTCACCTGGACCAGCGCCTCCTTACTCGCCCCCACCTGATCCTCCAGAACATGGTACAGAGGGAAAGAAGTAGTCGGAGCAGGCGGAGTCGTAGATGTAGGCCTCGGGGCCGGAATCATCGCCGTGCCACTCGGAGGGGCCTGGGAAGATCCTGCAGCCAACACCACTGCGGTCGAAGACGCCGAACCTCCTTGAGCCAGGGGACTCGGCCTCGCGGTCTTGGCGGCGACCTTCGCCAGTGAAACATGGGCCGTGTGGCGAGGAGAGGCATCCTTCATTGGCATGTCAGCAATCGGCACTCCCCCCTTAACGACGTCCAGATTCGGCGAGTCAGCACCCACTTCGTCGTCCAATTGGATAATCTCAGGTGGGGCTGCATAAACCAAGGAAATCATCAAAGCTCAGTTGAAGAGAGCATAACTATATGAGTCAGTTGGCGTAACATACCCTTAGAGGTGGCGACGTCCGCAGCATCAGCGTCATTCAAGTCTGGCTTGTGTGCGTGCGGGTCCGCTCAAGTCAACGAAGTGTCGTTGCTGCAGAAATCAGAGAACACTCAATCAGCAACCGAACCAACACAAAAACAAGACAAGGAATGGACGAGAGCACTCACGTCGAGGCTACGGGCACAGACACCTTGATCCGAGGTACTGCAACCTTTAGGGCTTGGAGGAGATTTGCTTGGGCAACTTGGATTGCTTCTCCGCTAAACTCTCAGCCTTGGCGCGAGCACGCTTCGAACTCCGAGTGGTCCGGCCAGAGGCAGTCGGCTGCTGAGCTCCACTCGCCTTCCCCTTTGGATCATGCAGCCCCTTGGATCGAGGCTCATTGGGAACCTCATAAGACAGAGAGGACTCCACCTTGTCCCCCTCCTCAGAGCTCTCCTCGTCGCTCTCCTCCTCATCATCACTCTCATCATCGTCAGATTCTTCCGAGTACTGCCATCAGTGTCACTCATCACGTCTTCAGGCGACCAGTCCACCACCGGGATATTGGAAATCATGTTCTGAAACTCCTCTAGAAGCAAACACAGCAAGACATCAAAATCGAACGCACAGAAAGCAATACATCAATGGGTCAAACAGGCAGGGACACCCTACTTCAACAGTTGGTGAGAGCTCCGTGCAGTAGGCTGGCACCATCCTGGCCCCCCGTGGATTGTCTCGGGCAGAGGTTATGGCTCGAATCTTGGCTGCCACGTCCTTCTCGGCAAGATCCTTCAGGTGCACTCAGGTGGGGTCATTCGGACTCTCATACCGTCACATGGGGTGAGCCCGGGCTTGAAGCGGTTGGATCCGCCGAGTGAGAAAGGTCTCCAGCTGATCCATTCCGTTCACGCCCGCGTTCATGATTCCGACCAGGGCAGTGGCCAAGATGCCGACCTCCATCTTCTCCTCCTTCACCACCACAAGGGACTCAGGAGCCCTGACCCTCTCCGTCGAGTATGGAGGGAGACCCGACTGGTTTGGGCCACTAGGGACATCCTTGCAGTAGAACCAGGTCCCTGCCATCCCTTGACGGACTCAGGGAAGCTCATCTTTGGGAAAGGACTCCCCCACGGACTTGGATGCCCAGACCTCCACACAACTGGGTGACGTGGGTCTTCGCGCCGGCTGTTGGATCCTTCTTCACAGTCATTGACCAACACGTGAAGATGTGCTTGAAAAGCCCCCAGTGGGGTCGGTGGCCGAAGAAATTCTCGCAGAGGGAGACGAAAGCCGCAAGGTAGATGATGGCATTGGGAGGAAGGTGATGGAGCTGCGCATCGAAGTAGTCAAGGAAGGCTCGGAAGAAAGGATGAGGAGGCATGGAGAAGCCCCGCAAGACATGAATGATGAGCAAAACTCGGTCGTCCTCTTGCGGCGTTGGCTCGACCTCACCCGCACCTAGGCGGCGCCACCTGTCATGCGGGATGAGCCCCTCCTTGGCAAGCTCCTCCAGCCGATGCGACGTGACTCGCGACGGGATCCAGTCCCCTGACACGCCTCCGGCAGCCGCGCCAGAGCCGGAGGAAGAAGCTGCCCCCGTCTTCTTCGCCTTCTCTGCTTTCGCCATGGAACACTTCGCCATCGCCGCACACTTGGGTGGAAGAGAGAAGCGGAGGATCCGGGAGGAAAGAAAGGGGATCTGAGAACTAGAGTTCTGCCCCCGAACCTTTTATACCACCAGACAAAATCTCCGAACGGATCCCTCACCGCAAATCCCTGGATCGACGGCCCACGCGGCAAGGCTTTGCACAGGACAGGCGCGGCACGTGGTGGAGATTGTGCGTGCAAATCGAGGAGACACACCTCCCACTTTCCCACCAACGCACGACGTTACCACTTCAGCGCGCGAACGCATGAATTCAAATCTCGAGATTTCCGGGACAAATCAATCCGATTAATTACCAGCGATCCCTTTCCTAAAGGCCGCGTGTCTGTCTGACTGACCACCCTCCGCGGGGACCCGTGCACTCGGCCACGTTAAACACTCGACCGAAGTCTTCTTCAGGATCGTTATGTGATGAGCTTGATGCCCATCTACGTGTTCACTTGGCCCCCTCGATAGGCTCCAAGGCGCACATAAACTTGGACTCGTAGGAGGCCTGCACCGGCGTTCCCCTGGGATAAGGAGTTTTGTCTCTCTAGAGAGTCAGACCATGTGTCGGCATTGCCACTCGAGTTGTCATGGCATGCCCTCACTCGATCCCCTTGTCTATCTCCTCCGAGAGACAAAACGAATGCCACCGGGTTTTTCTCGATGATCAGCAGCACCCGGTCATCTGGGTAAAACTAAAGTCCAGAATCCGTTGTGTTTTCGTCCAAGGAACAACAAATCACAGTCCGGAAACATATTCCGAGTGTCCCTGTGGCACTTGGACCCAACCGAAAAATTTGTTTGTTTGTCCTACGAAATCCCAACCGATTCGGGGGCTAATGATGTGGTCACCTATTACAGGTAGGGTCAAGGACCCATCATCTAGGGCACACTGGGGGCCCATCACCATCATAGGTAGGACTATGGACCGTGTTAGCATTCGGATGATACATCAGGAGGATCACTCGGACGGCTCTGCAGCACTCGGACAACCACACGTCACTCGGCGGACAAACTACCACTCGGACGAACTACCACTCGGACGTGCTAGACAGGAAGGCATCGTGGGAGCTACAACGGTCGAGGAATCCTAAGTCATCCACTAAATAGAGTTATAGCTACCATTACTTGTAACTGCTGTAGTAGAGGCTCATTATACTAGTAACTGTCTCATTCAATGGCATTTATTGCTCCAGCAGCGTGGGGAACATGGGGCTGCAGCGCACTCTATATAAGCCGCTCCCCTTCTCCTGGCCAGGCATGTTCACTCTCTGTAACTATACCCATCAAATCAAAGCAAGCCTTAGGGCACGAGACATAGGGCTTTTACCTCCACCGAGTGAGGGGCCTGAACTCGTTAAACACCAAGTGTTACACCTACGCCGTAGCTAGTCTCTGCCCCTTACTCGTACCCCTAGTACTCATTTTCAGGATCATAACCCCGACACCGGGGGCTGCTCGACGGGAGCGTCCTCATCCCCGAAGTCGCAGAGGAGCTTACGGTGGGAGCACGATGGCGCCCGGCCGGCGTCTTTGTCCTCCATGGTTTCCTTCGAGTCCCTGCCGATGCCGCTCTCACTGGGGTCCAGCACCACTGTAGAGGGGTTTCCACGAGGCTCGACGTGGCCGTCCAGCCCGAGCCCCACTAGTCGAAGGTGGGCATCACCACGACCCAGATCCAGCCGCTCCCGGTAGCAGTACAGTGGGAGCGCGTCCTCAGAAAGATCGCCGGGGATGTTGCCGAGCAGAACCCCCAGGGCCCCATCCAGCTCATCGGGCGTCAGGCCGAAGACGTGCAACCTCATCGTGTCCCTCGCGCCGGCATACTCCCACACGGGCTGTGAGCGTTCTTGGAGCGGTGCGATGCCTTGACCCAGGAACTCCTTGACGATCATCAGACCTGTCAATCCCGCGGCCCCGTTCGCGACCATCCGCTCCAGGACTGGCTCCGCCCACGGGTCGGTAAGCTTCTCGTGCCCCCATCCAGGGTTCTGCTTAGACTGGACCGCTGGAATCATCAGGAGTGGGCTGATCCAACACGCGTCCATGAAGATCTAACGCTGCCGATAGCCTTCCACCTTCTTCCCGGCCTTCAGGTGGACGTTCTCGCCCTTGACGTCGATGAAGGAGACACACGCAAAGCGCTGGTCCGGGCCTCACGCTGATGAAGGCCTCGTAGTAGAAGGCAAAGATGGCCAGGAGGAGGATGGAATTGGGTTGCAGATGAAGGGCGTGGATTCGATAATGGGAAAGGATGGCAAAGAAAAACTCAGAGAACGGCGGGACCAACCCGGCATAGACACTGTGGAGGAAGAAGGGGTAGGCGAACGCCCCCAGGATGGCCCGCGCTCGCGAGCCCGGCCAGATCTTGGTCGCTCGCCCTTCGTTCTTGTTGCCGGCTACCAGTGGGACCACCGGCCCCAAGTCCTCCTCCTCGGCGATGGAGGAGCGTAGGAGCGCCAGCCCGACGACAGGCGGACTCGCGGTCGGAGCCGTGGATTTCGCCTTCTTGCCGGCAGGCGCCATCCGTGTGTTGCGGTTGCGAGCAAGGTGGGGAAGGTGCCGCGCCTGAGATTGGATTGCGAGGAGTCGTGCGTGGAAAAGGAAGGCGCAGGGAGATGGATGCGAGACAAGGGATGCAATGATGGCCCAGCGTCGCGCGCGGGCAGCCTTTTTGTCAGCCTGGGAGTTTGCCAAGGCATCGTGGGGGAAGTGGGGGCGCCCCATGCCCCGTCGTGCGCCACGCGTCGAGCCTGGCCCGTAGGCGGTTGGGACCTATGGCATTTCGCCCCCCCCCCCCCCAACAGGCGAAATCGTGTGTGCTGCGGGCCCAGGGGCTACTGTCGGGCCCATGGGACTGGGGGTACCCCGACCAGTCTACCTATGGCCCAAGAGACTGGGCATGCCCAAGGGCCCAGTGGCTGGCCACTACTAAACTTCACGAGCAAGACCCTCGCGAGGCCCTCGCCTCGCGAGGCACATGTTAGCAAGCATCATCAGCGGCCTCGCGAGGCCCTCTCATGAGGCGGTCTCCCGAGGGTGCCTCCCGAGGCCCCTCGAGGAGGTGAACAAGTCAGGAGCGGCTTGGCGAGTTGCGCGGTACTGCGTCTTCACGTGGGTGACGCACGCGATGATGAGCGGCGCCAGAGGCCATGCTAGCAGGCGCGGATATGAAGGCTTTCCTCTATTGTGCTAAGGGAGCAAGGACAGCGTGCCGATTCCCAAAGCAATGCCCAATGGTTACCCATTCGGTGCAAGAGGACCAAGACGATGGACGAGCCAGGACGGAGGTCACCACCAAGCCCACCGGCGCGTCATGGCAGGAGGCTTTTGCAGGCGAAGACCGCCTTTTGTCGGGACCCCGATCCTAAGTCACACCGATCTAGCATGTAACACATATCAC
Source organism: Thinopyrum elongatum (assembly GCA_011799875.1). Lineage (NCBI taxonomy): Eukaryota > Viridiplantae > Streptophyta > Magnoliopsida > Poales > Poaceae > Thinopyrum > Thinopyrum elongatum. The sequence goes on from CM022302.1 coordinate 263,871,260, forward strand.
TTTGCGGCCTCGCGCATGGTATCCCCATGGCTGCAGCCTTACCTAGGCCAGGACCGTTTGCGCCTTTTGGCTCACGTATATGATTGTGTCGCTAGCATCCATATGACAGAGACCCCGGGCCAACATGACTAGTCGTAAACCCAAGGTGGCACAAACTTACGGGGACAGGCATACATGACCCAGCAATGCACGTGTCGGTCAGCAGCGAGTGTAACCGGGCTATAGCAAGCTATCAGGACTCCGGTAAACACCCCGTAACATTTCCATGAAGGGACAGACACAGGAGCAAAGAAGGACACATGCCGGTCAATCCATGTGTTCCAGAGCAGTAGCAAGCTACCATGGCTCAGTGGAAGCACTAGGAGGCATTTCCTCATAAGGAAGGCTACCAAGAATAAACAACTAGGTGTCGGATCCCACACATAGCAATACACATTACACGTACGCATAACATGCAAGCATGTGTTGTACAACATGGCATCACAACATAACTCAACAACTCATACATAGATAAAGGCCCAGAAGAGCCAACATAGCATTGTATTACAAACAGGGGTCACACAACCCAACATACAGAGCATACAAGCAACGGAAGCATAACATGTCTGAGTATAGACAACTACAAATGAAAAAGGCTGAGAAGCCTGACTATAAACAAGACACTCCCAAGGGTACAAGATCGTAGCTGAGGTAACAAGCTACTCGTAGTGAGACAGAGGTCTCATCTGCAAAACATAAGTTAAGCAAACATGAGTACAAAGGTACTCAACAAGACTTACATCAGATCCTATCTTACATGCATTAGTATCAAGAAGGCAACATGGGGTTTAGTTGCAGCAAGCCAGCTTTGACTCAGTGGCTATCATGTTCTACGACTACGAGTAACTTCTTTGAGGTGAGAAAGTGCACACGAGTCCACTAATCACCACATCAATACACTACTATGGATTCTGTCCCGTCTCCCTATGAGAAGGCCATCCATAGCACTCACACTTGTCTTGAGCATTTTAGGGTATCCACTTCAAGTTCTCTATGTACCATATAAGTATCCAAGTAGTCCATAACAGAGGACACGGCTATTCGAATAGATCATGCTAACCCTGCAGGGGTGTACTTCTTCACACATGCTCTCGCCACTTACCGCCATGTACACGTCATGTATCTCGGCAACCTTCAAGCGGAAGCCTGGCAAGGGTGTCAGCCACGACCTGACTAACCACACAAGACTCTAGTCCAGGTTTATCGCCTATCCGAGGTTGAACCCTCAAGGGAAGTCCGGCCGAAGTTTCCATCACAGCCCCAAATGATGTGAGCAGGGTTCCCAAGCCCACCGTCCGGGTGCCACTTGGTACACCATGCCACTGTGCCTAGTCTGTCCCAAGCCCACCCTGCAAGGTGCCACTTGGTAGAAAAACAGTACTAACTACAAACACCAGAAACTAGTTGCAACTCCTGGACAGAGATCAGGGCGATTAATAAGCCGAGTGGGCCCATGGGTTTCGGGCCCAATGCGTGGTAGTAGTTGTTCTTGGACAAAATACACAGAACTCAGTTCTTAAGGACGGTCCTAATGAGACAACCCACCATGTACTCCTACATGGCCTCTCACCGCTACCTTTACCAAATCGTGTTCACACACTTAACTCTCAGCATCAGAACATATCATAACACTCCAATTCATTCCTGATGAATCAGACCTGACACAACTCTAAGCAATAGCAGGCATGGCATGGTAGGAACACAACATGGCTCAATCAACTCCTACACATGCAAGTGGGTATCAACTATTTACTGTGGCAATGACAGGTCATGCAGAGGAATGGGTTCAACTACCGCAGCATAAAATAGCAGTTGAATCATTGTTGTCCTAATGCAATAAAAGAGAGCAGGAGCGAGAGAGTGGGGTTGTATCGGAATGACCAAGGGGGTTTGCTTGCCTGGTAGATCAACAGGGAGGCACTGCTCCTCTGACAGGTACTCTGGAACGGTCTCCGGAGTAGGACCTATCGAGAAGAACGGTGCCGGCAATCAATACACAAGCATATGCAACAATATGATGCATGAACATGGCATGTAGATGTGATGTGGTTTGTGCTAATGCATCTAGCATTCCATTAGAATGAACTCCATTTGAACCAAGGGTTCAAATGCAACTCCAAATTAAACATTTATAAATGCCATTTATGTGTTTTCACATATACAGCATGTATAAGTTACTTTGCCATGCATGAAAATGGTACAGATGGATAGATTGAATTTTTCTGATAATTTTTCATATATAAATTATTTCAATCAGAGCTACGGCTTAATTTCTCTGAATTTTTGAAGTTTTGGCTATTTTTTGGAATTTCCTGAATAATAAAATGCCAGAAAAGCTTTATTGTGTCAGCATGACAATGGCATGACATCAGCGAGTCAACTGAGGCTGACCAGGGTCAAACCTGACGTGTGGGGTCCACACGTCAGTGACACGGGGTTAACAGGGGGCTATTTGTAATCTAACTAAAAATTAGGGGCGCCGGGGCCCATCTGTAAGTGTCACTAGGGGGGATTAGTGCCTAACTAAATTATCTGACCGACGGGGACCACCGGTCAGTGGCTCAGGCGATGGGCTCATCGCCGGCAACCACTAGTTGCGGCGGCGTCCGCGCTACAGGCAACGGGGGCGGCGGCTGAGGGCACCGGGGCATAGCCCGGGCTCGCCCGCATCCAGGGAGGTAAGTGGGAGGCCGCGAGGGCACCAGAGCTCGTCGGAACGGAGCTCACAGCGGCGGCTGGAGCATGTCTTCATGCGGGCGCAGGCTACAGGGCATGGGGGAAGAAACGGATGGGTTTTGCAAGCTCCTGGAGGCATGAAGAGCACTACGGAGGGCTCGAACTTGAGCAGCGCTGCCTCTGGCCTTGGCGGTGACATGGCCGGTGGTGGCATGCTTCAGCCACGGTGGTTAGTCTAGCTACGGTGCGCGAATGGCAAAACAGAGAAAGGGGAATGATGCAGCAGCTCACAGCAGAACGAACGGAGGGGTCGGCGAGCTCGGGGGAGGCTTGGTGCAGCCGGTACAGCGGTGTAGATCTTGTCGGCCGAAGGTAGAAGACGAGGTCATCGCAGATGATGCAGGGCGTCTGGCATCTCGTGGCTTGACGGAGAGGACGAGGAAGATGTGGCGAAGCTCTTGGACTCGTCGAAGAGGCGAGGCCGTGGCGGTGGGCGCGGCAACAGCGAGTGGCGGCGACGATAACGCTCTCGGGCGCGCTGTGGTCCGGACAAGAGAGGGCCGAGGAGGGGATGGGAATGGGGCAGAGAACGAGGGGGTTCTGGGGGGTAGCATGGCGACGTTGCAGGGGGTCGAGGACGCACGCAGGCAGGTAGGAGGCGTGGCCCTTTCGTGCGTGCGCCGTGCCCTCCTTCGCCTATGCCATCTGTCAGAGGTTGGGGATGACTGGCACGGGCCAGCACAATGCTGGGCCAGCCAGTGGGCCAGCAGGTAACCCTCTGTCTTTGCCCTTTTTCATTTTGTTTCCTATTTTCTATTTCTGACATTTGTTTTAATTTGGTTTTTGAACCAAACTAATTGTGTTGCTTCTGATAATTTTTGCAGGGACTAACGGGATTATTCCAAAGCCCCTCACAAGTTTCCAGAATTATTGGAGCATATTTGAAAATATAGCAAATATAAATCCAATGCAAATAATTATTGGATTAACTCAAATGCCCTAAATAAATATTTATGAGCTCCTAAAAATATTGGTTTGAATTTTACCTCTAGCCAATATTTTCTAAGAAGAACAGGAACATTTTCTTGGACCTATTTGAAGCAATTTTTAACTTGATCATTTCCAAAAATTATTTCTGAGGCTTTCACATATCCCCATTTCAAATTCATTTGAAATTTAAACATGATGCTCACATCAGTGGCTAGCCTAGGTCATACCAGACTAGGGATGTGACACCTTTAGTCAGGATAAGCTGCAACCTTGTCCCCCTTCAAATTGGCCGTTCTGGCAACCCTTCCCACCAAGTGTTTTTGGGGAAGAGGACCAGAGGCAGTATAAGAAGAGGGCAGGGAGCCACCATAGAGAGGATCAACTCATTTGGCAACTAGAGTTTAGCGGTTGTATTCCATCTCCCCAAGCGATCCCAACCAAGCAGGAGTATGGTTTTACACCGCAAGGTGGCCCGAACCTGGGTAACTGTCGTGTCCCTTGTTCTTCCTCCTTAGCTCAAGCGCGCTGGAGCATTGCCGTGAGGTCGAGAGGCAAAGTAGGGCGGTAGGAACGAGCGCACCCAGAGTTCAAACCTTCTTGGGTCCCCGGAGCCCCGATTCCGACAGCAGCAACATCTGCGACGGGGACAGCAACTTGCGAGAGCGGCACAACAGTTGTCTGTTCCATAGTGGCCGCCTTAGCCCTGATGGAGGCCGCCCACGACCATGTCGAGGCCGCCCATGCCCAGCTCCTGTTGGTTACCATACAAATCGCACGAAGCTTCTCCGACAACGGTCGGCAACCCACGGCTGAAGAGTTGGCAATCGCCGAGAGCATTCGAGCAGTCGTCCGTACGTTCGAGGCATACCTTTCCACAATGGAGCCCGTGCAAGCCCAGACCGCTGCCGCCCATGCCCAGCTCATGGCGGCCTTTTCCAAAGAGATGGTGGACGCGGATGGCGAGATGCTTGCCGAGTATGGTGCAATGGAAGCCATGGAGCCCCTTCCCGAGGAGATCATCGGGCGCGAGCTGGACATGGAGGAGGCAACGGAGATCGACGAGCGCCAGCTGGAGTAGTACTCTTTGTTTAGAGCGCCGGTCTTTAATTTGTTAGAGTAATGTTTAGTTCAGCTAGCTCTATTTAATTGTTGAACTTGCTCAATTAAGAAGTGTGGGTTTGTTGTAGGCTCTTTTCTATACCCAAATTATGCAATGACGTGGAGGACAACTGTAACCAGGGAAATTCGGACCAAAATTTGCAGGTTCAAACTCATTACACACGGGGTAAGCTATATGAATCGTTTGTGATGTTCACATATCATACACAGTGTTGAATGAGGGACCATGTCTGATGACACTTTGCACGCAGTTTTTCGCCGCACCGAGCCAAAATTTTCGGCTTCCGCGGAAATATCTACCTCCCCCGCCCCCTCCCCCTGACCAAAAGCCACATTTCCCTTGTTTCCGCCTTCCTTTCCAAGTTCGAACCTTCACTGCTTGCTCGCAACGCCGCCTCCTCGTCGGCAACCCTCCTTCATGTTGCTCAGCCTCGTTGATCTAGGCAGGTAATCCACACCCGACCCCCATCCTCCTCCTCCTTCTACATCCCACATGCCCCGACCACTAGCACCACACCTGATACGTCCATTTTGCATCATGTTTTCCTACTGTTATTTATAGTGTTTTCATTCAATATAACACTTTGTGGAGTACTTCTAATGCTTTTTCTCTGATAATATGCAAGGTTTACACAAAGAGGGAGATTACCGGGAGCTGAAATTCTGGACCTGAAAAAGCTACGTCAGAGATACCTATTCTGCACATCTCCAAATGAGCTAAAATTTTACGAAGATTCATTTTGGAATATATATAAAATACTGGAGAAAAGAAATAACAGAGGGGGCCACCCAGGTGCCCACTAGAAACCAAGGAGCGTCTACCCCCCCCCCCCCTCCCTGGCGTGCCCTGGTGGGTAGTGGGCTCCCTGGCCCACGTACGGTGCCCATCTTCTGGTACATCAGGCCATTTGCCCTAGAAAAAAATAAGAGGAGGATTTTCGGACAAATCGCCGCCGTCTCGTCATCACCAACAACCCTTTCAATGTGGGAGGGCCAATCTTCATCAATGTCTTCAACAGCACCATCTCATCTCAAAACCCTAGTTCATCTCTTGTGTTCAATCTTTGTATCAAAACCTCAGATTGGTACCTTTGGGTGACTACTTGTGTTGATTACATCTTGTAGTTGATGCTAGATGGTCTATTTGGTTGAAGATTATATGTTCAGATCTATTATGCAATTCAATACCCCTCTGATCTTGAGCATGAATATGTTTTGTGAGTAGTTACTTTTGTTCTTGAGGACATGGGAGAAGTCTTGTCATAAGTAATCATGTGAATTTGGTATTCGTTCGATATTTTGATGATATGTATGTTGTGATTCCCGTAGTGTTATTATGTGAACATCGACTATATGAGACTTCACCATCTTTGGGCCTAAGGGAATGCATTGTGGAGTAGTTATTAGATGATGGGTTGCTAGATTGACAGAAGATTAAACCCTGTATTATGTGCTATTCCATAAGGCGCTGATTTGGATCCATAAGTTTAATGCTATGGTTAGATTTTATCTTAATTCTTCTTTCATAGTTGCGGATGCTTGCGAGAAGGGTTAATCATAAGTGGGAGGTTTGTTCAAGTAAGAACAGCACCCAAGCACCAGTCCACCCACATATCATATTATCAAAGTAGCGAAAGCGAATCAAACAAACATGTTGAAAGTGACTAGATGAAATTCCCGTGTGTCCTCAAGAACGCTTTGCTTATTATAAGAGATCATTCCAGCCTGTCCTTTGCTACAAAAAGGATTGGGCTACCTTGCTGCACTTTTTTTACCATTACTAATACTTGCTCGTTACAAATTATCTTGCTATCAAACTATCTGTTACCGACAATTTCAATGCCTGCAAAAAATACCTTGCTAAAAACCGCTTGTCATTTCCTTCTGCTCCTCGTTGGGTTTGACACTCTTACTTATCGAAAGGACTACAATTGATCCCCTATACTTGTGGGTCATCAAGACTCTTTTCTGGCACCGCTGTCAGGGAGTGAAGCGCCGAAGGAAAAATTTATATTACGTGCTGAAATTTATTGTTACTTGTTACTATGGAAAACAATCCTTTGAGGGGTTTGTTCGGGGTATCTTCACCTCGACTGGAAGCACAAAGAGTTTCTCCTCAACCTACTGCACCTACTGAAATATTGGTTATGAGATTCCTTCGGGTATGATAGAGAGACTGCTAGCTAATCCTTATGCAGGAGATGGAACACTACATCCTAATATGCACCTAATCTATGTGGATGAAGTTTGTGGATTATTTAAGCTTGCAGGTTTACTCGGAGATGAAGTTAAGAAGAAGGTTTGCCCTTTATCTTTGGGGGGGAAAGCATTGACATGGTATAGGCTATGTGATGATATTGGAGCTTGGGATTGGAATCAATTGGAATTGGAATTTCATCAAAAGTTTTATCCTATGCATCTAATTCATCGTGATCGGAATTACATATATAATTTTTGGCCACATGAAGGAGAAAGTATCACTCAAGCTTGGGGCAGGATTAAATACATGATGTATACATGCCCCAATCATGAGCTCTCGAAGGAAATTATCTTAAAGAATTTTTATGCTCGGCTTTCTCATGATAATCAAACCATGCTCGATTCTTCTTCGACTGGCTCTTTTATGAAAAAAACTATTGAATTCAGATGGAACCTTCTGGAAAGAATTAAACCAACTCCGAAGATTGGGAACTCGACAAAGGTAATGAGTCAGGTATAACCCTTAAGTTCGGTTGTGTTAAATCTTTCATGGATACCAATGCTTTTAACAAGTTTAGCACTAAATATGGACTTGACTCTCAGATAGTAGCCTCTTTTTGTGAAACATTTGTTACTCATATTGATCTTCCTAAGGAGAAATGGTTTAAAGTTGATCCACCTGTTAATAAAAAGACTGAGGAACCAGTTATAGTTAAAGATAAAACTATCATTTACAATGTCGATCCAGTTGTGCCTACTGCTTATGTTGAAAAACTACTTTTCCCTGTTAGGATAAAGGAACATGCTAAGGTTTCAACCGTGGTTAACAAAAGTAATATTAGAGCACCTAGACCTGCCGAAAAAACTAAAGTAGAACCTAGTATTGCTATTGTTAAAGATCTCTTGGTTGATAATGTTAATGGGCATGTTATTTATTTCTGTGATGAAGCTGCTAGAATTGCCAAACCCGATATTAAAGATAAGAATAAACCCATTGTTGGCATGCCTATTGTGAAAGTTAAAATAGGAGATCATTGTTACCATGGCTTATGTGATATGGGTGCTACTGCCAGTGCTATCCCTTTTACTCTATACCAAGAAATTATGAATGATATTGCACCTGTTGAAATAGAAGATATTGATGTTACTATTAAACTTGCTAATAGAGACACTATCACACCACTTGGGATTGTTAGAGATGTTGAAGTCTTGAGTGGGAAGATAAAATATCCTACTGATTTTCTAGTTCTTAGTTCTCCACAAGATGATTTTTGTCCCATTATATTTGGTAGACCTTTCTTGAACACTGTTAATGCTAAGATAGATTGCAAGAAAGAAACCATCAGTCTTAATTTTGGTGATGTGTCTCATGAGTTTAATTTCTCTAAGTTTCGTAAGCAACCTCATGATAAAGAATTACCTAGTCAGGATGAAATAATTGGTCTTGCTTCCATTGTCGTACCACCTACTAATCCGTTAGAACAATATTTGCTAGACCATGAAAATGATATGCACTTACATGAAAGAAATGAAATAGACAAAATATTCTTTGATCAACAACCTATTCTTAAACACAATTTGCCTGTTGAAACTCTAGGGGCCCTCCTCCACCTAAGGGTGATCCTGTATTTGAATTGAAACAATTACCTGATACTTGAAATATGCTTATCTTTATGAAAATAAGATATATCATGTTATTATTAGTGCTAACCTTACATAGCATGAAGAAAAGAGATTGTTAAAAACTCTGAAGAAGCATCGTGCTGCTATTGGATATACTCTTGATGATCTTAAGGGCATCAGTCCCACTCTTTGTCAGCACAAGATTAATATGGAACCTGATGCTAAACCGGCTGTAGATCATCAACGACGATTAAATCCTAAGATGAAAGAAGTGGTAAGAACTGAAATACTAAAGCTTTTGGAAGCAGGTATAATTTATCCTATAGCTGATAGTAGATGGGTAAGTCCTGTTCATTGTGTCCCTAAGAAAGGAGGCATTACTGTTGTTCCTAATGATAAAAATGAACTTATCCAACAAAGGATCATGACTAGTTATAGAATGGTAATTGATTTAAGAAAATTAAACAAAGCCACTAGGAAAGATCACTACCCTTTGCCTTTTATTGATCAAATGTTAGAAAGATTATCTAAGCACACCCACTTTTGCTTTCTTGATGGGTATTCTGGTTTCTCTCAAATACCTATCGCAACCTAATCAAGAGGAAACCACCTTTACTTGTCCTTTTGGAACTTATGCTTATAGACACATGCCCTTCGGTTTATGCAAGGCACCTGCGACCTTTTAAAGATGTATGACTGCAATATTCTCTGATTTTTGTGAAAAGATGGTTGAGGTTTTCATGGATGATTATTCCATTTATGGAACTTCTTTTGATGATTGCTTAAGCAACCTTGATCGAGTTTTGCAGAGATGTGAACAAACTAATCTTGTCCTGAATTGGGAGAAGTGCCACTTTATGGTTAATGAAGGTATAGTCTTGGGGCATAAAATTTCCGAATGAGGTATTGCGGTGGATAAAGCTAAAGTTGATGCAATTGAGAAAATGCCATGTCCTAAAGATATTAAAGGTATAAGAAGTTTCCTCGGTCATGTTGGCTTTTATAGAAGGTTTACTAAAGACTTCTCTAAAATTTCTAGGCCTCTTACTAATCTCTTGCAAAAATATATTCCATTTGTTTTCGATGATGATTGTGTAGAAGCCTTTGAAACACTTAAGAAATCCTTGACATCTGCACCTATTGTTCAACCACCTAATTGGAACTTGCCTTTTGAAATTATGTGTGACGCTAGTAATTATGTTGTTGGTTCTGTTCTAGGAAAAAGAGTTGATAAGAAATTAAATCTTATCCATTATGCTAGTAAAACTCTAGACAGTGCTCAAAGAAATTATGCTACTATTGAGAAATAATTTTTAGCAGTTGTGTTTGCTTGTGATAAATTTCGATCTTACATAGTCGATTCTAAAGTAATTGTTCACACCGATCATGTTGCTATTAAATACCTTATGGAAAAGAAAGATGCTAAACCTAGACTCATTAGGTGAGTTCTTCTGCTACAAGAATTTGACTTGCATATCACTGATAGGAAGGGAGCTGAGAATCCCGTACCTGATAACTTGTCTAGGTTAGAAAATATCCTTGATGACCCACTACCTATTGATGATAGCTTCCCCGATGAACAACTAGCTATCACAAATGCTTCTCATAATACTCCTTGGTATGCAGACTATGCTAATTATATTGTTGCTAAATTTATACCACCTAGTTTCACTTACCAACAAAAGAAAAAAAATCTTTGACTTAAGACAGTACTTTTGGGATGACCCACATCTTAATAAAGAAGGAGTAGATGGTATTATTAGGATTTGTATACCTGAGCATGAACAGGAACAAATCCTACGGAAATGTCACTCTGAAGCCTATGGAGGACACCATGAGGGAGATAGAACTGCACATAAGGTACTACAATCTGGTTTTTATTGGCCTACTCTTTTCAAGGATGCTCGTAAGTTTGTTCTATCTTGTGATGAATGTCAAAGAATTGGTAATATTGGTAGGTGTCAGGAAATGTCTATGAATTTTTCACTTGTTATTGAACCATTTAATGTTCGGGGTTTTGATTATATGGGACCTTTTCCTTCCTCTAATGGGTATACACATATTTTGGTTGCTGTTGATTATGTTACTAAGTGGGTAGAAGCTATTCCAACTAGTAGTGTTGATCATAACACCTCCATTAAAATGCTTAAAGAAGTGATTTTCCCGAGGTTTGGGGTCCCTAGATATCTAATGACTAATGGTGGTTCACATTTTATTCATGGTGCTTTTCATAAATTTCTTCCTAAATATGATGTCAACCATAGAATTGCATCCCCTTATCACCCTCAATCTAGTGGTCAAGTTAAATTGAGCAATAGAAAATAAAATAATATTGCAAAAGACCGTTAATAGATCTCGAAAGACTATGTCTAAGAAACTTGATGATGCATTATGGGCTTATAGAACAGCTTATAAAAATCCTATGGGTATGTCTCCATATAAAATGGTTTATGGAAAAGCTTGTCATTTGCCTCTTGACTTAGAACATAAAGCATATTGGGCAATTAAAGAACTCAATTATGACTTCAACCTTGCCGGTGAAAAGAGGCTATTTGATATTAGCTCCTTAGATGAATGGAGAACTCAAGCCTATGAAAATGCCAAGTTGTTCAAAGAAAAGGTTAAAAGATGGCATGACAAAAGAATCCAAAAGTGGGAATTCAAAGTAGGTGAATATGTTCTATTGTACAATTCTCATTTTAGATTTCTTTTGCAGGAATACTCCTCTCCAAGTGGGAAGGGCCATATATCATTGAAGAAGTTTATCACTCTGGAGCTATTAAGATCAATAATGCCGAAGGCACTAATTCGAAGGTGGTCAATGGACAAAGAATTAAGCACTATATCTTAGTTACACCTACTAATGTTGAAACTAATATTATTCAAACCATGACACCAGAGGAATACATAAAAGAGACCTTCCAGAACACTCTAGAACCGTGAAAAGGAAGAGGTACATGATACGGTAAGTAAACCGACTCCAAAAATTCCGCAAAAATATTTTCTGTCAGTTTTGGAATATTAGAAAAATTACAAAAATAAGAAACACCCGAGAAGGCAACCTAGGTGCCCACTAGGCACCAGGGCGCGCCTGCCCCACCAGGCGCGCCCTGGTGGGTAGTGGGCCCCTCGGGAACCTTCCCGGCTCTGTTTTCCTCCAGATTACTTGTTTTGCAAGATAAAAATTCTTTATATATACTCCCAAATGTTTTAACCACCGCATCGCGAAAATATCCTCTGTTCTTGTTTCGTGTTGTTTTTCTGTCAGATCTAGATCGCCATCGCTTCACCAAGCTCCTTCAAGGACAAGTTATATGAGAAGGTCATCAACCCCTACTTGCCAGAGGTGATGAAGCACCCTCAAGCCATTGAGATGCATGAGGGGGTGCTCCAGATCCGGGATGTTCAAGGGCCCAAGAGGACGGGAAGCGTGGAGGCTAGGCTCGAGGCTGTGGAGCAGGAGATCTTCAAGTGCCAAGGGATGGTGGAGCATGGACTTAATGCCAACCACTCCATGATCACAGAATTCACCCGTGACCACAAGGTGGATGGACAGTCTCTGAAGGACATCGTCTTCAACTTCAATGAACAAATCAATTATCTGCAAGGCCAAATTTATGATCTTCAAAATCAAAATTTTGAGAATGAGGCCAGATTCAAAGTTATGAGTTTAGCTGCAAGTTTCAGGACTCAGGAGACTCGTGCATCCTCTTATGATGGTGAACCTATACCATGGAAGCCAGAGGACAAGCCTGCCACCTCGTCACCACCACCATCACCAAAGAAGAAGACTTGAGTACACGGGTATGGGCACTCCCCTTGGCTTGTGCCAAGCTTGGGGGAGGTGCCCCGGTATCGTATCACCATCACTTTTATTATCTATACCAATCTTAGTTCGATCCTTAGTTATTTCGTGATTTAGTTGAATAAAGGTTTAGTATGATATACTTTCGAGTGTTAGCTTCTTGATCTATCTATCTATGTGATCGAGTGAGAGTTATATAATAAAGTTTAGTTTGAGTTTTTGTTTCTTTACTTTTATGTTTCAATCAAAACAAAGAAAATAATGAAAAAGATCATATGCTAATCTTATGGAAAGTAATGACATGACATAAGAAAGAGTGTTAGTAATAAAATTTATTGAAAGTTGACAAACATAGCATTGGTCAATGATGCAATTCATGAAAGAATTAATAAGGAAAGAGAAGATTCACATGCAATTATACTATCTTGGACATCTTTTATGATTGTGAGCCGCCATTAAATATTTTATATCAAATTGTTGACGTTGGACAAGGAAGACAACGTAATGATATATGTTTGTTCATATTCACATAGAAGTTATATTGTCATAGATCCTCCAACATGTGGTGCTTGCCCAATACCTTTGCTAGACAAAAATCCGCACCAAGTAGAGATACTACTTGTGCATCCAAAAACCTTAAACCCAATTTTAAGTTTTGAGAGTCCACTATACCTACATATGGATTGAATAAGATCCTTCAAGTAAGTTGTCATCGGTGCATAAGGCAATAAAAATTGCTTCTAAATATGTATGATCTTTTAGTGTAAGGGAAAATAAGTGTTGTACGAACTTGTGATGGCAAAGTAATAAAAGCGACGAACTGCATAATAAAGGTTGCTATCATAAGGGGCAATATAACATGACGTTCTTTTGCACTAAGAGCATGTGCATCCAAAAGTAAAAAGCACATGACAACCTCTGCTTCCCTCTGCGAAGGGCCTATCCTTTACTTTTATGCATTTACTTTTTATGCAAGAGTCAATAGTACTCTCCTCTATTCCTTTTTATTTTTCTCTTTTGCAAGAATCATGTGGTGGGGAAAGATCTAGGCACATATATCCAGTTTGATATGAGTGATCATGAGTTATTATTGTTAACATCACCCCTGAGGTGAATAAGTTGGGAGGCAAAATTATAAGCCCCTATCTTTCTATGTGTCCAGCTGAAACCTTTTGCTCCATATGTATGGTGTGAGTGTTAGCAATCATGGAAGACTAAATGATGGTTGAGTACGTGGACTTGCCCAAAAAGGCTCTGACACGAGACCCTTCCTGAAAATATGATGAATTGCAATTGCATTGTTGACTGATAACTTAGTTTGTTAGTTTTCAAGAAAGTGTATACCTTATACTTTGATGTTGTGATGAATTGCTACTTGCTCATGAGAAGTTTTATGATAAAGTTTATTGTTGCTATAATAATGATCATGATGCTACTATGTCCGTATTTTGTTTTTATCGACACCTCTCTCTCTAAACATGTGGACATGATTCTCGATATCGGCTTTCGCTTGAGGACAAGCGAGGTCTAAGCTTGGGGGAGTTGATACGTCCATTTTGCATCATGTTTTTGTACTATTATTTATAGTGTTTTCATTCAATATAACACTTTGTGGAGTAATTCTAATGCTTTTTCTCTCATAATATGCAAGGTTTACACAAAGAGGGAGATTACCGGGAGCTGGAATTCTGGACCTGAAAAAGCTATGTTAGAGATACCTATTGTGCACATCTCCAAATGAGCTGAAATTTTACGGAGATTTATTTTTGAATATATAACAAATACTGGAGAAAAGAAATACCAGAGGGGGCCACCCAGGTGCCCACTAGGCACCAAGGCGCGGCTACCCCCCCCCCCCCCCCCCCCCCCGGCGCGCCCTGGTGAGTAGTGGGCTCTCTGGCCCACCTCCGGTGCCCATCTTCTGGTACATAAGGCCATGTTCCCTAGAAAAAATAAGAGGAGTATTTCCGGGACAGAGCGTCGCCATCTCGAAGCGAAACTTGGGCAGGAGCACTTTTGCTCTCCGGCGGAGCGATTTCGTCGGGGATACTTCCCTCCGGGAGGGGGAAACTCGAAGCCATCGTCATCACCAACAACCCTCTCATCATGGGAGGGCCAATCTTCATCAACATCTTCAACAGCACCATCTCATCTCAAAACTCTAGTTCATCTCTTGTGTTCAATCTTTGTATCAAAACCTCAGATTGGTACCTGTGGCTGACTGGTAGTGTTGATTACATCTCGTAGTTGATGCTAGATGGTTTATTTGGTTGAAGATTATATGTTCAGATCTGTTATGCAATTCAATACCCCTCTAATATTGAGCATGAATATGTTTTGTGAGTAGTTACTTTTTTCTTGAGGACATGGGAGAAGTCTTGTCATAAGTAATCATGTGAATTTGGTATTCGTTCGATATTTTGATGATATGTATGTTGTGATTCCCTTAGTGGTGTTATGTGAACGTCGACTACATGACACTTCACCATCTTTGGGCCTAAGGGAATTCATTTTGGAGTAGTTATTAGATGATGCGTTGCTAGAGTGACAGAAGCTTAAACCCTAGTTTATGCGCTATTCCATAAGGGGCTGATTTAGATCCATAAGTTTAATGCTATGGTTAGATTTTATCTTAATTCTTCTTTCGTAGTTGTGGATGCTTGCGAGAGGGGTTAATCATAAGTGGGAGGTTTGTTCAAGTAAGAACAGCACCCAAGCACTGGTCCACCCACATATCATATTATCAAAGTAGCAAACGCGAATCAAACAAACATGATGAAAGTGACTAGATGAAATTCCCGTGTGTCCTCAAGAACGCTTTGCTTATTATAAGAGACTGTTCAAGCCTATCCTTTGCTACAAAAAGGATTGGGTTACCTTGCTGCACTTTTGTTACCATTACTATTACTTTCTCGTTACAAATTATCTTGCTATCAAACTATCTGTTACCGACAATTTCAGTGCCTGCAGAAAATACCTTGCTGAAAACCGCTTGTCATATCCTTCTGCTCCTCGTTGGGTTCGACACTCTTACTTATCGAAAGGACTACGATTGATCCCCTATACTTGTGGGTCATCAACACCTTCCACCCAAATCACTGACCCATCCTCCAAATAAGCGCTGCCCCAAGCCATGGTCCACACATTATAGCCAAGAGCTCAAGGAGCATTTGGCAACGAAGCAAATCACGGTCGCATGCGCGGATGAGGTCGCGATGGCTGCCTTTCGTGGCGACCCCCAGATCATGGAGAAGTACCTCACTGTCGAGGCCATCGTCGACGCCTCACGCGCTGACGCCGCCACGTGGTTGGCTTCTTTAAACGACAGTTCATGGCGTTTTCTCGAGGCCACCATCGGTGGCTTCTACGAAGACTATGAGGTGTTTTCTCAGCGTGCCCGTGCTTACCTCAACTCGAGAGCCAGCAGGTTGGTGCCCGAAGTGGCTCAGGAAACTCACCACTACGAGGAGGGCACCCACGATGTGGAGGCCTCGCCGTCTTCCAAGTCCAAGGAACCAATCGTTATCGATATCTCCGACAATGACGAGTAGCTTGTATTATTAGCTCACTATAAGGACCTATGTTCAGTTAGCTAGCTGCTCCGGTTAAGCATGTTCAGTTTACCTGTTGCATGTGCTACTCCTGCCTTTCCTTAACAAATTCTAGTGAATTGTCCTATGTATTTTTACCATGCAATCTGATTCTCTAGTATATATGTTCTATATGCACTACAAAAAAAAGACACATCCATGACATTTTGGCCCGAACGAAAAAAATTATGTCATGCTTATGACACTTCTATGATGGTAATTGTGACAAAAGCACGTATCATCATATATGTGGTGGGCTCCTACTTCTATGACAAAAAATCATGACGGAAAATGGGATTTTCGTCCTGAGCAGGCAGGGGACGCACCTGCATGACATTCTTTGGGCCATCCATGATGGAAAAAATCATGGTAGAAGCGAGGGCGAGCAAAATTTCGGGGAGTTCCCGGTTACGGTGGGTGGTCGGAGCCGAGCGATGCATGGAGGTTTGCGTGTTTCTCTCGTACACGTAAGCGCATGTGTGCAAGGCGTTGGGCTCTAACTGAACCCGAGCGAGGTGTTCACTTACTAAACCCGAGCGATTGCACTAGCTACGTTACTGAACCCAAGCGATCGATCGCTTGGTTGTTAACTGAACCCGAGCGATTCCTTCGCTACTGCTGCTAACTGAAGCTGATCGAACCAGCTGCCTCTTGATGAACAGTGACCGTTGTTGGGGGTTGGATGAACAGTTCCCGGTGGGGGTTGGATGAACAGGACCACGTGGTAGTAGTAGGCCATTACCGCTGGATGAACAGGACCACAATCGAGGAGGCCGCCACACCCGAGCCGGTTGGGGGTGTATGAACAGGACCCCGTGGAGGGCTGGTTAAATAGTAGCCGGTGGAGGCTGGATGAACAGTAGCTCGTGGATGAACAGTAGCTGGTGGAGGCTGGAGGAAGTCGATGGTGGATGAACAGTAGCAGGTGGAGGATGGAGCAAATCGACGTGTGGATGAACAGT
The DNA here is from genome assembly GCA_011799875.1 of Thinopyrum elongatum. NCBI lineage: Eukaryota > Viridiplantae > Streptophyta > Magnoliopsida > Poales > Poaceae > Thinopyrum > Thinopyrum elongatum. The sequence continues at coordinate 263,888,263 of CM022302.1, forward strand.
AGCTGGTGGAGGATGGAGGAAGTCGACGGTGGATGAACAGCAGTAGGTAGAGGCTGGAGAAAGTCGACGGTGGATGAATAGTAGTGCATGGAGGCTGGAGTGAGGCAGTAGACGGTGGATGAATAGCAGCCCATGGAGTCCTGTTTTGCGGTATGCCACACCCCTCCTGATGAACAGGACCCCGTTTCGACCGTAGGCGGTCCAACACAAGTTTGTTTCCTCTGTTTTGTGGTACGCCACATCCCTCCAGATCAACAACACCCCGTTTCAACCATAGGAGCTCGAACCGAAGTCTGTTTCCTCCGTTCTGCGGTACGCCAAACCCCATTTTGGCTGTTCCATCCAAGCCGGTTGGCTTTCGATGAACACGATGCATTCCGTTGCCTCCTGATGAACACGACGCAATTTCTCCGTTTCGACCTAGTCGGTTGGCTTTCGATGAACAGGACGCCATTGCTGCCATCCGTTGCCTCTCCATGTACATGAGCCTTAGCCGTACGTATGCGTGAGTAGACGTTTGGGACCCCGCCCGTATGTACGTACGTGGCCATATTATTTGTTGTGTGGCTGTAGGTACTCGTACACGATTTAGCCGGGACTGCCTGAACTGCTACGTCGGGGGCTCTACTACAACACGTGCCGCTACTTACTCGGCCATGGTTCATCCTTGCAAAGAGACCGATCAACCAGTATATATATACACGTTCGCGACCAAACAGACAACCATACGTATGGTTTGACCGGGTGGGTACTAGCTGTCAGGGAGGATAAGGAGGCACTCCCTTGCGTGCGAAGATATATGTGGCGGGTCCCAGCTGTCAGGGGGAGGAATCATTTTTTTTGCGTGTAATAAGGAGGCACTTCCTTGCGTGTGAAGATGTAGCTGGTGGGTCTAGCTGTCAGCCTCACCGTGTACAGTCGTCTTCCGATGGCTGTCATTCATTGACAATGTTGACCACGCCGCGCCGAGAGCACCAAGGCGGTGGACGACGGTGAGGCCTGCTAAGGGAATGATGCGGAGCCGAGGAAGACGAGGCAGTGGATGCCCACGTGGGGGGAAGTACGAGAGTTCACTAGTTCCGCTGCGGTGTGGGGCTACCGTCGCCGGAGAATAACATGGGGTGTGGGTGAGTAGAGGGAAGGCCTGGCCGGCGGTGGGGTTAGGGTGGGGCGGTGAGGCCTGCGTGGCAGCACTGCTGCCCACAGGAGGCAGGAGCAGGCGGTCCCGCCGGTGCTGGTTTGGGCGGCTGGAGCAAGAAGATCAGAGGTTGAAGAAGCAGCATGGCTGTTGGATTAACATCCAACGGTCCAGCTGCTAGAATCATTTGTCGACTAAGTTGACAAAGCCCTGCAAACGCGTCAGCTTAGTAGGCCCACGAGTCAGCCACCAAATCTGCCGGGTCCCAGCTGTCATAGGGAGGAATAGTTTTTTTTGCATAATAAGGAGGCACTTCCTTTCGTGCGAAGATTTTGCCGGTGGGTCCTAGTTGTCAGCAGGTGCAATCATTTTTTCACGTAATAAGGAGGCACTTGCTTGTGTGGGTCCCTACTGTCAGCCTCTCCACTTACATCCCTCTTCCGATGGCTGTCATTTGTTGACCATGTTGACCACGCCGCACCGAGAGCAACAACGCGGTGGACGACGGCGAGGCCCAGGAAGGGAACGACCCAGAGATAGCGAAGCCAAAGAAGTGGATGCCCACGCTGAGGGGAGTACGAGGGTTATAACTGGTTCTGGTGCAGAATGGGGCTGCAGTCGGTGGAGAATAACAGGAGGTGTGGAGGGGTGGAGGGATAGCCTGGCCGGCGGTGGGGTAGCGCTTCATAGCGATGTGTGCTAAGTAGAGCCGCTAGCCGCCGAAGGCCGGAGTAGGCGGTCCCGATGATGCTGGAGGAAGAAGACGAGAGATTGAAGGTGCATGTTGGCCGTTGGATATAAATCCAATGGTTGTGGATGTCAGAATCATTTGTTGACTAAGTTGACAATGCCTTGCGTAGGCTTCGACCTATTAGCCCACATGTCAGCCTGCAAAATGTGGCATATATTTAACCCATGTTTTCTAGAATTTACAGTCCATTTGCTGGGCTGGCTGAACAAATAATTTAGAGTCAATGTGGCCCATTTAATTTTTTCTAAGAAATCACAGCCCATTTGTACTTTCTTGAAATACACGAATTAGCTGGGCTTGTTCTATATTTAATGTTAGGTTAGAAGGAGCAATTAATATCAAAAAATAAACCGGAGCTACACATTTTATTATATATAAAATTAACAAACTAGCGAGTTATTGCTCAAAAGAAAAATGAGCGCGTTATTATTACATTGGTCCTTAAAATCTTCGCAAGCTTTTGTACGCAATCACCAGGGTTTTCCTTGCCTGAGAGTCAAAAACAACCTGGATTTTCCTTGCCAACTTCTGTTAAACAATTATTTTTATAAGTTAATAAGACGTGGGATGTTTTTATAATGTATATATAAGTTTCTATTAAATATACGATAATAGTAATAATTTAAATATATATATAATGTGGTTAGAAGGGAAAACATAAATTCGACACTGCATTATTATTCTTATATATAGATAAATAGAACAGAGATCTGCATTTTATTAAAAAAATACATTGGGCTGTCGATGTTTAAGAAAAAGTAAACCCTACGCTGGAGGCCCATAGGCCGGTACGTACATGATGGACCTCAAAAAAATAAGTTGAAACCACTGTGTCGGTATGTCGTGGGCTACGCATGTTAAAAAACAAAACATAGGCCTAGCTGATACTTGTTCGCCCTCTGAAAAAATGATACCAGCTAGATCCCCGATACCCCTAAAATAAGCTCCCCGATGATAGCCATCGTTGAAAATTAATTTCGTTTATTGACAAACCCATGGGCCCCAACGTCAGTATACAATTAGGAGGAAGCTTTTTTTCCAAGGAGGCACTTGCTTGCTTACGGCCTTGGACCTGGTGGGTCCCCACTGTCAGCCTCTCGGCGTACAGTCCTCTCCGGATTCCTCTTGTTTGTTGAGCATGTTGACAATGGCATACGGTGGCGCCGCGGCGAGTGCACACGGACAGGAAAGAACCGGAGCCGGGGAAGACGCCTTCATTCTTTCGAACATACCGCAGTAGCCCGGTGAATGCAGCCCTCTCACCCAAAAGTTGTACTGCTCGGGTTCGATTCCAACTGGTGCAGTTGAAAAATATCTAACACCTGCCAAAATTTCGTCCCTAGTTTACCCAGTTTTTCGCACACTCAACATTGTCTTGGCATTTTGAAAATAGCATATCTTTTTGACTTTGCATCATATGAAGATGTGCCATCCATGAATGTTGATCAGCATGATGTTAACTTGTTGTTAGTTCCATTTTTTACCATGAATAAAATTTCCAACATTCTGTTATCCATGTTTGAAAAGCGCGTGTTGATTTGAATGCTCTGCCTCTGAAACATGCAGTTTCTTATCTGAAAATCACTTGGACAAGCAGCCATCACCGGTGTTGGATTTGATGTCGCGCTTCTTCAATCCCCCGGTAGTGCGAGGGGGAAATAAACTTCTGTCCCATGCTGCCGGCTAGGGAATGGAGCGAACTGGATTAAAGAGGGGGCCAGCAGCGCGACTGAAGAAGCACATCAGACGTGATTTTTTTTAAGTGGATGGCTCTCGATGGCGTTTAGTTTTTACTTGCCTCTGCACCATACAACTTGTATTTTTAGCCTCCCAGTCCATGGTGGACTAGCAGCCCATTTGCTGGGTGGGCCAACCTACAGAAAGCAGCACTTGATTTTTCATCAAGGCCCAAAAACAACGCAGTACTATGTTTGTTTTGAGGCCGAAAACATTACGGCAGGGGTTGAGCGGGGGAGGGGGAAGACAGAGCAAAAGATAAAAAAGAGCTGATGCATCGTTGCTACCCTAACAAGCAGGTGCAATTCTTCTCGAGAAGAAGGTGTGCCGTTGACACTCACACGTCACAATCCCACTATAGACATTCTAACAAGTTCACACACAAGTACAACAGAAAAGGTAAACATTCGTATCAAACTCAAGTTCACAGGACACATTGATATTCATAGCCAACATTCACAATCAACAGCTCAAAAGATTCATATATACACAAGTTCAGCATGTCTATGCATCCAAATGATTGATATATCACAAGACAATATTCATAGCTAACATTCACAAAAAGATTCAGATATAGATATGTTCAGCATGTTTAAGCATCCAAATGATTGAGAGATCACAGCCAATATCATCCATGGACAAACTTTAATTACCTAGGGTATAGACTGGTAAATGGTGTTCACTCGGTGGTACTTCTTGCTAAAATTAATGCTTGTACGAGCAAACTTTCGAGTACATAAGAGGCAGCACAGACAATCTGAACTTTGCTTGTAGGTTTATCCTCAAGATAGTGGCCTCGATGCCGAGGGAGGTTTGAGCAACTTGGCTACTACTTTCATCCAACTAGTTTACTAGCTCATCTTGGTCCTGTAGCTCGCCAAAATTGCACATTGTAGACAAGAAAGGAGGTAGTTGATAAAATGAACCACCCAAATTTTTGGTGCAGTTCAACTGAAATGGAGCATCCTTGGCGTGCAGACTGATTAAGTGCCAGATGAATATATGCGTCAACCAACTTGTCTGGAATCTTTAGACTCCATGCCATATAATTCGCTACCAGCATACGTGACGATAACCAAAAGGCACAAGTTGGGACCAAAGACTGGACTACATTTTTCTGGGCTATGCGCCTGTCGGGGGGAGAGGTATACGCAAAGAGCAGAACCAACGATCGACGCGGGAAGATTTTACCCAGGTTCGGGCCGCTAATCCGCGTAAAACCCTACTCCTGCTTCGTGTTCTTATTAATGTTCTTGAGCCCAGCCTTTAGGAGCGCTCGCTGTGAATAGTACGTTCAAAGAGCAGCTACGCATGCAGAATGGGCCAGAAGTTCTCCTCCCCTGTAGCAGTTGCCTCGAGCCTCCTTTTATACGCTCAAAGGTGTCACCACAGTGGCAAAATGTACATACATTGAGGTGTAAAGTAGCTACAGGGTCATCATACCTAACCCCTGACGGATTAGGACAAACGCATTTAATGCACCATGAGGTGTCCGTTTAGGTGTCCTCACTTTCTTGGGGATGGAAAAAGGGGCCATCCCATCAGCACCGCTTAAGCTCTCTTCCATTGGTGCATCGCCACACGTCCAAAGAAGGACCCAGAATGTCGGGTTTGTCGTTGTGCCAGAGCAGTGGCACAGCAACAAAACCTTGCCGGGCGCCGAAGCTTGCCGAGCACCAAGCCTTGCCGGGCACCAAGCCTTGCCGGGCGCCAATCCTTGCCGGGCTCCGCAGGCCACCCCGGCAAGATCTTGCCGGGGAAGCTGGCCTTCGGATTCCAGCTCTTCTTATCTGCTGATCCTCAGATCTCTGACTTGATGATTTCTTTGGTGGCTTGAATCGACCTCGAACTGTTCCCCGGCAAGCCTTGCCGCGAGGATGGCTACAACTGCCCGTGCACAAGTACGGGGTACTAGTGGCCCAATACTTAGTACACCGACAGCGCCAAGCAATATTGTTGGTGTCACTCTGGCACTTTTTCTTGTCAACATTGATGCTTGTCTGAGTAAACTTTGGAGTACATAGCAGCAGCATAAGTATCTGTCCATCTGATCTTTTTGTGCAGTTCTACTGAAATCGCCCAATGTAATGATTTGCCTGCGAGTTTAGGCTCCAAGTTACTCCTTTATGAAATCGGCCAACAGTAGCACAATACCAAATTACCAATACATATGACAAGCACAACAATCAGGATAAAGACCGGTACCAACCTGTGTGAGGAAGCATATCAATTAGTATTTCCTTTGACTGGAAGCCGAGATAAGCAACTGACAGGAAAGGAAGGATGCAGTCAAGGCAATGAAGCACCCAAAGTTTTTGTGCAGTTCCACCAAAATCGAGCATCCCTGTTGGCACATATATTGAGAGTGAGATTACTGGAATAGTGGGACTAGTTGAGGAAACATACACTAACAAATAGAAGCACGCTCATTATCTTAATGGGTAAAGTTAGCAACATAGTAGTCTTGGTTAAAGAGAGGTATTAGTTTATTTAATCAGTGCCAATTAGCTCAACACTCAAAGCATTGCCATGTATCATAGGTTGCAAAAATTTAACGTGCAAAGATAAAGGAGTTTCTCATGACAGTAGCAACACAGTAGCACGATACAAATAGAGATGACAGCAAACTAACATGGATGAAGGCCTTAGGCCGGTACCAACCTGAGTAAGAAGCTTATTCAAGTAGTCCCAGAAGAGATGATAAATCCCTCACTGGAATCATTCAATATTATATATTTTTGTGCAATTCAAATGTATGGTTGGCATCACTCTTGTTTACCAGTGGTGAGATTATATCGAAAGATTATCAAGAACTTCCAGCAGAGTTAAAGCACTGGCTGGGATACAGTTCATTATATTCTCTTGTGGAGTTCCACCAAAATGTACGATTGGCACAACATGATCCCTGTTTGCACAAGTAGGAGCAAGGTGAAACCTTCATTAGCTTAGTGAGAAAGAATAGAAAGACATTAGCATATTACTTTAACAGTAGCATCAAATTCATGATGACAATACAGTAGCAAAACATTGCCTCATTGAACCAGTGGCAATAAATTGACATGCAAAACAATAGCATTATTATCTCATGACACTACCAAGATCGCCTCCCTGCTCCACCACATGGTCCACCTCCACAGACACACATACACACGTACATGATTCAACATAGGGTGCTACTAAAGATTTGTTTAACTCCGACAGGAAAATTAGGCAGCGATTAATTAGTGCTGCTTAAGTACTCCTAATTGATTAAGTGACCTTGCAGGAGAGACATCAGAAGTGGAAGAGCTCCTGGAGGATCATCTCACATGTAAGGGAGACATTGCCAGAGCCCTTGAATGGCCTCGACTGAGGCCTCGGCTTCAAGAAGATCACCTTGGCACTGTTGATCGTGTAGAGCTGGGTCATACATGCATCTAGAATCCAGTTAATTAGTATGATGTCTCGTCAAGCCAAGTACTACTCTGCTACGTACTACAAGTGCATTTCTTCAAGTAAATTAATACTAGTAGCAACACAGCAATACAATACCACTAGCAAGATGTCAGGATAACATAGGATAGTACCATCATGTGATCTTCTTCATTTCCTTCTTCTTCTTCTTCGTCTCCCTCTTCTTGCTCTGTTTCTCTTTCTCCTCACCAATTGGTGAAACCAAGTACATGATTGGCCTTCTATTTCAGATTTGGTTTTGTCAGTGAGGGAGTACAGGTGTACTAGTAAACAATAGCATTATTTTCTCATGGCAGTTGCAAAATAGAGGTGAACACATGGATTAAATATCATTCTTACCTAAAGGAAGGTTATGGTGCCAATATGGAGGATGAAGATTGGAACACAGATCTCCCTTTGTGCAGTTCCACCGAAATGAACCAATGATTCGGTGTGACATTCCAGTTAAACTGCACAAAAATCACTTCTTTTAAGAAGTGTTTTGTGCAGTGCACCAAAAGGTCGCAATAGCAATGAGGTGAAATGGATATCCCTGTTTGCACAAAAAGCTACAGAGGAAACAGTCAGAGTCTCAAACAATTACTGGCAAAAACAATTGGTTAAACTTGTCATGACTTATAATAGTGGCATGGCTTCATTTTACTAGGAGCATTAGATTAAGAACAGCTAAATATTTGCTATAAGGGCATGGGACAGTGGGTGCACCAGCAGTCCAGCACCATGTACCTAAACCGGGGCATAAAGTGGTGATTCAGAGTTTGTTGCCCCGAGAAACAAACATCCAAGCAACATATCTGGGTTGGTCCCATTTTTGTTCACTTTAACCACCTATTCGTATGTATGGATAACAAATCTAGTCCTGGTCATACCACCGTGTACAGCGTTTCCCCTATATTCCCCTTTTCGACCAAGAGACCAGTTGGATGGCCAGTCTATACTACTTTCACCCCCTTTCTTTCCTGTTTGTACCAAGTCCGATGTACATACTAACTTTCCCCCCTTTATTTCCTGTTTGAACCAAGTACAAGATTCGACTCCATGAAGTAGCTTTACCTCTAACAATAGAAAAAATTAGGTGGCGTTGGACCATCTGATCGAGCCAAGCTACGAGGGGGGCTGAGAGGTAGAAAATGATGCACATGCAGCGACGTAGCGAGATGGGGAAGTAGAGCTAGGCCATTTTTGAAGAAAGATATACCCGAAGGTCATCGGGGTGTGGATAGGTGGGCGGCGGGAGGCCGGATCCGCCCACACTAGGGCAGCGATGAAGGGATTGGAGGACCTCCCGCGCCGGCGCTCGGCCAGAGATAGCGGTGCGGCCGGTAGAGGTCTCCTCCCTCGCCGTCGACGACGGTCTAAACGCTGCCTCTCCTCCCCTTAGCCGGCGGAGGGGATACGTCCGGATCTGTAACCAACGGTGAGGATAGAAAGACAGTGTTACCACCTCTATCTTGTTTAGATTTGGAGATGATGAGAGTGTGTGAATAGAACAACCCTAGCAAGCAAGCGCGGAGGCTCCTGCCTATATATATATGTATAGTGGGGTAGTTTTCTTTTTTCATTCCATCAAAACAATTGTTTAAAATTGTGTACGTGCCAGGTCGCCTTTTTTTTGACTTGTTGATTGTTTTTTGAGATAGCTACCCGCTTATTCCAAGCGGTGTGCAGGGGTGGATTAACGAGCTGCTTGGCTCATTAAGCTCGTGCTTGTTAAGGCTCGGCTCGTTAAGCTCAGAAAGATTAACGAGCAAAAAACCCTGCTCGGATCGGTTCGTTTCAAGCTCGTTAAGCTCATGAGCGCTTGTTAACAATTTTGTCATGTAAGATGAAACATGTGTTGTGTTGTTACTAACGAACTTAGTGTGAAACTTGTTAGCTCATTGTTAAGCTCGTTAAGAAACTGATGATTGGCTTTGTTCATTAAGAAGCGACCCACGAGCATAACAAGCCGAATTATTGAGGGCTCATTAAGCTCGCGAGCTACGAGCTTTTGGTTCAGCCCTAATGGTGTGCTAGGTCGCACTTTGTATCGTTCACGTCTGGTAATAGACCCTCAATTAAGTGAACAACCACCGGCTCGTAAAATTTGCGAACAAACCCACGGCTCTATGCTGGTGCCATGTCACTTGTAGTCTTCACACAAAAATAAGGCAGGCTGTAGAGGAGCTGCTAAGCTGACTATATTAGTAGTCAATATTTACATGCATGGGGAAGAAGGGGAGCACACCTAATTGGAGGGAGAAGGAAGCATTTGCTTTTAAAGGACTGCATGCAACTCTTTTTCTCTCGTGCTGCACGCTACAGCCCGGCGATAAGTGAAGTGCCAGCTTCAGTCTCTCTCCACCCTTCTCTCTCTTCCAGATGGGATTTTGATGATGTGGAATGGCTAATAGCCAGCTAACTAGGCTCTATTATACTAGCTCTTACATTGTTTCACGGAACTGCGGGACATCAAGCATCCGAGCTCGCATGTCATCCACCAAATTACAGCGAAGTGCAGCAGTCGAGACTCACCAGTCACCCCGGTGTGGCCGTCATGACCCGTCATATCACAAAACCCACACCTTTACCAGCAGTGGTAAAGTGGCCTCGAAGTTGGATGGGACAAAGAAACCATCATTTCGCTGCAACGCTCGTTGAAGCCCTTTCTCCCCTATCTTGAAGAAAACCTCACTCCAGGCTACTCACTTCTGCCATTTTTCTTCTGTACTGATGAAGGAAAGGTGGGCGAATCAGTGATGCTACTCTATTTTCATTCCAAGAATCTTCTTTTTGCGAAGCACCGACCAATTCTCACTGCCTATTCTTTTCCCATTTTCATTGCGATTGTGGTTTCCTTTCGATTGCTTTTTGTTTGTTAGTTTATCGATGGATCCTGGAGCACTAGGCAAAGAGTTGCCGGCGGGCAACCCACTCGAAACAATGATATCCAGGAAGCGAACACCGGCTAACGAGTTGGCGATGTTGGCGGGCCAACCCATGGAGACGAAGAACTCCAAGAAACAAGCACTGGCCAAAGAGTTGACAATGTTGGCGGACGAAGTCCTGAACAAAGAAAGCTGGAAGAACAGCAAGGGCCCTACCGTGCCTACCCCAGAAACTCTAATGACCACCTATGAGAGGCTCAAGGCCAGGTTTGAGGAGGTAGTCGCCGTTGAGAAGCAGTATTTCCCTGGCAAGGCGATGGCCCCCTTCGAGGAGATGGCCCCCGGAGGGATGGGATCCCCCGGTGAGCTGCACAAGGTAAAAAATGGCTTACCATAGTTGTGGTTTTTGATTATTTGCAATGTGCTTGCTAATATGTTAGGGTTGTGCAGGTGCCGGTAGACGTCCTTGATGATTCCGATGTCGCGGTCCGTCCTGTGGACATCGCCCCAGAGATCGATTCCCATGCCGATGTCCGTCCTGTGGACATCGCCCCAGAGATAGATTCCCATGCCACTCTCCGTCCCATGGACATCGCCCCAGGGATCGATTCCCAAGCCACTCTCCGTCCTGTGCACATTGCCCCAGAGATCGATGACAAGAAATAGTTGGTCGCGCTAATCTTTCAACATAGTTTGCATTGTGTTTAATTGCCAGAACAATGCGTGTTATCAAACCATCTTAGGGCTAGTGCACTGTCTTGTGTTGGCGGTACTTGCTACTTTTGTTTGATAGTGAATCATGCGAACCCTCTCCGAGTTATGGAAATAGATGTATCCTCGCCAGCTTTTGATGTAATATATGGCATGAGTGGTTAGACGTAAGTTTGAACTGTTTATCACATAAGCAGGGCTTGTTTGATGAAAAAATAGTTTGATGATTCTTGGTGTCAAACCTTGATTGATTCCACGCTGTGTTAGTAGGCTAGGTACTCTATGAGCTATAGTACTTGCAAACACTCACCGAAGAGAAACGTTGGGGCTGATGAGCCCGTGCACTACAAAAAAAATACACTCCCGTGATGCTACGTGTTTGTCATAGTAGGTCACATTTTTTGTCATGGATGTACATCCATGACGATTTTATGACAAAATCAAGATAGTCATACCTGTGCTGTCGTAGAAGTGTTCCATGACAATACCAAAATTATCATCACGGAAGTATTCACTTCCATGACGATAAATGACGCGTCATGGAAGTGCTTTCGTCAAGGGTAACCGACATGTGGCATCCACCGTAACGGGTCGCCGTTAAGCTATCGGGTCCGGTTTTGGATCCGATAACCCGTTAACAGCCCGGACCAATGGGGATTTTCCACGTGTAATACTCTCATTGGCCGAAGGAAACACATGTCAGCTCGTCATTGGGTCAGATAGGCGCCTATGATATGTCGACACGTGCGATGACCCAACACTGGCCCATTTAGCTTACAAAGGCCGGCCCATTTGACTTGGTCAAAAGATAGCGGGCCGACCCATGAAAAGCCTGTTAACGGTCTGTTCGCATATAGCCCATTTTACAGCCCGGTAACTCACGGCCCGTTAGGGCCTTCCCGAAATCGGCCCAACAGCGTCATGTGGGCCGTGGAATATAACACCAGCCCGTTTCACTTTCGGCTCATGTATGGCCGATGATGTCTTTCGGCCCATATGAGGCCTTTTGTATCTTTGGGCCCTTTAGTGGCCCACGATGACTCTGGCCCATAATGAACAGTAAATTTCTTTGTACCCATTAACGACCCATGATTCACATAGGCCGTTTCCAGCCCGTGTTAGCTTTCGGCCTACTGACGGCCCATATGTTCTTGGGCTCCTTTCCGGCCCTTGATTACTTCCGGCCCGTTACTGGCCTATTCCCCTAATGGGCCAAATTCAGCCCGTGGTTACAATGTGCCCGTTGGTGGCATGTTAACCCGTTGCGCCGTTTCCAGCCCGTCCTATATTCTGGCCCATTAACGACCCGTTATGCCTGTGACATAATTAAGCCTTTGCTGTCTTCCGGCCTGTTAATGGCCCGTTACCGTATTGGCCCGATACCAATTATGCCCGTTTACGGCCCATGTGGGCCCATTTATCTGATGGCCTGAGGCCCACTGATTCTATGGCCCGTTGGAGGCCCATTTATCCGATGGCCCGTAGGAGGCCCATGGATCCTACGGCCTGTAGCAGGCTCAATGTTACCACGGTCCGTACATGGCCCATGGTTGTTGCGGCCACTAGCAAACCAAGAAAAAATAAGACTAGGAAATAAATAAGCCAGAAACTAACGCTAGGCTATTAAGGCGATTGCATAGATTACATCCACTGGGCATCAAAGTTTGCCACCAGTGCAAATATAGGGAACACCCTGCACTATACAAAAATGGCTTGCTGTTTTCTTGAGCCGGTGGCTGCATGTTATGAACAAATTTTGTATCACAACAAAACAAATTACAACCATAAAACAAAAGGAAGGTTGGCATAAAAGTTAACAGTCCGGCAGATAAATGCACCACCAAAAGTTCATAAGCTTAGTTCATTTGACCTGACTGTTACGTTTTCATGTTGTACTGTCCGATGGAGCACCATAACCTTCGCCTTCATTTCTCCTAGGTTCCTGAACAACATAGCAAATGTCTGATAGTCTGGTTTCAAAACCATGCATATCTTGACGACATCGAACAATGGCTATCCTTGTTTTACAAAGGGTCTTTGTTAGGGAATGGACTTGTGTCTGGAGCATAGATATAACATTGTTTTGAGCTTGCATATCTTGATCATGAGGCAGCTTGGACGAGATTGACTTAAAAACCAACCCAGTATTACGCAGGAACGTGCTTTTAGCACTGTTAGTGGACAGGTACTGACCCACTGCAGCAAGAGGTGACATTGCGGTTATAGTTGCCTCGTCACCTTCAGAAGGTGGCGGTTCCACCATTTGTTCCATAGCTTGCTGAAAAGTTGAGTTTTTACATTAGTAGTATCAGAATAGAAGATATTAAGGAGGCAGCATGATAACACACAAGTATAGGGGATCGCAACAGTTTTCGAGGGTAGAGTATTCAACCCAAATTTATTGATTCGACACAAGGGGAGCCAAAGAATATTCTCAAGTATTAGCAGCTGAGTTGTCAATTCAACCACACCTGAAAGACTTAATATCTGCAGCAAAGTTTTTAGTAGCAAAGTAGTATGGAAGTAACGCTAACGGTGGCAAAAGTAACAGTAGCAGTTTTTTAGCAATTGTAACAGTGGCAACGGAAAAGTAACGAAGCAAAGATCAATATGTGAAAAGCTCATAGGCAATGGATCAATGATGGATAATTATGTCGGATGGCATTCATCATGCAATAGTTATAACATAGGGTGACACAGAACTAGCTCCAGTTCATCAATATAATGTAGGCATATATTCCGAATATAGTCATACGTGCTTATGGAAAAGAACTTGCATGACATCTTTTGTCCTACCCTCCCGTGGCAGCGGGGTCCTATTGGAAACTAAGGGATATTAAGGCCTCCTTTTAATAGAGTACCGGAACAAAGCATTAGCACTTAGTGAATACATGAACTCCTCAAACTACGGTCATCACCGGGAAGTGTCCCGACTATTGTCACTCCGGGGTTGCCGGATCATAACACGTAGTAGGTGACTATAACTTGCAAGATAGGATCAAGAACACAAATATATTCATGAAAACATAATAGGTTCAGATCTGAAATCATGGCACTCGGGCCCTAGTGACAAGCATTAGGCATAGCAAAGTCATAGCAACATCAATCTTAGAACATAATGGATACTAGGGATCAAACCCTAACAAAACTAACTCGGTTACATGATAGATCTCATCCAACCCATCACCGTCCAGCAAGCCTACGATGGAATTACTCACGCACAGCGGTGAGCATCATGAAATTGGTGATGGAGGATGGTTGATGATGACGACGGCGACGATTTCCCCTCTTCGGAGCCCCGAACGGACTCCAGATCTGCCCTCCCGAGGAAAATCAGGAGGTGGCGGCGGCTCCGTATCGTAAAACACGATGAATCCTTCTCTCTTATTTTTTTCTCCCCGAACATGAATATATGGAGTTGGAGTTGAGGTCGGTGGAGGTCAAGGGGGCCCACAAGGTCGGATGGCGCGCCCTGGGGGGGTGGGCGCGCCCCCCACCCTTGTGGCCAGGGTGTGGGCCCCCTTCACTTGATTCTTTCGCCAATATTTTTTAATAATTCCAAAACTTGTCTCTGTGAATTTTCAGGTCATTTCGAGAACTTTTTATTATGCACAAAAATAACACCAAGGCAATTCTGCTGAAAACAGCGTCAGTCCGGGTTAGTTCCATTCAAATCATGCAAATTAGAGTCCAAAACAAGGGCAAAAGAGTTTGGAAAAGTAGATACGATGGAGACGTATCAACTCCCCCAAGCTTTACCCATTGCTTGTCCTCAAGCAATTCAGTTGACAAACTGAAAGTGATAAAGAAAAACTTTTACAAACTCTGTTTGATCTTGTTGATGCAAATATGTAAAGCCAGCATTCAAGTTTTCAGCAAAGATTATGAACTAACCATATTCACAATAACATTTAGGTCTCACATTTACTCATATCAATGGCATAATCAACTAGCGAGCAATAATAATAAATCTCGGATGACAACACTTTTTTAAAACAATCATGATATAGTATAACAAGATGGTATCTCGCTAGCCCTTTCTGAGAATGCAAAACATAAATGCAGAGCACCCCTGAAGATCAAGGACTGGCTAGACATTGTAATTCATGGTAAAAGAGATCCAGTTACAGTCATACTCAATATCAATTAATAACAATACATACAAATGACAGTGGTGCTCTCTAACTGGTGCTTTTTATAAGAGGATGATGACTCAACATAAAAGTAAATAGATAGGCCCTTCGCAGAGGGAAGCAGGGATTTGCAGAGGTGCCAGAGCTCGAGTTTTTAAAACATAGGTGAATATAATATTTTGAGCGGTATGCTTTCATTGTCAACGCAACAACCAAGAGATCTCAATATCTTCCATGCTACATACATTATTGGCGGTTCCCAAACAGAATGGTAAAGTTTTTACTCCCCTTCCACCAACAATCACACTCCACGGCTGGTCCGAAACAACGGGTACCGTCCATACAATCAACAATCTTGGGGGAGTTTTGTTTAATTATTTGAATTTTTGTTTTTGATCTTTTGATCATGGGACTGGGCATCCCAATTACCAGCCATTTTCTCGTGAATGATGAGCGGAGTCCACTCATCATGAGAATAACCCGCCTAACATGGAAGATACTGACAGCCCCCAGTCGCTACATGAGCGATTCGGGCATAAAAAACAGATTATCATTTGAAGGTTTAGAGTTTGGCACATGCGAATTTACTTGGAACGGCAGGTAAATACCGCATATAGGAAGGTATGGTGGACTCATATGGAACAACTTTGGGTTTATGGAAGTGGATGCACAAGCAGTATTCCCGCTTAGTACAAGTGAAGGCTAGAAAAAGACTGGGAAGCGACCAACTAGAGAGCGACAACAGTCATAAAAATGCATTGTGATTAACCAACATTGAATGCAAGCATGAGTAGGATATAAATCACCATGAACATAAATATCGTGGAGGCTATGTTGATTTTGTTTCAACTACATGAGTGAACATGTGCCAAGTCAAGCCACTCAAATCATTCAAAGGAGGATACCATCCTATCATACTACATCACAACCATTTTAAAAGCATGTTGGCACGCAAGGTAAACCATTATAAACTCCTAGCTAATTAAGCATGGCATGAGTAACTATAATCTCTAATTGTCATTGCAAACATGTTTCATTCATAATAGGCTGAATCAAGAATGATGAACTAATCATATTTACAAAAACAAGATAGGTCGAGTTCATACCAATTTTTCCTCATCTCAATCATTTCATCATATATCGTCATTATTGCCTTTCACTTGCACGACCGAACGATGTGAATAATAATAATAGTGCATGTGCATTGGACTAAGCTGGAATCTGTAAACATTTATTCGAAGGAGAAGACAAGGTAATATGGGCTCTTTGTTAGATCAACAATAATGCATATGAGAGCCACTCAACATTTTGATCGTGGTCTTCTCTCCTCGACTCCTAAAGAAAAGAAAAAGAATTTCAAAGAAACACACTGAAATGTTTTTGGAGTTTTTGTTTTTCTGAAGAAAGTAAAACAAGACCGAGAAAAACTATCTACATGGGAAAGCTACCAACAAGCAAAAAGAAGAACGAGAAATCTTTTTGGGTTTTCTTTAATACTACAACTAAGCATGGAAGGTAAACTAAGCTACAACTAATTTTTTTGTTTTTCTCAAAGGCCTTTTCAAATACTCAAGAAGAAAGCGAGAAAAAGAAATAACCTAACATGGATAATACAATGAAAAAGTATGAACACCGACAACTAGAATGAGTGTGTGAACATGAATGTAATGTCGGTGTGAAATACGTACTCCCCCAAGCTTAGGCTTTAGGCCTAAGTTGGTCTAGGGCCACCACTGACCCGGATGATATCCAAAGTCATAGTTGGGGTCGTATTGTGCTGCAGTAGCTACCGCTTGGCGAGCTGCCTCCTGGAGGCGAGCAGCCTCCGCTGTTCTCTCATACTCGTTTGCCTCCTCTCTAGTTATAAAATATCTCCCATTCACCTGAAAGTTAAAGAAGGCAGGAGCAGGAAGGGTAATATGGACGGCACGCCGTCTGTCAAAGATTAGTCGGTACTGGAGGGACTGTTCGTTCCTCTCAAGAAATTGATAGTGTACCATAGCATTATAATCAAGAAAAACAGGAGGCAACTCTATGTCATCCCCTCTAATGCGTACACCAAGATAATTAGCTAAGCGAGTTGCATAAATCCCACCAAATAAATATCCCTCTTTAGCATTAAGATGCAACCTCCTTGCAACAATGGCTCCCAAGTTATATCGTTTATCGCCTAACACAGCACACTTAAGGATACCAAGATCTGGAACGCAAAGGTGGCTACGCTCATGCTTACCATTAATGCATCTACCCACAAAGAGAGCAAAATAGTGCATGGAAGGAAAGTGAATGCTCCCTATGGTAGCTTGTGTGATATTTCTAGTTTCTCCCATAGTGATGCTAGCAAGGAAATCAGTGTATTCATATTTGTGAGGCTCACTAAGAAGGCCCCACTGTGGCAGTTTGCATGCATCACTAAAATCTTCTAAGTCCATGGTATAAGATTTATCATAAAGATCAAACAGGACAGTATGAGTATTGCGCTTAGATGAAAACTCAAACCTCCACACGAAGGAATCAGTGAGATAATAATATTGCCGGCACTTGTCTGACAAGAAGCCCTCAAGGTCGGCATTCTGTACGTACGCATCAAATTCATCCTTGAAACCTGCACGAACCATGAATTCATCTGACGGCCACTCACAAGGCCGCACTTGAGCTTCCCTTGGTAGTTCAAGGTCCGGCTCACATATTGCGAGCCTCGGTGCTTGCTTCCTCGAAGAACCACCTTGATACATTTTCCTAGACATTTTTCTTCCTCTAAATTTTTTTTGAAATTTTTAGTGACTCAAAATAAAAGTGAACCAAACTCAATAAAACTAATAGCAACTACTCCTACAAGTGCCTAGAGGCTATAACATGCAATAAAACTACTTTGGACCATATAAATTTGACATGCAAGCTCAAGAACAGGGTCACCATAGCAGCAAAAATTTGCAATATATAAAGCACTAGAACAAAAACTAATTGGACCATTGGAGGAGTCACATACCGAAGAACAATCCCCCAAAGCAGTTTTGCAAATGGAGCTTTACACAAGGAGATCGAAAATGGCAGCAAAATGAGCAAGAACACGAGTTTGAGCTACGGGATGATTTTTTTTGGAGGGAGACAAAGTGGATGGGTGCTGGAATAAGTGGAGGGGGGCCACGTGGGACCCACAAGACTGAGGGGAGCACCCTCCACCCTTGTGGACAGGTGGTGGGTCCCCCTGGTGTGTTCTCAGTGCCAGAAATTCTAAAATATTCTAAAAAAAATCATACTAAATTTTCAGGGTATTTAGAGAACTTTTATTTTCGAGACATTTTTTTCACGGATAATTCAGAAAACGGACAGAAAATACTATTTTTACTTTATTTAATCTAAATAACAGAAAGTAAAAGGTGGGTACAGAAGGTTGTGCCTTCTAGATTCATCCATCTCATGCCCATCAAAAGGAATCCGTTAACAAGGTTGATCAAGTCTTATTAACAAACTTCTTCCGACTGACATGAAACCGGAGAATTTTCAAATAACACTAGGTTACCTCAACAGGGATATGCATGTCCCCAACAATAAGAATATCATATTTCTTTTTGACAGTAGGAAGAGGGAATTCAAAACCTCCAATAGTAATAGTTGAAATTTTTCCAATAGAGTTGATACTATGAACTTGAGGTTGTTTCTTCAAAAAGTGTACCGTATGCTCATTACCATTAACATGGAAAGTGACATTGCCTTTGTTGCAATCAATAACAGCCCCTGCAGTTGTCGGTGTACTAAATATTGGGCCTTTAGTACCCCATACTTGTGCACGGGCAGTTGTAGCCATACCTGCGGCAAGGCTTGTCGGGGGAACAGCTGAAGATCAATCCAAGGTTATCAAGAAACATCCACACCAAGGATCAGAAGATAAGGAGAACTAGAAACCAGGGGCTCGGCTCCCGGCAAGATCTTGCCAGGTAGCCCGCCATGCCCGACAAGGTTCGCACCCGGCAAGGTTCCGCCACTGTGCCACCGCTCCAGCGCAGCGACCGGCCTGGTATTCTGGTCCCATCCCTGGATGCGTGGCAAGGCGCTAGTGGAGGCGAGCTTAAGCGGTGCTGATGGGATGGCCCCTTTTTCCATCCCCAAGAAAGTAGGGACACCTAAACGGACACCTCACGGTGCATTAAATGCATTTGTCCAAAACCGTCAGTGGTTTGGTATGATAACCATGTAGCTACTTTACACCTCGCATATGAACAGTTTGCCGCTGTGGTGACCCCTTTGATCATATAAAAGGAGGCCCAAGGCAACTGTTACAAGGGGAGAACACTCGGAGCCCATTCTGCATGCGTAGCTGCTGCACGGACATACTGTTCATCGCAAGCGCTCCAAGAACTGGGACGAATCACTAATAATAAACTAAAGCAGGAGTAGGGTTTTACGCTGATTAGCGGCCCGAACCTGGGTAAAAATCCCCTCGCGTTGATCATCGGTTCTGCTCTTTGTGCATACCTCTCTCCCTGCCGAACCATAAAGGGGTCCTTCGGATCCCATAGGTGTCGTACGCTGACATCTTTGGCGCTCCAGGTAGGGGGATCAAGGTTGCGTGACCCTGATCTGGTGATCAGCGCGTCAGTTTCTTCATCGTCTTTGTCACCATGCCGCCCAAGAAGAAGGGTGCGGCAGCGGTTGTTCCGTCTACGTCCGTCTTGCCTGTGCCTACTTGGACGGGTGACGGCATGGATGCAGGAGGTGGAGGTTTAGAGCCTCCACGGTGTTCTGGTAATCTGAGCCAGGCGAGCGGCATCATTCGCAGCGGCGACGGCAACCCGCATGCCACTAGATCCAGAGATGGAGCCGTGCTGCCTACGGGCGGCGCAGCGAACTCCGGAGATTAGAGGACGCCTCCTAGGGCTCCCACACCGGCGCAAGCGTCGCGGCCTTCCTAGGTCGCACGCGACGAGCAGCGCCGTGGCGTTGGTGGTTCTGAACGTCCCCATGGAAACACTTCTGTGCACCGTTCCCAAGGTGCGCAGGCCCAACATGCACGCCAAACTGCCGGTGGAAGTGGCGCGCGGTCGCGTGGTCGTGATGATGCTCCTTCTAACACAGTTAGGAGTCAGAGCACCTCACGTACCTCACACCTGTCGCCGCCGCCTATGCCAGCAGAAGCTTTGGCGCGTGCGCAGCTACTCCTCGATTTTCCTCCTGCTCCGGAGAAGATGGAGGAGTGGTAATCTACTATCCAGAGCCTTATTGGCTTCGACAACAAGGATAGGCCGCAGCAAGCGGGGCCCTCGCGGCAGCGGTCTATCGATCTGGCGTGAGCCAATGGTGAGAAGACCGGAGGCGGTGCGACCACGATGCACTCCCCTCCACGACAACAGTGGCAGTCATCGACCCGGCGGACCGACGACCGTGATGACGATTCCACGGCGTCGTCCGATCCGCGGATGCGCCGCGACCAGCATCAAGTTCTCCAGGAACGAAGGAAAGAGGACGCTCGAACTACCATCGAGCAGCGACGGGAGGCACGTCATCAGTCCGATAAACGCGCAGGGCCTACTGTCGACAAGCCTGCGCCAGGGGACGCAGGTGACTTGCCCTATGAGGTAGGTTGTCCAGTGTTTACCCGTGAGCTGCGGCGAGTCCAGTGGCCCAACTCCCGAACGTTCAAACCAGAGGTCCCGGAGAAATATGACGGCAAGACTCACCCCTCGGAGTTCCTGAGCATCTACACTATTGCGGTGCAAGCTGCCGGAGGCTGAGATGACAAGATACTTTCCAACTACTTCCCGTTGGTGCTCAAACCCAACGTCAGGTCGTGGTTGATGCATCTGCCGAAGAATTCTATTTCTTCTTGGTCAGACCAGTGCCATTAGTTTGTTGGCGCCTTTGTTGGAGGCCACCAAGCTCCTGGCCAAGAAAGTGATTTGCATCTCCTCCCTCAAAAGGAGGGCGAGCCCCTGCGCAAGTTTATCCAGAGGTTTATCCGAGTGCAGTACAATATTCCAGACGTTCATCCTGCCACTGTTGTTAGCACGTTTCATCAGAACGTGCGTAACCGCAAAATGCACGAAGAGCTGGCGATGAACAAGGTCAGGAGTATTGCCAAGCTTTACACTTTGGCCGACAAGTGCACTCGAGCTGAAGAAGGGAGAAAACTCCCCGGCAAGGGTGTTGGTGCAGGGGGCGAATCTGAAGATGAAGATGCTGCAACTCCGTCGAAGAAAGGCCGGCGGCGGAACAAGAAGCGCAAAGGCAAGGCCATGCTTGCTGTTGAGGAATCCGGCAACCCCGGCAATGGCAAGAAGGCTAAGGTTGACGACCCCGGCAAGGAAGTTGCTGGGTGCGCTTCCAGTCAGGCCTTGGCGGCTGCCGACAAGCCGGAAGGCTCCGGCAAACAGTATTGCAAGATCCATCGCACCAAGGGCCACGATCTCCAAAACTGCCGGCAAGTTGAGCAGCTTGTCGAGAAGCAGAGAGCTAAGTATGAAAGAAGAGACAAGGAGATGGCCCAGGACGGTGCTGAGGGATCCGGCAAGAAGTGTGGTGGCCGAGGAGGCCGCCGTGGCAAGGCTAAGCAGCAGAAGGAGAGGCCCGCCCGAGGCCGCGACAAGGACGAGGGAGGCGATGATGATGAGGAAGACGACGAATCCAGTGAGCACGAGTTTTAGAAAGCCACAGAGGCCATGTGTATTGACGGGGGCGCCTCGTTGCATTCTTCTCATCGCCGACTTAAACAGTGGGTGCGTGAGGTTAATGCAACGGAGCCGTCGCTTGATGCACGGAAACCTTTAAAGTGGTCCCACATGCCTATCATTTTTTACGCCGAGGATCACCCTGATCGCACAACTGCGGTCGGGTGCTTGCCCTTGTTGGTCTCACCAACAATCCGCAACCTCAAGGTGACAAAAATGCTGGTTGACGGTGGGGCCGGGCTGAACTTAATCTCGCCGTACGTGCTCAAGAAGCTGCAAATTCCTGATGAAGATCTCGAGGAAACGGGCATGTTTCAAGGGATCAATCTAGGAAGGACCCAGCCAAAAGGCAAGATTACGCTACCGGTAACATTTGGTAGCGAGCTCAATTACAGGACAGAGAAGGTAGTGTTCGATGTCGCCAAGATCCCCATGTCATACAATGGGATCCTTGGCCGCCCAGCGCTGGCCAAGTTCATGGCGGCATCACACTATGCGTATAATGTGTTGAAGATGCCCGGGCCGATTGGTGTCATCACTGTCCACTCCGACAAGAAGGATGCACTAATCTGCACCGACCAACTCTACCGGGAGGCAGCCACAGCACCTGCCATCAAGGCATCTGCTCCTGCCGCTGGAACTCCCGGGGGGAAGGAGAAGAAGACCGGCAAGATCTCTGGCGCAAACTCCAGCAAGCGCACCTCATCGGAGTGCTGCGCTTCCGTTGAGGACGCACCAGAGAGTTCCACCGGCAAAAACAAGAAGTCCAAGGCTGCTCCACCAGAGACCAAGAAGGTGCCCGTCAAGGAGGACGGAACGGGAGGAACTTTCACTATAAGTTCCACCCTAGATGACAAATAGGAAAGCGCCCTCGTTGCTTTCCTGCGGGCGAATGTCGATGTGTTTGCATGGCAACCATCTGACATCCCCGGTGTTCCCAGGAAAGTAATTGAGCACCACCTTGCTGTCTGTCCTCATGCGCGGCCCGTCAAGCGGAGGGTGAGAAAGCAAGCCTTGGAGCAGCAAGAATTTATTGCCGAAGAAATCAGGAAGTTGGAAGCGGCAGGTTTGGTCAGAGGAGTGCTTCACCCAACGTGGTTGGCCAATCCGGTTGTAGTGCGCAAGGCGAATGGGAAATGGAGGTTGTGTATTGATTATACAGGCATCAATAAAGCCTGTCCAAAAGATCCTTTCCCCTTGCCGCGCATCGACCAGATTGTGGACTCCACTGCTGGTTGTGACCTACTATCGTTCCTTGATGCCTATTCGGGGTATCATCAGATCTTCATGGCAAAAGAAGATGAAGAAAAGACCGCATTTATCACCCCATGTGGTACGTATTGTTTTATACGAATGCCTTTCGGGTTGAAAAGTGCTGGTTCTACATTTGCGAGAGCAGTCCAAATTGGTTTTGAGCCTCAGCTACATAGAAATATGGAAGTATACATGGATGACATAGTGGTCAAAACCAAGGATAAAGCGACGCTCATACAAGATCTAGAAGAAACATTTACAAATCTTCGCACGATCAATTTAAAGCTCAATCGTGAGAAGTGTGTGTTTGGCGTCCCTTCCGGCAAGCTTCTCGGGTTCTTTGTATCTCAGCGAGGGATCGAAGCGAACTCCGACAAGATCAAAGCTATCGAGCAGATTGAAGCGCCAAGACGCGTCAAGGATGTACGCCGTCTTGCCAGCTGCGTTGCTGCCTTAAGCAGGTTTATCTCCAAATCTGCTAAGCGCGCCCTGCCCTTTTTCAAAATTTTGAAGAAGGCAGGTCCAATGAGATGGACTCCGGAAGCGGAGGCAGCGCTGCAAGATTTGAAGAGGTACCTCTCCTCTCCGCCAACGCTAGTCGCACCTAAACCACAAGAGCCATTGCTGTTGTATCTAGCGGCAACAAATCAAGTGGTTAGTCTGCGCTAGTGGCGCGGAGAGAAGTTGACGAGGGGGCAACGGCAACGGCAGGACTGTCAAGTGACGCGCCGGGATCTTCCCCGGCAAGGTCTGGTGCCAGCAAGACAGGATCTGCGCAGTCAGAGGAATCAGTGCAAAAGAGGAAGATGGTGCAGCGTCCAGTTTATTTTGTCAGTTCCCTTTGCAGGGGGCTAGGTCAAGATACTCTGGTATGCAGAAATTGCTCTTCGGCCTTCTCATGGCCTCAAGGAAGCTGCGCCATTATTTCCAAGCGCATGAGATTACCGTCGTCACTCGCTTCTTGTTGCAGCGGATTTTGCGAAATCCAGAGGCAACCGGCAGGATTGTGGAGTGGGCGTTGGAGTTGTCAAGCTTTGGTCTTAAGTTTGAAAGTACTTCAGCAATTCAGAGCAGAGCCTTGGCGGAATTCATTGCGGAATGGACCCCAACGCCAGACGAGGAGGTTCAAGAAACGACTCTTCCCGGCAGGGAAACAGATCGAGAATGGATTATGTACTTTGACGGCGCTTTCACGTTGCAAGGCGCCGGTGTTGGCATGCTGCTTGTCGCACCCACCAGAGAGCACCTCAAGTATGTAATTCAGATGCATTTTCCCCGGGAGAGCTCGACAAACAACACTGCGGAGTACGAAGGCCTGCTTGCCGGTCTCAGGATCGCGGCGGACCTTGGTATCAAGAAACTCATCATTAGAGGTGATTCGCAGCTTGTTGTCAGGCAAGTCAACAAAGATTATCAGAGTCCATTGATGCAGGCTTACGTGGATGAAGTAAGAAAAATGGAAGAGCGCTTTGACGGTCTGCATACAAAGCACATTCCTCGTGCTGAGAATAGTGTTGCTGATGACCTGTCAAAGCGCGCTGCCCTTAAGTTACCTGTGGAACCAGGAACTTTTGTGCTCCATTTAACTCATCCATCTGTAGCGCCATAAATGAGGCAAGAAAAGAGAAAGAAGTTGAATTCTGGTCAGTACTTTCCGGCAGAGCTCCCGGGAGCCGCCGGCAAGGAAGTCGCCGGGATCAGCGGCAAGCCTGCCGGGGAACAACAGGCTCCAGCAGGGGCTCAGGCCCTTGCCGTCGAGACAAACGTTCCCCCAGCAGAAGAGATGCCTTTAGTCCTAGTTGTCGAGCCCCAGGCTCCAGCTTGGGCACAGCCCATTGTCCATTTTCTTCAGACAGGAGAACTCCCTGAGGAACAGGAAGAAGCGGAAAAAGTAGCCCGTCAGTCTAGCATGTACCAGTTCGTCGATGGCGTTCTGTACAGGAAGAGACTGAACGGTGTGAAATTAAAGTGTATTCCCTGGGAGGATGGACTGGAGCTGTTGGCAGAGATACATGGAGGCATATGTGGCTCCCACATAGGATCAAGAGCGCTTGTCGGAAAGGCATTCTGGCAAGGTTTCTTTTGGCCCACTACTCTCCAGGATGCAACTGCACTAGTAACCAAGTGTGAAGCGTGCCAGTTTCATTCAAAGAAATTACATCAGCCAGCTCAAGCTCTTCAGACAATCCCTCTCTCCTGGCCATTTTTGGTCTGGGGGCTCGACATACTGGGCCCTTTCCCCCGTGCTACCGGGGGCTTTGAGTACTTGTACGTGGCGATCGACAATTTCACAAAGTGGCCGGAGGTGGAAGCGGTGAGGAAGGTGACAGCACAATTAGCATTCAAGTTCTTTAAAGGGATAGTTTGCCATTTTGGTGTGCCCAACAGGATCATCACCGACAACGGCACACGGTTCACAAGTCGCACCTTCATGCAATACGTCCAAGACCTTGGCGGCAAAATTTGTTTTGCCTCTGTTGCTCACCCGAGAAGCAACGGCCTAGCGGAGAGGGCTAATGCTGAAGTGCTGCGCGGTCTCAGGACCAGGACTTTTGACAAGCTGAGAAAGTGCGGAAGGCGCTGGATTGATGAGTTACCGGCGGTTCTTTGGTCAATCAGAACGACACCAAATCGAGCCACTGGCCAGACACCCTTCGCTCTGGTTTACGAAGCGGAAGCAGTTCTCCCCACGGAACTCATATATGGGTCACCTCAAGTTCTCGCTTATGATGAGCTTGAGCAAGAGCAACTGCGGCAAGATGACATTGTGCTCCTTGAGGAGGATCGTCTTCAGGCTGCTGTGCGAGTTGCACGCTACCAGCAAGCTTTGCGCCGCTACCATAGCCGCAAAGTTCATGCCCGAAGCCTTGAGGAAGGCGACCTTGTTCTTCAGTGGATTCAGTCCGCCAAGAATTCAAACAAGTTGACGCTGAAGTGGGAAGGCCCTTATCGGGTAGTACGAGTCACCAGGCCCAGCGCTGTCCGCCTGGAGACCGAGGATGGCGTTCCAGTGAGCAACTCCTGGAATATC
The DNA here is from genome assembly GCA_011799875.1 of Thinopyrum elongatum. Classification (NCBI taxonomy): domain Eukaryota; kingdom Viridiplantae; phylum Streptophyta; class Magnoliopsida; order Poales; family Poaceae; genus Thinopyrum; species Thinopyrum elongatum. The sequence continues at coordinate 263,914,003 of CM022302.1, forward strand.
GAACATCTTCGCAAGTTTTACCCATAAGGCCTGGTTGCCGGGGCCCCCGGCAACCTCCTTTTTGTACAAGTCTTGCCGGCAAGGCATATAATCCTTTGTACAAAGCCAAGCGCAGACCCTGTGCGCAGTTGAATAAGCTTAACTGTTGTACATTTCTTGTTGATCTCCATGTTTATATATATGCATGCTTGTCTGAGATATTGTATGACACTTGCTCCCGGTAAGACTAACGAACCGCCAAGGTTCCATATCTTTATTTTCTCTTCTTTCTTTTTCTCAAAGGATCGAAGGTTCCCTCACGTGCAAGTTTGCCGGGGGGGAAGAAGGAAGGTATGGATACCGATGGGCGATGTTCAGAATTGGTGTCTTGCCGGAAGGAGCAGAGCGACAGAAAGCTAAGTTGCGAAACTTTGAGCAAGTTTTTCAATTTTTACTATCAGGCTATTTTCTTTGGACGATTTCGGCCCTTGTATGGAAAACCTGCACGCTAAGGAACCCTTGTCGGAATTGGTTGCGCCCTTATTTTGTTTCGAGTCCGCTCACCAGTCTAAGTGGCTGCGCCAAGAACGCCAAGGTGTCTTGCCGGTTGCTGCACCTCCAAAAGGCTGCTGAAGTCCCGCACCGAGCGCTCGCGGCAGGTTGCGCACCGGCAAGTTTCCAGCAAGCGTAGAGCGTAATCATACGGAAAGAAATCAGACAAGGGAAATAGCATGCATGTACTCAGTCATAGCAAGTTATATTACATCGATAGTTGCCGCAGTTCTAACTTAAGACTAAATTGTCTTTGGCATGGAATGGCAGCAAGGAAGAATGAGACGGCTAGTCCCTGCGCTGGCCTTCAACCCTCTTGATTGAATCTACTTTCTCAAGGATGGGCGCGACAAGCTTCTCAAGTGCTTGGAGATCTGCATCCTTTGGCAAGCGGTCGAGAACGTTGGTGAGGTCGATGCCAGGGTTCTTATGCACCACCTTGATGAGCACCTTGTGGAGGATGGCCCGGCAAAGCTTGCGGGATTCATTGGCCAATTGGGTCGCTCGGTTGGACTAGAGCAGCTTCAGAGCATCAATGATGCTTTCGAAGAACATGGTCAGCCTAGCACTCGGGGATATCCTTTCTTCAGAAGAATACCTGAAGTTTTGCAGGCCCTCCTGACCCATGGTTGACAGATGTGCAGTGAGCTTCTCCGCGGTGTCAACAAGGCGATCAGTCCAGATTTGCACACCTTTCTCATAGTCAACTTGGGCGGCGGCAGCGCTCTTGAGCAAGTTCCTCTCTTCCTGGATATCTTTGCTCAGGGCCTTCTCGCGGGCCCTGCTGTCCTTAAGAGACTTCTCCCGCGTGGTCAGTTTCAACCTCAGATCGGCAATGGCATCGTTGGCTGAAGAGAGCTGCTTGGTCTTGTCGGACATAGCAACTTGCATCTCCGCCAGGCTGTGGAGAGTTTTCTCCCTGTCACTTTTGAGCGTCGAGAGCTCCTTGCTGTGTTCCTCAAGATCCGCCTCCAGCCCCTTCACTTTGTTGCTCAGCTCGTTCTTGGCGGCCTCTGCGGCCTCGGCGGCATTGATGGCTTCTTTGAGCTTGCTGGCATGATCTACAGTTGCAGCTTCGAGCGCCTCTTTGTGCTTCTACTCCAGCTCCTGGGTCCGCTGCGTGACGAGTTTTTCAATCTCTTCGTCCTTGCCGCGGAGTTTGGCGGCAAGTGCCTGCTCGCGCGCGGCAAGATCTTCTTCATGAGCGTCAAGCCCAATGCGGCGCTGCGTCAAGAGAGCTTCTTCAGCGGCAACCTTTTGCGCAGCTTTCTATTGCGCCCTCTCCATGTCAGATTGCCTCAGGAGGAGCTCCGTCCAACTTTGGCTCACTTGTTCCCGGCTGGCGGTCAGCTCTTGAAGGGCCTCGGCGTACCAGATTTGCGTTTACTCAACGCGTTTCTGAAAGTCCGCCTCGGCTGCTTCGACAACTGCAGCTCTGGAGTCTGCCTTCTCCTTTCGAGCACGGTGGAGCGCTTGGAGCTTGCGGAAATTATCGCCCATGGCCTGGAGGAGACGATCTTCTTCAGACTTGCCGCTGCTGGCGCTTGGTTCATCGACGATCTCGAGACCGGCAGCAGTGATGACTTCTTCATCAAAAGTTTCCCCTTCGGTCGGCGCTCCAATACTTGCCGTCCCCGGCAAGTTGACGAATAGGTTGTCGCCAACCTTGAGATATTTGCTTGATGAGGGAGCCTCGGATGTCGATGGTTGATCTTCGGCAATCGTCTCACCGGTGGCTGGGGGCTCTGTGGCCAGTGTAGCGCCTAGCGCTCCTGCGGCAGGAATGCCGTCAGTATGGTCATAAGCCTCCTTGCCAGCCCCCTCAGCAAGTTCCTTGGCGGCTTCCTCGGCAGCAGCTTCGCTGACCTCGACAGTGGCGTCCTTGGCGGCCTCGCTAGCAGCAATCTTGTCAGCTTGCCGGAGGGCTGCCCCATTATCTATCTTAGGGTTTCGGGTGGGGACAGCGGTCGTCGGGCTATGGTGGGGCCTCGCCGGAGGCAAAACTCGACACGGGTGCGCGACTGGGGGGTGGGGTTGGCAAGAGGGATGGCCGGGGCCACCGGAAGACAGGAGGTGGTGGGCGGTTCAGGGGAGGGCGGGGGCCGGTGGTTAGGTCGGCGGCCCGTGCGGTAGTCTGTAGGAGAAGAATAAGTGGCGAGGAAGAAGAAGGGTTAGGAGACATAGGATCTTCATCCAACCGCCTGAAATGGTCGACTGGCCCAAATGACGAAAGTCAGGCAACTTGCGTCAAGACATTCCCATATATTAAGTACCATCATCGTAGGTGCTTCGAGACGTGCAAGCAGTGCTCCTCAACCCATCAAGCTAACAACATGCCACTCATAATTCCAAACTTAGTTGCTCAAATACGAATCTGATATGATGCTGACATGTTGTACCAAAATAGAGAATGTTTAATTGGTCAGCTAATGTTCCTACTTTACTTTCGAAAAGCACGTGCGCCACATATCGAGGGACAACAGTGAGTTGCATTCTTTATGTGCTCTGGTTCATCATGTGTGGGCAACGAACATTTTATTATCCAAAATCTGCTTGCTCTTCTTTAGCATGCTCCTCTTATGTTCTTCTTTAATAAGTACTCCCTCCGTTCCTAAATATAAGTCTTTGTAGAGATTCCTCCATGTACTACATACGGAGCAAAATGAGTGAATCTACACTCTAAAATGTATCTATATACATCCGTATGTGATCCATAGTGGAATCCCTACAAAGACTTGTATTTAGGAACAGAGGGAGTATAATAGTAGTACAGTATGTTCCTTGTAGTGAAGAGGAGCAGGGACATTTGCAGTGTACAGGTCTATTCGGTCACTTGTCATGGACGCTTTTAACTCTTCATGTTGGTCTGCCGTAATATCCAGTAAATGCTGGGAGCTGTGTCGCCTTTGAGAGTTTGACTGATAGTAACAGTACTGCGCCTTCGGTTGTAGAGAGCTGGTATCCGAAGCCTTTCTAGCCGTTCCGGCAATACTAGCACATATTTTCCAGAAAGTTCCACTTTCCTGAATTTACTCGTGATGCTTAGGGTTTTCCCATTATATCTACACTATGATCTGTGTAGGTGCTTTGTGCCGTACTAGCGGCAGTCCACTCTTGAAGCTAAACAACACACGAATCATACGTCCAAAGCTTACTTCTTCAAATACAAATGTGATGTGATACTGACATTAGTTAATAGACACACATTTAATTGGTCAGCTAATGCTCCCACTTGAGTTTCCAAATGCATGTGGCCACATATAGAGAGACATCATGGAATGGCATTTATTTGGGCGCTCTGATTCATCATGGGTGGGCAACCAACATTATAGAGAAAGAAGCGGAATCTCATTAATATGCTTCCCCTTCTATTCTTTAACATGTTCTTCTTTAGTAAGTACAGTATGTTCCTTGTCAAGAAGGGGAGCAGGCACATCTACAGTCGACAGCTCTATTGGGCCGCATGTGCTACATGATTTCAGCACTTCGAGTTGGTCTGCCATAATATCCAGGAAATGGTGGGAGTTGTGCGGTCTTTGATAGACTAGACTGATAGTAGCAGCAGTGCGCCTTCAGATGAACAGAGCTGGCCTGTAGGTGATTGATAGGCTTTATATTAGTAGCGGTAATACAACCCCACATTTTCCAGCCAGTTCCACTTTCGTAATTTATTTATGATTGTTATGGTGTACCCCTTTTATCTACACTACGATCTGCCTAGTGGCTGTGCGCTCTTGTTATCATGGTTTGGCAATAAACTTTCTATACAGTATATTATGAACCTATCATCTGCCAACTATCCTTACATCTGGAGCTCCCAATAGGGAGCCTATTTTTTGTGTAGTTGTGCCAGATTATATTAATCTACGCACCATATTACAACACACATGGGCTCTCTCATCAGAATCCACTGATAGCACACAAGGGTTTACAGGGAGCCCCTATTATATTAGAATATCCTCTTCATTACAAAGATAATCTCACTACTATTTATGTTTTCATACTTCTCAGATATTGTATGTAATCACAATGAATATAAGAATGCGCACATCAGAAGAATATTGCAGAACAGTTCAATGGGTAACAAACTTGGCATCAAGGGATTGAGGTCCATTCTGGATGCAATGAAACCCACATGCTCCCGACCTATAGATTCGTATTCAGCATATGATCCTAATGACTATTCTGAGCTCAAGAAGTCAAAGGTATATAGCCTATCATGTTCACCCAATAAGGTGTCTGTTCTAATTTGGCAAGGTTTTATTGGTTGCACGTATCTTGCCTAAGATGTCTTGCATTTCTTCTGTTTCGTTGCACCGCCATCTGCTTAGTTTACTCATGATATATGTGAAGATGCCATGCCCATCCATTATCAATACTTATTCCATTTGTCGTCATACTCCCTCCGTCCGAAAAAGCTTGTCCCTCAAATGGATGCATCTAGCACCAAGTTAGTGCTAGATACATTCATTCAATGCACAAGCTTGGGATAAGATTTTTTGGACGGATGGAGTACCATGTTTTTCCATTCAAATGTTGTTCTTGTGTTTCAGACATCCAAAAGGAAGAGGGTGATTGCAGAACCTAAGGCGGTACAAGCAAAGTCCTTGAAAAAGGTGGTGGTACCAGAGAAATCAGATAGCACCCCACTTATATTGGCGATAGAACCAGCGCCGCAAAACCTAGGATATCGCAATTATGCTGCTCGCTGCTTTGCTCTTGTTAGTACCTATTGTCCTATCGCTGTACCTACATTCATACCTGGTGGATTATGTGACATCATTATGCATTATAGCTTGCTTATCCAATGTTCACTCCAAATTATCAGATCTATATTAATGCTTACATTAATGTAGAATAAACCCAATGCTTATGAAGAAGTTTAGCTCTGCATTGTTCTTGTAAGTATCTGTTGTCCTTCATCACTGTACTTATATTGTCAGCTAGTTGTTCATGTACACTTTGCAGCTTATTCCCTTGCCCTCCATTTTCTACACATCACATCTATATTTACTATTGCCAAAATATTGAATAAAACCAATGCTACTGAAGAAGTTTAGCTCTGCATTGCTCTTGTCAGTGCCTTTTGCATGTATGTTGTACTTACATTTATAGTCTGCATCTTAACTTTAATAATCGCCATTTGTTCCTATATTATCACATCTATATTTACTCTTAACAAAATGTAGAATAAAGGCAATGCTCTTGAAGAAGAGTCTGTGGTAAAGTTCTTGGAATTGCACCACCCCCCCCCATACTATGGACAAGGGCTTTATAGAGCCGGTCTTCACTACTAACGTAAGTTTGTCCTCCTCAAGCCTTCAAACTTTGTTGTGTATATTTGGATAGCTATGACCGCAAATGCTGTTTATTTTTGTCGTCTGCATCAAATTGCATGTTCAAAGTTTATTACGAAGAAGTACATAAACATAAGTTTGTCCTTCTCAATTTCAGTTTTTAGTTGCACAACCTAGTTCCTTATTCATAGCATGTAAATTAAACAAAACATAGCAAGGTATCTTATTTAGCACTACATGTATGCTTGTGTTCTTGATCTGTAATCCAGTGGTGTGGTGAAACTACCAACTCCAGCACAATGTCATATCCTGCTATGTCTTAACTATGAACAATGCCATATTATTTTAATGTTATTTAAATCATGTCTCTTTATTTACCAATCTGAAATGGTACAAATTGACAGTACACTCACCATTCATGCTTATATGTTGTCTAGCACTACATGTATGCTTGTGTTCTTGATCTGTAATCCAGTGGTGTGGTGAAGCTAGCCGCTCTTGCACAATGCCATTTCCTGTCGTCTTAACTATGAACAATGCGTATTATGTTTCTATTTTAAACAGCATCTCTTTATTTCTGACTAAGAAATGAGATGAATTGACAGCGCTGATGCTAATACATGCAAAACATGTTATCTACCTACTTGTTTCTCTTTCAGGGTGACATCACTGATGCCAGGAAGAACTGCCACAATGATAGTGAGATAAACCCATTGCTTGTACCTCCAACATATATTCCAGAGAAGAAGGCAACACATCCTGAGGATAGAGATACAACCCCAAAGTCATGTCTTGATGTAGTGTCGAACTTACTCGCTAATAGCAGTGACACAAGGTCGATGAAGTCGCTGCCTGAATCAATTCAACTTCTTCAGTCTGAAATTCAAGCAGAAAGACATGCTTCCGCTCAAATCCGACTGGAACTCCAATCTCTATGCAAGATTAACCATAAGTACAGGATGTCTATTGATGCTATGCAGCTTGAGTTGGTGGATATAAGCGTCAAACAAGCGCAGTCTCATCAGGTTGCTAAGCTTCTTGCGCTGCAGCTCCTCGGCAGGGCTAACCTTTCTTGAACTGTGTTGAAGTGCTGTCGGTTCTGTCTATTATTTTGTCGGCGTGTTTACTTCCACTGGTGGCGACCTGCCCACTATATGGAATCTACTGTCTGGTTGCCCTTTATTATCACTGGCGGAGAGCTTTGATGTCCAGGGGATGTAAAATGCTGTAATTTCTTTGTTGTATAGTCTAGGTTTATTCTTCGTCACGATGCTGTAATTTATTTGCTGTATATGCTATCGTCGCTCTGAGAAAAGGTCGCAATCTTCGATCTGAGCGCAATTAGCCAATACGTTAGGTTTATATAAAAAATCTATAATAAACTGGCCGGCCACCAATCACTATGAATGGGCCGAGCCGTGGGCCTACAATCATCTTGGGCCTTTAGTAGGCCTAGATTTAATCTGGCCCTCTATTAGTTTCGGGCTTTAAAAGGCCGAGTAAAGCGCTTGCCTTAATTGGGCCAGAAAATAAAATGGGCTTTTAACAGGCTCAGATGTGGATTGAGCCTAAATTGTGTCGAACAAATCACGGGCCGACAGCAGGTTAGAATATACATCGGCCCATTATTGGCCCAGTGATATGACGGGCCATTAAGCAGGCCGAAATGTTGTTGGGCCTTGGTGGGCCCAATTTTAGGACGGGCTGGAAGCAGGCCGATTGCATAGCGGGCCAAAATTAGGCCCAACACTATCAAGGGCCTTTTACGGGCCGATAGGCAGTTTGGGCTAAAATGTATCCACGAAGACTATGGGCCGTTAAGAGGCCGAAAGTCACTACGGACCAGAATTAGGCCGAGATGCAGCTCGGGCATTTAAATGGCCGAAAGTGAAACCGGGCCGAAAGAGGCCCATATGTACACAGGGTCGCTGACAGGCCGAAACTAATATCAGGCCGAACTGTTAAACGAGACATTAACAGGCCGAAGAGCAAAGCAGGCCCCCAATTGGCCCAAAGGCACAGTAGCTGTTAAAGGGCCATATCTGTTATGGGCCGTAATTTGTCCCAGACTATTGCAGGTTGTTAACGGGCCGGATCTGATATGGGCCATAAACTGGCCCAGAATATTGCAGGCATTTAACGGGCCGTATCTGATGTGGGCCACAATTTGGTCCAGAAAATGAATGGGCCGGCTCATTAGATTTGACGAAATCTTGTGGGCCTTTTCCTGGGCCAGCTTTTAAACCTATATGGGCCTCTATTGGGTCGTCCCATGAGTCAATGTTTCATTGGCGACTCCTGTCCAGTGGACGGTTGACATCTGTCCCGACGAGGAGCTGACACGTGGATCCTTCGGCGAATGAGAATTTTACACATGGAAAATCCCCATTGGTCAGGGCTGTTAATGGGTTATCGGATCCAAAGCGGAACTCGATAGCTTAACGGCGACCCGTTACGATGGATGCCACGTGTCGGTTACCCTTGACGAAAAGACTTCCATGATGTGCCATTTATCGTCATGGAAGTGGACACTTCCGTGATGATAATTTTGGTATTGTCATGGAACACTTCTACGACAGCACAGGTATGACTATCTTGATTCTGTCATAAAATCGTCATGGATGTACATGCATGACTGAAAACGTGACCTACTATGACAAACACGTATCATCACGGAAGTGGTTTTTTTGTAGTGATGTCGTGCAATGTGGTGCTCACTTATTAACTGTTTGGTTAATTTGTTGTCGTGTTCAGTTAACTGTTTGGTTCAATTCTCCAATGTGATGTTCAATTCTTGTGGGTGCAATTTTGTATTGCCTTCCATGTGAGAAATAAATCAAAATTAGTTGTACAAAATACATTAGAAACAAATACAATTGCTATATTTCCAAGTTGTCAAGCATGCTTGGTTTGGTTAACTGTCTGATCTTCTAGTATGTTATATATTGTGCAATGTGGTGCTTAGTTAATGTTTGGTTCATTTGTTGTGGTGTTTAGTTAATTGTTTGGTTCAATTCTGCAATGCGATGTTCAATTGTTGTGGGTGCATTTTTTATTGTCTTCCATGTGAGAAATTAATCAAATTTGGTTGTACTAAATACATGAGAAACAAATACAATTGCTATATTTCCAAGTTGTTAAGCATGCTTGGTTTGGCTAACTGTCTAATCTTCTATTAGGAGTATGTTATATTGTGCAATGTGGTGCTCAGTTAATGTTTGGTTCATTTGTTGTGGTGTTTAGTTAACTGTTTGGTTCAATTTTGCAATGCGATGTTCAATTGTTGTGGGTACAATTTTGTATTGTTATGCATGTGAGGAATAAATTGAATTTGGCTCTACTAAATACATGAGAAACATATACAATTGCTATATTTTCTAGTTCTTAATCATGCTTGGTTTGGATAAATGGCTTTTCCATGTGGCTCAAATTAATCTGCTAAATCTGCGATGTGTTTATTTTTCATCAACATATTTTACTGATAGTATGCCAACCCTCACTTAACATGATCAATAACTAACCTTATATGTGTTGCAGGGAAACAATGGGAAGCACTAAGGTTTACAATCAAGGTTTGGACATGCATGGTCCTTTGTCTAATAGCATATTATTGTGCAATTGCAGGAACCATTCTAATATTTAGGTTTTTCACAATTTGGTCTTGCACATGTAGGTCCTGCTGTCAGAGGTTTTGACCCACTGTTCGACCCTTTTTGCATATGGGGAAATGAGTTGTCCATGAATATCAGCCAAGTCAAGAAACTCAGAAAGATTGTTAAGATAAAGAAACTAGCGGCGAAAAACAACAAGATCTTTGTCTTCACAATGAAGAAGACATCAGTGCACTATAGGATGGTACTAACTATTATACCTTGTATTTTTATTCCTTTGTGCCATTTCCGAATTTAGAGAACATATTTATGTATATCTTTGTTTTCAGGCCTTTCCAAAGCAGTTCACTAATGATTACCTCTCAAACCACCTGTATGGTCAGGAGGCGAGGAAGGTATTCATACAACACCCATTGGACAATATTGAAGTCTTCCACAAGAGGACGAAGGATGGACGGTCAATCATTCACAGGCACTGGCCTAAAGTTGCAAGGACCTTCAACATCAATGAAGGCTCAATATTCGCCTTCCGCTTTAGCAGTTTTCCAAATGACATTCATATGTCTATCTACCGTCTATGATGCTAATTTCCAACGGTTATAGATGTTGCATGTGAAACTTGGTGCTGGTGCAGTTATGTAATGGGGTAGCTAGCTATATGCCTATATGGTGTAACTGACTGCTGAAGCTATATGATGTTCTACTCTGATGTATTTCAATTATGAAATCCTGGTTCCGTAATACAAAAATGAAATTTATTATGTGCTTAATATGAAATGTCAATTTGATTAATAAATAGATTATTAATAATATGCCAATTAGCATGCTTATTGGGTTTTTCTATTGCAAACGGTTATTAAGACAACACCATGGGCGATGACCTCAGACAACCCACACAGTTTCTGGGAAGAAAACGTGTTGGATCAATGAACAATCACACATGAGTGATTGCTTGTATCTGTGTTGGTATTTCCCCGAAGAGGACAGGATGATGCAGCATAACAACGGTAAGTATTTCCCTCAGTTATCAAACCAAGGTTATCAATCCAGTAGGAGAACCAAGCAACACTATGTAAACGGTACCTGCACACAATAACAAATACTTGCAACCCAACACGTAAGAGGGGTTGTCAATCCGTCCTCGGTATTGAGATAGATAAAATTGTATGAGATTGGATAAATAGATCTGACAAAAACACAAAATAAAATAAAGAAAGAAAAAGTGCAGCAAGATATTTTGGGGTTTTGGAATAATAGATCTGAAAACAATATGATAAAAGATAGACTCGGGGCCGTAGATTTCACTAGTGGCTTCTCTCGAGAAAATAGCATACGGTGGGTAAACAAATTACTGTTGGGCAATTGATAGAAGAGCAAATAATTATGATGATATCCAAGGCAATGATCATGTATATAGGCATCACGTCCAAGATTAGTAGACTGACTCCTGCCTGCATCTACTACTATTACTCCACACATCGACCGCTGTCCAGCATGCATCTAGTGTATTAAGTTTATGGAGAAACAGAGTAATGTAATAAGAACAATGACATGATGTAGATAAGATCTATTCATGTAGGAATAGACCCCATCTTTTTATCCTTAATAGCAACGATACATGCGTGCCTCGCTACCCCTTCTGTCATTGGGAGAGGATACCGCAAGATCGAACCCATCACAAAGCACCTCCTCCCATTGCAAGAAAATTCAGTCTAGTTGGCCAAACCAAACCAAAGTTTCGGAGAAGAAATACGAGGCTATAACAATCATGCATATAAGAGATCAAAGAAGACTCAAATAATATTCATAGATAGAGCTGATCATAAACTCGCAATTCATCGGATCCCAACAAACACACCGCAAAAAGTCATTACATCAAAAAGATCTCTAAGAACTTCGAGGAGAACATTGTATTGAGAATCAAAAAGAGAGAAGAAGCCATATAGCTACTGCCTACAGACCCATAGGTCTATGGTAAACTACTCATGCACCATCGGAGGAGCAGTAATGAGGATGATGAACCCCTCCGTGATCGTGATCCCCTCCGGCAAGGTGCCAGAATAGGGTTCTAGATTGGATCTTGTGGTTCTGGAACTTGCAGTGGCTGGAATTATGTTTCATCGACTCCCCTAGGGTTTCTGGAATATTTGGGTATTTATAGAGTTGAGAGGCGGTGGAAGGGACTCCCGTGGGCCCCACTACCCACCTGGGTGCGCCAGGGGCCTCTGGCGCGCCCTGGTGTCTTGTGGGCCCCACGGGCCTCCCATCGTGCATTTCCTTGGCTCCCAAGTTGTCTTCTGGGCAGAAAAAAATCTCCAAAACACTGCATTTGGACTCCGTTTGATATGGATATTCTGCGAAGCAAAAAAACAGCAACTGGCACTGGGCACTATGTCAATTGGTTAGTCCCAAAAAATGATATAAAGTTGCTATAAAATGAATATAAAACATACAAGAATGATAATATAACAGCATGGAACAAACAAAAATTATAGATACATTGGAGACGCATCAACGACTTCCTCTTGAAAACTGTTTGCGTTAGGCCACCTTGCGCAAATGTTTTCCACATAAAAATTGTGTGATGGACAGCATATGCCACATAGTTTCTTCTATGCACCATGCGTGATGCATTTAATAACGCAAACAATAAAATTGTTAATATCATCTGCAATGGCAACGCTATCACAGAAGATTTGATGGGGAAAATTATGTGGCATGTTCGTGCGAACGGAAACGTTTGTCTAGGATTCATCATGTGGGATGTACATACGAACAGAAACGTTTGTCTAGGATTCACTGTGTGGGATGTGGAGACGAACGGAAACGTTTGTCTGGGATTCACTGTGTGGGATGTACATACGAAGGGAAACATTTCTCTGGGATTCACTATGTAGGATGTACTTACGAACAGAAACGATTGGGCCTGTATAATTGTATGTGATGGCTAGCCCGATCGGACACGAGCTCATTTTGCCCAGCGTGTATGACCGGAAGGCCTATCCCTGATGGTTTTTGGATCGTGTGGGAAGAACCCCCTATCGCACACACTCACCAGGCGACAGTTTAAAATTTTGTCGCGGAAAGGGGTTAAAAACCATTTGTATAGCAGCTCGTTGTACTGGTGGACACACCTATTTGAGAGAGCCACACGTTTATCATGATTTGTTAGAATGCTCTAAGTGCTTCAACTAAATTTTTTGAGCTAGGCAGTTACCCTAGTGCTTCACTTAAATATTTTTTAGCACGGCGGTGATTATATTTTAAAGAAATACATGCACTCTCATGCTTCGCTTATATTATTTTGATAGTTGATAAGATTATATTTTAAAGAAATACATGCACTCTCATGCTTCACTTATATTATTTTGAGAGTTGATAAATTTTGAAGAAATATTTGCACTCTCATGCTTCACTTATATCTTTTTGAGAATTGATAATAGTAATGGTAATTTGCACAAGATATGAATTTGGTCCCAAAGTGATGAATATTCAAGAGGGATATAATAAAAACTTTCATGAAAGATCATTGGATAAGATAAGTTTGATTCCTTACAATAGTTTTGTGATATGGGGATGATATATGTGAGTCATGTTAGTGAGTAACTATGGTTTAGTAAGAATATTGGTGTTAAGGTTTGTGATTCCCTATGCAAGCACGTAAGGTCAATAGTTATGCAACGAAGTTATATCCTACTTATGGTGCATTATTCAGTGTTAGTTATGTTCAATGCATGTTTATGATAGTTTTCATGTTTTTGGTTGGTCACTTCTCAATCTATTTGCTAGCCTTAATTTGCACTAAGCAGGAATGTTGCTTGTGCATCCAATTCCTTAAACCCAAAGTTGTGCCAAATGAGTCCTCCATACCTACCTATATGCGGTATTTCCATGCCGTTCTAAGTAAATTTGCATGTGCCAACACTATTTTTTTGAACAATTTTCTATTTTGTGTGCCCATACCACTCATGAAGCGGCAGGGGGTGGCCAATATTTTCCATGCTAGGTGGGTTATTCTCATGATGAGTGTTTATTCACTTGTCATTGCATGAGAGTGTGGCAGGTAATTGGGATGCCTAGTCCCAAAATGAAAAAAATTAATATGATGATAATAATAAATTCCTTGGAAAGTGTTGGTATGGAAGGCACCCGATGATACGGCTAGCCATGAATTGTGAGAGAATGGTGGAAAGGAAATAAACTTTATTTTTCTGTTTGGGAACTGCTTATAATGTATCTAGCATGGAAGATATTAGGAATTATTGGTCGTTTTCATTGACAGGAAAAGCATGCCTCTCAGAATAATTTTATCTCTCAATTTAGGCCTTGATCTCTGGCACCTCTGGAAATCTCTGCTTCCCTCTGCAAAGGGCCTTTCTATTTACTTTTATGCAATTTTTACTTTTATTTTGAGTCTCCATCTTCTCTTACAAAGCACCAACTAGGGAACAATATTGTCATACTTTTGCATTGGATGTAGCTAATATTGAGTGTGTTTCATGAATGGATCAATGATTGAGCATAATGTGCTAGGGATAACTTTCTTTAGCATTGATATTTAGAAATACATGGTTGCTTGTTAGTATGCTTGAGTATTGATGTCTTCATGTCAAACTATAGACTATTGCTTTGAATCATTCAAGTCCAAATGTCCATGCCACAAAAAAAATTATATGATAAATATGATAGGTAGCATTCCACATCAAAAATTCTGTTATTATCATTTACCTACTCGAGGGCAAGCAGGAATTAAGCTTGGGGATGCTTGATACGTCTCCAACGTATCTATAAATTTTTATTGTTCCATGCTATTATAGTATCAATCTTGGATGTTTTATATACACTTACAAATAGTTATATATCATTTTTTGAGACTAACCTATAAACTTAGTGCCCAGTGCCAGTTGCTGTTATTTTTTGCCTATTTTTGGTTTCTCAGAATGTCAGTACCAAACGAAGTCCAAATGCCACGAAACTTTTTGGTGATTTTTTCTGGACATAAGAGACCCTGGAAGCTTCGGGGGGACGAGAAGATCGAGCAGTGGCCCACGAGGCACCAGGGCGCGCCCTGGTGGCTTGTGGGGCCCATGTGGCTTCGTTTGACCTAACTCTACCTCTATGAATTCTCTAAAATTGGGAAACCAATAGGGGAGTCCACGAAATACTTTTTCCACCTCCGCAAGCCTCTGTTCTTGAGATGTCCCATCTGGGGACCTTTTCCGGTACTCCACCGGAGGGGGAATCAATCATGGAGGGGCTCTACATCAATGTAACACCCTAGATTTTGCCCATTTTCTTTTTCTTTTGATTTTGGTCCGGATTCGCTTTTTGTGGCTTAGTAGTCTTGCAACCTGGATGGATCACCCTTCATTTTTATTCCCGAGTGGCTTGCCAACTTCAACACCATCCCCAGACCTTGTCATTTCCATCTTGGACCAACTCCCAATATTCTTTTTCTTGGGAATATTCCTTTTTCTATTAAAGGAATAACTCTGTTTGCCCTGAGTTGTGAAGCAACTCATATTTCTATCATTCCCAAAATTCTCAAATAATTCCCATAAATCCTTTGGGACATATCTTATACAGATATGTCAAAATATTCCTTGCCATGCCCAAAAATATTTCCCAAATATTCCTTTTCTGATTCTGCCCCAGCTGGCAGTTTGTGAAGCAAGTACCCTTTATATTTGCTTGCTTGCTCTCAAACTTTTTGTGCACTCTTTCCTATCCATATCATTTCCACATGCCAATATTCAACTTTATTTGGATATAAAATCTCCCTTGGCTAATTTCCAAAGTTTCTGGGCAACTGGAATCTTTGTGAAGCAAGTGCTAGCTAGGAGTATCCAAAGGAGTTGAAACTTTGCAAGTATCTTCCTATGCTCAATTCATGGCTCTCCACCAAACTTTAGCATCATTCAATCATCTATGTGATCACAACATCAAATCTTTGTTTCTGGTAATTATTATGGGTTGTGGAGCAACTATAATTTTTATTGCTCCATAATTCATGAATAATTTCCAGAACATGCTTCTACCCATATAACACCTCTCCACAAAATTTGGGCTCAATTCATCTACCCAATAATTCCCTAGAATTTCCCTAAGATTCTGTCCAGTGGGGTGCTGTGTGAAGGAAGTACCACTTTGGTTTATCCAAATGGTATGAAATTTATACAGTACCCTCATATGATCAAATTATTCATCTCCTTCAAAATTCAGCTCAATCCAAGCAAGTATGTGAGTGCCACTTCATATTTTGCATTTCTGTTCAGTAAAGCCCATTGAACTGCAAGTGCTATTTATATCCATCCAAATGGTCTGCAAATTTGCAGTGATGATCACCCTAGTGAGTGATCACTCTCAGCCAAATATCTGAGTCTAGTTCCTTCTCAACTTTTCTCAGCTCACATCAAACAGCTTGCTGGTGCATTGTATCCAAGCTCCCTCTAGTCATCTCCTGGCCTCTTGTGATGGGATTTCTCTCCCAAGCTGCCTTGGGGAGCAAGGACTTCCCGCTAGACATCAAATTAGGTAGCAGAGTGCACCGCGTGCGCCAGTGCACGCGGTGACCATGCGGCTGGTGTGCAGTACGCGCGCTCTGTGCATTGGGGCCCTCGGCCTCGTCGGTTTCTTCCTCTCTTTCGACACCTAGCTATGTCTAGGGACTTCGTTTCGTCGTCGCCCTCGCGCTGGACCCCTCTCCCCCTCTCCCGTCCCATCCGACGCGGTGCACCGACGGTGCCCGTGCCGCAAACCTCCTCTGCTCCTCCCTGTTTCAGTCGCCCGCGAGCTCCCGAGTCTTCCCGACCTCGCCTGAGCCTTCCCCGATCCTCCGTGAAGCTCGTGGATGTCTCTCCCCTCCTCCCCGCGGCTTCCCGAAGGCTCCGGCGCGTGGTGGACGTGTCGCCGTGGCCGAGCCCGGCCACCCTCGTCGCCCCGCCTATAAAAGGGCCCCGAGCCCCTCTCGTCTTCACCACCAACCCCACCTCCCTCCACTGGTCCTCCTCGACTCATTCAACCATCGCCGGAGCTGCTCCTCGCCACCCATCGCCGCCATGGCCGCCGCACGGCCTCGGCTAAATTCGTCCATCCCCAGCCCCCGTAGCTCAACCGAACCACCGTAGCCAACCACCACCCTCACCTAGACCCTCCCCGCAGCTCGCCGCCCTCTTCTCAGTAGCCGCAGCATCGTGCCCGAGGTCGCAGTGGCCGCCGCCCGCCGCGGCCAAGGCCTCGCTGGCCCTGCTGCCTCCCGGCGAGGGCAAAGCCCACTGGCGGGTGCGCCTCTCCGCGCTGGTCACTCCGGTGGCCTGGGCTCCGCCGGAGGTGGCCGGAGCCGCCGGGACGAGCGCCGGCGCGCGCGCCTCCTCTGTTCTGCGAGCGAGCGCGAGGAGGGAGATGGTCCTGTCAGCGCGGGACCCGCCCGTCAGCTTCAGGCGTTGACTCCGCCCCGGGCCCGCGCGCGTTTTAAGTGAAAGCGTAGTTCTGAGTTTACGCTTTCGTTTCAGTGAAAGCGTAATGTTCTACGGCTTCGGCCGGAAATGCGTTTTCACTGTCCCGAAAGCGTAGTTACTGGAATACGCTTTCTGTTTTCCTCTCAGGGACTTGTTTGTAGTAATATTATTACAGATTGGTCCCTGATCTTCCACCCTCTATAACTTTTCAACCGAGACTCCGATCGAGCCCCTCCGAGAGAGAACTGTTTCCGGCAGTCAACTCCGCGACCATTCCGCACTCCTTTCCGATGATTCCTTCACCCCCAGGCAAGCCACAACTCTCATCTGCATCATCGCATTGCAATGTCATAGTTTGACTATTTACTTTATCGGCAAGTATGAGTAGCTGTGAAATGGATTGGATTATGCAATATTCGAGTTAATTCTCGGATAGGTGACTACCATGTTGAGTACCGGATTATTAGTGACTAGTAGCTTACCCACTTGTTGATATTGTGATGTTGAGATCACTGTCTATGATTATTTTGGAGTTCATCCGGCAGTTTGTAGAGATGAATTAGTAGCAGTGGCTTAAGCATACTGGTTATCGGAGTGTCAGCCATGACGGAAATATTATTCGGGGATTAGATATTTCATGGTTGACCTTGAGTCACCTGTCCGGACTTATCCATGCAGCCACATTTGCCGGTATGGGACGGCCTTGACTTGGTCTGATCGCGTGCTCTTTCACCGGTACCGCCCGACAGGGAAGGTTATGCGTGCGCGCTACCCTGGCCCGGTAGGCGGCGATAACCTTGTGAGCCTAGTTGAGTTTTGTGCCGCCGTCCCCGTTTGGGACAGTTCAGTTTGGCCACGACGGTGGCAGGTGTCACGAGGTGACACAGGGGCCACCCAGGGCTTGACTCCGGGGGAGGATGATTGCCGGTGGTACGATGGGAGAGTCACGGGTCAGGCAGGTTTCGTTGGAGCAACGCTGATCCACCCGAATGGGATCACGAGGTCAGTGCTCCATAGTGTGGGTAAAGTGCGCAACCTCTGTAGAGTGTAAAATCTATTCGAATAGCCGTGTCCACGGTATTGGACAGTCCGTCCAGACCTCACTAGGTGGTCAACCATGGTAGTGATGATAATGATGGAAGAACTCGTCATATGATCAGAAGTACTCGATGGTTCATGAGTATTCTGAGGGTTGTGAGACAACCCGGAGGAGAGTAAGTTTGTCAGACTTGTCATGCAGATGGAATCAGGTATTTGATATGTTAGCCATGGGATGGCTGTGAGTTGAGTGGTCGGATGACCACATGCTTGGGGATTGGACTTGGTACAGGTTCGGATTGAAGCCTGAGATTATTTGAAGTATGGATTTAATACGCTTTACCTTACTGCAGTCATTTCAGTAGCTACCTTGCTAGATAACCATGCTGGTTAATTTTGGATTGCTATGATGTTGTCTTGCTTTAATGCTGATGTTTACTGTGAGATTGCGAGTACATTCAAAGTACTCACCTGGCGTGTCATGCCAGTTTGCAGGTCATGCCGTGATTGCTTGCTTGCCGAGGTTCCTGTGCTTGCGATCTATGATACGCGTTCTAGCCAGAGTCCCTGCAGAGTGGAGTCCATCACCGTCGTCATTGTTCCGCTGCCGAGAGAGTTACTCCGCTGTTAGCATAGAGCTACCCCGGGCAGGCATAGTGTTGCCGTGCCGATGTAATCCTTGTACCGTTGTAACCATATCTATTGCAATAAAGAGCTGATTTGTTCTATGCCAACAGTGCCGTATTCCAGAAGACTTGTCCTTGGGCTGGAATACGGGGCGTTCCGGTTTACTCTGAGCCGGGGTGCCACAATCAACCTTGCTGCCCTTCCGATGATGCGTGAGTAGTTTACCATAGACCTACGGGTCCATAGTTAGTAGCTAGATGGCTTCTTCTCTCTATTTGATCTTCAATACAATGTACTCCATGATGTTCTTGGAGTTCTATCCGATGTAATTACTTTTTGTGGTGTGTTTGTTGGGATCCTATGAATTGTGAGTTTATGATCAGATTATCCATGAATATTATTTGAGTTTTCTCTGAACTCTTTTATGCATGATTATTATAGCTTCGTACTTCTCTCCGATTTATTGATTTGGTTTGGCCAACTAGATTGATTTATCTTGCAATGGGAGAGGTGCTTTGTAATGGGTTCGATCTTGTGGTGCTCAATCCAATGATAGAAGGGGACATGACACAAATGTATCATTGCTATTAAGGATAAAAAGATGGGGTTTATTTATTCATGCGTGAGTTTACTTTGTCTACATCATGTCATCTTGCTTAAGGCGTTACTCTATTCTTTATGAACTTAATACTCTAGATGCATGCTGGGTAGCGGTCAAAGTGTGGAGTAATAGTAGTAGATACAGGCAAGAGTCGGTCTACTTGTCTCAGACATGATGCCTATATACATGATCATTGCCTTGGATATCATCATGATTATTTGCTTTTTTGTCAATTGCCCAACAATAAATTTTTTATCCACCATATCCTATTTTCAAGAGAGAAACCTCTAGTGAAAACTATGGCCCTCGGGTCTACTTTATCATATATTTAAAATCCTAAAAATACCTTGCTGCAATTTTCCTTTTGTCATGGGAAATCAGGGCCACCTATGGGGCCATCGGCCCCTTTTGGTTCGGCAGGGGGGCTGAGCGCATTGCACAAAGAGCGGAGGACCGTAGCACAGTGCGGCAGAGATCACACGGGCAGTTTTACCCAGGTTCGGGCCGCCGCGAGGCGTAAAACCCTACTCCTGCTTTGGTGGATTGATGGTGGATTGTGGTGGAAACACAGCGCTCTTGCCCAGCAGGGTTGCCTCGGGGCGAGAGCAGCTATGCGTGTACGAGTGTACAAGGTTCCGAACCCTTTCTCTGGTTGCCATGGCCCTCCTTTTATAGATCAAGGGGTTACCACAGTGGCAAATCAGTCATTGTGTGCTGATTAGATAGCAAACAGTGCTATCATACCTAACTCTGCAGGTAGAGTAGAGCGCATTAAATGCGCCGCTTAGTGTCACATCATAGCCTCCCCGGCAAGCCTTGTCGAGCTGTTTGGCCACCTTTTCGCCTGTCTGCTTGACACGTCTCTGGACGGGTGTCATTTGGAGGTGGTTTCCTCTAGAAGTGGCTGCCATGTGTCGCATAATTGCCACTTAGTCACTTGGGGGCTTGACATTGCACCGATCGATGACTTGTGTCGCTGTGAGGTGGAACGGCGAAGCCTTGGCGGGATAGTTTGCTTCGGTAGTGCCGGGCAGGCCTGTCGGGACGGTCTTGAGGCTTGTTTTCGGGGCTACCTCGTCCTCGCCAGGCTCGCCTGCCCGGCAAGGGAGGTTTCTCCTTAGCAGTGTCTTGGTCTTGGATGATGTAACTTAGCCCTTTTAGGCATGTGCACGGTCTGGGCGACAGACCCATGGTTTGTTGCACCGACAGGAGCCCCCGGGCCTGGCTCGAACGCGCTGCCGAGCGTCGTCGGGGTAGGCCCCTTTCTAGTGCACAGGCAGGAGGGTAGCAGTTGCTTCGTCTTTTGATATCTTCTTTGCTTCTTCATTAACCTGAGCCCAGGTCAGTTTCCGGTTCTTCCGCCCGTCGTGTAACGCCAATTATGGTGGGGCCATTCTTGTAATGGCCCGTGAATGGCTTTAACGCACGGGCGAGTAACTGCCAATTCACTCTTCCCACCACGCCCTTATCCCCGGCCACGTATGCTGCATGCATTGAGTGGGGTAGGTAACGGAGGCGCGTGGTGCAGGAGAGTGCCAGAGTGGAGGCCCGGTCTTCTCGGGTTGGCGGAGAGGGACGGTGGTTACCCATCGATGGATCAGCTCCCAACCCCTAGCCCGCCTATAAAAGGGGGCAGGGGGAAGCGAAAGTGCTCATCCACGCTCCTCCTCTCGTCTTTTCCTTCTCTTTTCTTGGAATGTTGGGAGACAGAGACCGGGGCCAAGGCCCAGGCTCGAGCTCGAGGTTGGCGACGCCAGAAGCTTGTGAAGGAGCTTGGGGAGTGAGCCTAGTCTGAGGTAAAAAGGGGTGCGGCGGACATGCCATCCATAGCGCGGGAGGCGCCAAGACCTTCTCCCGCGGGGGCGTGTTTGTCCCATCCTCCCAGGAGCTAAAGCTTGTGGTGGCTCCAACGTCTATCAGGGGTGCAGCGCTCGGGTCTCTTGGTAATCCCGGTACCGCCCCCTTTGGTGAAGTTGGGGCAAATGTTGAAGACGGCGGCATCTTCCTGCCCGCCAAGGTGGGGAGCGACGCCCCTCGCACGTCTCGGACGCCGCCGCCGCCCGCAGCTTCTCCGGGGGAGGCAACGGCTCACAGAGCCGGCATCCCCCTGGAGTGGTGGTGATGAAGAAAGATCGAGGGAAGACGGAGAAGGCGGGTGGCAGGGTGTCAGGTCAGAGTACGATGGCACCGACGCCTTCGTCTCGTATTGCTGACCTACTGCCTCGTCTTTCAGACCTTCCCCTCCCTCCCCGGCACCATCATCACCGGCCTCTTGGTTGCCGGGGAGAGGGCCGCTCTCTTGGTGCCTTTGCCTCCTCCAGCAGTCTTCCAGCTGAGCCTTAGTGGTTCTCCCCACCGGTGCTTTTTGCTGGAGCTTCTGGTTGGCCCTGGAGGTGGTGACCGAGGCACCGACGAGCTGCTCCTTCCGCCCCTCTCCTTCACAGCCTCGCCACTATCGATCTTGTCAGGCTACGCCCGGCAGGTCCTGACGGGGTCGAGTGAGGCATCTTGCTTAGGCACCCCTTTTGCCCTCCTTCTCTTCCACCGCAGTGCCTAGGAGGAGAGGGACAAGAAAGGGATTACAGGGCACTTATCTTTTCTCAATCTAAAATATGTAGGCACTTGCCAAACTTTAGTCTAAATAATGTAGTCTTCTTTACCCTTGTTAGTGTTTTGTAAGATCTGTACTTGTTCATCTGCATATTAATGAAAAAGACAAGCTTTGTCGGGCACTTGTGCATGTGTCATACTCATGCAGAGGTGAAATGCCTCTATATGTTCAAGTAAACAAGTTAGTTCCGGCAAGCTATCCTACCGGTACCCCCGAATTGTTGCCGTGAAGCTAAGCCTGCCGGGCACAAATCGCAAAGAGGGACCAGCCCCCTGCCAAGCCTTCTCCATCAAAGGCCACTGCGACCATCCTGACCGAAGCAACGTTCGAGTCAAAGGATGGGAGCACCTACGTTTCGAAGGTGGCGAGGTTTTCATATGCACAAGTTTATGCTTATAGAACGCGTAAGGATAAGAAGAGAACTAATCTGTTTGGCTTGCCGGGGATCGTCATGTAGGCTTGTCTTCAATTCTTCTCCCTTGGGACCAAGTCTACGGCAAGAACCCTGCAACTTAATGCAGATGAAAACAATGCCTCATGCGACCTCGTCTACATGATCATGCTATGCTCATGATATGCTTATGAATGCATGCAAGTTTTGCCCCCCCCCCCCAGCGCTTCATTTATTTCTGTTGCTCAGGGTCTGCGCCTGGGTTTGTACGAGGGGTTACATGCAACAGCGACAAGGCCTGTACAAAAGGGTGGCTGCCAGGCAGGGCCCGACAGCCGCGCCTTACGGGTAGAACTTACGGAGATGCTCAATGTTCAATGAGTTTTGCAATTGAATGCCATCTCCAGTCTCCAAACGGACTGCGCCAGGTCTGGTGACTCGTACTACCCGGTAAGGGCCTTCCCACTTTGGCGTCAACTTGTTTGTACCCTTGGCGGACTGAACACGCCTAAGGACAAGGTCGCCTTCCTCAAAACCCTGGGCACGAACCCTGCGGCTGTGATAGCGACGCAGGGTTTCTGGTAGCGTGCAGCACACGTAGCGGCCCGGAGACGGTTCTCCTCAAGTAGCACAGCGTTGTCACGCCGGTGCCATTCCTGCACTACTTCATCGTAGGCAAGCACTCGAGGAGACCTGAATATGAGTTCCGTGGGGATAACTGCTTCTACCCCATAGACTAGGGAGAAGGGAGTCTTCCCGGTAGCTCGATTTGGTGTCGTTCTGAGGGACCAAAGAACCACCGGCAGCTCATCGATCCATCGCCTGCCACACTTCTGCAGTCTATCAAAACTTCTTGTCTTGAGGCCCCGCAACACTTTAGCGTTCGCCCTCTCAACTTGTCCGTTGCTTCTGGGATGGGCAACAGAGGCGAAATAGATCTTGCTTCCGAGGGCATGAACATATTGCATGAAGGCGCGGCTCGTGAATTGGGTGCCATTGTCAGTGATGATCCGGGCAGGGACTCCGAAGCGGCACACCAATCCTTTCAAGAACTTGATACCTGACTGAGTGGTCACCTTTCTCACGGGCTCCACCTCTGGCCACTTTGTGAACTTGTCGATAGGGACAAACAAGAACTCAAAGCCCCCGGTAGCACGGGGGAAGGGGGCCAAGATATCAAGCCCCCAGACCGAGAAGGGCCATGATAAAGGGATCGTTTGAAGAGCTTGGGCAGGCTGATGAATGTTCTTGGAATGGAACTGGCAGGCTTCACATTTGGTGACGAGCTCAACTGCATCTTGGAGGGCCGCGGGCCAATAGAAACCTTGCCGGAAGGCTTTTCCAACCAGGGCCCTTGATCCAATGTGTGAGCCGCACATGCCTTTGTGTATCTCTGCCAACAGTTCCTTTCCTTCCTCCCGGCAAATGCACTTCAATTTCACACCGTTGGGCCTCCTTCTGTATAGTGTGTCATCAACAAACGGGTACATACTGGCCCACCGGGCTACTCTTTCAACTTCTTCTTGCTCTTCGGAGAGTTCTCCAGTTTGGAGGAAATGGACTATGTGTCATGCCCAAGTTGGGGCCAGAGGCTCGGCAACGAGGACCAACGGCACCTCCTCATTCGCAGGAGCGCACATCTCGACCGCAGGGACCGGTGGCCTGGCGGGATGGTGCAGCTCGCTGATCGAAGGGGAGTTGTTCCCGCCAAGCTCTCTGCCGGGGGCCTCGGGAGGTCCTGCCGGGTGAAGCTTGTCGGAGTCCAGTTTCCTCCTCTTTCTGGCCATTGTTGCCGGGGATACGGAGGGTTGAGTCAGATTGAGAACAAAAGTCCCTGGTTCCACAGGGAGCTTTTGTGCAACGCACTTCGACAGATGATCAGCGATGTTGTTTTCCGCATGGGGTACGTGCTCTGTTTGTAATCCGTCAAAGTTCTCCTCCAACTTTCTCACTTCCTCAATGTATGCCTCCATCAATGGACTTTGGTAATCCTTGTTGACTTGTCTCACCATAAGCTGTGAATCTCTGCGGATGATCAGCTTCTTGATTCCCAGTTCTGTTGTAATTCTGAGGCCGGCAAGGAGCCCTTCATACTCTGCAGTATTGTTGGTAGCCTTCTCCCGGGGAAAGTGCATCTGGATGACGTACTTAAGGTGCTCCCCAGTGGGAGCAACAAGAAGCACGCCAGCCCCTGCACCTTGTAGGGATAAAGCACCATCGAAATACATGATCCAATCTTAGGGCGCTTCCTTGCCGGGAATAACTGTCTCCAATACCTCTTCATTGGGAGTTGGTGTCCACTCTGCGATGAATTCTACTAGTGCTCTGCTCTGAATGGTTGACGTGCTTTCAAACTTCAAACCAAAGTTGGACAACTCCAAAGCCCATTCCACAATCCTGCCGGTGGCCTCAGGGTTTCGGAGTATGCGTTGCAAGGGGAAATGGGTGACAACTGTGATCTCGTGGGCTTGGAAGTAGTGGCGCAGCTTCCTTGAGGCCATGACGAGGCCAAAAATCAACTATTGCATGGCAGAGTACCTCGACCTAGCCCCCTGTAACAGGGAGCTAACGAAGTACACTGGGCGCTGCACCACTTTCTTCTTTGCCGTGACCAGAGAACTGCTTCCGCTGTTCTGCCTTTCTTCGCTCTGAACTGACTCTGGTCTTGTCGAGATAGGTCCACTTTCTCCTCCAGAGGTAACAGTGGTTGTAGTTGATGCGTCATCCACTTCCCGCTGGGCCACTAGTGCTGCGCTAACCACTTGATTGGTTGCCGCCAAGTATAGCAGCAACGGCTCTTGTGGTTTGGGAGCGACAAAGGTGGGCACAGAGGAAAGATAGGTTTTCAAATCTTGCAGTGCAGCATCTGCCTCCGGGGTCCATTTCACGGGCCCTGCCTTCTTCAAGATTTTGAAAAACGGCAGGGCGCGCTCGGCAGACTTGGAAATGTACCTGCTCAGCGCAGCCACGCATCCTGTCAAACGCCTCACGTCCTTGACTGTCTTTGGTGCTTGAATCTGCTCGATAGCCTTGATCTTGTCGGGGTTGGCCTCTATCCCTCGATGAGACACAAAGAAACCAAGTAGCTTACCGAATGGGATGCCAAACACACACTTCTCCGGGTTCAGCTTCAAGTTGATTTTACACAGATTGGTAAAGGTTTCTTCCAAATCCTGGATGAGGGTTGATCTATCCTTGGTCTTGACCACAATATCATCCATGTAAGCCTCAATGTTTCTATGCAGCTGGGGCTCAAAGCCCATCTGTACTGCTCTTGCAAAGGTGGATCCAGCGCTCTTCAGCCCAAAGGGCATCCGTACAAAGCAGTATGTGCCGCACGGGGTTATGAACGTGGTTTTCTCCTCGTCTTCCTTGGACATGAAGATCTGGTGGTATCCGGAGTAGGCATCCAGAAAGGAAAGCAGGTCGCATCCGGAAGTGGAATCCACAATCTGGTCGATGCGCGGCAAGGGGAACGGGTCCTTCGGGCATGCCTTGTTCAGATCCGTAAAATCTATGCAAAGCCTCCATTTCCCATTTGCCTTGCACACCACCACTGGATTTGCCAACCATGTGGGGTGCAACACTCCCCTGACCAAACCAGCTGCTTCAAGTTTCTCGATCTCACCGGCAATGAACTGTTACCGCTCCAAAGCTTGCTTCTGTACCTTCTGCTTGACGGGTCGGGCATGAGGGCAGATAGTAAGGTGGTGCTCGATTACCTCCCTGGGAACACCGGGGATATCAGATGGTTGCCAGGCAAACACATCGACATTCACCCACAGGAAGGTAACGAGCACGCTTTCCTATTTGTCATTGAGGGTGGCACTGATAGTGAAGGTACCACCAGTGCCAGCCAGCCCTGCCGGGACCTTCTTCACAGCAGGCGCAGCAGCTTTGGATCTCTTGCTATTGGAACTCTCTGGCAAGTCATCGACAGGCGCAGCACACTCCAGAGAGGCATGCTTCTCGGATTCCTTGCTGGCATCCTTGCTAGCTCTCTTCATTTTCTTACTCTCCTTGGCAGGAATACTGGCTTCTGCGACCTCTGCCGCGACTGCTTCCCGATACATCTTATCCATGCATATAACTGCATCTTTCTGATCTGACGGAATGGAAATGACTCCTATCGGCCCTGGCATCTTCAAGGTGTTGTAGGCATAGTGGGATGCCGCCATGAACTTGGCCAGAGCTGGGCGACCAAGGATTCCATTGTACGGCAAGGGGAGGTCAACCACATCAAACACGATCTTCTCAGTCTGGTAGTTTAACTCCCCCCCCCCCCCCGCCCCCGAACATCACTGGCAGCGTGATCTTTCCTTTAGGATGACTCCTACCGGGGTTGATTCCTTGAAAGATACCAGTAACCTTGAGCTCCTCATCCGCTATCTGAAGTTTGCTGAGGACCTTTGGAGATATCAGATTCAACACAGCCCCACCGTCAACCAACATCTTTGTGACCTTGAGGTTGCGTATCATTGGTGAGACCAACAACGGCAAGCACCCTACCGCAGTGGTGCGATCAAGGTGATCCTCTTCGTCAAAGATGATGGGCGTGCGGGGCCATTTGAGCGGCTTCCGAGAATCTGCCGCTGGCTCCATGGCGTTGACTTCACGTGCCCACTGTTTAAGTTGGTGGTGAGAGGAGTGCAGAGATGCACCCCCGTCAACGCACAAGGCGTCAGTGGCTTTCTGGAACTCCTGCTCGCTGGTTTCCTCTTCATCTCCCTCATCGGTCTCTTCATTGCAATCCTTCTTCTCATGGCCTCTGGTGGGTTTCCCTTGATCCTGATGAGCCTTGCCGGGCGGCTTACTCCGCTGCCATGGCCCTTCCCGCCAGCACCATTCTGATTCCTCTCCTTATCTCGCTTCTCGTACTCAGCCCTCTGCTTCTTGACGAGCTGCTCAACCTGATGGCACTCTTGAAGGTCATGGCCCTTGGTCCTATGGATTTTGCAATATGGCCCCTCACCCTTCTCGGCCTTCTCGGCAACTGCAGCCGCCCAGCAGTCAGTGCACGCGGCAACCTCCTTGCCGGGTGTTTCGGCCTTGGCCTTCTTGCCGGTACTAGGTGTGCTTGACCCTTCGACCGTCATCACAACTTTCTCCTTGCGCTTCTTATTGCGTTTCTTGTTCTTCTTCTGGCTGGTGGCGTCATCGTCATCGTCTGAATCGATGCCGACGCCATCCTCTTCGACGGGAAGTCACCTTCCCTCCTCTATGCGAGCACACTTATCCACCAGACTGAATAACTCATTCACAGTCCGGGGCAGCCGCACGTTCATTTTGGAACGTATACGGCGGTTGCGCATGTTGGATTGGAATGCAGCTATCACGGCTGCCGGGTGGATGTCTGGGATATTCCTATGCACTTGGCTGAACCTTTGCATGTACTTCTATAGGGTCTCCCCTTCCTTCTGCGGGAGGAGTTGCAGATCGTTGGGCCGCCCTGGTTCTTGATGGCCACCCGTGAAGGCGCCAACAAACTCATGGCACAGGTCAGCCCAAGTTGAAATGGAGTTCTCCGGCAGGTGCATCAGCCAAGACCTCACGTTTGGCTTGAGTGCCAAAGGGAAGTAGTTGGCGAACACCTTCTCGTTTCTTCCCCCGGCAGCCTGAACAACGAAGGTGTAGATGCTCAGGAACTCTACTGGGTTCAATCTTCCGTCGTACTTCTCTGGTATCTCCAGCTTGAATGTGTGGGAAGATGGCCAACGGACTTGCCGCAGCTCGCGAGTGAAAGTGGGGCACCCAACCTCGAAAGGTAGGTACCCACCCTCACCGAGCGCAGGCTCATCAACGTCGGGGCCATTGCGCTGATCAGACTGGCGACGGGTGTCACGGCATTGCTCGACGGTGATGCGCGCGCCTTCCCCCCACCTGTCTTCCTGGGCTTGCCGCTGGTCTCGATGCACTTGAGGGCCGGACGAAGCCATCGAGACGTCGTCGGGTTCTTGATCGCATGGCATTGGATGTGGCCTTTGAGTAGGCTGCCGCGGAGGGGACTGCACTGCGGGGGTGCCCCCCTTGGCATGGCCAGCTGCGCGGGCTGTTGTCATCACATTGGGAGGCCGTGGCGGGCCAGCTTGCTGTGATCCCCCCGCTTCGGCAAAACCAATCAGGCTCTGAATGGTGGCTCTCCACTCATCCATCTGATCGGCTGCCGGCGGAAATCTCAACAGCAGCTGGGCCCGCGCCATAGCCTCCGAAGCGGTGCTCGGTATGGATGATGACGTAGATCGTGGCATCGCCTGGCTCCTTACGGTGCCAGCAGTAGCTGCGCCATGTTCTCGCCGTCTTGAGCCCGCGGCCACGGTGGCGGGGTAACGAGGTGGAGGCGCTTGAGGGTCAGCGGCTCTGTTCGGCGCATCGACTGGGTCGGTCCGCTCCGGGACTGGCGCACGCCTTGCGGTCGCTCCCGTAGCGAGAGCGACCGGAGGGTTGCGATTCGCCCCAGAGCGAGAGCCACCACTGCAGCTATGCCTTTCGGCCGGGCGAAGAGGTGCGGACAAACTGATTTCTCCACCGGTACCTTGTGGAGCGTGGCCGCCGGGATGCTGTTGGTGCTGTACTTCCCCGGCGCCTTCTCCTCTTACTTCCACCACAGGGAAGGCGGTGGCGACGCTGGCCACGCCCCATGTCGTGTCCGTGTCCCCATGCGGCCTCGTGGCCTCCGCGGCATCGGCGGCCGCGTGCAGCGGTGCCTTCGAAGTGGACTGGTGGGCTGCAGCACCGGGCTTCTTTTTGGGCGCCATGAATGATGGAGCCGTTGATGAAGATGACGCGCTACGTACGCTTCTCGGGTTCGCGCAAGCGCTGCCCCCTACCTGGCACGCCAAAGATGTCGTGGGAAATCACGGCCACCTATGGGGCCGTCGGCCCCTTTTGTTTCGGCGGGGGGCTGAGCGCATTGCACAAAGAGCGGAGGACCGTAGCGCAGCGCGGTAGAGATCACACGGGCAGTTTTACCCAGGTTCGGGCCACCGCGAGACGTAAAACCCTACTCCTGCTTTGGTGGATTGATGGTGGATTGTGGTGGAAACGCATCGCTCTTGCCCGGCAGGGTTGCCTCGGGGCAAGAGCAGCTACGCGCATACGAGTGTACAAGGTTCCGAACCCTTTCTTTGGTTGCCATGGCCCTCCTTTTATAGATCAAGGGGTTACCACAGTGGCAAATCAGTCATTGTGTGCTGATTAGATAGCAAACAGTGCTATCATACCTAACACTACAGGCAGAGCAGAGCGCATTAAATGCGCCGCTTAGTGTCACATCGTAGCCTCCCTGGCAAGCCTTGCCGGGCTGTTTGGCCACCTTTTCACCTATCTACTTGACACGTCTCTGGACGGGTGTCATTTGGAGGCCGTTTCCTCTGGAAGTGGCTGCCATGTGTCGCATAACTGCCACTTAGTCACTTGGGGGCTTGACACCGCACTGATCGATGACTTGCGTCGCTGTGAGGTGGAACGGCGAAGCCTTGGCAGGATAGTTTGCTTCGGTAGTGCTCGGCAGGCCTGCCGGGACAATCTTGAGGCTTGTCTTCGGGGCCACCTCGTCCTCGCCAGGCCCGTCTGCCCGGCAAGGGAGGTTTCTCCTTAGCAGTGTCTTGGTCTTGGATGCTGTAACTTAGCCCTTTTAGGCATGTGCATGGTCTGGGCAACAGACCCATGGTTTGTTGTACCGACACCTTTATTTATTTTATTTTGTATTTTTGTTCTATCTATCTATCACCATACAATTTAATCTTGCAATTAACCGCCAAGGGATTGACAACCCCTTGTTCGCATTCGGAGCAAGGATTTGTTATTTTGTGAGCAGGTGCTGTTAATGAGTTGTTGCGTGATTCTCCTACTGGATTGATAACCTTGGTTTCATAACTGAGGGAAATACTTATTTCTACTGTACTGCATCATCCTCTCCTCTTCGGGGAAAACCCAACGCAGCTCACAAGTAGCACTCACTTCAACCAACCTAACAACCAAATACAGATAAACAAGGCATCTGCTTGATAACTGGACAAATGCTCTTTTCAACCAACCTAACAACCAAATACAGATAAACAAGGTATCTGCTTGATAACTGGACAAATGCTCACTACAACCAACCTAACAACCAAATACAGATAAACAAGGCATCTACTCACTATAAACAACCATATATAGCCATTCGTGAAACGGAAGTGGAAAATTCATAATTAAACATCACATAGCCCTATTGAACATTACATTTTTGCATAACTGAAATAATTAAACACGGCATAGTTAAAACACCGCATGGCAAAAGCTACTAGAACAAAGGGTACGGGTTGGCTAGCTAGAAAAACTAAGATTTGCTGATAGGATATTGCCCTACTTGTCATGAACGGGATCCTTCCACTTGGAAGAGCACAGAGCCATGGTGAGCTTCCAGATGTCGCAGATGGGTTGTTTCACCTTGGAAGAGCCTTTGTGGGTGCCCTTCTCATAGTCGTGGTCGATGAGATCTGACTTGGCAGTTGAGGATCCGAAGCCAGCGCCGTAGAACGTGTCCTTCAGAAATGACAAAATGGGCTCGATGACGTACAAGGATTGCAAATCCTTGACCACGTGGCGGAGCATATCATTGGCAGGGCCTTTGAAGAGATCGACGATGGTTGAACCAGAGGGGTTGGGGATGGACCACTTCACCTGTGGCATGGCCCGCATGAAGTTGTCGCTGTCGACGATCTTGATGTCATAGCCAGCTTTCCCGAGACACAGTAATACGCGAGACCACTGACGTGAAGCCTTCGGCATGGGCAACGTAGTCAACATCCTCGAAGGCTTCTGCGGCGAGGTGTTGCTCGATCGACAGAGTGGGACGAACGGCAGCCACCTCGCCATCGTCCACCGAAGATGCCATGATAAACCTCTTTTTGGTCGTACACTCGTCGGGCTCCCCAGGATATGTGGTCGGGGTTAGGCTGCGACTCTCTGGAGTAGAGGATGTGGATCTGGCGGGGAGGGACACCGCAGGCCTCATCTAAAAACTCAAGGCGGCGACGGTATGGGAATCGCTAGGTAACCTGACCTTTATGATCTATGGTTTTTATCAAATTTGACATCCGTTGTATAACACTACTCAGTTTTGCCACTAAAAATTTCACTACTAAAAAACACCACTGTTTCATTAGACATGTGCTCAAAAAGACCATTTTTCACCATTACCATCAGGTCAATGCAGGTTGACTGAAGGTAGATGACGAAAATACCCCTATCATGTTTGTCAACTCGCCTCTCCCTTTGTTGACTTGTGGGACCATCTGTAAGGGGCGCATGAAAAGAGAAAATGAAAATTGGCAATGCGGGGTTTCGAACCCAAGACCACGACCTACACGTCGCGCGAGATAGCCAACTAAGTTACGGAAGTCTTTTGTTGTACAAGGAGATATATCCCTCATTTGTTTAGATGGAATAATATGCCAACACGGCAGCGTGTCATATCTTTTCATGTTGCTAGCTAGTTGTGGTAGGGTTTGAAAGTTAGATGGGATCACCCGCATGAGTGGCTAGCCGACTCGAAGAATCTCTCTGGTACTAGTAGGCACAAACAAATGAGGCACACTGCCACGCCCAATTGATTGATGTGTCACACACTAATTGGCAGCAACACCACATATGACAGCAGGATCACATGGTTTTCTAATTTTCTCTGGAAATTTCAGCATGGTGGCTTCCTATTTTCCTGAAAATGACACAAACACAAAGAGGTTCCCAACCCTCCGATTCGGGCTTGCTGTCCGTCGCCATTGCCGTGGAACAGCTGCACTTCAAGACTCGGGAGGAGTTGCAGAGTCAGGCGAGAGAAGCGTCGGAGCTGCCTGCGTTGAGTGATGGTGCTGGGCGGGAGGCAGAGCCGAAGCTGCGACGGGTGGTGGCACTGGGCGTGCAGCACCAGCATGGCGGCACTCGGTAGGAGGCGCCGCAGCAGCGGCGAGTAGAGGCACGCTAGAGCTGGGCGGCCAGCCCGGCGACCGACGGTGCCAGGTGAGGAGTTAGGCAGGCGACGGCGGCTAGGGATTTGTGGTTGTCACTAGGGAAACTGGCGAAACTGGCACGAGCAGGTCGGCCAAAGGATTAGGTTCACTATGGTCGGGTCTGTTTAGTTAGGTCCAGATAGATTATAATATTAGAATATTTCTAATTTCAAACGAATGCTTGTGTTAGTTAGAATGGTTGTCATGCTCCTCCATTCACATTGAGGTCTTTGGTTCGAACCCCAACAACGCTCTTTTTTCTTCAAACTTCTTTATCCTCACTCCCTGATGAGTGGGGCCCCTGACGAGTGGGGTCATCTACCTTCAGTCAACTTGCATCGACCTGGCGGTAACGGTGAAAATAGTTTTTTTTAGTACGTGTATAATGGAACAATGGCATTTTTTAGTAGTCAAAAGTTTTAGTGGCAGAACTGAGTAGTGTTATACAATCAATGGCAAAACTGATAAAAACCCTTGTTATCTAAGCTAGGAGGCACGGGCAGACCGGCAGGGGTTGGCGGCAGCGGCGAGCTAGGGTTCGAGCGGGGGGAGAGGGTGGGGGTGGACTGTGGAGGGGGCGGGGTGATGTTTGAGGACACGCCACGGCTACTGAAAATTTTAGTAATGGTGGGTGGAGATGGTGGTGGACGAGGGAAGGCGGCGGTTCAAATGCGTCGGCTACTAGAATTTTACTATAAGGTCGGTGGTGGAGGAGTGGGGATGACGGTTGAAATACCGCGGCTACTAAAATTTGGGTAAAGGAATTCAAGCGGGGCGGGAGCAACCAAGATCGCACACGGTCCAAAAAAATAATCGTGTATGATAATAAGGAAAAGCAGCAGAACCGCCAATTTTTGCATCGCTCAATGCGGGTAGTTTGTTTTTAGATTTATAGCTAGCTGGTTTATCGCACACGGTTCGTCCTAATTTTTAGACGCATGCATGGAATTCATCCTAAATATCGTGTACCTCCACCCTTGCTCATGCTTGCGAAGTCGTGGTGATTTTACAGGGCACTAGCATCGCACACGGTTAAGCCAGTGCACTCGTGTCTGTTGTGTGTCATCCAAGTCTTCATATATAGCACCTTTTGGCAGCAAAAAAATGTGAGAGAGGGTCAGAAGACAACCACACCAGCATGTGGCCCAAATATGTATGAATGAGAAGGGTGGTGTGTGATGTTCAAATTCCCAATGCACAACTTTGACCGCGTGGGCCCACGGGTGGGCACATCATCGAAGATCGGGTGAGAGGGGCCAGAAGACAACAACCACCTGGAAGTAACCAAATATATGTAGGAAGAAAGGGTGTGATGTTTAAATACACAATGCACAACTTTGGTGGCACCTGCCTCGCAAACCGGAAAGCCCCCTTTGAGATATCTATAATGATGGGCTAATTAAGGTCGTAGCTATGGTGCTTGCCCCACCCCCACTTCGTGTCGGCGGGACGCATGCACGTACTCATACTTTGGTTTTATATATATATATATATATATATATATATATATATATATATATATATATATATATATATATATATATATATATATATATATATATATATGCATGTCTCCATGCCCTACCATAAGACGGACCAGTGAATCTATCGCTTGGTCAAACGACCACTGTTGTTGTCAATCAAAAAGGGATAGAATACACCGCTTGGGCCCATAGATTTGACCATCATCAAAAACCGCACGAGGGGAGCCATAAAGCAACACCGCCTACATGCGGCCCAAAATGATGTACGTTGGAAGGGGTGATGTGTTTTAAATACCAAATAATTTACAATTTTGATGTGGCACCTACCTCTCGATACAGACAACCCCCATGAAAGCTAGGTAATTAATGAAGGACGACATACGTAGGGTGTCAGTCCAACCTACCAATACGAGCGTGTGGGAGGGAATCCTGAGAACGCATGAGCTCGAACTTTAATCGAACATGTCACAATGACCCGCCCTAACACGAACTAGGAGGAATCCATTGATGGCCAAACCCCCTCGTTGTCGGTCAAAGGATGATATATATAGACCCCAGGGAGCCCACGGATATGTGTGTCTTCTAAAACCGCACAAGGGAGATGGGGTCGATCAGAAGACCCCCTATACCATGCATGCGGCCCAAAAATATGTATGTGTGGTGTGTGATGTGTTCAAATCCCCAATGCACAACTTTGATGGGGCACCAACTACATTACAAACCGGACACCGTACCCCCAAGACGGGTTCAAGACGTATGATGCCAGTTCCCCAACTTCAAGGCGGTGAGGGGGTATCCAATGCATGTGCTCAAACTTAATTTGGTCTAACATGCCACACAGAGCAAGAGGAACCCGTCATGGTCAAACCCTTCTCGTACGTTGGGTCAAAGGGATAGATGAGGAACTCATCATGGTCAAACCCTTCTCATACGTTGGGTCAAAGGGATAGATTGTGTGGGCCCACAGATCTCGATCATTCTCTGATTTTTTAGTACAAGAATAACAAAAAAATATCATTCTACAAATTACCAAAACAAGGATCTCAAGGTTTATATAATCGACATGACAGGTCACTACACACACATTTAGATGTTAAATGTCTGTAATAACCGTATGATGGCACTTAAATGAAGCTTGAGATATGCAACATCCCACCGGGTAACCCATCCTTAGATTCCTCCAGCCCCAACACGCTTAACTTCTGTGTTCTATTCGACTCAGCTAGCGGATGGGAAGTGTAGGATCAAAAGTATGTCTAGAGGGGGGTGATTAGACTACTTGACCAAATAAAAATCTATCATTTTCCCAATTTTAGTTGTGGGCAGATTTAGCAGTTAGCACAAGTCAAGCAATCAACCTACACATGCAATTCTAAGAGTATAGCAGTGGAAAGTAAAACATTGCATATGAAGGTAAAGGGAAGAGTTTGGAGAACGCAAACACAATGGAGACACAGAGATTTTTGGCGTGGTTCCGATAGGTGGTCCTATCGTACGTCCATGTTGATGGAGACTTCAACCCATGAAGGGTAACGGCTGCGCGAGTCCACGGAGGGCTCCACCCATGAAGGGTCCACGAAGAAGCAACCTTGTATATCCCACCATGGCCATCGCCCACGAAGGACTTGCCTCACTCGGGTAGATCTTCACGAAGTAGGCGATCTCCTTGCCCTTACAAACTTCTTGGTTCAACTCCCCATCATGTCGGAGGCTCCCAAGCGACACCTAACCAATCTAGGAGACACCACTCTCCAAAAGGTAATAGACTATGTGTTGATGATGAACTCCTTGCTCTTGTGCCTCAAATGATAGTCTCCCCAACACTCAACTCTCACACAGATTCGGATATGGTGGAAAAGGGATTTGAGTGGAAAGCAACTGGGGAAGGCTAGAAATCAAGGTTCAAAAGGTTGGAATGGAATATTTTGATCTCAACACATGAGTAGGTGTTTCTCTCTCAAAAAATGTATGGTGGAAGTGTAGGCATGTTCTGATGTATCTCTCACAAATGGAGAAGGGGGTGGAGGGGTATATATAGCCTCCACACAAAATCCAACCGTTACACACATTTGACTCATCTTGGTGGCAACGATTGGTTAAACTCGGTGGCACCAAGCTGTTCAAAAATATGAACGTTGGGAATATCAATGGGACCGACTGGAACAACTCGGTGGAACCGATGTGCTAGGGCTTAGGGCAAACCTCGTCTCGGTGGCACTGATTGCATCAACTCGGTGAGACCGAAGTGAAGCAATAAGGCAACAGAGAGTTGGCAAGCCATCTCGGTGAGACCGATTGCAATTCTCGGTGAGACCGAAATAATTGCAACAAGTAACAGAGAGTTGGCAAGGCCATCTCGGTGGGACTGAGATCCGTATCAGTGAGACCGAATCATTAGGGTTTCTGGCAGTGGCTATGTCAAATGAACTCGGTGACTCGGGGTAGAAAGAATTAGTGGGGCTGAGTTTGGAATTAGGGTTTGGACATATTTGGCTAGAGAAAGTGGCTGAGGGTTTTGGAGCAATATCACTAAGCACTTGAGCAAGTAGACCATTAAGCAACACCTCATCCCCTCTTAATAGTATTGGCTTTCCTATGGACTCAATGTGATCTTGGATCACTTAAATAGAAATGAAGAGTCTTGAGCTTTTTGCCAATCTTCGTCCTTAGCATTTTGAGGGGTCGACATCTCTAGTCCATGCCATGCCAATCATTGAACATCCTGAAATATTTATCTTGAATGGATATTAGTTCAATGAGCTATATGTTGTTATGAATTATCAAAACCACCCGGGGATTAGTTGCACTTTCAATCTCCCCCTTTTTGGTAATTGATGACAACATATAGATCAAAGCTTCGATAATTGATTAAATGAATGAAATACATCGTCGCTTTGAGAAGTATGTCATAAGCAAGAGCTCCCCCTAAATTTGTGCATATTTAAAAATTTGCGTTTGAATGCAAATGCACAATCGATTAGGATCATGGGTCACTCTTCCATGTCACATACATCTTGGTGGAGCACACAAAATGATAAGAGTGAAATAACATGCACGCATCACCAAACACATAAGTGAATGATCATACATAAGTAATTGTAGAGATAAGCATTAAGCACACATTAAGCATAGTATGACCAATCACACTACCAAATGTAACATCTCACAAGCATAAAAACAACCAAGTAGCACGAATCAAACGGACATTGTAGCAAAAACTGAAATAAAACCAAAGAGCAAAAGCAAGACACTCTCTCTCGAAGCCTATGATCTATACATTTTCTCCCCCTTTGGCAACAAGTTAACAAAAAGCTCGAAAAAGTATAGAGCTATACGTCTTTCTAAGCACGATCCTCTGGAGCTCCTGAAGGGGTCTTCTGGCTTGTGGCTCTGGTGTGCGTAGAAGGCGTGGAGAGAACTGCTTCTGCAAATGCCTCTGCGAAAGTCTGCTGAACTGGTGGTGTAGACACTGTAGGTGGCACTGTAGCAGTAGTGGCAGGTGCAGAGTGAGTGGTCCTCATGTCTGCAACTGGCACAGCTAAAGATCTGGCTGCTCAGGGCATAGTTTGATACCTGTTAGTGGTCTGTCTGTCATCTCCACTCTCAGAATCATCTCTAAGCTGCTCGACAATAGACTGGATCTCTGTGACCTTGACATCTAAGTTGTACATCTTGTCCTCCACAATCCGCTCTAAGCTCTCCTGGTTCTTGGCTAAGTTGGCCAGACTTTGCTCAATCCTTAGTGTTTGATGCGGAGCATCCTTCCGTCATCCCCGTGGACGCTACACCAACTCATCAAGCACCACATGGACCCATGACTAGAGCTCGAGCACGCACAATTGAAACCGAGGTGAACTCACTCTTACTTGAGATGGATATGGACATGAACGGAACATGGATGCTACCTCACCAAAACATGCCATGTGTCCTTAGGTATGAAGACCAATGCCACCAAGCGGCTAAGGTACACCCCAAAGGAGGAGGAGAGGCACCCCAAGACCTCGAGGAAAAAGAAGGAGACCAAAAGGAGCAAGGTGGCAAGTCCCAGGCGACCTCATGCGCACGGGCCCCCAAGACCCACTGTTCAAGATATCTTCCGATATTCTGATAAATCGGCCGATTTATCACTTACCGTTGTCTGACCGATAAGATAGATCGGCCGATAAATCAGCCGATATGGCGATAAATCGGCGGATATGCCGATAAAATGGCCGATTTACCCCTTATCATGGGTCGACCGATAAGTTCCCGATAAGCGATACCTCCAACATTGCCGAGACCCCATGCCCACAGACTACACAGGGAGCTGACACTGTAGCACCCCGTGCGCAGGGGCGTGTACCATGCACACGGGACCCCTGTGCGCATGGGCCCAACTTACCATGTGTGCACGGGCCCTACAAGATGGCCGGCCGAGGCTGCTGTTTTGGGCCTCCACTTCGTCCCCCTTTCCCACATACCTATATATATTTCGTACCTAGGGTTATGTTTAGACTTAGCAAAGTATATGAGAGATATTTAGAGAGCTTTGCTCCATCTACCACTCTTCTTGGAGATCAATACCTCTTTGGAGTGGATCCCAAGTGGATTTCAAGGCCTCCTCTTCGGAGAAGACTATCATCAAGACCTCACCTCCTTAGGAGTGGGAAGAACTTTACCTAGTGCTTATTTCCTTTGATTGTGCTTGTACTCTTGTGGGTCTATGTGTTTGCTATTCTAGTGGATGTGTAATTGGGTTTTGTTGGAGTGAATTCCTCTTTGTGTTCTTGGTGTTCATCCCTTTTCTGTGGCACCCCGGCTCAGAGAAAACCGGAACGCCCCGTATTCTAGCCCAGGGACAAGTCCTCTGGAATACGGCACTGTTGGCATAGAACAAATTAGCTCTTTATTACAATGGATATGGTTACAAAGGTTACATGGATTACATCGGCACGACGACACTACGCCTGCCCGGGGTAGCTCTATGCTAACAGCGGAGTAACTCTCTCGGCAATGGAACAGCGACGGCGGTGATGGACTCCACTCCGCAGGGACTCTGGCTAGAACACATATCCTAGGTCGCAAACTCGGGATCCTCGACAAGCAAGCAATCATGGCATGACCTGCAAACTGGCATGACACGCCAGGTGAGTACTTTGAATGTACTCGCAAGCTCACAGCAAACATTAGCATTGAGGCAAGACAACTTCATAGCAAGATAGCTACTGAAGTAAATGCAGTAAGATAGAGCATATTTAATCCATACTCCGAATAATCTTAGGATCCAATCTGAATCTGTCCCAAATCCAATCCAAATCATGTGCTCATCCGACTACTCATCTCATAGCCATCCCATGGCTAACATATCATATTCCTGGTACCATCTGCAATACAAGTCTGACAAACTTACTCTCTTCCGGGTTGCCTCACACCCCTCAGAATACTCATGATCCACCGAGTACTTCCGATCTTACAACAAGTTCTTCCATCCTTATCACTACTATGATTGACCACCTAAAGAGGTCTGGACGGACTGTCCAATACCATGGACGCGGCTATTCGAATAGATTTTACACTCTGCAGAGGATGCGCACTTTACCCACACCATGGAGCACCTGACCTCGTGATCCCATTCGGGTGGACCAGCGTTGCTCCAATGAAACCCGCATGACCCGTGACCCTCCCATCGTACCACCGGCAATCATCCTCCCCCGGAGTCCTGCCCTGGGTGGCCCCTATGTCACCGCGTGACACCTGCCACCGTCATGGCTAACAAACTGTCCCAAACGGGGACCTGGTACCATATAACTCAACTGGGCTCACAAGGTTATCGCCGCCTACCGGGCCAGGGTAGCGCGCACGCATAACCTTCCCTGTCGGGCGGTACCGGTGAAAGAGCACGCGATCAGACCAAGTCAAGGCCGTCCCATACCGGCAAATGTGGCTGCACAGATAAGTCCGGACAGGTGACTCTGGATCAACCATGAAGTATCCTATCTCCGAATAATATCTCTGTCATAGCTGACACTCCGATATCATAGCAATCCAAGTCAAAACGATATCTGGCTAGAAATCCGGTAACCAGTATACTTAAGCCACTACTACTAACTCATCTCCACAAACTGCCGGATGAAATCCTAAATAATCATAGACAATGATCTCAACATCATAGTAACAAGTGGGTAAACTACTAGTCACTAACAATCCGGTAATCAACATGGTAGTCACCTATCCAGGAAATTACTCAAGCATTGTATAATCCAATTCATTTCACAAATAACTCATACTTGCTGTTAAAGTGAATAGTTAAACTATGACATTGCAATGCGATTATGCAGATGAGAGTTGTGGCTTGCCTGGGGATAAAGGGACCATCGGGAAGGAGTGCGGAATGGTCGTGGAAGGAGTTGCGGAAACAGTTCTCTCTCGAAGGGGG
Source organism: Thinopyrum elongatum (assembly GCA_011799875.1). Lineage (NCBI taxonomy): Eukaryota > Viridiplantae > Streptophyta > Magnoliopsida > Poales > Poaceae > Thinopyrum > Thinopyrum elongatum. The sequence continues at coordinate 263,954,058 of CM022302.1, forward strand.
CTGTTTACGGGCAAGGGCAAAATGGTCATTTCCACTATGTCAACACATAGTGAAAATGATACCAACAGATAGAGCTCGACGAGACGAAGAAGTGGGCTTTGGAATCACCTCGATCGGAGTTGCGGAGAAAAAGTTGTGAGGGTTTGACTACAAAAGGACCTTGCTGTGAATAAAATTATTACATTCAGGTCCTTAGCAGTTTTTTTTTTCAGGGAAAAGAATAAAAGGGGCTGCGTCGCTGGGCCATGCTGGGCCGAATGTGGCTGGCGCCTGGGCGCTGGCTGGGCCGCGTGGGCGCCGCTGCTCCACCTGGGCCGGCCCACCCGCACCCACCCCCACTTAAATGACGTGGTGGGGTGGTGTGTCGCTGTCGGGTTGGGTCGAGAGGAGGCGGGGCCCACCTGGCCTGACCGTCTTCAACCTCCCTCTCGGAAGCGGTCCTGGCCGAGGGCGAGGCGTGCCCCGACGGCGACTGCCGGCGCGTCCGGCCACCATCCATGGCGTGCGACCTATCCAGATGCTCAGGAGGACAAGACGCACCCGTTCCCAGCCTTGGAAGTCGCCGGGGAGCTTGGGAACAGCTGGGAAGGTGGTCACGGCGGACGGCAAATTGGCCGGAGTTGAGCTCATGGCCACATGCCACCGAAGGAGGAGCTGGTGGTATGGGAGGGTCCTCCGGGCTCTGGGGAATGCTATGGTGGTGGTGGAACGGAGAGGAGCGACCTGGTTTGCCGGAATTGCCGAGGACAGGGGCGGCGGCCATGGCGATGGTGGTGGCCAGAGAGGGGCTCCGGCGCTAAGAAAAGAGGCTAGGGAGGGGTAGGGGAGTGCGTTGGGGGCGATGGTGAGCTCGGGGAGGCGCGGGGCTGCGGCTTTTATAGCCGGGCGCGGGCGGCGGATGAGGATGGCCACGGTGGCATCCTCATCGGCGCACTAGCGCTAGGGGACACGCGGAAGACGATGGCGATGTCGGCAGGGTTTCTGGGGGGGCGAAGGAGCTCGTAGGAGCTTCAGGAGAACTCGGGCTCATCCGTATACGGCGGCGGCTGTAGACGAACAGAGAAGGTACGGCGGTGTTCGTCGTGGCGCGGCGAGGAAGAATCCAGAGGGGAAGAGGGTTCCAGAGCGAAGGCGACGACGAGGCGAAGCCTCTGGACATGAAGAGGTGGCGAGGGAGAGAAGGAACGGACGAAACCGAGGGGTTCCATCACCAGAGCGCACTGGCTGGCATGTCATACGCGTGGTCACCGCGTGAACTAGCGCACGCGATGCACCCTGACCGGCCACATCATGTCCAGTGGGTAGTCCCTCCAAGGCATAGTCTCAGGGAGGTGATTGATCGATGAGAGGAACTGTGGTTGGATGGGAGTGATCACCTGAAGTTTGCTGTAGCAAACTTGACCACACCACTGCGATGAACAGAGAAGTGATAAGGTCAAAATGAGATGTCTGGGAGGTTTAGGGTAGGAAGGACTACAATCCTGTTAAGTTTGGAGAGAAATGGAACAAGATTTCATATAGTTGCTTTGCAACTGACCAATCTGGTCCAGAAACTCAATCTTGATGTGCCACTCACATGGAGTAGCCACTTGAGCTGAAATTTGGTAGGACATGATGATTTGGTCATATGAGAGTGCCATAAAAGTTTCATACCATTTGGACAAGCCAAAATGGTACTTCCTTCACAGATATCCTTCTCTGACCAGAATCTTAGGAAAATTCTAGGGAATTATTGGGAAGATGAAATGAGCCCAAATTTTGTGGAGATAGGTTATATAGGTAGGAGAATGCTCTGGTAAATTTTCAGCAATTATGGAGCAATATAAAATATAGTTGCTTCACAATGTGAAAATCTGACCAGAAACCAAGATTTGAGGTTGTGCTCACAAAGATGATTGGATAGGGTGGAAACTTGGTGAAGAGTCATGATTTGAGTGTATTAAGATGCTTCTAAAATTTCAACTCATTTGGATACTCCTAGCTAGCAATTGCTTCACAAAGATTCCAGTTGACCAGAAACTTTGGAAATTAGCCAAGGGAGATTTAATATCCAAATAAAGTTGAATTTTAGCATGTGGAAATGATATGGATAGGAAATTATTACCAAAAAGTTTGAGACCAAGCAAGCAAATATAAAAAAGTACTTGCTTCTCAACTTGGCAGCTAGGGCAGAATCAGAAAAGGAATATTGGTGAAATATTGTTGAACATGGCAAGGAAGGGTTTGACATATTTGTGGAAGATCTGACCCAAACAATTTATGGGAATTATTTGGGAATTTTTGGAATGATGGAAATGTGGATTGCTTCACAACCCAGGACAGACAGGGTTATTCCTTTAATAGAAAAAGGAATATTCCCAAGGAAAAGAATATTGGGGTTGGTCCAAGATGGAAATGACATGGTCTTGGGATGGTTTTGAGGTTGGCAAGCCACTTGGGAAGAAGATTGAAGAGTGATCCCTCCAGGTTGCAAGACTACTAAGCCACAGAAAAGCGAATCCGGACCAAAATCAAAAGAAAAAGGAAATGGGCAAAATCCAGGGTGTTACAAACCTACCCCCCTTAAAGAAATCTCATCCTTGAGATTTGGTTGCTCAGGGATCAAACATGAATATTCCCACGTGAGGAAACCGTTTCCAACTCGGGTTTCCTTTTTGCCTTTACATCATGTTCCCGCTGAATTTCATATGACTAACTGCCTTGCTTCGGGGTAGTTTGCTTCACTGGACCCTTTTTCTGGAAAATCTTACCTCATATGCTACTCTGATTCCAATCCTTTTGTGTCTGGTGACCTGTTCGGGGCAATAAATTATCCGGACCGAACTATGTGCCCTGCTCGTAAGTCCAAGGGTGGTTCCTCATGGACGTGTCATGACGAGGTCCAATACGAATGACTGTTTACTGAGTTGTGAACAAATTCTCTTGGTGGACACGAAATCTTTTACTCATTACATTGGGTGACTTCAAATGTCTCTGTGTCCTCCAGGTTCAAAACAGTACTATGAATCATACCGTTCTCCTGGCGGAATCTGACTTCTCGCACGGATTGCTGGGTCATCTTGGGTATCTTCACTGTCTTGGGTATAAGGCTCCTGCCAAATATTTGACTGTCACCTGTCATGACCAGCATAAAGGTGTACGGTCATATTATCCATAGACTTGACTGACAGTGGTCCTGGCAGCAAAATCTTGTTCACGGCAGGTTAGTCTTTAGTTGATTCCCATCTATGAGGACACATGCTTCGAGACTGTTGTTCATCCTTCTGATTACTCAGTCTGTCGGTACCTCTATATGGATGGTAGGCCGTGTAATGCTTTAACATGTTTGCTGTAATCCAACTGCCGAGTTAATCTTTCGGCTGACCTGACCAGCTTGGTTGCCCTCTTCTGACAATTCTGAGCATATCTGGTTGGCTGGGCGGGTTGTCTCAATATGGGGTCCTTGCAAATGGAATAGACCCCGTGGGTGTGTATCCATGGTGATTGGTACCGAGCCAGACTGTCCGGAGTATTTGTACCATTACCATACCCATGGCATCCCTCGAGTTTCAAGACTACATCCTCATTTGGTGGGAACAAGTGATTGAGCGACGCCAAGAGAGAGGCGAACCACCCATCACAACTTGGGAACAAATGAAGGATGTCATGAGAGCCCGCTTCGTGCCTACACACTACACCCGTGATCTCTTCAAGAAGTTGCAACTCCTCAAGCAAGGCACGAAGATGGTGGAAGAATACTATCAAGAAATGGAGATTGCCATGATAAGAGCCAATGTCAAGGAAGATGACGAGCAGACTATGGCACGATTCTTGAACGGCCTCAATCATCCAATCAAGAAGATCACCGACTTCCAACCCTACTCCAACCTTCTCGAGCTAGTTCATCAAGCGACCAAGGCCGAGTGACAAGTACAAGAAGACTTCAAGTACGCCAAGTACTCTTCCAAGAACTACGGCTCCTGCACTCAAGTTCCCTCAACTATGACACCTCCTACCTCAACTAGAGCATCACCAAGTACCGGCGACAAGTCAAGTTCCAAGCAAGCAACGCCTTCCTCAACTCGTCCTCCAGCAAGCAACAACAAGTCCAAGACTCCCTCATCATCGGCGCCACCGGATGACCCCGTCAAGACAAGTTCTCTCAAGTGCTTCACATGTGGAGGCCGTGGACACAAGTCCTTCCAATGCATCAACCGGCGAACCATGATTGCAAATGATGATGGCACTTATGACTCCATGAGTGAAGATGAGATGGAAGCTCTCGAACACGTCACCATGCACCGTCAAGTGAATGAAGAAGAAGATGCTCAAGTCTTTTGTGACAATGATTCAAGTCCCGCTCTCGTGGTCTCCAAGGCCTTGACGCTTCAACACCAACAAGACGAAGACCAACGGTGTCACATCTTCCACACCAAGGCCGGCATCAACGGGACGGTCATCATTGATGGAGGAAGTTGTCATAACTTGGCAAGTGACGAGCTATGTTCCAAGCTACAATTGGTCAAGAAGAAGCATCCTCGCCCCTACAAGGTCCAATGGCTTAGTGACTCTGGAACCATTCAAGCGGAGCACACCGTGCAAGTTTCGTTCAAGATAGGCGCCTATGAGGACACCTTGGAGTGTGATGTGGTTCCTATGTCCATGTGCCATCTCCTCTTAGGGAGACATTGGCAATTCGCCCGCGGTGTCATACACAATGGAAGAACAAACCACTACAGCTTCAAGATGAAGGGAAGGGAATACATGCTACGACCTTTGTCACCAAGCCAAGTGATCGCCGACAAGCAAGCATCCACCCATCATGGAGAGACTAGTGAGAGAGTGAACCACTACAAAGAGAGTGAGAGCCACAAGCCCAAAATGAGTAACTCCACATCAAGAGAGAAGAACTTAGTCCTCCTAGCCACAAAAAGAGAGATGAGACAAGTTTGTGAGAACCCATTTAGTGTCATCCACTATGTCCTAGTGTGCAAAGATGAAGCGGCAAGGACTAACACTTCTAATCCTCTTCCTCTATTGTTGTCTAGTTTGTTGGAGGAATTCGCGGATGTCTTCCCCGATGAGCTACCTCCCTGTCTTCCTCCTCTACGTGGTATCGAACACCGCATCGACCTCATCCCCGGCGCACCTCTTCCAAACAAGGCTCCATATCACGTCAGCCCCGAAGAAACAAAAGAAATACAAAGGCAAGTCCAACATCTCATAGACCATGGACATGTGCGTGAAAGTTTGAGTCCTTGTGCCTTCCCCGTTATTCTTGTGCCTAAGTGCGATGGTAGTTTTCGCATGTGTTCCGATTGTAGACCAATAAATGCTATCACTGTTCGCTATAGGCATCCCATTCCACACCTAGATGATATGCTAGATGAGCTTAGCGGCGCCACCATTTTCTCAAAAATTGATCTTAAAAGTGGCTATTATCAAATCCGCATACAAGAAGGTGATGAATGGAAAACCACTTTCAAAACAAAATTTGGTTTCTATGAATGGCTAGTTATGCCTATGGGCTTATCGGAAGCACCCGGTACTTTCATGCGTGTTATGCATTATGTGCTTCGTCCTTACATTGGTGTATTTGTTGTGGTCTACTTTGACGATATTCTTGTGTTTAGCAAATCCCTCAACGATCATGTTACTCATCTTAGGGTCATTTTGCAAACTCTTAGAAAAGAGCGTCTTTATGCCAATATGGAAAAATGCACTTTTGGTGTTGACAAGATTGTTTTCTTGGGCTTTGTTGTGTCTTCAAAGGGTGTTCATGTTGATGAGTCTAAAGTTAAAGCAATTAAAACTTGGACACAACCCACTAATTTGCAACAAGTGTGTAGTTTCCTTGGTCTAGCGGGTTTTTTTCATTGCCTTGTGGAAGACTTTAGCACTATTGCCGCACCGTTGCATGCCTTGAGTAAGAAGAATGCCCCCTTTGTTTGGGGACCCTCGCAATCTACCGCATTTGATGAGCTCAAATCTTTGCTTACACATGCCCCAATTCTTGCTTTACCTAATTTCAACAAAACATTTGAGGTCCATTGTGATGCTAGTGGTAATGGAATTGGTGGAGTTTTGATGCAAGAAAAATGACCCATTGCATACTTTAGTGAAGATGCATGAAGACACTCTACTTAGGACCAAAGAAGATGCATGAAGATACAAGGTCCATGATCGAGCGCCAAGTACAACGCCTCGCCACCAAGCTCAACATAAACAAGACACCAAGGGTGTTCCAACCGGGAGATCCCATATGGCTTCATCTTCGCAAGGACCGCTTCCGCAACAAGCGCAAGTCAAAGCTACTCCCACGAGCCGATGGTCCCTTCAAGGTGCTAGCATGCTACAATGACAACGCCTACAAGATTGACATCCCACACGACAAGTACAATGTAAGCGACATCTTCAACGTCAAAGACTTGGCCCCATACCATGGTGATGAAGATCATGATCCGCAGACGGATCTCTCCCAAGGGGGGAGATGATGTGGAGCATCCTTCCATCATCCCCATGGATGCTACACAACTCATCAAGCACCACGTGGACCCATCACTAGAGCTCAAGCACGCGCAATTGAAACCAAGGTGAACTCACTCTTATTTGAGATGGATATGGACATGAACGGAACTTGGATGCTACCTCACCAAAACATGCTATGTGTCCTTAGGTATGAAGACCAATGCCACCAAGTGGCTAAGGGGCACCCCAAAGGAGGAGGAGAGGCACCCCAAGACCTCGAGGAAGAAGATGGAGACCAAAGGGAGCTAGGTGGCAAGTCCCAGGCGACCCCGTGCCCACGGACTACACAGGGAGCTAACGCTGTAGCACCCCGTGCGCACGGGCATGTACCGTGCACACGGGACCCCCGTGCGCACGGGCCCTACAGGATGGCCGACCAAGGCTGCTGTTTTGGGCCTCCACTTCGTCCCGCTCTCCCACATACCTATATATTTCGTACCTAGGGTTATGTTTAGACTTAGCAAAGTATATGAGAGATATTTAGAGAGCTTTGCTCCATCTACCACTCTTCTTGGAGATCAAGACCTCTTTGGAGAGGATCCCAAGTGGATTTCAAGGCCTCGTCTTGGGAGAAGACTATCATCAAGACCTCACTTCCTTAGGAGTGGGAAGAACTTTACCTGGTGCTTGATTCCTTTGATTGTGCTTGTACTCTTGTGGATCTATGTGTTTGCTATTCTAGTGGATGTGTAATTGGGTTTTGTTGGAGTGAATTCCTCTTTGTGTTCTTGGTGTTCATCCCTTTTCCCCCTCCAAGTGTGAAAAGATCCATCTTAGGGTTTCACCCTACAATAGTGTTGCTTCCAGAAGATATGTCATTTGGTCTTGCTTTGTCTTGAGATTTGCTATTGGGGCATTGGGTGCAGTGGCTTCCTTTGATGCATTTGCTGCTGTTGCTGCTGCCTAAGACCTCTCTTGAGCCTCAACTGATGTGGGGTGTGATGCATCCGTCACCACCACATTATCCTCGAACTCTGGCTGAAGAGGGAGGTGCTCACGATCAAGTAGATATGTGTCTGTACCAACCTTGGAGTTGATAAGCATTTGGATGTGTGGGGCATATCCACGAGACATCTTCTGGTGAGCAGTTGTCCTCTTGACCATCTCAACAATCAAGCTCATAACTTTGAACTTCTGGGGGTGTCAAACAAATGGAGCAAGTTAATGGAGTGGCCACGGATCGTCCTCTCATCTCCAGATTTTGGCAACAGAGTGTGCCTCAAAATGGTGTTTGTGGTGGCCAAACCAGCTAGCAAATGTTTGATTGACCCAAGCTTGTGGCTCTCAAGATCCTTTGGAGGGATTTCCTTGTACATGTTTGCCATTGTGTTGTGGTCCATCCGGGGCTTCCCATATACATCAACATCATTTTCTTCTTCCTCAGGGGCATTCAGAAGTGCATCCCACTCAGAGATTGATGACTGGTACTTGTGTCCCTCAGTCATCCATGCAATCTTGCCATCTGGATAGAAGTGTGTTGTAGAGTAGAATTGCATGACCATCTCACCATTCCACTTTGTGAGCTTTTGACCAATGAACTCATCAACACCAGCAAGTCTGAAACTCTCATGAACGTGGGGGAAATAATCTTCATTGGTATCGATGTATTTCCAGTCCACCCACTTCATGTCACTGACAATGGGCTTCTTATCAAGCAGAACTGTCTCATAGTAATCTTGTTGTTCACGGGTGTGAAAGCGATAGTCACAAGCTATCCTCCTCCTAATTGAATATGGATCCACTTTCCTCCATTCTCTCAGACCTTTGTCCTTCCTGAGCATCATGTTTTCAGCAACTGGATGAGCATTATCATGTTCTGGGATCTTGGGCTTGAGCTTTCTGAGCACTAGTGGCTCATCATCATCCTGAACCTCTGACACTGGGGCCTTGTTCTTCTCAGCTGTAGATATGTTCTTGGTAGATCTCTTAGGAGCTAGAGCTTTGGGCTTGGACTTGGAGGGGTTGGCAGATTTCATAGCATCAGACATCAACTTCTGAGTCTTAGCAGGAGGTGCTTCAGCTTTCTCTTCCTCCTCTTCCTCCTCATCCATTATCATGGAAGGTCTGCCAATCACTTTAGCAATGGTCTTCCTCACCCTCTTCTTCTTCTTGCTGGCATCAGCACCACTTGGTTCCTCAAGTGTGAATTGCATGGTTTCTTGTGTAGTTAAGGATTTCCGAGGTTTTGACATTAGAACTCTCCTAACAGCAGTCTTTTGCTTTGCACCTGGCTTGGTGGTTGTTGCAGAGCCATACTCCTTTTTGAGTATTGCCTTCTTCTGCTTGGAAGTGGCCTCATCATTTGCAACAAAGTCCTCATCCTCACTTTCTGAGGTTTTCTTCTTCTTTGTCCTGGTGGCAGCCTTTGGCAAGTTGCTTGGAGTGCTCCTGCTGCCCTCATCATAGCTGTCATTGGGGCTTGAACCCTCACTGAGATCAACATTCTATTCTGACTGATTCTGATTGTCACTAGCATCTGACATCTTGCAAAGCTGACCCTGTGAATAGATAGGTATGGGTAGAGTAGATGAGTATCACAAAAAGCAGATAATTTTTCAAAAATTTGAGTCCAAACTTTAGTTTTAGTTTTCCACACAAAGCATTTCGGAGCTACCGATATGTTCATTTCAGTGACACCGAAGCACACATAGAGCCTAAACACACAGTTTTGGTTGGATCGAGTTGTGGTTCGGTGGCTCCGAGATGCTAGGGTTTCACTGAAACTTTACTCTCGGTCTCACCGATCAGTATGTTTTGGTGGAACCGAGTTGTACTTGTGCAATGGCCAGGGCCAATCGGTGGGACCGAAAATTTCATTTCGGTCGGTCCGAGATGAGCTCGGCGGAAATCTAACCTTAAAAATTTTCTTCGAATCTATTCTAATGGAGTTTTCTAGTGGATAGATGAATCTCAAACGTGGCAAGATACTAGGCATTATCCTTGTGCATTGAATATGAACGGGAAAGCACGAGGAGATCGAATCGTACCCTAACTCGGTGACGATCCTCTACGGCGGCAACGGCAGAGGAGATTCCGTTGACGGTGGCGGATTCCTGCGGTAGAGACGCACAGGAGATGAGGACGACCATTCGGAGACTAAGGGGGTGGCAGCAATGGGGCGCGGGCTCGAAACGTTTGAATGAATTTTCAACTGTATGGGCCGCTGGAATATATACCCAAGTGCTGTCGGTGGCACTGAATGGAACGAATCGGTGGCACCGAATGGAATGAATCGGTGGCACCGAGATGTGAAACTGCGTGCAGTTACAGCAACTCGGTGAGAGCGAGTCGGTCTAATCGGTAGCAGCGAGATGGAAAACCTAGATCAGTCTAATGCTTTCGGTGTGACCGAGTTTGAGTGGATTGGTCTTACCGAATGCAGTAGAAGGTTTTGGAAGGCAGTCCTTGACGGATCGGTGGCTCCGAGTGCTCCTCACCCGGAGGGTCCAAAAATAACTTGTTCAATTTTTTTGATATAGCATGAATAGATTTTGAGACATGAAGAGCATAGATAGCTAGAGAAAGTTCTTAGGCATTATTGTACATCCATTTGGCCAATAAAAACCAAGACAATCAAAACAACAAATGGATGTCCTCGAATGGAGAAAATATGCGACCAACATGCTCACACAATAAGATAGCAAATGAAATATGTGTCAAAGCATGCACAAACAATTCTAGCATCAATCAAGCAATTGGCGATGACTAGGTCATCTATATACGAGTATATTGACTTAGGAGTCAAATGAAAACATTTGATCATAGGTCATACTCATCGTTTAAGCACAAGTGGGGTTACCACTTTTACATAAAGCATTAATGTGTTCACACCATTAGAGTTGATTTAGCTCAATTTTTAGAGCAAAGCTCCCCCTAGATGTGATATCCCCCCTAAGAGGGATGAACTAACCTTGGGTTTTGTCGATGATGACATCATGTAGATAGTGAAAATGTGGATGCTCAATGATGATGTAGATCATTCGGAGCAATCCATTGGAGTGTTGCACTTTCAATACCTACCTGGGTTAGTCCCACAAGGAACATACAAGCATATCTATAGACATAGAGTGAATTGCACATATGATGATGTCCATGAAAGCTATAGGTTATCTTGTCCTTGTCTTACCAACAAGAGGGTTTGTGACTCCATGAACTAGTGCAAGATATGAAAGTTGATTGCACAAGTCCTTGCCATAATGAATATGAGTGAAGTATGTTGGCGGAGTCACCCTCAAGAACACTCTAGTTCTTCTTCTTTGGGACCCACATCAACTTGATGGGAATCCTTGGAGTTGTAGTTGTACTTGATGAAGTAGAGCTTGACGTAGTCTTGGGAACCCACTTGACCATGGCCTTAGGAGCTTCTTCAAATGAGTCAATCTCTTCTTGAAGCTTGTCCTTTCCTTTTAGCTTTTGGTCCTCTGGTGGAAGATCATCTTTAGCTTGTGTTCCCTCAAAAGAAGTGGGGTCATACTTCTCTTGTTGAGGAACAAACTTCGCCTTGGATATTGATCTTCTTCCCATTCAACTCCATTGGCATTGAACTTTCGTTCAAAACCAACACCTTGATTCTTCCGATGCCTTCCTTGCTTGCGTACAATTTCCTCAAATTGCTTACTCCCGGCAAGGCTCTTGTAAACACCTTTCTCTATAATTCCCTTCAATAAGCTATTTTCTTGCTCAAGTGTAACTTAGCTAAGAGAATCATTAGTGGAATCAAGAGAACTACTAGAAGCAACAATATTGGATTTAGCATGATTATTGTTACTACTAGAGGAAGAATCTTTCTTGCTCTTGTTGCTAGATTTTACTTGTGGCACATAAGTAGACAAGAGGAGACGTTTGGCAATGTAAGAAGAACTCTTCTTTCGAAGATCATCATTGATAGCTTTTAGGAACTCATGCTCTTGCTCTAAATTTAGCTTCTCGAAGCGTAGCTTCTCATGAGTCTTTAGGACCTCTTCATGATCCTCTTGAGTTGTTTCATGAGCTAACTTAAGAGTGTTTAGTTCTTTAGTTAGACGCTCAATCTCCTTCCTATCATTGTCATTCGTTTAATCTTGATTAGCATGATTATTAGCAAGTTCATCATGGTTTTCATTACTAGTTTTGTCAACAAGTAAATCATCATCACCTAGCAAATCATCTTCATCACTATCAAAATCAAGATACTCGGGGTGTGATACCTTGGGGCCTTTAGCCATGAAGCATCTTCCAATTCCTTCATTTGGTGAGTCAAATATGTCGTAGGAGTTGGATGACACTAGTGCAAGATCGGCAACACCTTCATCTTGAGTATAGTCGGAGTCGTAGTGATAGCTTCTCTAGGAGTAGTTGTCGGAGTCAGAACCGGACACCCATTCACCAACGTGAGCTTGATGCCTTCGTCTTGTGTAGCTCTTTGATGACTTGTCCTTCCTTTCCAAATATTTGCTTCTTCGAGAGGGTCTTCGTTCATAACGATCACCTCTACTCCTTCTCTCTATTGGAGGTGATTCATCTCTTCTACTTCTCATTTTTGGTGAGTCTTCTCTTTTCTTGTCGGGAGTCGTACACGCATTGGAGTAGTGTCCGGATCTTCCACAATTGTAGCAATTACGATCACGACTAGAAGATCTTTTGTCATTGTAGGACCTTGACTTGGAGCTTCTCTCTTTGCTTCTACTCTTGTAGAATTTGTTGAAGTTCTTTACCATTAAGCTCAATTCTTCATTAGAAACTTGCTTTTCACTTGATGTTGTAGGAGCATCACTTGAAGCTTTGTAAGCACCACTTGACTTATTGTAAAGCTCTTCCTTATCCTTGAGTGACATCTCATGAGCAACAATTCTACCAATGACTTCTATGGGCTTGAGATCTTTGTATTGGGCATTATTTGGATCAATGTGCACACGGTATCATATTTTCCATCCAAGGCTCTAAGGATCTTCTTGATGATGAATTTGTCGGTCATCTCTTCACTTCCTAAGCCGGCAATCTCATTTGTGATGAGAGCAAGCCTAGAGTACATTTCGGTGACTCCTTCACCATCCTTCATCTTGAACTTGTCAAGTTGACTTTGAAGCACATCCAACTTGGATTCCTTGACGGACTCGGTACCTTCGTGCATACCAACCAAAGTATCCCAAATTTCCTTTGCATTCTCAATGCGGCTGATTTTGTTGAATTCTTTGGGGCACAATCCATTGAAGAGAATATCGCAAGCTTGAGCATTGTATTGCAACATCTTCAATTCTTTCGCGGTCGCTTCACGATCCGGCTCTTTCCCATCTTCAAAGAATTCACCTTGTAAGCCAATACGCACAACAGCCCAAACGGTGGGGTTATGACCAAGAATATGCATTTACATCTTATGCTCCCAACTAGCAAAATTTGTACCATCAAAATAAGGACCTTTATGGTGATAGTTACCCTCGCTAGATGCCATACTCTCCTAGGTTGTGAAACAAAGGCTATGGTCACCAAAGCTATGGAAATCAAGGCTAATGGAGACCAAAGCTCTGATACCACTTGTAGGATCAAAAGTATGTCTAGAGAGGGGTGATTAGACTACTTGACCAAATAAAAATCTATAATTTTCCCAATTTGAGTTGTGGGCAGATTTTAGAAATTAGCACAAGTCAAGTAATCAACCTACACATGCAATTCTAAGAGTATAGCAGCGGAATGTAAAACATTGCATATGGCGGTAAAGGGAAGGGTTTGGAGAAGGCAAACGCAATGGAGACACGGAGATGTTTGGCGTGGTTCCGATAGGTGGTGGTATCGTACGTCCACGTTGATGGAGACTTCAACCCACGAAGGGTAACGGTTGCACGAGTCCACACAGGGCTCCACCCACGAAGGGTCCACGAAGAAGCAACCTTGTCTATCCCACCATGGCCATCGCCCACGAAGGAGTTGCCTCACTCAGGTAGATCTTCACGAAGTAGGTGATCTCCTTGCCCTTACAAACTTCTTGGTTCAACTCCACATCATGTCGGAGGCTCCCAAGCGACACCTAACCAATCTAGGAGACACCACTCTCCAAAAGGTAATAGACTGTGTGTTGATGATGAACTCCTTGCTATTGTGCTTCAAATGATAGTCTCCCCAACACTCAACTCTCTCTCACAGAGTTGGCTATGGTGGAAGAGGGATTTGAGTGGAAAACAACTTGGGGAAGGCTAGAAATCAAGGTTCAAAAGGTTGGAATGGAATCTCTTGATCTCAACACATGAGTAGGTGGTTCTCTCTCAGAAAATGTATGGTGGAAGTGTAGGCACGTTCTGATGGCTCTCTCACAAATGGATATGGGGATGGAGGTGTATATATAGCCTCCACACAAAATCCAACCGCTACACACATTTGACTCATCTCAGTGGCACCGATTGGTTAAACTCGGTGGCACCGATCTGTTCAAAAATATGAACGTTGGGAATCTCGGTGGGACCGACTGGAACAACTCGGTGGGACCGATGTGCTAGAGCTTAGGGCAAACCTCCTCTCGGTGGCACCGATTGCATCAACTCGGTGAGACCAAAGTGAAGCAATAAGGCAACAGAGAGTTGACAAGCCATCTCGGTGAGATTGATTGCAATTCTCAGTGAGACCGAAATAATTGCAACAAGTAATAGAGAGTTGGCAAGGCCATCTCAGTGGGACCGAGATCCGTATCAGTGAGACCGAATTGTTAGGGTTTCTGGTAGTGGCTATGTCAAATGAACTCGGTGGCTCCGGGTAGAAAGAATCAGTGGGGCCGAGTTTGGAATTAGGGTTTGGACATATTTGGTGGAGGAAGTGGCTGAGGGTTTTGGAGCAATATCACTAAGCACTTGAGCAAGTAGACCATTAAGCAACACCTCATCCCCTTTTAATAGTATTGGCTTTCCAATGGACTCAATGTGATCTTGGATCACTTAAATAGAAATGAAGAGTCTTGAGATTTTTGCCAATCTTTGTCCTTAGAATTTTGAGGGGTCCACATCTCTAGTCCATGCCATGCCAATCATTGAACATCCTGAAATATTTGTCTTGAATGGATATTAGTTCAATGAGCTATATGTTGTTATGAATTACCAAAACCACCCTGGGATTAGTTACACCTTCAGGAAGCCGCCCCTTGCTGATAAGAGTTGCCTCCTCACCTTTAAGGCATTTCCCGTCGGTCACCATGTGGGACCTACTCCCTACTATCACACACGTTTGTGCTTTTAGAAATTGTGTGCAATCTTTACATACCGAACCACTTCCATTCAAACTTACATCATTTTTTACATAAAACTAGCCGAAAGAAGCAAAAGCTTTGCCTTTCCATTAATTAAGAACAAGTTAGTTGCCCAGTTAATTGAGGGAAACTGCAACTGATGCGCAGCGGTGTTCTCCTGCTCTTGCATGATAGCACTTTGACACTCTTGCTCTAGTCTGCTCCATGGGGGGCGACAAACACATGTGTAGACATTGGCCCGCTCAAGCACTAGGGCTCATTGATACCGTCACGCTCGGCGGCGCGCTGCCGCTCTTGCTCGGCGGTGCACGGCCGTTCTTGCTCTCCGGCCTGCTCCGGCTCGTTCTCTTCGTCAAGGAGGTTGATGACGACGGTGGTGCTTCGCCGGATTTGGATGCTTGTATTGGTATACTATGGTATGGCCGGTGTGTCGCCGCCTAGCCTTCTATGCCCACTGACACTGGCAGCAGGAAACCGATGGGAGAAGTGACAGAAAACCGATGGGATGAGTGGCAGGAAACCGATTGGGGGAGTGGCGGCAAACGGTAGCGTGTTTGGATATATAAAACCTTTAATATGGAAAACTTAGGAAAGAAGGAAGCGTGAGCTAGCATGGTGCTTACCCATGGGTGCCAGAGGTTGACCAGAACTGCTTTAAATATTTAGGGTTTGTTTGGCTCATCATCGCACACGAGTACTCGCACCATGCATCGTGTGTGATACTCCTAGCCATCGCAAGCAACTCGTTTGCATTTCTCAAAGTTTTTTCTACACACATAATCACACACGAATTAACTGTAGTAACCGTTTGTGTTATATTTTCTCATCGCAAATAGTTCATCCGAGTGGCTTGTTTGCCGAGTATCACATAGATCTTGTTTACACGAATCATTTATGTTCTTTTGGCTCACCGCAAACAGTTCATCTATGTGAACTGTATGCCATGTATCACACACATCTTGTTAAGTTGAAGTGTTTCTATTGTGTTGCCTAATCGAAAACAGTGCATCCGAGTGAACTATATGACGTATATCGCACACACCTTGATCTGGCTGACCATTTTTGTTGCGTTCCCTAATCGCAAACAGTTCATCCAAGTGAACTATATGACGTATATTGCACACACCTTGATATGGCTGCCCGTTTCTGTTGTTCTGGCTCAGCGCAAATAGTTCTTATGGATTAACCGTATGCCACACATCGCACACGCAACTATAATCTGGATCGTGTTTGATGTCTTCGCCATCGCAAACATTTTGTATCATTTTTTACGGGTTTTCTACATCACCGTTTGTGATTAATGCATCGCACACAATTTCGTCGAAGGGTCTCTGATTATAGTGTCGTGTTAGCAGCATCCTGCAGTAGTGGTTTCTAACAAAAACCTTGAGTGACATTTGTGTCCTCGTCTTCAGTAAGTACTTTTGACCCGGCTCTTTCAATTATTCCATAGCAATAGACCGGCTCTCATAATGTTTAACTCGGGAATGTTCTTGCAGAGAAACATGGTGGGGAAAATCTGAGGGCTCCTTATGAAAAAATCATAACGTTGTACAATCTGATCAAGCAGTGGTATATCGAAAGTTGCAATGCCATCATCACAGTAAGAGGCTGGGACAAGCTGTTGGAGTGCATAGTTGATATATTAAAAGAGTTGTCCACTGTGCCGGCTTGGATTAAAATCCATAATGAGTCGGCCTGTGGGAAAGGGATACTTCGTGGTCTGACCCTTGCGAAGGCATATCATCCAGAGTTCGACCCCAAGCTTTTACCGGCAGCTTCCCACAATTCAAGGAAGATGGCTCAGAATTCACAAAGGAAGATTACTGTAACACCCTGGTTTTCGCTCCTGGATTTTTCGTTCGCAGGATTTGACTCCCGTCTTTTTTCTCGGTGTTATCGGATTTCTCTAGCCCTTGGGTATTTGAAGATGGTCATTTAACCTTGCCTTCCCTATCCAACCAGAGATTCCCTCCAGACCAACCTTGCCACCCAAGATCTATTCTCAGGGCTTTGCCGCCGAAACCCTACCTTCCGAGTTGCCGGAAGGGAAACCCTAATTCCTTCCGTTACAAAGGAACCCCAATTTCCTTTGATATGTTGCCTCCCAAACTTCTCCCAGTGATCATCCCACATCTATAAACCCTGGATATGCAAAAAATATTGCCAAGTCATTTGCAATATTTTTAATTTACAATTAATTCCTTTTTCTGCCAGTTAAAGGAATTAAATCCAGGAAAATATCTATCCATCTCCAAAGTTCATGAAAACTTGTGGAGATATTCTTTGTGATCATATTGAGCTCCCATAAAAATATTGGCCATAATTAAATAAGGGAAATTGCATTTTCCTATTTAATGCCAATATTGCATTTTGGGCAGTTTCTAAAGGAACTACCATTTTGGTAGCCAGGAAGAATCCCAAATAAATTGTGGAGCTTCTCCTATCCATATATTTACCATTTTCATCAAGAACCCAAGTTCCATAGTTCAAATTGTTAGCACAACATCAATTTACAAATTCTGTCCAGTTGGGAAAATTGCAAAGGAAGTGCTTGAACCCTTGATCTATTTGAGCTGAAATTTTTCATGGTGGTTAACATTGATAAATCACTCATGGAAACCAAAAACCAGCTCAATCCCTCTATCCATTCTTCCCCAACAATTTCTCAAGTTTCTGTCCATTTGGAACCTCTGTGAAGCAAGTACCATTTTGGTGTACCCAAATGGTATGAAACTTTTACAGTGGCTTCATATGTTCAAATCATCACCCTCCACAAAATTTGAGCCAGATCTATCTAACCATTCTTCCCCAGCACTCTCATTTCCATTTCTGGCTAGTTTGCAAGTTTGCAAGGGAGGTGCCATCTAGAGCAATCCCTTGGTGCTGAATTTTGGTAAGGATGGTCACCCTAGTGAGTGATCACTCTCTGCCAAAGAACAGGCCAAGGTGAGCACTGTGGTGGCCACACCACATGTCAAACACCTGCTGGTTAGAACCTAAGTTAGCTCCCATCTGTCATTTCTTGCAGCCACTTCCCTCCAATCCCTCTCAAGTCAACTCAGCGAAGCAAGGAGAAGACCCCAGACACAATTTGGCTGCGAGTGCGGCGTGGCAACGCTGTGTCCACGTGGTGACTGCGTGCAGTGCATGCCAAGGCAGAGCACCGCGTGCCTAGAGGCTTCGGGAGCTCGCTTCCGCGGGCTCCGGCTTGTCCGGTAGCACCGACGAGCTCCCCACCGCACGCGTGGCTTGTCTGGAAGCATCTCCCCCTCGTCCCCTAGCCAGTGGCTGCCTCTGCCGACGTCGATTCCCCGCTCGAACGCTGCCACCTCACCGCGCTCTAGAAGCTCTGGCTGTTATTGCGAGATCCCTCCCCGCGGCTATAAATAGCATCCCCGAGCCCCTCCTCTTCACCAGCAGCCCCGACCCCCCTCCTCTTCGAGCTCGAGGAGCTCTCTGCCTCCCCAACGGCCGAAGCTCTACCGCCAGCGCCCGTGAGGAATTCCGGCATCCTGGCCCTCTCCCTCCCTCTCCTGCCTCCACCCATCGCTCCACCGCTCGCAGGAGACCCGTTCCTAGCCCTCCATTCCTCGTCGGAGTGCCGGAGACCGCCGCCCCCAACTCTGGTCGCCGCCTCCTTTCATCCTCTGCCACCGTGCGGTGTCACCGCCCTGTCCCTCCCCGGCGCCCGTTGCCCCTCCAGGTGGATGCGCCACCATGCCCCGAGGCCGCCGGTGCTCCCAGTTCGGCCGGAGCTGTCCGGAGCCAGTCGGCCCGTCGCTGGCGCCGCGACTTCCCCTGCCTCTCCCCTGTTTCTGTCGGGGGGCAGCGAGGATGAAGGAGACAAGCAGGGCCAGGTGACCCCACCTCTCGCGGGGCCCAGCTGTAAGTGGCTAACGACCAAGGCCCGCGCACAGTAAGTGGAAGCGCATTTTCTCAAAGTGCGTTTTCAGAACTGGAAGGCGTACTTCTGTTACACTACGACTGAAAGTACGCTTTCCTTTTCAAAAAATGTAAACTACCCAGTGCGCCTTCAGTTTAAGCCACCAGGGGCCTGTCTATGAATACTTTATTTACAGATTGGTCCCTATACTTCAAACGGCTATATCTTTTTAACCGAGACTCTGATTCAGGTGAAACCATCGCTCACGTCTTCAGTTCATCGAGCCCGTTCCGATGGTATCATTTTCATAATGTTTGCACATTCTGAAAATGACCATTTTTCCCCTACCCCTCATTCAGGCCCTCCGAGAGGGAATCCTTTCCGGCGAATCCTTCCGCCAGGTGACCACACTTCTTCCCGGACTATTCTTCGACCCCAGGCAAGCCGACCATATGATATATGCCCTAAAGCATTGCTCTGTGTTATTCTTGCGTGTTTAATTAATGATTATGCCTGTGATAGAAGTAATTAAACTTATGCTAGATTGCACTTACTATTTACATTACTTGCATTAGTTTGCTATGTGATAATTCAAAGTAATTTACTTAAAGGCATAGTTGCTGCCACCTCAACTTGTTGTGATAAACAACCATGCTTGCTAAGTACCTGCTAAAGTTAAACCTAGTCGGTTGATCCAGAGTCACCTGTCCGGACTTATCCGTGCAGCCACATTTGCCAGTATGGGACGGCCTTGACTTGGTCTAATCGCGTGCTCTTTTACCGGTACCACCAAACAGGGAAGGTTATGCGCGCGTGCTGCCCTGGCCAGTTAGGTGGCGATAACCTTGTGAACCCAGTTGAGTATTGTGTCGGCGTCCCCATTTGGGAGAGTTTAGTTTGGCCACGACGGTGGCAGGTGTCACGAGGTGACACAGGGGCCACCCAAGGCTTGACTCCGGGGGAGAATAATTGCTGGTGGTACGGTGGAGTCACGGATTAGGCAGGTTTCATTGGAGCAACACTGGTCCACCCGAATGGGATCACGAGGCCAGGTGGTCCATTGTGGCACCCTGGCTCAGAGTAAACCGGAACACCCCGTATTCCAGCCCAAGGACAAGTCTTCTGGAATACGGCACTGTTGGCATAGAACAAATCAGCTCTTTATTACTATGGATATGGTTACAAAGGGTACATGGATTACATCGGCACGGCGACACTACGCCTGCCCGGGGTAGCTCTATGCTAACAGCGAAGTAACATCTCTCGGCAGCGGAACAGCGATGACGGTGATGGACTCCACTCTGTAGGGACTCTGGCTAGAATGCGTCTCCTAGGTCGCAAACTCAGGATCCTCGACAAGCAAGCAATCATGGCATGACCTGCAAACTGGCATGACACGCCAGGTGAGTACTTTGAATGTACTCGCAAGCTCACAGCAAACATCAGCATTAAGGCAAGACAACATCATAGCAGTCAAGATTAACAAGCCTGGTCATCCAGCAAGATAACTTCTGAAGTAAATGCAGTAAGGTAAAGCATATTCAGTAGTTTAATCCATACTCCGAGTAATCTCAGGATCCAATCCGAACCTATACCAAGTCCATTCATGTGGTCATCCGACCACTCAACTCATAGCCATCCCATGGCTATCATATCAAGTACCTGATACCAATTGTACCACAAGACTGACAAACTTACTCTCGTTTGGGCTGTCTCACAACCCTCAGAATACTCATGAACCACCGAGTACTTCTGATCTTATGATGAGTTCTTCCATCCTTGTCATCACTACCATGGTTGACCACCTAGTGAGGTCTGGACGGACTGTCCAATACCGTGGACACGGCTATTCGAATAGATTTTACACTCTGCAGAGGTTGCGCACTTTACCCACACCATGGAGCACTGACCTCGTGATCCCATTCGGGTGGACCAGCGTTGCTCCAACGAAACCTGCCTGACCCGTGACTCTCCCATCGTACCACCGGCAATCGCACTCCCTCGGAGTCAAGCCTTGGGTGGCCCCTTGTCACCTCGTGACACCTACCACCGTCGTGGCCAAACTATACTATCCCAAACGGGGATGCCGGCACAAAACTCAACTGGGCTCACAAGGTTATCGCCGCCTACCAGGCCAGGGTAGCGCGCACGCATAACCTTCCCTGTCGGGTGGTACCGGTGAAAGAGCACGCGATCAGACCAAGTCAAGGCCGTCCCATACCGGCAAATGTGGCTGCACGGATAAGTCCGGACAGGTGACTCAAGGTCAACCGACTAAATATCTCATCTCCAAATAATATTTCCATCATAGCTGACCTTCCGATAACCGGTATGCTTAAGCCACTGCTATTACTCATCTCCATGAACTGTCGGATGAACTCCAAAATAATCATAGATAGTGATCTCAACATCATAGCATCAACGAGTGTAAACTACTAGTCACTAGTAATCCGGTACTCCACATGGTAGTCACCTATCCGAGAATTAACTCGAACATTGCATAGTCCAATTCATTTCACAAATAACTCATACTTGCTATTAAAGTAATTAGTTAAACTATGATATTGTAATGCTATGACGCAGATGAGAGTTGTGGCTTGCCTGAGGATGAAGGAACCATCGGGAAGGAGTGCGGAGAGTCGCGGAAGGAGTTGCCGGAAACAGTTCTCTCCCGGAGGGGGCTGTTTATGGGCAAAGGCAAAATGGTCATTTCCACTATGGGACCACATAGTGAAATTGATACCAGCACGACGGGCTCGACGATACGAAGACGTGGGCGTTGGGTTCACCTCGATCGGAGTTCCGAGCAAAAAGTTATAGCCGTTTGAAGTCCAGGGACCAATCTACAAAAAGTTTATTCACAGACAAGCCCCTGGCGGCTAAAACCGAAAGCGCCTTTTCTGGGAATACGTTTCCCTGCAGAGAAAATGTACTTTAGCCCGAAGAAGCGGCGTAGTACGCTTTCGCTATCCAAAAACGCATTCCAGAAAAATCGTTTCCACTTAAGTCAACTGGCCCCGGCCCTGGTCAGCGCCAGGGACACCGACAGGCGGGCCCCACCGCCTTCTCTCTCCCTTCCCTGCCTTCTTCTACCTCCTGCCCGCCAGAGAACAGAGGAGAGGACGGGCCGATCGGCCGGCGACGGGAGCCGCTGCTCCGGCAAGCTACTCCGGCCGGCGAGGAGACGGACAGGCGCGCCGGCGAGCACCACATCCGGGGAGAGGCTCAGCCGAGCACGAAAAGGGTGGAGGGGGCCGGCTGCGGCAGTGGACAGAGGCGGGCGCCGGCGAGGGGCACGGGCGGCTCTGGCCGTTTTCGGCCAAGGCGAAGCCACCGGCGAGCTCTTGGTGCCGCGCCACATCCGTCTAGGAGGAGCAGCCATGCCGGGGAGGGCTGCAGCGGTGATGGCTCGAGGTGGCCGATGAAGAGGGCGGCGGCCGTGCGTGGGGCCGTGGCCACAGCAGCTCCAGCGGTGAAGTAAGGGAATGGGGAGGATCACCGGGCTCAGGAGAAGCTACTGGTGGTGGAGAGAAGGAGGGAAGAGCTCCGGTTGGCTCCAATTTAAGCCGAGGCTGGCGGCACTGCTTCGGCCATTGGAGGGCAAGGAGCGGCTCCAGAGGCAAACGGAGGGATCGGGGAGGCTCACGGAAGAGTGGTGAGGCTGGTGGTGAGCTTAGAGGGCTCCAGGGCGGCCTATATATAGGCGGGCGGCGAGGGTGGCCGAGCGTGGCCGTGGTGACACGTCCACCACGCGCCGGACTCTTCGGGAACCTGCGGAGAAGCGGGGAGAGGCATCCACGAGCTTCACGGAAGCTCGGAGAAGGCTCAGGCAAGGTCAGGAAGACTCGGGAGCTCGCGGGCGATCGGTCGCGTCGGCGACCGCGGCTGCAGGTCACGGGTGCGGCCGCCACACCGCATCGGAGGGGACGGGAGAGGGGGAGATTTATCCAGGGAGGAAGGCGACGACAAGGGGAGGATGTTGGACATAACTACTCGTGCGGAACCGACGAGGAGAAGAGGGGCCCGAGCTGACCAGTACGCAGCTCGCGTCCATGGCATGCCAGGGCGGCGGTCACCGCGTGGACGCGGTGTTTCCACGTGTCCTGGTCAACTCCACCATGTCAACTCGATCAGTCATTCAACATATGAGGTCAAGGAGGAAAGAAACGAGCATAGTGGCACTCGAGGTGACCACAGCTAGCAGGTTCTATCCAGAACAGCAAGGTGTTTGTTACTTGGTGAGGAAGACTCGTCTAGTTATTGGCTCTGATCTTTGGCATAGTGTGATCACCTGCTAAGATGAGTCTTGTGGCCAAGTTTCAGCCCAGATGGATGAGTGTAGATAACACTTGCTGTTCAAATGGCCTCACTGACCAGATTTGCCAATCTTGAAGTAGCTCTCACACATCACATGGGATTGGGCTGAAATTTGGAGGAGATGATTGATATGGGCATATGAAGTTACTGTATAAAGTTCATACCATTTGGATAAACCAAAATGGTACTTCCTTCACACAGCTTCCAAATGGACAGAATCTTTGAAAAATTCTAGGAAATTATTGGTGAAATGGAATGATCCCAAATATTGTGGAGATAGGTTATATGGGTAGGAGAATGCTCTGGTAAATTTTAAGCAATTATGGAGCAATATAAAATATAGTTGCTTCACAATGTGAAAATCTGACCAGAAACCAAGATTTGATGCTGTGATCACATAGATGATTTAATGATGCTAAAATTTGGTAAAGAGATATTATTTGAGCATATGAAGATGCTTGCAAAATTTCAACTCATTTGGATACTCCTAGCTAGCACTTGCTTCACAAAGATTCCAGTTGCCCAGAAAATTTGGAAATTAGCCAAGGGAGATTTATTATCCAAATAAAGTTGAATTTTGGCATGTGGCAATGATATGGATAGCAAAGAGTGCACAAAAAGTTTGAGAGCAAGGAAGCAAATATAAATGGTACTTGCTTCTCAATCTGACAGATAGGGCAGAATCAGAAAAGGAATATTTGGGAAATATTTTTGGGCATGGCAAGGAATATTTTGACATATCTGTATAAGATATGTCCCAAAGGATTTATGGGAATTATTTTAGAATTTTGGGAATGATAGAAATATGAGTTGCTTCACAACTCAGGGCAAACAGGGTTATTCCTTTAATAGAAAAAGGAATATTCCCAAGAAAAGAATATTGGGATTGGTCCAAAATGGAAATGACAAGGTCTTGGGATGGTTTTGAGGTTGGCAAGCCACTCGGGAAGAAAAATGAAGGGTGATCCATCCAGGTTTCAAGACCACTAAGTCACAGAAAAGCAAATCCGGACCAAAATTAAAAGCAAAAGAAAATGGGCAAAATCCAGGGTGTTACAAACCTACCCCCCTTAAAGAAATCTCGTCCTCGAGATTTGGTTGCTCAGGGATCGAACATGAATATTTCCATTTGAGGAAACTTTTTCTAACTCGGGTTTCCTTTTTACCTTTGTATAATGTTCCTACTGAATTTCATATGACTGACTGCCTTGCTTCGGGGTGGTTTGCTTTACTGGACCCTTTTTTGGCAAATCTTAACTCATAGGTTACTCTGACTCCAATCCTTTTGTGTCTGCTGACCTGTCTGGGGCAATAAATTATCCTGACCAAACAATGTGCCTTGCTCGTAAGTCCGAGGATGATTCCTCATGGACATGTCGTGACGAGGTCCAATATAATTGACCGTTTGCTGAGTTGTGAACAGATTCTCTTGGTGGACACAGAATCTTTTACTCACTGCATTGGGTGACTTCAAATGGCTGTGTGTCCTCCTGGTTCAAAACAGTATTGTAAATCGTACCGTTCTCCTGGCGGAATCTAACTTCTCGCACGGTTTGCTGCGTCATCTTGGGTATCTCCATTGTCTCGGGTATAAAGCTCCTGCCAAATGTTTGACTGTCACCTGTCGTGACCAGCATAAAGGTGTACGGTGATATTATCCATAGACTTGACTGACAGTGGTCCTGGCAGCAGAATCTTATTCACGGCAGGTTAATCTTTAACTGATTCCCATCTGTGAGGACACATGCTTCGAGATTGTTGTTCATCCTTCTGATTGCTCAGTCTGACGGTACCTCTATATGGATGGTAAGCCATGTAATACTTTAACATGGTTGCTGAATTTGAACTGCTGAGTTAATCTTTCGGCTGGCCTGGCCAGCTTGGTTGCCCTCTTGTGCCAATTCTGAGCATATCTGGTTGGCTGGGCGGGTGGTCTCGATATGGGGTCCTTGCAAATGGGATATACCCCGTGGGTGTGTACCCATAGTGGTCGGTACCGAACCAGGCTTCTCTGAGTATCTGTACCATTACCATACCTGTATGGACAACCTTGCTTCTTCATTATGATTCTCTTTGCCTAGATCCTTTATCAAAGGAGCTTGGCCTTATGTGTTCTTTGATTCTCCGTGTGACCATGGGTGTTGTCAGGTGCAATATTCCGGCAGGCATATTACTTTACAAGTTGTAGCTGTAGGTAACGATCGTCTGAACCCTTGGATAAAACCGGCAAATAAACCAGTAGCCACCAGAACGGTCTTTACAACTCAGATCTGGGACTTTTACTGGAATAACTCAACCCCGACTCAAGACGGCTGAAAAGCAGCTCAGAGCATGAGACGGTGTCGATAAGAAGAAAGTAGCAACTCCCTAAGACGGCCGAAGAACAGCTCAGAGCATAGGGTCATTGCTACGAAGAGAAATTCAACAGCTACCCGAGACGGCCGAAAAGCAGCTCAGAACACGGGCCAGTTGCTGACAAGAGAAATAAAAGTCGGCATCCACCCCGGACGGCCGGAAACAGCTCAGAACATAGGCGTGGTGCCGTCACCAAAGAAAGATGGGCAAGGGTTCATCCGCGTCCCATACAGCTCACTATTATGCATACAGGTACGAGCATAATAATTTGAACATACCGGAATAACACAGAGCAATGCTATAAGGCATATATCAAATGGTCGGCTTGCTCCATAGGTTGTTGGTCATCACACTGAAGTGTATAACTCGCGTTCTCCTCTTCTTACATAGCTCATGCAATAGTCAGATCCTCACCGAGCTGGCATCATTGTATGAGTAACCCATATGACCTTGGCAGCATGTCCACCATATCTATGAAAACATGTGTAGCTGGCCACTTGATTCCCGAGGCAAGCTTGTGTCCTGACTGATTTTTGCCTTCGGACCAACTGTTGCGGATCTGGCCCTGGGGATGCATTGTCATATGCTGCGAACTGTCGATAGATTAGCTTGTACTGGTGAGGATGTGATTCCTTAGTGGCGAAGGTTGCTTACATCTGAAGCTTTCTTGTTGCGATATGCAGACTGAGTGCATATATATATATATATATATATATATATATATCCCTTAATGTTTCTGTTGCCAGTTACTTATTGTATGCAACAGGGTATTCGGCTATCCTTCTTGCTGAACACCACATTCATAGCACATGCTGGCTTGCTTTCAAAATATAGCAGGGTGCAAATTGTACTCATAGCAGACTCCAACCTTGTATATATGAATCATACCTTTGGCACGGAATGCACTGTGGATCATGTATACAGTTTGCCTTCTTGCTGATGCGATCATTACTGCTGTGGAAATTGCACTGATGTATACTTGATGCTGATAACCAATCCGGTCAGGATATCATTTATATTCAGGCCCGATATTCCTGATATAACACCATCTTCTGAAAATTCCATATTGCTGAGCTGAGCTTCCACATGACTGTCTCTTCACTGGCTCTTTGGGTTCAGGGTCGGTGAGCAACTTCCTTAAGGGGAAAATAAGGTAACACCAAGGGCCCAAATAAACAACTAAAGCAAAAGCACACAAAGCAGCAAGATCACATACACAAGCAATATCACATTCTACAGCTATTCACAGCAATAATATGCATTCCTACTTAAGCACACAAATCTCGCAAGAATTCTGGTATTACGGTCTAACATGCTGTGGCGATGTGCACGAAAGTGAATCAATGTGTGGAAGGAAGTTGGTGTAAACAAGGCTACACCAAACACGGGCTTAACACGGATGGAACCGGTGGCGAGGACGAACTTGGTGATCGGGGGTCGGAACACAGAAGTTACGACCACATCATCATCAAGCGTACGGAAGAAAACCGTACACGTCCAAAGAATAGGTGGCGGAATGAGTTAGTGGTGGAGAGAAAGGCTTGCAGGCATTGCCCTTTTCTGATAGCAAGGATTAGTAAGGGTTGCTGAAGCGGCTATTGGAATGGCACGACCCGGGATAGAAACATGTCTATCACCGAGACGATAAGGGTAGCTGAAGAGAATATATTGGTGTGGTACCGGTGCATCAATCTTGCTAGTGATCGACACCCCTAAGCACCTTGGCATCACTCTGCTGGGACGGAGATAACACCACACCAAGGAACAAATATGCAAACTGGAGAGCGCAGGTAGTGAATTGAAACCGATGCCACCTACACTCACCAGATCCATCGTTAGTGATAAAATATCTAGTCTATATGCATGCTATGCACAAACAAATGCAACAAACAGGTGCAGCAAACCAACTGGATCCTGTACTACCGGTTACTAATGCTCGCACCTAGACCACGCGTCCTATAGCCAGACCTGCTCTGATACCAACTTCTGTGGCACCCCGGCTCAGAGTAAACCGGAACGCCCCGTATTCCAGCCCAAGGGCAAGTCTTCTGGAATACGGCATTGTTGACATAGAACAAATCAGCTCTTTATTACTATGGATATGGTTACAAAGGGTACATGGATTACATCGGCACGGCGACACTACGCCTGCCCGGGGTAGCTCTATGCTAACAGCGAAGTAACATCTCTCGGCAGCAGAACAGTGATGACGGTGATGGACTCCACTCCGCAGGGACTCTGGCTAGAACGCGTCTCCTAGGTCGCAAACTCAGGATCCTCGACAAGCAAGCAATCACGGCATGACCTACAGACTGGCATGACACGCCAGGTGAGTACTTTGAATGTACTCGCAAGCTCACAGCAAACATCAGCATTAAGGCAAGACAACATCATAGCAGTCAAGATTAACAAGCCTGGTCATCCAGCAAGATAACTTCTGAAGTAAATGCAGTAAGGTAAAGCATATTCAGTAGTTTAATCCATACTCCGAGTAATCTCAGGATCCAATCCGAACCTGTACCAAGTCCATTCATGTGGTCATCCGACCACTCAACTCATAGCCATCCCATGGCTATCATATCAAGTACCTGATACCAATTGTACCACAAGACTGACAAACTTACTCTCGTTCGGGATGTCTCACAACCCTCAGAATACTCATGAACCACCGAGTACTTCTAATCTTATGATGAGTTCTTCCATCATTGTCATCACTACCATGGTTGACCACCTAGTGAGGTCTGGACGGACTGTCCAATACCATGGACACGGCTATTCGAATAGATTTTACACTCTGCAGAGGTTGCGCACTTTATCCACACCATGGAGCATTGACCTCGTGATCCCATTCGGGTGGACCAGCGTTGCTCCAACGAAACCTGCCTGACCCGTGACTCTCCCATCGTACCACCGGCAATCGCACTCCCTCGGAGTCAAGCCTTGGGTGGCCCCTTGTCACCTCGTGACACCTGCCACCGTCGTGGCCAAACTATACTGTCCCAAACGGGGACGCCGGCACAAAACTCAACTGGGCTCACAAGGTTATCGCCGCCTACCGGGCCAGGGTAGCGCGCACGCATAACCTTCCCTGTCGGGCGGTACCGGTGAAAGAGCACGCGATCAGACCAAGTCAAGGCCGTCCCATACCGGCAAATGTGGCTGCACGGATAAGTCCAGACAGGTGACTCAAGGTCAACCGACTAAATATCTCATCTCCAAATAATATTTCCGTCATAGCTAACCTTCCGATAACCGGTATGCTTAAGCCACTACTATTACTCATCTCCATGAACTGTCGGATGAACTCCAAAATAATCATAGATAGTGATCTCAACATCATAGCATCAACGAGTGTAAACTACTAGTCACTAGTAATCCGGTACTCCACATGGTAGTCACCTATCCGAGAATTAACTCGAACATTGCATAGTCCAATTCATTTCACAAATAACTCATACTTGCTATTAAAGTAATTAGTTAAACTATGATATTGTAATGCAATGACGCAGATGAGAGTTGTGGCTTGCCTGAGGATGAAGGAACCATCGGGAAGGAGTGCGGAGAGTCGCGGAAGGAGTTGCCGGAAACAGTTCTCTCCCGGAGGGGGCTGTTTATGGGCAAAGGCAAAATGGTCATTTCCACTATGGGACCACATAGTGAAATTGATACCAGCACGACGGGCTCGACGATACGAAGACGTGGGCGTTGGATTCACCTCGATCGGAGTTCCGAGCAAAAAGTTATAGCCGTTTGAAGTCCAGGGACCAATCTGCAAAAAGTTTATTCACAGACAAGCCCCTGGCGGCTAAAACCGAAAGCGCCTTTTCCGGGAATACGTTTCCCTGCAGAGAAAACGTACTTTAGCCCGAAGAAGCGGCGTAGTACGCTTTCGCTATCCAAAAACGCATTCCAGAAAAATCGTTTCCACTTAAGTCAACTGGGCCCGGCCCTGGTCAGCGCCGGGGACACCGACAAGCGGGCCCCACCGCCTTCTCTCTCCCTTCCCTGCCTTCTTCTACCTCCTGCCCGCCAGAGAACAGAGGAGAGGACGGGCCGATCGGCCGGCGATGGGAGCCGCTGCTCCGGCAAGCTACTCCGGCCGGCGAGGAGACGGACAGGCGCGCCGGCGAGCACCGCATCCGGGGAGAGGCTCGGCCGAGCGCGAAAAGGGCGGAGGGGGCCGGCTGTGGCAGTGGACAGAGGCGGGCGCCGGCGAGGGGCACGGGCGGCTCTGGCCGTTTTCGGCCAAGGCGAAGCCACCGGCGAGCTCTTGGTGCCGCGCCGCATCCGTCTTGGAGGAGGAGCCGCGCCGGGGAGGGCTGCAGCGGTGATGGCTCGAGGTGGCCGGTGAATAGGGCGGCGGCCGTGCGCGGGGCCGCGGCCACAGCAGCTCCAGCGGCGAAGTAAGGGAATGGGGAGGATCACCGGGCTCAGGAGAAGCTACTGGTGGTGGAGAGAAGGAGGGAAGAGCTCCGGTTGGCTCCAATTTAAGCCGAGGCTGGCGGCACTGCTTCGGCCATTGGAGGGCAAGGAGCGGCTGCAGAGGCAAACGGAGGGATCGTGGAGGCTCACGGAAGAGTGGTGAGGCTGGTGGTGAGCTCAGAGGGCTCCGGGGCGGCCTATATGTAGGCGGGCGGCGAGGGTGGCCGAGCGTGGCCGTGGTGACACGTCCACCACGCGCCGGAGTCTTCAGGAACCTGCGGAGAAGCGGGGAGAGGCGTCCACGAGCTTCACGGAAGCTCGGAGAAGGCTCAGGCAAGGTCAGGAAGACTCGGGAGCTCGCGGGCGATCGGTCGCGTCGGCGACCGCGGCTGCAGGTCACGGGTGCGGCCGCCACACCGCGTCGGAGGGGACGGGAGAGGGGGAGATTTATCCAGGGAGGAAGGCGACAACAAGGGGAGGATGTTGGACATAACTACTCGTGCGGAACCGACGAGGAGAAGAGGGGCCCGAGCTGACCAGTACGCAGCTCGCGTCCATGGCATGCCAGGGCGGCGGTCACCGCGTGGATGCGGCGTTTCCACGTGTCCTGGTCAACTCCACCATGTCAACTCGATCAGTCATTCAACATATGAGGTCAAGGAGGAAAGAAACGAGCATAGTGGCACTCGAGGTGACCACAGCTAGCAGGTTCTATCCAGAACAGCAAGGTGTTTGTTACTTGGTGAGGAAGACTCGTCTAGTTATTGGCTCTGATCTTTGGCATAGTGTGATCACCTGCTAAGATGAGTCTTGTGGCCAAGTTTCAGCCCAGATGGATGAGTGTAGATAACACTTGCTGTTCAAATGGCCTCACTGACCAGATTTGCCAATCTTGAAGTAGCACTCACACATCACATGGGATTGGGCTGAAATTTAGAGGAGATGATTGATATGGGCATATGAAGTTACTGTATAAAGTTCATACCATTTGGATAAACCAAAATGGTACTTCCTTCACACAGCTTCCAAATGGACAGAATCTTTGAAAAATTCTAGAAAATTATTGGTGAAATGGAATGAGCCCAAATATTGTGGAGATAGGTTATATGGGTAGGAGAATGCTCTGGTAAATTTTAAGCAATTATGGAGCAATATAAAATATAGTTGCTTCACAATGTGAAAATCTGACCAGAAACCAAGATTTGATGCTGTGATCACATAGATGATTTAATGATGCTAAAATTTGGTAAAGAGATATTATTTGAGCATATGAAGATGCTTGCAAAATTTCAACTCATTTGGATACTCCTAGCTAGCACTTGCTTCACAAAGATTCCAGTTGCCCAGAAAATTTGGAAATTAGCCAAGGGAGATTTATTATCCAAATAAAGTTGAATTTTGGCATGTGGCAATGATATGGATAGCAAAGAGTGCACAAAAAGTTTGAGAGCAAGGAAGCAAATATAAATGGTACTTGCTTCTCAATCTGACAGATAGGGCAGAATCAGAAAAGGAATATTTGGGAAATATTTTTGGGTATGGCAAGGAATATTTTAACATATCTGTATAAGATATGTCCCAAAGGATTTATGGGAATTATTTTAGAATTTTGGGAATGATAGAAATATGAGTTGCTTCACAACTCAGGGCAAACAGGGTTATTCCTTTAATAGAAAAAGGAATATTCCCAAGAAAAGAATATTGGGATTGGTCCAAAATGGAAATGACAAGGTCTTGGGATGGTTTTGAGGTTGGCAAGCCACTCGGGAAGAAAAATGAAGGGTGATCCATCCAAGTTTCAAGACCACTAAGTCACAGAAAAGCAAATCCGGACCAAAATTAAAAGCAAAAGAAAATGGGCAAAATCCAGGGTGTTACATCCATGGTGTGGGTAAAGTGCGCAACCTCTGCAGAGTGTAAGAATCTATTCGAATAGCCGCGTCCACGGTACTGGACAGTCCGTCAAGGCCTCACTAGGTGGTCAACCATAGTAATGATCATAATGATGGAAGAACCCGTCTTGTGTTGACATCAGATGATGTCAGGAATATGATATGTTAGCCATGGGATGGCTATATGATGAGTGGTCGGATGACCGAAAGACTTGGATTGAATCCTGAGATTGTTCGGAGTATGGATCACTTACTTGATATGCTTTACTTTACTATAATTTTACTTTTGAAATTAACCTGCTGGATAATCCTGCTATGCAATGATAATTAATATCGCTCTAATAACAAATGCATGCTTGAATGCCATGGATTGCTTTGCTTGGTGTATATGTTAGTTTGGTTTGCTTGCAAGTACATTCAAAAGTACTCAGCAGCCTTTAACATGGCCAGGTTCACATAAGGATCTGCCGTCCGTCGTCGAGGAGCCGGAGCGTTCGCGAGCTAGAGGAGTAACCTAGTCATATCCCTGTGGATTGGAGCCGCACCAAGACCGTGCTGCCTTAGATAGAGCTTTTCCGCTGCCATCAACTTTGTAATATATCATGTAAGACTGATATATCCATTAATAGAAATGCCTGTGTTCATGATACTTGTTGTAAATGTGCATGCCAGAGTGATTTCCTGGGCTGGTATGCATGGCGACCGTCTGGCTAAAGTGGTAATCAGGCGGGGCGCCACAATTACGTAGCTGTGGTGAAGGAGACTCGGCATTACGCTTGCTTTATTGCTCGGGGGTTGACCTAAGCACATATCAGCCGGATTATGATGAGAACAAGAATAAGATCACCCTTGAGCTACAAGTTCCCTTCGAGCTGGTGAGCAAGAACCAGAACCCGGCTGCTCCATCATCCTCACAAACACCCTCCAGCTCAGGTACCTCTTCAACGTCGGCTCAACTTCAAGCATCAACACAGACCGCCAATGAAGAACCACTTCAAGCCTTGCATCAGAATTTCAGGCCAAGAAATACTGTTGGCGAGGAGGCGAGTGATGAGGACCAAGAGCAAGTGTAGGAGAATCCTGAAGAGTCGGCTCGCATTAACCCGGCTGCAACT
This sequence comes from Thinopyrum elongatum, assembly GCA_011799875.1. Taxonomy (NCBI): domain Eukaryota; kingdom Viridiplantae; phylum Streptophyta; class Magnoliopsida; order Poales; family Poaceae; genus Thinopyrum; species Thinopyrum elongatum. The sequence continues at coordinate 263,986,758 of CM022302.1, forward strand.
CAAACTAAAGAAGTACAAGTGGACCCTAAGCCGGCTGATCAAACTGCCGGGTCTCAAACTCCAACGGCTCCTGAAGCTTGAAAGTTGTGCTTTGAAAAACCCATATGTGGCGTGTAATAACTATTGTCTAAGAACTCTGTAGAGTTTACAGTGCCATCGAGCGCTTAGAAATTATCTTGAGCTAGTAGTACTTTTGCTGAAATATGAATCCTTGGTCGTGGTTGTAGGACAACCCAGCAAATTATCTTTGTATGAATATCCTGGAGTAATACCTTTGTGCTTAAGATGAATGTTGGGTTGTGGTTGCAATACAACCCGGCAAATTATCTTGGTATGGAAATCTTTGAGTACTGCCTTTGAATAAGTAACTCATAAGAAGATAGTATGAGACCTGGCCTATCAAACATAGAGCCGGCTTCTGCAAAAATAAGCAAAACATGCGTACTGATAACAAATTGTAGATAAGGTTGAAATCAAAGTAAGTGGTAAAATAAACCAATTAATATATAAATATAATCAAGTTAAAAATCGGCTTTCAAGGCTCGATGTAAAGACCGGCTTTCGAGGCTCGAGTCTGAAATTTGCTTTCCTGTGGAAGCAAGCCTTGTAGCCTTCTTTGGTTTATCCTTGCTATCTGGAAAGCCAGCTCTCACGTGACTTAAGCCGGTGTTATAACTTTCATAAGTTCAGGGTTAACACGGTCCATAATAGGCATCAGTGTGATTGACTTATCAAACGTACAACTGGGTCACCTTGTTGTGAGTAGCATCAAGCTAACAGGCAGGTATAGCCAAGTATTTATGATGGCATGTGCCAGGTTAAAAGGGATGTTAAAGCTAAACTTGATGAGCTGGAAGCCCCCGAGTGACCAATGATCAAAGTATAAAGACTCAACACACAGATTTTGAGATGAAATGACAAACTCTGGAGTCTAGAGACGCCGGCTTTATTTCATTGATCATAATATATGTATATACATGAGGAAACAAGCAAAGTAATTTTTGAGAATTTTTGGAGTTACACAAGTATGGTGTTTGTTCATATCATTAGAGACTGTTATGTTTTTGACAGATTCTATTTTCAATGCATAGTTTGCTTGTATTATAGTTTCTATGGCTTATATTGGTCAATATAAATTGTAGAAACGATAGGGTACAGTAGGAATTATGTTAGAACAACTATGAATCTTGTCTTGACAGTACCAACATGAATGATTTGCTCTTTATCATACTAACCTATCTCATGAAGTTCCGTTACATTTTGTGTGATTGAAGTTTTCAAGTTTTGGGTGAGATATCGATATCAGGAGAATAAGGAGTGGCAAGACTCTAAGCTTGGGGATGCCCAAGGTACCCCAAGGTAATATTCAAGGAAGACTCAAGCGTCTAAGCTTGGGGATGCCCCAAAAGGCATCCCCTCTTTCATCTTCAACATTATCAGTAACCTCACTTGTCTTGACAGTACCAACGTGAATGATTTGCTCTTTATCATACTAACCTATCTCACGAAGTTCCGTTAAGTTTTGTGTGATTGAAGATTTCAAGTTTTGGGTGAGATATCGATATCAGGAGAATAAGGAGTGGCAAGACTCTAAGCTTGGGGATGCCCAAGGCACCCCAAGGTAATATTCAAGGAAGACTCAAGTGTCTAAGCTTGGGGATGCCCCAAAAGGCATCCCCTCTTTCATCTTCAACATTATCAGTAACCTCACTTGGAGCTATATTTTTATTTGTCACATGATATGTGTTTTGCTTGGAGCGTATTTTTATATTTATTTGTTGTTTAAATAAAATACTTAGATCTAAAAGTTTTAAATGAGAGATAGTCCTCACATAGCTACTTAATTATTTAACTACTCATTTAATCTTCACTTATATCTGTTTGGAGTAGTTTGTCATTTACTCTCGTTCTTCACTTATATCCTAAGAGTAAATTGTTGAATGAATTGAATATGATAAAGTTGAAATTATATGAGCTTAATATGCTTGTCTCATGCCTAGTAGTAGTTTCACATTGGGTTTAGAAAGTAAAATTTATTGAAGTTTGACAATCACAATATCGGTCATGCGAGCAATTCATGAATGGTTAGTATATGGAAGAGAAATTTCACATACAATTATATTATCTTGGACATCTTTTATCATTGTGACTACCCATTAATTATTTTCAAACTTGATCAAATTAGTTGAAGTTGGACAAGGAAGACAAAGTAATGAGTTATGGTTGGGTATATTTGTATAGAAATTATATTGTTATGGATCCTTCAACATGTGGTGCTTGTTTAGAATCTTTTGCTAGCCAAAAAAATTTATACTAAGCGGGAATGCTGCTTGTGCATCCAAAATCCTTGAGTCAAGTTTCTTTTATGAGTGTCCATCATATCTACCTATATACGGTATTACCCTGCCGTCCCAAGTAAATTTGCATGTGCCATCTCTAAAACCTTCAAATAAACATCTGTTTGTGTGCCAGTACTTCTCATGGAACGGGGCGGTCAGTATCTTCCATGCTAAGTGGGTTATTCTCATGATGGGTGTTTATTCACTTGTCCTTGCACGAGAGAGGCTGGTAAAAGGGATGCCCAGTATCGTCAATCAAAAAGAAAAAATATAATAAAATAAATTCCCCTTAGAAAGTTGATTGTTTGGAGGGCACCCGTGAATTCGGCTAGCCATGGCTTGTGTTTGAATGGTTGAGTGGGAGTTAAACTTTTCATTTTTTGCATGGGAGCTGCCAATAGTTTGTTTACCAGGGAAGATATTGAAATCCTTAGTCTTGGCATTGACAGGAAAGGCACACCACTCAAAATGTACTCATCTTTGTTTTAAGCAATGAGCTCTGGCACCTCTGAAAATCCATGCTTCCCTCTGTGAAGGGCTTATCTTTTACTTTTATGTTAATTTTATTTTTGTTGAGTCAATTTCTTATTCCAACCTATTCTTTAGTTGGCAAGCATCATGTGGTGGGGAAAGATCCAGACACATATATCCATTCAAATATATTTGATCATGATGTTTTACTGTTGACAATTATCGCTATGATCAATGAGTTGGGAGGCAAAATATTAAGCCCATATCTTTCTCTGTGTTCAATGGATGCTATTTGTTCTAAAAATATGCTTTGAGTACTCGCAATCATAGAATACTATATGATAATTGAGTACGTGAGGTCTTACTTAGACTTTGCTGAAAATAAGATGCATTAAAATTGTTTGGTGACTAAGAACATAGGTTGTTAAGTTTCAAGAGAATGCATTGTTCGAACCATAACATGTGAATTGATTGCCACTTGATCATAATGAGTTTTATGAGAAAGAGTTGTTGTTTATGATGCTAGGAAAAGTCATTGAAATTATCACTGGTCAAACTTATGCACTATGCTAGCATTCACACTTCATAAATTATTTCTTTTACCATTTACCTACTCGAGGACGAGCAGGAATTAAGCTTGGGGATGCTGATACATTTCGGGGATGCTGATACGTTCCCAACGTATCTATAATTTATGAAGTATTCATGCCATGTTTACAACACTTCTATACGGTTTTGGTGCACTTTTATATGATTTAAATGGAACTAACCTGGGCTGATGATGTTTTCAGCAGAACTACCATGGTGTTGTTCTTTGTGTAGAAATAAAAGTTCTCGGATTGGGCTGAAAATTTATGGTGATTTTTATGGACAAAAAGAGACCCTCGAAGCTTCAATAAAGGGCCAGAAGAGCCACGAGGACACGACAAGCTCAAGGGGCGCTCCTACCGAGCATGTCACTCCCTCGTGAGCCCCCTGACGTGAAACTGATGCCAAAAAATTCCTATAAATACCAAAAAAGCCAGAAAGAAACCAAGAACTTCCGCTCCACCACTGCAAGCCTCTGTACCGAAGATATCCCATCTGGAGCCCTGTTTCGACACCCTATCGGAGGGGGAAATCGTCACCGAAGGCCATCTTCATCATCCCGGCAGCCACCATGATGAGGAGGGATTAGTTCACCCTCAGGGCTGAGGGTATGTACCAGTAGCTATGTGTTTGATCTCTCTCTCTCTCTCTCGTGTTCTTGATTTGGCATGATCTTGGTGTACCGCGAGCTTTGTTAATATAGTTGGATCATATGGTATTCCCCTCTCTATCTTGTTGTTTTGAATTGAGTCTTGCTCTTTGAGGTTTCGTTATGTTCGGCTGAATATTGGATTTTAGATCACTTGATGTATGTCTTGCATGTGGATACCCGTGGTGACAATGGGGTATTTTATTGAGTCAGTTGATATATGTTTTGGTAATCAACTTGCGGATTCCCAAGGTGACATTGGGGTAATCTAGGCATAGGGGTTGATACACATTTTCGTCCTACGTTCTCCGATAGAAACTTTGGAGTGATTCTTTGTCACACGTTGAGGGACTGTTATATGATTCAATTATGTTAGCACTGTTGAAAGATTGCACTAGTGAAAGTATGAACCCTAGGCCTTGTTTCTAAGCATTGCAATACCGTTTGTGCTCCGTTTTATCACTTGCTACCTTGCTTTTTTATATTTTTATATTACAAAAACCTATATATACTATCCATACTATACTTATATCACTATCTCTTCGCCGAACTAGTGCACCTATACAATTTACCATTGTATTGGGTGTGTTGGGGACAGAAGAAATTTTTTGTATTTGATTGCAGGGTTGTTTGAGAGAGACCATCTACATCCTACACCTCCGGCAGATTGATAAACCTTAAGTCATCCACTTGAGGGAAATTTGTTGTTGTCCTACAAAACTCTGCGCTTGGAGGCCCAACAGAGTCTACAAGAAATAAATTTGCGTAGTAGACATCAGTACTCCATAAGGCTGGCTGGGTTGAGGCAGGTGGGGATTGTGTGACAGGTTGAGCATACACCGCTCCCGCGTCACCTGCCCCTGTCCCTCGCAGAGCATGAGCAACGTCAACAATGGCCTCGGCATCCGAGACTACCGGTTGTGGCTGGTTTGGGGGTGGCTATTGCGCCCTCTAGCGTTGTTCATTGCTGGAAACCGCCGGCAACTTGGCATACCGGCTCTTGCTATGGCTTTGATGAGGAGTAGAATGAAGTCGGTGTTGACTACGAGAGTAGTTTGCCTGCTGCATAACTGTTGTTTTTAGCATTGCAATGGCGTTTCTAGCCTCCCTTTCCACTGGCATATCTCCATTGATCGAGATCGCCGTGAGGTTATGTGTTGCTGCCAACACGTTATCAACAGGTTGGAATAATGACCAACCGGTGTCTAGAAGCGCCTTAGCTAATTTTGAATCATTTGTTGTTGCACCAATCATTGCTGCTGATGAACGGGTGGTGATGAGGACATCAATACCATTGTTACACCCACAGCCCCTGCTACTGTACATACTGGACCAATTACTAGAGCTCGCACACGCCAATTGAATTACCAGGTACTTTCGTTTCTTGGTGACAATTCTAATGTTGATGAGAATATGATGCTGCCTAAATTGGATACATTTGTGTCGATTACTAATGAAGGGCCTAGCATGGACAAGAGGAATGAACACTGGAGCAGGATCAAGCATGGAGATGAAGGCGCGCGCAAAGGGGTCCAGAATGGCGTTTCTAGTGCATATTTGAGCACTTTGAAGCCTCCGTGATGACCTACAAGGACAAGGACGAAATATACAAGATGCCCCTTCATAAATTTCATCCATAGCTTATTTTAGGTGCTGCGCCACCTTATTTTTGGGCCAGGCCCATGTAATTTTGAAATACTTAAGTATAGGCTGTTTTTAGAGTCCGTATGTGTGGGGAAACTAAGTTAGGGTTGGTTTCGGACCCCTCCTACAAGGGGTCACGAAATTCCCCCCTACTCCTCCATATATACAGCCCTTAGGGCATCGTTTAGATTTTGGGTTTTGTTTAGATTAAAAGTTCGCCATAGCTGCACCTTCGCGTACTTCGTTTGTGCTCAACGACCAGACCAAGACGTCACAGAACCCCACCTTGATCAATAAAGCTTCCATCTTATATTCGCAATATCCAGATTGCAATCTTAGTTTCTTTCTTGTTCTTCATTTGCTTGCAGGAAATAGACCTTCGTGGTCAGGTTGATCATGCTCCGACGTGGTCAATAACCTCTCGGAGTTGGTTTAGCGGTTGCTAAGTTGCGACGTCCTCGCACGTTCGTAGTCAGATCGTCATAGTCTACTCCTCTGAAACGATAATCATCATCTCATCGAAAGACAGGACACCTTTGCCTCTATCAAGTGGTATCAAATTTCCAGGTTGCTCGGTGAGATTTTCCAGTTTTTCATAGTTTAGATTGATTCTGTTCTTCATACCTACAGTCCACGAAAAAGCCACAAAAAATAGGGTTAGTTCCTCATATCCGAACCAATCGGAGCCTTTGCATAATCTTTTTAGGGTTTTGCTTTGTTGAATTAGCGGTTGCATCGTCGTGTCTAGTTGCTAGTCTTAGCATCTAGTCCTTTAGAGTTTCGAGTTTTGTCACAGTTTTGTCATGCCGCCGCCGCACCATCTTCATCGTTGTTGCCATATACCACCATCACCAACATCTTCCTTACTGCTGCCATATACATCCGCCTATCCACCACCAATCCGAGTCCACATATACATCCGCATGTCCACCACTAATCCAAGTCCACATATACATCCGCATGTCCACCACCAATCCGAGTCCACATATACATCCGCATGTCTACCACCAATTCGAGTCCACATATACATCTGCCTGTCCACCACCAATCCGAGTTCTTTTCATATTAGGTTTGTTTTTGAGATCCATCTATTTTCAGATTCGTGTTTCCTTGCCTGAGTAGGTTTCGAAAAAAAAAGTCTGGAAACCCCCGGGCAGTTTTTAGGCCAAAATTTCTGCAGGTGAAAATATTTTTCCCTATCCTGTTTTTAGGCTTTTCTGAGTCTTTTGAGACATGTGCCATCATAGTGATTTTTTATCGCACTTTTTGGTCGTCGCTGCCCTGATTTCCAAAAAAAATAGTCAAAAAAATTTCGTGCCTATCATGTTATTTTGAGTTGGGAAGAGTTTTTAGACACTCGCCATTATAGTGATTTTTTGCAAAAAAAAAGAGCGCAAAAAAAAGAGCGAGAAAAAAATTCAAAGTGTGCTTTTCCCTTGTTTACGTGCCGCGCCGTGCTTTTGTTAGTGTTCTAGGCTCGCATCTCTAGTACGTTCTAGCCTAGGACCAGCACAGTAGTACCGTCGTTGAGCGTTTATTCAACTTTGCATCTCTGAATAGATTATTGCTGACATTTTTGCTACCATATCATAAGCCTTCCCAGTTCCACATACATCTACATCGTGCGTTTGACACCACCTGGCAATCGCTCTGTCCAAGCTTTGAGAGTTTTTGACTACAATGGTTGCCGATCACCACCTGCTATTGGGTAAGAACTGGTAAGAATTTGAGATTTGCTTGATGGATTTGTGACACCCCGCCACTTTCTAGTAGTCTGTAGGATCATATTCTTGTGTGTTTCTATTGCTGCTAACCATGGCAGGACCACAAGCCAACGAGATTGACTGGGAGAACATGACGAAGAAGGAGCTTCATGATAAATTTCAGCAAATGTTGAGTCAACAGGTGGAAGACGTCATGGCCAGTTTTGGAAAGGCACTGGAGAGGATTGATGATGTTGAGAAGACAATTGACACCAAGTTGGACGCCAAGTTCGATGAAGTACTCGCGCGTCTTCCACAACCACCACCCGCATCTGCTGCACCATTGCAACAACATCAACAACCACCTCCACGTCACGATCCAGAAGGACGAGCGCAGTGTGTTCCTCTTGAGCCAGGACAAACTTCTGGTGCCGCTGCTACTGCTGTTGATGCTTCTGTAGCTCCTGCTACTACTGCAAAGGTGGAGGACTATTACGAGGATGAGGTTGATCATAATCAAAATTACATGCAACCACCACCACCACCACCAGGTCGACCTCATGCATATATTCGTAACGGTAGGGCTGCAGCACCACCTCAGGTACGAGATTATGACCATATTCCTAAACTAAAATTGAATATTCCACCGTTTGAGGGTAGATACATTCCTGATGTATATCTTACTTGGGAGTTAGAAACTGAACAACGTTTCACATGCTTACAATATCCTGAGGATAGACGTGTTGCTGCTGCTGTTTGTGAATTCGCTAGTTTTGCTTCTGTTTGGTGGTCTGAACATTGTAGATTACATCATGATAATATCCCTACTACTTGGGCTGCTTTGAAAACTGCTATGCGTACTCATTGGGTTCCACCATATTATCAACGTGAATTACTTCAAAAACTGCAGCGTTTGAGACAAGGAAAAAATTCTGTAGAGGAGTATTATCAAGAATTACAAACTGGCATGATTAGATGTGGTATTGTTGAGGATAAAGAGGCTATGCTTGCATGTTTTATGGGTGGATTAAATAGAGAGATTCAGACCATTTTAGAGTATAAGGAGTATAACAATATCACTCGTTTATTCCATCTTGCTTGCAAAGCTGAACGTGAAGTGCATGATCGACAGGCATTGGTGCGAACTAACTTTTCTGCAGGTCGACCTTCATCATGGACACCACATGCATCCTCTACTTCCACACGTTCTGCTGCACCGGCACCTCCGTCAGCTGCCACCTCCAGCCGTGATACAAGAAAGCAGGCACAACCACCACTATCTGCCAAGAGCACACCTTCTGGGCCTGCACAGAGCTCTTCTTCATCCATGGCATCAACAGGGCACACACATGATATTATTTGTCGTCGTTGTAAGGGTAGAGGTCATTTTGCGAGAGAATACAAATCTCCACGTGTTATGATTGCTACTGAGGATGGTGGGTATGAGTCCGCTAGTGACTATGATGAGGAGACTTTGGCTCTTATTACAAGTGAAGAACATGGTGGAGATGATTCTGATCATGAGACGCAATACATGGCTGCTGAAGATGCTGACAGGTATGAAAGTTTAGTTGATCAACGTGTTTTGAGTGTGCAGGTCACACAAGCTGAGCAAAATCAGAGGCATAATTTGTTCCATACAAAGGGAGTTGTGAAGGAACGTTATGTTCGCGTCATCATAGATGGAGAGAGCTGCAACAACTTGGCTAGCATGGAGATGGTGGAGAAGCTATCTCTCACCACAAGACCACATCCACATCCTTACTATATCCAATGGTTCAACAACAGCGGCAAGGTTAAGGTAACATGTATTGTTTGTGTGCATTTTAGTATCTCTACATATGTTGATTCTGTTGATTGTGATGTGGTACCCATGCAAGCATGTTCCTTATTACTTGGAAGACCATGGCAATTTGATAAAAAATTATGTACACCATGGTAGAAACAATCAGTATACTCTTGTTCATAAGGATAAACATATTACTTTGCTTCCTATGTCTCCTGATTCCATTTTTAAAGATAATATTAATAGAGCTAATAAAGCAAAACAGTAGAAAAATAAGAGTGAAAATCAGATTGTGGCAAAAGAATTTGAGCAACAAATGAAGCCTAATAATAAACCATCTAGAGTTGCTTCTGAAATTAAATTGAAAAGTGCATGTTTACTTGCCACCAAATCTGATATTGATGATCTAGATTTCAGCAAATCTGTTTGCTATGCTTTTGTGTGCAAAAAGGCATTAGTTTCATTCGAGGATGTGCCTTCCTCTTTGCCTCCTGCAGTCACTAACATTTTGCAGGAGTTCGCTGACATCATTCCACAAGACGTGTCACTGGGATTACCACCTATTCAAGAGATTGAGCATCAAATTGACTTAATTCCCGGTGCTTCGCTGCCAAACCGTGCGCCATATCATACCAATCCAGAGGAGACGAAGGAGATTATGTGTCAAGTACAGGAGCTGCTCGACAAAGGTTATATTCGCGAATCTCTTAGTCCTTGTGTTGTTCCTATTATACTAGTGCTAAAAAAGGATGGCACATCGCATACGTGTGTTGATTGTAGAGGCATTAATAATATTACTATTCATTATCGTCATCCTATTCCTAGGCTAGATGATATGCTTGATGAATTGAGTGGCTCGACAATATTCTCCAAAGTTGATTTGCGTAGTGGATACCATCAAATTCGTATGAAATTGGGAGATGAATGCAAAATAGCATTTAAAACTAAGTTTGGATTATATGAGTGGTTAGTCATGCCTTTTGGGTTAATTAATGCACCTAGTACTTTCATGGGATTAATGAATGAAGTTTTACGTGCTTTCATTGGACGATTTGTGGTAGTTTACTTTGATGATATATTGATTTATAGCAGATCTTTGGAGGAACATTTGGAACATTTACGTGCTATTTTTATTGCTCTACGTGATGCACGTTTGTTTGGTAACCTTGGGAAGTGCACCTTTTGCACCGACCGAGTATCTTTTCTTGACTATGTTGTTACTCCACAGGGAATTGAAGTTGATAAAGCTAAGATTGAAACTATTGAGAGTTGGCCGCAGCCCAAAACGGTCACACAAGTGAGGAGTTTCCTTGGCCTCGCTGGTTTCTATAGGCATTTTGTGAGAGATTTCAGCACCATTGCTGCACCTCTCAATGAGCTTACAAAGAAGGATGTGCCTTTTGTTTGGGGTACCGCACAGGAAGAAGCCTTCACGGTATTGAAAGATAAGTTGACACATGCTCCTCTACTCCAACTTCCTGATTTTCATAAGACTTTTGAGCTTGAATGTGATGCTAGTGGAATTGGATTAGGAGGTGTGTTATTACAAGATGGTAAACCTGTTGCATACTTTTCTGAAAAATTGAGTGGGCCTAGTCTAAATTATTCTACTTATGATAAGGAATTATATGCTCTTGTTCGGACTTTGGAAACATGGCAACATTATTTATGGCCCAAAGAATTTGTTATTCATTCTGATCATGAATCTTTGAAACATATTAAAAGTCAAGCAAAACTAAACCGTAGACATGCTAAATGGGTTGAATTCATTGAGACTTTCCCTTATGTCATTAAACACAAGAAGGGTAAAGAAAATGTTATTGCTGATGCATTGTCTCGTCTTATACTATGCTTTCACAACTTGACTTTAAAATATTTGGTTTGGAGACCATCAAAGATCAATATGTGCATGATGCTGAATTTAAAGATGTATTGCAGAATTGTAAAGAAGGGAGAACATGGAACAAGTTCGTCGTTAACGATGGATTTGTGTTCCGTGCTAACAAGCTATGCATTCCAGCTAGCTTTGTTCGTCTTTTGTTGTTGCAGGAGGTGCATGGAGGAGGATTAATGGGATACTTTGGCGTTAAGAAGACGGAGGATGTACTTGCTACACATTTCTTTTGGCCAAAGATGAGACGGGTTGTTGAGCGCTTTGTTGCTCGCTGCACTAAATGTCAAAAAGCTAAGTCACGACTCAATCCTCATGGTTTATATATGCCTTTGCCTATACCTAGTGTTCCATGGGAAGATATATCTATGGACTTTGTTTTGGGTTTACCTCGAACAAAGAAGGGGAGGGATAGCATATTTGTTGTCGTGGATAGATTCTCGAAAATGTCTCACTTTATACCATGTCATAAAAGCGATGATGCTGCTAATGTTGCTGATTTGTTCTTTTGTGAAATTATTCGCTTGCATGGTGTGCCAAATACAATTGTTTCAGATCATGATACTAAGTTTCTTAGCCACTTTTGGACATGTTTATGGGCTAAGTTGGGGACTAAACTGCTTTTTAGTACTACATGTCATCCCCAAACTGATGGACAAACTGAAGTAGTCAATAGAACTTTGTCTACTATGCTTAGGGCTGTTTTGAAGAATAACAAGAAAATGTGGGAAGAATGCTTGCCTCATATTGAATTTGCTTATAATCGTTCGCTGCATTCTACTACTAAGATGTGCCCTTTTGAGATTGTGTATGGTTTTCTACCTCGTGCACCTATTGATTTGTTGCCTCTTCCATCTTCAGAGAAGGTTAATTTTGATGCTAAACAACGTGCTGAATTTATCTTAAAAATGCATGAGTTAACTAAGGAGAATATTGAGCGTATGAATGCTAAATATAAACTAGGTGGGGATAAGGGTAGAAAACATGTTGTGTTTGCACCTGGAGATCTTGTTTGGTTATATTTACGTAAGGATAGATTTCCTGATTTGCGCAAATCAAAGCTAATGCCACGTGCGGATGGTCCTTTTAAGGTGTTAGAGAAAATAAATGATAATGCATATAAACTTGAGCTGCCTGCAGATTTTGGGGTTAGTCCCACTTTTAACATTGCAGATTTGAAGCCTTTATTTCGGTGAGGAAGATGAGCTTCCGTCGTGGACGACTTCATTTCAAGAAGGTGAGGATGATGAGGACATCAATACCATTGTTACACCCACAGCCCCTGCTGCTATACATACCGGACCAATTACTAGAGCTTGTGCACGCCAATTGAATTACCAGGTACTTTCGTTTCTTGGTGACAATTCTAATGTTCATGAGAATATGATGCTGCCTAAATTGGATACATTTGTGTTGATTACTAATGAAGGGCCTAGCATGGACAAGAGGGATGAACACTGGAGTAGGATCAAGCATGGAGATGAAGGCACGCGCAAAGGGATCCAGAATGGCATTTCTAGTGCATATTTGAGCACTTTGAAGCCTCCGTGATGACCTACAAGGACAAGGACGAAATATACAAGATGCCCCTTCATAAATTTCGTCCATAGCTTATTTTAGGTGTTGCGCCACCTTATTTTTGGGCCAGGCCCATGTAATTTTGAAATACTTAAGTATAGGCTGGATTTAGAGTCCGTATGTGTGGGGAAACAAAGTTAGGGTTAGTTTCGGACCCCTCCTACAAGGGGTCACGAAATCCCCCCTACTCCTCCATATATACGGCCCTTAGGGCATCGTTTAGACTTTGGGTTTTATTTATATTAAAAGTTCGCCATAGCTGCAACTTCGCGTACTTCGTTTGTGTTCAATGACCAGACCAACACGTCACAGAACCCCACCTTGATAAAAAAAGCTTTCATCTTATATTCGCAATATCCAGATTGCAATCTTAGTTTCTTGCTTGTTCTTCGTTTGCTTGCAGGAAATAGACCTTCGTGGTCAGGTTGATCGTGCTCCGGTGTGGTCAATAACCTCTCGGAGTTGGTTTAGCGATTGCTAAGGCGCGACATCCTCGCACGTTCGTAGTCGGATCATCAAAGTCTACTCCTCTGAAATGATAATCATCATCTCATCGAAAGACGGGACACCTTTGCCTCTATCAGGTGGTTGCAACTGACCCGTGTTTGGGGGAATTTGTTGAGTCAATTGCGGTATGACAGGTCCTACGCCAGGTGGACCAATGCTGACTCTTTGCACTGCCAGGGTGGTTAAGTCGTGCGGCGTCTCAAACAACCGTGTCGGCTCGATACTCGCCGGAAGCCAGCTTTGAAGTCTCCTCTGATGTACCGCAGATGACTCGTTCTGACGAAAACTGAGGTGAAGCTCTTCTTCTTCCAAACGCTTAGTCTCTCTGAGGATCTGGGCTTGTGTTTCCGCCATACGTGCATTCTCTGTGTTGATATCCTCCTCGATCTTGATCATCTGCTCGCGACATTTTGTGATTTCCGCATTGCGCTCAGCCACGTTCTCCGGAGTCACTGGATCCGCCAGGAGCATGCCAAGAGTAGTCATCAAATCCACCAGTGCCTGGGCGCCTGTCTTCTGAGAGCCCGCTGAGGCTGAAGCCGCCGCGGCGACTCCAACCGCCGCAAGGTTCTGACACGGCGCGGTATCTGCCGGATTGTGGTTCGTGGATGGATTCGTGATCAAGCATCCATTCTCATCGTACTGGGGCTGGCTCTGGTTTCCTGCCATGTAGACTGCCGCGCAGTGAGGCGGCTCGTAAGATTCTGGGCAGATTTCATCATCAGAGTAGCCTCCCAGCCTCTCGTCAAAAAGCGGGAGAATCGACTCGGTATCTCCAATCGAAGACTCACCGTCAGAGTAGACAAGCGTGTCACCACCAGACACAAATTGCCCGACAGGTCGATTCCCTGCGTGTAGCCGACGAAAATATGAGTCTGGCAGAGTCTGTTCTGGTCAGGCCTGGAACAACGAACGGACTCGACGATGTCGGAGATGATGTCCGACGCCAAACCACATTCGTCGATTATGCCTATGAAGATGTGGATCTTGCCGAAGGGGACCCGGTACCCCTACTAAATTGAGTCAGCCTCGGGGCCCCAGCCAGAGTTGTCGATGTAGAGCTTGCCACGCCGCCTCTTCGTCATCCGGCCAATTGCGTATCCCTCGATCCCTGGAAGAGCTCCCTCCAAGAACTTAACGCCACCGTACGTTGGCCCCACGGTGGGTGCCAACTGTCGTTGTTTTATCACGACAGATGTCCTCATGAAAGGACTAAATCTCGAGGCCATCGCAACTAGGTGGTTGCTTGAATGGGGTTGATCGGAAACGAAGGACACAAGTTTACCCAGGTTTAGCCCCTCACGGTGGAGGTAAAAGCCTATTCCTGCTTGATTGATATTGATGATGATCTCGATTACAAGGACTTGCTTTCGCTGCCTATATTTCGAGATGTTGTAACTTAGTCTTTGGGTCCTAGGAACTCCCCTTTATATAATAGGTTGAGTCCCTAATTTACAGAAGATTTCGGGTCATACTCTTAACTCGTATCCTACTCTATCTCTTATTAGTCTTGTTTTCCAAGTTAGGAAAGTTCTCCTTCTCGGCCTCTGTGTGAGTCGGCCCGCAGGGCTTATGTGAGAGTTGGCCTCTTACCGAGTCTCATTCTAGGCTTTTAGCTCTTCTTGGTCATCCTTGTCGTGACCCGGCAATGGTGCGACTCATGGAGCCTCTAGGCTTAAGGCCGGGTCACACTAACGTCGGGTCTCAACCATGGGTAACATCCCCAACACAATGAAAGCTATGGAGGAATATGAGAGGAAGAACAAGAAGAACACAGAAGAACTCCAAGATCTAGATCCGCAAGGTTCCACTCACTAAGAGGAGAGATGGATTGGTGGAGAATGTAGATCTAGATCTCCTCTCTCTTTTCCCCAAAAATATGCAAGAATCATGGGAGGGATAGAGAGAAAGCAAGCTCCAAGAGGTCAACAATGGTGGGGGAAACTTGCTCAAGAATCGTGTAGTTAATGGGGAAGAAGACCCACTTTTATAGGACCCCACGAATCTAACCGTTATGTTCTGGAAATGCTTAAGCATGCTACTGCTTGAGAGAGCAGTACTACCTCTAAATATCAGTGGGTAATAGAAATCCTCACAATAGTACGCGCGGCACAACAGCGGAAGTACCGCACAAGCGGTACTACCTCTTAAGTATAAGCGGTACTACCTCTTAAGGTATAAGCGGTACTACCGCTAATTGCCGGTGGGAAGCAGAGAACCCCATGGTAGTACGCGTGGCACAGCAGCGGAAGTACTGCACAAGCGGTACTACCACTTAATTATAAGTGGTACTACCTCTTAAGGTATAAGTGGTACTGCCTCTTAATGTAGCAGTAGAACCAGAACAGCCATAACTTCTGCAAACGAACTCCGAAATCGGCAAACTCGAGCTTGTTGGATAGATGACGACAAGCACTATCCGACAACGAATGGATATACTAAGAACTAATAATGGAGACTAAATGTCAATAGCATAAAGAAGAGAACCTTCCTCAAATATGAACCGGTAAAATCTCCAACACCGAAAACGTAAAGATGATGCATACGAACTCCGTTTTCGATGAACTTGAGTTTGACAAGAAGACAAATACAAACTCTAAAATGTCACATAGAGAAAGGCCGAATGTGAACCAATAAAGATGATGCCAAGGATACAATGGTTTGAGCTCTCTACGAACAATAGGATCAAGCTACTCACTCAAGAGCCCCCCTTGATAGTATGGCTATAAATCTCATGACCCAGTCTCCGAACTAACACCATGAGACCGGTAAAATAGAAAACTATCAAGGACAAACATTTGCCTTGTGCATAATCCGCTTGAGCTAGATGATGATGATCATGCCCGCCTCAAGTTGTAGCACCTTTCTTGTTAGCGCGCGTTTGGTGAAGAATCGCAATTTGCTCCCCCAACTCCACTACGGGAGAGCCACTCTTAGGCACATCTTCACAAGACCATTGTCACCAAATGGTCGACAAGCTTCAAGCATATGATTTCTTTGTGATGCTCCTCTTGAACTTGCACACCGCAACTTTGATGACGATCACCACTTGATATCATCCTCCATAGTTTATATGAGATCTTCCTTTTGATGCAAACCCATGGAAAGGTACCTACCCCACATAGAAACCTCACATAGATCATGGGTTAGTACACAAAGCGTAATGGACAATGCTTACCATAGCATGGGATCACTTGATACCTCTCGGTACATCTTCTACGCTTTGTGTGTTGATCAACTTAAATCCACTCTTAGCTTTCAGTCTTGATCAACCTTGTATCTTAACTTCACTCTTCATAAAGATGATGTCTTGAAGGTAAACATGAATGTTCACACAATCTTCTTCCTCAACACATACTTGCAAAAGGCTCAATTCTCACATGACCAGTCTTTGAATAACTCCTTGGATAATACCTTGGTCAACACATAATTGCCTTCTTTCCACCTTGAAACCAACATATGGTCTTCAAGCAATACCTATGGACAAACCTTAAAATATAACTCAAAGCAACCAATAGTCCATAGGGATTGTCATCAATTACCAAAACCAAACATGGGGGCACCATTCTCTTTCACCATGTATCTCCCTCTCACTTACCCCTTCGTGGACTAGCCTATATATACTCCTCCCCCTCCTCATTTCTAGAGTTAGCTAAGAATAGATCTCATATCATAGAGCTTAGCTCATGTATCTCCCCTTGTGGGACTCCTCTTGAGAGAGAGAGAGAGAGAGAGAGAGAGAGAGAGAGAGAAGACTCCATTGGAGCTCAAGGCCTCCAATGGAGAAGATCCGTAGGGATTCAAGGCCCCTATATGGGAAGATCCATCCATGGATTCAAGACCCATCTCTCCACGAGATTTGGATGAGCTACCTTGTCTCTATTTCCCATGTTGTTCTTGGATCTTGATGCACCTCTTGTATTGCTTGTGATTTGAGGATTACTTGGGATGGATCTTGTCCAGTAGAGTGTTTTCCTCTTTGATTTCTCCGTGTTTTTTCCCTCGTGTGCTTAGTGTTCCTCCTCGAATCCACCTCTAATTCGTGTGAACATCGGGACAAATCTCACTGATTAGGGTTTTGCCCTACATCAGAAGAGCTCGTGGAAGAAGAGATGGAATGGCAACGATGCAACCTTGCCATGTAATTGTTGTATGTACATTTGAGGTCTATAGGAAAAGAAGTCTTAGCAAGCTAAAGTGATGGAGGCGCATCTTAGATGGAGATGGAAGCAGAGGCAGGAGACAAAAGGAGAATTATCCATAGTCAGTTTGTGAATGAACATGTGGTGAAAAGAATGTTTCCATGTCCATATGCCCCTTTTTGTATTATTTGTATTAAGGTTTTTGAGCCGAAACCGTAGAACAATAGTTCTACGGTATTTTCATTAATTAAAAAGGTAATATATACAAACAAGGTCTAAACATCAAAAAAATCAACCAATGTCTGCCCTAGGAATCATTATGTCAATTACAAGTTGTGTTCAGTCCAGGTCTTGATCTTATCCGCTTTGGTTGGTCTGGCTCTGATATGTGTGACTTCTAACCCCTTCTTCAGGTAGTGTTTCCATGTATGAATGCTAGGGGTTGCTCTTCTAAATATCTTGTCATTTCTACTCATCCATATGCTCCAGCAACCCATGATTATGATCTCCATAGCAATATCTTGAGGAAGTTTCATCTTTGTAAGATGGATTTCGTCATATGTCGATATACCTCTTTGTTTCCCCGAAGTGATATTCTGTCAGCATTCAAGTGCAAATTGGCAATCCCAAAACAGATGTGCAAGTGTTTCCTCTGTGGCATCAGAACATAAGGCACAGTTGTAATCCTCGAGATACATGCTCTTTCGGTGTAAAAGGTTCCTTGTGCTCACTCTGTCATGCAGGAGCAACCAGAAAAAAAAAATGTGTCTCAGTCTGCATGCAGTGCTCCATATTTGGGGAAAGATGTTATGAGTTGTGTTGGTGGGAATAATGGCCTTATACATCTTCATGGATGAGTACTTTGGTGCAGACCACGAATAGGTCCATGTGTCTATTGTGTCTGAGTTCTCTCTGCTTTGTATGATCTGTTGTACTGCATTGAATTGAGTGAATGCCTGTAGAGTGAGTGGTCTGTGGAAGAGTTGGTTGATCTCCTGGAGTGTCATTACATTGTGCAATGAGATATCAGTGTTAATGGCAAAAGAGTACAATTATGGGAAATTATCCCTGAAAGGTTGTTCATGCCAGTTGTCAGACCAAAATAGAGTGGAATTATTTGTATTAAGGTGAGGTGCATTATATCTCTTCATTCGTTGATGGTGTTTCACGATGCACGGCATAAATAGTACAGTGAATCAATAAAACGACAACACATAAACCACATCCAGAGGATGAGTGGTGTATGAAGAGAGAAGCCGATGAATGACAAGTTCAACGAAAAAGAGCAGCTCGAGGGGTGCATGAAGAGATCTGAGGTGAGTCAGGTCAAGCGATTGTGGGGAAACATACCTCCCCCCGCGTACCCCCCGCGTCGCCTCCCCGAGCGAGGCGACCGGGGCGGCCCTCTCTTCCCCCGCCGCCTAGCCCTCCTCCCCTCGCTCCCTCCCGCTGCTGCCGGCGGCCGGCGTGGCCGGGCGCTTGCCCGTGCGGCGCCGTTCTTGCCCGGCGGTGGCGGCCCCTCTTCCTTCTCCTGTCGCGGTTCCCGGCTCGAGCGGCGTGTTCCGGCGGCGGAGCTCCTCGGCGGGCGCCGTTCTGGTACAGATCAGGTGGCTGAGTGGCGTCGTCGCGGCCCCTTGGCGGCGGTGGTGGCTGGCGGTGGGGCTTGGACGGCGGCACCCTCCAGGCCTAGATCTGGGCCCCTTCGGGCCCGATCTGGGTCGGGACGGGCCGGCTTGGCCTCCGGCGGGTCGCCTCCGGCTGGTCTGGCAAGCCACGGGAGGGGGGCGGCGGCTATTGCGCCGCGTCTGCTGCAGCGCGGCGGCGGGAGCTTAGCGGGCCCGATCTGGGCCTGGCTGGGCAGTTGGCCTGCCGTGCTCCTACTCTGCGTCCGGTCTGCTACCGCTTGAGCCGGTGGAGGTTGTCCCTCCCACGTGGTTGTGGTACTGCCGGCCCCTGTCAACGATGGTTTTGTTTGGCCTGGCCGGCCTCGCGACGTTTGTCATGGTGAGACGACGGTGGTGTCCTCGTGGCTGTGGTGGCGCATATTGGTGGGCGGTAGGCAGGGTGGAGTCAACGATTGGTCCTGGGTGGTGGGTGTGAGAGGTAGGGAGAAATCTCTGTCGGGCCTGGCCGACTCCGACGCGGTGACGCCTGTGGGTGCCGCCACCCTTCTTGAAGGGCGCCGGGGATACCTCTCCCTCACTCCCCTCCGCGTACCGGGAGAAATCCTAGGACTCGTCCGAGCAGCAGCATCGTCGTCGTCGCGGTCCTTCTTGAAGGTGCTGCTTGGTACACGGCGATTCGATGGCATTGGAGTGTGGCGGAATTCTCCGATGGGCGCAGCGGCTGCGGGATGCTACAGTTTTCGTTGAGCCGATGTTGCTCGCATTTCTTTCTCTTGTTTTCTCTTGTTTTCTTTTGGGCATGATTGTGCTGTCTGCCCCAGCAATGGTATCGTTGGTTGTATCGGTGACGGTTGCTTTGTAATACAAAGCAGGGGGAAACCCTATTTCGAGGAGAGGGGTGCATGAAGATACTTGTGTTTATGTTGTGGCTGAACATTGCGTGCAATATACTTCATGAGGAGTAAAATGAGCATCGTTTACAAATTCATTCATTATTTGTTGGTCCGGGGCAACGCATGGGCAGTCAATACTATGGTAAATTTGGTATACTTCATGAGGAGTAAAATGAGCATCGTTTACAAATTCATTCATTTGTTGGTCCGGGGCAACTAGTCTATGGTAAATTTGGCT
The DNA here is from genome assembly GCA_011799875.1 of Thinopyrum elongatum. Classification (NCBI taxonomy): domain Eukaryota; kingdom Viridiplantae; phylum Streptophyta; class Magnoliopsida; order Poales; family Poaceae; genus Thinopyrum; species Thinopyrum elongatum. The sequence goes on from CM022302.1 coordinate 264,006,812, forward strand.
GTCACCGTGTCTTACATAACGAAACATGCAATTCAAAAGGAAAAACATAAGAAAACATGTGTAGATGACAAGATCCAACGCAATATTTACATGTGGCTATCTATAACACAGTGCATGGTAAAAAGATGGCTAGCTTGTTTTTCTTAACCAAAGGAGATACAATTCTATTTTACGTGAAAACAATAGGAATACTTTAATGCCTTTTCTGAGATCTGCAACAAATAAATGTACACAGTTTAGGTAAAAGGGTCTTATCAACATCACGCTAAACAAACAAATGCATAGACAATGGTGAAACTATACAGAAAAAGAAAAACATAAACTAAACAGGAGTTCGTCCATGATTAAGAACTCATGACCTGAATGTCTTTCCATGGTGCATTGCTGAGCCCATGCGTCACGGATCCTTAAACAATTACACGGCCAGCATTTAAGAACTTAAGACATGTTGCTAGTCATCATCTAGCTCAACGAGCTGAGCTCTTCTCTCGGCCGCTTTCTTCCTGACGAAGATGCCCCACCTCATAGCTGCCTTGATTTTAAGCCAACCCACAACGGCTTTCCCAGGTGGACGAGTGCGGTCATCCTCAAAGTTGAAGTTCGGGGAAGGTGCCTGCATGTAGGGCGGAAAAGTGAAGCCATCATCATTCATGTTCGTAGATGCTCCACCCATGTTCAAAATCCGCAGCATCTGTTGCATTTCGTCATTTTCAAGTATCTCATGGCTCCTCAACCTGATCTCCTCCATCAAGTAGTCATCAACCCCACGGTTCTCTTGCGGCTGTGACCATTGATCGAAAGGGTTCAGGTCTGCAGGCTGCATGGAATGACCAACTGCTGAGAATTCAAAACCCTGTTGCTGCTGCTGTGCAGGTTCCAATGCCAAAATATTGGAGCCTCCAGAAGTTTGAGTCTGAAGGGAGGACCCACTGAACTGGCTTTCAGGTGACAGTGCACTCCTCTCATATTGCATGGTGTTTGCAGCGTTATTCTGAGGACTCGCAGTGTTTCTTGCTGCCAGATTTCCATTATATGTGCTTCTTGCTCCAGCTGCTGGACAGAGAACACGAATTCAGCAATCTCAGTATATAACACTGCATAGTAAATTACAAATATCATGTGGCACGCACATCTATAACCAGAAGCAGCAGTCAGTTTCTCTATGCATATATAAGGGCATCCATGATGTGGAAATGAAAGTCAACTTTAGGCATTTTTACACATTGTCAGGTCGACCTTAGGAAGAAACATGTTGAGGCAGCTCCCTAACTGTGTAACCCGTGCACAAGCAAATCGAAAATAGTTCTTTTCTCTCCTCTGTCTGCAGTGCGAAGATTGGCACAGCAGTTTTTTCTCTTGCCACAGGGTCATGGATGCGCCGCCGCTGGGAAGACAGCCACCATCAACATCTGAGCGCTGAAGCAAGAGGATGGGACACAGTGGAGACCAGAACCGAAGCAAGCATGGCAGGAAGATTATGAGTAGCACTTGAGCGCAAGCCGCCGCCAACGAGTACACGTGTGCGCGGGTGGACGACCACGACCAACAAAGTGAAGGGGCCTAGCGCACGATGCCCAAGCCGAGCGGTACGTGCAGTCGGTCCTGGGCAGAGCTGGAGAGAAGAGCCGAGAGTAAAGAAATATCCATGGCCGCAAGGCCAGATCTGGTGGATGCCAGTTTCAAGGCTTCTCAGATCACGAACAGCGAATGGCACATGAGGCACTAAGATTCCACGTGGAAAAAAAAGTGCCGATCTTGATGGTGGAGCTGGGTGGGGGGGAGGGGGGGCAACGCTGAATAGAGAAGATTTAGGGAACTTTTTTGCCGGCTCGTATGAAGGAACGGACGAAGGTAAAAAATGTTCAACGGTTGAGGAAGGAAACTAGCAAAACTCGCAAGTGGCTCCATCTTAAGGGCTAGTTGCCCGTAAGCATGGTGAAGATTTAATCTGGAGTCAAATAAAGATACACCGACCGAGTGCCTAAACTTACAATATGGTGCATTTTCCACCTAGACTATGTATCCGCGCCATGTACTGGTTTTCCAGAGCAACACGATGGGTTGATGCTCCCAATGTTCCACGTGCAGGCCTCATGTCCAGCCTGCTGGCCATGCTGGCCTCCTACACGTGCGTTGCACTCCCAGCTGCCATCCGCTTCTTAGCATACACCTTTCTAGGCGATAGGCGGGGGCCACATGGTACGCAGACGTGGCCACCATCGACCAGATCATCCTGGACCGCACACGTCGCACTTGGAGCCGCACTACCTGTTGCTCTGCTTTGTGCACAGCTGCAGTGCGTCGCCAGCGCCGATGATCCTAGAGTGCCTAGAGTTTGCGTTCGGCGCGTCGGTGGTGGGCCGGATCAAGGAGCTGATCAAGGAATGGCGAGAAGACCTCGCCCAAGGGGTGCTGTTGAAGACGTTCTACGCTTCTAGTCCACGCACATGCTCGCCGGAGGGCCACCGTTGTTGTTCTAGCCCACGCGCTGGTGCTTGCCGCAAGCGCTGCTACCGCCCACGCGTCGATGCCAGAGCCTCGCGCAATGAGGCACACAAAACTAGCGTTGATTTCCCACCCGATACTGCACACGCCGTGCCCCACACCGTCCATGCACACCGTTGTTGGCCCCACCCTCATGCCATGCCCACCACTCCCCACCTTCCTTGTCTCGTCGGCAAATGGCACAGCCAGGTGCCATAGTCATTTCCGAGCCAGAGCGGTGTGCACAACATGCATCAGCTGGTCTATAACGATCGCCATCTTCGTGGGTGTGCTAGTGTCATCTCTCAAGGCCAATACCAAGTATAAAATTCAATGTATCTCCATACTAACATGCAGCACTGTCTCGTGTATTGGCTGACTCGTGCACGTGCCACAGGAGATCCTGTGTTTGATGCCCCGACGCGCTCCTTTCTCCGTTACTATTTCTTTCCCATGTGCTGACAAGCAGGGCCCATATGCCATAGTGTGAGAGAGAGATTTATTTCTCACGTATGCTGACAAACAGGGCCCACTCACGCCACATAGGCAGAGTTGATGGCTACGGATAGATTAAGCACCGTATTGTCACGTTTAGTCATGTTTTGGCACTCAATCGGTGTATTTTTTAAGTTGTGGCACCAAAGTGACCATCTAGTGCAACTTCATGTACCGCCAGTGTATTTGACCCTTTTTCTGTTACTATTTCTTTCCCATGTGCTGACAAGCAGGGCCCATATGCCATAGTGTGAGAGATAGAGATTTATTTCTCTCGTATGCTGACAAACAGGGCCCACTCGCGCCACATAGGTAGAGTTGATGGCTACGGATAGATTAAGCACCGTATTGCCATGTTTAGTCATGTTTTGGCACTCAATCGGTGTATTTTTTAAGTTGTGGCACCAAAGTGACCATCTAGTGCAACTTCATGTACCGCCAGTGTATTTGACTCTTTAATTTGCTATAGCACATGGTGTGGGACCCATCTTATGGCATCCTTACGAATTAAGCATTTGAGAGACCCTAAATGAGTCAAAATTGAAGTGCTGACAAGGTAGTTACAGCAGTTTGCAGCCACGATGCAAATGTGGCATTAACACCATTTTCTCTACTGTTACCAATGTCACAATTTTAGTGATCTGAATGTACCTACATGAAAAGGCGCCTGTTGTGCTTTACTATGTGCTACATCACATTATGACTTATACTACTACCTGAGCAGACTATGATGACAATGAATGACTGAAGAAAGAAATCATTTAAAACAATGAATAATCCTAGAGATATAACAATGGTGGACAATTAATATTCATAAGATACATCAGGGTTGTTTGTTCGAGGTCTTACTACCTTCACTCGGAGTGCCTGTTGAAGTTTGGCCAGCTTTTCCTGGCAGTAACTGTTTTTGTGCATTGACGAAACCATACAAAGCAGGGTTACTTGTTGAAGCTGATGCGGTATCACTTCTGGTCATGACAGATTTCTTTTTCTGCTTGAAGCCAAGAAGTGCCTTACCATCATATTCTACGGCATGCATCCAATCCTCATATGCTTTCTTTACCAACGTGTCAGCATAGACCTGGATTTAAGTTGAGCATATTTGTGTTTCAGTAGAATATCTGTGTTTAAATATAATGACTTGAGTGAAGAATTATTTCATGAGGGAAAAGAAATTTAGCTAAGATGGTAGAGAATGCAGATTAAAGAATAAAAACTGCTACAGTTCATATGCACATAGCACAAATAACTTCAACTCATACAGCACCCAAATATCAGCAGTTACTTTGATTTAGTTATAGTTGACAACTTAACATGGACAACGCAAAATGTTTAGAGCTAACGAACTCTCTTGAAATTGAAGTTTCATTTTACTTTTTCTGTTGAAATGAGAATGGTTATAATTTGGCTGCACCAGGATACCAGAATAATCATGCAAATATGAACTACTAGTGATGGGAATTTGAAGAACTCTAAATTGACAGAACCTCTTCCAAATTATATAACGCATCCTACTGATCTATTTGGTATCCACTGAATGTGTGGTACTGAAATTTAGCTAGAGAAATCTGTGTATTTATGTGTATTGCTGGAAGGGCCTGGATGTGCGGTGAACATGTTGAACGCAGGCCAGTCTGAGTGATACACTGGTATCGTACAGCAGAACACAAGTTTGCACTCTCATGTAACAACTTGCTCTGCTATACCAAATCTCAGCCTTACAACACCAATGAATTTTACAAATATTTAACAGGCCCAGACATGTAACTGGACTTATTATTCGATAACACATAAATAAATATGCAAACCTTCTGGTTGTCCGTGAGATTTTCAGCTGAAATGAACTGATCATCAGCAATCAAGCCAGTGAACTCATATATGTTATTGAATATTGCACCGACATTTCTTGAATCATTCACATAATATATATAATGCTTTCCACCTAAGACACAAGTCTTTGCATGCTCAACAAGGCTTTCCCACATCTTATTTGACATGCCACTGCCAAGAATCTACAGAGACAAGAGCGTAAGAACATAAACTAAACTCCATAAATTACAGTCTGATAACAGGCATAATAGAACTTACACTTCGCAACCTCTGTTGATCCCTAACAAGAAGCCGAAGAAAATCTTCAACTGTATAGATTCCGCTTCCATTTAACTTCTTGTGGAATGCACCATCCTTGCCAACCTTTTCTAATCTCCAAACATCATCCTTCAAAGCAGGAGGGTAGTGTTTTTTGTACACTGCAAAATACAATATCAGCCTACTCAATGCTTGAAACTTTTAACAGTATGAGCAAATCAACAATGTATGGACACATACATTCCCCTCTATGATCCTTAACAGTAAAAGCTTCTGTCTTCGCCTCCCTAACACGAATACCTTCAGAAAAACCAGAGGCAACCCTCAGCCCAAGTCTGAATTTCCTGCTTCTTATCCAGCTTGAGTTGTCAGTGAAGATAAGCTCCCCTATGGTTCCAACACCTTCTTTAAGAGTCACCAGAAGGTCACCAGTCAAGAGAGGTCTTTTCCCTTCGCGCTCCTTGACAATATGGCCTTCAAACTCCTCTTCTGTCCAACCCTCATCTTCCTCTTTATTGAAGTCACCCTCAAGCACAAGAATATCCAGCTTTGCACATGATTCAGGTCCCGAAGTGACAACACAACCAGTGTTGGTATCCAGCAGCACAACATGTATAGCTGCCCCCTGCTCGCCTTCTACTTTTCCACCAGTAAAGAGTGGGAGAGACAACCTGCTTCTAAATTGAAGCTGAAGATTTGTCCCATCAGGGCCTTCTATTCTTTTGGGAGAGGACCTGTTTTCACTATGTATTAGTATCGTATCTCACCAGCGTGGCTAAACCACATCTGCAGAAAATCTGAAAATCCCAGATAAAGCCATCCCATGAGTGTCACGACGTTAAACAAGTTTATGATCTTGTACCTTCCTTCAATTCTAGCAGGACCCAACTTGGCCAAAGCACGCTCTACCTCTTCGCTTACCTATTCGCAAAATATAGAAGAACAGAATGATCAACATGCTCCATCAAATAAGTCAACAGACCGTACAATAAGTGCTTCTACTCACAACTCTTCGAAGGATAGGCTCCAGCGATGAACAAAGCTTCTGGAGACTGTCGACTTTTAGTGCTTCCACAATGACACTACAATATGTGTCCTTTGTTTAGTAATCAAAATTTCAGAATGTTGCAGACAAGTAGAATCACCGTTGTATTCAATTTGAAGTGTACAGACACCACAACTGTAGTGTATTGACTAATTCTTTCAAACAGGTATTATTAATAACTATTAGCATCATTTGACAGTCAGATCATTATTGTATTCAATACATTATCAGTGTTAAAAGCAGTGCCGACACTGCGTGTAATCGACCCTATCTAAACCAAATAATTCAAAGCTACATACTGAACTCTCTTGGCACTGTAAAGATTTTTTATTTCTATAACCTATCAAGAGTTCTAAAACATGTTATACCTGTTGCTGGTGATTAAACATATGGAACTTTCTGGTGCATCAATGCGGTATGAAAATGTGCCATCATATATCATAGAAAAGGAGTCAGGCAGAGCTGAGCAGGATGCGCAGATTTGTGTTGTCAGCTGGTGCTCTGACACAGAACTGAGCAGCACTCATTGGAGTACCAACTGAGTACCACCAAGCACAAAAACAGCTATTCGCCACAGTACATTTTGGACTAAAATTATCATCTGGAGTCACTTCCTTTAGCTTATAATTTAAAGAAGTAGTAAATGTGTTATGCTCACAGAATCATCTTGGGTCCAAGTTCCAATCCTACTCTTACCTAACTGATTCAACTAAAACAAGGATTAGGTAAGCTGTAGCACCCCTATTCCAGCCGGTAGGAAGCTTAACAGCAACATTAGGAATCGAATTACTCAACCGAATGGAGGTAAGTGGAGGATCTAAATTTCTTCCTAATTAAAGCAGCCGACAACCTAAACCCCAAACCCAAACTTGTCCCACAAACCCTGGAAATTTGGTACTACCAGACAGAAAGAAGCACGAACCTTGCAAGGGCGGGCACGCGAGGCCATTTGGCCGCATGGTCGTCGTCGCCGCCGCCGCCGCCGCCAGTGCCGTTGGTGGGGTCGAGCACACGCTTCGAGCCCGACCGCTGCAGGCCCCGCCCAGGCCGCTGCATCACGCCAAAACTCTAGCCCTAGCGGCCTCCTCTGCCGCCGCCGCCGCCGTCAGATCTGCACCGGCCGCCACCACGAATCCAGGTCAAAAAATAATAGTTCCGTGGAGAAAACAAAAATCAAAAATAAAAGCAGCGACCAGAACCCAATCGAAGCGCGCGATACCGTACCGGTGCGGCCGGCGGGAAACTCAGGTGGATCGAGAGGGCCGGCCGAGAGATCTGCGCTATTAGCGTGGGGGTGAGTGAGCGCCGCGCGGCGCCTGCTCGTGTGTTTGTTTGTGCTCGCTCTCTACCGCCTGCCTTTCTTTACGACTTTTATACTAGGGGACGCTAGGCGCCGGCCGACCGGTCACAGCTTCGGGCCGGTCTCCTCCGAGCACGTATGTTTTCAGCATCTACACTGTTCTTTTGGCCCATTCTCTTCTTGAGAATCGAATCTCCATCAGAATATTGAATTCATATATTTTATGATAATTTTAGATGTTTAGATCCTAACTATTTGTTAGGATTGTAAAAATATATGGGTTTAAGATTCTGAAATAAGCTAGGGAGGTGTGATTCTCAAGATTCCAAGAGAATCGGTCAAAAGAATTGCGCCCTGGCCAACTCCAATGCATGACCCAAAAAGACGTCTGTTTTGTCTAGATTATGTGTGTTTGTGTCGGTAAAACAGACACGAGCGGTCTGTTTAGGGTCGTTCGCCCGTCGGTGCCCAACCGACCGCTGCATTTCAAATATTTGCCCACATTATGAACTTAAATTGAAAAAAAAGACATTACAAAATAATTAAAAATGATATATATTACACTAACTTAAAAAGTCCACAAAGTCACGACCGAACAATGAAGTTGAACTAAAGATAAAAACAAACATAAAAACTAGAAACCCTAGATCGGGTCATCACCGCCGTGTTGGCCGTCTTCCGCCATCATCGTAGTCTTCGTCCATGCTGAGGTCGATGTACGGCGGTGGCTGCGAAATGTGGGTTGGCGGTCCCTGCGACGGCGCCACCAGTGGCTGCCAAAGTGGGGCGGGCGGCACCTGCTCTGGTTGTGGCGGGGTTCATGACCACGGCTTTGCGCCCACCCATGAGGCCGGCGGTGACGGTGGGCTACATGGCATCGTGGATGTCCACGTCCACGACTGCCCCACCAAGGTCGGGTTCCAGGGTACTGCGGGAGGCTCCTCAACCTCCTTCACCTCCAGCTCAGGTATGTCGCTCTCGCCGATAGCCGACAGTGCCATCATCACGTCGAGGGCCTCTCCACTGGGCGCGGTCGTGCTCCCTCACGGAGTCCTCAAGCACCCTCCTCACCAGCTCCTCCTCCTCTTCGGCGGTCATGGTGGGAGCTGGTGGTGGCGGGGACGGCGAAGGGGAGGGTGTGGGAGAGCGCGTGCAAACCCGCTCACGGGCGCGCGACCGGGGTCGGCTGGGAGCACGCGCACGGCTAGTAAAGCACGGTTGTGGCGGCCTTGGAGCACGCCCGGCAAAAAATGTCTGACGACGCAGGTCGTGCTCGTCCCGGAACCATGTGTCCCACAAGGGGAATCGACGGTGTACCTTGAGCTATTGAGGAGGTCCGGAGGAAGGCGAGCGTGCCAGCGGTTGATCTCCAGCAGACGAGCGCGTCCGCTTGTCGGGACAGGCGACACGGGCACCTGATCTGGGCAGAGATGCCAGTCGTTCGGAAGATGAGCGTCGCTCCACGACAGCGGCATGGTCGTGTCCTAGTAGCGTTGGCATATCTCGGCCTTGTTGTACGGCCGCATGCGCGCGCGGGGCCGCTGGCGGGGAAATGGAGAATGCGGGCGACGAAGTGGAGTGGGCAGCAGCGCTTCCCGACGACGTGGAGGATGACACCGCTTCGTGGTCGTGCTTCCTCTTCTTGCCGGGGATCGGCTTCCATATTCCCATGGCGGGCGGCGGGAGCTGATTGCTTGTATCTGCATTGGTATTTCCTCGAAGAGGAGAGGATGATGCAGCACAACAACGGTAAGTATTTCCCTCAGTTATGAAACCAAGGTTATCAATCTAGTAGGAGAACCAAGCAACACTATGTAAACGGTACCTGCACACAAATAACAAATATTTGCAACCCAACGCGTAAGAGGGGTTGTCAATCCCTTCTCTGTAAAAAGATAGATAAAATTGTATGAGATTGGATAAATAGATATAGCGAAAACACAAAATAAAATAAATAAAGAAAAAGTGCAGCAAGGTATTTTTGGGTTTTTGAAATAATAGATCTGAAAACAATATGATAAAAGATAGACCCAGGGGCCGTAGATTTCACCAGTGGCTTCTCTCGAGAAAATACCATACGGTGGGTAAATAAATTACTGTTGGGCAATTGATAGAAGAGCAAATAATTATGACGATATCCAAGGTAATGATCATGTATATAGGCATCACGTCCAAGATTAGTAGACCGACTCCTGCCTACATCTACTACTATTACTCCACACATCGACCGCTATCCAGCATGCATCTAGTGTATTAAGTTCAGGGAGAAACGGAGTAATGCAATAAGAACGATGACATGATATAGACAAGATCTATTCATGTAGGAATAGACCCCATCTTTTTATCCTTAATAGCAACGATACATGCGTGCCTCGCTACCCCTTCTGTCACTGGGTGAGGACACCGCAAGATCGAACCCATCACAAAGCACCTCTTCCCTTTGCAAGAAAAATCAATCTAGTTGGCCAAACCAAACCAAAGTTTCGGAGAAGAAATACGAGGCTATAACAATCATGCATATAAGAGATCAAAGAAGACTCAAATAATATTCATAGATAGAACTGATCCTAAACTCGCAATTCATCGGATCCCAACAAACACACCGCAAAAAGTCATTACATCAAATAGATCTCCAAGAACATCGAGGAGAACATTGTATTGAGAATCAAAAACAGAGAAGAAGCCATCTAGCTACTACCTACAGACCCGTAGGTCTTTGGTAAACTACTCACGCATCATCGGAGGAGCACCAATGAGGATGGTGAACCCCTCCGTGATCGTGTTCCCCTCTGGCAAGGTGCCGGAATAGGGCTCTAGATTGAATCTCGTGGTTCTAGAACTTGCGGCGGCTGAAATTGTGTTTCGTCGACTCCCCTAGGGTTTCTGGAATATTTGGGTATTTATAGAGCTGAGAGGCGGTGGAAAGGACCTCTGTGGGCCCCACCACCCATCAGGGCACGCCAGGGGCCTCTGGCGCACCCAGGTGGGTGGTGGGCTGTCACGCCCAATATGTGATCCTATCCGAGAGGAACTCGAAGGTCCCACCAAGGATAGAGCCGCATATTGAAGACGCTTTGCAAGGTGGATATCATTACATCGTACCATTACATAATAGTTGGGGATACATACTATACAAATGCCACATGAATACATCAAACATCATACATGAGAACAACATCCGACTACGGATGCAACACAAACAGAAACTCAAGCAATATCCACCCTGCTAGCCCAGGCTGCCGACTAGGAACCTATCCCAAGATCGACGAAGAAGAAGAAGAACTCCAAAACAAATAAACATCGCTCTCATGTCATGATCATCGCATTACCTGTACCTGCAACTGTTGTTGTAGTAAACTGTGAGCCACGAGGACTCAGCAATCCCATTACCATGGGTATCAAGACTAGCAAAGCTTAATGGGTATGGAATGGATTAGTGGTGAGGTTGCAGCAGCGCTAAGCATTGTATGGTGGCTAAATTACGAATACAAGAATAAGATGAGAAGCTACGCAACGGTCGTAAACTAGTAATGATCAAGAAGTGATCCTGAACTATTTACGTTCAAACATAACCCAACCGTGTTCTCTTCTCGACTCGCTCAAAAAGAGACAGTCACGGTTACACACGCGGTTGGTGTATTTTAATTCGGATCTGGTGTCAAGTTCTCTATAACCGGATATTAAAAATTGCCATCTGCCACATAACCGCGGGCACGGCTCTCGAAAGTTTAAACCCTGCAGGGGTGTCCCAACTTAGTCCATCACAAACTCTCACGATCAACGGAGGAAAATCCTCCTCCTGGAACAACCCGATCAAGTTCAGAATCCCGGTTCACAAGACATTTCGACAATGGTAAAACAAGACCAGCAAGACCTCCCGACGTGTCGACACCCTGATAGGAGCCGCACGTATCTCGTCTCAGGCCACGATCGGATGGGACATCCTACGAGTAAAACCAGACCTCGAGTTGCCCCGTGGTGGCCCCGCAGTCTACCCAGTTTGGGACCAACACCATCAGCACTGGCCCCCCCTGTATTATGTTGAAGAGAATCCTCGGGGACGCGACCCCCTATGCCAATTAATTAATTAACAGGTTTATTATGTTGGGCAAATGTTAAAACCAATGTTGGGCCTTGCTGGAAGAGTTTTATTCAAAGCGAACTGTCAAGGGGGGCCCATAAACCCCAACCGTGTTAGGAACGCAAAATCAAGGAGCATAACACCGGTATGACGGGAACTAGGGCGGCATGAGTGGAACAAAACACCAGGCAAAAGGCCGAGCCTTCCACCCATTACCAAGTACATATGTGCATTAATTAAATAAGAGATATTGTGATATTCCCAGATATCCATGTCCCAACATGGAACAAACTGCACCTGCAACTAGCAACGCTATAAGAGGGGCTGAGCAAAGCGGTAACGTAGCCAAACAACGGTTTGCTGGGATGGTAAAAAAGGTTAGAGGCTGTTTCATGGCATATTGGGAGGCTTGATAAACAAGTGGTAGGTAGCGCGACATAGCGATAGCATCGAGACAACTAGCAAAGCAAAGATAGTAGTGGTATCCAGGATAATGATCATCTTGCCTGAAATCCCGCTAGGAAGAAGACCAAATCCATGAAGAAGACGAACGGGCGAAGACGAACCAAGCGTAGTCGAACGCATCCTCACAATCACAACATAACCGAAACTATCGAGAAGAAGCACAACCGGAAAGAAGCAAACAACATGGTAAACACACAAGCATAAACAAGACATGATGCACAACCAAGTAAGATGCATGTCCATTTTAATGAGGCATGGTATGGCAAAGTGCAACAAACAATACTACAAATTAAGTGGAGCTCAATAGGCAACGAGTTGCATATTGACGAAACACCACATTCAATTATTTTGTTCGCTCTCGTTCATGTACATGACAAGATTTAAATATTGGTTAACATGGCAAGAGGTGAAGCACAAGTAAAACGACTATCTAGGCAAGTTTAAATGAGGCCGGAAACAACAACAACAATTCCGGAAAATCCTCATGTGCATATTTTGAATTTGGTATTGTTCTGCCCTAAACCATATTTTAAAGTTGTTAAACAGCGAAATAAGGTGCACCATGTTAATCTATGCATTTTTCTATCACATTTATATATAAAGTTTATTTAATTCGGAGCTACGGTTATTTAGTTATGAAATAAACCATTTTAACATGTCATTTGTGCAAAACAATGCAAACAACAATTTTAATCATTTTATCATGGATGAAAGTTGCATATTGTTAAAGTACATGAAAATATGAGCAAGATGCATATATGACATATTTTATTTGGAAGCATGGGTAATTATAGCTATTAACAAACCAAGATGATGGCATTTCTGAACATATGCAGGAAAAGAATAAATGCAAAAACGCATGGAACAGAGAGAAAAAAAAACATAAGCGGGCCGGATTCAACGCACTGTGCAAGCGGCCCAGGAGGATTTGACCCAAGCAGTTGTGGGTGTGTGTGTGCTCGATTTAAAACAGAGAAGCAGGGAGAGAGAGAAAAGGAAAAGGGGAGAACCTGGGATCGAACCCAGGACCTCCAACATGCAAACGAGTGCGCCGACCAGTGAGCTAGATGTGTGTTCGTGAAAAAACAGGGGCGCTGTCTTATTTGAACAAGATCAAAGGCCAAGCCTTGTTTTTCCCATGAATTGACGGTGGCATGGCCGGCGACGGGAGCCAACACCAGCGACTGCAGGTCGTCGGCGGGGCTGCAGAAACATGCATGGATGCGCGTGTGCATGCGGGGAGCAGAAGAAAGAGGCCAGAGCTCGAGCATCGAGCTGGAGCTCGTCTCGGCTGCGGCGCACAGCGATGCAGGGGCGAGCATGGCGCGGCGAGCGAGCGGCAAGCACGCAGGGTGCGCGCGCGGGTGCAGATGCATGCGGGTGCTACGGGAGAGTGCTGCTGCAGGCATGCGCGTGCAAGGCTAGGGGTACAGGAGATCGAGGACGAGCAGAAGCTTGTCTCCGTCATGGCGACGGCACGGCGAAGCAGGGCAACGGGGCTCGCGAGCGAGATGGGCGTGTGCTGCGAGCGTGAGTGCAAGTGCGGATGCATGCACAGGTTAGACGAGCAGAGGCTAGAACGCGAGCTCGAGCTCGTTGCCATGGTCGTACATGACGGACATGACCTCAGACACGATAGGATCGGCGGCTACCGCGACGAATCAAACCAGAGAGAGATGGGGAGGAGCGGCTGCTCACCGAGGGCTCGGGACAAGAACATGAGGTCGGAAGCGCGACCACAGAGGCACGAGGAGGCACTGGTTGCGGAGGTGTTCGGGTTGGTGAAGAAGAGGAAGCAGAGAAGACGACGTCGTGGAGGAGTCGATCGCGTCGGCCTTGGGTTCTTCCGGCTCTTGGCCTTGATTGAAGACGAAGAAGGCGACGAGGGAGCTCGCTGAACTTGGCATTTCCCTAAACTGTGAAGAAGACAAAGTGGAGGAAGAGGGCGTCGAGGGACTTGGCGATCCTTGGGCGTGCCTTGGCGTCTGAATGGAACCGTGACGGCGTGGCGGTGCTCGGAGGGAGGCCGGCGGAGCCCCTATGCCGGAGGGAAGCTCGTGGCCTCGCCGGCCATGGCTCCTGGAAGCAGCGGGGCCGGGCGCGAGTGGGGATTTGTGGAGAGGCGGCGGCGCAGAGGGAAGAGAGGGAAGGAGAGAAACCCTAGGGCGAGGCCCTGGGCGGCTTTATAGGAGGGGCCCCGGCGTCGGGGCTTGCCCTCGTGGCCATGTGTGCTCCTCCTCTGTTTTACTGTGAGGGGGATGTGGCGAGAGGAGGAAGAAAAGGGAGAAGGGAACGGTCGCTGCAGGTGGGCTCAGCGCGGGTGACCAGCGTGGCAAGCTGGAATTACCAACGGAGGGGGAGAGAGGTGGGCTGTGGTGCTGCTGATGGGCCTCGGCTGGCTGCAGGTGAGGGGAAGGCCCAAGTGCAGTGCCCAGATAAGGAAAAGGTAGTTCCCTTTTCTCTGTTTTTATAATAAATAGATTTCAGAAAAGGAAAAGAAGGGGGAGCTAGGGAAAGAATTTGGAAGATATAAGAATATCCTCATGCTCCTGGGAACATGCATGATTTAATAAAATTGGTTTGGCAACTTTTAGAGACAGAAAATTTAAACAAGTTTGAATTTGATTCAAACTTGAGTAAATGCTTAGCCCAACCAAAACAACTTTAAAATAGATGAAATTTGACAGAGAGGTAGTTGGCATGGTGTAAGATTTACAGAAAGTAAGTGAACATTTTACTGGGACAGAAAAATGCCACTTGCAATAAATGGGTGAGAATTGAAAGGAAGAAGCTTGTGATGGGGTGTTGCACTTGATGATGTTTTAGATGGAAAGGGCAAGATGAAACAACAAAGAAGATGAGGAGAAGGAGTTCACAAAGATAACAAGCACACAACAAAACTTCAAGATGCAAACCAAGGCATGATGCTCATGATGCAAATGCAACAAAAAAAATAACACAGCTGACACGCAAAACATGGAAGGCAACTGGAGCATCGGTCTCGGGGCGTCACATGGGCCCCACGGGCCTTCCCTCGTGCACTTCCTTGGCTCCCAAGTTGTCTTCTGGGCAGAAAAAATCTCCAAAAAGTTTCACTGCGTTTGGACTCCGTTTGATATGGATATTCTGCGAAGTAAAAAACAAGCAAAAAACAACAACTGGCATTGGGCACTATGTCAATAGGTTAGTCCCAAAAAATGATATAAAATTGCTATAAAATGAATGTAAAACATCCAAGAATGATAATATAACAGCATGGAACAATCAAAAATTATAGATACGTTGGAGACGTATCAGCATCCTGACGATAACATGTACCTAGGGTAGGGTTGTAGGCCTGACCTACATGCCCTACCCAAGGACACTACATATAAGAATCCAAGGCCTAGAAAGTTAGAAAGGAGGTGTCGACTGGAATGACCGCAGCATGCAAGTCACTCGACACAAGATCCACTTGGTTACTCCTCCACCACTCGACCGCCCTTATTCACTCGAAGAACCTGATTTCACTCGAAGGCAGAAGGCCTAGAGCCACTCCGGGATGGCAACGGTCAGGCGATTAGTTCGTCGCTATAAAGATCATTAAGTGTAGGCGTTACCAGTAACACTCGCATCTTTACTCTCTCATTGAACCCTTGCGTAACGGAGGTTGATGAGAGGTCAGCGGACTCTATATAAGCCGCCCTTCCACTCCTGCACAAGGGTTTGCACCCCCTGTAACTCAACACTCCATTCAACAAGCTCCCGCAGCATCGAGACGTAGGGTCATTACCTCCTCCGAGAGGGGCCTGAACTCGTAGATCCGAGTGTACAATCTCGCCGTAGCTAGGCTCTGCCCTCTCCTTCGTACCCCTAACCTCTATTGTCAGATCCGTTCCCACGACAGTTGGCGCGCACTGTGGGGCAGGCGTCTAAGCGACTTCCGGCGAGGTTGCGTTCTTCGAACTCCGTCATCATGGTTTCCGGTGGCGGACTGTCCCTGGGTCGCGAGATCCGTCTCGGCGCGCTCAGCTTCATCGCCGATGATTCGGCGTGGCTCCAAGAAGCCCCTTTGGACGTCGAGGCACTTCCTATTCGCGGGGCAGCGCACTTCCGTGCGAGTTCCTACGGCGTCCTCCTCTGGCAGCTGTCGACTCAGTAGCAGTCGGCTCCGATGGCGTTTTCCCTCCCTACTACTCACCGCCGCAAGCGATCCGGTCGCTCTCGGCTCCAGCGGTGGGTGAGGCATGCGGTGGCTTGCCAGTCGTCCACTCCGTAGATCACGGCAATCGAGCCCGATGAATCCCTCTACGACCTGATTGATCCGTCGGCTGATCGCTCGGATACTCCTTCCAAGTGTGAGAGCAACGACCCGGTGGTAGAAGTTCTCGTGATTGGTTCTCAGTGTAGCCCGCCAGGGTTTCCGCGTGACGGAGATGGTAGCGGTGGTCTGTCGCATGTCAACAACGAGTACTACCCGCAACCCTCACTGCGGAACAAAGAGAAGAGCTACGTCACCGGAATGAGCAAGTCCTCGAGACTCCCATTGTCGGCGCGACCGCTGAAGCCCAGGCTTTGGAGGCTGCGCGCGTAGCTACTCTGACCGAGCACGCTTGTCTTGAGGAGCTCCAGAAGTCACTCGACGACCGGGCTCGCAGGCAACCCCCAAATTCCAATCGATGGCAGAGACAACTGTTTCCGACTGAGTCGCAGAATGAGCATTAGATATTCCGCACACCAATTCAAAACATGGTGGCAGCCGCAAGGATTGCAGACTCCATTCAGCCATCCCGGTCCGAAGCTGGAAGAGGGCTGGAGCAGATCCGAGCGCTGCTCAGAGCGGCTGGGGAGCAGAATTCAGCTGTTTCACAGTCGCGCAACAGGATTCACAACAGGTCTGTCGGAGCAGACATGGTCCAGTCGGCTCACAGCCCAAGATCGCCTCTGCGGCGTGAAGATCGCGGTTACCACCAGGACCAGTACCTAGATCAAGGCCGCGGGCAGTTTGCTCCTCGACATCACCGTGACAACCTCCGTCGAGTGCTGACACCCCCTCGGAGGGGTGGTTCGTATGCGCCCCGGCGGTACGATGATAGGCGCTCGTACGGTGACGAGCGGAGAGAGCCAGTCGATCCCTGAGATCCTGGGTTCAATGCGAGGTCAGTCCTCGTGCAGAATCTAGTCAACAAAGGCAGAGCTTACCGAGAGAATCTAGACAGATATCGTCCAAGTGGAAGTGGCGTGTTTGTCTCCGGTCCCGAGTGTTTCAGCAGGGCCATTCGAGCCGCTGAGATACCACCCAACTTCAGATTGGCCACGGGGGTGAACAAATTCACTGGTGAGTCGAAGCCAGATACGTGGTTGGAGGATTACCGAGTGGCTGTGTAGATTGGCGGAGGCAATGACTATGTCGCCATGAAACATTTGCCCCTGATGCTGGAAGGATCGGCCTGAGCATGGTTGAATCAGTTGGCTCCTGCAAGCATATACTGTTGGGAAGACTTGGCCCGAGTGTTCATCAAGACATTCGAAGGCACTTGCAAGCGTCCTGCTGGGTTGACTGAATTGCAGCACTGCGTCCAGAAGCCGAATGAAACTTTGAGAGATTACATACAGCGTTGGACAACGCTTCACCATGTGGTGGAGAATGTTACAGAGCATCAAGCAGTCCGTGCCTTCAAAGAAGGTGTCCGATACAGAGAACTCATCCTGAAATTTGGACGGTCTGGGACCCTGACCGTGAACCGAATGATGGAGATTGCCACTCGATATGCGAATGGCGAAGAAGAAGACCGCCTCTGCAACAGCAAAGGAAAAGCTAATGAGCACGACCCCAACAACACCAATCCCAGTCGGAAACAGAAGTGCAAAGCTGAAGCCGCCGGTCAAGCAGAAGCGACCGTCGTTGCTGCCCAAGGCAAGTTCAAAGGGAAGGCCGGAGAGCAGTGTATTCCTAAGAAGAAGATAGATCAGTCGGGTCAGGACGTCCTGGATCTTCCGTGTGCCATACACACGAAGAAAGACGAGGAGGGTAACTTGATTTTACCCAAGCATACCACTCGGCAGTGCAGGTTGTTGATCCAGGAGTTCCATAACGGTCAGTCGAGTGAAAAGAGCCCCGAAGATGATGAAGAGGAAAAAGCCGAGGATTACCCCAAGGTCAATGCCACTCTGGTGATTTTCGCTGACGTTGAGAGCAAGAGCCGACTGAAGGTCATCAACCGAGAGGTGAACATGGTTGCTCCAGCGACTACAATGTATCTCAAGTGGTCGAAGACTCCCATAACCTTTGATCAGTCAGACCACCCAGCTCACATAGCTACCCATGGGCGGCAGGCGCTGGTGGTTGATCCGGTTGTGGGGGGTACTCGGTTGCGTAAGGTCCTCATGGATGGTGGGAGTGGTTTGAACATACTCTACGCTGAGACCCTGCAGGGAATGGGCATTCCGATGTCTCGACTCAGCGAGAGTAACATGCAGTTCCATGGAGTCATTCCAGGGAAGAAGGCAAAATCACTCAGTCAGATTGCTATGGATGTGGTTTTTGGTGACTCGAAGAATTTTCGGAAGGAGAAACTGACGTTTGAAGTGGTGGACTTTCACACTGCCTATCATGCTATCCTTGGTCGACCGGCTTATGCACGATTCATGGCCTGTCCATGTTACGTGTACCTGAAGCTGAAGATGCCTGGACCCAAGGGCGTAATCACGGTTACGGGGAATAGGCAAAGGGCCGAGGAGTGCCTTCAGCAAGGATCCAAAATTGCTGATGAGCAGATGGCCATGGTGGAATTGGAAGAGTACAAGAGAAATGCGGATCCGACTGATCTACTCTGATCCAAGAAGCCAGCTTCTGAATCTGCTTTCCAGTCGACGGGTGAGACGAAGCAAGTTCACGTTCACCCGGAAGATCCTGCAGCCGCTCCAACGAACATCTCCACGACACTCGACAGCAAATAGGAAGCCGCGCTCATCCAGTTCCTCCGTGAGAACTGGGACATCTTCGCATGGAAGCCGTCTGACATGCCGGGTGTACCCAGGGAACTAGCTGAGCACCGCTTGAGAGTTGACTCGAAGGCCAAACCTGTTAAGGAGCATCTCCGCCGTTCTGCCGCGGAGAAGAGAAAGGTGATTGGTGAGGAAGTAGCTCGGCTCCTGGCAGCTGAGTTCATATGCGAGATGTACCACTCCGAGTGGCTCGCCAACGTCGTCATGGTCCCCAAGAAGGACAAGTCACTCCGTATGTGTATCGATTTCAAACATATCAATCGGGCCTGCCCGAAAGATCATTTTCCGCTCCCCCACATCGACCAAATTATTGATTCGACTGCGGGATGCAAGCGTCTGTCTTTTTCTTGATGCGTACTCCGGGTACCATCAAATCCGACTGTATGGGCCAGATGAAATAAAAACTGCCTTCATCACCCCTTCTGGGTGTTTCTGCTATGTCACCATGCCATTCGGTCTCAAAAATGCTGGCGCTACTTTTATGCGCATGATCCAGAAGTGCCTGCTCACTCAGATCAGTCGGAACGTTGAGGCTTACATGGATGATATCGTGGTCAAGTCGCGCAAAGGTTCCGACCTGCTGACTGACCTCGCTGAAACCTTTGCCAACTTAAGGAGGTACGACATAAAGTTGAATCCGTCCAAGTGCACCTTCGGAGTGCCTGGAGGCAAGCTACTCGGTTTTCTCATTTCCGAACGAGGAATAGATGCCAATCCCAAGAAAATCAGTGCAATTGTCCGAATGAAGCGCCCTGTGCGCGTGCACGATGTCCAGAAGCTCACAGGTTGTCTTGCAGCTTTGAGTCGGTTCATTTCTCGTCTCGGAGAAAAGGCATTGCCTTTATACCGACTGATGAAGAAGTCTGATATGTTGGAGTGGACCCCTGAAGCAGAAGCAACGTTTGTTGAGCTCAAAGCCTTGCTCTCCACCCAGCCGGTGCTCGCTGCCCTGAACAGCAAAGAACCCCTGCTCTTATACATCGCAGCCACTGGCCAAGTCGTCAGCACAGTCCTCACAGTGGAGCGTGATGAAGAAGGCAAGGCTTACAAAGTTCAACGGCCAGTGTATTACATATTTGAAGTCCTGACTCCGTCTAAGCAGAGGTATCCTCATTACCAGAAGCTTGTCTATGGTATTTACTTGACAGCGAAGAAAGTTGCACACTATTTCCAAGAGCACTCGGTCTTAGTAGTCAGTGACGCTCCGCTGTCTGAAATCATGAACAATCAGGATGCAACTGGTTGAGTGGCTAAATGGGCCATCAAACTTCTCCCTTTTGATATCAAGTTTGAAGCAAAGAAGGCAATCAAGTCCCAGGCACTCGCAGATTTCTTGGCTGAATGGATAGAACAGCAACAGCCGACTCAGATCCACTCGGAGCACTGGACTATGTTCTTCGACGGCTCCAAGATGCTGAATGGTTCTGGCGCTGGAGTGGTTTTGGTGTCCCCAAAGGGTGATCGGCTCAGTTACGTCCTGCAGATTCACTTCGATTCCTCCAATAATGAGGCCGAATACAAAGAGCTCCTCTACGGGTTGCGTATGGCCATCTCACTCGGCGTCCGTCGCCTGATGGTTTACAGCGACTCAGATCTGGTGATCAATCAAGTAATGAAGTAATGGGACGTCAGAAACCCTGCTATGACAGGATACTGCAATGCGGTGAGGAAGTTAGAGAAGAAATTCGAGGGTCTAGAGCTTCATCACATTCCCCGAATCAAAAATCAAGCAGCTGACGATTTGGCAAAAATCGGTTCCACTCGGAAGCCTATTCCCAGCAACATGTTCCTTGAGCACCTCCATTCCCTGTCAGTGCAGGAAGATCCTTTCACTAAAGAGCCTCCTCAGGCGATAAGTCCCTTGGACCCAACTGAAATCGAGGTCCCTGCAGTCATTGACTTGGTTATGGAGATTCTGGTAATTACCCCCGACTGGACAGTGCCATACATTGCATATTTGCTCAGGCAAGAACTCCCAGAGGATGAAGTTGAGGCACGTTAGATTGTCCGCAGATCCAAAGCTTTCACTGTGATGAACGGACAGCTTTACAGAGAAAGTGTCACTGGCGTAGCCCAACGATGTATTTCTCCAGAGGAAGGTCAACTAATCTTAGAAGAAATCGACTCGGGGACCTGTGGTCATCACGCGTCCTCTCGGACAATTGTGGCCAAAGCATACCGAGCTGGATTTTATTGGCCACGTGCCAACGAAGCTGCCAAAGAGATTGTTCAACACTGCCAGGGGTGCCAGTTCTATGCAAACTTGTCCCACAAACCTGCATCTGCTTTGAAGACCATACCACTCGTCTGGCCGTTTGCCGTGTGGGGGATTGGACATGGTTGGGCCACTCAGGACTGGCAGGAGCAGTTTCACTCATCTGCTTGTAGCAGTTGACAAATTCACCAAGTGGATTGAGGCTAAGCCTATTAAAAAGCTAGATTCACGCACAACCATCAAGTTCATGAGAGAGTTGATATTCAGATATGGAGTCCCACATAGCATCATCACAGACAATGGCTCGAACTTCGATTCGAAAGAATTCAGAAGGTTCTGTGCCACCCAAGGCACTCGGGTGGACTACACATCCGTTGCGCACCCGCAGTCGAATGGTCAGGCTGAGAGAGCGAACAGCCTTATCCTTCAAGGGTTGAAGCCACGTCTCATGCGCGATCTCGAGCATGCGGCCGGGGCTTGAGTGACTGAACTGCCGTCTGTCTTGTGGGGTTTAAGGATGACTCCTAACCGGTCCACTGACCGCACCCCTTTATTCATGGTGTATGGAGCCGAAGCCGTGCTGCCGAGTGATCTCCTTCACAACTCGCCCCGTGTGGAGCTCTATTCAGAAGCTGAAGCAGAGCAGGCGTGGCAAGATGCTGTGGATCTCTTGGAGGAAGAACGAGAAATGGCCTTGATACGGTCGACTGTTTATCAGCAAGACCTTCGTCGTTTCCATGCAAGACACGTTAAGGGTCGGGCGTTCCAAGAGGGAGATCTTGTGCTCCGAGTGGATCAGCAGCGACCACACAAGCTCGCCCCCGCGTGGGAAGGCCCCTTCATTGTCACCAAAGTTCTACATAATGGGGCCTACCACCTCTACAACCTCGCGAAGAAGATTGACGAGCCGCGTGCCTGGAACACAGATCTTCTTCGTCGATTCTATACTTGACGATCGGGTTGTCAAGATGTAATAAGAATACTTTTAGATTGTTTATCAAAGACATGACTCCTGCAGTCCTATGATGATCTCACTCGCACAAGCGCTTGTTCAAAACCCCCAGTGGGTGGCTTAGTCGCGAACCAGTTTTCGCCTAAGTAAAAAACTACTCCGAGTGAGAGCATCCCTCCCACTCGGGGGCTTAGCCGCGAGCCAGTCCTCGCCTAAGTTAAAAAACTACTCCGAGTGAGAGCATCCCTCCCACTCGGGGGCTTAGCCGTGAGCCAGTCCTCGCCTAAGTTCAAAAACTACTCCGAGTGAGAGCATCCCTCCCACTCGGGGGCTTAGCCACGAGCCAGTTCTTGCCTAAGTTAAAAAACTACTCCGAGTGAGAGCATCCCTCCCACTCGGGGGCTTAGCCGCGAGCCAGTCCTCTCCTAAGTTAAAAACTACTCCGAGTGAGAGCATCCCTCCCACTCGGGGGCTTAGCCACGGGCCAGTCCTCACCTAAGTTAAAAATTACTCCGAGTGAGAGCATCCCTCCCACTCGGGGGCTTAGCCGCGAGCCAGCCCTCACCTAAGTTAAAAACTACTCCGAGTGAGAGCATCCCTCCCACTCGGGGGCTTAGCCGCGGGCCAGCCCTCCTAAGTTAAAAACTACTCCGAGTGAGAGCATCCCTCCCACTCGGGGCTTAGCCGGAGCCAGTCCTCCTAAGTTAAAAACTACTTAGTGTGAGCTCCCCCACTCGGGGGCTTAGCCGCGAGCCAGTCCTCGCCTAAGTTAAAAACTACTCCGAGTGTGAGGATCCCTCCCACTTGGGGGCTTAGCCGCGAGCCAGTCCTTGCCTAAGTTAAAAAACTACTCTGAGTGAGAGCATCCCTCCCACTCGGGGGCTTAGCCGCGTGCCAGTCCTCGCCTAAGTAAAAAACTACTCCGAGTGAGAGCATCCCTCCCACTTGGGGGCTTAGCCGCGAGCCAGTCCTCACCTAAGTTAAAAGACTACTCCGAGTGAGAGCATCCCTCCCACTCGGGGGCTTAGCCGCGGGCCAGTCCTCGCCTAAGATAAAAACTACTACGAGTGAGAGCATCTCTCCCACTCGGGGGCTTAGCCGCGAGCTAGTCCTCGCCTAAGTTAAAAACTACTCCGAGTGAGAGCATCCCTCCCACTCGGGGGCTTAGCCACGAGCCAGTCCTCGCCTAAGTTAAAAACTACTCCGAGTGAGAGCATCCCTCCCACTCAGGGGCTTAGCCGCGAGCCAGTCCTCGCCTAAGTTAAAAACTGCTCCAAGTGAGAGCATCCCTCCCACTCGGGGGCTTAGCTGCGAGCTAGTCCTCGCCTAAGTTAAAAATTACTCTGAGTGGAGCATCACTCTCACTCAGAGGCTTAGCTGTGAGCTAGTCCTCGCCTAAGTTAAAAATTACTCTGAGTGGAGCATCACTCTCACTCGGAGGCTTAGCTGCAAACCAGCTGATATAAACCATGCAAGAAGCTGGAAAGCAACATTCAGATAAATCCATAACATCAAGTTCTCAAGCGCAGATAAAAGTACTCGGGCGGAAAGTCAAGCCCGAACGAGTTTTAACAATTACAAAATCAGTCGGCATACCAAGGCAAATGGGTTCCGACTGGAAGATAAAGTTTTCTTTCAAGCACCGGTGGGACTCGCGGGCTCGACGAAGGTGTCCAAGTCTATGCCATCCGCAATCCGAGTGGCCGCATCAATGAAAGTCTCCATGAAGTATTCAAACTTGAGCTTCTTCGTGTTTGCCACCTGGAGAGCCTTCAGCTTGTCTTCCTTGGCATCCTTGAAATGGACACGAATGAGTGAGAGTGCCACATCGGCTCCACAGCGGGTGGCAGACTTCTTCCATACTTGCACTCGACCAGGGATCTCATCAAGTCGAGTCATCATTGACTTGAGATCACTCTAAAGTGTATCCTCCGGCCACAGTTCTTTGTCTATCTTCGCCAGCGCGGCCCTCAGACGAGTGATGTACTCCCGGACACCATTGAGGCGAGCTTCGAGTCGTAGCATGTTCAGGTCAACTGCGTCCTTGACGAGTGACTTGGTGGGGTCTAGATCCGTCTCGATCCGATCAGTCTCCTCCCCGAAGTTCTGGCAGAATTCTGTACAGAGAAGAAAGAAAAGATTGGTTACGCCCTTGCGTTCAAGATTCAGAGAAATTCACTCGGGCAAAGAGAGGTACCTTCAAGCATGCCATACATCTTATTTGCAAACCCCCCCAGATATTTCTCCAGCGCGTCCCTCTTCTGGGTAAGCTGGTGCACCTTGTCATTCAGAGTCGTCTTCTCCGCCTCAAAAGCACTCGCTTGATCTTCCATCTTCTTGGCCCACTCGGCCTGTTCTTTTTTAAGCTCTTCAACTGCAATCTTCAGGGATGCGTTTTCCTCTTCCAACTTTCCGACTGAGGCTAACTTCAACTCAGCAGCCTCGGTCTTCTCTCTAGCCACCTTCTGCGCCCCCGCAAGTGCATTGTCCTTATCTTCCAGAGCCTGCTTCATGGTGTCTAAAGAAATAACATTCCTGAGTCGTGCTTGAAGTTGATGGTTTTCATTACGCACATCTGTTCGAGTGAAACTACTCGGCTCAAAGGACAGAAAGAAAGAACAACAGTGCACTCAGTCGACAAGGTTTACCTCCTAAGGTCTTCGCCTCCGTCTGAGCACGATCCAAGTTCCTTTTTGCCAGGTCAAAGTCCAGTTGAAGTTGGATCTTCTCCTTCTCCAAGGCAGCATACTGGGTCCCGAGCTCGCAAGTTTTCTGAGATCAGCAAAGAAACGATTCAGTCGACGATGATAAAATATTCCTCTACTTCCGAGTGGAGAAGAGCAAATCCAGTTGCTACAAACAAACAATTCTAAGACCCCCGCCGAATCGAACATTTAACAGTGGTCTCGGGGACTACACCAAGTGGGTGCACTCAGCGTGCCCCCACTGGATCCATTTCCACTCGGCTTCAGCCTGAATGGTCTGAGTAGAGAGCTAAAAAAACACACATGTTCACTAAGACCCCCGCCAAATCAAACATTCGACGGCGGTCTCGGGGACTACACCCAGTGGGTGCACTCAGCGTGCCCCCACTGGATCCATTTCCACTCGGCTTTAGCCTGACTGGCCCGAGTGAAGAGCTGCAGGCAAAAGCGTTCTAAGACCCCCGCCGAATCAGACATTCGACGGCGGTCTCGGGGACTACACCCAGTGGGTGCACTCAGCGTGCCCCCACTGGATCCATTCTCATTCGGCTTCAGCCTGACTAGCCTGAGTGAAAAACTACAGAGTGAATACTGACATTCTAAGTCAAAAGAAAACACCCAGTGGGTGTACAGAGTTAAGATGGACAAGAAGTAATTCAACAAGAAACCAACTTACAATCGCACTTACTCGGACATTCGCCTGGAGATCTGTACTGGCATCATAAGCCAACTTGCTGCCTTCATACACCTCCTTCTGACACTGCATCATCAGATCGGCTTGAATCATGGCTTCCTTGCTGGCCCCAGTCTGGTCTTCAGGGACATGATGCAGAATGAATACATTTGACGCAGGAGTCGGTGATGCAGCTGGAGGGATTAGCACTTGAGGTTGACCAGTCGGACCCGAAGCGGGGATAGTCAACACCAAAGGCAAGGCAGTCGACAGAGGAGCAGTGAAGATAGCACCAGTTCGAGACGAACCACCTTGTTCTTGAGGCACAACTTCAGGTGGCGCATGAGACGTTTGGCCCGATGGCACTCTCCGAGTGAAGCTACGGGGAGTGGTCGAGGTCGTACCTTCGCCACCCGCGTTCTTCTGAGGCTCGTCTTCATCGTCGTCAGCAAGCTGGATGGTATTTGTGGGCTTTGCAGTCACTCAACAACAACAACTCAGTCAACTATCGAATCAACCAATGAAACTGAACAGAGTGAAAATCTGCCATACCTCGTCGAGAAGTGGCCGCGTCCGCAGTGTCCATCTCCACATGGTCATCATCAACTTGCACGGGTGACGTTACCGAAGTAGCAGCTCTGGCACAATTCTCACTCGGTCAGCAAAAGCATGAAGTTCCGCAACAGTAAGAAGAGAGGAAAAGAACACTCACGTTGAAGCAATGTGCATGGCAACCTTTATTCTGGGTAGGGCCTTCCGAGGCTTCGGTGGAACTGATGAGGACATCAATACCATTGTTACACCCACAGCCCCTGCTTCTATACATACTGGACCAATTACTAGAGCTCGCGCACGCCAATTAAAATATCAGGTACTTTCGTTTCTTGGTAATGATTCTAAAGTTCATGAGAATATGATGCTGCCTAAATTGGATACATTTGTTTTGCTTACAAATGAAGGGCCTAGCTTGGACAAGAAAGAGGAACCTTGGAGCAAGTTCAAGCATGGAGATGATGGCATGCACAAGGGGAACAAGAACGGAGTTACAAGTGATGATTTCAGGACTTTGAAGCCACCATAATGAGTGCAGGAAGCCTTGGACGAAATATACAAGATGTCACTTCATAAATTTCGTCCAGAGGCTATTATGGGTGCTGCGTCACCTTATTATTGGGCCAGGCCCATGTAATTTCGAAATACTTGAGTATAGGCTGTTTTTAGAGTCCATATGTGTGGGGAAACAAGAGATAGGGTTGGTTTCGGACCCCTCCTTCAAGGGCCACGAAATCCCCTCCTCTTCCTCCATATATACAGCCCTTAGGGCACCGTTTAGACTTTGGGTTTTGTTTAGATTAAAAGTTCGCCATAGCTGCAACTTCGCGTACTTCGTTTGTGTTCAACGACCAGACCAAGACGTCACAGAACCCCACCTTGATCAATAAAGCTTTCATCTTATGTTCGCAATATCCAGATTGCAAATCTTAGTTTCTTGCTTGTTCTTCGTTTGCTTGCAGGAGATAGACCCTCGTGGTCAGGTTGATTGTGCTCCGGCGTGGTCAATAACCTCTCGGAGTTGGTTTAGCGATTGCTAAGGCGCGACGTCCTCGCACGTTCGTAGTCGGATCGTCAAAGTCTACTCCACCAAAAACGATAGCTATCATCTCATCGAAAGATCGGGACACCCTCGCCTCTATCAATGACCTCTTCCCTTACAACGACGACAAATAATATCATGTGTGTGCCCTGTTGATGCCATAGATGAAGAAGAGCTCTGGGCAGGCCCAGAAGGTGCACTCTTGGCAGATGGTGGTGGTGGTGCCTGTTTTCTTGTATCTCGATTGGAATTGGCGGCTGAAGTCAGTGGTGCCGCAGTAGGACGTGTGGGAGTAGAGGAGGCACGCGGTGTCCATGATGAAGATCGACCTGCAGAAAAATTAGTTCGCGCCAATGCCTGTCGATCCTGCACTTCACGTTCAGCTTTACAAGCAAGATGGAATAAACGAGTGATATTATTATACTCCTTATACTCTAGAATGGTCTGAATCTCTCTATTTAATCCACCCATGAAACGTGCAAGCATAGCTTCATTCTCCTCAACAATACCACATCTAATCATGCCAGTTCGTAATTCCTGATAATATTCTTCTACAGAATTTTTTCCTTGTCTTAAGCGCTGCAATTTTTGAAGTAATTCACGTTGATAATATGGTGGAACCCAACGAGTACGCATAGCAGTTTTCAAAGCAGCCCACGTAGCTGGAATAGGATATAATCTACAATGTTCAGACCACCATACACATGCAAAACTAGTGAAAGCACAAACAGCAGCAGCAACACGTCGTTCCTCGGGATATTGTAAACATGTAAAACGTTGTTCAGTTTCTAACTCCCAAGTAAGATATATATCAGGAACATATCTACCCTCGAATGGTGGAATATTCAATTTTAATTAAGGAAGATGGTCATGATCTCGTACCTGAAGTGGTGGTGCAGACCTACCATTGCGATTATTTGCATGTGGACGACCTGGTGCTGGTGGTTGCACGTAGTTATGATTTTGATCAACCTCATCCTCATAATCGCCCGCGTAATCATCCTCCTCCTCGGCACCAGCAGCAGCAGGAGCAGGAGCCAAAGAAGCATCAACAGTAGGTACAGCAGCACCAGAAGTTTGGCCATCCTCAAGAGGAACACGCTTCGCTCGTCCGAACTGATTTGGAAGGGGGCGTTGTTGTTGTCGTTGCAGAGGTGCGACAGGTGCAGCCGGTGGTGGTTGGGGAAGACGCGTGAGCAATTCATTAAACTTGTTATCCAGCTTTGTCTCGAACGACTTCTCCATGCCATCTATCTTCTCCATGGCCTCTTCAAATCTGTTTAGCACATCTCCCACCTGGCCACTCATCATTTGCTGAAATTTATCATGCAACTCTGGTGCCGAGGAGGAGGATGATTACGCGGGCGATTATGAGGATGAGGTTGATCAAAATCATAACTACGTGCAACCACCAGCACCAGGTCGTCCACATGCAAATAATCACAATGGTAGGTCTGCACCACCACTTCAGGTACGAGATCATGACCATCTTCCTAAATTAAAATTGAATATTCCACCATTCGAGGGTAGATATGTTCCTGATATATATCTTACTTGGGAGTTAGAAACTGAACAACGTTTTACATGTTTACAATATCCCGAGGAACGACGTGTTGCTGCTGCTGTTTGTGCTTTCACTAGTTTTGCATGTGTATGGTGGTCTGAACATTGTAGATTATATCCTATTCCAGCTACGTGGGCTGCTTTGAAAACTGCTATGCGTACTCGTTGGGTTCCACCATATTATCAACGTGAATTACTTCAAAAATTGCAGCGCTTAAGACAAGGAAAAAATTCTGTAGAAGAATATTATCAGGAATTACGAACTGGCATGATTAGATGTGGTATTGTTGAGGAGAATGAAGCTATGCTTGCACGTTTCATGGGTGGATTAAATAGAGAGATTCAGACCATTCTAGAGTATAAGGAGTATAATAATATCACTCGTTTATTCCATCTTGCTTGTAAAGCTGAACGTGAAGTGCAGGATCGACAGGCATTGGCGCGAACTAATTTTTCTGCAGGTCGATCTTCATCATGGACACCGCGTGCCTCCTCTACTCCCACACGTCCTACTGCGGCACCACTGACTTCAGCTGCCAATTCCAACCGAGATACAAGAAAACAGGCACCACCACTACCATCTGCCAAGAGTACACCTTCTGGGCCTGCCCAGAGCTCTTCTTCATCTATGGCATCAACAGGGCACACACATGATATTATTTGTCGTCGTTGTAAGGGAAGAGGTCATTATGCCAGAGAATGCCAATCTCCGCGTGTTATGATTGCTACTGAGGATGGTGGGTATGAGTCCGCTAGTGACTATGATGAGGAGACTTTGGCTCTTATTACAAGTGAAGAACACGGTGGAGATGATTCTGATCATGAGACGCAATACATGGCTCCTGAAGACGCTGACAGGTATGAATGTTTAGTTGCTCAACGTGTTTTGAGTGTGCAGGTCACACAAGCTGAGCAAAATCAGAGGCATAATTTGTTCCATACAAAGGGAGTTGTGAAGGAACGTTCTGTTCGCGTCATCATAGATGGAGGGAGCTGCAACAACTTGGCTAGCATGGAGATGGTGGAGAAGCTATCTCTCACCACAAGACCACATCCACATCCTTACTATATCCAATGGTTCAACAACAGCGGCAAGGTTAAGGTAACACGTACTGTTCGTGTGCATTTTAGTATCTCTACATATGCTGATTATGTTGATTGTGATGTGGTACCCATGCAAGCATGTTCATTATTACTTGGTAGATGATAGAGGCGAGGGTGTCCCGATCTTTCGATGAGATGATAGCTATCGTTTTTGATGGAGTAGACTTTGACGATCCGACTACGAACGTGCGAGGACGTCGCGCCTTAGCAATCGCTAAACCAACTCCGAGAGGTTATTGACCACGCCGGAGCACAATCAACCTGACCACGAGGGTCTATCTCCTGCAAGCAAACGAAGAACAAGCAAGAAACTAAGATTTGCAATCTGGATATTGCGAATATAAGATGAAAGCTTTATTGATCAAGGTGGGGTTCTGTGACGTCTTGGTCTGGTCGTTGAACACAAACGAAGTACGCGAAGTTGCAGCTATGGCGAACTTTTAATCTAAACAAAACCCAAAGTCTAAACGGTGCCCTAAGGGCTGTATATATGGAGGAAGAGGAGGGGATTTCGTGGCCCTGGAAGGAGGGGTCCGAAACCAACCCTATCTCTTGTTTCCCCACACATACGGACTCTAAAAACAGCCTATACTCAAGTATTTCGAAATTACATGGGCCTGGCCCAATAATAAGGTGACGCAGCACCTATAATAGCCTCTGGACGAAATTTATGAAGTGACATCTTGTATATTTCGTCCAAGGCTTCCTGCACTCATTATGGTGGCTTCAAAGTCCTGAAATCATCACTTGTAACTCCGTTCTTGTTCCCCTTGTGCATGCCATAATCTCCATGCTTGAACTTGCTCCAAGGTTCCTCTTTCTTGTCCAAGCTAGGCCCTTCATTTGTAAGCAAAACAAATGTATCCAATTTAGGCAGCATCATATTCTCATGAACTTTAGAATCATTACCAAGAAACGAAAGTACCTGATATTTTAATTGGCGTGCGCGAGCTCTAGTAATTGGTCCAGTATGTATAGAAGCAGGGGTTGTGGGTGTAACAATGGTATTGATGTCCTCATCATGCTGGATTTGTGTTCCGAACTCTGCTCTTCCACCAGGATATGCACCGAGGCCATCCTATGTGGTGCCTCGTCCAGTTCAGCCGTATGCTCCACCCAGGCCTATTGGTGGACCGCCTGCCAATGTGGGTCCACATCCTATTTCATGTACTTGCGTCACATGTGGAGAGCCAGGACACTATGCACGTGACTGCTCTTAGGCCAGTTATGCTCCACCCTAGTTTGAGAAGTCTATTAGCCGTGGTAAGCCATCAGGCAAGATGATCAGTGCCAAGCCAGCTCCCACCCAGCTGTTGAAGCTCATGATGATCCGGATGTCGTTCTTGGTACACTCCTTGTCAATTGCCATCCAGCATCAGTTCTATTTGATGCTAGAGCATCTAACTCCTTCATTTCTGAAAGCTATGTAGCTTGCACAACATGTCATTTTTTGATATGCCCTCCCCACTAGTCATTCAAACTCCTGGATACAAATGACAAACTTCTAGTGTAAGCCATGGTAATGAAATCCTTGTTGACAGACTTGTATTCCTTGCATCACTTATAGCCCTAATGATGAGGACATCAATACCATTGTTACACCCACAGCCCCTGCTTCTATACATACTGGACCAATTACTAGAGCTCGCGCACGCCAATTAAAATATCAGGTACTTTCGTTTCTTGGTAATGATTCTAAAGTTCATGAGAATATGATGCTGCCTAAATTGGATACATTTGTTTTGCTTACAAATGAAGGGCCTAGCTTGGACAAGAAAGAGGAACCTTGGAGCAAGTTCAAGCATGGAGATGATGGCATGCACAAGGGGAACAAGAACGGAGTTACAAGTGATGATTTCAGGACTTTGAAGCCACCATAATGAGTGCAGGAAGCCTTGGACGAAATATACAAGATGTCACTTCATAAATTTCGTCCAGAGGCTATTATAGGTGCTGCGTCACCTTATTATTGGGCCAGGCCCATGTAATTTCGAAATACTTGAGTATAGGCTGTTTTTAGAGTCCGTATGTGTGGGGAAACAAGAGATAGGGTTGGTTTCGGACCCCTCCTTCAAGGGCCAAGAAATCCCCTCCTCTTCCTCCATATATACAGCCCTTAGGGCACCGTTTAGACTTTGGGATTTGTTTAGTTAAAAGTTAGCCATTGCAACTTCGTGTACTTCGTTTGTGTCCAACGACCAGACCAAGACCGCTTTCGGATCCCCACCATTATCAATACTTCATCTATATTCGCAATATTCAGATTGCATTATCATATTCTTGCTTGTTCTTCGATTGCGTGCAGGAATAGACCTTCGTGGTCAGGTTGATCGTGCTTCCAGCATCGTCAGTAACCTCAGGAGATTGGTTTAGCGATTGCTAAGGCGCAACGTCGTGCACGTTTGTAGTCGGATCGTCAAAGTCGGCTCCACCAAATCGATAGTTACCATCTCATCGAAAGATCGGGACACCCTCGCCTCTATCAAGTGGTATCAGTTTTCAGGTTGCTCGGTGAGAATTTCCAGTTTTCCCTAGATTAGATTTATTTTCTTACGTATTGTCCAAAAAAAAAGCCACAAAAAAAATTAGGGTTAGTTCATCATATCCGAACCAATCTGAGCCTTTGCATAATCTTTTTAGGGTTTTTGCTTTGTTGAATTTGCGGTTGCATCGTCGTGTCAAGTTGCTGGTCTTAGCGTCTAGTTCTTTAGAGTTTCTAGTTCTGTTCACAAGTTGTCACGCCGCCGCCGCACCATCATCATCGCCCCTACCATATACCACCACAACTTATCTGCTATTTCTCTGAGTCCATATACCACCACCGATCCGAGTCCATATACCACCACCAATCCGAGTCCACATATACTACCGTCATATACCATCACCAGTCCGAGTTCCACCATATTCATCTCTGCCACCAGTCCTAGTCCGAGTCCAGTATTTATTCCTTTATTTTAGAGTTCCAGATCACGCGATACTGCGAGTCGTCAACAAGTCGGATTCCCCAATTTTCGTGCTACCCGTAGAAGAAAAATAGTTCCAGTTTCAAAAAAAAAAAACTAAGTCTGGAAAATTCTGGCTAGGCAGTTTTTAGACCATTTGTAGACTTTTTCGAAAAAAAATTGTTGCGGAGCAAAAAAAAAAGTGCAAAAAAGAAAAAGAAAAAAAGATGATGAGGACATCAATACCATTGTTACACCCACAGCCCCTGCTTCTATACATACTGGACCAATTACTAGAGCTCGCGCACGCCAATTAAAATATCAGGTACTTTCGTTTCTTGGTAATGATTCTAAAGTTCATGAGAATATGATGCTGCCTAAATTGGATACATTTGTTTTGCTTACAAATGAAGGGCCTAGCTTGGACAAGAAAGAGGAACCTTGGAGCAAGTTCAAGCATGGAGATGATGGCATGCACAAGGGGCACAAGAACGGAGTTACAAGTGATGATTTCAGGACTTTGAAGCCACCATAATGAGTGCAGGAAGCCTTGGACGAAATATACAAGATGTCACTTCATAAATTTCGTCCAGAGGCTATTATAGGTGCTGCGTCACCTTATTATTGGGCCAGGCCCATGTAATTTCGAAATACTTGAGTATAGGCTGTTTTTAGAGTCCGTATGTGTGGGGAAACAAGAGATAGGGTTGGTTTCGGACCCCTCCTTCAAGGGCCACGAAATCCCCTCCTCTTCCTCCATATATACAGCCCTTAGGGCACCGTTTAGACTTTGGGTTTTGTTTAGATTAAAAGTTTGCCATAGCTGCAACTTCGCGTACTTCGTTTGTGTTCAACGACCAGACCAAGACGTCACAGAACCCCACCTTGATCAATAAAGCTTTCATCTTATATTCGCAATATCCAGATTGCAAATCTTAGTTTCTTGCTTGTTCTTCGTTTGCTTGCAGGAGATAGAACCTCGTGGTCAGGTTGATTGTGCTCCGACGTGGTCAATAACCTCTCGGAGTTGGTTTAGCGATTGCTAAGGCGCGACGTCCTCGCACGTTCGTAGTCGGATCGTCAAAGTCTACTCCACCAAAAACGATAGCTATCATCTCATCGAAAGATCGGGACACCCTCGCCTCTATCAAGTGGTATCAGATTCCCAGGTTGCTCGGTGAGATTTACAGTTTTTCGTAGTTTAGATCGAGTCTGTTCTTCATACCTACAGTCCAGGAAAAAGCCAAAAAAAAATTTAGGGTTAGTTCATCATATCCGAACCAATCTGAGCCTTTGCATAATCTTTTTAGGGTTTTTGCTTTGTTGAATTTGCGGTTGCATCGTCGTGTCAAGTTGCTGGTCTTAGCGTCTAGTTCTTTAGAGTTTCGAGTTCTGTTCACAAGTTGTCACGCCGCCGCCGCACCATCATCATCGCCCCTACCATATACCACCACAGCTTATCTGCTATTTCTCTGAGTCCATATACCACCACCGATCCGAGTCCATATACCACCACCGAACCGAGATACAAGAAAACAGGCACCACCACCACCATCTGCCAAGAGTACACCTTCTGGGCCTGCCCAGAGCTCTTCTTCATCTATGGCATCAACAGGGCACACACATGATATTATTTGTCGTCGTTGTAAGGGAAGAGGTCATTATGCGAGAGAATGCCAATCTCCGCGTGTTATGATTGCTACTGAGGATGGTGGGTATGAGTCCGCTAGTGATTATGATGAGGAGACTTTGGCTCTTATTACAAGTGAAGAACACGGTGGAGATGATTTTGATCATGAGACGCAATACATGGCTCCTGAAGACGCTGACAGGTATGAATGTTTAGTTGCTCAACGTGTTTTGAGTGTGCAGGTCACACAAGCTGAGCAAAATCAGAGGCATAATTTGTTCCATACAAAGGGAGTTGTGAAGGAACGTTCTGTTCGCGTCATCATAGATGGAGGGAGCTGCAACAACTTGGCTAGCATGGAGATGGTGGAGAAGCTATCTCTCACCACAAGACCACATCCACATCCTTACTATATCCAATGGTTCAACAACAGCGGCAAGGTTAAGTTAACACGTACTGTTCGTGTGCATTTTAGTATCTCTACATATGCTGATTATGTTGATTGTGATGTGGTACCCATGCAAGCATGTTCATTATTACTTGGTAGACCATGGCAATTTGATAAAAATTCTGTACACCATGGTAGAAACAATCAGTATACTCTTGTTCATAAGGATAAACATATTACTTTGCTTCCTATGACTCCTGATTCTATTTTGAAAGATGATATTAATAGAGCTAGTAAAGCAAAGCAGGAGAAAAATAAGAGTGAAAATCAGATTGTGGCAAAAGAATTTGAGCAACAAATGAAGCCTAATAATAAACCATCTAGTGTTGCTTCTGAAATTAAATTGAAAAGTGCATGCTTACTTGCCACCAAATCTGATATTGATGAGCTAGATTTCAGCAATTCTGTTTGCTATGCTTTTGTCTGCAAAGAGGCGTTATTTTCATTCGAGGATGTGCCTTCCTCTTTGCCTCCTGCGGTCACTAACATTTTGCAGGAGTTCGCTGACGTCTTTCCACAAGACGTGCCACCGGGATTACCACCTATTCGCGGGATTGAGCATCAGATTGACTTAATTCCCGGTGCTTCGTTGCCAAACCGTGCGCCATACCGTACCAATCCAGAGGAGACGAAGGAGATTATGCGTCAAGTACAGGAGTTGCTCGACAAAGGTTATATACGCGAATCCCTTAGTCCTTGTGCTGTTCCTATTATTCTAGTGCCGAAAAAGGATGGTACATCGCGTATGTGTGTTGATTGTAGAGGCATTAATAATATTACTATTCGTTATCGTCATCCTATTCCTAGACTAGATGATATGCTTGATGAATTGAGTGGCTCTACTATATTCTCCAAAGTTGATGTGCGTAGTGGATACCATCAAATTCGTATGAAATTGGGGGATGAATGGAAAACAGCATTTAAAACAAAGTTTGGATTATATGAGTGGTTAGTCATGCCTTTTGGGTTAACTAATGCACCTAGTACTTTCATGAGATTAATGAACGAAGTTTTACGTGCTTTCATTGGACGATTTGTGGTAGTCTATTTTGATGATATACTGATTTATAGCAGATCTTTGGAGGAACATTTGGAACATTTACGTGCTGTTTTTATTGCTTTACGTGATGCACGTTTGTTTGGTAACCTTGGGAAGTGCACCTTTTGCACCGACCGAGTATCTTTTCTTGGCTATGTTGTTACTCCACAGGGAATTGAAGTTGATAAAGCCAAGATTGAAGCTATTGAGAGTTGGCCACAGCCCAAAACTGTCACTCAAGTGAGGAGTTTTCTTGGACTCGCTGGTTTCTATAGGCGTTTTGTGAGAGATTTCAGCACCATTGCTGCACCTCTCAATGAGCTTACAAAGAAGGATGTGCCTTTTGTTTGGGGTACCTCACAGGAAGAAGCCTTCACGGTATTGAAAGATAAGTTGACACATGCTCCTTTACTCCAACTTCCTGATTTTAATAAGACTTTTGAGCTTGAATGTGATGCTAGTGGAATTGGATTAGGAGGTGTTTTATTACAAGATGGCAAACCTGTTGCATACTTTTCTGAAAAATTGAGTGGGCCTAGTCTGAACTATTCTACTTATGATAAAGAATTATATGCTCTTGTTCGGACCTTAGAAACATGGCAACATTATTTATGGCCCAAAGAATTTGTTATACATTATGATCATGAATCTTTGAAACACATTAAAAGTCAAGCAAAACTGAACCGTAGACATGCTAAATGGGTTGAATTTATTGAGACTTTCCCTTATGTCATTAAACACAAGAAGGGTAAAGAAAATGTTATTGCTGATGCATTGTCTCGTCGTTATACTATGCTTTCACAACTTGACTTTAAAATATTTGGTTTGGAGACCATCAAAGATCAATATGTGCATGATGCTGAATTTAAAGATGTATTGCAGAATTGTAAGGAAGGGAGAACATGGAACAAGTTCGTCGTTAACGATGGATTTGTGTTTCGTGCTAACAAGCTATGCATTCCAGCTAGCTCCGTTCGTCTTTTGTTGTTGCAGGAGGCGCATGGAGGAGGATTAATGGGACACTTTGGCGTGAAGAAGACGGAGGATATACTTGCTACACATTTCTTTTGGCCAAAGATGAGACGGGATGTTGAGCGTTTTGTTGCTCGCTGCACTACATGTCAAAAAGCTAAGTCACGACTCATTCCTCATGGTTTATATATGCCTTTGCCTGTACCTAGTGTTCCTTGGGAGGATATATCTATGGACTTTGTTTTAGGTTTACCTCAAACAAAGAAGGGGAGGGATAGCATATTTGTTGTCGTGGATAGGTTCTCGAAAATGGCACACTTTATACCATGTCATAAAAGCGATGATGCTGTTAATGTTGCTGATTTGTTCTTTCGTGAAATTATACGCTTGCATGGTGTGCCAAATACTATTGTTTCAGATCGTGATACTAAATTTCTTAGCCACTTTTGGAGATGTTTATGGGCAAAGTTGGGGACTAAACTGCTTTTTAGTACTACATGTCACCCCCAAACTGATGGACAAACTGAAGTAGTCAATAGAACATTGTCTACTATGCTTAGGGCTGTTTTGAAGAATAACAAGAAAATGTGGGAAGAATGCTTGCCTCATATTGAATTTGCTTATAATCGTTCATTGCATTCTACTACTAAGATGTGTCCTTTTGAAATTGTGTATGGTTTCCTTCCTCGTGCACCAATTGATTTGTTGCCTCTTCCATCTTCGGAGAAGGTTAATTTTGATGCTAAACAACGTGCTGAATTGATCTTAAAAATGCATGAGTTAACTGATGAGGACATCAATACCATTGTTACACCCACAGCCCCTGCTTCTATACATACTGGACCAATTACTAGAGCTCGCGCACGTCAATTAAAATATCAGGTACTTTCGTTTCTTGGTAATGATTCTAAAGTTCATGAGAATATGATGCTGCCTAAATTGGATACATTTGTTTTGCTTACAAATGAAGGGCCTAGCTTGGACAAGAAAGAGGAACCTTGGAGCAAGTTCAAGCATGGAGATGATGGCATGCAAAAGGGGAACAAGAACGGAGTTACAAGTGATGATTTCAGGACTTTGAAGCCACCATAATGAGTGCAGGAAGCCTTGGACGAAATATACAAGATGTCACTTCATAAATTTCGTCCAGAGGCTATTATAGGTGCTGCGTCACCTTATTATTGGGCCAGGCCCATGTAATTTCGAAATACTTGAGTATAGGCTGTTTTTAGAGTCCGTATGTGTGGGGAAACAAGAGATAGGGTTGGTTTCGGACCCCTCCTTCAAGGGCCACGAAATCCCCTCCTCTTCCTCCATATATAGAGCCCTTAGGGCACCGTTTAGACTTTGGGTTTTGTTTAGATTAAAAGTTCGCCATAGCTGCAACTTCGCGTACTTCGTTTGTGTTCAACGACCAGACCAAGACGTCACAGAACCCCACCTTGATCAATAAAGCTTTCATCTTATATTCGCAATATCCAGATTGCAAATCTTAGTTTCTTGCTTGTTCTTCGTTTGCTTGCAGGAGATAGACCCTCGTGGTCAGGTTGATTGTGCTCCGGCGTGGTCAATAACCTCTCGGAGTTGGTTTAGCGATTGCTAAGGCGCGACGTCCTCGCACGTTCGTAGTCGGATCGTCAAAGTCTACTCCACCAAAAACGATAGCTATCATCTTATCGAAAGATCGGGACACCCTCGCCTCTATCACGTTTGTTTGGTAACCTTGGGAAGTGCACCTTTTGCACCGACCGAGTATCTTTTCTTGGCTATGTTGTTACTCCACAGGGAATTGAAGTTGATAAAGCCAAGATTGAAGCTATTGAGAGTTGGCCGCAGCCCAAAACGGTCACACAAGTGAGGAGTTTCCTTGGCCTCGCTGGTTTCTATAGGCGTTTTGTGAGAGATTTCAGCACCATTGCTGCACCTCTCAATGAGCTTACAAAGAAGGATGTGCCTTTTGTTTGGGGTACCTCACAGGAAGAAGCCTTCACGGTATTGAAAGATAAGTTGACACATGCTCCTTTACTCCAACTTCCTGATTTTAATAAGACTTTTGAGCTTGAATGTGATGCTAGTGGAATTGGATTAGGAGGTGTTTTATTACAAGATGGCAAACCTGTTGATGAGGACATGAATACCTTGGATACGACCAAAAATATTGCATACATGTATATTTGTGAGGTGATTTCTAATGCAAACTATGCAATAATTTATTTGTGTCATCCAGGACAAAAATACTTCACAAACTTTTGTGCCATGTCTAATTGCAGGTGTATGAGACATTTGTACAATTCACATATGAAGATAAGGGAAAACGAGAAGTTTAGGTGCTGTTCAAAAAGTCCTCTCACGTCACTTTTGGGCCAAGAGAAGATAGAGTCCAAGTCTCTCACGTTCTGGATTCAGATTCGGACTGCACAGACATACCTGACTCAAAACGCCAAGAACTTTTTCATACGGACTCCGAATTGGGTGATTCTTTTTTTGTTGGAAAGTAGATTTCGTGCTCTTTCCAACCCAATTGGATTCACCTTAAAATTCATCCGGAGCTATGAGTTATCGACGAAACAATCTGACGCTGTAGCAGAATCCGAGTCAAACTACAAGTCCAAAGGTGTTGCATCACCTCCACTTGGGCCCATGAGCCTTGTACGGCCTAGGGTTAGTTTTAGGCTGCCTTGGGACGTCCTCCCACCTCCTTGGCCGCCACCCCTTACTCCTATATAAGTAGATCCATCTAGTAGCTTTTTGCTTGGGATTTGTTTAGTTAAAAGTTAGCCATTGCAACTTCGTGTACTTCGTTTGTGTCCAACGACCAGACCAAGACCGCTTTCGGATCCCCACCTTTATCAATACTTCATCTATATTCGCAATATTCAGATTGCATTATCATATTCTTGCTTGTTCTTCGATTGCGTGCAGGAATAGACCTTCGTGGTCAAGCTGATCGTGCTTTCAGCATCGTCAGTAACCTCGGGAGATTGGTTTAGCGATTGCTAAGGCGCAACGTCGTGCACGTTTGTAGTCGGATCGTGAAAGTCGACTCCACCAAATCGATAGCTATCATCTCATCGAAAGATCGGGACACCCCCGCCTCTACCAAGTGGTATCAGAGCTAGATAATGAGGATGAGGTTGATCAAAATCATAACTACGTGCAACCACCAGCACCAGGTCGTCCACATGCAAATAATCGCAATGGTAGGTCTGCACCACCACTTCAGGTACGAGATCATGACCATCTTCCTAAATTAAAATTGAATATTCCACCATTCGAGGGTAGATATGTTCCTGATATATATCTTACTTGGGAGTTAGAAACTGAACAACGTTTTACATGTTTACAATATCCCGAGGAACGACGTGTTGCTGCTGCTGTTTGTGCTTTCACTAGTTTTGCATGTGTATGGTGGTCTGAACATTGTAGATTATATCCTATTCCAGCTACGTGGGCTGCTTTGAAAACTGCTATGCGTACTCGTTGGGTTCCACCATATTATCAACGTGAATTACTTCAAAAATTGCAGCGCTTAAGACAAGGAAAAAATTCTGTAGAAGAATATTATCAGGAATTACGAACTGGCATGATTAGATGTGGTATTGTTGAGGAGAATGAAGCTATGCTTGCACGTTTCATGGGTGGATTAAATAGAGAGATTCAGACCATTCTAGAGTATAAGGAGTATAATAATATCACTCGTTTATTCCATCTTGCTTGTAAAGCTGAACGTGAAGTGCAGGATCGACAGGCATTGGCGCGAACTAATTTTTCTGCAGGTCGATCTTCATCATGGACACCGCGTGCCTCCTCTACTCCCACACGTCCAACTGCGGCACCACTGACTTCAGCCGCCAATTCCAACCGAGATATAAGAAAACCGGCACCACCACCACCATCTGCCAAGAGTACACCTTCTGGGCCTGCCCAGAGCTCTTCTTCATCTATGGCATCAACAGGGCACACACATGATATTATTTGTCGTCGTTGTAAGGGAAGAGGTCATTATGCGAGAGAATGCCAATCTCCGCGTGTTATGATTGCTACTGAGGATGGTGGGTATGAGTCCGCTAGTGACTATGATGAGGAGACTTTGGCTCTTATTACAAGTGAAGAACACGGTGGAGATGATTCTGATCAGGAGACGCAATACATGGCTCCTGAAGACGCTGACAGGTATGAATGTTTAGTTGCTCAACGTGTTTTGAGTGTGCAGGTCACACAAGCTGAGCAAAATCAGAGGCATAATTTGTTCCATACAAAGGGAGTTGTGAAGGAACGTTCTGTTCGCGTCATCATAGATGGAGGGAGCTGCAACAACTTGGCTAGCATGGAGATGGTGGAGAAGCTATCTCTCACCACAAGACCACATCCACATCCTTACTATATCCAATGGTTCAACAACAGCGGCAAGGTTAAGGTAACACGTACTGTTCGTGTGCATTTTAGTATCTCTACATATGCTGATTATGTTGATTGTGATGTGGTACCCATGCAAGCATGTTCATTATTACTTGGTAGACCATGGCAATTTGATAAAAATTCTGTACACCATGGTAGAAACAATCAGTATTGATGAGGACATCAATACCATTGTTACACCCACAGCCCCTGCTTCTATACATACTGGACCAATTACTAGAGCTCGCGCACGCCAATTAAATTATCAGGTACTTTCGTTTCTTGGTAATGATTCTAAAGTTCATGAGAATATGATGCTGCCTAAATTGGATACATTTGTTTTGCTTACAAATGAAGGCCCTAGCTTGGACAAGAAAGAGGAACCTTGGAGCAAGTTCAAGCATGGAGATGATGGCATGCACAAGGGGAACAAGAACGGAGTTACAAGTGATGATTTCAGGACTTTGAAGCCACCATAATGAGTGCAGGAAGCCTTGGACGAAATATACAAGATGTCACTTCATAAATTTCGTCCAGAGGCTATTATAGGTGCTGCGTCACCTTATTATTGGGCCAGGCCCATGTAATTTCGAAATACTTGAGTATAGGCTGTTTTTAGAGTCCGTATGTGTGGGGAAACAAGAGATAGGGTTGGTTTGGGACCCCTCCTTCAAGGGCCACGAAATCCCCTCCTCTTCCTCCATATATACAGCCCTTAGGGCACCGTTTAGACTTTGGGATTTGTTTAGTTAAAAGTTAGCCATTGCAACTTCGTGTACTTCGTTTGTGTCCAACGACCAGACCAAGACCGCTTTCGGATCCCCACCATTATCAATACTTCATCTATATTCGCAATACTCAGATTGCATTATCATATTCTTGCTTGTTCTTCGATTGCGTGCAGGAATAGACCTTCGTGGTCAGGTTGATCGTGCTTCCAGCATCGTCAGTAACCTCAGGAGATTGGTTTAGCGATTGCTAAGGCGCAACGTCGTGCACGTTTGTAGTCGGATCGTCAAAGTCGGCTCCACCAAATCGATAGTTACCATCTCATCGAAAGATCGGGACACCCTCGCCTCTATCAAGTGGTATCAGTTTTCAGGTTGCTCGGTGAGAATTTCCAGTTTTCCCTAGATTAGATTTATTTTCTTACGTATTGTCCAAAAAAAAAGCCACAAAAAATTTAGGGTTAGTTCATCATATCCGAACCAATCTGAGCCTTTGCATAATCTTTTTAGGGTTTTTGCTTTGTTGAATTTGCGGTTGCATCGTCGTGTCAAGTTGCTGGTCTTAGCGTCTAGTTCTTTAGAGTTTCGAGTTCTGTTCACAAGTTGTCACGCCGCCGCCGCACCATCATCATCGCCCCTACCATATACCACCACAGCTTATCTGCTATTTCTCTGAGTCCATATACCACCACCGATCCGAGTCCATATACCACCACCAATCCGAGTCCACATATACTACCGTCATATACCATCACCAGTCCGAGTTCCACCATATTCATCTCTGCCACCAGTCCTAGTCCGAGTCCAGTATTTATTCCTTTATTTTAGAGTTCCAGATCACGCGATACTGCGAGTCGTGAACAAGTCGGATTCCCCAATTTTCGTGCTACCCGTAGAAGAAAAATAGTTCCAGTTTCAAAAAAAAAAACTAAGTCTGGAAAATTCTGGCTAGGCAGTTTTTAGACCATTTGTAGACTTTTTCGAAAAAAAATTGTTGCGGAGCAAAAAAAAAAGTGCAAAAAAGAAAAGAAAAAAAGATGATGAGGACATCAATACCATTGTTACACCCACAGCCCTTGCTTCTATACATACTGGACCAATTACTAGAGCTCGCGCACGCCAATTAAAATATCAGGTACTTTCGTTTCTTGGTAATGATTCTAAAGTTCATGAGAATATGATGCTGCCTAAATTGGATACATTTGTTTTGCTTACAAATGAAGGGCCTAGCTTGGACAAGAAAGAGGAACCTTGGAGCAAGTTCAAGCATGGAGATGATGGCATGCACAAGGGGAACAAGAACGGAGTTACAAGTGATGATTTCAGGACTTTGAAGCCACCATAATGAGTGCAGGAAGCCTTGGACGAAATATACAAGATGTCACTTCATAAATTTCGTCCAGAGGCTATTATAGGTGCTGCGTCACCTTATTATTGGGCCAGGCCCATGTAATTTCGAAATACTTGAGTATAGGCTGTTTTTAGAGTCCGTATGTGTGGGGAAACAAGAGATAGGGTTGGTTTCGGACCCCTCCTCCTTCAAGGGCCACGAAATCCCCTCCTCTTCCTCCATATATACAGCCCTTAGGGCACCGTTTAGACTTTGGGTTTTGTTTAGATTAAAAGTTCGCCATAGCTGCAACTTCGCGTACTTCGTTTGTGTTCAACGACCAGACCAAGACGTCACAGAACCCCACCTTGATCAATAAAGCTTTCATCTTATATTCCCAATATCCAGATTGCAAATCTTAGTTTCTTGCTTGTTCTTCGTTTGCTTGCAGGAGATAGACCCTCGTGGTCAGGTTGATTGTGCTCCGGCGTGGTCAATAACCTCTCGGAGTTGGTTTAGCGATTGCTAAGGCGCGACGTCCTCGCACGTTCGTAGTCGGATCGTCAAAGTCTACTCCACCAAAAACGATAGCTATCATCTCATCGAAAGATCGGGACACCCTCGCCTCTATCACAAGACCACATCCACATCCTTACTATATCCAATGGTTCAACAACAGCGGCAAGGTTAAGGTAACACGTACTGTTCGTGTGCATTTTAGTATCTCTACATATGCTGATTATGTTGATTGTGATGTGGTACCCATGCAAGCATGTTCATTATTACTTGGTAGACCATGGCAATTTGATAAAAATTCTGTACACCATGGTAGAAACAATCAGTATACTCTTGTTCATAAGGATAAACATATTACTTTGCTTCCTATGACTCCTGATTCTTTTTTGAAAGATGATATTAATAGAGCTAGTAAAGCAAAACAGGAGAAAAATAAGAGTGAAAATCAGATTGTGGCAAAAGAATTTGAGCAACAAATGAAGCCTAATAATAAACCATCTAGTGTTGCTTCTGAAATTAAATTGAAAAGTGCATGCTTACTTGCAACCAAATCTGATATTGATGATCTAGATTTCAGCAATTCTGTTTGCTATGCTTTTGTGTGCAAAGAGGCGTTATTTTCATTCGAGGACGTGCCTTCCTCTTTGCCTCCTGCGGTCACTAACATTTTGCAGGAGTTCGCTGACGTCTTTCCACAAGACGTGCCACCGGGATTACCACCTATTCGCGGGATTGAGCATCAGATTGACTTAATTCCCGGTGCTTCGTTGCCAAACCGTGCGCCATACCGTACCAATCCAGAGGAGACGAAGGAGATTATGCGTCAAGTACAGGAGTTGCTCG
The DNA here is from genome assembly GCA_011799875.1 of Thinopyrum elongatum. Classification (NCBI taxonomy): domain Eukaryota; kingdom Viridiplantae; phylum Streptophyta; class Magnoliopsida; order Poales; family Poaceae; genus Thinopyrum; species Thinopyrum elongatum. Next base: position 264,051,409 of record CM022302.1, read on the forward strand.
ACACAGGTTATATACGCGAATCCCTTAGTCCTTGTGCTGTTCCTATTATTCTAGTGCCGAAAAAGGATGGTACATCGCGTATGTGTGTTGATTGTAGAGGCATTAATAATATTACTATTCGTTATCGTCATCCTATTCCTAGACTAGATGATATGCTTGATGAATTGAGTGGCTCTACAATATTCTCCAAAGTTGATTTGCGTAGTGGATACCATCAAATTCGTATGAAATTGGGGGATGAATGGAAAACAGCATTTAAAACAAAGTTTGGATTATATGAGTGGTTAGTCATGCCTTTTGGGTTAACTAATGCACCTAGTACTTTCATGAGATTAATGAACGAAGTTTTACGTGCTTTCATTGGACGATTTGTGGTAGTCTATTTTGATGATATACTGATTTATAGCAGATCTGATGAGGACATCAATACCATTGTTACAACCACAACCCCTGCTTCTATACATACTGGACCAATTACTAGAGCTCGCGCACGCCAATTAAAATATCAGGTACTTTCGTTTCTTGGTAATGATTCTAAAGTTCATGAGAATATGATGCTGCCTAAATTGGATACATTTGTTTTGCTTAGAAATGAAGGGCCTAGCTTGGACAAGAAAGAGGAACCTTGGAGCAAGTTCAAGCATGGAGATGATGGCATGCACAAGGGGAACAAGAACGGAGTTACAAGTGATGATTTCAGGACTTTGAAGCCACCATAATGAGTGCAGGAAGCCTTGGACGAAATATACAAGATGTCACTTCATAAATTTCGTCCAGAGGCTATTATAGGTGCTGCGTCACCTTATTATTGGGCCAGGCCCATGTAATTTCGAAATACTTGAGTATAGGCTGTTTTTAGAGTCCGTATATGTGGGGAAACAAGAGATAGGGTTGGTTTCGGACCCCTCCTTCAAGGGCCACGAAATCCCCTCCTCTTCCTCCATATATACAGCCCTTAGGGCACCGTTTAGACTTTGGGTTTTGTTTAGATTAAAAGTTCGCCATAGCTGCAACTTCGCGTACTTCGTTTGTGTTCAACGACCAGACCAAGACGTCACAGAACCCCACCTTGATCAATAAAGCTCTCATCTTATATTCGCAATATCCAGATTGCAAATCTTAGTTTCTTGCTTGTTCTTCGTTTGCTTGCAGGAGATAGACCCTCGTGGTCAGGTTGATTGTGCTCCGGCGTGGTCAATAACCTCTCGGAGTTGGTTTAGCGATTGCTAAGGCGCGACGTCCTCGCACGTTCGTAGTCGGATCGTCAAAGTCTACTCCACCAAAAACGATAGCTATCATCTCATCGAAAGATCGGGACACCCTCGCCTCTATCATGTTCCTTGGGAGGATATATCTATGGACTTTGTTTTAGGTTTACCTCGAACAAAGAAGGGGAGGGATAGCATATTTGTTGTCGTGGATAGGTTCTCGAAAATGGCACACTTTATACCATGTCATAAAAGCGATGATGCTGTTAATGTTGCTGATTTGTTCTTTCGTGAAATTATACGCTTGCATGGTGTGCCAAATACTATTGTTTCAGATCGTGATACTAAATTTCTTAGCCACTTTTGGAGATGTTTATGGGCTAAGCTGGGGACTAAACTGCTTTTTAGTACTACATGTCACCCCCAAACTGATGGACAAACTGAAGTAGTCAATAGAACATTGTCTACTATGCTTAGGGCTGTTTTGAAGAATAACAAGAAAATGTGGGAAGAATGCTTGCCTCATATTGAATTTGCTTATAATCGTTCATTGCATTCTACTACTAAGATGTGTCCTTTTGAAATTGTGTATGGTTTCCTTCCTCGTGCACCAATTGATTTGTTGCCTCTTCCATCTTCGGAGAAGGTTAATTTTGATGCTAAACAACGTGCTGAATTGATCTTAAAAACGCATGAGTTAACTAAGGAGAACATTGAGCGTATGAATGCTAAATATAAACTTGCTGGAGATAAGGGTAGAAAACATGTTGTGTTTGCACCTGGAGATCTTGTTTGGTTACATTTGCGTAAGGATAGATTTCCTGATTTGCGCAAATCAAAGCTAATGCCACGTGCTGATGGTCCTTTTAAGGTGTTAGAGAAAATAAATGATAACGCGTATAAACTTGAGCTGCCTGCAGATTTTGGGGTTAGTCCCACTTTTAACATTGCAGATCTGAAGCCTTATTTGGGTGAGGAAGATGAGCTTCCGTCGAGGACGACTTCATTTCAAGAAGGGGAGGATGATGAGGACATCAATACCATTGTTACACCCACAGCCCCTGCTTCTATACATACTGGACCAATTACTAGAGCTCGCGCACGCCAATTAAATTATCAGGTACTTTCGTTTCTTGGTAATGATTCTAAAGTTCATGAGAAGATGATGCTGCCTAAATTGGATACATTTGTTTTGCTTACAAATGAAGGCCCTAGCTTGGACAAGAAAGAGGAACCTTGGAGCAAGTTCAAGCATGGAGATGATGGCATGCACAAGGGGAACAAGAACGGAGTTACAAGTGATGATTTCAGGACTTTGAAGCCACCATAATGAGTGCAGGAAGCCTTGGACGAAATATACAAGATGTCACTTCATAAATTTCGTCCAGAGGCTATTATAGGTGCTGCGTCACCTTATTATTGGGCCAGGCCCATGTAATTTGGAAATACTTGAGTATAGGCTGTTTTTAGAGTCCGTATGTGTGGGGAAACAAGAGATAGGGTTGGTTTCGGACCCCTCCTTCAAGGGCCACGAAATCCCCTCCTCTTCCTCCATATATACAGCCCTTAGGGCACCGTTTAGACTTTGGGTTTTGTTTAGATTAAAAGTTCGCCATAGCTGCAACTTCGCGTACTTCGTTTGTGTTCAACGACCAGACCAAGACGTCACAGAACCCCACCTTGATCAATAAAGCTTTCATCTTATATTCGCAATATCCAGATTGCAAATCTTAGTTTCTTGCTTGTTCTTCGTTTGCTTGCAGGAGATAGACCCTCATGGTCAGGTTGATTGTGCTCCGGCGTGGTCAATAACCTCTCGGAGTTGGTTTAGCGATTGCTAAGGCGCGACGTCCTCGCACGTTCGTAGTCGGATCGTCAAAGTCTACTCCACCAAAAACGATAGCTATCATCTCATCGAAAGATCGGGACACCCTCGCCTCTATCAGGAACAATCTTGGGTTGCTTTGCAGTCTTCTCAATCGGATCTGGAGTTGCCGTCCGAGTGCGCTTCGGGTTCCTGACATTCGACGCCGAGGCCTTGCTCTGGCTAGCAAGCGGATCTTGGTGGTACGACGCTCGGTGCGCGGAGGTGACTCGACCTCTTCGTTGTCATCAGAGTCATCACTGCCGTCCTCACTGTCATCAGCGTAATCGATATCAGCACTCCCGCCCTCGCTCTCTACTCCTTCAGCAAGTTGTTCTCCGTTCGGCACGGGCGAAAACATCTTCCTGAATGCATGCAGGACACAAATTTCAAAGTCAGTCGGTTCTCAATACAGTGGCATATTGGAAACAAAAAGTAAAACACTCGACAAGTTATGTCTCACCTCCCCTGGAGGATGCTCGGCATCGAAAGGCAGAACCCGCTTGGATCCACACGGATTGTCACGAGCTCCGGTGATGCTCCTAAGCCATTGCATCACGGTCTCTTCCTTTACTTCCTCTGGATGGGTCCGAGCGGAGTCGTCTGGGCCCGAATACAGCCACATGGGGTGGTCGCATGCTTGCAGAGGCTGGACCCGTCGACTGAGGAACACCTCCAACAGATCCAGGCCTGTCACCCCGCCCCGGATCAACTCAACTACATCTTCTACCAAGATCCCCACCTCATCTTTCTCCTCCTCGTTCACAGTCAGTGAGCGAGGAGCACTGAGTCTCGCCAACGAGAAAGGGGGAAGGCCAGTCGATGAACCAGGGGTCGGAACATCAGTGCAGTAAAACCAGGTCGTCTGCCAACCCCTAACTGACTCGGGAAAGGTCATGGAAGGGAAGGCACTTCTACCTCTCATCTGGACACCTAAACCCCAACACAGGGATCACGTGGGTCCTCGCATCACTCGGATTCGCTTTCTTGACTGACTGAGAGCGGCATGTGAAGATGTGTTTGAACAACCCCCACTGGGGGTGACAACCCAAGAATTTTTCACATTCAGATATCGAGACAAAGGCAGCAAGGTATAATATGGCATTCGGGGGAAGGTGGTGGATTTGCGCACCGAAGAAATTCAAGAAACCACGAAAAAACGGATGGGGAGGCAAGGAAAAACCTCTCTCCATGTGGGTGAGGAGGAGGACCCGCTCTCCGGGGCGCGGTGCAGGCTCGATCTCCTCCTCCGGCAGCCTCCAAGATCCGAGGACCAGCAGGCCGTCGGCGGCGAGTCCGTCGAGATCCTCCGTTGTGACCGTCGAGGGCAGCCAATTGCCCTGTATCCAGCCTGGTGGCAGCGCGGCCCGAGAGCTTGATGCCTTCTTCCCCTTGGCCGCCTTCTTGGCACGCTCCAGCTTCGCCCTCTTGTCCTTCACCATCTCCGCGGTGATCGTCAGAGCCGAGCGGGGCGGGGCGGCGCGGCGCTGGGGCGGAAGAGGCAGAGAGGCAAGGTGGAGAGGGGAAAAGAGGATAGCACTGTTACACCCCTCGGTCGCGTCTTTCTTTATACCCGCGCGCCCAAGTCACTGACCTGTGGGCCAACAGGATCCCAGCACATCTCACAACCGGCGTCTGCTCGATACGTGGCGATTAAGGGGAGCGAAAATCGAGGAGTCCCTCCCAACTTGCCCCACTTACCGCGCTGTAGCCGGCTCGCGCGCTTCTCTAAATTTTCGAATCCCATGAAATCCGGGATCCGGCAGAACAATCGATCGCATGAGAGATATCCACATTCATTCAGGTCGGATGCAGCGCTCGACGACTTGCAGCTTGTCTCACTCGGACACTTAACAAGCCAGAATCGATCGAGGCGATTGACAAAGGATTTAGCGGCTTATGTACCTACAGACCTCTAAAAAATGTCTCCGAGGCATTAAGTCTGCTCAGAACCAGCTTCAATCCTTTCTCACTCGAACCCCGATCCATTCGGGGGCTAATGACGATGACATGTACCTAGGGTAGGGTCCTAGGCCTGACCTACATGCCCTACCCAAGGACACTACATATAAGAATCCAAGGCCTACAAAGTTAGAAAGGAGGTGTCGACTGGAATGACCGCAGCATGCAAGTCACTCGACACAAGATCCACTCGGTTACTCCTCCACCACTCGACCGCCCTTATTCACTCGAAGAACCTGATTTCACTCGAAGGCAGAAGGCCTAGAGCCACTCCGGGATGGCAACGGTCAGGCGATCAGTTCGTCGCTATAAAGATCATTAAGTGTAGGCGTTACCAGTAACGCTCGCACCTTTACTATCTCATTGAACCCTTGCGTAACGGAGGTTGATGAGGGGTCAGCGGACTCTATATAAGCTGCCCCTCCGCTCCTGCACAAGGGTTCGCAACCCCTATAACTCAACACTCCATTCAACAAGCTCCCGCAGCACCGAGATGTAGGGTCATTACCTCCTCCGAGAGGGGCCTGAACTCGTAGATCCGAGTGTACAATCTCGCCGTAGCTAGGCTCTGCCCTCTCCTTCGTACCCCTAACCTCTACTGTCAGATCCGTTCCCACGACACATCCCCAAGCTTAATTACTGCTCGTCCTCGAGTAGGCAAATGATAAAAACAGAATTTTTGATGTGGAATGCTGCCTAACATGTTCATCACATATTCTTTTCTTTTGTAGCATGGACATTTGGACTTTTAGATGATTCAAAGCAATAGTCTATAATTGACATGAAGACTTCAATAATCAAGCATATCAACAAGCAACCATGTCTTCCAAAATATCAACACTAAAGAAAGCTATCCCTAGCCCATCATGCTTAATCATTGATCCATTCATGGAACACACTCGAATATTAGCTACATCCAGTGCACAAGTATGATCATAGTGCTCCCTAGTTGGTGCTTTATAAGATAAGATGGAGACTCAAATAAAAATAAAAATTGCATAAAAGTAAATAGATAGGCCCTTCCCGGAGGGAAGCAGAGATTTGTAGAGGTGCCAGAGCTGAAAGCTTAAATTGAGAGATAAAATATTTTGAGAGGCATGCTTTCCCCGTCAATGAAAACGACCGAGTAATTCCCAATACTTTCCATGCTAGATACATCATAGGCAGTTCCCAGACATAAAATAAAGTTTATTCCTTTTTCCACCATTCTTTCATAATCCATGGCTAGCCGTATCCACGGGTGCTTTCCATACCAACACTTTCCAAGGAATTTATTATTTGACAACATAAAGTAAAAAAAAAATCATTTCGGGACTGGGCATCCCTATTACCGCCACACTCTCGTGCAATGACAAGTGAATAAACACTCATCTTGAGAATAACACATCTAGCATGGAAAAATATTGGCCACCCCCTGCCGCTTCATGAGCGGTACGGGCACACAAAAAGGAAATTTATTTTGAAAATTAGAGTTGGCACATACAAATTTGCTTAGAACGGCACAGAAATACCGCATATAGGTAGGTATGGTGGACTCATATGGCATAACTGGGTGTAAGGATTTTAGATGCACAAGTAGTATTCCTACTTAGTACAAGGAAAGGCTAGCAAAAAGATTGAGAAGCAACCAACCAAGAAACGAAAACTCTCATAAATGAGCATTAAGCATAACTAACACCGAATAATGCACCACAAGTAGGATGTAATTTCATTGCATAACTATTGACTTTCATGCTTGCATAGGGAATCACAAACCTTAACACCAATATTCTTACTAAAGCATAATTACTCACCAACATGACTCACGTATTACTATCATCATATCTCAAAACTATTATAAAGAATCAAGTTTATTTTGTCCAATGATCTTTCATGAAAGTTTTTATTATATCCCTCTTGAATATCTATCACTTTGGGACTAATTTCATATATTACCAATGCTTATAACAAGCTCAAACAAATTTAAGTGAAGAACATGAGCATACACATTTTCATCTCTCAAAATAATATAAGTGAAGCATGAGAGAATTTCTTCAATTTTTTTTACTAACTCTCAAATTAATCTAAGTGAAGCATGAGAGCATTTCTTCAAAAATTAAAGCACCACCGTGCTCAGAAAGATATAAGTGAAGCACTAGAGCAATTCTATAGCTAAAAAAATTTAAGTGAAGCACATAGAGCAATTCTAACAAATCATAGCATAATTATGGCTCTCTCAAATATGTGTGTCCGGCAAGGATGATTGCGACAAACTAAAAAGCAAAACAAGCAAAGACTCATATAATACAAGACGCTCCAAGCAAAACTCATGATATGTGACGAATAAAAATATAGCTCCAAGTAAAATTACCGATTGTTGTTAGAAGAAAGAGGGGATGCCTTCCGGGGCATCCCCAAGCTTAGTTGCTTGGTTCTCCTTGGATATTACCTTGGGGTGCCATAGGAATCCCAAGCTTAGGCTCTTTTCACTCCTTATTCCTTCATCCATCGAGATCTCACCCAAAACTTGAAAACTTCAATTACACAAAACTTAAAAAACCTTCGTGAGACCCGTTAGTATAAGAAAACCAATCTTTGCTTTAAGTACTATTGAAAACACATTCATATTTTGTTATTACATTATACCTACTGTATTCTAACTTTACCATGGCTTATACCACCCGATACAATCCAATGATTCATCAAAATAAGCACACAATGCAACGAAAACAGAATCTGTCAAAAAAAGAATAGTCTGTAAAGACTCGAATTTTACTCACACTTCTGTAACTCCAAAAATTCTGCAAAATTAGGACAACATAGGCAATTCATATATCAATCTTGTGTAAAAAATTCTGAATTTTCGTTGCTTCTGTGAATTTTAAAAATTCTGCTACTAGACGCAAAAGTTTCTGTTTTCAACAGGATCAAATCAACTATCACCCAAAGTTATCCCAAAGGCTTAGCTTGGAACAAACACTAATTAAAACATAAAAGAACAATCATAATAGTAGCATAATTGTGCAAACACTCAAGAACAGAAAGAAAAAAGCAAAAATAAATTTTATTCATTGGGTTGCCTCCCAACAAGCGCTATCGTTTTATGCCCCTAGCTAGGCATAATGCATAGATTCAAGTATTGTCATCTTTGGTTTCCAACTCCTCAATCACACAACCAAAATTCTTCAAGGATTTAGCATGCGTATTTTCAATAATAATACTTCTAGGAATAAGATTGAAGAATTCATTCTTGCACGTAGGGCTTTTTATCACTTCAACAAAATTGGGGTGAATACTAATCATTTTAAGATCTTCATTGTTGCTACTAGAAGCGGCACCCTTGTTCTTAGAAACGTGTGTAGTCTTGCAATTCTTACTAGTAGGAGTTTTTTAGATAGTTTTAACAGAAGAAAAGGCCGAGCTTAAGTTACTAAAAAATTCTTCCAACTTATCAATCCGAGAGGGACTTTCTTATACTCTTTCGTTAACTACGGGCACTTTTTCTTTTAATAATTTAAGAGCATCTCCTGCCTTTGACCCTATTTTGTTAGCAAGGTTATGGATTCTTTTATCCAAATTTTCAACATGTTCTTCAGTAATCATCTTCTTTTCAATAGCATCTAACATTTGCATAACATGCTCGAGGGTTAAGATTGTTTCATTAATAATGATAGGTGGTGCACCCACTAAATCTCCCATATAATTAAAAGCATCCAAAGATGGACACATCAAGAAATCCCCACCATTAATTGTATCAAGAACGAATCTATACCAAGTGGTAATGCCCACATAAAAACTGCAAAGAAGAATAACGGTAGATTGCTTACGAATAGATCTATTATGAGCATTGCAAATCCTATACCAAGCATCTTTTTGATTCTCCCCTCCCCTTTGCTTAAAGTTAAGAACCTCATTTTCGGGGGTAAACGCAATAGAGGAGGAACTAGCCATAACGACAAAGTAGGCAAGCAAGACAACATGAAAACAAAAGATCGGACGAGAAAAAGGCAAACAAAAGGAAGGCAAATATTTTTGTGCTTTTCGCAAAAACGTTTTAGAAGTGGGGGAGATGAAAACAAGAGGCAAATGGCAAATAATGTAAATTGCAAGGAGATGAGATTTGTGATTAGGAACCTGATAGATGTTGATGATGTCTCCCCGGCAATGGCACCAGAAATTCTTCCTGATTGCTTGTATCTGCGTTGGTATTTCCTCGAAGAGGAGAGGATGATGCAGCACAAAAAGGTAAGTATTTCCTTCAGTTATGAAACCAAGGTTATCAATCCAGTAGGAGAACCAAGCAACACTATGTAAACAGTACCTGCACACAAATAACAAATACTTGCAACCCAACATGTAAGAGGGGTTGTCAATCCCTCCTCGATAAAACGATAGATAAAATTGTATGAGATTGGATAAATAGATCTAGCGAAAACACAAAATAAAATAAAGAAAGAAAGAAAAAGTGCAGCAAGGTATTTTTGGGTTTTTGAAATAATAGATCTGAAAACAATGTGATAAAAGATAGACCCGGGGGGCGTAGATTTCACTAGTGGCTTCTCTCGAGAAAATAGCATACCACTACTGCAGGATGCTGCTAACGCGACACTACAATCAGAGACCCTTCGACGAAGCTGTGTGTGATGCAATAATCACAAACGGTGATGTAAAAAACCCGTCAAAAAAGATGCAAAACGTTTGCGATGGCGGATACATCAAACACGGTTCAGAATTTAGTTGCGTGTGCGATGCGGGGCTTACGGTTCAGTTCAATGAATTGTTTGCGATGAGGCAGAAGAACAGAAATGGGCAGCCAGATGAAGGTGTGTGCGATATATGGCATACGGTTCACTTGGATGAACTGTTTGTGATTATGCGGAAAAAAAGAAACGGCCAGCTAGATCAAGGTGTGTGCGATAGAGGGCAAATGAACTGTTTGCGTTGAGCCAAGAGAACAGAAACAATTCAATTTAACAAGATGTGTGTGATATGCGACAAATAGGTCTGTAATCAGAAATGTGTGCGAAGACCGATAATAACACAAACGATTGCTGCTAATAAGATGTGTGTGTTGTGCGTTGTGTCGGTGTTCTGGGGACCAGGGTACCTAGACTTGCCTGCCCGCGGCCCACGGCGTGACGCCATCGATGGCCTGGTACGGCCCATCTGCAACATCTTCAAGACAAGACCCTCGCGACGGGCCAAGCCTCGCGAGGCGGGCGACATCAAGACCTCCGGAGGGAGCGGCCTCCCTAGGCTGGCTCCCGAGGAGCGGAGATTTCTATGCAGGTACCCATCTCATGAGGTGAAGGTGACGCAAGCCGTGACGACCAAGGACAGGCGGGCGCCAGCGGGCGCAGAGCAGCAGGTTTCCTCTTTGGTGCTAAGGAGGCAAGCGCAGGCGCGGGGTCCCGAGGAATCACCCAAAGGTTTCCATTCCCGTGCAACGAGACCAGGACTGCCAGGGCGGCAGGACAGATGTCATCACCGAGCCCACCGCGACGTCACGACCAGAAGCTTTGCAGGCGAAGACCACCTTTCATCAGGATAAGATGTACTACTTGTCCCCCTTCAAATTTGGCCGTTGTGGAATCCCTTCCCGCCTTTGTTTTTGTGGAAGAGGACCAAGGCCACTATAAGTATAGGTTAGCCACCACCATAGAAGGGGGCGGGACGCATCGAACCCAGAACAACACATCCTCACCAGAACAAGCCTCGCGAGCTTGTTCACCTTTGTACTAGTTCCTCCTCAGCCCCTCGTGAGGCAAATCCACCACAAGCAGGAGTAGGGTATTACACCGCAAGGTGGCCTGAACCTGGGTAACTGCCTTGTCCATCTTCCTCCCTATTCTTCGAGCTAAGCTATAGGGCGACGCGTTCGGTTGGCTGGTTAGGTTGAGTCCTTCGCACACGCCCCAGAGTTCAAACCTCTTTGGGTCTGCAGAGCCCCGAATCCGACATTTGGTGTGCCAGGTAGGGGCGTGTCGAAGTCTCTCTTCCACCGCCGTTCCGCTATCTCGATGGCTGATGCTCGTCGTGTTCGCGCCGAGCGCCGGGCCGCTCGTGTTGCCCAGACGCACCCGCGGGCAACGGCGTCCCTCGCCGCTCCACCTCCCCGGCGGCTAACGCCGCCACCGACCCTGCTGCCCGTGAGCAGCAGGACTCGTCACTGCCGCCGTCCGCGCAGCGAGACGGCCGCACCGCCACTCCGTCACCCACTCCAGCCACGGTGTCGTCCTCCCATGGTCATCGCGGGCCAGCGAACACACAGCCCGCGCTACTCATGGCGCGCGAGCTTCTGCGCTATCGTCCGGCCAACGACCTCGACGACGATTGGCTGGCCCGCATCACCGAGCTCGTCAACGCCACAGGCGAGGCCCCTGCACCATCTCGTTCGCTTCGCCCTCCGCCGTCCCACGCGGGCGATGTGGCCCACGACGCACCTCCTCCCCCTCCGCTACACGGCGAGGGCTCCGAGCCGAGGTGTGAGGCTCCCCGGCACGACCCGCCGCGTAGGCCGTTAGCGCGCGATGAAGAAAGCTGCCAGGTGGTGCAGCGGGCCCAAGGAGAAGCGCGTGCACTCCCAGCACCGCCATGTCAAGACCGCATACCGCCAGAGGCGGCCGCACGCGGGCATCAAGGTCAGGCTCCTCCCCGGCGGGTGGCCCCGGTGAATGCGGCAGGGTGCCGTGCTTTCACTCCGGAGCTGCGCCGCGTTGTCTGGCCCGGCAAGTTCAAGCCGGATCTGCCCCCACGCTATGACGGCACTCTCGACCCTGCTGAGTTCCTCCAGCTCTACGAGCTGAGCATCGAGGCGGCGAACGGCAACGAGAAAGTCATGACAAACTGGTTCCCCGTGGCCCTCAAGGACGGTGCGCGCTCCTGGCTCCTGAACCTTCCGGTGGGCTTGATCTCCTCCTGGGATGAGCTCCGCGAACGCTTCATCGCCAACTTCCAGGGCACTCGCGACCGTGCTCCCGGGGCAGGCGACCTGCAATGCATCAAGCAGCAGCCAGGCAAAACCTTGCACAAGTACATACAGCGCTTCACCAACGTTCGCCTCAAGATCCCAAAGGTCTCGGATGAAGCCATCATCACGGTGTTCTCTGAGGGCGTCCGGGATGTAAAGATGAAGGAAGAGCTCGCCATGCATGAAGATTTGTGCTCGGCTCTGGAGATGTTTAACATGGCCACCAAGTGCGCGAGGGTGGAGGAAGGTCGCCTCTCCCTCCTGGAGCTTCCGAAGGTGGATCCTGCAGACAAGAAGGCCAAGGCTAAGGACGTGAAGCGCAAGGGTCCCGCTGTGCTCGCGGCGGAACCTAAGATGAAGCGCGGCTGTGACCACCCGGAGTCATCCAAAGGCAGCTGCCCATTCTGCGTCTTCCATAACGTCCACAGCCACAACACCAACGACTGCCAAGAGCTCAGGGCGATCTGCGATGGGCGCTTCAGCCACCGTCCTGAGCGCAGCAACCGTGGCTATGGCCGCGGAGGAGGCCGCGGGGGTAACCGCTGGGACAACCGCAACCCCCGCCAGGACTGGCGCGATCAGCCTCGTGAGGACCACTGGCAGAGCCAGCCTCGCGACGGCCCCTAGAGGGACCAGCCTCGTGAGGACCGTCCTCAGGGCAACGCCGGTCTCCCTCTGCTGCCGCCGCCACCAAGGAGGAACGATGACCACCGCCAAGACGATGGGGCCCGGGGCTTCCAAGAGCCTCGTGCCATTGCCTGCATCCTGGGTGGTGCTCAAGCCCCCGCTTCTCATTGCATCTTCAAGCAGTTCGCTCGTGAGGTGAACGCAGCCCTCCTTAAGCTCGAGGTGTCACGCCCCCTCAGGTGGTCCAAGTATGCCATCACCTTCGACTCTACAGACCAGCTCAAGTGCTCAGCCGCCGCTGGCGCGCTCCCAATGCTCTACTCACCAACCAGCAGCAACGTCCTCGTCACCAAGACACTCATCGATGGTGGCGCGGGGCTCAATGTTCTCTCCGCCAAGACGTTCGAGACGCTCCAGGTGCCGTACGACCAGCTCCTCCCCACCAAGCCTTTCTCGGGAGTGACCGATGGCTCCACCACCCCCATAGGGCAGATTCGCCTCCTTGTCACCTTTGGTCAGCAAGACAACTACCACACCGAGCTCATCGACTTCGATGGCACCCACATTCACCTCCCGTACAACGCCATCCTCGGGTATCCAGCCCTTACCAAGTTCATGGCGGCGACTCACCATGGCTACAATGTCCTCAAGATGCCAGGAAGCGGCGGTATCATCACGGTCGCCTGCAACTAGAAGGCAGCGGTGTGCTCCCTCGAGCGCACCTACCAGGCTGTGGCAGTCAAGAATTCTGACGACGAGGGTGTAGTTCGGCCTCCTGAGGCCATCCCCAAGAAGAAGAAGCAGCTCCTCCCCAAGAGCCGCCAGGAGGCTGGTGCGTCCGACGATCATGCCTCAGGCCCCGCGCCCGCAGCTGGGGCGCCCTTTCCCCTCGCATAGGAAGGCGCGCCCGGCGCCCCTCTCAGGACGAGCTCGGGGGCTCTCCTATGGAGGGCCTCTGACCTGACCAGCGCCACGAGGGAGGCGTTCGGGCATCATGTGGGGCGTGCCTCAACGCGCGCCTTCATGAGCAGGGCGCAGGGCGCGAGGCGCCAGGCGCTCAGGAGTTCATCACAAAGGCAATCGTGGAGCTCCAGGAGGCGCGAGCCATGCGTGGCGAGCATCGCCGCGCACCACCCGACGCAGCTGCCGCCCCTGACGAGGGTGGCAAGCTGCGCGTCTATGTCAACATCCCAGGTCTTAACAGGGCTGCTTCTCAGGAACTCTACTGGCCGTCCCGCGTTGGACGGAGTGGGGGCTGCCCCCGCAGCTACATCCACATGCCGTTCGGCCTGCTGAACATGGCTGCCTCGCACCAGCGCTACATGCAGGGCGTCTTGGCGGCTCGCGAGGCCCGGTGTCGGGCGATCCTGACAGAGGAGGTACCGGACCCCCGCGAGCTCCCCGGGCCTCCCGAGCCTCCCGAGCCTCAGGAGTCGGCCGGCTCATGAGGATCGACCTCTGCAGCGCGCGTCTTCAGCTACTCCAACGCTTCTACAACGACGGTGCCAAGTGACTTTTTGGTTTGATCAATTGAGGGCGCCCCTCGGGCTGCATTATCCTCAAGCTGCCAGGGCCTGCACCTACATCATGTATCATTTTGCGCATGTATCAGAACTGGCTTCGCCCTTCCATGAATTGCATAATATTATCACCTGCATGTTCGGTGCTTCGCCACCATGAATTTTGTGCGCCCTCATCAGCCCGCCCGCGACCGCCTCATGGTTAAGGACTGGCACGACGTCTGTGCTCGGGTCCATCCCTGCAGCGTCGATAAACCCAAGTGGCTGAGCTCTGTCTCGCGGGCTAGCTCCCGTGCACGTCACCTCCCATGGTCCTTGGTGCCTTGTTCTCGCATGAGCTAATCAAGCGCGGATGAGTTAGGGCACGCGACCTGGTGCCTCACCGCCGCGGGAGCCGTGCGCCGGTTGTCTTTCTTTAGGGTTGTTGCATGAGAAGACTGGGCACGGCGTCTGTGCTCGGGTCCGTCCCTGCAGCGTCGATAAACCCAATGGCTGAGCTCTGTCTGGCGGGCCGGTCCCGTTCACGTCACCTCCTGGGGTCGTTGGTGCTCGGCCTTCTCATGCGATGTCCTCCGGAGATTCACTCGGCGCAGGCCACCCCAACATCTCTCGCGATTTTTGCAGGCCCCCCGTAACAAAATTCAGGCGCAACCCGCCTTGAGGTAGGGCCCCGTGAGTCCCGCGCTGGCTCACGTGTGCCCATATACACCTCCTCCAGTCCGGTCGTGCAAGCCACGTGTCCGGACGGGGCTGTACACGCCCCGGAGTCTCCCCTCGGAGGGAACTCCCACCCACACACCAGTGGAAGCCCCATGCTCCGCGCTGGCGGATGACACGGTCAAGGCGCGGCTATGCCCATGCACCAGTGGAAGCACCATGCTCCGCGCTGGTGAATAAACAACTGAGGGCGCCCTAGCGGCTGCAATAACCTCAGGAGAGCCAATAGGCTCGCTGTCTGGCCTCACCGCGCCGCTTTCCCTACGGGAGGGTCGCGCGAGGGGGCTGGGCAGGGGGCTACGCTCAAGCCCCGCCTGGCGTACACCACCTCACCAAGTCTCTCGCACCTGGTCTTCCCGCGTCCCTCCCAGGCAAAGGCTGGCGAGCAAAGGTATGAAGGACTCCGGATTACCTTGTACCGCTGCTTGTTTTTCCTTCATGAGGGCCGTTCGCACGTCAAGGGGTACCCCTGAGCATCGCGACTCAGGGGCCTCACTAGTCACGTAGCCCCTCGCCCCTTGGTCTCGTCCTGGTGATCCGGACGCCCCAACGGCGGATGAGGTACGCGCGGGGCTGGGCCCTGCTGACGCAGAACGCTGGCAAATGCGAAGGAAACCGAGCACGAAAGAGAAATCACGGAGTCCTAGTAAATTATTACAAAGCATAATGTCTCATAAGTTCAAACAGAAGTTCTCATGCCTCCACGAGGCACGATGCATGTTGCAGGGTCAAACTAGGAGGAAGCACCACCGTCGCCTTGGTTGCCGTTACCGCCCGCCTTGGGGAGCCCGTCGTTGATGACGCTGCCACCATCTTCGCCACCGGCTTCTGTCGCTGTAGCTGCAGGGTCGGGGACGCAGAGGAACTTCCCTAGTAGGGCCTCCACTTGCTTCCTCATGGCTTCGGCAACAATGGTGCGGGACTCAGGAGCTACCTGTTCGATCAGTGCCCAGAGGTCGAAGTTTGGGTCCCGGAGGTGGAGGTGGCTGAAGACGCGCGTTGCGGCCGAGGTAAAGTGTGCGCGGCACTCTCCCTCCACTGGGGAGTCCATCCCAGCGGCGACGCCCTCAAGCGCCTCCGCAAGCTTGGGGAGAAGCCCAGCAGGGCCATCCTCCGGAGTCGCCAGCGGCTTCTCGTACCCTCCCCCGTAGAGGGAGCACAGCGCCTCGCGGGACTTGAGCTCGAGGGAGATGAAGGCTTTGCGTCCCACGGCCGTCGTCTCCTCGGCAGTGGCGAGGGCCTTCTCTCCGGTCTCCAGCCTGGCTGTCGTCTCGAAGACGAGCTGGGCGTGCGACGCCCGTGCCTTGTCCACCTCCTCTTTCAGCTTGCCTAGGCGGTCCAGTTCTGCGGCTTGGTCCTTGACCGCCTGGGCCAGCTTGGCATCGCGATCGGCGAGCATCGCCTCCCGGGCCTTGAGCCCCTCCTCCTGCTCTTGAAGCCTATGAGTGTGGGCAGCCTGCTCCTCACGAAGGGCCTTCAGCACAGTCTCCGCCTTGTCGCAGCACTCCTTGGCGGACGTCGCGTCGGCCCGCGTCGCATCAAGGGCCTTGGCGGCTTTGTTGGCCTCCCTCCTACTCTCTGCGGCGACGGCCTCGGCCCGGCTCCAGGCCGCCCTGGCGAACGCGTCAGCTTGGAGCCACACCGAGACTAGCCCCAGCCGCTCCTTCACCATGCACCTGTCGGCGTCCTAGAGATCGGTCTGGAGCTGGTCCAGTGCGGAGAAAGCTTCTTCCAGAGCCCCGGGCCTGGCAAGGGGGCTGCAACCCGCCAGCGCGAGAGCCTGGGAAGAGGGTGGCACCGACGCGTGAACTGGCGACGCCACAGCAGCAAGGGCAGTTTGGGGCTCTGGAGCCTCCGAACCCCCCGCAGGTGCGACGGGGACAGGCGGCTCCAGAGCCTGCTGGCCCACGGAGATGGCCTCCTCCTGAGGCTCCGCCACCGTGCCTTGAGGGGCCCGCTCCATCACGAGGGGGCGCGAAGCCGTCTCCTCCACTTGTGCCAGGGTCACCATGGCCGCGGCCGACGGCGGTGCCCCCGAGGCCCCGCCTCCTTCCTTCTTTTTCTTCACCACGGTCTCCACCCTGGTTGCCGGGAAGTGAGTACTGCGGACATGATGCCAAGAGCAATAAATGAAAAACAAGGTAAGATACTTACTCGTTAGTAGCAATGTACCCCCTTTTCCTAACCGGGGCCAGGGCGCCCCCAATCTTCCTGAGCGTGGGCCTTGCCGCGCCTTGGGAGTCGGCGGGGCACGCGACGGCTGGTTTCGGTGCGGCGGCGACGGACGGCAAGACGGAGGAGGCGCCTCAAGAAAGGGATGCCACTTCGCCCTTCCTCGGAGTCATTCGGCCTGGCCTCCGCAAAGGGATGGTCCCGGACCGCGTGACGACCCCGGTGGAGCGCGGGGATCCCTTGACCAAGGGCTAGACGGCGTCGTCATCGTCGGAGAGGCCGCGGAGAAGCTCGCTTTGTAGCGGGGGAGAGGTCTCCGCCACATCGTCCACGGTTGCCTCCGAGTCCTCCCCCCCTTCTCCTCGGAGTCGTCGCCAGAAGATACCATCACCAGCGAGCTGGGGAGTTCTGGTGGCACGAGCCCCAGCTTGTTGGAGACAGGCATGGCGGCGACCAACTCCGCCCCATCACCCCGGCGGGATGTAGGCCGCCGGGAGGCCGCCCGAATCCTTCTCAAGCAGGGTATGCATGGCCTTGCCCAGCTCCTCGCCCGTCAAGCTCCTTGGGCGCAGTCGGATGTTGTCCTTCGCGCCCTGGAAGTCCCACATGGGGCGCGAGTGTGCCTGGAGCGGGGCCAGGCGC
Source organism: Thinopyrum elongatum (assembly GCA_011799875.1). Classification (NCBI taxonomy): domain Eukaryota; kingdom Viridiplantae; phylum Streptophyta; class Magnoliopsida; order Poales; family Poaceae; genus Thinopyrum; species Thinopyrum elongatum. Next base: position 264,069,070 of record CM022302.1, read on the forward strand.
TGCGTCAGAAACTCCCTGACAAGCATAGCCCCTGTCAGCACCCCCGCCTCCATGTCCGCCGTCATCTTCTTCAGGACTGGCACCGCCCGGGGGTCGATGAGTTTCTCATGACCCCACCAATCGAGCTTCTCCGGTAGCTTGGTCGGCAGCTCCAGCCGCGCATGGAGGCCCCCGGCGTCCATGAAGACCCACTTGCGCCGGAAGTTCTCCACCTTCTTCCCGGCCCGCATGAGCACGTTGCTGGGGTTGACCGCGACGAAGGAGACCCAGCCGGAACGCTGGGCTGGGTCGTGTAGCCGAAGGTAAAAGAAGTGGCGAAGGAGTGCGACGGAAGGTATCACGCCCACAAACGCCTCACAGTAAAAGGTGAAGATCGACAGGAGGAGAATGGAGTTGGGTTGAAGGTGCAAAGCCTGGATCTGGTAGTGGTCCAGGACGGTGATGAAGAACTTGGAGAAGGGCCGGATGAGCCCTGCAAAGATGCTGTGAAGGAAGAAGGGGTAGAATGTCCCAGCCAGGGCCCCTTGCTCGGCGGAGCCGACCCAGAGCGCCATTTCCTTCCCCTCGTTGTCGGCGCCCGCCGTCAGCGGGAGCGCGGCAGCAAGGTGTCTTTCCTTAGTGATGGAGGACGCGCCGAGAGCTGGCGCATGAGGGAAGGAGGAGCTCGCGGCCTGCGCGGCCGACTTCGCCTTCCCTGATGCCATTGGCGAAGAACTTGGGGAAAAGATGAAGCAAAGTGGGGGATTCGACCGGATCTGGAGTTGCACTCGGCAGGAGGAAAGGGGATCTGAGCAAGACGAAGGGAAGGCAATGAAGACTCGGGGGCGAGCACCAGCCTTTTTGTCAGCCTGAAGCAGTTGCCCAAGCGGCGTGGGGAGTGAAGACGCCCATGTCCCTGCAAGCGCCACGCGTCAGCCTGGTCTGCAGGTGATTGGGGCCCGCGGCGCTTCGTCCTTACCCTTTGGCTTCGCCTTGAAGCCAAGTCCGAGCATGCCTTGGGCCCGGGGGCTACTGTCGGCGTTCTGGGGACCAGGGTACCCAGACTTGCCTGCCCGTGGCCCATGGCGTGGCGCCATCAACGGCCTGGTACGGCCCATCTGCAACATCTTCAAGACAAGACCCTCGCGAGGGGTCAAGCCTCGCGAGGTGGGCGACATCAAGACCTCCGGAGGGAGCGGCCTCCCTAGGCTGGCTCCCGAGGAGCAAAGATTTCTATGCAGGTACCCATCTCATGAGGTGAAGGTGACACAAGCTGTGACGACCAAGGCCAGGCGGGCGCCAGCGGGCGCAGAGCAACAGGTTTCCTCTTTGGTGCTAAGGAGGCAAGCGTAGGCGCGGGGTCCCGAGGAATCACCCAAAGGTTTCCATTCCCGTGCAACGAGACCAGGACCGCCAGGGCGGCAGGATAGATGTCATCACCGAGCCCACCACGACGTCACGACCAGAAGCTTTGTAGGCGAAGACCACCTTTCATCAGGATAAGATGTACTACTTGTCCCCCTTCAAATTTGGCCGTTGTGGAATTCCCTCCCGCCTTCGTTTTCGGGGAAGAGGACCAAGGTCACTATAAGTATAGGTTAGCCACCACCATAGGAGGGGGCGGGACGCATCGAACCTAGAACAACACATCCTCACCAGAACAAGCCTCGCGAGCTTGTTCACCTTTGTACTAGTTCCTCCTCAGCCCCTCGTGAGGCAAATCCACCACAAGCAGGAGTCGGGTATTACACCGGAAGGTGGCCCGAACCTGGGTAACTGCCATGTCCATCTTCCTCCTTGTTCTTCGAGCTAAGCTGTAGGGCGGCGCGTTCGGTTAGCTGGTTAGGTTGAGTCCTTCGCACACGCCCCAGAGTTCGAACCTCTTTGAGTCTGCGGAGCCCCGAATCCGACACGTTGGGATTGCATACAGAACAACAACATATATGTATATACACACACTTATAAGGACATGGTTGCATAACCAAATTAAACATCCAATTACATAGGTGGCTACTACACACATGACATTTGCACACACCAAAGTAAACTATTACATGCATAATTACATAGGTGGCTACTACACACATGACATTTCCACACACCAAAGTCAACTATATATTACATGTAATTAACTAGGATAAACGATCATCTAATCATCATCTACTTCTTGTGACGCTTGCCGCTACTGCTCTACTTGTGGCTCGATCCGGCCTCATCGATTTCGGTAACGAGGCACTTCCTCATGTCAACGATCTACCTGTGCATCTCATAGCATGTGTACATGCTCTTGGGCGCGAACCTGAGGTGAGGTTCTTCCAGTTGCCGCATCCAGGCCCTGTGCCATGATACAGGACTTGTTCTCTTGGCATCCTGCTTCATCTTTTCGTAGTAGGGGTCGATGATGGCCGAGGTGAGTGGAGTCCTTCAACGTGCTGCCCCAGACCCTGTAGTGCTCACGGATTTCGACAAGGTTCTTGCAGGCCAAGCCTGTAACCCTGAGCGCTTTTACATCGTCGGTGGTTTCCACTGTAGTGAACTTGTAGTCGGTGCTATTGACAAACCTGGCGAAATGGTCGCAAGGCTCTCTAGCCATGCAATAGTGGTAGATGAGGACATGATGGCGCACGCACAACTGGGTGATGACAACCTTCTGTTCTTTGCCGGGAAGACCGGCGGTGTACTGGAGGTCGATGCCGACCACCTTGTACTTGTCTCCAACAAGCAACTGCTCCACGGTGTTGATGTAGTCCTCCACCATGGCCGGGTAGATGGTGTACACCATCATGAGATCCGTCTCCCTCGCGTGGGTCTCGACTTTATGCTCGCCGAACTCCATTGGAGCGCCGCTAGATATCCTCTCTGTATGTGTCGTCGTGGGTGTGCTTGTTGTGTTGTGGGGCGAGATCGAAAGGTTGAAAAGACTAAGGTTATAATGGCCGCGGGAATTAATGGGGAAGCCGGACGGACTAGAATATCCGCACGCCCGGATGGCAGTTCTAATTTGCAGCGCGAAACTCCATCGTGCCGCACGTAGCTGCATCGTGGCGACGCGTGCGGCGCAACCGCATGCATATGGGCCCCAACGTGATCGTGTGCAGGCCCCAACCGCTGGTAGAGCGGGCGCGCACGGACACGAGCAGAGCGCTCCGTGGTGCCTCAACGGCGAGCAACCATATATATGCATATAGCAGTTGAACACGCACGGAAAAGCTATCCACAAGCTGAGCGCGTGGAGGTACGCGAGCAGAGCGCACCGACGGACAGCAGAGCGCGCCGACGGACGCGAGCAGAGCGCGCCACGGCACCTAACGGCGAGCACAGCGCGCTGCGGTGCCTAACGGCGAGCACAGCGCACCGAGGGACGCGAGCAGAGGCCGGCACAGTGATACGTGACAAATAAGACGAACTGTGCGAGCGATGGCGGAGACATCAAGCACGAATCAGATTAGAGTTGCGTGTGCGATACGTGGCATACCGTTGATCCATCCAAGCTGTTTGTGATGGAAGAAGCCGTGTGTGTTGTGGGCAAACGCTTGTTGGTATATAACCATTTGCGATTGATGAATTCATCACCGATGGGTTACCTAGTGTGGTCCGTGTGCGATGTGATATGCTCTGTCTGCAGAACATCTATGCTCTATGTACAGAAGAACAACATATATATACTTGTAACAGGACATGATATCAAGACCAAATTAAACATCCAATTACGTTATATAACAAATACCATAAATATTGCAAGGTTCAAATTCCAGCATTACAAGGCCCAAATTCAAAGATTACAAGGTTCAAACTATTCAGACACATAAAATTCATCTTCTTCAGAATCTTTTTCATGCATTATTTCTGCGAAAGGATCAGCCACCGAGAAGTCATATAGCGGCTCGATACAGTGACTTCCGAATAATCTGTCATATGAAGTTACAAACTAAAATTCAGCTTGTGCAGAGCCTTTTCCATTCAGCTGTAGACGCCTGCGCTCTTTAGCAATCCATTCACTTATGCGCAGTAAATATAGGGCAAACCTCATTACCTTGAGCAACCTTGCTTTCTCAACAAAGAACCTGGTGAATTTAATTTCTGGTGTGGTGCCTCGGTACTCATTAAAAGTAATTTCTGTGAGATGAAGATCAAGGCATTCAATGGGATTGTTATATTCCCCAACATTTTCTACTTTTGGGCCTGCTAGTATCTGCAAACGAAGATAGCATATTAGTGCATAGCTGCAGATTTGAACACTTCGGGCCTCTTTGGTTTGCAGGATTTCTAAAATACACGAAAAAGAGTGAAATGCCACCTTCAATCTTTCATGATAAACTTTTATCACGAAATCATGTTGGGTGAAGGAATAAAAGGCGTTCAACACTAGCATCTCAAAAAATGTATGTATTGAAATCCTCCAAATTTCCTTTAGAAATCATTCTACATTTGTCATTGTAATCATGGGTAAAAGTAACAAACAATTGAGCTCCGTTGTTGTTAACAATTAACAGGAAAGGCGCATCACCTCGATGTATAGCTTCTTCGTGCAAGGAAAGCATCTAAGGAATCTAACAACTTCATCCAGATCGGGGCCGACAGATTGTAGTGCCAAGATCTTCACTGTGCGTAGAGGCCGGGTCAAGCTTGTGGGAATCATTTTCTGGCTGACAGGCGAACATATAGATCAACTACAATTAGATAAAATGTGCAGTCCAATAATATATAAGAAGGAGAAGAAGAAGACTATTGTACCTGAACGGATAATGATCCAGTAACAAGTTCATTGAATTCAGCACACGAATAGCCCAACACTGTCAATTTCGATGCGTGAATGACCCTGATTCTTGCTGGACCTAATTTATCAAGTACATACAATCTCTCGAGGAAAGGCACATTCTCAATGACAATATCGTGAAACACCTCAACTGACAGCCTTCGGCGGTGCCAACAATGCACATAAATCGCACAGACATTCGTCGAGGTGATGTGGAGGCTACTGAACCCATCCATCGCATGAAGACGAAGGTACTCGAGTGTTGTACAGCCGACGAGCAGGCGCTCCAAATCCACCTTCGAGATGCGGACGGCAATGAGCTTGAGGTGCTTAAGTTTAGGGAGATAAAGAGCACGTGCGGCATCGATCCGGGGAAAAACGCACCGCCTGAATGTAGCGCGGCGCAGCGTGGGCGCGAGGCGGAGCACGAACGGCGGTAGCGAGCAAGGATGTCTAGCATGAAGGCTGAGCTCCTCGAGCCAATCCAGGGCTGGGGATAGGAACCAGTAGTGCAACCTGGGTTCGGTCTTGTTGTGGGGATTGAGCCTACCGATAGCAAGGTGTCTGACCAGCCCAGGGTGCGTGGCGAGGACGTGGGATAATGCGTCCTGGCGTTGCTGCTCCCCGCTGCAGAACTCGTGGTCGACGATGATGTCCAGGGGGGTGGTGTGCCAGAGGGGGCGCCACCGCCGCGAGAGGACAGTGGTCCGCACACCATATTTGATGGGGAGGTGGGATATGATGGTTACCAACATCTCGTCGAGGAGGTTGCTGATGAAGTCCATGTTCGCCGGAGGCTCTTGCGGTTCTGGCTCGACCCGCCCCCGCTTGTTGGCCGGCTCGTCCTCCATCTTGCAGCAGGCGGTGATCCTCGGCGACGGTGCTTGTAGATGAGAACGGAGGACTGTTCTACGTACCTTCCCGAGGCGGACGAAACAAAAATCCAAAACCAGCAATAAATTGCAGCGCTCGCGGCGTCCGCGGCGGACTGCTCACAGTCGGCCCGTCTAATCCAACAGCTGCCCGCGGTAGTAAATGGTTAGTTGAACGCCCACGGTTGAACTAATACTACCGTTTGCGATAATAACGTGGTGGCTATTTGTTAAAAATGCCTAGGAAAATCAATGTATAGAAAGGCAAAATGAACCCTGAATAATTTCATATGTTTAGCACAGTTGCATGTTGCCTCTGTAAAATAAATCAAGGCGGGAAGATACATCGTATGTCGTTTCACACACAGATCATGTGACCAAGTTCCCTCTCGGAACCATGAGGCTTCTTGATAGAAGCTCCGATTTGTATGAAAGAAAATATGGGTCGAAGCGTAGTTGAAAAGGGCAGCTATATCTAACCCCAGCTTACAGAAGGTACAAAAGCACGATGATTAATTGTTCATCAGGTTTACACAAAATCCAGATTGAACAGGACAATAACAACCAACTCAACCAAAGTTTTCGGCAGTCACAATCAAATGGATCGGTCTGATCCATAAAATCAAGATCCTGGACCAGAAAATCTACTGGTACATGAAGACAAGTTGTTGTAAATAGAAGCCGAGCATGTTCAGAAGCCCTTTTGTCCACCTGGAACTTCTTTTTATGCTGTTCAACATGTCCATCCGTGAGAAAGTTTTTGTTAAAAAACTTAATCCTCATGGACAATAGTACTCTCGCATTCAACAGGAAGAATGTGACAAAGCTAGTGTTTGCATGGTTGGATGCATATCCTTCCAGCGTTATTGTTCTCAAACGAATGTCATGAGAACTGAGAAAATCCCGGTGCTTCTTATGCCACCGGTTGGTTATACCTTTTTGTCCATGTCCTTTAGCCTAAATAGACATGAAGACTGAAAACAGTTAATGTCTAAAAAAATAGTACAACTGAACGGTTAGTTCCAGTAAAGTATATCAATGCGCTTGATATCATCACCTATATATACAAATTCTCCAGACATGGAAAGCATCGCAGCAAGCCGATAATCATGTTCAGATCTAAACACCACGTACTGATATGTAAGGTCTTGACAGAATCCAGCACCATTGATAGGGTACCCACGGACAAAATCTTCATTGAGCATAGAACATAATATTAGTACCAAAAGCGTACTCCAAGATTATATAAAGTTTATGCGCACAAATGAAAAATGCAGCTTATGATTACAAAAGTGTTGATGATATAAAACTTACGCACACAAATGAAAAATGCAGCTTATGATTACAAACGGATCAGGAATTACACCCAAGGTCTCCAGTTTAGGCGCAGAGACCACAGTTATTTGCGAAGGTGCATAACGATAATCAAGGAGCAGCCTTTGGAGTGAAGGGGCATCTTTAATGATGAGCTCCTCTTCTTTAAAGCAAATTCCAATGCTTACAAGGTGAGGCGACTTATTTGGAGACAACGGATATGGATTTCTTTTCCAAAAACAAGCAGCAAGTGCTCTAGGGCAGGGCAGTAGGAGTGGATGATGCTGTGCAGTGAGGCCTCCGACAGATCGACCACCATAAGCATGAGTTTTTTTAGCAGTGGGAGTTGAAGCATTTGTACCAGATTGTCTGGGAGATGGACACCGGGCCAGGGCGGTGGTGTGGAGAGAGGAGGAAAACCATGAGATGGACACTGGTGGTGAGTGCACAGCTACAACGCTTGGTGGATAGCTATTTGCATAGTAATGGTAGAACTCAAGATGTTGGAGTTTTTTGAATTGACGGGATGTCAGCCAGGCATTCACCATGCAGGGTATGTGCAGCAGGCAGCATGCCGGGATGCATAGGCATTGAACGGAGCCCTGGTGGGAGGAGATGATGGCTCCGTGGAGTTCAAAATCATGAAAGACAGATAGCCGGCGACAGTCGAGATTAAGAGGTGCGGCGCGCCACAGAGTGCGCCACCGAGATGCGAGGACCTGTGTGCGGCAGCCATCCTTGGTGGGGAGAAGGAAGATGATCTCCCCAAGGATGGCATCCGGGAGATCGCTGATGTGGTCCGCCCGATATTCTACGGGTTCCTCAAATCCAGGGGGCGTGGCCGCTTCTGCCCGCGCTGCCGGGTGCAGGATCTACAGCCGGCGGTGCCGCTGGCCGGAGCCTCATCTGTGTGCATAGCAATTTGAAAGAAAAAAAGCCAGAAACATACATGTAAGACATTCAAAATCAATTCTCAAGATCTAGAAGAAAAAAAGGGCACAAACATATACGTAGGACATTCAAAATCAATTCTCAAGATCTGGCTACGAATTATTAGCACGCACACTAACCCTAGTCGGATTATTAGCAAAAAAAAATCATTTGTACAGAACAAACAATTAATCACTAACCATAGATACCATTCAAATAATCAATACACTACACGGATCTAACGAATCTTACTCTAATTTCATGGACTGGGTGAACATAACCAAGGGTTTCTGTTCCCAACAGGGGGGGGGGGGGGACTAACCGGTTTTCCGTCGGAGTCGGAGTCATTGCCGGAGTAGTTGTGGACCTCCGGCTCCGGCTGGGGAGGCACAACGATGACGACGAAGTTAAGGTCGCGCTGCTGCCCGCGCGAGACCTCGTCGGCGGCGACAGCAACCTCTGCGCCCAGCTTCATGCGTTGCGCGGGTGCTTCACCAGCCCCGGCATCGCCACTCCCACCGATGGTGCGCTTCGACAAAATCCTAATATACTCCATGGGGCGGTGACAACTGTGGATGGGGTGTGCGGCCGCCTATTATGACCAGCGGATCAGGCGCGCCATTAATATGGAGCAGTGGGAGCGAGGTGGGCGGCGGTCAAAGGGCTGGCTCGCCTCCCGGTGAGCCTGCGCAGCGGACTGCTGGCACGCCTACCGTCATTTCACACAGCTACTAGTACGCCCCACGGTGAGTGCATAGCGAACACGCGCATGCCTCAGCCTCCCGGTCTGCCTGCTAGCATGCGTCTCGTCAACTCACGCATGCTCGTACGGCACACGGGACGCGTGCGCGGCACGTATTATATTGATTTTTCCTTTTTGATGATAAATTCTGCCGCTTTATTGCTTAACCGAAGCACGCCACTTACATTGTTGGTCTAACGCACACGGTTCGAATAAAGAGTTCGTTTGCGATATTGGTTGATAATTATTTATAACTTCCTGTATGTAAGAAGATTATATCAAAACTTGTCTCAAATTTGAAAAAAATAATAATATCACAGTCTATTGTTGTCCATATGACACCACGATAAGTTTCATGAATTTCAACTTAGTTTTGGATTTATTGGATTTTAAAATCAAGATTCTCGATGTTATAAATTTCTTGCATGGGGACTAAACATGCACCCAGGGACACATACACATATGATTTTGCAATCCATTTTCGTGCACTATCACGGGTCTCATGTAGATCAAATTTGATTTTTGCACATTTAAATCCCTGGGAAATCAATCAATGTATAAAAAATGGGCAAATGTTATCTTCTTTTTTCAATTTTCAACACTAAACTCCTTTGGTCGCATGTTCGCTGCAGAAATAGTTTGACATGCATCTTTGGGCCACATGCACGCGGTGGTCCTAAGACACTCACTCGCGTGGGCCCGCGAGGTCGCCGTCAAGCACTATGACATGCGATGAGAGAGGTTAATTTGACCAACAAGGATGGTCATTTTTTGGTTTTTGTTATACATACGGTAGGATTATATATATAGTACGCGTTGAAGAGGGTGGCCGGGGGCAATACTACGCGTCATATAGGACACTCACTCGCGTGCGATGCTTCCATCCGTGGGCCCGCGAGGTTGTCCTCCATGACTTTGACCCAGCAAGGAGGTTTCTTTTTGGGTTGTGTTGCGGTAGGAGTATATAGTACGCGTCGAAGAGGGGAGGAGGGGGCCGGGGTAGCACATACTACACACATGTCATGAATCAATCTCGCTCCGTGTGGGTACTTTTCAGTTTCCGAGGCAGGTGCCGCAAAGAAGTTGTGCATATTGGGTATTAAAAACATCACCAACACATTGGGCCACGTGCAAACGATGGTTGTCACTCATTCGCCTGCGACTCTTCCCTCCATGGGCCCGCGAGGTCGTCGTCCATCTAATGTATGACACAACGAGAAAGGTAATTTGACGAACAAGGAGGATTATTTTCGGGTTGTGTTACGGTCGTAGGAGTATATATTATGCGTCGAAGAGGGGAGGGGGGCAACATATATATATATATATACTACGTGTCATGAACCTCGGTTCATGTGGGGGACTTAAAGGTTTTCGAGGCAGGTGCCACATCAAAGTTCTGCATATATATTAGGTATTCAAACATCACAACCACACATCTTCATACATGTGTTTGGCCCACAAGCAAGCGATGGCGGTTGTCCTCTAGCACTCACTCACGGGGTTATCGGCGAGATGCTTCGTCCATCGTCTCTGTGTGCCCGCTTGGTCAATCACTTCGACCGACAGCGATAGAGGTTAATTTGACTTATAATTAGGAGGGGATTAAATTTTGGTTCGTCTTATACGGTTCGGTACATGCAACTATACTTCGCGCGCATGTGTACGCACGAATCCCTCCCACCGGGTCGAAGTGGGGTGGGGGGGGGGGGAGCACGCGACGCGTCATCACTACTGCAGGATGGTCCAAACGCGATAGTCGAATCAGAGATCCTTCAACGAAACTGTGTGCGATGCATCAATCACAAACAGTGATGTAATAAAACCGTCAAAAAAGATGCAAAACGTTTGCGATGGCAGCGACATCAAACACGGTTCATACTAGAGTTGCGTGTGCGATGAGTGGCAAACAGTTAATCCAGAAGAACTTTTTGCGATGATGCAGAACAACAGAAACGGGTAGCCAGATGAGGGTGTGTGCGATATACGGCATACAGTTCACTAGGATGAACTGTGTGTGATTAGGCAACACAATGGAAACGGTTCAACTGAACAATATGTGTGTGATACGCGGCAAACAGGTCCGTAATCAGAAATGTGTGCGAAGACCAATAATAACATAGACGATTGCTGCTAATAAGCCGTTTGATTTGCTCTGTCTACAGAAGAATAACATATATATATATATATATATATATATATATATAACTGAAATAAACATCCAATTACATAAGTGACTATATAGATCATTCGCACAAACCTCAATAAACAATTGCATGCATTCTAAACTAGGAGAAACGATCGTCTAGTCATCTACTTCTTGTGACGCTCCCGCCACTGCTCTGTGGCTCGATCCCTCGTCTGGGGCAGGAAGAAGACACTCCCTCATGTCAACGATCCGCATGTATATCTCGTAGCTTGTGTACCCGTCCTTGGCCGCGTACTTGACGTGTTGTTCATCCAGTCTCTCATGCCAGACACTGTGCCAGGCGTTCTTGTCCTAGTTGCTCTCATCCTTCATCTTCATGTAGTAGGGGTCGATGATGGCCGAGGCGAGGTCAACTAGGGAGTTCTGTTTGTTGTTGTCGCTGCCCCAGACCTTGTAGTGGTCCTGGATGTTGATAAGATTCTGGCATTTCAAGCCCGAAACCTTGAGCGCTTTTAGATCGTTGGTGGTGTCCACCGTAGCAAAACTGTAGTCAGAGCTGTTGATAAACCTAGAGAAACGCTCGCAAGGCCTTGTGGCCAGGTGGTAGTGGTAGACAAGGACGTCATGTCGCACGCACAACTGGGCGACGGCAACCTTCTGATCGTGCCCGGCATGACCGATGGTGTACTCAAGGTCGAAGCCGACCACTTGGTACTTGTCCTCGGCAAGCAACTGCTCCATAGTTTGGATAGAGCTCTCCACCGAGACCGGATTGTTCGTGTACACCACCGAGAGGGCCTTCCCCCTCACGTGGGTGTCCACTACGTGATGCGTGGTGAACTGCCCGCCGTTGTCGTTGTCGGCCGCTGGGAGCGCCATTGGAACCGCTGCATGTCCTCTCTGTATGTGTTGTCGTGGATGTGCTTATTGTGTCGTGTGGCATGAGAGATGAAGGTAAATGGCCGCAGGAATAAATGGGGGCCAGGCGGCCTGGATTCTCGGCGCATCCGCATGGCAGTTTTTGCAGCGGGAAACTGCATCGTCGCGCCGCGCCCGGCACAACCGCATGCACACGAACGCGCGTGATCATGCGCCGACCCCAAACACTGGCAGCGCGCGTGGAGGGATGAGGGCAGAGCGCCCAGAGGGATGCGAGAGCAGAGCGCGCGCCGCGGCCGCCTCAACCGCAAGCAACCACACGCATAGAGCAGTTGAACACGCAGGAAATGGTTGCCTACAAGCCGGCCGACAGTTGCGTCACTGCGTAGAGAGAGGCCGTGTGCTACTACCTCCGTCTTGGTCTATTAGTCCCCTTTATATTCTGTGCCATACTTTGCCCTTAAATTTAACAAACAAAATGTTAATGCATGTTATAAAAATTATATAATCGGAAACTATGTTCAAATAGGAATCCAACTATATAATCTTTGGCGACATGCATTCGTATTTTATTAGTTAAATCCTACTTATAAACTAGGACGGGGGTATAGTAGGTAATTAAATCGCAAATGTTTTTTTATTAATCGTATGTGTATGTGGCCTTTCCTCCTCCTCTCACACGTCTTGTCACCCCGCAACCACAGACGGCTTACAGCGCAAGCTTGCGCAGCGCGCGGGGGTGTTCTTTTGTCCAAATGGTGGCTCAAAGTGGCGCCAATGAATCGTCGGTGAGCTTCTTCCCGCGCAACCTCGCAGGTTCCCGCGCAAGCTTCCCGCCCGACTCGGTGAAATCCCCCAAAATCCCAATGCTTACCGGCCTGATATATAAACCCTCACGGCTGGCGAGTCCTGCGTCGCATTTTCCCCTCCCTCCCTGTAGCTTATCTCGTTTGCTTCTCCCACAATCACCAATGGCACCGGTCCGTCATCGCTCAGCCACTCCACCGTCATCAGAGGACAGCTCCAGCTGGGAGGCTACACCGCGGCGGCGACGCAGTCCCCGGAGTAGTGTAGTGCGCGTGGCGTCCCTGTTGGGTGTGCGCGGAACACCCACCACACGCTCCGCCGCCGCTGCCCATCGGCAGCTGTTGCCGGTCGCCGTTGCCGCCACACCACCGTCGAAAGCCAGGGCCATCGCCCGCTCCGCCGCCGCGGTCCGAAGGCGGGAGGTGGCTGTCGTGGCCGCCACCCCACTGCCGGCCACCATGGCCATCACCCGCTCCGCCACCACGGCCCGAAGGCGGTAGGTGGTGGTCGTGGCCGCCACCCCATCGTCAGCCGCCATGGCCGCCAGCCCACCGTCGACCACCGGGGTCATCACTTGCTCCGCCACCGCCGCCCGAAGGCGGGAGGCGTAGGTGGAGGCCCGCACGTGCGTCAGCGACCTTGCGCGCAACACCGAGTTCCTGCGGGAGGAGGAGGAGCGCCTCGTCGAGCACGCAAAGGGCCTTACCACCGCCGTGGCCGCGGCACACACCGCCTCAGAGGCGAGGAATCAGGAGATCTATGAGGAGAACCACCGCTTCAAGAGGGGTCGTCTGGAGCGGCAGAGGGCGTTCGAGGTGACCGTCGCTGAAGGTGCAGCAGCGGCAGGCACCGTATTGCAGTTGTCCAGCTCGTCGGTAGGCTCCTCCTCCTCTGCCCCTTACTGAGCGCGCTCGGCAGAGGATGTGGTACCCCGATAGAGTGCCGATGCACGCCAGCCCCAGGATAAGACTTGGCGCACGTCAAAGACATGATACAGCAATTCCAGGCACAAAATGGCTTTATTATATGAAATGGAGTATTACAATACTGTTGCTTACAACAATATTACATAGCTCCAAGGCTAACTAAAATGGCAGCGAAGGTCTTGGGTGAGTGGCAACGTCGTCTCTGGCTGGGCTCCACAACTCACAGGACTGGCTGGGTTACGATCTAGCACGACGGATCTTCTCCTGCAACTGGCCACGTGAAAGGCCAGGTGAGTACTTTGAATGCACTCGCAAGACAACCAAATACATAGCATCCAAACAAGCAGATGACAAAGCAAGCCCTATGCTATGTAAGAATTTATTCTAAACACGGCATGGAATTAACAGTAAAACATGAATCAAGCATGGCATAGCATGGATCAGGCATATAATCTACATAACAGGGCATGGCAATGATCACAATAGGTGCTTACAGTGCTTACTGTTACCGAATACCAACTTACTCTCTTCCGGGTTGTCCCACAACCCTCAGAATACTCATGATCCATTGATCACTTTCGAACATAGGACAAGTTCTTCCATCATTATTATCATTGTTACGGTTGACCACCTAGTGAGGTCTGGACGGGCTGTCCAATACCGTGGACGCGGCTATTCGAATAGATTTTACACTCTGCAGAGGTTGCGCACTTTACCCACACCATGGAGCACCTGACCTCGTGATCCCATTCGGGTGGACCAGGGTTACTCCAACGAAACCTGCCTAACCCGTGACTCCTCCATCGTACCACCAACAATCATACCCTCCCAGGGTCATGTCCTGGGTGGCCCCTGTGTCACTCTTGACACCTGCCATCATCGTGGCCAACACAACTGTCCCAAACGGGGACTCCCGGGCTAAACAATCAACTGGGCTCACAAGGTTATCGCCGCCTACCTGATCAGGGCAGCACGCACGCATAACCTTCCCTAGTTGGTGGTACCGGTGAAAGAGCACAAAGCTAGACGAAGTCAAGGCCGTCCCATACTGGCAAATGTGGCTGCACGAATAAGCCCAGACAGGTGACTCTAGATCAACCGACTAGGTTTAGTTTATTCAATTCAACATCTCCACCATCGCACCATTACTTCAACAATTATAAGTGTGAACAGTCACTTAGCAATAACTTAGCCACATCATAACAACGTTGACAAACGTAGCATAAGATCAAATCATGGTACTAACATGATAATGGTATTCAAAATGTTATTACTAGCATGGCAAGATATAGCATGAAAACAAGTCATGACATTAGATGAAAGGTAATGCTAACCTCCAATACAGATGACATAACAGGTGTATGCAAGTGCAGACTAACAGGCGATACAGATGTACTACGATAAACACACAGGGTGCAAACAAAGTCATCACGCAAGTCTGGAGCTCATGATAAGAGGTTGGCTTGCATGGGGGTGAAGGAATACGCCGGGTGGAAGTGCGATAAAACTCCGGGAAGATTTGTCGGAAAGGTTCCCTCTCGAAGGGGCTGATCGAAGGGCAAGGGCAAAATGGTCATTTTCATGGTGTGAAAATATTATGAAAATGACGGCATCGGAATGGGCTCGACGATCTGAAGACGTGGGCGTTGGTTTTACCTCAATCGGAGTTACGGTCGCGGAGAAACGGCCGTTCGTTCGTTAGGCGATAAAACAGACAAAATCTGTCCATTTCAGTGCTTAAAGAATGAACATTCACAAAATAACCCATTCGACCGCCGGCTGAGAAAATGAAAGCGCATTTCTGTGATTACGCTTTCACTACAGAGAAAGCGTACTTCCCACTGAAGCTGCGGAAGAATACGCTTCCCGAACAGGAAAGCGTATTACTGGAATTACGCCTTCACTTAAAACCGACTGGGCCCGATTTGACTTCTCTTTCTCTGAATGACGTGTGGGCCTGTCTTATCCCTTTCTCTCTCTCTCACCTTCCTTCTCCTCTGGTCGTCGTTTGCCCCGATAGAAATAGGGGAAGGCCGCAGCGGCTCGGGCCGTGCTCGTCGCCAGTGCCTCCCTGCGCAGCTAGGCCTGCCGGCGGGCGGGGAACGGCCGCAGAGCTCCGCCGCACCCACGGGAGCCGTTCCTGATCGTGGGAAACAACCGTGGCAACAGCAGCTCACTGCTGGCAGCCGCCACTGCCATGGTCGGGTGCTGGCAAGGCGAGCTCCTCCGGCCAAAATTGGAGGGGGCGGTGGTTTCGTGGGCACTCAGGGGAGGCCGAGGTCAGAGATGAGGAGGAGGGGAAGGGCCAGGGCGCCGGCCTGGCAGAGGGGAGCAGGCGGCAGCCATCGACCATGGGTGAGGGGGAGGAGCTCCACGAGCTCAAGGGGGAGGGGCTGGGCTTGCTGGAGAGGAGGGGACTCAGGGACGCCTTATATAGCGGCGGGAGAAGGCTCGAGAGGGGGTCTCGCGACGGCGGCAGAGGTCTCCAGAGCTTGGCGAGGTGGCGGCATTCCGACGGCGAATCAAGGTCAGCAGAGGCGTCCATGAGCTAGGGGACAAGGGGGAAAGGTGACCGGCCGGCGTAAACGAGTGGTGGGCAGCTCGTCGGTGCTCCCGGACGAGCTGCGACGTGCCAGAGAGGGCTCCCGAAGCCTCTGGGACGCGGTGCTCTGCTTTGGCTAGCTCCGCACGTGGTCACCGCGTGGCCACGATGTTGCCACGCCCTACTCGATGCCAAACTTTGTCTACCATGTGGGCACAATATCAAATAGGTGATGTGAGTCCTCAGACAGGAACAGGAAGCTCAGATGTGACTGCACTAAGGTCAACTGCTGATGAACAGCAAGGTGTTTGATTGATGATATGGATAGCTCCTTGCTGCTCTTGGCTTGATCTTGGGCAGGGTTTGGTCATCTACTAAGGTAGTCTTGCCAGCTCAAATGGGCAACTCTAGATGGTACTTCCTTCACAAAGCACTGATCTGACCAGAAATGCAAATGAGGAAGTAGGGGTCAAATGGATAAATGGGTTTGGATGATTTTTGGTGTAGAGTGATTATTTGGTCATTAGAGATAGCTGGAAAAGGTTCAGCTCAAATTGATCATCTATGAGGGTACTTCCTTCACAATGATGCAATCTGAACAAAAACTTAGATAATTTACTCGGGAAGATTGGCTAGATGAAATGGGCTGGTTTTTGGTGTCCAAGGGTAATATATCATAATGAATCACCCTGCAAAATTTCAGCCCAAGGAGATCAAGGAATCAAGTAGTTCCTTTCCAAACTGGAAATCTGGACAGAATTTACAAAGTGGTGTTGTGCTCGAAATTTAATTGGTGGAACTTGTGATGTTGATGGAAATGGTGAAGATATGGATTGGAGAAGCTCGACAAATTATTTGGGATTTTTCCTAACTACCAAAATGGTAGTTCCTTTGGAAAGGCCCCAAATTGAACTATTGGCTTTAAATAGGAAAATGCAATTTCCCCTATTTAATTATGGCCAATATTTTTATGGGAGCTCAATATGATCACAAAGAATATCTCCACAAGTTTTTATGAACTTTGGAGATGGATAGATATTTTCCTGGATTTAATTTCTCAGAAAGGTAGAAAAAGGAATTAATTCTAGATGAGAAATATTGCATTTGACTTGGCAATATTTTTGCACATCTAGGGTTTTTGAGTGAAGAATGATCTCTGGAAATTTTGGGAGGATTAATAGAGCAAGGAAAATAATAGCTCCTTTGTAAACACAAAGGCAGGATTTCCAAATCCGATATTTTGGAACTAGGGTTTGAACGAGATTCGGGATTTACTAGCAGGAGCTTGACTGGCACAAGAGCATGAGAAGGCACTGAGAGGTTGAGGATTGTCTGGATTCACCTGGTCGCTCACCAGATTCCAAAGGAAAAATTTTGGGAGAGAAAAGCTAGGAAGGAATAACAGCACAAAAATCGATAATCCGATTTTTGGGGTGTTATAAACCTTCCCCCCTTAAGAGAATCTCGTCCTCAAGATTCCTAGGGTTAGCTCAAAACAAATGTTACGCCTCCTGGAAAAACCTCTGGGTTGAGTTTTTACCCTGTGGTTGAAAACAACCGAGTTAAAAGTACCGAAAATTGGTACACCCAGACCGAGATACGGATATCGCGGGATTTACTCCACGGGTAGGGGCCGCTAGGTAGCTCTGACATTTTAGAAAAAGCAAGATTTCCTTTTTCCAAAAATGCTCGGGGCACCACAATGAATAGTGGCCTCTCTTGCTGACAGGTGGGCCCAGGGCCCACTGGCAGCCTTCTTCTTCTTTCTCCGGCCAACGGCTTTCTCGCTCCCGCGCTGTCTTGAGTGTGGCTAGGCACTGCGCACGCCTAGCTCCTGGGGCATAAAGCACCCTACGGCGATAGTGCGCGGCGTGCATGGGACCAACGCAAAGAGCACTCCCATCGCGGGCTAACGCCGGTCGGCACTGCTCGCGGATTCGCCTCCTGGACGCCGGTGGTCGAGCGACGTGCGGTCCTCCTGGACCTCGCTCACCGTACACCGGGCTTGGGCTATAAAAACGACCGCAGTCTTCTTCTTCCTCCACCTCGCATCCTACCTCGCCTTTTCTTCCTCTTCTCCTTCTCCTTCTCCTTCTGGTTGCAGGAGCGCGAGGCAAGGCGTTAATGGCGGACATGGGGTCAGAGCTGATCACCATCCTCTTGGTGAGTCTGTTGGCGGCATTGGTTGGCTTCTCATTGCTGCTGTGTGCGATGATCCTCGATGATCGCCGGGATGCCGCTAACCGAGCGGTGGCTGGTGATCATCTACGCCGTCTTAGGCCGGCGGATTAAGCGCGGGCTGCGGCGGGGCGAAGGGGGTGGCCGGTCAGCATCACACAAGACGATGACAGAGGCGCCGCTGGGTCTGTGGCTAGTGCGGTGTGGTCAGCGGAGCTCTACCAGTGTGGAGGCCACACTGTTGGTTGCTCCTCGCTGAACAACATGCACAACGAGTGGGGGTTGAGGTAGAATCGGGGTTTAGATCTTAGACTGGAGGGGTTGTAATGGTTTATGCTGCAATAAAATTTCTCAGAATTTCTCCGAGATTGCAACCGGGTTCGGGGAAAAGATTTTGGGACCGGGAAAGGAAATCATTGGGTAGAGCTGGTTTTCTAGAACACTGGGTTCGGGAAAACTGGAAAATGGAGTAAGCATAGATGGGTATGGATAGGTGGCTTTGCATTCTACCCGAGTACTGCGGCGGCTGTACTCAGGAGGAAGAACTTGGCGTGCAGACATTGCTCACACGATACACATGCAATTTGTTCAGACTAATATGCAAGCAAATGCAGAATGCACACCATAGCAAAATACAGACAGAGGAAAGAAGCATATCGAGCAGATTACACTAAGGTGTTTTAATGCTAGTGGGTGTATGCACTCCTGGTATACATACACCTACACCAGCTCGCATTTCATTAGGGACTCCGGGCGAGTCCAATGTTATTAGGTGTAAGTGCTCTACTGACTAAAATCATGTTAAAAATCCACTGCCAGCTCTGTTAACCATTTCTGCTTAACAGAGAGACAGATGAACCAAACACACAGAGCAAACAGACATACATAACATTACAACAGCACACAGGCACAAGCGATACAAGCAATATAACAAAGCACAACCTTACTAGGCAGCTAACAGCAACACCTCACTCTGAACTACAGGATCCTAATCCTAGACGAGGATGAAGAAACAGTCTTCGCAACGCACATGCTTGCGGTATTCCCTGGCTACACTCACTGCCGAAGCCACAAATGGGCCTACTCTTGCTGGGGCTCTCCTGGGGGACGAAGGCTGAGCCAACTTCCATCTTCATCGTCGGACACCTCTATGGGTTGGGGCTCAATTGCTGGAGCTGTAGTGGGAACTTGACGGAACACATCCCGACGACGAAGACGCCGAATAGCTCCTCGGATGGAATTTGGGTGGATGGTGCCGGGTAGACATGGGTTCACGGATTGCGAGGGTGGTACTAGCTGCGAAGGTGGCACTGGGTTTGGCAGCAGGGAATGGGTAGTCTGGGATGCAGTTTGACGGGCCGCATGGTATGCTTCCGTAACAACCCGAGTGGTGTCACGGTCAACGGATTTGAACTCTCCAAGAATGCCAGAGAGCAGTAGCCCCTGGGCAGCAATGAACTGAACCAGGCGAGCAATTGCTGGGTCAGCATCTTCGACTGTGCTGAAGAACTCACCGCCTGTGCTGGTTGCAGAGGGAAAGTAGTGGAACTCCTGCATCTCTGCTACTTGCGGAAACTGGAAACGAAGACGGGCGATGGCTTCTGCGGTAGCTGTCTGGACAGCCAACGTGGGGGTGGGCATGGGTTTGCCTTGAAAAATTATGGGCTTCCCATCCGCGGCTGGACTTGGATTGATAAGCGCCTTCGCACAGAATCGGCAAAGGTGGGGAATAGGTTCCGATTGGAACACCAGATACACCGGAGGAGTACTACGGCCAAGGGCTTGAGTGAGCATACTAGAAAGGATGGGCGGAAAGCCGGGATAACCATTAGCTAAGGTTTGACTATGGAAAGTGGGTTTTCCGGAAGAACTAGCCATGGCTACTGGTTTGAGGATACTAGTTTGGGTTCTCTCGTGGGGATTTGGCTTACTGAATGGAGAGAGCTGCGACTCACAGGTGGGGGGTTAAATAGGCAGTCGGGCTGGAACACACCAGCATGGCGTGGATCCTTCTCGTGCCGAGTAGAAGATACTCTGGCATGGCCGACAGCTGGGTAGGGTTGCGGTCTAATCAGGGATGGCTGGGTGGGCGGACAGCTGGGTAGGGACACGTCAATTCTGACTGCGCCGCATGTTGATCAACAGTGGCCGTGTCGGATGCCAGAGATGGGTCAACTCTAGTGGGCTCACTACGGGTTGGCAATAGGTCTGGTTTAGTGCTAGGGTAACCTACAGCCAACCTGGCTCTGATACCACGTCCTGTGGCACCCCGATAGAGGGCCGACGCACGCCAGCCCCAGGATAAGACCTGGCGCACGTCAAAGACATGATACAGCAAATCCAGGCACAAAATGGCTTTATTATATGAAATGGAGTATTACAATACTGTTGCTTACAACAATATTACATAGCTCCAAGGCTAACGAAAATGGCAGCGAAGGTCTTGGTTCAGTGGCAACGTCGTCTCTGGCTGGGCTCCACAACTCACAGGACTGGCTGGGTTACGATCTAGCACGACGGATCTTCTCCTGCAACTGGCCACGTGCAAGGCTAGGTGAGTACTTTGAATGTACTCGCAAGACAACCAAATACATAGCATCCAAACAAGCAGATGACAAAGCAAGCCCTATGCTATGTAAGAATTTATTCTAAACATGGCATGGAATTAACAGTAAAACATGAATCAAGCATGGCATAGCATGGATCAGGCATATAATCTACATAACAGGGCATGGCAATGATCACAATAGGTGCTTACAGTGCTTACTGTTACCGAATACCAACTTACTCTCTTTCGGGTTGTCCCACAACCCTCGGAATACTCATGATCCATTGATCACTTTCGAACATAGGACAAGTTCTTCCATCAATATTATCATTGTTACGGTTGACCACCTGGTGAGGACTGGACGGGCTGTCCAATACCGTGGACGCGGCTATTCGAATAGATTTTACACTCTGCAGAGGTTGCGCACTTTACCCACACCATGGAGCACCTGACCTCGTGATCCCATTCGGGTGGACCAGGGTTGCTCCAACGAAACCTGCCTAACCCGTGACTCCTCCATCGTACCACCAACAATCATACCCTCCCAGGGTCATGTCCTGGGTGGCCCCTGTGTCACTCTTGACACCTGCCACCGTCGTGGCCAACACAACTGTCCCAAACGGGGACTCCCAGGCTAAACAATCAACTGGGCTCACAAGGTTATCGCCGCCTACCTGATCAGGGTAGCACGCACGCATAACCTTCCCTAGTTGGTGGTACCGGTGAAAGAGCACAAAGCTAGACCAAGTCAAGGCCGTCCCATACTGGCAAATGTGGCAGCACGAATAAGCCCGGACAGGTGACTCTAGATCAACCGACTAGGTTTAGTTTATTCAATTCAGCATCTCCACCATCGCACCATTACTCCAACAATTATAAGTGTGAACAGTCACTTAGCAATAACTTAGACACATCATAACAACGTTGACAAACATAGCTTAAGATCAAATCATGGTACTAACATGATAATGGTATTCAAAATGTTATTACTAGCATGGCAAGATATAGCATGAAACAAGTCATGACATTAGATGAAAGGTAATGCTAACCTCCAATACAGATGACATAACAGGTGTATGCAAGTGCAGACTAACAGGCGATACAGAGGTACTACGATAAACACACAGGGTGCAAACAAAGTCATCACGCAAGTCCGGAGCTCATGATAAGAGGTTGGCTTGCCTGGGGGTGAAGGAATACGCCGGGTGGAAGTGCGATAAAACTCCGGGAAGATTTGCCGGAAAGGTTCCCTCTCGAAGGGGCTGATAGAAGGGCAAGGGAAAAATGGTCATTTTCATGGTGTGAAAACATTATGAAAATGACGGCATCGGAATGGGCTCGACGATCTGAAGACATGGGCGTTGGTTTTCCCTCAATCGGAGTTACGGTCGCGGAGAAACGGCCGTTCGTTCGTTAGGCGATAAAACAGACAAAATGTGTCCATTTCAGTGCTTAACGAATGAACGTTCGCAAAATAACCCCTTCGACCGCCGGCTGAGAAAATGAAAGCGCATTTCTGTGATTACGCTTTCACTGCAGAGAAAGCGTACTTCCCACTGAAGCTGCGGAAGAATACGCTTCCCGAACAGGAAAGCGTATTACTGGAATTACGCCTTCAGTTAAAACCGACTGGGCCCGGGTTGACTTCTCTTTCTCTGAATGACGTGTGGGCCTGTCTTAACCCTTTCTCTCTCTCCCACCTTCCTTCTCCTCTAGTTGTCGTTTGCCCCGACAGAAATAGGGTAAGGCCGCAGCGGCTCAGGCCGTGCTCTTCGCCGGTGCCTCCCTGCGCAGCTGCGCCTGCCGGCGGGCGGGGAACGGCCGCAGAGCTCCGCCGCACCCACGGGAGCCATTCCTGATCATGGGAGATGACCGTGGCAACAGCAGCTCGCTGCGGGCAGCCGCCATTGCCATGGTCGGGTGCGGGCTAGGCGAGCTCCTCCGACCAAAATTGGAGGGGGCGGTGGCTTCGTGGGCATTCAGGGGAGGCCGAGGTCAGAGAGGAGGAGGAGGGGAAGGGCCAGGGCGCCGGCCTGGCAGAGGGGAGCGGGCAGCAGCCATCGGCCATGGGCGAGGGAGAGGAGCTCCACGAGCTCGAGGGGGAGGGGTTGGGCTTGCTGGAGAGGAGGGGACTCGAGGACGCCTTATATAGCGGCAGGAGAAGGCTCGAGAGGGGGTCTCACGACGGCGGCAGAGGTCTCTAGAGGTTGGCGAGGTGGCGGCATTCCGACGGCGAACCGAGGTCGGCAGAGGCATCCACGAGCTAGGGGACAAGGGGGAGAGGTGACCGGACGGCGTAAACGAGTGGTGGGCAGCTCGTCGGCGCTCCCGGACGAGCTGCGGCGTGCCAGAGAGGGCTCCCGAAGCCTCTGGGACGCGGTGCTCTGCTTTGGCTAGCTCCGCACGTGGTCACCGTGTGGCCAGGGCGTTGCCACGCCCTACTCAACGCCAAACTTTGTCTACCGCGTGGGCACAGTATCAAATAGGTGATGTGAGTCCTCAGACAGGAACAGGAAGCTCAGATGTGACTGCACTAAGGTCAACTGCTGATGAACAGCAAGGTGTTTGATTGATGATATGGACAGCTCCTTGCTGCTCTTGGCTTGATCTTGGCCAGAGTTTGGTCATCTACTAAGGTAGTCATGCTGGCAAAATTTGAGCTCAAATGGGCAACTCTAGATGGCACTTCCTTCACAAAGCACCGATCTGACCAGAAATGCAAATGAGGAAGTAGGGGTCAAATGGATAAATGGGTTTGGATGATTTTTGGTGTAGAGTGATTATTTGGTCATTAGAGATAGCTGGAAAAGTTTCAGCTCAAATTGATCATCTATGAGGGTACTTCCTTCACAATGATGCAATCTGAACAAAAACTTAGATAATTTACTCGGGAAGATTGGCTAAATGAAATGGGCTGGTTTTTGGTGTCCAAGGGTAATATATCATAATGAATCACCCTGCAAAATTTCAGCCCAAGGAGATCAAGGAATCAAGCACTTCCTTTGCAAACTGGAAATCTGGACAGAATTTGCAAAGTGGTCTTGTGCTCAAAATTTAATTGGTGGAACTTGTGATGTTGATGGAAATGGTGAATATATGGATTGGAGAAGCTCCACAAATTATTTGGGATTTTTCCTAACTACCAAAATGGTAGTTCCTTTGGAAAGGCCCCAAATTGAAATATTGGCTTTAAGTAGGAAAATGGAATTTCCCCTATTTAATTATGGCCAATATTTTTATGGGAGCTCAATATGATCACAAAGAATATCTCCACAAGTTTTTATGAACTTTGGAGATGGATAGATATTTTCCTGGATTTAATTCCTCAGAAAGGTAGAAAAAGGAATTAATTCTAGATGAGAAATATTGCATATGACTTGGCAATATTTTTGCACATCTAGGGTTTTTGAGTGAAGAAGGATCTCTGGAAATTTTGGGAGGATTAACAGAGCAAGGAAAATAATAGCTCCTTTGTAAACACAAAGGCATGATTTCCAGTTCCGATATTTTGGAACTAGGGTTTGAACGAGATTCGGGATTTACTGGCAGGAGCTTGACTGGCACAAGAGCATGAGAAGGCACTGAGAGGTTGAGGATTGTCTGGATTCACCTGGTCACTCACCAGATTCCAAAGGAAAAATTTTGGGAGAGAAAAGCTAGGAAGGAATAACAACACAAAAATTGATAACCCGATTTTTGGGGTGTTACAGAGGAGAGGCTGCCGGAAGTAGTACACAGCCCCTCCGTAGTAGTAGTATTTAGGGGCTATTTTGTTCAGTTCATCTGACTATAGATGTGGTGGAACTGTACAACGTACTTAAAATTAGCTAGTATATATAGTTGAACTAGCTATTTCAGTACGTGGTTGGCAACAATTGGGGAAAAGTTTGGTCGGTTCAGCTGTCGAGTTGAACTGTTTGTATAAAGAATGACTGCTTAATCTATGAATGAAATCTATGCTTAATTACTGAATTTTAGTTGCAAAAATTAGATAGTGCTAGTGATTTTTAGCTGCATATTTTGACAAATCGTAGTGTTACAAGGTTGACAAATGGCAATGTTACTAGATCAACAAATGTCAATCTTTCCAGTTTGACAAATGGCAATATACCCAATATGACAGATGCAAATCTTACCAAATTGTCTATACGTGGTTGCACACGGGTCATCCAAAATAACCATTTGCGTTGAAGGGATGTACAAATCCTGCTCGGCACATTTTCTCTTGGCTTAGCGCCGAAGTCTGGCTTTGCCTACCGTATTCAATCTGAACCGTTTGCGTTGAAGAGATGCACAAATCCTGTGCTGCGAATTTTCCCTTGACTTAAGGGGGAATACCATAGCTCTCACTTTGCATATGGGTGTTCTATCTAAAACGTTTGCGATCAAGAGCTGCACAAATCCTGCTCGGCACATTTTCCCTTGGCTTCCTGGGGAAGCTGTCGGTTTGCATACGGTTGTTCTAACTAAAATGTTTGCGATGAGTGTTTTATATTTAAAAACCATTGACGTTTTTTTCAAAAGAAAATCATTTGATAAGTCTGTACGTTAAGAGAGAAAAATGCAAGTTCGTTCAAACCATATCTTTCATTCAGTCGCACTGCGAATTTATATTCATATGATCGAGATACAGTATTAAACCCCAAAAAAAACTATTTCCGGCGGCGGCGGAGGCGGCGTGCCGTGCCGTCGTTGTCGTCCTCCGGGACGCCGTTGTTGAAGTCTTCAAGGCAGCACAGAATGTTCTTCACTTGGAAATCAAACATCATGTCGTCGCGCGATTGACGGGAGGGGCACGGGAGGACGACAACTAGCGGCGCTGAGAGGTAGCGGTCGACGGCGGCGTCCCATGCCGCTGAGGGGGGCGCGCGCACAGGCACGGGCGTGGTGGGTGCAGCCAAACGCACAGGGACCGGCACCGCGGTGGGTGGAGGGGCGCGCACGGGCACGGGCATGGGCGCTGGCGCTGGCATGTACACGAGCTCGCGCGGGTCCACGGAGACCTCGCTGACGCTCGTGGCTTCCAGCTCTGCGATAGTGCTCGGCAACCAGCCCGTCAATGCTACGGGGATGGTCGCTGGCGCGGGCATGGGGATGGGAGCTGGGACGGGAGCGGGGGCAGCAACCGTCGCGGCCAGCTCGTTCAGGGCCATGTCCATGAGGCCCCATTCCTCCTTATTTTCTATCTCCTCTGGCTCGGAGTCGACTTCACCAAACTTGAAGACTAGTGGCAGATGATCCTTCTGCGCCATGGCGTTGGTGGAGATCTGCGGGAGGGAGGGGGAATGAGAGGCGAATAGTAAGGTTGCCCGTATTAAACAGCGGCTCGGGCGCCATTAATGGAGAGAATGCGAGCAAGGCGGGCGGCCATGGAAGTCAAAGGGCTCGCTTCCCAGTGAGCCTGCGCAGTGTACAGCTCGCATGCTTCCCGGTGAGCCTACGCATTGGAGGACAGCTTGCATGCCTCTCGGTCAGCCTGCGCATCGGACTGCGCTCGCACGCCTCTCATTCAGTCAAGCAGCTATTCGCACGGCACCTCCTATAGCCATTAAAACCAAGACACGTGGCGTCACGTGAATGGTTAACAGAACGCACATGATTTGAATTATACAAACGTTTGAGATATTATAGTGGCAACTATTTTTTCAAAATGCCTTTGTTGGCTGTTATTCGAGTGCGCCTTCTCTCAAAATGGACACGAAAAATACCACAGCATGTCGGGTGCCATTCCATGATAGCATGCCAAGTTTCATGAATTTCAGACGAGTTTTGGATTTACTAGAGTTTAAAAACAAAGTATCTCAACGTTTTACCGGCAATCAACGGTGCCCTGGTGTTTGAAATTCACTCCCATTTCTTGCATGGGACCTAAGCATGCACCCAAGGACACATATTTCATATGTCAACCCATTTTTCTGCACTGGAGGATGTGCATGTAGTTCAAATTTGAATTATGCACATAAAATGCCTAGAAAACCCAGTTAATGTATAAAAATGTCTAAGCGAACCCCGAAAAATCCCAAAAATGGACACAACACTCCTGTCGTTCTATGTTGACACTAGAAAAAATTTGAAAGCAAGAAGAGGCAACGGATATCGTTTCGTCCCCAAGGGTGGCACGTTCCCTCCCGAAACCATCAGGCTTGTTGTGAGAAGCTCTGGTTTGCGAGAACCTTATACCCAAACCTACCCCAAATGGGACAATTTTTTTACCACAGCATGTTGATGCCGCTCCATGATAGCATGTCAAGTTTCATGAACTTCAGACGAGTTTTGGATTTACTAGAATTTAAAAACCATGTATCTCAATGTTTGCGGCCGAGCAACGGTGGCAACGTGTTTGACATTCATTCCCATTTCTTGCATGGGACCTAAGCATGCAGCCAAGGACACAGATTTGATTTTTCAAACAATTTACATGCACTGGAGCATGTGCCTGTAGTTCAAAATTGAATTATGCACATAAATGCATAGAAAACCTAGTTAATGTATAAAAATGTCCAAACAAACCCCGAAAAATTCCTAAAATTAACACAACACTCATGTTGTTCTATGTTGACACTAGAAAAAAATTGAAATCAAGAAGAGGCAATGGATATCGTTTCATCCAGAAAGGTGAAACGTTCCCTACCGTAACCATGAGGCTTGTTGTGAGAAGCTCTGGTTTGTGAGAAGCTTATATACCCCAACCTGCCCCAAATGGGAGAATATTCTTACCACTGCATGTTGATGCCGTTCCATGCTAGCATGTCAAGTTTCATAAATTTCAGACGCGTTTTCGATTTACTAGAATTTAAAAACCATGTATCTCAATGTTAGCGGCCGAGCGACGATGGCAAGGTGTTTGACATTCATTCTCATTTCTTGCATGGGACTTAAGCATGTAACCAAGGACACACATTCTCTTTTTGAACCCATTTATATGCACTGGAGCATGTGCATGTAGTTCAAATTTGAATTATGCACATGAATGCATAGAAAACTCAGTTAATGTATAAAAATGTCCAAGAGAACCCCGAAAAATCCCAAAAATTGACACAACACTCCTGTTGTTCTATGTTGACATGAGAAAATTTTTGAAAGTAAGAAGAGGCAACAGATATCATTTCGTCCCCCAAGGTGGCACGTTCCCTACTGAAACCATCAGGCTTGTTGTGAGAGAAGCTCTGGTTTGCGAGAAGCTTATACCCAAACTTGCCACAAATGGGACAATATTTTTACCACGGCATGTCGATGCCGTTCCATGATATCATGTCAAGTTTCATGAATTTCAGACGAGTTTTCGATTTACTAGAATTTTAAAACCATGTATCTCAATGTTAGCGGCCGAGCGACAGTGTCAAGGTGTTTGACATTCATTCTCATTTCTTGCATGTGACCTAAGCTTGCAACCAAGGACAAACATTTGATTTTGCAACCCGTTTTTATGGACTGGAGCATGTGCATGTAGTTCAATTTTGAATTATGCACATAAATGCCTAGAAAACTCAGTTAACATATAAAAATGTCCAAACGATCCCCGAAAAAATCCAAAATTTAACACGACACTCTTGTTGTTCTATGTTGACACCAGGAAAAAAATTGAAAGGAAGAAGAGGCGACGAATATCGTTTTGTCCACAAAGATGACACGTTTCCCTAACGGAACCATGAGGCTTCTTGTGAGAAGCTCTGGTTTGTGAGAAGCTTATACCATAACCTGCCCCAAACGGGACAATATTTTTTACCCCAGCATGTTGATGCCATTCCATGATAGCATGCCAAGGTTCATGAATTTCAGACGGGTTTTGGATTTACTAGAATTACAAAAGCAAGTACCTCAACGTTTGCCGGAGAGCCACAATGCCGTGGTGTTCGAAATTCATCCCCATTTCTTGCATGGGACATATGCATAAACCCATGGACACATATATGATTTTACAACCCATGTTGGTGCACCGGAGCATGTGCATGTAGTTTAATTTTGAATTGTGCACCTGAAATGGCTAGAAAACCAATTTAATGTATAAAATGTCCAAACGAACCCTGAATAATTCCAATTTTTTTACGACACACATATAGTTGCATGTTCACTGCAGATAAAAGTTCTAGCAATTCAAACACCCTCCATTGCCGCTGTGACCCCATTATGTAATTCAAATCAAGATGAAAAATCAAGTAGATCCCACACAGTTTATTATCACCAACCGTGTGAGATGCAGTACAAAATATCTTGGAGCACCGTCGGTGTATAGTACGCCTATGGCTTACGCGACAAGGTGCATCGGCTACAGTCCACAGCTGGCGTGTCAAGCACACTAGCTCGCTCCCCAAATGTCATTGCACTGTTCAATCATCGCCGGTGAAAGATGGGGACGTGGACCCGCGTCGTGAGGGCAACTTCAGCGGCCCACTCCAGCGAGAGCGTGGTCGCAACCGCCATGCGTGTGCTAACAAGGTTCATGAGCGCGGCCGCAATCTGCGACCGAGCGGCCAAGGTAGCCCAAACAGCCGTTGTTGCTTCTCAGGTGGCGGCAACAACATCTGCATCGGGGATAGCAACTGGCGAGAGCGGCACAGCAGCTGTCCGTTCTGCAGCGGCGGCCTAAGCCCTGATGGAGGCTGCCCACGACCATGTCGAGGCCGCCCATGCCCAGCTCGTGGCGATCACCGCACAAATCGAACGAAGCTTCTTCGACAACGGTCGGCAACCCATGGCCGAAGAGTTGGCAATCGCCGAGAGCGTTCGAGCAGCCGTTCGTTCCTCTGCCGCATACCTTGCCATGACGGAGCCCGTCCAAGCCCAGATCACGGCCGCCCACGCCCAGCTCGTGGCGGCCTTTTCCAAAGAGATGGCGGACGCGGATGGCGAGATGCTTGCCGAGTATGGTGCGATGGATGCCATGGAGCCCCTTCCCCAGGAGACCGTCGGGCGCGAGCTGGACATGGAGGAGGCGGCGGAGATCGACGAGCACCAGCCGTAGTAGTACTCTTTGTTTTGTTTAATTAAGAGCACCGATCTTTAATTTGTTAGAGTAATGTTTAGGTCAGCTAGCTCTGTTTAATTGTTGAACTTTCTCGATTAAGAAGTGTGGGTGTGCTGTAGTCTTCTTTGTGTACCCAAATTATGCAATGACGTGGATGACCACTGTAACCAGGGAAATTCGAACCAAAATTTTTGACGTTCAAACTCATCACACACGGGTTAAGCTATCTGAATTGTTTGTGATGTTCACATATCGTACATAGTTCTGAATAAGGGACCGTGTCTGATGACACTTTGCGCTCCAGTTTTTTCGCTGAACTGATTCAAAATTTTCGGCTTCCGCGGAAATATCTACCTCCCCGCCCCCTCTCCCTTACCAAAATCCACATTTCCCCTGTTTTCGCCTTTCTTTCCAAGTTGAAACCTTCACTCCTTGCTTGCAGCGCCGCCTCCTCGCCGGCGACCCTCCTTCACGCTACTCGGCCTCGTCTATCCAGGCAGGTAATCCACACCCGACCCCCATCCTCCTCCTCCTTCCACATCCCACATGCCCTGACCGCCGGCGCGACACATTCCACCCAAATCACCGACCCCTCCACCAAATAAGTGCCGCCCTAAGCCATGGTGCACGTAGTATAGCCAGGAGTTCAAGGAGCATTTGGCAGCAGAGAAGCAAATCGCGGCCACATGCGCAGATGAGGTCGCGATGGCTGCCATTCTTGCCGACCCCCAGATCTTGGAGGAGCACCTTGCCATTTGCTAGCTACGCCGGTTAAGCATGCTCGGTTTACCCGTTGCATGTGCTGCTCCTGCCTTTCCTTAACAAATTCTAGTGAATTGTGCTATCTAATTTTACCATGCAATCTATTGCTCTAGTGTTATGTTCTATATGTCGTGCAGTGTGGTGCTCACTTATTAATTGTTTGGTTAATTAGTTGTCGTCTTCAATTAACTATTTGGTTCAATTCTGCAAATGTGATGTTCAATTCTTCAGGCTGCAATTTTGTATTGTCTTCCATGTGAGAAATAAATCAAATTTATCTTTACAAAATACATGAGAAACGAATACAATTGCTATATTTCCAAGTTGTCAAGCATGCTTGGTTTGGTTAACTGTCTGATCTTCTAGTATGTTATACATTGTGCAATGTGGTGCTCAGTTAACATTTGGTTCATTTGTTGTGGTGTTTAGTTAACTGTTTGGTTCAATTCTGCAATGCGATGTTCAATAGTTGTGGGTGCATTATGTTATTGTATACCATGTGAGAAGTAAATCGAATTTGGCTGTACTAAATACACGAGAAACAAATACAATTGCTATATTTCCAAGTTGTTAAGCATGCTTGGTTTGGTTAACTGTCTGATCTTCTATTAGGAGTATGTTATATTATGCAATGTGGTGCTCAGTTAATGTTTGGTTCATTTGTTGTGGTGTTTAGTTAACTGTTTGGTTCAATTCTGCAATACGATGTTCAATTGTTGTGCATGCATTCTGTTATTGTATACCATGTGAGGAATAAATTTAATTTGGCTGTACTAAATACATGAGAAGCAAATACAATTGCTATATTTCCAAGTTGTTAAGCATGCTTGGTTTGGTTAACTGTCTGATCTTCTATTAGGAGTATGTTATATTGTGCAATGTGGTGCTCAGTTAATGTTTGGTTCATTTGTTGTGGTGTTTAGTTAACTGCTTGGTTCAATTCTGCAATGCGATGTCCAATTGTCGTGGGTAGAATTTTGTATTGTTGTGCATGTGAGGAATAAATCGAATTTGGCTGCACTTAATACATGAGAAACATATACAAGTGCTATATTTCCTAGTTCTTAATCATGCTTGGTTTGGATAAATGGGTTTTCCATGTGGCTTGAATTAATCTGATGAATCTGCAATGTGCTTATTTTTCATCAACATATTTTACTGATAGCATGCGAACCCTCACTTAACCTGATGACTAACTACCTTATATGTGTTGCAGGGAAACAATGGGAAGCACTGAGGTTTACAATCGAGGTTAGCACGTGCATGGTCCGTTGTCTAATAGCACATTATTGTGCAATTGCAGGAACCATTCTAATATTTAGGTTTTTAACAATTTGGTCTTGCACATGTAGGTCCTGTTGTCAGAGGTTTTGACCCACTGTTCGACCCTTTTTGCATATGGGGAAATGAGTTGTCCACGAATATCAATCAAGTCAAGAAACTCAGAAAGATTGTTAGGATAAAGAAATTAGCGACAAAAAACAACAAGATCTTTGTCTGCACAATGAAGAAGACATCAGTTCACTACAAGATGGTACTAACTATT
Organism: Thinopyrum elongatum; assembly: GCA_011799875.1. Lineage (NCBI taxonomy): Eukaryota > Viridiplantae > Streptophyta > Magnoliopsida > Poales > Poaceae > Thinopyrum > Thinopyrum elongatum. The sequence continues at coordinate 264,100,962 of CM022302.1, forward strand.
ATACCTTGCCTTTTTTTATTCCTTTGCTCCATTTCCAATATAGAGAAGATATTTATGCACATCCTTGTTTTCAGGCCTTTCCAAAGCAGTTCACTGATGATTACCTCTCAAACCACCTCTATGGTCAGGAGGCGAGGAAGGTTTTCATACAACACCCACGGTTCAATATTGAAGTGTTCCTGAAGAGGACGAAGGATGGACGGTCAATCATCCACAGGCACTGGCCTAAAGTTGCAAAGACCTTCAACATCAATGAAGGCTCAATATTCGCCTTCCGCTTCAGCAGTTTTCCAGATGAGATGCATCTGTCTATGTACCGTCTATGATGCTAATTTCGAAAGGTTCTAGATGTTGCATGTGAAACTTGGTGCTAGTGCAGTTGTGTAATGGGGTAGCTGAGTGCTGAAGCTATATGATGTTGTACTTTGATGTATTTCAATTATGAAATCCTGCTTCCTTAATATGGAAATGAAATATATTATGTGCTTAATATGAATGCCAATTAGATTAATAAATGGATTATTAATAATAGGGCAATTAGCCTGCTAATGGCCAATTAGCCTGCTAATTGGGTTTTTCTATTGCAAACGGTTATTGAGAAAACACCATGGGCGATGACCTCATGCAACGCACACAGTTTCTAGGAATAAACCGTGTTGGATCAATGAACAATGACACACGACATCCTCTTGAAAACTGTTTGCGTTAGGCCACCTTGCACAAACGTTTACCACATAAAAACTGTGTGTGATGGACAACCTTTGCCACACAGTTTCTTCTACGCATTGTGTGTGATGCATTCAATAACGCAAATGATAAAATTGTTAATATCGTGTGCAATGGCAACGCTATCACAAACGATTTAACGGGGAAAATTGTGTGTGATGTACCTACGAACGGAAATGTTTTCCTTGAAGCGACTGTGTGGGATGTATATACGAATGGAAACGTTTAGCGAGGACTGACTGTGTGGGATATACTTACGACCGGAAATGATTTCGCATGTATAATTGTATTTTTTAGCACTACTGTACGTGTAACCGTATTCGATCGTGTCACGGGAAACCACGGCCACCTATGGGGCCAAGGGGCCCCTTGCTGGTTCGGCAGGGGGGATGTCGTGTTGCACAAAGAGCAGAAGAACATTGGGCAGCACGGCAGAGATCACACGGGCAATTTTACCCAAGTTCGCGCCGCCGCGAGGCGTAAAACCCTACTCCTCCTTTGGTGGATTGATGGTGGAAAAGTGGTGGTGGAGCGTAGTACACTTGCCTGGCAGGCTCGCCCTGGGGAGGAAGTGACTACGCGCGTACGAGCGTGGGGGTGTTCAACTTTCCAACCCTTGCTACGGTTGCCATGGGCCTCTTTTTATAGGTTAAGGGGTCACCACAGTGGCAAAATAGTCATTATGCACTGATAAGATAGCAAACAGTGCTATCATACCTAATTCTGCGGCTTGTCAGAGTGCATTAAATGCACCGCTTAACGCCACATGATTGCTTGCCTGGCAAGCCTTGCCGGGCTCATCTTGCCAGCTTCATGCCTGCTTGCTTGACACGTCGCAGGACGGGTGTCATCTGTAGGTATTTCCTGTAGAAAGAGGCCGCCATGTGGCGAATGGCTGCCACTTAGTCACTTTGCGGCTTGACACCGCATTGATCAATGACGTGGGTCGTGGTGAGATGGCTTGGTGAGGTGTCTATGCCCTCGTGAGTCCCGGCAGGCCCTGCCGGGACGTCTTGAATGCTTTCTTCCGGGGGAGCCCTTGTCCTTGCCAGGTCCGCCTGCCCGGCAAGTGATGCTTTTCTCCCGGTGGTGTCTCGCTTCTCTGTCTTGGTCTTGGCCTTCTTAATCAGCATGCTGGTTCTTCGAAGATCTTGGTCTCTTGTATCTTGGCATGGCCTTGGTGTTGTAATCTTGTTCTCGTGCCTGTGCACAGTCAGGGCAACAGACCCAGGGTTTGTTGCACCGACAGAAGCCCCCAGGCCTGCCCCGATCGCGCTGCCGGGCGTCGTCGGGGTAGGTCCTAATAAGTGCATAGGCAGGGGCGCTGAAGAGGCTGATCTCTTGGAGTCTTTTTTGCTTCTTCATTAACCTTGATTCTGGGCCAGTTTCCGGTTTTCCCGTGCGTCATGCGTAATGCTGCGAAAAACTTGGACTGTGGCCCGTGGATTACCCATGCCCCACGATCACGGGGCGGAAACTGCCATCCCACTTGCTCCCCGCCTTGCACGCACCTGCCACGTGTTCTGCATGCATTGGTCGTGGCAGGTGGTGGATGCGGAGAGCGCGGGGACGAGTGCCATGGTTGAGAACCAGGCGTCGATGGTTGGGGCAGAGGGTCGGCCTTGATTCTTTGGGCCGCAGAAGGTGCAGGGAGGCCGCATTGGGGGAACGGGGCGGCCGTTTCCTGCGCAAAAGGCTAGCCCCCCGCTCCGTCCTTCTATAAAAAGGGGGGAAGAGCAGTGCATTTTCACTCACGCCTCTTCTCCCTTCTTGCAATCTTCCTCCACTCGCCATGGTGAGAGGACGAGGGCACGGCGGCACTCCAGCGGTGGCGACGGGGCTTCTACTCGATAGCGTATCCCTCCTCCTCCTGATCCCTTGATAGAGGAGCCCACCGCTAGAGGAGGAGGGAGGGGGCGAGGCCGAGGTCGCCGCGGTGCTCGAGGAAGAGGGGGACGGGGCGATGCCTTAGCCGCGCCCCCGCCGGTGGTCCTCCCTCCAATGGATGGCCATGTCGGGGATCACCCTCGAGGGTTCATCATCAGGCTGTACAAACCCCCATGCGGCCATCTTCGCCTCCCTACTCCATTTGCACGGGAAATGGAGCTCGAACAACCACGTGCTTTGAGGTTGCACATGAGGGGCTATGGGAATGGTGGCATGTGGGTTGATGTCGACTTCCCTGCTCCTCATGTGATGTACCTCCGTCGTGGTTGGAAGACTTTTGCTTGTGCCCACAGTTTCTCGGAAGGGCACATTCTCCAGTTCAAATTAATGGAGAGCGGCCTGCTCTCCGTCAAGATCTTCGGGCGCTCAGGAGCTCGCTTAGGGTGCTGCGCGGAGAGCTCAACCGACGACGAAAGCTCCTCCTCGAGCGAAAGTGACGAGGAGGACAGTGACGGCGATGACGACGGCAGCGCGCGGGAGGGCGACGACTCTGGCTCCGGCTGAGCGTCACCCGCACCATCTTCATTAGGCGGCAGCACCATCATCTGCATCTGCCTCTACTTCCCAGCAAGGTGATTTGCCGGGGATTTGGATGCAGGGGTGGGGATGGTGACGCCCAGCTTCCTCCAGTAGTCTTCCAGCTGGACCCCGGCAGGCTTCCTCTCGGACTGCAGCTCCGTTAGCCCTCCCGTGTCCTGCTGGCCTTGGTGGTGGTGGTTGGTGGGTCGCCTCCATCGTGCTCTCCATCGATGCGTTCCCCGGTGCTCCCCCATCCCCGTCAGGCTACCTCTCCTGGAGCCCGATGGGAATGGGCCGGGCTTCTGCTCAGGCGCTCCTTTTGCCCTTCTCGCCTTCAACTGCTGTGCCTAGGAGGAGAGGGACAAGAAAGGGCATCGCGGGGCACTTATCTTTTTTCAATCTTATACTCGTAGGCATTTGCCAAATTTTAGTTCGAATAATGTAATCTCTCGAGTTCATATCTGTGTTCTGTAAGGTTTGTACTTGTATGACCAGCATATTAATGAAAAAGATGAACCTTGCCGGGAACTCGTGCATGTATATGTCCATGCAGAGGTGAAATTCCTCTTTATTTTAAATAAACGAGTTTTCCCCGGTAGGCTATCCTGCCGGTACCCTTTCTTCATTGCCGGGGAACTGAGCCTACCGGCAAGAAATAGAGGGACCAGCCCCCCGCCAACTTCTTTTCATCAAAGGCCACTACGACCATCCAGGCCGAAGCAACATTCGAGCCAGGGACGGGAGCACCTAAGTTTCAAAGAGTGGCGGGGTTTTCTTATGCACAAGTTTTAGCTTACAGAACACTTATGGACAAGAGGTAGAACTTATCTGTTTGGTTCGCCGGGGATCGCAACGTTGGTTCATCTCCCCATCTTCTTGCAGAAACCGAGTTCTCGGCAGGAACCTGCAACTTTATGCAGATGAGAATGATGCAGGATGCGATCCTATCTATATGCATATGCAAATGCTCTTGGAATGCTTATGCATGCATGCAACTTGGTCGGGGGCCCCCCAACGCTGCGTTAATTTCTCTGGTGCTCAGGGTCATCGCCTGGCTTTGTACAAGGGGTTACATGCAACTGAGGCAAGGCCTGTACAAAAGGGTGGCTGCCGGGCCCTGCCCGGCAGCCGCGCCTTACGGGTAGAACTTGTGGAGATGCTCAATATTCCATGAGTTTTGCAATTGAATGCCATCTCCGGTCTCCAGACGGACTGCGCCAGGTTTGGTGACTCGTACTACCCGGTAAGGGCCTTCCCACTTTGGCGTCAACTTGTTTGTACCCTTGGCGGATTGGACGCGCCTAAGGACAAGGTCGCCTTCCTCAAAACACCGGGCATGAACCCTGCGGCTATGATAGTGACGCAGGGCTTGCTGATAGCATGCAGCACGCGTAGCAGCCCGGAGACGGTTCTCCTCGAGTAGCACAGCGTCGTCACGCCGGTGCTGATATTGCACTACTTCGTCGTAGGCAAGCACTCGAGGCGACCCGTAAATGAGTTCCATGGGGATAACTGCTTCCGCCCCATAGACCAGGGAAAAAGGAGTCTGCCCGGTAGCTCGATTTGGTGTCGTTCTGAGGGACCATAGAACTACCGGCAGCTCATCGATCCACCGCCTGCCGTGCTTCTGCAGCGTATCAAAGGTTCTTGTTTTGAGTCCCCGCAGTACTTCAGCGTTCGCCCTCTCAGCTTGCCCGTTGCTTCTAGGATGTGTGACAGAAGCAAACGAGATCTTGCTTCCGAGGGCATGAACATATTGCATGAAGGCGCGGCTCGTGAATTGGGTGCCGTTGTCGGTAATGATCCTTGCCGGGATTCCAAAACGACACACCAAATCCTTCAAGAACTTGATAGCTGATTGAGCAGTCACCTTTCTCACGGCAGCAACTTCCGACCACTTTGTAAACTTGTCGATAGCAACGAACAAGAATTCAAAGCCCCCGATCGCTCGGGGGAAAGGGCCGAGGATATCGAGCCCCCAGACCGAAAATGGCCATGATAAAGGGATTGTCTGAAGAGCTTGGGCAGGCAGGTGGATTTTCTTGGAATGGAACTGACAGGCTTCACATTTGGTGACTAGCTCAACCGCATCTTGGAGGGCTGTGGGCCAATAGAATCCTTGCCGGAATGCTTTCCCAACCAGCGCCCTTGATCCAATGTGGGAGCCGCACATGCCTTTGTGTATCTCAGCCAGCAGTTCCTTCCCTTCTTCCCGGCAGATGCACTTCAATTTCACACCGTTGGGCCTCCTTCCGTACAGAGTGTCATTGACAAACTGGTACATACTAGCCCTCCGGGCTACTCTTTCAGCCTCATCTTGGTCATTGGGGAGTTCTCCGGTTTGGAGAAAGTGGACTATGTGCGTTGCCCAAGTTGGAGCCTGGGGCTCGGCAACAAGGACTAGCGGCACCTCCTCAACTGCGGGGGCACATTCCTCGTTCGCAGGGACCATGGGTCCGACTGGAGGGTGCGGTTCGACAGGTTGTGAGGAGTTGTTTCCGGCAGGGTCCCTGCCAGGAGCGGATGGCTCTACCGGGAGAGGCTTACTGGAGTCCAGCTTTCTCCTTTTCCGGGCCATTGTTGGGGGGGATACGGAGGGCTGAGTAAGATGGAGAACAAAAGTTCCTGGTTCCATAGGAAGCTTTTGGGCAGCACACTTTGATAGGTGATCAGCTATGCTATTTTCCGCACGAGGTATGTGCTCTGTTTGCAACCCGTCAAAGCGCTCCTCTAATCTTCTCACTTCCTCAACGTATGCCTCCAACAATGGACTTTGGTAATCCTTGTTGACTTGTCTCACCACAAGCTGTGAGTCTCCTCGAATGATCAGCTTCTTGATTCCCAATTCTGCGGCAATCCTGAGCCCGGCAAGGAGCCCTTCATACTCTGCTCTATTGTTGGTTGCCTCTTCCCGGGCAAAATGCATCTGGACGACGTACTTCAAGTGTTCCCCAGAGGGAGCGACGAGAAGCACGCCAGCCCCTGCACCTTGTAGGGAAAAAGCACCATCAAAATACATGATCCATTCTTGGGGCGCCTCCTTGCCGGGGATAACTGTTTCTGGCACTTCCTCGTCGGGGGTTGGCGTCCATTCTGCAATAAACTCTGCCAATGCCCTGCTCTGGATTGTTGATGTGCTCTCGAACTTTAAACCAAAACTGGATAACTCCAAAGCCCACTCCACTATTCTGCCAGTAGCCTCAGGGTTCCGGAGTATCCTTTGCAACGGGAAGCGAGTGACAATCATGATCTCATGGGCTTGAAAGTAGTGGCGCAGTTTCCTTGAGGCCATGATGAGGCCAAAGATCAACTTTTGCATGCCAGAGTACCTCGATCTAGCCCCCTGTAGCAGGGAACTGACGAAGTACACTGGGCGCTGCACCACTTTCTTCCTTGCCGTGTCCTTGGGGTTGTCTTCGCTGTCGTGCTTATCTCTGTCCTGATCCCTATCTGACTCTGCCGGTCTTTGCTCACTCTCTGTTTCATCCACTTCCCGCTGCGCCACCAAGGTTGCACTAACCACTTGATTGGTTGTCGCCAAGTATAACAGCAACGGCTCTTGTGGTTTGGGAGCAACCAAGGTGGGCACAGAAGATAGGTAGGCCTTAAACTCTTGCAAAGCCGCATCTGCTTCTGGAGTCCACTTCATGGGCCCTGCCTTCTTCAAGATTTTGAAGAACGGCAAGGCGCGCTCGGCAGACTTGGAAATGAATCTGCTTAGCGTGGCAACGCACCCTGTCAGACACCTTACATCTTTGACCGTCTTTGGTGCTTGGATCTGTTCGATGGCTTGGATCTTATCGGGGTTGGCTTCGATCCCCCGATGGGATACAAAGTACCCGAGCAGCTTGCCGGAGGGAACACCAAATACACACTTCTCCGGGTTGAGCGTCAAGTTGATCTTGCGCAAATTGGCAAATGTCTCCTCCAAATCCAGGATAAGGGTTGATCTGTCCTTGGTTTTGACCACAATATCATCCATATAAGCCTCAATGTTTCTGTGCAGCTGTGGCCCAAAACCAATCTGGACTGCCCTTGCAAAAGTAGACCTGGCACTCTTTAATCCGAAAGGCATGCGGATAAAACAGTACGTACCACACGGGGTGATGAACGAGGTCTTCTCTTCATCTTCCTTGGACATGAAGATTTGATGATACCCAGAATATGCATCCAAAAAGGAGAGCAAATCGCAGCCTGAAGTGGAGTCCATGATCTGGTCGATGCGCGGCAAGGGAAATGGGTCTTTCGGGCAAGCCTTGTTGAGATCTGTGAAGTCTATGCAAAGTCTCCATTTCCCATTGGCCTTTCGGACAACCACTGGATTTGCTAACCACGTTGGATGCAACTCTCCTCTGACCAAACCAGCTGCCTCAAGTTTCTTGATCTCCTCTATAATGAACTGCTGCCTCTCCAAGGCCTGCTTCCGGACTTTCTGTTTGACAGGTCGGGCATGTGGGCAGACAGCAAGGTGGTGCTCGATTACCTCCCTGGGAACACCGGGGATATCAGATGGTTGCCAGGCAAACACATCGATATTCGCCCGCAGGAAGGCAACAAGCGCGCTTTCCTATTTGTCATCGAGGGTGGCGCTGATGGTGAAAGTACCATCAATGCCAGCCAGCCCTGCCGGGACCTTCTTCACTTGTGGAGCAGCAACCTTGGATCTCTTGCTGTTGGAACTCTCCGGCAAGTCATCAACAGGCGCAGCGCACTCCGAAGAGGCACGCTTCCCGAATTCCTTGCTGGAACCCTTACTATCCTTCTTCTTCCCTTTGTTCTCCTTGGCGGGAACTGCCGCTGCTGCTGCCTCTGCCGCGACTGCGTCCCAGTACATCTTGTCCACACAAATGATTGCGTCTTTCTCATCTGATGGGACGGAAATGACTCCAACTGGCCCTGGCATCTTCAAGACGTTGTAGGCATAGTGGGATGCCGCCATGAACTTAGCCAGGGCTGGGCGTCCAAGGATTCCATTGTACGACAAGGGGAGGTCAACCACATCAAACACAATCTTTTCAGTCCGGTAGTTCAGCTCTCCCCCAAACGTCACAGGCAACATGATCTTTCCCTTAGGATGACTCCTGCCGGGATTAACTCCTTGAAACGTGCCGGTGACTTTTAACTCATCCTCTGCTATCTGAAGCTTGCTGATAACCTTTGGGGAAATCAGATTCAACCCGGCCCCGCCGTCCACCAACATCTTTGTGACCTTGAGGTTGCGGATTGTTGGAGAGACCAACAACGGCAAACATCCTACCGCAGTGGTGCGGTCAGGATGATCCTCTTCGTAAAAAATGATGGGCGTGCGTGACCATTTGAGTGGTTTCCGGGCCCCTGGCACTGGTTCCACGGCATTAACCTCACGCGCCCACCGCTTGAGTTGGCGGTGAGAGGCGTGTAGGGACGCACCCCCGTCAATGCACAGGGCGTTAGTGGCCTTCTGGAACTCCTACTCACTGGTTTCCTCTTGATCCCCTTCATCACTCTCATCACCGTAGGCTTCCTTCTCTCGATCCCTGGCGGGTTTCCCTTTGTTCTGAAGAGGTCTGCCGGGGCGATTTACTTCACCGCCACGACCCTTACCGCCAGCAACATCATGTCCCTTTTCCTTGTCATGCTTCTCATATTCTGCTTTCTGTCTCTTGACAAGCTGCTCAACCTGATAACACTCTTGAAGGTCGTGGCCCTTGGTCCGATGGATCTTGCAGTACGGTCCATCACCTTTCCCGGCCTTTTCGGCGGCCGCGGCCTCTCAGCAGTCAGAGCACATGGCAGCTTCCTTGCCGGGGGTTTCGGCCTTAACCTTCTTGCCGGTACTAGGGATACCCGACCCTTCAACAGACATTACCGTCTTATCCTTGCGCTTCTTGCTCTTCTTCTGACTGGTGGACTCGTTATCATCCTCTGAATCAACATTAATGCAATCCTCCTCTCCGGGCAGTTTTCTTCCCTCCTCCATCCGAGCACACTTATCCACCAAGGTGTAAAGTTCCTTCACAGTCTTGGGCAACCGTACATTCATCTTGGAATGAATCTTCCGGTTGTGCACATTGGACTGGAAGGCGGCTATCACAGCTGCTGGATGGATATTTGGGATGTTTCTGTGGACTCTGCTAAATCTCTGCAAATACTTCCGAAGAGTCTCTCCTTCTTTCTGCTGAAGAAGCTGCAGATCGCTGGGACGACCTGGTTCTTGATGGCCGCCAGTGAAGGCGCCAATGAACTCATGGCACAAACCAGCCCATGACGAAATGGAGTTCTCTGGCAGGTGCATCAGCCAAGACCTCACATTAGACTTGAGAGCCAAAGGGAAGTAGTTGGCGAATACCTTCTCATCTCTTCCCCCGACAGCTTGAACAGCGATGGTGTAGATGCTCAGAAACTCTGCCGGGTTCAGCCTCCCATCATACTTCTCGGGTATCTCTGGCTTGAACGTGCAAACGGACGGCCAACAGACTTGCCGCTTCTCGGGTACCCGCCAGTATCGAGTGCAGGCTCGTTGACGTCGGGACCGTCACACCCATTGGCCCGGTGGTGGGCGTCGCGGCGTTGCTCAACGACAACGCGCGCGTCTCCCCTCCGCCTGTCCTCCGGGGCACGCTGCCGGCCTGGACGCGCTCGAGGGTCAGAAGAGGTCGTCGAGACGCCATCAGGTTCTTGATTCCGCTGCGCTCGCGCTAGCTGCCGTGGCGGGGATTGTACTGTGGGGGTGGCCCCTTCCGTACGACCAGCAACAAGGGCCATTGTTGTCGCTTGGGGAGGCTGTGGCGGGCCATCTCACTGCGAGCCCCCAGCCTCGGCGAAGCCGAGCAGGCTCTGGATGGTGGCACGCCATTCATCCATCTGCTCGGCCGCTGGCGGAAACCTCAGCAGCAGTTGAGCCCGCGCCATGGCCTCCATAGCAGTACTTGGTATGGGCGATGATGACGCAGATCGCGCCGTCGCTCAGCTCCTGACGGAGCCAGCATCGACCGTATCACGTCCCCGCTGTTGCGGGGCGGCCACCTGGATGGCATGGTGGCGCGGTGATGGCGCTTGAGGGTCAGCAGCTCCACTAGGCGCAGCAGCCTGGTCGACTCATCCCGGGGGAGGTGCACGCGCTGCGGCCGCCCCCGTGGTGGGGGCGGCCGGAGGGCGGCGATTCACCCTGGACCAAGCGCTATTGCTGCGGCTGTGCCCGTCGGCGAGGGAAAGGAGTGTGGATGGAGTAGCCCCTTCACCCGTACCTCGCGGAGCGTGGCCATCGGGGTGTTGCTGATGTTGCTCTCCTCCAGCGTCTCCTGCTCCTGCTTCGACCGCAGGGGAAGTGGTGACGGTGCCGCCTGCCCCGACCACAGCCCCAGTGGCATCCACACTCTCGTGCGCCTCCGCGTCCCCCGCAGCATTGGTGGCTGCGGGCGGCGGCGCCTTCAAGGTGGATCGGTGAGCAGCAGCGCCGGGCTTCTTCTTGGGCGCCATTGCCGACGGCGCCGTCGAAGACGAAGATGGTGATGAAGATGACGTGCTGCACACGCTTTCAGGTTCGCGCAAGCGACCCCCCTACCTGGCACGCCAAAGATGTTGCGGGAAACCACGACCACCTATGGGGCCAAGGGGCCCCTTGCTGGTTCGGCAGGGGGGATGTCGCGTTGCACATAGAGCAGAAGAACGTGGGGCAGCACGACAGAGATCACACGGGCAATTTTACCTAGGTTCGGGCCACCGCGAGGCATAAAACCCTACTCCTGCTTTAGTGGATTGATGGTGGAAAAGTGGTGGTGGAGCATAGTACACTTGCCCGGCAGGCTCGCCCTGGGGAGGCAGTGACTACGCGCGTACGAGCGTGGGGGTGTTCAACTTTCCAACCCTTGCTACGGTTGCCATGGGCCTCCTTTTATAGGTTAAGGGGTCACCACAGTGGCAAAACAGTCATTATGCACTGATAAGATAGCAAATAGTGCTATCATACCTAATTCTGCGGGCTGTCAGAGTGCATTAAATGCACCGCTTAACGTCACATCGTTGCTTGCCCGGCAAGCCTTGCTGGGCTCGTCTTGCCAGCTCCATGCCTGCTTGCTTGACACATTGCAGGACGGGTGTCATCTGTAGGTATTTCCTGTAGAAAGAGGCCGCCATGTGGCGAATGGCTGCCACTTAGTCAATTTGCGGCTTGACACCGCATTGATCAACGACGTGGGTCGTGGTGAGATGGCTTGGTGAGGTGTCTTTGCCCTCGTGAGTCCCGGCAGGCCCTGCCGGGACGTCTTGAATGCTTTCTTCCGGGGGAGCCCTTGTCCTTGCCAGGTCCGCCTGCCCGGCAAGGGAGGCTTTTCTCCCGGTGGTGTCTCGCTTCTCTGTCTTGGTCTTGGCCTTCTTAATCAGCATGCTGGTTCTTCGAAGATCTTGGTCTCTTGTATCTTGGCATGGCCTTGGTGTTGTAATCTTGTTCTCATGCCTGTGCATAGTCAGGGCAACAGACCCAGGGTTTGTTGCACTGACAGATCGCTCTCCGGTCGCACACGACCTCATTTTGCCGAGCGTGTGTGCCAGGAGGGCATATCCCCGACGGTTTCTGGGTCGTGTGGGAAGGACCCCCCCTATCGCAGTCACTCACTAGGTGACGGTTCAGAACGCCGTCGCGGAAAGGGGTTAAAAACCGTTTGTATAGCACCTCGCTGTACCAGTGCATGAATCAGATCTGTGTGGGGACTGTGCAATTTTCGACGCATGCATGCGCCACATCAAAATGTTGTGCTTTGGTATTCAAACATATATGCATGCATCACGCATGTCCATACATATGTTTGGGGCACATACATGCAGTGGTTGTCTTTGGACTCTCTCCCTCGCTTGGTTATCATCGACGGCCTATATATTCGTGGGACCGCGTGGACGTCCATCACTTCGACTAACAACGCGAGAGAGGTTACCAGGGTGGATTCTTCTTCTCTTGGTTCGCGTTACCATATAGTCGTACGTCGATCATGGTGAGATTCGAGACCTAAGTTCAAGGGCTCACATACAGATGAAACCCTATATATATATATATATATATATATAGTATACTACGCGTCGTGAACCCTCGCTCCGTGTGGGTACTTTCCGGTTCCAAAAGCACGCTGCCACATCAAAGTTGTGCATTGGGAATATTCAAACACCACATGACACTTCATACATATGTTTGGGCCACATGCACGCAGTGGTTGTCTTCGGGCACTCCCTCCCATGGTTATCAGCGACAAGCTAGCCTATTTTGTGGGGCCGCGTGTGGAACGTCAATGCATGACTTTGACCCAACAAACAAGAGAGCTTATACGACCAAGGTGGTGATTCTTCTTGGTCAGTCTTACAATACGCCTTGGCGAGATGCCCCTCCCACTGACTCAAAGTGTGTGTGTGTGTGTGTGTGTTGGGGGGGGGGGCACAGTACTACTTCGTACTAGATGAACCTCCGTGGGGTCGGGGATGTCCGGTTAATTTGTGATGCACATGTGCCACATCAAATTTGTGATTTGGTTATTTAAATATCATACCACATCGTTTTCACGCACACACACACACATCGGGCCACCCACATGTGTGGTTCGTATGTGGTCTCACCCATCTAACGCTAGAAGAACACATCTGTGGGCCCGCACACGGTCCACATTTGATTGGAAGCAAAGGGGGGAGGGGGGTTGACCATGATGTACTCCTTTCGGTTTTGTGTTACGATAGGGTGAGATGTCAGACCTAGCTATTTGGGGGCATGCGTTCATAGCTAGGATTCCCCTCCCGGCAACACGAAGTGTGTGTGTGTGTGTTTTTGTGGGGGGTTGGGGTGGGGGGCTAGCAATAATAACGTACGCTTTGTGCGACAGGTGCCACATCAAAGTTGTGCATTGGGTAGTATTTGAACATCAAACCACCCCTTTCATACATATATTTGGTCCACATGCAAGTGTGTTCGTGTTCTGACCCTTTCCCGTGTTTTTTGGCCAAATTTATAAACAGCAGACAAGTCGGACGCAGCAACCGTCTGCGATCGGGTACGAAATAGACACGGTTCCCTAGGACTACCCGTGTGCCGCGCCCCTGCCCCTGTCACCCACATGATCACAGTAGATTGGGCTCCACGAGGCCTCCCTCCCCCTCTCAAAAATATCTACCCCTCGCAATCTCGGAAATATCTACCCGCGTAGATGGTTTTTCTGTTTGATAGCACACGATTAGTATGTCTGGACCGTGTGTGATGTCTGTTACTCCCACTCTGCTTCAATTAGTAGATCCAAATTTTTAGTAGCCCCGGCATTTTACTCCCGCCTGCATCCCTTGTGATCTCAAAAATATCTGCTCGGCTGGAGTGTTTTTCTGTTTGATAGCACACGATTATTATGTTTTAACCGTGTGTGATGTTCGTTACTCCCGCCCCGCTCTGCTTCAATCCCTTGATCAAAATTTTCGGTTGCCCCGCCATTTTACTCCCGCCTAGTAAAATTTTCAGTACCCGCGGCATTTCCTCAAACACCACCTTGGACCCCCTCCACACACACACCCCAAATCCTTCGCTCACCCCAAACCCCCCTCTCACGCACATACACACCACCCCTCCCTCGCTCCAAACCTAGCTAGGTCGCCACCGCCGCCGCCGCGCCACCTGCATCGTCAACCTCTGCCGGTCTTCCCGTGCAATTTACCCACCGATATACATACCCTCGCCGCCCTGAGTTTCTTAGATGACGCCTGTGAAACACCCCCTTTCCCAGAGATCCCCATCCCCACCCCTCCCCCACTCCAGAGCGTCGCAGCCTAAGCCTGGCTATGCTTCTCGGGGAGCTCGAGGAGCGAATGGCCCAAAAGAGCTTTACCACGGCCTCTTCGCCTGACGTCGGCGAGGTGGCCGCCGAGGAAGCTGACGACGATGACTGGACCTGGATTGAGCCTTTCAATCAGCAGGCTAGAGTATTCTGGCATGTCACGGACACCGGCTACGACATCGAGGTCATCGACACCGATGGCTTGACGCGGGTTATGTCACAGGTTAAGTTGCCCACCCCCAATCCTTCGGGTTCGACAGCCGTCGATCTCATCGATGGCCCTGCCGCTGATCTCCTGCGGCTCATTATGAATAATTTGCCATCCTTCATCACCATGGAGCCCCTTTTGTCATTTCTGAAGGACACGTTCTGCGACGCTGGCTTGGGATCCTCAGCTGGCAAGTCAGACCTCATCGACGGCGACCACGAGGAGGAGCCAACCTGTGACAAGTGAGGAAACCCATGATTTGTTTTCTCGAACCCCTTTTGTAGTGAGAACCTGTCCAATATTTATTGCTATATTTGGTTGTTTGCATTACGCCTTGTTTATTTCTACGGTTTATGGTTGTTCGGTTGTTTGTAGTTAGCATATGTCCAGTTTCAATTGCCATCTTTGGTTGTTGGTAGTATGCCTTGTTTATTTCAGCTATTAACAGTGTGATGTTCTATATGTGCTAGTATGAACTCTGCAGTTCAATTTCATCAATACCAATTTTAACAATAGCTCTATGAATGACTATATTTGGTTGCTGTTAAGCATGTTGAACTCCCTCCGAATCTTTTTAGTTCGCATATAAGATTTGTCTAAAGTCAAGCCTCGTAAAGTTTGACCAACTTTATAGAAAAAAATACCAACATTCACAATATGAAATCAATATCAGTACATGTGTCATGACTTAAATTTTCATATTGTATAACTTTAGTATGATAGATGTTGATATTTTTTCATATAAATAAGGTCAAACTTTATGAAGTTTGACTTCAGACAATTCTTATATGCAGAGTAAAAAGGACTGGAGGGAGTATTTACCACGCCTTTCCATTTGATTTAGCAATGGCAATGTTTGGATACTCTAACTTAGCTAGAGGTTAGAGTTAGTTTCTAGCTCATGACAGTTAAAAGGGAGAGAGAGAGAGATTGGTGGAATAGTTGATTGTATTGCTTGAGCCTTGTGGGCATATATATAGGAGTACATGGTCATCTTGGAGTACAAGTCAAGGTAGAATAAATCCTACACTATCCTACGTTTCCTAAATAACAATGATACTCAACAATGACTAACCCTGAACTAACTCTAGCCAAAGAGGTGTTTGGATGACAGTGTTAGATTGACAATAAATCCACTAGGAGAACTGGCCCCAATCAGCACCTCTTGGGTGGGATAGTTGTTTTGGGTGGGTTAGACGCAACTAGCTCAAACTAGCCCTCATGTTTGGATACTTTAGGGCTATTTGAGCCCAAACTAGCTCAAACTAACTCTAACCCATGGATCCAAACAGGGCCAATAACTAGTGTACTTAGACCTGCACAATACAAGTTTGAATGACTATGTTTGCTTGTTTTTAAATATTAGGCCTGTTGCAGTTCATAACACACCTCTCCACTTCTTGTTTTTAAATATTAGGTTTTTAACAATTTGGTCTTGCACATTTAGTTCTTGCTGTCAGAGGTTTTGACCCACTGTTTGACCCTTTTTGCATATGTGGAAATGAGTTGTCCATGAATATCAGTCAAGTCAAGAAACTCAGAAAGATTGTTACGATAAAGAAATTAGCGACAAAAAACAACAAGATCTTTGTCTGTACAATGAAGAAGACATCAGTTCACTACAGGATGGTACTAACTGCTATACCTTGTCTTTTTAATTCCTTTGCGCCATTTCAAATCTAGAGAAGATATTTATGCATATCCTTGTTTTCAGGCCTTTCCAAAGCAGTTCACTGATGATTACCTCTCAAACCACCTATATGGTCAGGAGGCGAGAAAGGTATTCATATAGCACCCACAGTTCAATATTGAAGTGTTCCTGAAGAGGACGAAGGATGGACAGGCACTGGCCTAAAGTTGCAAAGACCTTCAACGTCAATGAAGGCTCAATATTCGCCTTCTGCTTCAGCAGTTTTCCAGATGAGATCCATCTATCTATGTACCGTCTATGATGCTAATTTCGAAAGGTTATAGATGTTGCATGTGAAACTTGGTGCTGGTGCAGTTGTGTAATGGGGTAGCTGAGTGCTGAAGCTATATGATGTTGTACTCTGATGTATTTCAATTATGAAATCCTGCTTCCTTAATATGAAAATGAAATATATTGTGTGCTTAATATGAAATGTCAATTATATTAATAAATGGATTATTAATAATAGGGCAATTAGCCTGCTAATTGGGTTTTTCTATTGCAAACGGTTATTGAGAAAACACCGTGGGCGATGACCTCAGGCAACACACACAGTTTCTAGGAATAGATCGTGTTGGATCAATGAACAATCACACACGATATCCTCTTGAAAACTGTTTGCGTTAGGCCACCTTGCGCAAATGTTTACCACATAAAAAGTGTGTGTGATGGACAGCCTTTGCCACACAGTTTCTTCTATGCACTGTGTGTGATGCATTCAATAATGCAAATGATAAAATTGTTAATATCGTGTGCAATGGCAACGCTATCACAAACGATTTAATGGCGAAAATTATGTGTGATGTACCTGTGAACAGAAACGTTTTCTTTGGAGTGACTGTGTGGATGTATATACGAACGGAAACGTACTTCTTGGATTAACTGTGTGGGATGTACATACTAACGGAAACGTATTCCTTGGATTGACTGTGTGGAATGTACATATGAATGGAAACGTTTAGTCGGGACTGACTGTGTGGGATGTACTTACGACCAGAAATGATTTGGCCTGTATAATTGTATTTTTTTAGCACAACTGTACGTATAACCATATTTGATCACTCGCCCGTCGCACACGACCTCATTTTGCCGAGCGTGTATACCAGGAGGGCCTATCCCCGGCGGTTTCTGGGTCGTGTGGGAAGGACCCCCCTATCGCAGTCACTCACTTGGCGATGGTTCAGAACGCTGTCGTGGAAAGGGGTTAAAAACCATTTGTATAGCACCTCGCTGTACCAGTGTACGATGGGTAAATAAATTACTGTTGGGCAATTGATAGAAGAGCAAATAATTATGATGATATCCAAGGTAATGATCATGTATATAAGCATCACGTCCAAGATTAGTAGACTGACTCCTGCCTGCGTCTACTACTATTACTCCATACATCGATCGCTATCCAGCATGCATCTAGTGTATTAAGTTCATGGAGAAACAGAGTAATGCAATAAGAACGATGACATGATGTAGACAAGATCTATTCATGTAGGAATAGACCCCATCTTTTTATCCTTAATAGCAACGATACATGCGTGCCTCACTATCCCTTCTGTCATTGGGTGAGAACACCGCAAGATCGAACCCATCACAAAGCACCTCTTCCCTTTGCAAGAAAAATCAATCTAGTTGGCCAAACCAAACCAAAGTTTTGGAGAAGAAATGCGAGGCTATAACAATCATGCATATAAGAGATCAAAGAAGACTCAAATAATATTCATAGATAGAACTGATCATAAACTCGCAATTCATCGGATCCCAACAAACACACCGCAAAAAGTCATTACATCAAATAGATCTCCAAGAACAACGAGGAGAACATTGTATTGAGAATCAAAAAGAGAGAAGAAGCCATCTAGCTACTGCCTACGGACCTGTAGGTCTTTGGTAAACTACTCACGCATCATCGGAGGAGCACCAATGATGATGGTGAACCCCTCCGTGATCGTGTTCCCCTCCGGCAATGTGCCAGAATAGGGCTCTAGATTGGATCTCGTAGTTCTGGAATTTGCCGTGGCTGGAATTGTGTTTCGTCGACTCCCCTAGGGTTTTTGGAATATTTGGGTATTTATAGAGCTAAGAGGCGGTGGAAAGGACCTCTGTGGGCTCCACCACACATCAGGGCGCGCCAGGGGCCTCTAGCGTGCCTAGGTGGGGCCTTCCCTCGTGCACTTCCTTGGTTCTCAAGTTGTCTTCTGGGTAGAAAAAATCTCAAAAAAGTTTCGCTGCGTCTGGAATCCGTTTGATATGGATATTATCCAAAGTAAAAAACAAGCAAAAAATAGCAACTGGCACTGGGCACTATGTCAATAGGTTAGTCCCAAAAAATGATATAAAGTTGCTATAAAATGAATGTAAAACATCCAAGAATGATAATATAACATCATGGAACAATAAAAAATTATAGATACGTTGGAGACATATCAGGAGCGAGGGGGAGGTCGGGAGCTAGGGTTTGGTCATCATGTCGGGGACCGAGGAGGTAGTGGATGGATGGAAGTGGAAGTGTGTAGAAGTGGACTGGCGGTCTACGTCATCCACATTAAAAAGGATGGAGGACTGACTTGCGGGCCCCACCGAATGTGCAGATTAAATGGGGCGATGGGAAACCGTTGCACGGCCGACAGGCGGGCCCGGGGGCGAACGATGAGTTGACGCGCGTGCATCCGTCCAGTGTCCATCTAGATGCAAATCTGACCCAAAATTGCGCCGGATTTGGGTCCAGCCGGACAGATTTTGCGGTTGCTATCGCACGTTGGGCCATGAATTTTGTCCGTTTCAACCCAAATGGACTGGGTCGGATGAAATGGGGTCATGCGTTGGAGTTGGCCTTAGCAAATCCGGTCAATGAATGTCTGCGGACTTAGCAAATTCGGTGCCGTGAATGTCCACGAACAAGCTTGGTCAGTGTTTAGGTGTGTGTGTTTTGAGCCCTTGTTTGTTCGTGCATGCAATCATTGTTTCTTTTTGGACCCCCTTGGCTGGTGAATGTTCATCGAGAGGGGTGGCATTTTTGAATGATTTCGCTGGCAGTTTTAGTTGTGTGGGATGGCAGTTTGTTCAGAGTAACATGGTAGTTTCTCTCATAGAAGGCAATTTTTTGTTTAAAACTGCCACCGTTTGATCTCGTCTCATAACTAAAATTGTCATCAAAAGTGGTTCATTTGCTATCCATCTCCTAGAGAACGTCAGCCAGATAAGATTTTTGTTTTATTTTCTCCCTTATATGTCCAGTCACATGCATGAGATCGGTGGATATGAAGAGAGATAAAGAAAAGAAAGAGTAAAGAAAGAGAAAGGTGGTCGGGGTGGGCCCTGTTCTACGTGGCAGACTGGTCGGACGTGTCCACGAGCCCTCATATCCTCCCCATATATGGTCTCAATATGAGGGTTTATGGATAGCCCAGACGTATATGGATGATACGAGGGGTCCGGTTGGATCACCTTTTTCATTCTCTCACCTGTCCTGGAACCGACCGGACGCGTCTACGAATGTTTGAGGAGGATTTGAGGGGGTCATCTGTCAATGCTAAGTATACTAAGAGCATCTCTAACTGATCCCCTATCCGGCATTTTTTTTGTGGGAAAAACTTCCGATATATTCATCAACTATCAAGGTAGTACAAAGAATACCATAAGTAAATATTACATCTAGGTCTGTAGACACCAAGCGACGACTACATGCACTAGAGTGAGCCGAAGGTGCGCCACCGTCATCGCCCCTCCCGTCACTGGAGTCGGGTAAACCTTGTTTTAGTAGACAGTTGGGAAGTCATCGTGCTAAGGCCCAGAGGAGCGGCGCACTAGAACAACAACCGTCACCGATGAAGTGAAGCGTAGATCGGAAGGATCCAACCTATAGATACACGAACATAGACGAACGAAGACCAGATCCACCAAAAAAAACATCGACCAAATCCTACGAGATACGCTGGAGACAAACCTCCACATGCCCTCCAACGGTGCCAGAAGCACCACCGGAACGGGGGCTAGGCAAGGAGGACCTTATTCCATCTTCAGGAAGTCATGGCCGCCTCGCCTTCGTGAGCAGGACACTGATGACCCACAAGTATAGGGGATCAATCGTAGTCCTTTCGATAAGTAAGTGTGTCGAACCCAACGAGGAGCAGAAGGAAATGACAAGCGGTTTTCAGCAAGGTCTTTTCTGCAAGCACTGAAATAATCGGTAACAGATAGTTTGATAGCAAGATACTTTGGAACAAGTGACAAGTAGCAATAGTAACAAAGGTGCAGCAAGGTATCCCAATCCTTTTTATAGCAAAGGACATGCCATATTTTTATCTTATAGCAAGCAAAGCATTCTTGAGGACACATGGGAATTCATCTAGTCACTTTCATCATGTTTGTTTGATTTGCGTTCGCTGCTTTGATAATTTGATATGTGGGTGGACCGGTGCTTGGGTGTTGTTCTTACTTGAAGAAGCCTCCCACTTATGATTACCCCCTCTCGCAAGCATCCGCAACTATGAAATAAGAATTAAGATAAATCTAATCATAGCATGAAACATATGGATCCAAATCAGCCCCTTATGGAATAGGGCATAAACTAGGGTTTAAGCTTTTGCCACTCTAGCAACCCATCATCTAATTACTACTCCACAATGCCTTCCCTTAGGCCCAAGTATGGTGAAGTGTCATGTAGTCGACGTTCACATGACACCACTAAAGGGAGCAACAACATATATATCATCAAAATATCGAACGAATACCAAATTCACATGATTACTTATAACCGGACTACTCCCATGTCCTGAAGAACAAAAGTAATTGATGTCTACTACACAACTTATTCTTGTAGACTCGTGTTGGGCCTCCAAGCGTAGAGTTTTGTAGGACAGTAGCAATTTTCCGTCAAGTGGATGACCTAAGGTTTTATCAATATGTGTGAGGCGTAGGATGAAGATGGTCTCTCTCAAACAACCCTACAACCGAATACAAGAAATCTCTTGTGTCCCCAACACACCCAATACAATGGCAAATATTATAGGTGCACTAGTTTGGCGAAGAGATGGTGATACAAGTGTAGTATGGATAGTAGATATAGGTTTTTGTGATATGAAAATATAAAAATAGCAAGGTAACAAGTGATAAGACAGAGCACAAACGGTATAGCAATGCTTAGAAACAAGGCCTAGGGTTCATACTTTCACTAGTGTAATCTCTCGACAGTGCTAACATAACTGAATCATATAACAATCCCTCAACAGGTGCCAAAGAGTCACTCCAAAGTTCTTATCTAGCGGAGAACATAAGATGGAATTGTTTGTAGGGTACGAAACCACCTCAAAGTTATTCTTTCCGATCAATCTATTGAGCTACTCCTATAAGTGTCACAAACAGCCCTAGAGTTCGTACTAAAATAACACCATATGATACACACCAACCAACCCTAATATCACCTAGATACTCCAATGCCACCACAAGTATCTGTGAGTTGATTATACGATATGCATCAAACAATTTCAGATTCATAATATTCAATCCAACACAAAGAACTTCAAAGAGTGCCCCAAGATTTCTACCAGAGAAAGTAGGACGAAGACGTGCATCAACCCCTATGCATAGATTACCCCAATGTCACCTCGGGAATCCTTGAGTTGAGTGCCAAAACATACATCAAGTGAATCAACATAATACCCCATTGTCACCACGGGTATTCATATGCAAGACATACATCAAGTGTTTTCAAATCTATAAAAGTATTCAATCCGATAATAGTGAAACCTCAAAGGTAAAAACTCAATTCATCACAACAAGATTGATAGGGAAAAACACTATATGATCCAACTATATTAAGAAAGCTCACTGTCGGTACAACAAACCCTGGGTCTGTTGCCCAGACCATGCACAGGCCCAAGATCAAGACTGCAACATCCAAGACAAGGCCAAGGTAAAGAGATAGGCTCTTTGAGGAATCAAAGGGCAAGTTGAGAAGACCAAGTCAAGCCAAGAAGCAAGACACCACTAAGGCAAAATCCTCCCTTGCCGGGCAGGAGAGCCTGGCAAGATCAAAGTTGCCCCGAAAGCAAACCTCAAGGCCGCCCCGGCAGGCCTGCCGGGGGCATACAGAGGCAAAACGCCCCGCCAAGGCTTCACCGTCCCACCTCACGACGACGCAAGTCACCGATCGATGCGGTGTCAAGCCCCAAGATGACTAAGTGGCTGCCTTTTGCCACATGGCAGCCACTTACTATGGGAATCACCTCCGGATGACACCCGTCCTGCGACGTGTCATGCAGACAGGAGAGAAGGTGGCCAAACAGCCCGGCAAGGCGTGCCGGGCAGGCCATGATGTGACACTGAGCAGCGCATTTAATGCATACTGCTCTGTCTGCAGAGGAGATATGATAGCACCGTTCGCTAGTGTCTTCTTCATTCTTCTCATAACACGGTTTCCCTAATTCTTAAAAACTTCATCCATACAAAACTCAACAAGAACTCGTGAGATACGTTAGTATAAATCAATGCAACACCTTATCATTCTCTACTGTAGCAAATCACTAAAATTATAATTTAACATTGCATACTAAATGCCTCTGCATATTTAATACTCCTATCCTCAAATAGAATCATTAAACAAGCAAACATATGCAAACAATGCAAACATAACAGCAATCTGTCTAAATAGAACAGTCTGTAAAGAGTACAATATTCCTCATACTTACCTAACTTCAAAAATTCTGAAAACCTACCACACTGTAGAAAATTTATTATAGCTTACTATGCAAAAAAAATTCAACCTTTTATCACATTCTGACTTTTCTAGAGAATTTTTGGAACAGCGATAAACTTTCTGTTTTGAAACAGCAACTCATAGACTTGCAAAATAAGCATGGTAAAGACTATCCTTGACATTTTTATTGAAATGAAAGATGCAAAACATTATTATAAATAGCAGCAAGCAAATACAAATAAAATAAATTGACGCTCCAAGCAAAACACATATCATGTGACGAATAAAATTATAGCTCCAAGTGAGGTTACCGATAATGTCGGAGACGAAAGAGGGGATGCCTTCCGGGGCATCCCCAAGCTTAGTTGCTTGGATCTTCCTTGAATATTACCTTGGGGGTTCCTTGGGAATACCCAATCTTAGGGTCTTGTCACTCCTTATTCTCCTCATCTCAATTTCTCACCCAAAACTTGAAAACTTCAATCACACAAAACTTAACGGAACTTCGTGAGATGGGTTAGTATGATAAAGACAAATCATTCACTTTGGTACTATCAAGACAAGATTCATAATTGTTCTCACACAATTCCTACTGTACTCTACAATTTATACAATTTATATTAAGCAATATAAGCCATAGAAACCATAAAACAAGCAAACTATGCATTGCAAACAGAATCTGTCAAAAACAGAACAGTACGTAAATATCTGAATTAAGGTTATACTTCTGTACGTCCAAAAATTCTAAAAAATTAGAACAACGTAGAAAATTTGTTTCCCATCAACTGTAAAAAATTTAGAAATTTTCCACATTCCAGTAAAAGGAAGGAATTTCTGCACTGGACGCAAAAGTTTTTATTTTTGCACAGAATCAAGTCAAGTATCATCCACACTATCCCAAAGGCTTTACTTGGCACTTTATTGAAGCAAAAGCTATAAAACAATATCACTAAAGTAGCCTAACCATGTGAACACACAAAAACAGTAGGTAAAAGTGTTGGGTTGTCTCCCAACAAACGCTTTTCTTTAATGCCTTTTAGCTAGGCATGATGAGTTCAATGATGCTCGCATAAAAGATAAGAATTGAAACACAAAGAGAGCATCATGAAGCATATGACTAGCACATTTAAGTCTAACCCACTTCCTATGCATAGGGATTTTGTGAACAAACAACTTATGGGAACAAGAATCAACTAGCATAGGAAGGCAAAACAAGCAAAACTTCAAGATTTTCAACACATAGAGAGGAAACTTGATATTATTGAGATATGTAAAAGCATAAATTCCTCTCTCATAATAATTTTCAGTAGCATCATGAATGAATTCAACAATATAGCTATCACATAAAGTATTCTTTTCATGATCCACAAGCATAGAAATTTTATTACTCTCCACATAAGCAAATTTATTCTCATGAATAGTAGTGGGAGCAAACTCAACAAAATAACTATCATGGGATTGAAAATTAAAATCATGATGACAAGTTTCATGGTTATAATTACTCTTTATAGCATACATGTCATCACCATAATCATCATAGATAGCAACTTTGTTGTCATAATCAATTGAAACCTCTTCCAAAATAGTGGATTCATCACTAAATAAAGTCATGACCTCTCCAAATCCACTTTCATAATTATCACAATAAGATTCAACACCCTCCAAAATAGTGGGATCATCATTACATAAAGTTGACACTCTTCCAAACCCACTTTCATCATTATAATCATCATAAATAGGAGGCATGCTACCATTATAACAAATTTGCACATCAAAACTTGGGGGAATAAAAATATCATCTTCATCAAACATAGCATCCCCAAGCTTATGGCTTTGCATATCACTAGCATCATGGATATTCAAAGAATTCATACTAGCAACATTGCAATCATGCTCATCATTCATGGATTCTATGCCAAACATTTTATAGCATTCTTCTTCTAACAATTGAGCACAATTTTCCTTTCCATCATTTTCACAAAATACATTATAAAGACGAATAATATGAGGCAACCTCAATTCCATTTTTTTTGTAATTTTGTTTTTATAAACCAAACTAGTGATAAAACAAGAAACTAAAAGATTCGATTGCAAGATCTAAAGATATACCTTCAAGCACTCACCTCCCCGGCAACGGCGCCAGAAAAGAGCTTGATGTCTACTACACAACTTGTTCTTGTAGACTCGTGTTGGGCCTCCAAGCGCAGAGTTTTGTAGGACAGTAGCAAATTTCCCTCAAGTGGATGACCTAAGGTTTATCAATCCGTGGGAGGCGTAGGATGAAGATGGTCTCTCTCAAACAACCCTGCAACCAAATAATAAAAAGTCTCTTGTGTCCCCAACACACCCAATACAATGGCAAATTGTATAGGTGAACTAGTTCGGCCAAGAGATGGTGATAAAAGTGTAATATGGATGGTAGAAATATATTTTTGTAATCTGAAAAATAATAGCAAGGTAGCAATTTGTAAAACGGAGCACAAACAGTATTGCAATGCTTGAAAATGAGGCCTAGGGTCCGTACTTTCGCTAGTGCAATCTCTCAACAATGCTAATATAATTGGATCATATAACCATCCCTCAACGTGCGATGAAGAATCACTCCAAAGTTCCTACCTAGTGGAGAACATAAGAAGAAATTGTTTGTAGGGTACGAAACCACCTCAAAGCTATTCTTTTCGATCAATCTATCCTAGAGTTCGTACTAAAATAACACCAAGCTATTCTTTCCGATCGATCTAACCAAGAGTTCGTACTAAAATAACACCATATGATACACATCAACCAACTCTAATGTCACCTAGATACTCCAGTGTCACCGCGAGTATCCGTGAGTTGATTATGCAATATGCATCAAACAATTTCAGATTCATAATACTCAATCCAACACAAAGAACCTCAAAGAGTGCCCCAAGATTTCTACCGGAGAAACAAGGACGAAAACGTGCATCAACCCCTATGCATAGATTACCCCAATGTCACCTCGGGAATCCGCGAGTTGAGTGCCAAGACATAGATCAAGTGCTCTCAAATCCGATAAAAACGAAATATCAAAGGGAAAACTCAATTCATCACAACAAGATAGAGAGGGGAAAACACCATATGATCCAACTATATTAACAAAGCCCGCGATACATCAAGATCGTGACATCTCAAGAACACGAGAGAGAGAGAGATTAAACACATAGCTACTGGTACAAACCCTCAGCCCCGAGGGTGGACTACTCCCTCCTCATCATGGTGGCTGCCGGGATGATGAAGATGGCCACCGGTGATGATTTCCCCCTCCGGCAGGGCGCCGGAACAGGGTCTAGATTGGTTTTTCGTGGCTACAAAGGCTTGCGGTGGCGGAACTTCTGATCTAGGGTTACCCCGAGGGTTTTTGGAATATTTGGGAATTTATAGGGCGAAGAGGCTGTGCGGGAGGCCACCGAGGTGGGCACAACCCACCAGGGTGCGCCTGGGCCCCCAGGCGTGCCAGGTGGGTTGTGCCCCCTTCGGGGCACCCCTCTGGTTCTTCTTTGGCCCATCCTTGTTCTTCTGGTCCAAAAAAATTCTCCAAAAATTTTCGCTGCGTTTGGACTCCGTTTGATGTTGATTTTCTGCGATGTAAAAAACAAGCAAAAACAGCAACTGGCACTGGGCACTATGTCAATAGGTTAGTCCCAAAAAATGATATAAAGTTGCTATAAAATGATTGTAAAACATCCAAGAATGATAGTATAACAGCATGAATACTTTATAAATTATAGATACGTTGGAGACGTATCAGACGCTGCGGTGGACGTGGTCGGCGCAGGCGGCGTCGTTACCACCTCCCCTGCGGTCGAAGCAGGAGCAGGAGGCACCGGAGAAGGACAGCACCAACTACATTCCAGCGGCCACGTCCCACGAGGTACAGGAGGAGAGATCATTCCATCTGCACCTCCTCGTCCGGCCGAAGGGCACAGCTGCAGCGGGGGTACTCGCTCTGGGGGGAATCGCAACTCCCCGACCGCTCCCGCCACGGGAGCGACCGTAGAACATGCGCCACCCCTGGATTGAGCTGACCCAGCCGCTACACCAAATGGAGCCGCTGGCCCTCGAGCGCCTCCACCTCGTCCACACGCCGTCCAGGCGGCTGGCTCACGACGACGAGGGCATGGCGCGACCGCTACCGGCACCGTCAGGAGCCGGGCGACATTACGATCCTCATCGACATCCATGCCAAGCACCGCTTCGGAGGCCATGGCGCGAGCCCAGCTACTGTTGAAATTTCTGCCGGCAGCCGATCAGATGGATGAGTGGAGAGCCACCATTCAGATCCTGATTGGCTTCGCCAAAGCGGGAGGATCGCAGCGGGCTGGCCCGCCACGGCCTCCCAAGGCAGCGGCAATGGCCCACGCTGCTGGCCGTGCGGATGGGGCCACTCCTACGGTGCAGTCCCCTCCATGGCAGCCGCCGTGGGAGCCGTGCGACCAAGAACCTGACGGTGTCTCGATGGCTTCATATGACCCTCGAGCGTGTCAAGGCCCACGGCGAGTCCTAGAGGACAGGCGTGGGGAAGGTGCGCGTGTCGATGCCGAGCGACATCGCGACGCCCACCGCCAGTCCGACAGGCGCGATGGCCCCAACGTCGACGAGCCCGCACTCGCTGACGGCGGGTACCTGCCTTTCGAGGCTGGGTGCCCTGCCTTCACCCGCGAGCTACGGCAAGTCCGTTGGCCATCCACTCGCATGTTCAAGCCAGAGATACCAGAGAAGTATGATGGAAGACTGAACCCGACAGAGTTCTTGAGCATCTACACCATCGCTGTTCAAGCTGCCGGGGGAAGAGATGAGAAGGTATTTGCCAACTACTTCCCTTTGGCACTCATGCCAAATGTGAGGGCTTGGCTGATGCACCTACCGGAGAACTCCATTTCGACCTGGGCTGACCTGTGCCATGAGTTCATTGGCGCCTTCACGGGCGGCCATCAAGAACCAGGGCTGCCCAGCGACTTGCAGCTCCTCCCGCAGAAGGAAGGCGAGAGCCTGCGGAAATACATGCAGAGAATCAGCAGAGTCCACAGGAATATTCCGGACATCCACCCGGCAGCTGTGATAGCTGCGTTCCAATCCAACGTGCGCAATCTTCGGATACATTCCAAGATGAACGTTCGATTGCCCAAGACTGTGAAGGAGATTTACACTCTGGTGGATAAGTGCGCTCGAATTGAAGAAGGGAGGAAGCTCCCCGGAGAGGAGGATGGCGTCGACATCGATTCAGAAGATGATGACGAGGCCACCAGTCAAAAGAAGAACAACAAGAAGCGCAACAAAAGGCGCAAGGATAAGGCAGTGATGACCGTTGAGGGATCAGGCCAGCCTAGTACCGGCAAGAAAGCCAAGGCTGAGATACCCGGCAAGGAGGTTGCCGTGTGCACTGACTGCCGGGAAGCCGCAGCTGCCGAGAAGGCTGGGTAAGGCGATGGGTCGTATTGCAAGATCCATCGGACCAAGGACCATGATCTCCAGGAGTGTCATCAGGTTGAGCAGCTTGTCAAGAAGCAGAGGGCTGAATATGATCACTACTAGGAAAAGGGCTATAGCTGATATGGACATTAATGGCGCACCATGTATGTGGTGCGCCACTGCTATATAGTAGTGGCGCACTAGATACAGGTGCGCCATTAGTGTCCTCATTACTAATGGCGCACCAGACACACGGTGCGCCATTACTAGCAAATTTTATTATTTTTTTATTTTTCCAAAACTATTAATGGCGCACCAGGGCACAGTGCGCCATTACTAGTTTTAACTAGTAATGGCGCACCACACACTCCGTGCGCCACTACTAACAAATTTTTTTTTTACTTTTTTTTTCAAAACTAGTAATGGCGCACCTGGGTACAGTGCGCCATTACTAGTTCAAACTAGTAATGGCGCACTATCCACTGGTGCGCCACTACTAAACATTTTATTTTTAGTTTTTTTGCAAAACTTAGTAATGGCGCACCACGTAACAGGTGCGCCATTAGTAACCAGGGTTACTAATGGCGCACCTGTTACGTGGTGCGCCATTACTAACTTTCTGAGTCTTACAATTTATTCACCAAATGAACACCCCCCCCGGTGGACCGCCTTTTCAGTTAAAAAAAAATAAAAGAAAATGATAGAAATGTCAAAAAAATAAAAGAAAATAAGATTCCCATGTGATATGTGGTCTAGTTGTTAGCAAAATTTACAAACATGAATTTTCGACTTTTTTGCAAAATCTCTCGAGAATTTGTAAAATGGGCATAACTTTTGCATACGAACTCCGATGAAAAAGTTTTTTATATGAAAAATCATCTACTCGAAAAGTTACATCCGAATTTAACTGGGGGAACCCCGTTAAACATTTTCAGAATCCCAAAAAACCTAACAGAACGAAAGATACAGAGCTTTTAAGATCTAGAGGGGAAAAAATGGAAAAAAAATTCAAACTTACTAGTGGCGCACCATTTGCTAGGTGCGCCACTAGTAACAGAAAAAAAAATTTGGTTTCGAATTTTTTTTTTGGAATTTTTTTTCAAAATATGATACGTAATATGACCGGGATGTTTGAAATATTTTTTCAAAATTTCATCACACTAATGAACGTGAACAAAGTCCTAGACATCAACAAGGTTTAATAGGATTGGTATCATAGATATATCAACAAGTGCTTGTTAAGTGAGGTGATGCTGGGGTTGGATAGAACTGCGAAGTTAAGCGTGCTCGGGCTGGAGTAGTGTGAGGATGGGTGACCTTCCAGGAAGTTTGACCACTTAGTGCGATTTGACTTGAGATTAAGCATATTGACCCGAGATTAAGCTATAGTGACCCGAGATTAAGAAAAAAACGAAAAAAATAATTTGAAAAAAATTTGTTAGTGATGGCGCACTTCTATGTGGTGCGCCATTACTATCTGACTTAGTAATGGCGCACCACATAGAAGTGCGCCATTAGTAACCCAGAGCACAAGGTACATATGGCCCCCGGGAGGCATACTAATGGCGCACGGTGGGCTATACTAATGGCGCACTGCGTAGTGCGCCATTAGTATACCAGATACTAATGGCGCACCAGGGGTGCGCCATTAGTATTTAATTCTAATGGCGTGGTGCTAGTGGCGCACCAGTAGTGCGCCATTAGTAGGCAAAACTGGTGCGCCACTAGCAGGCCTTTTCCTAGTAGTGTGAGAAGCGAGATAAAGAGAAAGGTCAGAATGGCACAGGCGGAAATGGCCGGGGTGGCGGAGCAAGCCGCCCCGGCAAGGCTCCTCAGAATCAAGGGAAACCCACCAGAGGCCGTCAGAAGGGGGATTGCAACGATGAGAGTGATGGAGAAGATGAGGAGGAGACTAGCGAGCAGGAATTCCAGAAAGCCACTGACGCCCTGTGCATTGACGGGGGTGCATCTTTGCACTCCTCTCACCGCCAACTTAAATGATGGGCGCGTGAAGTCAATGCCGTGGAGCCAGCGGCAGACTCTCGAAGGCCGCTCAAGTGGTCCTGCACGCCCATCATCTTCGACGAAGAGGACCACCCTGACCGCACCACCACGGTAGGGTGCTTGCCGTTGTTGGTATCACCAACAATCCGCAACCTCAGAGTCACAAAGATGTTGGTTGACGGCGGGGCCGGGTTGAATCTGATTTCTTCAAAGGTCATCAGCAAACTCCAGATAGCAGAAGAAGAGCTCAAAGTTACTGGTACATTTCAAGGGATCAACCCCGGCAGGAGTCGTCCTAAGGGGAAAATCACGTTACCAGTAACATTTGGGGTAGAGTTGAACTACCGGACTGAGAAGATCGTGTTTGACGTGGTTGACCTCCCCCTGCCATACAATGGAATCCTTGGTCGCCCAGCTTTAGCCAAGTTCATGGCGGCATCCCACTATGCCTACAACACCTTGAAGATGCCAGGGCTGGTGGGCGTCATTTCCATTCCATTAGACGAGAAGGACGCAATTATTTGCGTGGACAAGATGTACCGGGATGCAGTCGCGGCAGAGGCCACTGAAGCTGCAACCCCGCCAAGGAAAGTAATGGAAAGAAGGAGGCTAAAAGGAACGCCGGCAAGGAATTCGGGAAGCGTACCTCTTCGGGGTATGCTGCGCCTATTGATGACTCGCCAGAGAGTTCCAATAGCAAGAGATCCAAGGCCTCTACACCCGCTGTGAAACAGGTCCCGGCAGGGCTGGCTGGCGCCGGTGGTACTTTCACCATCAGCGCCACCCTCGATGACAAATAGGAAAGCGCGCTCGTTGCCTTCCTGTGGGCGAATGTCAATGTGTTTGCCTGGCAACCATCTGACATCCCCGGTGTTCCCAGGAAGGTAATCGAGCACCACCTTGCTGTCTGTCCACATGCCCGACCCGTCAAGCAGAAGGTACGGAAGCAACGGCAGCAGTTTATTGCCGAGGAGATCAAGAAACTTGAGGCAGCTGGTCTGGTTAGAGGAGTGTTACATCCAACGTGGTTAGCAAATCCAGTGGTGGTACACAAGGCCAATGGGAAGTGGAGGCTGTGCATAGATTTTACGGATCTGAACAAGGCATGCCCGAAGGACCCATTCCCCTTGCCGCGCATAGACCAGATTGTGGATTCCACCTCCGGGTGCGACCTGCTTTCCTTCCTGGATGCCTACTCTGGATATCATCAGATCTTCATGTCCAAGGAAGACAAAGAGAAGACCGCATTCATCACCCCATGTGGCACATACTGCTTTGTGCGGATGCCTTTCGGGTTGAAGAGCGCCCGTTCTACTTTCGCAAGAGCTGTCCAGATTGGTTTTGAGTCACAGTTGCACAGGAACATTGAGGCCTACATGGACGATATTGTGGTCAAGACCAAGGACAGATCAACCCTCATCCAGGATTTGGAAGAGACGTTTGCTAATCTGCGCAAGATCAACTTGAAGCTAAATCCGGAGAAGTGTGTGTTTGGCGTTCCTTCTGGCAAGCTACTTGGCTTCTTTGTGTCCCACCGAGGGATAGAGGCCAACCCCGACAATATCAAGGCTATCGAGCAGATTCAAGCACCCAAGACAGTCAAGGACGTGAGGCATTTGACTAGATGTATTGCCGCGCTCAGCAGGTTCATTTCCAAGTCTGCTGAGCGTGCTTTGCCGTTCTTCATGGTTTTGAAAAAGGCAGGACCCTTGGAGTGGACCCCCGAGGCAGACGCCACACTACAAGATTTGAAGGCCTACCTTTCCTCTGTGCCCACTTTGGTTGCTCCAAAACCTCAAGAGCCGTTGCTGCTATATTTGGCGGCAACTAATCAGGTGGTTAGCGCAGCACTGGTGGCGCAGAGGGAAGTGGATGAAGCAGCAGACACAGCTGGTGTCCCTTCCGGGGAGGAAAGCGAACGCACCCCGGCAAGGTTAGGTGCAGATCAAGGTAGAGAAGAGCAGAACAGCGGAAGCAGTTCTCTGGTCGCGGCCAAGAACAAAGTGGTGCAGCGCCCAGTATACTTCGTCAGCTCCCTGTTGCAGGGGGCTAGATCCAGGTACTCTGGCGTGCAAAAATTGATCTTTGGCCTTATCATGGCCTCAAGGAAACTGCGCCACTACTTCCAAGCCCATGAGATCACACTTGTCACCCATTTCCCTTTGCAACGGATACTCCGAAACCCTAAGGCTACCGGCAGGATAGTAGAGTGGGCTTTGGAGTTATCCAGCTTTGGTTTGAAGTTTGAGAGCACATCAACCATTCAGAGCAGAGCATTGGCAGAGTTTATTGCAGAATGGACGCCAACTCCTGATGAAGAGGTATTGGAGACAATTATCCCCGGCAAGGAAGCACCCCAAGAATGGATCATGTATTTCAATGGTGCCTTCTCCCTACAAGGCGCAGGGGCTGGCATGCTTCTTATTGCTCCCACCGGAGAGCACCTGAAGTACGTCATCCAGATGCATTTTCCCCGGGAGGAAGCTACCAACAATACAGCGGAGTATGAAGGGCTCCTTGCCGGGCTCAGGATTGCAACAGAACTGGGGATCAAGAAGCTGATCATCCATGGAGACTCACAACTTGTGGTGAGACAAGTCAACAAGGATTACCAAAGTCCATTGATGGAGGCATACATTGAGGAAGTGAGAAAGTTGGAGGAGCGCTTTGACGCGTTGCAAATAGAGCACGTACCCCGTGCGGAAAACAGCATCGCTGATCATCTGTCAAAGTGCGCTGCGCAGAGGCTCCCTGTGGAACCAGGAACTTTTGTTCTGCATCTGACTCAGCCTTCCGTATCCCCTACAACAATGGCCAGAAAGAGGAGGAAACTAGACCCCGGCAAGCCTCTCCCGGTAGAACCCCTCGAGGATCCCGGCAGAAAGCTTGTAGGGCACAACTCCCCTTCGGTTGCTGAGTTGCGTCCTCCCGCCAGGCCACCAATCCCCACGGTCGAGGATTACACTCTCACGAATGACGAGGTGCCATTAGTCCTCGTTGCCGAGCCACAGGCTCCACCTTGGGCATGGCACATAGTCCATTTCCTCCAAACTGGAGAACTTCCCGAAGAGTAAGAAGAAGCTGAAAGAGTAGCCCGAAGGGCCAGTATGTATCAGTTCGTTGATGACACGCTGTACAGAAGGAGGCCCAACGGTGTGAAATTGAAGTGCATTTGCCGGGAAGGAGGAAAGGAACTGCTGGCGGAGATACACAATGGTATGTGCGGCTCCCACATTGGATCAAGGGCGTTGGTTGGGAAAGCTTTCCGGCAAGGATTCTACTGGCCCACCGCCCTCCAAGACGCGGTAGAGCTTGTCACCAAGTGTGAAGCCTGCCAGTTCCATTCCAAGAACATCCACTTGCCCGCCCAAGCTCTTCAGACAATCCCTTTGTCATGGCCATTTTCGGTCTGGGGGCTCGATATCCTCGGCCCTTTCCCCCATGCTGCCGGGGGCTTTGAATTCTTGTTCATTGCAAACGACAAGTTTACAAAGTGGCCGGAAGTAGAGCCCGTGAGAAAGGTGACTGCTCAGTCAGCTATCAAGTTCTTGAAAGGATTGGTGTGCCGCTTCGGAGTTCCTGCCCGGATCATCACTGACAACGGCACCCAGTTCACGAGTCGCGCCTTCATGCAATACATTCATGCCCTCGAAAGCAAAATCTCGTTCGCCTCTGTGGCCCATCCAAGGAGCAACGGGCAAGCTGAGAGGGCGAACACTAAAGTGTTGCGAGGACTCAAGACGAGAACTTTCGATAGCCTGCAGAAGTGCGGCACACGGTGGATCGATGAGCTGACGATGGTTCTTTGGTCTCTCAGAACGACACCAAATCGAGCTACCGGGCAGACTCCCTTCTCCCTAGTCTATGGGGCAGAAGCAGTTATCCCGACGGAACTCATTTACGGGTCACCTCGAGTGCTTGCTTACGATGAAGTAGCGCAAGATTAGCACCGGCGTGACGATGTTGTGCTACTCGAGGAGAACCGTCTCCGGGCTGCTACGCGTGTCGCACGCTATCAGCAGGACCTGCGTCGCTATCACAGCCGTAGGGTTCGTGCCCGGTGTTTTGAGGAAGGCGACCTTGTCCTTAGGCGCGTTCAGTCCGACAAGGGTGCAAACAAGTTGACGCCGAAGTTGAAAGGCCCTTACCGGGTAGTACGAGTCACCAGACCTGGCGCACTCCGTCTGGAGACCGGAGATGGCATTCAGTTGCAAAACTCATGGAACATTGAGCATCTCCGCAAGTTCTACCCGTAAGGCGCGGCTGTCAGGCCCTGCCCGGCAGCCACCCTTTTGTACAGGCCTTGCCTCTGTTGCATGTAACCCCTTGTACAAAGCCAGGGGTAGACCCTAAGCAACAGAGAAATAAATGAAGCACTGGGGGCCCCCCGACAGATTGCATGCATGCATAAGCATATCATGAGCATTGCATGTTCATGTAGATAAGATCGCATGAGGCATCATTTTCATCTGCATCATACTGCAGGCTCCTACCATGGATTCGGTCCCGAAAAAGGAGAAGAGAAGACAAGCCTACATCGCAATCCCTGGCAAGCCCAAATAGATAAGTTCTCTCTCTTATCCATACGAGTTCTGTAAGTAAAGCTTGTGCATAGGAAAACCTCGCCGCTTTCAAGACTTAGGTGCTCCCGTCCCTTGACTCGAACGTTGCTTCGGTCAGGGAGGTTGTAGTGGCCTTTGGTGAGGAAGTTGGCGGGGGGCTGGTCCCTCTTCATGATTTGTGCCCGGCAGGCCCAACCCCGCGACAACAACTAGAGGGTACCGGCAGGATAGCCTACCGGGGAAAAACTTGTTTACTTGAGCGTAAAGAGGCATTCTCCCTCTGCCTGGACATGTTCCATGCACAAGTACCTGGCAAGGTTTATCTTTTTCATTAATATGCTGATCAACAAGTACAGACCTTACAGAACACAAACATGGATAAAAGAGATTACATAATTTGAACTAAAGTTTGACAAATGCCTACATATTTTAGATTAAAAAAAGATAAGTGCCCCGTAATCCCTTTCTTGTCCCCCTTCTCCTAGGCACTGCAGTGGAAGAGAAGGAGGGCAAAAGGGGTGCCTGGGCAAGACGACCCACTCGACCCCGCCAGGACCTGCCGGGCACAGCCTGACAAGATCGAGAGTGGCGACGCTGCGAAGGAGGGAGACGGAAGGAGCAGCTCGACGGTGCCTCGGTCACCACCTCCAGGGCCAACCAGAAGTTCTAGTAAAAGGCACTGGCGGGAGAACCATCGAGGCCCAGCTGGAAGACTGCTGGAGGAGGCGAAGGCACCAAGAGAGCGGCCCTCTGCCCGGCAACCAAGAGGCCGATGATGATGGTGCCGGGGAGGGAGGGGAAGAGCGAAAAGACGAGGCAGCAGGTCAGCAATACGAGACGAAGGCGTCGATGCCATCGTACTCTGACCTGATGCCCTGCCACCCGCCTTCTCCATCTTCCCTCGATCTTTCTCCATCACCGCCGCTCCAGAGGGACGCCGGCTCCGTGAGCCGTTGCCTCCCCTAGAGAAGCTGCGGGCAACAGCGACGTCCGAGGCGCGCGAGGGGCATCGCTCCCCACCTTGGTGGGCCGGAAGATGCCACCGTCTTCAACATTTGTCCTGACTTCACCAAGGGGGGCAGTACCGGGATTACCAATGAACCCGAGCGCTGCGCCCCTGATGGACACGGGAGCCGCCAAGAACTTCAGCACCCAGGAGGAGGGAACAAACACGCCCCCGCGAGAGAAAGGCTCGGCGCCTCCCGCGCCGCGGGTGGCATATCCGCCATGCCCCTTTTTACTCCGGACCAGGCTCACACCCCGAGCCCCTTCACAAGCTTCCAACATCGCCAACCTCAAGCTCGAGTCCGGGGCTCGGCCTCGGTCTCTTTCTCTCAGCATTGCGAGAAGAAAGAAGAAGGTCATGGATGAACACTCCCGCTTCCCCTTGCCCCTCCTTTTTATAGGCAAGCTGGGGGCTGGGGGCTGATTCATCGATGGGTAACCACCGTCCTCCTCCACCAATCCATGAAGACCAGGCCCCTGCATTAACGCTCCCCCACACCACGCGCCTCCATTACCTACTCCGCCAGATGCATGCAGCATACGTGGCCGGGGATAAGGGCGTGGTGGGAAGAGTGAATTGGCAGTTACTCGCCCGTGCGTTAAAGTCATTCACGGGCCATTACAAGAGTGGCCCCACTGCGGTTGGCGTTACGCGACGGGCGGAAGAACCGGAAACTGATCCGAGCTCGGGTTAATGAAGAAGCAAAGAAGATCTCAAAGGGCGAGCGGCTATTTCCCCCTCGCCTATGCACAAGTTAGGGCCTACCCCGACGATGCCTGGCAGCTCGTTGGGCCAGGCCCGGGGGCTCCTATCGGTACAACAAACCCTGGGCCTATTGCCCAGACCGTGCGCAGGCCCAAGATCAAGACTGCAACATCCAGGACAAGGCCAAGGTAAAGAGATAGGCTCTTTGAGGAATCAAAGGACAAGTTGAGAAGACCAAGTCAAGCCAAGAAGCAAGACACCGCTAAGGGAAAATCCTCCCTTGCCGGGCAGGAGAGCCTGGCAAGATCAAAGTTGCCCCGGAAGCAAACCTCAAGGCCACCCCGGCAGGCCTGCCGGGGGCATACGAAGGCAAAACACCCCGCCAAGGCTTCACCGTCCCACCTCACGACGACGCAAGTCACCGATCGATGCGGTGTCAAGCCCCAAGATGACTAAGTGGCTGCCTTTTGCCACATGGCAGCCACTTCCTATGGGAATCACTTCCGGATGACACACTGAGCGGTGCATTTAATGCGTACTGCTCTGTCTACAGAGGAGATATGATAGCATTGTTCACTATCTAATCAGTACACAATGACTGATTTGCCACTGTGGTGACCCCTTAATCTATAAAAGGAGGCCCATGGCAACCATAGAAAGGATTCGGACCCTTGTACACCCATACGCGCGTAGCTGCTCTCGCCCCGAGGCAACCCTGCCGGGCAAGAGCGCTGCGTTTCCACCACCATCCACCATCAATCCACAAAAGCAGGAGTAGGGTTTTACGCCTCGCGGTGGCCCGAACCTGGGTAAAAATTGCTCGTGTGATCTCTGCCACGCTAAGCTGCGCTCCTCCGCTCTTTGTGCAATGCGCTCAGTCCCCCTGCCGAACCAAAAGGGGCCCTTGGCCCCATAGGTGGCCGTGGTTTCCCACGACACTCGCGGTACATCAAGCTCGGCCAAATCAAGAGCACGAGAGAGAGAGAGAGAGATCAAACACACAGCTACTAGTACATACCCTCAGCCCCGAGGGTGGACTACTCCCTCCTCATCATGGAGACCGTCGCGATGATGAAGATGGCTTTCGGTGATGATTTCCCCCTCCGGCAGTGTGCCGAAACTGGGCTCCAGATGCGACCTCTTTCGTACAGAGGCTTGCGGTGGCCGAGTCGAAGTTCTAGTGTTATTTCTGGGGGTTTCCCTATTTATAAGAATTTTCAGAGTTGGAATCATGCGAAAAGGAGCTAAGATGGGCCCACAAGCCACCAGGCAACATCCACCCCCTGGGCTCACCCTGGTGGCTTGTGGGGGCCTCGTGGCTCTTCTGGTCCTCCCACGAAGCTTCGGGGCGTCTCTTTTGTTCCTAAAAAAATTGTAAAAAAGTTTCGCTGCATTTGGACTTCATTTGATGTGGATTTTCTGGAAAACCAAAAAATAAGCAGAAAACAACAACTTGCACTGGGCACTAGGTCAATATGTTAGTCCATGAAAACCATATAAAAGTCATATAAAAGTGAACCAAAACCATATAAAATTGTTGTAAACATGGCATGAATACTTCATAAATTATAGATACGTTGGAGACGTATCAGCATCCCCAAGCTTAATTCCTGTTCATCCTCAAGTAGGTGACGGTGCAACAAACATGTGTGTTTGCTGACCTAACTTATGCACCGGTGTACGACCGCCCATACATCGAGTACCAAGACATGGTACAAGATAAGCCAGAGAAACCGCTCTTTGTGAGATCAAGGAGTGCATTAAGAAGACCAAAGTGACCAGAGAATATCCCCAGGAAGGCCTCCCTTGCCGGGCAGGCGAGCCCGACAGGAGGCCACGCCTGGGGCCAAGCCCAAACTGCCCCGGCAAGGTTCCCGGGGCCTCTAAGACAACAAGACAGAGCCTTGGCAGGCTCCGTGCCGGCAAGCCTCTGCCAAGACGCCACCGCTCCACCTCATTGCGCGCCGGTCACTAATCAATGCAGTGTTGAGCTCATAAGTGGCTAGGTGGATCTCGTCGAGTACGTGGCAACCTGCTGGAGAAGAGATTAACTTTATTGACACCCGTCTTGATGGCGTGTCATGCTAATAAGAGGTAGATGGATAAGCGGCGTGGCAGTCTTGCCGGGCTTCAACCTCAGCATGACACCTAGCAGTGCATTTAATGCATTTTGTCCTAACTGCTAGAGTTAGGTATGATAACATTGTTAGCTATCTAATCAAGCCATAATGACTGTTTTGCCACTGTGGTCGCCCCTTAAGCTATAAAAGGAATCCCGAGGCAACCGAGCAAAGGGTTTGAATCTTTGATCCCTCAGCACTTGTATGCGCGCAGCTGCTCTCCCCGAGGCACACTTGCCGAGCTTGAGTGCTTCATGTCTTTGTGTTCCTCCAGATCAATCCACCATAGCAGGAGTAGGGTTTTACGCAGCAAAGCAGCCCAAACCTGGGTAAAAGAGAGAGTAGTCCATCGCCATGCTACCCTGTTGTTTCTGCTCTTTGTGCAATGTGATCGTCCCCCCGCCGAACCACAAAGGGGCAACTCTGCCCCATAGGTGATCGTGCATTCCCCATGACATCTTTGGCGTGCCAGGTAGGGGACTTCACTTGCACAAATCTGAAGCAATAACCAGCACGTCGATCTTCATCGCCTTCTGCATCATCAATGGCTCCCAAGAAGAAGAGCGGTGCGGTGGCGCAACCCTCCGCTTCAAAGGCCCCTTCACCCGCGGCTGCGGGATCCGCTGGCGCTGCAACCACGACGGGTGGAGTGGGCACCACGAGCGGCGCGGTTAACGCAGACGGTGCGACTGTCGCCCCCACCACAATTGGAACAGGAATTGGGGCCACTAGGGGTGCCCAAATCCCTCATCCTCCCGGCGAGCACGCTCACACCAGTGCGGGTCATGCTGGTGCTCAGCCTCCATCTCCCCGTCGCACCAGTGAGCGCAACCAGCGCAGTGACACCGCCCGCTCTGGAGCAAGCCATGACCCTCTGGCTGCGCCAACCAGAGGGACGACGTCAAGACACACACTCCGTCCCGCATAGAGAGCGTGACAAGACCCCGAGTGGCGCCGTCGACCCGCAACGATCGCATCTGGACGGAAAGGGCCCAGCTGATCAGGAGCTTGGCCACCAGGATCAACATCAGCCGTGCCAGACTGCCCTTGTGATTGGTCCAAGGCGGCAAGAGCACAACGACGCTCCTTCTAGTTCAACCAGGAGTCGAGCGACGTCGCGCTCCGGTTCCCACGCCATGCCAAGGATAGTGGCCGAAGCAATGGCGAGGGCTCAGCTACTGCTGAACTTTCCCCTAGCGGCAGACAAAATGGACGAGTGGAGAGCCACCATCCAAAGCCTCATCGGATTTGCTAAAGCCAACAAGTCGCAGCGCGTGGAACCTTCGCGACGCCCGCAGACGACACCGACAACCCACGGTGGTGGCCACACGGAGAGGACTACACCCACGTGCAGCCCCCTCCGTGGCAACCCACCCAGGAGCAAGCATGGCGGGCTCAGCAAAACCAGCGTGTCGAAGAGCCTGACGAGATATTGATGGCCTCGTCAGATCCGCAGCTCCAGCAAGATCAACGCCAAGTGTTGAAGGACAGGAGGAAGGAAGACGCCTGGGTCACCATCGAGCGACGCCATGAGGCACGCCACCAATCAGATAGGCGCAATGGCCCAGACATAGACGAACCCGTGCCCAGTGTTGGCGGGTACTTGCCTTACGAAGTAGGGTGCCCCGCCTTAACTCGCGAGCTGCGGCAAGTCCATTGGCCATCGTCTTGCACCTTCAAGCCTGACCTGCCGGAGAAATATGACGGAAAACTGAATCCGGCAGAGTTTCTCGGCATTTACACGATTGCTGTCCAAGCTGCCAGGGGAAGGGATGAAAAAGTGCTCGCCAATTATTTTCCATTGGCACTTAAGCCCAATGTGAGATCTTGGCTGATGCACATGCCTGAGGATTCCATCTCCTCCTGGCAGACCTGTACAATGAGTTCGTTGGCGCCTTTACGAACGGCCATCAAGAGCCCGGGCAGCCCAGTGACCTGCAGGCGCTTCTACAGAAAGAAGGGGAGAGCCTGCGTAAGTATCTTCAGTGATTCAGCCGAGTACACCACAACATTCCAAAGATACATCCGACAGCTGTGATTGCCGCATTCCATACGAATGTGCACAATCGGAGGATGCGCGCCAAGATGAATGTTCGGCTACCCAAGACCGTCAACGAACTCTATACGTTGGCGGATAAGTGTGCTCGTGCTGAAGAGGGGAGAAGACTTCCATGGGAGGAGGTCGGTGTCGAAGTCGATTTAGAAGACGATGACGATGCCGCCACCCCTAGGAAGAGGAACAGATAGCGCAACAAGAAGTGCAAAGGGAAAGCAGTGATGGCCGTTGAGAGCTCTGGTGATCTTAGCGCCGACAAGAAAGCAAAGACCGAGGCACCCGACAAGGAAGTTGCTACATGCGCTGATTGCCGGGCGGCAGCGGCAGCCGAGAAAACTGGCAAATTCGACGGGCCATACTGCAAGATCCATAGGACCAAGGGCCATGATCTCCAAGATTGCAAACAAGTCGAACAGCTGGTTGAAAGGCAAAAGGCTGAATATGGAAGGCGTGATAAGGAGAGAGGGCAGGATGGCATTGGCGGGAAAGGCCGTAGTGGCCGCGGTGGTCATCGTGGCAAAGTCGATCAGCAGAAGGAGAAGCCCGCTAGGGGCCATGAGAAAAAGGAAAGTGAGGATGACAGTGAAGAGGAGGATGATGAAACCAGTGAACATGAATTTCAGAAGGCTACTGAGGCAATGTGCATTGACGGGGGCGCGTCCTTGCACTCCTCTCACCGCCAACTTAAGCAATGGGCGCGTGAGGTCAATGCGGCAGAGCCGGTAGCAAGCGCTCGAGAGCCACTTAAGTGGTCCCGCACGCCCATCATTTTTGACGTTGAGGATCATCCAGATCGCACCACCGCGGTTGGATGTTTGCCATTGTCGGTTTCACCAACAATGTGCAACCTCAAGGTCACAACAATGTTGGTTGATGGCGGGGCAGGGTTGAATTTGATTTCCCCTGATGTGCTTAAGAAACTTCAAATTCCTAACGAAGATCTGAAGAAGACCGACACTTTCTAGGGGATCAACCAAGGAAGGAGCCAGCCTAAGGGGAAGATTACGTTGCAAGTGATGTTTGGTGGGGAACTAAACTACAGAACTGAGAAGGTTGTGTTTGATGTTGTTAAGCTTCCCCTACCATTCAACGGAATCCTTGGTCGTCCAGCTTTGGCTAAGTTCATGGCGGCGTCCCATTTCGCATATAACACCTTGAAGATGCCGAGCCCTATGGGAGTCATCTCCATCCCGTCAGATAAGAGGGATGCAGTTATATGCATCGACAAGATGTACAGGGATGCGGTAGCAGCTGAGGCCGTCAATGCCCCAGCTCCCGCCAAGGAAGAAAAGAAGATTAAGAAAGCTGGCAAGAACACCGACAATGACCTCGGGAAGCACGCCTCTTCGGAGTGCGCTGCACCCGACAGCGACCTACCAGAAAGTTGGCTAGCAAGAAACGCAAGGCTGCTCCCCATACAATGAAGAAGGTTCCGGCAAGGCAGGATGGCACTGGTGGTACTTTCACCATTAGTTCAACCGTTGATACAAAAAGGAAAACACGCTCGTTGCCTTCCTGCGAGCGAATGTCGATGTGTTTGCATGCCAACCATCTAACATCCCCGGTGTTCCCAGAGAGGTAATCGAGCACCACCTTCCTGTTTGCCCTCATGCTCGTCCCGTCAAGTAGAAGGTCAGAAAGCAAGCTTTGGAGCGGCAACAGTTCATTGCCGAAGAGATCAAGAAACTTGAAGCGGCAGGTTTGGTCAGGGGAGTGTAGCACTCAACTTGGTTAGCAAATCTAGTGGTGGTGCGCAAAGCAAATGGGAAGTGGAGACTTTGTATTAACTTCACTGACTTGAACAAAGCATGTCCAAAGGATCCCTTCCCCTTGCCGCACATCGATCAGATCATCGATTCCACTATGGGATGTGATTTGCTCTCCTTCCTTGATGCATACTCCGGCTATCATTAGATCTTCATGGCCAAGGAAGACAAGGAGAAAATTGCGTTTATTACCCCATGCGGCACGTACTACTTTGTACGTATGCCCTTTGGGCTGAAAAGTGCTGGTTCTACATTTGCGAGGGCTGTGCAGATTGGTTTTGAGC
Organism: Thinopyrum elongatum; assembly: GCA_011799875.1. NCBI lineage: Eukaryota > Viridiplantae > Streptophyta > Magnoliopsida > Poales > Poaceae > Thinopyrum > Thinopyrum elongatum. The sequence continues at coordinate 264,143,454 of CM022302.1, forward strand.
CTTAGCTTCACAGAAACATAGAAGCCTACATGGATGATGTAGTGGTCAAAACCAAGGACAAGTCCACACTTATTGCAGATTTGGAAGAAACCTTTGCGAACCTGCGAAAGATCAACTTGAAGCTCAACCCAGAGAAATGTGTGTTTGGCATTCCGTCTGGCAAGCTCCTTGGATTTTTTGTGTCTCAGCGAGGGATAGAAGCCAACCCCGACAAGATCAAAGCAATAGAGCAGATCCAAGCTCCGAAAACCGTCAAGGATGTGAGGCATCTGGCTGGCTGTGTTGCTGCACTGAGTAGGTTAATTTCAAAATCCGCCGAGCATGCCTTGCCGTTCTTCAAAATCTTGAAGAAGGCTGGCCCAATGAAATGGACTCCGGAGGCAGAGGCTGCACTGCAAGATTTGAAAACCTACCTTTTGTCTGCTCCAACTTTGGTCGCACCTAGACCGCAAGAACCATTGCTGTTGTACCTAGTAGCAACAAATCAAGTGGTTAGTGTTGCGTTGGTGGCGCAGAGAGAAGTGGGTAGCGAAGAAGCCGAAGTAGCAGAGCCACCCAGCGATGAACCAAACTTATCCCCGGCAAGGCCTGATGTTGACAATGAAAGGGGTCCACAAGCAAATGCTGATAACCAAAAGGTGTTAGAAAGGAAGAAAGTGGTGCAGCAACTAGTCTACTTTGTCAGCTCCCTCCTGCAGGGGGCTAGGTCAAGGTACTCTGGGGTGCAAAATTTGATCTTCGGCCTTCTCATGGCCTCGAGGAAACTGCGCCATTACTTCCATGCTCACGAGATCACAGTTGTGACACTCCTTCCGTTGCAGCGCATTCTGAGGAACCCCGAGGCTACCGGTTGGATAGTGGAGTGGGCGCTAGAATTTTCAAGTTTTGCTTTGAAGTTTGAAAGCACAACAACTATCCAAAGCAGGGCACTGGCAGAATTTATTGCAGAATGGACGCCAACCCCTGATGAAGAAGTGCTAGAAACAACTCTCCCCGGCAAGGAGACCCCCAAGGAGTGGGTAATGTACTTTGATGGAGCTTTTTCGATACAAGGCGCCAGGGCTGGAGTGCTGCTTGTCGCACCCACCGGGGAGCACCTCATGTATGTTATCCAAATGCACTTCCCCAGGGAAGATGCTACTAACAAGACAACAGAGTATGAGGGGCTACTTGCCGGCTTCAGGATTGCGATGGAACTGGGGATAAAGAAGCTAGTCATCCGTGGTGATTCTCAGCTCATTGTGAAGCAAGTAAATAAGGATTATCAGAGCCCGCTAATGGAAGCATATGTGGAAGAAGTGAGAAAGTTGGCGGAGCACTTTGACGGGCTGCAAACAAAGCACGTGCCCCGCGCGGAGAACAACATTGCTGACCGTCTGTCAAAGTGCACCGCTCAAAAGCTCCCTGTGGAACCAGGAGCTTTTGTACTCCATCTAACTCAACCGTTAGTTTCCCCATCAGCGTTGGCCAGAAAGAGAAGAAAACTAAACACTGGCAAACATTTCCCGGCAGAGCTCCCTGGAGCTGTCGGTGAGAAGGTTACCCGAGGGAGCCCTATGTTGGTAGGTGAGCTGCATCCTCCAGCGGAACTTCAAGTTCTCACTATTGAGGCTAGCGCTCCCACAACAGAGGAGATGCCTTTGGCCCTCGTCGTCGAGCCACGAGCTCCGGCATGGGCACGACATATAGTCCAATTCCCGCAGACAGGAGAACTTCCCGATGACCCAGAGGAATCTGAAAAAGTGGCCCGCCAATCGAGTATGTATCAGTTTGTGGATGACACTCTGTACAGAAAGAGGCCGAACGGTGTGAAGTTGAAATGTATCAGCCAGGAAGATGGACTAATGCTGTTGGCAGAAATACACGGAGGTGTGTGTGGTTCACACCTAGGATCAAGAGCACTTTTCGGGAAAGCCTTTCGGCATGGATTCTATTGGCCCACCGCCCTCCGGGATGCAACTGAGCTCGTCACTAAGTGTGAAGCCTGTCGGTTCCATTCCAAGAACATTCATCAACCTGCTCAGGCCCTTCAAACAATACCTTTATCCTAGCCTTTTGCGGTCTGGGGGCTCAACATCTTGGCCCCCTTTCCCCGTGCTACCGGAGGCTTTGAATTCTTGTACGTAGAATCGGCAAGTTTACAAAGTGGCCCGAGATGGAGCCAGTGAGGAAGGTCACTGCGCAATCAGCTATCAAGTTCTTTAAAGGATTGGTGTGCCGTTTTGGAGTTCCCAACAGGGTGATCACCGACAATGGCACACAGTTCACAAGCTGCGCCTTCATGCAGTACATCCAAAGCCTTGGAAGCAAGGTCTCTTTTGCCTCTGTTGCTCACCCTAGGAGCAACGGACAGGCCGAAAGGATGAATGCTGAAGTGCTGCGAGGGCTCAAGACAAGAACTTTCGATAAGTTGTGAAAATGCGGCAAGCGCTGGGTTGATGAGTTGCCGGTGGTTCTTTGGTCAATCAGGACAACACCAAATCGAGCTACTGGCAAGACTCCCTTCTCCCTAGTATATGGTGCAGAAGCAGTACTCCCCGCGGAACTCACATACAGGTCACCTCGAGTACTTGCCTATGATGAAGTAGCGCAAGAGCAGCTGCGGCATGACGATGCCGCGCTCCTCGAGGAAGATCATCTCTGGGCAGTTGTACGTGCTGCATGATACCAGCAAGCCCTGCACCGCTATCACAGCCTCAGGGTTCATGCCCGGAGCCTTGAGGAAGGTGACCTTGTCCTTAGGCGCGTTTAGTCCACCAAGGGTGCAAACAAGTTGACACCAAAGAGGGAAGGCCCTTACCGGGTAGTACGTGTCACCAGACCTGGCGCAGTCCATCTGGAGACCGAGGATGGCATCCCAATGCAAAACTCATGGAATATTGAGCATCTTTGCAAGTTCTACCCGTAAGGCGCGGTTGCCGGGCCTTGCCCCGGCAACCTGTTTTGTACAAGCACAGTCCCCGGGACTTGTAACCCTTTGTACAAAGCCAGGCGCACGCCCTGTGCATAGTTGAATAAAACGAAGTGTTTTCACAAAACTTGCATACATGATTTCCTGTTTGCTTACGTATGACTTTATTATGATTACACTAGTTTTTATATGAGATGGCTAACATGCTGTGAAAGGCCATGTGCTATCCTCCTTTCTCTTTTTTCCTTTGATGACAACATAAGGATTTTCTCATGGATAATTTTCCCGGAAAGGAGGATAAATGCGAGCCCGTACCCTGACAACCTCTCTTTATTTAAGACGATAAGAAGGACAACAAAGAGAGATAAGTTCACTTCGTTACATCCCATCATTCCGTGTTATGCTTACGTATGAGAAACTTGCACGTAAGGAAACCTTGCTGCCTCTGCCATTTGCACTCCTATCTTTGACTCGACTCTGCTCGACAAGGATGGTTGTAGCTGAATATATGGAGAGGTTGGCGAGGGGCCAGCCTTCGTTCGCGCTCCTAACACGTTTTTGAGCTTACTAAACGAGGTTTAGTAGCAGCTGCGCTGAAGGTCGGCAAGATGTCTTGCCGGAAAACTTTGTTTACTAAGAGTATTGAAGGCTCACCCTTCAGTGTGTTTGAATACATGCACAAGTGTCCGGCAAGCTCTTTTTTCAAAAATATGTAGACAAACAAGTACAAATCATACGGTTACTAACATGGATGAAGGATTACATAATTTTGATCCAAATTTGGCAGGTGCCTACATTTTTTCTAAATTAAAAAGATAAGATAAGTGCCCCGTAATGCCTTTCTTGTCCTTCTCCTCCTAGGAGTTACATTAAGAAGGAAAGAGGGCAAAAGGAGCGCCTGGGTAGAATCCCAGCCTCACTCCGTCAGGACCAGCGGGACACAGCCTGAAAAGATCGGGAGGGCGCCTCCCCGGTAAGGAAGAAGAGGCCTGGGACGGGGAGAGCGACTAGGCGATGCCCTGGTCACCCCCGCCAGGACCAGAGGGATGCGTCTCAGCAGGGACACCGACAGGGAAGACGAAACCGGAGTCACGAGCCTGCAGGGGTCCAGCTAGAGGTGGCGGTGACGACTAGGCCAAGCACCCCCGGCAAATCGCTCTGCCGGGGTCCAGCTGCAGATGGTGGTGCTGCCGGAGCCTAGCTGCGATGACGGTGCGTCCGGTGTTTAGCCAGAGTCCAAGTCATTGTCTCCGTGCTTGACGACCGGGGGCTCGTCGTCGCCGTCTTCGCCGTCAGTGTCCTCCTTGTCGCTGTCGCTTGAGGAGGAGCTTTTGTCATCACTCGAGCTTTCTGCGCAGCACCCTAGGCGAGGACCTGAACGCCCGAAGACCTTGATGAAGAGCATATCGGACTCCACCAACTTGAAGCGGAGAACGTGCCCTTCCGCCAGATAATGGGCACGGGCGAAGGTTTTCCAGCCACTCCTGAGAAGCATGACGTGCGGTGCAGGAAACTCGACATTCGCCCACATAGTGCCATTGCAGCAGCCACTCATACGCATCCCCAGCCTGAGCGGCTGGTTGACCTCCATCACCCTGGCAAAGGGACATGGGAGCTACAGATGACTGCGTGGAGGATCGCGCAGCTTGACGATGAACTCCAGCGCCGTATCCCTCACGGGGCCTTCTGTCGGCGTTGGAGCAGCTGGAGGAGGAGCGGCGAATGCACCACTTCGCCCACCTCGACCGTGGGTGCCGCATCGACCCCTACCGCGCCCAACGGCTTCACCTTGTGCACTAGATCCAGCCTCTGCGGTGCAGCGGAGGCAGGGCGGGGTGCCGAGAGGAAGTTCTCGTCACTACCGTCGGAGCACGGGCTCGGCCCCTTCCCCTCGCCATGGTGGAAGCGGAAGCAAGGAAGAGATGATGGATGAGCATCGCCACCCCCTCACGTCTCTTTTTATAGTGGAGTAAGAGGGGGGGGGGGGGGCTGGCTCTCCACTACTCTGGGGCAACCGCCCCACTCCTCCAACTCAGCCTCCTGCATCCCTGATGGTGTCCTGATTCATCGGCCGCCCCACTACGCTAATCCGGGCGCTGTGTATTCTGCCAACGGCACACATTCCCGCGCCCTGCGCGTCCACCACCAACCCCGCGCAATGCATGCGGCACGCGTGATGGAAACGACATTCGTGGTGGGTGAACTTAAGGTAAAGTGGTAGTAACCACATCTCATGCGCGAGCGTCGTAATGGGCTCCCGTGGGTGTGGACGCCCCTGGTTCACGATATGAACAATGCACACCGTATGGATATAAAGGTGCCGCAGGATCCCTGGAAACTGACCCAAGTACAGGTTCATGAAGAAGCAAAGAAAATCTCAAAAATACAAGTGCCAGCCCCGGCAAGATCTCTGTGTATGCCTATGCATTGGTTGGGCCTACCCCAACCATGCCTGGCGGCACGTGTGGACCTGGCTCGGGGACTCCTGCAGTGCAACAAACAGGTGTGTTTGCCGACCTGACTTATGCATCGGGGTACAACTGCCCATACATCGAGTACCAAGACATGGTACAAGATAAGCCAGAGAAACCGCTCTTCGTGAGATCAAGGAGTGCATTAAGAAGACCAAAGTGACCAGAGAATATCCCCAGGAAGGCCTCCCTTGCCTGGCAGGCGAGCCCGGCAGGGTCGAGGCCACGCCTGGGGCCATGCCCAAACCACCCCGGCAAGGTTCCCGAGGCCGCCAAGACAACAAGACAGAGCCCGGGAAGGCTCCGTGCTGGCAAGCCTCTGCCAAGACGCCACCGCTCCACCTCATCGCACGCAAGTCACTAATCATTGTGGTGTCGAGCTCACAAGTGGCTAGGTGGATCTCGTCTAGTACATGGCAACCTTTTGGAGATGAGATTAACATTATTGACACCTGTCCTGATGGTGTGTCACGCTAATAAGAGGTAGATGGATAAGCGGCGCGGTAGTCTTGCCAGGCTTCAACCTCAGCATGACACCTAGCAGTGCATTTAATGCATTTTGTCCTAACTGGTAGAGTTAGGTATGATAACACTGTTAGCTATCTAATCAAGCCATAATGACTGTTTTGCCACTGTGGTCGCCCCTTAAGCTATAAAAGGAGGCTTGAGGCAACCGAGCAAAGGGTTCGAATCTTTGATCCCTCAGCACTTGTACGGGCGCATCTGCTCTCCCCGAGGCACACTTGCCGAGCTTGAGTGCTCCGTGTCTTTGTGTTCCTCCAGATCAATCCACCATAGCAGGAGTAGGGTTTTACGCAGCAAAGCGGCCCAAACCTAGGTAAAAGAAAGAGTAGTCCATCGCTGTGCTGCCCTGTTGTTTCTTCTCTTTGTGTAGTGTGATCGTCCCCCCGCTGAACCACAAAGGGGCCACTCTGCCCCATAGGTGATTGTGCATTCCCCACGACAGTAGGTAAATGATAAAAGAAATAATTTATGAAGTATGAATGCTAGCATAGTGCATAAGTTTGATCAATGATAATTTCAATCACTTTTCCTAGCATCATAACAAGAAGTCTTTCTCATAAAACTCATCATGATAAAGTAGCAATCAACTCACATGTTATGGTTCAAACAATGCATTCTCTTAAAACTTGACAACCTATGTTCTTAGTCACCAAACAATTACAATGCATCTCATTTTCAACAAAGTCTAAGTAAGAGATCCACATACTTAATTATCATATAGTCTTCTATGATTGCTAATACTCAAATCTTATTTTTATAACAAATAGCATCCATCAAACACAGAGAAAGATAGGGGCTTAATGTTCCACCTCCCAACTTATTTATCATAGAGATAATTGTCAACAATAATAATTCATGATCAAATATATTTGAATGGCCATATGTGCCTCGATCTTTCCCCACCATATGATGCTTGCCAACTAGAGAATAGTTTGGAATAAGAAGAAATACTATTGACTCTTGCATGATAGTAAAAACTGAAAAGTAAAAGATAGACCCTTCGAAGAGGGAAGCATGGATTTGCAGAGTGCTAGAGCTCATTGCTTAAAATAGAGGCATGCCTTTCCTGTCAATGTCATGGCCGAGAGTTCTCAATATCTTTCATGCTAAATACATTATAGGCAGTTCCCAAGCGGAAAGGTAAAGTTTACTCCCCCTCAACCATTCAAATACAAGCCATGGCTAGCCGAATCCTCGGGTGCCCTCCATACAAGCAACTTTTTTGGGGGACTTTGTTTCATTATTTTTCATTTTGATCATGGGACTGGGCATCCCAATTACCAGCCTCTCTCGTGCAATGACAAGTGAATAAACACCCATCGTGAGAATAACCCGCTTAGCATGGAAGATATTGAGCACCCCCTGCCGCTTCATGAGCGGTATGGGCACACAAAATAGATGTTTATTTGAATGATTAGAGGTGGCACATGCAAATATACTTGGAACGGCAGAGTAATACCGTATATAGGAAGGTATGGTGGACACTCATTGAAGAAACTTGGCTCAAGGATTTTGGATGCACAAGCAGTATTCCGCTTAGTACAGAAATTTTGGCTAGCAAAAGATTCTAAACAAGCACCACATGTTGGAGGATCCATAACAATATAGCTTCTATACAAATATACATAACCATAACTCATTACATTGTCGTCCTTGTGCAACTTCAACTAATTTGCTCAGGTTTGAAAATAATTAAAGGGTATTCACAATCATAAAAGATGTCCAAGATAATATATTTGTATGTGAAATTTCACTTCCATATACTAACCATTCATGAATTGCTTGTATGACCAATATGGTGATTGTCAAACTTCAATAGAGGTTACTTTCTAAACCCAATGTGAAGCTACTACTAGGCATGATACAAGCTTATGAAGCATATATTATTTTCAATTTTATGACATTCAATTCATTCAACAATTTACTCTTAGGATATAAGTGAAACACAAGAGTAAATGACAAACTACTCCAAAAAGATATAAGTGAAGATCAAATGAGTATTTAAATAATTAAGTAGCTATGTGAGGACTTTCTCATTAAAAAAAAATCAGATCTTAAGTATTTTATTCAAATAACAAAGAAAACAAAATAAAATGACATTCCAAGAATAGCACATCTCATGCGAAGAAGCAAAAATTTAGGCTCAACCATACTAACTGATAATTGTTGAAGAAGAAGGGTGGGATGCCTACCGGGGCATCCCCAGGCTTAGATGCTTGAGACTTCTTGGAACATTAACTTGGTATGCCTTGGGAATCCCTAAGCTTGAGCTCTTGTGTCTCCTTAATTATTCTCATATCACAGTTTCCCTAAATATCAAAAACTTCATCCACACAAAACTCAACAAGAACTCGTGAGATAAGTTAGTATAAATCAATGCAAAACCTTATCACTCTCTACTGTAACAAATCTCTAAAATTATTATTTAACATTGCATAGTAAATGCTTCCGAATATTTAACACTCCTATCCTCAAATAGAATCATTAAACAAGCAAACATATGCAAACATAACAACAATGTCTCTAAACAGAACAGTCTGTAAAGGATGAAGACGGGTTCATATCTTTAACTCCAAATTTTTTGAAAAAATACCACACTGTAGAAAATTTATCATAGCTTATTGTGTAAAAAAAATCAAGATTTTATCACGTTCTGACTTCTCTTAAAAATTCAGACAATAATAGAAAACTTTCTGTTTTCAAACAACAACATATAGGTTTGCAAAATAAGCATGGTAAAGGCTATACTTGACACTTTTATTGAAGTAAACGATACACAACATTATTCTAAATAATAGCAAGCATATCTCAACAAAATAAAATGATGCTCCAAGCAAAACACATATCATGTGACGAATAAAAATATAGCTCCAAGGGAGGTTACCGATAATGTTGAAGACAAAAGAGGGGATGCCTTCCGGGGCATCCCCAAGCTTGGTTGTTTGGGTCTTCCTTGAATATTGCTTTGGGGTGCCTTGGGAATCCCCAAGCTTAGGGTCTTGCCACTCCTTATTCTCCTCATATCGATATCTCACCCAAAACTTGAAAACTTCAATCACACAAAACTTAACAGAACTTTGTGAGATGGGTTAGTATGATAAAGAGCAAATCATTCACTTTGGTATTGTCAAGACAAGATTCATAATTCTTTTCACGCAATGACTGCTATACTCTATCATTTCCATGATTTATATTGATCAATATAAGCCATATAAACTATAAAACAAGCAAACCGTGCATTGAAAACAGAATCTCTGAAAAATAAAATAGTCTGTAATGATCTGAACAACCACCATACATTTGTAAATCCAAAAATTCTGAAAAATTAGGAGAACATAGGCAATTTGTATACAATCATGTATGAAAAATTAAGAATTTTTCGATGCTCCAGTGATTTTAAACAATTCTGTCACTGTGCGCAAAAGTTTCTATTTTTGCACAGAATCAAGTCAACTATCATCCACACTATCCCAAAGGCTTTACTTGGCACATTATTGAAACAAAAGCTATAAAACATGATTACTACAGTAGCTTAATCATGTGAACACACACAAAAAGTAGGTATAAGTGTTGGGTTGTCTCCCAACAAGCGCTTTCCTTTAATGCCTTTTTAGCTAGGCATGATGATTTCAATGATGCTCACATAAAAAATAAGAATTGAAACATAACGAGAGCATCATGAAGCATATGACTAGCACATTTAAGCCTAACCCACTTGAAAGCACAAGTGCTCCCTGGGTTATTTTGGTAATTAATATCAATGTATCTCTTGTTGGACTAATGCATTTATCTAGTGTATTTCAGACAAGTTCAACAATGGCGTGGAAAGGACAAGAGAATGTGGAACCCCTTCAAAATGCTAAGGACACATATTGGCAAAAGCTCAAGACTCTTCATCTTTGTTCTAGTGATCCAAGATCACACTGAGTCCATAGGAAAGCCAATACTATTAAAAGGGGATGAGGTGTTGCTTAATGGCTTGCTTGCTCAAAATGCTTAGTGATATTGCTCCAAAGCCCTCAACCACTTTCTCCATCCATATATGTCAAAACCCTAAACTCCAACTCGGCCCCACCGATTCATTCTATCTGGCGCCACTGAGTTCATATGACATAGCCACAGCCAGAAACCCTAACAGTTCGGTCACACCGATACGGATCTCGGTCTCACCAAGATGGCCTTGCCAACTCCCTGTTATCAGTTGCAATTATTTCGGTCTCATCAAAATTGCAATCGGTCTCACCAAGATGGCTTGACCAATTCTCTGTTGCCCTATTGCTTCACTTCGGTCTCACCGAGTTGATGCAATCGGCGCCACCGAGATGAGGTTTGCCCTAAGCCCTAGCACATCGGTCCCACTGAGTTGTTCCAGTTGGTCCCACTGAGATTCCTAATGTTCACATTTTGAACTAATCGGTCCCACCGAGTTTAGCTATCCGGTCTCACCGAGATGGGTCAAATGTGTGTAACAGTTGGATTTTGTGTGGAGGCTATATATACCCCTCCACCCCCTTCTCCATTTGTGAGAAAGCCATCAGAATGTGCCTACACTTCCACCATACACTTTCTAAGAGAGAACCACCTACTCATGTGTTGATATCAAGATATACCAATCCTACGACAAGAATCTTGATTTCTAGCCTTCCCCAAGTTGCTTTCCACTCAAATCATCTTTCCACCATATCCAAATCTGTGTGAGAGAGTTGAGTGTTGGGGAGACTATCATTTGAAGCACAAGAGCAAGGAGTTCATCATCAACGCACCATTTGTTACCTTTTGGAGAGTGGTGTCTCCTAGATTGGTTAGGTGTCGCTTGGGAGCCTCCGTCAAGATGCAGAGTTGAACCAAGAAGTTTGTAAGGGCAAGGAGATCGCCTACTTCGTGAAGATCTACCCGAGTGAAGCAAGTCCTTCGTGTGCGATGGCCATGGTGGGATAGACAAGGTTGCTTCTTCGTGGACCCTTCGTGGGTGGAGCCCTCCGTGGACTCGTGCAATCGTTACCCTTCGTGGGTTGAAGTCTCCATCAACGTGGATGTACAATAGCACCACCTATCGGAACCACGCCAAAAATCTCCGTGTCTTCATTGCGTTTGCACACTCCAATCCTTTCCCTTTACTTTCTTGCAATTAGCATGCTTTACTCTTTTCGCTGCATATACTCTTGTCATGCTTGCTCGAAAGGTCTTGTGAATGCTTAAACTTGTGCTAAAACTCTATCTCAACTTGAAGAACTTAAAAACTGCCACTTTTGCTTGTTGAGGGTCTAATCACCCCCCTCTAGACCCCTCTTCTTGATCCTTTCAATTGGTATCAGAGCATTGGTCTCCATTGCTTTGGTTTAATCACTATTGGAGGAAGGTGGATGAGTCTATGATTGGGAGTATTAGACGTAGAGTGCCTATGCTTGACGGAGAGTTCTATAATTCTTGGAAGAATGAGATGCTTGAGATTTTCAATGAATATGATTTGAACAAGTATATTACTAGCCCTTATGTGCCTCCTATTGATCCTTTGCATCCTACCCCGATGAGTATCTTGACATAGTTCGCAATCTTAGAACTATTGATCTTATCATTAGAGGATTGCCTAGAAATTTGCTTGTATGCTTGCCTACCTATGAATGTGCTTATACTATATGGAAATATCTTGCGGAGCGCTTTCCAAACTATTCCTTGAAAAATCTAGATGAGATTCTTCAAAAGTCTATTGCTTTTCATAAAATGAAGCCTAGTGATCCTAAGTTTGGTGATTGTCTATTTGAGCTTTGTGACCTTATGCGTGCCAAAGGAAATGTTGGAGTCATTAGTAGCATCATTTCACAAACTATTAGAATTCATAAACATGCACATTGTCATGGTCATAAATCTAATGAATCACTTACTCTAGGTGATGATCATTTACATGATGATGTTGAGCATGTATATTATGATGAAGATGAAGATAGTGACTTCAACCTTGAGGAGTCGATGAGACACTTTGGTCTTATGGCTAACCTTTGTGGTTACATGGCCGGAGGGAAAGAATGGATTCTCGATAGTGGATGTACTAATCATATGACCAGAGATAAGGACATGTTCCGTGAGCTTGCTAAGAATGACGGTCCTCGCAAGTATGTCACTTTTGGAGATAACTCCAAGGGTAAGGTACTTGGCGTTGGTAAGGTGGCCATTTCCAATGATAGCTATATCCAAAATGTTATGCTCATTGAATCTCTTGGTTACAATCTCCTTTCCGTATCTAGACTAGCTGGCTTCGGTTTTAATGTTCTATTTACTAAAGTAGATTGCCAAGTGTTTCATAGAGATAATCACAATATGGTCTTTATCGGTATTCCTAGAGGCGATCTATACATTGTAGATTTCACTAAGAGAGCTCAACCTCGTACTTGCTTAATTGCTAAATCTTCTAAAGGTTGGTTATGGCATAGAAGGTTAGGTCATGTGGGCATGCAGAATCTTGATAAGCTTATTAAAGGTGATCATATCCTTGGTGTTAAAGATGTCATATTTGACAAGGATAGACTTTGTAGTGCTTGTCAAGCAGGAAAACAGGTTGGAGGAAGTCATCCCGTGAAGAACATCATGACCACGAGAAGACCGCTCGAGCTACTCCATATGGATCTTTTTGGTCCCAACGCCTACAAGAGTCTCGGTGGTAACTCGTTCGGTTTGGTCATTGTTGACGACTTTTCAAGATTTACATGGGTGTTCTTTCTTGATGATAAATCACAGGTCCAAAAGATCTTCAAGAAATTCACTAGGAAGGCCCAAAACCAATTTGAAGTGAAGATCAAAAAGGTTCAAAGTGACAATGGAATGGAGTTCAAGAACGCCAATGTGGATACTTTTCTTGACGAAGAAGGGATTTCACATGAGTTCTCGGCTACGTACACGCCTCAACAAAATGGAGTTGTTGAGAGGAAGAACCGGACACTTATCGAGATGGCAAGAATGATGCTTGATGAATACAAGACACCAAGACACTTTTGGGCAGAAGCGGTTGACAGCTTGTCATGCTACGAATCGACTATATCTTCACAAGCTTCTCGGCAAGACGGCATACGAGCTTCTCACTGGTAACAAACCCCAAGTTGGATACTTTTGAGTATTTGGTTCAAAGTGTTACATTCTTGATAAGCATCATCGCTCAAAATTTGCTCCTAAATCTCATGAAGATTTCCTACTCGGTTATGGCTCAAACTCTCACACTTACTGTGTCTACAACAATTTCACCCGAAAGGTTGAAGAGACAGTAGATGTGAAGTTTGATGAATCTAACGGCTCGCAAGTAGAGCAATTGCCAATTGATGTAGGAGAAAAAGATCCTTCGGAAGCAATCCAAGATTTGTCCATTGGCAAAATTCGCCCAATAGAGGTAAAGGAAAGTACTTCATCCATTCAAGTGGAAGCCTCAACTTCACATCAAGGTGAACCACAAGTTGACTTGGAGGCATCCACGAGCGGAACACGTCAAGATGGAGGAGATGAGGAAGTGCAACAAGATGAACCACCTCGACCTCCCTCTCCACCTCCACAAGAGAACGACAACGCCAACAACAATGAAGGAGGAGAAGAAGAAGACAACAAAGAGGATGTTCCACCCCAACCCAAACAAAAGCTCTCACGAGTTAGAGCAAGAGTCACAAGAGACCATCCCGTTGAACAAATCTTCGATGATATTCAAACCGGGAGAATCACTCACTCTAAAACTCATTTGGCTAACTTTGGTGAACACTACTCGTTCATTTCTAGTGTTGAACCTATGAAGGTAGAATAAGCTCTTGAGGATCCGGATTGGGTGAATGCTATGCATGAAGAGCTACACAACTTTGAGAGGAATCAAGTGTGGACATTGGTTGAAAGGCCCGACGACGATCACAATGTCATTGGAACCAAATGGGTGTTTCGGAATAAGCAAGATGAAGATGGACAAGTTGTATGCAAAAAGGCCTGTCTCGTCGCTCAAGGCTACACTCAAGTCGAAGGTATGGACTATGGTGAGACATATGCCCCCGTTGCTAGACTTGAGTCCATACGCATCTTACTTGCTTATGCCAATCATCATGATATCACCTTATACCAAATGGACATTAAAAGTGCTTTTCTTAATGGAGAAATTGAGGAGGAAGTTTATGTTAAGCAACCTCCCGGCTTTGTCAATCCCAAGAAACCTAATCATGTCTACAAACTTCACAAAGCTCTTTATGGTCTTAAACTAGCTCCTAGAGCATGGTATAAATGCTTGACCAAGTTTCCTATTGAAAAAGGCTTTGAGATTGGGAATATTGACTCTACATGTTTTACTAAAAGGGTTAATGGTGAATTATTTGTGTGCCAAATTTATGTGGATGATATCATATTTGGTTCTACTAACCCCCATTTTAGTGAAAAGTTTGGAAGGCTAATGTCGGAGAAGTTTGAGATGTCTATGATGAGTGAACTCAAATTTTTCCTTGGGTTGCAAATCAAGCAAACTAAGGAAGGTACCTTTGTCTCACAAACAAAGTATACCAAGGATCTTTTCAAGAAGTTCAACATGCAAGAAAGCAAAGGTATGAAAACACCCATGCCTACTAGTGGACATCTTGACTGGACTAAGGATGGCAAACCGGTTGACCAAAAGGCTTACCGCTCTATGATTGGTTCATTGTTATATCTATGTGCCTCCTGTCTCGATATTATGCTAAGTGTGTGCATGTGTGCACGATATCAAGCGGCCCCTAAAGAGTGTCATCTTAAGGCCGTGAAAAGGATAGTGAGATACTTAATACATACACCAAACTTTGGCATTTGGTATCCTAAGAGGTCATCTTTTGATCTTGTTGGCTACTCCGATTTGAACTATGCCGGTGATAAGGTTGATAGAAAGTCCACTTCGGGTTCTTCTCAATTTCTTGGTAGATCCCTTGTGTCTTGGTCCTCCAAGAAACAAAACTCGGTATCCTTATCCACTGTCGAAGCGGAAAACATTGCCGCCGGAACATGTTGTGCTCAATTACTTTGGATGACCCAAACTCTTAAGGATTATGGGATACATGCGAAGCATGTTCCATTGCTTTGTGATAATGAAAGTGCTATTAAGATTGCTCACAATCCTATGCAACATTCTCGAACTAAGCACATTGAAGTTCGACATCATTTCATTCGGGATCATGTTGCTAAAGGAGACATCAATCTTAAGCATGTTCGCACCGATAAGCAATTGGAGGATATATTCACCAAACCGCTTGATGAGAAAGTATTTTGCCGTTTGAGAGGTGAATTGAATATCATTGATGCCTCAAACTTGGAGTAGAAGCTCCATTTGGATACATGCAAGGCGTGAGCCTTTTGTGACTAATCCTTGATATTTCCCTTATGATGATGATCATATGTCTTGGATCTATACATGTACCCTTGCAAGTTATCTAACCCTTCTAGGTACTTCGATGAATATCAATCTATCAGATTGCAAGTCACTCACATTTTGAGCAATTTCTACATCACCAAGTTTGTCTGTGCAACAAACCTTCATGTATGTTGCCCGGACTGTACACAGGCTCAGTGGCAGAGATGCGAACTCCACCAAGCATTCAAGACAAAACCAAGCCAGAGAGATAGCCCTTTGAGGAATCAAGGGGCGGATCAAGAAGACCAAGACAAGCCAAGAGAACAAGATATCACTAAGGAAAAACCTCCCTTGTCGGGCAGGCGAGCCTGGTCAGGTCGAGGCCACCCCGAAGACAAGTCCCAACACTTCCCCGGCATGGACTGCCGGGGCTGCTGGCGGCCTACATCCCTGCCAAGACTCCACCACTCCACCGCATCGCAATGCAAGTCATCCATCGGTGCGGTGTCGAGCCCCCAGATAGCTAAGTGGCTGTCATTTGGCACGTGGCAGCCATTTAGGAGGAAGATCACCTCTATATGACACCCGTCCAGAGGCATGTCAAGCAGACAGGTGGAAGATGACTAAGCGGCGCGGAAGGTCTGCTGGGCCGCATCCGTAGCGTGACACCTAGCAGTGCATTTAATGCACTTTGTCCTGACTGCCAGAGTTAGGTATGATAGCACTGTTAGCTATCTAATCACTGGATAATGACCATTTTACCATTGTGGTAACCCCTTAGCCTATAAAAGGAGGACCGTGGCAACCTTAGAAAGGATTCAGATGCTCGTGTACTCATACGCACGTAGCTGCTCTCCCCAAGGCGACCTTACCGGGCTTGAGCACCGCGCGTTCTCCATGGTCCCTTCATCAATCCACTAAAGTAGGAGTAGGGTTTTACGCTTCTCAGTGGCCTGAACCTGGGTAAAAACTACCAGCGTCATCACTGCCGTGCTGCCCCATGGCCTCCGCTCTTTGTGCAACGTGACCTCCCCCCTGCTGAACCACAAAGGGGCCGATGGCCCCATATGTGGCCGTGTTTTACCACGACATCTTTGGCGTGCCAGGTAGGGGGAACGCTTGTGCGAACCCGAGATCGTGAACAACGCGTCAGTCTCCATCATCATCTTCTTCATCGTTGGCTTCATCATCCATGGCGCCCAAGAAGAAGTCCGGCGCAAATGCTCATCCTTCCACCTTGAAGGCCCCTTCGCACGCAGCCACCAATGCTGTGGGGGCTGCAGCGGCATCGGGGGACGCGGACACCATGGGGAACGTGACCCGCGCGGGCTGAAGCGGGAGCAGAAAATGCTGGAGGAGGGCGACATCAACAGCATTCCGACGGCCGTGCTCCACAATGCACGGGTGGGGAGAACGTTCAGTTTCCACCTCCCTACCGTGCCGAAGGACACAACCACAGCGACAACACTCACTCTGGTGTGAACCATGGCCCCGTGGCTGTCCCTGCAACGGGCGCAACGGCGGGGCAAGCGCCTCCCCCGGGGCGGGGTAACCAAGATGAAGCGCCGAATGGGGTCGTCAACCCCCAGGCGCACCCTTCTCGCCACCGTACCACCGTGGCGGTGGCTCGCGGCGACGAGAGCATGTCGCTACCGCCACTGGTACTGGCAGGAGCTGAGCGACGTCGCGGTCTGCGTCATCGTCTATGCCAAGCACTGCTTCGGAAGCCATGGCGTGAGCCCAACTCCTGCTGAGATTCCCACCAGCGAATGATCAAATGGATGAGTGGAGAGCCACTATCCAGAGTTTGATCTATTTTGCTAAAGCGGGAGGATCACAGCGGGCGGATCCGCCGCGGAGCCCGCGAGCAATAACCATAGTCCAAGCCGCTGGCCAAGTCGAGGGGGCCACCCCAATGGTACAATCCCCTCCATGGCAGCCAGCGCAGAGGCTGCAACCTGAACCACGCAACTTGGAGCCCGACGAGGTATCAATGGCTTCATCTGACCCTCGGGCCCGTCAAGATCAATGGCAGGTCCTGGAAGATCAGCGGAGGAGGACGCGCGCGTCACCATAGAAGGACGCCGCGAAACCCGCTGCCAATCTGACAGGCGCAATGGCCCAGACGTCGATGAACCCGCGCCCAGTGAAGGTGGATACTTGCCTTTCGAGGTTGGGTGCCCTGCCTTCACTCGTGAGCTGCGGCAAGTCCATTGGCCATCTGCCCGTGTTTTCAAGCCAGAAATACTAGAAAAGTACGATGGAAGGTTGAACCCGGCAGAGTTCTTGAGCATCTACACTATCGCTGTTCAAGCCGTCGGGGGAAGAGATGAGAAGGTGTTCGCCAATTACTTCCCTTTGGCACTCAAGCCAAATGTGAGGTCATGGCTGATGCACCTTCCGGAGAATTCCATCTCATCATGGGCTGACCTATGCCATGAGTTTGTTGGCGCCTTCACGGGCGGCCACAAAGAACCAGGATGGCCCAGCAATCTGCAGCTCCTTCCACAAAAGGAAGGGGAGAGCTTGCGGAAGTACATGCAGAGGTTTAGCCGGGTGCACAGAGACATTCCACACATCCACCCGGCAGCTGTGATTGCCGCGTTCCAGTCCAACATGCGCAATAGGAGGATACGTTCCAAGATGAACGTCCGGTTGCCCAAGACTGTGAATGAGCTGTACACCTTGGCGGATAAGTGTGCCAGAACAGAGGAAGTGAGGCGGCTCCCCGGAGAAGAGGACGGCGTCGAAGTCGACTCAGAGGATGACGATGATGTCACTGACCTGAAGAGGAAGAACAAGAAATGCAATAAGAAGCACAAGGAAAAGGCAGTATTGGCTGTTGAGGGCTCTGGCACTCCTAGTACCGGCAAGAAGGCGAAGACTGAAGCCCCCGGCAAGGAAGTTTCCGCGTGCACTGATTGCTAGGAGGCTGCGGTGACCGAAAAGGTTGGGAAGGCTGACGGGCCATACTGCAAGATCCACCGGACCAAGGGCCACGATCTCCAAGAGTGTCACCAAGTTGAGCAACTTGTCAAGAAGCAGAAAGCTGAGTACAAGAAGCGTAACAAGGAAAGAGAACAAGAAGGTGTTGGCGGGAAGGGCCGAGGCGGCAGAGGAGGCCGCCACGGCAAGGTTCCCCAGCATCCGAAGAAACCTGCAAGAGGCTGTGAGAAGAAAGAAGGCGATGACGAAAGTGATGAAGGGGATGAAGAGGAAACCGGTGAGCAAGAGTTCCAGAAAGCCACTGAGGCCCTGTGCATTGACGGAGGCGCATCTTTGCACTCCTTTCACCGCCAGCTTAAACAGTGGGCGCGTGAGGTCAATGCCGTAGAGCCAGCGGTAGACTCCCGGAAACCGCTCAAATGGTCCCGCACGCCCATCATCTTCGACGAAGAGGATCACCCTGACCGCACCACCGCAGTAGGGTGCTTGCCGTTGTTGGTTTCACCGACAATCTGCAACCTCAAGGTCATGAAGATGTTGGTTGACGGCGGGGCCGGGTTGAATCTGATTTCCCCCAAGGTACTCAGCAAGCTTCAAATATCAGATGAAGAGCTCAAGATTACTGGCACTTTCCAAGGGATCAACCCTGGCAGGAGTCGTCCTAATGGAAATATCACACTGCCGGTGACGTTTGGAGGAGAATTGAACTACCAGACCGAGAGGGTTGTGTTTGATGTGGTTGATCTCCCCCTACCGTACAATGGGATCCTTGGTCGTCCAGCCCTGGCAAAATTCATGGCGGCATCCCACTATGCCTACAACACACTGAAGATGCCAGGGCCGATGGGCGTCATTTCCATTCCATCAAACAAGAAGCACGCAATCATATATGTAGATAAGATGTACCAAGATGCAGTCGCTATTGATGTCACGGAAGCTGCAGCTCCCGCCAAGGAAAGCAAGAAAGGGAAGAAAGCTAGCAAAGATAACGGCAAGGAATCCGGGAAGCGCACCTCTTCGGAGTGTGCTGCACCCGTCGATGATTTGCCGGAGAGCTCCGCTAGCAAGAAACCCAAGGTTACCTCACCTGCAGTGAATAAGGTCCCGGCAAGGCTAGATGGCGCTGGTGGTACGTTCACCATCAGCTCCACCCTTGATGACAAATAGGAAAGCGTGCTCGTTGCCTTCCTGCGGGTGAATGTAGTTTTGTTTGCCTGGCAACCATCTGACATCCCCGGTGTTCCCAGGGAGGTCAAGCAGAAAGTCAGGAAGCAAGCTTTGAAGTGGCAACATTTCATTGCCGAGGAGATCAAGAAACTTGAAGCAGCTGGTTTGGTCAGAGGAGTGTTGCACCCAACATGGTTGGCGAACCTGGTGGTGGTGCGCAAGGCGAACGGGAAATGGAGGCTTTGCATAGACTTCACGGATCTGAAGAAAGCATGCCCGAAGGACCCATTCCCCTTGCCGCACATCGACCAGATCATAGATTCCACTTCCGGGTGTGACCTGCTTTCCTTCTTGGATGCATACTCTGGGTACCATCAGATATTCATGTCCAAGGAGGACGTGGAGAAGACCGCGTTCATAACCCCATGTGGCACATACTACTTCGTGCGGATGCCTTTTGGGTTGAAGAGCACTGGATCCACCTTTGTAAGGGTGGTGCAGATTGGGTTTGAGTCTCAGTTGCACAAGAATATTGAAGCTTACATGGATGACATAGTGGTCAAGACCAAGGACAAATCAACTCTCATTCATGACTTGGAAGAGACCTTTGCAAACCTGCACAAGGTCAACTTGAAGTTGAACCCTGAGAAGTGTGTGTTTGGCGTTCCCTCCGGCAAGTTACTTGGTTTCTTTGTGTCCCACCGGGGGATAGAGGCCTACCCCGACAAGATCAAGGCGATCGAGCAAATTCAAGCACCCAAGACAGTCAAAGACATGAGGCGCCTAACCGTATGTGTTGCCGCACTGAGTAGGTTCATTTGCAAGTCTGCTGAGCGTGCCTTGCCGTTCTTTAAAATTTTGAAGAAGGCAGGGCCAATGAAGTGGACCCCGGAAGCAGAAGCAGCGCTGTGAGACTTGAAAGCCTGTCTTTCCTCTGCTCCCACCTTGGTCGCTCCTAAACCGCAAGAGCCATTGCTGCTGTACTTAGTGACAACCAATCTAGTGGTTAGTTCAGCATTGGTGGCGCAACGGGAAGTAGACGAAGGAGCAGCCGCAACTACTGTCCTTCCTGGAGAAGGAAGTGAACCCATCCCGGCAAGGTCTGGTGCAGATCAGGAGAAAGAAGAGCAGGATAACAGAGACAATTCCAAGACCACGGCAAAGTAGAAGGTAGTGCTGTGGCCGGTGTACTTTGTCAGCTCCCTGTTCCAGGGGGCTAGATCAAGGTACTCTGGCGTGCAAAAGTTGATCTTTGGCCTCATCATGGCCTCGAGGAAACTGTGCCACTACTTCCAAGCCCACGAGATCACAGTTGTCACCCGTTCCCCTTTGCAACGAATACTGAGGAACCCGGAGGCCACTGGCAGAATAGTGGAATGGGCTTTGGAATTGTCAAGCTTTGGTCTGAAGTATGAGAGTACGTCAACCATTCGGAGTAGAGCATTGACGGAGTTCATCACGGAATGGACACCAACTCCAGATGAAGAGACACCGAAAACAGTTGTCCCCGGCAAGGAGCCCCCCCAAGAATGGATCATGTACTTTGATGGCGCCTTCTCACTACAAGGTGCAGGAGCTGGCGTGCTCCTTGTCGCACCCACTGGAGAGCACCTCAAGTACGTGGTCCAAATGCATTCTCCCCGGGAGAAAGCTACCAACAACACTGCAGAATATGAAGGACTCCTTGCCGGGCTCAGGATCGCAACAAAATTAGGAATTAAGAAGTTGATCATCCATTGAGACTCACAGCTTGTGGTGAGACAAGTGAACAAGGATTACCAGAGTCCATTGATGGAGGCATATGTGGAGGAAGTGAGAAAGCTGGAGGAGCGTTTTGATGGATTGCAAACAGAGCACGTGCCGCGTGCGGAAAACAACAATGCCGATCATCTGTCAAAATGCGCTGCACAAAAGCTTCCTGTGGAACCAGGGACTTTTGTTCTCCACCTGACTCAACCCTCAGTATCCCCGACGACAATGGCAAGAAAGAGGAGAAAACTGGACTCCGGCAAGCCTCTCCCGGCAAAGCTTCCCGAAGCCCCTGGAAGAGAGGTTGGTGGGAACAACTCCACTTCGCCTGGTGAGCAGCACCCTCCCGCCGAACTACCAGTTCTTGCGGTTGAGATATGCGCTCCCACGAACGAGGAGGTGCCATTGATCCTTGTTGCCGAGCCTCAGGCTCCAACTTGGGCACGACACATAGTCCATTTCCTCCAAACAGGAGAACTTCCCGAAGAGCAAGAAGAAGCTGAAAATGTAGCCCGGAGGGCCAGTATGTATCAGTTTGTCGATAACACGCTATACAGAAGGAGGCCCAACGGTGTGAAATAGAAGTGCATTTGCCGGGAAGAGGGGAAGGAACTGTTGGCAGAAATACACAAAGGCATGTGCGGCTCCCATATTGGATCAAGAGCCTTGGTTGGAAAAGCTTTCCAGCAAGGTTTCTACTGGCCCACGGCCCTCCAAGATGCAATTGAGCTAGTCACCAGATGTGAAGCCTGCCAGTTCCACTCCAAGAATATCCATCAACCTGCTCAAGCTCTCCAGACGATCCCTTTGTCATGGCCATTTTCGGTTTGGGGGCTCGACATCTTGGGCCCCTTCCCCCGTGCTACCGGGGGCTTTGAATTCTTGTACATGGCAATCGACAAGTTTACAAAGTGGCCGGAAGTGGAGCCTGTGAGAAAGGTGACAGCACAATCAGCTATCAAGTTCGTGAAGGGATTGGTGTGCCACTTCGGAGTACCCGCCAGAGTCATCACTGACAACGACACCCAATTCAGAAGCCGCGCCTTCTTGCAATATGTTCAAACCCTCGGAAGCAAGCTTTCATTCGCCTTTGTTGCTCATCCCAGGAGCAATGGACAAGCTGAGAGGATGAACGCTGAAGTGCTGCGAGGACTCAAGACAAGAACTTTTGACAAGCTGCAGAAGTGCGGCAGACGCTGGATCGATGAGCTGCCGGTGGTTCTTTGGTCCCTTCGTACGACACCAAATCGAGCTACCAGCCAGATTCCCTTCTCCCTAGTCTATGGGGCAGAAGCAGTGATCCCCACGGAACTTATATACGCGTCACCTCGAGTATTTGCCTACGATGAAGTAGAGCAAGAGCAGCACCAGCATGACGATGGCGTGCTCCTTGAGGAGAACCGTCTTCGGGCTGCTACGCGTGCTGCACGCTACCAACAAGCCCTGTGTCACTATCACAGCCGCAGGGTTCATGCCCGGAGCCTTGAGGAAGGCGACCTTGTCCTTAGGCGTGTTCAGTCCGCCAAGGGTGCAAACAAGTTGACGCCAAAGTGGGAAGGCCCTTACCAGGTAGTACGAGTCACCAGACCTGGCACAGTCCGTCTGGAGACCGAAGATGGCATTCAATTGCAAAACTCATGGAACATTGAGCATCTTCGTAAGTTCTACCCGTAAGGCATGACTGTCGGGCCCTGCCCGGCAGCCACCCTTTTGTACAAGCCTTGCCGATGCGCATGTAACCCTTTTTACAAAACTAGGCATAGACCCTGAGCACAGACAATAAAACAAAGCGTTGGGGCCCCCAAAAACTAGCATGCATACATAGCATAACATGAACATGCCATGATCATGTAGATGAGATCATATGTTGCCTTGTTTTCCTCTGCACTAACTGCAGGACTCTTGCCGCGGACTCGGTCCCAAAAAGAAGAAACAGAAACAAGCTTACATATCAATCCCCGACAAGCCAAACAGATAAGTTCCTTTTTATCCATACATGTCTCTGTAAGAAAAAAACTTGTGCATAGAGAAACCTCATCACCTACGAAGCATTTGTGCTCCCATCCTTTGACCCGAACGTTGCTTTGGTCAAGATGGTTGTTGTAGTGGCTCTTAGCGGAGAAGGTTCGACGAGGGGCTGGTCCCCTTCCATAGTTTTGAGCCCGGTAGGCCAAGCCCCGCGGCAACAAACGGAAGGCACCGACATGATAGCTTGCTGGAGAAAACTTGTTTACTTAAAAGTATTGAGGTACTCTTCCTCTGCATGGATATAGTACATGCACAAGTACCTGGCAAGACCATCATTTTTCATTAATATGCGGATAAACGAGTACAAAGCTTACAGAGTGCAAACATGGATAGAAGAGATTACATATTTGAAACTAAAGTTTGGCAAGTGCCTACATGTTTTAGATTGAAAAAAGATAAGTGCCCCGTAATTCCTTTCTTGTCCCTCTCCTCCTAGGAACTACGGTGGGAGGCAAAGAGTGCAAAAGGAGTGCCTGGGCAGAAGCCCAGCCTGACCCCGTCAAGACCTATAGGACGTAGCCTGACAAGATCGAGAGGGCACGGACGAAGGTGATGGGTGGGGAGAGCAGCTAGGCGATGCCCTGGTCACCGTCACCAGGGCCAGCAGGACATGGCTGGGCGAACGAAGCCGGAGTCCACGGGAAAGCTTGCCGGGGTCCAGCTAGAAGACTGCTGAAGAAGCCGGAGACACCAGCCACACTGAACACCCCGGCAAATTGCCTTGCCGGGGAGGAGATGCAGGTGCAGATGGTGGTGCCGCTGGCCTCCCACTGACGGTGACGGTGCGACTGGCGTTTAGTCGGAGTCGGAGCCGTCGTCCTCCCCATCGGCGCCGTCGTCATCGCCGTCACTGTCCTCCTTGTCGCTATCGCTCGAGGAGGAGCTTTCATTGTCAGTCGAGCTCTCTGCGCAGCACCCTAAGCGAGCACCCGAACGCCCGAAGACCTTGACGGAGAGCAGGGCGGCGTCCATTAACTTGAAATGGTGAATGTGCCCGGCCGCCAAGCTATGGGCACGGGCGAAGGTCTTCCAGCCACGCCGGAGAAGCATGACATGAGGAGCGGGGAACTCCACGTCCGCCCGCATGCTGCCATTGCAGCAGCCCCTCATGTGCAGCCTCAGCCCCGGCGGCTGCTCGACCTCCATCACCCTTACAAATGGGGTAGGAAGCCGAAGACGGCTGCGCGGGGGCCCGTGCAGCTTGACGATAAACTCCAGTGGCTGGTTCCCTACATGGCCTTCATTCGGGTCCTAAGCGACCGGAGGAGGTGCGATCAGAACGCCGCCCATCCTCCTCAACCCCGAGCGCCATGACGACCATGTCCGCGTCCTCTTCCACCTCCTCTCACGGCGAGCTCTGCCCCCGTATCCCCAACAGGAGGAGGGAGGCACTGTTGAGCAGAAGCCCTCGTCACCACCACTAGGGTACTACTACGCCCTCTCCCCCTCACCATGATGGAGAGATAATACCAGAAGGAAGGAGGAAGAGATAGGTGTGAGCCAGCACCTCGCCCACGTTCCCTTTTATAGGCGAACAAGACTGGGGGCTGGCTCGTCACCCAGGAGGCAACCGCTCTGATCCACCAATCCGACTCTTCTGCGTCACTAACGGCGCACGGAATCAAGACCGACCTCCTGCACCTATCCGTGATGCCTGGCTTTCTGCCTTGGCACTCATTCCCGTGCCCTCCGCGTCCGCCACCAACCCTGCGCAATGCATGCGGCATACATGGCAGAAACGGTGGGGGCAGGGGAGTTAGTGGAATGGCAGTTACCGCCCCGTGAACATGGGACGTGGGCGACCCACGGGTCATGGCGTAAATCTCCCCCACGACGTCTTGCACGGCGCATGGAAAAACTAGGAACTGACTCAAGCGTAGGTTAATGAAGAAGCAAAGAAAATATCAAGAAAAGAGGAGAATATCATCATAAATGCCCTACCTGTGTACCTGACAGGGGCTACCCCAACGATGTGCGGCAACACATTTGGACCAGGCCCGGGGCTCCTGTCGGTGCAATAAACCTTCACGTATGTTGCTCAGACTGTACACAGGCTCAGTGGCAGAGATGCGAACTCCACCAAGCATACAAGACAAAACCAAGCCAGAGAGATAGCCTTTTGAGGAATCAAGGGGCGAATCAAGAAGACCAAGACAAGCCAAGAGAACAAGATATCACTAAGGAAAAAACTCCCTTGCCGGGCAGGCGAGCCTGGTCAGGTCGAGGCCACCCCGAAGACAAGTCCCAAGACTTCCCCGGCAAGGATTGCCGGGGCTGCTGGCGGCCTACATCCTCGCCAAGACTCCATCGCTCCACCGCATCGCAACGCAAGTCATCCATCAGTGCGGTGTTGAGCCCCCAGATAGCTAAGTGGCTGTCATTTGGCATGTGGCAGCCATTTAGGAGGAAGATCACCTCTATATGACACCCGTCTAGAGGCATGTCAAGCAGACAGGTGAAAGGTGACTAAGTGGCGTGGAAGGTCTGCCGGGCCGCATCCGCAGTGTGACACCTAGCAGTGCATTTAATGCACTTTGTCCTGACTGCCAGAGTTAGGTATGATAGCACTGTTAGCTATCTAATCACTGGATAATGACCGTTTTGCCATTGTAGTAACCCCTTAGCCTATAAAAGGAGGACCGTGGCAACCTTAGAAAGGATTCGGACGCTCGTGTACTCATACGCACATATTTGCTCTCCCCAAGGCGACCTTGCCGGGCTTGAGCGCCGCGCGTTCTCCATGGTCCCTTCATCAATCCACCAAAGCAGGAGTAGGGTTTTACGCTTCTCAGCGGCCCGAACCTGGGTAAAAACTACCAGCGTCATCACTGCCGTGCTGCCCCATGGCCTCCGCTCTTTGTGCAGCACGACCTCCCCCCCGCCGAACCACAAAGGGGCCGATGGCCCCATAGGTGGCCGTGTTCTACCACAACAAAGTTCCTATGGTTTGGTTGTTGAATTCAAGGAAGCATGAACTCACTCAACATATCCTTTGACTATTTCTATTGGAATCAAATTTCATGGTTGTCAATTTGGATAACACAAGTGCTCTTCCTTGCAAGACTAACCCATGTTGGAAGATGAACTCGAACTACTAGTGGTGCTCCCTACTCTTGATGGACAACATCAACCTTGAGCATCCAACACAAGTTCGACTACATGATCAACACCACAACCCACGGTATGTCATTCCATCTTAGATAAGCTTTACTCCAAGTCATGAGCTAAAGCAACTCAACAAGATGTGAATACATCAAAGTGCTTAAATGAAAAATGGCAACCCCATTTTGAGCTTAAATGATGAGTATGACCTATGATCAAGTGATCTCACTTGACTCCTAAGTCAATATACTCTAACATAGGTGACTTTGTCGCTGACCCTTACTAGATGAAGTTCTCTAGTGTTCCTTTGCTCAATTGATTTTTCTTGTATGATTTTCTTGTCTTTATGTCTCCCTCTAAAACACAACAAAAAAAACTTCATCTAGATCTCTTTATTTTCTATTCTTCATATGAGTTTAATTCATTGCAAATCCTTCTGCTAATTCCTTGCAAATCCTTGTGAGATTTCATTTGCCAAGTGAGCTGAGTTGACAAAATCTTTACTCTACGTTGAAATCGGTCCCTCCGATCCAAACCTATCGGCTCGACCGAAATACAAGGTTTCCTTGTATATAGTTCATCGGTACAACCGACACGGACTAGCTCGGTCTCACCGATAAGCACCATCTGTGATTCTGCCATCCCGGAGTCACCGACGGAACCATATCGGCGTCACCGATTTCAACTCTGAGAAAACCTTTTGCCATTTCTTACTGCCTATTTTCTTCAGCTCCACTCAATGATTCTTTCCTCTATCAGCATCATAAACTACCTACTGCTTTGTAGTGACTCTCAAGGACCACACCTACTTGGCTCATGCTCCAGAAGTACCCTTCTTGGAAATTGATGTCAAAGGGGGAGAGAGAGTACATCAAAGCCTATCAAATGAGCACATCTAAGCTCTTCCACAGGTGCTTGTTAACAAAGAGGAGAGAAGTCACATGTCTTTAAGAGGGGAAAGACATGTCAATATGTTTGATCCTAGATATTGCTACTGAAAATTCTTGTTGCTCTGATTTTATTTGCTCTTACCCTATTTTGCTCTGATTTTATCTCACCATACCTTCTCCCATTATCCTATATCAGATTCAGGGGGAGAAAGAATCTATGTCTAAGGGGAGAAAGATCTTTGGAACTTATTGCAAATCTTTAAATCTTTGGGGACATGTCTATTTTGTAGTACTCACCCATTACATGTCATCCCAGTCTTGGTATTCTTGTGGTTCTTTAAAACTGCTTTATTTGGAGTGTTCTTGTGTTATCTAACCCTGTTTTCTCAAGTCTACTCCTTCAAAAAGTTAGCTCAAGACCACAAGGTAAGTATATGCATCACACTCATGTGCATGATGATCTCTTGCTGTTGCACATATTGTTTGCAAGAGGGAATCATAAACATGAAGGTACATTTCTTAACCATATCATTTGCTCTGATGCATATAGCCAAGATACATGTAACTCTCTGCTTACTCTGTCATGTTATGCATTCACATGTTAGTATATTCTATCTTCAAATGATTGCATACATGTAGGGGGAGCTTATGCATGTTACATGTTTCTCCAAAGCATTACTTGCTACTCCTCATATCATTTACCTAAAGCTTTGATGTATGTTGTCATCAATTACCAAAAAGGGGGAGATTGAAAGCACAAGTGCTCCTTGGGTGATTTTGGTAATTAATGTCAACATATCTCTTATTGGACTAATGCATTTATCTAGTGTATTTCAGACAAGTTCAACAATGGCGTGGAAAGGACAAGAGAATGTGGAACCCCTTCAAAATGCTAAGGACACATATTGGCAAAAGCTCAAGACTCTTCATGTTTGTTTTAGTGATCCAAGATCACATTGAGTCCATAGGAAAGCCAATACTATTAAAAGGGGATGAGGTGTTGCTTAATGGCTTGCTTGCTCAAAACGCTTAGTGATATTGCTCCAAAGCCCTCAACCACTTTCTCCATCCATATATGTCAAAACCCTAAATTCCAACTCAGCCCCACCGATTCATTCTATCCGGCGCCACCGAGTTCATATGACAAAGCCACAGCCAGAAACCCTAACAGTTTGGTCACACCAATACGGATCTCGGTCTCACCGAGATGGCCTTGCCAACTCCCTATTATAAGTTGCAATTATTTTGGTCTCACCAAAATTGCAATCGGTCTCACCGAGACGGCTTGACCAATTCTCTGTTGCCCTATTGCTTCACTTCGGTCTCACCGAGTTGATGCAATCAGCGCCACCGATATGAGGTCTTCCCTAAGCCGTAGCACATCGGTCCCACCAAGTTGTTCCAGTCGGTCCCACTGAGATTCCTAACGTTCACATTTTGAACTAATCAGTCCCACCGAGTTTAGCTATTCGGTCTCACCGAGATGGGTCAAATGTGTGTAACGGCTGGATTTTGTGTGGAGGCTATGTATACCCCTCCACCCCCTTCTCCATTTGTGAGAGAGCCATCAGAACGTGCCTACACTTCCACCATACATTTTCTGAGAGAGAACCACCTACTCATGTGTTGAGATCAAGATATACCAATCCTACCACAAGAATCTTGATTTCTAGCCTTCCCCAAGTTGCTTTCCACTCAAATCATCTTTCCATCATATCCAAATCTGTGAGAGAGAGCTGAGTATTGAGGAGACTATCATTTGAAGCACAAGAGCAAGGAGTTCATCATCAACACACCATTTGTTACCTTTTGGAGAGTGGTGTCTCCTAGATTGGTTTGGTGTCGCTTGGGAGCCTCCGTCAAGATGTGGAGTTGAACCAAGAAGTTTGTAAGGACAAGGAGATCGCCTACTTCGTGAAGATCTACCCGAGTGAGGCAAGTCATTCATGGGCAATGGCCATAGTGGGATAGACAAGGTTGCTGCTTCATGGACCCTTCGTGGGTGGAGCCCTCCGTGGACTCGTGCAACCGTTACCCTTCGTGGGTTGAAGTCTCCATCAACGTGGATGTACGATAGCACCACCTATCAGAACCACGCCTAAAATCTCCGTGTCTTCATTGCGTTTGCACACTCCAATCCCTTCCCTTTACTTTCTTGCAATTAGCATGCTTTACTCTTTCTGCTGCATATACTCTTGTCATGCTTGCTTGAAATGTATTGTGAATGCTTAAACTTGTGCTAAAACTCTATCTCAACTTGAAGAACTTAAAAACTGCCACTTTTGCTTGTTGAGGGTCTAATGTCTAATCACCCCCCTCTAGACCCCTCTTCTCGATCCTTTCACCACTTCCTATGCATATGGATTTTGTGAGCAAACAATTTATGGGAGCAAGAATCAACTAGCATAGGAAGGCAAAACAAGTATAACTTCAAAACTTTCAACACATAGAGAGGAAACTTGATATTATGAGATATGTAAAAGCATATGTTCCTCTCTCATAATAATTTTTAGTAGCATCATGAATGAATTCAACAATATAACTATCACATAAGCATTCTTTTCATGATCCATAAGCATAGAAATTTGATTACTCTCCACATAAGCAAATTTATTCTCATTCATAATAGTGGGAGTAAACTCAACAAAATAATTATCATGAGATACTTGATTGACATAACCAAATTGAACATTAAAATCATGGTGACAAGTTTCATGGTTATCATTATTCTTTATAGCATACATTTCATCACCATAATCATCATTAAATAGTAACTTTGTTGTCATAATCAATTGAAACCTCTTCCAAAATAGTGGATTCATCATTAAATATAGTCATGACCTCTCAAAATCCACTTCCATAATTATTACAATAAGATTCAACACCCTCCAAAATAGTGGGATCATTATTACATAAAGTTGACACCCTTCCGAACCCACTTTCATCATTATAATAATCATAAATAGGAGGCATACAATCATCATAATAAATATTCTCATCAAACTTGGGGGCTAAAAATATCATCTTCATCAAACATAACATCCTCAAGCTTATGGCTTTGCATATCACTAGCATCATGCATATTCAAAGAATTCATACTGGCAACATTGCAATCATGCTTATCATTCAAAGATTTTATGCCAAACATTTTATTGAATTCTTCTTCTAACAATTGAGCACAATTTTCCGATCCATCATTTTCAAGAAAGACATGATAAAGATGAAGAATATGAGGCAACCTCACTTCCATTTTTTGTAGTCTTCTTTTATAAAACAAACTAGTGATAAAAAAAGAAACTAAAAGATTCAATTACAAGATCTCAAGATTTACCTTCAAGCACTCACCTCCCCGGCAACGGCGCCAGAAAAGAGCTCGATGTCTACTACACAACTTACTCTTGTAGACTCGTGTTGGGCCTCCAAGCGCAGAGTTTTGTAGGACAGTAGCAATTTTCCCTCAAGTGGATGACCTAAGGTTTATCAATCCGTGGGAGGCGTAGGATGAAGATGGTCGCTCTCGAACAACCCTGCAACCAACACTACTGCAGGATGCTGCTAACGCGGCACTATGATCAGAGACCCTTTGACGAAACTGTGTGTGCTGCATTAATTGCAAACGGTGATGTAAAAAACCCATCAAAAAAGATGCAAAATGTTTGCGATGAAGGATACATCAAACATGGTTCAGATTTTAGTTGCGTGTGCGATGCGGGGCATACGGTTCAGTTCAATTAACTGTTTGCGATGAGGCGGAACAACAGAAACGGGCAGCCAGATGAAGGTGTGTGTGATATACGGCATACAGTTCACTCGGATGAACTGTTTGTGATTAGGCAACAAAAAGAAACGGTCAGCCAGATCAAGGTGTGTGCGATATACGGCATACGGTTCACTCGGATGAACTGTTTTCGATTAGGCAATGCAACAGAAATGGTTCAGCCAGATCAAGGTGTGTGCAATGGAGGGCATATAGTTCATTCCGATAAACTATTTGTGTTGAGCCAAGAGAACAGAAACATTTCTCATAAACAAGATGTGTGTAATACGCGGCAAACATCCAATTACATAGGTGGCTAGTACACACATGACATTTCCACACACCAAAGTAAACTATTACATGCATAATTAACTAGGATAAACGATCATCTGATCATCATCTACTTCTTGTGCTAGCTCGATGTTCCTTCTATGCTAAGTTTCCATTAATTGATGGCGTTTTATGAACACGCCACCGTTTCCCGCCATTTCCTCACCGGTTTCCCGCCACCCAGCGATATTACGCATAAACCTAGGCGGTGCGCGATGCACGGAGGCAACAAGCGCAGCCTACAGCACATCCACCTTTTCCAAGCATGCCAACCCACCAAAGTGCCGCCTCTGCCATCAACCTCATCGACGAGGAAAACAAGAAGGTGCCACGGCTCGTCGCGGCCGAGGCGCTCCCCGGCAACGCGATGGACGACGCCTTGATGCGCGTCATCGCCAGGGTTGAGCAGACCCTTGGCGCATGGCGCTTCAGCGTCATGGATCAAGATAGGCATGTCAGCGCCGAGAGGCTGCAGCTCGCCGCACAACATGATCGATGGCGCGCCGCAGAGCAAGCTAGGCGCGTCCACGCCGATAGGCTGCGACTCACCGCACGGCGAGACCGTTGGAGCGCCGCAGAGCGAGGGGCACGTGATACATCTCCAACGTATCTATAATTTTTTATTGTTCCATGCTATTATATTATCTGTTTTGGATGTTTTATATGCATTAATATGCTATTTTATATTATTTTTGGGACTAACCTATTAACCTAGAGCCCAATGCCAGTTTTTGTTTTTTCCTTGTTTTTGAGCTTCGTAGAAAAGGAATACCAAACAGAGTCCAAACGGAATAAAACTTCACGATGATTTTTCTTGGACTAGAAGACACCCAGGGGACTTGGAGTCCAAGTCATAAGAGCCGCGAGGCGGCGACAAGGGTGGAGGGCGCGCCCTAGGGGGGGCGCCCCCTGCCTTGTGGGCCCCTCAGGACTCCTCTGACCTAGCCTTTCCTCCTATATATTCACATATATTCTAGAACCAACAGAGCAATCCACGAAAACACTTTTCCACCACCGCAACCTCCTGTTCCCATGAGATCCCATCTTGGGGCCTTTTCCGGCATCCCGCCGGAGGGGGAATTGATCACGGAGGGCTTCTACATCAACTCCATTTGCCCTTCTGATGATGCGTGAGTAGTTTACCTCAGACCTACGGGTCCATAGCTAGTAGCTAGATGGCTTCTTCTCTCTCTTTGATTCTCAATGCAATGTTCTTCTCGATGTTCTTGGAGATCTATCCGATGTAATCTTCTTTTGAGGTGTGTTTGTCGAGATTCGATGAATTGTGGATTTATGATCAGCTTATCTATAAATATTATTTGAATCTTCTCTGAATTCTTTTATGCATGATTTAATATCTTTGTATTTCTCTTCGAATTATCGATTTGGTTTGGCCAACTAGATTGGTTTTTCTTGCAATGGGAGAGGTGCTTAGCTTTGGGTTCAATCTTGCGGTGTCCTCACCCAGTGACAGTAGGGGTAGCGAGGCACGTATTGTATTGTTGCCATCGAGGATAAAAAGATGGGGTTTTCATCATATTGCTTGATTTAATTCCTCTACATCATGTCATCTTACTTAAGGCGTTACTCCGTTCTTTATGAACTTAATACTCTAGATGCATGCTGGATAGCAGTCGATGTGTGGAGTAATAGTAGTAGATGCAGGCAGGAGTCGGTCTACTTGACACAGACATGATGCCCATATGCATAATCATTGCCTTGGATATCGTCATAACTTTGCGCTTTTCTATCAATTGCTCGACAGTAATTTGTTTAGCCACCGTATTATTTGCCTTCATGAGAGAAGCCTCTAGTGAAACCTATGGCCCCTGGGTCTATTTTCCATAATATTACTTTCCGATCTACTATTTTCCATCATATTACTTTCCAATCTACTATTTTACAATCTTTTATTTTCAGATTTATATACCAAAAAACCCAAAAAAATATTTTATCTTTTGTTTATCTATCTCTATTAGATCTCACTTTTGCAATTGACCGTGAAGGGATTGACAACCCCTTTATCGCGTTGGGTGCAAGTGTTTGATTGTTTGTGCAGGTGTTGGTGATTTGTGCGTTCTTCTCCTACTGGATTGATACCTTGGTTCTTAACTGAGGGAAATACTTACCTCTACTATGCTGCATCACCCTTTCCTCTTCAAGGGAAAAACCAACGCAAGCTCAAGAAGTAGCAGGAAGAATTTCTGGCGCCGTTGCCGGGGAGATCTACGTCAAGTCAAGACATACCAAGTACCCATCATAAACTCTCATCTCTTGCATTACATTATTCGGCTTTTGCCTCTCGTTTTCCTCTCCCCCACTTCTAAAACGATTTTTGAAAATATTTGCCTTTTTATTCGCCCTTCTTCCGTTCGTCTTTTTCGTTTGCTTTTTGTTTGCTTGGGTGTTAGATCTGTTTCTTGCCACCATGTATGAATCTGGGGAGATTTTCGTTGAAAAGGATAGTAGTAATGATGGGGGGGACTTTGATAATTTTGCTAATATTGACCCTCATGAAGAACCTACTATCCTCCACACTAAAAAACTTCGTATAGGTAGCGGCAATATTATTGGAAAAGGGGTTATTCAATATTTCTTTACTTGTGCTGGTGCGCTACCCACGTTAGGTGGATCTATTCTCCATAAAACTAATAGTCCTGCGGATGCTATATCTTTGCTTATACTTGAACTTGAAAGACAATTTGTTCATATGCATCCATGCATACAAGGATTTTTCTAGAGTTCTCTAATATTGAGCATTCTTCTGTTAAACGCGCTGCTACCATATTTCTAGCACATGAGTTTAGATTCATTATGAAAGAAGCTAGTGAAATTTTTGTGCATTATAAAGTAGATGGTGGTCGTCCCCCTATAGAGGGGATTCTCTTTAATCAAGAAGAAATAATGCGTTTGCGATCTCTTGATCATGTTGTTTATAATGAAAATTTGAGAAAAAGAGTTCCTACCAATGTTTTAGTTGATAAAATTTCTGAACTTAATGATAATTTTGCTATACAAAACAACGAATTGGGTTTCTCACTTGGAAATAAGCTCATGACCTTTTGCCAAAAGAATTCTTACAATGATGAGTTGATCATACAATATAAGGGGCCGAAGGAGGAGCCAATACCTTCCGAGCTTGATCTTAGGGATCCTTATCCCGTTAAATTTAGCCCTTTTGATTACTTTTGCTTACCACAAAGAAAACTTGCTGCTTAACGAAGGGAGTACGAGATGAGTTTTTGAAATTTGCCTTATTATTATTATGACAATACCTAGATCTATGTGTTTTTTATGCCTAGCTAAGGGCGTTAAACAATAGCGCTTGTTGGGAGGCAACCCAATTTTATTTTTGTTTCTACTTTTTTGGTTCTATTTTTCAATAAATTTTTCATCTAGCCTTTGGTTAGATGTGTTTTGGTGTTTTAATTAGTGTTTGTGCCAAGTAAGACCTTTGGGATGGCTTACGGTGATAGTTGATTTGATCTTGCTAAAAAACAGAAAATTTTGTGTCCAGTCACAGAATTTAATAATTCACTGGAGGGTTGATTAACCCTAAATTTTTTACACGAGATTGATATACAAATTTAATCTGTTATCCTAATTTCTCAGAATTTTTAGATTTACATAAGTATTAGAACAATTCAGATCTTCACAGACTGTTCTGTTTTTGAAAGATTCTATTTTCTTTGTGTTGTTTGCTTATTTTGATGAACCTATGGGTAGTATCGGGGGGTATGAACCATGGAGAAGTTGGAATACAGTAGATATTACACCAATATAAATAAAGAATGAGTTCACAACAGTACCAAAAGTGGTGATTTTATTTTCTTGTACTAACGGATCTCACGAGTTTTCTGTTGAGTTTTGTGTTGTGAAGTTTTTAAGTTTTGGGTAAAGATTTGATGGACTATGGAATAAGGAGTGGCAAGAGCCTAAGCTTGGGGATTACCAAGGCACCCCAAGGTAATATTCAAGGACAACCAAGAGCCTAAGCTTGGGGATGCCCCGGAAGGCATCCCCTCTTTCGTCTTCGTCTATCGGTAAATTTACTTGAGGCTATATTTTTAATCACCACATGATATGTGTTTTGCTTGGAGCGTCTTGTATGATATGAGTCTTTGCTTTTTAGTTTGCCACAATCATACTTGCTGTACACACCTTTTGAGAGGGACACGCATGAATCATGATTTATTAGAATACTCTATGTGCTTCACTTATATCTTTTGAGCTAGGCAATTTTGCTCTAGTGCTTCACTTATATATTTTTAGAGCACGGCGGTGGTTTTATTTTATAGAAATTATTGAACTCTCATTCTTCACTTATATTATTTTGAGAGTCTTTCTAAACATCATGGTAATTTGCTTTGGTTATAAATTTAGTCCTAATATGATAGGCATCCAAGAGGGATATAATAAAAACTTTCATAAAAAGTGCATTGAATACTATGTGAAGTTTGATTCCTTATGATTGTTTTGAGATATAAAGATGGTGATATTAGAGTCATGCTAGTAAGTAATTGTGGATTGTATAAATACTTGTGTTAAAGTTTATGATTCCCGTAGCATGCACGTATGGTGAACCATTATGTGATGAAGTCAGAGCATGATTTATTTATTGATTGTCTTCCTTATGAGTGGCGGTCGGGGACGAGCGATGGTCTTTTCCTACCAATCTATCCCCCTAGGAGCATGCGCGTAGTACTTCATTTTGATGACTAATAGATTTTTGCAATAATTATGTGAGTTCTTTATGACTAATGTTGAGTCCATGGATTATACGCACTCTCACCCTTCCACCTTTGCTAGCCTCTCTAGTACCGCGTAACTTTCGCCGGTGCCATACACCTACCTTTTACCTTCCTCAAAACAGCCACCATACCTACCTATTATGGCATTTCCATAGCCATTTTGAGATATATTGCCATGCAACTTTCCACCGTTCCGTTTTATTATGACACGTTCCATCATTGTCATATTGCTTTTCAAGATCATGTAGTTGACATAGTGTTTGTGGCAAAGCCACCGTTCATAATTTTTATACATGTCACTCTTGAGTCCTTGCACATCCCGGTACACCGCCGGAGGCATTCATATAGAGTCATATTTTGTTCTAAGTATCGAGTTGTAATTTTTGAGTGGTAAGTAAATAAAAGAGTGATGATCTTCATTATTAGAGCATTTTCCCATGTGAGGAAAAAATATAAGAGGCCAACGAAGCCCACAAATAAAATAAAAGAGGCCAAAGAAGCACACCAAAAAAAAAGAGAGAAAAGAGAGAAGGGGTAATGTTACTATCCTTTTTCCACACTTGTGCTTCAAAGTAGCACCATGATCTTCATGATAGAGAGTCTCCTATGTTGTCACTTTCATATACTAGTGAGAATTTTTCATTATAGAACTTGGCTTGTATATTCCAATGATGGGCTTCCTCAAATTGCCCTAGGTCTTCGTGAGCAAGCAAGTTGGATGCACACCCACTTAGTTTCTTTTTGAGCTTTCATAAACTTATAGCTCTAGTGCATCCGTTGCATGGCAATCCCTACTGACTCACATTGATATCTATTGATGGGCATCTCCATAGCCCGTTGATACGCCTAGTTGATGTGAGACTATCTCCTTCTTTTTGTCTTCTCCACAACCACCATATTCTATTCCACCTATAGTGCTATGTCCATGGCTCACGCTCATGTATTGCGTGAAAGTTGAAAAGGTTTGAGAACATCAAAAGTATGAAACAATTGCTTGGCTTGTCATCGGGGTTGTGCATGATTTGAATACTTTGTGTGGTGAAGATAGAGCATAGCCAGACTATATGATTTTGTAGGGGTAACTTTCTTTGGCCATGTTATTTTGAGAAGACATGATTACTTTATTAGTATGCTTGACGTATTATTGTTTTTATGTCAATATTAAACTTTTGTTTTGAATCTTATGGAGCTGAACATTCATGCCATAATAAAGAAAATTACATGGATAAGTATGTTAGGTAGCATTCCACATCAAAAGTTCTGTTTTTATCATTTACCTACTCGAAGACGAGCAGGAATTAAGCTTGGGGATGCTTGATACGTCTCCAACGTATCTATAATTTTTGATTGTTCCATGTTATTATATTATCTATTTTGGATGTTTTATATGCATTAATATGCTCTTTTATATTATTTTTGGGACTAACCTATTAACCTAGAGCCCAGTGCCAGTTTCTGTTTTTTCCTTGTTTTTGAGCTTCGCAGAAAAGGAATACCAAACGGAGTCCAAACGGAATAAAACTTCACGACGATTTTTCTTGGACCAGAAGACACCCAGGGGACTTGGAGTCCAAGTCAGAAGAGCCGCGAGGCGGCGACAAGGGTGGAGGGCGCACCCTAGGGGGGCGCCCCCTGCCTTGTGGGCCCCTCGGGACTCCTCTGACCTAGCCCTTCCTCCTATATATTCACATATATTCCAGAACCACCAGAGCAATCCACGAAAACACTTTTCCACCGCCGCAACCTTCTGTTCCCATGAGATCCCATCTTGGGGCCTTTTCTGGCATCCCGCCGGAGGGGGAATCGATCACGGAGGGCTTCTACATCAACTCCATTGCCCTTCCGATGATGCGTGAGTAGTTTACCTCAGACCTACGGGTCCATAGCTAGTAGCTAGATGGCTTCTTCTCTCTCTTTGATTCTCAATACAACATTCTCCTCGATGTTCTTGGAGATCTATCCGATGTAATCTTCTTTTGAGGTGTGTTTGTCGAGATCCGATGAATTGTGGATTTATGATCACCTTATCTATGAATATTATTTGAATCTTCTCTGAATTCTTTTATGCATGATTTAATATCTTTGTATTTCTCTTTGAATTATTGGTTTGGTTTGGCCAACTAGATTGGTTTTTCTTGCAATGGGAGAGGTGATTAGCTTTGGGTTCAATCTTGCGATGTCCTCACCCAGTGACAGTAGGGGTAGCGAGGCACGTATTGTATTGTTGCCATCGAGGATAAAAAGATGGGGTTTCATTATATTGCTTGAGTTAATTCCTCTACATCATGTCATCTTACTTAAGGCGTTACTCCGTTCTTTATGAACTTAATACTCTAGATGCATGCTTGATAGCGGTCGATGTGTGGAGTAATAGTAGTAGATGTATGCAGGAGTCCGTCTACTTGACACGGACATGATGCCTATATGCATAATCATTGCCTTGGATATCGTCATAACTTTGCACTTTTCTATCAATTGCTCGACAGTAATTTGTTTAGCCACCGTATTATTTGCCTTCATGAGAGAAGCCTCTAGTGAAACCTATGGCCCCCGGGTCTATTTTCCATCATATTACTTTCTGATCTACTATTTTCCATCATATTACTTTGCAATCTACTATTTTGCAATCTTTTATTTTCAGATCTATATACCAAAAAACCCAAAAAAATATTTTATCTTTTGTTTATCTACTTCTATCAGATCTCACTTTTGTAATTGACCATGAAGGGATTGACAACCCCTTTATCGCGTTGGGTGCAAGTGTTTGATTGTTTCTGCAGGTGTTGGTGATTTGTGCATTCTTCTCCTACTGGATTGATACCTTGGTTCTTAACTAAGGGAAATACTTACCTCTACTGTGCTGCATCACCCTTTCCTCTTCAAGGGAAAAACCAACGCAAGCTCAAGAAGTAGCAGTGCGGCGCGCAGCACAGCAAGAGCGGATCCATCGGCGCTTGCCTGCTGTCGACAGGGCGTCGCAGCTGGGTACACGTTCCGTCAGTACCCCCATTCCTCGCTAGGAGTGGACAGAGGCCCTCTACGCCGTACTTGCACCAGAGGCCGGCCGCGCTGTACTTGCACCGGACGCCCGCCGCGCCGTTCACATGGGTTGCGCCGTTCGCCTTGTCCGCGGCCTACTCGATGCCAACGCGCTGGTCGCTAGGCTCGACCGCCTCCTTGGCCCAGGTGTCCACCTGGGCGCAGTAGAGGAACATGGCCGTCGCATCCTCGAGCTGTTGATCTCGAATGAAATAGCCAACTTGGAGCTCGAGATCGCGCTCCAGATGTACCGCGAGCGTGTCGACCGCTTGGACAAATGCCAGCACGAGTTCAGGCAGAGCCAAGAGCTACCGTAGGCAAGGGCTGCTGGTCATGGTCTCTTGGACGCATTTTATTTTGTTGAGTCATTTTGACGTGGATCGCTATGTATTCACAGCAATCATAATATTGCTCTGTTTGTTGCTCTGTTTCAATGTGTGTACTCTGTTTTCCGTTCTTATATGTTCTGTTTCAATGTGCGTATATATGCTTTCCATTCTGTATATGTGGATGATAACAGCTAGATACAAATTAGTATACAAAAATAGATAGAAAATGGAATTCATAATATATATTAATTGTTCATTAGTTCATCACAGAATATATATAATATCATCACATATACGTGATGATACTTAACTACTAGGTACAATGCATAAAATTGAAAACGAACAATACTAAAACTAATAATCCCTCCTGGGGGCAGTATTCCGGCAGCCCCTTGCCAGCAGCTCCCTGGTGTGCGGCATCTTCCCAGCGCGGAGGCAGTACTCTGCTTCCTCTGCCTCGCAGCGCTTGACATACCGATCTGCCTCTTGCTGGCGGACGAGCGCGACCGATCTTACCATTTCGTTGGGCGCCCACCGGAGCTCCTCATCGGTGGCACGCTGGAGCTTATCGGCCCACCTCCACGCAGTGATGAGGCGCCTAGCGCGTTTGACCTTCCTCGCAAAGTACCCGTCATTGTACACCTCCTCCGCACGACGACGTGCCCGCCCCCAAAGCTCCACCGCCTCCTTTTTCCAGGTGGCATCACGAGCTTCACAGGCCGCCTGGTACCTGGCTTCCTCCTCTGCCATCTCCTTCTTGAACGCCACTTGCCTGGCCTTCTCAGCCGGCGGCAGCGACTTCCACAGACAATGATTGTACTGCCCCAAAACCACTCCAAAGTTGGGGGGGGGGGTCCGACGCAACCTCGTCCGGCAGCGCGTAGGGGTCCTCCTCGTCGCTGGTCTTCGACTGAGCGTCCTCGGGGGACGGCGCCTCCTCGTCAGCGCGTGGGCAGATCGGCGGCGCCATGGGCGAGATTTGAGAG
This sequence comes from Thinopyrum elongatum, assembly GCA_011799875.1. Classification (NCBI taxonomy): domain Eukaryota; kingdom Viridiplantae; phylum Streptophyta; class Magnoliopsida; order Poales; family Poaceae; genus Thinopyrum; species Thinopyrum elongatum. The sequence continues at coordinate 264,183,763 of CM022302.1, forward strand.
AGAGAGAGAGAGAGAGAGAGAGAGAGAGGGCGAGCGAGGGAAGGATGTAGATGAGAATGCATGCGGGACGACATGAGCAAGATAGTATTTATTGGCGGCCGGAATCTAGATCGATGGGAATAGTACACACGCCAGTCGCCGAAATTCATGAGTACTGTAGTTTGAATTACACACGATTCCCGCAGTAAAATCCGTGTGTGAACTTAATAGCTGACGGTCTCCAATACAGAACCGTGTCTGATTAATAACCCGCGCCACTCACCTTCCAAACCTCGAGGCGCGAAATAGAGCGCCAATCATGTGGGGGCCGGTTGTCTTGCCAGATCTTTACATTTTCTTTTTTGAACACCAGATATTTTCATCGTCTGATGATTTTTTAATTTTTTGAATTTAAATGCCATGCCACTCCATGCATGTGTCCAAGCCGTGACACCAATATGTTTGAAAATTCATTCCAATTTACTGCACATGGAATTAACACGCACACAATTACACAAATATTTTTTTCAAACCATTATGGTTAGCCGCTGCATGTAGATGTAGTTCAAATTTGGATTACGGTCATTAAATGGCTAGAAAATCACTTAAATGTCTTAAAAAGGTCAAATGACCCCTGAAATTTTCCAAAATTTGACATGACAGTTGTATTAGTGCACGTTAACTGTAGAATTTTTTTGAAGCCCATAACAGGAAGCTATCGCCAGTTCATCATCAAACATGCATTGTTCCCTCTCGAAACCATGAGCCTTCTAGTGATTTGCTCCGGTTTGTTAGGGGTGTGTGTCCAAACTTTTGTCAAACAGGCCAATTATTTTACCACATCATCTTGGTGGCATGACATTACGTCAAGCAAGGTTTCATGTGTTTCTGATCATTTTTTTTTATTTTTTGGAGTTTGAATGGCATGGCGCTCCATGCATGTGTGTCCAGACCGTGACACCAATATCTTTGAAAATTACTTCCAATTTACTGCACATGGAATTAACTCGCACACAAGTACACAAAAATATGATTTTTCAAACCGTTATGGTTAGCCGTTGCATGTAGATGTAGCTCAAATTTGAATTACGGTCATTAAATGGCTAGAAAATCACTTAAATGTCTTTAAAAGGTCAAATGACCCCTAGAATTTTCCAAATTTTCACATGACAGTTGTATTAGTGCACGTTAAATGTAGAAAAAATTTGAAGGCCATAAGAGGAAGCTATCTCATGGTCGTCATCAAACATACATTGTTCCCTCTTGGAACCACGAGCCTTCTAGTGAGTTGCTACGATTTGTGAGGGGTGTGTGTCAAAACTTTTGTCAGACAGGCCAAATTTTTTACCACATCATCTTGGTGGCATGACATTATATCAAGCAAGGTTTCATGTTTTTCTGATAATTTTTTAATTTTTTGGAATTTAAATGCGATGGCACTCCATGCATGTGTCCATGCCGTGACACCAATATGTTTGAAAATTCCTTCTAATTTAGTGCACATGGAATTAACTCACACACAAGTACACAAATATGATTTTTCAAACCGTTATGGTTAGCTGTTGCATGTAGATGTAGTTCAAATTTGAATTACGGTCATTAAATGGCTAGAAAATCACTTAAATGTCTTTAAAAGGTCAAATGACCACTAGAATTTTCCAAATTTTCACATGACAGCTGTATTAGTGCATGTTAAATGTAGAAAAAATTTGAAGGCCGTAAGAGGAAACTATCTCCTGTTCGTCATCAAACATACATTGTTCCCTCTCGGAACCACGAGCCTTCTAGTGAGTTGCTACGGTTTGTGAGTGGTGTGTGTCCAAACTTTCGTCAAACAGGCCAATTTTTTTACCACATCATCTTGGTGGCATGACATTACGTCAAGCAAGGTTTCATGTGTTTCTGATCATTATTTTTATTTTTTGGAGTTTGAATGGCATGGCTCTCCATGCATGTGTGTCCAGACCATGACACCAATATGTTTGAAAATTCCTTCCAATTTACTGCACATGGAATTAACTCGCACACAAGTACACAAAAATATGATTTTTCAAACCGTTATGGTTAGCCGTTGCATGTAGATGTAGTTCAAATTTGAATTACGGTCATTAAATGGCTAGAAAATCACTTAAATGTCTTTAAAAGGTCAAATGACCCCTAGAATTTTCCAAATTTTCACATGACAGTTGTATTAGTGCATGTTAAATGTAGAAAAAATTTGAAGGCCGTAAGAGGAAGCTATCTCCCGTTCGTCATCAAACATACATTGTTCCCTCTCGGAACCACGAGCCTTCTAGTGAGTTGCTACGGTTTATGAGTGGTGTGTGTCCAAACTTTCGTCAAACAGGCCAATTTTTTTACCACATCATCTTGGTGGCATGACATTACATCAAGCAGGGTTTCATGTTTTTCTGATCATTTTTTAATTTTTTTTGGAATTTAAATGCCATGGCACTCCATGCATGTGTCCATGCCGTGACACCAATATGTTTGAAAATTCCTTCTAATTTACTGCACATGGAATTAACTCGCACACAAGTACACAAATATGATTTTTCAAACCATTATGGTTAGCTATTGCATGTAGATGTAGTTCAAATTTGAATTACGGTCATTAAATGGCTAGAAAATCACTTAAATGTCTTTGAAAGGTCAAATGACCCCTAGAATTTTCCAAATTTTTACATGACAGTTGTATTAGTGCATGTTAAATGTAGAAAAAAATTGAAGGCCGTAAGAGGAAGCTATCTCCTGTTCGTCATCAAACATACATTGTTCCCTCTCGGAACCACGAGCCTTCTAGTGAGTTGCTACGGTTTGTGAGGGGTGTGTGTCCAAACTTTCGTCAAACAGGCCAATTTTTTACCACATCATCTTGGTGGTATGACATTAGATCAAGCAAAGTTTCCTGTTTTTCTGATCATTTTTTAATTTTTTGGAATTTAAATGCCATGTCACTCCATGCATGTGTCCATGCCGTGACACCAATATTTTTGAAAATTCCTTCTAATTTACTACACATGGAATTAACTCGGACACAAGTACACAAATATGATTTTTCAAACCGTTATGGTTAGCTGTTTCATGTAGATGTAGTTCAAATTTGAATTACGGTCATTAAATGGCTAGAAAATCACTTAAATGTCTTTAAAAGGTCAAATGACCCCTAGAATTTTCCAAATTTTCACATGACAGTTGTATTATTGCACGTTAAATGTAGAAAAAAATTGAAGGCCGTAAGAGGAAGCTATCTCCCGTTCGTCATCAAACATGCATTGTTCCCTCTCGGAACCATGAGCCTTCTAGTGAGTTGCTCCGGTTTGTGAGGGGTGTGTGTCCAAACTTTCGTTAAACATGCCAATTTTTTTACCACATCATCTTGGTGGCATGACATTACATCAAGCAAGGTTTCATGTGTTTTTGATCTTTTTTTATTTTTTTGGAATTTAAATGCCATGGCACTCCATGCATGTGTCCAGGGCGTGGGACCAATATGTTTGAAAATTCCCTCCAATTTACTGCACATGGAATTAACTCGCACACAAGTACACAAATATGATTTTTCAAACCGTTATGGTTAGCCGTTGCATGTAGATGTAGTTCAAATTTGGATTACGGTCATTAAATGGCTAGAAAATCACTTAAATGTCTTAAAAAGGTCTAGTGACCCCTGAAATTTTCCAAAATTTGACACGACAGTTGTATTAGTGCATGTTAACTGTAGAAATTTTTTGAAGCCCGTAAGAGGAAGCTATCGCCTGTTCGTTATGAAACATGCATTGTTCCCTCTTGGAACCATGAGCCTTCTAGTGAGTTGCTTCAGTTTGTGAGGGGTGTGTGTCCAACCTTTTGTCAAACATGCCAAATTTTTTACCACATCATCTTGGTGGCATGACATTACGTCAAGCAAGGTTTCATGTGTTTCTGATCTTTTTTTAATTTTTTGGAATTTAAATGCCATGGCACTCCATGCTTAATTGTGTCATAGCCGTGAGACCAATATGTTTGAAAATTCCTTCCAATTTACTGCACATGGAATTAACTCGCACACAAGTACACAAAATATGACTTTTCAAACCGTTATGGTTATCTGTTGCATGTACATGTAGTTCAAATTTGAATTACGGTCATTAAATGGCTAGAAAATCACTTAAATGTCTTAAAAGGTCAAATGACCCCTGAAATTTTCCAAAATTTGACATGACAGTTGTATTAGTACTACAAATTTTCTTGTACATTTAAAACACCATCCATTGCCACTTTACTCCAAATTCGTCTTTCACAGCTAATAAAAAATATCAACAACATCACACACAGTTTTTGTAGGAACCGTTTGCGATGAAAATTCGTGGGTCTATTTAAGTCTTCCTCCTTAAGCTTCGCCGGCTCATCTACTCCAGTGCCGGCAACCCCCGAATCCACGAATCCCGATCCCCATTCCCGCAACCCCTTCTTGCGAAGATGACGCCGTGGAAACGCTTCGTGAAGGCCCGTACGGCGGCCGCGTCCTCCCCGAGCGCCGCCGCCTGCACCGAGAGCACGGCCGCCTACGCCGAGAGTGCCGCTGCATCCGCATTGAGCGCGGCCATGTCCGCCGAGAGGGCGTCTGAGTTAGCCGACCGGGCAGCTGCTGCTACGACAGCGGCTGCAAACGCCGAAAGCGCTCGAGCTGTCGTCCGTGCCGCCGATGTCGCCCTGGCCCGGGTCGAGGCCATCCACGCCAAGATCGAGGACGCACACGCCAAGATATTCTAGGCCACCTCGGAATCCAGCATGCAACCCACGTTCGAAAAGGCGGCGGTGGCCGTGGAGCACCTGCTTCCTCATGAGATCGCCGAGCGGGAGCTAGAGATGCAGGAGGCGGCGGAGATCGAGGAGCACCGGGAGGAGGAGTTGCGCGTGGCCCAGGTCGAGGTAGAGAAGAGTCTATCCGTCAAGGAATCGGCGGTGGAGTACCAATGCGAGCTCTGGCGCAGCCAGTACTACGAGTACTACAACCTTGAGGGTGGCGCCGAGGACGAGGACGCGGTCGACTTCAGTAGGGGGGACGCGGGGTCCACCAATGGCGGCATGTCGCCAGGACAAGTCATCGATGTCTCATCTCACACCAGCGATGCATAGGCCGGCGCGGCGGTGGCTTTGTTAAAATTATGCGTACTTAGGCTTTGTTTTTAATGCTGGTCTTTTGTTAGAGTAATGTTTAGGTTAACTAGCTCTGTTTAATTACTAAAATTGCTTGATTCAGTAAGTGTGGTCTGTGTGCTGTACGCTCTTTTGTGTGCCCAAATTAGCAAGCGATGTTAAATTATGCAATGACGTGGATGAGGACAGTACCCAGGGAAATTTCCACCAAAATTTGAAATATCAAACTCATCCCATGCGCGTAAAGCAGAAGAATCATTTGCGATGCACACAATCGTTCAAAGTGGATGGTGTCCGGCGGCACCGCGCGCAAAGTTTCCCTCCACATTTCGAAATTTTTGGCCTACCGCCGAAATATCTACCCCGCCCCCCTTCCCCACCCCCTTTTCTCCCCGACCACAAGTCACATTTCCCCTGTTTCCTCCTTCCTTCCTTCCTTCCTAAGCTATAGCCGCTTCCTCGCTTGCTTCCTCGCTCTCGCCGTCTCGCATCCTACCGCCGGGGTCGCCATGGTCTTCTTCAATGACCTCTCCAGCGGTTCCTCCTCCTCCTCCGACTCCTTCACCACCGGGGTATGCCTCTCTTCTCTCTCTCGGGCTATGACTTGGAATGAAGGATTTTAACCCGATGGTCGATTTGAGTCATTTCTTCCTCTTGTAGCTCCCTAGGACCATCAGTTGCAACGAATGGAGTGGGGTGGCTGAAGATCTGTCTGCTCGTTGTCACCATCAATCTCCATGCGTGAAGCTAGTTGTGTTTGAATCTGTGGATAGTGGGAGGAAGTTTTTGGCATGTGCAGAGAAGGTTAGCCCCACTTTCATTGTTACAAATCATTTGTTAGATGTGATTCAGACACTGTCACGGTCCCAACCCATTCATACCACACCTTCAACCAAACGCATCCTAAGACAGTGTCACAATTTGTACCTAGTATCTAAAAATGTTGCCATCTCATCAGCGGTGCCATTAGAAAATTATTTGGCACCGCTTCAGCAGTTCGTGCAGCCAACTTTGGTCCACACATCCGAGCAGCCAAGCAGTAAAATACTAAATCTTTATGGCATGAAGGAACTGGGCATCAGAGCAACTAGGTGCTCCGGAGTCCGGGTCCCTGATTTTTTTCCGCTGCATCAGCTCACCAATGTAGGGCACCGGTGCGAAATGTAGCAACAGTTGTTTTTACACCGGTTTTTGGCATACATAGTGGATGGCCTTAGTGCTATTAGTTCTATGTTACTAAATTTGTGCATGTACACACCTGTTAGTATCAATTTGCTATCATCCAAACACTGTCGCTATGCTGTTGCAGTTATATTTAGCTTCCTCATAAAATGTTCAATTTGTTATTTATAGTACATGAGTAAGAACTTGTAGCGTTGTTGTAGTTAATTATAGCTTCTGATGTTTCAGAATTTGGTTGTTGTCTCAGTAGCAATTAATTCATTTGCACATTGATCTTTTTGTGAAGATATGTCATAATTAACCTATTTCTTCAGTTTTTCAAAATAAGTATTGGTGATTTTCTATGTTGCTATAAACCCATTTCCCCTACAATTGTTACTGATCTAGTTTTAAATATTATAGGATGAACGGAAGTGTTCTTACCTGGAGTGGGTTGATCAAGAGTGGCCACAGTCTTTGAAGATGTGCCTAGCAAAGCTCTGGAGCATGTATGAGGAAGAGAACATAGGTAGGTTTAGAAAAAGTGTTGTCAACATTGAAGAATATTTGAAGATGCGGGATAAAAAGAGGAAGGTGGAGAATGAGCTCATATTTTTTAAATCAGACTTTGCTAAGATGGTGTTGGTGAAGGAGGAGGCACTTTCCCAGTTGGCCAGTGCAAAATAGGTTCTTACTGAACTGAAAGCAGAGGCGGATAAGACGAGCCTGGATGATCTCGATTAGGGAAATGAATATATTGTTCTAATATTGTTCTTATGAAGCTGAACTAGCTATATGCTGTACTGTGCTATTTTCAGGTAGCTATCGTACTGTGATGTTAAAATATATTTATGTGCCTGATATGAAATTGGCAAACAGCTGTTCGATATGAAATGTGAATTTGCGTAATACTGGAATTATTAATTGTAAACTAATAAACCTGCTAAATGGGTCATGGAACTTTGCAAACGGTTCTAGCAGTAAAAGCGCTTGTGATGGATAGCCCAATGCCATACAGTTTTCTTCATCAAATCGTGTGTGATGTTGTTGAATAAAGCAAACGGTTAACTGAGGTAGAGCGTGTGTGATAGTTACACCTATCACACACGAGCCTATACATAAAACTGTGTGAGATGTATATACGAATGGAAACGTTGTCCCTGGATTGACTGTGTGGGATGTACATACGAACGAAAACGTTTTCCCTGGATTGACTGTGTGGGATGTACATAAGAACGGAAACATATTCCTTGGATTGACTATGTGGAATGTACATAACAAACGAAAACGTTTGTTTGGGACTGACTGTGTGGGATGTACTTACGACCGGAACCGATTGGGCCTGTATAATCGTATTTGATTGCTCATCCGTCGCACACGACCTCATTTTACCGAGCGTGTGTGCCAGGAGGGCCTATCCCCGACGGTTTCTGGGTCATGTGGGAAGGACCCTCCTATCGCAGTCACTCACTAGGTGACGGTTCAGAACGCCGTCGCGGAAAGGGGTTAAAAACCGTTTGTATAGCACCTCGTTGTACCAGTGCAAATACAAGAAATCTCTTGTGTTCCCAACACACCTAATACAATGGCAAATTGTATAGGTGCACTAGTTTGGCGAAGAGATGATGATACAAGTGTAGTAAGGATGGTAGATATAGGTTTTTGTAATCTGAAAATAAAAAAACAGCAAGGTAGCAAGTGATAAAAACGGAGCACAAACGATATTGCAATGCTTGAAAACAAGGCCTAGGGTTCATACTTTCACTAGTGCAATCTCTCAACAGTGCTAACATAATTGAATCATATAGCAATCCCTCAACATGCGACAAAGAATCACTCCAAAGTTCTTATCTAGTAGAGAACATAAGATGAAATTGTTGTAGGGTACGAAAGCACCTCAAAGTTATCCTTTCCGATCAATCTATTGAGCTATTCCTATAAGTGTCACAAACAACCCCAGAGTTCGTACTAAAATAACACCATATGACACACATCAATCAACTCTAATGTTAGCTAGATACTCCAATGTCACCACAAGTATCCATGATTTGATTCTCCGATATGCATCAAACATCTTTAGATTCATAATATTCAATCCAACACAAATAACTTCAAAGAGTGCCCCAAGATTTCTACCGGAGAAAGTAGGACGAAAATGTGCATCAACCCCTACGCATAGATTACCCCAATGTCACCTCGAGAATCCGCGAGTTGAGTGCCAAAACATACATCATGTGTACCAATATAATACCCCATTGTCACCACGGGTATTCATATGCAAGACATACATCAAGTGTTCTCAAATCCAACAAGTATTCTATCCGATAATAGTGAAACCTCAAAGGTAAGAACTCAATTCATCACAACAAGATAGAGAGGGCGAAACACCATATGATCCAATTATATTAGCAAAGCTTGCGGTACATCAAGATCGTACCAAATCGAGAACATGAGAGAGAGAGAGAGAAAGAGAGATAGAGAGAGAGAGAGATCAAACACATACTGGTACATACCCTCAGCCCCGAGGGTGAACTACTTCCTCCTCGCCATGGAGACCGTCGGGATGATGAAGACGGCCTCCGGTGATGATTTCCCCCTCCGATAGGGTGCCAGAACAGGGCTCCAGACGGGATCTCTTTGGTACAGAGGCTTGCGGCGATGGAGTCGAAGTTCTAGGGTTATTTCTGGGGGTTTCCCTATTTATAAGAATTTTAAAAGTTGGAATCACGCGAAATGGAGCTAAGATGGGCCCACAAGCCACCAGGCCACGGCCACCCCCTGAGCGCGCCCTAGAGGCTTGTGGGGGTCTCGTGGCTCTTCTGGTCCTCCCACGAAGCTTTGAGGTCTCTTTTGTTCCAAAAAAATCGTCAAAAAGTTTCGCTGCATTTGGACTTCATTTGATATGGATTTTCTGGAAAACCAAAAATAAGCAGAAAACAACAACTGGCACTGGGCACTAGGTCAATATGTTAGTCCATGAAAACCATATAAAAGTCATATAAAAGTGCACCAAAACCATATAAAATTGTTGTAAACATGGCATGGATACTTCATAAATTATAGATAGGTTGGAGACGTATCAGTAACTACTCACAAATCATATTCATGCTCAAGATCAGAGGGGTATGAAATATCATTAAGGATCTGAACATATAATCTTCCACCAAATAAACCGACTAGCATCAACTATAGGATGTAATCAACACTACTAGCAATCCACAGGTACCAATATGAGGTTTTGAGACAGAGATTGAATACAAGAGATGAACTAGGGTTTGAGAAGACATGGTGATGGTGAAGATGTTGATGAAGATTGGTCCTCTCATGATAAGACGATCATTGGTGATGTCGATGGCTTCGATTTCCCCCTCCCGGAGGGAAGTTTCCCTCACAGAATCGCTTCGCCAGAGAGCAAAAGTACTCCAACCCAGGTTTCGCCTCGAGATGGCAGCGCTTCATCCTGAAACCTCCATCTTGATTTTTTCTAGGTCAAATGGCATCATATAGCAGAAGATAGTCTTCGGAGGCCTGTTAGGGGCCCCACAAGCTCGGGGGGCGCGCCCCCAGGCTTGTGGCTGCCTGGTGGGTCCCCCTGTGGTAATTCTTTTGCAAGTAATTTTTATATATTCCAGAATAAATCTCCATAAAATTTCAGGTCATTTGGAGTTGTGTAGAATAGCTATCTCTGTTGTACCCGTTTCTAGTCCAGAATTCCAGCTGCCGGCAATCTCCCTCTTCATGTGGAACTTGCAAAATAAGAGAGAAAAGGCATAAGAGTTGTATCATAAAGTGATATAATAGTCCAAATTGCAATAAATATCAATAGGAAAACATGATGGAAAATGGACGTATCAACTCCCCCATGCTTAGACCTCGCTTGTCCTCAAGCAAAAGTCGATATCGATTATCATGACCACATGTTTAGAGAGAGAGAGGTGTTGATAAAAACAAAATACAAACATGAAAACATCATGGTCATTATCATAACATCAATATATCATCATAAAACTTCTCATGCTAAAGTAACAATTCATTCACAAGCTAAAGTTTGAAACATACATTTTATTGGAAACTAACAAACTATGGTTTCAGTCATTGAAACAATCACAATCCATCATATTTTCAGAAATAGTCTATGTAAGAGCTTTGTTTAGCAAGTTCACATACTCAACTATCATTTAGTCTTCTATGATTGCTGACACTCAAAATATATTTATGGAGCAAAAGTTTTAGTCAGACACATAGAAAGATAGGGGCTTATGGTTTCGCCTCCCAACTTATTTACCTCAATGGTAATGTCAACAATAATAACTCATGATCACCTACATTCAACAGGATATATACTTCTTTTATGTGAAGTCATTTCCTGTGAAGTCATTACTCCCCATGGGATTAGCATATGATCTTTTCATTCTTTCATTATTTATTTTTCATTGCTAAGATTGAAACAAGAAAGCAAAGCAAAACTCAAACTACTCTTTATTATATAACTCTCACATGATTACATAGATAGATAGATCACAAAACAAGCACTAGAAAATAGATCAAACTAAAACTTTATTCTTCTAAATCACGAAATAACTAAGGATCAAACTAAGATAGATAATGATGATAAAAGGGATGGTGATACGATACCGGGGCACCTCCCCCAAGCTTGGCACAAGCCAAGGGTGGTGCCCATACCCGTATACTCACGTCTCCTTCTTTGGTGATGGTGGTGGTGATGAAGTGGTAGGCTTGTCCTTCATCCTTCGTTTGAGAATAGAAATTTCCTCCCTCAGCTTGTTGACCTCTTGCTTGAGCTCTAATACCCTTTCACATAATATCTTCTTGTTTTCCTGTAGAAGACGAAACAGGATAAATTGAAACTTAGGTTCATTTACTATGTTTGGGAGGCTCGACTCTTGAGTTCCACATGCATATCCCCTGGTTGATGCAGAGGGGCTTCATCTTCTTCAGAACTCGTGTCTCCCATTCCCTTCAAATCAACATCTCGCTCTTCCTCCGTGGACCAACCATAAGGATCCATATCTCCATAGATCCTTGGGTTTCCAATATAATGGGAAACATAGCTCTCTCCGTCCGAGTCTTGGGACCACATCTTGTCAGATCTGCGAGAAAAATAGTATGAAACAAGAACAGAGGAGAATCTCGCGATACAGTGGTCAAAACATCATGGAGTATATATAATAAAAAAATCATGCAGGACAAGCAATATGGAGGAAAAATGGAGCCGGGAAAGTCCACGGGGGAGCCACAAGCCTGGGAGGCGCGCCTAGGGGGTAGGGCACACCCCTGGACTTGTCACTCACTCCTGCACTTTTCGTACTGTTTATTATTTTCCTATTTTTTTTAAATATTCCGAAACGCACAAGAAATACTTTTATGGAACTTTTGGAGTCGATTTACTTACCGTACCCCATACGCCAAATAAGCCAGCAAACGTCGACGTTTTCCCAAAAGTCTTCGTAGACCTCTTTCCGATGAAAAATCTTTTGTGTGTAATTTCAAATGTGAAGCAAGTCTCCTTATCTTATTGGTGAAACTGAATACTTGAAATTCAACAAAACCCCTATTTTCTTCTTTTTCTTCTTTAACCATAAATCCAAAAAAAATTCTACCTCCTTTCTTTTTCATTTATTTTTCTGATCAAGAAAAATACAAAATTATGTCAGTTATTTTGAAGTTATTCTAATCTCGTACACACACAAATTTGCAATTATTCATCTACTACTGGAATTTGGATTTATTTTATCGATGCAAATTGGATTTGGATAGAAGGGTACATTCTTTCTAATATTTTAGATAGAAGAAATATTTCTTCTATCTAAAATATTAGAAAGAATTTTGCTGATTTATTTATTGCTATATGCAACTTATCAGGGTTTCGGAGCGTTCTAAAAAGTTGCCTCTATGTGCTCTTCTGGTGTCATAGTTTTAATAATATTGGTTTTAACATTAATGGGTGTGCCTGAGATATAATGTTTAATTCTTTGCCCATTAACCACCCTTGGATTAGTGCCTTCGGCATTGTTTATCTTGATAGCTCCGGAGCGATAAACTTCTTCGACGATATATGGTCCTTCCCATTTAGAGAGAAGCTTTCCTGCAAAGAATCTTAAACGAGAGTTGTATAATAAAACATGGTCACCTACCTTGAATTCCCATTTTTGAATTCTTTTATCATGCCATCTTTTCACTTTTTATTTAAATAACTTGGCATTTTCATAAGCTTGTGTCCTCCATTCATCTAGAGAACTATTATCAAATAACCTCTTTGCACCGACAAGTTTGAAATCATAATTAAGTTCTTTAATTGCCCAATAAGCTTTATGTTCTAACTCAAGAGGTAAATGACATGCCTTTCATGGACCATTTTATAAGGGGACATACCCATAGGATTTTTATAAGCAGTTCTGTATGCCCACAATGCATCATCAAGTTTCTTAGACCAATTCTTTCTAGATCCATTAATAGTCTTTTGCAAAATCAACTTTATTTCTCTATTACTCAATTCAACCTGACCACTAGACTAAGGATGATATGGTGATGCAATTCTATGGTTAAGATCATATTTAGCAAGAAGTTTACGGAATGCACCATGAATAAAATGTGAACCACCATGAATAAATATCTAAGGACTCCAAACCTTGGGAAAATAAATTCTTTAAGCATTTTAATAGAAGTGTTGTGATCATCACTACTAGTTGGAATAGCTTCTACCCACTTAGTAACGTAATCAACAACAACTTAAATATGTGTATACCCATTAGAGGAAGGAAAATATCCCATATAATCAAATCCCCAAACAACAAATGGTTCAATAATAAGTGAATAACTCATAGGAATTTCCTAACGTCTACTAATATTATTGATTCTTTGTCATTCATCACAAGAAAGGACAAACTTACATGCATCCTTGAAGAGAGTAGGCCAATAAAAACCAAACTGCAATACCTTATGTGCAGTTTTGTCTGCGGTGTGGTGTCCTCCATATGCCTTGGAGTGACACTTTCGTAGGATTTGTTCCTGTTCATGCTCAGGTACACAACGTCTAATAACACCATCTACTCCTTTATATAAATGTGGGTCATCCCAAAAGTAATGTCTTAAATCAAAGAAGAACTTTTTCTTTTGTTGGTATGTGAAACTAGGTGGTATATACTTTGAAACAATGTAATTAGCATAGTCTGCATACTAAGGAGTATTACGAGAAGCATTTATAAGAGCTAATTGTTTATCAGGAAAGCTATCATCAATAGGTAGTGGGTCATCAAGAACATTTTCCATTCTAGACAAATTATCAACTACGGGATTCTCAACTCCCTTTCTATCAATAATATGCAAGTCAAATTCTTGTAGCAAAATGACCCACCTAATCAACCTAGGTTTAGCATCTTTCTTTTCCATAAGATATTTAATAGCAGCATGATCGGTGTGAACAATCACTTTAGAATCAACAATATAAGATCTGAATTTATCACATGCAAACACCACTGCTAAAAATTCTTTCTCAGTAGTAGCATAGTTTCTTTGAGCATTGTCTAGAGTTTTACTAGCATAATGGATAACATTCAATTACTTATCAACTCTTTGTCCTAGAATAGCACCAACAACATAGTCACTGGCATCACATATAATTTTAAAAGGCAAGTTCCAATCAGGTGGTTGAATGATAGGTGTAGAGGTTAAGGCTTTCTTAAGTATTTCAAAGGCTTCTACGCCATCATCATCAAAAACAAATGGAACATATTTTTTGCAAAAGATTAGTAAGAGGCCTAGACATTTTAGAGAAATCTTTAATAAACCTTCTATACAAACCAACATGACCAAGAAAACTTCTTATACCTTTTATATCTTTAGGACATGGCATTTTCTCAATTGCATCAACCTTAGCTTTATCAACCTCAATAACTCTTTCGAAAATTTTATGCCCAAGGACAATACCTTCATTCACCATAAAGTGGCACTTCTCCCAATTCAAGACAAGATTAGTTTCTTCACATATCTACAAAACTCGATCAAGGTTGCTCAAGCAATCATCAAAAGAAGTCCCATAAATGGAAAAATCATCCATGAATACCTCAACAATCTTTTCACAAAAATCAGAGAATATAGCAGTCATACATCTTTGAAAGGTAGCAGGTGCATTGCGTAAACCGAAAGGCATACGTCTATAAGCATAAGTTCCAAAAGGACAAGTAAAAGTGGTTTTCTCTTGATCAGGTTGTGATACCGGTATTTGAGAAAGACTAGAATAACCATCTAAAAAGCAGAAGTGTGTATGCTTAGACAATCTCTATAACATTTGATCAATAAAAGGCAAGGGGTAATGATCTTTTAGTAGCTTTATTTAATTTCCTAAAATCAATTACCATCCTATAACCAGTTACAGTTCTTTGCGGGATAAGTTCATTTTTGTCATTAGGAACAACGGTAATACCTCCTTTCTTAGGGACACAATGAACAGGACTTACCCATCTACTATCGGCTATGGGATAAATTATACCTGCCTCCAGAAGCTTTAATATTTCAGTTCTTACCACATCCTTCATCTTAGGATTCAACCGTTGTTGGTGATCAACAACTGGCTTAGCATTGGGTTCCATATTAATCTTGTGCTGACATAGAGTGGGATTAATGCCCTTAAGATCATCAAGAGTATATCCAATAGCAGCACGGTGCTTCCTCAGAGTTTTAAGTAATCTCTTTTCTTCATGCTCTGAAAGGTTAGCACTAATAATAACAGGATGTATCTTCTTTTCATCAAGATAAGCATATTTCAATGTGTCTGGTAATTATTTTAATTCAAACACGGTATCACTCTTAGGTGGAAGAGGGTCCCCAAGAGTTTCAACAGACAAGTTATGTTTAAGGATATGTACTTGTGTGAAGAATATATCATCTATTTCATTCCTTCCATTCATATGCATATCATTTTTATGGTCCAGCAAATATTGTTCTAAAGGATCGATAGGAGGAACAACAATAGAAGCAAGACCAATAATTTCATCCTTACTAGACAATTCTTTTTCAGCATTAACGGTATTCAAGAAAGGTCTACCAAATATAATGGGACAAAAATTATCTTGTTGTGAACCAATTACTAAGAAATCAGTAGGGTATTTGATCTTGTCACACAAGACTTCAACATCTCGAACAATCCCAAGCAGTGAAATAGTATCTCTATTTGCTAGCTTAATAGTAACATCAATATCTTCAATCTGAGCAGGTGCAATATCATTCATAATTTCTTAATATAGAGTAAATGGAATAGCACTAACACCAGCACCCATATCACATAAACCATGATAGAAATGATCTCCAATTTTAACAAAAACAACATGCATGCCCACTACAGGTTTATTCTTATCTAGCATATCGCGTTCATTTCTAACGGGTTTAGCAATTCTAGCAGCATCATTGCAAAAATAAATAACATGCCCATCAATATTATCAACGAAGAAATCTTTAACCATTGTAATATTAGGTTCAACATTTATTTGTCTAGAGGTTCTAGGTGTTCTAATATTACTTTTATTAACCACAGTTGTAGCTTTAGCATGTTCCTTAATCCTAACAGGAAAAGGAGGTTTCTTAATATAAGGAGTTGGCGCAACTGGATCAACATTGTAAATGATAGTTTCATCTTTAACTATAACCGGTTCCTCTATCTTTTCTTTTATAGGGGGATGATATTTAAACCACTCCTCCTTAGGGAGATCAACATGAGTAGCAAAAGATTCACAAAATGTAGCTACTATCTCAGAGTCAAGTCCATATTTAGCACTAAACTTATGAAAAGCATCAGTTTCCATAAAATATTTAACACAATCAAACTTAAGATTTATACCGGACTCTTTACCTTTGTCGAATTTCCAATCTTTAGATTTGCCTTTAATTCTTTCCAAGAGATTGCACTTTAATTCAATAGTTTTCTTCATAAAAGAACTAGTAGAAGAAGAGTCGAGCATGGATCGATCATTATGAGAAAGCCGAGCATAAAAATTCTGAATAATAATTTCTCTTGAGAGTTCATGATTGGGGCATTTATGCATCATGTACTTAAGCCTCCCCCAAGCTTGAGTGATACTTTCTCCTTCACGAGGCCAAAAATTATATATATAATTCCGATCACGATGAACTAGATGCATAGGATAAAACTTTTGATAAAATTCCAATTTTAACTGGTTCCAGTCCCATGTTCCAGTATCATCCAATAGCCTATACCATGTCAAGGACTTTCCCTCTAAAGATAAATGGAATACCTTCTTCTTAACTCCATCCTCGGATAAACCTACAAGCTTGAACAATCCAAAATTTCATCTATATATATCAAGTGCATACCAGGATGTACCGTTCCATCTCCTGCATAAGGATTAGCTAGCAGTTTCTCTAACATACCCGAAGGAATATCATAATAAATACTTTTAGTAGGTTCAGTAGGTTGAGGGGCAACTCTTATTGCTTCCGGTCGAGGTGAAGATACCCCGAACAAACCCCTTAAAGGATTTTTTTCCATAGTGACAAGTGACAGTAAATTTCATCACGTAATATAAATGTTTCCTTACCAAATTCCACTTACCAAAGGCGCTTCACTCCCCGGCAATGGTGCCAGAGAAGAGTCTTGATAACCCACAAGTATAGGGGATCAATTGTAGTCCTTTCGAGAAGTAAGAGTGTCGAACCCAACGAGGAGGAGAAGGAAATGACAAGCGGTTTTTAGTAAGGTATTTTTTGCAAACACTGAAATTATCGATGACAGATAGTTTGATAGCAAGATACTTCATAACAAGTTGTCGAGATTGGGGCTCCTGGGACCCAAAGTTTCATACCCTTGGGTGAGCTCCTTCTTACCACCTCGTCCCTACCAATAGCTAAACCACGGCGAGGCTATGGCTAGAGCGAGCTAGCGGGAGCGGATCAGTGACATAGCGGTTACCCAAGTTCAGGCCACCTTGCGGTGTAGAACCCTACTCCTACTTGGTTGGGATTGCTCGGGAGAGAGAGTACAAGGGTTGAGGAAAGGGTGTTCGATCTCTTCTATGGCGGCACCATGCCCTCCTTTTATATCTGCCTTGGTCCTCTTCCCCCGAAAACATTGGCGGGAAGGGTTGCCACACAATGGCAATTTTGAAGGGGGACAGGGGCACAGTCTATCCTAACAAACAGTGGTCTTCGCCTGCAAAGCCACCGTCCATGACACGCCGATGGGCTCGGGGATGACCTCTGCCCTGCGCGCCTGTTGTCTTAGTCTTCTTGCACCGATCGGGGAACCTTTGGGGTTGCTTTGGGAACCGGCTTGCTTGCCTTGCTCCCTTAGCACGAAAGAGGAAATCCTCCTCATTCACGTCTACTGGCACGGCCTTTGGCGCCGTTTGTCGCCATGCGCGTCACCCATGTGGTGGGCACCAGGACCGCGCGACCGAATCAAACAGCTCTTGACCCGTTGCCTCCGGGAGGTTGCCTCGGGAGACCGCCTCGCGAGGGAGCCTCGCGAGGCTCTTGGTGGATCCACTAAGTCTGCTCGGGATGCCTGCTGAGGGGGCCTCATGAGGCAAGGGCCTCATGAGGAGTCTTGCTCATGACGCTTGTTGGTGGGCCACTCGCTGGGCCCTCGCCATGCGCCGTGCCCTGGGCCAAAGGCAGACGGTCCTGGATACCCTGGGTTCCATGGGCCCGATAGTAGCCCCAGGGCTCGCGACACGCATGTTCCCCCCTATTAGGGGGTGAAATGATGCGGACCCTAGCCGCCTGTGGGCCAGGCGCGGCGCGTGGCGCATGATGGACGGGGGACGCCCCCACTTCCCCCACAACGCCTTGGCTACCGCCCGGGCTGACATAAAGCCTGCCCGCGCATGATGGGAGGCCATCATTGCCTTCCTGCGTGCATCCTCCTTCCTACACCTTCCTCTCGCGCATGATTCCTTCCCCTTCTACCGGATCTTTGTCACTCCTGGTCCTGACTGTGTCACCATGGCACCCCCTGGTAGGAAGGGAAGGGCGACAGTGGCGGTGGCTGTGGTGGCGGCGCCAGAGCCTACCCTTGGCAGGTCTACAGTCATCAATGCCAAGGGGCTCGACAAGGTTCTTCCGATGACCGCAGCTGCCTCCAACGAGTGGGAGGCCACCTAGATCTGGCCGGCTTCGCGCCCTGCCACCAAGCTCGACGCCACCACTATCGCCCTCCACCTTCCCGCACTCTTCACCGGCTTGCTGCCGCCGTTCTCAGATTTCTTCAACGCCGTGCTCTCTCACTATCAGGTCCATGCGCTACACCTTGAGCCGAAATCCATCCTCCTCCTTTCAGACTTTGCCTTTTTATGCGAGGCCTTCATGGGCGTGCCTCCCTCAGTAGCGCTGCTCCGTCACTTCTTCAGCCTGCGGTTGACCACAGCGAACCAGCGCTCTGGGTGCATCTCGCTCTGCACTGTGGATGAGACGGCAGGCGAGGACATTAACATGAAGCTCACCCATGAGGCGGAGGGCTTCAAGCAGCAATGGGTGTACGTGGATGCAGCCCAATTCAGCCCCCTGCTGCAGCCGCTGACGTTCCCGGCGGCAAGGAGCTCTAGATGGGAGCACGAGAGGCTCGCCAATCCGAGACTGGCATGGGTGTGGAAGATGTTAGCCGACTTGAGGGTAGCGGGCGTAACAGTGGTCACGATCGTGAGGGAGTTCCTCCGCCGGCGCATCGCCCCCCTTCAGTGTCACTCCCGCCCGATGTCGGCCTTCACTGGCCCGGAGGACCCAATGTGGCTAAATATGGGCAGCCTGCCACCGAAAGTGTTGAGCGGGGTGCTTCACATCTTGACTGGTGAGGAAGCGGACGAGCCTCCTAAGGCGGGGCTCCCCCTGTATCGCTATTGGAACAAGGTGGCGTTGGCCGGTGTGATGCTGCGCTTTGACCAGTGGGGGTTGCTTCCGGAGGGCCATGAGGGCCCCCGGGACAACCCCTTCCTGGTGGTCCCCGGCCCAGGGGGCCGTGGCGACGGCAGAACCTCGACAAGCGCTATGGGAGATGGCGGCAGCCCGCTCCGATGGACCGGCCACCAACTTGCATGAGTGCCTCGGGGCGCTGACAACACTGCCCCTCCTGAGGCTGCGCCCGACATGCTTGGGGTGATGAGGGACGCGAGGAGCCCCCGGGCAGCGGCTGCGGGGCCGCGGACCATCGGTGGCGACGCCGAGGGTGGCCTCCAGGGCTCCTCCGTGAAGGAGACCGGCGTTGAAGCCAGGACCGCCAGACCCCCGGGTTCCATTCCTAGAGCTAGCCGTGAGAGGAGGCTCTGCACGGATGGTAGTGAGGCGCCCTGCCGAGGTCGCTGAAGAAGAGGAAGTGGGTTGCCAAGGATGAGTAAGCGCCCGCCTTCACCCTTCTCGTATCCAACATGCCTCGTGTGCCTGAGTTTTCGCTCTACACAGGTCCTCCTCGAGTAAGAAGGAGTTCCCCGCCTTGGCGGGGACTTCACTGCCATTCGTCGGGATCATGTGGTGCAAGGAGAGCACGCACCACCAAGCCAACGAAGACGGGCTCGCGCAAGGGGAAGGGCAGGCGACCTCTCCGAAGGCGCCCTCGGGAGGCTGCTCCTTGGTCCCCAAGGTGCCCGTTGCCGGGGCAGACGTCGCGGTGGCGGAGACAGAGACACTAACCATCGCACCTCAGCCTACCGGTACAGGAGGCAGCTTGGGAAGCCCGGGGGACCTACCGGGACGCGAGGCCGTCTCCGGGAGGGCACCGAGCCCACGGGCCCGCCGTCTCATCAAGGCAGGGCGGAGGAGGCCCCGACCGGCCCTTCGCTCCCGGCGAGCGAAGTTGGGCCCTCGCAAGCTACAATGATAGAGGTAGGCAAAGGACCCAACCCGGATTGGGCCTTGGCGTACGTGAACAACCGCACTATGATTAGGCGCGAGGTCTTGCAGAACACCATGAATGCGCTAAGCCAGCTTGGGGCGGAGCTTCAAGGTGCTGAGGCGCGCCTACGCCTGGCCCACGGGTGGCATCAGCTTGAAGTTGCCATTAAGCTGGGCTGTCATCAGAATGAGGCCGATCGCGCGAGGAGCGAGAAGTCCTCCGCCGAGGCGAAGGACGCCACCGAGCATGCCTTTCAAGAGGCCGAGGCAGCGGACCGACGACGTGAGGTGGTGGAGGCCCGTGGGCAGGAGCTCTGAGACCTGAATGCAACATTAGACCTACAACTTCAGGCACGAAAGGACGCCATCTTCGCACGTGAAGAGGAACTGGCGGCTCGTGAGGCGGACATTGAGGTCCTCGAGAGGGATCTCGCGCGGACGGCGTCTGCGCAGGATGTGGAGCATGAGCAGCTGGAGGCGCTGGACTGCGAGGTAGCCGCCGCCCAGGGCTCTTATGCCCGGTGCCTGGACAAAGGCAATGACAACCTGGCGACCAAGGAGAAGAAGATCCAGGAGGACGCCGACAAGAGGGTCGCGCAAAACCGTCAGGCGCTCACCAAGGAACACAGCGAGAATCTGAAGCTGCAGGAGGACCGCTTCAAAGCACGGCGTGAGGAATTTCAACACGAGATCGCGTGCCTCAAGCAAATGTTGACCGAAGCGAAAAAATGGTGAAGGACTGCGCTGGAGGCCCAAGCCGGCACTGAGGTCGAGCTGGCCTCGCTCCAGGAGCAGGTGGGGGGCATCACGTCCGTCGTGGAATGGGCGAGGGACAAGGCGGCCCAGGCTTGGGGGCGGCAACTTGAGTGCTCCAAGATGTTCCGTGCCCTCGAGCTACGAGCCCGCCGCGCCTTGGGCTCTATTTGTAAGGAGGACGTCTCCAGCCCCTTCGAGACCGACGACGCCAGCTATCTCGCCTTCTTTATCAAGATCGTGCAACGACTCAAGGATGGTGCGAAGAAGGTGGACGGAATCGTTGAAGAGGAGTGTCGCGATCTCCTTACCCAGGCGGCGACACGCTTCTTTAGCCACCTTCTCTGGGCCGACCCCAATTTCGACTTCGAGGCTGTGATAGCTCCTGTCCCGGAGGAGCTTCGCAGTGCCCTCGGGAAGGAGGTGGAGAACCACGTGGATGTGCTGCACACTTAGTTCGCCAACGACAGCAGTGATGGCCAAAGCGGAGCTGAGGAAGATGAGGATGGCGACGACAGCGGCTACGGCGGCACGTCTCCTTAGACCATTCCTTCATTAACCTACTCATAGTTAATCATGGCCCTGTGGAGGCATGAAGACAATGACTTTTGCTTAAGTCTTTAATGATGTAATAAACGCTCGCGCTCCCATGAGGCCTCCTCCTGAGGCTTGTTTTTCCTTTTTGCTTGCCTTTGTGCTCTACATCGTTAGGACCCAGCCCCCATGCGGGCCTCAGCCGTTGCTAGTATGCTAGGTCGCGATGCCTGAGTAAGGCCAAGAGGTGAGGGGCACCGGGAGCCAGTGAGGGCTCCTGAGACGCGATGCTCAGGGAGCCTCCCTTTGACACACAAGCGGCTCGCGTGAAGGAGAACGCCAGCACTTGTGGGGTTACCCAAAGGAAATGCTCGAGAGGTGGTACGGGTGGCTCATGAGATATTTAGGACTTAGCTTTGCGGAGCGCAGAATCTGGTGGACCTCCGCCGACAGGGTGTGTCCTGCGAAGCTTTAGCTCGCGAAATCTCCTGCTGAGATGGGTGCCTTGGGCTGGCCCCCGAGGCAATTGCACACAGAAGGTTGCACCACAAGAGAGCAATGCACACTTGCTGGCTCACTCATGAGCGTTTCACGAGGAGATAAGACAGCAAGGACCTTGGTGGGGTGGCGTGCACGGGAGCAGGCCCGCGAGCCAGAGCCCGGTTACTTGGGTTTTTCAGCGCTGCTGGGACTGACCCAAGCATAGGCACCGTGTCCAGCCCCCACTCACGAGAGGCTGAAGAGGGAGGTCGCGAGCGCATGCGGCTCATGAGGAAAAAATACAACAAAACACATCATGAATGGGAAACCAAAGCTTTACTGAAGCGAGATCACAAATTCTGTTATACAACAAAAAGAGATGCGGCTGCCGTGTCCGGCACGGATCAGCTTGAGGTTGGTGCGGCTCGTGGGGCGCCCTCAGTTTGTTGTTCCGCCAGCACAGAGCATGGGGCTTCCACCGGGGTGTGGGTATGACCGTGACTCGATCGTTCCGCGAGCGCAGAGCTTGGGGCTTCCACCAGGGTGTGTGTATGATCGCGGCTCGATCGTTCTGCCAGCGCGGAGCATGGGGCTTCCACTAGGGCGTGGGTATGATCGCGGCTCGATTGTTCCGCCAGCACGGAGCATGGAGCTTCCACTTGGGCGTGGGCGGGAGCTCTCACGTGCCCGTGAGGCAAATGCATTGAGAGTCTCCGGGGCGTGTACATCCCCATTTCGTTCGTACGCATGAGGGTCACAGGTAGAACTTGCAGAGGTGTTGGATGTTCCAGGCATTAGGCACAGGAACTCCGTCCTCCGTCTCCAGGCGGGCGACGCCTGGCCTGGAGACGTGAGCAACCCTGAAAGGGCCTTCCCACATGGGTGAGAGTTTATGTAGCCCCTCTCTGGAGAGGATCCGGCGTAGGACGAGGTCTCCGACCTCAAGGGCATGAGGATGGATGTTGCGACTGTGGTAGTGACACAAGGCCTGTTTGTACCTCGCGGCGCGAAGGGCGGCCTGGCGGTGGGCCTGCTCGAGGAGCAGTAGGCCGGTCTCCCATGAGCCATCCTAACGCGCTTCGTCAAATGCCAGGTCTCGCGGGGAGCCATGCTTAAGCTCCGAGGGAAGGACCGCCTCAGCCCCGTAGATGAGGTAGAAAGGGGTCTCATCGGTGGGCTTAGTCGATGTCGTGTGGATGGACCACAACACAGACTGCAGCTTATTTAGCCAGCCTTTGCTACAGACTTCGAGCTTCTTCTTGAAGCTCCTTGTCTTGAGGCTCTTGAGGACCTCAGTGTTGGCACGCTCGGCCTGGCCATTGCTCCGCAGGTGTGCCACAGAGGCGTAGCAGAACTGCGTGTCGAGGTTGGTGCAATAGGACTTGAAGAGGCCACTCGTGAACTAGGAGCCATTGTTAGTAATGATGTGGTTGAGGATGCCAAATCGGCTCACGAGGCCCCTGATGAACTTGATAGCCGAGCCCGTCAGGATGGTACACACGGGTTCGACCTCCGCCCACTTGGTGAGTTTGTTGATGGCGACGTAGAGGTAGCGGTAGCCGCCAGTCGCTCGAGGGAAGGGCCCCAATATGTCCAGCCCCCAGACCATGAAGGGCCATGAGAGCGGAATCATCTGGAGCCCCTGCGTTGGCTGATGGACCTGCTTGGCGTGGAATTGACAGGCTTCGCAGGATTGGACCAACTCGATGGCATCGCGGAGTGCAGTGGGCCAATAGAAGCCGCTTTGGAACACCTTGCCGGCAAGGGTGCACGACAAGGAGTGGTGCCCGCAGTCTCCTCTGTGGATGTCAGCGAGCAGCTCAGGCCCTTGCTCTCCTGAGATGCACCGCAACGATATGCCGTTGGGGCACCTGCGGTACAATTCACTGTCTTGCAAGCAGTAGGCAGTGGCTTGCCGGACGACGCGTTCTGCCTCCGAATCCTCCACAGGGAGACTACCATGGAGCAGGTAAGCCTTGAACTCTGCGGGCCACTCTCAGCTTGAGGCTCCAACGCCAGTAGCAGGCGGGCTCCTGAGGACGGGCGGTAGTCTGGCACGCCCGTGGGTGGAGCGGGTGGAAGCTCTTCGCGAAGCAGTGTTGTGCCAACGGCAGGTGGCGCGGCTGATGGCCTGAGGAGCCTTTCTTCGAAGATGCCAGGGCTCTGGGGATCGTGGCGAGATGCTCGCTTGGCGATGTCGTCGGCCTCCTTGTTGACGCCGCGCGGGATGTGCTACAGCTGCAAGCCAAGGAAACGCTTCTCAAGTTTACATACCTCTTCTAGGTAGGCTGCCATGTGCTCGTCCTTGGGCTTGTATTTTTTGTTGGAGAAGTTTACGAGGAGCCGAGAGTCGCCCTTGATAGTGGGGCGCTTGACGCCTAGGGAAGAGGCGGCCTTGAGGCTGCTGATGAGGCCTTCATACTCCGTGATGTTGTTGGAGACCTTCTTGTTGTGCTTGAAGCATAGATGGATGGCGTAGTAGAGCTTATCTTCAGCTGGCGAGGTGAGCACAACGCCAGCCCCTGCGCCCTACCTGGAGAAGTCGCCGTCGAAGTGCATGGCCCAGCCGTCGGGCGCGTCATCCCCAAGCAGGAGGGATTTGTCTTCGCGAGGCTCCTCCTCATACGGGTCCATCCATTCTGCTATGAAGTTGGCCAGAGCTGCTCCCTTGATGACCCTGGTGGTGCAGAACTCCAGCTGGAAGGCCTGCAGGTCGATGCTCCATTCGGCAATGCGGCCGGCAGCATTAGGTCTGCGCCAGACTTGCTCCAAGGGGTAGGAAGAGATGACCTTGATAGGATGACCTTGAAAGTAGTGGCACAGTTTCCAGGAGGTGACGGGGAGCACGAGGAGCATCTTCTGCTACATGGGGTAACGCCCGCGGGCATCTCTCAACATTAGGCTGGAGAAGTATACAGGGTGCTCAACGAGGTGCATGGTTGTGGGGGAAGCTTGCTCCCTAGGCCGCTCGCGGGGCTTGGGGAGCTCGCGAGGCTCGGAAGGCTCACGAGGCTCGGTAGGCTCACGAGGCTCGGCAGGCTCACGAGGCTCGTGAGGCTTGGCAGGCTCATGAGGCTCAGCAAGCTTTTCCTTCATGCTGGTTCATTCCTCTCGCACCGTGACGAGTGGTGCACTGGCTGTCTGGGGGGTGGCCGACAAGTAAAGAAGCAAGGGCTCGCGGGGGCGCGACACAACCATGATGGACGAGCTCGTAAGGTACCTCTTGAGGTCTTCAAAGGCCGCGTCCGCTTCAGGAGTCCACTCGAAGGGACTGGTCCTCTTCATGAGCTTGAATAACGGCAAGGCATATTCGCCGAACTTGGAGATGAAGCGTCCCAGGGAGGCCATACACCCTGCCAATCGCTGCATCTCCCTGAGGGTCCGGGGAGGATGCATCCTCTCAATGGCCTTGATCTTCTCTGGATTGGCTTGAATTCCCCGGTGGGAGATGAGGAAGCTGAGGAGCTTGCCGGAGGGGACCCCAAAGACGCATTTATCGGGGTTGAGCTTTAGGTTGACCTTGCGCAGGTTGGCCAATGTTTCCTCAAGATCTTCGATGAGTGTCCTAGCCTCGCGCGTCTTGACCATGATGTCACCGACGTAGGCTTCCGTGTTTCTCCCCATCTGGGGCCCCAGCGTGATGCGCATCAGCCGCTGGAAGGTGGCACCGACACTCCTCAA
The DNA here is from genome assembly GCA_011799875.1 of Thinopyrum elongatum. Taxonomy (NCBI): domain Eukaryota; kingdom Viridiplantae; phylum Streptophyta; class Magnoliopsida; order Poales; family Poaceae; genus Thinopyrum; species Thinopyrum elongatum. Next base: position 264,209,347 of record CM022302.1, read on the forward strand.
GCCGAAGGGCATGTAGGTGTAGCAAAATACGCCGCAAGGGAAGATGAAAGCTGTCCTCTCCATGTCTTCTACCGCCATTTTAATCTGATGGTAGCCTGAAAAGGCATCTAGGAAGCATAGCAGATCGCACTCGCGGTGGAGTCCGTGATTTGGTCGATGCGGGGCAGCGGAAAGGGGTCCTGGGGGCAGGCCTTGTTGAGACTCGTGAAGTCGATGCACATGCGCTCTTTGCCGCCCTTCTCAGGGATGACAACTGGGTTGGCGAGCCATTCAGGATGGCGCACCTCTCGGATAACTCCAGCTTCTTGCAGCTTGTGTACCTCTTGGACAATGAACTCTTGCTTCTCCGGCGCCTGGTGTCGTGCTTTTTGCTTGATTGGGCGTGCGTTAGGGCACACCGCTAAGTGATGCTCGATCATCTCCCTCGACACACCAGATAGGTCAGATGCTTTCCAGGCGAAAACATCGGAGTTCGCCTGAAGGAAGGCGATGAGCGCGCTTTCCTGTGAGGGAGGGAGGCAGGCGCCGATGGTGAAGGCAGGGCCCGAATCGCTGCCGTTCACCGACACCTTCCTGGTCTCAACGGCACCTTGGGAGAGCAGCTGCTTCTTCTTTGTGGGCACGACCTCGAAAGATTTGCCTGCATCCCTAGCAATCGAATGAGCTACCGCGACGGCTTTGTAGGCGCGCTTGAGAGAGTAGACCGCATCCTTGTGATCGCAGGTTGATGTCTACTACACAACTTATTCTTGTAGACTCGTGTTGGGCCTCCAAGCGCAGAGTTTTGTAGGACAGTATCAATTTTCCCTTAATTGGATGACCTAAGGTTTATCAATCTGTGGGAGGTGTAGGATGAAGATGGTCTCTCTCAAACAAACCTGCAACCAAATACAAGAAATCTCTTGTGTTCCCAACAAACCTAATACAATGGCAAATTGTATAGGTGCACTAGTTCGCTGAAGAGATGGTGATACAAGTGTAGTATGGATAGTAGATATAGGTTTTTGTAATCTGAAAATAAAAAACAATAAGGTAGCAAGTGATGAAAATGGAGCACAAACGGTATTGCAATGCTTGAAAACAAGGCCAAGGGTTCATACTTTCACTAGTTCAATCTCTCAACAATGCTAACATAATTGAATCATATAACAATCCCTCAATGTGCGACAAAGAATCACTCCAAAGTTCTTATCTAGTAGAGAACATAAGATGAAATTGTTGTAGGGTACGAAACCACCTCAAAGTTATCCTTTCCAATCAATCTATTGAGCTATTCCTATAAGTGTCACAAACAACCCTAGAGTTCCTACTAAAATAACACCATATGACACACATCGATCAACTCTAATGTCAGCTAGATACTCCAATGTCACCACAAGTATCCATGATTTGATTATTCGATATGCATCAAACAACTTCAGATTCATAATATTCAATCCAACACAAATAACTTCAAAGAGTGCCCCAAGATTTCTACCGGAGAAACTAGGATGAAAACGTGCATAAACCCCTATGCATAGATTACCCCAATGCCACCTCGGGAATCCGCGAGTTGAGTGCCAAAACATACATCAAGTGAATCAATATAATACCCCATTGTCACCACGGGTATTCATATGCAAGACATACATCAAGTGTTCTCTAATCCAACAAGTATTCAATCCGATAATAGTGAAACCTCAAAGGTAAAAACTCAATTCATCACAACAAGATAGAGAGGGAGAAACACCATATGATCCAACTATATTAACAAAGCTCACGGTACATCAAGATCGTACCAAATCAAGAACACGAGAGAGAGAGAGAGAGAGATCAAACACATACTAGTACATACCCTCAGCCCCGAGGGTGAACTACTCCCTCCTCGCCATGGAGACCGTCAGGATGATCAAGATGGCCTCAGGTAATGATTTCCCCCTCCAGCAGGGTGCCGAAATAGGGCTCCAGATGGGATCTCTTTGGTAAAGAGGCTTGCTACGACAGAGTCAAAGTTCTAGGGTTATTTCCGGGGGTTTCCCTATTTAAAAGAATTTTAAGAGTTGGAATCACGCGAAATAGAGCTAAGATGGGCCCACAAGCCTCCATGCCATGGCCACCCCCTGGGCGCGCCCTAGACGCTTGTGCGGGCCTCATGGCTCTTCTGGTCCTCCCATGAAGCTTCGGGGTCTCTTTTGTTCAAAAAAATGATCAAAAAGTTTCGCTGCATTTGGACTTCATTTGATATGGATTTTCTGGGAAACCAAAAATCAGCAGGAAACAACAACTGGCACTGGGCACTAGGTTAATATGTTAGTTCATGAAAACCATAAAAAGTCATATAAAAGTGCACCATATGAAACCTCAAATGTAAAAACTCAATTTATCGCAACAAGATAGAAAGGGAGAAACACCATATGATCCAACTATATTAACAAAGCTTGCAGTACATCAAGATCGTGCCAAATCAAGAACACGAGAGAGAGAGAGAGATTAAACACATAGATACTTGTACATACCCCTAGCCTCGAGGGTGAACTACCGTGACGCCCCCGATTCAATTGTACACTAATCATACACGCAAATGTGTACGATCAAGATCAGGGACTCATGGGAAGATATCACAACACAACTCTAGACACAAATTTAAATAATACAAGATTCATATTACAAGCCAGGGGCCTCGAGGGCTCGAATACATAGCTCGATACACAAGAGTCAGCGGAAGCAACAATATCTGAGTACATACATAAAGTTAAACAAGAATGCCTTAAGAAGGCAAACACAAAAGCATCAATGATCAAAGAGGCAAGGCCTCCTGCCTGGGACCTCCTAACTACTCCTGGTCGTCGGCGGTCTCCACGTAGAAGTAGGCACCCTTGGGGTAGTAGCAGTAGTCGACGGTGGCATCTGGCTCCTGGGATCCACCAACTGGTTGCAACAACCAGAAAGAAGAAAGATGAGGGAAAAGGGGTAGCAAAGCAACCGTGAGTACTCATCCAAAGTACTCGCAAGCATCATATCTATACTAAGTATGCATTGGTATCAATTGGAAGGGTTGTATCTGTGGACTAAACTGCAGAATGCCAGAATAGAGGGGAGGGCCTAGCCTATCAAAGACTAGCATCTTCTAGTATCTTCAAGCATCTTGCAGCATTCAGAAGAGTGCAAAATAGCATATTATAATTAACAAACATGTTGTAACATTAATGCCCAGAGATCCTTCCTCGACTCCCTGCGAGGATGCAATCCCGGGGCCACATATCCATCTCATGTCTCAAGTATCCATTTCTAGTTGTAATAGATCGGGATACAACTCCGAGCGTCCGTTACCGTGGATACGGCTATTCGAATAGATAAACTTCCCTGCAGGGGTGCACCACATTACCCAACACGCTTGATTACTCTGGCCGGACACACTTTCCTAGGTCAATGCCCGGCCTCGGAAGATCAACACGTCGCAGCCCTACCTAGGCTCAGCAGAGAGGTCCCCGCCGGTCTACATCCTAAGCACTCTGGGGTCTTGGGCCCATCGCCCGTTGCACTCCGGGTCGTTGCTTGTAGGGCGATCCAGGCCACCACCTCTGGGGCGCCGACCAGGCCGTGCTGCAATGCTGAACTGGACGTCTGACAAAGCTTCAGCTGATACTGCTACGCCGAGTGCCCATAACTGTTCCCGCGTGGTGGTTAGTGCGTATAGGCCAGTGGCCAACTCAGATCAAATACCCAAATCCTTAGTGTATTGGGAGCTCGCGGAGACGAGCAGAGACTCACGATCATGTGGCCTCGTCGCCCCGTCTCGAGGAAATACGGCAAGGGCCAGGCCTAACCCTCCCTCTCTAGGGCGGTCTACCTGCCCGGCCATGCCTCGTAATTATCTCACGGGTGCTCTTCGGGCCCGCCTGACTTTCACATCAAATCGCGGGTACCCCTCAGGGCCGACCCGACTTCAACAATGATCTCAAGTAAAGTTCAGGTAATGGTGTGTCCATAACATCAAGGGGGGATCCGAGGAATCACCCTCGATGGATTCCACTCGATGTATTCATCAAGGTGAACATATGAGAAATCACCCTCGTGGTTCACACTTGAGGTGTTGCACGACAGAGTCGTATCGGGAGTGGTGAAGGAGGAATCACCCTCGATGACCACGAACGAATAGCTACACTACAGAGTTATCATCAGGAGTGCGTTATGAGGTATCACCCTCAGCACTCGATAGTAGTTCTGTAGAGTTGAGCAACAAAGGGGGTGTGATGTGATGTCTCGGGCTTTGGACGTCGATCATGTTGATCGAGTCATCGATGATGAAGTAGGGGCAACAGGGACAAGGTGGGGGTCACTGATGGATCACTATCCAACCTATACTAAGTAGTTTGGGATAAGCAAGTAGGTAACAATATCAGGTTTCAAAAGCAGGCTATGCATCAGAATAGGAGCAAACAATTACAATAGCAAAATCTAATGCAAGCATGAGAGAGAATGGAATGGGCGATATCGGAATGATCAAGGGTGGTTTGCTTGCCTGGAAGCTCTGCTGAAAAGGGAGAAGAGTCGTCGGTGACGTAGTCGATCACCGGGGCATCAGCAACAGTCTCGGGGTCTACCGGAGAGAAGAGGCAGAAGAAACAGTAAATACAAAGCACACAGATGCATTTCTAAGCATGACATGATGATACACGGTGCTAGGGGTGACCTAACACAGTGCTACATGATACCGGTGAAGGGGGATAACATCCGGGAATGCTTTCCCGAAGTTTGCATTTTCGGACAGATGAAACGGAGGGGGACGGTTACATGTCCGCTATGCTAGGGGCACGTGACGGATGAACGGAGAGCGTATTCGGAACTGTCACGTTTTTCTGAGCAACTTTCATGTACAAAGTATTTTCATCTGAGTTACATAATATTTTATATTAATTTTAGAAGTTTTATTGATTTTCTATAATTATTTCATTTATTTAAATCAACAGAAAAAAGGGAACTGACAACAGCATAGCATCATCACTGCATCAGCGGTCAACTGACTAGCTGACTAGTCAACAGGGCCCGCGTGGGACCCACCGTCAGTGACTGGGCGATGCCCAGTCAGCTGTTGACTGGGTCAACTTTGTCGCGGGACCCAGGGGCAGTGACATAGCGAGGTCGCACCTGTCGGGCCACGTCAGAGACACGTCGGCGCCGGCGCCGGAACTACTCCAGCGACCTCAAATGCGGCGAAGAGGCCACGGCCGGCGTAGAAAATCACTGTCTGGCGCCCAGTTGATGCGCGGGAGGTACCGTTCGAGCGAGCGGAAGGTGCCGCGTCCAATGGGTGGTACTGGGCGGCACTAGGGAGGCCGGAGTTGGCACCGGTGACGAGGTCCGTGGCCGCCGGAGTCGGGCACAGACGGATCCGGTGCAAGGGGGCATGGGAGGACAAGCGGAGGGCATCGACGGGTTCCTGGGGAGCCCAGGAACACAAGGCAAAGCCCCGTTGCGAGCTCTGCGGCTTATGTCTACGACGGCGACTCGAATGGCGGCGATGAGCTTTGGCAACGGCGGCGGGGTTAGCCACGGGGCGCGGGCGAGCTCGACTAAAGGAAGAGGAGGAGCATGAGCTCACCAACGTTGCTCAGACGGCCCGGGGAAGACGCGTGGCTGCCGGAGTTGTTGGCGAGGCGGCGATGATCCGAGGAGGAAGAAGAAGGCTGGCCCGGCGATGGAGGGGCTTCCAGCTCCTGCCCGTTGGCGTGGATGACGGTGCTGGCGGCCGTGGAGCTCCGGGACGCGCCGAAGAGGGATGGGGGCGGCGATCGCCGCGGTGGACGCCTGTGGGCGGCGACAAGAGGTGCTCGGTGGAGGGGGGTCTAGTGGAGAGGGAGAGAGCGACGGGCGAGGGCGAGAGAGAGGCGAGTGGAGTGGCAGGGGGAAGTGGGAGAGGGGATCGAGGGGGCGCGGGCTGCCGTCCTTATCCCCTCCCGGCGCTGCCGGCGAGAGGGTTCGGCGGCGACAACGGGCGCGGTCGGGTGCCCACGAGGAACAGGGGAGGGGAGGACCTGGCGCGGGGAAGCTGGGCAGGTCCAGGTGGGGGGCCGGCTGGGCCACGGCCCAGGGGGTTGCCCCTTTTATTTTTTGTTTTCTTTTTCTTTTTCTTTTTAATCAGTTCTGTTTTCTCCAAGTTTTAGTCTATTTTTAGTTTTATTAAATGTAAAACTAGCCCCATATTTAGTGTTGCCAATTAACCCACTGCCACAAAAAGTTTGGCACATTAATAATTAGTTTATATTTGTTTATTAATTAAAAAACATTAAAACAATTGTTTTAGCCACTGTTTTACTTATTTTAGTGCAATTAAGCATTTTATAATAAGATGATTTCTCCACCAATATTACCAAAAGATTATTTGCAACAACTTAAACATTTTAGTTTGCATGTTTGACAAAATTTGAGTTTTGACTTTAAACTCAGTTTTGAATTTGAATTGCGATTTGGATCAAGCGAAGATTAGTAACAGTAATATGATGACATGGCTCCATTAGCAGGGGATTACTGTAGCATAGTTATCCGGGCATTACAATTCTCCTCCACTACAAGAAATCTCATCCTGAGATTTAGGAGGTGGAAGGAAATAGTTTAGGGTATTCATCAGCAGGCGATCCTCGCGTTCCCAAGTGGCTTCGTCTTTAAAGTGATGTGACCACTGGACCCTTGAGGAACTTGATCGACTTCTGACGTGTGCGGCATTCAGCTTGGTTGAGAATGCGGACCGGATGCTCTTTATAGGAGAGGTCTTGTTGCAATTCAAGCACTTCATGATCCACTGCTCGGATTGGGTCCTTGAAGCAGCGGCGGAGTTGTGACACGTGGAACACATCGTGAACGTGAGAAAGGTTCGATGGAAGTTCCAACTGGTATGCCACCTTTCCGCGCCTTTCGAGAATAGTGAAAGGACCAATATAGCGAGGAGCTAGCTTGCCCTTGACCCCGAAGCGGTGTGCACCCTTCATTGGTGTAACTCGTAGATAAGCCTTTTCGCCAGGTTGATAGGCCATGTCTTTGTGATGACGGTCATACTGACTCTTTTGACGTGACTGAGCAGTCTTGAGATTCTCGCGAATGACGCGGACTTGTTCTTCGGTGTGTTGAATAATATCCGGACCGAAGAGTGGACGTTCCCCAGTTTCTGACCAGTTCAGAGGGGTTCAGCACTTTCGTCCATATAACACTTCGAAGGGAGCCATCTTCAGACTAGCTTGATAGCTATTGTTATAAGAGAACTCAACATACGGGAGAGATTCCTCCCATTTCTTGCCGAAGGAAATGATGCAAGCTCGAAACATGTCTTCGAGAACTTGATTGACGCGTTCAACTTGTCCCCGCGACTGAGGGTGAAATGCAGTGCTGAAAGATAGATGAGTTCCCATAGCTTCTTGGAAACTTGCCCAGAATCTTGAAGTGAATAAGCTGCCACGGTCTGAGCTAATTACCAGTGGAATACCATGGAGTGAAACAATCCTGGACATATAGAGAGTTGCCAGCTGACTAGCAGTGATGGTTTCTTTGATGGCCAGAAAATGTGCAAATTTGGAAAGCCGGTCAATGGCGACAAGAATAACATCATTACCTTTCTGCGATTTGGGAAAACCAGTGATGAAATCCATTTCAACATGGTCCCATTTCCATTTAGGAATAGAGATAGGTTGCAGAGTTCCAGTAGGCCGTTGATGTTATGCTTTGATACGACGGCAAACGTCACATTCAGCAACATAGCGAGCAATGTCTTGCTTCATATTTGACCATCAGAATCTCTGACGAATGTCTTGGTACATCTAGGTGCTACCCGGATGAATAGACAGGGGCATATCATGGGCTTCTTTCATAACCTTCTGAGTCATATCTAGGTTGTCTTTTGAAGGAACCACTAGGCGACCCTTAAAGAACAAGGTGTCATCATCTTCAACAGTGAAGAACGAGGGCCTTCCTTCTGCGAGGTAGCGCTTAATCTTCTCAACTTGAGAATCATATTTCTGTAGCCTCTTGATGCTGTCCATGAGATCTGGTTCGACTCCAGGGTATTAAGGGAACCCTGGGAAACAACACGGAGGTTCATCTTGCGGAATTCTAGAGGAGGGGGAGGGAGTGCACCAGGAGGAACAATATGGAGGTTCAACTTTCTGAATTCTTCAACAAACGAGGGCTGAACTTTCCGAACCTGGAGGTGGTTGCAATATGACTTGTGGCTCAAGGCATCAGCCATTACATTAGCCTTGCCTGGTGTATAGGAAATACCCAAGTCAAAATCTTCTACGGTCTCCATCCATCTCTGCTGACGGAGCTTCAAATCTGGCTGAGTAAACAGATACTCCAAGCTTTGGTGGTCGGTGAAGATCTCGCAACGATTACCGAGAAGGTAATGTCGCCATTGTTTCAGTGCATATATGACAACAGCAAGCTCGAGGTCATGAACTGGGTAGTTATCTTCGTGAGGGCACAACTAACGAGAGGCATAAGCAATCTCTCTGCGCTCTTGCATTAGGACACAGCCTAATCCTTGTCATGAAGCATCGCAGTAAATGACGAAATCCTTCTTAGTATCGGGAGGAGCAAGCACTGGGGCAGAAGTCAGCTTGTCTTTGAGTGCTTGGAAAGTTTCCTGACACTTTTCTGTCCAATCGAACTTGACGCCCTTGTGAAGCAAACTAGTCAGGGGCTTGGCGATCTTGGAGAAGTTCTCGACGAATCGACGGCAGTAGCTGGCGAGTCCGAGAAAACTTCTGACTTGATTGACATTCTTCGGAGGAGTCCAATCGAGAATAGCCTAAACTCGCTCCGGGTTGATGGCAATACCATCCTTGGAGATAACATGCCCAAGGTATGTTACTTCGGGAAGCCAGAATTCACACTTGGAATACTTAGCATATAGTTGATGCTCTCGAAGTTTTTCCAGAACAAGTCAAAGATGTTCAGCATGTTCTTCTTTGTTCTTTGAATATACAAGGATATCATCCAGATAAACCAAGATGAACTTGTCGAGGTATTCCATGAATATATAGTTCATCAATTGGGAGAACGTTGCTGGAGCATTGGTTAAGCCGAATGACATGACGGTGTACTCGTATGAACCATAGCGAGTAATGAAGGCGGTCTTGGGAATATCCTCTTCACGAACCCGGATCTGGTGGTAACCCAATCTCAAATTAAGTTTAGAGAATACTGAGGAACCAGCAAGCTGATCATACAGATCATTGATTCTGGGAAGCGGATACTTGTTCTGAATTGTTGCCTGGTTGATAGGTCGATAATCTTGGACCAAACAATTAGTTCCATCCTTCTTCTTGACAAAGAGAGAAGGTGCTCCCCAAGCGGAGGAACTTGGACGGATAAAACCCTGACGATGTGAAGTGTCGATTTCCTCCTTAAGCTCAAGGAGTTCATGCGGCGACATCTTGTAGGGTCGCTTGGGAATAGGAGTAGTGCCCGGTTTCAAGTCTATGACGAATTCGATAGCTCTAGCAGGGGGTATTCCTGGAAGTTCTTCTGGAAAGACATCTTCAAAATCACGAACGACTGGAATGTTCTCTATTCCTTCAAGAGGTGAAGCATTCAATGCATTCAGAACATATATCTGATTCTCGGCATCCTGGATCATCTGAGCTGAGTAGTTGATCAACTGGCCAGAAGGGTGAGTGAGCTGGACTGCCTTGGTAGCACAGCCAATCAAAGCATTATGGGCTGTCAACCAATCCATACCAAGAAGGATGTCTATGTTGGAAGGTCTGAGTACAATGAGAGAAGCCGGAAAAAGTAGACCTCCAATCTCGATTTGGTTGCGAGGGCTTACCATTGTGGTTTGCCACTTGGACCCCAGGGATTGAATTGCTAAAGGAGTAGGTAATTTTTTCATGTATAACTCATGTGGCTGAGCAAATTGTTGGGACACAAAAGCATGCGATGCTCCTGAATCAAAGAGAACAGAAGCTGGCACTGAATTAACGCGAAGGGTTCCCATCACGATTTTTAGGGACTCACGAGCTTCTTCAATCTTGACATGGGTGACTTGACCACCACTCACAGCAGGCAGCCTAGCACTACAACTACTAGTAAGATGGTTTCGACGGCCCTTCTTACGGCCAACAGGACGACGTGATGAATTTTTAGGCTGCCCCTAGAGACAGTTGCGAGCAAGGTGGCCTGACTGTCCACACTTGTGGCATAAGCCATCATTATGGGGAGGAGCTACAAATTGGACTATCCGTCCTGAATTGTTAATTGTCTCGGCGGCGGAGGCAGCCGAGGTGCAACATAAGACGGCCTTGGTGTTGGAGCAGGTCGGTGATGAACATTGTGTGGAATCCAAACTCGACGTTTCTGAGCAGGCTGACCCGAGGATGGGCCAACATCTCGAGTACGCTTGAGCGACTCCTGGTACTCAGTCAAACCAGTTCAGTTTGGAAAGTTTGGCTGACAAGCGTCGCAAAGTCTGTGCAATCATGAGCAACAAGAGTGAACTTTATATCAGGATGCAGTCCTTCACGGAATTTCTCCTGCTTGCGAGCGTCAGTGCAGACGTCATCCGCAGCATAGCGGGATAACTCAAGGAATTTCCTCTAGTATTCATCCACAGTCATTGTGCCCTATGAGAGTTTGCGGAACTCCTTCTTCTGGTCCATCAGACCTTGAGGAATGTGCCGTGCACGGAAGGCTGACTGAAATTCCTGCCAAGTGGTTACCGTTTCTACAGACAGCATACCCCTATGGCTTTCCCACCATTGAGCAGCTGGACCCTTCAAGTGGAATGTTGCAAAGGTGATGTAACTGGCAGCGGCAACACTAGCTGACTCCATCTTAAATAGGATGTCACGAAGCCAATCATCAGCATCCATAGGATTGGTTGAGTTGCGGAAAATGGACGGGTTGAGGTGCACGAATTCTGGCAGTGTTATTGGGGCAAGCTGTTGATGAGCATTCTGGCTTGGAAACTGGGCCATTACCCCAGTCATAAACTGATGATTCAGCTCAAACTGTTGCATCATTGCGGCAATATAAGGTGGAGGTGGAGGATCGTCAGCCATCCTGCTAAAAACATCAGGGAGCAGTTTAACAGGGGGTGGAGCAGGTGTATAGAGTCATTCATGATGTAACTTAAACAATGAGCAAAGGCTCAGTATGTACAAAATAGTAGTCATTAAAGACATACAGATACATATCTAGTGCCAATTACACACTGTTAGTATGAGTTCGGACAAGAGAAATATCCTAGACATACTAGGCAGCACGCATGTTCGCGATGGCAAGATACAACAACGAGACATAGCAAAGGCTACATCAATGTCGGAGAAAACCACTAGAGCGAGGAATCTGCAGGGGACGATGCAGGGTGCCCTCGATAAGAGGATCCTGCGGCCCGTGAACAATGTGAAGCAGATCCTGGCTCTCAATTCAAGAAAGGCGTATTACAAATCTCCGGCTGGATGTGATCACGAGATCCTATTGTTAGAGTTAGCAAATTCATTTAACCCGAACAGAAGAGAGATCAGAGTCCCAGAGTATAGACGAGGAGTAAAAGATCCTAATACCACCCATTGGTGACGTGGGCCCGTAAGCCACACAACCATGTTAGTAAAACAGTTTCTCAAAGACTAGACTCAACTTCGGCCAAGGAGTTGGAAAGGGGTGGTTCCTACAGGCAGTTGGCTCTGATACCAACTTGTGATGCCCCTATTCAATCGTACACTAATCATCCACGCAAATGTGTACGATCAAGATCAGGGACTCACGAGAAGATATCACAACACAACTCTAGACACAAATTTAAATAAAACAAGCTTCATATTACAAGCCAGGGGCCTCGAGGGCTTGAATACATAGCTCGATACACAAGAGTCAGCGGAAGCAACAATATCTGAGTACAGATATAAAGTTAAACAAGACTGCCTTAAGAAGGCAAACACAAAAGCATCAACGATCGAAGAGGCAAGGCCTCCTGACTAGGACCTCCTAACTACTCCTGGTCATTGGTGGTCTCCACGTAGAAGTAGGCACCCTCGGGGTAGTAGCAGTAGTTGACGGTGGCATCTGGCTCCTGGGATCCACCAACTGGTTGCAACAACCAGAAAGGAGAAAGAAGGGGGAAAAGGGGTAGCAAAACAACCGTGAGTACTCATCCAAAGTACTCGCAAGCATCAGATCTATACTAAGTATGCATTGGTATCAATTGGAAGGGTTGTATCTGTGTACTAAACTGTAGAATGCCAAAATAGAGGGGAAGGCCTAGCTTATCAAAGACTAGCATCTTCTAGCATCTTCAAGCATCTTGCAGCATTCAGAAGAGTACAGAATAGCATATTATAATTAACAAACATGTTGTAACATTAATGCCCAGAGATCCTTCCTCGACTCCCTGCGAGGAAGCAATCCCGGGGCCACATATCCATCTCATGTCTCAGGTACCCATTTCTAGTTCTAATAGATCGGGATACAACTCCGAGCGTCCGTTACCGTGGATACGGCTATTCGAATAGATAAACTTCCCTACAGGGTTGCACCACATTACCCAACATGCTTGATTACTCTGGCCGGACACACTTTCCTGGGTCAATGCCCGTCCTCAGAAGATCAACATGTCGCAGCCCTACCTAGGCTCAGTAGAGAGGTCCCCACCGATCTACATCCTAAGCACTCTGGGGTTTTGGGCCCATCGCCCGTTGCACTCCGGGTCGTTGCGTGTAGGGCGATCCAGGCCACCACCTCTAGGGCGCCGACCAGGCCATGTCGCAATGCTGAACTGGATGTCTGACAAAGCTTCGGCTAATACTACGACGTCGAGTGCCGATAACTGTTCCTGCGTGGTGGTTAGTGCGTATATGCCAGTGACCAACCCAGATCAAATACCCAAATCCTTAGTGTATTGGGAGCTCGCGGAGACGAGTAGAGACTCATGATCACGTGACCCCGTCTCGAGGAAATATGACAAGGGCCAGGCCCAACCCTCTCTCTCTCTAGGGCGGTCTACCTACCCGGCCGTGCCTCGTAATTATCTCCCGGGTGTTCTCCGGGCCCGCCCGACTTTCACATCAACTCACGGGTATCCCTCAGGGCCGACCCGACTTCAACAATGGTCTCAATTAAAGTTCAGGTAACGGTGTGTCCATAACATCAAGGGGGGATCCGAGGAATCACCCTCGATGGATTCCACTCGATGTAATCATCAAGGTGAACATATGAGGAATCACCCTTGAGGTTCACACTTGAGGTGTTGCACGACAGAGTCGTATCGGGAGTGGTGAAGGAGAAATCACCCTCGATGACCATGACCGAATAGCTACACTACAGAGTTATCATCAGGAGTGCATTACGAGGTATCACCCCCGGCACTCGATAGTAGCTCTGTAGAGTCGAGCAACAAAGGGGGTGTGATGTGATATGTCAGGCTCTGGACATCGATCACGTTGATCGAGTCATCGATGATGAAGCAGGGGCAACAGGGACAAGGTGGGGGTCACTGATGGATCACTATCCAACCTATACTAAGCAATTTAGGATAAGCAGGTAGGTAACGATATCAGGTTACAAAAGTAGGCTATGCATCAGAATAGGAGCAAACAATTACAGTAGCAAAATCTAATGCAAGCATGAGAGAGAATGGAATGGGCGATATCGGAAAGATCAAGGGGGTTTTGCCTGCCTAGACGCTCTGCTGAAAAGGGAGAAGAGTCGTCGGTGACGTAGTCGATCACCGGGACATCAGCAGCGGTCTCGGGGTCTACCGAAGAGAAGAGGGGGAAGAAACAGTAAATACAAAGCGCACAAATGCATTTCTAAGCATGACATGACGATACACGGTGCTAGGGGTGACCTAACATAGTGCTACACGATACCAGTGATGGGGGATAACATCGGGAATGCTTTCCCGAAGTTTGCATTTTCGGACAGATGAAACAGAGGGGGGCGGTTACATGTTCGCTATGCTAGGGGCATGTGACGGATGAACGGTGAGCGTATTCGGAACCATCATGTTTTTCTGAGCAACTTTCATGTACAAAGTATTTTCATCTGAGTTACAGATTATGTTATATTAATTTTAGAAGTTTTATTGATTTTCAGTAATTATTTCATTTATTTAAATCAACAGAAAAAAGGGAAATGACGTCAGTATGGCATCATCACTGCATCAACAGTCAACTGACTAGCTGACCAGTCAACAGGGCCCGCGCGGGACCAACTGGCAGTGATCGGGCGATGCCCAGTCAGCCGTTGACTAGGTCAACTTTGTTGCGGGACCCAGGGGTAGTGACACAGCAGGGTCCCAACTGTCGGGCCACGTTAGCGACACGTCGGCGCTGCCGCCGGAACTACTCCGGCGAGCTCAAATGCGGTGGAGAGGCCACGGCCGGCGTCGGAAATCGCCGTCTGGCGCCCAGTTGACGCGCGAGAGGTATCGTTAGATCGAGTAGAAGGTGCCGCGTCCAATGGGTGGTACTGGGCGGCACTGGGGAGGCCGGAGTTGGCACCGGTGATGAGGTCCTCGGCCGCCGGAGTCGGGCGCAGACGATCCGGCGCAAGGGGGCATGGGAGGACAAGCGGAGGGCATCAACGGGTTCCTGGGGAGCCCAGGAACACGAGGAAATGCCCCGTTGCGAGCTCTACGGCCTATGGCTACGACGGCGACTCGAATGGCGGCGATGAGCTTCGGAAACAGCGGCGGGGTTAGCTACGGGTCGCAGGCGAGCTCGACTAGAGGAAGAGGAGGAGCTTGAGCTCACCAACGTTGTTGAGATGGCCCGGGGAAGACGCGTGGCTGCCGGAGTTGTTGGCGAGGCGGCGGTGATCCGAGGAGGAAGAAGAAGGCCGGCCCGGTGATGGAGGGGCTTCCGGCTCCTGCCCGTGGAGCTCCGGGACGCACCAAAGAGGGATGGGGGTGGCGGTCGCCGCGGTGGACGCCGGTGGGCGGCGACAGGAGGCGCTCGGTGGAGGGGGATCTGGTGGAGAGGGAGAGAGTGACGGGCGAGGGCGAGAGCGAGGCGAGTGGAGTGGCAGCGGGAAGTGGGAGAGGGGATCGAGGGGGCGCGGGCTGCCATCCTTATCCCCTCCCGGCGCTGCCGGCGAGAGGGTTCTATGGCGACCGCGGGCGCGGTCGGGTGCGCACGAGGAATAGGGGAGGGGAGGACCTGGCGCAGGGAAGCGGGGCCGGCCCAGGTGGGCGGCCGGCTGGGTTGAGGCCCAGTTGGGCCACGGCCCTGGGGGTTGCCCCTTTTATTTTTTGTTTTCCTTTTCTTTTTCTTTTTAATCATTTCTGTTTTCTCCAAGTTTTAGTTTATTTTTAGTTTTATTAAATGTGAAAATAGCCCCATAATTAGTGTTATCAATTAACCTACTGCCACAAAAAGTTTGGCACATTAATAATTAGTTTATATTTGTTTATCATTAAAAAGCATTAAAACAATTGTTTTAGCCATAGTTTTACTTATTTTAGTGCAATTAAACATTTTGTAATAAGATGATTTCTCCACCAATATTACCAAAAGATTATTTGCAACAACTTGAACATTTTAGTTTGCATGTTTGACAAAATTTGAGTTTTGACTTTAAACTCGGTTTTGAATTTGAATTGTGATTTGGATCAAGCAAAGATCAACAAAAGTAATATGATGACATGGCACCATTAGCAGGGGATTACTGTAGCATAGTTATCCGGGCATTACAGCTACTCCCTCCTCATCATGGTGGCCGCCTGGATGATGAAGATGGCCTCCGAGGATGATTTTCCCCTCCGGCAGGGTGCTGGAACAGGGCTCCAGATGGTATTTTGAAGGTACAGAGGCATTCAACGGTGGAGTCCAAGTTCTAGGGTTATTTCTGGTGGTTTCTATTTATAGGATTTTTTGGCGTTGGTTTCACGCGAAGATGGGCCACAGGGTGCCCACAACCCACTAGCCCACGACCAAGGCCCCTGGTGCGCCTTGGTGGGTAGTGACCACCTCCTTCAACTTATGGTCCTCCCACGAAGCTTCTAGTGCCTTTTTTGCTCCAAAAAAATCGTCAAAAAGTTTTGCTGCATTTGGAGAACTTTTATTTCTACACAAAAAAGAACAACACGGTAGTTCTGCTGAAAACAACGTCAGCCCGGGTTAGTTCCATTCAAAACATAAACAAACCATATAGAATTATTGTAAACATGGCATGAATACTTCATAAATTATAGATACATTGGAGACGTATCAGCATCCCCAAGCTTAATTCCTGCTCGTCCTCGAGTAGGTAAATGATAAAAGAAATAATTTATGAAGTGTGAATGCTAGCAAAGTGCATAAGTTTGATCAATGGTAATTTCAATCACTTTTCCTAGCATCATAACATCAACTCTTTCTCATAAAACTCATCATGATAAAGTAGCAATCAATTCACATGTTATGGTTCAAACAATGCATTCTCTTGAAACTTAACAACCTATGTTCTCAGTCACCAAACAATTGCAATTCAACTTATTTTCAACAAAGTCTAAGTAAGAGCTCCACATACTCAATCATCAAATAGTCTTCTATGGTTGCTAGTACTCAAAGCATATTTTTAGAACAAATGGCATCCATCGAACACAGAGAAAGACAGGGGATTAATGTTTCACCTCCCAACTTATCTATGATAGAGATAATAGTCAACAATAATAATTCATGATCAAATATATTTGACTGGCCATATGTGCCTAGACCTTTCCCCACCACATGATGCTTGTGAACTAGAGAATAATTGAGGTTGAAATGAGAAGTAGTACTATTGAGTCTTGCATAAAATTAAATACATAAAGTAAAAGATAGGTCCTTCGCAGAGGGAAGCAGAGGTTGTCTTGCACTTTTTATTTTTGGATACGCAAGCTCTTAATGCAAAGGAACGTCACGTTATATTGACCCTTGTGATATCAACCTTTATTATGCAATCCGTCGCTTTTATTTCTTTACCATCACAAGTTCGTACAACGCTTATTTTCCTTTGCAATAAAAGATCATACATATTTAGGAGCAATTTTTATTGATTTTTGTACCGATGACAACTTACTTGAAGGATCTTATTCAATCCATAGGTAGATATGGTGGACTCTCATGGCAAGAAACTTGGTTTAAGGGTTTTTGGATGCACAAGTAGTATCTCTACTTAGTACAATTTTTTTGGCTAGCAAAAGATCCTAAGCAAGCACCACATGTTGGAGGATCCATAACAATATAACTTCTATGCAAATATACCCAAACATAACTCATTATGTTGTCTTCCTTGTCCAACTTCAAGTAATTTGCTCAAGTTTGAAAATAATTAATGGGTATTCACAATCATAAAAGATGTCCAAGATAATATATTTGTGTGTGAAAGTTCTCTTCCTTATACTAAGCATTCATGAATTGCTTGTATGAACAATATTGTGATTGCCAAGCTTCAATAGATTTCATTTTCTAAATCCAATGTGAAGCTAATACTAGGTATGATACAAGCATATGAAGCACATATAATTTCAACTTTATGATACTCAACTCATTCAACAATTTACTCTTAGGATATAAGTGAAGAACGAGAGTAAATGACAAACTACTCCAAGAAGATATAAGTGAAGATCAAATGAGTAGTTAAGTAAATAGGTAGCTATGTGAGGACTTTCTCTCATTTAATTTTTTTAGATCTTAAGTATTTTATTCAAATAGCAAAGAAAACAAAATAAGATGACATTCCAAGAATAGCACAACTCATGTGAAGAAGCAAAAACTTAGGCTCAACCGAAACTAACCAATAATTGTTGATGAAGAAAGGTGGGATGCCTACCGGGGCATCCCCAAGCTTAGATGCTTGAGACTTCTTGAAATATTATATTGGGATGCTTTGGGCATCCCCAAGCTTGAGATCTTGTGTCTCCTTAATTCTTCTCATATCACAGTTTCTTTAAATCTTAAGAACTTCATCCACACAAAACTCAATAAGAACTCATGAGATAAGTTAGTATAAATCAATGCAAAACCTTATCATTCCCTACTGTAACAAAACACTAAAATTATAATTTGACATTGCATACTAAATGCCTCTGCATATTTAATACTCTTATCCTCAAATAGAATCATTAAACAAGCAAACATATGAAAGAATGCAATCATAACAGCAATCTGTCTAAACATGATAGTCTGTAATGGATGAAGAAGTATCCATACTTTTTAAGTCAAAAAATTATGAAAATTTACCACACTGTAGAAAATTTATCATAGCATATTGCATCAAAATTTTAAGCTTTTATCACATTCTTACTTTTCTAGAGAATTCACGTAATAATGGAAAACTTTCTGTTGCAAAACAGCAACTCGTATACTTGCAAACTAGGCATGGTGAAGGCTATCCTTGACACTTTTTTTTGAAATAAAAGACACAAAATATTATTCTAAATAACAGTAATCAAATCCTAATAAAACAAAATGATGCTCCAAGCAAAACACATATCATGTGCCGAATAAAAATGTAGTTCCGAGTGAGGTTACCGATGATGTTGAAGACAAAAGAGGGGATGCCTTTCGGGGCATCCCCAAGCTTAGTTGCTTGGGTATTCCTTGAATATTAGCTTGGGGTTCCTTGGGAATCCCCAAAATTAGGGTCTTTCCGCTCCTCATTCTCCTCTTATCGATATCTCACCCAAAACTTGAAAACTTCAATCACACAAAACTTAACGGAACATCGTGAGATGGGTTAGTAGGATAAAATAAATCATTCACTTTGGTACTGTCAAGACAAGATTCATAATTGTTCTCACACAATTCCTACTATACCTATCATTTCTACATTTTATATTGACCAATATAAGCCATAGAAACTAGAAAACAAGCAAACTATGCATTGAAAACAGAATCTGTCAAAAACAGAACAATCTGTAATGATCTGAACAATGACCATACTTCTATAACTCCAAAAATTCTGAAAAATTAGGAAAACATGGGGAATTTCTATATCAATTATGTGTACAAATTTCAGAACAAAAGCATGTTCCAGTGAATTTTAAAAATTCCTTGACTGAGAGCAAAAGTTTCAGTTTTTTGTACAGAATCAAGTCAACTATCATCCACACTATCCCAAAGGCTTTACTTGTCACTTTATTGAAAAAAACCTGTAAAAAATGATTACTACAATAGATTAATCAGGTGAACACACAAAAATAGTAGGTGTAAGTATTGGGTTGTCTCTCAACAAGTGCTTTTCTTTAATGCCTTTTAAGCTAGGCATGATGATTTCAATGATGCTCGCGTAAGAATAGTAATGGAAACATGAAAAAGAGCATCATGAATCACATGGCAAGCACACTTAATCCTAACCTACTTCCTATGCATAGGGATTTTGTGAGCAAACAATTTATCGGAGCAAAAATCAACTAGCATAGGAAGGCAAAACAAGTGCAACTTCAAAACTTTCAACGCATAGAGAGGAAACTTGATATTATTGAGATATGTAAAAGCATATGTTCCTCTCTCATAATAATTTTTAGTAGCATTATGAATGAATTCAACAATACAGCTATCACATAAAGCATTCTTTTCATGATTCATAAGCATAGAAATTTTATTACTCTCCACATAAGAAAATTTCTTCTCATTCATAATGGTGGGAGCAAACTCAACAAAATAACTATCATGTGATACTTGATTGGCATAATCCAATTGAAAACTAAAATCATGATGACAAGTTTCATGGTTATCGTAATTCTTTATAGCATACATATCATCACCTTAATCATCATAGATAGCAAATTTGTTGTCATAATCAATTGAAACCTCTTCCAAAATAGTGAATTCATCACTAAATAAAGTCATGAACTCTACAAATCCACTTTCATAATTATTATAACAAGATTCAACATCCTCCAAAATAGTGGGATAATTATTATCTAAAGTTGACACTATTCCAAACCCACTTTCATCATTGTAATCATCATAAATAGGAGGCATGCAATCATCCTAATAAATTTGCTCATAAAAACTTGGGGGGGGGGGGGCTAAAAATATCATCTTCATCAAATATAGCATCCCCAAGCTTATGGCTTTGCATATCATTAGCATCATGGATATTCAAAGAATTCATACTAGCAACATTGCAATCATGCTCATCATTCATTATTTTTATGCCAAACATTTTATTGAATTCTTCTTCTATCAATTGAGCACAATTTTCTGATTCATCATTTTCAATAAAGACATGATAAAGAGGAATAATATGAGGCAACCTCAATTCCATTTTTTGTAGTTTTATTTTTATAAACCAAACTAGTGATAAAACAAGAAACTAAAAGATTCAATTGCAAGATCTAAAGATATACCTTGAAGCACTAACCTCCCCGGCAACGATGCCAGAAAAGAGCTTGATGTCTACTACACAACTTATTCTTGTAGACTCGTGTTGGGCCTCCAAGCGCAGAGTTTTGTGGGATAGTAGCAATTTTCGCTCAAGTTGATGACCTAAGGTTTATCAATCCATGGGAGGTGTAGGATGAAGATGGTCTCTCTCAAACAATCCTGCAACCAAATAGCAAAGAGTCTCTTGTGTCCCCAACACACCAAATACAATGGTAAATTGCATAAGTGCACTAGTTCGGCGAAGAGATGGTGATACAAGTGTAGTATGGATAGTAGATATAGGTTTTGTAATCTGAAAATAAAAAAACAGCAAGGTAGCAAGTGATCAAACGGAGCACAAACGGTATTGCAATGCTTAAAAAACAAGGCCTAGGGTTCATACTTTCACTAGTGCAATCTTTCAACAGTGCTAATATAGTTGAATCATATAACAATCCCTCAACGTGGGACAAAGAATCACTCCAAAGTTCTTATCTAGCGGAGAACATAAGACGAAATTGTTTGTAGGGTATGAAACCACCTCAAAGTTGTCCTTTCTGATCAATCTATTGAGCTATTCCCATAAGTGTCACAAACAACCCTAGAGTTTGTGCTAAAATAACACCATATGATATGCATCAACCAACTCTAATGTCACCTAGATACTCCAATGTCACCACAAGTATCTGTGAGTTGATTATTCGATATGCATCAAACAATTTTAGATTCATAATATTCAATCCAAAACAAAGAACTTCAAAGAGTGCCCCAAGATTTCTACCAGAGAAAGTAGGATGAAAACGTGCATCAACCGCTATGCATAGATTACCCCAATGTCACCTCAGGAATCCGCGAGTTGAGTGCCAAAACATATATCAAGTGAATCAATATAATACCCCATTGTCACCACGGCTATTCATATGCAAGACATGCATCAAGTGTTCTCAAATCCATAAAAGTATTCAATCAGATTATAGTGAAAACTCAAAGGTAAAAACTCAATTCACCGCAACAAGATTGAGAGGGGGAAACACCATATGATCCAACTATATTAACAAAGCTTGCAATACATCAAGATCGTGCCAAATCAGGAACACGAGAGAGAGAGAGATAAAACACATAGCTACTTGTACATACCCCTAGCCTCGAGGGTGAACTACTCCCTCCTCATCATGGTGGCCGCCAGGATGATGAAGATGGCCTCCGGTGATGATTTCCCCCTCCGTCAGGGTGCCAAAATAGGGCTCCATATGGTATTTCAAAGGTACAGAGGCGTGCGGCGGCGGAGTCTAAGTTCTAGGGTTATTTCTGGTGGTTTCTCTATTTATAGTATTTTTTGGCATCGGTTTCACGCGAATATGGGCCACAGGGTGCCCACTACCCACCAGCCCCAACCATGGCCCCTGGCACGCCCTAATGGGTAGTGGCCACCTCCTTCACCTTCTGGTCCTCCCAAGAAGCTTCTAGTGCCTCTTTTGCTCCAAAACAATCATCAAAAAGTTTCACTGCATTTGGAGAGTTTTTATTTCTGCACAAAAAACAACACCATGAGAGTTCTGCTGAAAACAGAGTCAGTCTGGGTTAGTTCCTTTCAAAACATACCAAAAACCATATAGAATTGTTGTAAACATGGCATGAATACTTCATAAATTATGGATACATTGGAGACGTATCACAGGTGACAGTGATGACGCCACTGCAGCTTGGCATCTTGAGGATGTTGTAGCCGGGATGGGTCACCGCCATGAACTTGGCGACTGCCAGCGTAACACCCTGGTTTTTGGCCCTTTCTTTTTCTTTTTGATCTATTTGGTTTTTGCTCTGATTTTTCTTTTTGGAGTGGTTCTGTGGCCTTGAAACCTGGGAGGTCATCATCATTTCTTTTCTCAAGTGGTTTATCATTCCCAAATCTCTCCCAAGATCATGCCATTTTCCATTCTAGCCCAACTACAAAATTCTTTTTCTCAGGAATATTCATTTTTCTATTAAAGGAATAACCCCTGTCTGACCTAGGTTGTGAAGCAACCTATATTTTTGTCCTCCACAAAATTCCCAAATAATTCTCATAATTTGTTTGGATCATATATGCCCCAAATATGTCCAAACTTTCCTTTTCTAGCCCTAAAATAATCCACCAATATTCATTCTTCATTTCTATCCAGAGTGGTCTTCTGTGAAGTAAGTGCCACCTATCCATCCTTGATTGCTCCCAAAATTTGTGGGCATTCTTTTATGTCCAAATGATTGCCTCATGCCAAAATTCAGCTCCATTTGCATAGTGAATCTTCCTCAGCAATTTTTCAAAGTTTTTGTCAGAAGGAAGCCTTTGTGAAGGAAGTACTATCTAGGTTTATCAAATTGAATTGAAATTTTGGATGCCTCTTCATGTGATCATATCATGACCCTCCACCAATTTTCAGCTCCATCCCATTATCTATGTGAGAATAGGATCAAATCTTTGCTTCTGTCAATATTTTCAGATTGTAAAGCAAGTATATTTTATATTGCTTCATTATTGCTGAAAATTTACCATAGCATTCTCCTACCTATATAACTTCTCTCCACCAAATTTTGGATCATTTAATCTAGCCAATATTCCTCTATTATTTCTCAAGTTTCTGGACATAGAGGACCATTAGGAAGCAAGTACCATTTTGGCAAGTCCAATTGGTATGAAACTTTTGCAGCATCTTCATCTGTCCAAAACATGCTGCCTTGCCAAATTTTAGCCTAACCCAATGCACCATGTGAGTGCCCCATCCTGATCAAGTTTCTGGACCCAATTGGCAGTTGCAAAGCAACTCTGTTGTTTCTTGGTCCATTTCTTCTCTAATTGCATAGGATCATAGTCCTTCTTAACCTAAACCTCCCAGACATCATATTTGGCCCTTAGCTCTTCTCTGCTGATCACAGGTGTGAGGCCAAGTTTACTACAACAAACTTTCCTCGAAGCCTCACATCTCTCCTTGGCTCCTGCTCTTTATCTTTCACTTCTGGGCTACCTTGGGGAGCAAGGACTACACACTAGACAAGGTTTGCTAGCCCCTACTGTCCTCTCCGTGCCATGTCGCGTGGTGACCACATTGGACTTTGCCTATGCGCGGGCTCTGCTCGCTGTGGTCGCGTCCAAAGCGTCATTTTTGCTTTGGGCCCCTCTCCTCTGCCCGTTCTCTTGCACCCTCCTTGTCTTCTAGCTCCCTCCTTCTCCCACGTAGCTCACTGGACCCCTCCCTCCCTCAAGAAACCTCCTCGTCGGTGCTAGTTGCCGTGCGCCCGCGAGAGCACCGTGGCCGACAGCCTCTGCTCGTCACCGCGTCTTCTTCTTCCCTGCTTCGCCTATGCCCGCTCGTCCCTGGTGTCACGGGCGTCTGCCCGCTTCTCTCTCCCATCGCCTCAACTGCCCGAGCTCGCCTGCAAGCCCACGAGTCCGCGGCTCCGGCCACGCATCTGCAGCGGCGTCCAGCTTGCCCCCGTCCTCTGGCTATATAAGCCACCCGGTCGCGCCTCTCCTCACCACTCGTCTCACCCACCTCCTCTAGCACTCCCTAGCATCTTCCCTGAGCTCGAGAGCTCTTCCTCACCGCCAATTGCTGCCTCGGCCACCGCCGGCCGCTGGCTAAATTCACTCAATCTCGAGCCCCTTCCCTCCCCACTCTGCCGTGAGTAGAACATCCCTGAGCCTCTGGAGCTTCCCCGCCCTTCCGCTACTTCTCCGGTGGCCCACAACGCCGAGCCCGAGTTCGCCCGAGGTCACCGTCCGCCACGGCCGCAGCTCCACTGGCTCCAGGACTCCTCGGGTGCTCCACTCAGCGCCTTCGGATGCGGGCCGCCGCCCCGAGCTCGCCGGTAGCTCAGGCGCCACAAGTGGTGGCCGGAGCAGCCGACAGTCATGGCCGGACTCCCCGGCCTCCTCAGCTAGGCGCGGGGTTGAGAAGATGAAGACGGCGATCCTGGCAGGCGGGCCCCACTCCAGCGCGACCCCAGCTGGCAGCGGCACGAGGCCCGGTCCCGCCCTTCCAGTGTGGATAAGTGGGGGCGTATTCGCCTGAATACGTCTCCCCTTCCTGAAAGCGTACTCTGGATCCTCTTCGGCCAGAAATGCGCTTTCACTTCACTGAAAGCGTATTTTCTCGAGTACGCGTTCTATTTTTCAGTCAGGGGCCAGTTTGTGAAGATTTTCTTTACAGATAGGTCCTTGGCAGTCAAACCCTTATAACTTTTTGCTCACAACTCCAAATGAGGTGATTCCAAAGCCCATTTTTTCTATTCGTTGAGCCCGTTCCGAAGGTATCATTTTCACCATGTGATCACATTCTACAAATGACCATTTTGCCCCTGCCCTTATTCAGCCCCCTCCGAGAGAAAATGTTTTCTGGCGATTCTTTCCGCGAGCTTCTCGCACTTCCTCCCGGTGTATCCATCCACCCCAGGCAAGCCACACCCTCCATTTGCATGACTGCAATGCAATATCATGGTTTAAATTATTTGAACTTATTTAAAATATTGCATTAGCTATGTATGATTTGTTCATGGCATTTCTTGGAGTTGTTTTGATCTTGCTATTGCCATGATGTTGTTTGGATTGCTAGGACTAATGCTTGTAGATGATGAGGATGACATGTTTCCATTGGATTATTAGTGGCTATTATGATTATTTCCATGATGGTATTGGATATTATGCTTTGGAGTATTATTTTGGATATGATGTTATCACGTGGATCTTAGGTTAATATGTTGATATTGTTATTGGATTAGTAGCATCATAGTCTTTGGATTCAACATGATCTTAGTAGTATGCTACCCTTGGGGTTTATTATGAGGTGACTATATTATTCTCTGGATTATTTGCTGGATATTGCTATATCTTGGATCACAGGTTGATATAATATCGGAGTATGAGTTATCGCAGATATATTTTGGGGACAAATTCCGTCATTTCGTTGGTCAGGTGCCACCGAACCGGGCTTTTCCAGTGCAACCACATTTGCCTTTATGGGAAGGCCCTAATGTGGTCTATTGTTATGCCTCTCGCCGGTACCTCCAACGAGGGAAGGTTATGTGCGTGCGCTACCATGAGCAGGTAGGTGGCCATAAGCCTTGTGTGCCCGTAGTTGGATAGGGCCCTTTTGTCCCCGTTTGGGACCGTTTTTGTTTTGCCACGACGGTGGCCATTGGATGTCCAGAGTGGCATCGGGGCCACCCATGACTGAGCCCAAAGGGGAGTTGGTTGGAGTGGCTGGGAGAGTGTCATTGCAGTAGTTTGGTTTTGTCGGAACGCCGTTGGTCCACCCGAATGGGAGCACGAGGCCATGGGTTCTGTGATGTGGGTATAGTGTGCTAACCTCTGCAGAGTGTGTGTTTAATCTATCGATAGCCGCGTCCTCGGTCATGGGCATAGTTCGTACGAGGTTACATCGTTCGATCAACACTCACATGACGGAATGACTTATAGATGATTTATATGTTGATATGTGAGCAGTAACAGTTTGGCAGGATGCCGATGATGATGTTGGGATGCTCTTGAGGATGATCTTTCAGTTTGTGATGTGGTCACACGGTGATCATGTGGAGGTATTGATCACGAGGTGATCGAGGTGATATATTGCTTGGCCGGATAGCCAAGAGTGAGATGGTTCTCAAGATGTTGGTTCAGCAGTAATTCTAGTAGTACCATATCATGCTTTATAATTGCTTTCCCATCATAGTAGTTGTTAATAACTTAACCGGTTAATGCTATGTTATTGTCTTGCCTTGATGCTTTTGGTTGTTGTGAGCTTGCAAGTACATTCAATGTACTGACCTGGCGTGTCATGCCAGATTGCAGGTGATGCCGTGATTGATTGTTTGTTGAGGTTTTCATTCGTGCGAGCTAGATCATGTCCCAGCCAGAGTCCCTGTGGTGTGGAGTTCATCATGGTCATCGTTGTTCCACTGCCAAAAATTATTCTACTGCTACAAGTTGTTCCGCTGCTAGCATAGAGCTACCCTAGCAAGTGTAGTGTCGCCGTGCTGATGTGATCTTTTGTAACATCAGACCTTTGGATCCCTTATCCTTTTTAATAAGAGCTGATTTGTTCTATGTCAAGCAGTGCCGTATTCCAGAAGACTTGATCTCTGGGCTGGAATACGGGGTGTTCCGGTTTCTCTGAGTCGGGGTGCCACAGAGCTTGGTATCAGAGCAGGTCTGGCTGTAGGACTCCCTAGTCAGCGCAAGCGGTAGAAACTGGTAGTATAGAGTCTGGCTTGTTTGTTGCATTGGTTGCTGCATTTGTTTGTTGCATAGCATGCATATAGCCTTATTATTTGTTGCTAATGGTTTATCTTGTGAGTGTAGCTGGCATCAGTTCGGATCCACTACAGCTCAGCCTCTGCATCTCTCCAGTTTCCTTTGAGCCTGTTCTTCGGTGTTTGGCGTCATTTCTGTCCCAGCGGAGTGATGCCAAGTGTTCCGGACACCGTTTGTAGGATGGTGTCGAGGTATCGTACCAGTTTCTCTTCTTCTTCCCCGCCTATCGTTTCTGTGGTAGACATGTTGCTACCCCGGACCATGCCTTTTATCTTGTCATGTTGGCAACCCTTAATGATCTTAGTCATCAAGAAAGGGCAATGTCAGCAGACTCAACTTTCCAACGCTGTCCTATTCCTTGGACGTGTACGGATCCTTTCTGCCTGCTTGATAATAATGTGGTCGCGACATTCGTGTCCCGCTACATAGTTACCAAGTACGTCCTCACCTCCGAGCTAGTCCAGGTTACTACCTGGCTAAGCTAGCACTTGGTGTAGCTATGTTTACACCAACCCCTCCACACGCTGATCCATATTCGCGCAGATCGTCACAACATGTTAGATCATAGTACCAGAGTTCCCGCGAGATTTGTGTGCTTAAGTAGGCATGCATATTGTGTGAATAGCAGTAATATGTGACTTTGTTTGTGTGTGAGTTTATTGTTTTTGTGTGCTTTTGTTTAGTTGAGTTTTCTTTTGCTCCTTTCTTTTTGGGTCCTCGGTGTTACCCTATTTCCCCCGTATGGAAGTTGCTCCTTCGTCCGACACCGGACTCAAAGAAGCAATAAGGATTTCAAATATTTGGAAGAAGCTCAGCTAAACACATCAAGTATACATCAACACTTAATCCTCACAGCTGTAATGATCCAGCCAGCAGGAAGACAAGTCAGGTACAAGATCAACGGTATATTTTCAGTCAAAGGTATGGATCATATACAAGTTTTGGCTCAGCAATGAATGATACTTGAAATATGTTATATTCTGAAAGAAAGCCAGAATGTGCTATGATCAAGGAAGACAGTCAAACATTTTTTCTCATGCAAGTAACCAGCCGCAAAATATTATGGGTGTGTGTATGGCCTTCAGTCTGCATATCATAGTATGAAGCTTTGGATATGAGAAACTTAGTCTTCCTCCACACACTATCAGAAGAAGCTTATGGTGCAAGGCTCCTCAATTTTTCTCAATACAATATATGGACAAATTCCGGTCCAAGATACCCAGTCTTTCACAGCAAGATGCCTCGATAAAGGCTTCTGTCATAAGGAATTGAATCTTTCTCAACAAGCAACCATGGGAGAAGCTTCTCAGGTAAGGAATCCAAACTTCTCCAGCACGTCACTGCGACAAAAGTTTCGAGCATAAGGTATTGAGTCTTCTTTGGCAAGCTACTTGGATGGCTTCCCACATAAGACACCCAGCCTACATCAGTACAACACTACGCACCATCGTCAGGTATTACACTGTGAATTGGCAGTATATGACATCGTAGCTCAAGAATCAGATCCACAACATTTTTGTCAGAAGTATCAGTCAGTCAAGACCTATGCCTACCGCAAGGATCAAGTGTTCGGTGGTATATTCTTCTTACATATGGTGAGCGTGTATCCCCGGTCATACCAGTCACTCATACGAGATAAGACAATGATCAAGCAGATATACCTAAGAAAGATAAGGATCCCACTACCTCATGAGTCATGCCCAATGAAGATAAGCAGGGATACATCTCATGTAATGCAAGGATTGACAAGTCCAGGAGATGACAACGCAGAATCAACAGTCTTGACAATGGTCACCAAGGTCATTATTCCCGCACCAGACAAGGAGATCTCATGAACTCTTGTCACCCTCTTGTATGATTGGCCTCAACAGCAAGCTCGGTACAGCTACGAGCCCCGAGTATATGTCATATATGTGCTGACCCAGGTCAGAAAACAAGCACTAGGAATAATGCCAACATATTGCACTAACCATATACATGGTCGTACGATGAATCAAAGACATATGTGGCCAAGCTATTTCAGCAAGGTATCCTGGCAAAGAAAGTCATGACCGTCAAAGGGTGAGACTGACAGCAAAGGTATGATGATTTTTGCGTGCCCATCAGGGTCCAAGATACCCAAGTCAGTTGGAGGCCATGATTCCATATGGATCCACAAAGGCATACCCTCAGAGGCCTACTCTGTTCTACAAGGACTTCATATCCCGTTGGCCCACTTAGAATGGTTAGTGTGGAATATCCAAGTCTGTTTAGTCAGATCCAAGATTCCTTTGCAACCTCCGTAGTTTGACTTTAGCGGCAGTGTTAAAGCATCTCACAGCTTATTACCACAGATGGGTATACCGACAACATGGGAAAGTCAAAAGCCGAGCAATCCACACAGACCAGGTATACTCACTGGTGAAACCAAGTACACAGACAACCTGTCATAAAAAGGTATCTTCCCGCCAGAACAACTGTCAGGCCAGTCTCAAGATGTTAATGTTGGAGGTATGATACAACTATAAATCCATACCCCTTTTTTATTGCTCACGATAGAAGGCAATCAAATCTTTGGTACATATCGCCTGCTTGAGCCAAAGAAACAAGTCAAGATAAGTTAGTACCACCTACGAGCAGTCAGACCTCATCAGGAGAATGGCCATGATTCTCAGCATTGATTGAACCCGGAAGACATGCATTTGTTTGAGCAACCCCATGGCAGAAGTAAAAAGTGTTCATAGAAAAAGGGAATTATGCTCAGGTCCCTTGGATATCACCGCAAATATGAAAGGATCAACGTCAGAAAAAGGATTTGGTATATGAGGAAAGACCGTTAGAATTTGAGAAAGGTGAAGCAAACCACCCCAGAGCAAGGTAAGCAAATCATATGAAATTCTTGAGGGAACAACATATAAAGGAAATGGATCCCGAGTTGGAAATGGTGTCCTCAAGTCATACTTGTTCCCTGAGCAATGAAATCTTGAGGATGAGATTTCTTTAAGGGGGGAAGGTTTGTAACACCCTGGTTTTTGGCCCTTTCTTTTTCTTTTTGATTTATTTGGTTTTTTTGCTCTGATTTTTCTTTTTGGAGTGGTTCTCTGGCCTTGAAACCCGAGAGGTCATCATCATTTATTTTCTCAAGTGGTTTATCATTCCCAAATCCCTCCCAAGATCATGCCAT
Organism: Thinopyrum elongatum; assembly: GCA_011799875.1. Taxonomy (NCBI): domain Eukaryota; kingdom Viridiplantae; phylum Streptophyta; class Magnoliopsida; order Poales; family Poaceae; genus Thinopyrum; species Thinopyrum elongatum. Next base: position 264,239,096 of record CM022302.1, read on the forward strand.
TTTCCATTCTAGCCCAACTACTAAATTCTTTTTCTCAGGAATATTCCTTTTTCTATTAAAGGAATAACCCTGTCTGACCTAGGTTGTGAAGCAACCTATATTTCTGTCCTCCACAAAATTCCCAAATAATTCTCATAATTTGTTTGGATCATATATGCCCCAAATATGTCCAAACTTTCCTTTCCTATCCCTAAAATAATCCATCAATATTCATTCTTCATTTTTGTCCAAAGTGGTCTTCTGTGAAGGAAGTGCCACCTATCCTTCCTTGGTTGCTCCCAAATTTTTTGGGCATTATTTTATGTCCAAATCATTGCCTCATGCCAAAATTCAGCTCCATTTGCCTAGTGAATCTTCCTCAGCAATGTTTCAAAGTTTCTGTCAGAAGCAAGCCTTTGTGAAGGAAGTACTAGCTAGGTTTATCAAATTGAGTTGAAATTTTGCATGCCTCTTCATGTGCTCATATCATGACCCTCCACCAATTTTTAGCTCCATCCCATCATCTATGTGAGCACAGGATCAAATCTTAGCTTCTGACAATATTTTTAGATTGTGAAGCAAGTATATTTTATATTGCTTCATTATTGCTGAAAATTTACCAGATCATTCTCCTACCTATATAACTTCGCTCCACCAAATTTTGGATCATTTTATCTATCCAATATTCCTCTATTTTTTTCTCAAGTTTCTGGACAGAGATGATCATTGTGAAGCAAGTACCATTTTGGCAAGTCCAATTAGCATGAAACGTTTACACCATCTCCATATGTCCAAAACATGCTGCCTTGCCAAATTTCAGCCTAACCCAATGCACCATGTGAGTGCACTATCCTGATCAAGTTTCTGGACCCAATTGGCAGTTGCAAAGCAACTCTGTTGTTTCTTGGTCCATTTCTTCTCTAATTACACAGGATCATAGTCCTTCTTAACCTAAACCTCCTAGACATCATATTTGGCCCTTAGCTCTTCTCTGCTGATCACAGGTGTGAAGCCAAGTTTGCTACAACAAACTTTCCTCGAAGCCTCACATCTCTCCTTGGCTCCTTCTCTTTATCTTTTACTTCAGGGCAACCTTGGGGAGCAAGGATTAGACACCAGACAAGGTTTGCCAGCCCCTACTGTCCTCTCCATGCCATGTCACGTGGTGGACGCGTTGGACTTTGCCTGTGCGCGCGCTCTGCTTGCTGTGGTCGCGTCCAGAGCATCGTTTTTGCTTCGGGCCTCTCTCCTCTGCCCGTTCTCTCACGCCCTTCATGTCTTCTAGCTCCCTCCTTCTCCCACGTAGCTCACTGGACCCCTCCCTCCCTCCAGAAACCTCCTTGCCGGTGCTAGCCGCCGCGCACCCGCGGGCGCACAGTGGCCGGCAGCCTCTGCTCGTCGCCGCGTCTTCTTCTTCCTTGCTCCGCCCATGCCCGCTCGTCCCTGGTGTCACGGGCGTCTGCCCGCTGCTCTCTCTCGTCGCCTCAACCACCCGAGCTTGCTTGCGAGCCCACGCGTCCGTGGCACCGGCCACGCGTCCGCGGCGGCGTCCAGCTCACCCCCCGTCCTCTAGCTATATAAGCCGCCCCAGCCGCGCCTCTCCTCACTACTCGCCTCACCCACCTCCTCTAGCACTCCCCAGCATCTTCCCCGAGCTCGAGAGCTCTTCCTCGCCGCCCATTGCTGCCTCGGCCACCGCCGGCCGCCGGCTAAATTCACTCAATCTCGAGCCCCTCCCCTCCCCACTCTGCCATGAGTAGAACTTCCCCGAGCCTCTGGAGCTTCCCCGCCCTTCCCCTACTTCTTCGGTGGCCCACAATGCCGAGCTCGAGTTCGCCCGAGGTCACCGTCCGCCGCGGCCGCAGCTCCACTAGCTCCAGGACTCCTCTGGTGCTCCCCTCAGCGCCTTCGGATGTGGGCCGCCGCCCCAAGCTCGCCGGTAGCTCAGGCACCACAAGTGGTGGCCGGAGCAGCCGGCAGTCGTCGCCGGACTCCGCTGCCTCCTCAGCCAGGCACGGGGTCGAGAAGATGAAGACGGTGATCCTGGCCAGGCGGGCCCCACCTCCAGCGCGACCCCACGTGGCAGCGGCACAAGGCTTGGTCCCGCCCTGCCAGCGTGGATAAGTGGAGGCGTATTCGCCTGAATATGTCTCCCCTTCCCGAAAGCGTACTCTAGATCCTCTTCGGCCAGAAATGCGCTTTCACTTCACTGAAAGCGTATTTTCTCGAGTGCGCGTTCTGTTTTTCAGTCAGGGGCCAGTTTGTGAAGATTTTCTTTACAGATAGGTCCCTGGCAGTCAAACCCTTATAACTTTTTGCTCACAACTCCAAATGAGGTGATTCCAAAGCCCACTTTTTCTATTCGTCGACCCCATTCCGAAGGTATAATTTTCACCATGTGATCACATTCTAAAAATGACCATTTTGCCCCTGCCCTTATTCAGCCCTCTTTGAGAGAAAACATTTTCCGGCGATTCTTTCGGTGAGCTTCCCGCACTTCCTCCCGGTGTATCCATCCACCCCAGGCAAGACACACCCTCCATTTGCCTGACTGCAATGCAATATCATGGTTTAAATTATTTGAACTTATTTAAAATATTGCATTAGCTATGTATGATTTGTTCATGGCATTTCTTGGAGTTGTTTTGATCTTGCTATTGCCATGATGTTGTTTGGATTGCTAGGACTAATGCTTGCAGATGATGAGGATGACTTGTTGTCATTGGATTATTAGTGGCTATTATGATTATTTTCATGATGGTATTGGATATTATGCTTTGGAGTATTATTTTGGATATGATGTTATCACGTGGATCTTAGGTTAATATGTTGATATTGTTATTGGATTAGTAGCATCATAGTCTTTGGATTCAGCATGATCTTAGTAGTATGCTACCCTTGGGGTTTATTATGAGGTGACTATATTATTCTCTGGATTATTTGCTGGATATTGCTATATCTTGGATCACAGGTTGATATGATATTGGAGTATGAGTTATCGCAGATATATTTTGGGGACAAATTCCGTCATTTCGTTGGTCAGGTGCCACCGAACTGGGCTTTTCTAGTGCAACCACATTTGCCTTTATGGGAAGGCCCTAATGCGGTCTATTGTTATGCCTCTCACCGGTACCTCCAACGAGGGAAGGTTATGTGCATGCGCTACCCTGATCAGGTAGGTGGCCATAAGCCTTGTGTGCCCGTAGTTGGATAGGGCCGTTTTGTCCCCGTTTGGGACCATTTTTGTTTTGCCATGACGGTGGCCGTTGGATGTCCACAGTGGCATCGGGGCCACCCATGACTGAGCCCAAAGGGGAGTTGGTTGGAGTGGCCGGGAGAGTGTCATTGCAGTAGATTTGTTTTGTCGGAACGCCGTTGGTCCACCCGAATGGGAGCACGAGGCCATGGGTTCTGTGATGTGGGTACAGTGTGCTAACCTCTGCAGAGTATGTGTTTAATCTATCGATAGCCGTGTCCTTCGTCGTGGGCACAGTTCGTACTAGGTCACATTGTTCGATCAACACTCACATGACAGAATGACTTATAGATGATTTATATGTTGATATGTGAGCATTAACAGTTTGGCAGGATGCCGATGATGATGTTGGGATGCTCTTGAGGATGATCATTCAGTTTGTGATGTGGTCACGCGGTGATCATGTGGAGGTATTGTTCACGAGGTGATTGAGGTGATATATTGCTTGGCCGGATAGCCAAGAGTGAGATGGTTCTTGAGATGTTGGTTCAGCAGTAATTCTAGTAGTACCATATCATGCTTTATAATTGCTTTCCCATCATAGTAGTTGTTAATAACTTAACCGGTTAATGCTATGTTATTGTCTTGCCTTGATGCTTTTGGTTGTTGTGAGCTTGCAAGTACATTCAATGTACTGACCTGGCGTGTCATGCCAGATTGCAGGTGATGCCGTGATTGATTGTTTGTCGAGGTTTCCATTCGTGCGAGTTAGATTGTGTCCCAGCCAGAGTCCCTGCAGAGTGGAGTTAATCACGGTCATCGTTGTTCTGCTGCTACGAGTTGTTTCGCTGCTAGCATAGAGCTACCCTAGCAGGCGTAGTGTCACCATGCTGATGTGATCTTTTGTAACATCAGACCTTTGTATCCCTTATTCTTTGTAATAAGAGCTGATTTGTTCTATGTCACGCAGTGCCGTATTCCAGAAGACTTGATCTCTGGGCTGGAATACGGGGTGTTCCGGTTTCTCTGAGCCGGGGTGCTGCAGCCGGGTACTCCAGGATGGCGTTGTACAGCAAGCCAATGTGCGCCACGTCGAAGTCGATGAGCTCGGTGTGGTAGTTATGGAGGGTACCAAAGGTGACGTGGAGGCGCACTTGCCCCAGGGGGATGGTAGACCTATCAGTCACCCTGGAGAAGGGCCTGGTCGACAACAGCTGGTCATAGGGCACTTGGAGCGTCTCGAAGGTCTCGATGAGATCACATTGAGGCTGGTGCCCCCGTCGATGAGGGTCTTGGTGACCGTGACGTTACTGATGGTGGGGGTGCACAGCATGGGGAGCGCGCCTGCTGTGGTCGTGGACCTGGGGTGGTCTCCGGATTCGAAAGTGATGTCACACTGCGACCACTTGGGGGCGCATGTAGCTTCGGGCCGCTGGGGGACGGCGTTCACCTTGCAAGAGAGCTTATTTAGGTGGCGATTGGATGCGGGGGCCTGAGCCCCGCCGAGGATGCATCCACCGCGTGGGGCTCCTGGTATCCCCCGGCGCCCCCGTCAAGCTGGGTGAAGCATGCGACAAATTGGTCACAAAGCTCGTCCCAGGAAGAGATTGAGGCCTCGGGAAGGCTCATGAGCCAGGAGCGCGGGTCGTCCTTGAGGGCCATGGGGAACAAGTTCACCATGGCCTTGTCATCACCGTTCGCCGCCAAGATGCTTAGCGTGTAGAGCCGAAGGAACTTTACAGGGCCGAGGGTGCCGTCGTAGCGTGGGGGCAGCTCCGGCTTGAATTTCACGGGCCAAACTACCCGACGCAACTCGCTAGTGAAGGCTTGGCAGCCCGCGCCACTTGGGAAAACGCCACCTGCGCGGGGGGCGCAGCTTCAACAGGCGCTGTTCAGCGGCCCATGGTCAGTGGGAGGGGAAGAGGCCATCGTTGTGCGACCGTCTGCTTGCACAGAGGGGTGCATGGAGGAGTCCTGCTGCTCGTGAGCAGTAGGGTTGGTGGCGGCGGCAGCCGCGGCCCCGGCAGGGCGGCGGCGGTTGTCGCGGCCCACCTGCTCCATCTGGGCGACGCGACCCGGCAGGCGCTCGGCATGCTCGCGGCAAGTGTCGGCCATGAAGCTGACGGGGTGTAGGGTGATACGTCCATTTTGCATCATGTTTTCCTACTGTTATTTATAATGTTATTTATTTATAATAATGCTTTTTGGAGTAATTCTAATGCCTTTTCTCTCATAATATGCAAGGTTTACACAAAGAGGGAGAATACCGGCAGCTGGAATTCTGGACCTGAAAAAGCTACGTCAGAGTTACCTATTCTCCACATCTCCAAATGAGCTGAAAAATTACAGAGAATTATTTTCCAATGTATGAAAAATACTGGAGCAAATAACTACCGGAGGAGGCCCACCAGGTGGGCACAACCCACCTGGGCGCGCCAGGCCCCCCAGGCGCGCCCTGGAGGGTTGTGGTCTCCTCGGCCCACCTCCGGTGCCCATCTTCTGGTATATACGTCATTTCGACCTAGAAAAAAAATCAGATGGGGCTTTCGGGATGAAGCGCCACCGTCTCGAGGCGGAACTTGGGCAGGAGCACTTTTGCCCTCCGGTGGAGCGATTCTGCCAGGGGAACTTCCCTCTCGGAGGGGGATATCATCGCCATCGTAATCACCAACAACTCTCCCATCTTTGGGAGGGCCATCTCCATCAACATCTTCAACAACGCCATCTCCTCTCAAACCCTAATTCATCTCTTGTGTTAAATCTTTGTACCGGAACCTTAGATTGGTACTTGTAGGTGACTAGTAGTGTTGATTACATCTCGTAGTTGATTACTATATGGTTTATTTGGTGGAAGATTATATGTTTTGCAAGTAATCATGTGAACTTCATATGTGTTCGATATTTTGATGATATGTATGTTGTGATTCCCTTAGTGGTGTCATGTGAACATCGACTACATGGCACTTCACCATATTCGGGCCTAAGGGAATTGATAGAGGCAGAGGTGTCCCGACTTTCGATGAGATGGTGGTTATCGTTTTTGGTGGAGTAGACTTTGACGATCCGACTACGAACGTGCGAGGACGTTGCGCCTTAGCAATCGCTAAACCAACTCGGAGAGGTTATTGACCACACCGGAGCATGATCAACCTGAGCACGAGGGTCTATTTCCTGCAAGCAAACGAAGAACAAGCAAGAAACTAAGATTTGCAATCTGGATATTGCGAATATAAGATGAAAGCTTTATTGATCAAGGTGGGGTTCTGTGACGTCTTGGTCTGGTTGTTGAACACAAACGAAGTACGCGAAGTTGCAGCTATGGTGAACTTTTAATCTAAACAAAACCCAAAGTCTAAACGGTGCCCTAAGGGCTGTATATATGGAGGAAGAGGGGGGGATTTCGTGGCCCTTGAAGGAGGGGTCCGAAACCAACCCTATCTCTTGTTTCCCCACACATACGGACTCTAAAAACAACCTATACTCAAGTATTTCGAAATTACATGGGCCTGGCCCAAAAATAAGGTGACGCAGCACCTATAATAGCCTCTGGACGAAATTTATGAAGTGGCATCTTGTATATTTAGTCCAAGGCTTCCTGCACTCATTATGGTGGCTTCAAAGTCCTGAAATCATCACTTGTAACTCCGTTCTTGTTCCCCTTGCGCATGCCATCATCTCCATGCTTGAACTTGCTCCAAGGTTCCTCTTTCTTGTCCAAGCTATGCCCTTCATTTGTAAGCAAAACAAATGTATCCAATTTAGGCAGCATCATATTCTCATGAACATTAGAATCATTACCAAGAAATGAAAGTACCTGATAATTTAATTGGCGTGCGCGAGCTCTAGTAATTGGTCTAGTATGTATAGCAGCAGGGGTTGTGGGTGTAACAATGGTATTGATGTCCTCATCATCCTCCCCTTCTTGAAATGAAGTCGTCCGCGACGGAAGCTTATCTTCCTCACCCAAATAAGGCTTCAAATCTGCAATGTTAAAAGTGGGACTAACCCCAAAATCTGCAGGCAACTCAAGTTTATATGCATTATCATTTATTTTCTCTAACACCTTAAAAGGACCATCAGCACGTGGCATTAGCTTTGATTTGCGCAAATCAGGAAATCTATCCTTACGCAAATGTAACCAAACAAGATCTCCAGGTGCAAACACAACATGTTTTCTACCCTTATCTCCAGCAAGTTTATATTTAGCATTCATACGCTCAATGTTCTCCTTAGTTAACTCATGCATTTTTAAGATCAATTCAGCATGTTGTTTAGCATCAAAATTAACCTTCTCCGAAGATGGAAGAGGCAACAAATCAATGGGTGCACGAGGTAGGAAACCATACACAATTTCAAAAGGGCACATCTTAGTAGTAGAATGCAATGAACGATTATAAGCAAATTCAATATGAGGCAGGCATTCTTCCCACATTTTCTTATTATTCTTCAAAACAGCCCTAAGCATAGTAGACAAAGTTCTATTGACAACTTCAGTTTGTCGATCAGTTTGGGGGTGACAAGTAGTACTAAAAAGCAGTTTAGTCCCCAACTTAGCCCATAAACATCTCCAAAAGTGGCTAAGAAATTTAGTATCACGATCTGAAACAATAGTATTTGGCACACCATGCAAGCGAATAATTTCATGAAAGAACAAATCAGCAACATTAGCAGCATCATCGGTTTTATGACATGGTATAAAGTGTGCCATTTTCGAGAACCTATCCACGACAACAAATATGCTATCCCTCCCCTTCTTTGTTCGAGGTAAACCCAAAACAAAGTCCATAGATATATCCTCCCATGGAACACTAGGTATAGGCAAAGGCATATATAAACCATGAGGATTGAGTCGTGACTTAGCTTTTTGACATGTAGTGCAGCGAGCCACAAAGCGCTCAACATCCCATCTCATCTTTGGCCAAAAGAAATGTGTAGCAAGTACATCCTCCGTCTTCTTTACGCCAAAGTGTCCCATTAATCCTCCTCCATGCGCCTCCTGCAACAACAAAAGACGAACGGAGCTAGCTGGAATGCATAGCTTGTTAGCACGAAACACAAATCCATCGTTAACGACGAACTTGTTCCATGTTCTCCCTTCTTTACAATTCTGCAATACATCTTTAAATTCAGCATCATGCACATATTGATCTTTGATGGTCTCCAAACCAAATATTTTAAAGTCAAGTTGTGAAAGCATAATATAACGACGAGATAATGCATCAGCAATAACATTTTCTTTACCCTTCTTGTGTTTAATGACATAAGGGAAAGTCTCAATGAATTCAACCCATTTAGCATGTCTACGGTTCAGTTTGGCTTGACTTTTAATATGTTTCAAAGATTCATGATCAGAATGAATAACAAATTCTTTGGGCCATAAATAATGTTGCCATGTTTCCAAAGTCCGAACAAGAGCATATAATTCCTTATCATAAGTAGAGTAATTCAGACTAGGCCCACTCAATTTTTTCAGAAAAGTATGCAATAGGTTTGCCATCTTGTAATAACACACCTCCTAATCCAATTCCACTAGCATCACATTCAAGCTCAAAAGTCTTATTAAAATCAGGAAGTTGGAGTAAAGGAGCATGTGTTAACTTATCTTTCAACACCGTGAAGGCTTCTTCCTGTGCGGTACCCCAAACAAAAGGCACATCCTTCTTTGTAAGCACGTTGAGAGGTGCAGCAATGGTACTGAAATCTCTCACAAAACGCCTATAGAAACCAGCGAGGCCAAGGAAACTCCTCACTTGTGTGACCGTTTTGGGCTGCGGCCAACTCTCAATAGCTTCAATCTTGGCTTTATCAACTTCAATTCCCTGTGGAGTAACAACATAGCCAAGAAAAGATACTCGGTCGGTGCAAAAGGTGCACTTCCCAAGGTTACCAAACAAACGTGCATCACGTAGAGCAATAAAAACAGCACGTGAATGTTCCAAATGTTCCTCCAAAGATCTGCTATAAATCAATATATCATCAAAGTAAACTACCACAAATCGTCCAATGAAAGCACGTAAAACTTCGTTCATTAATCTCATGAAAGTACTAGGTGCATTAGTTAACCCAAAAGGCATGACTAACCACTCATATAAACCGAACTTAGTTTTAAATGCTGTTTTCCATTCATCTCCCAATTTCATACGAATTTGATGGTATCCACTACGCAAATCAACTTTGGAGAATATTGTAGAGCCACTCAATTCATCAAGCATATCATCTAGCCTAGGAATAGGATGACGATAACGAATAGTAATATTATTAATGCCTCTACAATCAACACACATACGCGACGTACCATCCTTTTTTGGCACTAGTATAATAGGAACAACACAAGGACTAAGAGATTCGCGTATATAACCTTTGTCGAGCAGCTCCTGTACTTGACGCATAATCTCCTTCGTCTCCTCTGGATTGGTACGGTATGGCACACGGTTTGGCAACGAAGCACCGGGAATTAAGTCAATCTGATGCTCAATCCCGCGAATAGGTGGTAATCCCGGTGGCACGTCTTGTGGAAAGACGTCAGCGAACTCTTGCAAAATGTTAGTGACAGCAGGAGGCAAAGAGGAAGGCACGTCCTCGAATGAAAATAATGCCTCTTTGCACACAAAAGCATAGCAAACAGATTTGCTTAAATCTAGCTCATCAATATCAGATTTGGTGGCAAGTAAACACGCATTTTTCAATTTAATTTCAGAAGCAACACTAGATGGTTTATTATTAGGCTTCATTTGTTGCTCAAATTCTTTTGCCACAATCTGATTTTCACTCTTATTTTTCTCCTGTTTTGCTTTACTAGCTCTATTAATATCATCTTTCAAAATAGAATCAGGAGTCATAGGAAGCAAAGTAATATGTTTATCCTTATGAACAAGAGTATACTGATTGTTTCTACCATGGTGTACAGAATTTTTATCAAATTGCCATGGTCTACCAAGTAATAAGGAACATGCTTGCATGGGTACCACATCACAATCAACATAATCAACATGTGTAGAGATACTAAAATGCACACGAACAGTACGTGTTACCTTAACCTTGCCACTGTTGTTGAACCATTGGATATAGTAAGGATGTGGATGTGGTCTTGTGGTGAGAGATAGCTTCTCCACCATCTCCATGCTAGCCAAGTTGTTGCAGCTCCCTCCATCTATGATGACGCGAACAGAACGTTCCTTCACAACTCCCTTTGTATGGAACAAATTATGCCTCTGATTTTGCTCAGCTTGTGTGACCTACACACTCAAAACACGTTGAGCAACTAAACATTCATACCTGTCAGCGTCTTCAGGAGCCATGTATTGCGTCTCATGACCAGAATCATCTCCACCGTGTTCTTCACTTGTAATAAGAGCCAAAGTCTCCTCATCATAGTCACTAGCGGACTCATACCCACCATCCTCAGTAGCAATCATAACACGTGGAGATTGGCATTCTCTCGCATAATGACCTCTTCCCTTACAACGACGACAGATAATATCATGTGTGTGCCCTGTTGATGCCATAGATGAAGAAGAACTCTGGGCAGGCCCAGAAGGTGTACTCTTGGCAAATGGTGGTGGTGGTGCCTGTTTTCTTGTATCTCGGTTGGAATTGGCGGCTGAAGTCAGTGGTGCTGCACTAGGACGTGTTGGAGTAGAGGAGGCACGCGGTGTCCATGATGAAGATCGACCTGCAGAAAAATTAGTTCGCGCCAATGCCTGTCGATCCTGCACTTCACGTTCAGCTTTACAAGCAAGATGGAATAAACGAGTGATATTATTATACTCCTTATACTCTAGAATGGTCTGAATCTCTCTATTTAATCCACCCATGAGACGTGCAAGCATAGCTTCATTCTCCTCAACAATACCACATCTAATCATGCCAGTTTGTAATTCCTGATAATATTCTTCTACAGAATTTTTTCCTTGTCTTAAGCGCTGCAATTTTTGAAGTAATTCACGTTGATAATATGGTGGAACCCAACTAGTATGCATAGCAGTTTTCAAAGCAGCCCACGTAGCTGGAATAGGATATAATCTACAATGTTCGGACCACCATACACATGCAAAACTAGTGAAAGCACAAACAGCAGCAGCAACACATCTCTCCTCGGGATATTGTAAACATGTAAAACGTTGTTCAGTTTCTAACTCCCAAGTAAGATATATATCAGGAACATATCTACCCTCAAATGGTGGAATATTCAATTTCAGTTTAGGAAGATGGTCATGATCTCGTACCTGAGGTGGTAATGTAGCCCTACCATTGCGATTATTGGCATGTGGATGACCTGGTGCTGGTACGTAGTTGTTATTTTGATCAACCTCATCCTCGTAATTGCCCGCCTAATCGTCCTCCTCAGCGGCAACAGGAGCCATAGAAGCATCAACAGTAGGTGCAGCGGCACCAGAAGTTTGACCAGGCTCAAGGGGAACGCGCTGTGCTCGTCCCACTTGATTTGGAAGGCGACGTTGTTGTTGTTGTAGAGGTGCGACAGGTGCAGCCGGCGGTGGTTGTGGAAGACGCGCGAGCAATTCATTAAACTTGTTATCGAGCTTTGTTTCGAACGTCTTCTCAATTCCATCTATCTTCTCCATGGCCTCTTCAAATCTGTTTAGCACATCTTGCACCTGTCCACTCATCATTTGCTGAAATTTATCATGTAGTTGTTTGTTCGTCATGTTCTCCCAATCAGTCTCATCGGCTTGTGATCCTGCCATGGTTAGCAGCAATAGAAACACACAAGAATATGATCCTCCAGACTACTCGGAAGTGGTGGTGGTGGTGGTGTATCACAAAACCGTCAAGCGAATCTCAAATGCTTACCAGTTCTTACCCAGCAGCAGGTGGTGATCGGCAATCGTTGTAGTCAAAACTCTTAAAGATTGGACAGAGCGATTGCCAGGTGGTGTCAAATGCACGATGTAGATGTATGGGGAGCTGGGAAGGCTTATGATATGGTATCAAAAATGTCAGCAATAATCAATTCAGAGATGCAAAGTTGAATAAACGCTCAACGACGGTACTGTGCTGGTCCTAGGCTAGACCGTACTAGAGACGCAAGCCTAGAACACTAACAAAATCACGGCGCGGCACGTAAACAAGGGAAGAGCACACTCTAAAAAAAATTTCGTTTTTTTTGTGATCTTTTTTTTTGCGCTCCTCTTTTTTTTTTTGCAAAAAATCACTATAATGGCGAGTGTCTCAAAACTCTTCCCAAGTCAAACTAACAGGATTGGCACGAAATTTTTTTGACAATTTTTTTTTCGGAAATCAAGGCAGCGACGACGAAAAAGTGTGACAAAAAATCACTATGATGGCGAGTGTCTCAAAACGCTCCCTGGGACCTAAAAAAAGGACAGGGAAAAAATATTTTTGACTGCCAAAATTTTGGCCTAAAAACTGCCCGGGGGTCTCCAGAATTTTTAGGCCAAAATTTTGGCCTAAAAAATGCCAAAATTTTGGCCTAAAAACGCTCCTGCCAAAAATTTTAGGCCTAAATTTTGGCCTAAAAATGCTCCTGCCAATTTTTTTTTTCCGAAACCTACTCAGGCAAGGAAACACGAATCGGAAACTAGATGGATCTCGAAAACAAACCTAATATGAAAAGAACTCGGATTGGTGGTGGTATATGGCAGCGGTGGTGGTATATGGTAGCGGTGGTGGTATATGGATACGGATCGGTGGTGGTATATGGATACAGATTGGTGATGGTATATGGATTCAGAGCGGTGGCGGATAAGCGGTGGTGGTAGATGGCAGGGGCGATGATGATGGTGCGGCGGCGGCGTGACAACTTATGACCAGAACTCAAAACTCTAAAGGACTAGACGCTAAGACCAGCAACTAGACACGACGATGCAACCGCAAATTCAACAAAGCAAAAACCCTAAAAAGATTATGCAAAGGCTCAGATTGGTTCGGATATGATGAACTAACTCTAATTTTTTTTTTGGCTTTTTCGTGGACTGTAGGTATGAAGAACAGACTCGATCTAAACTATGAAAAACTGTAAAATCTCACCGAGCAACCTGAAAATCTGATACCACTTGATAGAGGCAGAGGTGTCCCGTCTTTCGATGAGATGGTGGTTATCGTTTTTGGTGGAGTAGACTTTGACGATCCGACTACGAACGTGCGAGGACGTCGCGCCTTAGCAATCGCTAAACCAACTCGGAGAGGTTATTGACCACGCCGGAGCACGATCATCCTGACCACGAGGGTCTTTTTCCTGCAAGCAAATGAAGAACAAGCAAGAAACTAAGATTTGCAATCTGGATATTGCGAATATAAGATGAAAGCTTTATTGATCAAGGTGGGGTTCTGTGACGTATTGGTCTGGTCGTTGAACACAAACGAAGTACGCGAAGTTGCAGCTATGGCGAACTTTTAATCTAAACAAAACCCAAAGTCTAAACGGTGCCCTAAGGGCTGTATATATGGAGGAAGAGGGGGGGATTTCGTGGCCCTTGAAGGAGGGGTCCGAAACCAACGCTATCTCTTGTTTCCCCACACATACGGACTCTAAAAATAGCCTATACTCAAGTATTTCGAAATTACATGGGCCTGGCCCAAAAATAAGGTGACGCAGCACCTATAATAGCCTCTGGACGAAATTTATGAAGTAGCATCTTGTATATTTTGTCCAAGGCTTCCTGCACTCATTATGGTGGCTTCAAAGTCCTGAAATCATCACTTGTAACTCCGTTCTTGTTCCCCTTGCGCATGGCATCATCTCCATGCTTGAACTTGCTCCAAGGTTCCTCTTTCTTGTCCAAGCTAGGCCCTTCATTTGTAAGCAAAACAAATGTATCCAATTTAGGCAGCATCATATTCTCATGAACATTAGAATCATTACCAAGAAACGAAAGTACCTGATAATTTAATTGGCGTGCGCGAGCTCTAGTAATTGGTCCGGTATGTATAGCAGCAGGGGCTGTGGGTGTAACAATGGTATTGATGTCCTCATCAGGAATGCATTGTGGAGTAGTTATTAGATGATGGGTTGCTAGAGTGACAGAAGCTTAAACCCTAGTTTATGCGCTATTTCGTAAGGGACCGATTTGGAACCACAAGTTTAATGCTCTGGTTAGATTTTATCTTAATACTTTTCTCGTAGTTGCGGATGCTTGCGAGGGGGTTAATCATAAGTAGGAGGCTTGTTCAAGTAAGAATAGCACCTAATCACCGGTCCACCCACATATCAAATTATCAAAGTAGCGAAGACAAATCAAACCAACATGATGAAAGTGACATGGTGAAATTCCCGTGTACCCTCAAGAACGCTTTGCTTATCATAAGAGACCGTTTTGGCCTGTCCTTTGTCACAAAAGGATTGGGCTACCTTACTGCACTTTATCTACCGTTACCATTACTTGCTCGTTACAAATTATCTTGCTATCAAACTACCTGTTACTGACTATTTCAATGCTTGCAGAAATTACCTTGCTGAAAACCACTTGTCATTTCCTTCTGCTCCTCGTTGGGTTTGACACTCTTACTTATCAAAAGGACTATGATTGATCCCCTATACTTATGGGTCATCAAGTCTCTTTTCTGGCACCGTTGCCGGGGAGTGAAGCGCTCTTGGTAATGAAAAATTATTACTAAGTGCTGAAATTTATTCTCACTTGTGACTATGGAGAACCATCCTTTGAGGGGTCTGTTCGGGGTATCTTCACCTCGACCGGAAGCACAATTAGTTGCCCCTCAACCTACTGCACCTACTGAAAATATTGGTTATGAAATTCCTTTGGGTATGATAGAACAACTGCTAGCTAATCCTTATGCAGGAGATGGAACTGAACATCCTGATATGCACTTGATATATGTGGATGAAATTTATGGATTATTTAAGCTTGCAGGTTTATCTGAAGATGAAGCTAAGAAGAAGGTTTTCCCTTTATCTTTGAAGGGAAAATAATTGACATGGTATAGGCTATGTGATGATATTGGATCTTGGAACTGGAATCGATTGAAATTGGAATTTCACCAAAAAATATATCCTATGCATCTAGTTCATCGTGATCGGAATTATATATATAATTTTTGGCCTCATGAAGGAGAAAGTATCGCTCTAGCTTGGGCAAGGCTTGAGTCAATGTTATATTCATGCCCCAATCATGAGCTCTCTAGAGAAATTATCATTCAGAATTTTTATGCTCGGCTTTCTCGTGATGATCAATCCATGCTCGATACTTCTTGTACTGGTTCTTTTATGAAGAAGACTATTGAATTCATGTGGGATCTTTTAGAAAGAATTAAATGCAACTCCGAAGATTGGGAACTCGATGAAGGTAAAGAGTCAGGTATTAAGCTTGAATTTGATTGTGTTAAATCTTTTATGAATACCGATGCTTTTCACAAGTTTAGCACTAAATATGGACTTGACTCTGAGATAGTAGCCTCTTTTTGTGAATCTTTTGCTACTCATGTTGATCTACCTAAGGAGAAGTGGTTTAAATATCACCCCCTATTAAAGAAGAGATTAAAGAACCGGTTAAAGATGAAACTATTATTTATAATGTTGATCCAGTTGTACCAATTGCTTATATTGAAAAACCATCTTTCCCTGTTAAGATAAAGGAACATGCTAAGGTTTCAATTGTAGTTCGCAAAAGTAATATTAGAGCACCTAAACCTGCTGAACAAATTAAAGTAGAACCTAGTGTAGCTATGGTTAAAGATCTCCTGGTAGAAAATATTGATGGGCATGTTATTTACTTCTATGATGAAGCTGCTAGAATTGCCAAACCCGATGAAAAAGATAAACATAGACCTGTTGTTGGCATGCCTATTGTCTCAGTTAAAATAGGAGATCATTGTTATCATGGTTTATGTGATTTAGGTGCTAGCGTGAGTGCTATCCCTTTTACCTTATACCAAGAAATTATGAATGACATAGCACCCGCTGAAATAGAAGACATAGATGTTACTATTAAACATGCTAATAGAGACACCATCACACCACTTGGGATTGTTAGAGATGTTGAAGTCTTGTGTGGGAAAATAAAATACCCTACTAATTTTCCAGTTCTTGGTTCCCCACAAGATGACTTCTGTCCCATTATCTTTGGTAGACCTTTCTTGAACACTGTCAATGCTACTATAGATTGTCATAAACAAACTGTCAGTGTTCGCTTTGGTGATGACTCTCATGAATTTAATTTTTCCAAGTTTAATAGACAACCTCATAAGAAAGAATTACCTAGTGAGGATGAAATAATTGGTCTTGCTTCTATTGTTGTGCCTCCTACTGATCCACTAGAACAATATTTGCTAGACCATGAAAATGATACGCATATGCATGAAAGAAATGAGATAGATAAAATTTTCTTTGAACAACGACCTCTGCTCAAACACAATTTGCCTATTGAAACTCTAGGAGGTCCTCCTCCACCTAAAGGTGATCCCGTGTTTCAATTAAAACAATTGCCTGACACTTTGAAATATGCTTATCTCGATGAGAAAAAGATATATCCTGTTATTATTCGTGCTAACCTTTCAGAGCATGAAGAAGAAAGATTATTGAAAATTCTGAAGAAGCACCGTGCTGCTATTGGATATACTCTTGATGATCTTGAGGGCATTAGTCCCACTCTCTGTCAGCACAAGATTAATATGGAACCTGATGCGAAATCCGTTGTTGATCATCAACAACGTTTGAATCCTAAGATGAAAGAAGTGGTGAGAACTGAAATATTAAAGCTTCTGGAAGCAGGTATAATCTATCCCATAGCTGATAGTAGATGGGTAAGTCCCGTTCATTGTGTCCCTAAGAAGGGAGGTATTACTGTTGTTCCTAATGATAAAAATGAACTCATTCCACAAAGAATTGTTACTGGCTATAGAATGGTAATTGACTTCAGAAAACTAAATAAAGCAACTAGAAAAGATCATTACCCTTTGCCTTTTATTGATCAAATGTTAGAAAGACTATCTAAGCACACACACTTTTGTTTTCTTAATGGATATTCTGGTTTTTCTCAAATACCTGTTTCACAACCTGATCAAGAGAAAACCACCTTTACTTGCCCATTTGAAACTTATGCTTATAGACGTATGCCTTTTGGTTTATGCAATGCACCTGCTACCTTTCAAAGATGTATGACTGCTATATTCTCTGATTTTTGTGAAAAGATTGTTGAGGTTTTCATGGATGATTTTTCTGTTTATGGAACTTCTTTTGATGATTGCTTGAGTAACCTTGATCGAGTTTTGTAGAGATGTGAGCAAACTAATCTTGTCTTGAATTGGGAGAAGTGCCACTTTATGGTTAATGAAGGTATTGTCTTGGGGCATAAAATTTCTGAATGAGGTATTGAGGTGGATAAAGCTAAAGTTGGTGCAATTGAGAAAATGCCATGTCCTAAAGATATTAAAGGTATTCATAGTTTCCTTGGTTATGCTGGATTCTATAGGAGGTTTATTAAAGACTTCTCTAAAATTTCTAGGCCTCTTACAAATCTTTTACAAAAGGATGTTCCATTTGTTTTTGATGATGACTGTGTAGAAGCCTTTGAAACACTTAAGAAAGCCTTAACTTCTACACCTATTGTTCAACCACCTGATTGGAACTTGCCCTTCGAAATTATGTGTGATGCTAGTGATTATGCTGTTGGTGATGTTCTAGGACAAAGAGTTGATAAGAAATTAAATGTTGTTCATTATGCTAGCAAAACTCTAGACAGTGCCCAAAGAAATTATGCAACTACTGAAAAAGAATTTTTAGCAGTTGTGTTTGCTTGTGACAAATTCAGATCTTACATTGTTGATTCTAAGGTTATTGTTCACACAAATCATGCTGCTATTAAATATCTTATGGAAAAGAAAGATGCTAAACCTAGACTCATTAGGTGGGTACTCTTGCTACAAGAATTTGATTTACATATTACTGATGAGCTGAGGACCCCGTAGATGATAACTTGTCTAGGTTAGAGAATATCCTCGATGACCCACTACCTATTGATGATAGCTTCCCTGATGAACAACTAGCTGCAATAAATGTTTCTCATAACACTCCTTGGTATGCTGACTATGCTAATTATGTTGTTGCTAAATATATACCACCTAGTTTCACATATCAACAAAAGAAAAAAATTCTTCTATGATTTAAGACATTACTTTTGGGATGACCCACATCTTTATAAAGAAGGAGTAGATGGTATTATTTGACGTTGTGTACCTGAGCATGAACAGGAAGAAATCTTACGGAAATGTCACTCCGAAGCTTATGGAGGGCATCATGCGGGAGATAGAACTGATCATAAGGTATTGCAATCTGGTTTTTATTGGCCTACTCTCTTCAAGGATGCCCGTAAGTTTGTTTTATCTTGTGATGAATGTCAAAGAATTGGTAATATCGGTAAGCATCAAGAAATGCCTATGAATTATTCACTTGCTGTTGAACCATTTGATGTTTGGGGTTTTGATTATATGGGACCTTTTCCTTCTTCTAATGGGTATACACATATTTTGGTTGCTGTTGATTATGTTACTAAGTGGGTAGAAGCTATTCCAACTAGTAGTGCTGATCATAACACTTCCGTTAAAATGCTTAAAGAAGTTATTTTCCCGAGGTTTGGAGTCCCTAGATTTTTAATGGCTGATGGTGGTTCACACTTTATTCATGGTGCTTTCTGTAAAATGCTTGCTAAATATGATGTTAACCATAGAATTGCATCACCCTATCATCCTCAATCTAGTGGTCAAGTTGAACTTAGCAATAGAGAAATAAAACTAATATTACAAAAAACTGTTAATAGGTCCCGAAAGAATTGGTCTAAGAAATTGGATGATGCACTTTGGGCCTACAGAACAACATATAAAAATCCTATGGGTATGTCTCCCTATAAAATGGTTTATGGAAAAGCTTGTCATTTGCCTCTAGAGTTAGAACATAAAGCATATTGGGCAATTAAAGAACTCAACTATGATTCCAAACTTGCCGGTGAAAAGAGGTTATTTGATATTAGCTCACTAGATGAATGGAGAACCCAAGCTTATGAAAATGCCAAATTATTTAAAGAAAAAGTTAAAAGATGGCATGACAAAAGAATCCAAAAGCGGGAATTCAAAGTTGGAGAATACATTCTTTTGTATAACTCTCGTTTTAGATTCTTTGCAGGAAAACTTCTCTCTAAATGGGAAGGGCCATATATTATCGAGGAGGTTTATCGCTCTAAAGCCATCAAGATTAATAATGTTGAAGGTACTAACCCAAAGGTAGTCAATGGGCAAAGAATTAAACACTATATCTTAGGTACGCCTATTAATGTTAAAAGCAATATAATTCAAACCATGACACCAGAGGAACACATAAAAGAAACCTTCCGGAACACTCCAGAATCCTAAAAAAGAGGAGGTACATGATACGGTAAGTAAACGGACTCCGAAAAATCCGCAAATTTTTTTCTGTCAGTTTTGGAATATTACAAAAATTAGGAAAATAAGAAACAACCAGGAAGGCAACCGAGGAGGGCACAAGACACCTGGGCACGCCTGGGCCCCCTGGCGCACCCAGGTGGGTTGTGCCCACCTCGGGAACCTTCCCGACTCCGTTTTCTCCCGTTTGCTTGTTTCCCAATCTTTATATACTGCCGAACGTATTGACCACCGTATCACGGAGAAATCTTCTGTTCTCCTGTCATGTTGTTTTTCTGGCAGATCTGAAAATATGTCGTCTCAAGACTCGGAGGGTGTGAGCTATGTTGCTGATTATATTGCAAACGCCAAAGTCTACGGAGATGTGGAACATTATGGTTGGACCAAGAGGAAGAAGAGGACTATGATCCGAAAGGGAAAGAAGTGACAAGCTCGGATGAAGATGAAGTTCTATTACCCCAACCTGGGGACATGCACGTGGAATTCAAGAAGTCAAGTCTCCCTAATAAAGCAAAGAAACCAAAGATCTGGTTTATCCCTTTTCGTCTCTTGCAGGAAAACAAGCAGGAATTATGCAAAAATATATTAAAGCTTGAGCAGGAGATCGATGACTTGAGGGAGGAAAATTCCATCCTCAAGCGTAAGCTGAGGAAGAAGAACACTACTACTTCACGACCACCATCATCATCTTCCCCACCAAAGGAGACTTGAGTTCATGGTATGGGCACTCCCCTTGGCTTGTGCCAAGCTTGGGGGAGGTGCCCCGGTATCGTATCACCACCACTATCTTTGCCTTTATCTATTTTAGTTCGATCTTTAGTTATCCTAAGATTTAGTTGAATAAAAGTTTAGTTCGATCCTTTATTTTCGAGTGCTTGCTTAGTGATCTATCTATCTATGTAATTGTGTGCGAGATATATAATAAAGAGTAGTTTGAGTTTTGTTTCTTTACTCTTTTGTTCCAATAAAAAGAAAGGAAAATAAATGAGAAAGATCATATGCTAATCTTATGGTAAGTAATGACATCACATAAGGAAAAGTATAAGTGGTAAAATTTATTGGAGATTGACAAACATAGCATTGGTCAATGATGCAATTCATGAAAGAATTAATAAGGGAAGAGAAGATTCACATGCAAATACACTATCTTGGACATCTTTTATGATTGTGAGCCCCATTAAATATTATGTGTAAAAATTGTTGACGTTGGGCAAGGAAGACAACGTAATGATTTATGTTTGTTCATATTCACATAGAAGTTATATTGTCATAGATCCTTCAACATGTGGTGCTTGCTCAATATCTTTGTGAGCCAAAAACTCTGCACTAAGTAGACATACTACTTGTGCTTCCAAAAACCCTTAACCCAAAATCTTATTTCGGGAGTCCACCATACCTACCTATGGATTGAGTAAGATCCTTCAAGTAAGTTGTCATTGGTGCAATAAGGCAATAAAAATTGCTTCTAAATGTGTTGGATCATTTAGTGTAAGAGAAAATTGAGCGCTGTACGAACTTGTGATGGCAAAGTAATAAAAGTGACGGACTACATAATAAAGGTTGCTATCGTAAGGGGCAATATAACGTGACGTTCTTTTGCATTAAGGGATTTGGCATACAAACAAATAAGCGCATGACAACCTTTGCTTCCCTCTGCGAAGGGCCTATCTTTTACTTTTATGCATTTACTTTTATGTAGGAGTCAGAGTATTCTTCCCTATTCCTTTTTATTTTCTCTTTTTGCAAGCATCATGTGGTGAGGAAAGATCTAGGCACATATATCCAGTTGGATATGAGTGGGCATGAGTTATTATTGTTGACATCACCCTTGAGGTGAATACGTTGGGAGGCGAAACTATAAGCCCCTATCTTTCTATGTGTCCGGTTGAAACTTTTTGTTCATGGGTATGTTGTGAGTGTTAGCAATAATAGAAGATTAAATGATGGTTGAGTATGTGGACTTGCCTAAAGGCTCCGATACGTAACCCTTCCTAAAAATATGATGAATTGTAGTTGCAAAGTTGACTGAGAATATAGTTTGCTGGTTTTCAATAAATATGCTTTATACTTCAATGTTGTGATGAATTGTTACTTGTTCATGAGAAGTTATATGATAAATTTGTTTGATAAAGTTTTATGTAAAAGTTCCTTGCTGTTATAATAATATGCATGATGCTTCTCTGTCCGTCTTTTATTTTTATCGACACCTCTCTCTCTAAACATGTGGGCATGTTTTCCGATTTCGGTTTTTCGCTTGAGGACAAGCGAGGTCTAAGCTTGGGGGAGTTGATGCGTCCATTTTCATCATGTTTTCCTACTGTTATTTATAATGTTTTTATGCATAATAATGCTTTTTGGAGTAATTCTAATGCCCTTTCTGTCATAATATGCAAGGTTTACACAAAGAGGGAGAATACCGGCAGCTGGAATTCTGGACCTGAAAAAGCTACGTCAGAGTTACCTATTCTGCACATCTCCAAATGAGCTGAAAATTTACGGAGAATTATTTTGCAACATATGAAAAATAATGGAGCAAATAACTATAGAAGGAGGCCCACCAGGTGGGCACAACCCACCTGGGCGGGCCAGGCCCCCTAGGCGTGCCCTGGTGGGTTGTGCTCTCCTTGGCCCACCTCTGGTGCCCATCTTCTAGTATATAGGTCATTTTGACGTAGAAAAAAAATCAGAGGGGGGCCTTCGGGACGAAGCGCCGCCGTCTCAAGGCGGAACTTGGGCAGGAGCACTTTTGCCCTTCGGCGGAGCGATTCCGCCAGGGGAACCTCCCTCCCGGAGGGGGAAATCATCGCCATCAACAACTCTCCCATCTTTGGGAGGGCCATCTCCATCAACATCTTCAACATCACCATCTCCTCTCAAACCCTAGTTCATCTCTTGTGTTAAATCTTTGTACCGAAACCTTAGATTGGTACTTGTGGGTGACTAGTAGTGTTGATTACATCTCGTAGTTGATTACTATATGGTTTATTTGGTGGAAGATTATATGTTCAGATTCATTATGCTATTTAATACCCCTCTGATCTTGAGCATGATTATCATTTGTGAGTAGTTACTTTTGTTCTTGAGGTCACGGGAGAAGTCATGTTGCTAGTAATCATGTGAACTTGATATTGTTCGATATTTTGATGATATGTATGTTGTGATTCCCTTAGTGGTGTCATGTGAACATCGACTACATGGCACTTCACAATATTTGGGCCTAAGGGAATGCATTGTGGAGTAGTTATTAGATGATGGGTTGCTAGAGTGACAGAAGCTTAAACCCTAGTTTATGCGCTATTTCGTAAGGGACCGATTTGGATCCAAAAGTTTAATGCTATGGTTAGATTTTGTCTTAATACTTTTCTCGTAGTTGCGGATGCTGGCGAGGGGGTTAATCATAAGTAGGAGGTTTGTTCAAGTAAGAACAACACCTAAGCACCGGTCCACCCACATATCAAATTATCAAAGTAGCGAACACAAATCAAACCAACATGATGAAAGTGACATGGTGAAATTCCCGTGTACCCTCAAGAACGCTTTGCTTATCATAAGAGACCATTTTGGCCTGTCCTTTGTCACAAAAGGATTGGGCTACCTTGCTGCACTTTATCTACCATTACCGTTACTTGCTCGTTACAAATTATCTTGCTATCAAACTACCTGTTACCGACTATTTTAGTGCTTGCAGAAATTACCTTGCTGAAAACCACTTGTCATTTCCTTTTGCTCCTCGTTGGGTTCGACACTCTTACTTATCGAAAGGACTAAGATTAATCCCCTATACTTGTGGGTTATCATAGGGCGGAGCGAAGCGGAAGAATGGCAATGCACCCCTACCCGGCACGCCAAATGTCAGAATTGGGGCTCCAGGGACCCAAAGGTTCGAACACTGGGGTGAGCTCCTTCTTACCGCATCGTCCCTACCAACAGCTAAACCACGGTGGGGCTAGAGTGAGAGCGGATCGGTGACATAGC
This sequence comes from Thinopyrum elongatum, assembly GCA_011799875.1. Lineage (NCBI taxonomy): Eukaryota > Viridiplantae > Streptophyta > Magnoliopsida > Poales > Poaceae > Thinopyrum > Thinopyrum elongatum. Next base: position 264,262,614 of record CM022302.1, read on the forward strand.
GGTTACCCAGGTTCGGGCCACGTTGCGGTGTAAAACCCTACTCCTGCTTGGTTGAGATTTCTCGGGAGAGAGAGTACAAGGGTTGAGGAACAAGTGGTCGACCTCCTCTACGGCGGCACCCTGCCCTTCTTTTATATCTGCCTTGGTCCTCTTCCCTCGAAAGCATTGGTGGGAAGGGTTGGCAAAAAACGGCAATTGTGAAGGGGGACAGGGGCGCAGTCTATCCTGACAAAAGGTGGTCTTCGCCTGCAAAGCCATCGTCCATGATGCGCCGGTGGGCTCGGGGATGATCTCCGCCCTGCGCGCCCGTCGTCTTGGTCTTCTTGCGCCGATCGGGCAACCTTTGGGGGTTGCTTTGGGAACCGGCTTGCTTGCCTTGCTCCCTTAGCACAAAATAGGGAATCCTCCTCATTTGTGCCTGCTGGCACGACCTCTAGCGCCGTTCGTCACCGCATGCATCACCCATGTGGTGGGCACGGGACCGCGCGACCGAACCAAATGACTCTTGACCTGTTGCCTCCAGGAGGTTGCCTCAGGAGGGAGCCTCGCGAGGCTCTTGGCGGATCTGCTAAGTCTACTCAGGATGCCTGCTGAGGGGGCCTCGTGAGTACTCTTGCTCGTGACGCTTGTTGGTGGGCCACTTGCTGGGCCCTAGCCATGCGCCGCGCACTGGGCCGAAGGCAGACGGGCCTGGATACCCTGGGTTCCACGGGCCCGACACAAGTGACAAGTAGCAATAGTAACAAAGGTGCAACAAGGTAGCCTAATCCTTTCTATAGCAAAGTACAGGCCAGAACTTCCTCTTATAGCAAGCAAAGCATTCTTGAGGACACATGGGAATTCATCTAATCACTTTCATCATGTTTGTTTGATTCGCGTTCGCTACTTTGATAATTTGATATGTGGGTGGATCGGTGCTTGGGTGCTGTTCTTACTTGAAGAAGCCTCCCACTTATGATTACACCCTCTCGCAAGCATCCGCAACTACAAAATAAGGATTAAGATAAATCTAACCATAGCATGAAACATATGGATCCAAATCATCAACTTACGGAATAGAGCATAAACTAGGGTTTAAGCTTCTGTCACTCTAGCAACCCATCATCTAATTACTACTCCATAATGCCTTCCCTTAGGCCCAAGTATGGTGAAGTTTCATGTAGTCGATGTTCACATGACACCACTAAAGGAAGCAACAACATACATATCATCAAAATATCGAATGAATACCAAATTCACATGATTACTTCTAACCAGAATTCTCCCATGTCCTCAAGAACAAAAGTAACTACTTACAAATCATATTCATATTCAAGATCAGAGGGGTATTGAATATCATTAAGGATCGAAACATATAATATTCCTCCAAATAGACCAACTAGCATCAACTACAGATTGTAATCAACACTAATAGCAACCCATAGGTACCAATCTGAGGTTTTGAGACAGAGATTGAATACAAGAGATGAACTAGGGCTTGAGAAGAGATGGTGCTGGTGAAGATGTTGATGAAGATTGGTCCTCCCATGATGAGAGGATCATTGGTGATGTCGATGGCTTCGATTTCCCCCTCCCGGAGGGAAGTTTCCTTGGTGGAATCGCTCCGTCGGAGAGCAAAAGTGCTCCTGCCCAAGTTCCACCTAGAGACGGAGGCACTTTGTCCCGAAACCTTCCTCTTGATTTTTTCTTGGTCAAATGGCATCATATAGCAGAAGATGGGCTTTGGAGGCCTGCCAGGGGCCCCACAAGCACGAGGGCGCCCCCCAGGCTTGTGGCTGCCTGATGGGTCCCCCTCTGGCAATTCTTTCGCCAGTATATTTTATATATTCCAAAATAAACCTCTGTAAAATTTCAGGTCATTTAGAGTTGTGCAGAATAGCTATCTCTATTGCACCCCTTTCCAGTCCAGAATTCCAGCTGTCGGCAATCTCCTTCTTCATGAGAAACTTGCAAAATAAGAGAGAAAAGCCATAAGAATTGTATCATGAAGTGAAATTGTCGTGGGGATAGACCACGGGTAGCCTCATCCATACCCCTTAGCATTTCAAGACATCGGGGCTAGCAAAGCCCCTCACGCCTTCCGGACACGCGGCTGGCTCCTTGGGCCGGCTGGGCCCAAGTGGCCGGCTCCCAGTAGACGGAGCACTCTTAGGAGGTGGCTTCGGGGGAGGTCGGCTCCCTGCAGACGGACCCTCCTCCCCTCGGAGTCTGCACTCACCTGCTCTGACGAGATGGAGCGTGGCTACAGGGCCACCCTCTCCCCCAAATCCCGGAGGGGCATGGCTATAGTGCCAGCTGACCAAGTGGTCACCTACCTGCCAGGCGCAGGACTGTAGCCATGCGACCCTCAGCATGGCCCTCGTCAGCAAGGGCCATGCTATAGCAAAAGGCAATCAGTACGGCCCGCAGGTGGCGGGCCCTACCTGTCCGTGAGCTCCCAGAAGACGGCACATTCCTGGAAGGCGGCTTCGGGGGCGGGCCGGCCTCCAGCAGGCGGCCCTCCCCTTCCCTCGAAGTGCGCACTCACCTGCTCCGACGAGATGGAGCATGGCTACAGTGTGCGCTGACCAAGCGGCCACCAACCCACCTGACGGCGAGACTGTATCCATATGACTCCTGACGAGGCCTCCGTCATGAAGTACGAAGCTACATCAAAAGGCAATCAGTATGGCCTGCAGGCGGCGGACCCTACTTGTCGGCCGGATTCTTGGCAGCCGGCAGGGCCCACCAAGCGGCGGGCCCCAGCAGCCGGCGGAGAACCCGGCGACCTTAGACACTGACGTCCGGGTCCTACACCCGGACGTATTACCATTGTACCCCTGGGGGGTTGGCCTATTAAACCCCCTAGGGCTCACCCATGCAAAGGGTTCAGCCCTCATTCCACCATACACCATAGCTAGGAGAAGAGAGCTAGCCTTGCCCTTCTTCCTCCTCTAGCAACACAGCTCAAGGAGCAATCTTGTACACCATTTGATCATAGTCATCATGCGGAGACCCCGCAGAGCAGGACTAGGGGTGTTATCTCCCCGGAGAGCCCTGAACCTGGGTACGTCTCGTGTGCGATCAAGCTCGTGCTCACTCCCGCTTCCAGGGCCCGACGACGTCCTCTTTGCTCCACCCATGATAAGCCACCTCCTGGCATCTGACATGAGATTACCACGACTGTTGGCGCCCACCATGGGGCCATTCGCGGCATCGGCCGGAGACACGTTCTGGACGGGAACCGCCTTCCTCTCCGGCGAGCACGTCGCGGCCGGCTTGATCAGCCAGCCTGATGCGTTCGCTTGCGCTTGCTCCGGCACATCGTCCAACGAGGGAGCCATTTGCCCCGCGAGCTGCCTCGCCGATCTCTTCAGGACGCTTAGCCTCTCCGACGCAGACGCCACCAACGGGTTCCCCGGTGGCGCAGTGGTGATCGACGACCCGCTCCCTCCCGTCTCCAGCGTCGCCTCTGCCGGCGCACTCGACGCCGGCGTCTTCGTGGAGGTGATGGTCACCGGCCATAGCCAGGCCTCTGGCGGGGCCGTACAGGACCCATTGCGAGCAGCGATGCAGGACCTAGCGGTCCCCATCGGAGCCAACGCCGATGCGGCGATGCTAGAAGAAATCCGCGTCAAGCTCCTTGACAGCGCCACCAAGATGGCTGCCATGAAGCGCCGCACTGAGACCAACCAGCGCGAGATCGACCGCATAGCTGGTGGCACGCCGGCTGCGGCTGAACCCAGCTGAGCCGGCGCCATCCGGCAATGCGGCGCGGCCATCGCCAGCATGCTGGGAGTCAGACGACCGATCTACGACACCCCCGTGCAGAACCTGCGGGCCGCACAGGCGGCGGCAGAAGAACTCGAGAACCTGGAGGGCGACGAATGGCGCAGCCAGCTAGACTGCCTCCAGGAGCTCCTCGACGCTGTGAACATGCAGCAAGACGCGTGCAACCGCGTGGTGGGAGCCGGCCGGCATGCCGAGCTCCCGGAACGGAACCCTCCACCCCGCCGCGAGAATGGAGCGACCTCTCGATCCCCTAGAGGCGGCGGCCACGGCCAGCGGAACCCGGAGCCGACAGCCAGCCGCAGCCGGCGCTCTCACCAGACAGTTGTGGGCAGCCGGGAAGTTCCTCCGAACCCGGAGGGCCGGCGCGAGCAGGACGAACGACCCCCCCCCCCCCCGCAGGGAGAGGTTGGCTTCTCCGGCGCCGGTTGAGCACCCGGCGTTGGGGGGCCGGCTAGGACCCCGCGAAGCAGTCGGCGAGAATGACGCTCGCCGCCGGATCGAGCAGCTAGCTCGGTCCCTGGCAATGGAGGACGAGGATACAGTCGGCCCGGCCTGCTTCGGCCCCCGCATCCACGATGAGCCCTTCTCCAAAGGGTTCTCGCTTCCTCGTGACACTCCCAAGTACACCGGCGCCGTGAAGCCGGAGGACTGGCTGACCGACTATGCCACGGCAGTCAGCATAGCAAACGGTAACAAGCGCGTTGCCGTGAAGTATGTTCCGCTCATGCTCCAGGGCACGGCCCGGACATGGCTGAACAGCCTCAAACCCAACAGCATCAACAGCTGGTTGGACTTCAGCGACGTCTTCGTCCGCAACTTCACCAGCACCTACAAGCGGCCCCCCAAGCCTCGCCAGCTCTCCATGTGCGTTCAGGGTCCGACTGAGTCCACCCGCGACTACCTGACGCGCTGGGCCAAGCTGCGCAACTCCTGCGAAGGGGTGCACGAGGTGCAGGTGTAACACCCCAAAAATTTAATCATATTTTTATTAAGTAAAATTTTGGCCAGAAATAAAATTTTGAATTATATTAAGTCCTTTATTATTTTCAGATTATTTTCTGTTTCTGTTTTCCAAAATTCTTCCCTCCATCTACAATTTTTTTTGAAATAATATTGTGACTTTGGTAGTTTTCTTAAAACTTTTCAAATATAGATTAATAACAGTAAGAATTATTTTCATAATAAAATTTTGCCCAAAACAATTCTTTTAATAGCTATTTCAATATTTTAAATGCCTCTATTGCACTACAACCATTTTAAATAATTCTTTTTAAATTCACAAAAATTATGAGAGGTCATGTCATGCCTATATATCCCTTTAGTGCAAAAACCCAACCTGGTGTTTTGAAGATTTTGAGCACAACTTCCTCTTTTCAATTCTGTCCATTTTCTAGGTAATAACTACAACCCCAATTTTTATTGCTCCAAAAATTCTGAAAATTTTCCCACCTATAGTCCTTCCAACCAAACCCTTAAGTACAGATGATCAGCTCAGTTTGCATCTTGGAAGTCCACCAAATATCCTCCTATAGTTTCTGTCCAGAAATGAATTCTGTTAAAACTTGCATTAGCAACTATCTCTTTTTGCCAAAACTACTCCACCATCATCTATACCCACTAAGGAGACACCATCCTGGTAAATTTCACACCCAGCAAAGTTCCCTAGATTGCCCTAGCATTTTATCAAACAGCTTGTGTGCATGACAGAATTTGGCAACCTCTTTAAACTACATTAGGATCTTGCTCCTCTGGTCCAACCAACATGTCCAGTAGCCTTGCCAACCTTGTCAGCATCATCATATCAAAAATGAGCTCATTTGGAGCAGCCTAACATGCATTGGCATTTGCCCGAGCACGTGGAGTGCCTGTCCCGTGCGCGGCCAGAGTGCGTGCATTGCACCACTGGCATCGACTCCTGCCACTCCCTCTCCTGCCTCCCCTTCTTGCCATAGTTCTTCCCTGGACCGACAGATCCACCCCTTGGCCTCTAGCGCCGGCCAGCGCCACCCAGCACCGCCGCCCATGGCTACCGTCTCGGCTACGCCACCGCCCGTGATGCGTGGCTCACCTCCGAGCCGTCCAGCTCCTCTCGGGCGTAACTGCAGCCGCCACCGCCCTCGCCTACCTCCACCGACCACGCGCAGACCCTGCTGACCTCGCCACCACCTCATCTGCCATCAATGGCCGCCGCCGCAGTCAGCTCGGGGACGGCACCGCCCGAGCCACTCGACCTCGCCAGCACGCACTCCCCTCCTTAATGGCTAACCACTCACTTCACCGAACTCCGCCATCCACCACCGACCACGCTAGCTACCCAGCCCGCCATCAATGGCGACTGCCGCCGTGGCCGTTCTGTGGAACCCATGGCACCGCCTTCTCCTCCCTATAAAAAGACCACCCGAGCATGCTTCTAACACCATTAGCCCCTCTCCTCCCTCGTTGAGCTCTCTCAAACAGAAGAACAACCGAAAGTGGTCGTCTTCCTCACCTCCGACCGAGGCGACCGCCGCCGCTGTGCGGTCGATTCCGACACTGCTAGAGCCACTCCCTCCACAATGACTTCTCCAGTAGCTTTCTAGGGATCCCACGAATCCACCCCCATGATAAATTTGGCTCGAGAGCCACCGTGGGCGAGAGCCCAAAATCGCCGCCGCCGGAGCCTCTCGAGGAGCCTCGCCGTCGGCGACTCCGTCCGTCCCAACGACCAACGAGGGCGCCCCCGGGGCCGCCTTGACCCCCTGAGTCCGTGGGTGGCCTCCGTTTTCCGAACGGCACCGCCGTTCGCCGGGGATCACCGCCGGAACACCGCCTCTGCTTCTGCCAGAGAAAACGCGTGCGGCAGTGACCAGTCAAGCCTGACTGGTGGGCCCGCGGGACCCACCGTCAATGACTGGGGTCAGGACCCGCGTTAGTAAGTGAAGGCGTATTTTCTAAATACGCCTTCGACGTCGGTACCTCCCGCACGACTGATTTAATGGGCTAGGCCCAGTACCACAAGATGACTATATCGCGCTCAGGGCGCACCACTGCACTCTTCTCTTTTCTTTTTCAGCATGTGTTTAAATATTTCCACAGAAGTTATTTATACACCAAATTAGATGATTCAAATTCTAGTAGACTTCTAAAATCATGATCTATTTATCAAGATTAGGTTAACATTTTTCCTTAGCTTTATCTCCACTGGATCAATTAAATGGTTCATTAATCATTTATTTCAACTTAGAAATTCCATAAGTAATTCACATTAACTCCAAATAAATTGATTCTTTTTCTGTTATTTTTAATTTTTCATCTAGTCTATTTTAGTATTTATTTCAAAAATATTTGAAACAATTTTTGGCACTGTTTTTACTATATGTGGTAATTCAAATATTTTTGAAAATAGGAAATGGAGGGGAGATAAATATTTCAAACTTTTGGAAGTGCACCTAATCCTCTGCATGCTCAAGGCAAGCATCTTGAACACTTGATATGGTGAATTGCATAGTTGTTTGTTTGCAAGTATAAATGCATCATGAATATGTTGAATTCAAATAAAACTGGCATATGGCTATTTTTGCATGCATGATCCCCTGACAATATTTTGTCTCTGTTTAAGCATGAATTATGTGTGAGCATGGTTATTTTCACATGTCACATATGCCATGTTGGTCCTGACTAATCTGCAGGAAAGAACCAGTCACGAGAAAAGTGACCGTGTGACTGAAAATCTCGTGGTGACGAGAATGATCAGTGATGGCATGTTGGGACATGCTAGGTGGTGACCCTGTTGGGTATTACCAAGGAGATATATTGTGTTAACCACTTCAGGAAAACTTAAATCTCCTGAGTCGACCGTAGATCGAGTCTTGTTCCGGTAACCCCCATACTTGTTTCGTGCTGCCACAAGTCCCTGCCATAGGTAGGGTATGGTTCAGTAAGTTGTTAACCCCTTTCCATGCACACACCGTACAGAGGGCCAGGATGAGGGTTTCCCGCGGCCGTGGACTAAATCCTGTCATCGGGTCAGGGGGCATGGGTGTTTCCAGTTGTAACTGAGAGGGGGGCACCCCTTGTAATCCGCGCATATGAATAGTGATCCCATGCAGGACGTTGGTCTCTCCATCTTAGAGTTTTTCTTGAACGATGCTTTGGGTGATTCCTGTCATCCGGAAAGTTAATTTGGTGTGTGCTGGTTAGGTGTGTTTTCAACCCAAAGACCGTAATGGGAATTAGTCAGTGTCACGGTACTGACTAAAGAAATCCTTTACTTGTGGGTAAAGAGTACACCCTCTTCAGAGTTTAAACCTATTCGAATAGCCGTGTCCGTGGTTAAGGACTACAGTGTGGGTTGGTCAAGTGTTGGTCTTAGTGTCGGTCTTCGGAGGAAATAATTAAAATGTGCCTGAATTATTTTGCAGGATAATTATTGTCACCCTGATGCTACCATGAATATTTTTGCTATGCATGTTATTATTATTATGGTTATGCATATTATTGTGGACTAACCCATTTCTCTTATTTTATTTTCCTGAGTGTCTCAGGGGCTGGCTAGACTACCCCGGGCACTCAATTTTATTTTCAAGACCTCTCGTGGCATCTCTTGAGTTAACAGGCGGTTTATCCCGCCACTACTCTTGTGGACACCCGATTGGCATTTCTCTTCAAGTCCGACTGTGGCGTCACTTGACACCCGACTGGCATTTTTTTTCAAGACCTTTCGTGGCGTCCCTCAAGTTTACAGGCGGTCCCGCCACTACTCTTGTGGACACCCGATTGGCATTTCTTTTATTTTGCTGAGTGTCACTTGGGCTGGCTAGACTACCCGTGGCATTCATTTGCTTTATTTTTAATAAATTTGATCATGACTAACATGCTATGTTCACGTTCATATCATTTTATTGTCATGATTTAAATTTCAGTCCGCATGAGCATATGCATATAGTTTAGCTCATCATGATCATATATTTTTATCTGCTGCATTCGGTATATCTTTTGTTCATGATGTTTGCGAGTACATTCAAACGTACTCACAGGCTTGTCCCTGGCTATTTACGTCGCCAGGTCAGAAGTTCTACGTGGAGTACCACAGCGACGACCGTGGAGAGCCTAGAATAGCAGCCACGCGGATAGGAATTATCCGGGTCAGCTGATCCTGTGGGAATGGAGCCCCATCAACGCTGGAGAACCACGAGTCATTTCCGTCATCCACCACCGGAATCACTGTTGTATCATTAGACCTTTATGGTCTTGTATCCAATTCTTGTAATAGCTTGGTAATTCTGTAACAAGGACGTGTCCACCAGTAACAGTAATCCTGGGCTGGTGATGACACGAGGGGTTAAATTTCTGAGATATTTTGTGTCCCCGAAATCTGGCCCCGACAGCCTTGGTATCAGAGCCAGGCTGACCATTGGCTAATCCTATCTTAGCCTGGTCGCTATCTCTAGGTTTCCACACCATTCACATCCTTTCCTGTCCATAGTCAAGCCCATCTCATCCGATAAGCCTGCACAGTGGCAGCTGACATCTTTTGACAGTCGGTGCCCAACCTATCCACCTAGCCCATAGGCCGTGTGCCTGTGGCCGACACCTGCGTTGTCCTATCCGCAAGCGTTCGATGGAAGACTCTGTTGGCTTATAAAGGAAGCCTCAACCAAACTCAGCACATCACAGCCTCACTCCCAACCACCAAGATGCCAGGCCCCATCATGCACAATGAGACCACCGCAGTCGAACTTGAAGGCTTTGTAGCCATCCTCGCCAATCTCACCCGTCGTGCTCTCGGCATCGAAGAGCCGCCGGAGTATGTCGTGTACCAAGAACACGCGAGTGATTCCATCCATCACTTCTGGGCCACGGTGCACATCTACGGGAGGGGCATCACCGCAGAGCGCCCTTACCGGTTCACCAGGAGGACGACCTCCGACGAGCCCCAAGCCATCCAACTTGTAGCCCGAGAGGCTGTAGTTCAACTCCGACATCTGTCGCCGGGGGTTAACTGCCGCTCTTTCTACTACTACCCTAGTCATGAAGGCTATGGTAGACTGACCCAAGTCGCCAATGGAGACCATGAGATGGACCCTCCTCTAGTGCATCTGGTGCACTACCTGAGAGCGCAAGAGGCACTGTTCGATCAGGTCACTTTTGACCTGATTGAGACCCACAGGACGCTTGCTCTCCTGACCCCGGTGAGAATTGAAGCTGCACCTGCCACTGACAACCTGATAGTACTGTTCGTGTGACCAATCGAGCCTGCGAGCTCTGCCCCAGTTGCCCACCCGGGCAATGCATTCGTTACCCCGGATGAACTCCGTCGTTTCTTTGAGATTTCCTCCAACGGGACTGTAGCCACTACACCCCGCGTGGGTCATCATCGCTACCCTAACCCTGCAGCTCCTCATAACACTCCAGTCAACTCCGACGTTGAAGCCCCCAGAGAAGCCTCGACATCCGCGAGACACGCCCGCCTGGATGTCGACGAAGTGGACTGAGTCTGCCAGAGTAGTTGCCATGTCCTTAGCAACCCTGTTGCCCTGTAAATTCCACCGTCATGCCGTAGACGATTATGTGTATGTTTCTAGCAGTGTGTAGTGTTTGATTGAATGATGTGCTTGTGTGTTATTGTCTTGTGCATGATTGCTTGTCTGTTGTGATTTGCATTTAGTTCCTCCGCCCTTAACAAATCTCGAGGACGAGATTTTCTTAAGGGGGGTAGAGTTTGTAACACCCCAAAAATTTAATCATATTTTTATTAAGTAAAATTTTGGCCAGAAATAAAATTTTGAATTATATTAAGTCCTTTATTATTTTCAGAGTATATTCTGTTTCTGTTTTCCAAAATTCTTCCCTCCATATAGAATTTTTTTTGAAATAATATTGTGACTTTGGTAGTTTTCTTAAAACTTTTCAAATATAGTTTAATAACAGTAAGAATTATTTTCATAATAAAATTTTGCCCAAAATAATTCTTTTAATAGCTATTTCAATATTTTAAATGCCTCTATTGCACTACAACCATTTTAAATAATTATTTTTAAATTCCACAAAAATTATGAGAGGTCATGTGATGCCTATATATCCCTTTAGTGCAAAAACCCAACCTGGTGTTTTGAAGATTTTGAGCACAACTTCCCCTTTTCAATTCTGTCCATTTTCTAGGTTATAACTACAACCCCAATTTTTATTGCTCCAAAAATTCTGAAATTTTTCCCACCTATAGTCCTTCCAACCAAACCATTAAGTACAGAAGATCAGCTCAGTTTACATCTTGGAAGTCCACCAAATATCCTCCTATAGTTTCTGTCCAGAAATGAATTTTGTTAAAACTTGCATTAGCAACTATCTCTTTTTGCCAAAACTACTCCACCATCATCTATACCCACTAAGGAGACACCATCCTAGTAAATTTCACACCCAGCAAAGTCCCCTAGATTGCCCTAGCATTTTATCAAACAGCTCATGTGCATGACAGAATTTGGCAACCTCTTTAAACTACATTAGGATCTTGCTCCTCTGGTCCAACCAACATGTCCAGTAGCCTTGCCAACCTTGTCAGCATCATCATATCAAAAATGAGCTCATTTGGAGCAGCCTAACATGCATTGGCATTTGCCCGAGCACATGGAGTGCGTGTCCCGTGCGCGGCCTGAATGCGTGCATTGCACCACTGGCATCGACTCCTGCCACTCCCTCTGCTGCCTCCCCTGCTTGCCTTAGTTCTTCCCTGGACCGACTGATCCACGCCAACGCTCGCCGACACCTCCCCTTGGCCTCTAGCACCGGCCAGCACCACCCAGCACCGCTGCCCATGGCTACCGTCTCGGCTACGCCACCGCCCGCGATGTGTGGCTCACCTCCGAGCCGTCCAGCTCCTCCCGGGCGTAACTGCAGCTGCCACCGCCCTCGCCTACCTCCACCGACCACACGCAGACCCTGCTGACCTCGCCACCACCTCATCTGCCATCAATGGCCGCCACCGTAGTCAGCTCGGGCACGGCACCGCCCGAGCCACTTAACCTCGCCAGCACGCCCTCCCCTCCTTAATGGCTAACCACTCACTTCACCGAACTCCGCCGTCCACCACCGACCATGCCAGCTACCCAGCCCGCCATCAATGGCGACTGCCGCCGTGGCCGTTCTCTGGAACCCATGGCACCGCCTTCTCCTCCCTATAAAAAGACCACCCGAGCATGCTTCTAACACCATCAGCCCCTCTCCTCCCTCACTGAGCTCTCTCAAACAGAAGAACGACCGAAAGTGGTCATCTTCCTCACCTCCGACCGAGGCGACCACCGCCGCTGTGTGGTCGATTCCGACACTGCTAGAGCTACTCCCTCTCCAACGACTTCTCTAGTAGCTTTCTAGGGATCCCACGAATCCACCCCCATGATAAATTTGGCTCGAGAGCCACCGTGGGCGAGAGCCCCAAATCGCCGCCGCCGGAGCCTCTCGGGGAGCCTCGCCGTCGGCGACTCCGTCCATCCCGGCGACCAACGAGGGCACCCCCGGGGCCGCCTTGACCCCCTGAGTCCGTGGGTGGCCTCCGTTTTCCGATTGGCGCTGCCGTTCGTCGAGGATCGCCGCCGGAACCCCGCCTCTGCTTCTGCCGGAGAAAACACGCGCGGCGGCGACCAGTCAAGCCTGACTGGTGGGCCCGCGGTACCCACTGTCAGTGACTGGGGTCGGGACCCGCGTCAGTAAGTGAAGGCGTATTTTCTAAATACGCCTTCGACGTCGGTACCTCCCGCGCGACTGATTTAATGGGCAAGGTCCAGTACCACCAGATGACTATATCGCGCTCAGGGCACACCACTGCACTCTTCTCTTTTCTTTTTCAGCATGTGTTTAAATATTTCCACAGAAGTTATTTATACACCAAATTAGATGATTCAAATTCCAGTAGACTTCTAAAATCATGATCTATTTATCCAGATTAGGTTAACATTTTTCCTAAGCTTTATCTCCACTGGATCAATTAAATGGTTCATTAATCATTTATTTCAAATTAGAAATTCCATAAGTAATTCACATTAACTCCAAATAAATTGATTCTCTTTCTGTTATTTTTATTTTTCATCTAGTTTATTTTAGTATTTATTTCGAAAATATTTGAAACAATTTTTGGCACTATTTTTATTATATGTGGTAATTCAAATATTTTTTTGAAAATAGGAAATGGAGGGGAGATAAATATTTCAAACTTTTGGAAGTGCACCTAATCCTCTGCATGCTCAAGGCAAGCATCTTGAACACTTGATATGGTGAATTGCATAGTTGTTTGTTTGCAAGAATAAATGCATCATGAATATGTTGAATTCAAATAAAACTGGCATATGGCTATTTTTGCATGCATGATCCCCTGACAATATTTTGTCTCTGTTTAAGCATGAATTATGTGTGAGCATGGTTATTTTCACATGTCACATATGCCATGTTGGTCCTGACTAATCTGCAGGAAAGAACCAGTCACGAGAAAAGTGATCGTGTGACTGAAAATCTCGTGGTGACGAGAATGATCAGTGATGGCATGTTGGGACATGCTAGGTGGTGAACCTGTTGGGTACTACCAAGGAGATATATTGTGTTAACCACTGCAGGAAAACTTAAACCTCCTGAGTCGACCGTAGATCGAGTCTTGTTCCGGTAACCCCCATACTTGTTTCGTGCTGCCACAGGTCCCTGCCACAGAGGTAGGGTATGGTTCAGTAAGTTGTTAACCCCTTTCCATGCACACACCGTACAGAGGGCCACGATGAGGGTTTTTCGCGGCCGTGGACTAAATCCTGTTATCGGGTCAGGGGGCATGGGTGTTTCCAGTTGTAACTGAGAGGGGGGCACCCCTTGTAATCCGCGCATATGAATAGTGATCCCATGCAGGACGTTGGTCTCTCCGTCTTAGAGTTTTTCTTCAATGATGCTTTGGGTGATCCCTGGCATCCGGAAAGTTAATCTGGTGTGTGCTCGTTAGGTGTGTTTTCAACCCAAAGACCATAATGGGAATTAGTCAGTGTCACGGTACTGACTAAAGAAATCCTTTACTTGTGGGTAAAGAGTACACCCTCTGCAGAGTTTAAACCTATTCGAATAGCCGTGTCCGCGGTTAAGGACTATAGTCTGGGTTGGTCAAGTGTCCGTCTTAGTGTCGGTCTTCGAAGGAAATAATTAAAATGTGCCTGAATTATTTTGCAGGATAATTATTGTCACCCTAATGCTACCATGAATATTTTTGCTATGCATGTTAATATTATTATGGTTATGCATATTATTGTGGACTAACGCGTTTCTCTTATTTTATTTTCCTGAGTGTCTCAGGGGCTGGCTAGACTACCCCGGGCACTCAATTTTATTTTCAAGACCTCTCGTGGCGTCTCTCGAGTTAACAGGCGGTTTATCCCGCCACTACTCTTGTGGATACCCGATTGGCATTTCTCTTCAAGTCCGACCATGGCGTCACTTGACACCCGACTGGCATTTCTTTTCAAGACCTTTCGTGGCGTCCCTCAAGTTTATAGGCGGTCCCGCCACTACTCTTGTGGACACCCGATTGGCATTTCTTTTATTTTGCTGAGTGTCACTTGGGCTGGCTAGACTACCCGTGGCATTCATTTGCTTTATTTCTAATAAATTTGATCATGACTAACATGCTATGTTCACGTTCATATCATTTTATTGTCATGATTTAAATTTTAGTCAGCATGAGCATATGCATATAGTTTAGCTCATCATGATCATATATTTTTATCTGCTGCATTCGATATATCTTTTGTTCATGATGTTTGCGAGTACATTCAAACGTACTCACAGGCTTGTCCCTGGCTATTTACGTGGCTAGGTCAGAAGTTCTATGTGGAGTACCACAGTGACGACCGTGCAGAGCCTAGAATAGCAGCCACGCAGATAGGAATTATCCGGGTCAGCTGATCCTGTGGGAATGGAGCACCATCAACGCTGGAGAACCACGAGTCATTTCCGTCATCCACCACCAGAATCACTATTGTATCATTAGACCTTTATGGTCTTGTATCCAATTCTTGTAATAGCTTGGTAATTCTGTAACAAGGACGTGTCCACCAGTAACAGTAATCCTGGGCTGGTGATGACACAAGGGGTTAAATTTCTGAGATATTTTGTGTCCCTGAAATCCGGCCCCGACAGCAGGCCATCGAGTACTTCACCGCCGGGTGCAGAGAGGGCACCCTACTCAAGCACAAGCTTCTGTGCGATGAGCCAGCTACCTTGGATGAGCTTCTGGTTGTGGTGGACAAGTATGCCATGGCCGACTCTTCCATGAAGTCGGAGATTCGGGTTGACGCGTCCGGGAAGATAATCACGCCGGCTTCTCAAGCGCCGGCTGGTGGCTCCAACCAACGCCAGCAGCTGAACGACAACAAGCGCAAGGCCCAGCAGCCAGCTTCTGATAGCCGGCAGGTGGCAACCATCGAGGGCCAGCAGCCGGCATGTCAACCCGGCCCCAAGCGTCAGCGGGGCGGCAAGGGAGCCTGGCTGCCGGCCTTCTCCTTTGAGCAGACCCTCGAGGCCCCATGCAAGATCCACAGCGGTGCGAAGCCGTCCAACCATACAACCCGGCAGTGCAACTGGCTCGCCCGAATCGCTAAGGGTGAGGGTTTGCCGCCTCCTCCTCCCGGCCCGGCGGCTCCGGCTCCTCACCAGCCGGCCCGTCCTATCGGCATGCTCCAAGACGAGTTCCCAACAAGAATGCCACCTACATCGTCTTCACCAGTGAAGCCAACGACAAGCATAGTCAGCATCAGCAGCACTGCGAGGTGAATGCTGTTGTTTTAGAGGTCCCCCAATTTATGCACTGGTCCGAGAGGCCCATCACCTGGAGCCGCGATGACCACCCGACCATGGTGCCCTCACCGGGTGCTTATGCCATGGTGCTGGACTCCACCTTCTCAACCGAGAGGCGGGCCCGCCGCTTCTCCCGAGTCCTGATAGACGGCGGTAGCAGCATCAACATCCTCTATCGCGACACCATGGAAAAGCTGGGCATCAAGGAAAAGCAACTCTAGCCCAGCCAGACCGTGGTCCATGGCATTGTCCCTGGGCTTTCCTGCTCTCCAATCGGCAAAATCAAGATTGACGTCCTGTTCGGCGACAAGACCCACTTCTGCCGCGAGCCAATCTGGTTCGAGGTGGTAGACTTGGACAGCCCCTACCACGCGCTCTTGGGCCGGCAAGCTTTGGCCAAATTCATGGCAGTCCCGCATTACGCCTACCTGAAGATGAAGATGCCGGGTCCCAAGGGCATCATCACCATTGCCGGCGACTACCAGAAGTCGCTCACATGCGCCGCGGCCAGCTCCTGGCTGGCTGAGTCCCTCGTCATCACCGAAGAGAAGTGCCTCCTTGACCGGGCTGTGGCCATGGCCAGCGAGCTGCCGGCCATGCCATCCGACCCCAAGGAGGTTGAGGCCGAGGGCTCCTTCCAGCCGGCCAAGGAAACCAAGAAGATCGTCTTGGACCCGGCGCACCCGGAGAAGTACGCTGTCGTGGGGGCTAACCTCGATAGCAAATAGGAAAGAGAGCTCGTCGACTTCCTCCGTGAGAATCGGGACATCTTTGCATGGTCCCCCAAGGACATGCCAGATGTTCCGAAGGAATTCGCCGAGGAAGCTGCATGTGCGGCCGGATGCTAAGCCGGTCAAGCAACCCCTCTGCCGCCTATCAGAAGAAAAGAGAAGGATCGTTGGTGAAGAAATCGCCCGGCTTCTGGCAGCCGGCTTCATCATGGAAGTGTTCTACCCGGACTGGCTTGCCAACCCAGTCCTCATTTTGAAGAAAAACAACAAGTGGCGCATGTGTATCGACTACACAAGCCTCAACAAAGCCTGCCCCAAGGATCCGTTTCCTTGCCCCGGATTGATCAAGTGATCGACTCCACGGCCGGCTACGAGCTTTTGTCCTTTTTGGACGCCTACTCCGGCTACCACCAGATCAAGCTGGACCCGGCCGATCGACTGAAGACTGCCTTCATCACCCCTTTTGGCGCCTTCTGCTACATCACCATGACATTCGGCTTGAGGAATGCCGGTGCCACCTTTCAGTGCTGCATGCAGAAGTGCCTTTTGAAGCAACTCGGCAGAAACGCCCACGTCTATGTGGATGACATAGTGGTGAAGACGGAGAAGCGCGGTACCCTTCTGGAGGATCTCAAGGAGACCTTCTCCAACCTGCGCCGCTTTCAGATCAAGCTCAACCCGGAGAAGTATGTCTTCGGAGTACCAGCCGGCCAACTCCTTGGCTTCCTTGTTTTTGAGCGTGGGATCGAGTGCAACCTCGTAAAGATCAAGGCCATTGAGCGGATGAAGAAGCCGACCCGGCTGCGGGACGTCCAGAAGTCACCGGGTGCCTATACTCTCTCAGTTGGTTCATCAGCCGGCTGGGCGAGAAGGCCCTCCCACTGTACCAGCTAATGAAGAAGACGACATGCTTCGAGTGGACCGACCAGGCGGATGAGGCCTTCCTCTAGCTCAAGCGGATGCTGTCCACGCCGCCTGTTCTGGCCGCTCCGGCTGCTAAAGAGCCCATGTTCCTCTACATCACCGCTACCAACCGGGTCGCCAGCACCGTGATCATTGTCGAGCGCCCAGAAGCCGGCAAAGCCCAGCTGGTCCAGAGGCCGGTCTATTACCTGAGCGAGGTGCTGTCTTCCTCCAAGCAGAACTACCCCCACTACCAGAAGATGTGCTACAGCGTGTGCTTTGCCGCCAAGACGCTGAAGCAGTACTTCCAGGAGCATACCATCATGGTCGTCTGCACCGCACCCCTTGCCGAGATCATGGGCAACAGAGATGCCTCAGGCCGGGTGGCTAAGTAGGCCATCGAGCTGGCTCCCCACACCATCCTCTACCAGGCCCGCACCGCCATCAAGTCTCAATCACTGGCCGACTTCCTCGTCGAATGGATCGAGACCCAGTACCTGCCGCCAGCGCCGGATTCCACGCATTGGCGGACGCACTTCGACGGCTCGAAGATGCGCACCGGTTTGGGAGCCGGCATCGTCCTCACCTCTCCCAAAGGCGGCAAGCTCAAGTACACGCTGCAGATCCACTTTGCCGCCTCCAACAACGTGGCCGAGTACGAGGCACTCGTCCACGGGCTCCGGCTAGCCAAGGAGATCGGCATCTGTCGCATTCTGTGCTACGGCAACTTGGACCTCGTGGTTCAGCAGTCCTCTAGCGACTGGGACGCCAAGGATGCCAACATGGCCAGCTACCGCATCCTCGTCCAGCAGATTAGTGGCCACTTCGACGGGTGCGAGTTCCTCCATGTGCCACGGGCCGACAACGAAGCAGCCGACGCCCTGGCGCGGATTGGCTCCACCCGGCAAGCCATACCAGCTGGCGTCTCCATCGAATGCCTGCGCAAGCCGTCCATCAAAGCCTTCACCGGAATCAGAGTCCATCTTCGTGCCGGCTGACCCTGGAGCAGCCGAATCCGGCTTGGGGACCGCAGCAGGCGGCCCGAGGGCTGCAGCACCCAAACCCGGCTCGGGGACTCCAGAACCTAGCCCGGGGACTGCTGTAGTCGGCCCGGGGACTTCAACGACGGAGCTAGCAGCGGCCGACTCCGACCCGCCACCTCCCAACCCGGCCACCATGGTGCCGGTTGCTGTCATGACGGTGGTAGAAGCTCCATCTTGGGCGCAGCCCATCCTCAACTTTCTGGTGAGCCGTGAGCTGCCAAGCGACGAAATCTTGGCCCGGCAGGTGCAACGCTGGGCAGCTGCATACACAATCGTCAACAGAGAGCTCATCAGGCGCAGCGTGACTGGCGTCTTCCAACGCTGCGTAGAGCCAGAGAAGGGCATTGCTATCCTCAGAGACATTCATCAAGGCGAATGTGGCCACCATGCCGCCTCCAGAGCCCTCGTTGCCAAAGCTTTCCGCCATGGTTTCTTCTAGCCGACTGCTTTGGACGATGCCAAGGAGTTGGTCCGCAAGTGCAAGGGGTGTCAGCATTTCAGCAGCAAGCAGCACCTACCTGCCTCAGCAGTCAAGACCATCCCCATCACTTGGCCGTTTGCCGTATGGGGGTTGGATATGGTGGGCCCATTCAAAACAGCACGCGGCGGTATGACCCATCTGCTGGTAGCCGTGGACAAGTTCACAAAGTGGATTGAGGCGAGGCTAATCAAGAAGCTGAATGGTCTGACTGCCGTCATGTTCATCGCCGACATCACCGTCCGGTACGGCATCCCACACAACATCATCACCGACAACGGCACGAACTTCGCCAAAGGCGCCTTGGCCTATTTCTGCGCGACGCAGGGCATCCGACTGGACCTCGCGTCCGTTGCCTATCCGCAGTCAAACGGCCAAGTGGAGCGAGCAAACGGCCTCATCCTGTCCGGCATCAAGCCCCGGCTGGTCGAGCCACTGGAGCGCTCGGCCGGCTGCTGGATCGAGGAGCTGCCGTCTGTCCTTTGGAGTCTCCAGACCATGCCGAATCGATCAACCGGATTCACGCCCTTCTTCCTCGTGTACGGGGCCGAGGCTGTCATCCCAACAGACATTGAGTTCGACTCGGCTCGCATCACCATGTACACGGAGGCCGAAGCCAAGGAGGCACGAGAAGACGGCGTCGACCTGCTCGAAGAGGCCCGGATGCTAGCACTCAGCTGGTCCGCCATCTACCAGCAGGGCCTGCGCCGCTACCACAACAAGAAGATCAAGCCGCGTGCTTTCCGCAAAGACGACCTTGTGCTTCGGCTGATCCAGCGAATAGCCGGCTAGCACAAGCTCTCGGCTCCATGGGAGGGGCCTTTCATCATCAGCAAGGCCCTGGGCAATGACTCCTACTACCTCATCGATGCACAAAAGCCCAGGGCACGCAAGAGGGACACAGCCGGCGAGGAGTCGGAGCGCCCGTGGAATGCGAACCTTCTCCGCCCATTTTACAGTTGATGCAGTGTATCTACCACGCTACCTTTTGTATGCGGCCTCCTGCTCCTCCCACACGTTCCTCTCCGTCGCCTCCCGAAGGGCGGCAGCCGGGTCCACGCGTCGGGCCTCCTCAGAGCCGCCTGCTGGTCCGATCAGCGAGGCGGATGGAGCCCGCGATATGGAAAGGGAAGCCCTGCGCGGCAAATCAAGCAAAGATAAGAAGCTTGCAAGAAAGAAATAATCAAGACAGTGCGCCTAACGCACTTACCCGGACACCATTGGGCGCTCCTTCGGGCCCCGCCGGATGGCAGCCGTCTTCGCGGCCTCTTGCCACCTGGTCGCGGCCAACGACTTGGCCTTCTTGGGCGGCTTGCTGCCAAACATCCCCTCGGCACGGCGTTTAGGCGTGCCGGGTGCCCCAGTCGGCGCTACGCCTGTCGGCTGCGCCGTCGAGGAGCCGGCGCCTGCCCTATCGACGCCTTCAGGGCGGTGTTGTCCGTCGCCGTCTTCATCATCATCCGGCCAATCCCGAACATCGCCGCCTCCCGCGGCTCCGCCTGCTCCAGCGCCGCCTCCCCCAGTGGCGTCGTCGTCGCCTTCGTCCTCCAATGCGGCCGCCCCCAGCTCGGGGTCGCCCACGTCGCTCACCTCGCGGTCCGCCATCCACTGGTGGCCGGAGCCGGCGCGCCGCCTGCTGCCTGGCCAGGAAAGCGCTGCGTCATGTCCGGGTGGTCAGGTCAGATGAAGAGCATGGCATGAGCAAAGAAGGAGCACCAGATACTAACCGGTGGCAGTGGATTGGAGCGGCTGTACGGCTCCTTGCCGAATCTCCACTCAGTCTCACTGAGCTTGTTGTCAGAGAAATAGTTGACATGGCGAACCACCTCCACAGCGGCAGCTCCTTGGTTGATATCCAGCACAGATCTCGGCGGCTGCTCATCTCGCTGATCAGATGAGGCCGGCCTTGGAGGGGCGACACCCGGCGTTGGACGAAGGCGGCCAACAAGTCCGATGCCTTGAGGCCCTCCGAGTCCATTGCTGATAGTAGCCGGCAACGGCCTGGCGGGCTACTAGCCCCAGTTATTCCGTGGCTCGGGCGGTGGGCCGGCTGCGTAAGCCGACAAGTTGATGTAGTCACGCGTCGGGTGGAGATTATGCACATAGAAGTATGACTTCTGCCATAGCTTCGCCGACTCCAGCAGGGCGATAGCCGGGAAGCGAGTCCCGGACCCGGTGCGCCGCACAGCGACGCATGCGCCGCATTGAGCCGGCTCACCCTTGGCTTGGGTGCCGAGCTTGAGGTAGAAGAACCTGCCCCACAACTCGAGTGTGGGCAGGACGCCAAGGTAACCTTCGCAGAAAGTCATGAAGGCGGAGAGAAAGACCACCGTGTTGGGCGTGAGGTGGTGAGGTTGAAGATGGTAGAAACTAAGGAAGGAACGGAGGAAGCCGCTCGCCGGCAGGCCGAATACTCTGAGGAAGTGGGTCCGAAAGACGAAGAACTCGCCGTCCCTCGCCGCTGGCGTGATCTCCCTCGCGTCGGGAAGGTGCGCCCCCACGCACGCCTCGTTGGCATCCGCCGCATCGCGCGGTGGAACTCCATGTGCCCCTCATGGACGTTGGAGCCGTCCCACTCGCCGCGCGCCATGTCCCGCGGTGGTTTGGCAGCGGTGCGGCGAGGCTGGGCGGTGGTGGAGTCGTTGCGGCGCTTCGACAGAGCGTGGCATAGCAGTGCGGCGGCGGCGAGGAAGCAAGAAGCAGAGGGGCCGAGAAGAATAAGGAGAGGATGGAGGGGGCGCGCGTGCGTCTGGCCGCCCCCCTCCACCCCCATTTATATGGCGGCAACGGCGGAGCCGAGGCGACACCTAGTGGGGGGCGTGGGGATTAACTGCGCCCACGCCCCGCACGACCCCGCAAATCCCGCGCCATCATGGCGCCCATTTAATTCGCCCCGGAAGGGCAACCGTCCACCTCGGCCGCAACGGATCCGCACGCGCACCGAGGCCGTGTAGTGGTGGGCCCGAGCCTGCGATGACGTCCCGTCGCGCGTGTGGGCTGGCAGGCCGGCCTGGTCTGCTGGCAATGCGTGGCGAGCGAGCAACGGGCGGCAAGCGCGCGGCCCAGTGGTATACCACCCGGCGCCCACCACGGCGATTCAAATCCGACAGGCGGCCGGCTTCGCACCGGCCAGTTCCTGGCAGGCGGCTCCTTCAAGCCGGATGAAGCAAAGGCACAAGATCTCTCGGAGGAGGAAACTGCTGAGGCACTCCGGCGTTGAGCCGTGGCGCCTCACCAGCTTTGGGGACTACTGTCGTGGGGATAGACCACGGGTAGCCTCAGCCGTACACCTTAGCATTTCACGCCTTCCGAACACGGGGCCGGCTCCTTGGGCCGGCTGGGCCCAAGTGGCCGGCTCCCAACAAACGGAGCACTCTTAGGAGGCGGCTTCGAGGGAGGCCGGCTCCCAGCAGACGGACCCTCCTCCCCTCGGAGTCTGCACTCACCTGCTCTGACGAGATGGAGCGTGGCTACAGGGCCACCCTCTCCCCCAAATCCTGGAGGGGCATGGCTAGAGTGCGAGCTGACCAAGCGGTCACCTACCTGCCAGGCGCAGGACTGTAGCCATGCGACCCTCAGCATGGCCCTCGTCAGCAAGGGCCATGCTACAGCAAAAGGCAATCAGTACGGCCCGCAGGCGGTGGGCCCTACCTGTCCGTGAGCTCCCAAAAGATGGCGCATTCCTAGAAGGCGGCTTCGGGGGCGGGCCGGCCTCCAGCAGGCGGCCCTCCCCTTCCCTCGAAGTCCGCAATCACCTGCTCTGACGAGATGGAGCATGGCTACAGTGTGCGCTGACCAAGCGACCACCAACCCGCCTGATGGCAGGACTGTAGCCATACGACTTCTGACGAGGCCTCCGTCATCAAGTACGAAGCTACAACAAAAGGCAATCAGTATGGCCCGCAGGCAGCAAGCCCTACTTGTCGGCCGAATTCTTGGCAGCCAGCGGGGCCCACCAAGCGGCGGGCCCCAGCAGTCGGCGGAGAACCCGGCGACCTTAGACACTGATGTCCGGGTCCTACACCCGGATGTATTACCATTGTACCCATGGGGTGTTGGCCTATAAACCCTCCCAGGGCTCACCCATGCAAAGGGTTCAGCCCTCATTCCACCATACACCATAGCTAGGAGAAGGGAGCTAGCCTTGCCCTTCTTCCTCCTCTAGCAACACAGCTCAAGGAGCAATCTTGTACACCATTTGATCATAGTCATCATGCGGAGACCCCGCAGAGTAGGACTAGGGGTGTTATCTCCCCGGAGAGCCCCGAACCTGGGTACGTCTCGTGTGCGATCGAGCTCGTGCTCACTCCCGCTTCCAGGGCCCGACGATGTCCTCTTGGCTCCACCCATGATAAGCCACCCCCTGGCATCTGACATGAGATTACCACGACAGAAATAACAGTCCAAATTGCAATAAAAAGGCAAGGACTTGATGGGGAACAAAGCATGAAACTAATTTTTTTCCTACAAACACCCAAGATCTAATCTAGGAGATGCAAAGCAATGAGAGGGGAGTGTGTCTACATACACTTGTAGACCGAAAGCGCCAGCGTCGCAGCACGGTTGATGTAGTCGTACTCTTCACGATCTAATACAATCTAGTGCCGAACGGACGACAGCTCCGAGTTTAGCAGACGTACAGCTCGGCAGCATCCTCTCCTTCTTGAACTAGCAAGTGAGGGAGAGGAGGTATATGAGATCTGAACCAACACGACGGTGTGGTGGTGGTGGTGGCAGCGGAATTTTGGCAGGGCTTCGCCAAGCGGTGACGGAACATGGAGGAGGAGTAACGATAGGGAGACAGGGCAAGCGTGGAAGTGTTGGTTGCCCCTACGCCTCCCCACTATATAGGGCGGTGAGGGAGGGGCATGCCAGTCCTTACCCCCTCCCAAGGCAAGGGGCAGCGGCCAAGGGGGGAGGAGTGCCCTCCAAGCCAAGTGTAGGGCCCTCCCCCTTAG
Organism: Thinopyrum elongatum; assembly: GCA_011799875.1. NCBI lineage: Eukaryota > Viridiplantae > Streptophyta > Magnoliopsida > Poales > Poaceae > Thinopyrum > Thinopyrum elongatum. The sequence continues at coordinate 264,286,291 of CM022302.1, forward strand.
GGTCTCCCTTCCCCTAGGCACATGGGCCAAGTAGGGGCTGGTGCGCCTAGCCCAATAAGGCCAAGGTACCCCCTACAGCCCACGCTATTGTTTGGGACGTGGTGGAACCCTCCAAGGACTTCCGGACCCCTCTGGAACCCTCTAGAACCTTCCGGTGACTTGCCGGTACAATACCAAAAAACCCAGACTTTTTCTCGGAACTCCGACAACAACTTTCCATATATAATCTTTACCTCTGGACCATTCCGGAGCTCCTCATGATGTTCCGGATCCCATCCGGGAATCTGAACAACCTTCGGACTTTCCACTATTAATATCTCAGTACTACCCTAGCGCTACCGAACGTTAAGCGTGCGACCCTACGGGTTCGAGAATCATGTAGCCATGACCGAGACTCCTCTCTAGTCAATAACCAATAGCGGGACCTGGATGCCCATATTGGTTCCCACATATTCCATGAAGATCTACGATGTCAAGGATTCAGTTAATCCCATATATAATTCCCTTTGTCTGGTGATATGTTACTTGCCCGAGATTTGATCGTCTGTATCTCCATACCTAGTTCAATCTCATTACCGGCAAGTCTCTTTACTCATTTTGTAATACAAGATCCAGTGACTAAACTCATTAGTCACATGAAGCTTCTTATGATGTTGTATTATCAAGAGGGCCCAGAGATATCTCTCCGTCACATAGAGTGACAAATCCCAGTCTCAATCCATGCCACCCAACAGACACCCTCGAAGATACCTATAGAGCACCTTTATGATCACCCAGTTATGAAGTGATGTTTGATAGCACACAAAGTATTCCTCTGGTGTCTGGGAGTGGCATGATCTCATGGTCTAAGGAATTGATACTTGACACGAAGAAAGCTGTAGCAAATAACTAAATGTTATGATGCTAAGCTTACGGTTGGGTCTGTCCATCACATCATTCTCCTAATGATGTGATCCCGTTATCAAATGATAAGTCATGTCTATGGTTAGGAAACCTTAACCATATTTGATCAGGGAGCTAGTCTAGTAGAGGCTTAATTAATAGGGACACAGTGTAGTTTATGTATTCACACATGTATTTAAGTTTCCGGTCAATATAATTCTCGCATGAATAATAAACATTTATCATGAATGGGAAATATGATAATATCCAATTTATTATTGCCTCTAGGTCATATTTCCAATAGTCCCCCACTTGCACTAGAGTCAATAATCTAGATTACATCGTAATGAATCTAACACCCATGGAGTCTTGGTGCTGATCATGTTTTGCTCGTGGAAGAGGTTTAGTCAACGGGTCTGCCACATTCAGATTGTTATGTACTTTGCAAAGTTCTATGTCTCCATCCCTAATGTAATTACGAATGGAGTTGAAGTAGCGTTTGATGTGCTTGGTCTTCTTGTGAAACCTGGGCTCCTTGGCAATGGCAATGGCACCAGTGTTGTCACAAAATATAGTCATTGGATCCGATGCACTAGGTATCACCCCTAGGTCGGATATGAAGTCCTTCATCCATACTACTTCTTGCGCTGCTTCCGAAGTAGCTATATACTCCGCTTCACATGTAGATCCCGCTATGATGTATTTCATTCACTTAATCATTTGTTGAAGCTTTGATCTATATGTTGTCATCAATTACCAAAAAGGGGGAGATAAAGTGCAACTAATCCCCTGGTGGTTTTGGTAATTAATAACAACATATATCTCATTGAAATAATATCCATTAAAGTTAAAGATTTCAGGAAGTTCAATGATTGGCATGACAAGGACTAGTGAATGTGGACCCCTCAAAATGCTAAGGACATGGATTGGCAAAAGCTCAAGACTCTACATTTTTGGCTAAGTGATCCAAGATCACATTGAGTCCATAGGAAAGCCAATACTATTAAAAGGGGACGAGGTTTTGATGAGGATCTGGTTGCTCAAGTGCTTAGTGATATTGCTCCAAAACCCTCAACCAGTTTCTCTATCCAAATATGTCTAAAACCCTTCAAGCCAACTTGGTCCCACCGAATCCTACCTATCCGACCCATCGAGTTCATTTGGACATTGCCAGAACCAAAGCCTAACAAATCAGGTCCACCGATACGGGTCTTGGTCTCACCGAGATGGCCTTGCCAACTCTGTGTCGTTTGTTGCAATTATTTCGGTATTACCGAGTTTTGCAATCGATGCCACCGAGATGGCTTGCCAACCTTCTGTTGCCTTATTGCTTCATATCGGTCTTGCTGAGATGATGCAATTGGTGCCACCGAAGCGAGGTTTGCCCTACCATTGCACAACGGTCGCTCCGAGATGTTTCCATTCGGTCCCACCGAGATCTCCAACGTTCATATCTTTTACACAGGTCGGTGCCACCGAGAATTCTAATCAGAGCCAATGAGTTGGTTAAATGTGTGTAACGATTGGATTTTGTGTGGAGGCTATATATACCCCTCCACCCCCTCTTACTTAGTAAGAGAGCCATTAGAACGTGACTACACTTCCACCATTCATTTTCTGAGAGAGAACCACCTACTCATGTGTTGAGACCAAGAGATTCCAATCCTACCATTTGAATCTTGATTTCTAGCCTTCTCCAGGTTGCTTTCCACTCAAATCCTTCTTCCACCATAGCCAAATCTGTGAGAGAGAGTTTGTCGGTGCAATGAACATACGCATTCGTTGCCCTAACTTATGCACCGGCATGCAACAAGGCTTACATCCAGTGTCATGGCTTGACATAAAATAAGCCACAGAAACCGCTCTTCATGAGATCAAGGAGAGCATTAAGAAGACCAAGGTGATAAGAGAACTCCCTAGGAAGGTCTCCCTTGCTGGGCAGGCGAGCCCGCCAGGGTCGAGACTACAACTGAAGACCAACCCCGAAGCCGCTCCAACAAGGTTCCCGGGGCCGCCAAGACTCCAAGACATAAGCCCGGCAGGCTCCGGGCCGGCAGGTCTCCGCCAAGATGCCACCACTCCACCTCATTGCACACAAGTCATTAATCGATGCGGTGTCGAGCTCTCAAATGGCTAGGTGGATCCTGTTGGGTACGTGGCAACCTGCTGGAGAAGAGATTAGCTTTATTGACACCCATCTAGATGGCGTGTCACGCTAATAAGGAGATGATGGATAAACGGCGCGACAGGCTTGCCGGGCTTTGACATCAGCATGACACCTAGCAGTGCATTTAATGCACTTTGTCCAAACTGCCAGAGTTAGGTATGATTACACTGTTAGCTATCTAATCATGCTAAAATGACTATTTTTCCACTATGGTCGCCCCTTAACCTATAAAAGGAGGCCCGGGGCAACCTAGCAAGGGGTTTGAAACCTTGATCCCCCAACACTTGTACGCGTGTAGCTGCTCCCCCAAGGCGTACTTGCCGGGCTTGAGCACTCTGTGTCTTCGTGTTCCTCCAAATCAATCCACCACAGCAGGAGTAGGGTTTTACGCTGCAAGCGGCCCGAACCTGGGTAAAAGAGAGCTGTCCACCATCGCGCTGCCCTGTTGTTTCTGCTCTTTGTGCGATGTGACCATCCCCTTGTCGAACCACAAAGGGGCAGCCCTGCCCCATAGGTGATCGTGCTTCCACGCCGACATCTTTGGCACGCCAGGTAGGGGCGCCACTCATGCGAACCTGAAGCAACAGCCAGCGAGTGATCTTCATTACCTTCTGCATCTTCAATGGCTCCTAAGAAGAAAAGCGGTGCTGTGGCGCATCCTTCCACTTCAAAGGTCTCCTCGCCTATGGCAACGGGCGCCGCGGATGCCACGGCCGCGATGGGCGGGACAAGCGCTGCCGATGGTGCCACCAACACCCTCACCACCGCCGGAGCAGGGACCGGTGCTGCAGGGGTGGCCCAGCTCCCTCGACCTTCTGGTAAGCATGCTCACATTGGTGCAGGCCAAGGAGATGCCCAACTTCCACCTCCTTACCGCACCAGTGAGCAAGACCAGCGCAGCGTCGACGCCCGCTCTGGTGCTAGCCAGGATCCATTGGTAGCACCGTCCAGAGGGGCGGCGACAAGATGCATGCTCCGTCCCACGCAGGGCAAGCATGACAAGACCCCGAGCAGCGCTGTCAATCCTCTGCGACCGCGTCCGCATGGGAAGGGCCCAGCTGATCAGGATGCTGGCCATCAAGAATGGCTTCGGACACGCCAAACCACTCTGGTGATTGGACAGAGGCGGCAGGGGCATGACAACGTTCCTTCTGGTTCGTCCAGGAGTCGAGCGGTGGCACGTTCCGCTTCTCACGCCGTGCCAGAGATAGTGGATGAAGCAACGGCGAGAGCTCAGCTGTTGCTGAACTTTCCCCCAGCAGTAGACAAGATGGATGAATGGAGAGCAACCATTCAAAGCCTCATCGGTTTTGCTGAAGCCAACAAGTCGCAGCGCGCGGAGCCTTTGCGACGCCCGCAGGCAACACCGGCGGCACCTGCTGGTAACCAAGTTGAGAGGACTACGCCTACGATGCAGTCCCCTCAGTGGCAGCCTACCCAAGGGAAACCACCGCGGGCTCAGCAAACCCAAGACGTCGATGAGCCTGACAAAGCGTCAATGGCCTCATCCGACCCACAACTCCAGCGCGATCAACGCCATGTGTTGAGGGGCAGGAGGAAGGAAGACGCCCGAGTCACTATCGAGTGGCGTCACGAGGCACGCCTTCAGTCAGATAGGCGTAATGGGCTCGATGTTGATGAACCTGTGTCCAGTGCTGGCGGGTACTTACCTTACGAGGTGGGGTGCCCTGCCTTCACTCGTGAGCCACGGCAAGTCCGTTGGTCGTCTTCCCGCACCTTCAAGCCTGACTTGCCGGAGAAATATGATGGAAAATTGAACCCGACAGAGTTTTTGGGCATCTATACGATTGCCGTTCAAGCCACCAGAGGAAGAGATGAGAAAGTGCACGCCAACTACTTCCCGTTGGCCCTCAAACCCAATGTGAGGTCTTGGCTGATGCACTTGCCGGAGGATTCAATTTCTTCATGGGCAGACCTGTACAATGAGTTCGTTGGCGCCTTCACTGGCGACCATCAAGAATCAAGACAACCTAGTGACCAGCAAGCCCTTCTGCAAAAAGAAGGAGAGAGTTTGCATAAGTATCTAGAAAGGTTCAGCCGAGTGCACCGCAACATCCCGAAGATACATCCAGCAGCTGTGATTGCTGCATTCCACACGAATGTGCGCAATCGGAGGATGTGAGCCAAGATGAATGTTCGGCTGCCCAAGACTGTCAACGAACTTTACACGTTGGCGGACAAGTGTGCTCGGGTTGAAGAGTGGAAAAGACTTCCAGGAGAGGAGGTTGGTGTCGAAGTTGATTCGGAAGACGACGATGACACCGCCACTCCTGGGAAGAGAAACATGAAGCGCAACAAGAAGTGTAAAGGGAAAGCAGTGGTGGCCGTTGAGAGCTCCGGTGATCTTAGCGCTGACAAGAAAGCAAAGACTGAGACACCCGACAAGGAAGCTGCTACTTGCGCTGATTGCCAGGCAGCAGCGATGGCTGAGAAAACCGGCAAGTCCGATGGGCCATACTGCAAGATCCATAGAACCAAAGGCCATGATCTCAAAGATTGCAAGCAAGTTGAATAGCTGGTCGAGAAGGAGAAAGCTGAGTATGAAAGGCATGATAAGGAGAGAGGCCAGAATGATGCTGGTGGGAAGGGCCACGGTGGCCGCAATGGCCATCGCGGCAAGGTTGATCAGCAGAAGGAAAAACCCACCAGGGGCCATGAGAAAAAGCAAAATGAAGATGACAGGGATGAAGAGGATGATGAAACCAGCGAGCAGGAATTCCAGAAGGCTACCGAGGCGATGTGTATTGACGGGGATGCATCTTTGAACTCCTCTCACCGCCAACTCAAGTAGTGGGCGCGTGAAGTTAATGCGACAGAACCAGTAGCAAGCACACGAGAACCACTTAAATGGTCCCGCACGCCCTTCATTTTTGACATTGAGGATCATCCAGATCGCACCACTACGGTCGGATGCTTGCCGTTGTTGGTTTCACCAACAATCTGCAACCTCAAGGTCACAAAGATGTTGGTTGACGGTGGAGCAGGGTTGAATTTGATTCCCCTGACGTGCTTAAGAAACTGCAAATTCCTGATGGAGACCTGAAGAAGACTGGCACTTTACAAGGGATCAACCAAGGAAGGAGCCAGCCAAAGGGACAGATTACACTGCCAGTGACATTTGGCGGGGAAATAAATTTCAGAACTGAGAAGGTTGTGTTCGATGTTGTTGAGCTTCCCCTGCCGTTCAACGGAATCCTTGGTCGTCTAGCTTTGGCCAAATTCATGGCAGCATCTCATTACACATATAACACTTTGAAGATGCCAGGCCCAATGGGAGTCATCTCCATCCCGTCGGATAAGAGAGATGCGGTCATATGCGTCGACAAGATGTATAGAGATGTGGTAGCAGCAGAGGCCGTCAAGACCTCAGCTCCCGTCAAGGAGGAAAAAAAAGTTAAGAAAAATGGCAAGGACACTGACAAGGACCCCGGGAAGCGCGCCCCTTTCGGAGTGTGTTGTGCCCGGCAGTGACTTGTTGGAAAGTTCGACCAGCAAGAGATCCAAGGCTGCTCCCCCTGCAACAAAGAAGGTTCCGGCAAGGCAGGATGGTGCTGATGGTACTTTTACCATTAGTGCTACCCTTGATGACAAATAGGAAAGCACGCTCATTGCCTTTCTGCGGGCGAATGTCGATGTGTTTGCATGGCAACCATCTGACATCACCGGTGTTCCCATTGAGGTAATTGAGCACCTCCTTGCTGTCTGTCTTCATGCCCGTCCCATCAAGCAAAAAGCAAGAAAGCAGACCTTGGAGCAACATCAGTTCATTGCTGAAGAAATTAAGGAACTTGAAGCAGCGGGCTTGGTCAGAGGAGTGTTGCACCCAACTTGATTAGCAAATCCAGTGGTGGTACGCAAGGCAAACGAGAAATGGAGACTTTGTATTGGCTTCACTGACTTAAATAAAGCATGTCCAAAGGATCCCTTTCCCTTGCCGCGCATCGACCAGATCGTTGACTCCACTTCAGGGTGTGATTTGCTCTCCTTTCTGGATGCATACTCCGGATACCATCAGATCTTCATGGCCAAGGAAGATGAAGAGAAGATTGTGTTTATTGCCCCATGTGGCGCGGACTGCTTTGTATGTATGCCTTTCAGGCTAAAAAGCATCGGTTCTACATTTGCGAGGGCTGTGCAGATTGGCTTCGAGCCTTAGCTACACAAAAGCATAGATGCCTACATGGATGACATAGTGGTCAAGACCAGAGATAAGTCTACACTTGTCCAGGATCTGGAAGAAACTTTTGCAAACCTACGGAAGATCAACTTGAAGCTCGACCCAGAGAAATGTGTGTTTGGCGTTCTGTCCTGCAAGCTTCTTGGGTTCTTTGTGTCTCAGCGAGTGATAGAAGCCAACCCCGACAAGATCAAAGCAATAGAGCAGATCCAAGCCCCTAAAACCGTCAAGGATGTGAGGCGTCTGGCTGGCTGTGTTGCCGCGCTGAGCAGATTCATTTCAAAATCTGCCGAGCGTGCCCTGCCGTTCTTCAAAATCTTGAAGAAGGTTGGTCCAATGAAAAGGACCCCGGAGGTAGAGGCTACGCTGCGGGATTTGAAGACCTACCTTTTCTCCGCAACAACCTTGGTTGCATCTAAGCCACAAGAGCCACCGCTGCTATACTTAGTGGCAACAAATCAAGTGTTTAGTGCTCCCTTGGTGGCGCAGAGGGAAGTGGATAGCGAAGGGGCCAATACGGCAGAGCCACCCAGTGATGGATCAAACCTGTCCCCGGCAAGCCCTGATACAAATGGAGAAGAGGTGCCACAAGCAGATGTTGGCAATCAAAAGATGTTAGCAAGGAAGAAGATGGTGCAACGACCAGTTTACTTTGTTAGCTCCCTCTTGCAGGGGGCTAGGTCAAGGTACTCTGGGGTGCAAAAGTTGATCTTTGGCCTTCTTATGGCCTCGAGGAAGCTGCGCCATTACTTCCAAGCTCACGAGATCACGGTTGTGACTCACCTTCCATTACAGCGCATTCTGAGGAACCCCGAGGCTACCGGCAGGATAGTTGCGTGGGCATTGGAGTTATCAAGCTTTGCTTTGAAATTTGAAAGCATGACAACTGTCCAAAGTAGGGCACTGGCAGAATTCATTGCAGAATGGACGCCAACACCTGATGAAGAAGTGCTAGAGACAGTTCTCCCCGGCAAGGAGGCCCCCAAGGAGTGGGTGATGTACTTTGATGGAGCTTTTTCGCTGCAAAGCACTGGGGCTGGAGTGTTGCTTATCGCACCCACCAGAGATTACCTCAAGTATGTTATCCAGATGCACTTCCCCAGGAAGAGGCAACCAATAAGACAACAGAATATGAAGGGCTACTTGCCGGTCTCAGGATTGCAATAGAATTGGGAATAAAAAAGTTGATTATTCGTGGTGATTCTCAGCTCGTTGTGAAGCAGGTGAATAAGGATTACTAGAGCCCACTGATGGAGGCATATGTGGATGAAGTGAGAAAGTTGGAAGAGCACTTTGACGGATTACAAGCAGAGCACATGCCTCGAGCAGAAAACATCATTGCTGATCACCTATCGAAGTGCGCTGCTCAGAAGCTTCCTGTGGAACCAGGAACTTTTGTACTCCATCTGACTCAACCATCAGTTTCCCCATCAATGCTGGCCAGAAAAAGAAGAAAATTCAACACCGTCACTCATTTCCCGGCAGAGCTCCCTGGAGCCGCTGGTGAGAAGGTTGCCGGAGGAAGCCCTACGCTAGTTGGCGAGCTGCATTCTTCGGCAGAGCCCCGAGATCTTGCTATTGAGATTGGCGCTCCCAGAGTAGAAGAGATGCCTTTAGTCCTCATCGTCGAGCCACAAGCTCCGACATGGGCCCACATATAGTCCAATTCCTTCAAACAGGAGAACTTACCGACGACCCAGAAGAATCTGAGAAAGTAGCCCGCTAATCAAGTATGTATCAGTTTGTGGATAACACTCTATACAGAAAGAGGCCAAATGGTGAGGCTGAAATGCATAAATCAGGAAGATGGACTAGAGCTGTTGGCAGAAATACATGGAGGTGTATGTGGCTCGCATATAGGATCAAGAGTGCTTGTCGGGAAAGCTTTTCGGCAAGGATTCTACTGGCCCACTGCCCTCTGGGATGCGACTGAGCTTGTCACCAAGTGTGAAGCATGCCAGTTCCATTCCAAGAACGTTCATCAACATGCTCAAGCCCTTCAAACAATCCCTTTATCTTGGCCTTTCATGGTCTGGGGGCTCGACATCTTGGGTCCCTTTCCCCGTGCCATCGGGGGCTTTGAATTCTTGTACATTGCAATCGACAAGTTTACAAAGTGTCCTGAGGTGGAGCACTAAGGAAAGTGACTGCGCAATCAGCTATCAAGTTCTTCAAAGGATTGGTGTGCCGTTTTGGGGTGCCCAACAGGGTGATCACCAACAATGGCACCCAATTCACAAGCCGCGCCTTCATGCAGTACATCCAGAGCCTTGGAAGCAAGGTTTCTTTCACTTCTGTTGCCCACCCCAGGAGCAACGGGCAAGCCAAAAGGTTGAATGCTGAAGTGCTGCGAGGGCTCAAGACAAGAACTTTCGATAAATTGCGGAAATGCGGCAAGTGCTGGGTTGATGAGTTGCCGGTGGTTCTTTGGTCAATCAGGACAACACCAAATCGAGCTACTGGCCAGACTCCCTTCTCCTTGGTATATGGTGCAGAAGCAGTGCTCCCCACGGAACTCATATACGGGTCACCTCGAGTACTTGCCTACGATGAAGTAGCGCAAGAGCAGTTGCGGCATGACGATGTCGCGCACCTCGAGGAAGATCATCTCCGGGTAGCTGTACGTGCTGCACGATACCAGCAAGCCCTGCGCCGCTATCATAGCCGCAGGGTTCATGCCTGGAGCCTTGAGGAAGGTGACCTTGTCCTTAGGCGTGTTCAGTCCGCCAAGGGTGCAAACAAGTTGACACCGAAGTGGGAAGGACCTTACCGGGTAGTACGTGTCACCAGACCTAGCGCAGTCCGTCTGGAGACCGAAGATGGCATTCCTATGCAAAACTCATGAAATATTGAGCATCTTCGTAAGTTCTACCCGTAAGGTGCGGTTGCCGGGCCTTGCCCCGGCAACCTGTTTTGTACAAGCATAGTCCCCAGGACTTGTAACCCTTTGTACAAAGCCAGGCGCAGACCCTGTGCATTGTTGAATAAAACGAAGCGCTCTTTCACAAAATTTGCATGCATGCATTCATATTTACTTAAATATGATCTTATCATGATTATAATGGTTCTTAAGTAAGAACACTGATATACAATGTTTTATCCTCTTTTCTCCTTTTTCTTTGATGACAGCAGAAAAGTTTCATCACGATAGTTTGCCGGGAAGGAGGATGAATGATGAGGACATGACTACCTTGGATACGACCAAAAATATTGCATACATGCATATTTGTGAGGTGATTTCTAATGCAAACTATTCAATAATTTATTTATGTTATCTAGAACAAAAATATTTCACAGACATTTGTGCCATGTCTAATTGCAGGTGTATGGGACATTTGTACAATCCACATATGAATATAAGGGCGAAAGGGACGTTTAGGTGCTGTTCAAGAAGTTCTCTCATGTCACTTTTAGCACAAGAGAAGATAGAGTCCAAGCCTCTCACGTTCTGCACTCAGATTCGGACTGCACAGACATACCTGACTCAAAACGTCAATTTCTCTTTCATCTGGACTCCGAATTGGGTGATTATTTTTTTGTTGGAAAGTAGATTTCGTGGACTTTCCAATCCAATTGGATTCACCTTCAAATTTGTCCGGAGTGTTGAGATAATGATGAAACAATCTGACACTGCAACAGAATCCGAGTCAAACTACAAGTCCAAAGGTGTTGCATCACCTCCACTTGGGCCCATGTGCCTTGTACAACCTAGATTTAGTTTTAGGCTGCCTTGGGACATCCTCCGACATCTTTGGCCACCACCCCTTGCTCCTATATAAGTAGATCCATCTAGTAGCTTTTTCCTTGGGATTTGTTTAGTTAAAAGTTAGCCATTGCAACTTCGTGTACTTCGTTTGTGTCCAACGACCAGGCCAAGACCGCTTATGGATCCCCACTTTTATCAATATTTCATATATATTCGCAATATTCAGATTGCATTATCATATTCTTGCTTGTTTTTTGATTGCATGCAGGAATAGACCTTCGTGGTCAAGCTGATCGTGCTTCCGGCATCGTCAGTAACCTCAAGAGATATGTTTAGCGATTACTAAGGCGTAACGTCGAGCACGTTTGTAGTCGGATCATCAAAGTCATCTCCACCAAATCGATAGTTATCATCTCATGGAAAGATCGGGACACCCTTGCCTCTATCAAGTGGTATCAGTTTTCAGGTTGCTCGGTGAGAATTTCCAGTTATACCTAGATTAGTTTTATTTTCTTACCTATTGTCCAATAACAAGCCACAAAAAAAGTTAGATCTATTCATCCTTTGTCCAAGCCAGTCTGAGCCTTTGCAATTTTCTTTCCATTGCTTGCGTAGTTGAATTATCGGTTGCATCATCGTGTCGAGTTGCTGGTCTTAGTGTCTAGTTCATTTAGAGTTTCATGTTCTATTCACATTAGTCACACCATCGCTGCATCGTTGTCCCTTTCGCTGTCCCCACCCCATACATCAATTTCCACCACGTGCTACCCATCGTTGATTGTCCTAATCATAGTTGAGGTTGTTCAATCTTCGCTTGATCCAATCTGCATCCTATCTAGTTTATTTTGAGAAAAAAAAGGAAAAAAAGAGAGAAAATAAGAGAGAAAAAAAGTAAAAAAAAGTCCAAGGAAAAAAAGGAGAAAGAAAAAAAGTGTGAGAAAAAAAAGAGTGGAGAAAAAACAAAATTCGGATCTATCTAGACTCAATCTCGTAGCTGAATTCGGATTGGAATCTGTATTGCACACTGTTCAGTAAAACAGGCATATCTTCCTCGTACGAAGTTCGTTTTGGCTCCGCGGGTACTCAAATTAAAGCTAGCAACGAGCCACATCTGAATAGTTGCAGAAGCAAGTTCAATATTTGGCACCTCAAAATTGTCTTTTTGCCTCCGAAGTTCGTGAACACAGCTTGTTCCAGTTTTTCAGGCTAGTTGTAGAATTTTTTGACTCCTCATATCAACTCAGAATTGAGTGATTCTTTTTGCATTGGAAAGCTTGAGTCAGTAGCATTCTGCAGAAAAATTATCAGAAACTTGGCACAAACATTTTCAGAGGAAAGTTGAAGAGAGAGAGTTGTTGGTATATCCTGCTTGGCAGTTGTTTCTCATCATTATCTTTAGTACCATTGTGATCTTCACTTATATCTTGTTGTCCAGAGCTACTTCATATCCTTTATTGATGCTAGTTGTGCTACACCGTGACCTCATTAGTGTTCTAGGCTCGCGTCTCTAGTCCGGTCTAGCCTAGGACCAGCACAGTACCGTCGTTGAGCGTTTATTCAACATTGCATCTCTGAATTGATTATTACTAATCTTTTGCTACCAAATATTTAGGCCTTCCAAGCTCCTCATATTTCTACACTGTGTATACGTATGTTCCCCTGGCAATCGCTTTACTCAATCTTCGGAGTTATTCGACACCACTGGTTGCCGGTCACCACCTGCTGCATGGTAAGAACTTGTAAGATATTGATATTTGCTTTACTGTGAGCGCTTTACCACCACAGCCTAGTAGTTCATAGGAACATTATTCTCGAATTTTATTTCTTGTTTCTACAAATCATGACAGGTTCCAGAGATAGAAGTTCTTGGACGACGGATATATATTCACCATCACGAGAGGTGGGACAACACACACAAGCACATGGTCAGGTTATCTGTTTACCGTCATTTGAGGGTAGATTTAATCCTGCTATTTATCTAGCTTGGGAGCTTGAAGTAGAACAAGTTTTTAGTCACCATGATTTTTCTGAACTTGAGAGAGGACGAGCTGCCACTAGAGCATTTACTGGTTTTTCTTCTGTTTGGTGGAGTGTACATTGTAAGAAAAACATTGATAACCAACCCACAACTTGGAAATTTTAAAAAGCTATAATGAGACAACAATTTTTTCTCCTTACTATCGTCGTGAATTGCTTCACAAATTGGAACAATTAAAACAAGCAGTAACACTGTTCATGCTTATTACCAAGAGTTCAAATCTTATATGCATCATTGTGATATAGAAGAATCTGAGGATGATACAATGAATAGATTTTTTGGTGGTTTGAACCATGATATTCGTGCAAGATTTCAGTATATACCTTGTTGCATTACTGGTATGTATTTTCGTGCTAGTACCTTTGAGAGATAGATACAGGACGATGCATTGGGTGACTACAACAACTACTATTCTAGTTCATCCTCACCACCACCGGTTGGTTCCTCCACTATTGCACCTACTAGAGCAGCCACACCTCAGATTGTGAGCGCGACATCATCTCAAGTGTACGGTACATTGTCATCGTCCGTACCTACATCAGATACGTCTTTGCGACAAGGTAACAGTAAAGGTATTGATGATATAACTTCACATTAGAATGATGCATGCCTAGTTAACTTGAATACATCATGTGTTGAGTTACTTGTTGATTTGAGCACATCACCTATTTTAGAAAATCATGTTACTGTCATGAATACGTCATGTGATCAAACAGCTGAAATACCAACAATTTTGAGTGCACCTATTGAATTAACCATTGATCCAAAAGAACCAATGTTTAATCATTTTGATACAACCTCTAATCTTGGTGATGATTCTATGTCAAACGACTTATTGCATGTTTGCTTATTTAAGCATGTTGTAGCATGTAAAATTGATGCAACTAAAGTTTATTCACCAATGTTGGGATGGTTTAATGATGAACATTGTCAATCTTTTGATATGAATAAGAGCTTCACTTATATGTGCGAATTGAGTGTGCAATATTTTCATGACTTCTACTTCTTGTGATAATATTTTGGCTTTATATTTTATGAACTATGAAAAATACTCATGTATACATGTGTCATATGTGTAAAAACCAAGGGAAGTAAAAATGGATGACATATACATATACAACATGTACACCTTGTCTCTTTTATTAGCCACATTCAGATTAAGCAACGCCGAGGACGGCTTTGTTTTAAAGAAGGAGAGGATGATGAGGACATGACTACCTTTGATACGACCAAAAGTATTGCATACATGCATATTTGCGAGGTGATTTCTAATGCAAACTATGCAATAAATTATTTATGTTATCCAGGACAAAAATACTTCACAGACTTCTGTGCCATGTCTAATTGCAGGTGTATGGGACATTTGTACAATCCACATATGAATATAAGGGAAAAAGAGAAGTTTACGTGCTGTTCAAAAAGTCCTCTCACGTCACTTTTGGGCCAAGAGAAGATAGAGTCAAAACCTCTCATGTTCTGCACTCAGATTCGGACTGCACAGACATACCTGACTCAAAACGTCAATTTCTCTTTTATCCGGACTCTGAATTGGGTGATTCTTTTTTTGTTGAAAAGTAGATTTCGTGCACTTTCCAACCCAATTGGATTCACCTTAAAATTCGTCCGTAGTAATGAGATAATAATGAAACAATCTAATGCTGCAGCAGAATCCGAGTCAAACTACAAGTCCAAAGGTGTTGCATCACCTCCACTTGGGCCCATGGGCCTTGTATGACCTAGATTTAGTTTTAGGCTGCCTTGGGACGTCCTCCCATCTCTTTAGCCGCCACCCCTTGCTCCTATATAAGTAGATCCATCTAGTAGCTTTTTTCTTGGGATTTGTTTAGTTAAAAGTTAGCCATTGCAACTTCATGTACTTCGTTTGTGTCCAACGACCAGGCCAAGACTGCTTACGGATCCCCACTTTTATCAATATTTCATATATATTCGGAATATTCAGATTGCATTATCATATTCTTGCTTGTTCTTCAATTGCATGCAGGAATAGACCTTCGTGGTCAGGCTGATCGTGCTTCCAGCATCGTCAGTAACCTCAAGAGATTGGTTTAGCGATTGCTAAGGCCCAACGTCGAGCACGTTTGTAGTCGGATCGTCAAAGTCATCTCCACCAAATCGATAGTTATCATCTCATCGAAAGATCAGGACACCCTCGCCTCTATCAATGAATACAAGGCCATGCATTAAACCCCGACAACCTTTCCTTATCTGAGACGATAAGAAGGACAGCAAAAGAAGATGAGTACCCTTCGTTACATTCCATGCTGTACTTTAGTATGAGGGACTTGTACGTAAGGAAACCTGGCCGCCTCTACCATTCATGCTCCTATTCTTGACTCGAGTCCACTCGACAAGTTTTAGTTGTAGCCACGTATGGGGGGAGGTTGGCGAGGGGCTGGCCTTCGTTTGCGTTCACTAACCCGTTTCGAGCTCCTCAAATGTGGTTTTTGGTGGCAGTTGCACCGAAGGCATGCAAGATGCCTTGCCGGAGAATTTTGTTTACTAAGGAGTATTGAAGGCTCGTCCTTCAGTATGTTTAAGTACATGTACAAACATCCGACAAGCTCTTTTTTCCAAGTTTACGTGAACAGACAAGTACAAATCATACAAGTACTAGCATGGACGAAGGATTACATAATTTTGGTTAAAGTTTGGCAAGTGCCTACATTTTTTGATATGAAAAAAGATAAGTGCCCCGTAATGCCTTTCTTGTCCCTGTCCTCCTAGGAGTTGCATTGAGAAGGAAATAGGGCAAAAGGAGCGCCTGGGCAGAAGCCCAGCCTAACCCCGACAGGACCAGCGGGACGCAACCTGACAAGATCGGGAGGGCGCCTCCCGACAAGGAAGAAGAGGCCGGGGATGGGGAGAGCGGCTAGGCGATGCCCTGGTCACCCCTGCCAGGACCAGAGGAATGCGACAGAAGGGACACCGGTAGGGAAGACAAAGCCGGAGTCCACGAGGAAGCCTGGCAGGCTCCAGCTGGAGGAAGCGGTGACGGCTAGGCCAAGCACCCCCGACAAAATCACTCTGCCGGGGCCCAGCTACAGATGATGGTGCTGCCGGCGCCTAGCTGACGGTGACGTGCATCCAGCGCCGGAGTCCGACTCGTGGTCTTCATTCTTGATGACCGGGGATTCGTCGTCACCGTCTTTACCGTCGGTGTCCTCTTCGACGTTGTCGCTCGAGGAGGAGCTTTCTTCATCGCTCGAGCTTTCCGCGCAGCACCCTAAGTGAACACCTGAATGCCCGAAGACCTTGAGGAAGACCAGATCAGCCTCCACCAGCTTGAAGTGGAGGATGTGCCCTTCTGCCAGATAATGGGCATGAGTGAAGGTTTTCCAACCACGCCTAAGAAACATGCCGTGCGGTGCGGGAAACTTGACGTCTGCCCACACCGCGCCATTGCAGCAGCCACTCATGCGCATCCCCAGCCTGAGCGGCTGCTCGATATCCATCACCCTGGCCAAGGGGCGCGGAAGCCGCAGACAACTGCGGGGAGGATCCCGCAGCTTGACGATGAACTCCAACACGGTGTCACCCGTATGGCCTTCCGTCGGTGTTGGTGCAACTGGTAGAGGAGCGGTGGGTGCACCGCCTCGTCCGCCCTAGCCACGGGCGCTGCGTCAACCATGACCCACGGCTTCACCTTGTGCACTAGACTCTTTCCCTGCCGCTGCACTGGAAGTAGGAGCACGATGCCGAGAAGAAGCCCTTGTCGCTACCGCTGGAGCACGGGCTCGGCCCCGTCCCCTCGCCATGATGGAAACGGAAGCAGAAGAAAAGGAAGAAGAGGAGGTGGATAAGCATCGCCACCCCCTGGCATCTTCCTTTTTATAGTGGAGAGGAGGGGAGGCTGGCTCTCCCCCACCCAGGGGCAACCGCTCCACTCCTCCAATCCAACCCTCTATGCCCCTAATGGCATCCTGATCCATCGACTGCCCCACTCCGCCCATCCAGGGCGCTGCGCATTCTGCTAACAGCACACGTTCCCAGGCCCTGCGCGTCCACTACCAACCCTGCGCAATGCGTGCGGTGCGCGTGGCGAAAACGGCAGGAGCAGTAGGTGAGGAAAAGGTAAAATGGCAGTTACCCCCGGTTCCCGCGGGACGCCCTAATGGGCTCCCTTGGACGTGTGCACCCCTAGTCTACAACACGAACGGGGCGTGCCGTTCGAATGATTTAGATGCCACGGAAACTTGGGAGCCAGACCAAGCCCAGGTTAATGAAGAAGCGAAGAAGATCTCAAAAGGAACCATACCAGCCCCGGCAAGGCCAACACGTATGCCTGTTCATCTGTTGGGCCTACCCCAACGACGCCTTGAACGCGCGTGTGGGCCAGGCTCGAGGGCTCCTATCGGTGCAACGATCATACGCGTTCGTTGCCCTGACTTATGCACCGGCATGCAGCAAGGCATACATCCAGTATCATGGCTTAACATAAAATAAGCCAGAGAAACCGCTTTTCATGAGATCAAGGATAGCATTAAGAAGACCAAGGTGACAAGAGAACTCCCTAGGAAGGTCTCCCTTGCCGGGCAGGCAAGCCCGGCAGGGTCGAGACTACGACTGAAGATCAACCTCGAAGCTGCTCCAACAAGGTTCCCGGGGCCGCCAAGACTCCAAGACATAAGCCCGACAGGCTCCGAGCCGGCAGGTCTCCGCCAAGACGCCACCGCTCCACCTCATCGCACACAAGTCATTAATCGATGCGGAGTCGAGCTCTCAAATGGCTAGGTGGATCCTGTTGGGTACGTGGCAACCTGCTGGAGAAGATATTAGCTTTATTGACACCAGTCCAGATGGCGTGTCACGCTAATAAGGAGAGGATGGATAAATGGCGCGGCAGGCTTGCCTGGCTTCAACATCAGCATGACACCTAGCAGTGCATTTAATGCACTTTGTCCTAACTACTAGAGTTAGGTATGATTACACTGATCGCTACCTAATCATGCTAAAATGACTGTTTTGCCACTGTGGTCGCCCCTTAACCTATCAAAGGAGGCCCGAGGCAACCTAGCAAGGGGTTTGAAACCTTGATCCCCCAACACTTGTACATGTGTAGCTACTCCCCCGAGGCGTACTTGCCGGGCTTGAGCACTCTGCGCCTTCGTGTTCCTCCAAATCAATCCACCACAGCAGGAGTAGGGTTTTACGCTGCAAAGTGGCCTGAACCTGGGTAAAAGAGAGTTGTCCACCATCGCGCTGCCCTGCTGTTTCTGCTCTTTATGCGATGTGACCGTTCCCTTGCCGAACCACAAAGGGGCAGCCCTTCCCCATAGGTGATCATGCTTCCATGCCGACAGAGTTGAGTGTTGGAGAGACTATCATTTGAAGCACAAGAGCAAGGAGTTCATCATCTACAAACCATCTATTACCTTTTGGAGAGTGGTGTCTCCTAGATTGGTTAGGTGTCACTTGGGAGCCTCCGACATGATGTGGAGTTGAACCAAGAAGTTTGTAAAGGCAAGGAACTCGCCTACTTCGTGAAGATCTACCCGAGTGAGGATAGTCCTTCGTGGACGGAAGCCATGGTGGAATAGACAAGGTTGCTTCTTCGTGGACCGTTCGTGGGTGGAGCCCTCCGTGGACTCACGTAGCTATTACCCTCCGTCGGTTGAAGTCTCCATCAACGTGGACGTACGATAGCACCATCTATCGGAACCACGCCAAAATCATCGTGCCTTCATTGCATTTGAAATCTCCAAACCCCTTCTTTACTTACATGTGCAATGTTTTACTTTCCGCTGCTATACTCTTAGAATTGCATGTTTAGAGTGATGCTTGACTTGCTAGAATAGTGAAAATCTGCCTATAACTAAAATTGGGAAAAGGTTAGGTTTTATTTGGTCAAGTAGTCTAATCACCCCCTCTAGACATACTTTCAATCCTACAAGTGGTATCAGAGCTTTGGTATCCATTGCATTGGTTTCACAACCTAGGAGAGTATGGCGTGTAGTGAGGGAAACTACCACCGTAGAGGTCTATATTTTGATGGTACAAATTTTGCTAGTTGGAAGCATAAGATGAAAATGCATATTCTTGGTCATAATCTCACAGTTTGGGCTATTGTTCGTATTAGCTTGCAAGGTGAACTCTTTGTGGATGGTAAAGAACAGGATCATGAAGCACTGGTACAGCGAGCTGCTATACAAATGGTTTTTAACCCCTTTTCGCGATGGCATTTGAAATCGTCGCCTTGCCAATGTGTGTGATAGGGGGGGTTCCCACACGACCCAGAAACCATCGGGGATAGGCCCTCTGGTCACACACGCTGGGCAAAATGAGCTCGTGTGCGATCGGGCTAGCCATCGCATACAATTATACGGGCCAAATCGTTTCCGTTCGTAAGTACATCCCACACAGTGAATCCCAGAGAAACGTTTCCATTCGTATGTACATCCCACACAGTGAATCCCAGTAAACGTTTCCGTTCGTATGTACATCCCCCATAGTGAATCCCACACAAATGTTTCTGTTCGTCTGCACGTCCCACACAGTGAATCCCAGACAAACGTTTCCATTCCTACCCACATCACACACAGTTTTCTGTATAGCCTCATGTGTGATAGATGTAACGACCACATAAGCTTTGCCTCCATTAACCGTTTGCTTTATTCAAGTATATCACACATGATTCAATGAAGAAAACTGTATGGCATTGGGCTATCCATCACACACGCTTTTACTGCTAGAACCTTTTTGTAAAGTTCCATGACCCATTTAGCAGGTTTATTAGTTTATATTAATAATTATAGTATTAAGCAAATTCACACTTCATATCGAACAGCTGTTTGCCAATTTTATATCAGGCACATAAATATATATTAACATCACAGTATGATAGCTACGTGAAAACAACACAGTACAACATATAGCTAGTTCACCTTCATAAGCACAATATTAGAACAATATATTCATTTCCCTAATCGACTGATGCATGATCAGCCAAGTTCGTCTTCTCCACCTCTGCTTTCAGTTAAGTAAGAACCTGTTTGCACTGACCAACTGGGAAAGTGCCTCCTCCTTTACCAACACCATCTTAGCAAAGTCTAATTTTAAAAATCTGAGCTCATTCTCCATCTTCCTCTTTTTTCCCATATCTTGAAATATTCTTTAGCATTGACAACACTTTCTCTAGGCCTATCTCTGTTCTCTTCCTCATACATGCTCCAGAGCTTTGCTAGGCACATCTTCAAAGATTGTAGCCACTCTTGATCAACCCACTCCAGGTAAGAACACTTCCGTTCATCCTATAATATTTAAAACTAAATCAGTAACAATTGTAGGGAAAATGGGTTTCCAGCAACATAGAAAATAACCACATACATATTTGGAAAACTGAAGAAACACGTTTATTATGACATATCTTCTCAAAAAGATCAATGTGCAAATGAATTAATTGCTACTGAGACAACAACCAAATTCAGAAACATCACTAGCTATAATAACTGCAACAACACTACAAGTTCTTAGTCATGTACTATAAATAACAAATTGAACATTTTATGATGAAGCTAAATATAACTTCAACAACATAGCGATAGTGTTTGGGTGACATCAAATCGATACTAACATGTGTGTACATGCACAAATTTAGTAACATAGAACTAATAGCATTAAGGCCGTCCACTATGTATGCCAAAACCGGTGTCAAAACAACTGTTACTACTTTTGGCACCGGTGCCCTGCATTGCTGAGCCGATGCCAGAGGAAAAATTCAGGGAACCAGACTCCCGAGCACCTAGTTGCTTCGATGCCTAGTTCCTTCATGCCATCAAATTTTAGTATTTTACTGCTTGGCTGCTCGGATGTGTGGAGCAAAGTTGGCTGCACAAACTGCTGAAGCGGTCTCAAATAATTTTCTCAGGGCACCGCTAATGAGATGGCAACATTTTTAGATACTATGTAGAAATTGTGACACTGTCATAATCACATCCAAAATAACATAGCATAGTGACAGTGTCTGAATCACATCTAACAAATGATTTGTAACAACAAAAGTGGGGCTAACCTTCTGTGCACATGCCAGAAACTTCCTCCCACCATCTACAGATTCAAACACAACTAACTTCACGCATGGAGATTGATGGTGACAATGATTAGGCAGATCTTCAGCCACCCCGCTCCATTTGTTACAAATGATGGTCCTAGGGAGCTACAAGAGGAAGAAATGACTCAAATCGACCGCCGAGTTAAAATCCTTTATTCCAAATCATAACCCGAGGGAGAGGAGAGAGGCATACCCGGCTGGTGAAAGAGTCATCGTCGTTGGAGGAACCACTGAAGAGGTCATTGAAGAAGACCAGGGCGACCTCGGCGGTCGGATGCGAGACGCGAGAGCGAGGAAGCAAGCAAGGAAGCGGCTATAGCTTGGGAAGGAAGGAAGGAGGAAACACGAGAAATGTGATTTGTGGTCGGGGAGAAAAGGGGTTGGGGAGGGGGGAAGAGTTAGATATTTTGGCGGTAGGCTAAATTTTTTGAAAGATGGAGGGAAACTTTGCGCGCGGTGCCGTCGGACACCATTCAATTGAACAAATGTGTGCATTGCAAACGATTCTTCTGCCTTACACGCATGCGATGAGTTTGATCATTCAAGTTTTGGTGTAAATTTCCCTGGGTACGGTGCTCATCCATGTCATTGCATAATTTAACATCGCTTGCTAATTTGGGTACACAAAAGAGCCTACAGAACATAGACCACACTTACTGAATCAAGCAATTTTAGTAATTAAATAGAGCTAGTTGACCGAAACATTGCTCTAACAAAAGACCAGCGTTACAAACAAAGGCTAAGTACACATAATTTTAACAAAGCCGCCGACGCGCCATCCTATGACTCGTCAGTGTAAGATGAGACGTCGATGACTTGTCCTGGCGACATGACACCATTGGTGACCTCCGCATCCCCCAGGCTGAAGTCGACCGCGTCGTCATCATTGATGTCGCCCTCAAGGTTGTAGTACTCATAGTAGTGGTTGCGCCAGAGCTCGCGTTGGTACTCCACTGCCGATTCCTCGAATGACAGGCTCTTCTCTACCTCCTCCTCAGCCACGTGCAACTCCTCCTCCCGGCGCTCCTTGATCTCTGCTGCCTCCTGCATCTCTAGCTCTCACTCGGCAATCTGATGAGGAAGCAGGTGCTCCATGGCCTTGGTGTCTACTATGCAACTTTATTCTTGTAGACTCATGTTGGGCCTCCAAGCGCAGAGTTTTGTAGGACAGTAGCAATTTTCCCTCAAGTGGATGACCTAAGGTTTATCAATCCGTGGGAGGCATAGGATGAAGATGGTCTCTCTCAAACAACCCTGCAATCAAATATACGAAATCTCTTGTGTCCCCAACACACCCAATACAATGGCAAATTGTATAGGCTCACTAGTTCGGTGAAGAGATGGTGATACAAGTGTAGTATGGATAGTAGATATAGGTTTTTGTGATATGAAAATATAAAAATAGCAAGGTAACAAGTGATAAAACGGAGCACAAATGGTATTGCAATGCTTAGAAACAAGGCCTAGGGTTCATACTTTCACTAGTGCAATTTCTCAACAGTGCTAACATAATTGAATCATATAACAATCCCTCAACAAGCGACAAAGAGTCACTCCAAAGTTCTTATCTAGCGGAGAACATAAGATGAAATTGTTTGTAGGGTACGAAACCAACTCAAAGTTTTCCTTTCCGATCAATCTATTGAGCTATTCCTATAAGTGTCACAAACAACCCTAGAGTTCATACTAAAATAACACCTGTCGGCGTACGACACCAATGGGGTCCAAGGGACCCCTTTACGGTTCGGCAAGGGGGGGAGGTATGCACAAAGAGCAGAACCGATGATCAACGCGAGGGGGATTTTTACCCAGGTTCGGGCCGCTGATCAGCGTAAAACCCTACTCCTGCTTTAGTTTATTATCTATGATTCGTCCCAGTTCTTGGAGCGCTTGCGATGAACAGTAAGTTCAAGCAGCAGCTACGCATGCAGAATGGGCTGAAAATCGTCCTCCTCTCTGTAGCAGTTGCCTTGGGCCTCCTTTTATATGATCAAAGGGGTCACCACAGTGGCGGACTGTTCATATGCGCGGTGTAAAGTAACTACAGTGGTTACCATACCTAACCACTGACGGTTTTGGACAAATGCATTTAATGCACCATGAGGTGTCCGTTTAGGTGTCCCTACTTTCTTGGGGATGGAAAAAGGAGCCATCCCATCAGCACCGCTTAAGCTTGCCTCCACTAGTGCCTCGCCACGCATCCAAAAGTGGGGCCAGGATGCCAGACCGGTTGCTGTACTGGAGCGGTGGCACAGTGGTGGAACCTTGTCTGGTGCGAATCTTGCCGGGCTTGTCGGGCTACCCCGGCAAGATCTTGTCGGGAGCCGAGCCCTTGGTCTTCAGTCCTCCTTATCTTCCGATCCTTGGCATGAATGTCTCTTGATAACCTTGGATCAATCTTTAGCTGTCTCCCCGACAAGCCTTGCCGCAGGTATGGCTACAACCGCCCGTGCACAAGTATGGGGTACTAAAGGCCCAATATTTAGTACACCGACAACACCATATGATACACATCAACCAACCCTAATGTCACCTAGATACTCCAGTGTCACCACAAGTATCCCTGAGTTGATTATACGATATGCATCAAACAATTTCAGATTCATAATATTCAATCCAATACAAAGAAGTTCAAAGAGTGCCCCAAGATTTCTACTGGAGAAAATAGGACGAAGACGTGCATCAGCCCGTATGCATAGATTACCCCAATGTCTCCTCGGGAATCCGCGAGTTGAGTGCCAAAACATACATCAAGTGAATTAATACAATACCCCATTGTCACCACAGGTATTCATATGCAAGACATACATCAAGTGTTCTCAAATCCATAAAAGTATTCAATCTGATAATAGTGAAACCTCAAAGGTAAAAACTCAATTCATCACAACAAGATAGCGAGGGAAAAACACCATATGATCCAACTATATTAACAAAGCTCGCGGTACATCAAGATCGTGCCAAATCAAGAACACGAGAGAGAGATGAAACACATAGCTACTAATATATACCCTCAGCCCCGAGGGTAAACTACTCCCTCCTCATCATGGAGACCGCCGGGATGATGAAGATGGCCTCCGGTGATGATTTCCCCCTCCGACAGGGTGCCGAAATAGGCCTCCAGATGGTATTTCAAAGGTACAGGGGCTTGCAGCGGCGGAGTCCAAGTTCTAGGAGTATTTCTGGTGGTTTCTCTATTTATATGATTTTTTGGCGTCAGTCTCACGCTAGGATGGGCCCACGAGCCACCACGGCACCACCACCCCCCTGGGCGTGCCCCGGTGGCTTGTGCGGCACTCATGGCTCTTCTGGCCTGCCCACGAAGCTTCAGGGGTCTCTTTTGTTCCAAAAAAATCATCAAAAAGTTTCGCTACATTTGGAGAACTTTTATTTCTGCACAAAAACAACACCATGGTAGTTCTACTGAAAACAACATCAGTCCGGGTTAGTTCCATTCAAATCATACCAAAACCATATAGAATTGTTGTAAACAGGGCATGAATACTTCATAAATTATAGATATGTTGGAGACTTATCAGGCCTCGGCCACCTTTTCGGACGTGGGTTGCATGCTGGATTCTGAGGAGGCCTCGAATATCTTGGCGTGGGCGTCCTCGATCTTGGCGTGGATGGCCTCGATCCGGGCCAGGGCGACATCACCATCACGGACGGCTGCTCGAGCCCTCTCGGCATTTGTAGCCGCCATCGCAGCAGTTGCTATAGCCATATTGGCTGCTGTAGTTGCCCTGTCGGATGCCGCAGACACCCTTTGGGCGTATGCGGCCGTGCTCTCGGCGTATGCGGCCGCGCTCTCAGCGAAGGTCGTGGCGCTCGGGGAGGACACGGACATCGTACGGGCCCTCATGAAGCGTGTCCACGGCATCATTATTTGCAAGAAGGGAATGGGGAATGGGGATCGGGGATTTGTGGATTCGATGGTGACCGACACTTGAGCAGACAAAGCCGGCGAAGCGTATGCAGGAAGACATAAATAGACCCACAATTTTTCATCGCAAACGGTTCCTATAACAAAATGTGTGTGATGTAGTTGAATTTTTGTATTAGCTGTGAAAGACGAATTTGGAGTACAGTGGCAACTGATGGTGTTTTAAATATATGAGAAAATTTGTACTGTTAAAATTTGGAAATTATAAGGGTTCATTTGACCTTTTTAAGACATTAAGTGAGTTTCTAGGCATTTAATGCCCGTAATTCAAATTTGAACTGCATGTACATGCAACATCAAACCATCATGGGGTGGAAAATCATATTTGTGTACTTGTGTGCAAGTTAATTCCATGTGCAGTAAATTGGAAGGAATTTTCAAACATATTGGTGTCACGGCTTGGACACAAATGTTGAGTAGCATGGCTTTTAAATTCCAAAAAAATAAAAAATTATCAGAAATACATGAAACCTTGCTTGACGTAATGGCATGGCACCAAGATGCTGTGGTAATTTTTTTGGCCTGTTTGATGAAAGTTTGGACACACACCCCTCATAAACTAGAGCATTTCACTAGAAGACTCGTGGTTCCGAGAGGGAACAATGCATGTTTGATGATGAACCAGTGCTAGCTTCCTCTTATGGCCTTCAAAAATTTTCTACCGTCAACATGCACTAATACAACTGTCATGTTAAGATTTGAAAAATTTCAGCGGCCATTTGACCTTTTTAAGACATTTAAGTGATTTTCTAGCCATTTAATGACCGTAATTCAAATTTGAACTACATGTACATTCAACAGCTAACCATAACGGTTTGAAAAATCATATTATGTACTTGTGTGCGAGTTAATTCCATGTGCAGTAAATTGGAAGGGATTTTCAAACATATTGGTGTCACGGCTTGGACACAAGCATTGAGTGCCATGGCTTTTAAATTCCAAAAAATTCAAAAATGATCAGAAATACATGAAACCTTGCTTGACGTAATGGCATGACACCAAGATGCCATGGTAAAGAAATTTGGCCTGACAAAAGTTTGGACACATACCCCTCACAAACCGGAGCACATCTCATTAGAAGACTCGTGGTTCCAAAAGGGAAAAATGCATGATTAATGACGAACTGGTGCTAGCTTCCTCTTATGGCCTTCAAACTTTTTCTATTGTTAACGTGCACTAATACAACTGTCATCTTAAAATTTGGAATTTTTCAGGGGTTATTTGAGCATTTTAAGACATTTAAGTGATTTTCTAGCCATTTAATGACCGTAATTCAAATTTGAACTACATGTACATGCAATGCAGTAAATTGGAAGGAATTTTGAAACATATTGGTGTGACGGCTTGGACCCAAGCATTGAGTGCCATGGCTTTTAAATTCCAAAAAAATTAAAAAATGATCAGAAATACATGAAACCTTGCTTGACGCAATGGCATGGCACCAAGATGCTGTGGTAAAAAAATATGGCCTATTTGACGGAAGTTTGGACACACACACCTCACAAACCGAAGCATCTCACTAGAAGGCTCGTGTTTTCGAGAGGGAACAATGCATGTTTGATGACGAACCGGTGCTAGCTTCCTCTTCTAGCCTTCAAACTTTTTCTACTGTTAACGTGCACTAATACAACTGTCATGTTAAAATTTGGAATTTTTCAAGGGTCATTTGACCTTTTTAAGACATTTAAGTGATTTTCTAGCCATTTAATGACTATAATTCAAATTTGAACTACATGTACAAGCAACAGCTAACCATAACGGTTTGAAAAATCATATTTGTGTCCTCGTGTGTGAGTTAATGCCCTGTGCAGTAAATTGGAAGGAATTTTAAAACAATTTGGTGTCACGCCTTGGACAGAAACATTGAGCCATGGCTATTAAATTCCCAAAAATTAAAAAATGATCAGAAATACATGGAACCTTGCTTGATGTAATGGCATGGCACCGAGATGCCGTGGTAAAAAAATTGGCATGTTCGACGAAAGTTTGGACACACACCCCTCACAAACCGGAGCATCTCACGAGAAGGCTCGTGTTTTCGAGAGGGAACAATGCATGTTTGATGACGAACCAGCGGCAGCTTCCCCGTATGGCCTCGAAACTTTTTCTACCATTAACATGCACTAATACAACTGTCATGTTAAAATTTGGAAATTTTCAGGGGACATTTGACCTTTTTAAGACAGTTAAGTGATTTTCTAGCCATTTAATGGTCATAATTCAAATTGAACCACATGTACATGCAATATCAAACCATCATGGGTTGGAAAAATCATTTACGTATTACATTACATTATACAATAATATCATGGTAACACAAAATAATCATTCATGCCTTACATGTGAAAAGAAAATGTAAATATCTGGCAAGACAACCGGGCCCCACACGGTTGGCACTCTATTTCGCGCCTTGAGGTTTGGAAGGTGAGTGGCGTGGGTTATTAATCGGACATGGTTTTGTATTGGAAACCGTCAGCGATTAATTTCACACATGGCTTTTGCTGCGGGAATCGTGTGCAATTCAAACAACATAACTCGTAAATTTCAGGGACCGGCGTGTGTATTGTTCTCGTCGATCTAGATTCCGGCCTCCAATAAATACTACCTTGCTCATGTCGCCTCGTCTGCATTCTCATCTACATCCTCTCCTCGCTCACCCCCTGTCACACACACACAAATCTCTGCCATGGCGCCGCTGATCTGCCCACACGCTGACTAGGAGGCGCCGCCCCTCGAGGACGTTCAGTTGCAGAGCTGCGACGAGAAGGACCCCACGCGCCACTGGACGAGGTTGCGCCGGACCCCCCAACTTTGGAGCTGTTTTGGGGCCAGTACAATCTTTGTCCATGGAAGTTGCAGCCTCCAGCTGAGAAAGCCAGGCAAGTGGCATTCAAGAAGGAGATGGCAGAGGAGGAAGCCAGGTACCAGGCTGCCTTTGAAGCCCGTGAGGCCGCCTGGAAAAAGGAGGCGTTGGAGCTTTGGGAGCAGGCGAGTCGATGTGCGGAGGAGGTGTATGAAGACAGGTACTTCGCCAGGAAGGCCAAAGGCACTAGGCTCCTCATCGCTGCGTGGAGGTGGGCAAATAAGCTCCAGCGTGCCACCGACGAGGAGCTCCGGTGGGCGCCCAACAAAATGGCAAGATCGTTCGCGCACGTCTGCTAGCTAGTGGCAGATCGACACGTCTAGTGCTGCGAGGCGGAGGAGGCGGAGTACTGCCTCCGCGCTAGGTAGACGCCGCGCACGAGGGAGCTGCTAGCGAGGGGCTGCCGGAATACTGCCCCCCTAAGGAGGGATTATTAGTTTTACTATTGTTCATTTTCAATTTTATGCATTGTACATAGTAGTTAAGTATCATCTTGTATATGTGATGGTATTATATATATTCTGTGATGAACTAATGAACAACTAATATATATTATGAATTCCATTTTTCTATCTACTTTCATATACTAATTTGTTTCTAGCTGTTATCATCCACATATGCAGAATGGAAATCATACACACACACACACATTGAAACAGAACAATATATAAGAACGGAAAACTGAGTACACACATTGAAATAGAGCAATAAATAGAGCAATATTATGATTGTTGTGAATACATAGCAATCCATGCCGAAACGACTCAACAAAATAAAATGCGTCCATGACCAGCAGCCTTGCCTACAGTAGCTCTTGGCTCTGCCTGAACTCGTGCAGGCTTTCGTCCAAGTGGCTGACATGCTCGCGGTACATCTGGAGCGCGATCTTGAGCTCCAACTTGGCTATTTCACCGGAGATCACTAGCTCGAGGATGCGACGGCCATGTTCCTCTACTGCGCCTAGGTGGACACCTGGGCCAAGGAGGCGGTCGAGCCTATTGACCAGCGTGTTGGCATGGTGTGGGCCGCCGACAAGGCAAACGACGCGACCCATGCAAACGGCGCGGCTGGCATCCGGTGCAAGTATGGCGCGGCCGACCTATGGTGCAAGTACGGCGCAGACGGCCTCTACCCACTCCTGGCGAGGAATGGGGCTACTGACGGGCCATGTACCCAGCTGCGATGCCCTGTGGACAACAGGCAAGCACCGATGGATCCGCTCTTGCTGTCCAACGCACCGTGCCTCTCGCTCTGCGGCGCTCCAACGGTCTCGCTGTGTAGCGAGCCGCAGAGTATCGGCCCGGACGCGCCTAGCTTGCTCTGTGGCACACCACTGATCATGTTGTGTGGTGTGTTGCAGCCTCTCGACGCTGACATGCCTATATTGATCCGCGGTGCTCAAGCACCATGCGCCAAGGGTTTGCTCAACCCTAGCAATGACGCGCAGCACGACATCGTCCATCGCATTGCCGGGGACACTCTCGGTCTCGACGGGCCGTGTCACCTTCTTGTTTTCCTCGTCGAGGAGGTTAATGGCAGAGGCGGCGCTTCGGTGGGATGGCATGCTTGGAAAAGGTAGAGGGGCTATAGGCTGCGCTTGTTGCCCCGGTTTGTCGTGCGTCGCCTAGGTTTATGCGCAATATTGCTGGGTGGCGGCGGAAAACCGATGAGGAAATGGCGGGATACGGTGGCGTGTTCATAAAATGCCATCAATTAATGGAAACTTAGCATAGAAGGAACCATGAGCTAGCACGACCTGTGCGGGCACATTGCTCGCCCAAGGCTATGATCCATAGTAAAGAATATTGTTCTGTACACAGAGAGCGTAGATGTTGTGTAGACTGAGCAAATCATGGCAAATGATTAAACTAAGGAACAGGTCAATGATTAATTCAAGAATGGTAGACAATAATTTACCAGCAAGCGTCGTTTGCCAAGAACACACACAACTTATTAGCAGGAAATGTCTTTGTTATTATTGGTCTTCCAACACAATTAGCCGGTGCACCCTTGTTTGTTGCCCATGTTCACCTCACAGTGCTGGCCTCTGCTTGCGCCCCTCGATGCGCTTTGCTCGCTGTTAGGCGCCGCGGCGCACATGGCTTGTGGACGGCTTTTCCCTGCTTGTCTAACTGCTATATGCATATGGTTGCTCGCCGTTGAGGCTGTCGTGGAGTGCTCTGCTTGCGTCCCTCTGCGCGCGCTCTTCCAACCGTTGGGGCCGGCGCACGATCATGTTGGGGTCCCCATATGCATGCGGTTGTGCCGCGTGCGCCGCCATGATGCAGTTATGTGTGGCACAATGGAGTTACTCGCTGCAAAAACTGCCATCCGAGCATGCCGGTAGTCCAGGCTGTCCGGCATCCCCATTAATTCCCGCAGCTATTATAACCTTAGTCTCTTCAACCTTTCGATCGCGCCCCACAACACAATAAGCACACCCATGATGACACATACAGAGAGGATATCTAGCGATGCTCCAATGGAGTTCGGCGTGCATTAAGTGGAGACCCACGCTAGGGAGACAGATCTCTCGGTGGTGTACACCATCGACCCGGCCGTGGTGGTGGAGTACATCAACACCATGGAGCACTTACTTGCTCGGGACAAGTACAAAGTGGTCGACATCGACCTCCAGTACACTTCCGGTCATCCCGGGATCGATGAGAAGGTTGCCATTGTCCAGTTGTGCGTGTGTCATCATGTCCTCATCTACCACTACTACATGGCCACAAGGCCTTGCGACCGTTTCGCCAGGTTTGTCAACAGCACCGACTACAAGTTCGCTATGGTGGAAACCACTGATGATGTAAAAGCGCTCAAGGTTATAGGCTTGGCCGGCAAGAACCTTGTCAAAATCTATGGTAACTACAAGGTCTAGGGTAGCACGAAGAAGGACTCCCTGGTTGAACTCGCCTTGGCCATCATCAACCCCTACTACGAAAAGATGAACCAGGGTGCCAAGAGAATAAATCCTATATCCTGGCACGGGACCTGGATGCGGAAATTGGATGAAGTTCACCTCAAGTTCACGGCCAAGAACGTGTACACATGCTACGAGATGCACATGCGGATCGTTGACATGAGGGAGTTTCTCCTTCCCATATTCGACGAGGGATCGAGCCACCAGTAGTGCAGTGGTGGGAAGTGTCACAAGAAGAAGTAGATGATGATCAGATGATCGTTTATCCTAGTTAATTATGCATGTAATAGTTTACTTTGGTGTGTGCAAATGTCATGTGTGTACTAGCCACATATGTAATTGGATGTTTAATTTGGTTATGCAATCATGTCCTTATAAGTATACCTGTTGTTGTTCTGTATGCAATCACATCGCACACAGACCATACTAGGGAAACCGTCGATGATGAATTGATCAATCAGTGACAATTTTAAACCAGCAAGCGTTTGCCCACAACACACACGGCTTATTAGCAACAATCGTTTGTGTCATTATTGGTCTTCGCACACATTTCTGATTACGGACCTGTTTGCCGCGTAGCACACACATCTTGTTAAGTTGAACCATTTTGTTCTCTTGGCTCAATGCAAACAGTTGATCCTAGTGAACTATATGCCCTCTATCACACACAGCTTGATCTGGTTGTCCATTTCTGTTGTGTTGACTAATCACAAGCAGTTCATCCGGATGAACTGTATGCCGTATATCGCACACACATTCACCTGGCTGACCATTTCTGTTGTTAAGCTCATCGCAAAACAGGTCATTCGAGTGAACTGTATGCCACCCAGCACACACGCAACTATAATCTGAATCGTGTTTGATGTCTCCGCGATCGCAAATGTTTCATATCATTTTGATGGTTTTATTACATCACCATTTGCGATTAATGCATTGCACACAGTTTCGTTGAAGTGTCTCTGATTGTAGTCGCGTTAGCAGCATCCTGCAGTAGTGAAGCAACCATGGAAGAATTGAAGATGTTACAATACAATGCTCAAGCTTGTGACATTGTCTTAAATGGTTTGTGCCCTGAGGAGTTCAACAAGATTAGCTGCCTCGAGAATGCAAAGGAAATTTGGGATACTTTGATTGATATGCACGAAGGTACCGAGTCCATCAAGGAATCCAAGTTGGATGTGCTACAAAGTAAACTTGACAAGTTCAAGATGAAGGATGGTGAAGGAGTCGTTGAAATGTACTCCAGGCTTGCTCTCATCACAGATAAGATTGCCGGCTTAGGAAGTGAAGAGATGACTAACAAGTTCATCATCAAGAAGATCCTTAGAGCCTTGGATGGAAAATATGATACCGTGTGCATATTGATCCAAATGATGCCCAATTACAAAGATCTCAAGCCTACGAAAGTCATTGGAAGAATTGTTGCTCATGAGATGTCACTCAAGGATACGGAGGAGCTCCACAACAAGTCAAGTGGTGCATACAAAGCTTCAAGTGATGCTCCTACATTGTCAAGTGACAAGCTAGTATCCAATGAAGAGATTAGTCTAATGGTGAACAACTTCAACAAATTCTACAAGAATAGAAACAAAGAGAGAAGCTACAACTCAAAGCACTATGAGCAAAGATCATCGAGTTGTGACCGTAATTGCTACAATTGTGGAAGACCCGGACAATACTCCAATGAGTGTACGACACCTCACAAGAAGAGAGAAGACTCACCTAGAAGGAAAAGTAGAAGAGATGAATCACCTCATAGAGAGAGGAGGAGTAGAGATGATTGTTATGAACGAAGACCTTCTCGAAGAAACAAGGAATTGGAAGGGAAATAAAAGTCAACCAAGAGCTACTCTAGAAGAAGACATCCAGCTCATGTTGGTGAATTGGTTTCCGGCTCCGACTCCGACGACCACTCCAAGAGAAGCTATCAATCTGACTCCGACTATAGTCAAGATGATGGTGTTGCCGGACTTGCTCGAGTATCCTCCAACTCCCATGACATATTTGATTCACCAAATTAAGGAATTGGAAGATACTCATGGCTAAAGGCCCCAAGGTATCACACCCTGAGTATCTTGATTTCAATAGTGATGAGGATGATTTTCTAGGTGATGATGATTTGCTTGTTGATAAAACTAGTGATGTGAGCTATAATGAAGTTGCTAGTAATCATGATAGTCAAGATGAAATGAATGACAATGCTAAGAAGGAGATTGAGGGTCTAACTAAAGAACTAAACACTCATAAGTTAGCCCATGAAACAACTCAAGGAGATCATAGAGAGCTTCTAAGAACTCATGAGAAACTACGCTCCGAGAAGCTAAATTTAGAGCAAGAACATGAGCTTCTTAACATGATCAATAATGATCTTTGAAAGAAGAGTTCTTCTTACATTGCCAAACTTCTCCTCTTGTCTACTTTTATGCCACAATTTAAATCTACTCAAGATAGTAACAAGAGTAAGAAATGTTATTCATATAGTAGTAACAATAACAATGCTAAATCCAGTATTGTTTCTTCTAGTAGTTCTCTTGATTCCACTAATGATTCTCTTAGACAAGTTACACTTGAGCAAGAAAATAGCTTATTGAAGGGAATTATAGAGAAATGTGTTTACAAGAGTCTTGCTGGGAGTAAGCAATTTGAGGAAATTGTAAAAAAGCAAGGAAGACACCAGAAGAATCAAGGTATTGGTTTTGAACAGAAGTTCAATGCCAATGGAGTTGAATGGGAAGAAGGTTAATACCCCAAGATGAAGTTTGTTCCTCAACAAGAGAAATATGACCCCACTTCTTTTGAGGGAACACAAGCTCAAGATGATCTTCCACCACAAGACCTCAAGCTAAAAGGCAAGGACAAGCTTCAAGAAGAGATTGGCTCATTTGAAGAAGCACCTCAAGCCATGGTCAAGTGGGTTCCCAAGACTTCATCAATATCTACTTCATCAAGT
Source organism: Thinopyrum elongatum (assembly GCA_011799875.1). Lineage (NCBI taxonomy): Eukaryota > Viridiplantae > Streptophyta > Magnoliopsida > Poales > Poaceae > Thinopyrum > Thinopyrum elongatum. Next base: position 264,320,029 of record CM022302.1, read on the forward strand.
TCAACCACAACTCCAAGGATTCCCATCAAGTTGATGTGGGTCCCAAAGAAGAAGAACTAGAATGTTCTTGAGGACGACTCTGCCAACAAACTTCACTCTTATTCTTTTTGGTGAGAACTTGTGCAACCAACTTCAACATCTTGCACTAGTTCATGGAGTCACAAACCCTCTTGTTGGTAAGACAAGGGACAAGGTATTCAATGCATTCATGGACATCATTATATGTACATTTCACTCTATGTATATGGATATCCTTTATGTTCCTTGTTGGACTAACCCATGTAGGTATTGAAAGTGTAAAACTCAAGGATTGCTCCCAACTCTTGATGGACGACATCAACATTGAGCATCCACATCTTCACTATCTACATGAAGTCATCATCGAGAAAACCCAAGGTTAGTTCATCCCTCTTTAGGGGGATATCACAACTAGGGGGAGCTTTGCTCTAATACTTTAGCTAAAAAAACTCTAATGGCATGAACACATTAATGCTTTATGTAAAAGTGGTAACCCCACTTGTGCTTAAACGATGAGTACGACCTATGATCAAATGTTCTCACTTGACTCCTAAGTCAATATACTCATATATAGATGACTATGTCATCGCCAATTTCTTGATAGTTGCTCCAATTGGATGTGCGTGTTTGACACATATTTCATTTGCTATCTTATTGTGTGAGCATGTTGGTATGCATGTTTTCTTCATTGGAGGACATCCATTTGTTGTTTTGCTTGTGTTGATTTTTCTGGCCAAGTGGATGTACAAGAATGCTTAAGCACCTCCTTTAGCTATCTATTATTTCTTGTCTCAAATTCTATTCTTGCTTGTCGGTGCAGAAAACATCCACGTTTGTTGACCGGACTCATACATAGGCGCGCTGACAATCATACATCCAACACCAACGTATAACGCAAGGCAGGAAGACAGAGCCAACATACAAGACAAAGATTCCAAGGGAAGCGTCCTTGGCTAGTCAGACAAGGCCGACAAGGTCAATGCAGTAGATAAGAGCAGTATCAAGCTGCGCCAGCCGCGTCTCCGGGACGGCCGGAGACCGAAGCGTGCACCCCTCCAAGAAGGCCCGGCAAGCCCTGCCCCCGGCAGGCACAGGCCAGTTACCACTGCTCCACCACACCATGACGCCAATCACTTATCAATGCGGTGTCGAGCCCCCCAGGTGACTAAGTGGCTCTCACTAAGCACGTGGCGGTTTGCTGGAAGACAGATCACACCCGTTTGACACCCGTCCATGGGCGTGTCAAGATGATAAGTAGAAGTTGGCTAAGCGGCGATATAAGCTTGCCGGGGATGCATCCCCGCATGCCACCTAAGGTAGCATTTATGGCATTTTGTCCTAAGTGCCAGAGTTAGGTATGATAGCACTGTTGGTTGTCTAATCACAAGATAATGTCTGTTTTGCCACTGTGGTTACCCCTTGAGCTCTAAAAGGAGGTCCAAGGCAACCCACACAAGGATTCAGATCTTCTCACACTTGTACTCGCGTAGTAGCTCTCCCCGAGGCCACCTTGTTGGGTTTGGGCGCCGCGTGTCGTCGTGTTCCTCTATCCAATCCACCAAAGTAGGAGTAGGGTTTTACGCTTCTCAGCGGCCCGAACCTGGGTAAAACCACCAGAGTCTCGTCGTCGTGCTGCCTCATGGCCTCCGCTCTTTGTGCAACGTGATGTCCCCCCTGCCGAACCACAAGGGGCCTGTGGCCCCATGGGTGATCATGTCCAGCCACGACATCTTTGGCGTGCCAGGTAGGGGGAATTGCTTGCACGAACCCGAAGTTGTGAACAACGCGTCGATCTTCATCATCATCTTCTCCATCCATGGCGCCCAAGAGGAAACCCGATGAGACCGCACACCCCTCCACTTCGAAGGCCCCTCGCATGCAGCCGCGGGCATGATAGGCGTCGTGGCGGCATTGGATGAGGCGGGTACCGCGGGTGACGCGACCGACACAGGCAGCGCCGCCGTTGTGTCCCCCGTGGCCGAAGCCGAAGCGGGAAACACCGAGGCTGGGTAGCATCAGCAGCGTCCTGACGGGTTTGGCCCAGAAGCCGCGGGGGAGGGAACGCCCAGTCTCTACCTCCCAGCCGTGCTGGCGGACGTAGTCGCAACAGCGACGCCCGCTCCGGTGCAGTTGCAAGGCGCACACCTTGCCCAGAGCAAGACGGGCAAGACGGAGCGCCGAACGGGGCCGTCGACCCCCAAGCATGGCCCACTCATCGCCAGACTGCCTTGGTGATCGGTTCACGGCGGCAAGAACGCGGCGACGCTCCTGCTGGTTCTACCAGGAGTCGAGCGATGTCGTGGTCTACCTCGTTAGCCATGCCAAGCATAGTCGCGGAAGCAATGGCGCGGACCCAACTCTTGTTGAATTTTCCACCGGCGTCTGACAAAATGGATGAGTGGAGGGTCACCATCCAGAGTTCGATTGGCTTTGCTGAAGCCGGTAAATCGCAGCATGTGGAGCCGTCGCAATGCCTGCGAATGACGATGCCGGCCCGGCTGATGGCCGTGTCGAGAGAGCTACACCAACAGTGCAATCCCCTCCACGACAGCAAGCCCAGTGGCAGCCTCAGTAAACTCAATGTGTTGACGAGCCTGATGAGACGTCGATGGCTTCATCTGGCCCGCAAACCCGTCGGGATCAGCGGCGGGTTCTGGAAGACCAATGGAAGGAAGACGCGCACGTCACCATAGAGAGACATCGGGAGGCACACCATTAATCCAACAGACGCAATGGCCTAGACGTTGACGAACCCGCGCCCAATGTCGGCGGGTACTTGCCTTACGAGCTCGGGTGTCCTGCCTTCACTCGTGAGCTGCGGCAGGTCCGCTGGCCATCTGCCCGAGCCTTCAAACCTGAACTACCGGAAAAATATGACGAAAAATTAAACCCGGCTGAGTTTTTGGGCATCTACATGATTGTTGTTCAAGCCGCCGAGGGCAAAGATGAGAAGGTGCTCACCAACTATTCCCCTTTGGTGCTCAAGCCAAATGTGAGATCATGGCTGATGCACCTGCCAGAAAACTCTAATTCCTCATGGGCTGACCTGTGCAATGAGTTTATTGGCACCTTCATGGGTGGCCACCAAGAGCCTGGACAGCCCAGTGACTTGCAAGTCCTTCCACAGAGGGAAGGGGAGGATTTGCGTAAATATATACAGCGGTTCAGTCGAGTACATCGTAACATTCCAGAGATACACCTAGCAGCCGTGTTTGCCGCGTTTCATTCAAACATGTGCAACAGGAGGATGCGAGCCAAAATGAATGCCTGGCTGCCCAAGACCATCAACAAGTTGTACACCTCGGCGGATAAGTGTGCTCGGGTGAAGGACACTCCCCGGAGAGGAGGCTGGCGTCAAGATTGATTCAGATGATGATGACGATGCCGCCAACCCGAAGAGGAGAAGCCGGAGGAGCAATAGGAAACACAAAGAGAAGATAATATTGGCCGTTGAGAGCTGTGGTGATCTTAGTGCCGGCAATAAGGCAAAAACCGAGGCCCCCGGCAAGGGATCTGCCACATGAGCTGGTTGCCGGGAGGCCGCGACAGCGGAGAAAGCCGTGAAATCCGACGGGCCATACTGTAAAATCCGTCACACCAAAGGTCATGATCTCTAAGAGTGCCGCCAAGTTGAGCAGCTTGTTGAGAAACAAAAGGCTGAATACGAGAAGCATGACAGTGGGAGATGCCAAGAGGGTGCTGGCAGAAAAGGCCGTGGTGGTAGAGGGGGCCGCCGCGGCAAGGCCCCGCAGCAAAGGGAAAAACACGGTAGAGGCCATGAAAAGAAAGGAGACGATTGGAGTGATGAGGAGGATGAGGAAGAAACCAGCGAGCAAGAATTCCAAAAGGCAACCGAAGCCATGTGTGTTGATGGGGGTGCATCTTTGCACTCCTCTCATCACCGACTCAAACAGTGGGCACATGAGATCAATGCCGTGGAGCCAGCTGTACACTCCCAAAGGCCACTTAAATGGTCCCTCACGCCTATCATCTTTGACGAGGAGGATCACCCTGACCGTACCACCGCGGTTGGGTGTTTGCCATTGTTGGTTTCCCCGACAATCCGCAACCTCAAGGTAACAAAGATGCTAGTTGACGGTGGGGCTGGACTGAACTTAAACTCCCCTAGAGTGGTTGGCAAGCTGCAGATCCCTGATGAGGAGCTCAAGGCTATAGGTACGTTCCAAGGAATCAACCCCGGTAGGAGCCGGCCTAAGGGGAAGGTTATATTGCTGGTGACATTTGGTGGGGAAATGAATTATCTGACTGAGAGAGTCGTGTTTGACGTTGTTGATCTTCCTTTGCCTTACAATGGAATCCTTGGTCGTCCAGCTCTGGCAAAATTCATGGCAGCATCCCATTATGCCTACAACACCTTGAAGATGCCAGGGCCGATGGGTATCATTTCCATTCCGTCAGATAAGAAAGATGCAACTATATGTGTGGACAAGATGTATCGGGACGCGGTAGCAGCTGAGGCCACAGAAGCCCCAGCTCCCGCCAAAGAAACAAAGAAGGGGAAGAAGGCTAGCAGGGATGCCGACAAGGACTCCAGGAAGCGCGCCTCTCCAGAGTGCGCTGCGCCTGTTGACGACCTGCCGGAGAGTTCCACTAGCAAAAGGCCCAAGGTTGCTTCATCGGCTGTGAAAAGGGTCCCAGCAAGGCAGGATGGCATTGACGGTACATTCACCATCAGCGCCACCCTTGATGACAAATAGGAAAGCGCGCTCGTTGCCTTCCTGCGGGCGAATGTCACTGTGTTTGCTTGGCAACCGTCTGACATCCCCGGTGTTCCCAGGAAGGTAATCAAGCACCACCTTGCTGTCTGCCCTCACACTCGGCCCGTCAAGCAGAAGGTTAGAAAGCAAGGTTTAGAACGGCAGTAGTTCATTGCCGAGGAGATCAAGAAACTTGAAGCAGTTGGTTTGGTCAGAGGGGTGCTGCATCCAACTTGGTTAGCAAACCCAGTGCTAGTGCGCAAGGCAAACATGAAATGGAGGCTCTGCATTGATTTCACTGACTTGAACAAAGCATGTCCAAAAGACCCTTTCCCCCTGCCGCGCATTGATCAAATTGTTGATTCCACTTCCGGGTGTGATTTGCTTTCCTTCTTGGATTCGTACTCCGGGTACCATCAGATATTCATGGCCAAGGAAGATGAAGAGAAAACCGCGTTCATAACTCCATGTGGCACGTACTGCTTTGTGCGTATGCCTTTCGGGTTAAAGAGCGCCGAATCCAGCTTTGCGAGGGCTGTACAGATTGGTTTCGTACCCTAGCTGCACAGAAATGTGGAAGCTTATATGGATGATATAGTGGTCAAAACAAGGAATAGATCAACACTCATTCAAGACTTGGAAGAGACCTTTGCAAACTTGTGCAAGATCAATTTGAAACTAAACCCCGATAAATGTGTGTTTGGTGTCCCATTGGGAAGCTCCTCGGTTTGTTTGTGTCCCAACAGGGAATAGAGGCCAATCCCGACAAGATCAAAGCAATCGAGCAAATACATGCGCCCAAGACTGTCAAGGACGTAAGGAGTTTGGCTGGATGCATTACCGCACTGAGTAGGTTCATCTCCATGTCTGCCGAGCGCACCTTACCTTTTTTCAAAATCTTGAAAAAGGCTGGCCCGATGAATTGGACCCCGGAAGCAGAAGAAGCACTGCAAGACCTGAAAACTTACTTTTCCTCTGCTCCCACCTTAGTCGCACCTAAACTGCAAGAGCCATTGTTGCTATACTTAGCTGCAACAAATCAAGTGGTTAGTGCAGCGCTGGTAGCACAACGAGAAGTGGATGAGGAAGCAGCCGCAGCAACTGACCCCTCCGGAGATGGAGCCGAAGCACCCGTGGCAGGACTTAACACAAACCAGGGGGAGGCAAGGCAAGCCAGCGAAGGCAATCCCAAGACCATGAGAAGGAAGAAAGTGGTGCAGCGGCCAGTGTACTTTGTCAGCTCCCTATTACAGGGGGCTAGGTCGAGGTACTCTGAGTACAAAAGCTGATCTTCGGCCTTATCATGGCCTCGAGGAAGCTGCGCCACTACTTCCAAGCCCACAAGATCACATTTGTCACTCATTTTCCAATGCAGCACATATTGAGGAACCCCGAAGCCACCGGTAGAATAGTCAAGTTGGCACTAGAGCTGTCAAGCTTTGGCTTAAAATATGAGCGCACCTCAACTATTCAGAGCAGGACATTGGCGGAGTTCATTGCAGAATGGACGCCCACTCTAGACGAAGAAGTACCAGAGACAGTTCTCCCCGGCAAAGAGGCGCCTCAGCAGTGGATCATGTATTTTGATGGTGCTTTCTCGCTGCAGGGAGCCGGAGCCGGCATGCATCTTGTCGCGCCCACCGGGGGGCATCTCAAGTATGTGGTTCAAATGCACTTTCCTCGGGAGAAGGCCACCAACAACACTGCTGAGTATGAGGGGCTCCTTGCCGGACTCAGAATTGCAACAGAGTTGGGAATCAAGAAACTGATTATCCATGGAGACTCTCAACTCGTGGTGAGGCAAGTCAACAAAGATTATCAGAGTCTGTTGATGGAGGCATATGTGGAGGAGGTGAGAAAGCTGGAAGAGCACTTTGATGGATTACAAGCAGAGCACGTGCCACATGCGGAAAATAGCATCGCTGATCACTTGCCAAAGTGCGCCGCGCAAAAGCTACCTATGGAACCAGGGACTTTTGTCCTCCATCTAACTCAGCCATCAGTGTCCCCTTCAATGATGACCAGAAAAAGGAGAAAGTTGAACTCCGACAAGCATTTCCTGGCAGGACTTCCCGAAAATGTTGGTAGAGAGGCTGCCGGGGACAACCTCACTTCGGTTGGTGAGTAGCACCCTCCTGCAGAACCACAGGTTCTTGTGGTCAAGGTGAGCGCTCCCACGAACGAGGAGGTGCCTTTAGTCCTTGTTGTCGAGCCACAGGCTCCAATTTGGGTGCAGCACATAGTCCATTTCCTTCAAACCGAAGGGCAAGAAGAAGCTGAAAAAGTAGCCCGACGGTCCAATATGTACCAGTTTGTCGAGACACACCGTACAGAAAGGGGACAAATGGTGTGAAATTGAAGTGCATTTGCCGGGAAGATTGACTGAAGCTGTTGGCAGAGATACACAGGGGTGTGTGGCTCTCACATTGGATCGAGAGCCCTAGTCGGAAAAGCCTTCCGGTAGGGTTTCTATTGGCCCACAGCCCTCCAGGATGCAACTGAACTAGTCACCAAGTGTGAAGCGTGCTAGTTCCATTCCAAAAACATTCATCAACCAACTCAAGCTCTCACGACGATCCCTTTGTCCTGGCCATTCTCAGTCTGGGGGCTCGATATCTTGGGCCCCTTCCCCCATGCTGCCGGGGGCTTTGAATTCTTGTACATAGCAATCGACAAGTTTACAAAGTGACCTGAGGTGGAGCCAGTGAGGAAGGCGACCACACAATCAGCTGTCAAGTTCTTGAAAGGATTAGTGTGCCGCTTTGGAGTACCCAACAGAGTGATTACCGATAACGGCACCCAGTTCACGAGCCGCACCCAGTTCAAAGCCTTGGAAGCAAGGTCTCCTTCGCCTCTGTTACCCATTCGCGGAGCAATGAGCAAGCTGAGAGGATGAATGCTTGTCGGATTCAAGGCTCCGCAGACCTAAGAAAGGTTCGAACTCTGGGGTGCGTGCGAAGAACTCAATCTCCCCAGCCTGCCGACTCGTCGATCTCACCGCCTAGCTCGATGAACAGGAAAGGAAAGGGACACAACAGTTTACCCAGGTTCAGGCCACCTTGCGGTGTAAAACCCTACTCCTGCTTTGTGGTGGATTGGCCTTGAGGTGGGCTGAGGATGAACTAGTACAGAGGGAAAAGAACCTCAGGAGGAGTGTTGTTGTGCTGGTGTGAGCTGGTGAGGATGATCTGGTTCCCCCTTCTATGGTGGTGGCCTAGCTATATTTATAGTGGCCTCGGTCCTCTTCCCCCAAAACGAAGGTGGGAAGGGATCCCACAACGGCCAAGTTTGAAGGGAGACAAGTAGTACATCTTATCCTAACGAAAGGTGGTCTTCGCCTGCAAAGCTTCTGGTCGTGACGTCGTGGTGGGCTCGGCGATGACCTCCGTCCTGCCGTCCTGGTCTTGTAGCACGGGAATGGAAACCTTTGGCTGATTCCTTGGGACTCTGCGTCTGCACTTGCTTCCTTAGCACCAAAGAGGAAACCTGCTGTACTGCACCTGCTGGCGCCCGCCTGGCCTTGGTCGTCATGGCTTGTGTCATCTGAACCTCATGAGGTGGGGCTTGCATGGAAATCTCCGCTCCTCAGCGGCCGGCCTGGGGAAGCCGCTCCCTCCGGAGGTCTTGGCGTCGTCCGCCTCGCGAGGCTTGGCCCCTCGCAAGGGTCTTGTGTTGTTGATGCTGGAGAAGGGCTGTACCAGGCCGCTGATGAAGCCATGCTGTGGGCCGCTGGCAGGCAACTCTGGGTACCCCGGTTCCCAGAACACTGACAGTAGCCCCCGGGCCCAAGGCGCGCTCGGACTTGGCTTCGAGGCGAAGCCAAAGGGCAAGGGCGAAGCGCCGCAGGCCCTAACCGCCTGCTGACCCGGTCGACGCGTGGCGCTTGATGGGACGTGGGCATCTCCGCTTCCCCACGCTGGCTCAGCAACCGTCCGACTTGACAATAACTGCTGCTTGCTTCTTCTTCTTCCCTCTCGTCTCGTCATCTTGTCGAAGCACCATGGCGCCTGGGAGGAGGTTTTCTGCGACGGAGAAAGGGAAGGCCCCTGAGGAGGGGCCCGACTCGCCGCCGCCAAAGAGAGGCCGTGGGAGACCCCGAAAGCACGCAGCGACTCCGGCGATGGCCGCTCGAGGGCGCGGGTGCGCTCCTCCGACAGCCGACGCCGCCTCCGGCAGCCGCAGTGGAGCTTCTTCCTGTGGCAAGGGCTGCCACGGTCGGGGTGGCTTCGGCAATGAGGGGAGGCACGCGGCGGTCATCTGGCCTCCACGACCGCGCTCCCACTCAGCCGACGCGCTCCCGAAGTTCGTCGTGTGGTCGGAGAGGCCTGTGGGCATCTGGTTCCAGCTGCCGCGCTCCTTTGCGAGTGCGCTGCCGGCCGGAGGGCCTGGCGGCCTTTGGCTGGAGGCCGACGGCTGGTGCAGCAAGGCCTCCTGGGTGGATGTCGAGGTCACCGCTGCCGGCAACATGTTCCTAAACCGCGGGTGGCAGCCGTTCGCCCGCGCACGTGGCCTGGATGGGAGGTGCACCCTCCACTTCAGGTATGACGGCGCCGCGACCCTCTACATCAGGGTCTTCGGGGAAAGCGGCCGGCGCCTGGGGTGCTGCCTGAAGAGTGACAGCGATGACGAAGATGATGGCGACGGTGCCATTGCTGGCGGTGAGCTTGCCCTTGACGACGGCCATGCCGGCTCCAGCAGCGGGGGCTCCTCTTCCGGGCAGAGTACGAGCGGCGGCGACTGCGATGAGCCACCACACCGCCGGGCTCGGACCGGGGAGGGCGACGAGCTGCATCACCGGCGCACCCCGGTGAAACAGGAGGAAGACTCCGACTGAGCTTGGGTGTCACCGGGGCCGAGCCTCAGGAGTCACCGTAGTCGCGCAGCTTGCTTTTGTTTCTTTTTTCCTCCTCCATTGAAAAAAGTAGAGGGCCTTGTTGGGGCTTGTAATGCACCCTGGCGCTTGCGCCGTTATGCTATGCTCATTGTTTTCATATCATGTTGTGATATTCCATGTTTCTACTAGGTGCGTTCAGTGTAACTTAGCTCGATGTGCTCGCGGTAGGCTTCCACATCGCGAGGGCATGCCCTTCCAGGGGCATCTTCCAAGGGCTTCCTTCTTGAAAACTCGGGGGTCGTTGAGTCCTCGGGAGTCGCTGAGCCTCTGGAGGCATCGTGTAGCTGCAGGGTTAGAAAACCTCATGAAGCATCTCATCCTACCTTGCGCAAACCCTTGAGCACGAGTTGGTTGTAGCCAGCACACTACGTCGCAATGCCCGGAGGCATGGACTTAAGATGGTGCGCATGCCCATGAGCTCGTTCGAAGGCATCACACGAGGATTAAGGCGCCGAAGCTGGGGCAGCAAGGTTTTGGCGAGGTGTGGTCGCGGGCGAGCCCGGGCGCACACACACCATACCTAGCCCCCGCGCGCGAGCGACGGGCAACTGCCACTCTTCCTAGGACAAGGTTGGAGAGGCGAACACTGTGAAGAGAGAAGAAGAGAGAAACTTTCCAACTCTTGCAAAGGAAAGACGCGAAAGCTCCAAATTTCACTCAAGAAGTCGAAAACCAACTACATAAAGCAAGCAAAAGAAAAGTCGCGTCCGGCACCTAGACTAGTCTTCTTGCCTTCCCACCAGCGCGGAGCATGGGGCCTCCACTAGGACGTGGGTGGGAGCCCCCGTGAGGCCCAGGGGCGGCACTCAGGATACTCCGGGGCATGTACAACCCCAACTCATTATTACGTGAGAGTGTCACGAGCGGAGACCTTCACAGGCCGGGGCCTTGCTTCATGGGTAGAACTTCCGGAGGTGCTGGATGTTCCAGGCATTCTGGATGGGGATCCCATCCTGCGTCTCCAGGCGCGCGGCGCCAGGCCTGGAGACACGGGCGATCCTGAACGGGCCCTCCCACATGGGCGAGAGCTTATGCAGCCCTTCCCTGGAGAGCACCCGCCTCAGGACGAGATCACCCACCTCGAGCGTCCTGGAGCAGACGCTGCGGCAGTGGTACCGCCGCAGCGCCTGCTGGTACCTCGCTGCCCGGAGCGAGGCCTGGCGGCGGCGTTCCTCCCCCAGCATGTGGTCCATCCCCTGCGAGGCGTCCTGGCGTGCCTCGTCAAACGCCAAGACCCGTGCGGAGCGATGCCTGACCTCGTGAGGGAGGACCGCCCCGGCTCCGTAGACGAGGAAGAACGGGGTCTCGCCCATCGGCTTGGTCGCGGTGGTGCGGATGGACCACAGCACGGACTGGAGCTCATTGAGCCAGCCCCTGCCGCAGGCCTCGAGCTTCTTCTTGAAGGTCCTCGCCTTGAGGCCTCTCAGGACTTCTGCGTTGGCGCGCTCGGCCTGGCCATTGCTGTGAGGGTGTGCCACCGAAGCGTAGCATATCTGCGTTCCAAGGTTAGCACAATATGTTTTGAAAAGGTTGCTGGTGAACTGCGAGCCGTTGTCGGTGATGATGCGGTTAGGGACCCCGAAGCGGCTCACGAGGCCCTTGATGAACTTGACGGCCGAGCCGGCCGGGATGGCGCGGACGGCCTCCACCTCCGCCCACTTGGTGAACTTGTAGATGGCGACGTAGAGGTAGCTGTAGCCCCCGGGCGCTCGAGGGAATGGACCCAGGATGTCTAGCCCCCAGACCGCGAATGGCCATGAGAGCGGGATGGTTTGGAGTCCCTGAGCAGGCTAGTGAATCTGCTTGGCATGAAACTGATAGGCCTCACAAGATCTTACCAGCTCGGTGGCATCATTGAGCGCTATGGGCCAGTAGAATTTGCTGTGGAACGCCTTGCCGACGAGGGTGCGTGATGAGGAGTGATGCCTGCAGTCTCCGCCATGTATGTCGGCCAGCAGCTCGCATCCCTGCTCCTTGGAGATGCATCGTAGAGAAACATCGTTCGGTCGCTTCCGGTAAAGCTCACCGTCCTGAATGCAGTACGCAGTGGCCTGGCGGGCGACTCGCTCTGCGTCTTCCTCCTTCTCTGGCAAGGTGCCTTGGAGCAGGTATGTCTTGAACTCCTCGGTCCAGCACCCCTCCTAAGGCTCGAGTGCGAGGAGTAGGCGGGCTCCTGAGGTCGGGCCGCAAGCTGGGGCGCCGGAGAGGGGCGCCTGGGGAAGCTCCTTCTGATGCGGTGCTGGTGCTGCAGCGGGTGGAGCCGCCGACGGCTTGAAAAGCCACTCCTCGAATACGCCGGCCTCCTGAGGTAGACGTCGGGACGCCCTCTTGGCAATGTCGTCCGCCTCCTTGTTTGTGCCACGCGGCACGTGCTGCAATTCCAAGCCCAAGAATCGTTTCTCAATTTTGTGTACCTCCTCGAGGTATGCCTCCATGTGCTCGTCCTTTGGCTTGTACGCCTTATTGGAGAAGTTGACGAGGAGCTGCATGTCGCCCCTGATGGTGAGGCGCCTTATCCCTAGGGCTGCCGCAGCCTTGAGGCTGGCGATTAGGCCCTCGTATTCCGTGATGTTGTTGGAGACCTTCTCGCTGTGCTGGAAGTAGAGCTGCACGGTGTAGTAGAGCTTGTCTTGTGTGGGCGAGATGAGCATGGCTCCAGCCCCCGCGCCCTGACGCGCGAACGCTCCATCGAAGTACATGGCCCAACCATCCGGCGCTTTGCTTCCGGGTGCGAGAGAACGGTCTTGATCCGCTTCCCGACCAGGGGCGTCAATCCATTCTGCCACAAAGTCAGCGAGTGCCGCACCTTTGATGATCCTGGTGGTGCTGAACTCTAATCGGAACGCCTGCAGTTCGATGTTCCATTCGGCAACCTTTCCCGCGGTGTTCGGGCTCCGGAGCACCCTCTCCAAGGGGTAAGCTGAGACAACCTTGATGGGGTGACCTTGGAAGTAGTGACGCAATTTTCGGGAGGCGACGAGGAGTGCGAGCAAAAGCTTCTGCGGCATGGGGTAACGCGCAGCATCACGCAGCACCGTGCTGACGAAGTATACTGGGTGCTCGACGAGGGCAGAGGCATTGGCAGGGTCTTGTACCTCCTGAGGCTGAGGGACCTCAGGAGCTTGGTCATTGGTCGAAGCAGCCGTGGCCTCCGGAGCGCCATCCTTAGGGGCTCGGCTGACCGGTGGGGTGGCCAAGGCCTCAGGAGCACCATCCTGAGGCCGCGGTGCATCGGCCGGGCGCGAGGTGCTGCTCCATGAGCCCTTGATGGGGCGCTCCTCCCGGACCGCCACCAGTGCTGCGCTAGCGGAGTGAGGGGTGCCAGACAGGTAGAGCACCAAGGGTTCAAGGGGGCGCGGCGCCACCATCACCGGTGGGCTGGTGAGGTACCTCTTGAGGTCTTGAAAGGCCGCACCAGCCTCCAGAGTCCACTCGAACGGGCCCTTCTTTTTCATCAGCTTGAAGAAGCGGAGGGCGCGTTCTCCTAACTTGGAGATGAAGTGCCCGAGCGAGGTCACGCAGCCCGCCAGCTTCTGCATCTCCTTGAGGGTTTGGGGTGGACTCATCCTTTCTATAGCCTTGACCTTCCTTGGGTTGGCCTCGATCCCTCGGTGCGACACCAGGAAACCCAGCAGCTTGCCGGACGGGACGCCAAACACGCATTTTTTCGGGTTGAGCCGCAGGTTCACTTGGCGCAGGCTGGCGAACGTCTCTTCCAGATCTTCGATAAGGGTTCTCGCCTCCCGAGATTTCACCACTATGTCATCGACGTATGCCTCAGCGTTCCTCCCGAGCTACTGCCCCAGGGCGATGTGCATCAACCGTTGGAAGGTTGCTCCTGCATTACGCAGCCCGAATGGCATGCAGGTGTAGCAGTACACCCCGCACAGGGTCAAAAAAGCCGTCTTCTCAACATCCTGCACCGCCATCTTGATTTGGTGATAGCCCGAGAAGGCGTCCAGGAAGCACATTAAATCACACTCGGTGGTGGAGTCGACAATCTGGTCAATGCGCGGGAGAGGGAAAGGGTCTTGAGGACAGGCCTTGTTGAGGTTGGTGAAATCGACACACATGCGCTCCTTCCCACCCTTCTTGGGGACGATAACTGGGTTCGCGAGACAATCTGGGTGCCTCACTTCCCGAACGACGCCGACTTCCTGCAGCTTGTGGGTTTCCTGGACGATGAACGATTGCTTCTCTGGGGCTTGCCGTCATGCCTTCTGCTTCACTGGGCGTGCATTGGGGCACACCCTCAGGTGGTGCTCGATTATCCCACGCGGAACCCCGACCAGGTCCATAGCTTTCCATGCAAAAACGCCCTTGTTCACGTGGAGGAAGCTGACCAGTGCCTCCTCCTGGTCCGGAGGGAGGTCGGCGCCTATGGTGAAGGTAGGGTTGGCCCCTCCGTCTTCATTGACCGGCACCTGCTTCGTTTTAGCCTTGTCTTGAGAGAACAATTGCTTCTTCTTTGTTGGCGCAGCCCCCGGGCCCTCCGGAGCCTTATCCTCGGCCGGCCGCGCGGCCGCGGCGGCCTTGTAGGTGAGCTTGAGGGCTGAGAGTGCGTCCTTGGTGTCCCCCTCCATGGTGAGGACGCCGCTGCTTCCCGGCATCTTCATGAGGTTGTAGCCAGGATGGGTTGCCGGCATGAACCTAGCCAGGGCCGGGTACCCGAGAATGGCATTGTACGGGAGGCCGATGCGGGCGATGTCGAAGTCGATGAGCTTGGTGCGGTAGTTGTCGGGCGTGCGGAAGGTGACGGGGAGGCGGATCTGCCCTAGGGGGCAGGTGGAGCCATCATCGACCCCAGAGAAAGGCTTGGTGGGGAGGAGCCGACCATAGGGCATGTGAAGCAGGCCGAACACCTCCACGGGGAGGACGTTGAGGCCGGCACCACTGTCGATGAGGGTCCTGGTGACTGCTACGTTGCAGATGGTGGGGGTGCAGAGCATAGGGAGCGCGCCGGCACCGACCGTGGTCTTGGGGTGGTCCCCTGAGTTGAAGGTGAGGTCGGCCTTAGGCGCCGCCCAGCCCGGAGGAGCTCCCAGCTGCGCGCGAGCGACACCCACTTGGCGGAAGAACTGCTTGACATGGCGATCTGAAGCTGGCGCCTGTGACCCGCCGAGGATGGCCGCGATGGCATGAGGCGCTGGCACCACGGGGCGCGTGAGGGAGAGGTCGTCAGCGCTCGCCGATGCCATCTGCGCGACGTGGGCGGCGAGAGCGGCCCGGCGCTCAGCACGAACTCGAGGAGCGTCGGCCATGGGAATGGTGGAATGGCGGCGAATCGGCCGGTGGAAGAGAGGCTCCGACGGACCCCTACCTGGCACGCCAAATGTCGGATTCAGGGCTCCGCAGACCCAAGAAAGGTTCGAACTCTAGGGTGCATGCGAAGAACTCAATCTCCCCAGCCTTCCGACTTGTCGATCTCACCGCCTAGCTCGATGAACAGGAGAGGAAAGGGACTCAGCAGTTTACCCAGGTTCGGGCCACCTTGCGGTGTAAAACCCTACTCCTGCTTTGTGGTGGATTGGCCTTGAGGTGGGCTGAGGATGAACTAGTACAAAGGAAGAACAACCTCAAGAGGAGTGTTCTTTTGCTGGTGTGAGCTGGTGAGGATGATCTGGTTCCCCCTTCTATGGTGGTGGCCTAGCTATATTTATAGTGGCCTCGGTCCTCTTCCCCCAAAACGAAGGCGGGAAGGGATCCCACAACGGCCAAGTTTGAAGGGAGACAAGTAGTACATCTTATCCTGATGAAAGGTGGTCTTCGCCTGCAAAGCTTTTGGTCATGACATCGTGGTGGGCTCGGCGATGACCTCCGTCCTGCCATCCTGGTCTTGTAGCATGGGAATGGAAACCTTTGGCTGATTCCTTGGGACTCAGCGTCTGCGCTTGCTTCCTTAGCACCGAAGAGGAAACCTGTTGTACTGCGCTTGCTGGCTCCCACCTGGCCTTGGTCGTCATGGCTTGCGTCATCTGAACCTCACGAGGTGGGGCTTGCATGGAAATCTTTGCTCCTCAGGAGCCGGCCTGGGGAAGCCGCACCCTCCGGAGGTCTTCGCATTGTCCGCCTCGCAAGGCTTGGCCCCTCGCGAGGGTCTTGTGTTGTTGATGCTGGAGAAGGGCCGTACCAGGCCGCTGATGAAGCCACTCTGTGGGCCACAGGCAGGCAAGTCTGGGTACCCCAGTTCCCAGAACGCCGACAATGCTGAAGTGCTGCACGGGCTCAAGATGAGAACTTTTGATAAGTTGCAAAAATGCGGCAAGCGCTAGATTGATGAACTGCCAGTGGTTCTTTGGTCCCTCCGGACGACACCAAATCGAGCTACCGGCCAGACTCTCTTCTCCCTAGTGTATGGGGAGGAAGCAGTGCTCCCCACGGAACTCATATACGGGTTGCCTTGAGTACTTGCCTACGACGAAGTAGAGCAAGAGCAGTTAGGGCATGACGATGCCGTGCTCCTCGAGGAAGACCGTCTCCGGGCCGCTGTGCGTGCTGCATGCTACCAGCAAGCCCTACGCCGCTATCATAGCCGCAGGGTTCATGCCCGGAGCCTTGAGGAAGGCGACCTTGTCCTTAGGCGCGTTCAGTCTACCAAGGGTACCAATAAGTTGACGCCGAAGTGGGAAGGCCCTTACCGGGTAGCACAAGTCACCAGACCTGGCGCAGTCCGTCTGGAGACTGAAGATGGCATCAAAATACAAAACTCATGGAATATTGAGCATCTTCGTAAATTCTACCCATAAGGCGCGGCTGCCGGGCTCTGCCCCCAGCAACCACCTTTTGTACAAGCCTTGCTGCTGAGCATGTAACAGTTTGTACAAAGCCAGGCGCAGACCCTGTGCAAAGATAATAAAACAAAGCGCTGGCACCTAAGATTTGCATGCATGTTTAATTAAGTATTCATTTTGATTACAATAACCTTAGCACGAGCTAATTTTATCCTTCACAAAAAGGTTATATGCAGCTGGTTTCTAACTTGCACTTCCTTTTTTTGATCAACAGTAGGGCCCCCGCCATGGGTGAACTTCCCGAAGGGAAGAGCGGGAACAAGCCAACACTTTGATCCCCGGCAGCCCCGTGCTATCGGGAACAATAAGAAGGACATCTAACATAGATAAGTTTGCCTTGCTATCCATGTTATGTTCAGAGTATGAAAGTCTTATGCGATTGGAGAACCTTGCCACTTCCATCATTTGTGCTCCCATTTTTGCCGAAATGGTTGTAGTGACATTTGAGGGGAATTGGCGGGGGGAAGCCATCCCTCATCCTCGCTCCTGGCCCGGTGACAGGGTCTGATAGAAGCTGTGGTGGGGGGGGGGGGCTGGTGGGATGTCTTGCCAGGAGAACTTTTGCTTCCTTAAGAGTACTAAGGGACTTTTCCCTTAGTGTGTTGAAAGACACATGCACGAGCGCCCGGCAAACATCTTTTCCATTTGTGCAGAATAAGTGCAGATCATACAAAGTACAAACATGGATGGAAGATTACATAATTTAAGCTAAAGTTTGGCAGATGCCTACATCTTTTAATTCGAAAAAAGATAAGTGCCCCGTAATGCCTTTCTTGTCCCTCTCCTCCTAGGAGTTGCATCAAGGTGGAAAGAGAGCAAAAGGAGCGCCTGGGCAGAAGCCCAGCCCGACCCTATCAGGGCCCGCGGGACGCAGCCTGACAAGATCGGGAGGGCGAGGATGAAGCCGGAAGGACGGAAGGAGCGGCTAGGCGACGCCCTGGTCACCATCGCCAGGATTAGAGGAACGCGCTATGTGGCACACCGGCAAGTAAGACGAAGCCGGAGTCCACGAGGAAGCCTGCCGGGGTCCAGCTGGAGGAGGCGAAGGCATCCACACCCAACGCCCCAGCAAATCGCTTTGCCAGGGAGAAGACTAGGTGCAGATGATGGTGCTGCCGGTGCCTGGCTGACGGTGATGGTGCGTCCGGCGTTCAGCTAGAGTCCATGTTGTCGCCTTCACACTTGGCGACCGGGGCTCGCTGTCGTCGTCCTCCCCACTGGTGTCCTCCTCATCGCTATCGCTCAAGGAGGAACTTTCATCATCAGTCGAGCTCTCCACGCAGCACCCTAAACGAGAACCCGAGCGTCCGAAGACCTTGATGGAGAGCAGATGAGCCTCCATTAACTTAAAATGAAGGACGTGCCCCTCCTCCAAGCTATGGGCACATGCAAAGGTTTTCCAACCACGCCAGAGAAGCATAACATGAGGTGCGGGGAACTCAACGTCCACCCGCATGTTGCCATTACAGCAACCTCTGATGTGCAACTTCAACCCTTGCGGTTGTTCAACCTCCATCACCCTGGCAAAAGGGGTAGGAACCCGAAGACGGCTGCGCGGCGGCTCGTGCAGCCTAACAAGGAACCCTAGCGTTGTCTCCGACATGGCCCTCCCATAGAGTCGAAGCGGCCGGGGGAGGAGTGGCCGGGGCACCTCCGCGTCCTCCCCGGCCCCGAGCGCCTCGCCGGCCACGACCACGTCCTGAGGATTTGCCTTGTGCACTGGATCCTGCCCCTGCGTCCCCAGCAGAGGCAGGGATACGGTGCCGAGAGGAAGCCCTTGTGGCCGCCGTCGGAGCTCGACCGCGCCCTCTTCCCCTCACCATGGTGGAGGAGGGATACAAGAAGAAGGAGGAGAGGATGTGTGGGTGAGCCCCTCCCGTCACCTCCGCGCCTCCTTTTATAGCAGAGCGTGGCCGGGGGCTGGCTCGTCACCACCCAGGGGCAACCGCCCCGCTTTGCCTATCTGGTTTGCCTGCGTTATTGACAGCATCCAGTTTCGACAACCGCCCTCCTGCGCCAATCCATGGCACCTTGCTTTCTGCCATGGCACTCTTTCCCGTGCCCTACGCATTCGTTACCTACCCTGCGCAATGCATGCGGCGTACGTGGCAAAAATGGTAGGCGTGGAGGGGAGAGTAAAATGGCAGTTACCTCCTCCTCCCCCGGGGTCATGCACCTGCATTTCAATTAACTTCCCATGAACGTGGGCATCCCCTGGCCCTTTATGCAGGTAGCCCCACGGCGTTTGACATCGCACGACTCGTGGGGAAACCGGGAATAGATTCAATTCCAGGTTAATGAAGAAGCAAAGAAGATATCAAGGAAGACATGGACCCCGCTGTAGCATGGTCAAGGTGCCTGCCTGTGTATTTGTTAGGGCCTACCCCAAGAATGCTCGGCAACACGTATGGGCCAGGCCTGGGGGCTCCTGTCGGTGCAACAAACATCCGTGTTTGCTGACCTGACTCATACACAGGTGTGCCGACGATCATACATCCATCACCAATGTATAACGCAAGGCTGAGCCAAAGAAGCCGCTCTTCGTGAGATCAAGGAGCGCATCAGGAAGACAGAGCCAACATACAAGTCAAAGATTCCAAGGGAAGTGTCCTTTGCTGGTAAGACAAGGCCGGCAAGGTTGATGCAGTAGATAAGAGCAGGATCAAGCCACGCCAGCCGCGTCTTCGGGACGGCTGGAGACCGAAGCGCGCACCCCTCCAAGAAGGCCCGGCAAGCCCTGCCCCCCGGCGGGCACAAGCCAATTACCACCACTCCACCGCACCACGACGCGAGTCACTAATCGATGCGGTGTCGAGCCCCCCAGGCGACTAAGTGGCTCTCACTAAGCACGTGGCGGTTTGCTGGAAGACAGATCACACCCGTTTGACACCCGTCCAGGGGCGTGTCAAGATGATAAGCAGAAGTTGGCTAAGTGGCGATATAAGCTTGCTAGGGATGCATCCCCGCACACCACCTAAGGTAGCATTTATGGCATTTTGTCCTAAGTGCCAGAGTTAGGTATGATATCACTGTTGGCTGTCTAATCACAAGATAATGTCTGTTTTGTCACTGTGGTTACCCCTTGAGCTATAAAAGGAGGTTCAAGGCAACCTAGACAAGGATTCAGATCTTCTCACACTTGTACTCGCATAGCAGCTCTCCCCGAGGCCACCTTGCCGGGTTTGGGCGCCGCGTGTCGTCGTGTTCCTGTATCCAATCCACCAAAGTAGGAGTAGGGTTTTACGCTTCTCAGCGGCCCGACCCTGGGTAAAACCACCAGAGTCTTGTTGTCGTGCTGCCTCATGGCCTCCGCTCTTTGTGCAACATGATCTCCCCCTGCCGAACCACAAGGGGCCCATGGCCCCATAGGTGATCTTGTCCACCCACGACATTGCGACATCACAAAAATTGAACAAGTCTTTTTTTGGAAACTCCAGGTGAGGCACACTCGGAGCCACCGATCGAGGAAGGACTGAACTCCAAAACCTTCTGAATGATTTTGGTTGAACCAACACACTTTCACTCGGTCGTACCAAAACCATTTATACTGATCTGATTTTTCCTTCTCGGTGCCACCGAGTTGAACCATTTCGAAGTCACCGATGTGCTATACTACTTGCAGTTACACATATCGGTGCCACCAAGTTGTTTCACTCCGAGCCACCAACAGCTGATGGGTATATATATATCCAACAAGACCATACAATTGAAATTTCTCGACTCATTTCGACCTCGCGCCCCACAGCTGCCATCTCCAAGTCCTGTGCATTCTCATTTGCGTCTAGGACGCCCACGCCATTGGGTTCCATCGCTGTCAATGGGAATCTCTCCCCCCGTTGCCGCTGTAGAGGATTTGCGACAAGTTAGGGTAAAATCAGATCCCCTCGTGCTTCAATTTCTGATTCAATGCACTAGGGTTTGCGCCATGATTCATGCCACAGTTTGCAATATCCATTCCTCATACAAAATTCCTTAGATTAGATTCGAGCGAAAGTTTTAGGTTTAAGTTTCTGCAGAATGCATCTCGGACCGACCGGTTTGAAATTTTCGGAGTCACCGATTTGGCCTTGGCCATTGCACTAGTACGTCTCGGTGCCACCGAATTGTACTAATTGGTGAGACTGAAAGTAAAGTTTATGTGAAACCCTAGCATATTGAAGACACTGAGTGACATATCGGTCCGACCGAAACCGTGTGCCAAGTTTCTGTTAAGTGCTTCGGTATCACCAAAATGATCAACTCGGCTGATCCGAAATGCCTTCTTTGAAAATTTGAAACTAAGATTTGAACTCAGTTTTCTTTAAAATCATCTCCTTTTTGTGATGACTCATCTACCCTGCCCATACCCAACTATTCACAAGGTCAGCTTGCAAGATGTCAAATGCCAGTGATAGTCAAAATGGCTCTGAAGCAAATGTTGACCTGAGTGCAGGGTCAAGCCCAGCAGAAAGCTTTGATGAAGGCAGCAGGAGCACTGCTAGCAACCTTCCTAAGGCTGGCAAAAGAACAAGGAAAACTAAGGGCTCAGACACAGAAGATGAGGACTTCTAGCCTGAGGAAGTGACCTCAAAGACGAAGAAGGTAGTTCTTGCAAAAGAATATGGGACAGCTGCAAGCTCCAGACCATCTATTAGCTCAAAGGAGAGGACTGCAGTGCTCCTTCCAGGCCCAAGGTTCCTCCCACTAAGCCCAAGAGAACCACAAGAAATGTTTCTGCAAGTGAGAAGAACAAGGCCCTAGTGCCTGAAGCTGCTGTTGATGATGAGCCACTAGTGCTCAGAAAACTTAGGCCCAAGATGCCAGACCATGACAATGCTCATCCTGTTGCAGAGAAAATGATGGAGAGAAAGGATAAAGGTTTGCGTCAGTGGTTATTATCTGATCCTTATTCTATCAAAAGGAGAACAACTTGTGATTATCGGTTCCACACTAGAGAGTAACAAGATTTTTATGAGACAATTATGCTTGATAAGAAGACAATAGTCAGTGCCATGAGATGGGTGGATTGGGAATATATTGAAGAGAATGAAGACAACTTCCCCCATGTTCATGAGAGTCTTAGACTTGCAGGAGTTGATGCCTTCATTGGAAAGAACCTTACCTCATGGAATGATGAGATGATAATGCAATTTTACTCAACTGCACATTTCTAGCTACCCAGATGGAAGGATTGTGTGGATGACTGAGGGAGTGAGATACCAGTCAACCATCTTTGAGTGGGCAGCTCTTCTTGGTGCTCCTGAAGAGGAAGAGAGACATTGATATTTATGCTAAGCCCAATATGGATCACAATTCCATGAAGAATATGTACAAAGCTATTCCCGAGAAAGACCTTGAAACTCACAAATTGGGCTCTGTGAAGCACTTGCTACCTGGGTTGGCCACCACAAACATCATTCTGAGGCACACTTTGTTGCCCAAATCTGGAGATGACTAGATGATCCGTGTCCATTCCATCAACAAGTTGAATTTGTCTGACAAACCTCAGAAATTCAAGGTGGTGAGCTTGATTGTTGGAACTATTAAGAGAACTGCAGCCGACCAAAAGAGATCATGTGGTTTTGCTCCGCACATTCAGTTGCTCAACAATTCCAAGGTTGGAACAAGCACATATCTACTTGATCGCGAGCATCTCCCATTGTTGCCAAAATTCAAGGATAACATAGTGGTGATAGACCCATCTCACCCTACTTCTGCTAAGGCACATGAGAAGATACAGGAACTACTGGTGAGGTCACCTACTGCAGGTATGGTCAAGGACCTGTCATCTGCGGCCCACCTAGGGCTCCACACCATCATTGGTAGGTCTTAGGACCACACGAGCATTCAGATGCGAATAACAGGAGGTCCACTCAGACACCTCAACGGCACTCGGACATCTACTCTCCAGTCGGCACAACCACCATTACTCGGACAAGAGAGGTGAAGGGACGACGTGGGAGCTGCAACAGTCGGGGGATTCTAAGTCATTCTTAAAGTAGATTCATAGCTACCGTTACCTGTAACTGTTTTACTTGTGACTATTTATACCAGTAACTGCCATAGTTATGGGCATTGAACACCCCAGCGACGTGGGAGTGCTGGAGGCTGCGGTGCACTCTATATAAGCCGCCCTCCTCCTCTTGAGCTGGGGTTAAGCAATCTCTGCAATCATACCCCCCAAAGAAAACAAGCCTCAAGGCACGAGACATCGGGCTGTTACTTCCTCCGAGAGGGGTCTGAACTTGTAAAACACCGAGTGTTGCGCCTATGCTGTAGCTAGGCTCTGCCCCTCTTTCGTACCCCTAGCACTCATTGTTAGGATCGTAACCGCAACAGTTGGCGGCAAAAAGCCCTTGCTCTTATACATCATGGCCATGAGCCAAGTTGTTAGCACTGTGCTCACTGTGGAGCGGGAGGAACAAGTCAAAGCCTTCAAACTCCAATGGCCAGTCTACTACATCTCGGAAGTGTTGACCCCTTCCAAGCAAAGGTATCCACACTACTAGAAACTAGTGTACAGAACCTGACTTTAAAGAAGGTGGCTCATTACTTTCAAGAGCACTCGGTCATGGTGATAAGCGACGCCCGTCTGTCCGAGATCATGAACAATAGAGATGCCACGGGCTGAGTGGCGAAGTGGGCCATCGAGCTCCTCCCATTGGACATCATATTTGAAGCCAAGAAAGCCATCAAGTGGCCAGCCCTAGTGGATTTTCTGGCCGAGTGGATGGAGCAGGAGTAGCCTGCCCCAAGTCTCCTGGAGCACTGTGTACGATGTTCTTTGTTGGTGTCCCCTAAAGGCGACCGACTCAGCTGTGTGCTTTAGATCCACTTTGATTCCTCCAACAATGAGGCAGAGTATAAGGCTCTTCTATATGGGCTGCGCATGGCAATATCTCTCGGGATCCGCCGACTGATGGTCTATGGTGATTCAAATCTCGTGGTCAAACAGGTCATGACTGAGCAGGATATCCGGAGTCCAGCAATGACAAGCTACCGAAATGCCGTCAGGAAACTAGAGAAGAACTTTGAAGGGCTGGAACTCCACCATATTCCACGACTCAAGAACCAGGCAGCCGATGACCTGGCCAAAATCGGTTCCACTCGAAAAGCAGTCCAGAAGAACGTGTTCCGGGAGCACTTGCACTCGCCCACGATCAAAGAAGACCTTTTCGTGGAGGAGCCCCCGCAACCAGTCGGCCCCTCAAATTCGACTGAGGTTGACATTCCTATAGTGATCGATCTGGTCCAAGAGATTCTGCTGATCATTCCCGAGTGGACCGAACCATACATCATGTACTTACGCAGGCAAGAACTCCCGGAGGATGATGTTGAGGCTAGTCAGATCATCCACCGATCAAAAGCCTTCCACCATCATGGGCTACCAGCTCTATAAGAAGAGCACCTCTAGAGTCACTCAACACTACATTTTGCCAGAAGAAGGGCAACAGATCTTGCAGGAGATTCACTCGGGAACCTATGAGCACCGCTCATCCTCTCGGGCACTGGTTGCCAAGGTGTTCCGGGCAGGTTTCTATTGGCCACGCACCAATGAGGCCGCCCGAGACATAGTGGGTCAATGCGTCGGATGCCAGTTCTACGTGAACCAATTGCACAAACCGGCGTCTGCGCTGAAGACGACCCCTCTCACCTGGCCTTTTGCCATCTGGGGGCTAGACATGGTCGGTCCCCTCCAGATTGGGACGAGTGGGTTCACTCATCTGTTGGTGGCGGTCGACAAGTTTACCAAGTGGATTGAAGTGAAGCGCATAAAGAAACTGTGCTCGCCGACTGCCATCAAATTCATCAAGGATATAATCTTCAGATTTGGAGTTCCCCACAACATCATCACCGACAATGGGTCCAACTTTGACTCGGATGAGTTCCACATGTTTTGATATTCTCAGGGCGCTCGAGTCGATTATGCTTCTGTGGCTCACCCGCAGACGAATAGCCAAGTGGAATGGGGCGAATGGGTTGATACTCCAGGGGTTGAAGCCTCGCCTTATGAGCGACCTGACGCACGCTACAGGAGCCTGGGTCACCGAGCTGCCGTAGGTCCTCTGGGGCCTACAGACAACCCTGAACCGATCCACGAATCTCACCCTGTTCTTTATGGTGTACGGGTCAGAAGTAGCCTTGCCGAGTGATTTGCTTCACAATCCCTCCAAGTGGATCTGTATTCAGAAGCTGAAGCTGAAGAAGTGCGATAGGATGCCCTCGACCTCCTGGAGGAAGAGCGTGAGTTGACACTCATCAGGTCAACTATGTACCATCAGGATCTGCATCGCTATCACGACAGGCATGTCAGGAGTTGAGCCTTCCAAGAAGGTGACCTGGTCCTCCAAATGGATTAGCAGAAGCCTCACAAGCTGGCGCTGCCGTGGCAGGGGCCCTTTGCCATATCCAAGGTCCTGAATAATGAAGCCTACCGACTTTACAATGTCAAAAGGACATAGTAGAGCCTAGGGCTTCGAATGCGGACATGCTCCTCAAGTTTTACACTTAGAATAAAAATTCCCATTGTAATAGTTTTCTGAATGAACTTAGATGAACAAAAGTCCTACTTTTCCTGTATATCGTCTAGTTCAGCCTAGTGCCGCATTTTCACTTAGGTGACTAACAACATTCGGAAATCAGCACACTCCCAGCGGGTGAATTGATTGACTTAGCTGCGAACCAGTTTTGACCTAAGTTCAAAAACATTTTGAGTGCGGACACTCTCCACACTCGGGGGCTTAGTTGCGAACTAGTTTTTGCCTAAGTTCAAAAACATTCCAAGTGCGGACACGCTCCACACTCGGGGGCTTAGCTATGAACTAGTTTTCGCCTAAGTTTAAAAACATTCTAAGTGCGGACATGATCCACACTCGGGGGCTTAGCTGCGAACAAGTTTTCACCTAAGTTGAAAAACATTCCGAGTGTGGACACACTCCACACTCGGGGGCTTAGCTACGAACCAGTTTTCGCCCAAGTTCAAAAATATTCTAAGTGCAGAACGCTCCACACTCGGGGGCTTAGCTGCGAACCTGTTTTTGTGTAAGTTCAAAAACATTCCGAGTGCGGACATGCTCCACACTCGTGGGCTTAGCTGTGAACCATTTTTCGCCTAAGCCAATCGACATGCCAGCAAATAAGGATTAAAAGCTCCTGATTAAAAACTTCGATATGTTCGAATGTTCAAAAGCAAAAGTGAAGTAAACGAGCTCGAGGCTCATCAAATTTTACGGTTACCTCAACCACCCAGCATTTCGGGGCAAATTTAATTTGAACAAGTTTTTTATGCATCCGGCTGAGGGCTGGCCGGCTCGACGAAGGACTCTAGATCGATTCTGTCAGCGATCCGTGTGGCGGCCTCGACGAATGTCTCCATGAAGTCCTCAAATTTGAGCTTCTTCTTGTTGACCACATAGAGAGCCTTCAGCTTCTCCGCGTCCACATCCTTGCATTGGACACAGACGAATGACAAGGCCACATCGGCGCCACTGCGGGCCACTGATTTCTTCCACGCCTGCACTCGGGTAGGGATCTCATTCAGCCGCGTCATAATGGACTCCAGATCCGCCTGGACCAACTTCTCAGGCCATAGCTCCTTGTCAATTCTTCCCATGGTCCCGCGCAGCCGAGTGATGTATCCCAGAGCATTGTCGAGGCATTCGTCCAGTCGGAGGACAGCGAGGACAGCCTTGTCGTTGATGAGTTTGCCTTGAAGGATTCAGGTCCCTCTCGATGCGCTCTGTCTCTAGCTCCACAACTTGGCAGTACTCTATGGGGGGAAGCAACTTAAAGTTAGCAGTTGAAGAATCCTGGGACCAAAAGAATTTCATTCAAGCCGAAGACTTACCAGCGAGCTTCTCATTCATCTCTGAGCAGAAGTCGTCGATATACTTCTCGAGTGTGTTCTTCTTCTCGAGGAGCTGAGCAACCTTCTCCTCCAAGGTCTTCTTCTCCTGCTCGAAAGCGCCGGCCTAATCATGGCACTTCTTCTCCCACTCAGAGGCTTCACCTTTCGCTGCGCCAACGGCGGCCTTGAGGGTCTTGATCTCCTCCTCCAGTTTGCCGACTGATGCCAGCTTCTTGATGTAGGGTAGAACCCTAGATGCCCGATCTTTCACGAAATGGAGTGGATCCTACAAAGAACATGACGAACACAAGGGGAAACACGAGGGGAAACACTCAAATCAACGAGAGAGATCACACAAGTGCTAGATCCATGAACATAAAGAGTGATACAAGATGCAAACGCAACAAACGATGATACAATCGGTAGTGAGTTCTTCTCCGAGAGGAGGTCTTGAGGGGTCTTCCCGTGAGGGGTCTTGAATCCAATTGATGGATCTTCTCCGTAGAGGCCGCGGTTTCTCGATGGAGTAGAACCAAATGGATGACCAAAGCTCTATCTCTCAAATGAGCTAAACCTATGCTAACCCTAGAAAGAGGGAGGAGGAGGAGTATATATAGTCTAGGGTCACGAAGGGGTACATGGGCCTCGGCCCAACACACTGTGCGAAGACAGGCGTCGGTCGTCCGGCAGCTACCGGACGTCCGGTGGCTGCGAGGGTCCGGTCGTCCGGTAGGTGTCGAACGTTCGGCGTTTTGGCTCTGATCAGGCGGCGTCGGATTTCCGAAGGCGGTCGGTCGTCCGGTCATCGGTCGTCTGGAGGTCTCGGATTTCCGTTAATTTCCATTCTGTGATGTGACACAGGTCATTCGGAGGAGCTCCGTCGTCCGGTCGCTGGGATGTGTCAGACATCCAGTCCGCGTTGGTTGTCTGGCTACTGTAGCGATCGCAACCTGGGACTTGGCTGGCGGGCTGGTGCTTCAGGCGTCGAACATCTAGTGGTGTCTGGTCGTCCGATGGCTGTAGGACTCCTGGCAGCACTATCTCTTGGTCCTTGTACTTGGTGTCCTCGCCGTCTTGTCCATTGGGTGTAGCTGCTCCGTGGCTTTCCTCCAAGTACCTGATCATGCATAGGGTTTCTGCTTGAGGTAGTAGCCATGTCTCACATGAAGAATGTATAAGTTCGGAGAGGAGCGAGTTCACCTTATCTTCGATAGCCTTTGCTCGAGCTCTTGTCATAGGTCCAAGCGGTGTCGTGGGAGACGTAGGTAGGTCCATGGGGATGACCATGGGATGCTCCGCATCATCTCCCCCCCCTTGGGAAAGATCCGACCACGGATTGAAAGCCTCATCACCATGGTAGGGAGAGAGATCCTTGACGTTGAAGACGTCGCTCACATTGTACTTGTTGCGCGGGAGATCGATCTTGTAAGCATTGTTGTTGTAGCATGCTAGCACCTTGAAGGGTCCATTGGCTCGAGGTAGAAGCTTGGATTTGTGTTCGTTGGGGAAGCGGTCCTTGCGAAGGTGTAGCCACACGAGCTCTCCAATGTTGAATATCATGGGTTGCTTGTTGACATTGAGCTTGGTCGCGAGTCGTTGTACTTGGCGCTCGATGGTGTGCCTTGTATCTTCATGCATCTTCTTGAGGTAGCTCACTCGTGCACTTGCGTCCATGTTGATGCGCTCTTGTAGTGGTAGAGGGAGAATGTCCAATGGGGACAAGGGGTTGAAGCCGTAGACGACCTCGAAGGGGGACTTGCCGGTAGTCGAATGTCTTGCGCGGTTGTAGGCGTACTCGGTGATCGGTAGACACTCCTCCCACTCCTTGATGTTCTTCTTGATCAACACGCGTAGTAGAGTAGAGAGCGTCCGGTTCGTCACCTCCGTTTGGCCGTCGGTTTGGGGATGGTATGCCGAAGAGAACAAGAGCTTGATTCCGAGCTTGGCGCATAAGGTCTTCCAAAAGTAGCCTAAGAACTTGACGTCGCGGTCCGAGACAATAGTCTTTAGCACTCCATGTAGGCACAAGATTTCCCTACAAAAAAGATTTGCAACATTCGAAGCATCGTCTATCTTGTTGCATGGGATGAAATGAGCCATTTTAGAGAATTGGTCCACAACAACAAACACGGAATCTCTGCCATTTCTAGTTCTAGGTAAACCAAGCACAAAGTCCATACTAATATCTTCCGATGGGTGATATGGAATAGGAAGTGGCATATAGAGACCATGGGATTGAGCTTTAGACTTAGCTTTGCGACATGTAGAGCATCAGTAGGTGAAGCGTGAGACGTCGCGGAACATCTTGGGCCAAAAGTAGTTCTTTGAGAGCGTAGCAAAGGTCTTGTCTCGTCCAAAGTGTCCCATAAGTCCTCCTCCATGAGATTCCTGCAAAAGTAACAAACGAAGAGAAGACTCGAGAATACATAGTTTGCTAGCTCTCATAAGATAATCATTTTTGATGTAATAGCGTTCCCAAGATGTATGCGTCAAAAATTTGGCATATGGAATAGCAAAAGTAGGATCATGTGCATACAAGTCTTTTATGTGCTCAAAACCAATGACATTCAATTCAAGTTTAGTAACAAGCATGCATTTGCGGGAAAGCGCATCTGCCACAACATTTTTCTTTGCCTTTGATGTACTTGATGACATAGGGAAAAGACTCAATGAATTCACTCCACTTAGCATGACACTTGTTCAACTTAGTTTGACCCTTAAGGTACTTGAGCGTTTCATGGTCGGTATGAATGACAAATTCATGGGGGCGAAGATAATGTTCCCACTCACGCAAAACTCGCACTAAAGCATATAGCTCTTTGTCATAGATGGGATAATTGAGTTGCGCTCCGGAAAGTTTTTCGCTAAAGTAAGCAATAGGGCGCTTCTCTTGCATTAACACACCTCCTATGCCATTACCGCTAGCATCGCAATGAACTTCAAAAGTTTTGTCAAAATTGGGTAATGCAAGCACGGGAGCATGAGTAAGCAAATTCTTAAGTTCATTAAATGCGGTATCTTGAGGTGGTCTCCAAACAAAGGGTGCATTTTTCTTACTCAAAGCATGTAAAGGGGATGCAATGGTGCTAAAATCCTTAACAAATCTATGATAGAAACTGGCTAAGCCAAGGAAACTTTGCACTTGTTGCAAGTTGGTTGGTTGTGGCCATGTTTTAATAGCATTGATCTTAGATTCATCTACATGAACCCTTAGAAGACACGACGAAACCTAAGAAAACAAGCTTATCAACACCAAAAAGGCATTTGTCCATATTAGCATAAAGATGCTCTTTTCTAAGAGTTTGCAAAACGGTTCTAAGATGGGTGACATGATCTTTGAGAGATTTGCTAATTACAAGAATATCGTCAAAGTAGACCACAACAAATACGCCAATGTAGGGCCTAAGAACAAATGCATGACTCGCATGAAAGTACCGGGTGCTTTGGATAAGCCCATTGGCATCACAAGCCATTCATATATGCCAAATTTAGTCTTAAATGCGGTTTTCCATCTGTCACCTTCTTGGATGCGAATTTGGTAGTAGCCACTCTTAAGTCAATCTTAGAGAAAATGGTGGCTCCGCTTAACTCATCTAGCATATCATCAAGGCGTGGAATAGGATATCTATAGTGAACGGTGATAGGATTGATAGGACGACAATTGGAACACATGCCATATGTACCATCTTTCTTGGGAACAAGGATTACCGGGACGGCACATGGGCTCAAGCTTTCCCGAACATGGCCATTGTCGATGAGTTGTTGTACTTGCCGTTGGATCTCCTTGGTTTCTCCGGGATTGACGCGGTATGGTGCCTTGTTAGGAAAAGGTGCACTGGGGATGAGGTCGATGCGGTGTTCGATGCCTCGAAGAGGAGGTAGGCCCGGAGGTAGCTCGTCGGGGAATACATCTTGGAATTCCTGCAACAGAGAAGACAACACTAAAGGTAGATTGTGAGAGGTGTTAGTTCTTGTTGCCTCGTCCTTGCACAAAAGGACATAGTGCATAACACTTGATGGGTTCTCACACACTTCTCTCATCTCACTTTTGGTAGCGAATAGCACAAGGTTTTTCTTGTCGCTCATCGTGGAGGCGCTCATTTTTGGCTTGTGGCTCTCACTCCCTTTTTGGTGGCTCACTCTCTCACGATTCTCTCCATGATGTGTGGTTGCTTGCTTGTCGGTGATCACTTGGCTTGGTGACATAGGTTGTAGCATGTACTCCTTTCCCTTCATCTTGGAGCTATAGTGATTGGTACGCCCGTTGTGGATGACGCCGCAGTCGAATTGCCATGGTCGTTCAAGTAGGAGATGGCAAACGGACATCGGAACGACATCACACTCCAAAGTGTCTTCGTATGCTCCTATCTTGAAGGAAACTTGCACGGTGTGCTCTACTTGGATAGTGACGGAGTTGCTAAGCCATTGGACCTTGTAGGGACATGGATGCTTCATCTTGACCAATTGGAGCTTGGAGCATAGTTCTTCACTCGCCAAGTTAAGGCAACTTCCTCCGTCGATGATGACCTTCATGGACCTTCCATTGATAACCGCCTTGGTGTAGAAGATATGGCATCTTTGGTCTTCATTTTATTGATGTTGAAGTGTCAAGACTTTGGAGACAACGAGAATGGGGCTCGAATCGTCGTCACAAAATACTTGGTCATCTTCATCCTCATTCACACGCCGGTGCATGGCCACTTGCTCAAGGGCTTCCATTTCCTCTTCACTCGTGGAGTCATAGGTGCTGTCATCATTGAGGATCATGGTGCGCTTGTTGGTACACTCTAAGGACTTGTGGCCTCGGCCGCCGCATGTGAAGCACTTGATGGAACTTGTCTTGATGGTCTCATCCGGTGGAGTCGTAGATGATGAAGCTCTCGGCTTGAAGTTGCTTGTAGTAGGAGGATGACTTGATGTTGTTGAAGTTTTCTTGTAACTTGACTTGTCGCCATTTCTTGTAGAAGGTTTGGTTGAGGTAGAAGGTGTTGGAGTCGTTGAAGCTTGGTTGTTGGAGCCGTAGTTCTTAGAAGAGTACTTGGCATACTTGAAGTCATCTTGCACTTGTCGTTCCGCCTTGGTGGCTTGATGCACTAACTCGATGAGGTTGGAGTAAGGTTGGAAGTCGGCGATCTTCTTGATTGAATGATTGAGTCCATTCAAGAAACGTGCCATAGTTTGCTCATCATCTTCCGTGACATTGGCTCGTATCATGGCAATCTCCATTTCCTTGTAGTACTCTTTAATGCTCTTTGTTCCTTGCGTGAGGAGTTGTAACTTCTTGAAGAGGTCGCGGTTGTAGTAGGTTGGTACAAAACATGCTCTCATGACGTCCTTCATTTGCGCCCTAGTAGTGATGGGTGATTCACCTCTTGAATCACGGCGCTCAATGACTTGCTCCCACCAAATGAGGACGTAGTCTTGGAACTCAAGGGATGCCATGGCGATCTTCTTCTCTTCCTCATAGTTGTGCAACCAAAAGATCTTGTCAACCTTCAATGCCCATGAATAATACTCTTCGGGATCATTGCTTCCAGTGAACTTGGGCATGGTGAACTTGAGCTTGCCGTAGCATTGCTCTTCATTGTGTTGGGGTCGGGGGTGATGACACCCTTGACGTGGAGGATTTCCGTTGTCTTGTTGCTCTTGGCGAACTTGTTGTTCTTGTCGAGCTTGTGGAGCTTATCATTGTAATCATGCTTGATGTCGTCGCTCTTGGACTTCCTCGTGAAGTGCTTCTTCTTCTTCTCGAACACGTCGGTTGCGGGCGGCGACGGCATGATTGGTGTCGCGGAGTGCATGTTGCGCCTCAAGAGCTTGTGCTTCACGCCGTTGTTGTTGTTGACGGAGAGGTTCAGCGTCTTGCTCATCTTGATGTTGGCGTTGGCGCTCTTGCATTTGCTCTCGTAGTCGTTGGCGTTCTTGCGCTTCCTCTTGTTGGCGTTGGCATTGCCTTTCTTGTGCTTGTGCAAGGGTAGCTTGATTGATTTGATGCCGATGTTCTTGCGCTTCAAGTTGCTCTTGTGGATGATTGCCGTGTAGGGGATTGCGGTTTGCTTGACGGTCTTGGTGCACAGCTCGACGAAGAGTGTTCGATGTCGGTGTACTTGAGCCGGAGATGGTGTCATAGGAATGTCGACTCGAGTGGCTTCGCCTTGAATAGGATAACGTTGTAGAAGAGCGGTTGACCAATAAGGCACGAATCTCGTCCATTCTTGCATTGCTTTCTTGTTTTTCTTCGTCGAGCTTGTTGTGGAAGTAGTCTCTAGTACATTGCTCGGAATGTCGCAAGTCGGTGGTGAGGTTGTCGATGCGGTCGCTCAATGCTTGTTGTTCTTGATGCAAAGCTCGTTGTGCACCGAAGAGGTGGTTCTTGGTGACGTAGGTGTTCGGGTCCTCATCTTGCTCTATGAAGAGTGGGTTGGTAGAAGTACTTGGCCTATCCATCATTCCAATTAAATGTGTGAGTGGAAGAAAAAGAAGAACTATACCAAATGTACCTTGACCGATGTTTAGAGTGGATCAAAGATCACTCAATGATGTAACAAGGAAATAGCACAATTGGTACCGGTTCCCGTCAATTTCTCACACCTACACAAATAAAGCCTTTGGTGGAGCTTGGTTAGGATGGTGCACAAAATTTATGCAATCGTTAGTGAGACTCAATAATGTTGGAAAAGATTCACAAATGTGCAAATGCCACAAGTAGATCAAGCAAAATGTGGCCCACGGAAACACACACATGAAAAGATAGATGGGGTCGTGCAACCAAAAATGAGCTCGAAATGTGGAATCCACGGAAAATGCTCTTGTTGCACAACGCTAGAGAGATGCAAGCACGATTGCACTATAGGCAGATACGAGACTTGTGCACAACCTACAAAGCAAAAATGCAACGACTTCTATCGCAAGTATGCTATATGTATGGTGTTCCGGTGATATGATCCAAGATGATCGAGTATGACAATCTTAATGGAGTATGATGCTATGGTTCTTGCTTAAAAGCTCTTTGCTTATCTTTCTCTTTTGCTTAAAAGATTGTTTGGCTCTTTCTCATTTCAGCTCTTTCTCATGCAAAACTTGATGAACCAAGGTAGCTATTGGGTAATTGCGATGACAACCTTCTGACACAAGAGATGATACCAAGATATGTATACCAATGATGTGATATATGTAATGACCACTAATGTGCACAAGTGACATTGTCGGCAATACTCAAATGGCTAGTCTTGATAGGTAAGTTACGCAAAATGGGCTATGGGGTTATCAATGCAATGGCAAGAATGTACAATGATGGGATACCACGATACCAAGATGATATAGAGGTTACTGTTCTTGCTTACGGTGGAGGTGTCAAAATGGTGAAGTGGTCGATGTCGATGATGAAGATGAGCGGCGGTGATGTCGTCGAACCATCCCTAAGTAGCCGAAACACGTTAGGAAACGGAAACGGAAACTCAAATTCTCAAAGACCAAATGAGGCAAAATTGTCGGAGTTGATAGCGGGTAAGCGACGGTGGTTGTGGAAGGTGTAGTGGTATGGGAGTATGTAAGCGGAAGTGGAAGTGGAGCGGTGGAGCTGAACAAAGTTCAGTTTCGTCAGGGTTCGTTGGACGTCCGGTGGTGGTCGGACGACTGGTGGTTGTCGGACGTCCGAAGACTGTCGGACGTCCAGTGACTGGGTAATTTCGGGCACGGGATGAACTTTTAGGGTTCGTGGTGGACAGGCAAAATTTGCTCAAAATTGGACGAATTTGTAGATGGAAATGGTGGAGGTGATGGGGGAAAGCTAGATCCACTCATGGCAAAGCAAATCCATGGATCAAATCCAACAAAACTTCATCAAAACCAACAAATCGCAAAAAAATTGGGGCTATTTTTGGTGGGGAATTTTCGAAATTGGGACAAAATCAACAAAACAAGGGTAGGGGCTCCAAATTCGTGATCAACGTGGCTCATGATACCATGATGATGTAGGGTAGAACCCTAGATGCCCGATCTTTCACGAAATGGAGTGGATCCTATGAAGAACACGACGAACACGAGGGGAAACACTCAAATCAATGTGAGAGATCACACATGTGCTAGATCCATGAACATAAAGAGTGATACAAGATGCAAACGCAACAAAGAACGATACAATCAGTAGCGAGTTCTTCTCTGAGAGGAGGTCTTGAGGGGTCTTCCCGTGAGGGGTCTTGAATCCAATCGATGGATCTTCTCCGTAGAGGCCGCGGTCTCTCGATGGAGTAGAACCGAATGGATGAGCAAAGCTCTATCTCTCAAATGAGCTAAACCTATGCTAACCCTAGAAAGAGGGAGGAGGAGGAGTATATATAGTCTAGGGTCACGAAGGGGTACATGGGCCTCGGCCCAACACACTGTGCGCATCCAGGCGTCGGTCGTCCGGCAGCTACCGGACGTCCGGTGGCTCATGACGGTCCAGTCGTCTAGTAGGTGTCGGACGTCCGGCGTTTTGTCTTTGATCAGGCGGCGTCGGATTTCCGGAGGCAGTCGGTCGTCCAGTCGTCGGTCGTCCGGAGGTCTCGGATTTCCGTTAATTCCCGTTCTATGATGTGACACAGGTCATCCGGAGGAGCTCGGTCGTCCGGTCGCTGGGATGTGTCGGACGTCCGGTCCGCGTTGGTCGTCCGGCCGCTGTAGCGATCGCAAGCTAGGACTTGGCTGGCGGGCTGGTGCTTCAGGCGTCGGACGTCCGATGGAGTCCGGTCGTCCAGTGGCTGTAGGACTCCTGGCAGCACTATCTCTTGGTCCTTGTACTTGGTGTCCTCGCCGTCTTGTTCGTTGGGTGTAGCTGCTCCGTGGCTTTCCTCCAAGTACCTAATCATATATAGGGTTTCCGCTTGAGGTAGTAGCCATGTCTCGCATGAAGAATGTATAAGTTCGGAGAGTAGCGAGTTCACCTTATCTTCGATAGATTTTGCTCGAGCTCTTGTCATAGGTCCAAGCGGTGTCGTGGGAGACGTAGGTAGGTCCATGGGGATGACCGTGGGATGCTCCACATCACTTATCCTCGACAATCTTGGTCTTGGTATTGGCTTCCTTTTGTGCCAGCGCCAGCTGGTTGTCCTTGTCCTCCAAGGCCTACTTCATGGTATCTAAAGAAATAGAAGTCCTGAGCCTCTTTACAAGTTGGGCATTCTCGCTATGAACGTCTATCGAGGCGGGTGGACTCGGATCAAGGTAGAAAATGAAATACAGTGACTTGTAAAGGGAAGCGATTAACCTCCCAGGGTCTTCTTCTCTTTCTCCAGTCTGGCGCTCTTGTGTTTCTCTGCATCAAGGTCCACTCGGAGTGATATCACTTCCTTCACCAAGGCGGCATAGTGGGATCCTAGCTTGCAAGACCTCTGTTACCAGACAAGAAGACATCGAGTCGAAAGATATGGACAGGATCAACATCAATTATAGTAAGTGTGAGATCATTCGGCTGACCATCGAGTCGGCTATTAAGAAGATCGAAGACAACGACACCCAGATCTTTGATCATTCGGCAGACCACCGAGTCGGCTATGAAGAAGATCGAAGACAAAAACACCCTAACCTTCGTCTCATCAGACGACCCACTCGGTCAGCCGACTGCGGTGATGCACTCTGGGTGCCACACGACAAAGGTAGTTCTAAAGGCTACTCCCGATTGCCTACAATCAACGGCTGTCTCGGGGACTACACCTAGTGGGTGCACTCAGCGTGCCTCCACTAGAAAGTGACTCGTATTGATGAGCTAAAGGAAAAAAATAGTAGAAACTCTAAGACTACCACCGACTGCTTCCAGTCAGCGGTAGCCTCGGGGACTACACCAAGAGGATGCACTCAGCGTGCACCCACCAGAACCAAAAACACTTGGGAACGCCCTAGCCGAGTCCGAGTGACAATGGTGACAAAGAAAAACTTAAGTTCTAAGACTCCCGTCGACTGCTTCCAGTCAACCAGAGCCTCGGGGACTACACCCAGTGGGTGCACCCAGCGTGCCCACACTGGAAAGAAAACAGCCAGTGGGTGTGCTCCATGCAAACCCACTAACAAGAATACTATGGACCATTCGGAGCATGAAGAAGAAACCAAAATTCAGAAACTTTGACTGAAATCATACTCACACTGGTACTTACTCGGATGTTGGTCTGCAGCGCCTCGCTGGCATCATACGCATCCTTCAGCCGATCACACATCAGCTTCACCTGATTAGTGCCTCTTTGCTCGCCCCCACTTGGTCTTCTGGGGCATGGTACATGTGGTAGGCGGTGACGGAGGTCGACGGAGGTGCATGTGCGGATCTTGGAGTCGGAACCACAGCGGTCGCGGGCGTGGAACTACTTGGGGCTAGAGGACTCGGTCTGCTGGACCTCGTGACGGTCTTGGCAGGCGAAACACGCTCCACTCGAAAAGGGGAGGCCTCCTGCATGACCACGTCAACGTTGGTTACCCCCCCTGTTGGAGTCTAGGATCTGCGTCCAAGAAACTCTCCAAGAACTAGGGTTCAAACTCTGGGGACTTTGCTTGGCAACCTATGAACCGACAAGGACTACAACGAGATCATGACGAGCACACTCACTCAACTGGACATGACGGGGGACACACGAGTTACCCAGGTTCGGGCCACCGTGTGGTGTAAAACCCTACTCCTGCTTGTGTTGGATTGCTATGTAGAGGAGCGGTTGGAGCTCGGGGTACATGAAGCATGGGGGAGCGAATGGCTCGATCCCCCTACATGGAGATGGCCCTGCCCCTTTTGTAATGCCTTGGTCCTCTTCCCCAAAAATATGAGCTAGAAAGGGTGGCCACGGGGCGGCAATTCAAAGGGGGACTTGTGCCCAGGCTTATCCTGACTAAAGGCGGTCTTTGCCTTCTAAAGTTGCCATCCTGACGTGCTGGTGGGCTCGGTGATGACCTCTGCCCTGGGGTGCCAATTCGTCCTTATCTTCTTACGCCAAGCATAAGCTTTTGGGACTTGCTTTGGGGGAGGCAGAGAGTCTTGCTCCCTTATCACCAGAATGGAAACTGGTCTTGGTCATGCTCTGCCATCGTTATCCTGACAGCAGGATGTCATCCACGTGATGGACTTGGAGCCCCGCAGTTGGCGTTGTATGACCTTCTTCATGAGGCGGCCTCACGAGGGGGGCCTCACGAGGCAACCTGGTACTTGTCGATCTTGGCGGGGCTCAGCTTGGCGGCAAGGGGCCTCGCTAGCCTAGCCCCTCCCGAGGCGGCTCCCTCCGGAGCGGCCGAGGTAGGGCCATCCCTCATGGGTCGGCCCAAGGGTCGCCTCCTGGGCCGGAGGGAGACATGCCGTGGTACCCTGGTTCCTACTGGGCCTACAGTTGCCCCCGGGCCCGCAGCATGCACGTTCTGCCTGTTAGGAACGAAGCCACGTGGGGCCCATTGAGCTGCCAGGACCAGAGGTGACGCGTGGCGGCTGTTGCAGGGCAGGACGCTCCCACTCCCCATGATGCCTTGGTAACCGCCATCCTGTGCAGGGCGCCGGCACATCATTGCTTCCCCATCTCCATCTCGTCCCCCATCTTGCGTGCGAGCAGCTCCTCTGTTTCTTCTCCCTCTAACTCCCAATCTCTCTCCACCGCCATGGCCCGTGGCAAGAATGGGAAGGGGAATGCGACTGCACTGGGACCATTGGTCCCACCGGGGCCTGGGCCCGTGCTACTGAAGCCCGTGATCCTGAACAAGGAGGGCTTTGACAAGGTTTGGCCGATGACGGCCAGCGCCTGCAACAAGAAAGGGGTGATGAAGATTTGGCCGGCGTCGCGCCCCATGGCCCAGCAGGGGGGAAGGTGGGCACGACCTTCTCATTCTTTCTCCACTCCGTCTTTTCAGGGTTGGTGCCGCCCTTCTCCGACTTTTTCAATGTCGTACTCAGCCATTACCAAATCCACGTGCTGCACCTGCACCCAAACTCCGTTATCCTCCTCTCCATCTTCGCCTACCTCTGCGAGGCTTTCCTGGGGGTGATGGCCTTAGTGGTCTTCTTCCGGAAGTTCGGCAGCCTGTGACTGAGCGCGGCGGACCATTGCTCGGCCTTCGTGTCATTCCACATGGCCGAGGGCATGGGAGCACACATCATCGATATGCGGATCCCCGAGGAGGTGGAAGGCTTTCGGGAGCACTGGATCTTCATGGATGCGTGCTAGTACAACCCCCTCCTAGAAGTCTCGGAGGTGCCAGTGGTGAAGAGCTCTCGGTGGAGGCACGCCGAGTAAACCGATGCCGCGTGAGCCGGTCATGGCCAGGATGTGGGTACTGCAGGCCGGCGGGCTTAGAGCGGGCATGGTTGTTAAGGAGTTTGTGCACAAGCTCATCGCTCCCCTCCAGAGGCGCGCGTGCCTGGTGTGGACTCACTCGGGCCTGGAGGACCCAATCAGGCTCAACGCCGAGCGCCTCGCTCCAGAGGTGGTGGAAAGATTGATGAACGTCCTCTTTGACGCGAAGACGCTGTTCCTACCGCTCACCGTGCCCCCAATCTACTGCTTCAAGAACCAGGGGAACGCACGAGCCGACATGCAGTGGTTCAATTAGTGGGGGCTGGTGCCCGAGGGCCACGTAGGACCCTGCGACAAGCCATTCCAGGTGCTGTCGGGCTCGAGAGATGATGACTTCGGGTCAGCGGCTGGAGCCATCATCGGGAGCGAGGTGATGATGCCCTTGCTGATCCGCCACCTGTCGATGGCCGGGGTTAGCGACAATGGCGACAACGACCTTGGGGAGTTCCGAGTCGCGCCCCCGTAGGCCGCACCCCCGGAGAGGGAGGAGACCCTTGGCACGGAAGGCGCCCTCCGTCGTGGGGCGGCCGCGCCGGCCGATGCCAAGGGGGAGGACCCCTGCAGGCCTCATGGTGAGGCCTCGGGAGGGTGCCCCAGCGAGCTTCGAGGAAACGGCAGCGGCAGCCGCCCGGGAGGGAAGCTGAAGAAGAGGTGCTGGGTTCCCACAGACGAGTGAATCTTCCCGCTCCACTTATTCTTCACGCTCACTGAGTTGCCTTGTAAGAGCTGGGCTGAACCCCCACTGCGCAGGAGAAACCCCCCGTCGAAGAAGAAGAAGGAGGAACTCTGGGCGGAGGATGCCGCGAAACCTACCGGGATCCGACGGGACCTCGGGCCGGAAGACCCGCCAGTGCGCCCGCCGAGCCCAGAGAGGCATAGTGAAGCCATTGAGGGAGAGCACGCGGCGTCTGTCTAGCTACACGAGGACGTCCTCCCACCTGCTAGGGGAGGCGGGCCTCTGGAAGAGGTCCGCGCCGAGCGGGAGACAGGTGCTGATGTGGCGACCACCACGAGCCCCGAATGCTCGCCAAGGCGCCACGAGCCGGAGGTGGCCATGCCCAGCCCTCCCCGCATGACTGAGCCATGGGCGAAGGTTGAGGAGAAGGTCGAGGGGGATGTCGGATGCCTGCAAGAGGATGGCCCCCCTCAGGCGGAGGCCTAGGCGGGTCTGATGGCGCCGTGGCCCTCGAGCCCCGAGGATCGCCGGAGGTCAAGAAAGAGAGGCCGGACATGGCCCGAGCTCTAGCCCCGGTAGGTAACAGTGATGTTCTGTGGTGCAGGACTCTGCACCACGCCTGGTCAGCCCTTACCTCTGTGGAGGCTAACCTCATGGCTGAAGAGGAGAGCCTATGTCAGGAACGGACGTGCCTTGCGGAGGGCTGGCAACAGTTGGATATGGCCGTCAAGCTGGGCTGCCGTCAAGCTGACGCCGCGCGGAAGGAAAGTGAGGAGGCCGTCCGGAAGACCCGGGAGCTTCTTGAAGAGGCGATTTGAGATGCGGGAGAGTCCGCCCGGTGCCTCGACAAGGCGGTGTACGCGGAGAAGACCTTCATGCAGCACCCCGCGGCTTGCGAGGCCCATCTTGTCCGCGAGGCGGCAGTCGCTCAGCGTGAGAGAAGGGTGCCAGTCCTCGAGCTGGACATGGAGGTCCGAGAGCGTGAACTCGTGCAGACCACCATCGAGCAGGATAGGGAGCGGGAGCGTCCGGAGAACATGGACCGCGCCATGGCGGCCGGCAAGGCTTGTCGATCCATCAGCGAGGACTGTATCATTTAGCGAGCTAAAAACTTAAGGAACATGTCCTACAAAGAACGCCTCGCGAAGGCCGACGCCTTGCTTGGTGAGAAGGCAGCGAAGTACAAGGCGGAGGCCAACATGAAGGCCCAGGACGAGGTCGCATGAAAGACCAAGGCTCTCGCCAACACCCACTCCAAGAACTTGCAGAAGCAGGAGGATTGCTTCATGTAGAAACGCGGCAAGCTCGACGCCGAAATCACCGGGCTCAGATGGTAGCTCGCGGTGTCGGAGGCTGAGAAATGGAGCGTGGTGGAGCTCTAGGCCATGA
This sequence comes from Thinopyrum elongatum, assembly GCA_011799875.1. NCBI lineage: Eukaryota > Viridiplantae > Streptophyta > Magnoliopsida > Poales > Poaceae > Thinopyrum > Thinopyrum elongatum. The sequence continues at coordinate 264,360,634 of CM022302.1, forward strand.
CCCACCATGAGCTAGAGGACCTCTAGGCACAGGTGGGTGACATCAGCGACGAGGCGCAGTTGGTCCACGATGAGGCCGCCTGGAGGCGCGAAGAGCAACACCAGCGCTCCAAAATGTTCCGCGAGCACATGGAGTGTACCGTCAGCGCCGTGGCTGCTTTTTCTGTCGAGGGGGTGGAGGATCCTCGGGAAACCGATGACGCCAGCTATGTGGCCTTCTTCATGAGACCCGTGGAGCAGCTGGAAGCGGGTGCCGCCCAGTGGAACGAGATCCACGCCGCTGAGTGTTGCGACCTTCTACGCCTGGCATCAACCCACGTCTTCAGCAACTTACTGCGTGCCGACACTGACTTCGACTTCGACCGGGTGCTGTCCCCCGTCCCCGAGGAGCTTCGAGATGATCTCGCGAGGGTGGTGGAGGCCCATGTGGCGAGCCTGTTGGAGCGGTTCGCACCCGTCGGAGAAGGGTCCAGTGAGGGCGGTGGTACGAATGGCGATGACACCGAGAGCGGCTCTGCCTCCTGAGTCGTTTCACTCCCCTCCCTGCAATAGAGTAGATGCGGCCCCGTGGGGGCGTGAAAACATTTGTCTTGCACTTTTGTTTAAGCACTCGATTTTTATGCGTTTTCATTTTCTTCCCGAGATCTTTCCTTCCTTCTTACATTGCCTTTGTGCCCTGCGTCGCTGGGGCCCGACCCCCTAAGCGGGCTGCAACCGTCGCCGGTATGTCTGGAGCGTGCGCTCATCAAGGCCAGAGGGTGTAGGCCTCTTAGGGCCAGTAGGAGCCCCTGAGGCGTGATGCTCAGGGCCCCCCCTTGACACATAGGTGACTCGTGCCAAGGAAATCAAGATGCCTCGAGAGGGAAAGGAGAAAAAGAGGACCCGAGGGGTGTTAACAAAGGCTCGAGAGGCGCTTTAGACTTAGGTCTTTCGAGGCATGTAGCTCGGGGCGAGTCCTCCACAGGTCATGGATCATGAGGCGTGGTCACTCGCGAAGCCTTGTGCCCATGGGGCACCGCTCGTGAGGCATCCCAAGGAGGAGCTCTTGATGCCCTTGGTATCCTGCATTAGTGAGATTGCCAAGTTTTTGTGGGTAATGCAGTGGGGCACACTCGCAAGGTTGCCCGTGGGTGTTACGCGAGGAGACAAGAGCACCAAGGACCTGGTGAGGTGGCGTGCACGGGAGTAGGCCCACAAGCCAGAGCTCAGTCGCTTGGGTTTTGCGGTGCTTCTGGGACTGACCCGAGCACAGGCACCGTGCCCAACCCCCGCTCATGTTATACACATGGGGGAGATCGCGAACGCGCGGCCCTTTCGAGGCACACTCAGCTGCCAATACACAGGATTCTATAGGAAATAAACTTTACTGATGCATGAAGTAGATTCATTACATAACAGAAAGATACATGTTGTCGTGTTTGACATGGGTCAGCTTGAAGATGTGATGGCCGAGGGCCCCTCAGGTAAGTAGGCCGCCAGCGCTGAGCATGGGGCTTCCACGAGAGTGGGAGGGAGCTCTCGTGTGCCGGTGGCAGCAATGGTAGAGAGAGCTCCGGAGTGTGTATAGCTCCATGTCGCTTGTATCTGTGGGGTCACCGATAGAACTTACGAAGATGTCGGGTGTTCCATGTGTTTTGTACTGGAACACCCTCCTCCGTGTTGAGTGGTGTCGCGCCGGGCGGGGAGATGGGTGTTAACCACGTTAGCATTTCTTTCGATCCGGGACTCTAGGCTCATGAGCATCAGCCTCGTGAAGGTGGCTCCGGCACCCTCCAGGCCAAAAGGCATGCGCATGAGGTAGGGCGATCCCACGGTCTAGTCTATCTGTGGAGGAGGGAAGGGGTTCCCGGGACGAGCCTTGTTGAGGTCGGTGAAGTCAACGCACATGCGCCTGTCGCTGTGTGGCTTGGCGACGACGGCGGAGTTGGCGATCCACTCGGGATGGAGGGCTTCGCAGGTGATTCCAGCATCTTGGAGCTTCTTGACTTCTTGGGTGATGACCTCTTGCTTCTTGGGCGCCTGAAACCATTCCTTCTGCTTGACGAGCCACGCACCGAGGCATGCAGCTAAGTGGTGCTCTATCACCTTCCTTGGTACACCGGGCATGCCTGATGTTGTCGAAGCCAACGTATCAGAGCTTGCCCGGAAGAAGGTGACGAGCTCGCCTTCCTATTTGGGGGAAGGGCCACCGCTGACGGCAGGTGAGGGGCCTACATCGCTCCCATCCAATGACGCCTTCTTGGTCTCGACCCGCTCCTGGGAGAGCAGGGGCTTCTTCTTCGTGGTCGCCAGCTCGGCAAGTCCACGAATGTCCTCATCGGCCGGATATGCGGTGGCAGCAGCCTTGTAGGCATGCTTGAGAGTGTGCATCGCGTCCTTGTCATCACTGCGGATGGTGAGGGTGCTGCTATAGCCGGGTATCTTGACAAGGCCGTAGGCATGGTGGGTCACGGCCATGAACTTGGAGAGCGCTGGATAGCCCAAGAAGGCTTTGTAGGGCAGGCCGATGTGAGCCACGTCGAAGATGATGAACTCTGTGTGGTAGTTCTTGCGAGTGCCGAAGGTGATGGGAAGGCGCACCTACCCTAGGAGCAGAGTGGAGCCATCGGTGACGCCCGAGAAGGGCTTGGTCGGCATCAAGCGTTTGTAGGGCACTTGAAGTGTCTCGAAGGTCTCCACAGAGAGTATGCTGAGGCCTGCGCCGCCGTCGATGAGCGTCTTGGTGACAACCACATTGCTGATGGTAGGAGTACACAGCAGGGGGACGACACCCACGGACTTCGTGGACTTGGGGTGGTCCTTGGCGTTGAAGGCTATGGGGAACTCGGACCACTTGGGGTGGCCGGTGGACTTGGGTGCCGGGAGAACCACATTCACCTCGTGAGAGAACTGCTTGAAGTGGCAGTTGGATGGAGGGGTCTGGGTCCTGTCGAGGATGCAGGCTGGCCTACGGGGCTCTTGGTAGCCCCCAACATTCTCAACGCGGGGGGGGGGGGGGGTGTGTTTTTTTCTGTTTTTTTTTGTTGTTCTGCATTATCGTTGGCGTGCCCCTCGTGGCGGTTTTGGCCTTGTGGTCGGCCTGCCGCGGCTGGTTCTGCCAGCCCCGATGATTGTTGTTGCCCCATCGGCCGCCTCCGTTGTGGCCATCGCGGCCTTTGGCACGCTCCTTGCGGCTACCGCGGCACTCGGTGTGGCCCTCGTGAAGTAGCTTGAGCTCGTGGCAGTCTTCAGTGCTGTGGGAGTTCACGTTGTGGTAGGCGCAAAAAAGATGGTTGTCCTTCTTGGCCTCATTGCGGTCGCGACCGCGCTTGTAGTCCGGCTCTGCCACAAGCATGGTAGGGCCCTTGCGCTTGGCGTCCTTGCCATTGGACTACGCCGTGCTAGGCTGCTCGTAAGGATCATTGTGGAGGAAAAGGCGACCCTCTTCAGCCTTGGCGCAGCAGTCGGGGAGGACGAACAACTCTGCCACGGAGTCGAGCTCGTCATTGATGGAGATCTTTTTGCACATCTTCATGTCTGTGACGCCGTTGGTGAAGGTAGAGACGATCGCAGCGTTGGAGGCCTTTGGGATCCTATTGCGCACTTGGCTAAAGCACTGATGAACTTGCGAAGGGTCTCACAGGGGCACTGGCGCATGGCTCACATGTCGTTGAGCATGAGAGCACGACCGCTCATGCCCACGAAGTTGGCGACAAACTACGTGCACAGCTCGCCCCATGTTGAGATGGATGCCTCTGGAAGGTTCATGAGTCACGAGCGCACGACATCCTTGAGGGCCATGGGAAACCAGTTCGCCATGACCAGGTCATCACCCTTCGCGGCCTGGATGCTGATGGTGTAGAGCAGCAGGAACTCCATGGGGTTGGCGCTACCGTCGTAGCACGGTAGAAGCTTAGGCTTAAACTTGTCGGGACACACCACGCGTCGCAGCTCAGGGGTGAAGGTAGGTAGTCCCCATTGGTGACGGTGCTGCCGACCAGGGCCGCGCGGTTCTGGAGCCCAGCCGCGGCAACATCATGGAGGACGCGGGCCTGGCGGTTGCGCTGCTTCTCGAGGATCATGTGCGTGTTCGGGGGCGCGCGGCGGACGATCTGGCAGCAGTCATCGATGCCACCCGACGCGGACGAGCCGTGGGACACCTCCGGAGCGCGCACTGCATGGCGTCATTCGGTTGTGTCGCAGCCCGGAGGAGGGGGAGGAGGCTCGTCATGCCCTGCCAGCTCGGCGTGTGACGGTGGAGTAGGCAGGGAGCGGGAGGGCACCTGGCCATCGCACGCGGCGTCGACGAGCTCGGTAATGTGTCCGAGCTAGGCATCATTCCCATCCTCTGTGCGGCGATAGCGCAGCAGCTCCTGCGCCATGAGAAGCGCGGCGTGCGGAGCGGGAGGGTCATGACGTGCGAGCGAGGAGGCCGTGGCAGAGCGGTTACGCGCCTACTCGTTCATCGACGGGTGGACGGAGGAGGGCACTGCTCTCCCCCGGGCTCGGTGGTGGCGTGAGGGTGCCATCCATGGACACCATGGGCGGTGGGCGCCGCATGGGCCCTGGCGGAAGCCCGGCGCGCGGTGCGTTCCCTGCGAGCGGCGGCGTCATTGTCCATGTCGACGTCGAGATCGAAGGCATGAAGATGAAAAGTCCCCCTACCTGGCGTGCCAAATGTTGGAGTCTAGGATCTGCGTCGAAGAAACTCTTCAAGAACTAGTGATAGAGGCAAAGGTGTCCCGTCTTTCGATGAGAAGGTAATTATCATTTTCTGTGGGAGTAAACTTTGACGATCCGACTACGATCGTGCGAGACGTCGCGCCTTAGCAATCGCTAAACCAACTTCCGAGGGTTATTGAGCACGTGAGAGAATGATCAACCTGACCACGAGGGTCTATTTCCTGCGAGCAAACAAAGAACAAGCAAGAAACTGAGATGGCAATCTGGATATTGTATAAGAGGAAAGCTTTATTCATGAAAGTGGGGTTCTGTGACGTCTTGGTCTGGTCATTGAACACAAACGAAGTACGCAAAGTTTCAGCTATGGCGAACTTTAATCTAAACAAAACCCCCAAAGTCTAAACGACACCCTAAGTGCTGTATATATGGAGGAAGAGGGGGGAATTTCGTGACCCTTAGAGGAGCGGTCCGAAACCAACCCTAACTCTTGTTTCCCCACACATACGGACTCTAAAAACAGCCTATACTCAAGTATTTCGAAATTACATGGGCTTGGCCCAAAAATAAGGTGGCAGAACACCTATTATAAGCTATGGACAAAATTTATGAAAGGGCATCTTGTATATTTCGTCCATGTCCTTGTATGTCATCAAGGAGGCTTCAAAGTACTGAAATCTGCACTAGAAACGCCGTTCTGGTTCCCTTCGCGCGCGCCTTCATCTCCATGCTTGTTTCTGCTCCAGTGTTCATCCCTCTTGTCCATGCTAGGCCCTTCATTAGTAATCAACACAAATGTATCCAATTTGGGCAGCATCATATTCTCATGAACATTAGAATTGTTACCAAGAAACAAAAGTACCTGGTAATTCAATTGGCGTGCGCGAGCTCTAGTAATTGGTCTAGCATGTATAGCAACAGGGGCTGTGGGTGTAACAATGGTATTAATGTCCTCATCATCCTCCCCTCCTTGAAATGAAGTCGTCCTGGACGGAAACGCATCATCCTCACCCAAATAAGGCCTCAAATCTGCAATGTTAAAAGTGGGACTAACCCCAAAATCTGCAGGCAGCTCAAGTTTATATGCATTATCATTTATTTTCTCTAACATCTTAAAAGGACCATCAGCACGTGGCATTAGCTTTGATTTGCACAAATCAGGAAATCTATCCTTACGCAAATGTAACCAAACAAGATCTCCAGGTGCAAACACAACATGTTTTCTACCCTTATCTCCAACAAGTTTATATTTAGCATTCATACACTCAATGTTCTCCTTAGTTAACTCATGCATTTTTAAGATCAATTCAGCACGTTGTTTAGCATCAAAATTAACCTTCTTCGAAGATGGAAGAGGCAACAAATCAATAGGTGCATGAGGTAGAAAACCATACACAATCTCAAAAGGGCACATCTTAGTAGTAGAATGCAGCAAACGATTATAAGCAAATTCAATATGAGGTAAGCATTCTTCCCACATTTTCTTGTTATTCTTCAAAACAGCCCTAAGTATAGTAGACAATGTTCTATTGACTACTTCAGTTTGCCCATCAGTTTGTGGGGACATGTAGTACTAAAAAGCAGTTTAGTCCCCAACTTAGCCCATAAACATCTCTAAAAGTGGCTAAGAAACTTAGTATCATGATCTAAAACAAATTGTATTTGGCACACCATGCAAGCGAATAATTTCACGAAAGAACAAATCAGCAACATCAGCATCATCGTCACTTTTATGACATGGTATAAAGTGTGCCATTTTCGAAAATCTATCCACAACAACAAATATGATATCCCTACCCTTCTTTGTTCGAGGTAAACCTAAAACAAAGTCCATAGATATATCCTCCCAAGGAACACTAGGTATAGGCAAGGGCACATATATACCATGAGGATTGAGTCGTGACTTAGCTTTTTGACATGTAGTGCAGCGAGCAACAAAATGCTCAACATCCCGTCTCATATTTGGCTAAAAGAAATGTGTAGCAAGTACATCCTCCGTCTTCTTGACACCAAAGTGTCCCATCAATCCTCCTCCATGCGCCTCCTGCAACAACAAAAGACGAACGGAGCTAGCTGGAATGCATAGCTTGTTAGCACGAAACACAAATCCATCGTTAACGACGAACTTGTTCCATGTTCTACCTTCTTTACAATTCTGCAATACATCTTTAAATTCAGCATCATGCACATATTGATCTTTGATGCTCTCCAAACCAAATATTTTAAAGTCAAGTTGTGAAAGCATAGTATAACGACGAGACAATGCATCAACAATAACGTTTTCTTAACCCTTCTTGTGTTTAATGACATAAGGGAAAGTCTCAATGAATTCAACCCATTTAGCATCTCTATGGTTCGGTTTTGCTTGAATTCTCATATGTTTCAAAGATTTATGATCAGAATGTATAACAAATTCTTTGGGCCATAAATAATGTTGCCATGTTTCTAAAGTCCGAACAAGAGCATATAATTCTTTATCATAAGTAGAATAGTTCAGACTAGGCCCACTCAATTTTTCAGAAAAGTATGCAACAGGTTTGCCATCTTGTAATAACACACCTCCTAATCCAATTCCACTAGCATCACATTCAAGCTCAAAAGTCTTATTAAAATCAGGAAGTTGGAGTAAAGGAGCATGTGTCAACTTATCTTTCAATACTGTGAAGGCTTCTTCCTGTGTGGTACCCCAAACAAAAGGCACATCCTCCTCATCCTTCTTTGTAAGCTCATTGAGAGGTGCAGCAATGGTTTTAAAATCTCTCACAAAATGCCTATAGAAATCAGCGAGTCCAAGAAAACTCCTCAGTTGTGTGACCGTTTTGGGTTGCGGCCAACTCTCAATAGCTTCAATCTTGGCTTTATCAACTTCAATTCCCTGTGGAGTAACAACATAGCCAAGAAAAGATACTCGATCGGTGCAAAAGGTGCACTTCCCAAGGTTACCAAACAAACATGCATCACGTAGAGCAATATAAATAGCACGTAAATGTTCCAAATGTTCTTCCAAAGATTTGCTATATCAAAATAGACTACCACAAATCATCCAATGAAAGCACATAAAACTTCGTTCATTAATCTCATGAAAGTACTAGGTGCATTAGTAAGCCCAAAAGGCATGACTAACCACTCATATAATCCAAACTTAGTTTTAAATGCTGTTTTTCATTCATCTCCCAATTTCATACGAATTTGATGGTATCCACTACGCAAATCAACTTTGGAGAATATTGTAGAGCCACTCAATTCGTCAAGCATATCATCTAGCCTAGGAATAGGAGGACAATAACGAATAGTAATATTATTAATGCCTCTACAATCAACACACATACGCGATGTACCATCCTTTTTAGGCACTAGTATAATAGGAATAGCACAAGGACTAAGAGATTCACGTATATAACCATTGTCGAGTAGCTCCTGTACTTGACGCATAATCTCCTTCGTCTCCGCTGGATTGGTACGGTATGGCACAAGGTTTGGCAGCGACGCACCGGGAATTAAGTCAATCTGATGCTCAATCCTTCGAATAGGTGGTAATCCCAGTGGCACGTCTTATGGAAAGACGTCAGTGAACTCCTGCAAAATGTTAGTGACAGCAGGAAGCAAAGAGGAAGGCACGTCCTCGAATGAAAATAATGCCTCTTTGCACACAAAAGCATAGCAAACAGATTTGCTGAAATCTAGATCATCAATATCAGATTTGGTGACAAGTAAACATGCACTTTTCAATTTAATTTCAGAAGCAACACTAGATGATTTATTATTAGGCTTCATTTGTTGCTCAAATTCTTTTGCCACAATCTGATTTTCACTCTTATTTTTCTCCTGTTTTGCTTTATTAGCTCTATTAATATCATCTTTCAAAATGGAATTAGGAGACATAGGAAGCAAAGTAATATCTTTATCCTTATGAACAAGGGTATACTGATTGTTTCTACCATGGTGTACAGAATTTTTATCAAATTGCCATGATCTATCAAGTAATAAGGAACATGCTTGCAAGGGTACCACATCACAATCAACATAATCAGCATATGTAGAGATACTAAAATGCACACGAACAGTACGTGTTACCTTAACCTTGCCGCTGTTGTTGAACCATTGGATGTAGTAAGGATGTGGATGTGGTCTTGTGGTGAGAGATAGCTTCTCCACCATCTCCATGCTAGCCAAGTTGTTGCAGCTCCCTCCATCTATGATGACGCGAACAAAATGTTCCTTCACAACTCCCTTTGTATGGAACAAATTATGCCTCTAATTTTGCTCAGCTTGTGTGACCTGCACACTCAAAACATGTTGAGCAACTAAACTTTCATACCTATCAGCATCTTCAGCAGCCATGTATTGCATCTCATGATCAGAATCATCTCCACCGTGTTCTTCACTTGTAATAAGAGCCAAAGTCTCCTCATCATAGTCACTAGCGTACTCATACTCGCCATCCTTAGTAGCAATCATAACACGTGGAGATTGGAATTCTCTCGCATAATGACCTCTACCCTTACAATGGCGACAAATAATATCATGTGTGTGCCCTGTTGATGCCATGGATGAAGAAGAGCTCTGTGCAGGCCCGGTAGGTGTGCTCTTGGCAGATAGTGCTGGTAGCGCCTGCTTTCTTGTATCACGGCTGGAGGTGGCAGGTGACGGAGGTGCCGGTGTAGCAAAACGTGTGGAAGTAGAAGATCCACGCGGTGTCCATGATGAAGGTCAACCTGCAAAAAAATTAGTCCGCGCCAATGCCTGTCGATCCCGCACTTCATGTTCAGCTTTGCAAGCAAGATGGAATAAACGAGTGATATTGTTATACTCCTTATACTCTAAAATGGTCTGAATCTCTCTATTTAATCCACCCATAAAACATGCAAGCATAGCTTCATTATCCTCAACAATTCCACATCTAATCATGCCAGTTTGTAATTCCTGATAATACTCCTCTACATAATTTTTCCTTGTCTCAATCGCTGCAGTTTTTGAAGTAATTCACGTTGATAATATGGAGGAACCCAACGAGTACGCATAGCAGTTTTCAAAGCAGCCCAAGTAGTAGGGATATTGTCATGATATAATCTACAATGTTCAGACCACCAAACAGAAGCAAAACTAGTGAATTCACAAACAGCAGCAGCAACATGTCTATCCTCAGGATATTGTAAGCATGTGAAACATTGTTCGGTTTATAACTCCCAAGTAAGATATACATCAAGAATGTATCTACCCTCAAACGGTGGAATATTCAATTTTAGTTTAGGAATATGGTCATAATCTCGTACCTGAGGTGGTGCTGCAGTCCTATAGTTGCGAATATATGCATGAGGTCGACCTGCTGGTGGTGGTGCTGGTGGTTGCACGTAGTTCTGATTTTGATCAACCTCATCCTCGTAATAGTCCTCCACCTCTGCAGTAGCAGCAAGAGCTACAGAAGCATCAACAGCAGTAGCAGCGGCACCAGAAGTTTGTCCTGGCTCAAGAGGAACACGCTGTGCTCGCCCTGCTGGATCGCGGTGTGGAGGTGGTTGTTGATGTTGTTGCAATGGTGTAGTAGATGCGGGTTGTGGCTGTGGTAGGCGTGCGAGTACTGCATCGAACTTGGCATCCAACTTGGTGTCAATTGTCTTCTCAACGTCATCAATCCTCTCCAGTGCCTTTCCAAAGCTGGCCATCATGTCTTCCACCTGTTGACTCAACATTTGCTAAAATTTATCATGAAGCACCTTCTTTGTCATGTTCTCCCAGTCAATCTCGTCGGCTTGTGGTCCTGCCATGGTTAGCAGCAATAGAAACACACAAGAATATGATCCTACAGACTACTAAAAAGTGGTGGTGTCACAAATCCGTCAAGCAAATCTCAAATTCTTACCAGTTCTTACCCAGCAGCAGGTGGTGATCGGCAACCGTTGTAGTCAAAACTCTCAAAGCTTGGACAGAGCGATTGTCAGGTGGTGTCAAATGCACGATGTAGATGTATGTGGAGCTGGGAAGGCTTATGATATGGTAGCAAAAATGCCAGCAATAACCAATTCAGAGATGCAAAGTTGAATAGACGCTCAACGACGATACTATGCTGGTCCTAGGCTAGACCGTACTAGAGACGCGAGCCTAGAACACTAACAAAATCACGGCACGACACGTAAACAAGGGAAAAGCACACTCTGAATTTTTTTGGCGCTCTTTTTTTTGCGATATTTTATTTTGCCAAAAATCACTATAATGGCGAGTATCTTAAAACTCTTCCCATGTCAAAATAACAGGATAGGCACGAAAATTTTTTGACTATTTTTTTCTTCCAGAAATCAGGGCAGCGATGACCAAAAAGTGCGATAAAAAATCACTATGATGGCACGTGTCTCAAAAGACTCGAAAAAGCCTAAAAACAGGATAGGGAGAAAATATTTTCACTTGACGAAATTTTGGCCTAAAAACTGTCCGGGGGTCTTCAGACTCTTTTTTTTTAAACCTACTCAGGCAAGGAAACATGAATCGGAAAATAGATGGATCACAAAAACAAACCTAATATGAAAAGAACTCGGATTGGTGGTGGATATATGGTGGTAGGATATGGCAGCGGTGGTGGTATATGCTTTGCCACGAGTGGATCTAGCTTTTCCCCATCATCTCCACCATTTCCATCCACAAATTCGTCCAATTTTGCCCGAATTTTGCCCCTCCACCACGAACCCTAGAAGTTCATCCCGTGCCCGAAATCGCCCAGGCACTGGACGTCCGACAGTCTCAGGACGTCCGACAACCACCGGACGTCCGACGAACCCTGACGAAACTGAACTTTGTTCAGTCCCACCGCTCCACTTCCACTTCCGCATACGCACTCCCATACCACTACACCTTCCGCAACCACCATCGCTTTCCGCAACCACCATCCCTTGCCCGCTACCAACTCCGACAATTTTTTCCTCATTTGGTCTTTGAGATTTCGAGTTGCGGTTTTCGTTTCCTAACGTGTTTCGGCTACTTAGGGACGGTTCGATGACATCACCACCGCTCATCCTCATCATCGACCACGACCACATCATCATTATCCGTCCTTGCTTACACACGACAAACCATTGACGGTAACATCAACGACACCTTTGTGTACTCCTTGCCATTGCATTGATAACCCCATAGCCATTTTCACGTCACTTACCTATCAAGACTAGCCTTTGAGTATTGCCGGTAATGTTACTTGTGCACATTAGTGGTCATTGCATATATCACATCATTGGTATACATATCTTGGTATCATCTCTTGTGTCACAAGGTTGTCATCGCATATACCCAATAGCTACCTTGGTTCATCAAGTTTTGCATGAGAAAGAGCTCAAAAGAGAAAGATCCAAACAAGCTTTTAAGCAAAAGAGAAAGATACGCAAAGAGCTTTTAAGCAAGAACCATAGCATCATACTACATTAAGATTGTCATACTCAATCATCTTGGATCATACCACTGGAACACCATACATATAGCATATTTGGGATAGAAGTCGTTGCATTTTTGCTTTGTAGGTTGTGCACAAGTCTCGTATCCGCCTATCATGCAATCGTGCTAGCGTCTCTCTAGAGTTGTGCAACAAGAGTATTTTCCATGGGTTACACATTTTGAGCTCATTTTTGGTTGCACGACCCCATCTATCTTTCCGTGTGTGTGTTTCTGTGTGCCACTATTTGCTATTGTTCCACCTATTGCATTTGCATATTTGTGAATCTTTTCCAACATTATTGAGTCTCACTAACAATTGCATAAATTTTGTCCACCATCCTAACCAAGCTCCACCAAAGGCTTTATTTGTGTAGGTGTGAGAAATTGACGGGAACCGGTACCAATTGTGCTATTTCCTTGTTACATCATTGAGTGATCTTTGATCCATTCTCAACATCGGTCAAGGTACATTTGGTATAGTTCTTCGCTTTCTCCCACTCACACATTTACTTGGAATGATGGATAGGCCAAGTACTTCTACCAACCCACTCTTCATAGAGAAAGATGACGACCCGAACAACTACGTCACCAAGAACCACCTCTTCGGCGCGCAACGAGCTTTGCATCAAGAGAATGAAGCATTGAGCGAACACATCGACTTACTCGCTACCGACTTGAGACAATCTGAACAACAAACACGAGACTACTTCGACAACAAGCTCGACGAACAAAAACAAGAGAGCAATGCAAGAATGGATGAGATTCGTGCCTTGTTGGTCAACCGCTCTTCTGCCACTTCATCCTATTCAAGACAGAGCCGCTCGAGTCAACATTCCGACGACACCATCTCCGGCACAAGTACACCGACATCGAACACTGTTCGGCGAGCCGCGCGCCAAGATCGTCAAGCAAACCGCAATCTTCTACACGGCAATGATCCACAAGAGCAACTTGAAGAGCAAGAACGTCGGCATCATCTCAATCAAGCTACCCTTGCGCAAGCACCAGAAAGGCAACGCCAATGCCAATAAGAGGAAGCACAAGAACGCCAATGACTACGAGAGCAAATGCAAGAGCGAGCACGTCAACACCAAGACAAGCAAGATGCTGAAGCTCTCCGTCAACAATAACAACGGTGCGAAGCACAAGCCCTTGAGGCGCAACGTGCCCTCCGCAACACCAATTGTGTCATCACCGCCCGTAACCGACGTGATCGAGAAGAAGAAGAAGCACTTCGCGATGAAGTCCAAGAGCGACGACATCAAGCATGATTGCAACGACAAGCTCCACAAGCTCGACAAGAACCACAAGTTCGCCAAGAGCAACAAGACAATGGGAATCCTCTACGTCAAGGGCATCATCACCCCCGACACAAACACAATGAAGAGCAATGCTACGGCAAGCTCAAGTTTACCATGCCCAAGTTCACCGGAAGCAATGATCCCGAAGAGTATCTTTCATGGGCATTGAAGGTTGACAAGATCTTTTGTTTGCACAACTATGAGGAAGAGAAGAAGATCTTCATGGCATCCCTTGAGTTCCAAGACTATGTTCTCATTTGGTGGGAGGAAGTCATTGAGCACCATGAGGCAAGAGGTGAAGCACCCATCATAACTTAGGCGCAAATGAAGGATGTCATGAGAGCGCGCTTTGTGCCAACATACTATAACCGCGACCTCTTCAAGCGAATACTACTCCTCAAGCAAGGAACAAAGAGCGTTGAAGAATACTACAAGGAAATGGAGATCGCCATGATACGAGCCAATGTCACGGAAGACGATGAGCAAACTATGGCACGTTTCTTGAATGGACTCAATCACCCTATCAAGAAGATCACCGACTTCCAACCTTACTCCAACCTCATTGAGCTAGTGCATCAAGCCACCAAGGCGGAGCGACAAGTGCAAGATGACTTCAAGTACGCCAAGTACTCTTCCATGAACTACGGCTCCAACAACCAAGCTTTAACGACTCCAACACCTTCTACCTCAACCAAACCTTCTACAAGCAACGGCGACATGTCAAGTTACAAGAAAACTTCAACAACCTCAAGTTGTCCTCCTACTACAAGCAACTTCAAGCCGAGAGCTTCATCATCTACAACTCCACCAGATGAGACCATCAAGACAAGTTCCATCAAGTGCTTCACATGTGGCGGCCGAGGCCACAAGTCCTTCGAGTGTACCAACAAGCGTACCATGATCCCCAACGACGACGACACCTATGACTCCATGAGTGAAGAGGAAATGGAAGCCCTTGAGCACGTGGCCATGCACCAGCGCGTCAACGAAGACGAAAATGATCAAGTCTTTTATGACAAAGATTCGAGCCCCGCTCTCATTGTCTCCAAAGTCTTGACACTTCAACATCAACAAGATGAAGAACAAAGATGCCATATCTTCCACACCAAGGCGGGCATCAATGGAAGGTCCATGAAGGTCATCATCGACGGAGGAAGTTGCCATAACTTGGCAAGTGAAGAGCTATGCTCCAAGCTCCAATTGGTTAAGATGAAGCACCCTCGCCCCTACAAGGTCCAATGGCTTAGCGACTTCGGCACTATTCAAGTGGAGCACATGGTTCAAGTTTCCTTCAAGATCGGAGCATACGAAGACACTTTGGAATGCGATGTGGTTCCTATGTCCGTTTGCCATCTCCTTCTTGGACGGCCATGGCAATTCGACCGCGGCATCATCCACAATGGACGAACCAATCACTATAGCTTCAAGATGAAGAGAAAGGAGTACGTGCTACGACCTATGTCACCAAGCCAAGTGACCGCCGACAAGCAAGCAACCACACGTCATGGAGAGAATAGTGAGAGAGTGAGCCACCCAAAAGGAAGTGAGAGCCACAAGCCCAAAATGAGTGCCTCCATGATGAGAGACAAGAAAAATCTAGTGCTATTCACTACCAAAAGTGAGATGAGGGAAGTGTGTGAGAACCCATCAAGTGTTAGACACTATGTCCTTTTGTGCAAGGACAATGCAACAAGGACTAACACCTCTCACAATCTACCTTTAGTGTTATCTTCTCTATTGCAGGAATTCCAAGATGTATTCCCCGGCGAGCTACCTCCGGGTCTACCTCCCCTTCGAGGCATCGAACACCGCATCGACCTCATCCCCGGAGCACCTCTTCCTAACAAGGCACCATACCGCGTCAATCCGGAAGAAACCAAGGAGATCCAATGGCAAGTACAACAACTCATCGACAATGGCCATGTACGAGAAAGCTTGAGCCCATGTGCCATCCCGGTAATCCTTGTTCCCAAGAAAGATGGTACATATCGCATGTGTTCCGATTGTTGTCCTATCAATGCTATCATCGTTTGCTATAGATATCCTATTCCACGCCTTGATGATATGTTAGATGAGCTTAGCGGAGCTACCATTTTCTCTAAGATTGACCTTAAGAGTGGTTATTACCAAATCCGCATACAAGAAGGTGACTAATGGAAAACCGCATTTAAGACCAAATTTGGCTTATATGAATGGCTTGTTATGCCAATGGGCTTATCTGAAGCACCCGGTACTTTCATGCGCGTCATGCATTTTGTTCTTAGGCCCTACATTGGTGTATTTGTTGTAGTCTATTTCGACGACATACTTGTTTTTAGCAAATCTCTCAAAGATCATGTCACCCATCTTAGAACCGTTTTGCAAACTCTTAGAAAAGAGCGCCTTTATGCTAATATGGACAAATGCCTTTTTTGGTGTTGATAAGCTTGTTTTCTTGGGTTTCGTTGTGTCTTCTAAGGGTGTTCATGTAGACGAATCTAAGATCAATGCTATTAAAACTTGGCCACAACCAACTAACTTGCAACAAGTGCGAAGTTTTCTTGGCTTAGCCGGCTTCTATCGTAGATTCGTGAAGGATTTTAGCACCATCGCTTTACCTTTACCTGCCTTGAGTAAGAAAAATGCACCATTTGTTTGGGGACCATCTCAAGATACAACATTCAATGAGCTTAAGAATTTGCTTATGCGTGCCCCTCTGCTTGCATTACCCAACTTTGATAAACCATTTGAGATACATTGCGATGCTAGCGGTTGCGGCATAGGAGGTGTGTTGATGCATGAGAAGCGCCCCATAGTTACTTTAGTGAAAAACTTTCCGGAGCGCAACTTAACTACCCCATCTATGACAAAGAGCTATATGCTTTAGTGAGAGTCTTGCATGTTTGGGAACATTATCTTCGCCCTCATGAGTTCATTCTTCATACGGATCATGAAACGCTTAAGTACCTTAAGTGTCAAACTAAGTTGAACAAGTGTCATGCTAAGTGGAGTGAATTCATTGATTCATTTCCTTATGTCATCAAGTACATCAAAGGCAAAGAAAATGTTGTGGCGGATGCGCTTTCCTGCAAATGCATGCTTGTTACTAAACTTGAATTGAATGTCATTGGTTTTGAGCACATAAAAGACTTGTATGCGCATGATCCTACTTTTGCTATTCCATATGCAAAATGTTTGACACGTACATCGAGGGAACGCTATTACATCAAAGATGATTATCTTATGAGAGCTAACAAACTTTGTATCCCCAAGTCTTCTCTTCATTTGTTACTTTTACAAGAATCTCATGGAGGAGGACTTACGGGACACTTTGGACGCGACAAGACATTTGCTACGCTCTCCAAGAACTACTTTTGGCCCAAGATGTTCCGCGACGTCTCATGCCTCACCACTCGATGCTCTACATGTCGCAAAGCTAAGTCTAAAGCTCAATCCCATGGTCTGTATATGCCACTTCCTATTCCGTATCACCCATGGGAAGATATTAGTATGGACTTTGTGCTTGGTTTGCCTAGAACTAGAAATGACAAAGATTCCGTGTTTGTTGTTGTGGACCGATTCTCTAAAATGGCTCATTTCATCCCATGCAACAAGATAGACAATGCTTCACATGTTGCAAATCTTTTTTGTAGGGAAATCTTGCACCTACATGGAGTGCCAAAGACTATTATCTCGGACTGTGACGTCAAGTTCCTAAGTTACTTTTGGAAGACCCTATGAGCCAAGCTCGGAATCAAGCTCTTGTTCTCTTCGGCATACCATCCCCAAACCGACGGCCAAACGGAGTTCACGAACCGGACGCTATCTACTCTCCTATGCGTGTTGATCAAGAAGAACATCATGGAGTGGGAAGAGTGTCTACCCATCGCCGAGTACGCCTACAATCGAGCACGACACTCTACTACCGGCTAGTTCCCCTTCGAGGTCGTCTACGGCTTCAACCCATTGTCCCCATTGGACATTCTACCTCTTCCACTACAAGAGCGCATCAACATGCACGCAAGTGCACGAGTGAGCTACCTCAAGAAGATGGATGAAGATACAAGGCACACCATCGAGCGCCAAGTACAATGGCTCGCGACCAAGCTCAACATCAACAAGCAAACCATGATATTCAACATTGGAGATCTCGTGTGGCTACACCTTCGCAAGGACCGCTTCCCCAACAAACGCAAATCCAAGCTTCTACCTCGAGCCGACGGACCCTTTAAGGTGCTAGCATGCTACACCAACAATGCATACAAGATCGATCTCCCACGCGATAAGTACAACATGAACGACATCTTCAACGTCAAGGATCTCTCTCCCTACCATGGTGATGAGGATTTTGATCCGAGGTCGGATCTTTCCCAAGGGGGGGGGGAGATGATGCGGAGCATCCCACGATCATCCCCATGGACCTACCTATGTCTCCCACGACACCACTTGGACCAATGACAAGAGCTCGAGCAAAGGCTATCGAAACTAAGGTGAAATCACTCCTCTCCGAACTACCACCTTCTACATATGAGACATGGCTACTACCTCAAGCGGAGACCCTATGTGTGATCAGGTACTCGGAGGAAAGCCACGGGACAGCTACACCCAATGGATAATACGGCGAGGACACCAAGTACGAGGACCAAGAGGAAGAGATGCCAAGAAGGTACAACCCCCAGACGACCGGCACCTGTCGGACGTCCGACGCCTGGAGGCACCAGCCGGCCAGCCGAGTCCCAGCCTGCGCACGCTCCAGCGGCCGGTCGACCGACACCGACCAGACGTCCGACACACCCCAGCCACCGGACGACCGAGCCCCTCCGGATGACCGGTGCCACCATCACAGAACCAAAACGTCAGAAGTATGGAGACCACCGGACGACCGACGCACCGGACGTCCGACCCTGACCGAAAGTCCGACAAACGCACAACAGAGCCAAAATGTCGGAAATCCGACACTCACAGGATGTCCGAGCGCCCGCGAGACACCGGACGACCGATAACTGTCGGACGTCCGACACCTGTGAGTTGACAGCGTGTTGGGCCGAAGCCCATGTACCCCTTCGTCCACTTAGACTACATATACTCCTCCTCCTCCCTCTTTCTAGGGTTAGCATTGGTTTAGCTCATTATAGAGATAGAGCTTTGCTCATCCACTTGGTTCTACTCCTCAGAGAGACTGCGGCCTCTTCGGAGAAGATCCATCCTTGGATTCAAGACCCGTCATGGGAAGAACCCTTAAGACCTCCTCATGGAGATGAACTAGTTCCGCTTGTATCGTCATTTGTTGCGTTTGAATCTTCTATCACTCTTTATGTTCATGGATCTAGCACATGTGTGATCTTTCCCGTTGATTTGAGTGTTTCCCCTCTTGTTCTTCGTGTTCTTCATAGGATCCCCTCCATTTCCTGAAAGATCGGCCTTAGGGTTACCACCCTACATCAAGATCCCTCGCGGATTCAAGGCCTCCTCACAGAGATGAACTAGTTACCGTTTGTATCGTCCTTTGTTGGATTGGAATCATGTATCTCTCTTTGTGTTCGTGGATCTAGCACATGTGTGATAGTTTCTTGTTGATTTGAATGACTCCTCTTGTTTCCTCTCGTGTTTTCCCCACTATTCAAAAAATCTTCCGATTCAGCGATTTATCGCTACTCCTAGGGTGACCGATAAGATTATGCCTTATCTTCACCGTTTATCGTCTGGGCAGATTTATCGCTCGAATAAGTGATATATCGAGAATCTACTGATAAATCAAGCCTATTCCTAGCACATTTTTTGAAAAAAAACTATGTTTATTTGTGTTTTGTTAACCTTGTTAAGCAAAATATATTATTGTCCTATTTTGTTTGTCATTATATGAGGATGTAGAGGCTAGGAATCAAGGTAACACTTTAGGCCAATATATGTTTGGTGTTGAATATAGCATATTTTAGTGTTAGGAACCCGGGATTTGCAAAAAATGACCGATTAATAGTCGACAAATAAAATCGATTAATCGGCCGATTTCCGATTAATCTCTAATCCTGGGCTGACTGAGACGCTAACGATAAGCGATATCCTCAACATTGGCTTCCCCCCTCGTGTTCTTCGTGGGATCCCCTCCATTTCGTGAAAGATCGGCCTTAGGGTATCCACCCTACATCAGGGTGCTACAGCGCCAACTCTCTGATTAGCCTGTGGGCACGGGTTTTTGGGGCCCGTGCGCACGGGGTCGCCTGGGACTTGTAGTCTTGCTCCCTTTGGACTCCTCCTTCCTCCTTGGTGACTTGGAGTGCTTCCCCTCCTCCTTGGCGGTGCTCCTTAGCTGCTTGGGCGTGTTCTTCTTCGTACCTAATGATAGATAGAGCATTTTGGTGAGGTAGCAACCAAGTTCCACTTGTATCCATATGTATGTCAAGTAGGAAGGAGTTCACCTCGGTTTCCATTGCGTGTTCTCGAGCTCTTGTCATAGGTCCATGTGTTGCTTGATGCGTTGGTGTAGAGTTCATGGGGATGATGGAAGGATGCTCCGCATCAAACGCCGTTCTGGTTCCCTTCACGCGCGCCTTCATCTCCATGCTTGTTTCTGCTATAGTGTTCATCACTCTTGTCCATGCTAGGCCCTTCATTAGTAATCAACACAAATGTATCCAATTTAGGCCGCATCATATTCTCATGAACATTAGAATTGTTACCAAGAAACGAAAGTACATGGTAATTCAATTGGCGTGTGCGAGCTCTAGTAATTGGTCCAGTATGTATAGCAGCAGGGGCTGTCAGTGTAACAATGGTATTGATGTCCTCATCAATCTTCGTCTTACTCTTCTCATCCCGTTTGTACCCATGTGGACATGATGTACTCCGAAACGCCAAGTGTCGTAGATGGTTGCAACACTGGGAAGAGCACCTTTTAATCTTGATATTAGCTGTGAGAGATCACCCTAATAATTGACTATTGCGCAATCAAAGGGTGCACGCAACAAAGGGATAAACATCTCAGGAAATTCATAATAGCATGATATGGTATAACCCTGGGCGCCGGGAACATCTCCATGGTCCTCCTAGGTCTTCATGAAGTTTTCTCCGGAAACGTTGTCGTGGCAACAATTTTGAAATCAAAGGGTGTAAGCAACAACTTTGCTTCCTATGACTCCTCATTCCATTTTGAAAGATGATATTAATAGAGCTAATAAAGAAAAACAGGAGAAAAATAAGAGTGAAAATCTGATTGTGGCAAAAGAATTTGAGCAACAAATGAAGCCTAATAATAAACCATCTAGTGTTGCTTCTGAAATTAAATTGAAAAGTGCATGTTTACTTGCCACCAAATCTGATATTGATGATCTAGATGTCAGCAAATATGTTTGCTATGCTTTTGTGTGCAAAGAGGCATTATTTTCATTCGAGGACGTGCCTTCCTCTTTGCCTCCTGCTGTCATTAACATTTTGCAGGAGTTCGCTGACATCTTTCCACAAGACTTGCCACCGGGATTACCACCAATTCAAGGGATTGAGCATCAAATTGACTTAATTCTCGATGCATCGCTACCCAACCATGCACCATATCATACCAATCCAAAGGAGACAAAGGAGATTATGCGTCAAGTACAGGAGCTGCTCGATAAAGGTTATATACGTGAATCCCTTAGTCCTTGTGCTATTCCTATTATACTAGTGCCCAAAAAGGATGGTACATCGCGTATGTGTGTTGATTGTAGAGGCATTAATAATATCACTATTCGTTATCGTCATCCTATTCCTAGGCTAGATGATATGCTTGATGAATTGAGTGGCTCTACAATATTCTCCAAAGTTGATTTGCATAGTGGATACCATTAAATTCGTATGAAATTTGGGGGTGAAAGGAAAATAGCATTTAAAACTAAGTTTGGATTATATGAGTGGTTAGTCATGCTTTTTGGGTCAACTAAGGCACCTAGTACTTTCATGAGATTAATGAATGAAGTCTTACCTGCTTTCATTGGACGATTTGTGGTAGTTTACTTTGATGATATATTGATTTATAGCAGATCTTTGGAGGAACATTTGGAACATTTACGTGTTGTTTTTATTGCTCTACGTGATGCACATTTGTTTGGTAACCTTGGGAAGTGCACCTTTTGCACCGACCGAGTATCTTTTCTTGGCTATGTTGTTACTCCATAGGGAATTGAAGTTGATAAAGCCAAGATTGAAGCTATTGAGAGTTGGCCGCAGCCCAAAATGGTCACACAAGTGAGAAGTTTTCTTGGACTCACTGGTTTCTATAGGCGTTTTGTGAGAGATTTCAGCACCATTGCTGCACCTCTCAATGAGCTTACTAAGAAGGATGTGCCTTTTGTGTGGGGTACCGCACAGGAAGAAGCCTTCACGGTATTCAAAGATAAGTTGACACATGCTCCTTTACTCCAACTTCCTGATTTTAATAAGACTTTTGAGCTTGAATGTGATGCTAGTGGAATTGGATTGGGAGGTGTGTTATTACAAGATGGCAAACCTGTTGCATACTTTTCTGAAAAATTGAGTGGGCCTAGTCTGAACTATTCTACATATGATAAAGAATTATATGCTCTTTTTCGGACCTTAGAAACATGGCAACATTATTGATAGCCCAAAGAATTTGTTATACATTCTAATCATGAATCTTTGAAACACATTAAAAGTCAAGCACAACTAAACCATAGACATGCTAAATGGGTTGAATTCATTGAGACTTTCCCTTATGTCATTAAACACAAGAAGGGTAAAGAAAATGTTATTGCTGATGCTTTGTCTCGTCGTTATACTATGCTTTCACAACTTGACTTTAAAATATTTTGTTTGGAGACCATCAAAGATCAATATGTGCATGATGCTGCATTTAAAGATGTATTGCAGAATTGTAAAGAAGGGAGAACATGGAACAAGTTCGTCATTAACGATGGATTTGTGTTTCGTGCTAACAAGCTATCCATTCCAGCTACCTTCGTTCGTCTTTTGTTGTTGCAGGAAGTGCATGGAGGAGGATTAATGGGACACTTTGGCGTGAAGAAGATGGAGGATTTACTTACTACACATTTTTTTTGGCCAATGATGAGACGGGATGTTGAGCGCTTTGTTGCTCGTTGCACTACATGTCAAAAAGCTAAGTCACGACTCAATCCTCATGGTTTATATATGCCTTTGCGTGTACTTAGTGTTCCATGGGAGGATATATCTATGGACTTAGTTTTGGGTTTACCTCGAACAAAGAAGGGGAGGGATAGCATATTTGTTGTCGTAGATAGATTCTCGAAAATCGCACACTTTATACCATGTCATAAAAGCGATGATGCTGCTAATGTTGCTGATTTGTTATTTCGTGAAATTATTCGCTTGCATGGTGTGCCAAATACTATTGTTTCAGATCATGATACTAAATTTCTTAGCCACTTTTGGAGATGTTTATGTTGGGGACTAAACTGCTTTTTAGTACTACTTGTCACCCCCAAACTGATGGACAAATTGAAGTAGTCAATAGAACATTGTCGACTATGCTTAGGGATGTTTTGAAGAATAACAAGAAAATGTGGGAAGAATGCTTGCCTCATATTGAATCTGTTTATAATCGTTCACATCATTCTACTACTAAGATGTGCCCTTTTGAAATTGTATACGGTTTCCTACCTCGTGCACCTATTGATTTGTTGCCTCTTCCATCTTTGGAGAAGGTTAATTTTCATGCAAAACAACGTTCTGAATTGATCTTAAAAATGCTTGAGTTAACAAAGTAAAACATTGAGCGTATGAATGCTAAATATAAACTTGCTGGAGATAAAGGTAGAAAACATGTTGTCCTTGCACCTGGAGATCTTGTTTGGTTACATTTGCGTAAGGATAGGTTTCCTGATTTGCGCAAATCAAAGCTAATGCCACATGTTGATGGTCCTTTAAAGGTGTTAGAGAAAATAAATGATAATGCATATAAACTTGATCTGCCTGCAGATTTTGGGGTTAGTCCCACTTTTAACATTGCAGATTTGAAGCCTAATTTGGGTGAGGAAGAGGAGCTTCCGTCGAGGATGACTTCACTTCAAGAAGGGGAGGACGATGAGGACATCAATACCATTGTTACACCCACAGCCCCTGCTACTATACATATTGGACCAAATACAAGAGCTCGCGCACGCCAATTAAATTACCAGGTACTTTCGTTTCTTGGTAATGATTCTAATGTTCATGAGAATATGATGCTGCCTAAATTGGATACATTTGTCTTGCTTACAAATGAAGGGCCTAGCTTGGACAAAAAGGATGAACATTGAAGCAAGATCAAGCATGGAGATGATGGCATGCGCAAGGGGAACAAGAACGGAGTTACAAGTAATGATTTGAGGACTTTGAAGCCACCATAATGAGTGCATGAAGCCTTGGACGAAATATACAAGATGCCACTTCCTAAATTTTGTCCAGAGGCTATTATAGGTGCTGCGTCACCTTATTATTGGGCCAGGCCCATGTAATTTCCAAATACTGAAGTATAGGCTGTTTTTAGAGTCCGTACGTGTGGGGAAAACAGAGTTAGGGTTGGTTTCGGACCCCTCCTCCAAGGGGCCACGAAATTCCCCCCTCTTCCTCCATATATACAACCCTTAGGGCGTCGTTTGGACTTTGGGATTTGTTTATTTAAAAGTTAGCCATTGCAACTTCGTGTACTTCGTTTGTGTCCAACGACCAGAGCAAGACCACTTCCGGATCCCCACTTTTATCAATACTTCATATATATTCGCAATATTCAGATTGCATAATCATATTCTTGCTTGTTCTTCGATTGCATGCAGGAATAGACCTTCGTGGTCAGGCTGATCGTGCTTCCGGCATTGTCAGTAACCTCAAGAGATTGGTTTAGCGATTGCTAAGGCGCAATGTCGAGCACGTTTGTAGTCGGATCATCAAAGTTGTCTCCACCAAATCGATAGTTATCATCTCATCAAAAGATCGGGACACCCTCGCCTCTATCACCATGTACTTTCGTTTCTTGGAGACAATTCTAATGTTCATGAGAATATGATGCTGCCTAAATTGGATACATTTGTGTTGATTACTAATGAAGGGCCTAGCATGGACAAGAGGGATGAACGCTGGAGCAGGATCAAGCATGGAGATGAAGGCGCACGCAAAGGGATCTAGAATGGCGTTTCTGGTGCATATTTTAGCACTTTGAAGCCTCCGTGATGACCTACAAGGACATGGACGAAATATACAAGATGCCCCTTCATAAATTTCGTCCATAGCTTATTTTAGGTGCCGCGCCACCTTATTTTTGGGTCAGGCCCATGTAATTTCGAAATACTTTAGTATAGTTTGTTTTTAGAGTCCGTATGTGTGGGGAAACAAAGTTAGGGTTGGTTTCGGACCCCACCTACAAGGGGTCACGAAATTCCCCCTACTCCTCCATATATACAGCCCTTAGGGCATCGTTTAGACTTTGGGTTTTGTTTAGATTAAAGGTTCGCCATAACTGCAAATTCGCATACTTCGTTTGTGTTCAACGACCAGACCAAGACGTCACAGAACCCCACCTTGATCAATAAAGCTTTCATCTTATATTCGCAATATCCATATTGCAATCTTAGTTTCTTACTTGTTCTTCATTTGCTTGAAGGAAATAGACCTTCATGGTCAGGTTGATCGTGCTTCGGCGTGGTCAATAACCTCTCGGTGTTGGTTTAGCGATTGCTAAGGCGCGACGTCCTCGCACGTTCGTAGCCGGATCGTCAAAGTCTACTCCTCCGAAATGATAACCACCATCTCATTGAAAGACGGGACACCTTTGCCTCTATCAAGTGGTATCAGATTTCCAAGTTGCTCGGTGAGATTTTATAGTTTTTCGTATATTAGATCGAGTCTGTTCTTCATACCTACAGTCCACGAAAAGGCCAAAAAAAAATTAGGTTTAGTTCATCATATTTGAACCAATCTGAGCCTTTGCATAATCTTTTTAGCGTTTTTGCTTTGTTGAATTTGTGGTTGCATCGTCGTGTCTTGTTGCTAGTGTTAGTGTCTAGTCCTTTAGAGTTTCGAGTTCTATCATAGTTTGTCACGCCGCCGCCGCACCATCTTCATCGCTACTGCCATATACCACCACCGCTGGCATATCCTACCACCACCGCTGCCATATCCTATCACCGCTGCCATATACCACCACCTCTGCCATATCCTACCACTACTGGCATATACCACCACCGCTGCCATATACCACCACTGCTGCCATATCCTACCACCGCTGCCATATACCACCACCGCTGCCATATCCTACCACCACCATTGCCATATACCACCACCGCTGCCATATCCTACCACCATATATCCACCACCAATCCGAGTTCTTTTCATATTAGGTTTGTTTTCAAGATCCATCTATTTTCCGATTTGTGTTTCCTTGCCTGAGTAGGTTTCGAAAAAAAAAGTCTGGAGACCCCCGGGCAGTTTTTAGGCCAAAATTTCGGCAGTCGAAAATATTTTTCCCTATCCTGTTTTTAGGTCCCTAGGAGCGTTTTGAGACACTTGCCATCATAGTGATTTTTTGTCGCACTTTTTGGTCGTCGCTGCCTTAATTTTGGAAAAAAATAATCAAAAAAATTTCGTGCCTATCTTGTTCTTTTGACTTGGGAAGAGTTTTGAGACACTCGCCATTATAGTGATTTTCGGCCAAAAAAAAGGAGCGCAAAAAATAGCGAAAAAAAGGAGCGCAAAAAAATAATAATTCCAGAGTGTGCTTCTCCCTTGTTAATGTGCTGTGCTGTGATTTTGTTAGTATTCTAGGCTCCCGTCTCTAGTACGGTCTAGCCTAGGAACAGCACACTACCGTCATTGAGCGTTTATTCAATTTTGTATCTCTGAATTGATTATTGCTGACCTTTTTGCTACCATATTATAAGCCATCCCAGCTCCACATACATCTACATCATGCGTTTGACTCTCCCTGGTAATCGCTCTATCCAAGCTTTGAGAGTTTTGACTACAATGGTTGCCGATCACCGCCTGCTGCTTGGTAAGAACTGGTAAGACTTTGAGATTCGCTTGACGGATTTGTGACACCCCACCACTTTCTAGTAGTCTGTAGGATCATATTCTTGTGTGTTTCTATTGCTGCTAACCACGGCAGGATCACAAGCCGACGAGATTGACTAGGAGAACATGACGAAGAAGGAGCTTCATGATAAATTTCAGCAAATGTTGAGTCAACAGGTGGAAGACGTGATGGCCAGCTTTGGAAAGGCACTTGAGGATTGATGACGTTGAGAAGACAATTAACACCAAGTTGGATGCCAAGTTCGATGAAGTACTCGCGCGTCTTCCACAACCACCACCTGCATCTGCTACACCATTACAACAACAACAACCACCTCCACGTCGCGAAACAGCCCTCCGCCGAGCGGGCCGAGTTCCTCTTGAGCCTAGCCAAACTTTTGGTGCCGCTGCTACTGCTGTTGATGGTTCTGTGGCTCCTACTATTACTGAAGAGGACGACAATTATGCGGGCGATTATGAGGATGAGGTTGATCAAAATCAGAACTACGTGCAACCACCAGCACCACCACCAGGTCGTCCACATGCAAATAATCGCAATGGTAGGGCTGCTGCACCACCACCTCAGGTACGAGATCATGACCATCTTCCTAAACTAAAATTGAATATTCCACCATTTGAGGGTAGATATGTTCCTGATATATATATCTTACTTGGGAGTTAGAAACTGAACAATGTTTTACATGTTTACAATATCCTGAGGAAAGACGTGTTGCTGGTGCTATTTGTGCTTTCACTAGTTTTGCATGTGTTTGGTGGTCTGAACATTGTAGATTATATCCTATTCCAGTTACTTGGGATGCTTTGAAAACTGCTATGCGTACTCGTTGGGTTCCACCATATTATCAACATGAATTACTTCAGAAATTGCAGCGTTTACGACAAGGAAAA
The DNA here is from genome assembly GCA_011799875.1 of Thinopyrum elongatum. NCBI lineage: Eukaryota > Viridiplantae > Streptophyta > Magnoliopsida > Poales > Poaceae > Thinopyrum > Thinopyrum elongatum. The sequence goes on from CM022302.1 coordinate 264,387,911, forward strand.
AATTCTGTAGAAGAATATTATCAGGAATTGCAAACTGGCATGATTAGATGTGGTATAGTTGAGGACAATGAGGCTATGCTTGCACGTTTTATGGGTGGATTAAATAGAGAGATTCAGACCATTTTAGAGTATAAGGAGTATAACAATACCACTCGTTTATTTCATCTTGCTTGCAAAGTTGAACATGAAGTGCAGGATCCATAGGCATTGGCGCGAACTAACTTTTCTGCAGGTCGACCTTCAACATGGACACCACGTGCATCATGTACTTCCACATGTTCTGCTGCACCGGCACCTCCGTCAGCTGCCACCTCCAGCCGTGATACAAGAAAGTAGGCACAACCACTACTATCTGCCAGGAGCACACCTTCTGGGCCTGCACAGAGCTCTTCTTCATCCATGGCATCAACAGGGCACAAACATGATATTATTTGCCGTCGTTGTACAGGTAGAGGTCATTTTGCGAGAGAATGCAAATCTCCACGTGTTATGATTGCTACTGAGGATGGTGGGTATGAGTCCGCTAGTGGCGATGATGAGGAGACTTTGGCTCTTATTACAAGTGAAGAACACGGTGGCGATGATTTTGATCATGAGACGCAATACATGGATGCTGAAGATGCTGACATGTATGAAAGTTTAGTTGCTCAACGTGTTTTGAGTGTGCAGGTCACACAAGCTGAGCAAAATCAGAGGCATAATTTGTTCCATACAAAGGGAGTTGTGAAGGAATGTTCTGTTCGCATCATAATAGATGGAGGGAGCTGCAACAACTTGGCTAGCATGGATATGGTGGAGAAGCTATCTCTCACCACAAGACCACATCCACACCCTTACTACATCCAATGGTTCAACAACAATGGCAAGGTTAAGGTAACACGTACTATTCATGTGCACTTTAGTATCTCTACATATGCTGATTCTGTTGATTGTGATGTGGTACCCATGCAAGCATGTTCCTTATTACTTGGAAGACCATGGCAATTTGATAAAAATTATGTACACCATGGTAGAAACAATCAGTATACTCTTGTTCATAAGGATAAACATATTACTTTGCTTCCTATGTCTCCTGATTCCATTTTGAAAGATGATATTAATAGAGCTAATAAAGCAAAACAGGAGAAAAATAAGAGTGAAAATCAGATTGTGGTAATAGAATTTGAGCAACAAATGAAGCCAAATAATAAACCATCTAGTGTTGCTTCTGAAATTAAATTGAAAAGTGCATCTTTACTTGCCACCAAATCTGATATTGATGATCTAGATTTCAGCAAATCTGTTTGCTATGCTTTTGTGTGCAAAGAGGCATTATTTTCAATCGAGGACGTGCCTTCCTCTTTGCCTCCTGCAGTCACTAACATTTTGCAGGAGTTCGCTGACGTCTTTCCACAAGACGTGCCATCGGGATTACCAACTATTCGAGGGATTGAGCATCAAATTGACTTAATTCCTGGTGCTTCGCTGCCATACCGTACCAATCTAGAGGAGACGAAGGAGATTATGCATCAAGTACAAGAGCTTCTCGACAAAGGTTATATAGGCGAATCTCTTAGTCCTTGTGCTGTTCCTATTATACTAGTGCCAAAAAAGGATGGTACATCACATATGTGTGGTTATTGTATAGGCATTAATAATATTACTATTCGTTATCGTCATCCTATTCCTAGGCTAGATGATATGCTTGATGAATTGAGTGGCTATACAATATTCTCCGAAGTTGATTTCCGTAGTGGATACCATCAAATTCGTATGAAATTGGGAGATGAATGGAAAACAACATTTAAAACTAATTTTGGATTATATGAGTGGTTAGTCATGCCTTTTGGGTTAACTAATTCACCTAGTACTTTCATGAGATTAATGAATGAAGTTTTACGTGCTTTCATTGGATGATTTGTGGTAGTTTACTTTGATGATATACTGATTTATAGCAGATCTTTGGAGGAACATTTGGAACATTTACGTGCTATTTTTATTGCTCTATGTGTTGCACATTTGTTTGGTAACCTTGGGAAGTGCACCTTTTGCACCGACCGAGTATCTTTTCTTGGCTATGTTGTTACTCCACAGGGAATTGAAGTTGATAAAGCCAAGATTGAAGCTATTAAGAGTTGGCCGCAGCCCAAAACGGTCACACAAGTGAGGAGTTTTCTTGGCCTTGCTGGGTTCTATAGGCGTTTTGTGAGAGATTTTAGCACCATTGCTGCACCTCTCAATGAGCTTACAAAGAAGGATGTGCCTTTTGTTTGGGTCACCGCATAGGAAGAAGCCTTCACGGTATTGAAAGATAAGTTGACACATGCTCCATTACTCCAACTTCCTGATTTTAATAAGACTTTTGAGCTTGAATGTGATGCTAGTGGAATTGGATTAGGAGGTGTGTTATTACAAGATGGCAAACCTATTGCATAATTTTCTGAAAAATTGAGTGGGCCTAGTCTGAATTATTCTACATATGATAAAGAATAATATGCTCTTGTTCGGACTTTGGAAACATGGCAACATAATTTATGGCCCAAAGAATTTGTTATTCATTCTGATCATGAATCTTTGAAACATATTAAAAGTCAAGCAAAACTGAACTGTAGACATGCTAAAGGGGTTGAATTCATTAAGACTTTCCCTTATGTCATTAAACACAAGAAGGCTAAAGAAAATGTTATTGCTGATGCATTGTCTCATCGTTGTACTATGCTTTCACAACTTGACTTTAAAATATTTGGTTTGGAGACCAACAAAGATCAATATGAGCATGATCCTGAATTTAAAGATGTATTGCAGAATTGTAAAGAAGGGAGAACATGGAACAAGTTCGTCGTGAACGATGGATTTGTGTTCCATGCTAACAAGCTATGCATTCCAGCTAGCTCTGTTCGTCTTTTGTTGTTGCAGGAGGCGCATGGAGGAGGATTAATGGGAAACTTTGGCGTGAAGAAGACGGAGGATGTACTTGCTACACATTTCTTTTGGCCAAAGATGAGACGGGATGTTGAGCGCTTTGTTGCTCGTTGCACTACATGTCAAAAAGCTAAGTCATGACTCAATCCTCATGGTTTATATATGCCTTTGCCTGTACCTAGTGTTCCATGGGAGCATATATCTATGGACTTTGTTTGGGTTTACCTCGAACAAAGAAGGGGAGGGATAGCATATTTGTTGTCGTGGATAGATTCTCGAAAATGGCACACTTTATACTATGTCATAAAAGCGATGATGCTGCTAATGTTGCTGATTTGTTCTTTCGTGAAATTATTCGCTTGCATGGTGTGCCAAATACAATTGTTTCAGATCATGATACTAAGTTTCTTAGCCAATTTTGGAGATGTTTATGGGCTAAGTTGGGGACTAAACTACTTTTTAGTACTACATGTCATCCCCAAACTGATGGACAAACTGAAGTAGTTAATAGAACTTTGTCTACTATGCTTAGGGCTGTTTTGAAGAATAACAAGAAAATGTGGGAAGAATGCTTGCCTCATATTGAATTTGCTTCTAATTGTTCGCTGCATTCTACTACTAAGATGTGCCCTTTTGAGATTGTGTATGGTTTTCTTCCTCGTGCACCTATTGATTTGTTGCCTCTTCCATCTTCGGAGAAGGTTAATTTTGATGCTAAACAAAGTGCTGAATTGATCTTAAAAATGCATGAGTTAACTAGGGAGAACATTGAGCGTATGAATGCTAAATATAAACTTGCTGGGGATAAGGGTAGAAAACATGTTGTGTTCGCACCTGGAGATCTTGTTTGGTTACATTTGCGTAAGGATAGATTTCCTAATTTGCGCAAATCAAAGCTAATGCCACGTGCTGATAGTCCTTGTAAGGTGTTAGAGAAAATAAATGATAATGCATATAAACTTGAGCTGCCTACAGATTTTGGGGTTAGTCCCACTTTTAACATGGCAGATTTGAAGCCTTATTTCGGTGAGGAAGATGAGCTTCCGTCGAGGACGACTTCATTTCAAGAAGGGGAGCATTATGAGGACATCAATACCATTGTTACACCCACAGCCCCTGTTGCTATACATACTGGACCAATTACTAGAGCTTGCGCACGCCAATTGAATTACCAGGTAATTTCGTTTCTTGGTAATGATTCTAATGTTCATGAGAATTTGATGCTGCCTAAATTGGATACATTTGTGTTGATTACTAATGAAGGGCCTAGCATGGACAAGAGGGATGAACACTGGAGCAGGATCAAGCATGGAGATGAAGGCACGCGCAAAGGGATCCTGAATGGCGTTTCTAGTGCATATTTTTGCACTTTGAAGCCTGTGTGATGACCTACAAGGACATGGACGAAATATACAAGATGCCTCTTCATAAATTTTGTCCATAGCTTATTTCAGGTGCTGCGCCACCTTATTTTTGGACCAAGCCCATGTAATTTTGAAATACTTTAGTATAGGCTGTTTTTAGAGTCCGTATGTGTGGGGAAACAAAGTTAGGGTTGGTTTCGGACCCCTCCTACAAGGGGTCACGAAATTCCCCCTACTCCTCCATATATACAGCCCTTAGGGCATCGTCTATACTTTGGGTTTTGTTTAGATTAAAAGTTCGCCATAACTGCAACTTCGCGTACTTCGTTTGTGTTCAACGACCAGACCAAGACGTCACAGAACCCCACCTTGATCAATAAAGCTTTCATCTTATATTCGCAATATCCAAATTGCAATCTTAGTTTCTTGCTTGTTCTTCATTTGCTTGCAGGAAATAGACCTTCGTGGTCAGGTTGATCATGCTCCGGCGTGGTCAATAACCTCTCGGAGTTGGTTTAGCGATTGCTAAGGCGCGATGTCCTCGCACGTTCGTAGTCCGATCGTCAAAGTCTACTCCTCCGAAACGTTAACCACCATCTCATTGAAAGACGAGACACCTTTGCCTCTATCAACAGTTCACTATTCTTTGACTATGATGAAGCCCAAGGAACTGTTAGCAGATCGTCGACAACTAGAGCTGATCGATTGTCGAAACCTTGTACAAAGCTACATCATGTCGTCAGTGAACTGAGCCGAAGCAATAATCGAGGGAAGCATTGTAGAACATCAAACCCTCACAACCACATGTGATCCAGATCGAAACCTTCATCTACTCATAGAACCGCTCATGATGCCACTGTTGGGAAACATAGTAGAAAACAAAAAAATCACCCAACTAACACCCAGGAACAATATGAAGATGCATATAGGGTTTGGATCAATGATCGTTATCGACTCCAGAGTAGCAACGAAAGGAGACGAGTTGGTGTAGATCATACTTGGAGTTCCTCGAATTGTTGATGATGATCCGGCGAACCACCCTCGAATGATCCCTCGAACGAAAGATCGAAAGCACGGCCTCTCTACTTGGTTGCAAGCGTACGGTCTTCACGATCCGGCAGCGCTTCACCGTCCAGAGCTAATCATCACCAGAGAATTAGAGGGAGGAGATTAGAACCACACTGGGCTTCTCATTATGAGGATTAGAGGAGCTAGGTCTAGCTCTGATTAGTCAACTAGGACCAATTAGAACTAGAACTAGATGAACTAGGAGGCTCCAAAACTTGTGTATAGAAAAGGGCCAACACCTCATGTATATATAGGTTAGAGGGGAGGAGGGGAGGACTCCCCTACCCTTGCGCCGGCCAAGTGGAGAAGGAGGAGTCCGCCCCACTAGGATTCAGCCTCCCTTAGAGGGAAAGATGGGCGCCTCCCCACTTGGGCCCTTGCGGCCCAAGTTGCCTTCCACCTGTAGGCCTTTTAAGGCCCATCGATATATAATTTAATATAAAAGCCTTATAATAATTACTAGACCCTTTTATATATAATTTAACATCACCAGAAACATTTTCCACCTATATATTAATTTTTCCACCTATATTACACGATAAACTCTGAAACCCTTCCGGTGACCCTGAAACGCTTCCGGTTCCTCTCGGAACTATTCTGGATATTAATAAAAAAAATCCACAAATAAATCCTTGATACTCTTTGATGTAGGGTGGAAACCCTAGGGCTGATCTTTCACAATTTGGAGGGGATCCCGCGAAGAACACGAGGGGAAACATGAGGGAAATCACGAGGGGAAACACTCAAATCAACAAGAACGATCACACATGTGCTAGATCCATGAACTATACGAGTGATACATGATTCAAACACAACAAAGGATGATACAAGAGGCGGTAGTTCTTCTCCGTGATGAGGTCTTGAGGGGTCTTCCCGTGAGGGGTCTTGAATCCACTTGGGGGATCTTCTCCGTAGAGGCCGCGGTCTCCGATGGAGAAAGTATCAAGTGGATGAGCAAAGCTCTATCTCTCAAATGAGCTAAACCTATGCTAACCCTAGAAAAGTGCAGGTGGAGTCATTTATATAGGCTAGAGGGATGAAAGGGTACATGGGCTTCGGCCCGAAACGCACACGCAGGTGGTTGTCCAGATGATCTGGATGGTGAACCGGATGATCCGAGTGTCAGGTGTCCGGATGATCCGGGCAAGTGCAGACTTGGCCCTTTTCTTCTCCATCTTCACGTTCCTTTTCTCCCTTCGGTTCATCTTGCTCCTTAGCTTCTCCATGGCTAACTCCTAGGTACCTGAGTATGCAAAGTGTCTCCGTTTGAGGTAGTAGCCATGTCTCATGTGTTTCAAAGAGGAATTGCGAGAAGAGCGATGTCACCTCGATTTTGAGAGCTCTTGTACGTGCTCATGTCATGGGTCCACTTGGCACTTGGTGAGACGATGATAGGTCCATGGGGATGACCTTGGGATGCTCCGCATCATCTCCCCCCCCCCCCGGGAAAGATCCGACCTTGGATCGAAATCTTCATCACCATGGTAGGGAGAAAGATCCTTGACATTGAAGATATCGCTCACATTGTACTTGTCACGTGGGATGTCGATCTATTAGGCATTGTTGTTGTAGTGTTCGAGCACCTTGAAGGGTCCATTGGCTCGAGGTAGAAGCTTGGACTTGCGTATGTTGGGGAAGCGGTCCTTGCAAAGGTGTAGCCACACAAGATCTCCAATGTGGAATACCATGGGTTGCTTGTTGATGTTGAGCTTGGTCGCGAGTCGTTGTACTTGGCGCTCGATGGTGTTCCTTGTATCTTCATGCATATTTCTTGAGGTAGCTCACTCTTGCACTTGCGTCCATGTTGATGCGCTCTTGTAGTGGAAGAGGTAGAATGCCGGTAGTAGAGTGTCGTGCTCGATTGTAGGCGTACTCGGCGATGGGTAGACACTCTTCCCACTCCTTGATGTTCTTCTTGATCAACACACATAGGAGAGTAGATAGCGTCCTATTCATGACCCCCGTTTGGCCATCGGTTTGGGGATGGTATGCCAAAGAGAACAAGAGCTTGATTCCAAGTTTGGCGCATAGGGTCTTCCAAAAGTAACTTAGGAACTTGACGTCATGGTCCGAGAGAATAGTCTTTGGCACTTCATGTAGGCGCAAGATTTCCCTACAAAAAAGATTTGCAACATGTGAAGCACCGTCTATCTTGTTGCATGGGATGAAATGAGCCATTTTAGAGAATCGGTCCACAACAACAAACACAGAATCTTTGCCATTTCTAGTTCTAGGCAAACCAAGCACAAATTCCATACTAATATCTTCCCATGGATGATACGGAATAGGAAGTGGCATATAGAGACCATGGGATTAAGCTTTAGACTTAGCTTTGTTGGTGAAGTGTGAGACGTCGTGGAACATCTTGGGCCAAAAGTAGTTCTTGGAGAGCGTAGCAAATGTCTTGTCGCGTCCAAAGTGTCCCATAAGTCCTCCTCCATGAGATTCTTGCAGAAGTATCAAACAAAGAGAAGACTCGGGGATACAAAGTTTGTTAGCTCTCATAAGATAATCAACTTTGATGTAATAGCGTTTCCAAGATGTATGCGTCAAACATTTGGCATATGGAATAGCAAAAGTAGGATCATGCACATACAAGTCTTTTATGTGCTCAAAGCCAATCACATTCAATTCAAGTTTAGTAACAAGCATGCATTTGCGGGAAAGTGCATCCGCCACAACATTTTCTTTGCCTTTGATGTACTTGATGACATAGGGAAAAGACTTGATGAATTCACTCCACTTAGCATGACGCTTGTTTAATTAGTTTGACCCTTAAGGTACTTAAGCGTTTCATGGTCGGTATGAATGAAAAATTCATGTGGGCGAAGATAATGTTCCCACTCACGCAAAACTCGCACTAAAGCATATAACTCTTTCTCATAGATGGGATAATTGAGTTGCGCTCCAGAAAGTTTCTCACTGAAGTAAGCTATGGGGCGCTTCTCTTGCATTAAGACACCTCCTATGCCATTACCGCTAGCATCACAATGAACTTCGAAAGTTTTGTCAAAATTGGGTAATGCAAGCACGGGAGCATGAGTAAGCAAATTTTTAAGTTCATTAAATGCGGTATCTTGGGATGGTCCCCAAACAAAAGGTGCATTCTTCTTACTCAAGGCATGCAAGGGAGATGCAATGGTGCTAAAATCCTTAACGAATCTACGATAGAAACCGGCTAAGCCAAGGAAACTTCGCACTTGTTGCAAGTTGGTTGGTTGTGGCCAAGTTTTAATAGCATTTATGTTAGATTCATCTACATGAACACCCTTAGAAGACACAATGAACCCCAAGAAAACAAGCTTATCAACACCAAAATGGCATTTGTCATTATTAGCATAAGGGCTCTCTTTTCTAAGAGTTTGCAAAACGGTTTTAAGATGGGTGACAAGATCTTTGAGAGATTTTCTAAATACAAGAATATCGTCAAAGTAGACCACAACAAATACACCAATGTAGGGCCTAGGAAAAAAATGCATGACTCGCATGAAAGTACCGGGTGCTTCGGATAAGCCCATTGGCATAACAAGCCATTCATATAAGCCAAATTTGGTCTTAAATGCGGTTTTCCATTCATCACATTCTTGTATGCGTATTTGGTAATAGCCACTTTTAAGATCAATTTTAGAGAAAATAGTGGCTCCGCTAAACTCATCTAGCATATCATCAAGGCGTGGAATATGATATCTATAGCGAACGGTGATAGCATTGATAGGACGACAATCAGAACACATGCTATATGTACCATCTTTCTTGGGAACAAGGATTACCGGGACGGCACATGGGCTCAAGCTTTCTCGTACATGGCCGTTGTCAATGAGTTGTTGTACTTGCCGTTGGATCTCCTTGGTTTCTTCGTGATTGACTCGGTATGGTGCCTTGTTAGGAAGAGGTGCTCCAGGGATGAGGTCGATGCGGTGTTCGATGCCTCGAAGGGGAGGTAGACCCGGAGGTAGCTCGTCAAGGAATACATCTTGGAATTCCTGCAATAGAGAAGATAACTATCGGATTCAGGGCTCCGCTGGCCCAAGAAAGGTTCGAACTCTGGGGCGTGTGTGAAGAACTCAACCTCTCCAACCAACCAACTCGCCGCCCTACAGCCTAGCTCGATGAACGAGGAAGAAGATGAACACGACAGTTTACCCAGGTTCGGGCCACCTTGCGGTGTAAGACCCTACTCCTGCTTTGTGGTGGATTTGCCTCGCGAGGGGCTGAGGATGAACAAGTACAAGGGATGAACAACCTCGCGAGGTCTGCTCTGGGGTGAGAGTGAGTTGCCCCCCTCTATGGTGGTGGCTAATCTATATATATGGTGGCCTTGGTCCTCTTCCCCCAAAACAAAGGCGGGAAGGGATCCCACAGTGGCCAATTTGAAAGGGGACAAGTAGTACATCTTATCCTGACGAAAGGTGGTCTTCGCCTGCAAAGCTTCTGGTCGTGATGCCGTGGTGGGCTGGCGATGACATCCGTCCTGCCGTCCTGGTGGTCCTAGTCTTGTTGCACTGGAATGGAAACCTTTGCCTGATTCCTCGGGAACCCACGCATGCGCTTGCCTCCTTAGCACCAAAGGGGAAACTCTCTTCTCTGCGCCCGCTGGCGCCCACCTGGCGTTGGTCATCATGGCTTGCATCACCGCAACCTCGTGAGGTTGGGCACCTGCATAGGAATCTCCGCTCCTTAGGAGGCAGCCTGGGGAGGCCGCTCCCTCAGGAGGTCTTGGTGTCCTCTGCCTCACGAGGCTTGGCCCCTTGCGAGGGTCTTGTCTTGATAATCTTCATAGGTGGGCCATACCAGGCCGCCGATGGTGCCACGCCGTGGGCCGCAGGCAGGCAAGTCTGGGTACCCTGGTTCCCAAAACACCGACAGTAGCCCTCGAGCCCAAGGCGCGCTCGGACTTGGCTTCGAGGCGAAGCCAAGGGGCAAGGCGCGAAGCGCCGCAGGCCCTAACTGCCTGCGGGCAAGGCTGACGCGTGGTTCTTGATGGGACGTGGGTGTCTCCACTTCCCCACGCCGCCTCAGCAACCGCACGACTTGACAACTGCCTGGTGCATGCAGATATGCCATCATTGCTCGGAGCGTGGGAGGCCGCTGGTTGGCCTCCCCTACCTATAAATGGGAGAGGGGCAGAGCCCCCAGCTCATCTTCATCTTCTCGCCGCCTACCCTTCTTCTTCCTCGTCCCGCCGCCATCTTGCCAGAGCTTACATGGCGCCAGTGAGGAGGTTCTCGGCCACCGAGAAAGGAAAGGCCCCCATGGAGGGACCAGGCTCACCGCCGCCCAAGAGGGGCCGCGGCCGTCCCCGCAAGCATGCCGCAACGCCAGCGGTGGCTCCCCGAGGGCGTGGGCGCACCCCCTCGAAGGCAGGCCCCACTCCCGGCAGTCGTGGGGGCGCTCCCTCCCGCGGTGGGGGCTCCTGCGTCCGGGGTGGCCGCGGCCAAGGAGGGAGGCATGTGGCAGCCATTCGGCCATCGCGCCCGCTATCCCATTCGACCGACGCGTCCTCGGAGTTCGTGGTGTGGGCGGAGAGGCCCACCGGCATCTGGTTCCAGCTCCCACGCTTCTTCGCGGGCACGCTGCCGGCCGGGAGATCTGGCAGCCTTTGGCTACAGTCCGATGGTTGCTGTAGCAGGGCCTCTTGGGTGGAGGTCGAGGTCACCCCTGCCGGCAACGTGTTCCTGAACCGCAGGTGGCAGCCGTTCGCCCGCGCACGCGGCCTGCAGGGGAGGTGCACCCTCCACTTTAGGCACGACGGCGCCGCGACTCTCTACGTCAGGGTCTTCGGGGAGGACGGCAGGCGCCTGGGGTGCTGCCTGGAGAGCGACAGCGACGACGACGACGGCCGGAGGGGTGGTGGCACCTTAGGCGGTGAACTTGCCCTTGGCAACGGTCGCGACGCCTCCAGCAGCGGCGGCTCCTCCTCTGGGGAGAGCACGAGCGACGGCGACTACGACGAGCCGCCACGCCGCCGAGCCCGGACCGGGGAGGGCAACGAGCTGCCTCGCCGCCGCGCCCTAGTGAAGCAGGAGGAGGACTCTGACTGAGCACGAGCGTTGTTGGAGCCGGGTCTCGAGAGCCGCGGTGGTCGCGCGGCCTCTTTTGCTTCTTTCTTTTGCCTGCATCAAAAAGTAGAAAGCCCTACTGGGGCGTGTAATGAACCATGGCGCTTGCACCGCTATATTATCATTTTTAAATTGCGTCCTAACATCCGTGTTGCTGCTAATTGACGGGTTCTTGCTGATCGTGATTGGGATGACTTGGCTTAGTGTGCTTGTGGTAGATTCCCACGCCGTGGGAGCGTGCTTCTCTGGAGCCTCCTGCGCGCCCCTCGTTCCCGAGAGGTCCTGCCAGGGGTTCCTTTTTGGGGTTCGACGGTCCTCAGGCCACGGGAGGCAGCCGGTGGCCGCGGGGTTAGGGGACCTCTGGAGGTGCCGTGCCCCACGCGAGCCCCCGAGCGTGGGTCGCTGTACGCCGCGTCGCGATGCCCGGAGGCACGGACTCAGGAGGGCGTGCGTTCCCGTTGGCTCGTTTGAGGGCGTCATGCGAGGATTAAGACGCCAAAGGCCAAGACACCAAGGCTTTGGCGAGGTGTGTTCGCGGGCGGGCCCAAGCGTACACACCGTGCACAGCCCCCATGCGCGAGATGCGCGAGGAAGAGCGACGGGCAACTATGACTCTCCCTAAAACGAGCCCTGAAAGAGCGAGTGTTGTGAGGAGAAACATTCCCAACCCTTTCAAATAAAGACGCGAGAACTTCAAATTTCATTCCAAGAAGTGGCAAGTCAACTACAGAAAGCAGGCAAAAGAACAGCCTCGTCCGGCACCTAGACTAGTCTTCTGGTCTTCCCGCCAGCGCGGAGCATGGGGCCTCCACTAGGACGTGGGTGGGAGCCCCCGTGAGGCCCAGGGGCAGCACCCAGGAGACTCCGGGGCGTGTACAACCCCACTCATTATTACCCGAGAGTGTCACGGGCGGAGACTTGAGAGGCGCATGGCGCTTGCTGGTCACGGATAGAACTTCCGGAGGTGCTGGATGTTCCAGGCATTCTGGATGGGGACCCCGTCCTGTGTCTCCAGGCGCGCGGCGCCAGGCCTGGAGACATGGGAGATCCTGAACGGGCCCTGCCACATAGGCGAGAGCTTGTGAAGCCCCTCCCTGGAGAGCACCCATCTCAGGATGAGGTCACCCACATCGAGGGTCCTGGAGCGGACGCTACGGCAGTGATATCGCCACAGCACCTGCTGGTACCTCGCTGCACGGAGCGAGGCTTGGCAGCGGCCCTCCTCCCCGAGCACGAGGTCCATCCCCCGCGAGGCATCCTGGCGTGCCTCGTCAAACGCCAAGACCCACGGGGAGCGATGTATAACCTCATGCAGGAGGACCACCTCACCCCCTTAGACGAGGAAGAACGGGGTCTCGCTGGTGGGCTTAGTCACGGTGGTGCGGATGGACCACAACATGGACTGAAGCTCATCGAGCCAACCCCTGCCGTAGGCCTCAAGTTTCTTCTTGAAGCTCCTCGTCTTGAGGCCCCTCAGGACCTCCGCGTTGGCGTGTTCGGCTTGGCCGTTGCTCCGCGGGTGTGCCACTGAAGCGTAGCATATCTGCATTCCAAGGTTAGCACAATATGTTTTGAAGAGGTTACTTGTGAACTGAGAGCCATTGTCAGTGATGATACGGTTGGGGACCCGAAGCGGCTCACGAGGCCCTTGATGAACTTGACGGCCGAGCCCGCTAGGATGGGGTGCACGGGCTCCACCTCCGCCCACTTGGTGAACTTGTTGACGGCGACGTAGAGGTATCGGTAGCCCCCGGCCGCTCGGGGGAACGGGCCCAGAATATCCAGCCCCCAGACCGCGAACGGCCACGAGAGTGGAATGGTCTGGAGGCCTTGGGCGGGCTGGTGGATCTGCTTGGCATGGAATTGACAGGCTTCACAGGATCTCACCAGCTCAGTGGCATCGTTGAGCGCTGTGGGCCAGTAGAAACCGTTACAGAATGCCTTGCCCACGAGGTTGCACGATGAAGAGTGATGCCCACAATCCCCGTCGTGGATGTCAGCCAATAGCTCGCATCCCTGCTCCTTGGAGTTGCACCGTAGCGAAGTGTCATTTGGGCGCCTTCGGTAGAGCTCGCCATACTGCAAGCAGTAAGCGGTGGCCTGATGGGCCACGCGTTCTGCGTCTTCCTCCTTCTCTGGCAAGGTGCCTTGGAGCAGGTAGGGCTTGAACTCCTCGGTCCACCCCCCCCCTGAGGTTCGAGGGCCAGGAGCAGGCGGGCTCCGTAGGTTGGACCGCAGGCTTGAGTGCCCGAGGAGGCGGCCAGGGGTAGTTCCTTTCGGAGCAATGTCGGGCCCACAATGGAGGGGCCGCCGATGGCTTGAAGAGCCGCTCCTCGAAGACACCAGGCTTCTGGGGCTTGTGCCGTGACGCTCTCTTGGCGATGTCGTCCGCCTCCTTGTTCGTGTCATGCGGGACATGCTGCAACTCCAAACCCAAGAACCGTTTTTCAATTTTGCGTACCTCCTCCAGGTATGCCTCCATGTGCTCGTCCTTGGGCGTGTACTCCTTGTTGGAGAAGTTGACGAGGAGCTGAGAATCGCCCTTGATGGTGAGACGCTTGACCCCCAGGGCCACCGCGGCCCTGAGGCCTGCAATCAGGCCTTCGTATTCCGCGATGTTGTTGGAGACCTTCTCGCCATGCTGGAAGCAAAGCTACACGGCGTAGTAGAGCTTATCCTGGGTAGGCGAGGCGAGTACGGCTCCAGCCCCCGCGCCCCGGCGTGTGAACGCGCCGTCGAAGTACATGACCTAGCCATCGGGCGCCTCATCTCCAGGCATGAGGGAGCGGTCTTCACCCACCCCTCCGTCGGGGGCGTCAGTCAATTCCATCACAAAGTCAGCGAGGGTCGCGCCCTTGATGATCCTGGTGGTGCTGAATTCCAGCTGGAACGCCTGCAGCTCGATGTTCCACTCGGCAACCCTCCCCGCGGCATTGGGGCTGCGGAGTACCTTCTCCAGGGGGTACGCGGAGACGACTTTGATAGGGTGGCCTTGGAATTAGTGTCGCAGTTTCCTAGAGGCGATGAGGAGCGCGAGTAGGAGCTTCTGTGGCATGGGGTAGCGTGCGCGCGCGTCACACAGCACCGTGCTGACGAAGTACACGGGGTGCTCTACGAGGAAGGAGGCATCGGTGGCGTCCGGCCCTTCCTGAGGCGTGGGGACCTCAGGAGCCTCGCCATCCGATTGGGTAATCGAGGCCTCAGGAGCGCCGTCCTGAGGTGGCGATGGCATCGCTATAGGCAGGGTGCTGCACCGCGCGCCTGCGCCTGCGTGCTCTTCCCGGACTGCCACGAGTACCGCGCTAGCCGAGTGGGGTGTGGCGGCCAGGTAAAGTACCAGGGGCTCAAGAGGTTGAGGCGCCACCATCACCGGAGGGCTGGTGAGATACCTCTTGACGTCTTGAAAGGCTTCCTCAGCCTCCGAAGTCCATTCGAACGGGCCCTTCTTCTTCATCAACTTGAAAAACGGGAGGGCGAGCTCACCGAGCTTGGAGATGAAGCATCCCAACGAAGTCACGTAGCCCGCGAGCTTCTGCATTTCCTTGAGGGTCTGCGGCGGGCTCATTCTTTCTATTGCCTTGATCTTCTCTGGGTTAGCCTCGATTCCTCTGTGCGACAACAAGAAGCCTAGCAGCTTGCCAGACGGGACTCCGAACACGCACTTCTCCGGATTGAGCCGTAGGTTCACCTTGCGTAGGTTGGTGAATGTTTCCTCCAGATCTTCGACGAGAATTCTTGCCTCCCGCGACTTGACCACTATGTCATCGACGTACGCCTCAGCATTCCTCCCGAGCTGCGTGCCCAGGGCGATGTGCATCAATCACTGGAAGGTCGCGCCGGTGTTGCGCAACCCGAATGGCATGCAGGTGTAGCAGTACACCCCGCACGGGGAAAGGAAGGCTGTTTTCTTGATGTTTTGCACCGCCATCTTGATCTGGTGGTAGCCCGAGAAGGCATCCAGGAAGCACATCAGGTCACACTCGGCGGTGGAGTCAACGATCTGGTCCATGCGCGGAAGAGGGAAAGGGTCTTGAGGGCAAGCTTTGTTGAGGCTCATGAAGTCGACGCACATGCGCTCCTTTCCCCCTTTCTTGGGGACGATGACCGAGTTGGGCAACCAATCCGGGTGCCGCACTTCCCGGATGATGCCGGCTTCTTGCAGCTTGTGGACCTCCTGGACGATGAACGATTGCTTCTCCGGGGCTTGTCGCCGCGCCTTTTGTTTCAACGGGCGCGCGCCGGGGCACACCATCAAATGGTGCTCAATCACGTCCCGTGGGACGCCAACCAGGTCCCTCGCCTCCCATGAAAACACATCCTTGTCGCACGGAGGAAGCCGACCAGCGCCTCTTCTTGGTCTGGGGGAGGCCGGCGCCTATGGTGAAGGTGAGGCTTGAGCCCTCGGCGTCGACTCGCACTTGCTTCGTCTCAGCCCGGTCCTGAGAGAACAACGGCTTCTTCTTCGCGGGCGCGGCCTCCAGAATCTCCGGAGCACCCTCCGCGTCTGGCTGCGCAGCCGCCGCTGCCTTGAAAGTGAGCTTAAGGGCCAGGAGTGCATCCTTGGTGTCCCCCACCACAGTGAGGATGCCGCCGCTCCCAGGCATCTTGATGACGTTGTAGCCGGGGTGCGTCGCCGCCATGAACTTGGCAAGGGCTGGATACCCAAGGATGGCATTGTACGGGAGGCTGATGTGGGCGACGTCGAAGTCAATGAGCTCGGTGCGGTAGTTGCAGCGCGTACCAAAGGTGACGGGGAGGCGAATCTACCCAAGGGGAATGATGGAGCCATTGAGCACCCCTGAAAAGGGTCTGGTGGGGGCGAGCCGGTCGTAAGGCACCTGGAGCAGGTCGAAGGCTTCCACGGAGAGAACGTTGAGGCCAGCACCACCGTCGATGAGAGTCCTGGTAACTGTGACACCATTGATGGTGGGCGTGCACATCAAGGGGAGCACACCGGCGCTGACCGTAGTCTGGGGGTGATCTCTGGAGTCGAAGGTGATGTCGGTTTCAGGCGCCGCCCGGCCTGAAGGAGCCCCCTGCCATGGCTGGGCGGCCTCCATCCGTCGGAAGAGCTGCTTGATGTGGCGGCTTGAGGCCGGCGCCTGCGACCCTCCGAGGATGGCCGCAACAACGTGGGGCGTCGGTGCCGTGAAGCGCGCGATGAACTGATTGCGCAGCTCCTCCAAGGAGGCCACCGACGACTCCGGCAGGCTAAGCATCCAGGAGTGTCGTACGCCCATGAGAGCCATGGGGAGCCAGTTCGCCATGACCTTCTCGTCGCCATTTGCTGCCTCGATGCTTAGCTCGTAGTGGCGAAGGAACTCCACGGGGTTCCCCGTGCCGTCGTACCGCGGAGGAAGCGTCGGCCTGAACTTCGGCGGCCACCGCACCTGCTGTAGAGCGGGGTAGAAGGCCCGGTGGCCCGTGGCGGCTCCGAGCGTGCCCAGCGGCTCGGCGGGTGGGGTGGCATCCGCCATGGGAGGTGTGCAGTGCGAGCGGCGCGTGACTGATGAGAGGGGCTGAGCTTCGACATGCCCCTACCTGGTGCGCCAAATGTCGGATTCAGGGCTCCGCTGGCCCAAGAAAGGTTCAAACTCTGGGGCGTGTGCGAAGAACTCAACCTACCCAACCAACCAACTCGCCGCCCTACAACCTAGCTCGATGAACGAGGAAGAAGATGAACATGGCAGTTTACCCAGGTTCGGGCCACCTTGCGGTGTAAGACCCTACTCCTGCTTTGTGGTGGATTTGCCTCGCGAGGGGCTGAGGATGAACAAGTACAAGGGATGAACAACCTCGCGAGGTATGCTCTGGGGTGAGAGTGAGTTGCCCCCCTCTATGGTGGTAGCTAACCAATATATATCGTGGCCTTGGTCCTCTTCCCCCAAAACATAGGCGGGAAGGGATCCCATAGTGGCCAATCTGAAAGGGGACAAGTAGTACATCTTATCCTGACAAAAGGTGGTCTTCGCCAGCAAAGCTTCTGGTCGTGACGCCATGGGCCGCAGGCAGGCAAGTCTGGGTACCCTGGTTCCCAGAACGCCGACAATAACACTAAAGGTAGATTGTGAGAGGTGTTAGTCCTTGTTGCCTCGTCCTTGCACAAGAGGACATAGTGCATAACACTTGATGTGTTCTCACACACTTCTCTCATCTCACTTTTGGTAGCAAATAGCACTAGATTTTTCTTGTCGCTCATCATGGAGGCACTCATTTTGGGCTTATGGCTCTCACTCCCTTTTGGGTGGCTCACTCTCTCACTATTCTCTCCACGGTGTGTGGTTGCTTGCTTGTCGGCGATCACTTGGCTTGGTGACATAGGTCATAGCACGTACTCCTTTCCCTTCATCTTGAAGCTATAGTGATTGGTACGCCCATTGTGGATGACGCCATGGTCGAATTGCCATGGTCATCCAAGTAGGAGATGGCAAACGGATATCGGAACAACATCACACTCCAAAGTGTCTTCGTATGCTCCTATCTTGAAGGAAACTTGCACAGTGTGCTCAACTTGGATAGTGCCGGAGTCTCTAAGCCATTGGACCTTGTAGGGGCGAGGGTGCTTCATCTTAACCAATTGGAGCTTGGAGCATATTTCTTCACTCGCCAAGTTATGGCAACTTCCTCCGTCGATGATCACCTTCTTGGACCTTCCATTGATGCCCGCCTTGGTGTGGAAGATATGGCATCTTTGGTCTTCGTCTTGTTGTTGTTGAAGTGTCAAGACTTTGGAGACAACGAGAGCGAGGCTCCAATCTTCGTCACAAAAGACTTGATGATCTTCATCCTCATTCACGCGCCGGTGCATGGCCACTTGGTCAAGGGCTTCTATTTGCTATGCACTCATGGAGTCATAGGTGCCATCATCATTGAGGATCATGGTACGCTTGCTGGTGCACTCGAAGGACTTGTGGCCTCGGCCGCCGCATGTGAAGAATTTGATGGAACTTGTCTTGATGGTCTCATCCAGTTGAGTTGTAGATGGTGAAGCTCTCGGCTTGAAATTGCTTGTAGTAGGAGGACGACTTGAGGATGTCGAAGTTTTCTTGTAACTTGACTTGTCGCCGTTGCTTGTAGAAGGTTTGGTTGAGGTATAAGGCATTGGAGTTGTTGAAGCTTAGTTGTTGGAGCCGTAGTTCTTGGAAGAGTACTTGGCGTACTTGAAGTCATCTTGCACTTGTTGTTCCACCTTTGTGCCTTGATGCACTAGCTCGATGAGGTTGGAGTAAGGTTGGAAGTCGGCGATCTTCTTGATAGGGTGATTGAGTCCATTCAAGAAACGTGCCATAGTTTGCTCATCGTCTTCCGTGACATTGGCTCGTATCATGGCGATCTCCGTTTCCTTGTAGTATTCTTCAACGCTCATTGTTCCTTTCTTGAGGAGTTGTAACTTTTTGAAGAGGTCGCGGTTGTAGTAGGTTGGCACAAAGCGCGCTCTCAAGACATCCTTCATTTGTGCCCAAGTAGTGATGGGTAGTTCACCTCTTGCCGCATGGCACTCAATGACTTGCTTCCACCAAATGAGAATGTAGTCTTGGAACTCGAGAGATGCCATGGCGATCTTCTTCTCTTCCTCATAGTTGTGCAAACGAAAGATCTTGTCAACCTTCAATGCCCATGAAAGATACTCTTCGGATCATTGCTTCCGGTGAACTTGGACATGGTGAACTTGGGCTTGCCATAGCGTTGCTCTTCATTGTGTTGGGGTCGAGGGTGATGACGCCCTTGATGTGGAAGGTTGTGAACCTCAAGTTGCTCTTGGCGTGGAGGATTCCCATTATCTTGTTGCTCTTGTTGAACTTGTGGTTCTTGCCGAGCTTGTGGAGGAGCTTGTGGAACTTGTTGGTGCAAGCGTGCTTGTTGTCGTCGCTCTTGTACTTCCTCACGAAGCACTTCTTCTTCTTCATGAACACGTCGGTTACGAGCGGCGACGACATGATTGGTGTCGCGGAGGTCACGTTGCACCTCAAGGGCTTGTGCTTCATGTAATTTTTATTGTTGACAGAGAGGTTCGGCATCTTGCTCGTCTTGGTGTTGGCTTGCACGCTCTTGCATTTGCTCTCGTAGTCGTTGTCGTTCTTGCTCTTTCTCTTGTTGGCGTTGGCGTTGCCTTTCTTGTGCTTGCACAAGGGTAGCTTGATTGAGATGATGGCGACGTTCTTGCTCTTCGAGTTGCTCTTGTGGATCATTTCCATGTAGAGGATTGTGGTTTGCTTGACGGTCTTGGCGCGCGGCTCGACGAAGAGTGTTCGATGTCGGTGTACTTGAACCGGAGATGGTGTCGTAGGAATGTCGACTCGAGTTGCTTCGCCTTGAATAGGATGAAGTTGTAGAAGAGCGGTTGACCAACAAAGCACGAATCTCATCCATTCTTGCATTGCTCTCTTGTTTTTGTTCGTCGAGCTTGTTGTCGAAGTAGTATCTTGTACGTTGGTGGCGAGGTTGTTGATGCGGTCACTAAATGCTTGTTGTTCTTGATGCAAAGCTCGTTGCGCGCCAAAGAGGTGGTTCTTGGTGACGTAGTTGTTCGGGTCCTCATCTTGCTCTATGAAGAGTGGGTTGGTAGAAGTACTTGGCCTATCCATCATTCCAAGCAAATATGTGAGTGGAAGAAAGAAAAGAACTATACCAAATGTACCTTGACCGATGTTGAGAATGGATCAATGATCACTCAATAGTGTAGCAACGAAATAACACAATTGGTACCATATCTCGTCAATCTCTCACACCTACACAAATAAAGCCTTTGGTAGTGCTTGGTGAGGATGGTGGCTCAAAATTTATGTGAAAGTTAGCAAGAAACAATTATGTTGAAAAAGATTCGCAAATTGACAAATGCAACAAGTAGACCAATAGCAAGATGTGGCACACGGAAACACACACATGAATAGATAAGTGGGGTCGTGCAACCAAAAATGAGCTCAAAATGTGGAATGCACGGAAAATGCTCTTGTTGCACAACACAAGATAGACGCTAGCATGATTGCACAATAGGCGGATATGAGACTTGTGCACAACCTATAAAGCAAAAAAATGCAATGACTTCTATCCCAAGTATGCTATAAGTATGGTGTTCCAGTGATATGATCCAAGATGATCGAGTATGACAATCTTAATGTAGTATGATGCTATGGTTCTTGCTTAGAAGCTCTTTGATTATCTTTTTCTTTTGCTTAAAAGCTTGTTGGCTCTTTCTCTTTTGAGCTCTTTAGGTGGCCACTTATGCAAAACTTCACGAACCAAGATATCAATTGTGTATATGCGGTGACAACCTTGTGACACAAGGGATGATATCAAGATTCTTGTACCAATATGATATGGTATGTACGCAATGGGAACTATGATCACTAATGTGCACAAGTAACATTGCCGGTAATAATCAAATGGCTAGTCTCGATGGGTAAGTGACGTAAAATGGGCTATGAGGTTATCAATGTAATGGCAAGGAGTACACAAAGGTGTCGTCGAAGTTACCGTCCTTGCTTACGGTTGAGGGTGTCAAGGTTGACAAATGGTCGTTGTCGATGTCGAGTCCTTGGCGAAGATGAGCGGTGGTGATGACAACGTCGAACCGTTCCTAGTTAGCCGAAACACCCTATGAAACGATGAACCACAACTCAAATTCTCAAAGCAAATGTCAAATGGTGGTAACAGAAAGTGGTGGTACGGTCGGGTATGTTGAGTGGGGTAGCGGAAGTGGTATGGTGGTGGTCGGGGTAGGTATGCGGTGGCGGAAATGGCTGTGAAGAAAAACTACAGAAAATGCAGTTTCGGCAGAGGTAGCCGGATGATCCGGGCCAGGAGCCGGATGATCCGAGTCAAGGTCCGGATGATCCGGGCAGGTCAACTGCACGCGGGTGAGGCTCGGGATGAACTCAAAAACGGGGGGAACTTCGAAGATTTCATGGATTTTTTATGGAATTCGTGGTGGAGATGGTGGGGAAAGGTGAGATCAACTTGCAACACAAAGAATTCACGGATCAAAATCAACAAAACATCATCAAACCAACAAATCACAAAAAAAAATTGGGGCTATTTTTGTGGGGACTTTCGGGTTTTAGGACGAAATCAACACAAAAATAAGGTGTAGGGGCTCCAAATTCGTGATCAACCAAAGCTCATGATACCAAGATGATGTAGGGTGGAAACCCTAGGGCCGATCTTTCATGATTTGGAGGGGATCCCACGAAGAACATGAAAAAAAGAGGGGAAACACGAGGGAAATCACGAGGGGAAACACTCAAATCAACGAGAACGATCACACATGTGCTAGATCCAGGAACAATACGAGTGATACACGATTCAAACGCAACAAAGGACGATACAAGAGGCGGTAGTTCTTCTCCGTGAGGAGGTCTTGAGGGTCTTCCCGTGAGGGGACTTGAATCCGCATGGGGGATCTTCTCCGTAGAGGCTGCGGTCTCCGATGGAGAAAGTATCAAGTGGATGAGCAAAGCTCTATCTCTCAAATGAGCTAAACCTATGCTAACCCTAGAAAAATGGAGGTGGAGTCATTTATATAGGCTAGAGGGACGAAAGGGTACATGGGCTTCGGCCCAAAACGCACACACAGGTGGTTGTCTAGATGATCCGGATGGTGGCCCGGATGATCCGGGTGCCAGGGGTCCGGATGATCCGGGCAAGTGCAGACTTGGCCCTTTTCTTCTCCATCTTCATGTTCCTCTTCTCCCTTCAGTTGATCTTGCTCCTTAGATTCTCCATGGCTAACTCCTAGGTACCTGAGTATGCAATGTGTCTCCATTTGAGGTAGTAGCCATGTCTCATGTGTTTCAAAGAGGAATTGCGAGAGGAGCGATGTCACCTCGGTTTCGAGAGCTCTTGTACGTGCTCATGTCATGGGTCCACTTGGCACTTGGTGAGACGATGATAGGTCCATGGGGATGACCTTGGGATGTTCTGCATCACTCTTCTCCTACTAACACTCAGCAAATCATGATTACCTTAAGCTTGTGACCTCGTAGGTTTGGTAAATCATAGACATGAATGAAACCCCTTTGTTCAATGACTGATAGCGAAACCGTTGATACATCTCCAACGTATCTATAATTTTTAATTATTTCATGCTATTATAATACCAATCTTAGATAATTTATATGCAATTTTATATCATTTTTCGGGACTAACCTATTAACTAAGTGCCTAGTGCCAGTTGCTGTTTTTGGCTTGTTTTTGGCTTTTCAGAAAATCAGTACCAAACTAAGTCAAAACACGATGAAACATTATGGTGATTTTTTTTCTAGACCAGAAGGGACCCTGGAACGTTTGGAAGGAGGCCAGAAGATCTACGGAGACTGATGAGCTCACACGGCGCACCCCTAGGGGGCACGCCACTAGAGCTCATGGGTCCCACGCAGCTCCGTCTGACCTAATTCCAACTCCATACATTCCCTATTCCTAAACCAACAGAGAGCCACCCGAAACATTTTTTCCGCCACCGTAAGCTTCTGTTCTTTCATGATCCCATCTGGAGGCCTTTTTCAGTACTCTGTTGGAGGGGGAATCGACCATGGAGGGCTTCTACATCATCCTTGTTGCATCTCCAATGATGTGTGAGTAGTTGACCACAGACCTACGGGCCTAGAGCTAATAGCTAGATGGCTTCTTCTTTCTCTCCGATCTTCAATACAAAGTTCTCCATGATCTGCATGGAGTTCTATCTGATGTAATCTTCTTTTGCAGTGTGTTTAATGGGATCCGATGAATTGTGGGTTTATGATCAGATTATTCATTGAAAGTAATTGAGTATTTTCTGAACTTTATTACGCATGATTGTTATAGCTTTGTATTTCTTGCTACTTGTGAGCTGTGTTGGGATTTCCTCGAAGAGGAGAGGATGATGTAGTACAATAGAGATAAGTATTTCCCTCAGCTAAGAACCAAGGTTGTCAATCCAGTAGGAGAACCACGCGAAACCTCGTGAACAGCACCCACACACAAAAGAACAAATAATTGCACCCAACGTGAGCAAGGGGGTTATCAATCCCCTCGGTGGTTAATTGCAAGGATCAAGTATGATAATGGTAGATAGATAAACAAAAACACAAAATAAAAGAATGGTAAATAAATTGCAGCAAGGTATTTTTGGATTTTAATATATGATAAAGGTAGACCCAAGGGCCATAGTTTTCACTAGAGGCTTCTCTCTCGAACAAAAAGCATACAGTGGGTAAACAAATTACTGTGGGGCAATTGATAGAAAAGCGTATAGTTATGATGATATTCAAGGCAATGTTCATGTATATAGGCATCACATCCGAGACAAGTAGACCAACTCCTACCAGCATCTACTACTATTACTCCACACATCAACCACTATCCAGCATGCATCTAGGGTATTAAGTTCATAAAGAATGGAGTAACGCCTTAAGCAAGATGACATGATGTAGACAAAGTAAGCTCAATCAATATGAATAAACCCCGTCGTTTTCCCCTTAATGGCATCAATACAAATACGTGTCTTATCCCTTTCTGTCACTGGGATATAGTTCACCGCAAGATTGAACCCATTACAAAGCACCTCTCACATTGCAACATAAATCGATCTAATTGGCCAAACCAAACGGATAGATCGGAGAGAAATACAAGCAATAACAATCATGCATATAAGAATTTAGAAAAGACTCAAATAATATTCATGAATAATCTGATCATAAACCCACAATTCATCGGATACCAACAAGCACACTGCAAAAGAAGATTACATCGAATAGATCTCCAAGAACATCGAGGAGAACATTGTATTGAAGATCAAAGAGAGAAGAAGCCATCTAGCTACTAGCTATGGACCCATAGGTCTGTGGTAAACTACTCACACATCATTAGAAGGGCGGAAAGGTAGATGAATAGGCCCTCCATGATCGACGCCCCCTCTGACAGAGTACCGGAAAAGGCCTCCAGATGGGATCGTGGAAAAACATAAACTTGCGGTGGCGGAAAAAGTATTTTGGGTGGCTCTCTGTTGGTTTCCCGATTTTAGAGAATTTATAGAGCTGGAATTAGGTCAAACGGAGCCCCGAGGGACCCACAAGGTACTAGGGCGTGGCCCCCCAGGGCGCGCCCTAGTGCCTTGTCGTCTACTCGTTTGCCTTCTAGTCTCCTTCGAAAGCTTCCACGGTCTCTTATGTCTAGAAAAAATAATCAAATTGTTTCGTGGCATTTGGACTTCGTTTGGTATGATTTCCTGCAAAACCAAAAACAGGCAAAGAAAGCAAGTGACACTTGGCACTAAGTTAATAGGTTTGTCCCAAAAATGATATATAATTGCATATAAAACATCCAAGATTGATACTATAATACCATGGAACAATAAAAAATTATATATACATTGGAGACGTATCAAGCATCCCCAAGCTTAATTCCTGCTCGTCCTCGAGTAGGTAAATGGTAAAAACAGAATTTTTGATGTGGAATGATACCTAACATGTTCATCATGTAATCTTTCTTTTATGGTATGAATATTTATATCCAAATGATTCAAAGCAATAGTCTATAATTTGACATAAAGCCATTAATACTCACGCATACCAACAAACAACCATGCCTTTCAAAATATCAGTGCTAAAGAACGATATCCCTACAAAATCATATAGCCTTGTCATGCTCCATCTTCTTAACACAAAGTATAAATCATGCACTACCCTAGTTCATACTTTTTAACGCGCTTTAGCTTTTTCAACCCCCACGCAATACATGAGCGCAAGCCATGGATATAGTACTATGGGTGGAATAGAGTATAGTTGTAGAGCTTACATGGAGAAGACAAAAAAAAGAGACAGTCTCACACCGACGAGGCTAATCAATAGGCTATGGAGATGCCCATCAATTGATGTCAATGCAAGGAGTAGGGATTGCCACGCAACGGATGCACTAGGAGCTATAAGTGTATGAAAGCTCAAAAAGAAAACTAAGTGGGTGTGCATCCAACTTGCTTGCTCTAGAAGACCTCGGGCATTTGAGGAAGCCCATCATTGGAATATACAAGTCAAGTTCTATAATGGAAAATTCCCACTAGTTATATGAAAGTGACTACTTTAAAGCACATGTGTCGTGGTTTTGTCACGGCAGATGTCCTCGTGAAAGGACTTAGTTGTGAGGCCATCGCAGCTAGGCGGTAGCTTGAATGGGGTTTATCGGAATAGAGAGACAAGGGTTTACCGAGGTTCGGCCCCTCACGGTGGAGGTAATAGCTTACTTCCTGCTTGATTGATTATCGCTTGAGATCTCGATTACAAGGGTGCGACTTGGCTGACCTAGTACTCGAGAGCTTGTAACTTAACTTGTCTACCTCAGGGGCTCTCCTTTATATACAAGTCGAGGCGCTGGGTTTACAACAGAGTCCGGGTCATAACGCAACACGTGTCCTAGTCTGCTTCCTACCTATCTTAGCTACCAAGTAAGGGAGTTTCCTTTTAGTCTCTTGCATGAGCCGGCGTCGCAGGTGTTGGGCCATAAGCTGTCCCGCTCTATGAGTCGCCTCCTGGGCCTTGAGCTTCATGTTCATCACGGCCCATATAATAGATCCGCCCTTCAAGTCGCCACTGGATAACCAGGCCATACTCTGGCCGGGTCATACCGTGGGGTTATATCCCCAACATTAGTCCCCAGGTTAACTTGGATTTATCCATGTTAAGCTTCACACCGGAAATAAGTCTGGGTTATCCTTTGCTGAACCAAGGCCTTTCTTTTGCTTCTTCGTCTTATCTTCTGACCGGGTCATAGGACACCGCTGGCTTATGATACCTCGATACTTGGCATTTCTTGCTTCCTCTTGCCATGACGTCATTTTCCTAAATTTACGAAGTTTGGATGTGACCTCACAGCGAATCTTTGAGCATCTGTCAGGCTCAAAAATTGAGGCACCCTTTCACCAAAATTTACTGTGCTACCTCTGTATCTGCATCTGTCGTTTCCTCTTCTTATTGCCTTATAAATACACATGAGGGCCCCCCAAATTCACTGATGAGGACATCAATAGCATTGTTACACCCACATCCCATGCTGCTATACATACTAGACCAATTACTAGAGCTCGCGCACGCCAATTGAATTACCAGGTACTTTCGTTTCTTGTTAGCAATTCTAATGTTCATGAGAATATGATGCTGCCTAAATTGGATACATTTGTGTTGATTACTAATGAAGGGCTAGCATGGACAAGAGGGATGAACACTGGAGCAGGATCAAGCATGGAGGTGAAGGCGCGCGCGAAGGGAACCAGAACGTCATTTCTAGTGCATATTTCAGCACTTTGAAGCCTCCGTGATGACATACAAGGACATGGACAAAATATACTAGATGCCCCTTCATAAATTTCGTCCATAGCTTATTTGATAGAGGCAAGCGTCCCGATCTTTTGATGAGATGACAACTATCGATTTGGTGGAGGTGACTTTCATGATCCAACTACAAACGTGCACCCATGTTGCGCCTTAGCAATCGCTAAGTCAATCTCCGGGAGGTTACTGACGATGCGGGAAGCACGACAAGCCTGACCTCAAAGGTCTATTCCTGCATGCAATCGAAGAACAAGCAAGAATATGATAATGCAATCTAAATATTGTGAATATATATGAAGTATTCATAAAAGTGGGGATCCGAAACCGGTCTTGGTCTGGTCGTTGGACACAAACGAAGTACACGAAGTTGCAATGGCTAACTTTTAACTAAACAAATCCCAAGGAAAAAGCTACTAGATTGATCTACTTATATAGGAGCAAGGGGTGGCAGCCAAGGAGGTGGTAGGAGGTCCCATGGCAGCCTAAAACTAACCCTAGGCCGTACAAGGCCCATGGACCCAAGTGGAGGTGATGCAACACCTTTGGACTTGTAATTTGACTCGGATTCTGCTAAAGCGTCAGATTGTTTCATCAATATCTCAATGCTCTGGATGAATTTGAAGGTGAATCCAATTGGGTTGGAAAGAGCACAAAATCTACTTTCCAACAAAAAAAGAATCACCCAATTCGGAGTCCGGGTGAAGGAGATCTTGGCGTTTTGAGTCAGGTATGTTTGTGCAGTCCGAATCTGAGTCCAAAACGTGAGAGACTTGGACTCTATCTTCTCTTGGCCCAAAAATGACGTGAGAGGACTTTTTGAACAGCACCTAAACTTCGCTTTTTCCTGTATATTCACATGTGGATTGTATAAATGTCCCGTACACCTGCAATTAGACATGGCACAGAAGTCTGTGAAGTATTTTTGTCCTGGATAACATAAATAAATTATTGCATAGTTTGCATTAGAAATCACCTCGCAAATATGCATGTATGCAATATTTTTGGTCGTATCCAAGGTAGTCATGTCCTCATCATCCTCCCCTTCTTGAAAACAAAGCCGTCCTCGGTGTTGCTTAATCTGAAATGTGGCTAACAAAAGAGACAAGGTGTATATGTTGTATATGTATATGTCATCCATTTTTACTTCCCTTGGTTTTTGCACATATGACACATGTATACATGAGTAACTTTCATAGTTCATAAGATATAAAGCCAAAATATTATCACAAGAAGTAGAAGGCATGAAAATATTAAAACTCAATTTGCACATATAAGTGAAGCTCTTATTCATATCAAAAGATTGACAATGTTCATCATTAAACCATCCCAACATTGGTGAATAAACCTTAATTGCATCAAATTTACATGCTACAAAGTCATTTGAAACAGAATCATCACCAAGATTGGAGGTCATATCAAAATGATTAAACATTGGTTGTTTTGCATCAACAGTTAATTCAATGGGTGCACTCCAAATTGTTGGTATTTCAGCTGTTTGATCACATGATGCATTCATGACAGTAACATGATTCTCTAAAATAGGTGGTGTGCTCAAATCAACAAGTAACTCAACACATGATGTATTCAAGTTAACTAGGCATGCATCATTCTCATGTGAAGTTATATCATCAATACCTTTACTATTACCTTGTCGCAAAGACGTAGCTGATGTAGGTACGGACGATGACAATGTACCATACACTTGAGATGATGTCGCGCTCAAAATATGAGGTGTGTCTGCTCTAGTAGGTGCAACGGTGGATGAACCAACCGGTGGTGGTGAGCATGAACTGGAATAGTAGTTGTTGTAGTCACCCAATGCATCCTCCTGTATCTGTCTCTCAAAGGTACAAGCACGAACATACAGACCAATAATGCAACGAGGAATATACTGAAATCTTGCGTGAATATCATGGTTCAAACAACCAAAAAATCTATTCATTGTATCATCCTCAGATTCTTCTATGTCACCATGATGCATATAAGATTTGAACTCTTGGTAGTAAGCATGAACAGTGTTACTACCTTGTTTTAGTTGTTCCAATTTGCAAAGCAATTCACGACGATAGTAAGGAGGAAAAAAATGTTGTCTCATTGCATCTTTCAAATCTTTCCAAGTTGTGGATTGGTTATCAATGTTTTTCTTACAATGCACACTCCACCAAATAGAAGCAAAACCAGTAAATGCTCCAGTGGCAGCTCGTACTCCCTCAAGTTCAGAAAAATCATGGTGACTAAAAACTGTTGGAAATATGCCCTAGAGGCAATAATAAAGTGGTTATTATTATATTTCCTTAATCATGATAAAGGTTTATTATTCATGCTATAATTGTATTGATTGGAAACTTAAATACATGTGTGAATACGTAAGCAAATACCAAGTCCCTAGTAAGCCTCTACTAGAGTAGCTCATTATTAAAAGATGGTTAAGGTTTCCTGACCATAGACATGAGTTGTCATTTGATAATGGGATCACATCATTAGGAGAATGATGTGATGGACAAGACCCATCCGTTAGCTTAGCAAATGATCGTTCGGTTTATTGCTACTGCTTTCTTAATGTCAAATACATATTCTTTAGACCATGAGATCATGCAACTCCCGGATACCGGAGGAATACCTTGTGTGCTATCAAACGTCACAACATAACTTGGTGATCATAAAGATGCTCTACAGGTATCTTCGAAGGTTTCTGTTGAGTTGGCGTGAATCGAGATTGGGATTTGTCACTCCCTATGACGGAGAGGTATCTCTGGGCCCTCTCGGTAATACACATCACAAGAAGCTTGCAAGCAAAGTGACTAAGGAGTTATTTGCAAGATGATGTATTACAAAACGAGTAAAGAGACTTGCCGGTAACGAGATTGAACTAGGTATAGAGATACCGACGATCGAATCTCGGGCAAGTAACATACCGACAGACAAAGGGAACTACCTATGTTGTCATAAAGGTTCGACCGATAAAGATCTTCATAGAATATGTAGGAACCAATATGGGCATCCAGGTCCCACTATTGGTTATTGACCGAAGAAGCCTCTCGGTCATGGCTACATCATTCTCGAACCCGTAGGGTCCGCACGCTTAACGTTCGTTGACGATATAGTATTATATGAGTTATGTGAGTTGGTGACCGAATGTTGTTTGGAGTCCCAGATGAGATCATGGACATGACGAGGAGCTCCGGAATGGTTCGGAGGTAAAGATTGATATATAGGATGATAGTATTTGGTCTCCGGAAAGGTTTCGGAATGCATCAGGTATTTATCGAATCACTCGAAGGGGTTCCGGGAGGCCACGGGAGCATATTGGGCCAAACGGGCCAACGAGGGAGAGCACACCAGCCCACATGGGGCTGGTGCACCCCCACCTCATGGCGCCGGCCCTAGGGGAGGAAGGGAGAGAGCCAGCCCCCTCTTTCCTTCTCTTCCACATGCAGGGAAAGGAAAGGGGGGCGCCTCCCCTCCTGCCTTCCCCCCACGCGCCTAGGGCAGGCGCCCTAGGGCTGGCCACCGGCCCCCTTGGGGGCGCCCTAGGCAGCCTAATCTCCCCCCTCCACCTATATATATGTGAGGAGGGGAGGGGGAAAGACACACCACGAATCCCCAAGCCATGTGCGGCACCCCTCTCCCTGTAGTTCTAGTTCTAGTTCCTCCTCCGTCCACGTCTGTTGTGCTTGGCGAAGCCCTACGGAGAAGTTTCACCAGCACCATCACCACACCGTAGTGCTGCCGGAACTCATCTACTACTTCACCTCTCTTGCTGGATCGAGAAGGCGAGGACGTCATTGAGCTGAACGTGTGCTGAACGCGAAGGTGCCGTGCGTTTGGTGCTTGATTGGTACAGATCGTGAAGGTGTACGACTACATCAACCGCGCTAATAAACGCTTCCGCTTAGCGATCTACAAGGGTATGTAGATGCTCTCCCCCTTTTGTAGCTATGCATCTCCATGGATAGATCTTGCGTGTGCGTAGAATTTTTTTTGTTTTCCATGCAACGTTCCCCAACAGTGGCATCATGAGCCAGGTCTATGCGTAGATGATATGCACGAGTAGAACACAAAGGAGTTGTGGGCGGTGATGTTCATATTGCTTCCCACCAATGTCTTATTTTGATTCGGTGGTATTGTGGGATCAAGCGGCTCGGACCAACCTTACATGTCCACGCACATGAGACCGGTTCCACCGACTAACATGCAACTTGTTTTGCATAAAGGTGGCAAGCGGGTGTCTGTCTCTCCAACTTTAATTGAATCTTATTTGACTATGACGGTCCTTGCAGAAGGTTAAATAGCACCTTGATAATCATCGTTGTGGTTATGCGTAGGTAAGAACGGTTCTTGCTAGTTGCCCGTAGCAGCCACGTAAAACTTGCAACAACAAAGTACAGGACGTCTAACTTGTTTTTGCATGGCATGTTGTGATGTGATATGGTCAAGATGTGATGTGATATATGTTGATGTATGAGATGATCATGTTTTGTAATAAGTTCACGACTTGCATGTCGATGAGTACGACAACCGACAGGAGCCTTAGGGTTGTCTTTAATTATTGTATGACATGCGTGTCAATCACTTAAGCGCCATGTAATTGCTTTACTTTATCTCTATGCGTTAGCAATAGTTGTAGAAGAAATAGTTGGCGAGACAACCCCGACGCAATGATGGAGACCATGCCGATGCTTTGGAGATGGAGATCAAAAGCACAAGATGATGATGGCCATATCATGTCACATATTTTGATTGCATGTGATGTATATCCTTTATGCATCTTATTTTGGTTAGAACGATGGTAGCATTATAAGATGATCCCTTCACTTAATTTCAAGATAAAAGTGTTCTCCCCGAGTATGCACCATTGCTAAAGTTCGTCGTTTCGAAGCACCTCGTGATGATCGGGTGTGATAGACTCTACATTCACATACAACGGGTGTAAGCCAGTTTTGCACATGCAGAATACTTGGGTTAAACTTGATGAGCCTAGCATGTACAGATATGGTCTCGGAACACTAGAGACCAAAAGGTCGAACGTGAGTCATATAGTAGATATGATCAACATAGAGATGTTCATCATTGAAGACTACCCCATCTCACGTGATGATCGGACATGGGTTAGTTGATTTGGATCATGTATCACTTAGACAACTTGAGGGATGTTGATTTAAGTGGGAGTTCATTAGTAATTTGATTATTTGAACTAAAATTTATCACGAACTTAGTCTTAATAGTTTTTGCATATCTATGTTGTAGATCAAAGGCCCGTGCTACCATTCCCTTGAATTTTAATGCGTTCCTAGAGAAAGCTAAGTTGAAAGATGATGGTAGCAACTACACGGACTGGGTCCGTAACTTGAGGATTATCCTCATTGCTGCACAGGAGAATTATGTCCTTGATGCACCGCTAGGTGACAGACCTGCTACAGGAGCTGATGCAGATGTTTTGAACGTCTGGCAGGCTCGATCTAATGACTACTCTTTAGTTCAGTGTGCCATGCTTTACAGCTTAGAACCAGGACTTCAAAGACATTTTGAATGCCACGGAGCATATGAGATGTTCCAAGAGCTGAAGTTGATATTTCAAGCTAATGCCCAGGTTGAGAGATATGAAGTCTCCAACAAGTTCTATAGCTGTAAGATGGAGGAGAACAATTATGTCAGTGAACACATACTCAAAATGTCTGGGTATCATAACCACTTGACTCGGCTGGGAATTGATCTTCCAGTTGAGAGTGTTATTGACAGAGTTCTTCAGTCACTGCCACCAAGCTACAAAGGCTTCGTGATGAACTATAATATGCATGGGATGATGAAAACGATTCCCGAGCTCTTCGTGATGCTGAAATCGGCGGAGGTAGAAATCAAGAAGGAGCATCAAGTGTTGATGGTTAACAAGACCACTAGTTTAAAGAAAAAGGGCAAGGGAAAGAAAGGGAACTTCAAGAAGAATGGCAAGCAAGTTGCCGCTCCCGTGAAGAAGCCCAAAGCTGGACCCAAGCCTGAAACTGAGTGCTTCTACTGCAAAGGAAATGGTCACTCGAAGCGGAACTGCCCCAAATACTTGGCGGATAAGAAGGATGGCAAAGTGAACAAAGGTATATTTGATATACATGTTATTGATGTGTTCCTTACTAATGCTCGTAGTAGAGCCTGGGTGTTTGATACTGGTTCGGTTGCTCATATTTGTAACTCAAAATAGGAGCTGCAGAATAAACGAAGATTGGCTAAGGACAAGGTGATGATGCGCGTCGGGAATGGTTCCAAGGTCGATGTGATCGCCGTCGGCACGCTACTTCTACATCTACCTATGGGATTAGTTTTAGACCTTGATAATTGTTATTTCGTGCCAGCGTTGAGCATGAACATTATATCTGGATCTTGATTATTACGAGACGGTTATTCATTTAAGTCAGAGAATAATGGTTGTTCTATTTATAAGAGTAATATCTTTTACGGTCATGCACCTTTGATGAATGGTCTATTCTTGTGAATCTCGATCGTTGTGATACACATATTCATAATATTGATGCCAAAAGATGCAAAGTTGATAATGATAGTGCAACAAACTTGTGGCACTTCCGTTTAGGTCATATTGGTGTAAAGCGCATGAAGAATCTCCATGCAGATGGACTTTTGGAATCACTTGATTATGAATCATTTGATACTTGCGAACCATGCCTCATGGGTAAGATGACTAAAACTCCGTTCTCTGGAACAATGGAGCGAGCTAATGACTTATTGGAAATAATACATACCAATGTATGCAGTCCGATGAGTGTTGAGGCACGCGGCGGGTATCGTTATTTTCTAACCTTCACAGA
The DNA here is from genome assembly GCA_011799875.1 of Thinopyrum elongatum. Classification (NCBI taxonomy): domain Eukaryota; kingdom Viridiplantae; phylum Streptophyta; class Magnoliopsida; order Poales; family Poaceae; genus Thinopyrum; species Thinopyrum elongatum. Next base: position 264,421,414 of record CM022302.1, read on the forward strand.
TGATTTGAGTAGGTATGGGTATATCTACTTGATGAAACACAAGTCTGAAACATTTGAAAAGTTCAAAGAATTTCAGAGTGAAGTGGAGAATCATCGTAACAAGAAAATAAAGTTTCTACAATCTGAACGCGGAGGCGAATATTTGAGTTATGAGTTTGGCCTTCATTTAAGACAATGTGGAATTGTTTCACAACTCACGCCACCTGGAACACCACAGCGTAATGGTGTGTCCGAACGTCGTAACCGTACTTTATTAGATATGGTGCATTCTATGATGTCTGATGTAGGGTGGAACCCTGGGGCCGATCTTTCATGATTTGGAGGGGATCCCACGAAGAACACGACGAAGTAACGAGAGGAAACACAAGGGGAAACACTCAAATCAACGAGAACAATCACACATGTGCTAGATCCATGAACATAAAGAGTAATACAAGATTCAAACGCAACAAAGGACGATACAAGAGGCGGTAGTTCTTCCCGATCCGGAGACCGGGTCTTGAATCCACGAGGGGATCTTCCCTTGCGGGGTCCTGAATCCACTTGAGATCTTCTCCCTGGAGGCCTCGGTCTCCAATGGAGTATTATCAAGTGGATGAGCAAAGCTCTATCTCAAAAATGAGCTAATCCTTTGCTAACCCTAAAACGTTGGGGAAGAAGAGTATATATAGTATGGGGGCGAAGGGATACATGGGCTTCGGCCCTTTACACTATGCGCAGACAGGGGGAGCCGGATGTCTGGGCCTTCACGAGGTACCGGATGTCCGGGCACGGGGGCCGGATGTCCGGGCTGGCAGTGACCAGCTTCTATGCTCTCTGGATAGGCGCGGTCCGGATTTCTGGGTGGGAGTCCGGATGTCCGGCGGCTCATGTCGGGCCGGATGTCCGGGCTGTCGGGGCCCGATTCTTCTGCTCTCTGGATAGGACATGTCCGGATTTCTGGGCTAGCGTCGGATGTCTCGGGCCATCAGGCCGGATGTCCGGGGCCAGACCGGATGTTCAGACCCTGTAGCCTTGGCTGTTGGGTCACTGCTGCTATCGACACCTCCAGGGGCCGGATGTCCAGTGTTGTGGCTGGATGTCCGGGTCCTGGAAGCCATCTTAGGTCCCTTCCATTGTTCCTTGTCGTCCGTGTACTTGGGGACTTGTCCGTCTTCATGAGTATTCCTGAGAGGGTCTTCTTGGTACCTGAGTACACATAGCATTCCGGCTTTAGGTAGTAGCCATGTCTCGAGTGGGTCGTACGGGATATCACTAAGGAGAGATGTCACCTCTGTTTTGAGAGCTCTAGCTCGTGCTAGTGTCATCGGTCCACTTGGCACTTGGTGAGACGTCGGTAGATCCATGGGGATGACCGTAGGATGCTACGCATCATCTCCTCCCCCCCTTGGGAGAGATCTGACCTCGGATCGAAAACCTCATCACCATGGTAGGGAGAGAGATCCTTGACGTCGAAGATATCACTCACGTTGTACTTGTCGCGCAGAATGTCGATCTTGTAGGCGTTGTTGTTGTTGCTTTCTAGCACCTTGAAGGGTCCATTGGCTCGAGGTAGAAGCTTGGACTTGCGTTCGTTTGGGAAGCGGTCCTTGTGAAGGTGTAGCCACACAAGATCTCAAGTGTTGAATATCATGGGATTCTTGTTGATGTTGATATTGGTCGTGAGGCATTGTACTTGGCGCTCTATGGTGTGCCTTGTATCTTCATGCACCTTCTTGAGATAGCTCACTCATGCACTTGCGTCCATGTTGACGCGCTCTTGTAGAGGTAGCGGAAGAATGTCCAATGGGGACAATGGGTTGAATCCGTAGACGAGCTCGAAGGGGGACTTGCCGGTAGTCGAATGTCTCGCGCGGTTGTAGGCGTACTCAGCGATTGGTAGGCACTCTTCCCACTCCTTGACGTTCTTTTTGATCGACACACGTAGGAGGGTAGATAGCATCCGGTTCGTGACCTCCGTTTGGCCGTCGGTTTGTGGATGGTATGCCGAAGAGAACAAGAGCTTGATTCCGAGTTTAGCGCATAGAGTCTTCCAAAAGTAACTTAGGAACTTGACGTCGTGGTCTGACACGATAGTCTTGGGCGCTCCATGTAGACGCAAGATTTCCCTAAAAAAGAGATTGGCAACATGTGAAGCATCGTCTATCTTGTTGCATGGTATAAAGTGTGCGATCTTAGAGAAACGATCCACAACAACAAAAACGGAATCCTTGCCATTTTGAGTTCTAGGCAAACCAAGCCCAAAGTCCGTACTAGTATCTTCCCATGGGTGATATTGATGATGACATCAATACCATTGTTACACCCACAACCCCTGCTGCTATACATACTGGACCAATTATTAGAGCTCGCGCACGCCAATTGAATTACCAGGTACTTTCGTTTCTTGGTGACAATTCTAATGTTCATGAGAATATGATGCTGCCTAAATTGGATCCATTTGTGTTGATTACTAATGAAGGGCCTAGCATGGACAAGAGGGATGGACATTGGAGCAGGATCAAGCATGGAGATGAAGGCGCGAACGAAGGGATCTAGAATGGCGTTTCTAGTGCATATTTGAGCACTTTGAAGCCACCGTGATGACCTACAAGGACATGGACGAAATATACAAGATGCTCCTTCATAAATATCGTCCATAGCTTATTTTAGGTGCTGCGCCACCTTATTTTTGGCCCAGGCCCATGTAATTTTGAAATACTTAAGTATAGGAAGTTTTTAGAGTCCGTATGTGTGGGGAAACAAGAGTTAGGGTTGGTTTCGGACCCCTCCCCCAAGGGCCACGAGATTCCCCCCTCTTCCTCCATATATACAGCCCTTAGGGCACCGTTTAGACTTTGGGTTTTGTTTAGATTAAAAGTTCACCATAACTACAACTTCGCGTACTTCATTTGTGTTCAACGACCAGACCAAGACGTCACAGAACCCCACCTTCATAAATAAAGTTTTCCTCTTATATTCGCAATATCCAGATTGCAATTTCAGTTTCTTACTTGTTCTTCATTTCCTTGCAGGAAATAGACCTTCGTAGTTAGGTTGATCAAGCTCCGACCTGGTTAATAACCTCTCGGAGTTGGTTTAGCGATTGCTAAGGCGCGACGTCCTCGCACGTTCGTAGTCGGATTGTCAAAGTCTACTCCACCAAAAATGATAGCCACCATCTCATCGAAAGACAGGACACCCTCGCCTCTATCAAGTGTATCAGATTTCCAGTTTGCTCGGTGAGTTTTTACAGTTTTTTCATAGTTTAGATCGAGTTTGTTCTTCATACCTACAGTCCACGAAAAAGCCAAAAAAAATTAGGGTTAGTTCATCATATCCAAACCAATCTGAGCCATTGCATAATCTTTTCTGTATTTGCTTTGTTGAATTTGTGGTTTTATCGTCGTGTCAAGTTGCTGGTCTTAGTGTCTAGTCCTTTAGAGTTTCAAGTTCTGTTCACAAGTTGTCACGCCGCCGTCGCACCATCGTCATCACCGATGCCATATGCCACCATCGTCATCACCGCTGCCATATACTACCACCATCGTCGTCACTGCTGCCATATACCACCATCATCATCACCGCTGACATATACCACCATCGTCATCACCGCTGCTATATACCACATATCCACCGCCATCACGCTAATCCGAGTCCACCTCCATCACAGATTCGCCACCAGTCCGTGTTCCACCGCCCTACATATATCCGCCACCAGTCCGAGTTTCCACCAGATTCATCTCTGCCATCAGTCCTAGTCCGAGTCTAGTATTTATTCCTTTGTTTTCGATTTCCAGATAATGCCATACTCCGAGTCGTGACCAAGTCGGACTCCCCAACTTTTGTGCTACCCGCAGTAGAAAAATAGTTCCAGTTTAGAAAAAACTAAGTCTGGAAAATTCTGGCTAGGCAGTTTTTAGACCATTTGTAGACTTTAAAAAAAAATTGTTGTGGAGGAAAAAAAAGAGGAAAAAAGTGCAAAAAAAAGTGAAAAAAAAGAAGAAAAAAAATTCAGAGTGTGCTCCTCCTTTGTTTACGTGCAGCGTCGTGATTTTGTTAGTGTTCTAGGCTCGCGTTTCTAGTACGGTCTAGCCTAGGACCAGCACAGTACCGTCGTTGATCGTTTATTCAACTTTGCATCTCTGAATTGATTATTGCTGACCTTTTTGCTACCATATTATAAGCCATCCCAGCTCCACATACATCTACATCGTGCGTTTGACTCTCCCTGGTAATCGCTCTATCCAAGCTTTGAGAGTTTTGACTACAACGGTTGCTGATCACCGCCTGCTGCTGGGTAAGAACTGGTAAGAATTGAGATTTGCTTGACGGATTTGTGACACCCCACCACTTTCTAGTAGTCTGTAGGATCACATTCTTGTGTGTTTCTATTGCTGCTAACCATGGCAGGATTACAAGCCGACGAGATTGACTAGGAGAACATGACAATGAAGGAGCTTCATGATAAATTTCAGCAAATGGTGGGTCAACAGGTGGAAGACGTGATGGCCAGCTTTGGAAAGGCACTGGAGAGGATTGATGATGTTGAGAAGACAATTGACACCAAGTTCGATGAAGTACTCGCGCGTCTTCCACAACCACCACCTGCATCTGCTACACCATTACAACAAAAACAACAACAACCACCTCCACATCACGAAACAGCCCTCCGCTGAGCGGGCCGTGTTCCTCTTGAGCCTGGCCAAACTTCTGATGCCGCTGCTACTGTTGTAGATGCTTCTGTGGCTCCTGCTGCTGCTGAGGAGGATGACGATTATGCGAGCGATTATGAGGATGAGGTTGATCAAAATCAGAACTACGTGCAACCACCAGCACCACCACCAGGTCGTCCACATGCAAATGATTTCAATGGTAGGGCTGCTGCACAACCACCTCAGGTACGAGATCATGACCATCTTCCTAAACTAAAATTGAATATTCCACCATTCAAGGGTAGATATGTTCCTCATATATATCTTACTTGGGAGTTAGAAACTGAACAACGTTTTACATGTTTACAATATCCTGAGGAAAGACGTGTTGTTGCTGTTGTTTGTGCTTTCACTAGTTTTGCATGTCTTTGGTGGTCTGAACATTGTAGATTATATCCTATTCCAGCTACTTGGGCTGCTTTGAAAACTGCTATGCGTACTTGTTGGGTTCCACCATATTATCAACATGAATTACTTCAAAAACTGCAGCGTTTGAGACAAGGAAAAAATTCTGTAGAGGAGTATTATCAGGAATTACAAACTGGCATGATTAGATGTGGTATTGTTGAGGATAATGAAGCTATGCTTGCATGTTTTATGGGTGGATTAAATAGAGAGAATCAGACCATTTTACAGTATAAGGAGTATAACAATATCACTCGTTTATCCCATCTTGCTTGCAAAGCTGAACGTGAAGTGTAGGATCGACAGGCATTGGTGCAGACTAATTTTTCTATAGGTCGACCTTCATCATGGACACCGCGTGCATCTTCTACTTCCACACGTTCTGCTACACCGACACCTCTGTCAACTGCCACCTCCAGCCATTATACAAGAAAGCAGGCACTACACCACTATCTGCCAAGAGCACATCTATCGGGCCTGCACAGAGCTCTTCTTCATCCATGGCATCAACAGGGCACACACATGATATTATTTGTCGTTGTTGTAAGGGTAGAGGTCATTACGCGAGAGAATGCCAATCTCCGTGTGTTATGATTGCTACTACGGATGGTGGGTATGAGTCCGCTAGTGATTATGATTAGGAGACTTTGGCTCTTATTACAAGTGAAGAACACGGTGGAGATGATTCTAATCATGAGACACAATACATGGCTGCTGACGATGCTGATAGGTATGAAAGTTTAGTTGCTCAACGTGTTTTGGGTGTGCAGGTCACACAAGCTGAGCAAAATCAGAGGCATAATTTGTTCCATACAAAGGGAGTTGTGAAGGAACATTCTGTTTGCATCATCATAGATGGAGGGAGCTGCAACAACTTGGCTAGCATGGGGATGGTGGAGAAGCTATATCTCACCACAAGACCACATCCACATCCTTATTACATCCAATGGTCCAACAAAAGTGGCAAAGTTAAGGTAACACGTACTGTTTGTGTGCATTTTAGTATCTCTACATATGCTGATTATGATGTGGTACCCATGCAAGAGTGTTCCTTATTACTTGGTATACCATGGCAATTTGATAAAAAAAAATTGTACACCATGGTAGAAACAATCAGTATACTCTTGTTCATAAGGATAAACATATTACTTTGCTTCCTATGACTCCTGATTCCATTTTGAAAGATGGTATTAATAGAGCTAATAAAGCAAAACAGGAGAAAAATAAGAGTGAAAATCAGATTGTGGCAAAAGAATTTGAGCAACAAATGAAGCCTAATACTAAACCATCTAGTGTTGCATCTGAAATAAAATTGAAAAGTGCATGTTTACTTGCCAACAAATCTAATCTTGATGATATAGATTTCAGCAAATCTGTTTGCTATGATTTTTTGTGCAAAGAGGCATTATTTTCATTCGAGGATGTGCCTTCCTCTTTGCCTCCTGCTGTCACTAACATTTTGCAGGAGTTCGCTGACGTCTTTCCACAAGAAGTGCCACCGGGATTACCACCTATTCGCATGATTGAGCATCAGATTGACTTAATTCCTGGTGCTTCGCTGCCAAACCGTGCGTCATACCGTACCAATCCAGAGGAGACGAAGGAGATTATGCGTCACGTACAGGAGCTGCTCGACAAAGGCTATATACGCGAATCTCTTAGTCCTTGTGTTGTTCCTATTATACTAGTGCAAAACAAGGATGGTACGTCGCATATGTGTGTTGATTGTAGAGGCATTAATAATATTACTATTTGTTTACGTCATCCTATTCCTAGGCTAGATGATATGGTTGATGAATTGAGTGACTCTACAATATTCTCCAAAGTTGATTTGCGTAGTGGATACCATCAAATTCGTATGAAATTGGGAGATGAATGGAAAACAACATTTAAAACTAAGTTTGGTTTATATGAGTGGTTAGTCATGCCTTTTGGGTTTACTAATGCACCTAGTACTTTCATGAGATTAATGAACGAAGTTTTACGTGCTTTCATTCGATGATTTGTGGTGGTCTATTTTGATGATATACTGATTTATAGCAAATCTTTGGAAGAACATTTGGACCATTTACATGCTATTTTTATTGCTCTATGTGATGCATGTTTGTTTGGTAACCTTTTGCACCGACCGAGTATCTTTTCTTGGTTATGTTGTTACTCCACAGGGAATTGAAGTTGATAAAGCCAGGATTGAAGCTATTGAGAGTTAGCCGCAGCCCAAAACGGTCACACAAGTCAGGAGTTTTCTTGGACTCGCTGGTTTCTATAGGTGTTTTGTGAGAGATTTTAGCACCATTGCTGCACCTCTTAATGAGCTTACAAAGAAGGTTGTGCCTTTTGTTTGGGGTACCGCACAGGAAGAAGCCTTCACGGTATTGAAAGATAAGTTGACACATGCTCCTTTACTCCAACTTCCTGATTATAATAAGACTTTTGAGCTTGAATGTGATGCTAGTGGAATTGGATTAGGAGGTGTGATATTACAAGATGGCAAACCTGTTGCATACTTTTCTGAAAAATTGAGTGGGCGTAGTCTGAACTATTCTACTTATGATAAAGAATTATATGCTCTTGTTCAGACCTTAGAAACATGGCAACATTATTTATGGCCCAAAGAATTTGTTATACATTCTGATCATGAATCTTTGAAACACATTAAAAGTCAAGCAAAACTGAACCGTAGACATGCTAAATGGGTTGAATTCATTGAGACTTTCCCTTATGTCACTAAACACAAGAAGGGTAAAGAAAATGTTATTCCTGATTCATTGTCTCATCGTTATACTATGCTTTCACAACTTGAATTTAAAATATTTGGTTTGGAGACCATCAAAGATCAATATGTCCATGATGCTGAATTTAAAGATGTATTGCAGAATTTTAAAGAAGGTAGAACATGGAACAAGTTCATCGTTAACGATGGATTTGTGTTTCGTGCTAACAAGCTATGCATTCCAGCTAGCTCCGTTCGTATTTTGTTGTTGCAAGAAGAGCATGGAGTATTAATGTGACACTTTGGCATGAAGAAGACGGAGGATATACTTGCTACACATTTCTTTTGGCCAAAGATGAGACGGGATGTTGAGCGTTTTGTTGCTCACTGCACTACATGTCAAAAAGATATGTCACGACTCAATCCTCATGGTTTATATATGCCTTTGCCTGTACCTAGTGTTCCTTGGGAGGATATATCTATGGATTTTGTTTTAGGATTACCTCGAACAAAGAAGGGGAGGGATAGCATATTTGTTGTCGTGGATAGATTTTCAAAAATGGCACACTTCATACCATGTCATAAAAGCGATGATGTTGCTAATGTTGCTGATTTGTTCTTTCATGAAATTATTCGCTTGCATGGTGTGCCAAATACAATTGTTTCAGCTCGTGATACTAAGTTTCTTAGCCACTTTTGGAGATGTTTATGGGCTAAGTTGGGGACTAAACTACTTTTTACTACTACTTGTCACCCCAAACTGATGGACAAACTGAAGTAGTCAATAGAACATTGTCTACTATGCTTAGGGCTGTTTTGAAGAATAACAAGAAAATGTGGGAAGAATGCTTGCCTCATATTGAATTTGCTTATAATCGTTCGCTGCATTCTACTACTAAGATGTGTCCTTTTGAAATTGTGTATGGTTTCCTACCTCATGCACCTATTGATTTGTTGCCTCTTCCATCTTCGGAGAAGGTTAATTTTGATGCTAAACAACATGCTGAGTTGATCTTAAAAATGCATGAGTTAACTAAGGAGAACATTAAGCGTATGAATGCTAAATATAAACTTGCTGGAGATAAGGGTAGAAAACGTGTTGTGTTTGCACCTGGAGATCTTGTTTGGTTACATTTGCATAAGGATAGATTTCCTGATTTGCGCAAATCAAAGCTAATGCCACGTGCTGATGGTCCTTTTAAGGTGTTAGAGACAATAAATGATAATGCATATAAAATTGAGCTGCCTGCAGATTTTGGGGTTAGTCCCGCTTTTGACATTGCAGTTTTGAAGCCTTATTTGGGTGAGGAAGATAAGCTCCGTCGAGGACGACTTCATTTCAAGAAGGGGAGGATGATGAGGACATCAATACCATTGTTACACCCACAGCCCCTGCTGCTATACATACTGGACCAATTACTAGAGCTCGCGCACACCAATTGAATTACCAGGTACTTTCGTTTCTTGGTGACAATTCTAATGTTCATGAGAATATGATGCTGCCTAAATTGGATACATTTGTGTTGATTACTAATGAAGGGCCTAGCATGGACAAGAGGGATGAACACTGGAGCAGGATCAAGCATGGAGATGAAGGCGCTAGTGAAGGGATCCAGAATGGCACTTTGAAGCGACCGTGATGACCTACAAGGACATGGACAACATATACAAGATGCCCCTTCATAAATATCGTCCATAGCTTATTTTAGGTGCCGCGCCACCTTATTTTTGGGCCAGGCCCATGTAATTTCAAAATACTTAAGTATAGGTAGTTTTTAGAGTCCGTATGTGTGGGGAAACAATAGTTAGGTTTGGTTTCGGACCCCTCCCCCAAGGGCCACAAAATTCCCCCCTCTTCCTCCATATATACAGCCCTTAGGGCACCGTTCAGACTTTGGGTTTTGTTTAGATTAAAAGTTCGCCATAGCTGCAACTTCACGTACTTCATTTGTGTTCAACGACCAGACCAAGACGTCACAGAACCCCACCTTCATTAATAAATCTTTCCTCATATTAGCAATATCCGGATTGCAATTTTAGTTTCTTGCTTGTTCTTCGTTTCCTTGCAGGAAATAGACCTTCGTGGTCAGGTTGATCGAGCTCCGGTGGGGTTAATAACCTCTCGAAGTTGGTTTAGCGATTGCTAAGGCGCAACGTCCTCGCACGTTCGTAGTCGGATCGTCAAAGTCTACTCCACCAAAAACGATAGCCACCATCTCATTGAAAGACGGGACACCCTTGCCTCTATCATATATGGAATAGGAAGTGGCATATAGAGACCATGGGATTGAGATTTAGACTTAGCTTTGCGACATGTAGAGCATCGGTTGGTGAAGTGTGAGACGTCGCGGAACATCTTGGGCCAAAAGTAGTTCTTGGAGAGCGTGGCAAATGTCTTGTCGCGTCCAAAATGACCCATAAATCCTCCTTCATGAGATACTTGCAAAAGTAACAAATGAAGAGAAGACTCGGGGATACATAGTTTGTTAGCTCTCATAAGATAATCATCTTTGATGTAATAGCGTTCCCAAGATGTATGCGTCAAACATTTGGCATAAGGAATAGCAAAAGTAGGATCATGCGCATACAAGTCTTTTATGTGCTCAAAACTAATGACATTCAACTCAAGTTGAGTAACAAGCATGCATTTGCGGGAAAGAGCATCCGCCACTATGTTTTCTTTACCCTTAGTGTACTTAATGACATAAGGAAAAGATTATATAAATTCACTCCATTTGGCATGCCTTCTATTCAACTTAGTTTGACCGTTAAGATAGTTGAGAGTTTCATGGTCGGTATGAATGACAAATTCATGAGGACGGAGATAATGGTCCCACACATGCAACACTTGAACGAAAGCATACAATTCTTTGTCATAGATGGGATAATTAAGTTGCCCGCCGGAAAGTTTTTCACTAAAATAAGCAATTGGGCGCTTCTCTTGCATCAACACACCTCCTATGCCGTTACGACTAGCATCGCAATGAACTTCAAAAGTTTTATCAAACTTGGGTAATGCAAGCAATGGAGCATGTGTAAGAAAATTCTTAAGCTCATGAAATGCGGTATCTTCGGATGGTCCCCAAACAAATGGTGCATTCTTCTTACTCAAGGCATGCAAAGGGGATGCAATAGTGTTAAAGTCTTTAATGAATCTATGATAGAAATCGGCTTAGCCAAGGAAACTTCGCACTTGTTGCAAGTTGGTTGGTTGTGACCAAGTTTTAATAGCATCAATTCTAGCTTCATCAACATGAACACCCTTAGATGACACAACAAAACCCAAGAAAACAAGCTTATCAACACCAAAAAGGCATTTGTCCATATTAGCATAAAGGCGCTCTTTTCTTAGAGTTTGCAAAACGGTTCTAAAATGGGTGATATGATCTTCTAGAAACATGCTAAACACAAGAATATCGTCAAAGTAGACCACAACAAATACGCCAATGTAAGGGCGAAGAACATAGTGCATCACACGCATAAATGTACCGGGTGCTTCGGATAAACCCATAGGCATAACTAGCCATTCATATAAGCCAAACTTAGTTTTGAAAGCAGTTTTCCATTCATCACCTTCTTGAATGTGGATTTGGTAATAGCCACTTTTAAGATCAATTTTAGAGAAAATGGTGGCTCTGCTAAGCTCATCTAGCATATCGTCAAGGCGAGGAATAGGATATCGATAACGAATGGTGATAGCATTGATGGGACGGCAATCGAAACACATGCGAAAACTACCGTCTTTCTTAGGCACAAGTATGACCGGGACGGCACAAGGACTTAAGCTTTCACGTACATAACCATTGTTAATGAGTTGTTGTACTTGCCTTTGTATTTCTTTTTGTCTCGTCCGGGTTGACACGGTATGGTGTCTTGTTTGGTAGGGGTGCACCGGGAATGAGGTCGATGCGGTGTTCGATGCCTCGTAGTGGAGGTAGTGATGTAGGGTGGAAACACTAGGGCCGATCATTCACGAAATGGAGGGGATCCTACGACGAACACAAAGAACAGGAGGGGAAAGACGAGGGGAAACACAAGGGGAAACACTCAAATCAACGGGAACGATCACACATGTGCTAGATCCATGAACATAAAGAGTGATACAAGATGCAAACGCAACAAAGGACGATACAAGAGGCGGTAGTTCTTCTTTGTGAGGAGGTCTTGAGGGGTCTTGAATCCACTTGGGGGATCTTCTCTGTAGAGGCCGCGGTCTCCGATGGAGAAAGTATCAAGTGGATGAGCAAAGCTCTGTTTCTCAAATGAGCTAAACCAATGCTAACCCTAAAACATGAGGGAGAGGAAGTATATATAGTCTAGGGGGGCGAAGGGATACATGGGCTTCGGCCCTTTACTGTGCGCAGACAGATGGAGCCAGATGTCCGGGCGTTGGGCCGGATGTCCGGGCTTTCCCGAGGCGCCAGATGTCCGGGCGGTGGGGCCGGATGTCCGGGCTGGCAGGGTCCAGCTTCTGTGATGGGGCGCCAGATTTCCAGGCCTTGAGCCGGATGTCCAGCGGCTCACGAAGGGCCTTATGTCCGGGCCTGTGGCCGGATGTTCGGGCTGACTCGGCCGATTCTGGTTGCTCTCTGTATAGGAGGAGCCAGATTTCCGGGCGTCGGGCCGGATGTCCGGGCTGGGCTGGATGTCCGGGCCCTGTAGCCTCAACTGGTGGGCGGGGGCTATGATTGATGCTCTAGGGGTCGGATGTCCGGGGCTTGGGGTCGGATGTCCGGGTCCTGGGGACTTCTCCGGTTCCTTCCGTCGATCCTCTTCATCCGTGAACTTGGGGACTTGCCCGTCTTCAAGTGCATCTACGAGAGGGTCTTCTTGACACCTGATCATGCACAACATTTCGGACTTAGGTAGTAGCCATGTCTCGAGTGGGTCATATGGAATATAACTAAGGAGAGATGTCACCTCGGTCTCGAGAGCTCTAGCTCGTGCTCATGTCATCGATCCTCTTGGCACTTGGTGAGATGATGGTAGGTCCATGGGGATGACCATAGGATGCTCTGCATCATGTCCCCCCCCCCCTTGGGAGAGATCTGACCTCGGATCGAATGCCTCATCACCATGGTAGGGAGAGAGATCTTTGGCGTTGAATATGTCGCTCATGGAGTACTTGTCGCGTGGGATGTCGATCTTGTAGGCATTGTTGGTGTAGCATTCGAGCACCTTGAAGGGTCCGTTGGCTTGTGGTAGAAGTATGGACTTGCGTTCGTTGGGGAAGCGTTCCTTGCAAAGTTGTAGCCACACAAGATCTCCTATGTTGAATATCATGGGTTGCTTGTTGATGTTGAGCTTGCTCGCGAGTCGTTGTACTTGGCGCTCGGTGGTGTTCGTAGTATCTTCATGCATCTTCTTGAGGTAGCTCACTCGTGCACTTGCGTCCATGTTGATGCGCTCTTGTAGTGGTAGCGGTAGAATGTCCAATGGGGACAATGGGTTGAAGCCGTAGACGACCTCGAAGGGGGACTTGCCAATAGTAGAGTGTCGTGCTCGATTGTAGGCATAGTCGGCGATGGGTAAGCACTCTTCCCACTCCTTGATGTTCTTCTTGATCAACACGCATAGTAGAGTAGATAGCGTCCGGTTCGTGACCTCCATTTGGCCGTCGGTTTGAGGATGGTATGCCGAAGAGAACAAAAGCTTGATTCCGAGCTTGGCACATAGCGTCTTCCAAAAGTAGCTAAGGGACTTGACGTCGCAGTCCGATACGATAGTCTTGGGCACTCCATGTAGACGCAAGATTTCCCTATAAAAAATATTCACAACATGTGAAGCATCGTCTATCTTGTTGCATGGGATGAAATGAGCCATCTTAGAGAATCGGTCCACAACAACAAATACGGAATCTTTGGCATTTCGAGTTTGAGGCAAACCAAGCACAAAGTTGATGTAGGCTGGATACCCTAGGGCCGATCTTTCACGAAATGGAGGGGATCCTACGAAGAACACGAAGAACACGAGGGGAAACACTCAAATCAACGGGAACGATCACACATGTGGTAGATCCATGAACATAAAGAGTGATACAAGATTCAAACGCAACAAAGGACGATACAAACGGTAGCTAGTTCATTTTCGTGAGGAGGCCTTGAATCCGCGAGGGGTCTTCCCATGAGGGGTCTTGAATCCAAGTGTGGATCTTCTCCGTATAGGCCGCAGTCTCTCGATGGAGTAGAACCACAAGGATGAGCAAAGCTCTATCTTAAAAATGAGCTAAACCTATGCTAACACTAGAAAAGTGGAGGAGGAGTCGTTTATATAGGCTAAGGGGACGAAGGGGTACATGGGCCTCTGCCCAACACGCGCGCACTGGCGGGGGTCCAGATGATCCGGATGGGGAGCCGGACGATCCGGGCTTCAGGGACCCGGATGATCCGGGAGATGGTCCGGATGGTCCGGATGTGGCGAGGAGGCAGGTGGTGGCCCGGATGTCTCGAGGGGGCTCCGGACATCCGGGTGGGTCCGGATGATCTCGGACTCCGTCCGGATGATCTGTCTTCGTGGTGCAGGTTCGGGTGCTCTCGGGTGGATTTGCCGGATCGTTCGGACCGGGGTCCGGATCATCCGGGCTCTGTCCGGATCGTCCGGGATCTCGTCCAGATCGTCCGGCCAGCCTGCGACTTGGCTGATTTCTTCTCCGTCTTCACGCATGTCTTCCTCTTCCAATCCTCCTTGATCCTTAGCTTCTCCATGGCTGCCTTCGATGTACCTGAGTATGCATAGAGTTTCTGTATGAGGTAGTAGCCATGTCTCATGTGTTTCAAAGAGGAATTGCAAGAGGAGAGATGTCACCTCGGTTTCGAGAGCTCTTGTACGTGCTCGTGTCATGGGTCCACTTGGCACTTGGTGAGACGATGGTAGGTCCATGGGTATGACCTTGGGATGCTCCGCATCATCTCCCCCCCCCTGGGAAACATCCGACCTCGGATCGAAATCTTCATCACCATGGTAGGGAGAGAGATCCTTGATGTTGAAGATATCGATCACATTGTACTTGCTGCGTGGGATGTCGGTCTTGTAGGTGTTATTGTTGTAGCGCTCGAGCACCTTGAAGGGTCCATTGGCTCGAGGTAGGAGCTTGTACTTGCGTTCATTGGGGAACCGGTCCTTGCGAAGGTGTAGCCACACAAGATCTCCAATGTGGAATACCATGGGTTGCTTGTTGATGTTGAGCTTGGTCGCGAGGCGTTGTACTTGTCGCTCGATGGTGTGCCTTGTATCTTCATGCACCTTCTAGAGATAGCTCTCTCTAGCGCTCGCGTCCATGTTGATGCGCTCTTGTAGTGGTAGAGGTAGAATGTCCAATGGGGACAACGGATTGAAGCCGTAGACGACCTCGAAGGGGGACTTGCCGGTAGTCAAATGTCTTGCGTGGTTGTAGGCGTACTCGGTGATGGGTAGGCACTGCTCCCACTCCTTGATGTTCCTCTTGATCAACACGCGTAGGAGAGTAGATAGCGTCTGATTCGTGACCTCTGTTTGGCCGTCGGTTTGTGGATGGTATGCCGAGTAGAATAGGAGCTTGATTCTGAGTTTGACGCATAGCGTCTTCCAAAAGTAGCTTAGGAACCGTAAAAAAAGTAGCTTAGGAACTTGACGTCGCGATCTGACACGATAGTCTTGGGCACTCCATGTAGACGCAAGATTTCCCTACGAAAGAGATTGGCAAAATGTGAAGCATCGTCTATCTTGTTGCATGGTGTCAAGTGTGCCATCTTAGAGAAACGATCCACAACAACAAACACGGAATCCTTTCCATTTTGAGTTCTAGGCAAACCAAGCATAAAGTCCATACTAATATCTTCCCATGGGTGAAACAGAATCGGAAGTGGCATATAGAGACCATGGGATTGAGCTTTAGACTTAGCTTTGCGGCATGTAGAGCACTGGTTGGTGAAGCATGAGACGTCGCGGAACATCTTGGGCCAAGAGTAGTTCTTGGAGAGCATAGCAAATGTTTTGTCGTGTCCAAAATGACCCATAAGTCCTCCTCCATGAGCTTCTTGCAAAAGTAACAAACGAAGAGAAGACTCGGGGATACATAGTTTGTTAGCTCTCATAAGATAATCTTCCTTGATGTAATATCGTTCCCAAGATGTATGCGTCAAACACTTGGCATAAGGAATAGCAAAAGTAGGATCATGCGCGTACAAGTCTTTTATGTGCTCAAAGCCAATGACATTCAACTCAAGTTGAGTAACAAGCATGCATTTGCGGGAAAGAGCATCCACCACCACATTCTCTTTACCCTTAATGTATTTGATGACATAAGGAAAAGACTCAATAAACTCACTCCATTTGGCATGTCGCTTATTCAATTTAGTTTGACCCTTAAGGTATTCAAGCATTTCATGATCCATATGGATGACAAATTCAAGAGGGCGAAGATAATGTTCCCACTCACGCAAAACTCGCACTAAATCATATAGCTCTTTGTCATAGATGGGATAATTGAGTTGCGCGCCGGAAAGTTTCTCACTAAAGTAAGCTATGGGGCGCTTCTCTTGCATTAAAACACCTCCTATACCATTGCCACTAGCATCGCAATGAACTTCAAAAGTTTTGTCAAAATTGGGCAAAGCAATCAAAGGAGCATGTGTAAGCAAATTCTTAAGCTCATTGAATGCGGTATCTTGGGTTGGTCCCCAAACAAAAGGTGCATTCTTCTTACTCAAAGCATGCAAAGGAGTTGCAATGGTGCTAAAGTCCTTAACAAATCTACGATAGAAACCGGCTAAGCCAAGGAAACATCGCACTTGTTGCAAGTTGGTTGGTTGTGGCCAAGTTTTAATAGCATCAATTTTAGCTTCGTCTACATTCACACCCTTAGAAGACACAACAAAACGAGCTTGTCCACACCAAATTTGCATTTCTCCATATTAGCATAAAGACGCTCTTTTCTCAGAGTTCGTAAAACAGTTTTAAGATGGGTGACATGATCTTTAAGAGATTTCCTAAAGACAAGAATATCGTCAAAATAGACCACAACAAATACGCCAATGTAGGGGCCAAGAACAAAATGCATCACACGCATAAAGGTTCCGGGTGCTTCCGATAAACCCATTGGCATGACCAACCATTCATATAAGCCAAACTTAGTTTTGAAAGCGGTTTTCCATTCATCACCTTCTTAAACGCGTATTTGATAGTAGCCACTATTAAGATAAATTTTAGAGAAAATAATGGCTCCGTTAAGCTCATCTAGCATATCATCAAGGCGTGGAATGGGGTAACGATAACGAACGGTAATAGAATTGATAGGGCAACAATCGGAACACATGCGAAAACTACCGTCTTTCTTAGGTACTAGTATGACCGGTACGGCACAAGGACTTAAACTTTCACGCACATGCCCATTGTTAATTAGTTGTTGTACTTGTCTTTGTATTTCCTTAGTTTCTTCAGGGTTGACGCGGTAAGGTGCCTTATTAGGAAGAAGGGCTCCGGGTATGAGGTTGATGCGGTGTTCGATGCCTCGTAGTGGAGGTAGTCCCGGAGGTAGCTCATCGGGGAAGACGTCCTTGAACTCCTGCAAGATATTAGACAACACTAAAGGTAGAGAGTGAGAGGTGTTAGTTGTTGTTGCCTCGTCCTTGCACAATAGGACATAGTGCATAACACTTGATGGGTTCTCACACACTTCTCTCATCTCACTTTTGGTAGCGAATAGCACTAATTTTTTCTTGTCGCTCATCGTGGAGGCACTCAATTTTGGCTTGTGGCGCTCACTCTCTTTTTGGTGGTTCACTCTCTCACTATTCTCTCCACGATGGGTGGTTGCTTGTTGTCGGCAAACACTTGGCTTGGTGACATAGGTCGTAGCACGTACTGCTTTCCCTTCATCTTGAAGCTATAGTGATTGGTTCGCCCATTGTGGATGATGTGATGGTCGAACTGCCACGATCGTCCAAGTTGGAGATGGCAAATGGACATGGGAACCACATCGCACTCCAATGTGTCTTCGTATGTGCCAATCATGAAGGAGACTTGAACGGTGTGCTCCACTTGGATGGTGCCGGAGTCGCTAAGCCATTGGACCTTGTAGGGTCGAGGGTGCTTCATCTTGACCAATTGTAGCTTGGAACATAGCTCTTCACTTCCCAAGTTGTGACAACTTCCTCCGTCGACGATGACCTTCACGGACCTTCCATTGATGCCCACCTTGGTGTGGAAGATATGACATCTTTGGTCTTCGTCTTGTTGGTGTTGAAGTGTCAACACCTTGGAGACAACAAGAGCGTAGCTCAGATCATTGTCGCAAAAGACTTGGTCATCTTCATCTTCATTCACGCGCCGGTGCATGGCCACTTGCTCAAGGGCTTCCATTTCCTCTTCACTCATGGAGTCATATGTGCCGTCGTCGTTAAGGATCATGGTGTGACGATTGGTGCACTTGAAGGACTTGTGGCCTCGGCCGCCGCATGTGAAGTATTCGAGGGAACTTGTCTTGACGGTCTCATCCAGTGGAGTTGTAGATGATGAAGCTGTCGGCTTGGAGTTGCTTGTAGTAGCAGGACGACTTGAGGTTGTCGAAGTTTTCTTGTAACTTGACTTGTCGTCGTTGCTTGTAGAAGGTTTGGTTGAGGTAGAAGGCGTTGGGGTCGTTGAAGCTTGGTTGTTAGAGCCGTAGCTCTTGGAAGAGTACTTGGCATACTTGAAGTCATCTTGCACTTGTCGCTCCGCCTTGGTGGCTTGATGTACTAGCTCGATGAGGTTGGAAGTCGGCGATCTTCTTGATAGGGTGATTGAGTCCATTCAAGAAACGTGCCATAGTTTGCTCATCATCTTCCGTGACATTGGCTCGTATCATGGCAATCTCCATTTCCTTGTAGTACTCTTCAACTATCTTTGTGCCTTGCTTGAGTAGTTGTAGTCACTTGAAGAGGTCACGCTTATAATATGTCAGCACAAAGGACGCTCTCATGACATCCTTCATTTGATCCCAAATTGTGATCGGTGGTTCACCTCTTGCTTCTCGGCGCTCAATGACTTGCTCCCACAAAATGAGGACATAGTCTTGGAACTCAAGGGATGCCATGGCGATCTTCTTCTCTTCCTCATAGTTGTGCAAATGAAAGATCTTGTCAACCTTCAATGCCTATGAAAGGTACTCTTCGGGGTCGTTGCTTCCGGAGAACATGGGCATGATGAACTTGAGCTTGTTGTAGCGTTGCTCTTCATTGTGTTGGGGTCGAGGGTGATGACGCCCTTGACATGGAGGGTTGTCAACCTCAAGTTGCTCTTGGTGTGGAGGATTCTCATTGTCATGTTGCTCTTGTCGAACTTGTGGTTCTTGTCTAGCTTGTGGAGGAGCTTGTGGCGCTTGTCGGTGCAATCGTGCTTGATGTTGTCGTTCTTGGATTTCTTGGCGAAGTGCTTCTTCTTCTTCTCGAACACGTCGGTTACGGGCGGCGACGGCACGATTGGTATCGTGGAGGGCACGTTGCGCCTCACGGGCTTGTTCTTCACACTGTTGTTGTTGTTGACGAAGAGCGTCTGCGTTTTGCTCGTCTTGGTGTTGGCATTGCCGCTCTTGCAGTTGCTCTCATTGGCGTTGGCGTTCTTGCTCTTCCACTTGTTGGCGTTGGCGTTGCCTTTCTTGTGCTTGCTCGAGGGTGGCTTGATTTTGACGATGCCGATGTTCTTGCTCTTCAAGTTGCTCTTGTGGACCATTGCCGTTTATAGGATTGCGGTTTGCCTGACGGTCTTGGCGCACGGCTCGACGAAGAGTGTTCGATGTCGGTGTACTTGAGCCGGAGATGGTGTCGTAGGAATGTCGACTCGAGTGACTCTGTCTTGAATAGGACGATGAGGTAGAAGAGCGGTTGACCATCATGGCTCGTATGTCCTCCTTGAGAGATGCCATTGATGTGTCGAAGTAGTCTCTTGTACGTTGTTCCAATTGTCGCAAATCGGAAGCGAGTAGGTCGATGCGGTTGCCCAATGCTTCGTTCTCTTGATGTAAAGCTCTTTGCGTGCCGAAGAGGTGATTCATGGTGACGTAGTTGTTCAGGTCCTCATCTTGCTCGAGGAAGAGTGGATTGGTAGAAGTACATGGCCTATCCATCATTCCAAGTAAATGTGTGAGTGGAAGAAAGAGGAGAACTATGCCAAATGTACCTTGACTGATGTTGAGAATGGATCAATGATCACTCAATAGTGTAGCAAGGAAATAGCAGAATTAGTACCGTATCTCGTCAATCTCTCACACCTACACAAATAAAGCCTTTGGTGGAGCTTGGTGAGGATGGTGGCAAAAAAAAATTATGCGAATGTTAGCAAGAATCAATAATGTTGAAAAAGATTTGCAAATTCACAAATGCAACAAGTACACCAATAGCAAGATGTGGCACACGGAAACACACACACGGATAGATAAGTGGGGTCGTGCAACCAAAAATGAGCTCAAAATGTGGAATCCACGGAAAATGCTCTTGTTGCACAACACAAGAGAGACGCTAGCACGATTGCACAATAGGCGGATACGAGACTTGTGCACAACCTATAAAGCAAAAATGCAATGACTTCTATCCCAAGTATGCTATATGTATGATGTTTCGGTGATATGATCCAAGATGATCGAGTATGACAATCTTAATGTAGTATGATGCGATGGTTCTTGCTTAAAAGCTCCGTGCTTATCTTTCTCTTTTGCTTAAAAGCTTCTTGGCTCTTTCTCTTTTGAGCTCTTTTGGTGGCCACTTATGCAAAACTTCACGAACCAAGATAGCAATTGTGTATATGCGGTGACAACCTTGTGACACAAGAGATGATATAAAGATACTTGTACCAATATGATATGGTATGTATGTAATGGGAACTATGATCACTAATGTGCACAAGTAACGTTGCCGGCAATACTCACATGGCTAGTCTCGATTTGTAAGTGACGCAAAATGGGCTATGAGGTTACGAATGTAATGGCAAGGAGTACACAAAGGTGTCGTCGAAGTTACCGTCCTTTCTTACGGTTGATGGTGTCAAGGTTGTGAAGTGGTCGTTGTCGATGTCGAGTCCTTGGCGAAGATGAACGGTGGTGATGACGAAGTCGATCCGTTCATAGTTAGCCGAAACACCCTAGGAAACGATGAACCACAACTGAAATTCTCAAAGCAAATGTCAAATGGTGGTAATAGAAAGTGGTGGTACGGTTGGGTAATTCGAGGGGTAAGCAGAAGTGGGGTGGTGGTGGTTGAGGTGGGTATGCGGTGGCAGAAGTGGTGGCGAAAAAAACTGCAGAAGTGCAGTTTCGTCAGAGGAAGCCGGATGATCCGGGCCAGGAGCCGGATGATCCGGGCGAGTCCGGATGATCCGGGTCAGGGTCCGGATCGTCCGAGCAGGTCAACTGCGCACGGGGATGGCTCGGGATGAACTCGAAAACGGTGAAAAATTCAAGTATTTCGGGGATTTTTGATGGGTTTCCTGGTGGAGATGGTGGGGAAAGGTGAGATCCACTTGCAACACAAAGAATCCACGGATCAAAATCAACAAAACTTCATCATACCAACAAATCACAAAAAAAATTGCGGCTATTTTTGTGGGGATTTTTGAAATTGGGGAAGAACACAACAAAATTAGGCTAGAAAACAAGGGTAGGGGCTCCAAATTTGTGATCAACGTGGCTCATGATACCAAGTTGATGTAGGGTGGATACCCTAGGGCCGATCTTTCATGAAATGGAGGGGATCCTATGAAGAACATGAAGAACACAAGGGGAAACACTCAAATCAACGGGAACGATCACACATGTGCTAGATCCATGAACATAAAGAGTGATACAAGATTCAAACGCAACAAAGGACGATACAAACAGTAGCTAGTTCATCTCCGTGAGGAGGCCTTGAATCCGCGAGGGGTCTTCCCGTGAGCGGTCTTGAATCCAAGTGTGGATCTTCTCCGTAGAGGCCGCGGTCTCTCAATGGAGTAGAACCACAAGGATGAGCAAATCTCTATCTCTAAAATGAGCTAAACCTATGATAACCCTAGAAAAGTGGAGGAGGAGTCGTTTATATAGGCTAAGGGGATGAAGGGGTACATGGGACTCGGCCCAACACGCGTGCACAGGCGGTGGTCCGGATGATCCGGATGGGGAACTGGACGATCCGGGCTTCAGGGACCCGGATGATCCAGGAGATGGTCCGGATGGTCCGGGCGTGGCGAGGAGGCAGGCGGCGGCCCGGATGTCCGAAGGGGGGTTCGGACGTCCGGCTAGGTCCGGATGATCCGGGACTCCATCCGGATGATCCGGCTTTGTGGTGCAGCTTCTGGTGCTCTCGGGTGGATTTGCCGGATCGTCGGGACCGGGGTCCGGATCATCCGAGCTCTGTCCGGATCGTTCGGGACCTTATCCGGATCGTCGGCCAGCCTGGGACTTGGCTGATTTCTTCTCCGTCTTCGCGCATGTCTTCCTCTTCCGATCGTCCTTGCTCCTTAGCTTTTCCATGGCTGTCTTCGATGTACCTGAGTATGCATAGAGTTTCCATTTGAGGTAGTAGCCATGTCTCATGTGTTTCAAAGAGGGATTGTGAGAGGAGAGATGTCACCTTGGTTTCAAGAGCTCTTGTACGTGCTCATGTCATGGGTCCACTTGGCACTTGGTGAGACGATGGTAGGTCCATGGGGATGACCTTGGGATGCTCCACATCAAAAGTCCATACTAATATCTTCCCATGGGTGATATGGAATTGGAAGTGGCATATAGAGACCATGAGATTGAGCTTTGGACTTAGCTTTGGGACTTGTAGAGCATTGGTTGGTGAAACGTGAGACATCGCGGAACATCTTGGGCCAAAAGTAGTTCTTTGAGAGTGTAGCAAAGGTCTTGTCTCGTCCAAAGTGTCCCATGAGTCCTCCTCCGTGGGATTCTTGCAAAAGTAACAAACGAAGAGAAGACTTGGGAATACATAGTTTGTTAGATCTCATAAGATAATCATCTTTGATGTAATAGCGTTCCCAAGATGTATGCGTCAAACATTTGGCATAAGGAATAGCAAAAGTAGGATCATGCGCATACAAGTCTTTTATGTAAATCAAATAACATTCAATTCAAGTTTAGTAACAAGCATGCATTTGCGGGAAAGCGTATCCGCCACAACATTCTATTTTCCTCTGATGTACTTGATGACATAAGGAAATGACTCAATGAATTCACTCCATTTAGCATGACGCTTGTTCAACTTTGCTTGACCCTTAAGATACTTGAGAGTTTCATGGTCGGTATGGATAACAAATTCATGGTGGCGAAGATAATGTTCCCACTCACGCAAAACTCACACTAAAGCATATAGCTCTTTGTCATAGATTGGATAATTGAGTTGCACTCCGAAAAGTTTTTCACTAAAGTAAGCAATAGGGCGCTTCTCTTGCATTAACACACCTCCTATGCCATTACAGCTAGCATCGCAATGAACTTCAAAAGTTTTGTCAAAATTGGGTAATGAAAGCATGGGAGCATGTGTAAGCAAATTCTTAAGCTCATTGAATGCGGTATCTTGGGATGGTCCCCAAACAAATGGTGCATTTTTCTTACTCAAAGCATGCAAAGGGGATGCAATGGTGCTAAAATCCTTAACGAATCTACAATAGAAGCCGGTAAGCCAAGGAAACTTTGCACTTGTTGCAAGTTGGTTGGTTGTGGCCAAGTTTTAATAGCATTAATTTTAGCTTCTGAAAGTGCGTTATATCGACTAGAGGGGGGGTGAATAGGCAATTTTTACAAATTCGTCACTTAGGAATTTCAAGGTGAGGAAATTCCTAAGCAACGAACTACTTAGCAGCGGAATAAGTACTCAGATGCATAACATGGCATAGGCACAGTCATCATGATGAAATGAAATAGGCACAAAGTACAGGTAGCGTGAAACACATGATAAGCAGGCTGAAGACTAAGTGACTGAAGAATTGGGATTGAGGAAATTGAGGAAGTCTTCAGTCAAAGTCTTCAAACAGTAACGATCAAGTACACAGCAAGTATGCGAGGAAATGAAAGTGTTGAGGAAATAGAACCAGTTGGTTGGTGAAGACGATGGTTTGGTAGACCAGTTCCAACTGCTGTGACAGTTGTACGTCTGGTTGGAGCGGCTAGGTATTTAAACCTGAGGACACACAGTCCCGGACACACAGTCCTCACTGTATTCTCCTTGAGCTAAGGTTACACAGACCTCGCCCAATAACTCATGGTAAGTCTTCACAGGTGACTTCCAAACCTTCACAGACTCGGTCATTCGGCGATCCACAATTTCCTCTTGGATGCTCTAGACCATGATGCCTAACCGTCTGGAGGATGCACAGTCCTCAAAGGTAACAAGCGTCGGTTCCACACAGGAACAATTTCTTCAGTGATGCTCAATCACTTTGGGTTTTAGGTGTTGGGTTTGGGTTTTTCCTCACTTGATGATTTTCGCTCAAAGTCCTCGGAGGATGGGATGCTCTGAATGACAAGTGTCAATCTATCTCTCGGAGCAGCCAACCAACTAGTGGTTGTAGGGGGCGGCTATTTATAGCCTAGGGAGCAGCCCGACATGATAAGACATAAATGCCCTTCAATGATATGACCGTTAGGTGGGTAGGGTATTTTGGACAGCTAGCGCATAGCACAGCAATGGTCGGAAATTTGAGCTCTCAAATTCCTCAGGGCTATCATGTTCCTCACTTGTAGGCAATCCGCACTGGCGAATTCCTAACTCCTCAGTCAGAAAAAATTCCTCAGAGAACAGAAGAACTTCGTCTCTGTCACTGAAGAACTTGGCTGAACTGTATGAGATTTCCAATGGCTTCACTCGAAAGGATTGGTAGGTGTAGGATTTGAGTTGAGCATCACTTGGAAACTTTTCCTTAGTTTTACCTCAACCCCCTTTAACAGTACGGTGTTTACTATGACTCAAGAAAGGGAAAACAAAACTATGAAAACAAAAGTCTTCACGCTTCATAATCCTCGCATCAATATCAAGTCTTCAAGGTCACACCAATTTCCTCATTTTCAAAGTCTTCAAGAAAACCAAAGTCTTCAAATGAAGACATTCATTTATAGGGGTCGACTTTCTTCGTAAATATCAAACTCCTCATAGACTTATAGAACCTGTGTACACTCACAAACACATTAGTCCCTTAACCTATAAGTCTTCAATACACCAAAATCACTAAGGGGCACTAGATGCACTTACAATCTCCCCCTTTTTGGTGATAGATGACAAATAGGTTAAGTTTTCAACGGGGATAAAACATATGAAGTGTAAATACAGATATTGAGGAATTAGATTGCAAGATATAGAGGAACTCCCCCTGAAGATGGGCATATTGAGGATTTTGCTTTGGATTGCAAATGCACATTGTAGAATAATATCATGGAGATCTCCCCCTATATCTTGTAATTCATACACGCATTTAACTTATGATATGAAGAATTTGAAATGCAAGATGAAATATGGTGTCTGACGAAATTCAGCATGCGTGCATTAAAGTACTTGAGGAAATAAGCATGCAGAAAGTAGTTCAAAAGTATCAGACCACGATAGGACTTAAGTTTACAACTCAACCAACAAACACTTCAGAAGAGTGAGAGTTGTAACTTAACAGAAAAAATAGAATAGCCCATATATAAGACCCGCTTGAAGACTAACTCAAATTTCTCCCCCTTTGTCATCGAATGACCAAAAGGGACAAAAAATGAGAACTAACGCCCCTGAAGAATATCATCATGATGTCGATGGAGGAGCGCCAACATTGTTGGGGTCGTCCATTGAGGTAGGGCCTGCCGCAGTGTCATTCAAATCTTCAGCTTCATCCGTCTCGCGTGATGAAGAATATGAACTGGCAACCAAGTGAGGAACTTTGACCTTCTTGAATTTCTTCAAAGGGGGCTGAGACCAGTCAAAGTCCTGTTGGAAGCCCATCTCCTTGAGATCTTCAGCACTATAAAGATTCGACAGAATAGCCCAAGTGCGGTCAAAGACTTCATGCAAGTAGTAGTGATTCTTCTTCATAGTGTTTTGAGTGACTGTCATGTTCTGAAGAATTGCACCAAACTGACGCTTGACCCACTTGTGATTTTGATCAACTTTCTGATGAAGACTAAGGAGAAGCTCACAATCAGTCATCACACGGGGAGCAGAGGCTTGAGGAATGGGCTTTGAAGCTTTTGCGGTAGAGTCTTGAGTGGCAGAGTCATCATTGGTGGAATATGAAATAGCTTTACGAAACTGTCCATCCAATGGACGAGTGCCTTCATCTATAATAGCAGCCTTGCCCTTCTCATCAGCTGAGGAAATAGTCCGTTTGAGGACTTCAATAGGTGGCAAATAGCTGA
Source organism: Thinopyrum elongatum (assembly GCA_011799875.1). Taxonomy (NCBI): domain Eukaryota; kingdom Viridiplantae; phylum Streptophyta; class Magnoliopsida; order Poales; family Poaceae; genus Thinopyrum; species Thinopyrum elongatum. Next base: position 264,447,542 of record CM022302.1, read on the forward strand.
GATGATTTTGAAAGTCAGCCTTATAATGAATTGAAGACCTTGATCTGATGAACTTCATGATCCAGGGAGCGTAAGGCTTCAACTCAAAAGGTGACAGAGCAGCATTGGCCAAAGTCCTCATGAAGAAATCATGGTAGTTGATAGGAATACCATGAATGATATTGAACAGCAGATTCTTCATAATGCCAACAACCTCTTCGTCATCAGAGTTGTGGCCCTTGATTGGTCAAAATGCGATAAATTGTCCTTGGCACATAGAGCAGTTCCTTGATGAGGAATTTGGTCCTTGGAGCTTGGCCAGCCTTCAAAGGCTTCATTAGCACTTGCATCAGATGGTCGGATAGTTCAGGTTCAACATAGAGTAGCCTTGCACCTTCAGTGGGAGGACTGACTGGGATGGCATGAAGCAATTCAGAGGCCGGTGCTTTGTAGTGAGTATTTTCAGTCATCCAGTCCAAAACCCATGAATTGACATCATCAACATTTCCAGTAATATGCAGCGTGGCGAAGAATTGAAGAATGAGTTCTTCATTCCAATCGCAGATGTCGGTGCAGAAGTTGAGTAACCCAGCGTCATGAAGAACACTGAGGACTGGGGTGAAGCATGGCAGCGATTCCATATCCACATGAGGAATTTGCTCATGGTCAAAGATCTTGTCCTTATCAAACAACACTAAGAAATAGAAGTTCATCTGGCTAGCAGTCCAGAAGCGCTTGCGACGAAGTCGAGCAGTATCATAGGGATTGTAGTCAGTGAAGAAAATGTGCTCATTGAAGAAATCTACAGCATTGAACTTCTGCTTCTTGGAGTGAGTGTTCTGTGGCTTGGGATGAAGATTTAAAGTTGAAGTCTTCACAGCCTCTTGAGGTATAGCCACTGGAGCCACAGGCTGAGGAATTTCAGTAGATGTATCAGCAGCAGCCTTGGACTCCATTTCTTCAGTAACATGTACATCAGCACTAGTGGCTGGAACTTCTTCAGGAATAGTGAGAAGAGAAGCTTGACGTTCTTCAGAGCCCGTGTGAACTTCTTCAGTTTGGGCAGGGGACTGAGGAATTTTTTGAAGTGGTGTCGTCAGTGGTGAATTGGGGTGATGACTTTCCCAGTAGTCATCATTCAGAATCGGTGTAGTACACCCAATGTACACATCTTCATCTTCATCTTCATCATCAATTTCCTCAACGCCTGCCTCTTCAGCTGTGAACTAAGGCATGGGCGATGATACCAGCGGAGTTGAAGTGATATTGTCCACTTCAATTTCTTCATCTAACTGCTCTGTCGAAGCAGCAGAAGGATCTTCTTCATCAGATTCACTTAGAATTACATATTCCTCACCAAAGGGAATAATCTCCTTTGCTGGCATGCTTGATATTGGAACAGCATCTATAGGATTTGTATAAGAGCTCGTCATAGTCATCACTTTCTTTGGAGCCGAAGACTCTGAGGAGGCAGATGCTTTCCTTTTCTTCACCGCTGCTCGCTCCACAGCCTTGGTTTTCTTCGCTTCTGTTGCAGAAGGAAGGTTGATGCTTGTCATCGGTGCAGGAGGAGCAGAGGAAATTGGTTGAAATTCTTCTGGCACAACTGATGCAGTTACCCTGGCATTTTCTTCAGAGTCTGGAATTTCTTCATCAGCCCTGGTGCTTTCATTTTCTTCAACAGTCTGATTTTCACCAGCTGTACTTGCATGTTCTTCAGTAGGCTGAGCAAATGCATCAGCGTGAGGAACTTGTTGTTGCGATGGAACTGCAACATCCGAGTTGAATCCCTTGGCCATTCTGACAAATCTAACTTTGGCACCAAGCCAATCTGCATGATATGCGTCAAATTCATCGCTTAGAGCTTTGATCTCCTGTTGCAGATTCAGAAGTTCTTCAGGAGTCATCTTCACAATGTTTTTCTTCAGAAAGCACTCCTTCTTGTATTGGGCTTTCTTGACTTGCCAGGCCTTCTCAAATTTCCATTTTTCTTCGGCTATGAAGGCCATCAACGTGTGGCTCTGGCCAGGAGTGAGGTTCAATTCAGGCAAAGGTGTGTTAGGGTTCTTGTGCCATAGATCAATGAAATCAAGGATCTTCCTTGGATCCAGCATGAGGGGCACAGCACTGCCTTTGGCACTAGCGGCCCTTTGTTGTCGATCTCTGATGATCTCAGCTAATTCTTCATCATCAGCTTTGTCTTCGCTTGACGGAACCTGAAAGGCGACCTACTTCTTGTGAGGACTTGGCCTTGTGCCTCGTCCAGCAGTGGCCTTTTTCTTCAGCAAGGTCGGAGCTGTTGAAGACTGAGGTGGAGCTGAGGAACTTGCAAAAGCTCCAGAAGCAATTGAGATTCTAGTAGTCCTTTGGCATGTGGCAAGATGCACAGGTGCTGAGGACTTTGCAGGAGCAGCTGAGGATTTTGCAACTGAGGGAGTTGGAGCTGCTTGTGAAGAAGTTGCTTGGGGATCAGGCCATGAGGGCTTTGAAGAGCTTGGCCGTGAGGGCATTGCAGCTAAGGATCTTGTCTTGACAGCTGGTTTCTTTGTCATAGCCTTCTTAGGCTTGCTAGCAGAGGCCTCAGCAGCGGCAGAAGCAGACTCTTTGTTGAATTTTTCACTGCCTCTTTAACCATTTTGGCCAGCTTGGCTTGACGCTTAGCCCACTCCTGAGGAAATTCCTCACCTCTTCTGATGCTTGTGGGATCAGCTTCTTGGCCTGGAGCCAATGGAGGTCTTGGGCATGGAGGGTTAACAGCGAATTTCTTCATGTACTTTGGAGTCACATATCGATACTCCCTCCATTCTGTTGCCCATCTCCTCTCAATCTTCTGAATGCGCACTTTGCGCTGATTTTTGTTCTCCTTGCCATGAGTTGCTTCATCAGGAGTACAATATTCATCATAGATGTCTTCAGGGATCTCAAAAGCAGTATTTGTCTCTGGCCTCTTTCCTCCCTTCTGAGGTCTCTTCCCATCAGCCATTTTCTTCACGTGAGGATTTTGAACAATGGATGTTTCTGAGGAAGTGTGCAATTTTTCTTCAAGGAACGCTGCAAATGAGTTAAGTTGATGAGAACCTAGAGATTCAGCAGCGGACATGTGTACCTGTGAACAGAATATAGGTGCGAAGAATTTGGAGAGGTCATATGCGTTCTCAGAAGTTTTTCAAAAGTATCGATTTGAGGAATTTGACCAAGGGTGTCTTGAGGAATTTCACTAAGCATTCTTTGACTTTGATTCCAGAGTTTTATAGATTGAAAATCCACACAATTGAGGAATCTTGAAGAAAAATGTTGCTTAGGGAAACAGATCAAGAACAGATGCAAGTTGGTGTTTAAGAACATGAAAGTTGGAGAATAAACACCTTTTGAAGATTTTGTGGAAATCATCAGAATCAACAAGGGTAGTAAAAATAGATTTTATTTACCCTTGACGAAGAACACGACGAACTGAGAGTAGCAGTGGAGAAGCTCGTCCATTTAGATCTTCCACGCCCTAACATGGCGATGGAAAACAGCTACGGCGGCAGCGGAGTGAAGATTTCCGCGGCCGGCGTGAGTACGACGACGACGAGGTCGAGGCAGTGAAGCTCTTCCTCACCGGCGATGATGGAGTGTAGCGGCGGCACTAGGTCTGAGAGCTCGAGTGAGGGGAGTAAGATCGAGCGGGGTAAATGAGATCTGAGGAGGGCGAGGGGTATTTATAGCCGAGGTGAAAAATAGCTCGTCCGAAGAAAGTGGATGAACGTGCCCCTGACCCTTCTCATCCTAACGACATGTGTCACCCACGTACTGTGAAGTGGAGATCGTGTTAGATTGTGGGTGAATAGATAAATCTTATCGAGGGATGTGGAACGGTTTGAGCGGCAAAAGCCGAAAATTCAGATAAGAATATTTTAATGTTTCGTTCGCAAATTCTTCAGCTGTCAAGGACACAGTGAAGACTTTGAACGGGTTTCAAATAGAACGCACATGAAGAATTTGTGAACAGACTGGGTTGAGTTTAGCATAGAGGGGAAAAGTGTCCAATCACATTCACTTAGGTAAAGGTCAACTTGAAGAATTAGCAATAAGTGGATGCTGTAGAGGACATGAAAAACTCAAATATATATATAGTCAATGAAGAACACAGTCGAAAAGAGTGAAGACTTTGTAAAGTTGAAGAATTTGAAAATTTTAGGAATTTGCAAAATGAAGAAAAACTCAATTTTGAAGATTTTCAACTTTTTGTGGTGGCGTGACCCACCGTATAAGAATGAAGATTTCAGACGCCGCGTACAATTGTCGTAGGGCTCTGAGAATCAAATTCTTCGTTAGTTTCTTTCACACTTAGAGGGTTAGTCTTCATTGATTGACGAAAAATGTTTCTTCGTGTGTTACACATCTAAGTCATGAATTTTGCATAAGTGTTAGGATGTGTGTCCTTTTCAAAGAACATTCGAAGATTCTAAGATATTTAGCTCACACCGCAACTTGCTAAATCTTTTCTCATCCAAGGGCTTTGTGAAGATATCGGCTAGTTGTTCTTCAGTCTTCACGTGCTCGATAGAGATGTCGCCCTTCAACACATGATCTCGAAGAAAATGATGACGAATCTGGATGTGCTTTGTCTTCGAGTGTTGAACTGGGTTATGAGCAATCTTGATGGCACTCTCATTGTCACAGAAGAGTGGCACATTCTTCACGTTGATGCCATAGTCCTTGAGGGTTTGCTTCATCCACAGTAGTTGAGCATAGCAAGAACCAGCAGCAATGTACTCAGCTTCAACAGTAGAGAGTGATACGCAGTTCTGCTTCTTTGAGGACCAACATACTAAAGATCGTCCGAGGAAATGGCATGTGCCTGATGTTGACTTGCGATCCACACGATCACCAGCATAGTCAGAGTCAGAATATCCAATGAGATCAAAAGACGAGCCCTTGGGATACCATAATCCAAGTGTTGGAGTGTGAGGTAGATATCGAAAAATATGTTTCACAGCCTTATGGTGTGATTCCTTCGGTGTAGCTTGAAAACGGGCACACATGCAAACACTAAGCATAATATCTGGCCTAGATGCACATAGATACAGTAAAGAGCCAATCATGGAGTGGTATACCTTTTGATCGAAGTCTATACCATTTTCAGCGGTGCATAGATGGCCATTTGTGGGCATAGGGATTTTGACGCCTTTGCAATCTTGCATACCGAATTTCCTCAGAACGTCCTTGAGGTATTTCTCTTGAGAAATGAAGATGCCATTGCGTTGTTGACGAATTTGAAGACCTAAGAAGAATTTCAATTCTCCCATCATGGACATTTGATATTCCTCACTCATCATATAAGCAAAATCGTCACTGTAACGTTGGTTAGTACAGCCAAAGATAATATCATCAACATATATTTGGAACACGAATAATTCATCATCATATGTTTTGGTGAAAAGAGTTGGGTCGAGTGAACCGGGTTTGAAGCCTTTCTTCATGAGGAATTCCTTCAGAGTATCATACCACGCCCGAGGGGCCTGCTTGAGGCCATAGAGGGCCTTATTGAGTCCGAAGACTTGATCAGGATGTTTAGGATCTTCAAAACCTGGTGGTTTAGCAACATATACTTCTTCCTCAAGCTTACCATTGAGGAATGCACTTTTCACATCCATTTGATATAAGATGATATTATGATGGTTAGCATAGGCAAGCAATATGCGAATAGCCTCAAGTCTAGCAACAGGTGCAAAAGTTTCATCGAAATCAATTCCTTCAACATGTGTGTAGCCTTGAGCTACAAGACGAGCCTTGTTCCTCACCACTAGGCCATTTTCATCTTGTTTGTTGCGGTAGATCCATTTGGTGCCAATGATATTGTGCTTGCGAGGGTCTGATCGCTTGACAAGCTCCCACATCTTGTTCAGCTCAAATTGATGTAATTCCTCTTGCATTGCTTGAATCCATTCAGGCTCCAGAAATGCCTCATCTACTTTGGTGGGCTCTGTGATAGAGACGAAAGCAAAATGCCCACAAAATTTAGACAAATGTGAAGCTTTTGAGCGAGTGAGAGGACCTGGTGCATTGATGTCGTTGATGGTTCTCTCAATCTGCACTTCATTTGCAACGCGAGGATGAGCAGGTTGATGACTTTGACTTGGCTCAGCATTTTCTTCAGAGCCAAATTCTTCAGATGCACCAGCATGATTTTCTTCACGATCAGGAATGACTTCTTCAGCAGATTCTTCAGTAGGTATGACATCCTCAGTAGCCTTTAGCTTGATGTATTCCTCAGGAGACATTTCATCTAGCACAGGAGGTAGGTGGTCTCTTTGTGAGCCATTAGTTTCATCGAACCGCACATCTACAGTTTCAACAACCTTGTGGTGATAGGTGTTGAAAACTCTGTAGGTATGCGAGTCTTTTCCGTAACCAAGCATAAAACCTTCATGTGCTTTCGGTGCAAATTTAGAATTGTGATGGGGATCTCTAATCCAACATTTAGCACCGAAGACTTTGAAAGAACTCACATTGGGTTTCTTGTCAGTGAGGAGTTCATATGAGGTCTTCTTGAAGAATTTGTGAAGATATACCCTGTTGATGATGTGGCATGCAGTATCAATTACCTCAGGCCAGAAGCGACGAGGTGTCTTGTATTCATCAAGCATGGTGCGAGCCATCTCAACAAGAGTCCTGTTCTTGTGCTCCACTACGCCATTCTGCTGAGGAGTGTATGGTGTTGATAACTCATGAGTAATACCAAGTTCATCAAGATAGTCATCAAGCAGTATTCTTGAACTCAGTCCCATTGTCACTCCGAATATGCTTGATCTTCACACCGAAATTCGTCGAAGCCCTTAAAGAAAATCGTCTGAAGACTTCCTACACTTCGGTTTTGTAAGTAATGACATGCACCCATGTGTAACGAGAATAATCATCAACAATGACAAAGCCATATAGAGATGCTGCATTTGTTAGTGTGGCATAATGAGTAGGGCCAAAGAGATCCATATGAAGCAATTCAAAAGGACGAGAGGTAGTCATGATAGTCTTCGAGGGGTGCTTGGCTCTGGTCATCTTTCCAGCCTCACAAGCCCCACAAAGATGATCTTTGAGGAATTTGACACCCTCAATGCCAATGATGTGCTTTTTCTTCACGAGCGTGTGTAAGTTCCTCATGCCAGCATGACCCAGTCGTCGATGCCATAGCCAGCCTTCTGAAGCTTTCGCAAGTAGACAAGTGGCAGGCTGTGGTCCTGCAGAGAAATCAACAATATACAAGTCTCCTCTCCTAAAGCCTTCGAAGACTTTGGAATTGTCAGATTCCATGAGCACTAAGCAGCGATATTTGCCAAAGATAACAACCATATCAAGATCACAAAGCATTGAGACAGACATGAGGTTGAATCCGAGGGACTCGACAAACATGACTTTGTCCATGTGTCGATCCTTTGAGATTGCAACCCTACCTAGACCCAATACCTTGCTTTTGCCTTTGTCTGCGTAGGTGATATGCTTCAAATGTGATGGAGATAAAGGAGTGTTCATCAGTAAGCTCTTGTCACCGGTCATGTGATTAGTACATCCACTATCGAGGACCCACTCAGTAGCTTTGGGTAAATCATCCTTGGCACCCTTTGCCATGAAGCAATAGGTGGGAGCATAGTCATCGTTGCCGTCATCAGCAGTGTTGGGGAAGCCATTTTCCTCAGTGTTGAAGATGGACTTGCTGACGTAAGCAGTAGCGAGGGCTAGGCTCGCCACACCAGAGTCTGACTCCTCAGATTCCTCCTCTTCCTCATGTTCCTCAGATTCAGCTTTAGAGTCCATTTCCTTGCCAATGAATGCCCGAGCCTTCTTGGAGCTGCTCTTCTTGTGAGATGAAGACTTTGAAGATTTTGATGATGAGGACTTTGAAGATTTCTTCTTCTTCTTCTTTGAGTCATCTGAACTATCATCCTTATATTTCTTCTTCTTTGATTCCTTTGCCCACTGAGGACAATCAGTTATGTAGTGACCAGGTTTCTTGCATTTGTGGCAAGTCCTCTTCTTGTAATCACGGGATGAGGAATCTGATCTTGTGTCATCACCTTTTGAAGATTTTACAAAGCGACCATGCCTTGAGAACTTCTAGAATTTCTGCACGAGCATTGCTAGCTCCTGGCTTAGTTCTTCAGGGTCACCAAGGCTGCTATCAGAATCTTCTCCTTCAGATGAGGAAACTGCCTTGGCCTTCAGTGCACGTGATCTTCCATAGCTTGGCCCGTAGAGATCTCTCTTTTCAGCTAGTTGGAATTCATGAGTGTTCATCCTCTCAAGAATATCAGCAGGATCTAGTGACTTGTAGTCTCCACGTTCTTGAATCATCAGTGCCAGTGTATCGAATGAAGAATCAAGTGACCTCAGCAATTTCTTCACCACCTCATGGTCGGTGATGTCAGTGGCACCCAGTGCTTGAAGCTCATTTGAAATGTCAGTGAGGCGATCAAAGGTTTGCTGGACATTCTCATTGTTGAGTCTTTTAAAGCGGTTGAAGAGATTGCGAAGAACGTCAACTCGAGAATCACGTTGAGTTGAGATTCCTTCGTTGACCTTGGACAGCCTGTCCCAGATAAGCTTTGCAGACTCCAAAGCACTCACTCTGCCATACTGTCCTTTGCTCAGATGGCCACATATGATATTCTTCGCTTGAGAGTTGAGTTGCTTGAATCTCTTCACATCAGCAGCATTCATGGAAGGAGTGATAGAGGGAACACCATTTGCCACAACGTACTAGAGATCGTTGTCAATTGCCTCAAGATGCATGCGCATCTTATTCTACCAGTAGGGGTAGTCCGTCCCATCAAAGGTAGGACACCCAGCCGAGACCTTGATCATGCCTACAGTCGACATAGCTAAAACTCCAGGTGGTTAAACCAAAATCACACAAAACAAGGGAGTACCTTGCTCTGATACCAATTGAAAGTGAGTTATATCGACTAGAGGGGGGGGGTGAATAGGCGATTTTTACAAATTTGTCACTGAGGATTTTCAAGGTGAGGAAATTCCTAAGCAACGAACTACTTAGCAACGGAATAAGTACTCAGATGCATAACATGGCATAGGCACATTCATCATGATGAAATGAAATAGGCACAGAGTACAGGTAGCGTGAAACACATGATAAGCAGGCTGAAGACTAAGTGATTGAAGAATTGGGATTGAGGAAATTGAGAAAGTCTTCAGTCAAAGTCTTAAAACAGTAATGATCAAGTACACAGCAAGTATGCGAGGAAATGAAAGGGTTGAGGAAATAGAACCAGTAGCTCGGTGAAGACGATGGTTTGGTAGACCAGTTCCAACTGTTGTGACAGTTGTACGTCTGGTTGGAGCGGCTAGGTATTTAAACCTGAGGACACACAGTCCCGGACACACAGTCCTCACCGTATTCTCCTTGAGCTAAGGTCACATAGACCTCACCCAATAACACATGGTAAGTCTTCACAGGTGACTTCCAAACCTTCACAGACTCGGTCACTCGGCAATCCACAATTTCCTCTTGGATGCTCTAGACCATGACGCCTAGCCGTCTGGAGGATGCACAGTCCTCAAAGGTAACAAACATCGGTTCCACACAGGAACAATTTCTTCAGTGATGCTCAATCACTTTGGGTTTTAGGTGTTGGGTTTGGGTTTTTCCTCACTTGATGATTTTCGCTCAAAGTCCTCGGAGGATGGGATGCTCTAAATGACAATGTCAATCTATCTCTCGGAGCAGCCAACCAACTGGTGGTTGTAGGGGGCAGCTATTTATAGCCTAGGGAGCAGCCCGACATGATAAGACATAAATGCCCTTCAATGATATGACCGTTAGGTGGGTAGGGTATTTTGGACAGCTGGCGCATAGCACAGCAACGGTCGGAAACTTGAGCTCTCAAATTCCTCAGGGCTATCATGTTCCTCACTTATAGGCAATCCGCACTGGCGAATTCCTAACTCCTCAGTCAGAACAAATTCCTCAGAGAATAGAAGAACTTCGTCTCTGTCACTGAAGAACTTGGCTGAATTGTATGAAATTTCCAATGGCTTCACTCGAAAGGATTGGTAGGTGTAGGATTTGAGTTGAGCATCACTTGGAAACTTTTCCTTAGTTTTACCTCGACCCCCTTTAACAGTACGGTGTTTCCTATGACTCAAGAAAGTGAAAACAAAACTATGAAAACAAAAGACTTCACGCTTCATAATCCTCGCATTAATATCAAGTCTTCAAGGTCACACCAATTTCCTCATTTTCAAAGGCTTCAAGAAAACCAAAGTCTTCAACTGAAGACATTCATTTTTAGGGGTTGACTTTCTTCGTAAATATCAAACTCCTCATAGACTTATAGAACATGTGTACACTCACAAACACATTAGTCCCTTAACCTATAAGTCTTCAATACACCAAAATCACTAAGGGGCACTAGATGCACTTACAGCTTCATCTACATGAACACCCTTAGAAGACACAATGAACCCAAGAAAACTAGCTTATCAACACCAAAAAGGCATTTGTCCATATTAGCATAAAGTCGCTCTATTCATAGAGTTTGCAAAACGGTTCTAAGATGGGTGACATGAGCTTTAAGAGATTTGCTAAACACAAGAATGTCGTGAAAGTAGACCACAACAAATATGCCAATGTAGGGGCGAAGAACACAATGCATCACACGCATAAATGTACCAGGTGCTTCGGATAAACCCATAGGCATACCTAGCCATTCATATAAACCAAATTTGGTCTTAAATGCGGTTTTCCATTCGTCACCTTCTTGTATGCGGATTTGGTAATAGCCACTTTTAAGATCAATTTTAGAGAAAATAGTGGCTCCGCTAAGCTCATCTAACATATCATCAAGACGTGGAATAGGATATCGATAATGAACGGTGATAGCATTGATGGGTCTACAATCGGAACACATGCGAAAACTACCGTCTTTCTTAGGCCCTAGTATGACCGGTACGGCACAAGGACTCAAACTTTCACGAACATGTCCATTGTCAATGAGTTGTTGTACTTGCCTTTGTATTTCCTTAGTTTGTTTGGGGTTGACGCGGTAAGGTGCCTTGTTTGGCAACGGTGCGCTGCGTATGAGGTCAATGCGGTGTTCGATGCCTCAGAGTGGAGGTAGTCCCGGAGGTAGCTCATCGGGGAAGACGTCCTTGAATTCCTGCAATAGAGAAGACAACACTAAAGGTAGAGGGTGAGAGGTGTTAGTTGTTGTTGCCTCATCCTTGCACAATAGGACATAGTGTATAACACTTGATGGGTTCTCACACACTTCTCTCATTTCACTTTTGGTAGCGATTAGCAATAAGTTTTTCTTGTCACTCATCGTGGAGGCACTCATTTCGGGCTTGTGGCTCTCACTCCCTTTTGGGTGGCTCACTCTCTCACTATTCTCTCCACAATGGGTGGTTGCTTGCTTGCCGGCGATCATTTGACTTGGTGACATAGGTCATAGCACATACTCATTTGCCTTCATCTTGAAGCTATAGTGATTGGTTCGCCCGTTGTGGATGACGACACGGTCGAATTGCCAAGGTCGTCGAAGTAGGAGATGGCAAACGGACATAGGAACCACATCACACTCCAAAGTGTCTTCGTATGCTCCGATCTTGAAGGAGACTTGAACGGTGTGCTCCACTTGTATAGTTCCGGAGTCGCTAAGCCATTGGACCTTGTAGGGGTGAGGGTGCTTCATCTTGACCACTTGGAGCTTGGAACGTAGCTCTTCTCTTACTAAGTTGTGTCAACTTCCTCCATCGATGATGACCTTCACGGACCTTCCATAGATGCCCTCCTTGGTGTGGAAGATATGGCATCTTTGGTCTTTGTCTTGTTGATGTTGAAGTGTCAAGACCTTGGAGATAACGAGAGCAGGGCTTGAATCATTGTCACAAAAGACTTGGTCATCTTCATCTTCATTCACTTGTCGGTGCATGGCCACGTGCTGAAGGGCTTCCATTTCATCTTCACTCATGGAGTCATAGGTGCCGTCGTCATTGAGGATCATGGTACACTTATTGGTACACTCGAAGGACTTGTGGCCTCGGCCGCCGCATGTGAAGCATTTGATGGAACTTGTCTTGACGGTCTCATCCGGTGGAGTTCTTGATGATGAAGATCTCGGCTTGAAGTTGCTTGTAGTAGGAGGATGACTTGAGGTTGTCGAAGTTTTCTTGTAACTTGACTTGTCGCTGTTGCTTGTAGAAGGTTTGGTTGAGGTGGAAGGCATTGGAGTCATTGAAGCTTGGTTGTTGGAGCCGTAGCTCTTGGAAGAGTAGTTGGCATACTTGAAGTCATCTTGCACTTGTCGCTCCTCCTTGGTGGCTTGATGTACTAGCTCGATGAGGTTGGAGTAAGGTTGGAAGTTGGCGATATTCTTGATAGGGTGATTGAGTCCATTCAAGAAATGTGCCATAGTTTGCTCATCATCTTCCGTGACATTGGCTCGTATCATGGCAATTTCCATTTTCTTGTAGTACTCTTTAACGTTCTTCGTGCCTTGCTTGAGTAGTTGTAGTCACTTGAAGAGGTCGCGGTCATAGTATGTCGGCACAAAGCGTGCTCTCATGACATCCTTCATTTGATCCCAAGTTGTGATGGGTGGTTCACGTCTTGCTTCTCGGCGCTCAATGACTTGCTCCCACCAAATGAGGACATAGTCTTGGAACTCAAGGGATGCCATGGCGATCTTATTCTCTTCCTCATAGTTGTGCAAACGAAAGATCTTGTCAACCTTCAATGCCCATGAAAGATACTCTTCGGGATCATTGCTTCCGGTGAACTTGGGCATGGTGAACTTGAGCTTGCCATAGCATTGCTCTTCATTGTGTTGGGGTCGAGGGTGATGACGCCCTTGATGTGGAGGGTTGTGAACCTCAAGTTGCTCTTGGCGTGGAGGATTCCCATTGTCTTGTTGCTCTTGGAGAACTTGTGGTTCTTGTCGAGATTGTGGAGGAGCTTGTGGCGCTTGTTGGTGCAATCATGCTTGATGTAGTCGGTCTTGTACTTCCTCGCAAAGTGCTTCTTCTTCTTCTTGAACACGTCGGTTACGGGAGGCGATGGCACGATTGGTGTCGAGGAGGGCATGTTGCGCCTCAAGGGCTTGTGCTTCATGCCGTTGTTGTTGTTGATGGAGAGCTTTGGCATCTTGCTCGTCTTGGTGTTGGCGTGCTCGCTCTTCCTCTTGTTGGCGTTGACATTGCCTTTCTTGTGCTTGCACAAGGGTAGCTTAATTTTCACGATGTTGATTTTCTTGCTCTTCAAGTTGCTCTTGTCATCGATCATTGCCGTGTAGTGGATTGCGGTTTGCTTGACGGTCTTGTCGCGCGGCTCACGTGTAGTGGATGTCGGTGTACATGAGTCGGAGATGGTGTCGTCGGAATGTCGACTTGAGCGGCTCCATCTTGAATATGACGAAGAGGTAGAAGAACGGTTGATCAACAAGGCACGAATTTCGTCCAGCCTTGCGTCGGTCTCCATCTTTTGTGCGTCAAGTTTGTTGTCAAAGTAGTCTCTTGTACGTTGCTCGGATTGTCTCAAATTGGTAGCGAGTAAGTCGATGTGTTCGCTCAATGCTTCATTCTCTTGATGCAAAGCTCGTTGCGCGCCGAAGAGTTCGTTCTTGGTGACGTAGTTGTTCGGGTCCTCGTCTTGCTCGATGAACAGTGGGTTGGTAGAAGTACTTGGCCTATCCACCATTCCAAGTAAATGTGTGAGTGGAAGAAAGAGGAGAACTATACCAAATGTACCTTGACCGATGTTGAGGATGGATCAATGATCACTCAATGATGTAACTAGGAAATAGCACAATTGGTACCGGTTCCCGTCAATTTCTCACACCTACACAAATAAAGCCTTTGGTGGAGCTTGGTTAGGATGTTGGAAAAAATTTATGCAATTGTTAGTGAGACTCAATAATGTTAGAAAAGATTCGCAAATTTGCAAATGCAACAAGTAGACCAATAGCAAATAGTGGCACACGGAAAGATAGATGGGGTCATGCAACCAAAAATGATATAAAAATGTGGAATCCATGGAAAATGCTCTTGTTGCACAATGCTAGAGAGACACTAGCACGATTGCACTATAGGCAGATACGAGACTTGTGCACAACCTACAAAGCAAAAATGCAACGACTTCTATCCCAAGTATGCTATATGTATGGTGCTCCGGTGATATGATCCAAGATGATCAAGTATGACAATCTTAATGTTGTATAATGCTATGGTTCTTGCTTAAAAGCTCTATGCTTATCTTTCTCTTTTGCTTAAAAGCTTGTTTGGTTCTTTCTCTTTTGAGCTCTTTCTTTGGCCACTTATGCAAAACTTCAAGAACCAAGATAGTAATTGTGTATATGTGATGACAACCTTGTGGCACAAGAGATGATACCAAGAGATGTATACCAAAATGAAGTGATATATGCAATGACCACTAATGTGCACAAGTTATGTTGCGGCAATACTCGAAGGCTAGTCTCGATAGGTAAGTGACGCGAAAATGGTCTATGGGGTTATCAATGCAATGGCAAGGAGAATGTGCGAGAGTGTCGTCGAGGTTACTGTCCTTGCTTACGGTGGATGGTGTCAAAATGATGAAATGGCCGAGGTCGATGACGAAGATGAGCGGCACTGATGTCGATTTCGAACCGTCCCTAAGTAGCCGAAACCTGTTTGGAAACGGAAACCGCAACTCAAATTCTCAAAGACCAAGTGTGGCAAAAATTGGCGGAGGTGGTAGCGCTTAAGCGGTGGTGGTTGCGGAAAGCGATGGTGGTATGCGGAAGTATTGGTGTAGGCCTGGTCAAAATTGGCGCAAGTTAGCCGGGAAATGGAGCGGTGGATGAAGCGGTGCTGCGGGTGGCCGGATGTCCGGGCTGTCGGGCCGGATGTCCGGGGTGGCCGGATGTCCGGGGCTCCAGATCCGTGATGAACTCGGTGGAACTCCTGGGTAAAAGTGAATTTAAGGGCGAAATTCAAGAGATTTCGTGGATGGAATTGGGGAAAACGTTAGGAGAAGCTAGATCTACCTGCAACACATCAAATCCACAGATCAAATTCAACAAAACAACATCACACCAACAAATCACAAAAAAAATTGGGAGGCTATTTTTGTGGGGAATTTTCGAAATTGGGATAAAATCAACAAAACTAGGCTAGAAAACAAAGGGTAGGCGCTCCAAATTCGTGATCAACCTTGGCCCATGATACCAAGATGATCATGAGCAAGCTGGCTCTGATCCAAGATGATGTAGGGTGGAAACCCTAGGGCCGATCTTTCACGAAATGGAGGGGATCCTACAACGAACACGAAGAACACGAGGGGAAACACAAGGGGAAACACTCAAATCAATGGGAACGATCACACATGTGCTAGGTCCATGAACATAAAGAGTGATACAAGATGCAAATGCAACAAAGGACGATACAATAGGCGGTAGTTCTTCTCCATGAGGAGGTCTTGAGGGGTCTTCCCGTGAGGGGTCTTGAATCCACTTGGGGGATCTTCTCCGTAGAGGCCACGGTCTCCAATGGAGAAAATATAAAGTGGATGAGCAAAGCTCTATCTCTCAAATGAGTTAAACCAATGCTAACCCTAACACGTGAGGGAGAGGGAGTATATATTGATGAGGACCTCAATACCATTGTTACACCCACAGCCCCTGGTGCTATACATACTGGACCAATTACTAGAGCTCGCGCACGCCAATTGAGTTACCAGGTACTTTTGTTTCTTGGTAACAATTCTAATGTTCATGAGAATATGATGCTGCCTAAATTGGATACATTTGTGTTTATTACTAATGAAGGGCCTAGCATGGACAAGAAGGATGAACACTGGAGCAGGATCAAGCATGGAGATGAAGGCGCGCGCGAAGGGAACCAGAATGGCGTTTCTAGTGCATATTTCAGCACTTTGAAGCCCCCGTGATGACATACAAGGACCTGGACAAATATACAAGATGTCCCTTCATAAATTTCATCCATAGCTTATTTTAGGTGCTACGCCACCTTATTTTTGGGCCAGGCCCATGTAATTTCGAAATACTTGAGTATAGGCTGTTTTTAGAGTCCGTATGTGTGGGGAAACAAGTTAGGGTTCATTGCGGACCCCTCCTCCAAGGGTCACGAAATTTCCCCCTCTTCCTCCATATATACAACATCCCTTAGGGCGTCGTTTAGACTTTGGGTTTTGTTTAGATTAAAAGTTCGCCATAGCTACAACTTCGCATAAGCTATTGACCTTCACGTTCTTGTTGGTGATGGTTTCGATGCCGATGTGATCTTGCCGGAGATGGTAGCTCGGAAGGATGTGCTCTTGAGCGTCTTCTCGAGGATGAGGAAGACCACTTGTAGGACTTGATGAGGGCTTTGATCTCCTCCATTTGAGCATCCATCTTGGCATCCAAGTTGTTTTTCATGGCACCAAACTCGTCGGTGTTGTTGTAGACCGAAGATGAAATGCGTTGCCTATCCATCACAAGACTCGAGTAGAGGTGAGTAGGAAATGAGATAAACAATACCAACTTACCTTTCCCAAAGTTGAGGATGTATCTTGTTTCACTCAATGTGAAATGAAAGAATAGTGGAATTGGTACCAGACTTGTTCACTCACACCTACAAAGTAAAGCTTATGGAGTGGCTCGGTGAGGATAGTGCCACAAAAAAATTGATGCAAAATGTTAGCAAGAGTCAATAATGTTGAAAGAGATTCACAAATTCGCAAATGAAACAAGTAGACCAATAGCAATGGGTGGCGCACGGAAACACACACACGGATAGATAAATGGGGTCGTGCAACCAAGGAGTGAGCACAAAATGTGGAATCCACGGAAAACGCTCATGTTGCACAACTCAAGAGAGACACTAGCATGATTGCTCAATAGGCGGATACGACACTTGTGCACAACCTATAAGATGCAAAATGTATCAACTTTCTATCCCAAGTAGGCTATGTATGTATGGTTCCCGGTGTTCCTCTCAAGATGATCCAAGATGATCGGATATGACAATCTTATATGCAATGTGGTATGATGCTATGGCACTTGCTTAAAAGCTCTTTGTTCACTCTTTTTCTTTGCTTAAAAGCTTTTTTTTATATGGCCACTATGAGGAATGCACAAACCAAGATAGCAATTGTGTATATGCGGGAACAATCTTGTGACACAAGGGATGGTACTATGATACCAAGATGATACCAATATGATATGGTATGTATGCAATGGAAGGGATGATCACTAACGTGCACAAGTAACAATGCCAGCAATACTCAAATGGCTAGTCTCGATAGGCAAGTAACGCAAAGATGGCTTGGGGTTAACAATGCAATTGCAAGGAGAATGTACAATGATGTCGTCGAGGTTACCGTCCGTGGCGATGAGGAGTGGCGGTGTTCTTGATGTAGAACCGTTCCTAATTAGCCGAAGCACCTTAGGAAACAGAAAAACCGCGAACTCAAAATCTGAAGGGCAAATGTCAAATGGTGGTAGCGGAATGCGGTGGTGGTTTTGCGGAAGTCAAAGGGATTGCAGAAGTGCAATGATGGGTTATGCGAGTCGAAGTTGAAGTGATCGTCCCTAAGTAGCCCAAACACCTTAGGAGACACAAGCCACAACTCAAACAAGCTCGAACAAAATTTGGTTAAGTTGGAGTGGCGGAAGTGTATGGTGGACTAGCTTATGCGGAAGTGATGGTAGTAGTTGATGACGAAGTAACCATCCCTAAGTAGCCGAAACACCTTAGGAGACTCGAATCACTACTCAAGCAACCACAAATGCAAAGGGGAACAAAATGGGTTAGGTTGCGGA
The DNA here is from genome assembly GCA_011799875.1 of Thinopyrum elongatum. Taxonomy (NCBI): domain Eukaryota; kingdom Viridiplantae; phylum Streptophyta; class Magnoliopsida; order Poales; family Poaceae; genus Thinopyrum; species Thinopyrum elongatum. Next base: position 264,465,316 of record CM022302.1, read on the forward strand.
AGTCGGTGGTGGTAATGCGGATGATGTGGTGAAGGCCCTAGGCAAATATGCCAAAGTTCCAAAAAATTTATGGAGGAAAATGATGATGGTAGTATTTTTTTGCGAAGGGGGATGTCAAGAGCTTCCAAACGAGCTAAAGCACGTCAAAATCGGAGTTCGAATGAATTAGTTATGGCCGAAACAAAAATCAGCCGAAGTTAAAATCTACATGTGTCGGACGTCCGAGAAACGTTGGAAGTCCGAGGGCTGGAGCATGGACGAACGTCCGGAAGTGGTCGGAAGTCTGAGGTTTCAGGTCAATTTAGGGGGTGTTGGATTTCCGGTAAGTACCGGTCGTTCGGTGGTTCCGGGGGCTCCGGACGTCCGAGAAAACGTCGGTCGTCCGGTGGGTCTGGGTCAACGTGAGATCCGAGATCCGGGGCGCGATTTTGGGCGGAAAATGATGATTTTGGGGTCAAAATTGATGAGATTTCATGGATGGAAGGTGGGGAAACTAGGGGAGATGCTAGATCCACTCGAAAAAAAGAAATCCATGGATCAAATTCAACAAAACATCACCAAACCAACAAATCACAAAAAAAATTGGAGCTATTTTTGGTGGGGATTTTCGAAATTTGGGACGAAATCAAGCAAAAGAAGGCTAGAAAACGGGGGTAGGGGCTCCAAATTTGTGATCAACATGGCTCATGATACCATATGATAGCATGAGCACTCCAAAATCATGATGAACCTAAGCTCTGATTCCATATGATACGGGGCTAACCCGGTGTAGGCCGACCTTTCACGATTGGAGTGGATTCCCTCGAAGAACATGAAGAACACGATGAACACGGGGAAGAACGGAGAGAAATCACAAGGGGAAACACTCAAGAACAAGTCCAATCACACATCCACTAGACAATCAAACACACAAGATCCACAAGGTACATGAACAACAAAAAGAAAGATACCAGGTAAAGTTCATCTCCATGAGGAGGTCTTGATGATATCCTAGACGGATCTTCCCTTGCGGGGCCTTGATGATATCCCTCAGGTTCTTCTCACATGGAGGCCTTGAACTCCATGGGAGTGGTAGTCTATCTCTCTCTCTCTCTCTCAAGAGGAGGAGTGTCAAAAGGAGCAAAGCTCACCTAAGAATGAGCTACCACTTTGCTAACCCTAGAAAGAAGGTGGAGGTGGTCTATTTATAGTCTAAGCCATGAAGGGGTAAGTGCGAGAGGGATACAAGGCCAAAGGCCCGGCTGCGCATAGGCAGTGTCGGATGTCCGGTCGGTGTCGGACGTCCGATCGCTCGCGGGGGTCCGGACGTCCGGAGGGCGTCGGACTTCCGACGTTTCTTCTCTGGACTGGTGGCACTGGTCGTCTGGTCGGCGTCGGTCGTCCGGTCACTGGTACTTGTCGGACATCCGGTGGTCGTCGGTCATCCGGCCGCTGTAGGTCTCGTCGGCTATTCTTCTGGCTGGGTGGAGGGTGTGTCGGATGTCTGGTGGACGCCGGTCGTCCGGGCGCTGTAGAGTGTTGGACATCTGGTGGCACGTCGGTCATCCGACCATTGTAGACTCCGCAGCTCCGTCTTATTCCGTCTTCGCTTCCACGCTTCCCTCACGGATGGTGTAGTTGTTCCTTGGCGCTTGCACTCCTCCTTGTTATCGGTGAAGCTCCGACAATACCTATGCATGCACATGAGTGGAGTGTCAAGTAGTATACCATCCTCGAAGGGGTCAAGTGAGCACGTGTAAAGGAGATGATTCACCTTTATGTATGTGAAGTAGATGTCGCACGTGTCACTTGACAAACGGGCTCTTGACATGGTGATGTCCGTAGGATGCTCCGCATCATGTCAGCTCGGTTTCAAGAGCTCTTGTACGTGCTCGTGTCATGGGTCCACTTGTCACTTGGTGAGACGATGGTAGGTCCATGGGGATGACCTTGGGATACTCCGCATCACATCATTTTGACACCATCCACCGTAAGCAAGGATGGTAACTTCGACGACACTCTCGTATATTCTCCCTTGCCATTGCATTGATAACCCCATAGCCTTCCTTTTTGCGTCACTTACCCATCGAGACTAGCCTTTCAGTATTGCTGGCAACGTCACTTGTGCACATTAGTGGTCATTGCATATATCACTTCATTTTGGTATACATATCTTGGTATCATCTTTTGTCCACAAAGTTTTCATCGCATATACACAATTGCTATCTTGGTTCGTGAAGTTTTGCATAAGTGGCCAAAGAAAGTGCTCAAAAGAGAAAGAGCCAAACAAGCTTTTAAGCAAAAGAAAAAGGTAAGCAAAGAGCTTTTAAGCAAGAACCATAGCATCATACTACATTAAGATTGTCATACTCGATCATCTTGGATCATATCACCAGAGCACCATACATATAGCATATTTGGGATAGAAGTCATTACATTTTTGCTTTATAGATCATGCACAAGTCTCGTATCCACCTATTGTGCAATCGAGCTAGCATCTCTCTAGAGTTGTGCAACGAGAGCATTTTCTGTGGATTCCACATTTTGAGCTCATTTTTTGTTGCACGACCCCATCTATCTTTCCGTGAGTGTGTTTCCGTGTACCACTATTTTCTATTGGTCTACTTGTTACATTTGCAAATTTGCGAATCTTTCCTACATTATTGAGTCTCACTAACAATTGCATAAATTTTGCGCCACCATCCTAACCAAGCTCCACCATAAGCATCATTTGTGTAGGTGTGAGAAATTGACGGGAACCGGTACCAATTGTGCTATTTCCTTGTTACATCATTGAGTGATCATTGATCCATTCTCAACATTGGTCAAGGTACATTTGGTATAGATCCTCTCTTTCTCCCACTCACACATTTACTTGGAATGATGGATAGGCTAACTACTTCTACCAACCCACTCTTCATCGAGCAAGATGAGGACCCGAACAACTATGTCACCAAGAACCACCTCTTCGGCGTGCAACGAGCTTTGCATCAAGAGAATGAAGCATTCAGCGAACGCATCAACTTACTCGCTACCGACTTGAGACAATCTGAACAACGTACAAGAGACTACTTCGACAACAAGCTCGATGAACAAAACCAAGAGAGCAACGCAAGAATGGACAAAATTCGTGCCTTGTTGATCAACTGTTCTTCTACCTCTTCGTCATATTCAAGACGGGGCCGCTCGAGTCGACATTCTGATGACACCATCTCCGACTCAAGTACAGCAACATCGAACACTGTTCAGCGAGCCGCGCGCCGAGACCATCAAGCAAACTGCAATCCACTACACGGCAATGATCGACGACAAGAGCAACTTGAAGAGCAAGAAAATCGACATCGTCAAAATCAAGCTACCCTTGCGCAAGCATAAGAAAGGCAACCCAACGCCAACAAGAGGAAGAGCGAGCACGCCAACACCAAGATGCGCAAGACGCTGAAGCTCTGCGTCAACAACAACAACGGCTTGAAGCACAAGCCCTTGAGGCGCAACGTGCCCTCCTCGACACCAATCATGCCGTCGCCGCCCGTAACCGATGTGTTCGAGAAGAAGAAGAAGAAGAAGCACTTCGCGATGAAGTACAAGAGCGACTACATCAAGCACGATTGCACGGACAACCACCCCAAGCTAGACAAGAACAACAAGCTCGACAAGAACCACAAGTTCGCCAAGAGCAACAAGACAACGGGAATCCTCCACGCCAATAGCAACTTGAGGTTCACAACCCTCCACATCAAGGGCGTCATCACCCTCGACCCCAACACAACGAAGAGCAACGCTATGGCAAGCTCAAGTTCATCATGCCCAAGTTTGTCGAATTCAGGGCTCCGCAGACCCAAGAAAGGTTCAAACTCTGGGGTGCGTGCGAAGAACTCAATCTCCCCAGCCTGCCGACTCGTCGATCTCACCGCCTCACTAGATGAACAGGAAAGGAAAGGGACTCAGCAGTTTACCCAGGTTCGGGCTACCTTGTGGTGAAAAACCCTACTCCTGCTTTGTGGTGGATTAGCCTCAAGGTGGGCTGAGGATGAACCAGTACAGAGGGAGAACAACCTCAGGAGGAGTGTTCTTGTGCTGGTGTGAGCTGGTGAGGATCCGCCCCCGTCTATGGTGGTGGCCTAGCTATACTTATAGTGGCCTCGGTCCTCTTCCCCCAAAATGAAGGCAGGAAGGGATCCCACAATGGCCAAGTTTGAAGGGAGACAAGTAGTACATCTTATCATGATGAAAGGTGGTCTTCGCCTACAAAGCTTCTGGTCGTGACGTCATGGTGGGCTCGGCGATGACCTCGGTCCTGCTGTCCTGGTCTTGTAGCACAGGAATGGAAACCTTTGGCTGATTCCTTGGGACTCTGTGTCTGCGCTTGCTTCCTTAGCACCGAAGAGGAAACCTGCTGCACTGCACCTGCTGGCGCCCGCGTGGCCTTGGTCGTCATGGCTTGCGTCATCTGAACCTCACGAGGTGGGGCTTGTATGGAAATCTCCGCTCCTCAGGAGCCGGCCTGGGGAAGCCACTCCCTCCGGAGGTCTTGGCGTCGTCCGCCTCGCGAGGCTTGGCCCCTCGCGAGGTTCTTGGGTTGTTGATGCTATAGAAGGGCCGTACTAGGCCGCTGTTGAAGCCACGCTGTGGGCTGCAGGCAGGCAAGTCTGGGTACCCCGGTTCCCAGAACGTCGACAGTAGCCCCCGGGCCCAAGGCGCGCTCGGACTTGGCTTCGAGGAGAAGCCAAAGGGCAATGGCGAAGTGCCACGGGCCCCAACTGCCTGCGGGCCAGGTCGACACGTGCCGCTTAATGGGACGTGGGCGTCTCCACTTCCCCACGCAGTGCGAGCGCAGCTCTGCCATCATTGCCCGTCGTGCTCGCTTTTGGCTTCCCCTCTTTCCTGCGAACTTGCGGCTCTTCTTCCAGATTCGGCGCCGGCGATAATCCTCCTTGACGCCATGGCCCTGAGGTCGAAGAAGAAAGGTAAGGCCTGCACGCTAGCCGAATCCCAGTCGGGTCTGGAGCCTGCGCTTGATCGGTCAACGGTGATCAACCAGGAGGGGTTGGACAAGGTCCGGTCGGCCCTCACTGCTGATTCCAACGAGTGGATGGCGACGACGGTCTGGCCTGCCTCCCGGGCCATGGCCGACATGGGGGCCACCGAGATCCCCATTCACCTTCATGCTCTCCTGGCTGGCTTGGTCCCTCCTTTCTCTGATTTCTTCAATGCCACAATCTCGCATTACCAGATCCAAGTGCTGCATCTGGACCCCGGGTCCATCATCCTCCTTGCTGCCTTCGCCTTCTTGTGTGAGGCTATGGTGGGCATTACTCCGTCTGTCGCCTTGCTCCACCATTTCTTCTCGCTTCATCTGGTCGACGGTCGACAGCGCTCGGGATGCGTGGCATTCCAGGCTGTGGTGGTGACGGCTGGCTCTGGCATCGACTTCACGCTCCGCCCGAATGTGAAGGGATTCCGGAAGCAGTGGGTGTATGTGGACGCCGCCATGTTCAGCCCCTGCTCCTGCTCCCGCAAGCGCCGGCGGAACCCAGCTCCGGCTGGGGGCACGTGAAACTCGTCGACCGTCGGCTTGCCCGCATCTGGTCCAGGCTGGCCAAGTTGAAGAAGGCAGGGGTGACGGTGTTGATGGTGGTGAGGGAGTTCGTCCGGCGGCGCATCGCCCCGCTCCAGCGCCACTCTCGCCCAATGTGGGCCTTCACCAGCCCCAACGACCCCATGAGGCTCCAGGTGCCCTCGCTCCCTTCCAAGATGCTGCGCGTGATGCTCGAGCTCTTGACTGGTGACCCAGCGCCTGCCGCGCTTCCGGAGGAGGGATGCCTCTTGTACCACTGCTCGAACAAAGAGGACTTCGTGAAGAAAATGCACCTCTTCGATGGGTGGGGGCTGCGCCCGGAGGGCCTTGAAGGGCCTCGCGAGAATCCCATCTTGGTGGCTCCTGTGCTCGCCGATCCTGCGGCGCGCGCCCCTGATGTGGTTGCAGGGGGGCGAGCGCCGTTCGGTGCCCCCGAGGCGAGTGCCGGGGGGCGGGCGCCATCTGGTGCTTCTGCGGTGGCTGCTCCCGAGATGGCTGCTCCTGGGGTAGCAACTCCTGAGGTGACGACTCCTGAGGTGGCTACCCGCAGCCCAGTCGTGAAGGGCAAGGCGCCGACCCTCGGCACACCTCGTCTAGAACTTGGGGCGCTCTGCAAGAGGAAAGGACTCTGGAGCTATGGTGGCGACGCCCCCCGGCCCCTGAAACAGAGGGTGTGGGTGGCTGTGGACGAGTAAGTAACTTATCTTTGAGGGTCTTCTCGTGTCGCTTCCTTTTCTGACTCCAGCTCCTCAGGACCCCTTTGGTTGCGGTGGCGAAATCTCCTGGGGCGCGATCTCCGGGGGCCCTTGGTCCGCTCGTGATTCCAAGCCCCCCACGCCATACGCCTGCACGAGGCACGGAGTCAGCCCGCGAGATGGATGCGCCGCAGGGAGGCCGCGGGCCTGCGCTCCCAGCGTCCTTCCTTCGTGGTCACTTCTGGGGCGCAGGAGACGTGCCAAGGGCTCCTCCACTGGTCCTTGCCGGCGGCCAGGCAGCCCTAACAAAGGTTTCGTCTTCGAGCGGCAAGGCCACGCCGCCCAACGCCTCCGCCAAGGCCTGGGAAATGGCTGGGGGAGCGCAGCCCACCAGCCATTTGTCGAAGACGAGCGAGCCGCTCCACGCTTCCGCGGTAGCCCCCGGCGCAGAGGAAGGGCTTGGCCACACACTGGAGCTCGCGCGAGGGCACAGCATCGTCCGCCATGACCTTTTCCAGGAAGCAATGGGTGCACTGAGTTGGCTTGGAGGAGAGCTTGTCGATGTCGACGCTCGCCTAGAGGCGGAAGGCCTCCGCCTGGCGCGCGAGTGGCACCAGCTGAAGGCCGCCATCAACCTTGGGCATCTGCAGATGCCGCGGCGTCCCTCGCAGCTTCTCGTGAGGCTTGCGCCCGTGCCCTGGAGGAGGCTAGGGCTGCTGACCGCCGTCGCGAGGCGGCCAAGGAGCAGGAGAAGGAGCTTCGAGCGTCGAACGCCACCCTCGAGCGGCAGGTCCAGGCGCGCAGGGCCACCCTGGCGGCACTGCCGAGCAAGGCCCCCTTGGATGAGAAAGGAGGCTAGGCGCATGAGGATGCACTGGCGCTTGAGATCTCGGAACATAACCTGGAGCTCGAGCGGCTGGAGGTGAGGGAGCGCCAAGTGGCCGCGGCTGAAGACATCGTTGTCGCCCGGGAGGCCAAGATCCAGCAGGAGATCGACCGAAGGGTCGTGGAGATTTGCGGAGCTCTTGTTGGCGAATACCGCCAGAAGCTAAGGCTCCAGCAGACCCACTTCCAACAGCGGCAGGTTGAGTTGCAGGGCAAGACCGACGCCCTCAGGGCAAAGCTTGCCGCGGCAGAGCAGTGCGAGATGACCGCCAAAGAGGCTTGGGCCTCCACCCAAGCCGACTTGTCCTCACTTCAACAGCAGGTCGCGGGCGTCACGTCTCTTGTGGAGAAAGCTACGAATAAAGCGAACCACCGCCGGATGATGCAGCGCGAGCGCTCCTTGATGCTTGAGGACCGTAGGGTCCGGGCCAACCGGCCTTGGATACCATCTGTGAAGAGAGCGTCTCCCGCCCGCACTAGGCTGATGATGCCGGCTACCTCCACTTCTTTACCCAAGTTGTGACCCGCCTGGAAGACCGGGCCACGAGGGCACGCCAGCTCGTCGAGGAGAGAAGCAGGGGACTCCTCGGGCGCGGGTTCTCGCGAGTCTTCAGCTACCTTCTTAGCCTTGATCCTGACTTCGACTTCAACGCCGCGATAGCCCCTGTGCCCAGGGTCACGCAGGGCGACCTGGCGAGCTGGGTGGATGACCATGTGGACGACCTAGTCGCGGAGTTCGCCCGTGAAGATGGTGTGGATGTGCTCGTAGCTGAAGAGGGTGGTGCCGACGACGGTGACGATGAAGATGGCGACACTGATGACAGTGCGTCTTGCTAGGCTTATGTTTCCTTTTCGATCCTGACCTGCATACCACAACTTCGAGCAGGGCCCCGTGGGGCGTGGAAAGTATTTTTTGGTGGGGGTTCCCCGGTTATGCATGAAACGATGATATGCCTTCTAAATTAATTTTGAAACGAGCTGCCGAGGGCAGGAGGGCCCCCTACTAGAGTAGTTCGTTGTGACTTATCTTTGGTGCTGGCGGTCTTGGACGGGTTCCTGTGTTGTGAGGGCGCTTCCTTCCTGTGGCGGGCCCCACAGGGGCATGTGAGGGCTCAAGCCTCCTGAGGAGCCTGCAGGCCCGCCCGAGAGCGCCGCGCAAGGAGCCGACTGCCGAGTCGCGGCAGGGCGTGCGGGCAGTTGTCCTGTGGCAGATGCGCCTTTGGCCCCGAGGGGCCCTCGACGTCGCTTGGGCTGGCCAAAGTGCGCGCGCAGCACGCACGCCACGCCCAGCCCCGGCTCGCGGGGTCCTCATGGGGGGGGCAGCAGGCATGAGCCTTGCTTTTAACGTAAACCAAAAGGCAAGAAAACACCATGAATCGAAAAATATCCCCCCTTTTTCCTTTTGATAAGCACACGGAACTCCAAATCTCATTCCAAAAGATGGCAACTGGGTTACAGAAAGAGGGCGAAACAAACAGCCGCGTCCGGCACCTAGACTAGTCTTCTCACCAACGCGGAGCTAAGTGCTTCCACTGGGCGTGGGCATAGTCATTGGGGGACAGTGTCGATGGCCAGCGCGGAGCATGGTGCTTCCACTTGGACGTGGGTGGGAGCCCCCGTGAGGCCCGAGGGTGGCACTCAGGAGACTCCGGGGCGTGTACAACCCCAACTCATTATTACGTGAGAGTGTCACGAGCGGAGATCTTCACGGGTATCCTTGGCGCCAGGCGAGGGCCCCGCCCTGCGCCTCCCCCGACCACCGTTGGGGCGTCCGGAAACCAGGACGAGACCAAGGGGCAAGGGGGACGCTGGCGGTGCCCTGCCGATCGCAGGCCCCCCACCGGGGGGAAGGGCTCGCCGGCGCCTTCCCCGGCGATGGACCTACCTCTGAGCGGTGTGCGCCGCCATCATGGCGGTGCCTTGCTCCATGCAGCGCGGGGGAGGCCCTGGCACTAGGCTCCCCCCGTGCAGCTCCCAGTGCATTCCGTCCGCTAGCGGTGGGGCCATCGTCCTGAGGCCCACGACCGTTGCCGTGGCTTGGTTCACCTGCGGTCCATGGTTAGTGTAATCATGCCCCTGAGATATTGATGGTAGCCGGTGGCTGTTGTCGCCAAAGACGTCGGTGAAGCTCCGAGGTGGCCTGCAAAGAGCCTCGGTCTCATGTGGTCCGGTCGCCCAGGCTGGCGAGGGGAATAGGCGGGGGCTTCCTCTTGGCACATACAGCGAGTCCGTCGGTGGAGGCACGGGGGTGCCCGAAACCGCCATCCCCGAGCCGTCGCCCGGCCATCCGGCGTCGTTGCTCGCCATCCTTGTCGCCAGGTCACCATGACCGCAGAGTGGCATCTTGGCGCAGGCCCAGGAGGGGCCGCCTAGCTCTGCGGCACCCGGGGGTAACGCATCCTGGGTAGGACAAACGGTGCCGCGAGCCAGGCCGGCGCCGCGGGGCCCTCCGGGCCCCCTGGGGGAGGCCGCGTGGTCGTAGTGAGGGCCGGCGCGCGCCCCTGGCAGCGCTCGTGGTGCAAGCAAAGTGCGGAAGGGCGCCGCACCCCTGCAGGCGGCATCCAGCAGCTCGGTAACCTGCTCCAGCAAGGCGTCGTGGTCGCCTTCCGCCAGCCTGCATCGCAGCAGCTCCCGTGCCACGATGAGCGCGGCTCGCGTGTTCGCCTGCTCCCGCCGGGTCTGCAGCACCATTGCCGCGGCGAAGCTCGAAGATCGTGTGGTGGCCTGGTTACGGCACAGCGCGGGAGCGGGTGGAAGTGGCCCATGTCGCCTACAGCCGAAGGTGCCGACCGGCGTACGGGCTGCGATGAGCACGGAGTGGAGATCTTCTTGGGCAGAGGGCGCCGCCCGGGCAGGACGAGCGGCTCCGTGCTCAGCATGAGCTCGAGGAGTGTTAACCATGAGAACGGCAGGACGGAGGCGACCGACTAGCGGAAGAGAGGCTCCGACGCACCCCTACCTGGCGCTCCAAATGTCAGATTCAGGGCTCCGCAGACCCAAGAAAGGTTCGAACTCTGGGGTGCGTGCGAAGAACTCAATCTCCCCAGCCTGCCGACTCGTCGATCTCACCACCTCGCTAGATGAACAGGAAAGGAAAGGGACTCAGCAGTTTCCCAGGTTCGGGCCACCTTGCGGTGTAAAACCCTACTCTTGCTTTGTGGTGGATTGGCCTCCAGGTGGGCTGAGGATGAACCAGTACAGAGGGAGAACAACCTCAGGAGGAGTGTTCTTGTGCTGGTGTGAGCTGGTGAGGATCTGCCCCCGTCTATGGTGGTGGCCTAGCTATATTTATAGTGGCCTCGGTCCTCTTCCCCCAAAATGAAGGCGGGAAGGGATCCCACAACGGCCAAGTTTGAAGGGAGACAAGTAGTACATCTTATCCTGACGAAAGGTGGTCTTCGCCTGCAAAGCTTCAGGTCGTGATGTCGTGGTGGGCTCGGCGATGACCTTCGTCCTACCGTCCTGGTCTTGTAGCACGGGAATGGAAACCTTTGGCTGATTCCTTGGGACTCTACGTTTGCGCTTGCTTCCTTAGCATCAAAGAGGAAACCTGCTGTACAGCACCTGCTGGCGCCCGCCTGGCCTTGGTCGTCATGGCTTGCGTCATCAGAACCTCACGAGGTGGGGCTTGCATGGAAATCTCCGCTCCTCAGGAGCCGGCCTGGGGAAGCCGCTCCCTCCGGAGGTCTTGGTGTCGTCCGCCTCGCGAGGCTTGGCCCCTCGCGAGGGTCTTGTGTTGTTGATGCTGGAGAAGGGCCGTACCAGGCCGCTGATGAAGCCACACTATGGGCCGCAGGCAGGCAAGCCTGGGTACCATGGTTCGCAAAACGCCGACAAAGTTCACCGGAAGCAATGATCCCAAAGAGTATCTTTCATGGGCATTGAAGGTTGACAAGACCTTTCGTTTGAACAACTATGAGGAACAGAAGAAGATCGCCATGGCATCCCTTGAGTTCCAAGACTACTTCCTCATTTGGTGGGAGCAAGTCATTGAGCACCGTGAGGCAAGAGGTGAACCACCCATTACAACTTGGGTGCAAACGAAGGATGCCATGAGAGCGCACTTTGTGCCAACCTACTACAACCGCGACCTCTTCAAAATGTTACAACTCCTCAAGCAAGGAACAAAGAGCGTTGAATAATAATACAAGGAAATGGAGATTGCCATGATACGAGCCAATGTCATGGAAGATGGTGAGCAAACTATGGCATGTTTCTTGAATTGACTCAATCACCCTATCAAGAAGATCGCCGACTTCCAACCTTACTCTAACCTCATCGAGCTAGTGCAAAAAGCCATAAAGGCGAAGCGACAAGTGCAAGATGACTTCAAGTATGCCAAGTACTCTTCCAAGAACTATGGCTCCACCAACCAAGCTTCAACGACTCCAATGCCTTCTACCTCAACCAAACCTCCTACAAGCAACGGCGACAAGTCAAGTTACAAGAAAACTTTGACAACCTCAAATCGTCCTCCTACTACAAGCAACTTCAAGCCGAGAGCTTCATCATCTACAACTCCACCGGATGAGACCATCAAGACAAGTTCCATTAAATGCTTCACATGCGGCGGCCGAGGCCACAAATCCTTCGAGTGTACCAATAAGCGTACCATGATCATCAACGATGACGGCACCTATGACTCCATGAGTGAAGACGAAATGGAAGCCCTTGAGCACGTGGCCATGCACCGGCAAGTGAATGAAGATGAAGATGACAGAGTCTTTTGTGACAATGATTCGAGCCCCGCTCTCATTGTCTCCAAGGTCTTGACACTTCAACATCAACAAGACGAAGACCAAAGATGCCATATCTTCCACACCATGGCGGGCATCAATAGAAGGTCCGTCAAGGCCATCATCGATGGAGGAAGTTGTCACAACTTGGCAAGCGAAGAGCTATGTTCCAAGCTCCAATTGGACAAGATGAAGCACCCTCACCCCTACAAGGTCCAATGGCTTAGCGACTCCAGCACTATTCAAGTGGAGCACATGGTTCAAGTTTCCTTCAAGATCGGAGCATATGAAGACACTTTGGAATGTGACGTGGTTCCCATGTCCGTTTGCCATCTCCTACTTGGACGACCATGGCAATTCGACCGCGGCGTCATCCACAATGGACGAACCAATCACTATAGCTTCAAGATGAAGGGAAAGGAGTATGTGCTATAACCTATGTCACCAAGTCAAGTGATCGCCGATAAGCAGGCAACAACACATCGTGGGGAGAATAGTGAGAGAGTGAGCCACCCAAAAGGGAGTGAGAACCACAAGCCCAAAATTAGTGCCTCCACGATGAGGGACAAGAAAAACCTAGTGCTATTCACTACCAAAAGTGAGATGAGAGAAGTGTGTGAGAACCCATCGAGTGTTATGCACTATGTCCTCTTGTGCATGGACGATGGAATAAGAACAAACCACTCTCACCCTCTACCTTTAGTGTTGTCTAATATCTTGCAGGAATTCAAGGACGTCTTCCCCGATGAGTTACCTCCGGGACTACCTCCACTACGAGGCATCGAACACCGCATCGACCTCATACCCAGAGTCCCTCTTCCTAACAAAGCACCCTACCGCGTCAACCCCGAAGAAACCAAGGAAATACAAAGGCAAGTACAACAACTCATTGACAATGGGCACGTGCGTGAAAGCTTAAGTCCTTGTGCCATACCGTTCATACTAGTGCCTATAAAAGACAGTAGTTTTTGCATGTGTTCCGATTGTAGACCCATCAATGCTATCACCGTTCATTATCGATATCATATTGCACGCCTTGATGATATGTTAGATGAACTTAGCGGTGCCACTATTTTCTCTAAAATTGACCTTAAAAGTGGCTATTACCAAATCCGCATACAAGAAGGCGACGGATGGAAAACCGCATTTAAGACCAAATTCGGCTTATATGAATAGCTTGTTATGCCAATGGGCTTATCCGAAGCACCCGGTATGTTCATGCGAGTCATGCATTTTGTTCTTCGCCCCTACATTGGCGTATTTGTTGTGGTCTACTTTGATGACATTCTTGTGTTTAGCAAATCTCTCAAAGCTCATGTCACCCATCTTAGAACCGTTTTACAAACTCTAAGAAAAGAACGACTTTATTCTAATATGGACAAATGCCTTTTTGGCGTTGATAAGCTTGTTTTCTTGGGTTTCGTTGTGTCTTCTAAGGGTGTTCATGTAGATGAATCTAAGATAAATGCTATTAAAACTTGGCCACAACCATCCAATTTGCAACAAGTGTGAAGTTTCCTTAGCTTAGCCGGTTTCTATTGTAGATTCGTTAAGGATTTAGCACCATCGCATCTCCCTTGCATGCCTTGAGTAAGAAGAATGCACCTTTTGTTTGGGGACCATCCCAAGATATCGCATTTAATGAACTTAAAAATTTGCTTACTCATGCTCCCGTGCTTGCATTACCCAATTTTGACAAAACTTTGAAAGTTCATTGCGATGCTAGCGGTAATGGCATAGGAGGTGTATTAATCCAAGAAAAGCGCCCTATTGCTTACTTTAGCGAAAAACTTTCAGGAGCACAACTCAATTGTCCCATCTATGACAAAGAGCTATATGCTTTAGTGTGAGTTTTGCGTGAGTGGGAACATTATCTTCGCCCCCATGAATTTTTTATTCATACCGACCATGAAATGCTTAAGTACCTTAAGGGTCAAACTAAGTTGAACAAGTGTCATGCTAAGTGGAGTGAATTCATTGAGTCTTTTCCCTATGTAATCAAGTACATCAAAGGAAAAGAGAATGTCATGGCGGATGCGCTTTCCCGCAAATGCATGCTTGTAACAAAACTTGAATTGAATGTTATTGGCTTTGAGCACATAAAAGACTTGTATACGCATGATCCTACTTTTTCTATTCCTTATGCCAAATGTTTGACGCATACATCTTTGGAACGCTATTACATCAAAGATGATTATCTTATGAGAGCTAACAAACTATGTATTCCCGAGTCTTCTCTTCGTTTGTTACTTTTGCAAGAATCTCATGGAGGAGGACTTATGGGACAATTTGGATGCGACAAGACATTCGCTACACTCTCAAAGAACTACTTTTGGCCCAAGATGTTCCACGATGTCTCACGCTTCACCAACCGATGCTCTACATGTCGCAAAGCTAAGTCTAAAGCTCAATCCCATGGTCTCTATATGCCACTTCCTATTCCATATCACCCATGGGAAGATATTAGTATGGACTTTGTGCTTGGTTTGCCTCGAACTAGAAATGGCAAAGATTCCATGTTTGTTGTTGTGGATCGATTCTTTAAAATGGCTCATTTCATCCCATGCAACAAGAAAGACGATGCTTCACGTGTTGCAAATCTTTTTTGTAGGGAAATCTTCCGTCTACATGGAGTGCCCAAGACTATCGTATCGGACCATGATGTCAAGTTCCTTAGCTACTTTTGGAAGAGGCTATGCGCCAAGCTCGGAATCGCGAGGAAGTCCAAGAGCGACGACATCAAGCACGATTACAATGACAAGCTCCTCCACAAGCTCAACAAGAACCACAAATTCGCCAAGAACAACAAGACAATGGAAATCCTCCACGTCAAGGGTGCCATCACCCCCAACCCCAACACAATGAAGAGCAACGCTATGGCAAGCTCAAGTTCACCATGCTCAAGTTCACCGGAAGCAATGATCCCGAAGAGTATCTTTCATGGGCATTGAAGGTTGACAAGATCTTTCGTTTACACAATTATGAGGAAGAGAAGAAGATCGCCATGGCATCCCTTGAGTTCCAAGACTACGTCCTCATTTGGTGGGAGCAAGTCATTGAGCACCGTGAGGCAAGAGGTGAATCACCCATCACTACTTGGGTGCAAATGAAGGATGTCATGAGAGCGCGCTTTGTGCCAACCTACTACAACCGCGACCTCTTCAAGAAGTTACAGCTCCTCAAGCAAGGAACAAAGAGCATTGAAGAGTACTACAAGTAAATGGAGATTGCCTTGATACGAGCCAATGTCACGGAAGATGATGAGCAAACTATGGCATGTTTCTTGAATGGACTCAATCACCCTATCAAGAAGATTGCCGACTTCCAACCTTGCTCCAACCTCATCGAGCTAGTGCATCAAGCCACAAAGGCGGAGCGACAAGTGCAAGATGACTTCAAGTATGCCAAGTACTCTTCCAAGAACTGCGGCTCCAACAACCAAGCTTCAATGACTCCAACACCTTCTACCTCAACCAAACCTTCTACAAGCAACGGCGACAAGTCAAGTTACAAGAAAACTTCAACAACCTAAAGTCGTCCTCCTACTACAAGCAACTTCAAGCCGAGAGCTTCATCATCTACAACTCCACCGGATGAGACCATCAAGACAAGTTGCATCAAGTGCTTCACATGCGGCGGCCGAGGCCACAAGTCCTTCGAGTGCACCAACAAGCGTACCATGATCCTCAATGATGACGGGACCTATGACTCCATGAGCGAAGAGGAAATGGAAGCCCTTGAGCACGTGGCCACGCACCGGTGCGTCAATGAAGACGAAGATGATCTAGTGTTTTGTGACAAAGATTCGAGCCTCGCTCTCATAGTCCCAAAGTCTTGAGTCTTCAACATCAACAAGATGAAGACCAAATATGCCATATCTTACACACCAAGGCGGGCATCAATGGAAGGTCCATGAAGGTCATCATCGACGGAGGAAGTTGCCATAACTTAGCGAGTGAAGAACTGTGCTCCAAGCTCCAATTGGTCAAGATGAAGCATCCTCGCCCCTACAAGGTCCAATGGCTTAGCGGCTCCGGCACTATCCAAGTAGAGCACACCGTGCAAGTTTCCTTCAAGATATGAGCATACGAAGACACATTGGAGTGTGATGTCGTTCTGATGTCCGTTTGCCATCTCCTACTTGGACGACCATGGCAATTCGACAGCGGCGTCATCCACAATGGGCGTACCAATCACTATAGCTTCAAGATGATGGGAAAGGAGTACGTGCTACGACCTATGTCACCAAGCCAAGTGATCGCCGACAAGCAAGCAACCACACATCATGGAGAGAATAGTGAGAGAGTGAGCCACCCAAAAGGGAGTGAGAGCCACAAGCCCAAAATGAGTGCCTCCACGATGAGCGACAAGAAAAATCTAGTGCTATTCGCTACCAAAAGTGAGATGAGAGAAGTGTGTGAGAACCCATCAAGTGTTATGCACTATGTGCTTTTGTGCAAGGCACTATGTGCTTTTGTGCAAGGTAGAGGCAACAAAAACTAACACCTCTCACAAATCTACCTTTAGCGTTATCTTCTCTATTGCAGGAATTCCAAGATGTATTCCCCGACGAGCTTCCTCCGGGTCTACCTCCTCTTCGAGGCATCGAACACCGCCTCGACCTCATCCCCGGAGCACCTCTTCCTAACAAGGAACCATACCACATCAATCCCGAAGAAACCAAGGAGATCCAATGGCAAATACAGCAACTCATCGACAATGGCCGTGTATGAGAAAGCTTGAGCCCATGTGCCGTCCCGGTAATCCTTGTTCCCAAGAAAGATGGTACAAATCGCATGTGTTCCGATTGTCGTCCTATCAATGCTATAACCGTTCGTTATCGCTACCCCATTCCACGCCTTGATGATATGTTAGATGAGCTAAGCGGAGCCACCATTTTCTCTAAGATTGACCTTAAGAGTGGCTATTACCAAATTCGCATCCAAGAAGGTGACGAATGGAAAACCGCATTTAAGACCAAATTTGGCTTATACGAATGGCTTGTTATGCCAATGGGGTTATCCGAAGCACCCGGTACTTTCATGCGAGTCATGCATTTTGTTCTTAGGCCCTACATTGGTGTATTTGTTGTGGTCTACTTTGACAATATTCTTGTTTTTAGCAAATCTCTCAAAGATCATGTCACCCATCTTAGAACCGTTTTGCAAACTCTTAGAAAAGAGCGCCTTTATGCTAATATGGACAAATGCCTTTTTGGTGTTGATAAGCTTGTTTTCTTGGGTTTCGTCGTGTCTTCTAAGGGTGTTCATGTAGATGAATCTAAGATCAATTCTATTAAAACTTGGCCACAACCAATTTGCAACAAGTGCGAAGTTTCCTCCGCTTAGCCAGTTTCTATCGTAGATTAATGAAGGATTTTAGCACCATTGCATCCCCTTTACATGCATTGAGTAAGAAAAATGCACCCTTTGTTTGGGGACCATTGCAAGATACGGCATTTAATGAACTTAAAAATTTGCTTACTCATGCTCCCGTGCTTGCATTACCCAATTTTGACAAAACTTTTGAAGTTCATTGCGTTGCTAGCGGTAATGGCATAGAAGGTGTGTTAATGCAATAGAAGCACCCTATTGCTTACTTTAGCGAAAAACTTTCCGGAGCGCAACTCAATTATCCCATCTATGACAAAGAGCTATATGCTTTAGTGCGAGTTTTGCGTGAGTAGGAACATTATCTTCGCCCACATGAATTTGTCATTCATACCGACCAAGAAACGCTTAAGTACCTTCAGGGTCAAACTAAGTTGAACAAGCATCATGCTAAGTGGAGTGAATTCATTGAGTCTTTTCCCTATGTGATCAAGTACATCAAAGGCAAAGAAAATGTTGTGGCGGATGCGCTTTCCCGCAAATGCAAGCTTGTTAATAAACTTTAATTGAATGTCATTGGTTTTGAGCACATAAAAGACTTGTATGCGCATGATCCTACTTTTGCTATTCCTTATGCCAAATGTTTGACGCATACATCTTGGGAACGCTATTAAATCAAAGATGATTATCTTATGAGAGCTAACAAACTATGTATCCCTGAGTCTTCTCTTCATTTGTTACTTTTGCAAGAATCTCATGGAGGAGGACTTATGGGACACTTTGGATGAGACAAGACCTTTGCTACGATCTCAAAGAACTACTTTTGGCCCAAGATGTTCCGCGACGTCTCACTCTCCACCAACCGATGCTCTACATGTCGCAAAGCTAAGTCAAAAGCTCAATCCCATGGTCTCTATATGCCCCTTCCTATTCCGTATCACCCGTGGGAAGATATTAGTATGGACTTTGTGCTTGGTTTGCCTAGAACTAGAAATGGCAAAGATTCTGCGTTTGTTGTTGTGGACCGATTCTCTGAAATGCCTCATTTCATCCCGTGCAACAAGATAGACGATGCTTCACATGTTGCAAATCTTTTTTGTAGGGAAATCTTGCACCGACATGGAGTGCCAAAGACTATTGTCTCGGACCGCGACGTCAAGTTCTTAAGGTACTTTTGGAAGACCTTATGCGCCAAGCTCGGAATCAAGCTCTTGTTCTCTTCGGCATACCATCCCCAAACCGACGACCAAACGGAGGTCACGAACCAGACACTATCTACTCTCCTACGCGTGCTAATCAAGAAGAACATCAAGGAGTGAGAAGAGTGTTTACCCATCGCCGAGTATGCCTACAATGGAGCACGACACTGTACTACCGATAAGTCCGCCTTCGAGGTCGTCTACGGCTTCAACCCGTTGTCCCCATTGGATATTCTACCTCTTCCACTACAAGAGCGCATCAACATGGACGCAAGTGCACGAGTGAGCTACCTCAAGAAGATGCATGAAGATACAAAGCACACCATCGAACGCCAAGTACAACGACTCGTGACCAAGCTCAACATCAACAAGCAACCCATGATATTCAACATTGGAGATCTTGTGTGGCTACACCTTCGCAAGAAGCGCTTCCCCAACGAACACAAGTCAACGGACCCTTCAAGGTGCTAGCACGCTACAACAACAATGCTTACAAGATCGATCTCCCGCGCGACAAGTACAGCATGAGCGACGTCTTCAACGTCAAGGATCTCTCTCCCTACCATGGTGATGAGGTTTTTGATCCAAGGTCGGATCTTTCCCAAGGGGGGGAGATGATGCGGAGCATCCCACGGTCATCCCGATGGACCTACCTACGTCTCCCACGACACCACTTGGACCAATGACAAGAGCTCGAGCAAAGGCTATCGAAACTAAGGTGAACTCGCTCCTCTCCAAACTACCATTTTCTACATGTGAGACAAGGCTACTACCTCAAGCGGAAACCCTATGTGTGATCAGGTACTTAGAGGGAAGCCACGGGACAACTACATCCAATGGACGAGCTAGCGAGGATGCCAAGTACAAGGAAGAAGAAGAAGAGCCGCCAGAAAATCTACAGCCACCGGATGACCGGACCAGGCCGGACATCCGACGCCTGAAGCGCCAGCCAGCCAGCCAAGTCCCAGCCAATGAACGCTACAGCGGCCGGACGACCGACGTGGACTGGACGTCTGACGCCTCCCAGCCACCGGACGACCGGTGCCACACAACAGAAGGGAAATTAACGGAAATCCGAGACCTTTGGAGGACCGACGACCGACCGCCTCCGAAAATCCGACCCCGCCTGATCCGAGCCGAAATATCGGACGTCCGACCGCTACCGGACGTCCGGACCCTCACGAGCCACCGGTCGTCTGGTAGCTGCCGGACGACTGACGCATGTCTGCGCACAGTGTGTTGCGCCGAGGCCCATGTACCCCTTCGCCCACTTGGACTATATATACTCCTCCTCCCTCTTTCTAGGGTTAGCATAGGTTTAGCTCATTTGAGAGATAGAGCTTTGCTCATCCATTCTGTTCTACTCCATCGAGAGACCGCGACCTCTACGGAGAAGATCCATCGATTGGATTCAAGACCCCTCACGGGAAGACCCCTCAAGACCTCTCCTCGGAGAAGAACTCGCTACCGATTGTATCATCCTTTGTTGCGTTTGCATCTTGTATCACTTGTTATGTTCATGGATCTAGCACATGTGTGATCTATCCTATTGATTTGAGTGTTTGCCCTCATGTTCGTCGTGTTCTTCGTAGGATCCACTCCATTTCGTGAAAGATCGGGCATCTAGGGTTCTACCCTACATCACAAGCTTTTGTTCTCTTCGGCATACCATCCTCAAACCGACGGCCAAACGGAGGTCACGAACCGGACGCTATCTACTCGACTACGCGTGTTGATCAAGAAGAACATCAAGGAGTGGGAAGAGTGTTTACCCATCGCCGAGTATGCCTACAATCGAGCACGACACTCTACTACCGGCAAGTCCCCCTTCGAGGTCATCTATGGCTTCAACCCGTTGTCCCCATTGGACATTCTCCCTCTACCACTACAAGAGCGCATCAACATGGACGCAAGTGCATGAGTGAGCTACCTCAAGAAGATGCATGAAGATACAAGGCACACCTTCGAGCGCCAAGTACAACGACTCGCGACCAAGCTCAACACCAACAAGCAACCGATGATATTCAACACCGGAGATCTTGTGTGGCTACACCTTCGCAAGGAAAGCTTCCCCAACGAATGCAAGTCTTCTATCACGAGCTGACGGACCTTTCAAGGTGCTCGAACGCTACAACAGCAACAACGCCTACAAGATCGACATCCCACGCGACAAGTACTCCGTGAGCGACATATTCAACGTCAAAGATCTCTCTCCCTGCCATGGTGATGAGGCTTTCGATCCGAGGTCAGATCTCTCCCAAGGGGGGGGGGGGAGATGATGCAGAGCATCCTATGGTCATCCCCATGGACCTATCATCGTCTCACCAAGTGCTAAGAGGACCGATGACACAAGCACGAGCTAGAGATGTTGAAGAGTCAAGACCTTGGAGACAACAAGAGCAGGGCTCGGATCTTCGTCACAAAAGACTTGATCATCTTCATCGTCGTTCACTTGCCGGTGCATGGCCACTTTCTCAAGGGCTTCCATTTCGCCTTCACTCATTGAGTCGTATGTACCATCATCGTTGAAGATCATGGTGCGTTTGTTGGTACATTCAAAGGACTTGTGGCCTCGGCCACCGCATGTGAAGTACTTGATGGAACTTGTCTTGATGGTTTCATCGGTTGGAGTAGATGATGAAAAAGCTCTTGGCTTGATGTTGCTTAAGGTAGGAGGACGACTTGAGGTTGTCGAAGTTTTCTTGTAACTTGACTTGTTGCCGTTGCTTGTAGAAGGCTTTGTTGAGGTAGAAGTTGTTGTAGTCGTTGAAGCTTGGGTGTTGGAGAAGCCATAGGACTTGGATGAGAACTTGGCATACTTGAAGTCATCTTGCACTTGACGTTCCGCCTTGGTAGCTTGATGCACTAGCTCAATGAGGTTTGAGTATGGTTGGAAGTTGGCGATCTTTTTGATAGGATGATTGAGTCCATTCAAGAAACGTGCCATAGTTTGCTCATCATCTTCCGTGACATTGGCTCGTATCATGGCAATCTCCATTTCCTTGTAGTACTCTTCAACTCTCTTGATTCCTTGCTTGAGGAGTTGGAGTTTCTTGAAGAGGTCGCGGTTGTAGTAGGTTGGCACAAAATGTGCTCTCATGACATCCTTCATTTGCGCCCAAGTGGTGATAGGTGGTTCACCTCTTGCTTCTCGACGCTCAATGACTTGTTCCCACCATATGAGGACGTAGTCTTGGAACTCAAGGGATGACATAGCGATCTTCTTCTCTTCCTCATAGTTGTGCAAACGAAAGATATTGTTGACCTTCAATGCCCATGATAGATACTCTTCGGGATTATTGCTTCCGTTGAACTTGGGCATGGTGAACTTTAGCTTGCTGTAGCGTTGCTCTTCATTGTGTTGGGGTCGAGGGTGATGACGTCCTTGCCGAAGAGGATTGTTCCCTCAACTTGCTCTTGTGGTAGAGGATTTCCGTTGTCTTGTTGCTCTTGTTGAGCTTGCGGTTCTTGTCGAGCTGCTGTATGAGCTTGTCGAGCTTGAGGAGGAACTTGAGGAACTTGTCGATGCAACCGTGATTGATAAACCCTCTCTTGAACTTCTTCGCGAAGTGCTTCTTCTTGTTCGTGCCTATGGCGGTTGCGTGCGGCAATGGCGCGACTTGTGTCATGGAGGGCACGTTGCCTCTCAAGTGCTTGAGCTTCTCGCCGTAGTTGTTCTTGACGTTGTGCCTCGGCATCTTGCTCGACTTGGTGTAGGCGTGCTCGTTCTTCCTCTTGTTGGCGTTGGCGTTGCCATTCTTGTGCTTGTGCAAAGGTAGCTAGGTTTTTGCGATGTCGATGTTCTTGCGCAAGAAGTTGCTCTTGAGAATCGGTTTCGTGTAGAGGATTGCGGTTTGCTTGACGGTCTTGGCGCGAGGATTGGCGAAGAGTGTTCGACGTCGGTGTACTTGAGTTGTCCGAGGAATGTCGACTTGAGTGGCTCCATCTTGAGGAGGACGTAGTGGTAGAAGGGCGGTTGATCAACAAAGCACGAATCTCGTCCATTCTTGCATCGTTCTCTTGTTTGTGTTGGTCGAGCTTGTGGTCGACGTAGTCTCTTGTACGTTGCTCGGAGAGGCGTAAGTCGGTGGCAAGATTGTCGATGCGGTCGCTCATTGCTTGTTGTTCTTGATGCAAAGCTCATTGTGCACCGAAGAGGTGGCTCTTGGTGACGTAGGTGTTTGGGTCGTCGTCTTGCTCGATGAAGAGTGGGTTGGTAGAAGAACTTGGCCTATCCATCCTTTCAAGCGAATATGTGAGTGGGAGAAAGAGATGAACTTATACCAAAAGTACCTTGACCGATGTTGAAGATGGATCAATGATTACTCAAATGTGGAACAAGGAAATAGCACAATTGGTACCGATTCTTATCGGTTTCTCACACCTATACAATTAAAAGCTTATGGTGGATCTCGGTTAGGATAGTGGCACAAAGTTCGATGCAATTGTTAGCGAGTCTCAATAATGTTGGAAAAGATTCACAAATTTGCAAATGCAACAAGTAGACCAAGCAAGTAGTGTTACACGAAAACACACACGCAAATAGATAAATGGGGTTGTGCAACCAAAAATGAGCGAAAAATGTGGAATCCACGGAAAATGCTCTTGTTGCACAACTCTAGAGAGACGCTAGCATGATTGCACAATAGGCGGATACGAAACTTGTGCACAACCTACTAAGCAAAAATGCAACGACTTCTATCCCAAGTATGATATATGTATGGTGTTCCAGTGATATGATCCAAGATGATCGAGTATGACAATCTTAATGTTGTATGATGCTATGGTTCTTGCTTATAAGCTCTTTGCTTATCATTTCCTTTTGCTTAAAAGCTTGTTTGGCTCTTTCTCTTTTGAGCTCTTTTCTCATGCAAAACTTCACGAAACAAGATAGCAATTGTGTATGCTATGACAACCTTGTGACACAAGAGATGATACCAAGGTATGCACCACGATGAAATGGTATGTATGCTATGGGAAGTATGATCACTAATGTGCACAAGTAACATTGCCAGCAATACTCAAAGGCTAGTCTCGAAAGGGAAGATACGCAAAATTGGGCTATGGTGGTTATCAATGTAATGGCAAGGAGTAGACGAAGATGTCGTCGAGATTACCGTCCTTGCTTACGGTGGAGGGTATCAAAATGGTGACGTGGTCGATGTCGAGTCCTTGGCGAAGATGAGCGGCGGTGATGTCGATGTTGAACCGTTCCTAGTTAGCCGAAACACCCTAGGAAACGATGAACCACAACTCAAATTCTCAAAACCAAATGTGTCCAAAATTGTGTCGGAGTGTGGAGCGTGTAAGCGATGTGGTTGCGGAAAGCGATATGGTGGTATCGGGGTACGTATGCGGAAATGGAATCGGTAGTGGAGGGGTGGTGGTGGCCGAACTGAAATTTTTCAGTTTCGTCAGTAAACGCCGGACGTCCGGTGTATAGCGGAAGACTGGTCGCCGGACGTCCGGTAACTGGCGGACGTCCGGTGCCTGGGCTGTTCCGGGCACGGGAAAAACTGCTAGGGTTCGTGGTGGATGTGGCGAAATTTGTCGAATTTGGGCAATTTTGTGGGTGGAAAAGGTGGAGATTATGGGGCAAAGCTAGATCCACTTGAGGCAAAGCAGATCCGCGATCAAATCCAACAAAACTTCATCACACCAACAAATCACGAAAAAAAATTGGGGCTATTTTTTTTTGGGATTTTCGAAATTTAGGACGAAAAACAACAAAATCAAGCTAGAAAACGGGGGTAGGGCTCCAAATTCGTGATCAAACTTGGCTCTCATACCAAGATGATGTAGGGTAGAACCCTAGGGCCCGATCTTTCATGAAATTGAGGGGATCCTATGAAGAACATGAAGAACACGAGGGAAACACGAGAAGAGAAATCACTCTAACCTACAAGAACGATCACACATGTGCTAGATCCTCGAAACACAAAGAGATACATGATCCACAATCAACAAGGGACGATACATAGGGTAGCTAGTTCATCTCCGTGAGGAGGTCTTGATGATATCCTTGACGGATCTTCCCGTTAGGGGTCTTGAATCCAAGATGGATCTTCTCCGTAGAGGCCGCGGTCTCTCTCGGTGGAGTAGATCCATATGGATGAGCAAAGCTCTATCTCAAGTATGAGCTAAACCAATGCTAACCCTAACTAGGAGGTGGAGGAGGTCTATTTATAGTCGTAGTGCAAAAGGGGGCAAAGGAAAGGGTACATGGGCCTCGGGCCCGAGAACTATGCGCAGATAGGGACCGGACGTCCGGTCAGGAGCGGACGTCTGGTGGCTCGAAGGAGTCCAGACGTCCGGAGGTCACCGGACTTCCGTCGGTTTGGCTCGGGTGCAGTGACGCCGGACGTCCGGAGTCGGCCGGTCGTCCGATCTCTTCGGACTTCCGCTGATTTGGCTCGGGCATGAGGTGGCCGGTCGTCCGGTGGGGGCCGGACGTCCGCTCACTGGGAGGGGGGCCGGTCGTCCATTGGGGGCCGGACGTCCGCTTGCTGACGCTTGCATTGGCTGGGGCTTCAGGCGCCGGACGTCCGGTCCCGACCGGTCGTCCGGTGGCTAGTGTTTCTTCGGCGGCTCTTCTTCTTGTCCCTCTTCCTTGGTGTCCTCGTCGTCTTGTCTGTTGGATGCAGCTGCTCCGTGGCCTTCCTCCAAGTACCTGATCACACATAGTGTTTCCGTTTGAGGTAGTAGCCATGTCTCATGTGTGGAAAGTAGTAGTTCGGAGAGGAGCGAGTTCACCTTATCTTTGATAGCCTTTGCTCGAGCTCTTGGCATGGGTCCAAGTGGTGTCGTGGGAGATGTAGATACGTCCATGGGGATGACCGTGGGATGCTCCGCATCATCGAACTTTCATGAAATGGAGGGGATCCGACGAAGAACATGAAGAACATGAGGGGAAACGAGAGGAATCACTCAAATCAACAAGAAACGGTCACACATGTGCTTAATCCATGAACACAAAGAGATACACGATCCAAAGTCAACAAAGGACGATACAAACGATAACTAGTACATCTCCGTGAGGAGGCCTTGAATCCGTGAGGGATCTTCCCGTGAGGGGTCTTGAATCAAAGCGTGGATCTTCTCCGTAGAGGCTGCGGTTTCTCGATGGAGTAGAACCACAAGGATGAGCAAAGCTCTATCTCTAAAATGAGCTAAACCTATGCTAACCCTAGCTATGAGGAGGGGTTATCCTATTTATAGTCATGGGCCACGAAGGGGTAAGTGGGAGAGAGTTACATGGGTGGAAACCCGAGTGGCTGCACACAGGCAGTGTCGGATGTCCGGTCGCTCGCGGGGGTCCGGACGTCCGGAGGGCGTTGGACTTCCGGCATTTCTTCTCTGGACATGTGGCACCGGATATCCGGACGTTGTCGGTCGTCCGTGGGCTAACGGGTGTTGGACGTCTGGCATCTGGCGGTCGTCCAGGCGCTGTAGGGTGCCTCGGCTGTAGTTGTCCTGGTTGGCTAAACCTCCAGGCGTCAGATGTCCGGTAGGGACCGGTCGTCCGGTGGCTGTGACTTGCAGTCAGCCCTTCCTCTTGTTCCTCGCGCTTGATGTCCTCGCCATCTTGTCCAATGCTCCTAGCTGTTCCATGGTCTTCCTCTTGGTTCCTGGTCATGCATAGCACATATGTTTGAGGTAGTAGCCATGTCTCACATGTGGAAAGTGACGGTTCGGAGAGGAGCGAGTTCACCTTGTGTCCAATGGCGTATGTTCGAGGTCTCATCATATGTCCTCTTGGGTCTTGGGGAGTCGTCATAGTGTACATGGGGATGACCGTAGGATGCTCCGCATCATCTCCCCCCTTGGGAAAGATCCGACCTCGGATCGTGATCCTCATCATCATGGAAACGGTAGTCGTGGACGGACTTGTAGTTGGACGTAGTTGAAGACATGGCGCAATCCAAGTAATCCAAGGTGTCTCCGGAGTGGTATACATGCAAAAAGAGCAAACACAAACAACACTCGGAAATACAATGGTTAGCGCATACAAGGCGTCCATCAAGAAAGTATGAGTCCGTGCGACAAGATTATTAATGACAATGCACAAGAAGCTTATCCAAATGATGTAGAATGATATGTAATGCATTCATGGGAGGAAATTCATTCATTGTGCACACAAATGTATTGTGAATGTGATCAATGCAACCATTGTGCAAAATGATGTCATAATGGGACGGTGTATCAAAAGCATGAACATGGTAATTGGTGCTCAATGTGACTATGTGATCATGCAATTGATGATGGGCAATGTGATTGTTATGTATGAAGAGGCCATCAAGGAAGATCACAACAAATTTGCTAAGGAAGTGCACAAGCTCATATGTCATGGATAATGTCATGGGAAACCATGGCCACCTATGGGGCCAAGTGCCCCTTTTGGTTCGGCAGGGTGACTGAGCACATTGCACAAAGAGTGGAGGAGCGCAGCGTAGCGCGGCAGAGATCACACGGGCAGTTTTTACCCAGGTTCGGGCCACCACGAGCGTAAAACCCTACTCCTGCTTTGGTGGATTGATGGTGGATGGTGGTGGAAGCGCAACGCTCTTGCCCGGCTGGGTTGCCTCGGGGCAAGAGCAGCTACGCGCGTATGGGTGTACAGGGGTCCGAATCCTTTCTATGGTTGCCATGGGCCTCCTTTTATAGATCAAGGGGTCACCACAGTGGCAAATCAGTCATTGTGTACTGATTAGATCGCGAACAGTGCTATCATATCTACTCTGCAGACGGAGCAGTACGCATTAAATGCGCCACTCGGTGTCACATCATGGCCTACCCGGCACACCTTACCGGGCTATTTGGCCACCTTCTCTCCTGTCTGCATGACACGTCACAGGACGGGTGTCATCTGGAGGTGATTCCTGTAGGAAATGGCTACCATGTGGCAAAAGGCAGCCACTTAGTCATCTTGGGGCTTGACACCGCACCGATCGGTGACTTGCGTCGCTGTGAAGTGGGGTGGTGAAGCCTTGGCGGGGTGTTTTGCCTTCGTATGCCCTGGCAGGCCTGCCGGGGCGATCCTGAGGCTTGCTTCCAGGGCAACCTTGACCTCGCCAGGCTCTCCTGCCCGGCAAGGGAGGTTTTCCCTTAGCGGTGTCTTGCTCCTTGGCTTGACTTGGTCTTCTCAACCTGCCCTTTGATTCCTCAAAAGAGCCTACGTCCTCATCTTAGCCTTGTCTTGGATGTTGCAATCTTGATCTTGGGCCTGTGCACGGTCTGGGCAACAGACCCAGGGTTTGTTGCACCGACAGGATCCCCCGGGCCTGGCCCGAACGCGCTGCCGGGCGTCGTCGGGGTAGGCCCTAACTTGTGCACAGGCGAGGGGGGAATAGCTACTCGCCCTTTGAGATATTCTTTGCTTCTTTATTAATCTGATCTCGGATCAGCTTCTGGTTCTTCCGTCCGTCGTGTAACGCCAATTGTGGTAGGGCAATTCTTGTAATGGCCCGTGAATGACTTTAACGCACGGGCGAGTAACTGCCAATTCACTCTTCCCACCACGCCCTTATCCCTGGCCACGTATGATGCATGCATCGAGCGGGGTAGGTAACGGAGGCACGTGGTGCGGGAGAGCATTAAGGCAGGGGCCTGGTCTTCATGGATTGGTGGAGGAGGACGGTGGTTACCCATCGATGAATCAGCCCCCAGCTTGCCTATAAAAAGGAGGGGCAGGGGGAAGCGGGAGTGTTAATCCATGCTCCTCTTCTTGTCTTTTTCTTCTTTCTACTCGCAATGCTGAGAGAAAGAGACCAGGGCCGAGCCCTGGGCTCGAGCTTGAGGTTGGCGACGTCGGAAGCTCGTGAAGGGGCTCAGGGAGTGAGCCTGGTCCAGAGTGAAAAGATGCGCGGCGGATATGCCACCCGCGGCGCGGGAGGCGCCGAGCCTTTCTCTCGCGGGGGCGTGTTTGCCCCCTCCTCCTGGGTGCTGAAGTTCTTGGCGGCTCCAGTGTCCGTCAGGGGCGCAGCGCTCGGGTTCCTTGGTAATCTTGGTATCGCCCCCCTTGGTGAAGTCAGGGCAAATGTTGAAGACGGCGGCATCTTCCTGCCCGACAAGGTGGGGAGCGACGCCCCTCGCGCGCCTCGGATGCCGCTGCCACCCGCAGCTTCTCTGGGGGAGGCAATGGCTCACGGAGCCGGAGTCCCTCTGGAGCGGCGGTGATGGAGAAAGATCGAGGGAAGACGGAGAAGGCAGGTGGCAGGGCGTCAGGTCAGAGTATGATGGCACCGACGCCTTCGTCTCGTATTACCGACCTGCTGCCTCGTCTTTCCGCTCTTCCCCTCCCTGCCCGGCACCATCATCACCAGCCTCTTGGTTGCCGGGGGGAGGGCCGCTCTCTTGGTGCCTTCGCCTCCTCCAGCAGTCTTCCAGCTGGGCCTCGATGGTTCTCCCTGCCGGTGCTTTTTGCTGGAGCTTCTGGTTGGCCCTGGAGGTGGTGACCGAGGCACCACTGAGCTGCTCCTTCTGTCTCCCTCCTTCGCAGCCTCGCCACTCTCGATCTTGTCAGGCTGCGCCCGGCAGGTCCTGACGGGGTCGAGTGGGTCGTCTTTCTCAGGCACCCCTTTTGCCCTCCTTCTCTTCCACCACAGTGCCTAGGAGGAGGTGGACAAGAAAGGGATTACGGGGCACTTATCTTTTTTCAATCTAAAATATGTAGGAACTTGCCAAACTTTAGTTCAAATTAAGTAATCTCTTTTATCCATGTTTGTGTTCTGTAAGGTCTGTACTTGTTGATCAGCATATTAATGAAAAAGATAAACCTTGCCGGGCACTTGTGCATGTAACATGTCCATGCAGAGGGAGAATGCCTCTTTACGCTCAAGTAAAAAAGTTTTTCCCGGTAGGCTATCCTACCGGTACCCCCAAGTTGGTACCGCAGGACTGGACCTGCCGGGCACAAGTCATGAAGAGGGACCAGCCCCCACCAACTTTCTCGCCAAAGGCCAGTACAACCACCCTGGCCGAAACAACGTTCGAGTCAAGGGACGGGAGCACCTATCTTTTGGAAGCGGGGAGGTTTTCCTATGCACAAGCTTTACTTACAGAACACGTATGGATAAGAGAGAGAACTTATCTGTTTGGGCTTGCCGAGGATCGTGATGTAGGCTTGTCTTCTCTTCTTCTTTTTCAGGACCGAATCCACGGTAGGAGCCTGCAGTATGATGCAGATGAAAATGATGCCTCATGCGATCTATTCTATATGAACATGCAATGCTTATGATATGCTTATGCATGCATGCAATTTGTCGGGGGCCCCCCAGCGCTTCATTTATTTCTATGTTGCTCAGGGTCTGCACCTGGCTTTGTACAAGGGGTTACATGCAACAGAGGCAAGGCCTGTACAAAAGGGTGGCTGCCTGGCAGGGCCCGACAGCCGCGCCTTACGGGTAGAACTTGCAGAGATGCTCAATGTTCCATGAGTTTTGCACCTGAATGCCATCTCCGGTCTCCAGACGGACTGCACCAGGTCTGGTGACTCGTACTACCCGGTAAGGGCCTTCCCACTTCGGCGTCAACTTGTTTGCACCCTTGGCGGACTGAACGCAGCTAAGGACAATGTCGCCTTCCTCAAAACACCGGGCACGAACCCTGCGGCTGTGATAGCGATGCAGGGCTTGCTGATAGCGTGCGGCATGCGTAGCATCCGGGAGACGGTTCTCCTCGAGTAGCACAGCGTCGTCACGCCGGTGCTGATCTTGCGCTACTTCATCGTAGGCAAGCACTCGAGGTGACCCGTAAATGAGTTCCATGGGGATAACTGCTTCTGCCCCATAGACTAGGGAGAAGGGAGTCTGCCCAGTAGCTCAATTTGGTGTCGTTCTGAGGGACCAAAGAACAACCGGCAGCTCATCGATCCACCGCCTGCCGCACTTCTGCAGCCTATTGAAAGTTCTCGTCTTGAGTCCTCACAACACTTCAGCGTTCGCCCTCTCAGCTTGCCCGTTGCTCCTTGGATGGGCCACAGAGGCGAATGAGATTTTGCTTCCGAGGGCATGAACATATTGCATGAAGGCGTGACTCATGAACTGGGTGCCGTTGTCAGTGATGATCTGGGCAGGAACTCCGAAGTGGCACACCAATCCTTTCAAGAACTTGATAGCTGACTAAGCAGTCACCTTTCTCACGGGCTCTACTTCCGGAAACTTTGTAAACTTGTCGATTGCAACGAACAAGAATTCAAAGCCCCCGGCAGCACGGGGGAAAGGGCCGAGGATATCGAGCCCCCAGACCGAAAACAACCATGATAAAGGGATTGTCTGAAGAGCTTGGGCAGGCAGGTGGATGTTCTTGGAATGGAACTGGCAGGCTTCACACTTGGTGACAAGCTCAACTACATCTTGGAGGGCTGTGGGCCAGTAGAATCCTTGCTGGAAAGCTTTCCCAACCAACGCACTTAATCCAATGTGGGAGCCACACATACCATTGTGTATCTCCGCCAGCAGTTCCTTTCCTCCTTCCCGGCAAATGCACTTCAATTTCACACCATTGGGCCTCCTTCTGTACAACGTGTCATCAATGAACTGATACATACTAGCCCTCCGGGCTACTCTTTCAGCTTCTTCTTGCTCTTCGGGAAGTTCTCCAGTTTCGAGGAAATGGACTATGTGCTATGCCGAATGCGGAGCCTGTGGCTTGTCAACAAGGACTAACGGCACCTCCTCATTCGTGAGAGTGCAATCCTCAACTGCGGGGACCGGTGGCCTGGTGGGAGGATGCAGCTCAGCGACCGAAGGGGAGTTGTGCCCGACAAGTTTTCTGTCGGGATCCTCGAGAGGTTCTACCGGGAGAGGCCTGCCGGAGTCCAGTTTCCTCCTCTTTCTGGCCATTGTTGTCGGGGTTACGGAGGGCTGAGTAAGATGGAGAACAAAAGTTCCTGGTTCCACTGGGAGCTTCTGCGCAGCACACTTTGACAGATGACCAGCGATGCTGTTTTTCGCACGGGGTACGTGCTCTGTTTGCAATCCGTCAAAGCGCTCCTCCAACTTTCTCACATCCTCAACGTATGCCTCCATCAATGGACTTTGGTAATCCTTGTTGACTTGTCTCACCACAAGTTGTGAATCTCCGCGGATGATCAGCTTCTTGATCCCCAGTTCGTTTACAATTCTGAGCCCGGTAAGGAGCCCTTCATGCTCTGCTGTATTGTTGGTAGCCTCCTCCCGGGCAAAATGCATCTGGACGACGTACTTCAGGTGCTCTCCGCTGGGAGCAGCGAGAAACACGCCAGCCCCTGCACCTTGTAGGGAGAAGGCACCATCGAAATACATGATCCATTCTTGGGGCGCTTCCTTGCCGGGGATGACTGTCTCCAATACCTGTTCATTAGGAGTTGGTGTCCATTCTGCAATAAACTCTGCCAATGCTCTGCTCTGGATGGTTGATGTGCTCTCAAACTTCAAACCAAAGCTGGATAACTCCAAAGCCCACTCCACTATCCTGCCGGTAGCCTCAGGGTTTCAGAGTATCTGTTACAAAGGGAAACGGGTGACAACTGTGATCTCATGGGCTTGGAAGTAGTGGCGCAGTTTCCTTGAGGCCATGACAAGGCCAAAGATCAATTTTTGCACGCCACAGTACCTGGATCGAGCCCCCTGCAACAAGGAGCTGATGAAGTATACTGGGCGTTGCACCACTTTTTTCCTTGCCGTGACCAGAGAACTACTTCCGCTGCTTTGCTCTTCTCTACCATGATATGTATCTGACCTTGCTGGGGTGTGTTCGCTTTCCTCCCTGGAAGGGACACCAGCTGTGTCTGCTGCTCCATCCACTTCCCTTTGCGCCACCAGTGATGCGCTTACCACCTGATTAGTTGCCGCCAAGTATAGCAGCAATGGCTCTTGAGGTTTTGGAGCAACCAAAGTGGGCACAGAGGAAAGGTAGGCCTTCAAATCTTGTAGTGCGGCGTCTGCCTTGGGGGTCCACTCCATGGGCCCTGCCTTTTTCAAAACCTTGAAGAACGGCAAGGCACGCTCGGCAGACATGGAAATGAATCTGCTAAGCGCGGCAACACATCCAGTCAAACGCCTCACATCCTTGACTGTCTTGGGTGCTTGAATCTGCTTGATAGCCTTGATCTTGTCGGGGTTGGCCTCTATCCCTCGGTGGGACACAAAGAAGCCAAGTAGCTTGCCGGAAGGAACGCCAAACACACACTTCTCTGGATTTAGCTTCAAGTTGATCTTGCGTAGATTAGCAAACGTCTCTTCTAGATCCTGAATCTGGGTTGATCTGTCCTTGGTCTTGACCACAATATTATCCATGTAAGCCTCAATGTTCCTGTGCAACTGTGACTCAAAACCAATCTGAACTGCTCTTGCGAAAGTAGACCCGGCGCTCTTCAACCAGAAAGGCATCCGCGCGAAGCAGTATATGCCACATGGGGTGATGAACGCGGTCTTCTCTTCGTCTTCCTTGGACATGAAGATCTGATGATATCCAGAGTAGGCATCCAGGAAGGAAAGCAGGTCGCACCCGGAGGTGGAATCCACAATCTGGTCGATGCGCGGCAAGGGAAATGGGTCCTTCGGGCATGCCTTGTTCAGATCCGTAAAATCTATGCACAGCCTCCACTTCCCATTGGCCTTGCGTACCACCACTGGATTTGCTAACCACGTTGGATGCAACACTCCTCTAACCAGACCAGCTGCCTCAAGTTTCTTGATCTCCTCGGCAATAAACTGCTGTCACTCCAAAGCTTGCTTTCGGACCTTCTGCTTGACGGGTCAGGCATGTGGGCAGACAACAAGGTGGTGCTCGATTACCTCCCTTGGAACACCGGGGATGTCATATGGTTGCCAGGCAAACACATCAACATTCGCCCGCAGGAAGGCAACAAGCGCGCTTTCCTATTTGTCATCGAGGGTGGCGCTGATAGTGAAAGTACCACTAGCGCCCACCAGCCCTGCCAGGACCTGTTTCACAGCGGGTGCAGAAGCCTTGGATCTCTTGCTATTGGAACTCTCATGCGAGTCATCAACAGGCGCAGCATACCCCGAAGAGGTACGCTTCCCGGATTCCTTGTGGGCGTCCCTGTTAGCCTTCTTCTTTCCATTACTTTAATTGGTGGGGATTGCAGCTTCAGTGGCCTCTGCCGTGACTGCATCCCGGTACATCTTGTCCACGCAAATAATTGCGTCCTTCTTGTCTGATGGAATGGAAATGACGCCCACCGGCCCTGGCATCTTCAAGGTGTTGTAGGCATAGTGGGATGCCACCATGAACTTGGTCAAAGCTGGGCAGCCAAGGATTCCATTGTAAGGCAGGGGGAGGTCAACCACATCAAACACGATCTTCTCAGTCCTGTAGTTCAACTCTCCCCCAAATGTCACTGGTAACGTGATTTTCCCCTTAGCATGACTCCTGCCGGGGTTGATCCCTTGAAACGTACCAGTAACCTTGAGCTCTTCTTCTGCTATCTAGAGTTTGCTGATGACCTTTGAAGAAATCAGATTCAACCCGGCCCTGCCGTCAACCAGCATCTTTGTGACTTTGAGGTTGCGGATTGTTGGTGATACCAACAACGGCAAGCATCCTACCACGGTGGTGCAGTTAGGGTTGTCCTTTTCGTCAAAGATGATGGGCGTGTGGGACCACTTGAGCGGCCTTCGAGAGTCTGCCGCTAGCTCCACGGCATTGACTTCACGCGCCCACCATTTAAGTTGGTGGTGAGAGGAGCGCAAAGATGCACCCCCGTCATTGCACAGGGCGTCAGTGGCTTTCTGGAATTCCTGCTCGCTGGTTTCCTCTTCATCTCCTCCATCACTCTCATCGTTGCAATCCTCCTTCGCACGGCCTCTGGCGGGTTTCCCTTGATTCTGAGGAGCCTTGCCGGGGCGGCTTGCTCCGCCACCCCGGCCCTTTCCGCCAGTGCCATTCTGACCTTTCTCTTTATCTCGCTTCTCATATTCAGCCCTCTGCTTCTTGACAAGCTGCTCAACCTGATGACACTCCTGGAGATTGTGGCCCTTGGTCTGATAGATCTTGCAATACGGGCCATCGCCTTTCCCAGCCTTCTCGGCAGCCGCGGCTTCCCGGCAGTCAGTGCACGCGGGAACCTCCTTGCCGGGTATCTCAGCCTTGGCTTTCTTGCCTGTACTAGGCATGCCCGATCCCTCAACGGTCATCACTGCCTTATCCTTGCGCCTTTTGTTGCGCTTCTTGTTCTTCTTTTTCTGACTGCTGGCCTTGTCATCATCTTCTGAATCGATGTCGACGCCATCCTCTTCTCCGGGGAGCTTCCTCCCCTCCTCTATTCGAGCACACTTATCCACCAGAGTGTAAAGCTCCTTCACAGTCTTGGGCAATCAAACGTTCATCTTGGAACGTATCCGACGATTGCACACATTGGATTGGAACGCAGCTATCACAGCTGCCGGGTGGATGTCTGGAATATTCCTGTGGACTCTGCTGAATCTCTGCATCTATTTCCGCAGGCTCTCGCCTTCCTTCTGCGGGAGGAGTTGCAAGTCACTGGGCCGCCCTGGTTCGTGATGGCCGCCCGTGAAGGCGCCAACGAACTCATGGCACAGGTCAGCCCAAGTCGAAATGGAGTTCTCTGGCAGGTGCATCAGCCAAAACCTCACATTTGGCTTGAGTGCCAAAGGGAAGTAGTTGGCGAATACCTTCTCATCTATTCCCCCGGCAGCTTGAACAGCGATGGTGTAGATGCTCAAGAACTCTGCCGGGTTTAGTCTTTCGTCGTACTTCTCTCGTATCTCTGGCTTGAACATGCGAGTGGACGGCCAACGGACTTGCCGCAGCTCGCGGGAGAAGGCAGGGCACCCAGCCACGAAATGCAGGTACCCGCCGTCAGCAAGTGCGGGCTCGTCGATGTTATGGCCATCGCGCCTGTCGGACTGGCGGTGGGCGTCGCGGTGTCGCTCGGTGTTGACACGCGTGCCTTCCCTCCGCCTGTCCTCCAGGACTCGCCGTGGGCCTTGTCGCACTCGAGGGTCGGACGAAGCCATCGAGACGTCGTTAGGTTCTTGGTTGCACGGCGCTAGCGCTGGCTGCCGCGGAGGGGACTGCACCGTAGGAGTGGCCCCATCCGCACGGCCAGCGGCGTGGGCCGTTGTCGCTGCCTGGGGAGGCCGTGGCGGGCCAGCCTTCTGTGATCCTCCCGCCTCGGCGAAGCCAATCAGACTCTGAATGGTGGCTCTCCACTCATCCATCTGATCGGCTGCCGGCGGAAATTTCAACAGTAGCTGAGCCCGCGCCATGGCCTCCGAAGCGGTGCTTGGCATGGATGTCGATGAAGACCATAACGTCGCGCGACTCCTGACGGTGCCGGTAGCGGTCGCGCCGTGCTCTCATCATCATGAGCCAGTCACCTGGATGGCATGTGGACGAGGTGGAGGCGCTTGAGGGCCAGCGGCTCCGTTTGGCGTAGCGGCTGGGTCGGCTCGTTCCGGGGGTGGCGCATGTTCTACGGCTGCTCCCGCAGCGGGAGAGGACGGGGAGTTGCGATTCCCCCTAGAGCGAGTACCCCCACTGTGGCTGTGCCCCTCGGCCGGACGGGGAGGTGCAAATGGAATGATCTATCTTCCCGTACCTCGTGGGGCGTGTCCGCTGGAATGTACTTGGTGCTGTCCTTCTTCGGTGCCTCCTGCTCCTGCGTCGGCCGCAGGGAGGTGGTAATGACACCGCCCGCGCCGACCACGTCCCCCGCAGCGTCCGCACTTCTGGGCGTCCCCGTAGCCCCCGCGGCGTCGGCGGGCGTGTGTGGCGGGGCCTTCGAGGTGGATGGATGAGCTGCGGTGCTGGGCTTCTTCTTGGGCGCCATGGACGATGGAGCCGTTGATGAAGAAGATGGCGGTGAAGATGACACGCTTTGTACACTTCTCGGGTTCGCGTAAGCGCATCCCCCTACCTGGCGCGCCAAAGATGTCATGGGAAACCACGGCCACCTATGGGGCCAAGTGCCCCTTTTGGTTCGGCAGGGGGACAGAGCACATTGCACAAAGAGCGGAGGAGCGCAGCATAGCGCGGCAGAGATCACACGGGTAGTTTTTACCCAGGTTCGGGCCGCCGCGAGGCGTAAAACCCTACTCCTGCTTTGGTGGATTGATGGTGGATGGTGGTGGAAGCGCAGCGCTCTTGCCCAGCAGGGTTGCCTCGGGGCAAGAGCAGCTATGCGCGTATGGGTGTATAGGGGTTCGAATCTTTTCTATGGTTGCCATGGGCCTCCTTTTATAGATCAAGGGGTCACCACAGTGGCAAATCAGTCATTGTGTACTGATTAGATAGTGAACAGTGCTATCATATCTACTCTACAGACGGAGCAGTACGCATTAAATGCGCTGCTCAGTGTCATATCATGGCCTGCCCGGCATGCCTTGCCGGGCTGTTTGGCCACCTTCTCTCCTGTCTGCATGACACGTCGCAGGACGGGTGTCATCTGGAGGTGATTCCTATAGGAAATTGCTGCCATGTGGCAAAAGGCAGCCACTTAGTCATCTTGTAGCTTGACACTGCACCGATCGGTGACTTGCGTAACTGTGAGGTGGGGTGGTGAAGCCTTGGCGGGGTGTTTTGCCTTCGTATGCCCCGGCAGGCTTGCCGGGGCAATCCTGAGGCTTGCTTCCAGGGCAACCTTAACCTCGCCAGTCTCTCCTGCCCGGCAAGGGAGGTTTTCCCTTAGCGGTGTCTTGCTCCTTGGCTTGAGTTCGTCTTCTCAACCTGCCCTTTGATTCCTCAAAAGAGCCTACGTCTTCATCTTGGCCTTGTCTTGGATGTTACAATCTTGATCTTGGGCTTGTGCACGGTCTGGGCAATAGGCCCAGGGTTTGTTGCACCGACAAATGACATGGAAATAGATGCAACAAGACAAGCATAATGTGAGTCAATCCATGCATAGGGTGCAAACTTGCGGTGAGTATGATATGTCCATCGAGCATGACATGTGGGATCACAATCAACAAATATGGATGTGTTGGTGCAATGTGTCAAAGGAGTGTTGATGTACCAATGCTGGATGTCGTGGCATGGGTGGAGGTCCGAAGGTGCATCCAATAAGTCCGAGCACTCCTCAACTTGAAGGTCCATGGGGTCCATCTCCAATGTCGCTTCTCCGTTCACGAGATGTATCATGTAGACAACAAGAAGGAAACAACAATGAAAGAATGACCCATCCAATATGCGTACTTGAGGATGGATCAAAGAGAAGGAGCTCACCTTATGAATATTCGTGAAGATGTTGGTGTCACACATCGTATACACCTTGACATGACCAAGTTGTCTCATGACGGTACCGCCTTGTGAATCCTTCAAAAAACAAACACTCGGAAAAACAAATGAGGTTAGCGGAAATGCAAAACCTATCATCCGTGTGGTGAAATACCCAAGAAGTGTTTTCATCATTCTTATCATAAGAAAGTACAAGGGTGTAGGGCATGGTATGTAGGCGTAAGATGCTAGAACAACCAAATGCATTAAGCACAATTGAACAAGCATGCTTCACAAGTAAGATGTCCATGTCTCCACAACCAATACGCATAGAATTGTTGCACTCACTACAAGTGGATATGAGAGAGGAAACTAATGGAGACAAGAGACAATGATCAAGACAAATCATGTGAGAGGCGTGAATATATATGTCATCAACCCAATGAAATGAGCAATTATGTATCATGGGTGATGCGACAAAGCAAGTGATCATAGTAAACAAGTCATGCAAGCTAGTAGTGCAAAGATGCAACATACTAGAAGTAATCATGGAAATCATGTCATGTGTGCAAATAGTGATCATATATAATGCACATGACATATCACAAGCATGAGGTACAAGGAAAACATGGTAATAGCAACAAGGATCTCCACCAAGCATGCAAATACACATAGAAGTAGTATAATGGTGAATCACATGTAAGTGCAAGCAAGGGTCACAATTGCATGGCAAAGGCATATAAAGAGGCATAACATGCAAAGTGAACATGGTAAAATGTGTATAAGATGACAATTGGTATATAGCCCATAGCCGTGTGAGAGCTAAGTAGAAGAGATGCGCATAGTCCTTGCGTGAAAGGAACGGTGTTAAAGATAGTCCACGGGATCCCAAGTCATCGTTGCTCTCAAGAGATCGTTTCGTCAACTCATGGGATTGTGAGGTTGATGAGTGTTCATAGGTACCTACACAAAACAAAGGCAAAGGGAAAATTGTGTGTGCGTGGTATATGTACACATCATCCATTATGATGCGCACGTGCATGTGTTGGTTAGCACAAAATATCCAATGCTCAAATAAATGAGATGCATGATATAGAAACATGTCATCCATCATGAAAGGTTTGTTGTTATGTATAGCATAAGGGAGACTCAAATTGTGGAATGCATCGCTATTAGTATCTAGAGCATTGTCAAGAATGGTATGCATATGGTGCACAAAAGGGATGGAATCATGCAATACACAATAATTTTCATGGCATGGCATATGAGATGAATTGCATAAATTTTGCAAGGGTAGCATAGCAATATCATCGCAAGAGAAACACGTACCAATAACTATGACCTTGTCACCTATGCCATAAGTGCAAATGGGATTTATTTTAATTGGGCATTGATGTAGGGTAGAACCCTAGATTCCCGATCTTTCATGATTGGAGCGGATCCCGCGAAGAACACGAGGGAAAACACGAGGGGAAACACGAGAGGATTCACTCAAACCAACAAGATTCGATTATACATGTGCTAGATCCGAATACACAAAGAGATACACGATCCAAAGTCAACAAAGGACGATACAAGTAGCAAGTTCTTCTCCATGAGGAGGTCTTGAGGGTCTTCCCGTGAGGGGTCTTGAATCCACTTGGGGGATCTTCTCCGTAGAGGTTGTGAACTCCAATGGAGAAGGGTATCAAGTGGATGAGCAAAGCTCTATCTCTCAACTGATCTAATCCTTTAATAACCCTAAAATGAGGAAGGTGGAGGAGTATATATAGTCTAGGGGGCGAAGGGATACATGGGCCTCGGCCTTTTACTGTGCGCAGACAGGCGGAGCCGGACGTCCGAGCGTTAGGTCGGATGTCCGGGCCTTCACGAGGAGCCGGATGTCCGGGGCGGGGCCGGATGTCCGGGATGGAAGGGTCGGACTCGGAGCTCTCTGGATAGGCGGGGTCCGGATGTTCGGGCTGGGGTCCGGATGTCCGGCGGCTCGTGTTGTGTCGGATGTCCGGGGTCTGAGCCGGATGTCCGGGCTGACGTGGCCGATTCTGGTTGCTCTCTGGATAGGAGGAGCCGGATTTCCGGGCTGGTAGCCGGATTTCTGGGCTGGAGGCCGGATATCCAGGTTGGGGCCGGATGTCCGGGCCCTGTAGCTTTGGCTGCCGAGTTGTTGCTGTAGCGGTGGTCTCCAGGGGCCGGATGTCCGGGTCCTGGAGACTATTCTCGACTCCTTCCGCTGGTTCTCCTCATCCGTGAACTTGGGGACTTGTCTGTCTTCATGTGCATCTTCGAGAGGATCCTCTAGGTATCTGATCATGCAGAACATTCCGGACTTAGGTAGTAGCCATGTCTCGAGGGGGTCATACGGAATATCACTAAGGAGAGATGTCACCTTGTTCTCAAGGGCTCTAGCTCATGCTTGTGTCATCGGTCCTCTTGGCACTTGGTGAGACGATGGTAGGTCCATGGGGATGACCATAGGATGCTCCACATCATCTCCCCCCTTGGGAAAGATCTGACCTCGGATCGAAAACCTCATCACCATGGTAGGGAGAGAGATCCTTGACGTTGAAGACGTCGCACATGTTGTACTTGACGCGCGGTAGATCGATCTTGTATGCATTGTTGTTATAGTGTGCTAGCACCTTGAAGGGTCCATCGGCTCGGGGTAGAAGCTTGGATTTGTGTTCGTTGGGGAAGTGGTCCTTGCGAAGGTGTATCCACACGAGATCTCAAATGTTTAATATCATGGGTTGCTTGTTGATGTTGAGCTTGGTCGCGAGTCGTTGTACTTAGCGCTCGATTGTGTGCCTTGTATCTTCATGCATCTTCTTGAGGTAGCTCACTCATGCACTCGCGTCCATGTTGATGCGCTCTTGTAGTGGTAGAGGGAGGATGTCCAATGGGGACAACGTGTTGAAGCCGTAGACGACCTCGAAGGGGACTTGCGGGTAGTCGTATGTCTGGCGCGGTTGTAGGCATACTCGGCGATGGGTAGACACTCCTCCCACTCCTTTATGTTCTTCTTGATCAACATGCGTAGTAGAGTGGAGAGCGTCCTGTTCGTCACCTCCGTTTAGCCGTTGGTTTGGGGATGGTATGCCGAAGAGAACAAGAGCTTGATTCCGAGATTGGCGCATAAGGTCTTCTAAAAGTAGCTTAAGAACTTCACGTCGCGGTCCGAGACAATAGTCTTTGGCAGTCCATGTAGGCGCAAGATTTCTCTACAAAAAAGATTTGCAACATGTGAAGCATCGTCTATCTTGTTGCATGGGGATGAAATGGGCCATTTTAGAGAATTGGTCCACAACAACAAACACGGAATCTTTGCCGTTTCTAGTTCTAGGCAAACCAAGCACAAAGTCCATACTAATATCTTCCCAAGGGTGATATGGAATTGGAAGTGGCATATAGAGACCATGAGATTGAGCTTTAGACTTAGCTTTGCAACATGTAGAGCATCAGTTTGTGAAACGTGAGATGTCGCAGAACATCATGGGCCAAAAGTAGTTCTTGGAGAGCGTAGCAAATGTCCTGTCGCGTCCGAAGTGTCCCATAAGTCCTCCTCCATGAGATTCTTGCAAAAGTAACAAACGAAGGGAAGACTCGGGAATACATAGTTTGTTAGCTCTCATAAGATAATCATCTTTGATGTAAGAGCGTTCCCAAGATGTATGCGTCAAACATTTGGCATATGGAATAGCAAAAGTAGGATTATGCGCATACAAGTCTTTTATGTGCTCAAAGCCAATGACATTCAATTCAAGTTTAGTAACAAGCATGCATTTGCGGGAAAGTGCATCCGCCACAACATTTTCTTTGCCTTTGATGTACTTGATGACATAGGGAAAAGACTCAATGAATTCACTCCACTTAGCATGACGCTTGTTCAACTTAGTTTGACCATGTCGTGGTTTTCACACGGCCACCTATGGGGCCATCGGCCCCTTGTGGTTCGGCAAGGGGGACGAGCGCATTGCACAAAGAGTGGAAAGCATAGAGCAGCACGGCAGTGATGACACGGCCAGTTTTACCCAGGTTCGGGCCGCCGCGAGGCGTAAAACCCTACTCCTACTTTGGTGGATTGATGAATGGATTGTGGTGGAGGCGCATCGCTCTAGCCAGGCAAGGTCGCCTCGGTGCGGGAGCAGCTATGCGCGTATGAGAGTATGGGTGTCTGAATCCTTTCTCAGGTTGCCATGACCCTCCTTTTATAGGTTAAGGGGTCACCACAATGGCAAATCATTCATTATGCACTGATTAGATAGCCACAGTGCTATCATACCTAACTCTGCAGACTGGATAGAGAGCATTAAATGCACCGCTTAGTGTCACATAGATGCGTGGCCCGGCAGCCCTGCCGCGCCATGCAGCCAGCTTCTCGCCTGTCTGTCGGTGTAGTGAACAGGGGGTGTTCATTACCCCTGGACACGCACTGGCGAGTTGCAGCCTCCAGGCGGGAAGGGCATGGTAGGGGAGCGAGCCTTCCTGGGAGAAGACAACTGGGAACAAGCACAAGACTATCCAAAAAGCATTTGAGTCAATAATTGGAAGGCAGAAGACCAAAGGCCCAAGCCCCAGCAAGATTCTTGCTGGTGAGCCCCGGCAAGATTCTTGCTGATGAGCCCCGGCAAGATGATCCCGGCAAGCTTGGCCCCGGCAAGAGCCCCAGCAAGATTCTTGCTGGTGAGCCCCGGCAAGATGATCCCGGCAAGCTTGGCCCCGGCAAGATGACCCCGCCAAGCTGCCACCACTCCAGTGCAGCGACCAAACCTGTCAGATGGGTTTTGTCCTCCTGGATGCGTGTCAAGGCACCAATGGCGGGTGGGTATAAGCGGTGCTGATGGGACGGCCCCTTTTTTGATCCCCAAGAAGCTAAGGGACACCTAGACAGAGCATTTAATGCGCTTGTCCTGAGCCGTCAGTGATAAGCATGTAAATGCTGTAGCAACTTTCCACCTCATGTATACCCTGTAGCTACTTTACACCTCGCATATCCACTGTTTGCCACTATGGTGACCCCTTGGAGCACATAAAATGAGGCCCAAGGCAACTGCTACAGGGGAGGAGGATCTTCTGGCCCATTATGCATGCGTAGCTGCTCTTTGAATGTACTGTGCACTGCGAGCGCTCCTGGAGCCTGGGCTCAAGAACACCGATAATAAAACAAGGCCGGAGTAGGGTTTTACGCTGATTAGCGGCCCGAACCTGGGTAAAATCGCTCCGCGTTGATCGTTGGTTCTGTTCTTTACGCATACCTCTCCCCCTACCGAATCGTAAAGGGATTCTTCGAGGGTCCCATAGGTGTCGCACGCCGACACTGTCTGCGTGACACGTCTCCTGGACGGGTGTCATTTAGGGATGATCTCCTTCAGAAATGGCTGCCACGTATCCAGTAACAGCCACATAAT
This sequence comes from Thinopyrum elongatum, assembly GCA_011799875.1. Taxonomy (NCBI): domain Eukaryota; kingdom Viridiplantae; phylum Streptophyta; class Magnoliopsida; order Poales; family Poaceae; genus Thinopyrum; species Thinopyrum elongatum. Next base: position 264,508,302 of record CM022302.1, read on the forward strand.
CACCTAGGGGCTCGACACCGCGCTTGATAAGTGACTTGCATTGCTGTGAGGTGGAGCGGTAGAACCTTGGTAGGGTAATCCGCCTCCTGCGTCCCCGGCAAGCCTGCCGGGGGAGTCTTCGGACTTGTCCTTGGAGCAACCTCGACCCTGCCAGGCTCGCCTACCCAGCAAGGGAGGTTTTTCCTTGGTGATATCTGGCTTGTTGGGTTGGTCTTGGTCTTCTTGATCTGCCCTTTGATTTCTCAAAGAGCTATCTCTTCTGCGTGGCATTGTCTTGAATGTTGCAATTTTGCTCTTGAGCCTGTGTACAGTCCGGGCAACATACCAGGGGTTTGTTGCACCGAGAGGAGCCCCCGGGCCTGGTCCAAACGCGCTGCCGAGCGTCGTCGGGTAGGCCCTATCTAGTACACAGGTGAGCGAGTCACGGTAACTTGCCCTTTGAGATCTTCGTTGCTTCTTCATTAACCTGTGTTGGGTCAATTTCCGGCTTTCCCGCGCATCATGCGATGCCAATTGCAGTGGGGCCTCCTTTGTAGTGTCCCATGAATGACTTTAACACACGGGGGAGTAACTTCCAATTCACTCTTCCCACCACGCCCTTATCCTTTGCCACGTATGCTGCCTGCATTGAGTGGGGTAGGTAACGGAGGCGCATGGTGCAGGAGAGGGAATTATGGCAGTGGCCCAGTCTTCTTCGGATTGGTGGAGAGGGGCGGTTACCTACTGAGGGACCAGCCTGCCCCAGTCATGTCTCTTGTCGCGCGACGTGAAGCCAGGCCCCCAACCATGTTCTTCTATAAAAAGGGGAGCGGGCGAGGGGCTAATTTCATGCATCCTTTCCCCCTTCTTCCCAAGGAAGGAGTGGTTGCGCCTCTGCTCAGGTAGGGTTTCCTTCCGGTTACCACACAAAGCTTCCGGCCTGGAGTGGCGGTCCTATGCTTGGTGTAGGTAGGAAAGGTTTGGGATGGGTGCGCGGGTGGTACGGTGGCAGCATCGGATGTAGCGGTTCCGTCGTGCTCGCCGCCGGGCCGCCCGGCCCTAACCTTGGTGAGGGGTCTTGCAGGCGACACCGCACCGGAGCCCATAGTGGGCAAGAAGCGTGGTAGTCGCCTGGGGCCTATCCCATCTTCGCCTATGATGATGAAGGAGAACCGCGAAAATGACCGCTCGCCGCGCGCAGGAGATTGCGAGGGTGGTTCGTCATTGATTACGGCATATCTCCTCGCCCGGGGGACCGCTTGCTTCGCGCATGGGCGGGATTCTTGTGCTTGTGCATGCTCCTCAAAGGAATAGTGTTCTTCTAGCCTTGGATCGGCGGAGACGACCATGCTCTCTGTAGGTTCCTCCGGAGTGCTTGGCGCCCGCCCTAGTCGCTGTACCAGTGGTTGGAGCACCAGCGGGCGTGCCTCTTCGAGCGATAATGACGAGGAGGGTGGCGGCAACCCACGACGCGTCAAGAGCGGGAACGACCGCTCCGATGCGGCATGATTGCCCGCAACACCATCATCACCGGCTGGGCCCCGGCAGCATCACCACCTGCATCTGCCCTCCGGTTCCTTCCTCCCAGCCCAGGAGTGGCGTCCTCCTGATCCTGGGGAGGCATCGAATCCCAGTCGGGTCTTCCCTCTGTCTTCTCCGTCTCCCCTTGCGGTTCCAAAAAAGAGGAGGACAAAGCAAGGGCATTACGGGGCACTTATCTTTTTTTAGTCTAAAATATGTAGGCACTTGCCAAACTTTAGTCTAAATTATGTAAACTTCTTTATCCATGTGTTGTGTTCTGTAAGATTTGTACCTGCTTATCAGCATATTAATGAAAAAGACAAGCCTTGTCGAGAACTTGTGCATGTATCATGTCCATGTAGAGGTGAGGTGCCTCTATACATTCAAGTAAACAAGTTTCCCCCGGTAAGCTATCCTGCCGGAACCCTTAGTTTGCTGCCGCGGGGCAAGGCCTGCCGGGCGTAAAACTATAACAAGGGACCAGCCCCTCGCTGAACCCACTCCACCAAAGGTCACTGCGACCACCTTGCTCGAAGCAACGTTCGGGACAAAGGATGGGAGCACCCATGTTTTGAAGGTGACGAGGTTTTCATATGCACAAGTTTCCACCTTACAGAACAGGTATGGATAGGAAGGAACTTATCTGTTTGGCTTGCCGGAGATTGCTGTGTAGGCTTGTCTTCATTTCTTCTCTTCGGGAACAATTCCATGGCAAGAACCCTGCAACTTAATGCGGATGAAAACAGTGCTACATGTGACCTCATCTACATGATCATGCTATGCTCATGATATGCTTATGCATGAATGCAAGTTTTGGGGCCCCCCAGCGCTTCGTTTATTTATCTGGTGCTCAGGGTCTGTGCCTCGCTTTGTATAAAGGGTTACATGCAACATCGGCAAGGCTCGTACAAAAGGGTGGCTGCCGGGCAGGGCCCAACAGCCGCGCCTTACGGGTAGAACTTACGGAGATGCGCAATGTTCCATGAGTTTTGCAACTGAATGCCATCTCCGGTCTCCAGACGGACTGCGCCAGGTCTGGTGACACGTACTACCCGGTAAGGGCCTTCCCACTTCGGCTTGAACTTGTTTGCACCCTTGGCGGACTGAACACGCCTAAGGACAAGGTCGCCTTCCTCAAAGCTCCGAGCATGAACCCCGTGGTTGTGATAGCGACGCAGGGCTTGCTGGTAGCGTGCAACATGTGTAGCAGCCCGGAGATAGTTCTCCTGAAGTAGCACAGCGTCATCACACCGGTGCGGTTCCTGCACTACTTCATCGTAGGCAAGCACTCGAGGTGATCCGTGTATGAGTTCCGTGGGGATCACTGCTTCTGCCCCATAGACTAGGGAGAAGGGAGTCTGCCCGGTAGCTCGATTTGGTGTTGTATGGAGGGACCAAAGAACCAATGGCAGCTCGTCGATCCATCACCTGCCGCATTTCTATAGCCTATCAAATGTTCTTGTCTTGAGTCCTCACAGCACTTCAGCGTTGGCCCTCTCAGCTTGTCTGTTGCTTCTAGGATCGGCAACAGAGGCAAATGAGACTTTGCTTCCGATGGCATGAACGTATTGCATGAAGGCGCGGCTTGTGAACTGGGTGCCATTGTCAGTGATGATCCTGGCGGGTACTCCGAAACGGCACACCAATCCTTTCAAGAACTTGATAGTTGACTATGCGGTCACCTTCCTCATGGGCTCCACCTCTGGCCACTTTGTGAACTTGTCGATAGCGATGAACAAGAACTCAAAGCCTGTCTGCGTGACACGTCTCCTGGACGGGTGTCATTTAGGGATGATCTCCTTCAGAAATGGCTGCCACGTATCCAGTAACAGCCACATAATCACCTAGGGGCTCGACACCGCGCTTGATAAGTGACTTGCATTGCTGTGAGGTGGAGCGGTAGAACCTTGGTAGGGTAATCCGCCTCCTGCGTCCCCGGCAAGCCTGCCGGGGGAGTCTTCGGACTTGTCCTTGGAGCAACCTCGACCCTGCCAGGCTCGCCTACCCAGCAAGGGAGGTTTTTCCTTGGTGATATCTGGCTTGTTGGGTTGGTCTTGGTCTTCTTGATCTGCCCTTTGATTTCTCAAAGAGCTATCTCTTCTGCGTGGCATTGTCTTGAATGTTGCAATTTTGCTCTTGAGCCTGTGTACAGTCCGGGCAACATACCAGGGGTTTGTTGCACCGAGAGGAGCCCCCAGGCCTGGTCCAAACGCGCTGCCGAGCGTCGTCGGGTAGGCCCTATCTAGTACACAGGTGAGCGAGTCACGGTAACTTGCCCTTTGAGATCTTCGTTGCTTCTTCATTAACCTGTGTTGGGTCAATTTCCGGCTTTCCCGCGCATCATGCGATGCTAATTGCAGTGGGGCCTCCTTTGTAGTGTCCCATGAATGACTTTAACACACGGGGGAGTAACTTCCAATTCACTCTTCCCACCACGCCCTTATCCTTTGCCACGTATGCTGCCTGCATTGAGTGGGGTAGGTAACGGAGGCGCATGGTGCAGGAGAGGGAATTATGGCAGTGGCCCAGTCTTCTTCGGATTGGTGGAGAGGGGCGGTTACCTACTGAGGGACCAGCCTGCCCCAGTCATGTCTCTTGTCGCGCGACGTGAAGCCAGGCCCCCAACCATGTTCTTCTATAAAAAGGGGAGCGGGCGAGGGGCTAATTTCATGCATCCTTTCCCCCTTCTTCCCAAGGAAGGAGTGGTTGCGCCTCTGCTCAGGTAGGGTTTCCTTCCGGTTACCACACAAAGCTTCCGGCCTGGAGTGGCGGTCCTATGCTTGGTGTAGGTAGGAAAGGTTTGGGATGGGTGCGCGGGTGGTACGGTGGCAGCATCGGATGTAGCGGTTCCGTCGTGCTCGCCGCCGGGCCGCCCGGCCCTAACCTTGGTGAGGGGTCTTGCAGGCGACACCGCACCGGAGCCCATAGTGGGCAAGAAGCGTGGTAGTCGCCTGGGGCCTATCCCATCTTCGCCTATGATGATGAAGGAGAACCGCGAAAATGACCGCTCGCCGCGCGCAGGAGATTGCGAGGGTGGTTCGTCATTGATTACGGCATATCTCCTCGCCCGGGGGACCGCTTGCTTCGCGCATGGGCGGAATTCTTGTGCTTGTGCATGCTCCTCAAAGGAATAGTGTTCTTCTAGCCTTGGATCGGCGGAGACGACCATGCTCTCTGTAGGGTCCTCCGGAGTGCTTGGCGCCCGCCCTAGTCGCTGTACCAGTGGTTGGAGCACCAGCGGGCGTGCCTCTTCGAGCGATAATGACGAGGAGGGTGGCGGCAACCCACGATGCGTCAAGAGCGGGAACGACCGCTCCGATGCGGCATGATTGCCCGCAACACCATCATCACCGGCTGGGCCCCGGCAGCATCACCACCTGCACCTGCCCTCCGGTTCCTTCCTCCCAGCCCAGGAGTGGCGTCCTCCTGATCCTGGGGAGGCGTCGAATCCCAGTTGGGTCTTCCCTCTGTCTTCTCCGTCTCCCCTTGCGGTTCCAAAAAAGAGGAGGACAAAGCAAGGGCATTACGGGGCACTTATCTTTTTTTAGTCTAAAATATGTAGGCACTTGCCAAACTTTAGTCTAAATTATGTAAACTTCTTTATCCATGTGTTGTGTTCTGTAAGATTTGTACCTGCTTATCAGCATATTAATGAAAAAGACAAGCCTTGTCGAGAACTTGTGCATGTATCATGTCCATGTAGAGGTGAGGTGCCTCTATACATTCAAGTAAACAAGTTTCCCCCGGTAAGCTATCCTGCCGGAACCCTTAGTTTGCTGCCGCGGGGCAAGGCCTGCCGGGCGTAAAACTATAACAAGGGACCAGCCCCTCGCTGAACCCACTCCACCAAAGGTCACTGCGACCACCTTGCTCGAAGCAACGTTCGGGACAAAGGATGGGAGCACCCATGTTTTGAAGGTGACGAGGTTTTCATATGCACAAGTTTCCACCTTACAGAACAGGTATGGATAGGAAGGAACTTATCTGTTTGGCTTGCCGGAGATTGCTGTGTAGGCTTGTCTTCATTTCTTCTCTTCGGGAACAATTCCATGGCAAGAACCCTGCAACTTAATGCGGATGAAAACAGTGCTACATGTGACCTCATCTACATGATCATGCTATGCTCATGATATGCTTATGCATGAATGCAAGTTTTGGGGCCCCCCAGCGCTTCGTTTATTTATCTGGTGCTCAGGGTCTGTGCCTCGCTTTGTATAAAGGGTTACATGCAACATCGGCAAGGCTCGTACAAAAGGGTGGCTGCCGGGCAGGGCCCAACAGCCGCGCCTTACGGGTAGAACTTACGGAGATGCGCAATGTTCCATGAGTTTTGCAACTGAATGCCATCTCCGGTCTCCAGACGGACTGCGCCAGGTCTGGTGACACGTACTACCCGGTAAGGGCCTTCCCACTTCGGCTTGAACTTGTTTGCACCCTTGGCGGACTGAACACGCCTAAGGACAAGGTCGCCTTCCTCAAAGCTCCGAGCATGAACCCCGCGGTTGTGATAGCGACGCAGGGCTTGCTGGTAGCGTGCAACATGTGTAGCCGCCCGGAGATAGTTCTCCTGAAGTAGCACAGCGTCATCACACCGGTGCGGTTCCTGCACTACTTCATCGTAGGCAAGCACTCGAGGTGATCCGTGTATGAGTTCCGTGGGGATCACTGCTTCTGCCCCATAGACTAGGGAGAAGGGAGTCTGCCCGGTAGCTCGATTTGGTGTTGTATGGAGGGACCAAAGAACCAACGGCAGCTCGTCGATCCATCACCTGCCGCATTTCTATAGCCTATCAAATGTTCTTGTCTTGAGTCCTCACAGCACTTCAGCGTTGGCCCTCTCAGCTTGTCTGTTGCTTCTAGGATCGGCAACAGAGGCAAATGAGACTTTGCTTCCGATGGCATGAACGTATTGCATGAAGGCGCGGCTTGTGAACTGGGTGCCATTGTCAGTGATGATCCTGGCGGGTACTCCGAAACGGCACACCAATCCTTTCAAGAACTTGATAGCTGACTATGCGGTCACCTTCCTCATGGGCTCCACCTCTGGCCACTTTGTGAACTTGTCGATAGCGATGAACAAGAACTCAAAGCCCCCGGTAGCACGGGGGAAGGGGCCCAGGATGTCGAGCCCCCAGGCCGAGAAGGGCCATGACAAAGGGATCGTCTATAGAGCTTGGGCAGACTGATGGATATTCTTGGAGTGGAACTGGCAGGCTTTACATTTTGTGACTAGCTCAATTGCATCTTGGAGGGCCGTGGGCCAGTAAAAACCTTGCCGGAAGGCTTTTCCAACCAGGGCTCTCGATCCAATGTGGGAGCTGCACATACCCTTATGTATCTCCGCCAACAGTTCCTTTCCTTCTTCCCAGTAAATGCACTTCAATTTCACACCGTTGGGCCTTCTTCTGTATAGCGTGTCGTCAACGAACTGATACATACTGGCCCTCCGGGCTACTATTTCAGCTTCTTCTTGCTCTTTGGGAAGTTCTCCTGTTTGGAGGAAATGGACTATGTGCTGCACCCAGGTTGGAGCCTGGGGCTCGGCAACAAGGACCAGCGGCACCTCCTCATCCGTGGGAGCGCACTCCTCGGCCATAGAGGTTGATGGTTTAGCGGGAGGGTGCAGCTAACCGATCGGAGGGAAGTTGTTCCCGCCAAGCTCTCTGCCGGGGGCTTCGGGAAGCTCTGCCGGGAGAGGCTTGCCGGAGTCCAATTTCCTCCTTTTCCTGGCCATTGTCGTCGGGGATACGGAGGGCTGAGTCAGATGGAGAACAAAAGTCCCTGGTTCCACAGGGAGTTTTTGCGCAACGCACTTTGACCGATGATCAGCAATGCTGTTTTTTCGCACGCGGTATGTGCTCTGTTTGCAATCCGTCAAAGCGCTCCTCCAACTTCCTCACTTCCTCGACGTATGCCTCCATCAATGGGCTTTGATAATCCTTGTTCACTTGTCTCACCACCAGTTGTGAATCTCCACGAATAATCAGCTTCTTGATTCCCAGTTCTGTCGCGATCCTGATCCCGGCAAGGAGTCCTTCATACTCTGTAGTATTGTTGGTAGCCTTCTCCCGGGGAAAATGCATTTGAACCACGTACTTGAGGTGCTCCCCTAAGGGAGCAACAAGAAGCACGCCAACTCCTGCACCTTGTAGGGAGAAGGCACCATCAAAGTACATCATCCATTCTTGGGGCACTTCCTTGCCGGGGATAACTGTTTCCAACACTGCTTCATCAGGGGTAGGCGTCCATTCTACAATAAACTCCGCCAGTGCTCTGCTCTGAATGGTTGACGTGCTCTTGAACTTCAATCCAAAGCTGGACAACTCCAGAGCCCATTCCACTATCCTGCCAGTGGCCTCAGGGTTCCTCAATATGCGCTGTAGGGGGAAGCGGGTGTCAACCATGATCTCGTGGGCTTGGAAGTAGTGGCGTAGTTTCCTTGAGGCCATGATGAGGCCAAAAATCAACTTTTGCACGCCAGAGTACCTCGACCTAGCCCCCTGCAGCAGGGAGCTGACGAAGTACACTAGCCGCTGCACCACTTTCCTCCTTGCCGTGACCTTGGAACAGTCCTCATTGCCCTGTTCCTCCTTGCTCTGATCTGCCTCTGACTCTGCCGGGGTGAGTTCACTTCCTTCTCCTGAGGGGACGGCAGTTGCAGCTGCTTCTTCATCTACCTCCCGCTGTGCCACCAGTGCCGTGCTAACCACTTGATGGGTTGTCGCTAAGTACAGCAGCAACGACTCTTGTGGTTTCGGAGCAACCAAGGTGGGAACAGAGGAAATATAGCTCTTCAAATCTTGCAGTGCAGCGTCTGCCTCCGAGGTCCACTCCACGGGCCCTGCCTTCTTCACGACTTTGAAGAATAGCAGAGCGCACTCGACAGACTTGGAAATGAACCTGCTTAGCGCGGCAATGCATCCAGTCAAACGCCGCACATCCTTAACTATCTTGGGTGCTTGAATCTGCTCAATCGCCTTGATCTTGTCAGGGTTGACCTCTATCCCCCGGTGGGACTCAAAGTAGCCAAGTAGCTTGCCGGAAGGAACGCCAAACACACACTTCTCTGGATTCAGCTTCAAGTTGATCTTATGCAGATTAGCAAAGGTCTCTTCCAAGTCCTGAATGAGAGTTGATCTGTCCTTCGTTTTAACCACTATATCATCCATGTAGGCTTCTACATTCCTGTGCAGCTGGGACTCAAAGCCAATCTATATTGCCCTTGCAAAAGTGGATCCAGCGCTTTTTAACCCAAAGGGCATACGTACAAAACAGTACGTGCCACATGGGGTTATAAACGCGGTCTTCTCTTCATCTTCCTTGGACATGAAGATTTGGTGGTACCCGGAGTAGGCATCCAAGAAGGAAAGCAGATCACATCCAGAGGTAGAATCCACAATATGATCGATGCGTGGCAAGGGGAATGGGTCCTTCGGTCATGCTTTATTTAGATCTGTGAAATCTATGCAAAGCCTCCATTTCCCATTCGCCTTGCGCACCGCCACTGGATTCGCCAACCAAGTCGGATGCAACACTCCTCTGACCAAAACAGCAAGGTGGTGCTTGATTACGTCCCTGGGAACACCGGGGATGTCAGATGGTTGCCAAGCAAACACATCAACATTCGCCCGCAGGAAGGCAATGAGCGCGCTTTCCTATTTGTCATCAAGGGTGGAGCTGATAGTGAATGTACCATCAGCGCCAACCAACCCTGCCGGGACCTTCTTCACAGCTGGCGCAACAACCTTTGATCTCTTGCTATTAGAACTCTCCGGCAAATCATCAACAGGCGCAGCACACTCTGAAGAGGCGCGCTTCCCGGATTCTTTGTTGGCATCCTTGCTAGCTTTCTTCCCTTTCTTGCTTTCCTTGGCGGGAGCGGCAGTCTCCGCGGCCTCTGCTGCGACAGCTTCCCGGTACATCTGATCGACGCATATGATGGCGTCCTTCTTGTCTGATGGAATGGAAATGACGCCCATCGGCCCTGGCATCTTCAAAGTGTTGTAGGCATAGTGGGATGCTGCCATGAACTTTGCCAAGGCTGGGCGGCCAAGGATTCCATTATACGGCAGGGGGAGGTCAACCATATCGAACACGATCTTCTCGGTCCAGTAGTTCAACTCCCCACCAAACATCACCGGCAGTGTGATCTTCCCCTTAGGACGACTCCAGCCAGGGTTGATCCCTTGGAAAGTACCAGTAACCTTGAGCTCTTTGTCTGCTATCTAGAGCTTGCTGATGACCTTGGGAGATATAAGATTCAACCCGGCCCCACCGTCAACCAACATCTTTGTGACTTTGAGGTTGCGGATCGTTGGAGAAACCAACAATGGCAAACACCCTACCGCGGTGGTGCGATCACGGTGATCCTCTTCATCAAAGATGATGGGCGTGCGGGACCAGTTGAGCGGCTTCCGAGAATCTGCCGCTGGCTCCACGGCATTGACCTCACGCGCCCAGCGTTTGAGCTGGCGGTGAGAGGAGTGCAAGGATGCACCTCCATTAATGCATAGGGCTTCAGTGGCCTTCTGGAACTCCTACTCACTGGTTTCCTCCTCATCTCCTTCATCACTCCCTTCATCACATCCCTTCTTCTCACGGCCTCTAGCAGGTTGCACTTGATTCTGTGGGGCCTTGCCGGCACGACCTCCTCTGCCACCTCGGCCCTTCCCGCCAGCACCATCTTGATCTCTCTCTCTTTGTCATGCTTCTCGTACTCAGCCCTCTGCTTCTGGACGAGCTGTTCAACTTGATGACACTCTTGAAGATCGTGTCCCTTAGTCCGATGGATCTTGCAGTACGGCCCATCAGCCTTCCCAGCCTTCTCAGCAGCCGCGGCTTCCCGGCAGTCAGCACACGCGGCAACTTCCTTGCCGGGAGCCTCGGCTTTAGCCTTCTTGCCGGTACTAGGAGTGTTTGCTCCTTCAACAGCCATCACTGCTTTATCCTTGCGCTTCTTGCTCTTCTTCTTGTTCTTCTTCTTCTGACTGGTGGCGTCGTCGTCATCCTCTGAGTCAACATTGACACCATCTTCTTCACCGGGGAGTCGCCTCCCCTCCTTCGTTCGGGCACACTTATCCGCCAGAGTGTATAGCTCATTCACAGTCTTGGGCAACCAAGCGTTCATTTTGGAACGTATCCTATGGTTACGCACATTGGACTGGAATCCAGCTATCACAACTGCTGGATGGATGTCTGGAATGTTCCTGTGCACCCGGCTAAACCTCTGCATGTACTTCCGCAAGCTCTCTCCTTCCTTCTGTGGGAGGAGCTGCAAGTCGTTGGGCCGCCCTGGTTCTTGATGGCCGCCCGTGACGGCGCCAACAAGCTCATGGCACAAATCAGCCCAGGTCGAGATGGAGTTCTTCGGCAATTGCATCAGCCTTGACCTCACATTTGGCTTGAGTGCCAAAGGGAAGTAGTTGGCGAATACCTTCTCGTCCCTTCCCCCGGCAGCTTGAACAACGATGGTGTAGATGCTTAAGAACTCTGCCGGGTTCAATCTTCCATCGTACTTTTCTGGTATCTCTGGCTTGAATGTACAGGTAGATGGCCAACGGACTTGCCGCAGCTCACGAGTGAAGGCGGGGCACCCAACCTCGAAAGGCAGGCATCCCCCCTCACCGGGCATGGGCTCATCGACGTCGGGGCCATTGCGCCTATCAGACTGGTGGCGGGTTTCGCGGCATCGCTCGATGGTAATGCGCGCGTCTTCCCTCCGCCTGTCTTCCAGGACCCGTCGCTGGTCTCAACGTGCCTGAGGATCAGACGAAGCCAATGATGCGTCATCGGGTTCTTGGTGGCATGGCTCTGGCTGTGGCCCCTGCGCTGGCTGTCGCGGAGGGGACTACACCATCGGAACGGCTCGCTCGGTGCGACCAGCGGCCTGGGCTGTTGCCGCTGTTGGTGGAGGCCGTGGCAGGCCTGCCTGTTGTGATCTTCCCACCTCGGCAAAGCCAATCAAGTTCTGAATGGTGGCTCTCCACTCATCCATCTGATCGGCTGCTGGCGGAAAACTCAATAGGAGTTGGGCCAGCGCCATGGCTTCCGAAGCAATGCTCGGCACAGACGATGATGTAGATCGCGACGTCACCTGACTCCTGATGGTGCCACTAGTGACGGCATCGTGCTCTCGTCGCCATGAGCCGGTCGCCAAGGTGGCGTGGCGACGGGGCAGGTGCGCTTGGGGATTGGCGACCCCGTTCGGCGCATCGTCTTGGCCAGCTTGTCCTGGGGATGGCGCGGGCCCTATAGCCGCACCCACGGTGGTGGGGGCTAGGAGGTCATGATTCGCGTCAGCGCGAGTGCCATCGCTGCGGCTGTGTCCTTCAGTGAGGTGGGGAGGCGGAGACGGAATATTCTCCCCACCCGCACCTTGTGGAGCACGGCCGCTGGGCTGTTGTTGATGTCGCTCTCCTCCGGTGCCTGCTGCTCTTGCTTCAGCCGCAGGGGGAACAGTGATGGCATCGCCTGCGTTGGTCACGTTCCCCGCGGCGTCGGCATTCCCATGTTCCTCTGAAGCCCCCATGGCATTAGCAGCCACATGTGAGGGGGCCTTCGAGGTGGATGGGTGAGCTGAAGCACCGGATTTCTTCCTGGGCGCCATGGATGATGAAGCTGTTAATGAAGAAAAACGATGATGAAGATGACGCGCTGCTTACACTTTCGGGTTCGCGCAAGCGCTGCCCCCTACCTGGCGCACCAAAGATGTTGTGGTCTTCACACGGCCACCTATGGGGCCATCGGCCCCTTGTGGTTCGGCAAGGGGGACGAGCACATTGCACAAAGAACGGAAAGCAATAAGCAGCACGGCAGTGATGACACGGGCAGTTTTACCCAGGTTTGGGCCGCCACGAGGCGTAAAACCCTACTCCTGCTTTGGTGGATTGATGAATGGATTGTGGTGGAGGCGCAACGCTCTAGCCTGGCAAGGTCACCTCGGGGCGGGAGCAGCTACACGCATACGAGAGTACGGGGGTCCGAATCCTTTCTCAGGTGGCCATGGCCCTCCTTTTATAGGTTAAGGGGTCACCACAATGGCAAATCAGTCATTATGCACTGATTAGATAGCCACAGTGCTATCATACCTAACTCTGCAGACTGGACAAACTGCATTAAATGCATTGCTTAGTGTCACATCGATGCGTGGCCCAGCAGCCCTGCCGCGCCATGTAGCCAGCTTCTCGCATGTCTGTGTGACACGTCTCCTGGACGGGTGTCATTTAGGGATGATCTTCTTCAGAAATGGCTGCCACGTATCCAGTAACAGCCACCTAATCACCTGGGGGCTCGACACCGTGCTTGATAAGTGACTTGCGTTGCTGTGAGGTGGAGCGGTGGAACCTTGGTTGGGTAATCCGCCTCCTGCGTCCCCGGCAAGCCTGCCGGGGGAGTCTTGGGACTTGTCCTTGGAGCAACCTCGACCCCGCCAGGCTCGCCTGCCCAGCAAGGGAGGTTTTTCCTTGGTGATATTTGGCTTGTTGGGTTGGTCTTGGTCTTCTTGATCCGCCCTTCTATCGGATTCAGTGCTTTGCAGACCCAAAGAAGGTTCGAACTTTGGGGCGTGTGCGAAGAACTCAACCTATCTAGCCAACCGAATGTGCTGCCGTACAGCCTAGCTCGAAGGACAGGGAAGAAGATGGACATGGTAGTTACCCAGGTTTGGGCCACCTTGCGGTGTAATACCCTACTCCTGCTTTGTGGTGGATTAGCCTCACGAGGGGCTGAGGATGAACTAGTACAGAGGATGAACAAGCTCGCGAGGCTTGCTCTGGTGAGGGTGAGTTGTTCTGGGTCCGCCTCTCCTTCTATGGTGGCGGCTAACCTATTTATAGTGGCCTTGGTCCTCTTCCCCGAAAACAAAGGTGGGAAGGGATTCCACAATGGCCAATTTGAAGGGGGACAATTAGTACATCTTATCCTGATGAAAGGTGGTCTTCGCCTGCAAAGCTTCTGGTCATGACATCGCGGTGGGCTCGGCGATGACATCCGTCCTGCTGTCCTGGCGGTCTTGGTCTCGTCGCACGGGAATGGAAACCTTTGGGTGATTCCTTAGGACCCCACGCCTGCGCTTGCCTCCTTAGGACCAAAGAGGACACCTGCTGCTCTGCGCCCGCTGGCGCCTGCCTGGCCTTGGTCGTCATGCCTTGTGTCACCTCAACCTCATGAGGTGGGCACTTGCATAGAAATCTCCGCTTCTCAGGAGCCAGCCTAAGGAGGCCGCTCCCTCCGAAGGTCTTGATGTCACCCACCTCACGAGGCTTGGCCGCTCATGAGGATCTTGCTTTGAAGGTGGTGTAGATGGACCGTACCAGGCCGTCAAAGGAGCCATGCCGTGGGCCGCAGGTAGGCAAGTCTGGGTACCCTGGTTCCCAGAACGCTGACAGTAGCCCCCGGGCCCAAGGCGCGCTTGGACTTGGCTTCGAGGCAAAGCCAAAGGGCAAGGGCGAAGCGCCACAGGCCCCAATCGCCTGCAGGCCAGGCCGACGCGTGGCGCTTGATGGGACATGGGCGTCTTCACTTCCCCACGCCGCCTCGGCAAAATGCGCGACTTGACAACTGCCTGGTGCACGCGGCCCAGCCATCATTGCCCACTGCGCTTGCCTTCTGCTCCCCTTCCTTCCTGCGAATTCGCGTCTTCCTTACCAAGCTACATGCCAGCTCCCATCCGCTTTGCAGCCATGGCTCCCAGGACGAAGAAGGGGAAGGCTCGAGTGGCCGCAGAGCCCTTGCCGGGGCCGGAACTGGCGCTAGACCGGTCCACGGTGGTCAACCGTGAGGGAGTGGACAAGGTCCGGCAGGCCCTTGCCGCCGATTCCAACGAATGGAAGGCGACGACGACTTGGCCTGCTTCTCGGGCCTTGATCGACAAGGAGGCCACCGAAATCCCCCTCCATCTCCACGCTCTCTTCGCTGGCCTGCTGCCTCCGTTCTCCGATTTCTTCAACGCAGTGCTTTCGCACTACCAGATCCATGCGCTGCATCTGGATCCTGGGTCCATCCTCCTCCTCTCTGCTTTCGCCTTCTTGTGCAAGGCCTTCATGGGCATTGCTCTGTCCGTGGCCCTGCTCGGCCATTTCTTCCTGCTCCACCTGGTCGATGGCGGGCAATGCTCAGGGTGCGTGTCGTTCCAAGCAGTGATGGCGACTGCTGGCTCCGGCATCAACTTCACGCTCCGCCCAGATACGAGGGGGTTCCGGTAGCAATGGGTGTATGTGGATGCCACCATGCTCAGCCCCCTGCTCCTTCCTCCATTGGCGCCGGTGGAGCCGAGCTCCGGTTGGGGGGACGCGGAGCTTGCCGACCCGCAGATTGCACGCGTCTTGTCCAGGCTGGCCAAGCTGAGGCAAGAGGGGGTGATGATGGCGATGGTGGTGAAGGAATTTGTCCGACGGCGCATTGCTCTGCTCCAGCGTCATACTCGCCCAATGTGGGCCTTCTCCGGCCCTGACGACCCCATAAGGCTCCAGGTGCCCTCGCTCTCCTCAAAGACGCTGCATAGGGTGTTACTGCTTCTGACTGGTGGGGATCCCGACGCGTGCCCCGCTGAGGGGCGCCCGTTGTACAACAACTCGAACGGGAAGGCCTTCGCCGAGAAGATGCCTCGCTTCGACGAGTGGGGGTTGCTCCCCGAGGGGCCTCGTGAGAACCCCATCTTGGTTGCTCCTGTGCTCTTCGGTCCTGTGGTGCGCGCCCCAGAGGTGGCCGTAGTGGAGTGAGTGCCGCCGGGGACTCCTGAGGTAGCCGCTAGAGAGCGAGCGCCACCGCTCGCACCTGAGGCGACGGCTTACAGCCCCGCAAGCGGCACGGGAGGAGCCCCGTCCATGGGGGCAGCTACCGCTGCTACCACGAAAGGCCGCGCGTAACCCCGCGGCGTGCCTTCTCCAGGCCTCAGGGTGTCCCGCAAGAGGAAGACACCTGGGGGCCACTACGGCCTTGCTCCCCGGGCCCTGAAGAAGGGGAAGTGGATAGCCGCATATGAGTAAGTACCTTGCCCCCTTTGACTTCCACAGATCACGCCCTCTTCTAACTTTTGCTCCTTAAGATCCCTTCCGTCGTTGGGGTGAGCCCGCCTGTGGCGCGACCTCGGGAGGCTTCCAGTCCGGTTGGGACCCTGGGCCTCACGAGACTGGATGCAGCATGCGAGGTGGCATATGCCAATGAGCCGAGACCGCTCCTTGGGGACCATGGGCCTTCACTCCCGGCGTCCTTCTTCTAGAGCAGCCTTTGGGGCACAGGGGCTGTGCCGAGGGCTCCTCCGTTGGTCCTTGCTGGCGACTGGGTAGCCCACGCGATGGCCTTGTCCTCCGCCCGGGGGGCAGTCGGGGGAGGCCCAGCCCCTAGGCCCTCGCCGGAGGATGGTGAGCCGTCGCGTGTTCCTCAGGCTGACCGGAGCGCGGGGGAAGGGATCGGCCGAGAGCCTTGGAGTTCACGTGTGGGCGTAGCGTTGTTCGTCACAACCTCCTCCGGGAAGCGACAAGCGCGCTGGGCCATCTTGGGGCGGAGCTTGCCGATGTCGACACACGCCTCGAGGCGGTGGGCCTTCGCCTGGCGCACGAATGGCACTAGTTGAAAGTCGCCATCAACCTTGGCCGCTTACAGTGTGAGCACGCTCGCGCGGAGGCAAAGGAGTTGCTTGTGGCGTCGCGGGGGGCTCGCGATCGTGCCCTGGAGGAGGACCGAGCCGTGGATCGCCGGCGTGACGCGGCAGAGGCGCGTGAGAAGGAGCTCCAGGCCTCTAATGCCCTACTCAAGCAACGAGTCCATGCATGCATGGCGACGCTTGCTGGCCCGACAACCGGGTCGTCCGCGAGCGTGGCGAAGCCCTGCACGCCCGACGACTTGCTGACGCTGGAGGTGGTGGAGTTGAGCCAGGAACGCGAGCGGCTGGAGGTGATGGAGTGCCAGGTGGTCACGGCCAAGGAGGCCCTTGACTCTCGGGAGGCGAGCATCCCACGGAAAGTCGAGCAGAAGGCGGCGGAGATTCGTGCGACCCTTGTCAAGGAATATCGCCAGAAGCTGGGGCTCCAGGAGGCTCGCTTCCAGCGATGGCACGCTGAACTGCAGGGCGAAGTCGATGCCCTCAAAGTGAAGCTGGCCGCAGCCTTGCGGCGCGAGAAAGCCGCCGAGGTGGCCCGGGCCACTGCCGAGGCCGAGCTGCCCTCCCTTCTTCAGCAGGTCGATGGTGTTACGTCCCTCGTGGAGAAGGCCTCGGACGAGTCTGGCCATCGCCGAACACTGCAGCGTGAGCGCTCCTTGATGTTCGAGGACCTCAGGGTGAGGGCCAACCGGACACTAAGCACTATCTGCGACGAGAGCATCTCTCGTCCGTACGAGGCTCATGATGCCGGCTACCTCCGCTTCTTCACCCAGGTCGTGACCTGCCTTGAAGGTGGGGCCGCGAAGGCGCGCCAGCTTGTTGAAGAGAAGAGCCGCGACCTTCTCAGGCGCGCATTCTCATGCGTCTTCAGCCACCTGCTTAGCCTCGACCCCGACTTCGACTTCAGCGCCGCGATAGCTCCCATGCGCGGAGCAATTCAAGGCGACCTGGCGAGCTGGGTTGACGACCACGTGGATGAGCTGATCGCAGAATTTGCCCTTGCTGACGATGTGGCCGCGTTCGCAGCCGAAGAGGATGAAGCTGATGATGATGATGATGATGACAGCGACGCTGATGGCAGCGCGTCTTGCTAGGCTTGCATTTCCTTGTTTGCCTGCCAAGATTTCGGATATGGCCCCGTGGGGCGTGAAAGCATTTTTTGGGGGGGGCTTCCCCGTAATGCACGAAACAATGATGTGCTATCTAAATTATTTTTGAAAATATGCCGTCGTGAGCCGGTGAGCTCCCAACTAGAGTAGTTGGTGTGGCTTAGCTTTTGTGCTCGCGACCTTGGATGGGTTCTTGTACCGCAGGGATGCGTTTCTCCTGAGATGGGTCCTCCGGAGCCCCTAGTCCGCGGGATCACGGGAGGGGCTCATGAGGGCTTAGGGCCTCCTGGTGCGCCTCTGCCAGGCGTCAAGCTTCGCGGGAGCATGGGGGGGAAGCCCCCGACGCTGAGTGCCCCTGAAGCCCAGGCTGAATACCGGGCATGGCACGCGCTTGCCGGCTCGCTCGAGAGCGCCACGCGAGGAGCCAAATGCCAAAGCTTTGGCTAAGTGTGCACACGGGCGGACCCGTGCCGATGTGCTTGGCCCTGAGGGGGCCCTGATGCCGCTCGGGCTAGCTCAGATGCGCACGCCACATCCAGCCCCCACTCGCGGGGCGCTCGGGGGGAGAGCAGCAGGCGGAAGTCGTGCCTCCCAAACACAAATCGAAGGAAAAGGAAACATCGCGAGTTGAAAAAGTCCCCCCCCCCTTTTAAGATAAGTGCAAGAAGTTTCAAATTTCATTCCAAAGGCAGCAAATCGGATTACAAAAGAGGGCAAAAAGACAGCCGCGTCCGGCGTCTACATTGGACTTCTAGTCTTCCCCCAGCGCGGAGCATGGGGCCTCCACTGGGCGTGGGCATAGCCATTGGGGGTAGTGTCGACTGCCAGCACGGAGCATGGTGCTTCCACTTGGACATGGGTTGGAGCCCCCGTGAGGCTCAAGGGCAGCGCTCAAGAGACTCCGGGTCATATACAGCCCCACTCATTATTACGTGAGAGTGTCACGGGCGGAGATCTTGAGAGGCGTTCCTTGCCCCTAGGCAGGTACCCCGCTCCGCACATACCCCGGCCACCGTTGGGGCGTCCGAAAACCAGGACAGGACTAAGGGGCGAGGGACTATGCGAGCGGTGGTGAGGGGGCCGTGGGCCTTCTCCTAGGGGGAGGGCTCGCCGGCGCCTCTCCCAGGAGGGGACCCGCTTCTGGGCGGCACACGCCACCGTTGTGGTGGTGCCACATGCCCCACGACACGGGGGAGCCTTGGCGCCAGGCCCTCGCCGCATACGGGGCGCGTCCCTGCGCGACCTCCTGGTGTGCCCCGCCAGTCCAGGGCGAGGCCAGCCCCCGGAGGTGCGCCGTCTTGGCACGATCTACCTGCAATCCAAAGTTAGCACGGCATATCCTGAAGACATGGGTTGTAACTGACAGCCGTTGATGTGGGCAGTGTCGTCGGGGCGTTGGGTCGGCTCATGGAGGGCCCCGGCTCTTCGTGGCCTTGGTGACTCCGTCGTCCAAGCTGATGAGGGGAACGCGCACGGGCTTCTCCTCTGCCCGTACAGCGAGCCCGTCGGAGGCGGCATCGAGGCTTTGCGGGCCGTCATCCCGAGGCCAGCCCCCGGTCCCTCTGCTCCACCGCCCGTCATCCTTGGTGCCCGGCTGTGCCGGCTAGGGGGCGGTCCTTTGGCGCGGCCCCAGGAGGCATCGCCTACCTCGACACGCGCCAGGCCGCCGCTGCGAGACCCTCCGAACCCCCTCCAGAGATGCTGGTCAACGCAGCAAGGGCGAGCGCGAACCCCGGGCGTCGCTCGCGACGTGGGCAGGATACAGAAGGGCGCCGCGCCTTCGCAGGCAGCGTCAAGCAGCTCGGTGACCCGCTCAAGCAAGGCGTCGTGGCCGCCGTCCGCCAACCTGCATCCCAGTAACTCGCGCACCACGACGAGTGTGGCTCGTGTGTTTGCTTGCTCTCGACGAGCACGCAGGGTCGATGCCACAGCATAGCCGAAAGACCGCGCGATGGCTTGATTGCGGCGCCGCATGGGAGAGGGTGGGGGCGGTCCGTGTCACTGATGTTCGACGACGCCAGCGGCCGTGCTGGCCACAAGGAGCGCGGGGTGAGGAGCTCCGTGACCGGGGAATGCCGCCTGGGCGGGGCGAGCGGCCCAATGCTCAGCGCATGCTTGGGGATCCCCCGCCATGGGTGCGACGAGGCGAGGAAGGGCTGCGATTGACGAAGGGGCTGAGTTTCAACACGCCCCTACCTGGGGTGCCAAATTTCGGATTCAGGGCTCCGCAGACCCAAAGAAGGTTCGAACTCTGGGGCATGTGCGAAGAACTCAACCTATCCAGCCAACCGAATGGGCCGCCCTACAGCCTAGCTCGAAGGACAGGGAAGAAGATGGACACGGCAGTTACCCAGGTTCGGGCCACCTTGTGGTGTAATACCCTACTCCTGCTTTCTGGTGGATTAGCCTCACGAGGGGCTGAGGATGAACTAGTACAGAGGATGAAAAAGCTCGCGAGGCTTGCTCTAATGAGGGTGAGTTGTTCTGGGTCTGCCTGTCCTTCTATGGTGGCGGCTAACCTATTTATAGTGGCCTTGGTCCTCTTCCCTGAAAACGAAGGCGGGAAGGGATTCCACAACGGCCAATTTGAAGGGGGACAAGTAGTACATCTTATCCTGACGAAAGGTGGTCTTCACCTACAAAGCTTCTGGTCGTGACGTCATGGTGGGCTCGGCGATGACATCCATCCTGCCGTCCTGGCGGTCTTGGTCTCGTTGGACGGGAATGGAAACCTTTGGGTGATTCCTCGAGACTCTGCACCTGCGCTTGCCTCCTTAGCACCAAAGAGGAAACCTGCCGCTCTGCGCCCGCTGGCGCCTGCCTAGCCTTGGTCGTCATGGCTTGCGTCACCTCGACCTCATGAGGTGGGCACCTGCATAGATATCTCCGCTCCTCAGGAGCCAGCCTAAGGAGGCTGCTCCCTCTGGAGGTCTTGACGTCACCCGCCTTGCGAGGCTTGCCCCTCGCGAGGGTCTTCCTTTGAAGGTGGTGTAGATGGGTCGTACCAGGCCGTCGATGGAGCCACGCCGTGGGCTGCAGGCAGGCAAGTCTGGGTACCTGGTTCCCAGAACGCCGATAGTAGCTCCCGGGCCCAAGGCGCGCTTGGACTTGGCTTCGAGGCGAAGCCAAACGGCAAGGGCGAAGCGCCACGGGCCCCAATCACCTGCGGGCCAGGCCGACGCGTGGCGCTTGATGGGACGTGGGCGTCTTCACTTCCCCATGCCGCCTTGGCAAAATGCCCGACTTGATTTCTTAAAGAGCTATCTCTTCTGCGTGGCTTTGTCTTGAATGTTACAATTTTGCTCTTTAGCCTGTGTACAGTCCGGGCAACATACATGGGGTTTGTTGCACTGACAGACCCTTAAGGTACTTAAGTGTTTCATGGTCGGTATGAATGACAAATTCATGGGGGCGAAGATAATGTTCCCACTCACGCAAAACTCGCACTAGGGCATAAAGCTCTTTGTCATAGATGGGATAATTGAGTTGCGCTCCGGAAAGTTTTTCGCTAAAGTAAGCAATAGGGCGCTTCTCTTGCATTAACACACTTCCTATGCCATTACCGCTAGCATCGCAGTGAACTTCAAAAGTTTTGTCAAAATTGGGTATGCAAGCAAGGGAGCATGAGTAAGCAAATTTTTAAGTTCATTAAATACGGTATCTTGGGATGGTCCCCAAACAAAGGGTGCGGTTTTCTTACTCAAAGCATGTAAAGGGGATGCAATGGTGCTAAAATCTTTCACGAATCTATGATAGAAACTGGCTAAGCCAAGGAAACTTCGCACTTGTTGCAAATTGGTTGGTTGTGGCCAAGTTTTGATAGCATTGATCTTAGATTCATCTACATGAACACCCTTAGAAGATACGACGAAACCCAAGAAAACGAGCTTATCAACACCAAAAAGGCATTTGTCCATATTAGCATAAAGGCGCTCTTTTCTAAGAGTTTGCAAAACATTTCTAAGATGGGTGACATGAGCTTGGAGAGATTTGCTAAATACAAGAATATCGTCAAAGTAGACCACAACAAATACACCAATGTAGGGCCTAAGAACAAAATGCATGACTCGCATGAAAGTACCAGGTGCTTCGGATAAGCCCATTGGCATAACAAGCCACTCATATAAGCCATATTTGGTCTTAAATGTGGTTTTCCATTCATCACCTTCTTGGATGCGAATTTGGTAATAGCCACTCTTAAGGTTAATCTTAGAGAAAATGGTGGCTCCGCTAATCTCATCTAGCATGTCGTCTAAGCATGGAATGGGGTAGCGATATCTAACTGTGATACATTGATAGGATGACAATCGAAGCACATGCGATATGTACCATCTTTCTTGGGAACAAGGATTACCGGGACAGCACATGGGCTCAAGTTTTCTCGTACATGGCCGTTGTCGATGAGTTGTTGTACTTGCCGTTGGATCTCCTTGGTTTCTTCGGGATTGACTCGGTATGGAGCCTTGTTAGGAAGAGGTGCTCCGGGTATAAGATCGATGCGGTGTTCGATGCCTCAGAGAGGAGGTAGACCCGGAGGTAGCTCATCGAGGAATACATCTTGGAATTCCTGCAATAGAGAAGATAACACTAAAAGTAGATTGTGAGAGGTGTTAGTTTTTGGTGCCTCGTCCTTGCATAGTGGGACATAGTGCATAACACTTGATGGGTTCTCACACACTTCTCTCATCTCACTTTTGGTAGTGAATAGCACTAAGTTTTTCTTGTCACTCATCGTGGAGGCACTCAATTTGGGCTTGTGGCGCTCACTCTCTTTTTGGTGGTTCGCTCTCTCACTATTTTCTCCATGATGTGTGGTTGCTTGCTTGTCGGCAATCACTTGGCTTGGAGACATAGGTCGTAGCACGTACTCCTTTCCCTTCATCTTGAAGCTATAGTGAATGGTACGCCCGTTGTGGACGATGCCTCGGTCAAATTGCCATGGTCGTCCAAGTAGGAGATGGCAAACGGACATCGGAACGACATCACATTCCAAGGTGTCTTTGTATGCTTCTATCTTGAAGGAAACTTGCATGGTGTGCTCTACTTGGATAGTGCCGGAGTCGCTAAGCCATTGGACCTTGTAGGGGCGAGGGTGCTTCATCTTGACCAATTGGAGCTTGGAGCATAGTTCTTCACTTGCCAAGTTATGGCAACTTCCTCCATCGATGATGACCTTCACAGACCTTCCATTGATGCCCGCCTTAGTGTGGAATATATGGCATCTTTCGTCTTCGTCTTGTAGATGTTAAAGTTTCAAGACTTTGGAGACAACGAGAGCGGGGCTCGAATCTTCGTCACAAAAGACTTGATCATCTTCATCCTCATTCACGCGCTAGTGCATGGCCACTTGCTCAAGGGCATCCATCTCCTCTTCACTCATGGAGTCATAGGTGTCGTTGTCGTTGAGGATCATGGTGCGCTTGTTGGTACACTCGAAGGACTTGTGGCCTCGGCCGCCACATGTGAAGCACTTGATGGAACTTGTCTTGATGGTCTCATGCGGTGGAGTCGTAGATGATGAAGCTCTCGGCTTGAAATTACTTGTAGTAGGAGGACGACTTGAGGTTGTGGAAGTTTTCTTATAACTTGACTTGTCGTCGTTGCTTGTAGAAGGCTTGGTTGAGGTAGAAGGTGTTGGAGTCGTTGAAGCTTGGTTGTTGGAGCCGTAGTTCTGGGAAGATTACCTGGCGTACTTGAAGTCATCTTGCACTTGTCGTTCCACCTTTGTGGCTTGATGCACTAGCTCGATGAGGTTGGAGTAACGTTGGAAGTCGGCAATCTTCTTGATAGGGTGATTGAGTCCATTCAAGAAATGTGCCATAGTTTGCTCATCATCTTCCATGACATTGGCTCGTATCATGGCAATCTCAATTTCCTTGTAGTACTCTTGAACGCTCTTTGTTCCTTGCTTGAGGAGTTGTAACTTCTTGAAGAGGTCGCGGTTGTAGTAGGTTGGCACAAAGCGTGCTCTCATGACATCCTTCATTTGTGCCCAAGTAGTGATGGGTGGTTCACCTCTTGCCTCACGGCGCTCAATGACTTGCTCCCACCAAATGAGGATATTGTCTTGGAACTCAAGGGATGCCATGGCAATCTTCTTTTCTTCCTCATAGTTGTTCAACCGAAAGATCTTATCAACCTTCCATGCCCATGAAAGATACTCTTCGGGATCGTTGCTTTCGGTGAATTTGGGCATGGTGAACTTGAGCTTCCCGTAGCATTGCTCTTCATTGTATTGGGGTCGGGGATGATGACGCCCTTGACGTAGAGGATTTCCATTGTCTTGTTGCTCTTGGCGAACTTGTGGTTCTTGTCGAGCTTGTGGAGGAACTTGTGGAGCTTATCATTGCAATCGTGCTTGATGTCGTCGCTCTTGGACCTCCTCACGAAGTGCTTCTTCTTCTTCTCGAACACGTCGATTGCGGGCGGCGACGGCAGGATTGGTTTCGCGGAGGGCACGTTACGCCTCATGGGCTTGGGCTTCACGCCAATGTTGTTGTTGACGGAGGGCTTCGGTGTCTTGCTCGTCTTGATGTTGGCGTGCTTGCTCTTCCTCGTGTTGGCGTTGGCCTTGCCTTTCTTGTGTTGCGCAAGGGTAGCTTGATTTTGACGATGTCGATTTTCTTGCTCTTCAAGTTGTTCTTGTCACTGATCATTGCCGTGTAGAGGATTGCGGTTTGCTTGACGGTCTTGGTGCATGGCTCGACGAAGAGTGTTCGATGTCGGTGTACTTGAACCAGAGATGGTGTCATCGGAATGTCGACTCGAGCGGCTCCGTCTTGAATATGATGACGAGGTAGAAGAGCAGTTGACCATCATGACTCAGATGTCGTCCTTGAGAGGTGCCATTGATGTGTCGAAGTAGTCCCTTGTACGTTGTTCGGATTGTTGCAAGTTGAAAGCAAGTAGGTCAATGCGGTTGCCCAATGCTTCATTCTCTTGATGTAAAGCTCTTTGCGCGCAGAAGAGGTGGTTCTTGGTGACGAAGTTGTTCGGGTCGTCATCTTGCTCGATGAAGAGTGGGTTTGTAGAAGTACTAGGCCTATCCATCATTCCAAGTAAATTTGTGAGTGGGAGAAAGAGAAGAACTATACCAAATGTACATTGACCGATGTTGAGAATGGATCAATGATCACTCAAATGTGTAGTAAGGAAATAGCACATTTGGTACCAATTCTTGTTGATTCTCATACCTACACAAATAAAAGCCTTTGGTGGAGCTTGGTTAGGATGGTGGACAAAATTTATGCAATTGTTAGTAAGACTCAATAATGTTGGAAAAGATTCACAAATTTGCAAATGCAACAAGTAGACCAAGCAATAAGTGGCACACGGAAACACACACACGGAAAGATAGATGGGGTTGTGCAACCAAAAATGAGCTCAAAATGTGGAATCCACGATAAATGCTCTTGTTGCACAACTCTAGAGAGACGCTAGCGTGATTGCACAATATACGGATACGAGACTTGTGCATGACCTACAAGGCAAAAATGCAACGACTGCTATCCCAAGTATGGTTTATGTATGGTGTTCCGGTGATATGATCCCAGATGATCGAGTATGACAATCTTAATGTAGTATGATGCTATGGTTCTTGCTTAAAAGCTCTTTGCTTATCTTCCTCTTTTGCTTAAAAGTTTGTTTGGCTCTTTCTCTTTTGAGCTCTTTCTCATGCAAAACTTCACGAACCAAGATAGCAATTGCGTATATGCTATGACAACCTTGTGACACAAGAGATGATTCCAAGATATGGACACCAAGATGATGATATATGCAATGATCACTAATGTGCACAAGTAACGTTGCCGGCAATACTCAAAGGCTAGTCTCGATGGGTAAGTGACCCGAAAATGGCTATGGGGTTACCAATGCAATGGCAAGAATGTACAATGATGGGGTAGCACGATACCAAGAGGATATAGAGGTTACCATTCTTGCTTACGGTGAGGTGTCAAAATGATGAAATGGTCGATGTCGATGACGACGATGAGCGGTAGTGATGTTGATGTCGAACCGTCCCTAAGTAGCCGAAACACGTTAGGAAACGGAAACCGCAACTCAAATTCTCAAACACCAAATGTGGCAAAAATTGTTGGAGGTGGTAGCGGGTAAGTGGTGGTGGTTGCGGAAAGCGATGGTGGTATGCGGAAGTATTGCTGTAGGCCCAGTCAAAATTGGTGAAAGTTAGGCGGATGAAACGGGTGGTGGAGGAGGTGTTGCTGCGGGAGGCCGGATGTCCGGGCTGTCGGGCCGGATGTCCGGGGTCACCGGATGTCCAGGGGTCACGGGCCGGATGTCCGGGCTCTGGGTCCGTGGATGAACTCGGTGGAAAAGAAAATTTCGGGGCAAAATTCGAGAGATTTCGTGGATGGAAATTGGGGAAATGATGGGGGAAAGCAAGATCTATCTGCTACACACAAAATCCACGGATCAAATCCAACAAAATTTTATCACACCAACAAATCACAAAAAAAATTGGGAGGGCTATTTTTGTGGGGAAATTTTTGAAATTGGGAAAAAATCAACAAAACTAGGCTAGAAAACAAAGAGGGGGGCTCCAAAATCGTGATCAATGTGGCTCATGATACCAAGATGATGTAGGGTAGAACCATAGATTCCCGATCTTTCATGATTGGAGCGAATCCCGCGAAGAACACGAAGAACACGAGGGAAAACACAAGGGGAAACACGAGAGGATTCACTCAAACCAACAAGATCCGATTACGCATGTGCTAGATCCGAATACACGAAGAGATACACAATCCAAAGTCAACAAAGGACGATACAAGTAGCAAGTTCTTCTCCGTGAGGAAGTCTTGAGGGTCTTCCCGTGAGGGGTCTTGAATCCACTTGGGGGATCTTCTCCATAGAGGTCGTGAACTCCAATGGAGAAGGGTATCAAGTGGATGAGCAAAGCTCTATCTCTCAAATGAGCTAATCCTTTGCTAACCCTAAAACGAGGGAGGTGGAGGAGTATATATAGTCTAGGGGGTGAAGGGATACATGGGCCTCGGCCCTTTACTGTGCACAGACAGGTGGAGCCGGACGTCGGGGCCGATGTCCGGGCCTTCACGAGGAGCCGGATGTCCGGGCTGGCAGGGTCGGTCTAGGAGCTCTCTGGATAGGCGGGGTCCGGATGTCCGGCGGCTCGTGTTGGGCTGAATGTCCGGGGCTTGAGCCGGATGTCCGGGCTGACGGGGCCGATTCTGGTTGCTCTCTGGATAGGAGGAGTCGGATTTCCGGGCTAGGAGCCGGATTTTCGGGCTAGAGGCCTGATTTTCGGGCTGGAGGCCGGATGTCCGGGCTTGGGCCAGATGTCCGGGCCCTGTAGCTTTGGCTGCCGGGCTATTCCTGTAGCGGTGGTCTCCACGGGCCAGATGTCCGGGGTTAGGGCCGGATGTCCGGGTCCTGGGGACTATTCATGACTCCTTCCGCTGGTTCTCCTCATCCGTGAACTTGGGGACTTGTCCGTCTTCATGTGCATCTTCGAGAGGATCCTCTAGGTACCTGATCATGCATAACATTCCGGACTTAGGTAGTAGCCATGTCTCGAGGGGGTCATACGGAATATCACTAAGGAGAGATGTCACCGCGTTCTCGAGGGCTCTATCTCATGCTCGTGTCATCGGTCCTCTTGGCACTTGGTGAGACGATGGTAGATCCATGGGGATGACCATAGGATGCTCTGCATCAGGCATGCATAGTTACTATGTTGAGATTGTGATGAAACAATGTGAGAAATCTCACTCATAGCATATGACAAGTGTAATGGATTGTCGAACATGATGTGACCGACAGAATTTTCACATCTATACCTAATATTAAAGTACGGAGCCTTTCCTGGTTCTCCATAAGTCACCTATTTATATCCGTTGATTTTGTGTAAATCATAAAGATTGATGGTTGAGATTTAGTGGATCTACGGTAACTGTTCGGACCAAAATAGGGACCAATCAATTTTCTACGCTAAAGTATCCTACACGATGGGTTCGCTGGCACGCACACTAAGCTGGCTTGGGCCATGTAGTTGTGCGTTGATGGGCTTTTATGGAACGCCAGCCATGCATGGGCTTTTATCTATGTGTTCGTTTTCTAGAAAAAAAATCTATGCGTTCATCCATTGTTTCTTCTGTTCGTCATTTGGTTTCAGACAAGCCGATCCCAACACGTCCGTAGGAGTTCGTATGCAACATCTCCACGTCTCTTAAATACCTCTTCCAAATCAAAACAATATCCTAGTAATCCGCCTTAGCGGAAGGCGGTCTGGACGCAATGGCGCTAAAGTGGGTCGTCCGATATGCGGCCACACCAACGCCGGCACCATCATATCGCCGTCTTCCGTCCAAGCGATGGACCTTGCTACCTTCTGCGTGATGGTCGCCCGCACCTGCGCCATCGCCGACCGGAGCCTCAGCTACATCGCAACGTGATCGATGGTGATCTACGCGCCATCGCCTTCCTCCACAGCATCGTGGTCGTCGCCCAGCCTGGCGTCTACGAGCCCCGCCACCCCGGCCGCCGTTACGCACAGCAGCACCTTCGCCGCTAGGTACTGGTCGTTGCCATCCAAGCCTGGCGCTCCGGCAGCCGGCTAGCCAGTGACGGCCTCGAGCTGCAGCACACGAAGCCATACATGCCGGACTTCTTGGACACAATGCCCATGCGGAGGAAGAAGGGGCCCACATAGCCCATGGCGGTGGCCGAGAAGGTGCCCTCGCAAGCCGACCCCGGGTCGCAGAGCCGCACGCGACCGTCGCCATCCACGAGCACGTTGGAGGATGAGACGTCGTGCACCATGGAGATGTCGTCGTGTGGGTGCTCCAGCGCAACGACCATGTCATGGAGGATACGCATGCGGTGGCGCCAGGTGAGCGGCGGCATGGTGGAGTGGAGCTGGTCAACCAGGCTACCGCCGTGCATGTACTCCAGCACCAACGCTCCCCACGGCGCACAACACTAGCGCACCAGGGCGCATGCTGCTATCCCGTTGTAAAACCCTGTTGTCCTCGCCCCATCCCATGCACCGCGTGATCCGACCTAGGGACGATGTGGTCGCCATTTGCATTTTTCTCACGTCACCCAGCCGTGCCTCTCGCTAGTCTCACATGTATGTCAATACGTCATCATGGGCATGCGCAGGTGGACTATGACAGGAAATAGGATAAGGAGTGGCTAAGAGCTGTACTATGAGACTCCACGAGGGAAAAGAGCCACTGGAGGCATGAGGGGCACGTCATTGGTACGTGATTGTCTAAAATTTTAACACATGGATATACTTTCAGTCATTAGATTTTGTTTAGCCATGGTATTGCATCTATGTGTTGTGTTGGTTTGCAGGCTATGCCCATACCTAGCTTGCCAGGAGGGAACGCCATCTGCCAAGTATACTAAATTTTTAGAATTGGTAACGATTGTAACATCTGATGGAATGACCAAACTCCCAATCCTGCCATGTCCCATCCGGCTTCTACGTACTTCCCTCGAACTCCGCCCTCAATGTGCCTTCTATCCCTGACGATGTTCCGCGGCCCAGTTCCTCGATCTAACCAATCCTGTGCAAAAACGGGTAGGAATATGTGGGAAGGTGTATGGACCAGATGCACAGCGTGAATCTCGGATGGCGGCCATCATGTCCGTTTCCATCATATAAGTGTTTTAAAGTTTTGTTTTTGAAATATTCCCTTGCGTAGGTGCAATGAAGGGTGTGACATGCGGTGGCGAGCTCATTGACGTGGGATTGACCATGTTCGGGAGCGTTGTGCTCAGGCGTACACCGCTATCATCGTCAGTGAGGGTCGCAAGGAGGATAGGCACTAAAGGTGGGGTGACATGTTGAAATATATGACATGGACATGTTGAGAGTTTTGAGTTATGCTTATAGTGAAAGAGGCAAGATAAAAAAATTCCCCGTTGCAACGCACGGGCATATTTGCTATGATATCCTATGGAGCATAGCATCACAACTAGACAACTCAACATGCTCATCATCGTATTCATCATAAATTGGTAAGTCATGACATGAGGAAGTCGCACTAGCATGAAGCATGGTAATAGGTGTGTCAACATCATGCAAACAATCATTGGTAAGATAGTCCACTAGTGGGACAAGAGAAGCACCATCACCTATGTTACCTTTGGAACATCGCTCATGTGTTGTAGGTGAGGTGTAGAAGACCAAGTCATGGTCATCTTCATCTTGATGGAACCATGTGGGGGGTGCATCATCGTCCACCATGGCCATCGTCGTCCCCATTGGAGGTATGGACTCATCGAGGATAGGCATGTCGTCATGTAGGAGACCTAGCACCAAAGAAGAAAACACACTTGGAGTAGAGGTTAAGTCGTTAGAAGTCATAGTGGCCTCACATGCCCTATCAACTACCTCACTCACGAAATGTGGTGGCTCTCTCACTCCCGGTAAGATGCTCTCACCCATATGGTTGGTGGAGTCACTCAAATGGCTCTCAACCTTGCATAGGATGTGTCACATGCTCTCATGTGTGGGGCTAGTGGTGGTCACGCTCATCCTCTCATAGGAAATGCACTTAATGTCACATATGGTGGAGTCACTCATATCACTCATGGTGGGGTGGCTCTCTTCACATGGGAATTGGGGCATCTCGTCATATGTGGGTGTCGGAGAGATGTAGGTGCAAACGTCTCCATGCTCAACTTCTATCGCTGCCATGGTTGAAGTGATAGTCCCATGCTCAACCTCCTCATCCATAACGCCTCCAAAGATGAATGCCGTAGGATGTGGCAAATCATCACGCTCCTTCGAGATCAAAGATAGTGTCTCATGCGCGGTCTCGTAGCTTGACTTGGAGTATGAGTCCCATTGGGGCGCCGTCTTCATGTTGTTGAAGAGGTTGGTGCTAGTCGCCGTGGTCGAAGGGGATGGCCCTTGCTCGACTGTCTTGTCGTCGTCTTGTTGTAGGAGGCCCATATGATGTGGCACCTTATAGCTCGTCTCCATGACTGAAGCGAATTTCCCATGCTCGGCCATCTTCCTTGAGGAGCTTCCGAAGATGGAAGTGTCGCCCTCACTTGTAGGTGGTCGCCTTGGACTTGAGGATGTCAATGTAGGCGTACTCATGGGAAGTAGGCGAAGATGCCGTACATCCGATGGCGAAGATGCCTTGATAGCACTTGGCGAAGATGCCGAAGTGGAGTTGGTAGCCATAGCTTCCTCTTGGTGGTGCTTGTCTCGCGGTCTTCTCTTATGCTCATGAAGGTTGGTCGTAGCTTGATGTAGAGCTTGTTGGGACTTGTAGGTTTGCGCGTCTCGAGCATCTTCATGTTGATGGTGTCGTTGTCACACTTGAGCTCGTAGTAGATGTCATTCATCGTCGTCCTGCACATGATTCTTGGAGGTGACTTGCCCTTCATGACGATGTGGATCATGAATGTGATGATGGTCGCCATGGAGGTGTGGACGTGGACGAATTGCGCTTGCATCGCTTTGCCGCTCCGAAGATGGTCGACTTGATCGCCACCGTCTTGAGGATGACGAAGGGAAAGAACGGTTGACCAACAAAGCCCAAATCTCCTCCATCCTCGCATCTTTCTCCTCCTTTTTTGTGGACATCTTGTGGTGGAGGTAGTCTCTTGTACGTAGCTCGGATTGTTGTATGTCGGTGGGAAGGTTGTCGATGCTCTTTCGCAAAGTAGATTGTGCGCCTTGCATTGCTTGTTGTAGTTCGACGGTGTGAGTGATGGTGACATAGTTGTTCGCGCCGTCGTTGTCATCAAAGACTGGAGATGAAATGCTTTGCCTATCCATCACAAGACTCGAGCAAATGTGAGTGGGAGAAAGAGACGAACTAGACCAAATGTACCTTGTCCAATGTTGAAGATGGATCAATGATCACTCAATAATGTATCAAGGAAATAGCACAATTGGTACCCGATCTTGTCAATTCTCACATCTACACAAGTAAAGCTTATGGAGTAGCTTGGTGATGATAGTGGCACAAAAATTTGATGCAAAATGTTAGAAAGAGTCAATAATGTTGAAAGAGATTCACAAATTCGCAAGTGTAACAAGTAGACCCATAGCAATGAATGGAACACGGAAACACACACACGAATAGATAGATGGGGTCGTGCAACCAAGGAATGAGCTCAAAATATGGAATCCACGAAAAATGCTCTTGTTGCACAACTCTAGAGAGACGCTAGCACGATTGCTCAATAGGCAGATACGACACTTGTGCACAACCTATAAGAGACAAAAATGCAACGACTTCCTATCCCAAGTATACTATTATTTATGATTCCTGGTGATCCTATCAAGATGATCCAAGATGATCAGATCTGACAATCTTATATGCAATGTTGTATGCTATGGCTATTGCTTACAAGCTCTTTGTTCACTCTTTTTCTTTGCTTAAAAGCTTCTTTTTTATGTACGGCCACTTTGCGAAATGCACAAAACAAGATAGCAATTGTGTATATGCGGGAACAATCTTGTGACACAAGAGATGATATGATGATACCAATATGAGGATACCAAAATGATATGGTATGTATGCAATGGAACGTATGAGCACTAATGTGCACAAGTAACGTTGCCGGCAATACTCAAAGGCTAGTCTCGATAGGCAAGTGACGCAAAATGGGCTAGGGTTAACAATACAATGACAAGAATTTACAATGATGGGGTACCATGATACCAAGATGATATAGAGATTACCGTCCGTTGCGATGATGAGTGGCGGTGTTCTTGATGTAGACCCGTTCCTAATTAGCCGAAACACCTTAGGAAACGGAAAAACCGCGAACTCAAAATCTCAAATGTCAAATGTCAAATGGTGGTAGCGGAAAGCGGTGGTGGTTTTGTGGAAGCTCAATGGGATTGCAGAAGTGCAATGATAGGTTATGATAGTCGGCAATGCGGAAGTGGAGTTATTGGGTTATGCAAGTCGAAGTTGAGGTCACCATCCCTAAGTAGCCGAAGCACCTTAGGAGACACAAATCACAACTCAAACAAGCACAAACAAAATTTGGTTAAGTTGGGGTGGCGGAAGGGTATGATGGGCAAGGTTATGCGAAAGTTATGGTGGTGGTTGATGAAGAAGTAACCGTCCCTAAGTAGCTGAAACACCTTAGAAGACTCGAACCACTACTCAAGTAACCACTAATGCTATGGCAAGCAAAATGGGTTAGGTTGCGGAAGTCGGTGGTGCTATAGCGGATGATGTGGTGAAGGTCCTAGGCAAAGATGCCAAAGTTCCAAAAATTTGATGAAGTCAAATGATGTTGGAAGTATTTTTTTGGGAAGGGTAATGACAATAGCTTCAAAAAGAGCTAAAGAACGTCAAAATTGGAGTTCGGATGAACTATTTGTGGCCGAAACAAAAATCAGCCAAAGTTGATATCTACAATTGTCGGACGTCCGAGAGGTGTCGGATGTCCGGTGGTCGGACGTCCGAAGGTCTGGAAATCCGGGAATTTCCATTTTGTTGGGTGGCACCAGTCGTCCAGAAGGTGTCGGTCGTCCGGTGCTTCGGGAGGGTCCGGACGTCCGATAAACGTCGGTCGTCCGGTGGGTCGGGGTCAACTCGAGATCTGAGATTCGGGACGCGGTTTTGGACGGAAATTGGGGATTTTGGGGTCAAAATTAATGAGATTTCATGGATGGAAAGTGGAGAAACTTGTGGAGATGCTAGTTCCACTCGAAACACGGCAAATCTATGGATCAAACTCAACAAAACATCATCTAACCAACCAATCACAATAAAAAAATTGGGGCTATTTTTGGTGGGGATTTTCGAAACTTAGGACGAAATCAAGCAAAAGAAGGCTAGAAAACAGTGGGGGGGGGACTCCAAATTCATGATCAATGTGTCTCATGATACCAAGATGATGTAGGGTGGGTACCCTAAGGCCAATCTTTCATGAAATGGAGGGGATCCCATGAAGAACACGAAGAACACGAGGGGAAAAACATGAGGGGAAACGAGAGGAATCACTCAAATCAACAAGAAAACGGTCACACATGTGCTAGATCCATGAACACAAAGAGATACATGATCCAAAGTCAAAAAAGGATGATACAAATGGTAACTAGTTCATCTCCATGAGGAGGCCTTGAATCTGCGAGAAATCTTCCCGTGAGGGGTCTTGAATCCAAGCGTGGATCTTCTTCGTAGAGGCCGCGGTCTCTCGATGGAGTAGAACCACAAGGATGAGCAAAGCTCTATATCTAAAATTAGCTAAACCTATGCTCACCCTAGCTAGGAGGAGGGGTTGTCCTATTTATAGTCATGGGCCATGAAGGGGTAAGTGGGAGAGAGTTACATGGGTGGAAACCCGAGTGGCTGCGCACATGCAGGGTCGGACGTCCGGTGGTCACCGGATATCTGGTCGCTCGTGGGGGACTGGACGTCCGAAGGGACGTCGGACTTTCGACATTTCTTCTCTGGACATGTGGCACCGGATATCCGGATGCTGTCGGTCGTCCGGTGGCTGATGGGTGTCGGACGTCTGGCATCTGGCGGTCGTCCCGGCGCCGTAGGGTGCCTCGTCTATAGTTGTCCTGGTTGGCTGAACCTCCAGGCATTGGACGTTTGGTAGGGACCGGTTGTCCGGTGGCTGTGATTTGCAGTCAGCCCTTCCTCTTGTTCCTCGCGCTTGATGTCCTCGCCATCTTTTCCAATGCTCCTAGTTGTTCCATGGTCTTGCTCTTGGTTCCTGGTCATGCATAGCACATATGTTTGAGGTAGTAGCCATGTCTCACATGTGGAAAGTGATGGTTCGGAGAGGAGCAAGTTCACCTTCTGTCCAATGGCGTATGTTCGAGGTCTCGTCATATGTCCTCTTGGGTCTTGGGGAGTCATCATAGTGTACATGGGGATGACTGTAGGATGCTCTGCATCACGACTCCTGATTCCATTTTGAAAGATGATATTAATAGAGCTAATAAAGCAAAACAGGAGAAAATAAGAGTGAAAATCAGATTGTGTCAAAAGAATTTAATCAACAAATGAAGCCTAATAATAAACCATCTAGTGTTGCTTCTGAAATTGAATTGAAAAGTGCATGTTTACTTGCCACCAAATCTGATATTGATGATCTAGATTTTAGCAAATCTGTTTGCTATGCTTTTGTGTGCAAAGAGGCATTATTTTCATTCGAGGACGTGCCTTCCTCTTTGCCTCCTGCTGTCACTAACATTTTGCAGGAGTTCACTGACATCTTTCCACAAGACGTGCCACCGGGATTACCACCTATTAGCGGGATTGAGCATCAGATTGACTTAATTCCTGGTGCTTCGCTGCCAAACCATGCGCCATACCATACCATACCAATCCAGAGGAGACGAAGGAGATTATGCGTCAAGTACAGGAGCTGCTCAACAAAGGTTATATACGCGAATCTCTTAGTCCTTGTGCTATTCCTATTATATTAGTGCCAAAAAAGGATGGTACGTCGCGTATGTGTGTTGATTGTAGAGGCATTAATAATATTACTATTCATTATCGTCATCCTATTCCTAGGCTAGATGATATGCTTGATGAATTGAGTGGCTCTACAATCTTCTCCAAAGTTGATTTGCGTAGTGGATACCATCAAATTCGTATGAAAATTGGGAGATGAATGGAAAACAGCATTTAAAACTAAGTTTAGTTTATATGAGTGGTTAGTCATGCCTTTTTGGTTAACTAATGCACCTAGTACTTTCATGAGATTAATGAATGAAGTTTTACGTGCTTTCATTGGACGATTTGTGGTAGTCTATTTTAATGATATACTGATTTATAGCAAATCTTTGGAAGAACATTTGGAACATTTACGAGCTATTTTTATTGCTCTACGTGATGCACGTTTGTTTGGTAACCTTGGGAAGTGCACCTTTTGCACCAACGGAGTATCTTTTCTTGGCTATGTTGTTACTCCACAGGGAATTGAAGTTGATAAAGCCAAGATTGAAGCTATTGAGAGTTGGCCACAGCCCACAACGGTCACACAAGTGAGGAGTTTTCTTGGACTCGCTAGTTTCTATAGGCGTTTCGTGAGAGATTTTAGCACCATTGCTGCACCTCTCAATGAGCTTACAAAGAAGGAAGTGCCTTTTGTTTGGGGTACCGCACAGGAAGAAGCCTTCACGGTATTGAAAGATAAGTTGACACATGCTCCTTTACTCCAACTTCCTGATTTTAATAAGACTTTTGAGCTTGAATGTGATGCTAGTGGAATTGGATTAGGAGGTGTGTTTTTACAAGATGGTAAACATGTTGCATACTTTTCTGAAAAATTGAGTGGGCCTAGTCTGAATTACTCTACTTATGGTAAGGAATTATATGCTCTTGTTCAGACTTTGGAAACATGGCAACATTATTTATGGCCCAAAGAATTTGTTATTCATTCTGATCATGAATCTTTGAAACATATTAAAAGTCACGCAAAACTGAACCGTAGACATGCTGAATGGGTTGAATTCATTGAGACTTTCCCTTATATCATTAAACACAAGAAGGGTAAAGAAAATGTTATTGCTGATGCATTGTCTCGTCTTTATACTATGCTTTCACAACTTGACTTTAAAATATTTGGTTAGGAGACCATAAAAAATCAATATGTGCATGATCCTGAATTTAAAGATGTATTGCAGAATTGTAAAGAAGGGAGAACATGGAACAAGTTCGTCGTTAACGATGGATTTGTGTTCCGTGCTAACAAGCTATGCATTCCAGCTAGCTCTGTTCGTCTTTTGTTGTTGCAGGAGGCGCATGGAGGAGGATTAATGGGACACTTTGGTGTGAAGAAGACAGAGGATTTACTTGCAACACATTTCTTTTGGCCAAAGATGAGACGGGATGTTGAGCGCTTTGTTGCTCGCTGCATTACATGTCAAAAAGCTAAGTCACGACTCAATCCTCATGGTTTATATATGCCTTTGCCTGTACCTAGTGTTCCATGGGAGGATATATCTATGGACTTTGTTTTGGGTTTACCTTGAACAAAGAAGGGGAGGGATAGCATATTTGTTGTCGTGGATAGGTTCTCGAAAATGGCACACTTTATACCATGACATAAAAGCGATGATGCTGCTAATGTTGCTGATTTGTTCTTTCGTGAAATTATTCGCTTGCATGGTGTGCCAAATACTATTGTTTCAGATCATGATACTAAATTTCTTAGCCACTTTTGGAGATGTTTATGGGCTAAGTTGGGGACTAAACTACTTTTTAGTACTACCTGTCACCCCCAAACTGATGGACAAACGGAAGTAGTCAATAGAACATTGTCTACTATGCTTAGGGATGTTTCGAACAATAACAAGAAAATGTGGGAAGAATGCTTGCCTCATATTGAATTTGCTTATAATCGTTCGCTGCATTCTACTACTAAGATGTGCACTTTTTGAAATTGTGTATGGTTTCCTACATCGTGCACCTATTGATTTGTTGCCTCTTCCATCTTCATAGAAGGATAATTTTGATGCTAAACAACGTGCTGAATCGATCTTAAAAATGCACGAGTTAACTAAGGAGAACATTGAGCGTATGAATGATAAATATAAACTTGCTGGAGATAAGGGTAGAAAACATGTTGTGTTTGCAACTGGAGATCTTGTTTGGTTACATTTGCGTTAGGATAGATTTCCTGATTTGCGCAAATCAAAGCTAATGCCATGTGCTGATGGTCCTTTTAGGTGTTAGAGAAAATAAATGATAATGCATATAAACTTGAGCTGCCTGCAGATTTTGGGGTTAGTCCCACTTTTAACATTGCAGATTTGAAGTCTTATTTGGTTGAGGAAGATGAGCTTCCATCGAGGACGACTTGATTTCAAAAAGGGGAGGATGATGAGGACATCAATAGCATTATTACACCCACAGCCCCTGCTGCTATACATACTGGACCAATTACTAGAGCTCGCGCACGCCAATTGAATTACCGGTACTTTTGTTTCTTGGTGACAATTCTAAAGTTCATGAGAATATGATGCTGCCTAAATTGGATACATTTCTGTTGATTACTAATGAAGGGCCTAGCATGGACAAGAGGGATGAACACTGGAGCAAGATCAAGCATGGAGATGAAGGCGCGCGCGAAGGGATCTAGAATGGCGTTTCTAGTGCATACTTGAGCACTTTGAAACCTCCGTGATGACCTACAAGGACATGGACAAAATATACAAGATGCCCCTTCATAAATTGCGTCCATATCTTATTTTAGGTGCTGCGCCACCTTATTTTTGGGCCAGGCCCATGTAATTTCAAAATACTTAAGTATAGGCTGTTTGAAGAGTCCGTATGTGTGGGGAAACAAAGTTAGGGTTGGTTTCGGACCCCTCCTACAAGGGGCCACGAAATTCCCCCCTACTCCTGCATATATACAGCCCTTGGGGCATTGTTTAGACTTTGGGTTTTGTTTAGATTAAAGTTCGCCATAGCTGCAACTTTGCGTACTTCGTTTGTGTTCAATGACCAGACCAAGACGTCACAGAACCCCACCTTCATCAATAAAGCTTTCATCTTATATTCGCAATATCCAGATTGCAATCTCAGTTTCTTGCTTGTTCTTCGTTTGCTTGCAGGAAATAGACCCTCGTGGTCAGGTTGATCATGCTCCGGTGTGTTCAATAACCTCTTGGAGTTGGTTTAGCGATTGCTAAGGCGCGACGTCCTCGCAAGTTCGTAGTCGGGTCGTCAAAGTCTACTCCTTCGAAAATGATAATCACCATCTCATTGAAAGGCGGGACACTTTAGCCTCTATCAAAAAGGAAGCAAGGAAAGGATTCAGACCAGTTCTACTAGTTTGTTTTGAAAGAGAAGATAGAAAAAAAAACAGCATAGTTTCCCACGAAGAGGAATATTACTTTGGTTTGGAGCTGCCAAATTAGGAGAGAATCACCTGGAGAAAACAAAGAAGAGCAGATCCTTTTTGTGAGAAGTGGATATGTAAGAAAGAACAATACTGCTCGTTGGCTCGTTTGGAAAGTAAGTAGACTTTACGAAGAAGAAAAAGGAGATAACAAGTGATAGTCTTGTATTTGGAGAGAGCAACTGAGATTTTTCTGCAACTGCGTGAGTTCGTCTGTGTCTTAGGCTCGTGTCTCTAGTGCAGTCTAGCCTAGGACCGGCACTCGACTACTTTGAACGAATTTTTAGCTTGCATTAATTAACGTGGTTGTAGCATTTTTTTTCGCATATATAAAGCCAACCCAGCTCCACATTTTCTATTTCGTGCATACATACATTCACATGGCAATCACTTTGCCCAATCTTTAGAGTTATTTGACACTGTCGGTTGCCAATCATCAACTGCTGCATGGTAAGAACTTGCAAGACATTGATTTTTGCTCTACTGTGAGCGTTTTACCACCACATCCCAGTAGTTCATAGGAACATTACTCTTGGATTTTGTTTCTTGTTTCTACTAATCATGGTAGGTTCCAGAGTTAGTTGGGCTTCATCAATCATGGGAGACATGCCATCACCTCAGAAAATACAACCACCATAACAAGAGGTACAAAGACATCAGAATGTGCACAAAAATGTTCTTGTTACCATTCCACCTTTTGATAGAGGTAAAGGTGTCCCGTCTTTTGATGAGATGGTGGTTATCGTTTCAGAGGAGTAGACTTTGACAATCCGACTACGAACGTGCGAGGACGTCGCGCCTTAGCAATCGCTAAACCAACTCCGAGAGGTTATTGACCACGCCGGAGCATGATCAACATAACCAAGAAGGTCTATTTCCTGCAAGCAAATGAAGAACAAGCAAGAAACGAAGATTGCCATCTGGATATTGCGAATATAAGATGAAACCTTTATTGATCAAGGTGGTGTTCTGTGACGTCTTGGTCTGGTCGTTGAACACAAACGAAGTACGCGAAGTTGCAGCTATGGCGAACTTTTAATCTTAAAAAAACCCCAAAGTCTAAACGACGCCCTAAGGGCTGTATATATGGAGGAGCAGGGGGAATTTTGTGGCCCCTTGTAGGAAGGGTCCGAGACCAACCCTAACTTTGTTTCCCCACACATACAGACTCTAAAAACAGCCTATACTTAACTATTTCAAAATTACATGTGCCTGGCCCGAAAATAAGGTGGCGCAACACCTAAAATAAGCTATGGACGAAAGTTCTGAAGGGGCATCTTGTATATTTCGTCCATGTCCTTGTAGGTCATCACGGAGGCTTCAAAGTGCTTAAATATGCACTAGAAACGCCATTCTGGATCCCTTCACGCACGCCTTCATCTTCATGCTTGATCCTACTCCAGTGTACATCCCTCTTGTCCATGGTAGGCCCTTCATTAGTAATCAACACAAATGTATCCAATTTAGGCAGCGTCATATTCTCATGAACATTAGAATTGTCACCAGGAAACGAAAGTACCTAGTAGTTCAATTGGCGTGCGTGAGCTCTAGTAATTGGTCCAGTATGTATAGCAGCAGGGGTTGTGGGTGTAACAATGGTATTGATGTCCTCATCATCCTCCCCTTCTTCAAATGAAGTCGTCCTTGACGGAAGCTCATCTTCCTCACCCAAATAAGGCTTCAAATCTGCAATGTTAAATGTGGGACTAACCCCAAAATCCGTAGGCAGCTCAAGTTTATATGCATTATCATTTATTTTCTCTAACACCTTAAAAGGACCATCAGCACGTGGCATTAGCTTTGACTTGCGCAAATCAAGAAATCTATCCTTACGTAAATGTAACCAAACAAGATCTCCAGGTGCAAACACAACACGTTTTCTACCCTTATCTCCAGCAAGGTTGTATTTAGCATTCATACACTCAATGTTCTCCTTAGTTAACTCATGCATTTTTAAGATCAATTCTGCACGTTGTTTAGCATCAAAATTAACCTTCTTCGAAGGTGGAAGAGTCAACAAATCAATTGGTGCACGAGGTAGGAAACCATACACAATTTTAAAAGGGCACATCTTAGTAGTAGAATGCAGCGAACGATTATAAGCAAATTCAATATGAGGCAATCATTCTTCCCACATTTTCTTGTTATTCTTCAAAACAGCCCTAAACACAGTAGACAATGTTCTATTGACTACTTCAGTTTGTCCATCAGTTTGGATGTGACAAGTAGTACTAAAAAGCAGTTTAGTCCCCAACTTAGCCCATAAACATCTCCAAAAGTGGCTAAGAAATTTAGTATCATGATCTGAAACAATAGTATTTGGCACACCATGCAAGCGAATAATTTCACGAAAGAACAAATTAGCAACATTAGCAGCATCATCGCTTTTATGACATGGTATGAAGTGTGCCATTTTCGAAAATCTATCCGCGACAACAAATATGCTATCCCTCCCCTTCTTTGTTCGAGGTAATCCTAAAACAAAATCCATAGATATATCCTCCCAAGGAACACTAGGTACAGGCAAAGGCATATATAAACCATGAGGATTGAGTCGTGACTTAGCTTTTTGACATGTAGTGCAGCGAGCAACAAAACGCTCAACATCCTGTCTCATCTTTGGCCAAAAGAAATGTGTAGCAAGTATATCCTCCGTCATCTTCACGCCAAAGTGTCCCATTAATCCTCCGCCATGCGCCTCCTATAACAACAAAAGATGAACGGAGCTAGCTGGAATGCATAGCTTGTTAGCACGAAACACAAATCCATCGTTAACGACGAACTTGTTCCAAGTTCTCCCTTCTTTACAATTCTGCAATACCTCTTTAAATTCAGCATCATGCACATATTGATCTTTGATGGTCTCCAAACCAAATATTTTAAAGTCAAGTTGAGAAAGCATAGTATAATGACGAGACAATGCATCAGCAATAACATTTTCTTTACCCTTCTTGTGTTTAATTACATAAGGGAAAGTCTCAATGAATTCAACCCATTTAGCATGCCTACGGTTCAGTTTTGCTTGACTTTTAATGTGTTTCAAAGATTCATCATCAGAATGTATAACAAATTCTTTGGGCCATAAATAATGTTGCCATGTTTCTAAGGTCCGAACAAGAGCATATAATTCTTTATCATAAGTAGAATAGTTCAGACTAGGCCCACTCAATTTTTCACAAAAGTATGCAACAGGTTTGCCATCTTGTAATAACACACATCCTAATACAATTCCACTATCATCACATTCAAGCTTGAAAGTCTTACTAAAATCAGGAAGTTGGAGTAAAGGAGCATGTGTCAACTTACCTTTCAATACCGTGAAGGCTTCTTCCTATGCGGTACCCCAAACAAAAGGCACATCTTTCTTTGTAAGGTCATTGAGAGGTGCAGCAATGGTGCTAAAATCTCTCACAAAACGCTTATAAAAACTAGCGAGTCCAAGAAAACTCATCACTTGTGTGACCGTTTTGGGCTGCGGCCAACTCTCAATAGCTTCAATCTTGGCTTTATCAACTTCAATTCCCTGTGGAGTAACAACATAACCAAGAAAAGATACTCGGTCGGTGCAAAATGTGCACTTCCCAAGGTTACCAAACAAACGTGCATCACGTAGAGAAATAAAAACAGCACGTAAATGTTCTTCCAAAGATTTGCTATAAATCAGTATATCATCAAAATAGACTACAACAATTCGTCCAATGAAAGCACGTAAAGCTTTGTTCATTAATCTCATGAAAGTACTAGGTGCATTAGTCAACCCAAAAGGCATGACTAACCACTCATATAAACCAAACTTAGTTTTAAATGTTGTTTCCAATTCATCTCCCAATTTCATATGAATTTGATGGTATCCACTACGCAAATCAACTTTGGAGAATATTGTAGAGCCACTCAATTCATCAAGCATATCATCTAGACTAGGAATAGGATGACGATAACGAATAGTAATATTATTAATGCCTCTACAATCAACACACATATGCGACGTACCATCCTTTTTTGGCACTAGTATAATAGGAACAACACAAGGACTAAGAGATTCGCGTATATAACCTTTGTCGAGTAGCTCCTGTACTGGACGCATAATCTCCTTCGTCTCCACTGGATTGATACAGTATGGCGCATGGTTTGGCAGCGAAGCACCGGGAATTATGTCAATCTAATGCTCAATCCTGCGAATAGGTCGTTATCCCAGTGGCATGTCTTGTGGAAAAACGTCAGTGAACTCCTGCAAAAAATTAATGACAGCAGGAGGCAAAGAGGAATGCACGTCCTCGAATGAAAATAATGCCTCTTTGCACACAAAAGCATAGCAAACAGATTTGCTGAAATCTAGATCATCAATATTAGATTTGGTGGCAAGTAAACATGCACTTTTC
The DNA here is from genome assembly GCA_011799875.1 of Thinopyrum elongatum. Taxonomy (NCBI): domain Eukaryota; kingdom Viridiplantae; phylum Streptophyta; class Magnoliopsida; order Poales; family Poaceae; genus Thinopyrum; species Thinopyrum elongatum. The sequence goes on from CM022302.1 coordinate 264,550,727, forward strand.
AATTTAATTTAAGAAGCAACACTAGATGGTTTATTATTAGGCTTCATTTCTTGCTCAAGTTCTTTTGCCACAATCTGATTTTCACTCTTATTTTTCTCCTGTTTTGCTTTATTAGCTCTATTAATATCATCTTTCAAAATGGAATCATGAGACATAGGAAGCAAAGTAATATGTTTATCCTTATGAACAAGAGTATACTGATTGTTTCTTCTATGGTGTACAGAATTTTTATCAAATTGCCATGGTCTACCAAGTAATAAGGGAACATGCGTGCATGGGTACCACATCACAATCAACATAATCAGCATATGTAGAGATACTAAAATGCACACGAACAGTATGTGTTACCTTAACCTTGCCACTGTTTTTGAACCATTGGATGTAGTAAGGATATGGATGTAGTCTTGTGGTGAGAGATAGCTTCTCCACCATCTCCATACTAGCCAAGTTGTTGCAGCTCCCTCCATCTATGATGACACGGACAGAACTTTCCTTCACAACTCCCTTTGTATGGAACAAATTATGCCTATGATTTTGCTCAGCTTGTGTGACCTACACACTCAAAACACGTTGTGCAACTAAACTTTCATACCTGTCAGCATCTTCAGCAGCCATGTATCGTGTCTCATGATCAGAATCATCTCCACCGTGTTCTTCACTTGTAATAAGAGCCAAAGTCTCCTCATCATAGTCACTAGCGGACTCATACCCACCATCCTCAGTAGCAATCATAACACACGGAGATTGACATTCTCTCGCATAATATCATGTGTGTGCGCTGTTGATGCCATGGATGAAGAAGAGCTCTGTGCAGGCCCGGTAGGTATGCTCTTGGCAGATAGTGGTGGTAGTGCCTGCTTTCTTGTATCACGACTGGAGGTGGCAGCTGACGGAGGTGCCGGTGTAGCAGAACATGTTGAAGTAGAAGATGCACGCGGTGTCTATGATGAAGGTCGGCTTGCAGAAAAATTGAAAGTCCGCGCCAATGCCAGTCGATCCTGCAGTTCACGTTCAGCTTTGCAAGCAAGATGGAATAAATGAGTGATATTGTTATACTCCTTGTACTCTAAAATGGTCTGAATCTCTCTATTTAATCCACCCATAAAACATGCAAGCATAGCTTCATTATCCCCAACAATACCACATCTAATCATGCCAGTTTGTAATTCCTGATGATACTCCTCTACATAATTTTTTCCTTGTCTCAAACACTGCAGTTTTTGAAGTAATTCGCATTGATAATATGGTGGAACCCAACGAGTACGCATAGCAGTTTTCAAAGCAGCCCAAGTAGTAGGGATATTATCATGATATAATCTACAATCTTCAGACCACCAAACAGAAGCAAAAGTAGTGAATTCACAAATAGCAGCAACAACATGTCTATCCTCGGGATATTGTAAGCATGTGAAACGTTGTTCAGTTTCTAACTCCCAAGTAAGATATACATCAAGAATGTATTTACCCTCAAACGGTGGAATATTCAATTTTAGTTTAGGAATATGGCCATAATCTCATACCTAAGGTGGTGCTGCAGCCCTACCGTTGCGATTAGAAACATGAGGTCGACCTGGTGGTGGTGGTGGTGGTGGTGGTTGCACGTAGTTCTGATTTTGGTCAACCGCATCCTCGTAATAGTCCTCCACATCTGCAGTTGCAGCAAGAGCTATAGCAGCATCAACAGTAGTAGCAGCGGCACCAGAAGTTTGTCCTGGCTCAAGAGGAACACGCTGTGCTCGCCCTGCTGGATCGCGGTGTGGAGGTGGTTGTTGATGTTGTTGCAATGGTGCAGCAAATGCGGGTGGTGGTTGTGGTAGACGTGCGAGTACTTCATCGAACTTGGCGTCCAACTTGGTGTCAATTGTCTTCTCAATGTCATCAATCCTCTCCAGTGCCTTTCCAAAGTTGGCCATCACATCTTCCACCTGTTGACTCAAGATTTGCTAAAATTTATCATTAAGCTCCTTCTTCGTCATGTTCTCCCAGTCAATCTCGTCGGCTTGTGATCCTGCCATGGTTAGCAGCAATAGAAACACACAAGAATATGATCCTACAGACTACTAAAAAGTGGTGGTGGTGGAGTATCACAAATCCATCAAACAAATCTCAAATTCTTACCAGTTCTTACCCAGCAGCAGGTGGTGATTGGCAACCGTTGTAGTCAAAACTCTCAAAGCTTGGACAGCGCGATTGCCAGGTGGTGTCAAACGCACGATGTAGATGTATGTAGAGCTGGGAAGGTGATGCAGAGCATCCTTCCATCATCCCCATGGACTCTACACCAACGCATCAAGCACCACGTGGACCTATGACAAGAACTCGAGCATGCGCAATGGAAACCAAGGTGAACTCTTTCCTACTTGATATGCATATGGACACGAATGGAACTTGGTTGCTACCTCACCAAAATGCACTATGTATCATTAGGTACGAAGAGGAACACCCCCAAGCAGCTAAGGAGCATCACCAAGGAGTAGGAGAACCACCCCAAGTCCGCACGAAGGAAGAAGGAACCCAACAGGAGCTGGACAGGAAGTCCCAGGCGACCCCGTGCCCACGGGCTACACAGGGAGCTACGGTTGTAGCACCCCGTGCGCACGGGCCCTATAGGATGGACGGCTGAGATCGGGTTTTGGGCCTCCTCTTCATCCACCTCGCCCCCAAACCTATATATTCCGTACCTAGGGTTATGTTTAGGGTCAGCAAAGACATATGTGAGATATTTGTGATATTTTCTCCTTCTACCACTCCATTGGAGATCAAGGCCTCTTAGGAGAGGCTCCACTTGTGGATTTCAAGACCTCCTCTTGGAGAAGATTATCATCCTCAAGACCTCATCTCTTAGAAGTGGGAAGAACTCTACCTTGTGCTTGTTTCCTTTGATTGTTCATGTATTCATGTGGATCCATGTGTTTGCTATTCTAGTAGATGTGTGTTTGTGTTTTGTTGGAGTGAATTCCTCTTTGTGTTCTTGTTGTTCATCCTTTTCCCGCTCCAAGTGTGAAAAGATCCATCTTAGGGTTTCACCCTACAATATCTTGGTATCATGAGCAAGGTTGATTCACATCTTGGAGTCCCTACCCCCCATTTGCTAGCTTGATTTTGTTGTTTTTCGTCCTAATCCGAAAATCCCCACCAAAAATAGCCCCAAAATTTTTCTTGCAGTTTGTTGGTTCTTGTGAGATTTGGTTGATTTGATCAACGAATTTGGTGTTTGACAAGTGGATCTACCACCTTACCACCTTTCCCCACCACCCAACCATCGATTTTGGCCGGAAATTTGAAAATCCCCAGGGATCCGAGGTGTTCTTGCGTCTCCAGAACACCCCGTGCGCATGGGCCATCGGGACCCCGTGCACACGGGCTTCACTTACCCCGTGCGCACGGACCATACAGAGCAGTTCGGTCATTTCCTTTTCCTCCATTTTTGCCTTTCTACTATCACATTTGATCTTCCGCATATACTTCTTGTGAGTCTTTGAGTTTTGGAGTTGCGGTTCACAAGTGCCCGAAGGTGTTTCGGCTACTTAGGCGCTATTTGTATTCATCATCACCGCCACTCGTCATCGACTCGGACTCCACGTCGACATCGACCACTTCATCTTCATACCAACCGTAAGCAAGGACGGTAACCTCGATGACACTATTGTATTAGCCTTGCCATTACCTTGATAGCCTCGAGCCTCTTTTGCATAGCTTACCCATCGAGACTAGCAAGTTGAGAATTGCCGGGCCACGCTTATAGTGCACCTTTAGTGTTACATCTCTCTCGTGCATATACTACTTGTTACCTCGCATTGTGGCTCGCATACCAAGCATAGTGGCATAGTAAAAAAAAGCTTTTAAGCAAAAGAAAGAGAAGAGAAGCAAAGAGCTTGTAAGCAATAGCATCGGGCCTCATAGCATAGTTCATCATCTTGGTTCATACATGCATAAGCATAATTGGGATAGAAGGCGACCCGTTTCTCTATTAGGTTGGTGCACTAGCGTATCTAGCCCATTAGAGCAATCGAGCTAGTGCCTCTCTAGTATCTGTACAACAAGAGCATTCCCGTGGTTCCACCTCCTAGAGCTCATTCCTTGTTGTGCAGATCCCATATATCTTCCGTGTGTGTGTTCCTAGTGATATCCTTGGGTTTGATTTATTTGTCTTACTTGAAACTTGTGCATCTTTTTAACTTTTTCAACATCTCGATGAACATTTGCTTGAATTATTTGTGCCACTTCCTAACTGAGCTTCTCCATAAGCCATTTACTTGTAGGTGTGAGAAAAAAAACCCGGTACCAATTCTCCTATTATAGCATCATGTGGGATCATACTTGATACATCCACAATCTTCGGAAAAGGTAACTTTGGTTTTGTTCTATCATTTCCTACTCACCACCACTTCCACATGATGGATAGGCCTTTTTCTTCGGCGAACCCTCTCTTCGAGGATCAAGATGACGCACGTGACTTCATCACCAAGAATCACTTCTTCATCGCACAACGAGCTCTACATCAAGAGAGTGAAGCTTTGGGTGATCGCATCGAGCAACTCGCCACCGACCTTCGGCAATCGGAAGCAAGACAAAGGGACTACCTCGTGGCCAAGCTGATGTAGGGTGGAAACCCTAGTGCCGATCTTTCACGATTTGGAGGGGATCCCACGAAGAACACGAGGGGAAACATGAGGGGAAACAATCAAATCAACGAGAACGATCACACATGTGCTAGATCCATGAACAATACGAGTGATGCACGATTCAAACACAACAAAGGACGATACAAGAGGTAACTAGTTCATCTCCGTGAGGAGGCCTTGAATCCGCGAGGGATCTTCCTATGAGGGGTCTTGAATCCAAGCATGGATCTTCTCCGTAGAGGCCACGGTCTCTCGATGGAGTAGAACCACAAGGATGAGCAAAGCTCTATCTCTAAAATGAGCTAAACCTATGCTAACCCTAAAAATGGGGAGGAGGAGGTCTATTTATAGTCTAGGCAACGAAGGGGTAAGTGAGGGGGCAGAATGGGTACATGGGCCTTGGCCCAGAGGCATGCACGCAGGCAAGGCCGGATGATCCGTATGGGGGTCCGGATGATCCGGGCATCGTCCGGATGATCCGGGTCCTCGTCCGGATGATCCGTCTCCGCCGAGAGGATTCTGCAAGCTTCGGGTGTCCAGAAGGGGACCCGGATGATCCAGCTGAGCCCGGATGATCCGGACGGAGGTCCGGACGTTCGACCTGGCTCCAGCAGCCGCTCCGTCTTCTTCTCCTTTCTTCCGTCTTCTCTTCCATGCTTCCCTCACGGACGGTGTAGTCGTTCCTTGGCGCTTACACTCCTCCTCGACATCCGTGAAGCTCCGACAATACCTATGCATGCACACGGGAGAAGTGTCAAGTAGTATACCATCCTCGAAGTGATGAGGACATCAATACCATTGTTACACCCACAGCCCCTGCTGCTATAAGTACTGGACCAATTACTAGAGCTCGCGCACACCAATTGAATTACCACGTACTTTCGTTTCTTGGTGACAATTCTAATGTTCATGAGAATATGATGCTGCTTAAATTGGACACATTTGTGTTGATTACTAATGAAGGGCCTAGCATGGACAAGAGGGATGGACACTGGAGCTGGATCAAGCATGGAGATGAAGGCGCGCGAAGGGATCCAGAATGGCGTTTGTAGTGCATAGTTGAGAACATTGAAGCCTTCGTGATGACCGACAAGGACATGGACGAAATATACAAGATGCCCCTTCATAACTTTCGTCCATAGCTTATTCTAGGTGCTGCGCCACCTTATTTTTGGGCCAGGCCCATGTAATTTCAAAATACTTAAGTATAGGCTGTTTTTAGAGTCCGTATGTGTGGGGAAACAAAGTTAGGGTTGGTTTCGGACCCCTCCTACAAGGGGCCACGAAATTCCCCCCTACTCCTCCATATATACGGCCCTTGGGGCGTCGTTTAGACTTTGGGTTTTGTTTAGATTAAAAGTTTGCCATAGCTGGAACTTCGCGTACTTCATTTGTGTTCAACGACCAGACCAAGACGTCATAGAACCCCATTTGATCAATAAAGATTTCCTCTTTTATTCGCAATATCCAGATTGCAATTTCAGTTTCTTGCTTGTTCTCCGTTTGCTTGCAGGAAATAGACCTTCGTGGTCAGGTTGATCATGCTCCGGCGTGGTCAATAACCTCTCGGAGTTGGTTTAGCGATTGCTAAGGTGCGACGTCCTCGCACGTTCGTAGTCGGATCGTCAAAGTCTACTCCACGAAAAATGATAGCAACCAACTCATCGAAATACGAGACACCTTTGCCTCTATCGTGAAGGGGTCAAGTGAACACGTGTAAAGGAGATGCTTCACCTTTGTGTATGTGAAGTAGATGTCGCACGTGTCACTTGCCAAATGGACTCTTGACATGATGATGTCCGCAGTATGCTCCGCATCATCCTCTCCCTCTTGGGAAAGATCCGACCTCGGATCAAAAACCAAATCACCATGGGAAAGAGATGGCATCATCATGTAGAAGTTGTCGATCACCAAGTTCTCGTCATCTTGAAGCTCGAAATGGGTACTCTCCAATGTCGCACTGTCTTGGGATTCCTTCAAAAGGAGCAAGGACAACAAACACTTGGAAAAACAAATGTGGTTAGCGTTAGTGCAAAACCAAGCATTCAAGTCGTGATTGACCTGACAAGTGTCGTCATCAAGCATAGCATATGGTGTGACAAAGGAATGTGACATGGCATGTAAGCATATGAATTGAGCACAATCAAGGTCAACATGGAAACAAGCAAGTAAATGTGAGGTAGTGATGCAAATATGTGTGACAAGAGAATAAGCATCTACCTCATGGTCATAGCAATCATGCATAAAGCACTCGAAAAATGGTCGATGGTAGGCATAAGAATCATTCACAAAACCAAAATAAATGAAGTGTCTAAACACATGTGTCAAGTGCAAGACAATCCAAGCATAACGTGCATAGGGTGTAGTGAAGATAGTGTGGCACTCAACACAATAGAAAGAGCAATTGTTCATCATGTGTGAGGCAATCAAGTCAAGCATGTAGCGATCAGTGGGGCATGGCATATGTGAAGTGATGACATTATTGCAACCAAGCATATTATAGGAGCAAGTAATCCAATAATTGGATGCAACACACAAGGTATATATGTCATGAGGCACGGCAATGTGGCAATGATAAGTCGAAGCAAGATTTCTAGCATGTGTGCAATATGTCAAGGTGCAAGCAACACATGAAGTAGGATCCACAATATTCATGCTCATGGTTTGGGGGTTCTCGAAAGAGAATGATATCACCTTGAAAGCATGTCCTTGTGCGTCCTTCACAATGTCGAAGCACAAGCAAGTGCAATGTAGAATCGAGTCGGTCGCAAGTGGTTCGCTCTCAAGAGCTCGAATGGTCAACTCACGGGAAGTGGAAGTTGACACCAAGTCTAAGTACCCTACGCATGCACAAGAGAAAGCAAACAACGTATGTGCATGGTAGATAAACACATCATCCATCATGATGGTTCTCTTCGTTTGCACATAACCATTAGTAGCACAAGTGCACGAATAATATGATGCAACAATAGCGATATTCATGGAACTAGGTATATGTTGCAAAGAAGTAAGACAAACATGCTTCACAAGAAATATGTCAAAATCTCCAAATATATGCGAGAATAACATGGGGGCAATCTCATTAGCAAGATTAAAAGCGTTGTTGCACTCAATACATGTCAAATCATCTAGCATGAGAGAGGCAACATATGGAGATATATGATAAGAAGCAATAGCAATCATGTGCAAAGCATGGCAATGGTTGTCATCAACCGCATGGAATGAGCAAGTAAGAATCATGGGTGATGCAACATAAGCAAGCATGACAATCATGTCATGCAAACTAGTGGAGCGAAGATGCAACACGCTAGAGGAAATCATGGCAATCATGTCATGTGAGCAAATAGTAGGCATAGGCAATGCACATGACATATCGCAAGCACGAACACAAAGCAAGATCATAGTAGCATCATAGGAATGGGTCATAGGTGGAACATGGCAATAACAAGCAATATTTTCACCAAGCATGCAAATACACATACAAGTACTAGAATCAATCATCATGTGTAATGCAAAGCATGGGTCACAAGTGCATGGCAAAGGCATAGTAATGAGCATATCATGCAAAGTGATCATGGCAAGATGGGCATATAATATGTAATGGACAATAACCCATAGCCAAGTGAGGGCCATGTAGAAGAAATGCGTGAAGTCTTTGCGCGAAGGGAATGGTGGTAAGGACAATCCACGGGATCCCAAGTCATCATTGCTCTCTAAAGCTCATTTCATCAACTCATGGGATTGTGAGGTTGACAAGTATTCATGGGTACCTACAGAAAAGAGAGACAAACCAAAGAAAGTGTGTGTGTGGTAAATGTACACATCATCCATCATGATGTGTATGTGCATGTGAGAGTTAGCACAAGATAAGCATCTCTCAAAGAAATTTGATGCATGGTATATGAACATGTCATCCATCATGAAAGAATAGTTATTGTGTATAACACGATGGGGACACAAATTGAGCATACTAGTATATGGCACATCAATATCATGTTCATACATGGGGAGCATATTGTGCACATAATCATGGGAATCATGCAATGGATGGGATTGGTCAAAATATCCTAAAATGCATGAGGAAACTATGGGGGTCTCCTCATGAGCAATATCGAAAACATCATATGAAGAAAATAGACAACATCCAAAACAATGCATATCCGAAGCTAGGTGGTCATGGCCTGGCATATGAGATAAATGATGCAAAGGTAGCATATCAATATCATCACAAGAAAAACAAATGCCAATAACCATGGGCTTGTCATCTATGCCATATGTGCAAATTGGGTTTATTTTAATGACATATGCATAGTCACTACAAAGAGATTGCAAATATGACATATTGTTGGTCTCATGCATAGCATATGACAAGTCAAGCGGATTGTCAAACATGATGTGACCAAAAGAGTTATCACAAGAAATCCTATGCAACATGGCATCACAACTAATAGACTCCACATGGCAGTCATCAAACTCATCATAAATGGGTAAATCATCGCATGGGGAAATCATACTAGCATGAAGCATGGTAATAGGTGGATCAACATCATGCAAGCAATCAATGTCAAGATAGTCCACTAGTGGGACAAGAGTATCACCGTCACCTATGTTACCTTTTTCATTCCACTCAAGTGGTGTAGGTGAGGTGGTAAAGACCAGATGGTTGTCATCTTCATCGTGATGGAACCATGTGGGGGTGCATCATATTCCACCATGGCCATCATCTTGTCCAAAGGGAGGACAAAGTCGTCGAGAATCGGCACGTCATCATATATGGGACCTAGCACTGGTACAGCGAGGTGCTATACAAACAGGTTTTAACCCCTTTCCACGATGGCGTTCTGAACCGTCGCCAAGTGAGTGACGGCGATAGGGGGGTCCTTCCCACACGACCCAGAAATCATCGGGGATAGGGAGCCTCGATGCATATACAGTACTCCCTACTCGTTTGTGCTCGCATTGCCATCGCAGTCGGTATTCTGTGGTGCTACATTTACGATGCACGACCATCACAAATAGTTCATGATTATAGAAGCAGACAATCACACACATTTACTTTTCCTCGACTGTGTGCGATTCGATGTAAGAGCGCACACAGTTGTCACTATAAAACTGTATGCGAAGCTTGAATACATCCCACACAATTCACCCATCGTACCTGCATCGGATGATCGACCTATCGCATGTGTTCTTCTATGACCAAACATTTGCGGTGCGCACAACATCACAAACAGTCCATAATTGTGAAGCGTGTGTGATAAGGTGACTATCGCAAACATTTAATAAGAAAGAACTATGTGCGATGCTGTTGTTAATCGCACACATTTTTTCTTGGCTGATCGTGTGTGTAGTAGAGATTGATCGCACGCGTAGTGGATCCTAGAAACATGTCTGATCTCCACGTCTATCGCAGATGTTTCGCTTTCGCAAACTGTGTGCAGTGTAATCCCTAATTAATCCATAATTTAAATATCACATGTTTTGAATTTGAAAGTAGGCAATCACTTATTTCATATCCAACCATGTTTATTACAAATATAGGTTCAACCACGAATGCATAATTCGATGCACAGGTACATATACTAAAGAACTACAGAAGCACCAAGTAAAGAATGATGAACCACAGTTGTACTAAAGACTGTAAAGAGAGAGGCGAAAGACATTCTGGTTGCTGGAGAAGGTGAAGCGGAATGCCCATATTGTGCCCTCCTCCATGCATAATGCACTCACGACTCTAGGCCAACCCCTTGTGATGGCTGCCCGTCCATCCTTCACTGTCTTCATTAGGACTTCTCGATGCTCATCGTAGTCTAGATGAAATACTTTAACCTTCATTGCATGTCCACCAATCATATACTTTGCAAGGTAATCTTGAGTGAACTGCTTCGGGAACCACTGCGAATGAAAAAGATTCAGACATTGTTGTCTAACAACTCATTATGGGCAGTAAAAAGAGAAGGCCGCAGAGTTTATAGTTACCATCCTACAGCTCACTGTTGTGTTGGATAGAGCGTAAACAAATAATTTGCTTGCCACCGTTCATATCTTTTTGCTAATAATCCTTATCAGTTTCCTCACTTGATGCTTGTCCATGAATATCTCATTGCCCCATATGCAAAAAGGGTCGATGCGTGGATCCTTGCCAAGGGCATATGTACTTACAAGCAACAAGTCAATATTAGAAGCTAACAAGTGTCCAGGCCTGGATCTATATGCACTACATTATGGAATGACGGGGGGAGTACAAGCCGAGGGATGAAACTAACCTCGGCGGAAAATGGTGGCCACTCCTGTTGTTGTCCTGCATAAGTAGTGGAAAGGCATGATAAGTACAACAACCTTAACATCAAACAAATATAGCAAAGGTAAACAACATCATCTCCAAATGATAGCTTGAATGTGTTGGTTTCAGCATGCTGTTAAAGCAGATATAAAATGGAAGGCAATGTTATAGACAACAGGCTTAACAGCCATCAAATATTGCAATTCAAACTGGTATTGTTGAAAATGAATAGAACATAGGTAATGCTTAAACATCACACTGGATAAATGTGTAAAACTGAAATAAAGGGCATGAGTTAACTACACCAGGCATAACTGGAACCAAATATAGCCGTTCAAACTGGTATTGATGCAGTCGAGCGGCACAGTTCTGACTTGCACATAATGAACATCACATTGTGAATGACTAAAATAAACAAGGCATAAATGATCAGTATAACAACCAAATATAGCCATTGAAAACTGGACAGAGTCTCACTGCAACCAACCTAACAAGCAAATACAGATAAACATGGCATATGCTTGAAAACTGGACAAATGCTCACTTCAACCAACCTAACAAGCAAATACAGATAAACAAGGCATCTGCTTGAAAAATGGACAAATGCTTACTGCAACCAACCTAACAACCAAATACAGATAAACAAGGCATCTGCTTGATAACTGGACAAAAACTCACTGCAACCAACCTAAGAACCAAATACATATAAACAAGGCATCTGCTCGATAACTGGAAAAATGCTCACTGCAAAAAACCTAACACCCAAATACAGATAAACAAGGCATCTACTCACTATAAACAACCAAATATAGCCATTCGTGAAACTGAAGTGGACAATTCATACTTAAACATCACATAGCCCTATTGAACAATACATTTTTTGCATAACTGAAATAATTAAACACGACACAGTTAAAGCACCGCACGAGAAATGCTACTACAACAAAGGGTACGGGTTGGCAAGCTAGAAAAGGTAAGATTTAGTGATAGGATGTTGCCTCACATGTCATGGACAGGATCCTTCTAGTTGGAAGAGCACATACCCATGGTGCGCTCTCTGATGTCACAGATGGGCTATTTTACCTTGGAAGAACCTTTGTGGGTGCCCTCCTCGTGGTCGTGGTCGATGAGATCTAACTTGGCAATTGAGGATCCCAAGCCGCCGCCGTAGAACGTGTCCTTCAGAAATGACAAAATGGGCTCGATGGCGTACAAGGATCGCACATCCTTGACCGCTTGCCGGAGGAGATCAGCGGCAGGGTCGTCAAAGAGATCGACGGCGATTGAACCAGTGGGGTTTGGGATGGACCACTTAACCTATGACATGGCCCGCGTGAAGCCGTTGGTGTCGACGAGCTTGATGTCGTAGCCAGCTTTACCGAGATACAGTAATACGCTAGCCCGCTGACATGAAGCCTTCGGCATGGCAACGTAGTCAACGTCTTCGCCAGCTTCCGCGGCGACGTGTTGCTCCGGGATCGACAGGTTGGGGCGAACGGCGACCACCTCGCCAACGTCCGCCGGAGAGGCCATGATAAACCTCTTCTTGGCCGAACGCTCGTCGGGCTCCCCGGGATACGTGGTCGAGCTTAGGCTGTGACACTCTTGAGCAGGGGATGTGGGTATGGCGGGGAGGGACACCGCAGGCCTCATCTAAAAACTCAGGGGAGTGGGGCGACGGTATGGGAATCGCTGGGTAACCTGAACTTTATTATCTAAGCTAGGAGGAACGGGCAGACCGGCAGGGGTTGGCGGCGGTGCCGGCGTCGCCGCCGGCGAGCTAGGGTTCGAGGGGGGAGGGGGCCTGGTGGGGGGACTATGGAGGGGGGGGTGGTGTTTGAGGGTACGCTGCGGCTATTGAAAATTTTAGTAATGGTGGGTGGAGATGGTGGTGGACGAGGGAGGGCGACGGTTCAAATGCCTCGGCTACTGCAATTTTACTAGAAGTTCGGTGCTGGAGTAGTGTGGGTGACGGTTGAAGTACGGCGGCTACTAAAATTTGGGTAAAGGAATTGATGCGGGGCGGGAGTACCCAAGATCGCGCATGGTCCAATAAGAATATGCGTGTATGATAATAAGGAAAAGTGGCGGAACCGCCGATTTTTGCAACGCTCAAGGCGGGTAGTTTGTTTTTAGATTTCTAGCTAGCTGGTCTATCACACACGGTTCGTCCTAATTTCTAAATAAACTACCCACCTTTAGCTTGCGCAGGTGGTGATTTTACAGCGCACTTGCATCGGACACGGTTAAGCCAGTACCTCCACCCTTTGCTCGCGCTTGCGCAGTCGTGGTGATTTTACAGCGCACTTGCATCGCACACGGTTGAGCCAGTACCTCCACCTTTGCTCGCGCTTGCGCAGTCGTGGTGATTCACAGCGCACTTGCATCGCACATGGTTAAGACATTATACCCGTGTCCGTTGAGCGTCATCAGAGTCTTTGCAGCAAAAAAAACGTTAGAGAGGGTTAGAAGACAACCACACCAGCATGTGGCCCAAATATATATGAGTGAAAAGGGTGGCCTATGATGTTCAAAATTCCAATGCACAACTTTGACCGCGCGGGCCCATGGTTGGGCCCGTCATCGAAGATCGATGAGAGGGGCCAGATGTCAAGAACCACCTGGAAGTGGCCAAATATATGTAGGAATATTGGGTGTGATGTTTAAAACTTTAAATACACAATGCACAACTTTGGTGGCACCTGCCTCGCAAACCCGAAAGCACCCTTGGATATATCTATAATGACATAATGTCATAGCTAGCTAGGGTGCTTGACCCACCACCTCCCACTTCGTGTTAGCGGGGCGGATGCACGTAACGATACTTTGGTCATACATGCATGTCGCCATGACCTACCATAAGACGGACCAGTGAATCTATAGTTTGGTCAAATGATAACTGTTGTTGTCGATAAACCGCTTGGGCCAATAGATTGAACCATCATAAAAATCGCACGAGAGGGACCACAAAACCAGCACCTCTTGCATGTGGCCCAAAATGATGTACGTTGGAAGGGGTGATGTGTGTTTTCAATATAGAATAATGTACAATTTAGATGTGGTGCCTACCTCTCGATACAGACAACAACCATGAAGGCCAGGTAGTTAATAATGAAATACGCAGGGTACAACATAGGTCAAACCCAGCAATCCGAGCATGTGGGAGGGAATCCTGACAACGCATGAGCTCGAGCTTTGGTTGAACGACATGTGACGGTGACCGGCCCTAACACGAAGAACTAGGAGGAATCCATTCATGGCCAACACATACCCCTCGTTATCGGTCAAAGGGATGATATATATACACTCAGGGAGCCCACAGATATGCGTGTCGTCACAAAAAACCGCACAAGGGAGACGTGGTCGATCAGAAGACCTTGTATACACTGCATGCAGCCCGAAAATATGTATGGGTACGGTGGTGTGTGATGTGTTTAAATCCCGAATGCACAACTTCGATGGGCCACCAACTACATTACAAACCAAACACCGTACCCGACCCCAAGCCTGGTTCAATACGTACGATGTCGGTTTCCCAACTTCGAGGCGGTGGGGGGGGAGGGTGTCGTCCAACGCATGCGCTCAAACTTTATTTGGTCTAACATGGCACATATAGCAATAGGAAACCATCATGGTCAAACCCTTCTCGTTGTTGGGTCAAAGGGATAGATTGTGTGGGCCCCCCTCATTATCGGTAAAGTATAATATATATACCTCGGGGTGCCCACAGATATGTGCAGCGTCTATAAACCGCACATGGGAGACATGCTCGATCAGAACAACCTGCCCCCTATACCGTGCATGCGACCTAGAAAAGGTTTATATAATCGCCATGACAGGTCACTATAGAGTCAATCATTATTTAATTTTAGAGCAAAAAATAACCAATAAAAACATAGTCTACAAATTAGCAAAACAAGGATCCCAAGGTTTATACAATCGCCATGACAGGTCACTATAGAGATATTTATCTCTTTATCTCTATAATGACCGTGTCATAGCATTTAAATGAAGCTTGAGATATGTAACTTCCCACCGGGTCACCCATCCTTGGACTACTCCAGCCCGAGCACGCTTAACTTCTGCGTTCTATTCGACTAGGCTAGCGGATGGGAAGCCGCACCTTGCTGATAGGAATTGCCTCCTTGGCTTTAAGGCATTTCACGCTTGTCACCCTATGGGACCTACTCCCTCCTATGACACACATTTGTGCTTTTAGAAACTGTGTGCGATATTTACATGGCCGGTGTGTCGCCGCCTAGCCTTCAATGAGCATTGACACTAGTAGCGAGAAAACGATGGGAGAAGAGGCGGGAAACCGATGAGAGGAGTGGCGGGAAACGGTAGCCTGTTTGGATATATAACAACATTAATATAGAAAACTTAGTAGAGAAGGAAGCGTGAGCTAGCACGACGCATGCGCACAGTGCTTACCCATATACTGCATGTGATGTCGAAAGGGCTGAGGATTGCCGTTCGATCTGGGAGCATCCAATGATGCAGACGTACGATCCGTGGGGTTTGGGTTATGGCCAATCAGAACGCACGATTCAGATCTCGCGCACAGCAGGGGGGAGGGGGGCATCGGCCACGGTTTGGTAGGCACACGGCTTTCGTGAGTGAACCGTGTGCTATTTGAAAACATTTCATTAGAAGAATCTCGGTTTTTAAATCCCCGTAAATCCAAAACTCACCCGAAAATCGTGAAACTTGGCATGGTGTCACGACATGGCACATATATGTCGAGGAATTTTTTTGCCCATGTTGGCGCAAGTTTTATTACAAGCCTCTTACAAACCGGAGCTTCTCTCAAAGAAGCCTCGTGGTTCCGATAGGGAAACGTGTCCCCCTTGTGGGCGAAACGATAATCACTGCCTCTTTTCGCCTTGTATTTTCTTCTACGGGCAACATGGAACGACAGGATATCCGTGCTGAAATTTTAACTTATTCAGGGTTCGTTTGGCCTTTTTATACACTAATTGAGTTTCCTAGGCATTTACTGTCCATAATTCAAATCTGAACTACAAATACATGCTCCAGTTCACCAAAATGGCTAGAAAAATTATACATGTGCCCTTGGGTGCATGTTTAGGTCCCATGCCAGGAATGGGAACGAATTACAACCGTACTGGCATCCTGGCTCGTCCTCAAACATTTGGAATCTCGGTTTTTAAATCCCCATAAATCCAAAACTCACCCGAAAAGTCATGAAAGTTGGCATGGTGTCACGTCATGGCACATATACGTCATGGTAAAAACATTGTCCAATTTGGGCCAAGCTTTATTACAAACCTCTTACAAACTGGAGCTTCTCTCAAAGAAGCCTCATGGTTCCGATAGGGAAACGTGTTCCCCTTGTGGGCGAAACATAATCACTGCCTCTTTTCGCCTTGTATTTTCTTCTACGGGCAACATGGAACGACAGGATATCCATGCTGAAATTTAAACTTATTCAGGGTTCGTTTGGCCTTTTTATACACTAAATAAGTTTCCTAGGCATTTAATGTCCATAATTCAAATCTAAACTACAAATACATGCTCTAGTTCACCAAAATGGCTAGAAAAATTATACATGTGTCCTTGGCTGCATGTTTAGGTCCCATGCCAGGAATGGGAATGAATTACAACCGTACCGGCGTCCTGGCTCGTCCTCAAACATTTGGAATCTCCGTTTTTAAATCCCCATAAATCCAAAACTCACCAGAAAGTCATCAAAGGTGGCATGGTGTCATGTCATGGCACATATATGTCGTGGTAAAAACATTGTCCAATTTGGGCCAAGCTTTATTACAAACCTCTTACAAACCGGAGCCTGTCGCAAGAACCCTCGTGGTTTCGATAGGGAAACGTGTCCCCTTGTGGACGAAACGATAATCGCTCCCTCTTCTAGCCTTGTATTTTCTTCTACACGCAACACGGAACAACGGGAGATTCGCGCTAAACTTTGAAATTATTCAGGGTTCGTTTGACCTTTTTTATTCATTAATTGAGTTTTCTAGGCATTTAATGTCCATAATTCAAATCTGAACTACAAATACATGCTCCAGTGCACCAAAATGGCTAGAAAAACATACATGTGTCCTTGGGTGAATGTTTAGGTCCCATGGAACGAATGGGAATGAATTCAACCGTCTCGGCGTCCTGGCTTGGCCACAAACATTGCGAATCTCGGTTTTTAAATCTCTGTAAATCCAAAACTCACCAGGAAATCATGAAACTTGGCATGGTGTCACTACATGGCACATATATGTCGTGGTAAAATAATTGTCCAATTTGGGCCAAGCTATATTACAAGTCTCTTACGAACTGAAGCTTCTCGCAACCCTCATGGTTCCGGTAGAGAAACATGCCCCTCTTGTGGGCGAAACGATAATCGCTGCCTCTTCTCGCGTTGAACTTTGTTTTCTAAAGGCAACATAGAATAACAGGAGTGTCGTGCTGAAATTTGAAACTGTTCAGGGCTCGTTTGGCATTGTATATATTAATTAAGTTTTCTAGGCATTTAATGTAGTCCATAATTCAAATTTGAACTACAAGCACATGCTCCAGTGAATCAAAATGGGTGGGAAATCGTACATCTGTCATTGGGTGCATGTTTAGGTCTCATTTAAGGAATGGGAATGAATTACAAACTTCTCGTCGTCCTGAAACATTGAGAATCTCAGTTTTTAAATCCCAGTAAATCGAAAACTCACCCAAAAAACATGAAACTTGGCATGGTTTCATGACATGGCACATATATGCCGTGGTAAAAAAAATCATCCAGTTTGAGACAAGGCGCACACATTAATAGCCAACGAAGTCCTTTTGAAACAAATAGCTGACACATTAATATCGCAAACGGTTGTATTATATGAACCGTGTGTTCCCGTAACCATTTAAGTGCGGCCACTACCTCTGCCAAAATTTAACCATACTCGGTGGCGTGCGTGCAGTTGTTTGATTAGACGGGACGAGCACAAGAAGTCCACCGTGCAGGCTCGACGGGACATGTGCGAGCAGTCCGCCGCGCAGGCTCGATAGGACACGTGCATCCTGTCCACCTCGCAGGCTCGATGGGACACGTGCAAGCAGCAAGGCCGCCCATGCTCACCGGGAAGCGAGCTCTTTGACCTCCATCCACCAGCCGCCTGCCTCGCTCATGACTTCTCCATTAATGGCGGCCAAGCCGCTGTTTAACACGCGGTTAATTAAAGCACCTGGACAGATGGTGTTTGCTTGTGACCCCATGGTAGCATTTGCTTTGTTCGTGTTTACAACTTGTATTCTGGCCTAATTTAAATTGCCACATAGGGCAACGGATAATACGACGACAAATAAAATGGAAACGGATAATACGACGACAAATTTACAATGGCGCGGATAATAATTGTCTTACATATTTTGGATAATTTAAAATGCCACATGTGGCAAAGCCCAGAAGACACGGGGGCAAGAGAAGAAGGAAATTGCAGACAACGATCTGGGTCGCTATTGTCTCTACTCATCGATGGATCGCCAGGCAATGACATCCTCCAGCTCCTTCTTCAATTCCTCACGACTTTGCTTGAAAGCAGCCACGGATTCCTCCACCTCCTGCTCGGGCTCGATCCGGAGCTTCCTCAATTCACCCATCAGTTCCTCGATGACCGCTGTCAGCGTCATCCCCGAGGCACTGCTCTGCTCATGCAGCATCTTCCAGCCTGCGGCCTCCTCCTCCTTCTCTGGGAGCGCCTTGAGGAGCTTCGCATTGTCACCCATGAGTTGCTCGACGAGGCCGGTCGCCTTGTCAACCGAGGCATCGCTGATCTCGAGCAACTTCATCAAGCCGTCGACCAGCTCTTGCTGCTTAATGAGGCCAGCGAGAATGTCGTCATCGCCGGGCAAGGACTTCAGCAACGCCAGCTTGTCGCGATCGCCGACGCGGCGAGTGAGCTTGTGAGAGCCCTCGCGTGCCCGTGAGAGCTCGTTCGAGGGCTCCGTGGCGCGCCGGGACATCTCTGCTGTGGCTGCCGCTTCGCGGCGGGACCTCTCTAGTGCTTCCGCGGCCTTGGTCTTTGCTGCCTGGTTATATGTCCACCCAAAACTCCTCCTAACTGTCATGGCGGAACGACTTGACAGGAAAGACCAGTTTTGTGGGTGATGAGGAGAGGAACTGTGAAGTAATTTTCGAGTGGGTAGTTTTTATAGCCCAGTGCTAAGTGTGAACACATATTAGTTTGATAGGTGTGAACAGATTTGCAATTACTTATTGCGTTGTAATCTGCAATGTGACGAGAAACAAGGTCAAAATTTATTGAAGGTTCTGGGCCTACAAAGCCCGTTTCTGTTGTTCTGGCTCATCGCAAACAGTTCTTTTGGATCAACCGTATGCCACGCATCGGAAGCCCGAAACGTGGGCCCGCGTTGTCGGATGTACGTGTACGTGTCTGCCCACTATCACACATGGTCAAGATATCACCATCGTGTCCTATAGATGCGCCGTCGCACCTCCCACGGGGTGCCAGAAGGTTGACCACGTGGTTGCTCGCCATTGAGGCAGCCGCGGTGCGCTCTGCTCCTCGTTAAGGTGGCCACGGCGCGCTCTGCTCGTGTCCGTCCGCGCGTTTTGCTCGCCATTGAGGCGGCCGCGGCGCGCTCCACTCTGGCATCCCTGCGCGCACTCTGCTCGCCGTTGTGGCAAATTTACAATGGCAATGGTTAATAATTGTCTTACATATTCAGGATAATTTAAAATGCCACATGCGGCAAGGCCCAAAACACTCACGACCTACATATGCATACAATTATAATAAAATATAGGCTAAAAGGCTGAGCTGGCGGCCTTCCGACGACGGTCTTCTCGGACTCCATGATCAGAATAGCACCCTTACGGCAGTTCATTCCAAGTGGGCCGACCCGCCTCTGCCTACGGAGTTGCTGGCGCTGGGAGGCTCTTGGGGCTGCTGGGCCTCTTCCAGAATAGATTGACAGCATGCAATCGCACGCATGATATCTCCGCGGAACCGCTCCATTTCCATGTCTCTGGCCTGGTAGCAAATTCCGTCCATCACCTTCATCCTCAAGATATCACGTTGGCGATGTTCTACTTCATCGTGAACGTCAACTCCGCCAAGGATGCGCTCGAGCCTGGCCACCACATCATCGGGATCGAGGTTGACATGGCCATCGCGGGCAATGATGAAGCCTCAGGCTGCCTGTGTCTTAACTGAATCGCAGAGGTCCTCTGCCCATTCCTTGCGGGGCATCAAGCTCTCAATGAGCACTGGTGACAGCGGCTCTTCGGGTGGGTCAATCATGCCGCCGAGCAGCTCTGGATCTTTTGCACGGTGGATGGCAAACTGCTCATCACACCTCCTCTGCAATATGTCGATTGTGCGCCCAAGGACTATCACGCCGATATCGCTGCCGATGGGCCATGGTGCCTGCACCGGCCGATGAGGCTCTTGCTCCCCGACCTGCTCCAGCTCGTTCTCCTCGCCGAAGATGTAACGCAGGTAGGGGTCAACGTCGAAGCTTTGGTCGTTGCCTGGCATGCTTGGAATAACTAATGGTAGATGGGTGAGGACTAGATCTGCGCAGAGTGTCGCGATGGTGCGTTGCTGCCTGGGTTATATGCAGCAAGCCATTAGCTGGTGGTGGGAAACAGATGAGGGAAGAGGCATGGATTTTACAGTTCAGCCATGTGGAGCGTGGGAAGCATTCGCTGGAGCGCGGGAAGACTAAGTGGAGCACACACACAACCCGAATACCGTATGCGGTGCCACGTGTTATTTATCACACACGTGTTAACATAAGGAAACGTATGTGTAACTTACTAATCATTGCACACAAGTACTCGCAGATGCATCGTGTGCGATACTCCTAGCCACCGCGAGCAACTAGTTTGCATTTTTCAAAGTTTTTTGTACGAACATAATCGCACACGAACTAACTATAGTAACCGTCTGTGTTATAATTTCTCATCGCAAACAGTTCATCCGAGTGGGCTATTTGCCGCGTATCACACACATCTTGTTTACACGAATCGTTTGTGTTCTTTTGGCTCATCGCAAACAGTTCATCTATGTGAACTGTATGCCGCATATCACACACATCTTGTTAAGTTGAACCGTTTCTGTTCTCTTCCCTAATCAAAAACAGTTCGTCCGAGTGAACCGTACGCCATATATCAGACACACCTTGATCTGGCTGACCGTTTCTGTTGCATTCCCTAATAGCACACAGTCCATCGGAGCGAACTGTATGCCGTATATCTCACACACATTGATATGGCTGCCCGTTTCTGTTGTTCTGCCTCATCGCAAACAGTTCTTCTGGATCAACCGTATGCTCCGCATCGCACACGTAACTAAAATCTGAACTGTGTTTGATGTCTCCGCCATCGCAAATGTTTTGCATCTTTTTTGACGGGTTTTTTACATCCCCGTTTGCGATTAATGCATCGCACACAGTTTCGTCAAAGGGTCTCTGATCGTAGTGTCGCATTAGCAGCATCCTGCAGTAGTATAGCACCAAATGAGAAGACACAATAGAGGTAGAGGTTAGGTCGTTAGAGTTCAAAATGTCCTCACATGACCTATCAACTATCACACGCTCTCTATGTGGTGGCTCACTCACTCCCT
The DNA here is from genome assembly GCA_011799875.1 of Thinopyrum elongatum. Classification (NCBI taxonomy): domain Eukaryota; kingdom Viridiplantae; phylum Streptophyta; class Magnoliopsida; order Poales; family Poaceae; genus Thinopyrum; species Thinopyrum elongatum. Next base: position 264,572,239 of record CM022302.1, read on the forward strand.
CAAGGTAGGTGCGCTCAAACTCACATATGGTGGAGTCACTCATCTCACTCAAGTGGTGGGGGTTGTGGCTCTCCACACATGGCAATTGGCGCAACTCGTCATATATGGGGCTAGTGGTGAACTCGCTCTCACTCTCAATATGGTGGCACAAGTCACTCAAGTCATCATAAGTCGCCGTGGTCAAAGGGGAAATCCCATGCTCAACCATCACGTCGCCGCCGCCATGGATGAAGGCCGAAGATGGCACATCATCACTCTCGCCTCCAAAGATTGAAGCATCATCCTTGCTCGCCACTGTGTCGCTCGCCTCCAAAGCATGTTCCTTGATTGGCTCCATAGTCATAGTCGTCGCCACACCATCTTGAAAAAGAGTCAAAGTAGACTCGGCATCATCAATGCCACAAAGAGGAATGGTGGTGGAGTCGAACTTGGGAGCATCATCTTGGAGCTCGTCAGGCTTGGACCTCTTGGTGGTACTATCCTCATGCTCGTTCTCATGGAGCTTGGTCATCGCGAAGTGAGCTTGGGGTGATGAAATATTGGCCTTCATGTGTTCTTGTTCCGCCTTGAGAGCACAAATGTAGTTGTCGTCGAGGGACTTGTAGTTCTCGAGGAAGATAGTCTTGGAGATGTCGTTGTGCAATCCCATCATGAAGTGGAACTTCATCGAAATGGGTCGTCCACGCCGGCTCATCGCAAGGCATTCTTTATCTCCTTGAAGTACACGTCGATGGACTTGGATCCTTGGGTGGTGTTCTCCAATTGGCGTAGAAGTTGTTCCGTGTAGGTGGGAGGCACGAACTCTCGCCGCATAGCTCTCTTCGTCTTGGGCCAACTCATGTCGTAGCTCTCCGAAGGTGCGTGAAGCCACCATGTCGACGCGTAGTCGTGAAAGTTCATTGTGGCGCACTTCACTTGGTCTTCGGGAGGAACTTGATGTAGTTTGAGGTAGTTGGCCATCAAGCGCTCCGACTCGAGATACTCCTCGGGTTCTTGAGTCCCATAGAAAGGAATTTTGTGGTCGGTGTCGAGGTCGTAGTAGCTCGTGGAAGTCGCGGGCTTGAGCTTGGGGAGCTTCTCTTGAGCGTAGTCTTGGGGTGCTTGTAGGTGAAGATGCCGAATGTCCAAAGGCGAAGATGCCTTGAAGTCGGTTGGCGAAGATGCCAATGTAGATGGTGATGTCATTGAGCGGTTGTTGGTGTTGAGCTCTTGACCTTCACGTTCTTGTCGGTGGTGGTGTCGATGCCAATGTGACCTTGCCAAAGATGGTAGCTCGGAAGGATGTGCACTTGAGCGTCTTCTCGAAGATGAGGAAGATCGCATGTAGGACTTGATGAGGGCTTTGATCTCCTCCACTTGAGCATCCATCTTGGCGTCCAAGTTGTTTTTCATGGCACCAAACTCATCATTGTTGTCGTAGACCGAAGGAGGTGTGCTTTGTCTATCCATCACAAGAATCGAGCAAATGTGAGTGGGAGAAAGAGAAGAACTAGACCAATGTACCTTACCCGATGTTGAAGATGGATCAATGATCACTCAATAATGTATCAAGGAAATAGCACAATTCGTACCGGATCTTGTCAATTCTCACACCTACACAAATAAGGCTTATGGAGTAGCTTGGTGAGGATAGTGACACAAAAATTTGATGCAAATTGTTAGTAAGAGTCAATAATGTTGAAAGAGATTCACAAATTCGCAAGTGCTACAAGTAGACCAATAGCAATATGTGGCACACGGAAACACACACACGGATAGATAAATGGGGTCGTGCAACCAAGGAATGAGCACAAAATGCTCGTGTCGCACAACTCAAGAGAGACGCTAGCACGATTGCTCAATAGGAGGATACGACACTTGTGCACAATCTATAAGATGCAAAATGTATCAACTTTCTATCCCAAGTATGCTATGTATGTATGGTTCCCGGTGTTTCGCACATGATGATCCAAGATGATCAATATGGTAGTATGATATGCAATGTGGCGATGCTATGGCTATCGCTTACAAGCTCTTTGTTTTTATCTTTGCTTAAAAGCTTATTCTTTTTTTATGGCCACGATGCACAAACCAAGATAGCAATTGTGTATAGGCAGGAACAATCTTGTGACACAAGAGATGATATGATGATACCAAGATGATATGGTATTTATGCAATGGAAGGTACGGACCACTAATGCGCACAAGTAACATTGCTGGCAATACTCAATGGCTAGTCTCGATAGGCAAGTGACGCAAAATGGGCTAGGGGTTATCAATACAATTGCAAAGGAATATACAATGATGGGATACCACAATATCAAGATGATATAGAGGTTACCATTCTTGCTTACGGTTAGGGTGTCAAAATGGTGAAGGTGGTCGATGTCGAATCCTTGGCGAAGTTGAGCGGCGGTGTTGTCGATGTTGAACCGTTCCTAGTTAGTTGAAACACCCTAGGAAATGGAAAAAACCGCAAACTCAAAATCTCCAAAGGCAAATGTCAAATGACGGTAGCGGAATGCGGTGGTGGTTTCGAAGTTGGCAATGCAGAAGTGCAATGATGGGTTATGTGAGTCGTAGTTGATGTCACCGTCCCTAAGTAGCCGAAACACCTTAGAAGACACAAACCACAACTCAAACAAGCGCAAACGCTATGGGGGACAAAATGGGTTAGGTTGCGGAAGTCGGTGGTGGTAATGCGGATGATATGGTGGAGGGCCTAGGCAAACTTGCCAAATTTCAGAAAATATGATGGAGTCAAATGATGTTTGTGGTATTTTTATGGGATGGGGGATGTCAATAGCTTCAAAACGAGCTAAAGAACATCAAAAACGGATCCGGATGAATTAGTTATGGCTAAAACAACAATTCAGCCGTGCCAGTTTCAGAGTTACCCGGACATCCGGGAGGAGGTCCAGCTGATCCGGGCTATGGCCGGATGATCCGGGAGTACTTCCGGATGATCCGGGTTCGTCAACTCCGGTTCTGTTTTTTGACCGCGTGGGTTATCCGGACGTCCAGGAGAGGGTCCAGCTGATCCGGGAGGTGTCCGGATGATCCGGGAGCACTTCTGGATAATCCGGGCAAGTCAAACTGCTCGGGATTTCCTCTCGGGGATGAATTTTTGGGGCGGAAATGGATGATTTTGGGGGCCAAAATTGAGGAGATTTCATGGATGGAAGGCGGGGAAACTTGTGTGGAAGCTAGATCCACTCGAAACACAACAAATCCATAGATCAAAATCAACAAAACATCATCAAACCAACAAATCACAAAAAAAATTGGGGCTATTTTTGGTGGGGATTTTCAAAATTTAGGACGAAATCAAGCAAAACAAGGCTAGAAAACGGTGGGGGGGGGGGGACTCCAAATTCGTGATCAACGTGGCTCATGATACCAATATGATGTAGGGTGGAAACCCTAGGGCCGATCTTTCTCGATTTGGTGGGGATCCCGCGAAGAACACGAAGAACACGAGGGGAAACTCGAGGGAAATCATGAGGGGAAACACTCAAATCAATGAGAACGATCACACATGTGCTAGATCCATGAACAATACGAGTGATACATGATTCAAATGCAGCAAAGGACGATACAAGAGGTAACTAGTTCATCTCCGTGAGGAGGCCTTGAATCTGCGAGGGATCTTCCCGTGAGGGGTCTTGAATCCAAGCATGGATCTTCTTGGTAGATGTCGCGGTCTCTCGATGGAGTAGAACCACAAGGATGAGCAAAGCTCTATCTCTAAAATGAGCTAAACCTATGCTATCCCTAAAAATGGGGAGGAGGAGGTCTATTTATGGTCTAGGCCACGAAGGGGTAAGTGAGGGGGCGGAATGGGTACATGGGCCTTGGCCCGGAGGCATGCACGCAGGCAAGGCCGGATGATCCGGATGGGGATCCGGATGATCCGGGCATCGTCCGAATGATCTGGGTCCTCGTCCGGATGATCCGGCTCCGCCGAGGGGATTCTGCAAGCTTTGGGTGTCTTCGGACGCAATTATTAGGATGATCCGGAAGGGGACCCGGATGATCCGGACGGAGGTCCAGACGTCCGGCCTGGGTCCAGCAGCCGCTCCATCTTCTTCTCCTTTCTTCCGAATTCTCTTACACGCTTCCCTCGTGGACGATGTAGCCGTTCCTTGGCGCTTGCACTCCTTCTCGACATCCGTGAAGCTCCGACAATACCTATGCATGCACACGGGAGAAGTGTCAAGTAGTATACCATCCTCGAAGGGGTCAAGTGAACACGTGTAAAGGAGATGATTCACCTTTGTGTATGTGAAGTAGATGTCGCGTTTGTCACTTGCCAAATGGACTCTTGACATGGTGATGTCCGTAGGATGCTCCGCATCACAAGCTCTCCAAACAAATGGAAGAATTCCGCAACATGATCGTGAGCCGCGTGTCTTCCTCAACCTCTTCTCCAAGACGGCGCCACTCAAGTCGCCACTCATCGTCATACTCTTCTTCCGATGCAAGTCCTCCTCCTCGAGCTCGTCCTACTCAAGATCGCCAAGCTCATGTCGGGGGACGACACCTATGGAATCCAAAGGGACCCCTTTACGATTCGGCGGGGGGAGAGGTATACGCAAAGAGCAGAAACAACGATCGACGCGGGAAGATTTTACCCAGGTTCGGGCCGCCGATCAGCGTAAAACCCTACTCCTGCCTTGTGTTGTTATTAGTGTTCTTGAGCCCAGCCTTCAGGAGCGCTCGCTGTGAACAGTACGTTCAAAGAGCCGCTACGCATGCAGAATGGGCCAGAAGTTCTCCTCCGTAGCAGTTGCCTTGGGCCTCCTTTTATACGCTCAAAGGGGTCACCACAGTGGCAAAATGTACATACATTGAGGTGTAAAGTAGCTACAGGGTTTACATGAGGTGGAAAGTTGCTACAGCATTTACATGCTTATCACTTACGGCTCAGGACAAGCGCATTAAATGCTCTGTCTAGGTGTCCCTTAGCTTCTTGGGGATGGAAAAAGGGGCCATCCCATCAGCACCGCTTATACCCACCCGCCGTTGGTGCCTTGACACGCATCCAGGAGGACAAAACCCATCTGACAGGTTTGGTCGCTGCACTGGAGTGGTGGCAGCTTGGCGGGGTCATCTTGCCGGGACTAAGCTTGCCGGGATCATCTTGCCGGGGCTCATCAGCAAGAATCTTGCCGGGGCTCACCAGCAAGAATCTTGCCGGGCCTCACCAGCAAGAATCTTGCCGGCCTCACCAGCAAGAATCTTGCCGGGGCTCACCAGCAAGAATCTTGCTGGGGCTTCGGCCTTTGGTCTTCTGCCTTCCAATTATTGACTCGAATGCTTTTTGGATAGTCTTGCGCTTGTTCCCAGTTGTCTTCTCCCAGGAAGGCTTGCTCCCCTGCCATGCCCTTCCCGCCTGGGGGCTGCAACTCACCGGTGCGTGTCCAGGGGTAATGAACACCCCCTGTTCACTACACCGACAGGAGCCCCCGGGCCTGGGCCGGACAAACGCGCACAGTGTTTGTCTGGGCTTGGCCCAAAAACATGCACCGGTACACGCGCGGCGAGAAGTAACCATTACTCTTGACTTTTAACTGTATGCTGGTGATGACGCAAGAGAGCTTGAGGTTTGCCGGGCCTTGGGCTTGCCGGCAGCGTGGGCAGACAGAGCAGGATGGTAACAGGAGTCGTGTGCCCGAAAGGAAGTGCCACACTGTGCGACGAGGAGCCAGTCCCCGAGCTTTCCCCATATAGGGTACTGCGGGTGCTCGATCCATATAGTTACCCCTACTGCCGCAGTCGTCTATCGCGAATGTCTCACTGCCGTCTTGCCGGCCTGTTGCTGCAATGGCGCATATAAAGAAGCAATTTATCTTAGTTAAATCAATCTTTATGCATGCCATGCATGTTACTTTATGCTGAATGAATGTATGCTTCCCCCTTGATTAATTCAGTCCTTGCACTTATTTTAGTCCCTACGCTGTCTGGAAACCTTGCCGGTGCGCACGTTTGCCGCGAGCGCTAGATGCGGGTCTTTAGCAGCCTGCTGGAAGCGCCGCCGCCGGCAAGGCGACTTGCCGGGCCAGAACGCAGCTGCTAAGCTTGCCGAGCGGACTCGAGGCGAAGCTAGAGCACGGGCTAACCACGACAAGGTTCCTCCGCGTGCAGGTTGATGTACAATGACAAAGAATTAATCAAGGCGACCCACGCTCGCCGGAAAGCTTTCCGGTGCGCATGCTCAAGTCGGCAGTGCTTGAGGAACGGGTCCTAAGCAACTTGCCGGGAACGCCGCCTCCCGAAAAGGTTTACCTCCTCGGTGCTTATGCAGCCACCTAAATTGTCGAGCGGACTCGAGAAAACTAGGGGTGCAATTAGCCCCGAGAGGGCTCCTTCGCGTGTAGGTATAAGAAGCAAGTGAGGATAGCAAAATGAATGTAATAAATCTTGGCAACTTAGCTTTTCTTGCGAGGGCGCTGCCAGCCCCCGAGCTTATTTTTTGCTCAAAGGGTGGTTGTCGGGAAACTTTTGACTTTAGCGGAGAACTTTGATATTCTCGACGCTAGCTTCCGGCAAGGAGTTGCCGGGAAAGCTCATGACAGAGGACTTCGTCGTTCTCGACACTGGCTTTCGGCAAGCTTGTTGCCAGGAAGGCTTATGGCGGAGAACTTCGTCGTTCCCGACATCGAGAAGATTGGTCCAAAGGACGCTGCCAGCCCCCGGGCCACAACTGTGTTTAAATACGACAAGTTAATTAGCATCTTAAAAGCATTTTAACTTGTGCGTAACTTTATTTAGAGCTCCTCTCCACATGTTTTTGTTTTTGCACAGTTGTCCCCTACGCTTGCCGGAATGCATCTCGATCGCGCACGTCCTAGTCAATGGCGCTTAGGAATGGATCCTAGTTAGCAGCCTATCGAGGACGCCGCCTCCTCGAGAGCTTCACACTCCAAGAACAAACGCGGCTGCACAGGTGTTGCTAGGCAGACCCGAACAACCCGGAGCGCAGAATGTCTCAAGAGTGCTCCTTTGCGCACAGGTTATGTGCAAAGAATATCATCATGGATAAAATCAAATCAGCAAAAAGCATTAAAGTTTTAGAACTTAGCTTTCTGTATGTGGAGCGAAGTCGCCATGGACGATGAATCTGACGCGCCGACCGCTGGATTAGGTTCGCGCAACCTTGATCCCCCTACCTGGCGCGCCAAAGATGTCGGGGTACGACACCTATGGGATCCAAAGGGACCCCTTTACGATTCGGCGGGGGGAGAGGTATAGGCAAAGAGCAGAACCAATGATCGACGCGGGAAGATTTTACCCAGGTTCAGGCCGCTGATCAGCGTAAAACCCTACTCCTGCCTTGTGTTGTTATTAGTGTTCTTGAGCCCAGCCTTCAGGAGCGCTCGCTGTGAACAGTACGTTCAATGAGCTGCTACGCATGCAGAATGGGCCAGAAGTTCTCCTCCGTAGCAGTTGCCTTGGGCCTCCTTTTATATGCTCAAAGGGGTCACCACAGTGGCAAAATGTACATACATTGAGGTGTAAAGTAGCTACAGGGTTTACATGAGGTGGAAAGTTGCTACAACATTTACATGCTTATCACTTACGGCTCAGGACAAGCTCATTAAATGCTTTGTCTAGGTGTCCCTTAGCTTCTTGGGGATGGAAAAAGGGGCCGTCCCATCAGCACCGCTTATACCCACCCGCCGTTGGTGCCTTGACACGCATCCAGGAGGACAAAACCCATCTGACAGGTTTGGTCGCTGCACTGGAGCGGTGGCAGCTTGGCGGGGTCATCTTGCCGGGACCAAGCTTGCCGGGATCATCTTGCCGGGGCTCACCAGCAAGAATCTTGCCGGGGCTCACCAGCAACAATCTTGCTGGGCCTCACCAGCAAGAATCTTCCCGGGCCTCACCAGCAAGAATCTTGCCGGGGCTCACCAGCAAGAATCTTGTTGGGGCTTCGGCCTTTGGTCTTCTGCCTTCCAATTATTGACTCGAATGCTTTTTGGATAGTCTTGTGCTTGTTCCCAGTTGTCTTCTCCCAGGAAGGCTCGCTCCCCTGCCATGCCCTTCCAGCCTAGGGGCTGCAACTCACCGGTGCGTGTCCAGGGGTAATGAACACCCCCTGTTCACTACACCGACAGCTCAAGAAAATCCCTTCCATGGCAATGGGCTACAAGACTGAGTTCGCACACGTGAGCAAGCGAGACGCCAACAACAAGAAGCTATGGAGCACGATCTACCTCCACAACGTCCACATCAAGCATCTCAAGACGGTGATGCAATCCGGCAAGAGCAACAAAGTCGTGAAGCTCAAGCTCAAGAGGCTCAAGATGCACTTCGAGAGTCCACTCGAGCCATTGCCCAACGAAGCCGTCAAGTACACGAGCAAGAAGAAGAACTTCGTCAAGCACGACAAGAAGAAGCTGCCCGACGTGAAGAACAACAAGAAAGGCGAAACCGGGCACATATGCCTCCACCTCCTCCACGCCACGAGTGACAACAAGCGGATCGAGTGCTTGAAGACCCTCCTCCTTGCCAAGAGCGACATCAACATCATCACTATGATGCAGAACTCCGCTACGGCAAGCTTAAGTTCACCATGCCCAAGTTCCTAGAATCAATAATCCCGAGGTGTACCTCTCATGGGCATTGAAAGTCGACAAGATATTCCGTCTTCACAACTACGACAAGGAAAAGAAGATAGCCATGGCATCCCTCGAATTTCAAGACTATGCCCTCATTTGGTGGGAACAAGTGATCGAGCAACGTCGCGAAAAGGACGAGCCACCCATCGCGACTTGGACACAAATGAAGGATGTCATGAGAGCTCGCTTCATGCCTAAATACTACACCCGAGATCTATTCAAGAAGTTGCAACTCCTCAAGCAAGGCACGAAGACGGTGGAAGAATACTATCAAGAAATGGATATTGCCATGATAAGAGCCAATGTCAAAGAGGATGATGAGCAAACAATGGCATGCTTCTTGAACGGCCTCAACCACCCAATAAGGAAGATTATCGATTTCCAACCCTACTCCAACCTTCTCAAGCTAGTTCATCAAGCGACCAAGGCGGAGCGACAAGTGCAAGAAGACTTCAAATACGCCAAGTACTCATCCAAGACCTATGTCTCATACAATCAACCTATCTCTACTTCGACGCCTCCTACCTCGACTAGAGCATCACCAAGTACTAGCGACAAGTCAAGTTCCAAGCAAGCGACGCCTTCCTCGACTCATCCTCCGGCAAGCAACTACAAGAACAAGACGAATTCTTCATCGGCACCACCGGACCATCCCATCAAGACAAGTTCTATCAAGTGTTTCACATGTGGTGGCCGTGGACACAAGTCTTTCCAATGCATCAACAAGCGAACCATGATCGCCAATGATGATGGCACGTACGACTCCATGAGTGAAGATGAGATGGAAGTTCTCGAGCACGTCACCATGCACCGTCAAGTGAACAAAGAAGAAGATGCTCAAGTATATTGTGACAATGATTCAATTTCCGCTCTCATGGTCTCCAAGGTCTTGACACTTCCACACCAACAAGACGAAGACCAAAGGTGTCACATCTTCCACACCAAGGCCGGCATCAATGGACGTCCGTGAAAGTCATCATCGACGGAGGAAGTTGCCACAACTTGGCAAGTGACGAGCTATGTTCCAAGCTGCAGTTGGTCAAGAAGAAGCACCCTCGCCCCTACAAGGTCCAATGGCTTAGTGACTCCGGCACAATTCAAGTGGAGCACACCGTGCATGTTTCTTTCAAGATCGGCGCCTACGAGGACACCATTGAGTGTGACATAGTTCCTACGTCCGTGTGCCATCTTCTCTTGGGAAGACCTTGGTAATTCGACCGCGGCATCATACACAACGGGAGAACAAACCACTATAGCTTCAAGATGAAGGGAACGGAGCACATGCTACGACCTATGTCACCAAGCCAAGTGATCGTCGACAAGCAAGCATCCACACATCATGGAGAGACTGGTGAGAGAGTGAACCACCACAACGAGAGTGAGCACCACAAGCCCAAATTGAGTGACTCTTCGCTAAGAGAGAAAAACTTAGTCCTCCTAGCCACAAAAAGAGAGATGAGAGAAGTGTGTGAGAACCCATCGAGTGTCATCCACTATGTCCTAGTGTGCAAAGATGAGGTGGCAAGGAATAACACTCATAACCGTCTTCCTCAAGTGTTGTCTAATTTGTTGCAGAAATTCTCGGATGCCTTTCCGGATGAGCTACCTCCCGGTCTTCCTCCTCTACGTGGAATCGAACATCGGATCGACCTCATCCCCGGCGCACCTCTTCCTAACAAGGCTCCATATCGCGTCAACCCCGAAGAAACCAAAGAAATACAAAGGCAAGTCCAACATCTCATAGACCATGGACATGTGCGTGAAAGTTTGAGTCCTTGTGTCGTATCGGTCATTTTTGTGCGTAAAAGAGACGGTAGCTGTCGCATGTGTTCCGATTGTAGACCTATAAATGCTATCACTGTTCGCTATAGGCATCCCATTCCACACCTTGATGATATGCTAGATGAGCTTAGCGGTGCCACCATTTTCTCAAAAATTGATCTCAAAAGTGGCTATTATCAAATCCGCATACAAGAAGGTGATGAATGGAAAACCGCTTTCAAAACAAAATTCGGTCTATACGAGTGGTTAGTTATGCCTATGGGTTTATCGGAAGCACCTGGAACTTTCATGCGTGTTATGCATTATGTGCTTCGTCCTTACATTGGAGTGTTTGTTGTGGTCTACTTTGACGACATTCTTGTGTTTAGCAAATCCCTCAAAGAGCATGTGAATCATCTTAGGGCCGTTTTGCAAACTCTTAGAAAAGAACGTCTTTATGCCAATATGGATAAATGCACTTTTGGTGTTGACAAGATTGTTTTCTTGGGTTTTGTCGTATCTTCCAAGGGTGTTCACGTTGACGAGTCTAAAATTGAAGCAATTAAAACTTGGCCCCAACCCATTAATTTGCAACAAGTGCGTATTTTCCTTGGTCTAGCGGGTTTTTATCGTCGCTTTGTGAAAGACTTTAGCACTATTGCCGCACCGTTACATGCTTTGAGTAAGAAGAATGCACCCTTTGTTTGGGGACCATCTCTGATGAGGACATCAATACCATTGTTACACCCACAACCCCTGGTGCTATACATACTGGACCAATTACTAGAGCTCGCGCATGCCAATTAAATTACCAGGTACTTTCGTTTCTTGGTAATGATTCTAATGTTCATGAGAATATGATGCTGCCTAAATTGGATACATTTGTCTTGCTTACAAATGAAGGGCCTAGCACAGAGCTTTTCTTCATCCATGGCATCAACAGGGCACACACATGATATTATTTGTCGTTGTTGTAAGGGTAGAGGTCATTTTGTGAGAGAATGCAAATCTTCGCGTGTTATGATTGCTACTGAGGATGGTGGGTATGAGTCTGCTAGTGACTATGATGAGGAGACTTTGGCTCTTATTACAAGTGAAGAACACGGTGGAGATGATTCTGATCATGAGATGCAATACATGGTTGCTGAAGATGCTGACAGGTATGAAAGTTTAGTCGCTCAACGTCTTTTGAGTGTGCAGGTCACACAAGCTGAGCAAAATCAGAAGCATAATTTGTTCCATACAAAGGGAGTTGTGAAGGAACGTTCTGTTCGCGTCATCATAGATGGAGGGAGCTGCAACAACTTGGCTAGCAAGGAGATGGTGGAGAAGCTCTCTCTCATCACAAGACCACATCCACATCCTTACTACATTCAATGGTTCAACAATAGCGGCAAGGTTAAGGTAACATGTACTGTTCGTGTGCATTTTAGTATCTCTACATATGTTGATTATGTTGATTGTGATGTGGTACCCATGCAAGCATGTTCCTTATTACTTGGTAGACCATGGCAATTTGATAAAAAAATTGTACACCATGGTAGAAACAATCAGTATACTCTTGTTCATAAGGATAAACATATTACTTTGCTTCCTATGTCTCCTGATTCCATTTTGAAAGATGATATTAATAGAGCTAATAGAGCAGAACAGGAGAAAAATAAGAGTGAAAATCAGATTGTGGCAAAATAATTTGAGCAACAAATGAAGCCTAATAATAAACCATCTAGTGTTGCTTCTGAAATTAAATTGAAAAGTGCATGTTTACTTGCCACCAAATCTGATCTTGATGATATAGATTTCAGCAAATCTGTTTGCTATGCTTTTGTGTGCAAAGAGGCATTATTTTCATTCGAGGACGTGCCTTCCTATTTGCCTCCTGCTGTCATTAACATTTTGCCGGAGTTCGCTGACGTTTTTCCACAAGACGTGCCACCGGGATTACGACCTATTCGAGGGATTGAGCATCAGATTGACTTAATTCCCGGTGCTTCACTGCCAAACCATGCGCCATACCGTACCAATCCATAGGAGATGAAGGAGATTATGCGTCCAGTATAGGAGCTGCTCGACAAAGGTTATATACGCGAATCACTTAGTCCTTGTGCTGTTCCTATTATACTAGTGCCAAAAAAGGTTGGTACGTCACGTATGTGTGTTGATTGTAGAGGCATTAATAATATTACTATTCGTTATCGTCATCCTATTCCTAGTCTAGATGATATGCTTGATGAATTGAGTGGTTCTATAATATTCTCCAAAGTTGATTTGCGTAGTGGATACGTTCGAATTCGTATGAAATTGGGAGATGAATGGAAAACAACATTTAAAACTATGTTTGGATTATATGAGTGGTTAGTCATGCCTTTGGGGCTAACTAATGCACCTAGTACTTTCATGAGATTAATGAATGAAGTTTTATGTGCTTTCATTGGACGATTTGAGGTAGTTTACTTTGGTGATATATTGAGTTATAGTAGATCCTTGGAGGAACATTTGGAACATTTACGTGCTATTTTTATTGCTCTACGTGATGCACGTTTGTTTGGTAACCTTGGTAAGTGCACCTTTTGCACCGACCGAGTATCTTTTCTTGGCTATGTTGTTACTCCACAGGGAATTGAAGTTGATAAAGCCAAGATTGAAGCTATTGAGAGTTAGCCGTAGCCCAAAACGGTCACACAAGTGAGGAGTTTCCTTGGCCTTGCTGGTTTCTATAGGGATTTTGTGAGAGATTTCATCACCATTGCTCCACCTCTCAATGAGCTTACAAAGAAGGATGTGCCTTTTGTTTGGGGTACCGCACAGGAAGAAGCCTTCACGGTATTGGAAGATAAGTTGACACATGCTCCTCTACTCCAACTTCCTGATTTTAATAAGACTTTTGAGCTTGAATGTGATGCTAGTGGAATTGGATTAGGAGGTGTGTTTTTACAAGATGGTAAACCTGTTGCATACTTCTCTGAAAAATTGAGAGGGCCTAGTCTGAATTACTCTACTTATGATAAGGAATTATATGCTCTTGTTCGGACTTTGGAAACATGGCAACATTATTTATGGCCCAAAGAATTTGTTATTCATTCTGATCATGAATCTTTGAAACATATTAAAAGTCAAGCAAAACTGAACCGTAGACATGCTAAATGGGTTGAATTCATTGAGACTTTCCCTTATGTCATTAAACATAAGAAGGGTAAAGAAAATGTTATTGCTGATGTATTGTCTCGTAGTTATACTATGCTTTCACAACTTGACTTTAAAATATTTGGTTAGGAGCCATCAAAGATCAATATGTGCATGATGCTGAATTTAAAGATGTATTGCAGAATTGTAAAGAAGGGAGAACATGGAACAAGTTCGTCGTTAATGATGGATTTGTGTTTCGTGCTAACAAGCTATGCATTCCAGCTAGCTCCGTTCGTCTTTTGTTGTTGCAGGAGGCGCATGGAGGAGGATTAATGGGGCACTTTGGCGTGAAGAAGACATAGGACGTACTTGCTACACATTTCTACCTCGTGCACCTATTGATTTGTTGCCTCTCCCATCTTCGGAGAAGATTAATTTTGATGCTAAAAAACATGCTGAATTGATCTTAAAAATGCATGAGTTAACTAAGGAAAACATTGAGCGTATGAATGCTAAATATAAACTTGCTGGAGATAAAGGTAGAGAACATGTTATCTTTGCACCAGGAGATCTTGTTTGGTTACATTTGCGTAAGGATAGGTTTCCTGATTTGCGCAAATCAAAGCTAATGCCATGTGCTGATGGTCCTTTTAAGGTGTTAGAGAAAATAAATGATAATGCATATAAACTTGAGCTGCCTACAGATTTTGGGGTTAGTCCCACTTTTAACATTGTAGATTTGAAGCCTTATTTGGGTGAGGAAGATGAGCTTCCGTCGAGGACTACTTCACTTCAAGAAGGGGAGGATGATGAGGACATCAATACCATTGTTACACCCACAGCCCCTGCTGCTATACATACTGGACCAATTACTAGAGCTCGTGCACGCCAATTAAATTACCAGGTACTTTCATTTCTTGGTAATGATTCTAATGTTCATGAGAATATGATGCTGCCTAAATTGGATACATTTGTCTTGCTTACAAATGAAGGGCCTACTTTGGACAAGAAGGATGAACATTGGAGCAAGATCAAGCATGGAGATGATGGCATGCGCAAGGGGAACAAGAACGGAGTTACAAGTGATGATTTCAGGACTTTCAAGCCATCATAATGTGTGCATGAAGCCTTGGACAAAATATACAAGATGTCACTTCATAAATTTCATCCAGAAGCTATTATAGGTGTTGCGTCACCTTATTATTGGGCCAGGCCCATGTAATTTCGAAATACTTGAGTATAGGCTATTTTTAGAGTCCGTATGTGTGGGGAAACAAGAGTTAGGGTTGGTTTCGGACCCCTCCTCCAAGGGCCACGAAATCCCCCCCCCCCCCCCCCGTCCTCCATATATACAGCCCTTAGGGCACCGTTTAGACTTTGGCTTTTGTTTAGATTGAAAGTTCACCATAGCTGCAACTTTGCGTACTTCATTTGTGTTCAACGACCAGACCAAGACGTCACAGAACCCCACTTGATCAATAAATCTTTCCTCTTTTATTCACAATATCCAGATTGCAAATTCAGTTTCTTGCTTGTTCTTCGTTTGCTTGCAGGAAATTGACCTTCATGGTCAGGTTGATCATGCTCCGGCGTGGTCAATAACCTCTCGGAGTTGGTTTAGCGATTGCTAAGGTGCGACGTCCTCGCATGTTCGTAGTCAGATTGTCAAAGTCTACTCCATCAAAAATGATAGCCACCATCTCATTGAAAGACGGGACACTTTTGCCTCTATCAATCTCAATCTACCGCATTTGATGAGCTCAAATCTTTGCTTACACATGCCCCAAGTCTTGCATTGCCTAATTTCAACAAAACTTTTGAAGTTCATTGTGATGCTAGTGGTAATGGAATTGGTGGAGTCTTGATGCAAGAAAAGCGACCCATTGCATACTTTAGTGAGAAACTCTCCGGTGCTCAACTTAACTATCCCTTCTATGACAAAGAATTGTATGCTTTAGTGCGAGTATTGCATGTTTGGGAGCATTATCTTCGCCCACATGAATTTGTCATACATACCGATCATGAGACACTAAAGTACCTTAAAGGACAAACCAATTTGAATAAACGGCATGCTAAATGGAGTGAATTTATTGAATCTTTTCCTTATGTGATCAAGTACATTAAGGGTAAAGAGAATATTGTGGCGGATGCTCTATCCCGCAAGTGCATGTTAGTTACTAAACTGGAATTGAATGTTATTGGCTTTGAGCATGTTAAAGATCTTTATGCACATGATCCTACGTTTGCGATTCCTTATGCCAAATGTATTGCTCATACTTGTGGGGAGAACTATTACCTCAAGAATGGCTACCTTATGCGTGCTAACAAACTTTGTATACCCGAGTCTTCGCTTTGTTTGTTACTTTTGCAAGAGGCTCATGGCGGAGGACTTATGGGACATTTCGGGCGCGACAAGACCTTTGGCCCACTCCCCTTCAAGTACTTTTGGTCAAAGATGTTCCGCGACGTGGCATGCTTGACCAACTGTTGCTCTACATGCCACAAAGCTAAGTCAAAAGCCCAATCTCATGGTTTACATATGCCACTTCCAATTCCATATCAACCATGGGAAGATATTAGTATGGATTTCATTCTTGGTTTGCTTAGAACTCAAAATGGAAAGGATTCCGTATTTGTTGTTGTGGACCGATTCTCAAAAAATGGCACATTTCATCCCATGCAATAAGATAGACGATGCTTCACATGTTGCAAATCATTTTTGCAGGGAAATCTTGAGGCTACATGGAGTGCCAAGGACCATTGTGTTGGACCGCGACGTCAAATTCCTAAGCTACTTTTGGAAGACACTATGCGCCAAACTCGGCATCAAGCTTCTATTCTCCACGGCATATCATCCGCAAACCGATGACCAAAGCGAAGTTACCAACCAGACGCTATCCACTCTCCTACGCGTATTGATCAAGAAGAATATCAAGGAGTGGGAGGAGTGCTTACCCATCGCCGAGTACGCCTACAATCGAGCTCGACACGCTACTACCGGCAAGTCCCCCTTCGAGGTTGTCTACGGCATCAACCCATTGTCCCCGTTGGACATTCTACCTCTCCCGCTACAAGAACGCACAAACATGGATGCGAGTGCAAGGGCAAGCTTTCTCAAGAAGATCCATGAAGTTACAAGGGAAACGATCGAGCGTCAAGTACATCGCATCACCACCAAGCTCAACATCAACAAGTCACCAATGGTGTTCCAACCAGGAGATCTCGTATGGCTTCATCTTCGCAGGGACCGCTTCCCCAACGAACACAAGTCCAAGCTACTACCACGAGCCGACGGACCCTTCAAGGTGCTAGCACGCTACAATGACAACACTTATAAGATCGACATCCCATGCGACAAGTACAACGTAAGTGACATCTTCAACATCAAGGACTTGGCCAAGTACCATGGTGATGAAGATCACGATCCATGGACGGATCTCTCCCAAGGGGGGGAGATGATGCGGAGCATCCTTCCATCATCCCCATGGACTCTACACCAACACATCAAGCACCACGTGGACCTATGACAAGAGCTCGAGCACACGCAATGGAAACCGAGGTGAAATATTTCCTACTTGATATGCATATGGACATGAATGGAACTTGGTTGCTACCTCACTAAAATGCACTATGTATCATTAGGTACAAAGAGGAACACCCCCAAGCAGCTAAGGAGCATCACCAAGGAGTAGGAGAACCACCCCAAGTCCGCACGAAGGAAGAAGGAACCCAACAGGAGCTGGACAGGAAGTCCCAGGCGACCCCGTGCGCACGGGCCCCCGAGACCCTGTGCCCATGGGCTACACAGGGAGCTATGGCTGTAGCACCCCGTGCGCACGGGCGTGTACCATGTGCATGGGACCCCGTGCGCACGGGCCCAACTTACCCCGTGTGCACGGGCCCTACAGGATGGCCAAGTGAGATCGGGTTTTGGGCCTCCTCTTCATCCACCTCACCCCCAAACATATACATTCCATACCTAGGGTTATGTTTAGGGTCAGCAAAGACATACGTGAGATATTTGTGAGCTTTGCTCCTTCTACCACTCCATTGGAGATCAAGGCCTCTTAGGAGAGGATCCACTTGTGGATTTCAATACCTCCTCTTGGAGAAGATTATCATCCTCAAGACCTCATCTCTTAGGAGTGGGAGGAACTCTACCTTGTGCTTGTTTCCTTTGATTGTTCATGTATTCATGTGGATCCATGTGTTTGCTATTCTAGTAGATGTGTGATTGGGTTTTGTTGGAGTGAATTCCTCTGTGTGTTCTTGGTGTTCATCTTTTTCCCCCTCCAAGTGTGAAAAGATCTGATAGAGGCAAAGTTGTTCTGTCTTTCGATGAGAAAGTGATTATCGTTTTTTGTGGGAGTAGACTTTGATGATCCGACTACGAACGTGCGACACGTCGCGCCTTAGCAATCGCTAAACCAACTTCCGAGGGTTATTAACCACGCCGGAGCATGATCAACCTGACCACAAAGGTCTATTTCCTGCAAGCAAATGAAGAACAAGCAAGAAACTAAGATTGCAATCTGGATATTGCGAATATAAGATGAAAGCCTTATTGATCAAGGTGGGGTTCTGTGACATCTTGGTCTGGTCGTTGAACACAAACGAAGTACGCGAAGTTGCAACTATGGCGAACTTTTAATCTAAACAAAATCCAAAGTCTAAACGACGCCCTAAGGGCTGTATATATGAAGGAGTAGGGGGAATTTTGTGGCCCCTTGTAGGAGGGGTCTGAAACCAGCCCTAACTTTGTTTCCCCACACAAACGAACTCTAAAAACAGCCTATACTTCAATATTTTGAAATTACATGGGCCTGGCCCAAAAATAAGGTGGCGTAGCACCTAAAATAAGCCATGGATGAAATTTATGAAGGGGCATCTTGTATATTTCATCCATGTCCTTGTAGGTCATCACGGAGGCTTCAAAGTGCTCAAATATGCACTAGAAACGCCATTCTGGATCCCTTCGCGCGTGCCTTCATCTCCATGCTTGATCCTGCTCCAGTGTTCATCCCTGTTGTCCATGCTAGGCCCTTCATTAGTAATCAACACAAATGTATCCAAGTTAGGCAGCATCATACTCTCATGAACATTAGAATTGTCACGAAGAAACGAAAGTACGTGATAATTCAATTGGCGTGCGCGAGCTCTAGTAATTTGTCCAGTTTGTATAGCAGTAGGGGTTGTGGGTGTAACAATGGTATTGATGTCCTCATCATCCTCCCCTTCTTGAAATGAAGTCGTCCTCGACAGAAGCTCATCTTCCTCACCCAAAATAAGGCTTCAAATCTTCAATGTTAAAAGTGGGACTAACCCCAAAATCTGCAGGCAACTCAAGTTTATATGCGTTATCATTTATTTTCTCTAACACCTTAAAAGGACCATCAGCACGTGTCATTAGCTTTGATTTGCACAAATCAGGAAATCTATCCTTACGCAAATGTAACCAAACAAGATCTCCAGGTGCAAACACAACACATTTTCTACCTTTATCTCCAGCAAGTTTATATTTAGCATTCATACACTCAATGTTCTCCTTAGTTAACTCATGCATTTTTAAGATCAATTCAGCATGTTGTTTAGCATCAAAATTAACCTTGTCCGAAGATGGAAGAGGCAACAAATCAATTGGTGCATGAGCTAGGAAACCATATACAATTTCAGAAGGGCACATCTTAGTAGTAGAATGCAGCGAACGATTATAAGCAAGTTCAATATGAGGCAAGCATTGTTCCCACATTTCTTGTTATTCTTCAAAACAGCCCTAAGCATAGTAGACAATGTTCTATTGACTACTTCAGTTTGTCCATCAGTTTGGGGATGACAAGTAGTACTAAAAAGCAGCTTAGTATCATGATCTGAAATAATAGTATTTGGCACACCAGGTAAGCGAATAATTTCATGAAAGAACAAATCAGCAACATTAGCAGCATCATCGCTTTTATGACATGGTATAAAGTGTGCCATTTTCGAGAACCTATCCACGACAACAAATATGCTATCCCTCCCCTTCTTTGTTCGAAGTAAACCCAAAACAAAGTCCATAGATATATCCTCCCATGGAACACTAGGTATAGGCAAAGGCATATATAAACCATGAGGATTGAGTCGTGACTTAGCTTTTTGACATGTAATGCAGCGAGCAACAAAGCGCTCAACATCCCGTCTCATCTTTGGCCAAAAGAAATGTGTAGCAAGTAAATCCTCCGTCTTCTTCATGCCAAAGTGTCCCATTAATCCTCGTTCATGCGCCTCCTGCAACAACAAAAGACGAACAGAGCTAGCTGGAATGCATAGCTTGTTAGCACGGAACACAAATCCATCGTTAACGACGAACTTGTTCCATGTTCTCCCTTCTTTACAATTCTGCAATACATCTTTAAATTCAGGATCATGCACATATTGATCTTTGATGGCCTCCTAACCAAATATTTTAAAGTCAAGTTGTGAAAGCATAGTATAACGACGAGACAATGTATCAGCAATAACATTTTCTTTACCCTTCTTGTGTTTAATGACATAAGGGAAAGTCTCAATGAATTCAACCCATTCAGCATGTCTACGGTTCAGTTTTGCGTGACTTTTAATATGTTTCAAAGATTCATGATCAAAATGAATAACAAATTCTTTGGGCCATAAATAGTGTTGCCATGTTTCCAAAGTTTGAACAAGAGCATATAATTCCTTATCATAAGTAGAGTAATTCAGACTAGGCCCACTCAATTTTTCAGAAAAGTATGCAACAAGTTTACCATCTTGTAATAACACACCTCCTAATCCAATTCCACTAGCATCACATTCAAGCTCAAAAGTCTTATTAAAATCAGGAAGTTGGAGTAGAGGAGCATATGTCAACTTATCTTTCAATACCGTGAAGGCTTCTTCCTGTGGGGTACCCCAAACAAAAGGCACATCCTTCTTTGTAAGCTCATTGAGAGGTGCAACAATGGTACTGAAATCTCTCACAAAACGCCTATAGAAACCAGTGAGGCCAAGGAAACTCCTCACTTGTGTGACCGTTTTGGGCTGCGGCCAACTCTCAATAGCTTCAATCTTGGCTTTATCAACTTCAATTCCCTGTGGAGTAACAACATAGCCAAGAAAAGATACTCATGAGAATATGATGCTGCCTAAATTGGATACATTTTTGTTGATTACTATTAAAGGGCCTAGCATGGACAAGGGGGATGAATACTGGAGCAGGATCAAGCATGGAGATGAAGGCGTGTGCAAAGGGATCCAGAATGGCGTTTCTAGTGCATACTTGAGCACTTTGAAACCTCCGTGATGACCTACAAGGACATGGATGAAATATACAGGATGCCCCTTCATAGATTTCATCCATATCTTATTTTAGGTGTTGCGCCACCTTATTTTTGGGCCAGGCCCATGTAATTTTGAAATACTTAAGTATAGGCTGTTTTTAGAGTCCGTATGTGTGGGGAAACAAAGTTAGGGTTGGTTTCGGACCCCTCCTACAAGGGGTAACAAAATTTCCCCCTACTGCTCCATATATACAGCCCTTAGGGCGTCGTTTAGACTTTGGGTTTTGTTTAGATTAAAGTTCGCCATAGCTGCAACTTTGCGTAATTCGTTTGTGTTCAACGACCAGACCAAGACATCACAGAACCCCACCTTGATCAATAAAGCTTTCATCTTATATTCGCAATATCCATATTGCGATCTCAGTTTCTCGCTTGTTCTTCGTTTGCTTGCAGGAAATAGACCCTCGTGGTCAGGTTGATCGTGCTCCGGCGTGTTCAATAAACTCTTGGAGTTGGTTTAGCTATTGTTAAGGCACGACGTCCTCGCACGTTCGTAGTCGGATCGTCAAAGTCTACTACTCCGAAAACGATAATCACCATCTCATTGAAAGACGGGACACCTTAGCCTCTATCAAAAAGGAAGCAAGGAAAGGATTCGGATCAGTTGTGCTAGTTTGTTTTGAAAGTGAAGATAGAAAAAAACAGCATAGTTTCCCACGAAGAGGAGTATTACTTTGGTTTGGAGCTACCAAATTAGGAGAGAATCACGTGGAGAAAACAAAGAAGAGCAGATCCTTTTTGTGAGAAGTGGATATGTAAGAAAGAACAATACTGCTCGTTGGTTTGTTTGGAAACTAAGTAGACTTTACGAAGAAGAAAAAGGAGATAACAAGTGATAGTCTTGTATTTGGAGAGAGCAACTGAGATTTTTCTACAACTGCGTGAGTTCATCCGTGTCTTAGGCTCGCGTCTCTAGTACACTCTAGCCTAGGACCGGCACTCGACTACGTTGAACGAATTTTTAGCTTGCATTAATTAACGTGGTTGTAGCATTTTTTTCCACATATATAAAGCCAACCCAGCTCCACATTTTCTATTTCGTGCATACATACATTAACATGGCAATCACTTTGCCCCATCTTTAGAGTTATTTGACACCGCCGGTTGCCGATCATCACCTGCTGCATGGTAAGAACTTGCAAGACTTTGATTTTTGCTCTACTGTGAGCGTTTTACCACCACATCCTAGTAGTTCATAGGAACATTATTCTTGGATTTTGTTTCTTGTTTCTACTAATCATGGCAGGTTCCAGAGTTAGTTGGGCTTCATCGATCATGGGAGACGTGCCATCACCTCAGAAAATACAACCACCATCACAAGAGGTACAAAGACATCAGAATGCGCACAAACATGTTCTTGTTTCCATTCCACCTATTGATAGAGGCAAAGGTGTCATGTCTTTCGATGAGATGGTGGTTATCGTTTCGGAGGAGTAGGCTTTGACGATCCGACTATGAATGTGCGAGGACGTCGCGCCTTAGCAATCGCTAAACCAACTCCGAGAGGTTATTGACCACGCCGGAGCACGATCAACCTGACCACGAAGGTCTATTTCCTGCAAGCAAACGAAGAACAAGCAAGAAACTAAGATTGCAATCTGGATATTGTGAATAGAAGATGAAAGCATTAGTGATCAAGGTGGGATTCTGTGACGTCTTGGTCTGGTCGTTGAACACAAACAAAGTACGCGAAGTTGCAGCTATGGCGAACTTTTAATCTAAACAAAACCCAAAGTCTAAACAACGCCCTAAGGGTTGTATATATGGAGGAGTAGGGGGGAATTTCGTGGCCCCTTGTAGGAGGGGTCCGAAACCAACCCTAACTTTGTTTCCCCACACATACGGACTCTAAAAACAGTCTATACTTAAATATTTCGAAATTACATGGACTGGCCCAAAAATAAGGTGGCGCAGCACCTAAAATAAGCTATGGACGAAAGTTATGAAGGGGCATCTTGTATATTTCGTCCATGTCCTTGTAGGTCATCACAGAGGCTTCAAAGTGCTCAAATATGCACTAGAAACGCAATTCTGGATCCCTGTGCGCGCGCCTTCATCTCCATGCTTGATCCTGCTCCAGTGTTTATCCCTCTTGTCCATGCTAGGCCCTTCATTAGTAATCAACACAAATGTATCCAATTTAGGCAGCATCATATTCTCATGAACATTAGAATTGTCATGAAGAAACAAAAAGAACCTGGTAATTCAATTGGAGTGCGCGAGCTCTAGTAATTGGTCCAGTATGTATAGGAGCAGGGGTTTTGGGTGTAACAATGGTATTGATGTCCTCATCACCTTTTAATGGTCGTTTTAAGCCTGATTTATATATTGAATGGGAGTTCGACTTAAATAATATATTTGCTTCCCATAATTTTGCTGAATGTAAAATAGTTAAGGTCGCGGTTGGTTCATTCACTGGTTATGCTTGAGTTTGGTGGAGCGAATATTGTCGGTTACACCCTGATTATAGACCTACTACTTGGGATGATTTGAAACTTGCCATGCAACATACATTCATCCCCGCTTATTATACTTATGACATGATTAAAAAGTTGCAACATTTAAAACAAGGTAGTGACACTGTAATGAAATATTATGATGATTTACAAACTACCTTGTTGCATTCCTCTTTAGAAGAAAGTGAAGAAGGTTTATGGATAAATTTTGGGGAGGATTAAACCGTGACATTCGGGAGATACTAATTCATGAAAAGAGTTATCCTATGGACCATTTGTTTCATCTTGCTTGCAAAGCTGAACAGGAGATAACAAGACGTGTTGCCCAGAAGACAAACAAGCGAACGGTGCAAATCCCAAGAGCTGTGACGGTTGTTCCTTCCACCACTCCACCTAGTATGACAACAACATCTGTTGTTGTGAGCATTACATCAGCTCCACCATGTGACCTGTCGCCACCTAGAATGTCGACATCATCTGAGTTGACCATAAGAGGTAATGACAAAGGTATTAATCTTCTATCTCCACAGGAGTATGATGAATGCCTTGTCAATTTAAATGCACCATCTGATGAGCTACCCACTACTTTGATCACACCACCTGTTTTAGAGGACTATGTTCATGATTTGACTTCGCCATGTGATCAAATGAATGCAATAGCAACAATTTTGAGTGCACCCATTGAATTAACTGTTGATGCGAAAAAACAATGTGAATCAGGGAATAACTCCGATTTGGGTGAAATACGTTTGAAAATAATTGTGCCAATGTTTAATCACTTTGATATGACCTCCAATCTTGGTGATGATTCCGTGTCGAATAACTTGTTGCATGTTTTAGCATGTAATTTTGAAACAATTAAAGTTTATTCACCAATGTTGGGATCGTTTAGTGATAAGCATTGTCATTCTTTTGATATGAATAAGAGCTTCACTTATATATGCAAACTGAGTTGCAATATTTTCATGCCTTTGACTTCTTGTAATAAGATATTGGATTTATATTTCACGACTTTTGAAGGGTGCTCATGTATAATTGTGTCACATGTGCCACAAATGAGATCAGTAAAAATGGATGACATATACATATACAATGTGTACACCTTGTCTCTTTTGTTAGCCACATTTCAGATTAAGCAGCGCCGAGGACGGCTTTGTTTTCAAGAAGGGAAGGATGATGATGACATGGCTAAAATAGTTACACCCACAACCCCTGCTACTATACCTATTGGACCAATTACTAGAGCTTGCGCACACCAGTTAACTTATCAGGTACTTTCGTTTCTTGGTAATGTTTCTAATGTTCATGAGAATGTGATGCTGCCTAACTTGGGTACATGCGTGTTGGTTACAGTTGAAGGGCCTATCATGGACAAGAAGGATGAACATTGGAGCATGATCAAGCATGGAGATGAAGGCACACGCGAAGGGAACAAGAACGGAGTTTCCAGTGAAGATTTCCGCGCTTTGAAGCTACCATGATGCCATACAAGAAGATGGACAAAATATGCAAAATGCTCGTTCATAAAATTCGTCCATAGCTTATTATAGGTGACGCGCCACCATATTTTTGGGTTAGGCCCATGTAATTTCGAAATACCTCTTATAGGCTGTTTTTAGAGTCCGTATTGTAGGGGAAACGACTCAGGAGGTGTTTTAGTCCCACCTTGCCAAGGGTTGACAAAATTTCCTCTCTTTTCCCCTATAAATACAACCCTTAAGGCACCGTTTAGACTTGGGATTTGTTTAGTTAAAAGTTAGCCATTGCTATTTCGTGTACTTCATTTGTGTCCAACGGCCAGACAAAGACCGCTTTCGGATCTCCACCATTATCAATACATTGTCCATATTCGCAATATTCAGATTACTTTATCATATTCTTGCTTGTTCTTCGATTGGTTGCAGGAATAGACCCTCGTTGTGATGCGGAGCATCCTTCCATCATCCCAATGGACTCTACACCAACACATCAAGCACCACGTGGACCCATGACAAGAGCTAGAGCACGTGCAATGGAAACCGAGGTGAACTCCTTCCTACTTGATATGCATATGGACACAAACGGAACTTGGTTGCTACCTCGCCAAAATACCCTATGCCTCATTAGGTACGAAGAGGAACACCCCCAAGTAGCTCAGGAGCATCACCAAGGAGTAGGAGGACCACCCCAAGGCCATGCGGAGCAAGACGGTTCGCTACAGCAGCAGCAGCACTGGAAGTCCCAGGCGACCCCGTGCGCACGGGCCCCAGAGACCCCGTGCCCACGGGCTGTCCAGGAAGTTGGCGTTGTAGCACCCCGTGCGCATAGGTGTGTACTGTGCACACGGGGCCCCCGTGCGCACGGGCCCTATAGGATGGGCGGCTGAGGTTGCATTTTGGACCTCCTCTTCTTCCACTTCGACCCCAAACCTATATATTCCGTACCTAGGGTTATGTTTAGGGTTAGCAAAGACATCTATGAGATATTTGTGAGCTTTGCTCCTTGTACCAATCCTTTGGAGATCAAGGCCTCTTAGGAGAGGATGCACTTGTGGATTTCAAGACCTCCATCTTGGAGAAGACTAGCATCATCAAGACCTCATCTCATAGGAGTGGGAAGAACTCTACCTAGTGCCTATTTCCTTGGATTGTGCTTGTTATCTTGTGGATCTCATGTATGCTATTCTAGTAGATGTGTGATTTGGGTTTTGTTTGAGTGATTTCCCCTTGTGTTCTTGTGTGATCATCTCTTTCCCCACCTCCAAGTGTGAAAAGATCCCTTCTTGGGTTCTACCCTACAACATCTTGGTTTCAGAGCCAGGTTGATTCACATCTTGTTGTCCCTACCCCCCATTTGCTAGCTTGATTTTGTTGTTTTTCGTCCTAATCCGAAAATCCCCACCAAAAATAGCCCCAAAATTTTTCTTGCAATTTGTTGGTTCTTGTGAGATTTGGTTGATTTGATCCACGAATTTGGTGTTTGGCAAGTGGATCTAACCCCCTTCCATCTTTACCACCCTTCCATCCATCAATTTTGGCCACAAAGTTGAAAATCACCACGGATCCGGAGCTGTTCGTCCGCTCCCAGAGGACCCCGTGCACACGGGCCATCCGGACCCCTTGCACACGGGACCCCGTGCACACGGGCCTCCCTTACCCTGTGCGCACGGACCATCCAGAGAACTTCGGCCATTTCCTGTTTTGCACCATTTTGTCTGCCCACCACCACTTGTGTTCTTCCGCAATATTTCTTGTGGTTGTTTGAGTGTTGGGTTGCGGTTTCTCTCGCGTCCTAAGGTGTTTCGGCTACTTAGGCACGATTTGACGTCATCATCACCGCCACTCGATCCTCGACTTGGACTCCACATCGGCTTCGACCACTCCATCTTCATTCCAACCATAAGCAAGGACGGTAACCTCGACGACACCATAACTTTACCCTTGCCATTACCTTGATAGCCTCGAGCCTTCTTTTGCGTAGCTTACCCATCGAGACTAGCTTGTTGAGTATTGTCGGGCCACACCTTTAGTGCACCATTAGTGTTACGTCTCTCCCATCCATATACTACTTGTTACCTCGTATAGTGGCTCGCATATCAAGCATTGTGGCATAGTCAAAAAAGAAGAAGGAAGAGAAGCAAAGAGCTTGTAAGCAATAGCATCGGACCTTATAGCATACTTCATCATCTTGGTTCATACATACATAAGCATACTTGGGATAGTGAGATGACCCGTTTCTCTATTAGGTTGGTGCACTAGCGTATCTAGCCCTTTAGAGCAATCGAGCTAGCGTCTCTCTAGTATCTGTACAACAAGAGCAATTCTGTGGTTACATCTCTTAAGAGCCCACCCCTTGGTTGTGCAGATCCCATTTATCTTCCGCGTGTGTGTTCCTAGTGATATACTTGGGTTTGATCTATTTGTCTTACTTACAATTTGTGCATCTTTTCAACTTTTTCAACATCTTGACTAACATTTTCTTGAATTATTTGTGCTACTTCCTAACCGAGATCCTCTATAAGCCTTTACTTGTAGGTGTGAGAAACAAAACCCGGTACCAATTCTCCTATTATGGCATCACGTGGGATCATACTTGATACATCCACAATCTTCGAAAAAGGTAACTTCGATTTTGTTCTCTCATTTCCTACTCACCACCACTTCTACATGATGGATAGGCCCTCTTCTTCGGTGAACCCTCTCTTCAAGGAACAAGATGACGAACGCGACTACGTCACCAAGAATCACTTCTTCATCGCGCAACGAGCTCTACATCAAGAGAGTGAAGCTTTGGGTGATCGCATCGAGCAACTCGCCACCGACCTAAGGCAATCGGAAGCACGACATCGGGACTATTTGGATGCCAGGCTCTCCAAACAAATGGACGAATTCCACAACATGATAGTGAGCCAAGCATCTTCCTCAACTTCTTCAAGATGGCGCCACTCAAGTCGCCACTCATCATCCTATTCTTCTTCCGATGTAAGTCCTCCTCCTCGAGCTCGTCCTACTCAAGATCGCCAAGCTCGAGAAAATCCCTTCCATGGAAATGGACTACAAGACCGAGTTCAAGCACGAGAGCAAGCGCGACGCCAAGAGCGAGAAGCCATGGATCACGAACAACTACCGCCACATCGTCCATGTCAAGCATCTCAAGATGGCGGTGCAATCCGGCAAGGGCAACAAAGCCGTGAAGCTCAAGCTCAAGCGGCTCAAGACGCACTCCGAGAGTCCACTTGAGCCGTTGCTCAATGCACCCTTTGTCAAGCACGACAAGAAGAAGCCACTCGGCATGAAGAACAACAAGAACGGTGAAACCAGGCACACATGCCTCGACATCCTCTACGCCAAGAGGACAACCACGATGAAGACCCTCTTCCACGCCAAGGGCAACATCAACATCGTCACTATGGTGAAGAACTCTGCTACGGCAAGCTCAAGTTCACCATGCCCAAGTTCTCCGGAAGCAACGACCCCGAGGAGTACCTATCATGGGCATTGAAAGCCGACATGATA
Source organism: Thinopyrum elongatum (assembly GCA_011799875.1). Taxonomy (NCBI): domain Eukaryota; kingdom Viridiplantae; phylum Streptophyta; class Magnoliopsida; order Poales; family Poaceae; genus Thinopyrum; species Thinopyrum elongatum. Next base: position 264,600,516 of record CM022302.1, read on the forward strand.
TTCCGTCTGCACAACTACGACGAGGAAAAGAAGATCGCCATGGCATCCCTTGAGTTTCAAGACTATGTCCTCATTTGGTGGGAGCAAGTGATCGAGCGACGCCGCGAGAAGAACGAGCCACCCATCACGAGTTGGACACAAATGAAGGACGTCATGCGAGCCCGCTTCATGCCCACATACTACACACACGACCTCTTCAAGAAGTTACAACTACTCAAGCAAGGCACGAAGACGGTGGAAGAATACTATCAAGAAATGGAGATTGCCATGATACGAGCCAATGTGAAAGAAGATGATGAGCAAACAATGGCACGCTTCTTGAATGGCCTCAACCACCCAATACGGAAGATTGCCAATTTCCAGCCCTACTCCAACCTTCTCAAGCTCATTCACCAAGCGACCAAGGCGGAACGGCAAGTACAAGAAGACTTCAAGTACGCCAAGTATTCACCCAAGACCTACGGCTCCTACACTCAAGCTCCTTCTACAACAACTTCGGCACCTCCTACCTCGACTAGAGCATCACCAAGTACCGGTGAGAAGTCAAGTTTCAAGCAAGCGACGCCTTCTTCAACTCGACCTCCGGCAAGCAACTACAAGAACAAGAATTCCTCATCGACACCACCGAACGATACCGTCAAGACAAGTTCTATCAAGTGCTTCACATGTGGTGGCTATGGGCACAAGTCTTTCCAATGCATCAACAAGCGAACCATGATCGCCAATGATGATGGCACGTACGACTCCATGAGTGAAGATGAGATGGAAGCTCTCGAACACGTCGCCATGCACCGTCAAGTGAACGAAGAAGAAGATGCTCAAGTCTATTGCGACAATGATACAAGTCCCGCTCTCGTGGTCTCCAAGGTCTTGACACTCCAACACCAACAAGACGAAGACCAAAGGTGTCACATATTCCACACCAAGGCCGGCATCAATGGACGCTTCATGAAAGTCATCATCGACAGAGGAAGTTGCCACAACTTGGCAAGTGAAGAGCTATGTTCCAAGCTACAATTGCTCAAGAAAAAGCATCCTCGCCCCTACAAGGTTCAATGGCTAAGCGACTCCGGCACCATTCAAGTGGAGCACACAGTGCTAGTTTCCTTCAAGATAGGCGCTTATGAGGACACCTTGGAGTGTGACGTGGTTCCTATGTCCGTGTGCCATCTTCTCTTGGGAAGACCCTGGCAATTCGACTGCGGTGTCATCCACAACGGAAGAACAAACCACTACAGCTTCAAGATGAAGGGAATGGAGTACGTGCTACGACCTATGTCTCCAAGCCAAGTGATCGCCGACAAGCAAGCATCCACCCATCGTGGAGAGCCTAGTGAGAGAGTGAACCACCACAAAGAGAATGAGCGACACAAGCCCAAATTGAGTGACTCTTCGCCAAGAGAGAAAAACTTAGTCCTCCTAGCCACAAAAAGAGAGATGAGAGAAGTGTGTGAGAACCCATCAAGTGTCATGCACTACGTCCTATTGTGCAAAGATGAGGTGGCAAAGACTAACACTCCTAATCCTCTTCTTCTAGTGTTGTCTGAGTTGTTGCAGGAATTCGCGGATGTCTTTCCAGATGAGCTATCTCCCGGTCTTCCTCCTCTACGTGGAATCGAACATAGGATCGACCTCATCCCCGGTGCACCTCTTCCTAACAAGGCTCCATACCGTGTCAACCCCGAAGAAACCAAAGAAATACAAAGCCATGTCCAACATCTCATAGATCATGGACATGTGCGTGAAAGTTTGAGTCCGTGTGCCGTACCGGTCATTCTTGTGCCAAAACGAGATGGTAGCTTTCGCATGTGTTCCGATTGTAGACCTATCAATGCTATCACCGTTTGATATAGGCACCCCATTCCATGCCTTGATGATATGCTAGATGAGCTTAGCGGGCACCTCCATTTTCTCTAAAATTCATCTTAAGAGTGGCTATTATCAAATCCGCATACAATAAGGTGATGAATGGAAAACCGCTTTCAAAACAAAATTCGGTCTATACGAGTGGTTAGTTATGCCTATGGGTTTATCGGAAGCACCCGGAACTTTCATGCGAGTTATGCATTATGTGCTTCGCCCTTACATTGGAGTGTTTGTTGTGGTTTACTTTGATGACATTCTTGTGTTTAGCAAATCCCTCAAGGAACATATAGATCATCTTAGGGCCATTTTGCAAACACTTAGGAAAGAGCGACTTTATGCCAATATGAAAAAATGCACTTTTGGTGTTGACAAGGTTGTTTTCTTGGGTTTCGTTGTGTCTTCAAAGGGTGTTCATGTTGATGATTCTAAAATTGAAGCAATTAAAACTTGGCCACAACCCACTAATTTGCAACAAGTGCATAGTTTCCTTGGTCTAGTGGGTTTTTATCGTCGCTTTGTGAAAGACTTTAGCACTATTGCCGCACCGTTGCATGCTTTGAGTAAGAAAAATGCACCCTTTGTGTGGGGACCTTCGCAATCTACCGCATTTGATGAGCTCAAATCTTTGCTTACTCATGCCCCAATTCTTGCATTGCCTAATTTCAACAAAACTTTCGAGGTTCATTGTGATGCTAGTGGTAATGGAATTGGTGGAGTTTTGATGCAAGAAAAGTGACCCATTGCTTTCTTTAGCGAAAAACTTTCCGGTGCTCAACTTAACTATCCAATATATGACAAGGAATTATATGCTTTAGTACGAGTTTTGCATGTTTGGGAACATTATCTTTGCCCACATGAGTTTGTCATCCATACCGATCATGAGACACTAAAGTACCTTAAAGGTCAAACCAAGTTGAATAAACGGCATGCCAAATGGAGTGAATTTATTGAGTCTTTTCCTTATGTGATCAAGTACATTAAGGGCAAAGAAAATGTTGTGGCGGATGCTATTTCCCGCATATGCATGCTTGTTACTCAAATTGAGTTGAATGTTATCGGCTTTGAGCATGTTAAAGATCTTTATGCCAATGATCCTACATTTGCGCTTCCTTATGCAAAATGTCATGCTCACACTTGTTGGGAGAAATATTATCTCAAGAATGACTACCTTATGCGTGCTAACAAACTTTGTATACCCGAGTCTTCTCTTTGTTTGTTACTTTTGCAAGAGGCTCATGGAGGTGGACTTATGGGACATTTTGGACGCGACAAGACCTTTGCCACACTCTCCAACAAGTACTTTTGGCCAAATATGTTCCGCGACGTCGCGCGCTTCACCAACCGATGCTCTACATGCCGCAAAGCTAAGTCAAAAGCTCAATCTCATGGTTTACATATGCCACTTCCAATTCCATATCAACCATGGGAAGATATTAGTATGGATTTCGTGCTTGGTTTGCCTAGTAATCGCAATGGAAAGGATTCTGTATTTGTTGTTGTGGACCGATTCTCAAAAATGGCACATTTCATCCCATGCAATAAGATAGACGATGCTTCACATGTTGCAAATCTCTTTTGTAGGGAAATCTTGAGATTGCATGGAGTGCCAAGGACCATTGTGTCGGACCGCGACGTCAAGTTCCTAAGCTACTTTTGGAAGACCTTATGCGCCAAGCTCGGCATCAAGCTTCTATTCTCCACGGCCTATCATCCCCAAACCGATGGCCAAACAGAAGTCACCAATCGGACGCTATCTACTCTCCTACGCATGTTGATAAAGAAGAACATCAAGGAGTGGGAGGAATGCTTATCCATCGCTGAGCACGCCTACAATCGAGCTCGACACACTATTACAGCAAGTCCCCCTTCGAGGTTGTCTATGGCTTCAAACCATTGTCCCCATTGGACATTCTACCTCTTCTGCTCCAAGAACGCGCAAACATGGATGCAAGTGCAAGGGCAAGTTTTCTCAAGAAGATGCATGAGGATACAAGGGCAACGATCGAGCGTCAAGTACATCGCATCTCCAACAAGCTCAACATCAACAAGACACCAATGGTGTTCCAACCGGGAGATCTCGTATGGCTTCATCTTCGCAAGGACCGCTTCCCCAACAAGCGCAAGTCAATGCTACTTCCACGAGTCGACGGACCTTTCAAGGTGCTAGCACGCTATAATGACAACGCTTACAAGATTGACATCCCACGCGACAAGTACAACATAAGCGACATCTTCAACGTCAAAGACTTGGCCAAGTACCATGGTGATGAGGATCACGATCTGTGGACGGATCTCTCCCAAGGGGGGGGAGATGATGCGGAGCATCCTTCCATCATCCCCATGGACTCTACACCAACACATCAAGCACCACATGGACCCATGACAAGAGCTAGAGCACGTGCAATGGAAACCGAGGTGAACTCCTTCCTACTTGATATGCATATGGACACAAATGGAACTTGGTTGCTACCTCACCAAAATACCCTATGCCTCATTAGGTACGAAGAGGAACACCCCCAAGCAGCTCAGGAGCATCACCAAGGAGTAGGAGGACCACCCCAAGGCCATGCGAAGCAAGACGGAGCGCTACAGCAGCAGCACTGGAAGTCCCAGGCGACCCCATGCGCACGGGCCCCAGAGACCCCGTGCCCACGGGCTGTCCAGGAAGTTGGCGCTGTAGCACCCCATGCGCACGGGCGTGTACCATGCACACGGGGCCCTCGTGCGCACGGGCCCTACAGGATGGGCGGCTGAGGTTGCATTTTGGACCTCTCTTCTTCCACTTCGACCCCAAACCTATATATTCCATACCTAGGGTTATGTTTAGGGTTAGCAAAGACATCTATGAGATATTTGTGAGCTTTGCTCCTTGTACCACTCCTTTGGAGATCAAGGCCTCTTAGGAGAGGATCCACTTGTGGATTTCAAGACCTCCATCTTGGAGAAGACTAGCATCATCAAGACCTCATCTCATAGGAGTGGGAAGAACTCTACCTAGTGCCTATTTCCTTGGATTGTGCTTGTTATCTTGTGGATCTCATGTATGCTATTCTAGTAGATGTGTGATTTGGGTTTTGTTTGAGTGATTTCCCCTTGTGTTCTTGTGTGATCATCTCTTTCCCCACCTCCAAGTGTGAAAAGATCCCTTCTAGGGTTCTACCCTACAACACGTGGTCAGGTTGATCATGCTCCGGTGTGGTCAATAACCTCTCGGAGTTGGATTAGCAATTGCTAAGGCGCAATGTCGTGCACGTTTGTAGTCGGATCGTCAAAGTCATCTCCACTAAATCGATAGTTATCATCTCATCAAAAGATCGGGACACCCTCACCTCTATCAAAAGTAGTCTTTGGTACGTTGTTCGGATTGTCACAAGTCGGTAGCGAATATTTCCATGCGTTCACCCAATGCTTCTTGTTCTTAATGCAAAGCTCTTTGTGCGCCGAAGAGGTGGTTCTTGGTGATGTAGTTGTTCGGGTCGTCATCTTGCTCGATGAAGAGTGGGTTCGAAGAAGTAGTTGGCCTATCCATCATCACAAGCAAATATGTGAGTGGAAGAAAGGAAAGAACTATACCAAATGTACCTTGACCGATGTTGAGAGTGGATCAATGATCACTCGATGATGTAACAAGGAAATAGCACAATTGGTACTGGTTCTCGTCAATTTCTCATACCTACACAAATAAGGATTTTCGAGTAGCTTGGTTAGGATGGTGGCACAAAATTTATGTAATTGTTAGTGAGATAAATGATGTTGAAAAAGATTCGCAAATTCGCAAATGCAACAAGTAGACCAATAGCAAAGAATGGTATACGGAAACACACACACACGGATAGATAAATGGGGTCGTGCAACCAAGGAACGAGCTCAAAATATGGAATCCACGGAAAATGCTCTTGTTGCACAACTCTAGAGAGATGCTAGCACGATTGCACAATAGGCAGATACGAGACTTGTGCATGACCTATAAAGCAAAAATGCAATGACTTCTATCCCAAGGATGCTATATATGTATGTGTTCCGGTGATATGATCCAAGATGTCGTGGGAAACCACGGCCACCTATGGGGCCATCGGCCCCTTTGTGGTTTGGCGGGGGGAAGGGCACATTGCACAAAGAGCGGAGAGCATAGCGCAGCACGGCAGAGATCACACAGGCAGTTCTTACCTAGGTTCGGACCGCCGCAAGGCGTAAAACCCTACTCCTGCTTTGGTGGATTGATGAGAGGACCGTGGTGGAGGCGCAGCGCTCTAGCCCGGCAGGGTTGCCTCGGGGCGAGAGCAGCTACGCGCGTATGAGTGTACAGGGGTCCGGATCCTTTCTATGGTTGCCATGGCCCTCCTTTTATAGATCAAGGGGTCACCACAATGGCAAATTAGTCATTGTGTACTGATTAGTTAGCAAACAGTGCTATCATACCTAACTCTGCAGACAGAGCAGAGCGCATTAAATGCATCTCTTAACATCACATCATGGCATGCCCGGCAAGCCTTGCCGGGCCGTTCGGCCACCTTCTCGTCTGTCTGCTTGACACATCTCTGGACGGGTGTCATTTGGAGACGATTTCCTCTGGAAATGGCTGCCATGTGTCAAATAACAGCCACTCAACCACTTGGGGCTTGACACCGCACCGATCGATGACTTGCATCGCTGTGACATGGAGCGGTGGAGCCTTGGCGAGGTAGGCCGCCCTTGGCGTCCCCGGCAAGCCTGCCGGGGGTAGTCTTGATGTTTGTCTTTGGGGTAACATTGACCTCGCCGGGCTCGCCTGCCCAGCAAGCGAGGTTTCTTCTTAGCAGTGTCTTGCTCATTTAGCTTGACTTGGTCTTCTTGATCCGCCCTTTGATCTCTCAGAGAGCTGATCTCTTCTTGCTTGGTCTAGACTTGGATGCTGAGGGTTGCCGGACCGGTGGTTTGCTGTCTGTGCACAAGTCAGGGGAAACATACACCCCTGTTTGTGTACCCCGACACAAGATGATCGAGTATGACAATCTTAATGTAGTATGATGCTATGGTTCTTGCTTAAAAGCTCTTTGCTTATCTTTCTCTTGTGCTTAAAAGCTTTTGGCTCTTTCTCTTTGATCTCTTTCTTTGGCCACTTATGCACAACTTCACGAACCAAGATAGCAATTGTGTATGCGGGAACAATTATGTTGCACTAGTGATGATAAGATGATACCAAGATATGATACGAAGATGATATGATATATGCAATGGAGATGATGATCACTAATGTGCACAAGTAACATTGCCGGCAATACTCAAAGGCTAGTATCGATAGGCAAGTGACGCGAAAGGAAGGCTATGGGGTTATCAAAGCAATGGCAAGGGAGAAAGTCCGAGAGTGTCGTCGAAGTTACCGCCCTTGCTTACAGCCAAGGTGTCAAAATGGTGAAGTGGTTGTTGTGGATGACGGGTCCGTGGCGAAGATGAGCGATGTCGTTGTCGAACCGTCCCTAAGTAGCCAAAACACATTAGGAAACGGAAACCGCAACTCAAATTCTCAAAGCAAATGTGACAAAATTGTCGGAGGTGGTAGCGGGTAAGCTATGGTGGTTGCAGAAAGCGGTGGTGGTAAGCGAAAGTATTGGTGGTATCCCGGAAAAAATTGGCGAAAATTATGCGGAAAAGGGAGCGGTGGATGAGGTGGTGCTGCGGGAGGCCGGATGTCCGGGCTGTCGGGCTGGATGTCTGGGGTCCACGGGCCAGATGTATGGGGCTCCAAATCCATGATGAAATCGGTGGATCTCGTGGGAAAGAAAAAAAAATTGGGCAAAATTTGAGAGATTTCGTGGATTGAATTGGGGGAAAAGTTAGGGGAAGATAGATCTACGAGTAACACATCAAATCCATGGATGAAATCTAACAAAACATCATCACACCAACAAATCACAAAAAAAATTGGGAGGGCTATTTTTGTGGGGATTTTCGAAATTGGGACAAAACACAACAAAATTAGGCTAGAAAACAAAAGAGGAGACTCCAAAATTGTGATCAACCTTGGCTCATGATACCAAGATGATGTAGGGTGGAACCCTAGGGCCGATCTTTCATGATTTGGAGGGGATCCCACGAAGAACACGATGAAGTCACGAGAGGAAACACGAGGGGAAACACTCAAATCAACGAGAACAATCACACATGTGCTAGATCCATGAACATAAAGAGTGATACAAGATTCAAATGCAACAAAGGACGATACAAGAGGTGGTAGTTCTTCCCGATCCAGAGACGGGGTCTTGAATCCACGAGGGGATCTTCCCTTGCGGGGTCTTGAATCCACTTGGGATCTTCTCCGCGGAGGCCTCGGTCTCCAATGGAGTATGTATCAAGTGGATGAGCAAAGCTCTATCTCTAAAAATGAGCTAATCCTTTGCTAACCCTAAAACATTAGGGAAGAAGAGTATATATAGTCTGGGGGGCGAAGGGATACATGGGCTTCGGCCCTTTACACTGTGCGCAGACAGGGGGAGCCGGATGTCTGGGCGTCGGGCCAGATGTCCAGGCCTTCACAAGGTACCGGATGTCCGGGCACGGGGGCCGGATGTCCGGCCTGGCGGGGACCAGCTTCTGTGCTCTCTGGATAGGCGCGGTCAGGATTTCTGGGCGGGAGTCCGGATGTCCGGCGGCTCACATCGGGCCAGATATCCGGGCCTGTTGCTGGATGTCTGGGCTGTCGGGGCCCAATTCTTCTTCTCTATGGATAGGACATGTCCGAATTTTTGGGCTGGCGCCGGATGTTCGGGGCCGTCGGGCCGGATGTCCGGGGCCAGACCAGATGTTTGGACCCTGTAGCCTTGGCTGTTGGGTCGCTGCTGCTGTCGACACCTCCAGGGGCCGGATTTCCGGTGTTGTGGCTGGATGTCCGGGTCCTGGAAGTCATCTTTGGTCCCTTCCGTTGTTCCTCTTCGTACGTGTACTTGGGGACATGTCCGTCTTCACAGGCATTCCCAAGAGGGTCTTCTTGGTACCTGAGTACACATAGCATTCCGGCTTTAGGTAGTAGCCATGTCTCGAGTGGGTCGTACAGGATATCACTAAGGAGAGATGTCACCTCGGTTTCGAGAGCTCTAGCTCGTGCTCATGTCATTGGTCCACTTGGCACTTGATGAGATGTCGGTAGGTCCATAGGGATGACCGTAGGATGCTCCGCATCAATGTCTATTACTGATTTGCCTTTATCATTTTGGGGTTATGCATTAGAGACAGCCGCATTCACGTTAAATAGGGCACCGTCTAAATCCGTTGAGACGACATCGTATGAACTATGGTTTGGCAAGAAACCTAAGGTGTCATTTCTTAAAGTTTGGGGATGTGACGCTTATGTCAAAAGGCTTCAGCCTGATAAGCTCGAACCCAAAGCGGAGAAGTGCATCTTCATAGGATACCCTAAATAAACTATTGGGTATACCTTCTACCACAGATCCGAAGGCAGATCTTTGTTGCTAAGAATGGGTCATTTCTAGAGAAGGAGTTTCTCTCGAAAGAAGTGAGAGGGAGGAAAGTAGAACTTGATGAGGTAATTGTACCTTCTCTCGAATTGGAAAGTAGCACATTGGAGAAAATAGTTCCCGTGATGCCTACACCAACTAGAGAGAAAGCTAATAATGATGATCATGAAACTTCAGATCAAGTTACTACTGAACCTCGTAGGTCGAGCAGAACACGTACCGCACCAGAGTGGTATGGTAGTCCTGTCATGGAAGTCATGTTAGACACCGGCGAACCTACAAACTATGAAGAAGCTATGATGAGCCGAGATTCCGATAAATGGCTTGAGGTCATGAAATCTGAGCTAGGATCCATGTATGAGAACAAAGTGTGGACTTTGGTGGACTTGCCCGATGATCGCCAAGCCATTGAGAATAAATGGATCTTCAAGAGGAAGACGGATGCTAATGGTAATATCACTGTCTACAAAGCTCGACTACGATGAGACTTTCTCACCCGTAGCGATGCTTAAGTCTGTCCGAATCATGTTAACAATTACGGCATTTTATGATTATGAAATCTGGCAAATGGATGTCAAAATTGCATTCCTTAACGGATTTCTTAAAGAAGAGATGTATATGATGCAGCCAGAAGGTTTTGTCGATCCTAAAGGTGCTAACAAAGTGTGCAAACTCCATCGATCCATCTATGGACTGGTGCAAGCATCTCGGAGATGGAATATATGCTTTGATGAGGTGATCAAAGCATATGGCTTTATACAGACTTACGGTGAAGCCTGTATTTACAAGAAAGTGAGTGGGAGCTCTGTAGCATTTCTGATATTATATGTGGATGAAATATTGCTAATTGGAAATGATATAGAATTTCTGGATAACATAAAAGGATACTTGAATAAGAATTTTTCAATGAAAGACCTTGGTGAAGCTGCTTATATATTGGGCATCAAGATCTATAGGGATAGATCGAGACGCTTAATAGGACTTTCACAAAGCACATACCTTGACAAAGTTTTGAAGAAGTTCAAAATGGACCAGTCAAAGAAAGGGTTTTTGCCTGTATTGCAAGGTGTGAAGTTGAGTAAGACTCAAAGCCCGACCATGGCGGAAGATAGAGATAGAATGAAAGTCATTCCCTATGCCTCAGCCATAGGTTCTATTATGTATGCCATGCCGTGTACCAGACCTGATGTGTGCCTTGCCATAAGTTTAGCAGGGAGGTACCAAAGTAATCCAGGAAAGGATCACTGGACAACGGTCAAGAATATCCTGAAGTACCTAAAAAGGACCAAGTATATATTTCTCGTTTATGGAGGTGACAAAGAGCTCGTCGTAAAGGGTTACGTTGATGCTAGCTTCGACATAGATCCAGACGACTCTAAGTCACAAACCGGATATGTATTTATATTGAATGGTGGAGCTGTTAGTTGGTGCAATTCCAAGCAGAGCGTCGTGGCGGGTCTACGTGTGAAGCGGAGTACATAGCTGGGCCCTCTCGTGATAGAGGCGAGGGGTCCCAATCTTTCGTTGAGATGATAACTATTGATTTGGTGGAGCCGACTTTGACGATCCGACTACAAACATGCACGACATTGCGCCTTAGCAATCGCTAAACCAATCTCCTAAGGTTACTAATGATGCTGGAAGCACGATCAGCCTGACCACGAAGGTCTATTCCTGCATGCAATCGAAGAACAAGCAATAATATGATAATGCAATCTAAATATTGCGAATATAGATGAAGTATTGATAAAGGTGGGGATCCGAAAGCGGTCTTGGTCTGGTCGTTGGACACAAACGAAGTACACGAAGTTGCAATGGCTAACTTTTAACTAAACAAATCCTAAGCAAAGAGCTACTAGATTGATCTAATTATATAGGAGCAAAGAGGTGGGAGGATGTCACAAGGCAGCCTAAAACTAACCGTAAGTTGTACAAGGTCCATGGGCCCAAGTGGAGGTGATGCAACACCTTTGGACTTGTAGTTTGACTCGGATTCTGCTGTAGCATCAGATTGTTTTGTCAATATCTCCACGCTCTGGATGAATTTGAAGGTGAATCCAATTGGGTTGGAAAGAGAACGAAATCTAGTTTCCAACACAAAACGAATTACCCAATTCGGAGTTCGGATGAAAGAGATCTTGGCGTTTTGAGTCAGGTATGTCTGTGTAGTCCGAATCTGAGTCCAGAACATGAGAGACTTGGATTCTATCTTCTCTTGGCCCAAAAGTGACATGAGGGAACTTTTTGAACAACACCTAAACATCTCTTTTTCCCTTATTTTCATATGTGGATTGTACAAATGTCCCATACACCTCACAAATATGCATGTATGCAATATTTTTTGTCGTATCCAAGGTAGTCAAGTCCTCATCATCCTCCCCTTCTTTAAAACGAAGTCATCCTCGGCGTTGCTTAATCCGAAATGTGGCTAACAAAAGAGACAATGTTCTTGGGTGAAACCCTAAGATGGATATTTTCACACTTGGAGGGGGAAAAGGATGAACACCAAGAACACAAAGAGGAATTCACTCCAACAAAACCCAATCACACATCTACTAGAATAGCAAACACATAGATCTACATGAATACATGAACAATCAAAGGAAACAAGTAGTAGGTAGAGTTCTTCCCACTCCTAAGAGATGATGTCTTGAGGATGATAATCTTCTCCAAGAGGAGGTCTTGAAATCCACAAGTGGATCCTCTCCTAAGAGGCCTTGATCTCCAATGGAGTGGTAGAAGGAGTAAAGCTCGCAAATATCTCACATATGTCTTTGCTAACCCTAAACATTACCCTAGGTACGGAATATATAGGTTTGGGGGCGAGGTGGATGAAGAGGAGGCCCAAAACCCGATCTCAGTCGGCCATCCTGTAGGGCCCGTGCACACGGGGTAAGTTGGGCCCGTGCGCACGAGGTGCTACAGCCGTAGCTCCCTGTGTAGCCCGTGGGCACGGGGTCTCGGGGGCCCGTGTGCACGGGGTCTCCTGGGACTTCCTGTCTAGCTCCTTTTGGGTTCCTTCTTCCTTCGTGCGGATTTGGGGTGGTTCTCCTACTCCTTGGTGATGCTCCTTAGCTGCTTGGGGGTGTTCCTCTTCGTACCTAATGATACATAGTGCATTTTGGTGAGGTAGCAACCAAGTTCCATTCATGTCCATATGCATATCAAGTAGGATGGAGTTCACCTCGGTTTCCATTCCGCGTGCTCCAGCTCTTGTCATAGGTCCACGTGGTGCTTGATGCGTTGGTGTAGAGTCCATGGGGATGATGGAAGGATGCTCTGCATCATCTCCCCCCCCCTTGGGAGAGATCCTTCCATGGATCGTGATCATCATCACCATGGTACTTGGCCAAGTCCTTGACGTTGAAGATGTCGCTTACGTTGTACTTGTCGTGTGGGATGTCGATCTTGTAAGCATTGTCATTGTAGTCTGCTATCACCTTGAAGGGTCCGTCGGCTCGTGGTAGTAGCTTGGACTTGCGTTCATTGGGGAAGCGGTCCTTGTGAAGATGAAGCCATATGATGAGGAAATGACTACCTTGGATACGACCAAAAATATTGCAAAGATGCATATTTGTGAGGTGATTTCTAATGCAAACTATGCAATAATTTATTTATGTCATCCAGGACAAAAATACTTCACAGACTTTTGTGCCAGGTCTAATTGCAGGTGTATGGGACATTTGTACATTCCACATATGAAGATAAGGGAAAAAGAAAAGTTTAGGTGATGTTCAAAAAGTCCTCTGACGTCACTTTTGGACCAAGAGAAGATAGAGTCCAAGTCTCTCACGTTCTGGATTCAGATTCGGACTGCACAGACATACCTGACTCAAAACGCCAACAACTCTTTCATACGGACTCCGAATTGGGTGATTCTTTTTTTGTTTGAAAGTAGATTTTGTGCTCTTTCCAACCCAATTGGATTAACCTTCAAATTTTTCCGGAGCATCGCGATATCGGCGAAACAATCTGACGCTGCAGCAGAATCCGAGTCAAACTACAAGTCAAAGGTGTTGCATCACCTCCACTTGGGCCCATGAGCCTTGTACAACCTAGGGTTAGTTTTAGGCTACATTGGGATGTCCTCCCACCTCCTTGGACACGACCCCTTGCTCCTATATAAGTAGATACATCTAGTAGCTTTTTCCTTGGGATTTGTTTAGATTAAAGTTGCCATAGCTGCAACGTCGCGTACTTCGTTTGTGTTCAATGGCCAGACCAAGACGTCACAGAACCCCACCTTTATCAATAAAGCTTTCATCTTATATTCACAATATCCAGATTGCAATCTTAGTTTCTTGCTTGTTCTTCGTTTGCTTGCAGGAAATAGAACCTCGTGGTCAGGTTGATCGTGCTCCGGCGTGGTCAATAACATCTCGGAGTTGGTTTAGCGATTGCTAAGGCACGACGTCCTCGCACGTTCGTAGTCGGATCGTCAAAGTCTACTCCTCCAAAAACCATAGCCACCATCTCATCGAAAGACGAGACACCTTTGTCTCTATCAAGTGGTATCAGAGCAAACATTTCTAGAGGAATGTTGGAGAGAAAGTTGTTGGTATATCCTGCTTGGCAGTTGTTTCTCATCATTATCTTTACTGCCATTGTGATCTTCACTTATATCTTGCTTTCTAGAGCTACTTCATATCCTTTATTGATGCTAGTTGTGTTACACCGTGACCTCATTGGTGCTCTCGGCTCGCGTCTCTAGGCCTATCTAGCCTAGGACCAGCACAGAACCGTCACTGAGCGTTTATTCAACATTGCATCTGTTAATTGATTATTGCTAATCTTTTGCTACCAAATATTTAAGCCTTCCAAGCTCCACATATTTCTCACCGTGTATACGTACGTTCCCCTGGCAATCGCTTTACTCAATCTTCGGAGATATTTGACACCGCTGGTTGGCTGTCACCACCTGCTGCATGGTAAGAACTTGTAAGATATTGATATTTGCTTTATTGTGAGCGCTTTACCACCACATCCTAGTAGTTCATAGGAACATTATTCTCGAATTTTGTTTCTTGTTTCAACTAATCATGACAGGTTCCGGAGATAGAAGTTCTTGGACGACGGATACATCTTCACCATCACGAGAGGTGGGACAACACACACAAGCACATGGTCAGGTTATCTCTTTACCATCGTTTGAGGGTAGATTTAATCCTGCTATTTATCTAGCTTGGGAGCTTGAAGTAGAACAAGTTTTTAGTCACCATGATTTTCCTGAACTTGAGAGAGTACGAGTTGCCACTAGAGCATTTACTGGTTTTTCTTCTGTTTGGTGGAATGTACATTGTAAGAAAAACATTGATAACCAACCCACAACTTGGAAAGATTTGAAAGCAGTAATGAGACAACAATTTTTTCCTCCTTACTATCGTCGTGAATTGCTTCGCAAATTGGAACAATTAAAACAAGGCAGCAACACTGTTCATGCTTACTACCAAGAGTTCAAATCTTATATGCATCATTGTGACATAGAAGAATCTGAGGGTGAAATAATGAATAGATTTTTTTGGTGGTTTGAACCATGATATTCGTGCAAGATTTCAGTATATTGCTCGTTGCATTACTGGTATGTATGTTCGCGCTTGTATCTTTGAGAGACAGATACAGGAGGATGCATTGGGTGACAACAACAACTACTATTCCAATTCATGCTCACCACCACCGGTTGGTTCCTCCACCGTTGCACCTACTAGAGTAGCCACACCTCTGATTGTGAGCACAACATCATCTCAAGTGTATGGTACATTGTCATCGTCCGCACCTACATCAGCTACATCTTTGCGACAAGGTAATAGTAAAGGTATTGATGATATAACTTCACATGAGAATGATGCATGCCTAGTTAACTTGAATACATCATGTGTTGTGTTACCTATTGATTTGAGAACACCACCTATTTTAGAGAATCGTGTTACTGTCATGAATGCGTCATGTGATCAAATAGTTGAAGTACCAACAATTTTGAGTGCACCCATTGATGCGGAGCATCCCACAGTCATCCCCATGGACCTACCTATGTCTCCCACGACACCACTTGGACCAATGACAAGAGCTCGAGCAAAGGCTATCGAAGATAAGGTGAACTCGCTCCTCTCCGAACTACCACTTTCTACACATGCGACATGGCTACTACCTCCAGCGGAAACACTATGTGTGATCAGGTACTTGGAGGAAGGCCACGGAGCAACTACATCCAACGGACAAGACGGCGAGGGCACCAAGCATGAGGGACAAGAAAAAGAGCTGCAAGTGGAGCCACAGCCACCGGACGTCCGGCCAGGACCGGACGACCGGCAACTCCCAGCGACCGGACGTCCGGCCTCCACCGGAAATCCGGCAGTTCCCCACCCGAGCCGAATCAGCGGAAGTCCGACGAGACCGGACGACTGGCCGACTCCGGACATCCGGTGCCACTACACCCGAGCCAAAATGACGAAAGTCTGGTGCTTTCCGGACGTCCAGACGCCCACGAGCCACCATACGTCCGCTCCGGACCGGACGACCGGTGCCTGTCTGTGCACAGTTTCGAGCCCGAAGCCCATGTACCCTTTCACATCGCCCCCATTTGCACTAAGACTATAAATAGACCTTCTCCCCCTCCTAGTTAGGGTTAGCAAAGGATTAGCTCAATTTAGAGATAGAGCTTTGCTCATCCACTTGGTTACTTCTCCATCGGAGTTCACGACCTCTACGGAGAAGACCCCCCAAGCGGATTCAAGACCCCTCACGGGAAGACCCCTCAAGACCTCCTCACGGAGATGAACTAGTTACCCTATGTATCGTCCTTTGTTGACCTTGGATCGTGTATCTCTTTGTGTTCCAAGGATCTAGCACATGTGTAATCGAATCTTGTTGGTTTGAGTGATTTCCCTCGTTTTTCCCTCGTGTTTCCCCTCGTGTTCTTCGTAGGATCCCTCAAATCATGAAAGATCGGGCCCTAGGGTTCTACCCTACAACATCTTGTATCAGAGCAAGGTTGATCACGAATTTGGAGCCCCTACCCCCTCTTTTTCTAGCCTTCTTTTGTTGATTTTGTTCCAATTTCGAAAATCCCCACCAAAAATAGCCCTAATTTTTTTTGTGATTTGTTGGTTTGATGATGTTTTGTTGATTTTGATCCTTCTATTTGCTTGGTTTCAAGTGGATCTAGCATTTCCCCAAGTTTCCCCATCTTTCATCCACAAAATCTCGTCAATTTTGACCCCAAAATCCCAATTTCCGCCCAAAATCGCGTCCCGAAACTAGCATTTCGCGTTGACCCAGAACCACCGGACGACCGGTACTTACCGGACGACCGGAATCCCTAACCCGAGCTGAAATAGCTGATTTCCGAGCCCGGCCGGACGTCCGACGACCAGACATCCGTCCATTTCCGGACGTCTGACACATGTAGAAACTGACTTCGGCTGATTTTTGTTTCGCCCATAACTAATTCATCCGAACTCCGATTTTGACGTTCTTTACCTCGTTTTGAAGCTATTGACATCCCCCTTCCCACAAAAATACCTTCAACATCATTTGACACCATCAATTTTTTGGAACTTTGGCATCTTTGCCTAGGGCCTTCACCACATCATCCGCATTACCACCACCGACTTCCGCAACTTAACCCAATTTTGTTTGTGTTGTGAGTTGTGTCTCCTAAGGTGTTTCAGCTACTTAGGGACCGTACTTTCAACTCCGACACCGTGTATAGCCCATCATACCCTTCCGCCACCTTAACCCATTTTGATCGGGTTTCCACCAATACTTCCGCAACCACCACCGCTTTTCCGCTACCACCATTTGACATTTGCCTTTGAGATTTTGAGTTCACAGTTTTTCCGTTTCCTAAGGTGTTTCGGCTAATTAGGGACGGTTCGACATCGAGAACACTTCCACTCATCATCGCTACGAGGTCATCATCGTACATAAGGATGGTAACCTCGACGACACCATTGTATATTCCCCTTGCAATTGCATTGATAACCCCTAGCCCATTTTGCGTCACTTGCCTATCGAGACTACCCATTTGAGTATTGCCGACAACGTTACTAGTGCACATTAGTGATCATTGATCTACACCTTCCATTGCATACATACCATATCATATTGGTATCATCTTGGTATCATACCATCACTTGTGTCACAAGCTTGTTCCCGCATATACACAATTGCTATCTTGGTTTGTGCATTTCGCATAGTGGCCATATCAAAAAAAAGAATAAGCTTTTAAGCAAAAGAGAGAGAGCAAAGAAGCTTGTAAGCAATAGCCATATCATCATACCACATTGCATAAGATTGTCATATCCGATCATCTTGGATCATCTTGAAAGAAACACCGGGAACCATACATACACAGCATACTTGTGATAAGAAGTCGCTATATTTTGTCTCATATAGGTAGTGCACAAGTTCGTATCCGCCTATTGAGCAATCGGCTAGCGTCTCTCTAATGTTGTGCGACAAGAGCATTTTTCATGGATTCCACATTTTTCGCTCAATCCTTTGTTGCACAACCACATTTATCTATCCGTGTGTGTGTTTCCGTGTGCCACCCATATTGCTATTGGTCTACTTGTTTTACTTGTGAATTTGTGAATCTCTTTCAACATTATTGACTCTTGCTAACATTTTGCATCAAATTTTTGTGCCACTATCCTCACCGAGCTCCACCATAAGCCTTATTTGTGTAGGTGTGAGAAATTGACGAGATCGGTACCAATTGTGCTATTTCCTTGTTACATCATTGAGTGGTCATTGATCCATCTTCAACATCGGTCAAGGTACATTTGGTATAGTTCTCTCCTTTCTCCCACTCATATTTGCTCGAGTCTTGTGATGGATAGGCAAGGCATTTCATCTCCGGTCTTCCACGATAACGACGACGCGAACAACTACATCACCAAAGCGTCCATCTTCGATCTACAACGACAAATGCAAGGCGCACAATCAAGCTTGCGAGAGCGCATCCACAACCTCGCCATCGACATACGACACTCCGAGCGGCGCACAAGAGACTACCTCGACAACAAGCTTTCCACACAAAAGGAGGAGGAAGATGCAAGGATGGAGGAGATTCAGGCCTTGGTCAAGTCTACTTCCCCTTCGTCATCCTCAAGGCGATGACGAGCAAGTCGATCATCTTCGGACCGCCCAAGCGATGCAAGCACAAGTCGTCCACGTCCACATCTACATGGCGATCATCATCACATTTGTGATCCACATCGTCATGAAGGGCAAGTCACCTCCAAGCATCATGTGCACGACGACGACGAATCCCATCGAGCTCAAGCACGACAACGACATCATCATCATGAAGATGCTCGCCAAGCGCAAATGCACAAGTCCCAACAAGCCCTACTTCATGCCAAGGCCAAGCTTCATGAGCAAAAGAGAAGACCGCGAGACGAGCACCACCAAGATGGAGCTACGGCTACCACCACCACTTCGGCATCTTCGCCAAGTGCTATCAAGGCATCTTCGCCTTTGGACGTATGGCATCTTCGCCTACTTCCCATGAGTTCACCTGCATCGACATCTTCAACAACAAGGCGACCAACTACGAGCGAGGGCGACACTTCCATCTTCGGAAGCCCCTCAAGGAAGATGGCCGAACATGGGAATTTCCCTTCGGTCATGGAGACAAGCTACGAGGTGCCACATCATATGGGCCTCCTACAACAAGACGGTGACAACAAGGTCGAGCAAGGTCCATCCCCTTCGACCATGGCGACGAGCACGAACCTCTTCAACAACATGAAGATGGCGCCCATATTGGACTCTTATTCCGAGTCAAGCTACGAGACCGCGCATGAGACACTATCTTTGGTCTCGGAGGAGCGTGATGTTTTGCCACATCCTACGGCATTCATCTTTGGAGGCGTTATGGATGAGGAGGTTGAGCATGGGATTATCCCTTCAACCAAGGCGGCGATAGGAGTTGAGCATGGAGACACTTACACCTACATCTCTCCGACACCTACATATGACGAGATGACCAAATTACCATGTGAGGAGAGCCACCACCACATGAGTGACATGCGTGACTCCACCATATGTGACATTGAGTGCATTTCCTATGAGAGGATGAGTGTGACCACCACTACCCCCACACATGAGAGCATGCCACACATCCTATGTGAGGTTGAGAGCCATTTGAGTGACTCCACCAACCATACGAGTGAGAGCATCATACCGGGAGTGAGTGAGCCACAACACTTAGTGAGTGAGGTAGTTGAGAAGGCACGTGAGGCCACTATGATTTCTAACAACTTAACCTCTACTCCGAGTGTGTTTTCCCATTTGGTGCTAGGTCTCCTACATGACAACATGCCTATCCTCGACGAGTCCACACCTCCAATGGAGACGACGATGGCCATGGTGGACGATGATGCACCCCCCACATGGTTCCATCAAGATGAAGATGACAAAGAGTGGATCTTCGACACCTCACCTACAACACATGAGCGACGCTCCAAAGGAAACATAGGTGATGGTGCTTCTCTTGTCCCACTAGTGGACTATCTTGCAAATGATTGCTTGCATGATGATGATCACCTTATGGATTCATCGCATACTATGTCTTGTTTCGATATGCCACCCATTTATGATGAATATGATGATGAGCATGTTGAATTGCCTCATTGTGATGCTATGCTCCATAGGATATCATGTGAAAATTCTATTGGTCACATCATGTTTGATAATCCTTTAAACTTGTCATATGCTATGAGTGAGATCTCCCATATTGCATCATTTCAATCTCAACATAGTAACTATGCATTCCCCATTAAAATAAATCCCATTTGCACTTATGGCATAGATTACGAGATGATGGTCATTGGCTTTTGTTTTTCATGCGATGATATTGCCATGCTTCCTTTACATGATTTGCGCAATTCATCTACTATGCCATGCCATGATCACATTGCTTCGGATATGCATTGTTTTGGATGTTGTCAATATTCCCCATGTGATGTTTCCACTAATGCTCATGAGGAGACAACCATAGTTTCCTCATACATATTAGGAGATTTTGATGCATTCCAGACCTTGCATGTTTCCCATGATTGTGTGCACCGTATGTATTCCATGAATAACAATGCTCTACATATTTCTCATGATGCATTACACAATTTGAGTATCCATTATGCTATACATAACAACAAACCTCTCATGATGGATGACATGTTTCTATATCACGCATCTCATTTATTTGAGCATTGGCTATTTTGTGCTAACCAACACATGCACGTGCGCATCATGATGGATGATGTGTACATCTACCACGCACACACAATTTTCCCTTTGCCTTTGTTTTGTGTAGGTACTTATGAACACTCGTCAACCTCACAATCCCATGAGTTGATGAAACAACCTCTTGAGAGCAACGATGACTTGGGATCCCGTGGACTACCCTTACCACCGTTCCCTTCGCGCAACAACTACGCGCATCTCTTCTACTTGGCTCTCACACGGCTATGGGCTATATACCAATTGTCATCTTATACCCATTTTCCCGTGTTCACTTTGCATGTTATGCCTCTTTATATGCCTTTGCCATGCAATTGTGACCCTTGCTTGCACTTACATGTGATTGACCATTATGCTACTTCTATGTGTATTTGCATGCTTGGTGGAGATCCTAGTAGCTATTGCCATGATTTCTTTGTGCCCCATGCTATTGTAGATTCTTGTGTTGGGAGAGTCATGATGTTCCATTGCTATTTACCTAGGACTTCTTGCCAATACAATGATGATACTTTCCTCATATCTTGCTTTCATGCTTGTGCTATGTCATGTGAATTATTCATGCCCACTATTTGCACACATGACATGATCGCCATGATTACCTCTAGTACGTTGCATCTTCGCACTACTAGCTTGCACTACTTGATCGCTATGATTGCTTGCTTTATCGCATCACCCATGTTCCATTCTTACTCGCTTTCTTGGGTTGATGACATATATGCTCATGCCTCTCACATGATATATCTTGTTCATTGTCGCTTGCCTCCAATAGTTGCATCTATGCTTATTGATCTTGGAGACTTGGACACTTTACTTGTGATGCATGCTTGTTTGATTGAGCCTATTGTATTTGGTTGTTCTCGCATCATATGCCTTCATACTATGAAATACTCCCTTGTCCTTTCTTATGATGAGCATGATGCATACACTTGTTGGGTATCTTACCACATGAATGATAGGTTTTGCACTTCCGCTAACCTCATTTGTTTTTCCGAGTGTTTGTCATGTTCTTTCGTTTTGAAGGATTCACAAGGCTGTACAATCATGAGACATATTAGTCATGCAAAGGTCTTCATGATGCGCGACACCAACATTTTTGACATCCTCATAAAGGTGAACTCCTTCCCTTTGAGCCATCCTCAAATACGCATATTGGATGGGTCATTCTTTCATTGTTGTCTCCTTCTTCTTGTCTACATGATACATCTATTGGATGGATGAACGACATTGGAGATGGACTCTATGGACCTTTACATTGAGGAGCGCTTGGACTTATTGGAAGCACCACCGGACCACCACTTCTACCACGACATTGAGCCTTGGTACAACACCACCCATAACAAATTTGCCTCTTATGCATGGATTGACTCACATTATGATTGCCTTGTTGCATCTTGTATTTTTATGTCATCCATGATATATGAGCTTGTGCACTTCCTTAGCAAATTTGTTGTGATATTCCTTGATGGCATATTCATACATCATGATCATATTGCCCATAATCAATTGCATGATCACATACTCACATTGAGCACCAATTACCATGTTCATGCTTTTGATACACCGTCCCATTATGATATCATTTTGCACAATGGTTGCATTGATCACATTCACAACACCTTTGTGCATACAACAAATGGATTTACTCCCATGAATGCTTTACATATCATTTCACATCTTTTGGATAAGCATCATGTGTCTTGCCACGCACAATCTTGCCGCACGGACTCATACTTACTCGATGGACACTTTGTGTGCGCTAACCATTGTATTTCCGAGTGTCGTTTGTGTTTGCTCTTCTTGCATGTATACCACTCCGGCGACACCTTGGAGTACTTGGATTGCGCAATGTCTCCCACTCCATCCAACTACAAGTCCGTCCACGACAACCGTTTCCATGGTGATGAGGATCATGATCCGAGGTCGGATCTTTCCCAAGGGGGGGAGATGATGCGGAGCATCCCACAGTCATCCCCGTGGACCTACCTACGTGTCCCACGACACCACTTGGACCAATGACAAGAGCTCGAGCAAAGGCTATCGAAGATAAGGTGAACTCGCTCCTCTCCGAACTACCACTTTCTACACATGCGACATGGCTACTACCTCAAGCGGAAACACTATGTGTGATCAGGTACTTGGAGGAAGGCCACGGAGTAGCTACATCCAACGGACAAGACGGCGAGGACACCAAGCATGAGGGACAAGAAGAAGAGCTGCAAGTGGAGCTGCAGCCATCGGACGTCCGGCCAGGACCGGACGACCGGCAACTCCCAGCGACCGGACGTCCGGCCTCCACCGGAAATCCGGCAGTTCCGCACCCGAGCCGAATCAGCTGAAGTCTGACGAGACCGGACGACCGGCAACCGGACGACCAGCCGACTCCGGACATCCGGTGCCACTGCACCCGAGCCAAAATGATGGAAGTCCGGCGCTTTCCGGACGCCCATGAGCCACCGGACGTCCGCTCCAGACCGGACGACCGGTGCCTGTCTGCGCATAGTTTCGGGCCCGAAGCCCATGTACCCTTTCACTTCGCCCCCATTTGCACTAAGACTATAAATAGACCTCCTCCCCCTCCTAGTTAGGGTTAGCAAAGGATTAGCTCAATTTAGAGATAGAGCTTTGCTCATCCACTTGGTTACTTCTCCATCGGAGTTCACGACCTCTACGGAGAAGATCCCCCAAGCGGATTCAAGACCCCTCATGGGAAGACCCCTCAAGACCTCCTCACGGAGATGAATTAGTTACCCTATGTATCGTCCTTTGTTGACCTTGGATCGTGTATCTCTTTGTGTTTCGAGGATCTAGCACATGTGTAATCGAATCTTGTTGGTTTGAGTGATTTCCCTCATTTTCCCCTCGTGTTTCCCCTCGTGTTCTTCATAGGATCCCTCCAATCGTGAAAGATCGGGCCCTAGGGTTCTACCCTACATCACCCATTGAATTAACTGTTGATGCAAAAGAACCAATGTTTAATCATTTTGATATGACCTCAAATCTTGGTGATGATTCTGTGTCAAATGACTTATTGCATGTTTGCTTATTTAAGCATGTTGTAGCATGTAAATTTGATGCAAATAAGGTTTATTCACCAATGTTGGAATGGTTTAATGATGAACATTGTCAATATTTTGATATTAATAAGAGCTTTACTTATATGTGCAAACTGAGTTGCAATATTTTCATGGCTTCTGCTTCTTGTGATAATATTTTGGCTTTATATTTTATGAACTATGAAAGTCACTCATGTATACATGTGTCATATGTGCAAAAATCAAGGGAATTAAAAATGGATGACATATACATATACAACATGTACACCTTGTCTCTTTTGTTAGCCATATTTCAGATTAATCAACACCGAGGACGGCTTTGTTTTCAAGAAGGAGATGATGATGAGGACATGACTACCTTGGATACGACCAAAAATATTGCAAAGATGCATATTTGTGAGGTGATTTCTAATGCAAACTATGCAATAATTTATTTATGCCATCCAGGACAAAAATACTTCACAGACTTTTGTGCCATGTCTAATTGCAAGTGTATGGGACATTTGTACAATCCACATATGAAGATAAGGGAAAAAGAGATGTTTAGGTGCTGTTCAAAAAGTCCTCTCACGTCACTTTTGGGCCAGGAGAAGATAGAGTCCAAGTCTCTCACGTTCTGCATTCAGATTCGGACTGCATAGACATACCTGACTCAAAACGCCAACAACTCTTTCATACGGACTCCAAATTGGGTGATTCTTCTTTTTGCTTGAAAGTAGATTTCATGCTCTTTCCAACCCAATTGGATTCATCTTCAAATTCGTCCGGAGCGTTGAGATATCAACGAAACAATCTGACGCTGCAACAGAATCCGAGTCAAACTACAAGTCCAAAGGTGTTGCATCACCTTCACTTGGGCCCATGAGCCTTGTACAACCTTGGGTTAGTTTTAGGCTTCCTTGGGACGTCCTCCCACCTCCTTGGCCACCACCCCTTGCTCCTATAAAAGTAGATCCATCTAGTAGCTTTTTTCTTGGGTTTTGTTTAGATTAAAGTTCGCCATAGCTGCAACTTCGCGTACTTCATTTGTGTTCAACGACCAGACCAAGACGTCACATAACCCCACCTTGATCAATAAAGCTTTCATCTTATATTCACAATATCCAGATTGCAATCTTAGTTTCTTGCTTGTTCTTCATTTGCTTGCAGGAAATAGACCTCGTGGTCAGGTTGATCATGCTCCGGCGTGGTCAATAACCTCTCGGAGTTGGTTTAGCGATTGCTAAGGCGCGACGTCCTCACACGTTCGTAGTCGGATCGTCAAAGTCTACTCCTCCAAAAACGATAACCACCATCTCATTGAAAGATGGGACACCTTTGCCTCTATCACCATACGAGATCTCCCGGTTGGAACACCAGTGGTGTCTTGTTGATGTTGAGCTTGGTGGTGATGCGATGGACTTGACGCTCGATCATTGCCCTTGTATCTTCATGGATCTTCTTGAGAAAGCTTGCCCTTGCACTCGCATCCATGTTTGTGCATTCTTGTAGCAGGAGAGGTAGAATGTCCAATGGGGACAATGGGTTGAAGCCGTAGACAACCTCGAAGGGGGACTTGCCGGTAGTAGAGTGTCGAGCTTGATTGTAGGCGTACTCAGCGATGTGTAAGCACTCCCCCCACTCCTTGATGTTCTTCTTGATCAACACGCGTAGGAGAGTGGATAGCATCCGGTTGGTAACTTCGGTTTGGCCATCGGTTTGCGGATGATATGCCATGGAGAATAGAAGCTTGATGCCGAGTTTGGCGCATAGTGTCTTCCAAAAGTAGCTTAGGAACTTGACGTCACGGTCCGACACAATGGTCCTTCGCACTCAATGTAGCCTCAAGATTTCCCTACAAAAAAGATTTACAACATGTGAAGCATCGTCTATCTTATTGCATGGGATGAAATGTGCCATTTTTGAGAATTGGTCCACAACAACAAATATAGAATCCTTTCCATTTTGAGTCCTAGGCAAACCAAGCACGAAATCCATACTAATATCTTCCCATGGTTGATATGGAATTGGAAGTGGCATATGTAAACCATGAGATTGGGCTTTTGACTTAGCTTTGCGGCATGTAGAGCAACGGTTGGTGAAGCGTGCCACGTCGCGGAACATCTTTGGCCAAAAGTACTTGAAGGAGAGTGTGGTAAAGGTCTTGTCGCGCCCGAAATGTCCCATAAGTCCTCCGCCATGAGCCTCTTGCAAAAGTAACAAACGAAGCGAAGACTCGGGTATACAAAGTTTGTTAGCACGCATAAGGTAGCCATTCTTGAGGTAATAGTTCTCCCAACAAGTATGAGCAATACATTTGGCATAAGGAATTGCAAAACTAGGATCATGTGAATAAAGATCTTTAACATGCTCAAAGCCAATAACATTCAATTCAAGTTGAGTAACTAACATGCACTTGCGGGATAGAGCATCCGCCACAACATTCTCTTTACCCTTAATGTACTTGATCACATAAGGAAAAGATTAAATAAATTCACTCCATTTAGCATGCCGTTTATTCAACTTGGTTTGACCTTTAAGGTACTTTAGTGTCTCATGATCAGTATGTATGAAAAATTCATGTGGGCGAAGATAATGCTCCCAAACATGCAATACTAGCACTAAAGCATACAATTCTTTGTCATAGATGGGATAGTTAAGTTGAGCACCGGAATTTTTTCACTAAAGTATGCAATGGGTCGCTTTTCTTGCATCAAAACTCCACCAATTCCATTACCACTAGCATCGCACTGAACTTCAAAAGTTTTGTTGAAATTAGGCAATGCAAGAATTGGGGCATGTGTAAGCAAAGATTTGAGCTCATCAAATGCGGTAGATTGAGATGGTCCCCAAACAAAGGGTGCATTCTTCTTACTCAAAGCATGTAACGGTGCGGCAATAGTGCTAAAGTCTTTCACAAAGCGACGATAAAAACCCGCTAGACCAAGGAAACTACGCACTTGTTGCAAATTAGTGGGTTTGGGCCAAGTTTTAATTGCTTCAATTTTAGACTCATAAACATTAACACCCTTGGAAGATACAACAAAACCCAAGAAAACAATCTTGTCAACACCAAAAGTGCATTTATCCATATTGGCATAAAGACGTTCTTTTCTAAGAGTTTGCAAAACGGCCCTAAGATGATTCACATGCTCTTTGAGGGATTTGCTAAACACAAGAATGTCGTCAAAGTAGACCACAACAAACACTCCAATGTAAGGGCAAAGCACATAATGCATAACACGCATGAAAGTTCCGGGTACTTCCGATAAACCCATAAGCATAACTAACCACTCGTATAGACCGAATTTTGTTTTGAAAGCGGTTTTCCATTCATCACCTTCTTGTATGTGGATTTGATAATAGCCACTTTTGAGATCAATTTTTGAGAAAATGGTGGCACCGCTAAGCTCATCTAGCATATCATCAAGGCGTGGAATGGGATGCCTATAGCGAACGGTGGTAGCATTTATAGGTCTACAATCGGAACACATGCGAAAGCTACCGTCTCTTTTTGGCACAAGAATGACCGGTACGGCACAAGGACTCAAAATTTCACGCACATGTCCGTGGTCTATGAGATCTTGGACTTGCCTTTGTATTTCTTTGGTTTCTTCGGGGTTGACGCGGTATGGATCCTTGTTAGGAAGAGGTGCGCCGGGGATGAGGTCGATCCCATGTTCGATTCCACGTAGAGGAGGAAGACCGGGAGGTAGCTCATCCGGAAATACATCCGCGAATTCTTGCAACAAATTAGACAACACTAGAGAAGAGGGTTATGAGTGTTAGGCTTTGCCACCTCATCTTTGCACACTAGGACATAGTGGATGACACTCGATGGGTTCTCACAAACTTCTCTCATCTCTATTTTTGTGGCTAGGAGGACTAAGTTTTTCTCTCTTGGTGAAGACTCACTCAATTTGGGCTTGTGGCGCTCACTCTCGTTGTGGTGGTGCACTCTCTCACTAGTTTCTCCATGATGTGTGGATGCTTGCTTGTCTGCGATCACTTGGCTTGGTGACATAGGTCGTAGCACGTACTCCGTTCCCTTCATCTTGAAGCTATAGTGGTTTGTTCTCCCGTTGTGTATGACGCCGCGGTCGAATTGCCAAGGTCTTCCCAAGAGAAGATGGCACACGGACATAGGAACCACGTCACACTCAATGGTGTCGTCGTAGGCGCTGATCTTGAAAGAAACGTGCATGGTGTGCTCCACTTGAATTGTGCCGGAGTCGCTAAGCCATTGGACCTTGTAGGGGCGAGGGTGCTTCTTCTTGACCAATTGTAGCTTCGAACAAAGCTCGTCACTTGCCAAGTTGTGGCAACTTCCTCCATCGATGATGACTTTCGAGGAGCGTCCATTGATGCCGGCCTTGGTATGGAAGATGTGACACCTTTGGTCTTCATCTTGTTGGTGTTGAAGTGTCAAGACCTTGGAGAGCAAGAGAGCGGGACTTGAATCATTGTCACAATAGACTTGAGCATCTTCTTCTTCGTTCACTTGACGGTGCATGGCGACGTGCTCGAGAGCTTCCATCTCATCTTCACTCATGGAGTCGTACGTGCCATCATCATTGGCGATCATGGTTTGCTTGTTGATGCATTGGAAAGACTTGTGTCCACGGCCACCACATGTGAAGTACTTGATAGAACTTGTCTTGATGGGATCATCAGGTGGTGCCGATGAAGAAGTCATCTTGTTCTTGTAGTTGCTTGCCGGAGGACGAGTCGAGGAAGGCATCGCTTGCTTGGAACTTGACTTGTCACCGGTACTTGGTGATGCTCTAGTCGAGGTACGAGGTGTCGAAGTAGAGGTAGGTTGATTATATGAGATGTAGGTCTTGGATGAGTACTTGGCGTATTTGAAGTCTTCTTGCACTTATCACTCTACCTTGGTCGCTTGATGAACTAGCTCGAGAAGGTTGGAGTACGGTTGGAAATCGGCAATCTTCAAGAAACGTGCCATTGTTTGCTCATCATCCTCTTTGATGAGGACATTAATACCATTGTTACACCCACAACCCCTGCTGCTATACATACTGGACCAATTACTAGAGCTCGCGCATGCCAATTAAATTACCAGGTACTTTCATTTCTTGGTAATGATTCTAATGTTCATGAGAATATGATGCTTCCTAAATTGGATACATTTGTCTTGCTTACAAATGAAGGGCCTAGCTTGGACAAGAAGGATGAACATTGGAGCAAGATCAAGCATGGAGATGTTGGCATGTACAAGGGGAACAAGAACGGAGTTACAAGTGATGATTTCAGGACTTTGAAGCC
Organism: Thinopyrum elongatum; assembly: GCA_011799875.1. NCBI lineage: Eukaryota > Viridiplantae > Streptophyta > Magnoliopsida > Poales > Poaceae > Thinopyrum > Thinopyrum elongatum. The sequence goes on from CM022302.1 coordinate 264,629,398, forward strand.
ACCATAATGAGTGCATGAAGCATTGGACGAAATATATAAAATGTCACTTCATAAATTTCGTCCAGAAGCTATTATAGGTGCTGCATCACCTTATTTTTGGGCCAGGCCCATGTAATTTCAAAATACTTGATTATAGGTTGTTTTTAGTGTCCGTATGTGTGGGGAAACAAGAGTTAGGGTTGGTTTCGGACCCTTCCTCCAAGGGTCACGAAATTTCCCCCTCTTCATCCATATATACAGCCCTTAGGGCGTCGTTTAGACTTTGGTTTTTGTTTAGATTAAAAGTTCGCCATAGCTGCAACTTCGCATACTTCATTTGTGTTCAACGACCAGACCAAGACGTCACAGAACCCCACCTTGATCAATAAAGCTTTCATTTTATATTCGCAATATCTAGATTGCAATCTTTGTTTCTTGCTTGTTCTTCATTTCCTTGCAGGAAATAGACCTTCGTGGTCATGTTGATCGTGCTCCGACGTGGTCAATAACCTCTCGGAGTTGGTTTAGCGATTGCTAAGGCGCGACGTCCTCGCACGTTCGTAGTCGGATCGTCAAAGTCTACTCCTCCGAAACGATAATCACCATCTCATCGAAAGACGGGACACCTTTGCCTCTATCAAGTGGTATCATATTTCTACGTTGCTCGGTGAGATTTTACAGTTTTTCATAGTTTAGATCGAGTCTATTCTTCATACCTACAGTCCATGCAAAAGCCAAAAAAAAAATTAGGGTTAGTTCATCATATCCGAACCAGTCTGAGCCTTTGCATAGTCTTTTCAGTATTTTGCTTTGTTGAATTTGCGGTTGCATTGTCGTGTCAAGTTGTTGGTCTTAGTGTCTTGTCTTTTAGAGTTTCGAGTTCTGGTCATAAGTTGTCACGCCGCCGCCGCACCATCATCATCGCCCCTGCCACCTTCCACCACCGCTTATCCGCCACCGCTCTGAATCCATATACCACCACCGATCCGTATCCATATACCACCACCGATCTGTATCCATATACCACCACCGCTACCATATACCACCATCAATCCATGTCCATATACCACCACCGCTACCATATACCACCACCGCTTCCATATACCACCACCGCTGCTATATCCCACCACCATATATCCACCACCAATCCGAGTTCTTTTCATGTTAGGTTTGTTTTCGAGATCCATCTATTTTCCGATTCGTGTTTCCTTGCCTGAGTAGGTTTCGAAAAAAAAAGAGTCTGGAGACCCCTGGGCAGTTTTTAGGCCAAAATTTCAGCGTTCAAAAATATATTTTTCCTATCCTATTTTTAGGTCCCAAGGAGCGTTTTGAGACACTCGCCATCATAGTGATTTTTTGTCGCACTTTTTCATCGTCACTGCCCTGATTTCTGAAAAAAATAGTCAAATTTTTTTTGTGCCTATCCTGTTATTTTGACTTGGGAAGAGTTTTGAGACACTCGCCATTATAGTGATTTTTCGCAAAAAAAAGGAGCACAAAAAAAAGGAGCACAAAAAAAAGAGCGAAAAAAAATTCCAGAGTGTGCTTTTCCCTTGTTTACGTGTCGCGCCATGATTTTGTTAGTGTTCTAGGCTCGCGTCTCTAGTACGGTCTAGCCTAGGACTAGCACACTACCGTCATTGAGCGTTTATTCAACTTTGCATCTCTGAATTGATTATTGCTAACCATTTTTGCTACCATATTATAAGCCTTCCCAGCTCCACATACATCTACGTCGTGCGTTTGACTCTCCCTGGTAATCGCTCTATCCAAGCTTTGAGAGTTTTGACTACAACAGTTGCTGATCACCACCTGCGGCTGGGTAAGAACTGGTAAGAATTTGAGATTTGCTTCACGGATTTGTGACACACCGCCACTTTCTAGTAGTTTGTAGGATCATATTCTTGTGTGTTTCTATTGCTGCTAACCATGGTAGGACCACAAGCCGACGAGATTGACTGGGAGAACATGACGAAGAAGGAGCTTCATGATAAATTTCAGCAAATATTGAGCCAACAGGTGGAAGACGTCATGGCCAGCTTTGGCAAGGCACTGGAGAGGATTGATGACGTTGAGAAGATAATTGATACCAAGTTGGACGCCAAGTTCGATGAAGTACTTGCGCGTCTTCCACGACCACCACCCGCATCTGCGGCACCGTTGCAACAACATCAACAACCACCTCAACGCCGTGATCCAGCAGGGCAAGTGCAGCGTGTTCCTCTTGAGCCAGGACAAACTTCTAGTGCCGCTACTACTGCTATTGATGCTTCTGTAGCTCCTGCTACTACTGCAGAGGTGGAGGACTATTATGAGGATGAGGTTGATCAAAATCAGAACTACGTGCAACCACCAGCACCACCAGCACCAGGTTGACCTCATGCATATAATCGCAACGGTAGGGCTGCAGCACCACCTCAGGTACGAGATTATGACCATATTCCTAAACTAAAATTGAATATTCCACCATTTGAGTGTAGATACATTCCTGATGTATATCTGACTTGGGAGTGAGAAACTGAACAACGTTTCACATGCTTGCAGTATCCTGAGGAAAGACGTGTTGCTGCTGCTGTTTGTGAATTCACTAGTTTTGCTTCTGTTTGGTGGTCTGAACATTGTAGATTATATCATGATAATATCCCTACTACTTGGGCTGCTTTGAAAACTGCTATGCGTACTCATTGGGTTCCGCCATATTATCAACGTGAGTTACTTAAAAAACTGCAGCGTTTGAGACAAGGAAAAAATTCTGTAGAGGAGTATTACTAGGAATTACAAACTGGCATGATTAGATGTGGTATTGTTGAGGATAATGAAGCTATGCTTGCACATTTTATGGGTGGATTAAATAAAGAGATTCATACTATTCTAGAGTATAAGGAGTATAATAATATAACTCATTTATTGCATCTTGCTTGCAAAGCTGAACATGAAGTGCAGGATCGACAGGCATTGGCGCGAACTAATTTTTCTGCAGGTCGATCTTCATCACGGACACCACGTACATCCTCTACTCCCACACGTCCTACTGCAGCACCACTGACTTCAGCCGCCAATTCCAATCGAGATACAAGAAAACAGGCACCACCACCACCATCTGCCAGAAGTACACCTTCCGGTCCTGCACAGAGCTCTTCTTCATCCATGGCATCAATAGGGGAAACACATGAGGTTATATGTTGTCGTTGCAAGGGTGGAGGTCACTATGAGAGCAAATGTCCATCTCCGCGTGTGATGATTGTTACCAAGGATGGTGGGTATGAGTCCGCTAGTGACTATGATGAGGAGACTTTGGCTCTTATTGCAAGTGAAGAACATGGTGAAGATGATTCTGAACATGAGATGCAATACATGACTGCTGAAGATGCTGACAGGTATGAGAGTTTAGTTGCTCAACCTGTTTTGAGTGTGCAGGTAACACAAGATGAGCAAAATCAGAGGCATAATTTGTTCCATACAAAGGGAGTTGTGAAGGAACGTTCTGTCCGCGCCATCATTGATGGAGGGAGCTGAAACAACTTGGCTAGCATGGAGATGGTGGAGAAGCTATCTCTCACCACAAGACCACATCCACATCCTTACTACATCCAATGGTTCAACAACAGCGGCAAGGTTAAGGTAACACGTACTGTTCGTGTGCATTTTAGTATCTCTACATATGCTGATTATGTTGATTGTGATGTGGTACCCATGCAAGCATGTTCCTTATTACTTGGTAGACCATTGCAATTTGATAAAAAATCTGTACACCATGGTAGAAACAATCAGTATACTCTTGTTCATAAGGATAAACATATTACTTTGCTTCCTATGTCTCCTGATTCCATTTTGAAAGATGATATTAATAGAGCTAATAAAGCAAAATAGGAGAAAAATAAGAGTGAAAATCAGATTGTGGCAAAAGAATTTGAGCAACAAATGAAGCCTAATAATAAACCATCTAGTGTTGCTTCTAAAATTAAATTGAAAAATGTGTGTTTACTTGCCACCAAATCTGATATTGATGATCTAGATTTCAGCAAATCTGTTTGCTATGCTTTTGTGTGCAAAGAGGCATTATTTTCATTCGAGGACGTGCCTTCCTCTTTGCCTCCTGTTGTCACTAACATTTTGCAGGAGTTCGATGATGTCTTTCCACAAGACGTGCCACCGGGATTACCACCTATTCGAGGGATTGAGCATCAGATTGACATAATTCCCGATGCGTCGCTGCCAAACCGTGCGCCATACCGTACCAATCCAGAGGAGACGAAGGAGATTATGCGTCTAGTACACGAGCTACTCGACAAAGGTTATATACGTGAATCTCTTAGTCCTTGTGATGTTCCTATTATACTAGTGCCTAAAAAGGATGGTACATCGCTGTCGGGGTACGACACCTATGGGATCCCGAGAGACCCCTTTATGATTCGGCGGGGGGAGAGGTATACGCAAAGAGCAGAACCAGTGATCGACGCGGGAAGTTTTTACCCAGGTTCGGGCCGCTGATCAGCGTAAAACCCTACTCCTGCTTTGTGTTCTTATTGATGTTCTTAAGCCCAGCCTTCAGGAGCGCTCGCAATGAACAGTACGTTCAAAGACCAGCTACGCATGCAGAATGGGCCAGAAGTTCTCCTCCTCTGTAGCGGTTGCCTTGGGCCTCCTTTTATATGCTCAAAGGGGTCTCCACAGTGGCAAAATGTACATACATTGAGGTGTAAAGTAGCTACAGGGTATCATACCTAACCCCTGACGGATTAGGGAGAACGCATTTAATGCACCATGAGGTGTCCTCACTTTCTTGGGGATGGAAAAAGGGGCCATCCCATCAGCACCGCTTAAGACCTCCTCCACTGGCGCGTTGCCACGCATCCAGAGAAGGACCCAGAATGTCAAGTTTGTTACTGTGCCGAAGCGGTGGCACAGTGGCAGAATCTTGCCAGGCGCCAATCCTTGCCGGGCACCAAACCTTGCCGGGCACCAAGCCTTGCCGGGCGCCAGGGCTTGCTGGGCGCCAAACCTTGCCGGGCGCCGAGCCTTGCCGGGCTCCACAGGCCATCCCGGCAAGGATCTTGCCGGGGAAGCTGGCCTTCGAATTCCAGCTTTACTTATCTGCTGATCCTCAGATCTCTGACTTGATGATTTCCTTGATGGCTTGAATCGACCTCGAGCTGTTCCCGACAAGCCTTGCCGCGAGGATGGCTACAACTGCCCGTGCACAAGTACGGGGTACTTGTGGCCCAATACTTAGTACACCGACAGGAGCCCCCGGGCCTAGGCCATACACGAGTGCGAGGCGTTGTTGGGCTAGGCCCAAACAGTGCACGGGCACGCGTGGCAGGGGATTAACTGCTCGTAAATATGTCGTTTTACTATGCCCCCCACTACGCGCACGGAGCGCGCGACATGGGAAACGTGCCAAAAAGGCTGCAACTGTCTCGCGCCTATAGAGGAGCATTCATATTGGGGAATAAAAAAGGCGGCCCCGCTCCTTCCCCATAAAAAGGAGAAGTCGCAGAGGCACAAACTAGTTTACCCCCCTCTTCTTCTCAATCTGGCCATCGCCATCGCCTTCCTCCTCTCGAGCTCAGAGCGAAACCTTTTCCTCTCCCGCTCGCTGCTCCCGCGCTCGCTCCGCCCCCAGCTTCCGTCCTTACCGTCGCCATGCCGCCCAAGGCCAGCAAAGGCAAGGGCAAGGAGGCGAAAGCCGAAGTTCCAGAGAGCGAACTGGCGAAGATGCGGAAGAGGCTCGTCGTCTTCCCTCCGACGCTCGATGCTGAAGCTTTGAAGGGGCGATACCAATGCATGTGGGCGAAGGGAACGCAAGCTCACCCTGCCACACGCGTAATCCCAGGTGCTTGCTCCAAAGGTGGATCGGACAGATACCCTTTCTTCACTGCATATTTCTATTGCGGGCTCTGTCCCCCCTTTTCCGACTTCTTCAATGACATCATGTACACATACGGCTTCCGCCTTCTTGATTTCACGCCGAATGCAGTACTTTGCATGTCTATCTTTGCCCATCTCTGTGAGAATTTCGTTGGCGTGATCCCCAATTCTGCTCTTTTTCGCCATTATTTCTTCCCTCGTATCCAAAAAGGAGAGGCTCTCTCTGGTTCTATTGCCTGGATTCCAAGGGCGTGGAATAAAGAAATATATCCAGAGGGAGTTTACCGCGAAAAGTGGGACGAGTGGCGGGCCGAATGGTGCTGGATCCAGGAAGCAGATCCCCATCCTTTCTGTCATCCCCGGCAACAGAAGGTGGTCCGCGGCAAGGATTGGAGCGATCTCGCTGCGGAAAACGAGAGGCTCACAATCGCCACCACCAGGATCCTTCGCTTGAAGGCTGTCGGGCTGATGATGGAGATGATCGGCTTCGACTTTCTCCGCCGCCGCATCGCCCCTCTGCAGAACAGGGGAAGCCCAGCCTGGGAATACAAGAACGCGGCAGATATCATGAGATTGCGCCCTGGGCTGAACAACAATCTGACCACTATGTAGCTTGGCGCTTTCCGTCAGAAGTTATTCCAGCGCGAAGACAAGCACCGGCTGCCGGCAAGGATTGTCCCCTTGTGCAACAACTCTGCCTTGGGGTCAATCATTGCCTTCCTGCCGATGTTCAACGCCCACGGCCTCGACCCGACCTGGGCCGAGCCAAGCGAGGAGGAAGCGCAGAAATTCTTTGACAGCTTGACGGAGAGGCCTGTCCGGAAAGAGTCAGATTTCATCCGAGCCACCACCGACCAAGAAGTAGCTTACATTGCTACTAGGGTGGAAGAGGCAAATCTTGCCGCAGAGGCCGGTAGCGTCGGCTTCACAGAGTGGGAAGCTAGCGACGCAAAGGTGGTAGTGGAGGTGAAGCCTGCCGGGGAGGGCGAGGTTGCTGGGGAGGAGAGCAGCGCAGCCGCTGGAAGCTCGTCCGGCGAGGACTCGGTCGAAGAAGAAGAGACGCGAGAAGAGCCCCCACCCCCGAAGAAGAAGACGAAGCGTGTTCTTCGGAAGGCTGCATCTGGCATCCTGGCAAGCCAGCCCTCTTCGAGCGGCGAAGCCCCCGGCAAGAAAGTGGCCGGCAAGACTGGACCGCGGCAGGGGGCTCATCAACAGCCTGCACGGCGCGCGAGACCCAGACCAGCGGCCACTGCTGGGGCGGCAGGAGGGTCTCGTACCACCACACCGGAAGCTGCCCCGGCGCCTGCCACGGCCAAGCGGCCTAGGACTCCTCCTCCGCCTCCCCACCCAGACACCGCAACGGAGGTCGACTTCGACATCTCCGGCTTTAGTCCGGAGCGAGAGGAAGAAGAGTAAGTACTTTGCCACAGCTTTTACCTTCTAATCTTGCATCAATCTTACTGACTAGCTTGTATTGTCTCTGCAGTGACACAGAAACCTTGCTGGAGAGGATGGCGAAGAGGTCAAGGACTTCTACGGGCGATGAGCCCCCGGCAGGCTCCACTAGCATGCCAGAAACCGTCATTGTGAGCCCAGAGTCTAGTCCTCAACGCAGCCCCCAGCGTAGCCCCCAGCACAGCCCCCAGCGTAAGTTCATTGTTCTCTTTCCGCTGGCGGGTGTTGAGGCTTTCACTCTTGTCTGCTGATATCTTTGGGTTCGTAGGAGAAGAACGGCAACAAGGAAGAGACGTCCCCATTGTGCCTCCTTCTTCGACCGCTCCGCCCACAAGCACGTCCCCGGCAAGAGATCCTGCCGACGAGCCCGTCCTAACTGAGGAGGAACCGGCAAGCGCGGACTCCGGCGACACACCCCCGGCAACCGGAGTTGCCGGGAAGGGTGAAGCCACCTCCCGACAGCCCGACGCAGGTACTCGATTGCCTCAGAGCGCTTGTTATTCTTTTTCTCTTATCTCTCTTTCTTCGGTCACTTCAAACTTAAACCTCGATCTTATTCTGTTTTCCTCCTTCGCCCTTCAGAGTTCCCTGTGATGGAACACATGGACGTCGACGTTGTGATCGAGGAGACCGCCAGGGATGCCGCTGCCGAAGTAGACAGGATCGCTGCCAGCGAGGCCACCAAGGATGACATTGTCGAGGCTGGTGGTGCTCTTGACGGGGAGGCCGCCAAGACAACACAAGAGGAAACCGCTGAAGAACCTGCTGAAGGGGGCGACAGGGAGGCTGAGGACCGCACTGATAGCATTCCTGCCACAGGAGCGCCAGGCGCTGCATCGGCCACAGAGCCCCCTGTCACTGGTGAGGCGGCCACTGAAGACCAACCATCAACAACTGAAGGCCCCTCATCCAGCAAGTACCTCAAGGTTGGCGAGAACCTGTTCATCAACTTGCCGGGAACAGCAAGCGCTGGGGCACCAGCCGAAGGAGAAGTTTTCAAAGAAATCATCGCTGCTGCCGGGCTTGAAGTCGTCGACGATCCCAGCACTAGCAGCGGCAAATCTGAAGAGGATCAGCTCCTTCAGGCCATGGGCGAGAACTTCCGCAAACTCCAGGCTCTCCATCGCGCCCGGAAAGACAAAGCGGATTCCAGAATGGCAGTTGTTGAAGCGGCCGAAGCAGATTTCCAAAGGCGCATCGCACAAATGCAGATCTGGCACGCCGAGGCCCTCCAAGAGTTAGTTGCCGGCCGAGAACAAGTGAGCCAGCAGTGGAACGAGATCCTCCTGAAGCAATCAGATATGGAGAAGGCGCATGATGAAGCTGTTCAAAGGATTGCTGCCGAAGATGCCCTCCTGACGGGGCGCCGCGTTGCTCTTGATGCTCATGAGGAAGATCTCACTGCTCGTGAGCAGGCGCTCGCCGCCAAGCTTCACAGCAAGGATGAGGATATTGAAAATCTTATCGTGCGGCGGACCCAGGAGCTGGAGCGAAAACATAAGGAGGTGCTCGTAGCTCTGACTGCAAGTCACGCCGGCAAGCTCAAGGAAGCTGTCGATGCTGCCGAAGCTGCAGAGGCCGCCAAGAACGAGCTGAACGACAAAGTGAAGAGGCTGGAAACAGATCTCGAAGAGCACAGCAAGGAGCTCTCGACGCTCAAGGGGGACAGGGAAAAAACCCTCCACTCCTTGGCGGAGATGCAAGTTGCCCTGTCCGACAAGACCAAGCAGCTCTCCTCTGCGGCTGATAATATTGCGGTTCTGGAGCTGAAGCTGACCACGCTGCAGAAGTCTCTCGAGGCCGGCAAGGCCCGTGAGAAGGCTCTACTCAAGGATCTCCAAGGAGAGAGGAACCTGCTCAAGAGCGCCGCCGCTGCCCAAAACGAGTACGAGAAGGGAGTGGAGATCTGGACTTGCCGCCTCATCGCCACCACAGAGAAGCTTACCGCAGAACTGTCAACCATGGGCTTGTCGAACTTCAAGTTTCTTCCGAGGAAAGAATATCTCCAAGTGCCAGGTTGACGATGTTCTTTGAAAGCATCATCAACGCGTTGAGGGTGCTCCAGTCTAGCCGGGCGACCCAATTGGCGAACGAGACTCGTCGGCTTTGCCGGGCCTTCCTCCACAAGGTGCTCATCAAGGTGGTGCACAGCAACCCCGGCATCGACCTCTCCAACGCGCTCGGCCATCTGCCAAGGGGTGCAAATGTTGAGGCGCTTGAAGAGTGCATCGCGCCTATCCTTGAGAAGGTGGACTCCATCAAAAGGATCGAAGGCCAGCATAGGGATTGAGTGCTTCCCCCTTTTCTTGCCGTCATTATTCCATGTAAAAGACAATTAAGTCTCAAGTTAGAATTGCGGCAACTCATGGATGTAACACAATTTGCCCATGTTTAGGCTCATGCTTGCTACTTTCCTTGTCTGATTCCTTTATGTATGGAGTTCACCCTACGCTTATTGAAAAACTTGCCGCCGCGCAACCTGCCACGAGCGCTGGGTGCGGGACTTCAGCAGCCTGCTGGAGGCGCAGCGGCCGGCAATACTCCTTGGCGTTCTCAGTGCAGCCACTTAAATCGTTGAGCGGACTCGAAACAAAATAAGGGCGCAACTGATCACAACAAGGGTTCCTTCGCGTGCAGATTTTCCATACAAGAGTCGGAATCGTCCAAGGAAATAACTTTGTAATAAAAGAAAAACTTGCTCTGAGTTTTTAAGACTTAGCTTCCTGTCTTTGTTCTTCCTCTGGCAAGCGTCGATTCCGAACGTTGCCAACTGGTATTCATATCTCCCTTCCCCCCCCCCCCCCGGCAAATGTGCATGCGAGGAATCCTTCTGTCTTTTGAGAAAAAGAAAGAAGAGAAAATAAAGGCATGAAATCTTGGCAGTTCGTTAAAACTTACCGGGATCAGGTGTCATACAACATCTTAGACAAACATGCAAATATAAATATGAACATGGGAATCAATAAGGGAATGTACAACACTTAAATTTATTCATCTGTGCTCAGGGTCTGCGCCTGGCTTTGTACAAAGGATCACATGCCTTGCCGGCAAGACTTGTACAAAAGGGTGGTTGCCGGGGGCCCCCGGCAACCGCGCCTTATGGGTAGAACTTGCGAAGATGTTCGATATTCCAGGAATTACTCACTGGAACGCCATCTTCGGTCTCCAGGCGGACAGCGTCGGGCCTGGTGACTCGTACTACCCGATAAGGGCCTTCCCACTTTGGCGTCAACTTGTTTGAATTCCTGGCGGATTGAATCCGCCGAAGAACAAGGTCGCCTTCCTCAAGGCTTCGGGCATGAACTTTGCGGCCATGGTAGCGGCGCAAAGCTTGCTGGTAGCATGCAGCTCGCACAGCAGCCTGAAGACGATTCTCTTCAAGGAGCACAGCGTCATCTTGCCGCAGTTGCTATTGCTCGAGCTCATCATAAGCGAGCACTCGAGGAGATCCGTATATGAGTTCCGTGGGGAGAACTGCTTCCGCTCCGTAGACTAGAGCGAAGGGTGTCTGGCCAGTGGCTTGATTTGGTGTCGTTCTGATTGACCAAAGAACCGCCGGCAACTCATCAATCCAGCGTCTTCCGCACTTTTTCAGTCTATCGAAGGTTCTGGTCCTGAGACCGTGCAGCACTTCAGCATTGGCCCTCTCCGCTTGGCCGTTGCTTCTTGCGTGAGCAACAGAGGCAAAACAAATCTTGCCGCCAAGGTCTTGGACGTACTGCATGAAGGTGCGACTTGTGAACTGCGTGCCGTTGTCGGTGATGATCCTGTTGGGCACACCGAAACGGCAAACAATTCCCTTGAAGAACCTGACAGCTGATTGCGCTGTCACCTTCCTCACTGCTTCCACCTCCGGCCACTTTGTGAACTTGTCGATTGCAACGTACAAGTACTCAAAGCCTCCGGTAGCACGGGGGAAAGGGCCCAGTATGTCGAGCCCCCAGACCGAAAATGGCCAGGAGAGAGGGATTGTCTGAAGAGCTTGAGCTGGTTGATGTAATTTCTTCGAATGAAACTGGCACGCTTCACACTTGGTTACTAGTGCAGTTGCATCCTGGAGGGCGGTAGGCCAAAAGAAACCTTGCCGGAATGCTTTCCCGGCAAGCGCTCTTGACCCTATGTGGGAACCACATATGCCCCCATGTATCTCTGCCAACAGCTCTAGTCCATCCTCCCGAGGAATGCACTTCAATTTCACACCGTTTGGTCTCTTTCTGTACAGGACGTCATCGACGAACTTGTACATAACAGACCGATGGGCTACTCTTTCCGCTTCTTCCTATTCCTCAGGGAGTTCACCTGTCTGAAGGAAATGGACGATGGGCTGCGCCCATGCTGGAGCCTGAGGCTCGACTGCTAGGACTAAAGGCATCTCCTCTGCCGGGGGAACGTTTGTCTCGACAGCAAGGGCCTGAGGCCCTGCCGGAGCCTGTTGTTCCCCGACAGGCATGTCGATCCCGGAAACTTCCTTGCCGGCGGCTCCGGGGAGCTCTGCCGGAAAGTACTGGCCAGAGTTCAACTTTCTTCTCTTTTCTTGCCGCATCGATGGCGCCACGGATGGTTGAGTCAATTGAAGCACAAAAGTTCCTGGTTCCACAGGCAACTTGAGGGCGGCACGCTTTGACAGGTCGTCAGCAATATTGTTCTCGGCACGGGGAACATGCTCCATCTGCAGACCGTCAAAGCGCTCTTCCAATTTCCTCACTTCATCTACGTAGGCCTGCATCAATGGACTTTGATAACTCTTGTTAACTTGCCTGACGACAAGCTGTGAATCGCCTTTGATGATGAGCTTTCTGATACCAAGGTCTGCCGCGATCCTGAGACCGGCAAGCAAACCCTCGTATTCTGCAGTGTTGTTGGTTGAACTCTCCCGGGGAAAGTGCATTTGAACTACGTACTTGAGGTGCTCTCCGGTGGGTGCGACAAGCAGCACGCCAGCACCGGCGCCTTGCAGCGAGAAAGCCCCGTCAAAGTACATAACCCATTGCTGATCGATTTCCTTGCCGGGGAGAGTTGTTTCTTGAACTTCTTCATCTGGCGTTGGGGTCCATTCTGCAATGAATTCCGCCAAGGCCCTGCTCTGAATCGTCAAAGTGCTTTCAAACTGAAGGCCAAAGCTGGACAACTCCAACACCCACTCCACGATCCTGCCGGTTGCCTCCGGATTTTGCAAAATCCGTTGCAACAGAAAGCGAGTGACGACGGTTATCTCATGTGCTTGAAAATAATGGCGCAGCTTCCTCGAGGCCATAAGGAGGCCGAAAAGCAATTTTTGCACACCAGAATATCTTGACCTAGCTCCTTGTAAAAGAGAGCTGACAAAATAAACTGGGCGCTGCACCACCTTCTTCTTCTGCACGGGTTCTTCTGTTTGCGCAGATCCTGTCTTGCCGGGATCAACCCTTGCCGGGGAAGATCTTACCGCGTCATTTGGCGGTCCTGCCGCTGGCGTTGCTTCCTCATCAGCTTCTCTCTGCGCCACTAGCGCAGCGCTAACCACTTGATTTGTTGCTGCCAGATACAGCAGCAACGGCTCTTGTGGCTTAGGCGCGACTAGCGTCGGCAGAGAAGAAAGGTATTTCTTCAAATCTTGCAGCGCAGCCTCCGCCTCTGGAGTCCATTTCATCGGACCTGCCTTCTTCAAAATTTTGAAGAAGGGCAGGGCGCGCTCAGCAGATTTGGAAATAAACCTGCTTAGAGAAGCAACACAGCCGGCAAGACGACGCACATCCTTGAAGCGTCTCGGCGCTTCAATTTTCTCAATAGCTTTGATCTTGTCGGGGTTCGCTTCGATTCCCCGGCGAGATACAAAGAATCCGAGGAGCTTGCCGGAGGGAACACCGAACACGCACTTCTCAGGATTGAGCTTCAAATTGATCTTGCACAAGTTTGCAAATGTTTCTTCCAAATCTTGAATGAGCGTTGCTTTGTCTTTGGTTTTGACCACTATATCGTCCATATACGCCTCCATATTTCTATGGAGTTGTGGCTCAAAACCAATCTGGATTGCTCTGGCAAATGTTGAACCAGCACTTTTCAACCCGAAGGGCATTCGTATAAAACAATACGTACCACATGGGGTGATAAAGGCGGTCTTCTCTTCATCTTCTTTTGCCATAAAAATCTGATGATACCCTGAATAGGCATCAAGGAAGGACAGGAGATCACAACCAGCGGTGGCATCCACAATCTGGTCGATGCGCGGCAAGGGAAAAGGAGCTTTTGGACAAGCTTTATTGATATCTGTATAATCGATACAAAGCCTCCATTTCCCATTCGCTTTCCGCACTACAACCGGATTGGCCAACCAGGTTGGATAAAGCACTCCTTTGACCAGTCCTGCCGCCTCCAGCTTCTTAATTTCTTCGGCGATGAATTCTTGCCGCTCCAAGGCCTGCTTCCTGACCCTTTGCTTGATGGGCCGCGCATGAGGACAGACAGCAAGGTGGTGCTCAATTACCTTCCTGGGAACACCGGGGATGTCAGACGGTTGCCATGCAAACACGTCAACATTCGCCCGCAGGAAAGCAACGAGCGCGCTTTCCTATTTGTCATCTAGGGTGGAACTTATGGTGAAAGTTCCCCCCATTCCGTCCTCCCTGGCAGGCGTTCCCCCCATTCCGTCCTCCCTGGCAGGCACTTTCTTGGTTTCCGGCGGAGCAGCCTTGGACTTCTTGTTCTTGCCGGTGGAACTCTCTGGTACGTCCTCAACGGAAGCGCAGCACTCCGAGGAGGTGCGCTTGCCGGAGTTCGCACCAAGGTTCCTGCCGGTCTTCTTCTTCCCCCCGGGAGTTTCAGCGGCAGGAGCAGATGCCTTGACGGCAGGTGCTGCAACTGCTTCCCGGTACAGTTGATCGGCACAGATGAGCGCATCCTTCTTATCAGAATGGATAGTGATGACGCTCAACGGCCCAGGCATCTTCAAGACGTTGTACGCGTAGTGTGATGCCGCCATAAACTTAGCCAGCGCTGGCCGACCAAGGATCCCATTGTATGACATGGGGATCTTGGCGACATCAAACACCACCTTCTCGGTCCTGAAGTTAAACTCGCTGCCTAATGTTACCGGCAGCGTGATCTTGCCCTTAGGCTGGGTTCTTCCCGTGTTGACCCCTTGAAACATACCTGTTTCCTCGAGGTCCTCGTCGGGAATCTAAAGCTTTCTGAGCACATCCGGTGAGATTAAATTTAGGCCGGCCCCGCCGTCAACTAACATCTTCGTCACCTTGAGGTTGCGAATCGTTGGCGAAACCAACAATGGCAAGCACCCGACCGCAGTTGTGCGATCAGGGTGATCCTCGGCGTCAAAGATGATAGGCGTGCTGGACCACTTCAGGGGCCTACACGCATCGGGGGATGGCTCTGCCGCATTGACCTCCCGCACCCACTGTTTGAGTTGGCGGTGGGAGGAATGCAGTGAGGCACCCCCATCAATGCACATGGCCTCCGTAGCCTTCTGGAATTCTTGCTCACTGGATTCATCATCTTCTTCATCATCATCTCCTTCTTTATCTCGGCCCCGAGCGGGCCGATCCTTTTGCTGCTTGGCCTTGCCGCGGCGACCTCCTCGGCCACCGCGCTTCTTGCCGGACCCCTCAGCACCATCTTGGGCCTTCTCCTTGTCTCGCCTCTCGTATTCGGCCCTCTGCTTTTCGGCAAGCTGCTCGACTTGCCGGCAGTTCTGGAGATCATGGCCCTTGGTGTGATGGATCTTGCAATACTGCTTGCCGGAGTTCTCCGACTTGTCGGCAGCCGCCAAGGCCTGACAGGAAGGACACCCGGCAAGATCCTTGCCGGGGTCACCAACCTTGGCCTTCTTGGCGGCGCCGGGGTTGTCGGATTCCTCGACAGCAAGCACGGCCTTGCCTCCGCGCTTCTTGTTCTGCCGCCGGCCTTTCTTTGACGGGGCCGCGGCGTCTTCATCTTCGGACTCGCCCGCCGCGCCAACAGCCTCACCGGGGAGTTTCCTCCCCTCTTCAGCTCAAGCGCACTTGTCGGCCAGAGCGTAAAGCTCGGCGATACTCCTGACTTTGTTCATTGCCTGCTCTTCCCGCATTTTGCGGTTACGCACGTTCTGATGGAACGCACTAACAACAGCGGCATGATGAACGTCAGGAATATTGTACTGCACCCGGCTAAATCTCTGGATAAACTTGCGCACGGACTCGCCCTCCTTCTGAGGAATGATGTGCAAATCGCTCTCTTGGCCAGGATCTTGGTGGCCTCCAACGAAGGCGCCAACAAACTGGTGGCACAAATCTGACCAGGAAGAAATAGAATTCTCCGGCAGATGCATCAACCACGACCTGACGTTGGGCTTGAGCACCAACGGGAAGTAGTTGGCAAGTATCTTGTCATCTCAGCCCCCGGCAGCCTACACCGCAATGGTGTAGATACTCAGGAACTCCGAGGGATGGGTCTTTCCGTCATACTTCTCCGGGACGTCTGGCTTAAAGGTTCGGGAATTGGGCCACCGGACTTGCCGCAGCTCACGGGTAAACGCTGGAGTCCCTACCTCATAAGGCAAGTCTCCTACGTCCCATGGCGCAGGCTCGTCAACAGCCGGCCCCGCGCGCTTATCAGACTGATAGCGCGCTTCCCATCGCCGCTCGATGGTAGTTCGAGCGTCCTCCTTGCCTCGCTCTTGGAGAACTTGACGCTGATCGCGGCGCATCCGTGGATCGGACAACGCCGTGGAAACTTCTTCATGGCGGTCGACTTGCTGAGTTGTCGGCCGCCGCTGGTGCCGCGGAGGGGAGTGCACTGTAGTTGCACCACCTCCGGTTTTCTCTACATCGGCTCGCGCCGGATCGATGGGCCTCCGCTGCGAGGGCCCTGCCTCTTGCGGTCCATCTTTGTTGGCGAAGCCGATGAGGCTCTGGATGGTAGCTCGCCACTCCTCCATCTTCTTCGGGGCAGGAGGAAAATCGAGGAGCAGCTGCGCACGTGCCAAGGCTTCCGCTGGCGTAGGTGGCGGCGACAAGTGCGAGGTATGTGAGGTGCTCTGACTCCTAACCATGTTAGAAGGAGCACCACCACGGTTACGCGACCGTGCGCCACCTCCGCCGGCAGCTCAGTGTGCATGTTGGTCCCGCGCATCTTGGGATCTATGCGCAGAAACCTTTTCATGGGGATGCTCTGAACCACCAGCGCCATGACGTCGCTCATCATGCACGACCTGGGTAGGTCGTGAGGCTTGGGCCGGCGCGGGAGCTCCAGCAGGCAACCTTCGATCTCTCGAGTTCGTTGTGCCACCCGTAGGCAACACAGCGCCATCTCTAGATCCAGCGGCGTGCAGGTTACCACTGCCACTGCGAACGATACCGCTCGCCTGGCTCGGATCACCAGAACGCCGTGGGGGTTCTAGTCCTCTTCCTTCTACACCCACGCCGTCGCCAGTACGCGAAGGTGTAGGCAAAACGGACCCGGACGGTTGCGCTGTCGCAGCGCTCTTCTTCTTGGGTGGCATGATGATGAAGATGATGAAGAAACTAGGGCGCCGATCACCAGATCAGGTTCACACAACCTTCAATCCCCTACTTGGCGCACCAAATATGTCGGGGTACGACACCTATGGGATCCCGAGAGACCTCTTTACGATTCGGCGGGGGGAGAGGTGTACGCAAAGAGCAGAACCAGTGATCGACGCGGGAAGTTTTTACCCAGGTTCGGGCCGCTGATCAGCGTAAAACCCTACTCCTGCTTTGTGTTCTTAGTGATGTTCTTAAGCCCAGCCTTCAGGAGCGCTCGCAATGAACAGTACGTTCAAAGAGCAGCTACGCATGCAGAATGGGCCAGAAGTTCTCCTCCTCTGTAGCGGTTGCCTTGGGCCTCCTTTTATATGCTCAAAGGGGTCTCCACAGTGGCAAAATGTACATACATTGAGGTGTAAAATAGCTACAGGGTATCATACCTAACCCCTGACGGATTAGGACGAACGCATTTAATGCACCGTGAGGTGTCCTCACTTTCTTGGGGATGGAAAAAGGGGCCATCCCATCAGCACCGCTTAAGCCTCCTCTACTGGCGCGTTGCCACGCATCCAGAGAAGGACCCAGAATGTCAGGTTTGTTACTGTGCCGAAGCGGTGGCACAGTGGCAGAATCTTGCCAGGCGCCGATCCTTGCCGGGCACCAAACCTTGCCGGGCGCCAAGCCTTGCCGGGCACCAGGGCTTGCTGGGCGCCAAACCTTGCTGGGCGCCAAGCCTTGCCGGGCTCCACAGGCCATCCCGGCAAGGATCTTGCCGGGGAAGCTGGCCTTCGAATTCCAGCTTTACTTATCTGCTGATCCTCAGATCTCTGACTTGATGATTTCCTTGATGGCTTGAATCGACCTCGAGCTGTTCCCGGCAAGCCTTGCCGCGAGGATGGCTACAACTGCCCGTGCACAAGTACGGGGTACTAGCGGCCCAATACTTAGTACACCGACAATCGCGTATGTGTGTTGATTGTAGAGGCATTAATAATATTACTATTCGTTATCGTCATCCTATTCCTAGGCTAGATGATATTCTTGATGAATTGAGTGGCTCTATAATATTATCCAAAGTTGATTTGCATAGTGGATACCATCAAATTCGTATGAAATTGGGAGATGAATGGAAAACATCATTTAAAACTAAGTTTGGATTATATGAGTGGTTAGTCATGCTTTTTGTGTTAACTAATGCACCTAGTACTTTCATGAGATTAATGAACGAAGTTTTACGTGCTTTCATTGGACGATTTGTGGTAGTCTATTTTGATATAGCAAATCTTTGGAAGAACATTTGGAACATTTATGTGATGTTTATATTGCTCTACGTGATGCATGTTTGTTTGGTAACCTTGGGAAGTGCACCTTTTGCACCGATCGAGTATCTTTTCTTGGCTATGTTGTTAGTCCACAGGGAATTGAAGTTGATAAAGCCAAGATTGAAGCTATTGAGAGTTGGCCGCAGCCCAAAACGGTCACACAACTGAGGAGTTTTCTTGGACTCGCTGGTTTCTATAGGCGTTTTGTGAGAGATTTTAGCACCATTGCTGCACCTCTCAATGAGCTTACAAAGAAGGATGTGCCGTTTGTTTCGGGTACCACATAGGAAGAAGCCTTCACGGTATTGAAAGATAAGTTGACACATGCTCCTTTACTCCAATTTCCTAATTTTAATAAGACTTTTGAGCTTGAATGTCATGCTAGTGGAATTGGATTAGGAGGTGTGTTATTACAAGATGGCAAACCTGTTGCATACTTTTCTGAAAAATTGAGTGGGCCTAGTCTAAATTACTCTACTTATGATAAGGAATTATATGCTCTTGTTCGGACTTTGGAAACATGGCAACATTATTTATGGCCCAAAGAATTTGTTATTCATTCTGATCATGAATCTTCGAAACATATTAAAAGTCAAGCAAAACTGAACCATAGACATGCTAAATGGGTTGAATTCATTGAGACTTTCCCTTATGTCATTAAGCACAAGAAGGGTAAAGAAAATGTTATTGCTGATGCATTGTCTCGTTGTTACACTATGCTTTCACAACTTGACTTTAAAATATTTGGTTTGGAGACCATCAAAGATCAATATGTGCATGATGCTGAATTTAAAGATGTGTTGCAGAATTGTAAGAAGGGAGAACATGGAACAAGTTCCTCGTTAACGATGGATTTGTGTTTCGTGCTAACAAGCTATGCATTCCAGCTTAGCTCCGTTCCAGCTAACTTTGGCGTGAAGAAGATGGAGGATATACTTATTACACATTTCTTTTGGCCAAAGATGAGACGGGATGTTGAGCGCTTTGTTGCTCGCTGCAGTACATGTCAAAAAGCTAAGTCACGACTCAATCCTCATGGTTTATATATGCCTTTGCCTGTACCTAGTGTTCCATGGGAGGATATATCTATGGAATTTGTTTTGGGTTTACCTTGAACAAATAAGGGGATGGGTAGCATATTTGTTGTCGTGGATAGGTTCTCAAAAATGGCACACTTTATACCATGTCATAAAAGCGATGATGCTGCTAATGTTGCTGATTTGTTCTTTCGTGAAATTATTCGCTTGCATGTTGTGCCAAATACTATTGTTTCAGATCGTGATACTAAATTTCTTAGCCACTTTTGGAGATGTTTATGGGCTAAGTTGGGGACTAAACTGCCTTTTAGTACTACTTGTCACCCCCAAACTGATCGACAAACTGAAGTTGTCAATAGAACGTTGTCTACTATGCTTAGGGCTGTTTTCAAGAATAACAAGAAAATGTGGGAAGAATGCTTGCCTCATATTGAATTTGCTTATAATCGTTCACTGCATTCTACTACTAAGATGTGCCCTTTTGAAATTGTATATGGTTTCCTACCTCGTGCACCTATTGATTTGTTGCCTCTTCCATCTTCGGAGAAGGTTAATTTTGATGCTAAACAATGTGCTGAATTGATCTTAAAAATGCATGAGTTAACTAAGGAAAACATTGAGCGTATGGATGCTAAATATAAACTTGCTGGAGATAAAGGTAGAAAACATGTTGTCTTTGTACCTGGACACCTTGTTTGGTTACATTTGCGTAAGGATAGGTTTCCTGATTTGTGCAAATCAAAGCTAATGCCACGTGCTGATGGTCCTTTTAAGGTGTTAGAGAAAACAAATGATAATGGATATAAACTTGAGCTGCCTGCAGATTTTGGGGTTAGTCCCACTTTTAACATTGCAGATTTGAAGCCTTATTTGGATGAGGAAGATGAGCTTCCGTCGAGGACGACTTCACTTCAAGAAGGGGAGGATGATGAGGACATCAATACCACTGTTACACCCACAGCCCCTGCTGCTATAAATTCTAGACCAATTACTAGAGCTCGTGCACGCCAATTAAATTACCAGGTACTTTCGTTTCTTGGTAATGATTCTAATGTTCATGAGAATATGATGCTGCCTAAATTGGATACATTTGTCTTGCTTACAAATGAAGGGCCTAGCTTGGACAAGAAGGATGAACATTGGAGCAAGATCAAGCATGGAGATGATGGCATGCGCAAGGGGAACAAGAACGGAGTTACAAGTGATGATTTCAGCACTTTGAAGCCACCATAATGAGTGCATGAAGCCTTGGACGAAATATATAAGGTGTCACTTCATAAATTTTGTCCAGAAGCTATTATAGGTGCTGCGTCACCTTATTATTGGGCCAGGCCCATGTAATTTCGAAATACTTGAGTATAGGTTGTTTTTAGAGTCTGTATGTGTGGGGAAACAAGAGTTAGGGTTGGTTTCGGACCCCTCCTCCAAGGGTCACAAAATTACCCCCTCTTCCTCCATATATACAGCCCTTAGGGCGTTGTTTAGACTTTGGGTTTTGTTTAGATTAAAAGTTCACCATAGCTGCAACTTCGCGTACTTCATTTGTGTTCAACGACCAGACCAAGACGTCACAGAACCCCAGCTTGATCAATAAAGCTTTTATCTTATATTCGCAATATCCAGATTGCAATCTTAGTTTCTTGCTTGTTCTTCGTATGCTTGCAGGAAATAGACCTTCATGGTTGTAACACCCTGGTTTTCGCTCCTGTTTTTTTTCCTTTGCAGGATTTGACGCCCATCTTTTTTCTCGGAGTTATCAGATTTCTCTAGCTCTTGGGTATATGAAGATGATCATATAGACTTGTCTTCCCTGTCCAACCTGAGATTCTCTTCAGTCTAACCTTGCCACCCGAGATATATTCTCAGGGTTTTGCCGTCAAAATCCTACCTTCCGAGTTGCCGGAAGGGAAACCCTAATTCTTCCAGTTGCAAAGGAACCCCAATTTCCTTTGATCTTCTACCTACCAAACTTTTCCCAGTGATCATCCTATCTTTGTAAACCCTGCATATGCAAAAATATTGCCAAGTCATTTGCAATATTTTTCATTTATAATTAATTCCTTTTTCTGTCATTTAAACGAATTAAATCCAGGAAAATATCTATCCATCTCCAAAGTTCATGAAAACTTGTGGAGATATTCTTTTTGATCATATTGAGCTCCCACAAAAATATTGGCAATATTTAAATAAGGGAAATTGCATTTTTCTATTTAATGCCAATATTGCATTTTGGGCAGTTTCTAAAGGAACTACCATTTTCGTAGCCAGGAAAAATCCCAAATAATTTGTGGAGCTTCTCCTATCCATATCCTCACCATTTCCATCAGAGCCCAAGTCCCATAGTTCAAAGTTTGAGCACAGCATCCATTTGCAAATTCTGTCCAGATTTCCAGTTTGCAAAGGAAGTGCTTGAACCATTGATCCATTTGAGCTGAAATTTTTCATGGTAGTTAACATTGACAAATCACCCATGGATACCAAAAATCAGCTCAATCCCTCCGTCCATTCTTCCCCAGCATTTTTCCTAAGTTTCTGTCCATTTGGAACCTCTGTGAAGCAAGTACCATTTTGGTGTACCCAAATGGTATGAAATTTTTACAGTGGCTTCATATGTTCAAATAATTCATCTCCTCAAAATTTCAGTTCAATGCAAGTTAGGATGTGAGTGCCACATCAAAGTTTGCCTTTCTGTTCAGTAGGGTCCATTCAACAGCAAGTGCCCCAATTCTTATTCAACTGGCCGCAAAATTTACCAGGGTAGTTACCTTGGTAGATCATTGCTCCATGCCAAAAACCAGCTCGTTTTGCCCAGCGATATCTCCAGAAATCTCACCAAACACCTTCATGTCAGAACACATGTGAGCTCTCATCTGTCAACTCTTGCCGTTACTTGCATCCAAACCATGATGGGTCAACTCACTGACCTCTAATCTATACAGTTGACATGATTTGAGGTTGCTACTATGCTCTGGACATGTGGTGCTGGCGGTGACCACGGGTGCGATGTGCAGCAGTGGCGCTCTGGGCGTCCGTCGCCGCGGACAGGCCAGCTCGAGCTACTGCGGCGTGCCCCCTGGTGCCGACCTGACTCCTCGATGTCCCCGCACCCCTCTAGAACCCTCTCCCCCTCCGTCCACTTCCTCGCCGCGCCGCGACGAGCACTCTGCTCTGTCACTGTGCCCGCACATGTGCCACCGTATACAGCCGAGCCCGAGTTGTCCCGAAGACTCCACGAGCTCCTCCACTCTCCCAGTAACCCTGCCGACATCGCATCCTCCCTCTGAGTGGCCTCTGAGCTCCAGTGCGGAGATAAGAAGGCCACAGTGGCCGTCCTCATCGCTTTGGCCGGCCAGCTATAAAAGCCACGGGCGAGTCCCTTCCCGAGTCACCCAACCTCACCTGCAGCCTCCTCTCCCTCCCTGGAACTCCCCAAGCTCGAGCTTCGAGCTTCTCAGTTCGAATCGCCACCACATTGCCGCCATGGCCGCCACTCGGTCTCGCCTCAAATTCGTGGAACCGAAGCCTTCCCCGCCTCCACCGAGAGCCCCACCGGAGTTGCTGCTCGCCGTAGACCACCCCCTCATCCTCGCCCAGCCGCCTAGCCCACCAGAGCCCCGCCCACTCGCCGGAAGCCGAACCTCTGCTGCCGTGCGCCGCCGCGACCCCGGCCCTCCCTGGCGCGCGTGTTGCCTCCGGATGGGTGCGGCGCTCCGCCCCAAGGCCTTCGGTGCCCTCGCCCTGGTCGTGGGTGGCTGGAGCCGACCGGGCGAGCGCCGGCGACCGCAGACCCCTCTGCTCCACGGGCGGGCGAGAGGAGGACGATGACGCCGCGCCCAGGCGGACCCACCTTCCCTTCGGCCCCACTTCTCAGCCTCTAGACGTTGACTTCGTCCCGGGCCCGCAGGTTAAGTGGAAGCGCACTCTCAAAAATGCGCTTTCCCTTTTGGGAAAGCGTATTTCTCTACTGCTTCAGTCAGAAAGGCGCTTTCAGTAGCGGAAAGCGTATTTTCAGAAGTGCGTTTACTGTTTAACCCCGCCGGCTAAAACCCTTATATTGTGAATGTTCACTGGTTAGGGCACTTTTTCTGCCTAAAGAGTGAACGGCCACAACTTCTCGCTCGCAACTCCGGTCCAGGTGAATCCAACGCCGATGAGGCCATTTTCATAATGTTCCCACACTGTGAAAATGACCATTTTGCCCTTGCCCTTCTATCAGCCTCCCTCGAGAGAGAACCATTCTGGCGTATCATCCCGCGGCTTCACCGCACTTCTTCCTGGAGTAATTCTTCGCCCCAGGCAAGCCGACCATCTGATATATGCCCTAAAGCATTGCTCTGTGATATTTCTTGCATGTTTAAATTAATATGCTTGTGCTTGTCTGTGTAGTAGTAAGCTGTATGTGACGCTCATGAACCCTTGCTTACACTTTCTTCGATGACGGCACCACGCCTGTGTCTGAGCTGCTTTCGGCCGTCCGGGGTGGATGCCGACTTTTATTTCTCTTGTCAGCAACTGTCCGTGTTTTGAGCTGCTTTTCGACAGTCACGGGCAGCTGTTGAATTTCTTTCCGTAGCAGTGACCCTATGCTCTGAGCTATTTTTCGGCCGTCTTAGGGAACTGCTACATTCTTCTTATCAACACCGTCTCATGCTCTGAGCTGCTTTCCAGCCGTCTTGAGCCGGGGTTGAGTTATTCCGGGAATGTCCCAGATCTGAGTTATAAAGACCGTTCTGGTGGCTACTGGTTTCTTTGCTAGTTTTGTGCAAGGGTTCCGATGGTCGTCACTTACAGCTGGAACTTGTAAACTGATAACTTGCCATTTAAATATTGTTTCACTAATGACTCATTGTGATGTTATATGGAGATAGGTTGTTATGTTTCCACAGTTGTTATCTCACACATAGTTACCACCATGTTAAGTTATTGTCATGAACCACTAAGCTTGCTAAATGAACTTAGTCGGTTGATCTTGAGTCACCTGTCCGGGCTTATCCGTGCAACCACATTTGCCGGTATGGGACGGCCTTGACTTGGTCTGGCTCTGTGCTCTTTCACCGGTACCACCAGACAGGGAAGGTTATGCGTGCGCGCTACCCTGGCCCGGTAGGCGGCGATAACCTTGGGAGCCAAGTTGTTTGTTTGCATGCGGTCCCCATTTGGGACAGTTTAGTTTGGCCACGACGGTGGCAGGTGTCACGAGGTGACACAGGGGCCACCCAGGGCTTGACTCCGGGGGAGAATGATTGCCGGTGGTACGGTGGAGGAGTCACGGGTTAGGCGGGTTTCGTTGGAGCAACGCTGGTCCACCCGAATGGGATCACGAGGTCAGTCGCTCCATGGTGTGGGTAAAGTGCGTAACCTCTGCAGAGTGTAAAATCTATTCAAATAGCTGCATCCACGGTATTGGACAGCCCGTCCAGACCTCACTAGGTGATCAATCGTAATAATGATAATAATGGTGGAAGAACTTGTCCTGCACAGACATCAGATGTTATCAGGAATATGGTATGTT
The DNA here is from genome assembly GCA_011799875.1 of Thinopyrum elongatum. NCBI lineage: Eukaryota > Viridiplantae > Streptophyta > Magnoliopsida > Poales > Poaceae > Thinopyrum > Thinopyrum elongatum. The sequence continues at coordinate 264,654,050 of CM022302.1, forward strand.
AGCCATGGGATGGCTATGGAAGAAGTGGTCGGATAACCGAAAGACTCGGATTGGGTTTGGTTCAACATCGGATTGGATCATGAGAATGTTCGGAGTATGAATTATTTACTTGCCATGTTCTACTCAATATGCTTCGCTTTACTGTATTTATCCTAGTAGTTATCTTGCTAAATAATCCTGTTACAACATGATGATTAATATTGCTAGATAGGTATGCTATGCCATGATAATTAATGTTACTCTAATATCAAATACATGCTTGAATGCCATGGTATGCTTTACTTGGTGTATATGTTAGTTTGGTTTGCTTGCGAGTACATTCAAAAGTACTCAGCGGCCTTCAATATGGCCAGGTTCACATAAGGATCCATCGTGCGTCGACGAGGAGCCGGAGCATTTGCGGGCTAGGAGCGTAACCCAGTCAGATCCCTGTGGATTGGAGCAGCACCAAGACCATGCTGCCTTAGATAGAGCTTTTCTGCTGCCATCACTCTTGTAAACCCTCATGTAAGACTTATATATCCATTAATAGAAATGCCTGTGTTCATGATACTTGTTGTAAGCGCGCATGCCAGAGTGATTTCCTGGGCTGGTATGCGTGCCGACCGTCTGGCTACAGTGGTAATCAGGCGGGGCGCCACAACGGATGGTATCAGAGCAGCCAGGCTGACTGTAGGTTACCCTAGCCAGACTTCATTGTCTTGTGCTCTGTAGAATGCCCAGGTGGATTTCAGCCATCTTTGCCAAGCAGGCACGGCTACTATTGATCATAAGGCAACCCCATAGGTTTTGGCTCCATCAGACCCCAACTCTCGTGGCCATTGCCTCCTGTGTGAAATGTCTGCACCAGGCAACGACCGGTGAGCCCTGAAACCCCTAGGTAAACCAGATATCCCTACCTTGCTTGCTAGCCATGGCATTTGTCTTCTTAACTCTAGTTTCCTTTGGGAAACGCCTATAAATTCTATCTCTCCCCGAAAACCGTAGGATTGTTGACTAAGCCATTTTGGCTATGGTCCTGCATCGAGAGTGTGATATTCCCTAAGGAAGTAGTAGGAGCTTGACACTAGTGCTACCAGGAGCATTGTGTGGTTTCGCTTCTAAATCCTTAGAGGTGCATCGAGTGCGCCATACCAGTTATACTAGTGGATCCTTGGCCACATGTGTAAGGTCCGCATAATTTGAGCTTTATTTGCTTTTTGGTTTATCGCGGTTTTTGTTTCTCTTGTCGGTTCTGTTTCTTCGCTCCGACTGGATCCATCCGCAAGTGCCGTCAAGAAGACCAGCATACAACTGGGATAATACCCAATAATCCAAATTCAGCAAGAGTCAAGCCAAACCAACCACCTGGTATTCAGAACATTATCACCGGATCTATCAAGAATGCAGAATGTGTCAGAAGCAGAATCTATGTGCAACAGACAAGGCCAGAATATACCTGAGTGAGTTTGCCTCAGAACGGATCACATCTAAGAAGCAATCAGATGAGTTACCAAGAATGAATATCAGTAAGGACAAATTATTCCGTCCGCAACACAAGGACTATTTCAGTCAGTGGGGTGAACCTTGAGTCTTTTCTCAATGGACTCAAGAACCATTTATTACCCACCGAAGACATATTTCAAGAATGTGAATATGCCACGAGCAACACCAAAACTCCAGTAGGTTGGTATAAATTTCAAAGCAAATCTTGAAGCTCACCGGTGCAAATACAAAATTTTCTGGGCACTGTGACAAGGTTTGCAAGGAATATGGATGAGCTCACGGTTGCCCAGAATTACTGAGCTTACAAGCATCCGGAATCAAGGAGCACCTAACATGATTGGAAACTCAGCTGAACCAAATGGAATTATCCGTCAACTTCTTATTACCGGCGACATATGGAATTCCGGATTAATTATCAACATGAGGCATGCGTCAGTCGTGCAACCTTTACAACAGCAATGATCAGACCAGCAGAAGACAAGCGACGTGTGTGACCATTGGAATATCTTCAGACATGGTATGGCCTATACCAAGCTTGGCTCCGCTATGGGTAAAATTTCGGATACTTCAGAAGGAAGCCAGAATCGGCCATAAATCCGACTGCGTACACAGTGAAAGGCTTCTGGTATGAGAAACCCAGCCTTCCTCCGCAAGCTACCAGACTGCCAATCATCCTCGGTACGCCACTTGGTGAGAAAAGTCTTCCGTGATACGGCACTCCAGTCTTTTTCAGCGTGCTACCGCGGAAGACTTCCAGCATAAGACACCTGACCTTCCACATCAAGCCCCATGAAGGAAAGCTTTGGAGGTACGATACCTAGCATTCTTCAGCATGCTACTTGGGCAAAAGCTTTGAGCATATGGAATTCAGCCTTCATCAACACACCATCGCGCCCACGACAACTTTGTTAAAAGCACGAACTAGTATGGACACACATCCGCCTCAAAACTCAGTGGTTATGAAAGGATTTATCCTACACCTGCATATGTTGTGAGCATGCAGTCCAGTGGATCAGTTCATGCGAGCCACACGTACACGGGAATGACTGTGTTCAGGGAAATGTTGGCCTCGTAGTTCAAAGAAGCATATGAGCACAGCAATCCCTACGAGATATGCAACAGTAAGTTGTGAGAACAAGCCCGACAAATCGGGAAAACAATCAAGAAGCCGTGCTCGCAGGTCATGACAGGTTATGAAAGGAATCCTCAAGAATCAAGAAGTTGTGGACAAACAACCTCCGTGACGGTCAGCAAGATACAGTTTCACAGACTAGGTATTATTACCAATCCTTGTCAGACTCTTGCATATACGGCCACAACAATGCAGCCAGCACATCATACTCATCCTAAATACGGGCCATCAACCAAGATAAGAGGCTATACTCCGAAAGATACACCGAATAATAGCGATACTATGCTCATCTCAGTGGTCATAGCAAGGACTACAGAGCCTATATACAACAGAGCTCTCTCCACGAGCAACAGAGTTTTGAAACAGGACATTCGGATAGAAGGACTCAAAGCACGTCAGCATCAACAGCTCGTGGACATCATGACGACACTGGAATAGGAGATTATCGTCTATGATTATTTTGTGATCATGCCTAACACTTAAGTTGGGGATACAGCCGCAATAGCTCGGTCATGTTGTGGATCACCTAAGGACAAAGTCAGAATGCCGAAGGCAAAAGGAAATGTCAATACAGAACTCGCAGCTAGACTGAGCATTCTGACACAGCAAAAAAGAAAGCCACCCCTAAACACTCGAGGCCATACAAGCACGTAAGCCTGGTACTAGGAAAGGGAGTCTTGCCCTGACTGTCAGAGTATGAATCATCGCAATAAAACCCGAAGCAGTTACTTCCAGGCCATGGAAATCGAGCTGTTTGTTGGTATTAACCACTACCCCACCCAGCAACACCACTATCCGGACAAAAGGTACACCTGACAGGAAAGAGAAGGATTCAAGAAAACTGTGTGCAGAGACAACACATGATCCGTCAAAAGAGGCAGTTAAAGGGTCAGTGAACCAATGAAGACAAGACAGCTGATGGATCCAAGTCGCACACAGGTAAGCCCCATTCCCCGGGAGGTAAGCCCAAAAATCTCGAGGACGAGATTTTCTTAAGGGGGGTAGGTTTGTAACACCCTGGTTTTCGCTCCTAACTTTTTTTCCTTTGCGGGATTTGACGCCCGTCTTTTTTCTCAGAGTTATCGGATTTCTCTAGCTCTTGGGTATATGAAGATGATCATATAGACTTGCCTTCGCTATCCAACCTGAGATTCTCTTCAGTCTAACCTTGCCACCCGAGATATATTCTCAGGGTTTTGCCGTCAAAACCCAACCTTCCGAGTTGCCGGAAGGGAAACCCTAATTCTTCCAGTTGCAAAGGAACCCCAATTTCCTTTGATCTTCTGCATCCCAAACTTTTCCCAGTGATCATCCTATCTTTGTAAACCCTGGATATGCAAAAATATTGCCAAGTCATTTGCAATATTTTTCATTTATAATTAATTCCTTTTTCTGTCAGTTAAAGGAATTAAATCCAGGAAAATATCTATCCATCTCCAAAGTTCATGAAAACTTGTGGAGATATTCTTTTTGATCATATTGAGCTCCCACAAAAATATTGGCAATAATTAAATAAGAGAAATTGCATTTTCCTATTTAATGCCAATATTGCATTTTGGGCAGTTTCTAAAGGAACTACCATTTTGGTAGCCAGGAAAAATCCCAAATAATTTGTGGAGCTTCTTCTATCCATATCCTCACCATTTCCATCAGAACCCAAGTCCCACAGTTCAAATTTTGAGCACAGCATCCATTTGCAAATTCTGTCCAGATTTCAAGTTTGCAAAGGAAGTGCTTGAACCATTGATCCATTTGAGCTGAAATTTTTCATGGTGGTTAACATTGACAAATCACCCATGGATACCAAAAATCAGCTCAATCCCTCCATCCATTCTTCCCCAGCATTTTTCCTAAGTTTCTGTCCATTTGGAACCTCTGTGAAGCAAGTACCATTTTGGTGTACCCAAATGGTATGAAATTTTTACAGTGGCTTCATATGTTCAAATAATTCATCTCCTCAAAATTTCAGTTCAATACAAGCTAGGATGTGAGGGCCACATCAAAGTTTGCCTTTCTGTTCAGTAGGGTCCATTCTACAGCAAGTGCCCCAATTCTTATCCAACTGCCCTCAAAATTTACCAGGGTAGTTACCTTGGTAGATCATTGCTCCATGCCAAAAACCAGCTCGTTTCGCCCAGCGATATCTCCAGAAATCTCACTAAACACCTTCATGTCAGAACACATGTGAGCTCTCATCCGTCAACTCTTGCTGTCACTTGCATCCAAACCACGATGGGTCAACTCACTGACCTCTAATCTATACAGTTGACATGATTTGAGGTTGCTACTATGCTCTGGACACGTGGTGCCGGCGGTGACCACGGGTGTGATGTGCAGCAGTGGCGCTCTCGGCATCCGTCGCCTCGGACAGGCCAGCTCGAGCTGCTGCGGCGTGCCCCCTGGTGCCGACCTGACTCCTCGACGTCCCCGCACCCCTCTGGAACCCTCTCCCCCTTCATCATGTTCCTCGCCGCACCGCGACGATCACTCTGCTCTGTCACCGTGCCCGCACATGCGCCGCCGTATACAGTCGAGCCCGAGCTATCCCGAAGACTCCACGAGCTCCTCCACTCTCCCAGTAACCCTGCCGACATCGCCTCCTCCCTCCGCGTGGCCTCTGAGCTCCAGTGCAGAAATAAGAAGGCCACAGCGGCCGTCCTCATCGCTTCGGCCGGCCGGCTATAAAAGCCACGGCTGAGTCCCTCCCCGAGTCACCCAACCTCACCTGCAGCCTCCTCTCCCTCCCTGGAACTCCCCAAGCTCGAGCTTCGAGCTTCTCTGTTCGAATTGCCGCCATGGCCGCCACTCGGTCTCGCCTCAAATTCGTGGAACCGAAGCCTTCCCCGCCTCCACCGAGAGCCCCACCGGAGTTGCTGCTCGCCGTAGACCACCCTCGCATCCTCGCCCAGCGGCCTAGCCCACCGGAGCCCCGCCCACTCACCGGAAGCCGAACCTTTGCTGTCGTGCGCCGCCGTGACCCCGGCCCTCCCTAGCGCGCGTGTTGCCTCTGGATGGGTGCGGCGCTCCGCCCCAAGGCCGCCGGTGCCCTCACCATGGTCAGGGGTGGCCAGAGCCAGCCGGCGACCGCAGCCCCCTCTACTCCACGGGCAGGCGAGAGGAGGACGACGCCACGCCCAGGTTGACCCGCCTCCCCTTTGGCCCCACTTGTCGGCCTCTAGACGTTGACTTCGTCTCGGGCCCGCAGGTTAAGTGGAAGCGCACTCTCAAAAATGCGCTTTCCCTTTTGGGAAAGCGTATTTCTCTACTGCTTCAGTCAGAAAGGCGCTTTCAGTAGCGGAAAGCGTATTTTCAGAAGTGCGTTTACTGTTTAACCCCGCCGGCCGAAACCCTTATATTGTGAACGTTCACTGGTTAGAGCACTTTTTGCCTAAAGAGTGAACGGCCACAACTTCTCGCTCGCAACTCCGATCCAGGTGAATCCAACGCCCACTTCTTCATCTCTTCGAGCCCGTTCCGATGAGGCCATTTTCATAATGTTCCCACACTGTGAAAATGATCATTTTGCCCTTGCCCTTCTAGCAGCCTCCCTCGAGAGAAAACCATTCCGACGTATCGTCCCGCGGCTTCACCGCACTTCTTCCCGGAGTAATTCTTCGCCCCAGGCAAGCCGACCATCTGATATATGCCCTAAAGCATTGCTCTGTGATATTTCTTGCATGTTTAAATTAATATGCTTGTGCTTGTCTGTGTAGTAGTAAGCTGTATGTGACGCTGATGAACCCTTGCTTACACTTTCTTCGATGACGGCACCACGCCTGTGTCTGAGCTGCTTTCGGCCGTCCGGGGTGGATGCCGACTTTTATTTCTCTTGTCAGCAACTGTCCGTGTTTTGAGCTGCTTTTCGGCCGTCACGGGCAGCTGTTGAATTTCTTTCCGTAGCAGTGACCCTATGCTCTGAGCTATTTTTCGGCCGTCTTAGGGAACTACTACATTCTTCTTATCAACACCGTCTCATGCTCTGAGCTGCTTTCCAGCCGTCTTGAGCCGGGGTTGAGTTATTCCGGGAATGTCCCAGATCTGAGTTATAAAGACCGTTCTGGTGGCTACTGGTTTCTTTGCTGGTTTGTGCAAGGGTTCCGATGGTCGTCACTTACAGCTGGAACTTGTAAACTGATACCTTGCCATTTAAATATTGTTTCACTAATGACTCATTGTGATGTTATATGGAGATAGGTTGTTATATTTCCACAGTTGTTATCTCACACATAGTTACCACCATGTTAAGTTATTGTGATGAACCACTAAGCTTGCTAAATGAACTTAGTCGGTTGATGTTGAGTCACCTGTCCGGGCTTATCCGTGCAACCACATTTGCCGGTATGGGATGGCCTTGACTTGGTCTGGCTCTGTGCTCTTTCACCGGTACCACCAGACAGGGAAGGTTATGCGTGCGCGCTACCCTGGCCCGATAGGCGGCGATAACCTTGTGAGCCAAGTTGGTTGTTTGCGCGCGGTCCCCGTTTGGGACAGTTTAGTTTGGCCACGACGGTGGCAGGTGTCACGAGGTGACACAGGGGCCACCCAGGGCTTGACTCTGGGGGAGAATGATTGCCGGTGGTACGGTGGAGGAGTCACGGGTTAGGCGGGTTTCGTTGGAGCAACGCTGGTCCACCCGAATGGGATCACGAGGTCAAGTGCTCCATGGTGTGGGTAAAGTGTGCAACCTCTGCAGAGTGTAAAATCTATTCGAATAGCCGCATCCACGGTATTGGACAGCCCATCCAGACCTCACTAGGTGATCAACCGTAATAATGATAATAATGGTGGAAGAACTTGTCCTGCACAGACATCAGATGTTATCAGGAATATGGTATGTTAGCCATGGGATGGCTATGGAAGAAGTGGTCGGATAACCGAAAGACTCGGATTGGGTTTGGTTCAACGTCGGATTGGATCATGAGAATGTTCGGAGTATGAATTATTTACTTGCCATGTTCTACTCAATATGCTTCGCTTTACTGTATTTATCCTAGTAGTTATCTTACTAAATAATCGTGTTACAACATGATGATTAATATTGCTAGATAGGTATGCTATGCCATGATAATTAATGTTACTCTAATATCAAATACATGCTTGAATGCCATGGTATGCTTTGCTTGGTGTATATGTTAGTTTGGTTTGCTTGCGAGTACATTCAAAAGTACTCAGCGGCCTTCAATGTGGCCAGGTTCACATAAGGATCTGTCGTGCGTCGACGAGGAGCCGGAGCGTTCGCGGGCTAGGAGCGTAACCCAGTCAGATCCCTGTGGATTGGAGCCGCACCACGACAATGCTGCCTTAGATAGAGCTTTTCTGCTGCCATCACTCTTGTAAACCCTCATGTAAGACTTATATATCCATTAATAGAAATGTCTGTGTTCATGATACTTGTTGTAAGCGCGCATGCCAGAGTGATTTCCTGGGCTGGTATGCGTGGCGACCGTCTGGCTACAGTGGTAATCAGGCGGGGCACCACAACGGATGGTATCAGAGCAGCCAGGCTGACTGTAGGTTACCCTAGCCAGACTTCATTGTCTTGTGCTCAGTAGAATGCCGAGATGGATTTCAGCCATCTTTGCCAAGCTGTATGTGACGCTAATAAACCCTTGCTTACACTTTCTTTGATGACGGCACCACACCTGTGTCTGAGCTGCTTTCGGTCGTCCGGGGTGGATGCCGACTTTTATTTCTCTTGTCAGCAACTATCCGTGTTCTGAGCTGCTTTTCGGCTGTCGCGGGCAGCTGTTGAATTTCTTTCCGTAGCAGTGATCCTATGCTCTGAGCTGTTTTTCGGCCGTCTTAGGGAACTGCTACATTCTTCTTATCAACACCGTCTCATGCTCTGAGCTGCTTTCCAGCCGTCTTGAGCCGAGGTTGAGTTATTCCGGTAATGTCCCAGATCTGAGTTATAAAGACCATTCTGGTGGTTACTGGTATCTTTGCTGGTTTTGTGCAAGGGTTCCGATGGTCGTCACTTACAGCTGGAACTTGTAAACTGATAACTTGCCATTTAAATATTGTTTCACTAATGACTCATTGTGATGTTATATGGAGATAGGTTGTTATGTTTCCACAGTTGTTATCTCACACATAGTTACCACCAGGTTAAGTTATTGTGATGAACCACTAAGCTTGCTAAATGAACTTAGTCGGTTGATCTTGAGTCACCTGTCCAGGCTTATCCGTGCAACCACATTTGCCGGTATGGGACGGCCTTGACTTGGTCTGGCTCTGTGCTCTTTCACCGGTACCACCAGACAGGGAAGGTTCTGCGTGCGCGCTACCCTGGCCCGGTAGGGGCGATAACCTTGTGAGCCCAGTTGTTTGTTTGCGCGCGGTCCCCGTTTGGGATAGTTTAGTTTGGCCACGACGGTGGCAGGTGTCACGAGGTGACACAGGGGCCACCCAGGGCTTGACTCTGGGGGAGAATGATTGCCGGTGGTACGGTGGAGGAGTCACGGGTTAGGCGGGTTTCGTTGGAGGAACGCTGGTCCACCCGAATGGGATCACGAGGTCAGGTTCTCCATGGTGTGGGTAAAGTGCGCAACCTCTGCAGAGTGTAAAATCTATTCGAATAGCCTCGTCCACGGTATTGGACAGCCCATCCACACCTCACTAGGTGATCAACCGTAATAATGATAATAATGGTGGAAGAACTTGTCCTGCACAGACATCAGATGTTATCAGGAATATGGTATGTTAGCCATGGGATGGCTATGGAAGAAGTGGTCGGATAACCGAAAGACTCGGATTGGGTTTGGTTCAATGTCGGATTGGATCATGAGAATGTTCGGAGTATGAATTATTTACTTGCCATGTTCTACTCAATATGCTTCGCTTTACTGTATTTATTCTAGTAGTTATCTTGCTAAATAATCCTGTTACAACATGATGATTAATATTGCTAGATAGGTATGCTATGCCATGATAATTAATGTTACTCTAATATCAAATACATGCTTGAATGCCATGGTATGCTTTGCTTGGTGTATATGTTAGTCTGGTTTGCTTGCGAGTACATTCAAAAGTACTCAGCGGCCTTCAATGTGGCCAGGTTCACATAAGGATCCGTCGTCCGTCGACGAGGAGCCGGAGCGTTCGCGGGCTAGGAGCGTAACCCAGTCAGATCCCTGTGGATTGGAGCCGCACCAAGACCATGCTGCCTTAATAGAGCTTTTCCGCTGCCATCACTCTTGTAAACCCTCATGTAAGACTTATATATCCATTAATAGAAATGCCTGTGTTCATGATACTTGTTGTAAGCGCGCATGCCAGAGTGATTTCCTAGGTTGGTATGCGTGGCGACCGTCTGGCTACAGTGGTAATCAGGCGGGACGCCACAATGGTCAGGTTGATCGTGCTCTGGCGTGGTCAATAACCTCTCGGAGTTGGTTTAGCAATTGCTATGGCGCGACGTCCTCGCACGTTCATAGTCGGATCGTCAAAGTCTACTCCTCTGAAACGATAATCACCATCTCATCGAAAGACGAGACACCTTTGCCTCTATCACTCTTTGACATTGGCTCTTATCATGGCAATCTCCATTTCTTGATAGTATTCTTCCACCGTCTTCGTGCCTTGCTTGAGGAGTTGCAACTTCTTGAATAGATCTCACGTGTAGTATGTAGGCACGAAGCGAGCTCTCATGACATCCTTCATTTGTGTCCAAGTTGTGATGGGTGGCTCGTCCTTTTCGCGATGTCGCTCGATCACTTCTTCCCACCAAATGAGGACGTAGTCTTCAAATTCGAGGGATGCCATGGCTATCTTCTTGTACTCGTCGTAGTTGTGAAGATGGAATATCTTGTCGACTTTCAATGCCCATGAGAGGTACTCCTCGGGATCATTGCTTCCGGAGAACTTGCGCATGGTGAACTTGAGCTTGCCGTAGCGGAGTTCTTCATCATAGTGACGATGTTGATGTCGCTCTTGGCGAGGAGGAGGGTCTTCAAGCACTCAATCCACTTGTTGTCGCTCGTGGCGTGGAGGAGGTCGAGGCATATGTGCCCGGTTTCGCCTTTCTTGTTGTTCTTCACGTCGGGCAGCTTCTTCTTGTCGTGCTTGACGAAGTTCTTCTTGCTCGCGTACTGGACGGCTTTGTTGGACAACGGCTCGAGTGGACTCTCGGAGTGCAACTTGAGCCGCTTGAGCTTGAGCTTCACGACTTTGTTGCTCTTGCCGGATTGCATCGCCGTCTTGAGATGCTTGACGTGGACGTTGTGGAGGTAGATCGTGCTCCATTGCTTCTTGTTGTTGGCGTCTCACTTGCTCATGTGCTCGAACTCGGTCTTGTAGCCCATTGCTATGGAAGGGATTTTCTTGAGCTTGGCGATCTTGAGTAGGACGAGCTCGAGGAGGAGGACTTGCATCGGAAGAAGAGTATGACGATAAGTGGCGACTTGAGTGGCGCCGTCTTGGAGAAGAGGTTGAGGAAGACACGTGGCTCACGATTATGTTGCGGAATTCTTCCATTTGTTTGGAGAGCTTGGCATCGAGGTAGTCCCTTTGTCTTGCTTCTGATTGCCGAAGGTCGGTGGCGAGTTGCTCGATGCGATCACCCAAAGCTTCACTCGCATGATGTAGAGCTCGTTGTGCGATGAAGAAGTGATACTTGGTGACGAAGTCGCGTTCGTCATCTTGATCCTTGAAGAGAGGGTTGGCCGAAGAAGGACTATCCATCATGTGGAAATGGTGGTGAGTAGGAAATGAGAGAACAAAACTTAAGTTACCTTTTCCGAAGATTGTGGATGTATCAAGTATGATCCCACAAGATGCTATAATAGGAGAATTGGTATCGGGTTTTATTTCTCACACCTACAAGTAAATGGCTTATGGAGAAGCTCGGTAGGAAGTGGCACAAATAATTCAATCAAATGTTGGTCAAGATGTTGAAAAGTTGAAAAGATGCACAAATTGCAAGTAAAACAAATAGATCAAACCCAAGTATATCACTAGGAACACACACACGGAAGATAGATGGGATCCGCACAACCAAGGAATGAGCTCTAGGAGGTGGAACCATGGGAATGGTCTTGTTGTACGGATACTAGAGAAACGCTAGCTCGATTGCTCTAATGGGCTAGATACGCTAGTGCACCAACCTAATAGAGAAACGGGTCGCCTTCTATCCCAATTATGCTTATGTATGTATGAACCAAGATGATGAACTATGCTATGAGGCCCGATGCTATCGCTTACAAGCTCTTTGCTTATCTTCTCTTTCTTTTGCTTAAAAGCTTTTTTTTACTATGCCACTATGCGTGATATGCGAGCCACAATGCGAGGTAACAAGTAGTATATGCACGGGAGAGACGTAACACTAAAGGTGCACTATAAGCGTGGCCCAGCAATTCTCAACTTGCCAGTCTCCATGGGTAAGCTACGCAAAAGAGGCTCGAGGCTGTCAAGGTAATGGCAAGGGTAATACAATAGTGTCGTCGAGGTTACCGTCCTTGCTTACGGTTGGTATGAAGATGAAGTGGTCGATGTCGACGTGGAGTCTGAGTTGATGACGAGTGGGGGTGATGATGAAGACAAATAGTGGCTAAGTAGCCGAAACACCTTAGGACACTTGTGAACCACAACTCCAAAACTCAAACACTCACGAGAAGTATATGCGGAAGATCAAATGTGGTGGTGGAAAGGCAAAAATAGAGGAAAAGAAAACGGCCGAACTGCTCTGTATGGTTCGTGCGCACGGGGTAAGTGAGGCCCGTGTGCACGGGGTCCCATGTGCATGGGGTCCCGATGGCCCGTGTGCACGGGGTGTTCTGGAGACGCAAGAACACCTCGGATCCATGGGGATTTTCAAATTTTCAGCCAAAATCGATTGTTGGGGGGTGGGAAAAGGTGGTAAGGGGGTAGATCCACTTGTCAAACACCAAATTCGTGGATCAAATCAACCAAATCTCACAAGAACCAACAAATTGCAAGAAATATTTTGGGGCTATTTTTGGTGGGGATTTTCGGATTAGGACGAAAAACAACAAAATCAAGCTAGCAAATGGGGGGTAGGGACTCCAAGATGTGAATCAACCTTGCTCATGATACCAAGATGTTGTAGGGTGAAACCCTGAGATGGATCTTTTCACACATGGAGGGGGAAAAGGATGAATACCAAGAACACAAAGAGGAATTCACTCCAAAAAAACCCAATCACACATCTACTAGAATAGCAAACACATAGATCCACATGAATACATGAACAATCAAAGGAAACAAGCACTAGGTAGAATTCTTCCCACTCCTAAGAGATGAGGTCTTGAGGATGATAATCTTCTCCAAGAGGAGGTCTTGAAGTACACAAGTGGATCCTCTCCTAAGAGGCCTTGATCTCCAATGGAGTGGTAGAAGGAGGAAAGCTCACAAATATCTCACATATGTCTTTGCTAACCCTAAACATAACCCTAGGTATGGAATATATAGGTTTGGGGGCGAGGTGGATGAAGAGAGGCCCAAAACCCGATCTCAGCCGGCCATCCTGTAGGCCCGTGCGCATGGGGTAAGTTGGGCCCGTGCGCATGTGGGTCCCGTGCGCACGGGGTGCTATAGTCGTAGCTCCCTATGTGGGCACGGGGTCTCGGGGCCCCGTGCGCACGGGGTCGCCTGGGACTTGCTGTCCAGCTCCTGTTGGGTTCCTTCTTCCTTCGTGCGGACTTGGGGTGGTTCTCCTACTCCTTGATGATGCTCCTTAGCTGCTTGGGGGTGTTCCTCTTCGTACCTAATGATACATAGTGCATTTTGGTGAGGTAGCAACCAAGTTCCATTCGTGTCCATATGCATATCAAGTAGGAAGGAGTTCACCTCGGTTTCCATTGCGCGTGCTCGAGCTCTTGTCATAGGTCCACGTGGTGCTTGATGCGTTGGTGTAGAGTCCATGGGGATGATGGAAGGATGCTCCGCATCAGACAAGGTGTACATGTTGTATATGTATATGTCATCAATTTTTACTTCCCTTGATTTTTGCACATATGACACATGTATACATGAGTAACTTTCATAGTTCATCAAATATAAAGCCAAAATATTATCACAAGAAGTAGAAGGCATGAAAATATTGCAACCCAGTTTGCACTTATAAGTGAAGCTCTTATTCATATCAAAAGATTGACAATGTTTATCATTAAACCATCCCAACATTGGTGAATAAACCTTACTTGCATCAAATTTACATGCTACAACATGCTTAAATAAGGAAACATGCAATAAGTCATTTGACATAGAATCATCACCAAGATTAGAGGTCATATCAAAATGATTAAACATTGGTTCTTTTGCATCAACAGTTAATTCAATCGGTGCACTCAAAATTGCTGGTATTTCAGCTGTTTGATCACATGACACATTCATGAGAGTAACACGATTCTCTAAAATAGGTGGTGTGCTCAAATCAATATGTAACTCAACACATGACACTGGTACAATGAGCTGCTATACAAACGGTTTTTAACCCTTTTCCGCGACGGCATTTGGAACCGTCGCCTAGTGAGTGTGGGCGATTGGGGGGTCCTTCCCACATGACCCAGAAACCGTCGAGGATAGGGAGCCTTGATGCATACAGTTGTCCCTATATAACCATGTCCGATATCTCGAATATCCCAAACGCTTCATCCTTGCTACTCGTTTGTGCTTGCATTGCCATCGCAGTCGGAGTTTTGTGGTTTTACCTAAAACCAGGCACATTCCAGGCATGGGAGTTTTCCAGGCACGTACCAAACTGGCTCTACGTTTCGATGCCTAGCACATCACAAAAAAATTCATGATTGTAAACCGTGTACGATAGGTAGACAATCACACACATTTAGTTTTCCCGCACCGTTTGTGATAGTGTCTGACATCACACATGCTTTGCAAACGGCAACTGTGTGCATTGTTACACACATTTCCTCTTCGTGAATCATGTCATATTATGATGTATATCGCACACGCTATGCTTTATAGACCGTGTGCGCCGTAATGACCTGCACACCGTAATTTCACCCTAATTTAATTGCTACTATTTAAAATTGTACCTAATTTGAACTTGAAAGTAGGCTATAGCTTTATTCATATCCATCAGGTTCAAACAACCAATGCATTATTCGATTCACAGGTACATATGTTTAAGAATTACATAAGCACCAAATAAAGAATGATGAACCAGGGTTCTATACTTGTACTATTACAGATGATAAAGAAAGAGGCGACATACATTCTGGTTGCTGAACAAGGTGAAGCGGAATGGCCCTATTGTGCTCTCCTGGATGCAGAAGGCATGCACGACTCTAGTCCAACCCCTTGTGATGGCCGGCCGCCAATCATGTAGTTTGAGAGGTAATCTTGAGTAAACTGCTTCAGGATCCACTGCAAAGGAAAAAAAGATTCAGACATTCTCAGCTAACACAACTAATTACGTGCAGTAAAAAGAAGGCTATAGAGTTCTTACTTACCATCCTGCAGTTCACTGTTGTCTTGCATAAAGTGTAAACAAATAGTTCGATTGACATCTTTTGACCCATTTTAATAACAATCTTTATCAGTTTCCTCACTTGATGTGGTTCATGAATATCTCATTGCCCCATACGCAGAAAGGGTCGAAGTGTGGATCTTTGGCAATGACATATGTACCTAAAAGCACCAAGTTAATATTAGGAGCTAAAAAACAATTGCAAAATGATGTAGTACAACACTCCCTCCATCCCATTATATAAGATTTTATTACATGTATATCTAGACATCATCAGAACATTATGGTAACACTCTTGTTGCTATGTAGCCTGGGATTGCATATTGAGTCATTCAGCACAATGCATGTTGCTATGTAGCCTCAGATATATTAAATATGGCCCTAGTTAACCTACTGATAGATGGGTTACAGATATATTCAGTGAAATGTCCGATTCGACGATTAATCCCTTATCAGCCCCCAGGCTATATGGTACCAGCTACCGATATCCTGAACAGTGAGTACATATAAGCAATGCGATGAAACTAACTTTGATGGAAAACAACATTGTTCTCAATATTGTCCTGTATGAGTACATATAAAGGCATGTTAAGCACAACAGGCTAAACATCAACCAAATATATCCATGGTAGACAACATAATCTACAAATGATAGCTTCAGTGTGCAGGTTTAAGCACGCTAGTTAAGCAAAACAAGAAGTGGAAAGGTGTGTTAACTGCATCAGGCATAACATTTAAAAACAAGCAAATAGTCATTCAAACTGGTATTGTGCAGGTCTAAAGTACACTAGTTATTGTTAAAAAAAACAAAAAGGCATGTTAACTGCAACATCCTTAATAGTAACCAAATATCGTAATTCATAGTGGTATTGTTGAAACTGTTATTGATGAAATTGAACTGCATGGCAAATAGTTGCACATATAGAGCATCACATTGTGAAGAACTGAAATAAACAAGACATAAGGCCATCTCTAGCCGATCCTTTAAAAGTTAACAGACTAAAACCCTTAGTGGATATATATATATACTCCAGCAATTTTTGGCTGTTTCTAGTCGATCCCCAAAACTTAATGTTGTAAACTTTAATTTGATCAAGTTCAAAGTAGGTTCAACCGAAAGTAGCATGCATTCAAACATAAACATAGATAGTTTTGCATAACCGAACATAAAACATAAATTTAAACTAAGCTAAACTACTTTCGGTCGAAGTGGAGGTTGAGCCAATCCTTCCTCATCAGGTACGGTGTGCCGCGAGCCGGGTCCGGGCCGATGCCGTCGTCGAGGTCGTCGGGGAAGACACTCCTCCACTCATCGACGTCGATCTCCTCGTCCTCGCCGCCCACCTCGATGCCCTCCACGCCGCCATCCTCGCCGCCTTCGACCTCATCATCGGAGGAGAGCACGATAACCTCGCTGCCCTCCGCACAGGCAAAGATCACACGCTCCGCCTCCACGAGCTCCGGGTGCTGCCGGCGGAGCTCTTGCATGTAGGTCTCCTCGGCGGCCTCGGCCTCGAGGTGCTCCCACGCCTCGCGGTCCTCCCGCGCCATAGCCGAGCTCACCACCCATGGCTCCGGCAGAACGAGGTTGACCGGACATGTGCCGAAAGGGAAATTGAGCCTAGCCACCACGCCGTGGTAGCGGACCTGCCAGAGGTCGTACTCCATGGTCGCGAGCTCGGCCGTGTGGAAGCTACCGAGCCACCGGCGGGTGTGGGTCTCCCGATCCGTAATCTCGGTGACCCACGTCCCCCACCACCACTGCCAGACCCCGAGGTAGGACCTCGTCGGCGGCCGGGCCCGAGGGAGGACGGGGTAGTCCTCGAACCGGCGTAGGGTTCGGGCGACCGGCGACAGCGGATCGATAAAGAGCCCGCGGAGGACGACGGGGACACCTCGGCGGCCACCTCGCCGGCGTCGGGCGAAGTGGCCGTGATAAACCTCTTTTTGGCCATTGGCTCCTCGAGCTCCCCGGCACACAAGCAGAGGTTGAGGATGGAGGCGGCGGCGGCGGTGAGTGAGGGAGGGGTGGTGTGTGTCTGTGTGAGCGGAGGTTTTGGGGAGTGTGTGGTGTGTGTGGAGGGGGGGGGCAAGGTGGTGTTTGAGGAAATACCGCGGCAACTGAAAATTTTACTAGGCGGGAGTAACAAGGTGGGCTATTGAAAATTTTGATCAAGGGCGAGCAGATATTTTTGAGATTGCGAGGGATGCAGAGGCGGGAGTAAAATGCCGGGTCAACTGAAAATTTGAATCAAGGGCGAGCAGATATTTTTGAGATTGCGAGGGATGCAGAGGCGGGAGTAACAAGGCGGGGCTACTAAAAATTTGAATCAAGGGCGAGCAAATATTTTTGAGATTGCGAGGGATGCAGAGGCGGGAGTAAAATGCCGGGGCTACTGAAAATTTGAATCAAGGGACTGAAGCAGAGCGGGAGTAACAGACATCGCACACGGTCCGCACATACTAATCGTGTGCTATCAAACATTAAAACCTTCCAGGCGGTAGATATTTTCGAGATTACGAGGCAATAGATATTTTAGAGACCGGGAGGCAAGCCTCATGGAGCCCAATCTAACTGTGCTGATGTGAGGGACTACATGGCGCAGGCGTGGCACATGGGTAGTCTGACCGAACCGTGTCTGTTGCGTACCCAATCGCAGACAGTTTCTACATCCAACTCGTGTGCTGTTTATAAATTTGGCAAAAAGAATAACGCGGGAGAGGGTCAGAACACAAACACACTTGCATGTGGACCAAATATATGTATGAAAAGGGTGGTTTGATGTTCGAATACCCAATGCACAACTTTGATGTGGCACCTGTCGCACAAAAGCACAAAATTGCTAGTGAGCCACCCCCTATGAATCCCACTTCGTGTCGGCGGTAAGGGAATCCTAGCTACAAATGCATGCCCCCAAATAGCTAGGTCTGAAATCTCACCCTACCGTAACACAAAACCTATAGGAGTCCATCATATATATATGGTCAAACTTCACCTTTTGCTTCCCGACAAAGGTGGACCATGTGCCGACCCACAAATGTGTGCTTGTGGCGCGAGATGGGCGAGACCACATACGAACCACATGCGGGTGGCCCTACTATATGTATGAAAAGGGTGTGGTGTGATATTTAACTACCATTCACAACTTTGATGTGGCACGTGTGCCTCGCAAATTAACCGGACTTCCCCGACCGCACGGAGGTTGCAGGTAGCGCGAAGTAGCCCCCCCCCCCCCCACACACACACACACACGTCGGGGGGAGGGCATCTCACCAAGACGTACTGTAACACGGACCAAGTAGAATCCAACTTGGTCGTACAACCTCTCCTGCTCGTTGTTGGTCAAAGTGATGGACGTCCACACGGCCCCGCAAAATGGGCTAGCTTGTCGCCGATAACCTCGCAAGGGAGTACTGTATGAAGACAAACCCACTCTATGCATGTGGCCCAAGTATGTATATGGAAGTGGTGTGTGTGGTGTTTGAATACCCAATGCGCAAATTTGATGTGGCACCATGCTTTGGAACCGTAAAATCCCCACACTGAGCAAGGGTTCACGATGCGTAGCATGCGCTCAAACTTAATTAGGCTTGGAATGGTCGACCTACTATACGGTAACTCGAAGCAAAGAAGAAGAATCCACCCTGGTAACCTTTCTCATCGTTGGTCGAAATGATGGACGTCCACGCGGGCCCACGAATATATATAAGCTTGCCGCCCATAACCAAGCGAGTGAGAGTGTGTCCAAAGACAACCATTGCATGCGTGTGTCCCGAACATATTTATGGAGGTGTGTGATGCATGCATATGTGTTGAATACCAGACCCAATGCACAACATTGATGTGGTGCATGCGTTGAAAATCGCAGAGGTCCCCACACAGAGCAAGAGGTCATTCATGACGTGTCGTGTGCTAGCCCCCCCCCCCCCTTCGATCCAGCGGGATGGATTCATGTGTACACATGTGCTATTTTATATATGTAATCTCACATCATGATCTATATCATGAGACAAACAAAAAATTAATCCCCTCCTAAGTCAAATTAGTTAACCTCTCTCGCGCTGTCGGTGAAAGTGATGGACCAAGCGGGCCGATAGATGGAAGCATCGCCGATAACCGCGTGAGTGAGTGCCATATATAGGACAACAACCATCGCGATTGCACGTGTGCCAGAACATATATATGAAGAGGTGTGTTGTGATGTTTTGAATACCTAATTAATGCACAACTTTGATGTGGCATTTGCCTCAAAAACCGCAAGGTCCCCACACAGAGTGAGGTTCATGTGACACCTAGTATATATATATATATGCTGGTCACCCCCCTTCGACACGTACTATACACCTAGTAACACAGCCCTAAAAGAATTAATCCTCCTTGTTCATCAAACGTACCTCTCTCTCGCTGGGTCAAAGTGATGGACGACGAACTCGCGGGTCCAGCACAGAAGCGAAGCGTACGTCGCACACGAGTGATCATCCTATATAGGACTACGTACCACCGTCTGCATGTGGCCCAAAGAGGTGTTTGTGTGATGTTTGAATACGCAATGCACAACTTTGATGTGGCACCACATATATAGGAAACCAAAAAGTCCCCACAGAGAGCGTGAGGTTCATGATGCGTGGTATGTGCTATATGTACGCCCCCATTCGACGCGTGGTATATATGTACTTCTACTGTATAGCACAAACCAAAAAAGAATCATTCCTTGATGGTCAAATTAACCTCTCTCTCGTTGGGCCAAAGTGATGGAGGACAACCTCACATGCCCACGGATGGAAGCGCCACACGCGAGTGAGTTCCTATAGGGCAACCACCGCCTGCATGGTATTGCGTGATGTTTGAATACCAATATAATGTACAACTTTGATGTGGCACCTGCCTCGGGAATCGGAAAGTCCCCACATGGAGCGAGGTTATGACACGCATATATATAGAGTATTCATGTTGCCCCCTCTTTGACATGTACATACTCCTACCGTGCATATACGTAACACAAACCAAAAAAGAACCATCCTTGTTGGTCAAATTAACCTCTCTCTCATTGTACGTTCAACTGGTCGACGATGACCTCGTGGGCTCACAGAGAGAGGCACACGCGAGTGATGTCATAGGACAAAACCACCGCGTGCATGCGCCCGTGTCTTATGTGATGTTTGAATACTACCCAATGCACAACTTTGATGTGGCACATGCTTCGCAAACCGGAAACGCACTACACCATGATGCGTGTAGCCCCCTCACTTCAAGCCGGTGGGAGGGTGTGTACGCACGTGCTCGAAACTTGATATGGAATCTCACCATGATCCACACCACACACATGCCAAGATGAATCCACCTTTTGGTCAAATGCCTCTCATTGTCGGTGGAAACTGAAAACCTTTGCGGGCTAACGAATGGGCACGTCGCTGATAACCGCACAAGGGAGAGTGTCTGAGAGGACCACCAATGCATGCATGTGGCCCAAACATGTATGTATGAAAGGGTTGTGTAATGCTTTAAATAACCAATTCACGACTTTGATGTGCCATATATATATGACTCACAAAATGATCAGTAATCCCACACGGAGGTTCATGACTCGTAGTGTACTGCCGGACCCCTCCCCCCACCCCCCACACAATGTCGGTGTACTAGAATAGGGGTACCCTAGTACCCCGTACTTGTGCACGGGCAGTAGCAGCATCCCGCGGCCAGGCTTACGGGAGGACAGCCAGAGAGAAGCTCAAGGTTATTAAGCCATTCAAGAACAAAGTATACAAAGCAAGAGTCAAGGCCCCGGCAAGAGAAGCTTGCCGGGAGGGACAGTTGAGGCCCAGGCTGAGGTTTGCTGTAGCAGAGTACTTGCCCCGGCAAGTCATTGGCTGCGGCAAGGTATTGGCTGCGGCAAGATAGCAGCTGCGGCAAGGTACTTGCCCCGGCAAGTTACCTTGCGCGGCAAGCTATTGGTTGCGGCAAGCTGTCAGGTGCGGCAAGGTCTTGCCGCGGCAAGCGTTACTGTACCACTGTGCTACTGTGCTGCTCCGGTGCCTCTGCCAGCGTGGCGCTCTGGGTCCTTCCAAGCGTGTGTGGCAGGGCACTGTGTAGACGGCGGTACTCTGTAGCTAGCGGTGCAGGAGCAGGTGGGATAGGCTTTTCCCACGTCCAAGACGTCCGGGTACATGTATCTGGACAGCTAAGGCATGGGCATTTAATGCCCTTGTCCCCTGCCGTCAGTGGTAGGTAGGACATGTCATCCTAGTAATAATGGCCTTACTGTAGCAACTTTCCACCTCTACCTTTACTGTTTGCCACCTGTTGGTGACCCCTTTGTGCGTATAAAAGGAGGCCCATAGGCAACATGGAGGGGGTTAGGAACTGGGAGATGGAGAACTCCAGTATTGTACGCAGCTACTCTGTACTGTAGCGCTCCTGGAGCTAGAACAATCATCCAGATAATACACCAAAAAGCAGGAGTAGGGTTTTACGCATCCGTGCGGCCCGAACCTGGGTAAAATCTCTCTCGTGTGCTGTCGTGTTCTTCGCTAGATTTGCTCTTCGTGCGACCGTCTCTCCCTGCCGAACGTAAAGGGGTCCTTCCCTGGGTCCCATAGGTGATCGCGGATTCGTCCTCGACATCTTTGGCGCGCCAGGTAGGGGAAAGGAGGTTGTGTGAACCTAATCTAGTGATTTGCGCGTTAGTTTTTGGGCCATCCTCCGCCTTATGGCTCCAAAAAAGAAGACTTCGGCCATCGGTGCGTCTACGTCCAACCCGCCTGCTCCCATGCAGGAGGGTGCCGACGTGATTGCGGCTGCTGGGGGGACTGGAGAGCGAGAGCTCCTATTACCTCCACCTGTCCAAAACCGGGCCAGCAACGCCAATCTTGGCGCTGCTGGGTCTGGGAACGCAGCGCTGCTCGCTGCTGCTGGCCCTGCAAGCTCCAGAAATGGTGCTGCGCGTTCTGGAACGCCTGCGCCGGTTCAGACGCCGCGGCCTTCGCAAGAAGCCCGTGACAGGCAGCGTCCTGACGCCCCAGGTGCCAGGCGCTCCCTGGATAATGAACTTGCGCATCGATCTCGAGATGCGCGGGGTCACCATACGCAACAACACGTTGGCGGGGTCGAGGTACGGTCGCCTGGGCGTGGAGATGCTCCTTCTAACACTGTTAGGAGTAAGAGCATCCCACAGTCCTCACGCCACTCGATACCTCCCTCACCAGTAGAAGCGTTGGCACGTGCGCAGCTGCTCCTGAACTTCCCTCCACCAGCAGATAAGCTTGACGAGTGGTGGGCAACCATTCAGAGCCTTCTCAACTTCGCTGATGCCGACCCGATGCGCGCGGCCGACAAGAGAACTGGTGACAATGCTGTCACCAACAAGAACGGCGAGGGGGCAACAACCGTACACTCCCCGCCCAGACGGCCTCGGTCGCCGACACGTCGAAACGACGCCCGTGGCGATGATTCCACGGCATCGTCTGACCCGCGAGCTCGTCGTGACCAGCGCCTCGTTCTTCAGGAACGCAGAGGAGAAGACGCTCGTACCACTATCGAGCGAAGGAGAGAAGCGCATCGTCAGTCCGACAGACGCGCAGGGCCCGCTGTTGACATGCATGCGCCAGGGGATCCTGGCGACTTGCCGTACGCGGTAAGTTGTCCAGCGTTCACCCGTGAGCTGCGGCAGGTCCAGTGGCCCAACCGCAAGGCTTTCAAGCCTGACGTGCCGGAGAAGTATGATGGCAAGACACACCCGTCGGAGTTCCTCAGCATTTACACCATTGCGGTGCAAGCTGCCGGGGGACGAGACGACAAGATTCTTGCTAACTACTTCCCGCTCGTGTTAAAGCGCAACGTCGTCTCATGGCTCATGCACTTGCCGGAGAACTCCATTTCTTCAGGGGCGGACCTGTGCCATCAGTTTGTTGGTGCCTTTACTGGCGGTCATCAACCTCATGGCCAGGAGAGTGATCTTCATCTCATCCCTCAGAAGGAAGGAGAGCCCCTGCGCAAATACATTCAAAGGTTCAGCCGCGTACAGTACAACATCCCAGATGTTCACCCCGCTGCGGTTATTAGCGCGTTCCATCAGAACGTGCGTAACCGCAAGATGCGGGAGGAAATGGTGATGACCAAGGTCAGAGACATTGGCCAGCTATATGCTCTCGCCGACAAGTGTGCGCGTGCTGAAGAGGGAAGGAAACTTCCCGGTGAAGGTGTTGGCGCAGGGGGGAGCTCTGACAGCGAAGGTACCGCCCGGCAAAGAAGGGCCGGCGGCGGAACAACAGGAAGAAAAAGGGCAAAGCTGTGCTTGCCGTCGAACAGTCTAGCGGCAACGGCAGCGCCGACAAGGCCAAAGTCGAGGGCTCCGGCAAGGAGATTGCCGCGTGCGCCAACTGTCAGGCCTTGGCGGCTGCCGACAAGCAGGACGGCTCTGACAAGCAATATTGCAAGATCCACCGCACCAAGGGACACGATCTCCAGAACTGCCGACGAGTCGAGCAGCTTGTCGAACAGCAGAAAGCTGAGTATGAGAGGCGCGACAAGGAGAAGGCCCCAGAAGGTGTTGGCGGGTCCGGCAAGAAGCGCACTGCCCGAGGAGGGCGTCGCGGCAAGGCCAAGCAGCAGCAGAGAGACAGGCCTCCTCGTGGCCGCGACAAAGATGATGATGATGATGATGATGATCTAGATGATGAAGAATCCAGTGAGCACGAATTTCAGAAAGCCGCAGAAGTCTTGTGTGTTGACGGTGGTGCTTCGTTGCATTCTTCTCACCGCCAACTTAAACAGTGGGCGCGAGAGATCAATGCGGCGGAACCATCTGTTGACGCCAGAAAGCTTCTGAAGTGGTCCGACACGCCTATCGTCTTTGACATTGAGGACCACCCTGACCGCACAACGGCGGTCGGGTGCTTGCCGATGTTGGTTTCACCAACGATCCGCAACCTCAAGGTCACGAAGATGTTAGTTGACGGTGGGGCCGGCTTGAATCTGATTTCGCCCGCTGTGCTCCGGAAACTTCAAATCCCTGACGGCGAGCTTGAGGAAACTGGTACATTCCAAGGAGTCAATCCAGGAAGGAGCAAGCCGAAAGGGAAGATCACGCTGCCAGTGACATTTGGCGGCGAGCTGAACTACCGGACCGAGAAGGTCACCTTTGACGTTGCCGATATTCCATTGCCTTATAATGGGATACTTGGCCGTCCAGCGCTCGCCAAGTTCATGGCAGCCTCTCATTATGCCTACAACGTGTTGAAGATGCCAGGCCCAGTAAGTGTTATCACAGTTCCCTGTGATAAGAAGGATGCACTTATTTGCGCCGACAAGATCTACCGGGAAGCAGCTGCCGCAACTGCCGCCAAGGCACTTGCCGCTGAAGCTACCGGGGGGGGAGAACAAGAGGAAGTCCGGCAAGAGCTCCTGTGCCCACTCCGGCAAGCGCACCTCTTCGGAGTGCTGCGCTGCCGTCGAGGACGCACCAGAGAGCTCCACCGGCAAGTGCAAGAAGAACAAAGCCGCTCCGCCGGCGACAAAGAAGGTGCCCACCAAGGAGGACGGCACTGGTGGTTCCTTCACCATCAGTGCCACACTTGACAACAAATAGGAAAGCGCGCTCGTTACTTTCCTGCGGGTGAATGTCGACGTGTTTGCATGGCAACCGTCCGACATCCCCGTTGTTCCCAGGAAAGTAATTGAGCACCACCTTGCCGTTTGTCCCCACGCGAGGCCCGTCAAGCAGAAAGCCAGAAAGCAAGCTGTGGAGCGGCAAGAGTTTATTGCGGAAGAAATCAAGAAGTTGGAAGCAGCAGGCCTCATCAGAGGAGTGCTCCATCCTACGTGGTTGGCCAATCCTGTTGTCGTGCGCAAAGCGAATGGAAAATGGAGGCTTTGTATTGATTTCACTGATGTCAATAAAGCATGTCCCAAAGACCCATTTCCTTTGCCCCGCATAGACCAGATTGTTGACTCCACGGCAGGATGTGATTTGCTTTCATTTCTTGACGCATATTCAGGGTATCATCAAATCTTCATGGCTGAGGAAGATGAGGAAAAGACCGCATTTATCACACCCTGTGGCACATACTGTTTCGTACGTATGCCATTTGGTTTGAAAAATGCTGGTTCAACATTTGCAAGAGCCGTCCAGATTGCTTTTGAGCCTCAGCTGCACAGAAATGTGGAAGCCTATATGGATGATATAGTGGTCAAAAGCAAGGACAGGGCTACTTTGGTTCAAGATCTAGAAGAAACTTTTGTAAATCTGCGCAAGATCAACCTGAAGCTCAACCCCGAGAAGTGCGTGTTTGGAGTTCCCTCCGGCAAGCTTCTCGGGTTCTTTGTGTCTCAACGTGGAATTGAAGCCAATCCTGACAAGATCAAAGCCATTGAGCAAATTGAAGCACCGAAGCGCGTCAAGGATGTACGACGACTTGCCGGCTGTGTTGCTGCTCTCAGTAGGTTTATCTCCAAGTCAGCTGTGCGCGCCCTGCCATTTTTCAAAATCTTAAAAAAGGCAGGTCCATTGAAATGGACTCCGGAGGCGGAGGCAGCGCTGCAAGACTTGAAGAGATACCTCTCCTCTCCTCCAATACTTGTCGCACCTAAACCACAAGAGAAGTTGTTGCTGTATCTAGCGGCAACCAATCAAGTGGTTAGTGCTGCGCTAGTAGCGGAGAGAGAGGTGGATGAGGAGGCAGTAACTGCGGCAAGCACGTCCAGCGACAAGCTGGGGGCTCCCCCGACAAGTTTTGCTGCCGACAAGGATTCGTCTGCGCAGTCAGGCGAAGTGATACAAAAGAAGAAAATGGTGCAGCGCCCAGTCTACTTTGTGAGCTCTCTTCTGCAGGGAGCTAGGTCAAGGTATTCTGGTGTGCAGAAGCTGCTTTTCGGCCTTCTCATGGCCTCGAGAAAGCTGCGCCATTACTTTCAAGCACATGAAGTTACCATCGTCACTCGCTTCCCGCTGAAAAGGATTTTGCAAAATCCAGAAGCGACAGGCAGGATTGTCGAGTGGGCGTTGGAGTTGTCGAGCTTTGGTCTCAAGTTTGAGAGTACATCAACCATACAGAGCCGAGTTTTGGCAGAGTTTGTCGCAGAATGGACACCAACGCCAGACGAAGAAATCCCAGAGACGACTCTCCCCGGCAAGGAGACAAGCAAAGAGTGGCTTATGTACTTTGATGGTGCCTTTTCGCTGCAAGGCGCCGGTGCTGGCGTACTGCTTGTCGCACCCACCGGAGAGCACCTCAAGTATGTGGTCCAAATGCACTTTCCCAAGGAACAGGCGACGAACAATACTGCAGAATATGAGGGGTTGCTTGCCGGTCTCAGGATCGCGGCAGACCTTGGGATCAAGAAGCTTATTGTCAGGGGAGATTCGCAGCTTGTCGTCAGGCAAGTGAACAAGAACTACCAATGCCCATTGATGGAAGCTTATGTAGATGAGGTGAGGAAGTTGGAGGAACGCTTTGACGGCCTACAAATGGAGCACGTCCCATGTGCTGAGAATGACATTGCCGATGGTTTGTCAAAGCGCGCCGCACTCAAATTGCCTGTGGAACCAGGCACTTTTGTGCTCCAACTAACTCAGCCATCCGTGACGCCATCAGTAGGGCAAGGCAGGAAGAGGAAGTTGGCTTCTGGCGACTACTTCCTGGCAGAGCTCCCCGAAGCCGCCGGCAAGAAGGCTGCCAAAGCCAGCGCCAAAGATGCAGAGGGGCAACTTGCTCCGACAAGGCCTCACGCTCTTGTCGTTGAAGCGGGTGCTCCTAGGCAAGAGGCAAAGGGGCAACTTGCTCCGACAAGACTTCGGGTCCTTGTCGTTGAAGCAGGCGCTCCTGATCGAAGCGCTGAGGAGCAAGATGCTCCGACGAGGCCTTGGGCTTCCGTCGTTGAAGCAACTGCTCCCGACGAGCTTGTTGAAGGACAGCACGCTCCAGCAGGGCCCCAGGCTCTTGTCGTTGAAGCGGCTGTTCCCGCCAAGCTCGTCGGGGAACGGCCGGCTCTGGTAGAGCGACAAGCTCTTGCCGTAGGGCCTAATGTTCCCGCGGCAGAAGAAATGCCTTTAGTCCTCGTTGTCGAGCCACAGGCTCCAGCATGGGCGCAGCAGATCGTCCGTTTCCTTCAGACAGGAGAACTTCCCGAAGAGCAGGAAGAAGCGGAGAAAGTAGCCCGACGGTCCAATATGTATCAATTTGTCGATGACATGCTGTGCAGAAAAAGACCAAACGGTGTGAAATTGAAGTGTATTCCCCGGGAAGAAGGACAGGAGCTGTTGGCGGAGATTCATGGAGGCATATGTGGTCACCACATAGGGTCAAGAGCCCTTGCTGGAAAGGCTTTCCGGCAAGGTTTCTTTTGGCCCACCGCCCTCCAGGATGCAACTGCACTAGTAACCAAGTGTGAAGCGTGCCAGTTTCATTCCAAGCAGATTCATCAGCCAGCTCAAGCTCTCCAGACAATCCCTCTCTCCTGGCCATTTTTGGTCTGGGGGCTCGACATCCTCGGCCCCTTTCCCCGTGCCACCGGGGGCTTCGAGTACTTGTATGTGGCCATCGACAAGTTTACGAAGTGGCCGGAAGTGGAAGCAGTGAGGAAGGTGACAGCACAATCAGCCATCAAGTTCTTCAAGGGAATTACTTGTCGCTTTGGTGTTCCTAATAGGATCATCACCGACAACGGTACCCAGTTCACGAGCCACGCCTTCATGCAGTATGTCGAAGACCTTGGCGCCAAGGTCTGTTTCGCTTCTGTTGCTCACCCGCGAAGCAACGGTCAAGCTGAAAGGGCAAATGCTGAAGTGCTGCGTGGGCTCAAGACGAGAACTTTCGACAGGTTGCGCAAGTGCGACAAGAACTGGATCGAGGAGCTGCTAGTGGTTCTTTGGTCGATCAGGACGACGCCAAATCGAGCTACTGGCCAGACGCCTTTTGCTCTAGTTTATGGAGCAGAGGCAGTTCTCCCCACGGAACTCGTATACGGGTCACCTCGAGTGCTCGCTTACGATGAGCTTGAGCAAGAGCAACTACGGCAAGATGACGCTGTGCTCCTCGAGGAGGATCGTCTTCAGGCTGCTGTGAGAGCTGCTCGCTACCAGCAAGCTTTGCGTCGCTACCATAGCCGCAAAGTTAATGCCAGAAGTCTCGAGGAAGGCGACCTTGTTCTTCGGCGCGTTCAGTCGGCCAAGAATTCAAACAAGTTGACGCCGAAGTGGGAAGGCCCTTATCGGGTGAAACGAGTCACCAGGCCCGGCGCTGTCCGCCTGGAGACCGATGATGGCATTCCAGTGATCAATTCCTGGAACATTGAGCATCTTCGTAAGTTTTTTCCATAAGGCACGGTTGCCGGGCCCTTCCCCGGCAACCACCTTTTGTACAAGTCTTGCCGCTATTGCATGTAATCCTTTGTACAAAGCCAGGCGCAGACCCTGTGCATAAATAAAGCTTTTGTATTTCGCAGTTTTTGACGATTTCATGTTTACTTTTATTTTGCATGATTATCTGACATACTGTGCAGTACAGCCTCCCCGGTAAGCATTAACGAGCCGCCAAGCTCCTATATCTTTATTTTCTCTTCTTTCTTTTTCTCAAAGAGACAGAAGCTTCCCTCGCGCACAAGTTTGCCGGGGGATGGGATAATGATATGGACCAGGCGTCGTTCAAAGAAACTTTGCCTTGCCGGGAAGAAGGCAGCGGCAAGCAGTGACAAGACCTTGCCGCGGAGAGATCAGCGACAAAGCTAAGTGCCAAAGTTTGAACAATCAAATTCTTTTTTATTTTCAAGGTTATTTTCCTTGAACGATACTACTCTTTGTATGGAAAACCTGTGCGCGACGGAACCTAAGCGTAATCGGTCGCGCCCTTACCTTGTTTCGAGTCCGCTCAACAACCTAAGTGGCTGCACTGAGCGCGACAAGGTTGCTTGCCGGCAGCGGCACCGCCAGCAGGCTGCTGAAGTCCCGCACCCAGCGCTCGCGGCAATGGTGCGCGCACCGGCAAGTTCCCTATAAGCGTAGGGCAAGTACACACAAAGAAAGAAATTGCTCAAGGGAGATGACATGCATTAACTCCAAAATATTGCAAGTTATATTACAAGATAAGTTGCCGCGGCTTAAACAGATTGTTCTTTAACATGTCTAGCGGCGGCAAGGAGGGAGAAGAATGGGCTCTCTAATTGCGGTGCTCGCCTTCGACTCTCTGGATATGGTCCACCCTCTCCACGATGGGCGCGACAAGGGCCTCTAGTGGCGCGGGGTCGTATCCCTTCGGCAAGCTTTTGAAGATGTTGCTGAAGTCGACGCCCGGGTTTCTGTATGCTATCTTCACCAACAACCTCCGGAGAACTCCCCGGCAAAGCCTGCGTGACTCGTCGGCCAGTTGAGCCTTGTGATTAACTTGGAGCTGTTGGAGTGCTTCTACTACTCCGTCGAAGAACTCGGCTAGCTTGACGCTAGTTTGCGTGTTCTTGTCGGTGGAGTACCCGAAGTCCGGCACCTTCAGGGCAGTCAGCTCCTTGTCGATGTCCTCGGTGGCGCTGGCAAGCCTGTCTGTGAAGATCCCCACGTTATCCCTGAACTTCCTGTGGGTCGCAATAGCGTCTTGAAGTAGACCCTTTTCCTTCTGGAGCTCTGTCATTAGAAGCCCTTCGCGCTTTCTGGTGGTGTCGAGCGTCTCCTTCAGCGTGGTCAGCTTCAGCTTCAGGTCTGCTCTGGAGTCGTTGGCGGCGGCAAGCAGATTGTTCTTCTTGGCTATGGTAACTTGCATCTCCGCCAAGGTGTGGGTCACCTTTGCCCTCTCACTTTCAAGCGTTGAGAGCTTGTCACCGTTTGCCTTGAGGGCGGCCTCTAGTCTTGCCACTTTCCCCTCCGTTTCCTTCCTGTTTACTTCTGCAGCAGCGACAGCGTTGGTGGCCTCCACCAACTTGCTGGCGTACTCTTGGGCCAAGGCTTCGATTTCCTTCTGGTGTTTTTGTGCCTGCCCCTGGGTCCGCTCTGCGACAAGTCTTGCCACCTCCTCGTCTTTCTGCTGGAGGGTTTTGGCAAGTTTCTTCTTGCGCTCGGCAAGTTCCTCTTCGTGGGCATCAAGGTCCACTTTTCGCTGGTTCAGATCACCGGCCTAAGCAGACAACTCCTTGGCGATCTCCTCCTGTTTTTGTTCAATGTCTTGCTTCATCAGGAGGAGGGCCTGCCGTTCTTCGGCCAGCTGTGCCCGCTTGACCTCTAACGCATTAAGGGATCGCGCGTGGACGTCCGCCAAGATCTCCGCGCGCCTCAACATGTCAGCTTCGGCCTTCTCGATGAGCGCCTCCCTGGAAGCTAGCTTCTCCCGTCGGGCGTGATGAAGATTCAGCAGCTTTTGGAGCAGTTGCTCCTCTTCAGACGTGCTGCTGCTGCTGGCGCCTGGCGCATCCACAAGCTAGAGCCCGGCAGCGGCAAGGATCTCCTCGTCCACAACATCCTCCTCGGTTGGCGCTCTGGAGCCCACCGTCCAGGGGAGGCTGACGTAGACGTTCTCGCCGACCCGGATGTATTTGATTGGCGGAGGCGAGTTGGGCGCTGCCGCCTCTTCAGTGGTTGAGGGACCCGTGGTCGGAGTAGCGCCTAGCGCTCCTGTGGCCTCAGGGCCGTCAGTACGACCACCGGCTCCCTCGCCGGCCTCCTTAGCAGCCTTCTGGGCGGCCTCAGCTTCAGCAGCCTTGGCGGCTTCATCGGTGGGCGCCTTCGCGGTATTATCCTCGGCGGCCTTGCCGACCTCTTCGGCAGCCCTGGCAGCTTCTTCGTCGGCAAGCTTGTCGGCTGCCAGCTTGTCGGCCTTGGCAGCGGCGGCCTTGGCGGCCTCGTCATCGACGGCCCCTGCGGTGTTCTCCTTGGCAGAAGAGTCAATGTTCATTGGCTCCACCGAGGAGGGCTCTGCCAACCCGAGAAGTAAAGCAAAAAGAGCTTCAGGAAGAAATTCAAGAAGACAAAATAAAGAAAGCAGAAAGAGTTTTGCGGCAAGTGGGTTTACCCGTGTTGAGCTCAGGAGCGGTGGGCTCCCCTCCCCCGTCAACGTTTGTCATTGGGGTGGGGTCGCCAACGCTGGTGCTTGGCGCTTCGGCGCTTGCCGGCTCCTCTTCGTGGCTCGGCTCGCTAGTGGGAGCCCTTACCGGAGATCTTCTCCTTGGCGGTGTGGTCGAGGGGGGTGGTACTTCTGGAGCACCTTCAGATGGCTCCACTTGCTGCTCCTCTCCTACACGCCCAAAGATGTCAGTGACAAATGCTTGTTCCTCAGCGACCACCAGCGAAAGGTAGTTGAAATACTTACGCTGGGGGCTGCGCTGGGGGCTGCGATGAGGGCTGGGCTCCGAGCTGGTCGGGATGGTCTCAGACGCTCCCCCGGTGGTTGCCGTGGGCTCATCTTCGACGACCACCACGGTCTTCCTCGTCGAGACCTTAGCTCTCTTCCTTATCCTCTCTGCCAAGGTTTCCTCCCTGCGGAAGCAAGGCCGGAGCGCGACAAGTGAGGACAGAAACAAAATCTTACAAAGATTGAGGGTCGCGGCAAGGGAACTTACTCTTCCTCGTCGTCCTCTTCGCTGAGAGTGGAAAAATCAAAGTCCGCCTCCGTGTGAGGAGGGGCAGGAGGGGGAGCTGGGCTCCTTGGCCGCTTGGTGGGGGTAGTAGCAGCGGTCTTTGCTGACCCTGCTCCAGTTGCCGGGGCCGCGTGAGACGCTCCCGCAGCACCAGCCCTTGCCGCGGTCGAGCGCGTCGAACGGCGCTCCGGCGGTTGTTGAACTTCTTGCCGCTCAGCCACTTTGCCAAGCCTGCGAAGGCGTTTCCTCCTCAGAGGGGCTGGGGACTCTGACTGCGGTGGGCTTTCGATGCCCTCCTCGGAAGAGGAGCCCTCATCCTCCGAGCTGCCTGACTCGTCGGCAGGCTGGCTTGGCCCGACATCCTTGCCGGGTGCGGCGAGCTCGCCCTTCCCGGCAAGCATCCCCTGCTCGGCAAGGCTCTCCTTTTGTGCCTCGTCGAGCTCCGCCAAAGTATAACCAAAATCGCCAGCTTCCCTGGCGAGCCTGTCCTCCTCCACTCTTCGAGCAATGAATTCTATTTCTTGCTCAGTGGTGTTGCGGACGAGCCACTCCTCCACCCGGACCTGCTTTTCGACCGTGGAGTCAAAGAATCGCCGCACGTCTTCTTCGAGCGGCATGTCCCAAGTTGCTTCAACGCTGTGCGCATTGCAGAGTGGCATCATAGCAATGATTGCACTCAATGCGGAGTTGTTGCAAAGGGGCACGATGTGCTTCGGCAGCGTGAACGCCTTGTCGCGTTTCTCTGGATCTGTCTCTTGCTTGAACAGTTCTCGCATGAAGTCATGCTGCAGAACTGTGAAGTTGTTGATCAGTCCAGGGCGCAGCCGCATGATATCGGCTGGGTTCTTCCAATCAGAGGCCGGCCTTCCTCTCTGCTGCAGAGGAGCAATGCGGCGGTGGAGGAAGTCTGTGCCAACCATCCCTATGGTGAGCCCGGCCTCCCTGAGCCGTATGATTCTGGTAGCGGCAATCTCCAGCTTCTTGTCCTGGGGATCCAGATCGCTCCAGTCCGTGCCACGCACTGCTGGGGTCTTGCAAAGCTCACAGTATGGTGGCGGCTCGTCGTCAATGATCCAACACCATTCAGACCGGATTTCTCCCCATCTTGGGCGGAGATCCCCCTTCAGATAATGCTCCTTGGCGCCCAATCTTGAAACGAACGAGACGCCAACAGTGAGAGGCTCCCCCTTTTCAGCACGGGGAGTGAAGTAATGCCTGAACAGCGCGGTGTTGGGTACGACGCCGACGAAGTTCTCGCACAGATGCGCGAATATTGCCATGGTGGATATGGCATTCAGTGTGAGATCCAGCAGACGGAGATTGAAGGTGTACATGACGTCGCTGAAGAAATCCAAGTACGGTGGGCAGAGCCCGCACCAAAAGTAGCAGGCGAAGAAGGGGTACTTGCTCACTTCGCTCTCGTCGGTGGCTGGGCGAACGCGGGTGGCCGGATGCGCCTTGGTCCTCACGGCCCACATGCCTTGGAACTTGGCCTTCCGATCCGCCCCCGTGAGCGTTGGAGCGAAGAGCGCGTACTTCTGCCTCTTCAACTGCGCCTGGCTCTCCGTCCTTGAGGACTTCCCCGCCTTCCCCTTTTCTCCTTTGGGAGGCATGGCGAAGGCGGAGCTGAGGTTCGAGGGAGATGCGGACGCGCGCGGTGGTGGAGGATTGGGAAACCGCTTTGTTTTGGAGCGGAGGAAGAAGAAGGCGGAGATTTGGAGATCGAGAATGGTGAGAGGAGTGTGTGAGTGCTTCTGCAGGTCCCTCCTTTTATGGGGAAAGATGCGGAACCATCCACCCCTTCGTCATTCGAGATAACTGCGCACGCTTCCCACGCTCCGCATTCAACGTGCGACGCGTGGGAGAGCGTGCAATTAAACAGCGTAGAGACGTTTCGGCTTATCCTAGCCACGCGTGCCCGTGCACTGTTTGGGCCTGGCCCAACAACGCCCGGCACCGTGTGTGGCCTAGGCCCGGGGGCTCCTGTCGGTGTACTAGAATAGGGGTACCCTAGTACCCCGTACTTGTGCACGGGCAGTAGCAGCATCCCGCGGCCAGGCTTACGGGAGGACATCCAGAGAGAAGCTCAAGGTTATTAAGCCATTCAAGAACAAAGTATACAAAGCAAGAGTCAAGGCCCCGGCAAGAGGAGCTTGCCGGGAGGGACAGTTGAGGCCCAGCCTGAGGTTTGCTGTAGCAGAGTACTTGCCCCGGCAAGTCATTGGCTGCGGCAAGGTATTGGCTGCGGCAAGGTACTTGCCCCGGCAAGTTACCTTGCGCGGCAAGCTATTGGTTGCGGCAAGCTGTCAGGTGCGGCAAGGTCTTGCCGCGGCAAGCATTACTGTACCACTGTGCTACTGTGCTGCTCCGGTGCCTCTGCCAGCGTGGCGCTCTGGGTCCTTCCAAGCGTGTGTGGCAGGGCACTGTGTAGACGGCGGTACTCTGTAGCTAGCGGTGCAGGAGTAGGTGGGATAGGCTTTTCCCACGTCCAAGACGTCCGGGTACATGTATCTGGACAGCTAAGGCATGGGCATTTAATGCCCTTGTCCCCTGCCGTCAGTGGTAGGTAGGACATGTCATCCTAGTAATAATGGCCTTACTGTAGCAACTTTCCACCTCTACCTTTACTGTTTGCCACCTGTTGGTGACCCCTTTGTGCGTATAAAAGGAGGCCCATAGGCAACGTGGAGGGGGTTAGGAACTGGGAGATGGAGAACTCCAGTATTGTACGCAGCTACTCTGTACTATAGCGCTCCTGGAGCTAGAACAATCATCCAGATAATACACCAAAAAGCAGGAGTAGGGTTTTACGCATCCATGCGGCCCGAACCTGGGTAAAATCTCTCTCGTGTGCTGTCGTGTTCTTCGCTAGATTTGCTCTTCGTGCGACCGTCTCTCCCTGCCGAACGTAAAGGGGTCCTTCCCTGGGTCCCATAGGTGATCGCGGATTCATCCCCGACACACACACAGACACACATATCCCGCACCACCACAGCCACTCTGAGGCATGTCAAACTTTTTCTGCAGTGAACATGTGACCAAAGCTGGAGTGTCATGTTAAAATTAAAAAAAAACAGACATCATTCGACCGTTTTTATACATTGATTGATTTCCTAGGGATTGAATGTGCAAAAATCAAATTTGAGCTACATGTGCACCAAAATGGATTGCAAAATCATATGTGTCCCTGGGTGCATGTTTCCCTGTGCAAGAGATTTCAAAACATTGAGAATATAGATTTTTAAAATTCAGTAAATCCAAAACTTAGTTGAAATTCATGAAACTTATCGTGGTGTCATATATGGACACCAGTAGACTGTAATATTGTATTTTTTCGTCAAATTTGAGACCCGTTTTGATATAATCTTCTTACAAACGGGAGATTATTAAAAACTGGCAACCAATATCTCATACGGATTATTTATTCGGACCGTGTGCGTTAGACCGTGCCATGCTTCAGTTAAGCAGTAAAGCGGTAGAATGATTTATCAATAAACCAAAAAATATACGTGCTGCCACACGCCCCGTGTGCCGAGCAAGCAGGCGTGAGTTGCCGGGACGCATGGGAGTAGTCCGGCATGTAGGCATACCGGGAGGCGTGCGTGCAGGTGTGCGTATTGACGGGAGGCGTGTGAGTAGCTGTGTGAAATGATGGTAGGAATAGCAGAAGTCCGCCGCGCAGGGTCACCGGGAGGCGAGACAGCCTTTGACCGCCGCCCGCCTCGCTCCCACTGGTCCGTATTAATTGCGCGCCCGAGCTGCCGGCCATAATAGGTGGCCGCACCCCCGGTCCACAGTGGTCACCAATGTTTGGACTCTGGAGTGTATGAGGATGCCGCCGAAGCACACCACCGGAGGGAGTGGCGACGCCGGGGCTGGTGAAGCACCCGCGCAACGCGTGAAGCTGGGCACAGAGGTTGCTGTCGCCGCCGACGAGGTCTCACGCGGGCAGCAGCACGACCTTGACTTCGTCGGCGCCGTCATGCCCCCCAGTCAGAGCCGGAGGTCAACAGCAACTCCGGCAACGACTGCAACTCTGATGGAAAACCGGTTAGTCATCTATATACCCATTTGTGCGGCAAACATATCATGTGTTTTCTCTGGTTACTCCCCCCCTCTATAATTTTTTTGGAGTACAAATCCTATGGTTATGTTCTCTCAGTCCATGAAATCAGAGTAATTAAGATCCGTTAGATGCACGTAGTGTATTGATTGTTTGAATGTTATCTGTATAGAGTTAGTGATTAATTGTTTGTTCTGTACAAATGATTTTTGCTAATAATCCGACTAGGGTTAGCTTGCGTGCTAATAATTCGTGGCCAGATCTTGAGAATTGATTTTGAATGTCCTACATATATGTTTGTGCCTTTTTTCTTCCAGATCTTGAGAATTGATTTTGAATATCCTACATGTATGTTTCTACCATTTTTTTCTTTCAGATTGGTATGTACACAGATGAGGCTCCGGCCAGCGCCGCCGCCGGATGTAGATCTTGGACCCTGCTGCGCGGCCAGAAGCTGCCACGCCTCCTGGACCTGAGGAACCAGTAGAATCTCCGGCGGACCGCATCAGCGATCTCCCGGACGGCATCCTTGGGGAGATCATCTCCCTTCTCTCCACCAAGGATGGCTAGCGCACACAAGTCCTCACATCTCGGTGGCGCACTCAGTGGCGCGCCGCACCTCTTAATCTCGACCGTCGTCAGCTATCTGTCGATGATGATTCTGAACTCCCCGGAGCCATCATCTCCTCCCACCAGGGCTCCGTTCAATGCATCTGCATCCCGGCATGCTACCTGCTGGACATACCCTGCATGGTGGCCGCCTGGCTGACATCCTGTCAATTCGATAAACTCTAGCAGCTTGAGTTCTACCATTACTACAGCGATAGGTTACCACGAATAGCTACATATGTGCCCTCGCCACCGATGCCCATCTCATGGTTTTCCTCCTCTGTCCACAACGCCACCTTGACCCGGTGCCATCTAGCAGACAATTTGGTACAAATGCTTCGACTGCCACTGCTGAAAAAACTTGCGCTTGTGTTGGTTCATCTGTCAGAGGCCTCACTGCACGGCATCATCCACTCCAGCTGCCCTGCACTAGAGCGTTTGGTGCTTGTTTTTGGAGCAGGAATCAATATCCCTTGTCTCAAAATAAAGTCGCCTCACCTTGTAAGCATTGGAATTCATTTTGAAGGACAGGAGCTCATCATCGAAGATGCCCCTTCACTTCAAAGGTTGGTCCTCGATTGTTGTTATAAACCTTCACAAATAACTGTGGTCTCTGTGCCTAAACTGGAGACCTTGGGTGCAATTCGTGATCCGTTTAAATGGTTCGAGATGGTGTTTGCCTCCACACCTATTGAGGTACTGTATATTATTCACGTACACTTTTGTAATTTGCATTTTTCATTTGTGCGCATAAGTTAAGTATCATCTTGGAGTACACTTTCAGTGCTAATATTATGTTCTATGCTCAAAGAAGCGCTTGTCCATCCTATCAATGGTGGTGGATTCTGTCAAGACCTTATATATCAGTATGTGGTGTTTTGATCTCAACATCATTATTGACTTGTTGCAATGCTTTCCATGTCTGGAAAATTTGTATATAAAGGTGATGATTTCACGCACATTGAAAGCCCATATATAATGTACTATAATTAATCGTTCAGCTATCACTCTTTCAACATAACCTTTTTTAGACATTAACTGTTTTCAATCTTCATCTCTATTTAGGCAATAACACATGGAGAAAAAGGTATAACCAATCGATGGTTGATGAAGCACGGGGATTTTCTCAGATCTCATGACATTCGTTTGAAGACAGTAATGATGGAACGATATTCATCCAATAGTGCAAACACTAGCTTTGTCACATTCTTCATGTTGAATGCGAGGGCACTATTGTCCGTGAGGATTAAGTTTTTCAACAAGAAATTACTCACGACTGCAAGTGTTGAACAACATAAAAAGAAGTTTCAGGTGGACCTAAGGGCTTCTGATCGTGTTCGGCTTCTATTTACAACAGCTTGTGGTCATCATGGAGCAGTAGAATTATTGTACTGGGATCTTGATTTTATGGATCAGACTGATCCATTTGATTGTAACTGCTGAAAACTTTGGTTGAGTTAGATGTCATTGTCCTGTTCAATCCGGGTTATGTGTAAACCTGATGAACAATTAATCCTCGTGCTTTTGTACCTTTTGTAAGCTGGAGTTAGACATTGTTGCCCTTTTCAACTAGGGTTTGACCCACATTTTCTTTCATACTGGGCTTCTGTGTTCCTATAGGTACTACCTCTGTCATGGTTTATTCTTTATTGGCCCCCTTCGTATTTTGTAGTACCAAACTTTGACCTTATATTTAACTAAGAATATATTAATGCATGTCATCGAAAATAATATTGTTGGACAGCTATTCCCAGCTATGTTCATCTGCTATATGCAATAATTATGCATGTGCTTGCTCGCCGTTTAGGCGGCCGCGGCGCGCTCTGCTCACATGCCTCCGCGCGCTCTACTCGTCATTTAGGCGCCCTCGGGTCACGTCCCTCTGCGCGCTCTGCTCGCCGTTTAGGCGCCAAGTCTCGCTCGGGTCGCGTCGTCCCTCCGCGCGTGCTCTGCTAGCGGTTGGGGAAGCTTTAGTTATTTGATCTTAGAGTATGTTAATTAATTATACCTCCAAAGCCGGAATCATTCAGCTCTGGAGGTATAATTAATTAACCTAAACTATGATCTCCGGCGCCCGTTCCCGTCGCGCAACTCCATCCTGTCGTCGGCCGTTGGGGGTATGTCGGTATTTGTGGGTAACTAGCTAGCAAGTGGATTAGTAGCGAGTCGCCGGCGGCGGCCATTGCTGGGGTTTTTTATAGCTAGCAACTGGCTAGGGGATTGGTGATTTTACAATTCACCCCTATGGAGCGCGGGAAGCCTTCGCTGGAGCGCGGGAAGACTTGAGCACACAACCCGACAACCATATGCATTGTCACGTGTTACCGAACACGTGTTAACATAAGGAAACGTATGTGTAACCTACTAATCATCACGCACGAGTACTCGCACACGCATCGTGTGCGATACTCCTAGCCATCGCAAGCAACTTGTATGCATTTTCAAAGTTTTTAGTACACACATAATCGCACACGAATTAACTCTAGTAACCGTGTGTGTTATATTTTCTCATCGCAAACAGTTCATCCGAGTGGGCTGTTTGCTGCGTATCACACACATCTTGTTTACACGAATTGTTTGTGTTTTTTTGGCTCATCGCAAATAGTTCATCTATGTGAACTGTCTGCTGCATATCACACACATCTTGTTAAGCTGAACTGTTTCTGTTGTGTTCCCTAATCGAAAACAGTTCGTCCGAGTGAACCGTATGCCGTATATCATACACACCTTGATCTGGCTGACCGTTTCTGTTGCATTTCCTAATAGCAAATAGTTCATCGGAGCGAACTGTATGCCGTATATCGCATACACATTGATATGGCTGCCCGTTTCTGTTGTTCTGTCTAATCACAAACAGTTCGTATGGATCAACCGTATGCCCCGCATCGCACACGTAACTAAAATCTGAACCGTGTTTGATGTCTCCGCCATCGCAAATGTTTTCATTTTTTTTGACGGTTTTTTTACATCCCTGTTTGTGATTAATGCATCGCACACAGTTTCGTCAAAGGGTCTCTGATCGTAGTGTCGCGTTAGCAGCATCCTGCAGTAGTGTGATGTATTCAAGTTAACTAGGCATGCATCATCCTCATGTTTAGTTATATCATCAATACCTTTACTGTTACCTTGTCGCAAAGACGTAGCTGATGTAGGTAAGAATGATGACAATGTACCATCCACTTGAGATGATGTCGCGCTCACAATTTGAGGTGTCGTTGCCCTAGAAGATGCAATGGTGGAGGAACCAACCGGTGGTGGTGAGCATGAACTGGAATAGTAGTTGTTGTAGTCACCTAATGGATCCTCATGTATCTGTCTCTAAAAGGTACAAGCGCGAACATACATACCAGTAATGCAACGAGGAATATATTGAAATCTTGCGCGAATATCATGGTTCAAACCACCAAAAAAAATATTTGTTGTATCATCCTCAGATTCTTCTATGTCACAATGATGCATATAAGATTTGAACTCTTGGTAGTAAGCATGAACAGTGTTACTGCCTTGTTTTAATTGCTCAAATTTGCGAACCAATTCACGATGATAGTAAGGAGGAAAAAATTGTTGTCATTTGTAACATCCCAAATTTTTAGATTTGGAATGTTAATAGGATCATTCTTTTTCATTATGATTTCTATCCATATTTAAAATTTTCTAAATATTCAAATCATTATTGCAACTCAAGGCAAAATATTGGAGTGGAGATAACATGACTTCTCCCCTGTTATAAAAAGTTCATAATGATCAGAATATTATTTCGTGTTCACCGGTTGTATTCTTGCAATTTTATGAGCTCCAAATGATTATTAGGTTTGTGTTATACTGCTTGTGTGTTCGTTATTGCATAAAATATATTTTCCAAAATTGCATTAGTGCTGGAAATATATTTCCTGTTGTATATATTAGTAATAACATTTTACTGTATGTTGTGGTATTTTTAGGAAGTCATCTGGTATTTTATGTTTAGTCAAAACATTTGCTGTGTAAAAGTTATTTTGCAAGATATTACTCTTCACTTGGAGCACACCGCGTGGCCCACTCCTTTTTCCTCGCCCGCACGCGCAGCCCAGCAAGCAGGCCGGCCCATTTCGGCGCAAATCGCAGCCCATCTCGCAACTCCCTCTCTTTCTTGTTTTTTATTTCCCTTCCACCTGCTCTCTGCCACTGACTCTGGGTCCCGCCTATCATCTCCCTCCCGGAGACGTGTTCGTCCCAAACACATGAGCACCGAACCGAATCGGATAAATGTTTGTGATCGATTCTTGAAACCCAGGACACGGGATCCACCTTATATAATATCTCCAACCCCTCCTCGTCCGTTTTTTCGCAAATTTGAGATCTCCCGTGCCCCGAGCCACCCCCTGCGATCTCGCCGGATTCCGCTGAAGCTGAAGCTCCGCCGCCGTCGATTTTCTTCAGCACCGAGGGTCCTCAGCAGCTCCTTACTCCTCTGTCTTGATCTCCTTTCCCTCCCCTATCTCCCTCATCATATGTTTTACGCGCATAGACGCCCCGGAGTCGAGCAATCGGAGCTCGCCCCAAAATCCACCGCCGCCACAGTAGCTCCAACCACTCGCCATCGCCACTAGAGGATCTTCTAGTCACCGCCGACGTCGCCAAGATCACCCGGAGGCAGTCCGCACCCGTAAGCCCCCTTCTTCGCCGGAGAACCACTTGAGTAGCGCCGTCGGTCACGCTTGAGACCGATGTCGTCTTCTTCGCTCACGGTGAGCACGCGTGCCCCAGAACCCCTTTCGGCCGATCCTAGAGCGACACGTGGCAATATGCTATAGTGACCGCAGCAGCTCAAAATTGTTTCTGGACAGATTTTCACCCAAACTTTGACTACCTATAAGTTTTAATCTGTTCAGCCAAATTTAGTGATTCTTTTTCTGCATACTCGTATTGACCAGGAGCATCTAGTAGAACCAAAATTTCACATTTTTGAACTGTTTAAATTTGAATTTTCTAAAATTTGAATTTAACCTTCCGGAGGCCATATCTTTCAAACCGTTGATCCAAATCAGTTGATTCTTTTTGCGTTGTGATCCTACTAGCATGTAGATATGATATACCTACTGATATGTTTTGTTATTTAAGTTTTTATTTGGATTCCTTGCTGTTGACTTTATTGTGGTGTTATGTGAGTACGGTTTATTTATCGGTGCCTTCGTTAATCGTATAGATTGTCCGGAGTGCAAAGTGGATCGGAATTAATCGTTAGAGTACTTCAACACCATTCAAGGCAAGTTGCACTTTTGATTATGCTCATCCTATATTTCTGCTATGCATGTGTAGTTGTTGTGTTATGATATATGTTTTGTTGAACATTATATTTTCGTGCTGTCACGTGTTGGTATTGGTTGTAGTATGTGATGGTGTGAGTAGCTTGCGATGGTAGACGTGGGTATGTGTCAAGTGATGCATGGAAGTGGTGAGTCTTTATAGCTGTAGGCTCGGGACTTTTTCTCAGGTGAATGCGTCAATGGCTGAGCGCTCTATTGTCCCTAGAGAATGCACCATGGCTGAGCGCACTTGAGGTTTCGGGGCTTAAATTAGGTGAATGCGTTTATGGCTGAGCGCTCTATTGTCCCTAGAGAATGCGCCACGACTGAGCCCACTTGAGACTTCTTGAATATCTTTGTCATCTCATCATAGGATTGTGAATTCTCTTCTGCGGGTTAATTGGTTGTGGTGTGTGAACCTTGATAAGTTAGTGGAGGTAGGTGGAGACATCCTTCTGCAAACCAATTGAGTGTTTTGTTTGTCATACTTTGCTTGTGGATGTAGGTTTTGCTATACATTATGTGTGTTTTGCCGATACATTCAATGTATTGACCCTTGTGGCTGCAACTTATCATGTTGCAGGATTTTTAGATGATCAGTGAGATACAGTAGGGTCGCGAGTCTTCACTTAGCATTTTCGCAAGTGGGCATTGATGGGACTTATCGTCTATTATGCTACATTTCTGTTGTTATTATTGAATAAAGTTAGCTATATGGTACGAGATTGTAATGCATTATAAATTCTAGATCATACATTGTAGTAAATGATGCACTTGTTATTTGGTATTCATATGTACTGTTTGTGTTAGCGAGTCGATCCAGGGACTAGCACGGTAAGCACAGAGACATCGAATCTTATCGGGTTCGGGTCATTACAGATGGTATCAGAGCAGTGTGTTGACTGTAGGTCGTGACCCTAGAAAATGGACTAGAAAAGCCATAGGAGTGAAAAACTTATTTTACAAGTTTTGTCTACCTAGTAGTCTTCACTCTTATATTCATATCTTTTGCTAATTACCTTTTCTCTTCAATAGTGAATGTCCCTTGTACTTGTATTAGTATCACTAGCAAAATGGCCCGTGCGTTGCAACGGGGCATATATAATCTAGCAAAAAAACATGCATTACGACATTTAATTAGAGCCAATCAGCAATGCCATGCGTACAACCTTTATCAACTCTTCTTGGCGCGTCGCTCCCTCTTTTCTCGATTTTTTAGATGGTTTGATGGTTTGCTGATATTTGAGGAAACTTGCAAACCTCCTCGCAAAAAAAAAGAAAAAAGAAAAAGAGGAAACTTGCAAACCTGTATAAATTGATAGGGTTTGTACCTAAATATTGAGGTGGAACTTTTAGAAAAAGAATCATGTTTCATGACACAGGCGCATGCTAGCTGTGTTGGTTGTAGCATGTGTTGCGGCAGGGGAGGTTGTGAGTTCGAACCTCACACATGCTATTTTTTTCCCTGCTCGCTGCTCTCCAATGGGCTGGAAAAAAAATCAGAGCTTGGCCCATATGCAGGGAGCGGACGAAAAAAAGTGAAATATGACAATGCGGCTGGTTGGCTGGAGACATATGGGCCGATGTAACCAAAATCAGCCCAAGTCCAAACGACGTGAAAGGCCAAGCGATCGTAAAAGAACAGCCGTAAGTGACAGAAAAAAATCATCTAATCGCGGGACGAAACCAAGAATATCAATTTGCTTTATTAGTAGGGGTATAGATAGATAGGAAAATTGCCCGTGTGTTGCAACGGGGATACATTGCTAACATGATGCATGTTAACGAAAACAAGAAAAGAAGAAAACATGAAAATACCGTGTGTTTTAACCTTTTTCACTGCGTCCTGGTTGACACCCATCATACCCTGCAACATGTACACTGTCGTGACAGTATAGATGACATTGACCACGATCCTACTAGTGATGCATCGAGGCACCAGTGATGCACCGCCTCGGTGTCCAAAAGGTCCTCGACGCGCCAAGCCCAATGCCACCCACGGCCTCTGACTCATCACATTGTTGGGGAGAGGACTCTGACAAAATCCTCATAAAAGAAGGGACAACAAATTATCATTGGCAATGAAGAGGTGACATTGTGTAGCCTCGGTGTCCAGAAGGTCGTCAACGCACCGAGAAACCCAATGCCACCCATTAGCTGCTACTTGTCACATCGTTGGGCA
Organism: Thinopyrum elongatum; assembly: GCA_011799875.1. Lineage (NCBI taxonomy): Eukaryota > Viridiplantae > Streptophyta > Magnoliopsida > Poales > Poaceae > Thinopyrum > Thinopyrum elongatum. The sequence continues at coordinate 264,697,803 of CM022302.1, forward strand.
GATGAATCCAACCAAATTCTCATAAATGAACAGACAACCAATTATCATTGACAATGAAAATGTGACATTTTATGCCATCACATTCATCAAAGTCAATTATGTTTGATGAATGTGATGTTGATTCCTACCAACTAAATAGCATTCACATTCATTAAATTGCCATATCTACTAAATTAGAAGAGGGTAGAAAACATATATAATAGACACTTTCAAAACATCTCATATAAAGAAGATATTTAATTAAGGTTGCATCCTAAACAGAATTTTAGAAATGATTAACATGAAAAATAATAGCATATTTAAAATCTACACATTTTTTGAAGGGATTTTCATATATAACATGTTATATTTGGAGCTAGGGCTTGAAAGTTATGAATTTTTAAAAAAGAAGAAAAAATTAGCATATTTAAAACTACACATTTTTAAGGGATTTTTATATATAACATGTTATATTTGGAGCTAGGGCTTGAAAGTTATGAATTTTTTAAAAACAAGAAAAAGGGTGGAGAGTGTGGAGTCGAACTCGTGTCTCCCACCAAGAAGCTGGAGGCTCTAGCCACTGCACCACTCGTGTGCTTATGTTTATATTAGCAGATTCTTCTAAATGAACTATAGCATGGACGGTGACTTGTGAAAAAAAAATGAATCATTTTTGCAACTTATGGGTGGCATTGGTGGGTAAATTCTAGCCAACTTTAAGGGTAAATTTATGACGGACGACCAGAAACCCAATTTGCTTTATTATTAGGTATAGATTTGAGGACTTTAGTTGGCAGACCACCACTATTCAGTTGAGTTCGATAAACGATTTGCGTGTAGTATGATGAGATCATATCTCTTATGGATATGACCTTACCTGTAGGTTTTGCTTGTGTTGTTTGATTTGTTTGATTTGGGAGTTCTGTTGCTAGCATGAGCATACGGGTAGTGTTACCCCTTAGACCTATTTCTTTCTATATCTCACCTCTGCTTACCCAGCAGATGCCGCTGAGGCATAATCCTAGAGGCAGTGGTTCAGGAGACAACAACAACAATGACATACCACCGTACATGTAGTAGGTGCTTCAAGGACAGGCCCAATTGATCCAGTTGCTTGCTCAGAACCAGAACAACAACAACAACAACAACAACAACAACAACAACAACAACAACAACAACAACAACAACAACAACAACAACAACAACAACAACAACAACAACAACAACAACAACAACAACAATCCACCACCCCCACCAGTGGATGCACTTACTCGCTTCTTGAGGTCGAATCCTCAGAGGTTTTCTAGCACCCCTGAGCCTATTGCAGCTGATGATTGGCTTCACTCAGTTAATAGGAATTTGGAGACAGTTGGTTGCACTGATGCAGAGAGAGTGAGGTTTGCCTCGCATTTGTTAGAAGGACCAGCCGCAACATGGTGGGACAATTACTTGGTCACTTATCCTATTGCTACTATCACTTGGGCGCAGTTTCAGGCAGGTTTTTGCGCGGCACATGTGGTCTGCTGGTGCTATGAGTCTGAAGAAGAAGGAGTTTCACAGCTTGCATCAGGGAGATCGCACCATGAATGCATATGTGGAGGAATTCAATAACCTTGCATGTTATGCCCCTAACGATGTTAACACGGATGCAGCTAGACAGGAGAAATTGCTGGAAGGTCTGAATGATGAGTTGGGTGTTCAGTTGACAGTGGCGACATTCAACAACTGTCAGGAGCTTATTGATAAGGCTATTGTACTTGAAGGCAAGTTTCAAGAGGTTGAGAACCGCAAGAGGAAGGCAAGCGACACAGAGTTTAACTCTGGAGGACAACAGAAGCACTGTAATTTATCGTCTGAGTACTATGATTCCGAAGTGGACATGTATAATGGGCATAATAATGACACCTATGGATATAATCACCATAACGACAATGGACACAACCATAGTGGGCAAAGGAATGGCAACAACAACCACAACCCTTCAACGCCTACCAAGAAGGATATTAGTCAGTTACTTTGTTACAGGTGCAGGGACCTAGGGCATTATTCAAACAAATGTTCTCTGTTGAAGAACATCAATTATGACAGTGAGAGTTCCGGAGAGGAGACGTCTGATCACGTTGAAAGGGGACATGTGATCCACACAAGGGTGGGAAGAGCTAATAATGCACCAGTGTTCGGTAAGGTTCTAATCAAGTTCAAGTATTATGACCATTCTTTCAGTATTGGTGCATCATATTTATTCACGTCGAGGGAATTCTGGGAATATGCAATGAGTAAGCCTGGACACCTTGGAATATGGATTATCAAGTTTCCACCTATAACCTTTGCTAGCCAACTCGAATCTCGAGGACGAGATTCATTTTAAGGGGGGTAGATTTGTAACATCCCAAATTTTTAGGTTTGGAATGTTAATAGGATCATTCTCCTTCACTATGATTTCTATCCATATTTGAAATTTTCCAAATATTCAAATCATTACTGCAACTCAAGGCAAAATATTGGAGTGGAGATAACATGAATTCTCCCTTGTTATAAAAAATTCATAATGATCAGAATATTATTTGGTGTTCACCGGTTGTATTTTTGCAATTTTATGAGCTCCAAATGATTTTTAGATTTGTGTTATACTGCTCTTTGTGTGTTCGTTATTGCATAAAATATATTTTTCAAAATTGCATTAGTGCTAGAAATATATTTCCTGTAGTATATATTAGTAATAACATTTTACTGTATGTTGTGGTATTTTTAGGAAGTCATCTGGTATTTTATGTTTAGTCAAAACATTTGCTGTGTAAAAGTTATTTTGCCAGATATTACTGTTCACTTGGAGCACACCGCGTGGCCCACTCCTTTTTCCTCGCCCGCGCGCGCAGGCCAGCAAGCAGGCCGGCCCATTTCGGCGCAGACCGCAGCCTATCCCGCAGCTCCCTCTGTTTCTGGTTTTTTATTTCCCTTCCACCTGCTCTCTGCCACTGACTCTGGGTCCCGCCCGTCATCTCCCTCCTGGAGACGTGTTCGTCCCGAACACGAGCACTGAACCGAATCAGATCGATGTTTGCGATCGATTCTTGAGCCCCAGGACACGGGATCCACCCTATATAATATCTCCAACCCCTCCTCGTCCGTTTTTTCGCAAATTTGAGATCTCGCGTGCCCCGAGCCACCCCCTGCGATCTCGCCGGATTCCGATGAAGCTGAAGCTCCGCTGCCGCCGATTTTCTTCAGCACCGAGGGTCCTCAGCAACTCCTTACTCCTCTGTCTCGATCTCCTTTCCCTCCCCTATCTCCCTCATCATATGTTTTTCGCGTAGAGACGCCTCGGAGTCGATTAATCGGAGCTCGCCCCAAAATCCACCGCCGCCACAGTAGCTCCAACCACTCGCCATCACCACCCGAGGATCTTCCAGTCGCCGCCGACGTCGCCAAGATCACCCGGAGGCAGTCACCACTTGAGTAGAGCCGTCGGTCACGCCCGAGACCGCCGTCGTCTTCTTCGCTCACAGTGAGTTCGCGCCCCCAGAACCCCTGTCGGCCAATCCTAGAGCGACACGTGGCAATATGCTACAGTGACCTCAGCAGCTCAAAATTGTTTCCGGACAGATTTTCACCCAAACTTTGACTACCTATAAGTTGTAATCTGGTTAGCCAAATTTAGTGATTCTTTTTCTGCATACTCGTATTGACCAGGAGCATCCAGTAGAACCAAAATTTCACATTTTTGAACTGTTTAAATTTGAATTTTCTCAAAATTGAATTTAACCTTCCGGAGGCCATATATTTCAAACCGTTGATCCAAATTAGTTGATTCTTTTTGCATTGTGATCCTACTAGCATGTAGATATGATATACCTACTGATATTTTCTATTATTTAAGTTTTTATTTGGACTAGCACATATGCCCGTGTGTTGCAACGGCAGATAAAACAGTATGCATTTAAAGTCAGTGAGAATTATGTGTGCAATCAAAACCTTGTGTGCACACGAAAAATGAGTATTTAGCTTCTCGGTTTCGTCGTGTGTGAAGGAATTAATCCACTATTTTTTTCATTCACGGATCAAGGGCATTTAAGAGTTTAGTTAAGTCATTGTACGCCAGAAAAGGCCCATGAGTTATTCAATCTACTCTTCCTTTCAATCTTTTCAATCGAGGGGATTTTAAGGTTTGAAGTTTCTAAATATTTTAGTAAACATGAAGAATTTTTTAAATCCTGAACAGTTTTTTGAAAATTATGTACACTTTCGAAAAAAAACACGAACAAAAAATGAAAGGGAACATCTTTTAAAATTCACAAACATTTTATGAAAACACCAACTTTTTTATAAAAACATGAACATTATTTGAATTTGTGAACATTTTTTTAAAATGAGAACATGTGTTGAAAATTCATAGATCTTTAGAAAATGTGTATCTTTTTAAAATGAACATTATTTTAATTTTGAAATTTAACAAAATGAGGAAAGTGTTCAAATTTGGAGAATTTTTTGAAATGCCATTTTCTTTTTAGAAATCTCGAACAATTTTGAAAAAATATATTTTTTAAAATGGGCAACTTTTTTGCAAGTTCCCAATATTTTTCAAAATTGCAACACAATTTTGCAATTCTGAACATTTTGCAAAAAATTGTTTTTTTAATTCTCAATGTTTTTTGAGAATTTTTAATTTATGAATAAATCCTAAAAGAAAAATAAACTTGGAAGGGGAAAAATAGATAGGGAAAAGAGAATAAAAATAGAAGTAAAACACAGAAAAAAATGAGCCAGACCATTATTGGTTGTCCTGTGCGAAACTCTGACTATTTATCGACTAGTGCGGAAAATAAAAAAATTCCGGCTGTGTGGGCAGAAAAATAAGTGGGTTGGCTTCGCTGGGCCACAACACGCGGCCCACGTACGAAAACTCTTTTTCTACCAGACAAATGCATAAGAATTTAGTACCACTTCGGGTAGGAAAAAAAATTCGGCGGTGAACGGATGAAAAAATTGGCGAAACGCACCTTGCTTTATTAGTAGGTATAGATTCCTTGTTGTTGACTTTATAATGGTGTTATGTGAGTACGGTTTATTTATCGGTGCCTTCGTTAATCGTATAGGTTGTCTAGAGTGCGAAGTGGATCGGAATTAATCGTTAGAGTACTTCAACACCGTTCAAGGCAAGTTGCACTTTTGATTATGCTCATCCTATATTTCTGCTATGCATGTGTAGTTGTTGTGTTATGATATATGTTTGGTTGAACATTATATTTTCGTGCTGTCATGTGTTGGTATTGGTTGTAGTATGTGATGGTGTGTGTAGCTTGCGATGGTAGACGTGGGTATGTGTCGAGTGATGCATGGAAGTGGTGAGTCTTTATAGCTGTAGGCTCGGGACTTTTTCTCAGGTGAATGCGTCAATGGTTGAGCGCTGTATTGTCCCTAGAGAATGCGCCATGGCTGAGCGCACTTGAGGTTTCGGGGCTTAAACCAGGTGAGTGCGTTGATGGCTGAGTGCTCTGTTGTCCCTAGAGAATGCGCCACTACTGAGCGCACTTGAGACTTCTTGAAGATCTTTGTCATCTCATCGTAGGATTGTGAATTCTCTTCTGCGGGTTAATTGGTTGTGGTGTGTGAACCTTGATCAGTTAGTGGAGGTAGGTGGAGACATCCTTCTGCAAACTAAAGTGTTTTGTTTGTCATATTTGCTAGTGGATGTAGGTTTTGCTCTATCATTATGTGTGTTTTGCCAATCCATTCAATGTATTGACCTTTGTGGCTGCAACTTATCATGTTGCAGGATTTTCAGATGATCAGTGAGATACAGTAGGGTCGCGAGTCTTCACTCAGCATTTTTGCCAGTGGGCATTGATGGGACTTATCGTCTATTATGCTACATTTATGTTGTTATTATTGTATAAAGTTAGCTATATGGTACGAGATTGTAATGCATTATAAATTCTGGATCATACGTTGTAGTAAATGATGCACTTGTTATTTGGTATTCATATGTACTATGTGTACTAGCGAGTCGATCCAGGGACTAGCACGGTAAGCACAAAGACATCGAATCTTATCAGCTTCGGGTCATTACAGATGGTATCAGAGCAGTGTGTTGACTGTAGGTCGTGACCCTAGAAAATGGACTAGAAAAGCCATAGGAGTGAAAAACTTATTTTACAAGTTTTGTCTACCTAGTAGTCTTCACTCTTATATTCATATCTTTTGCTAATTACCTTTTCTCTTCAATAGTGGATGTCCCTTGTAGTTGTATTAGTATCATTTGAAGACTTTAGTTGGCAGACCACCACTATTTAGTTGAGTTCGATAAACGATTCGCGTGTAGTATGATGAGATCATATCTCTTGTGGATATGACCTTACCTGTAGGTTTTGCTTGTGTTGTTTGATTTGTTTGATTTGGGAGTTCTGTTGCTAGCATGAGCATATGGGTAGTGTTCCCCCTTAGACCTATTTCTTTCTATATCTCACCTTTGCTTTCCCAGCAGATGCCGCTGAGCATAATCCTAGAGGCAGTGGTTCAGGAGACAACAACAACATTGACATACCACAGTACGTGCAGCAGGTGTTTCAAGGACAGGCCCAATTAATCCAGTTGCTTGCTCAGAACCAGAAAAACAACAACAACAATCCACCACCCCCACCAGTGGATGCACTTACTCGCTTCTTGAGGTCGAAACCTCAGAGGTTTTCTAGCACCCCTGAACCTATTGCAGCTGATGATTGGCTTCACTCAGTTAATAGGAATTTGGAGACGGTTGGTTGCACTGATGCAGAGAGAGTGAGGTTTGCCTCACATTTGTTAGAAGGACCAGCCGCAACATGGTGGGACAATTACTTGGTCACTTATCCTATTGCTACTATCACTTGGGCGCAGTTCATGCAGGTTTTCTCGCCGCACATGTGTCTGCTGGTGCTATGAGTCTGAAGAAGAAGGAGTTCTGCAGCTTGCGTCAGGGAGATCGGACCGTGAATGCATATGTGGAGGAATTCAATAATCTTGCACGTTATGCCCCTAACGATGTTAACATGGATGCAGCTAGATAGGAGAAATTTCTAGAAGGTCTGAATGATGAGTTGGGTGTTCAGTTGACAGTGGCGACATTCAACAACTGTCAGGAGCTTATTGATAAGGCTATTGTACTTGAAGGCAAGTTTCAAGAGGTGGAGAACCACAAGAGGAAGGCAAGCGATACAGAGTTCAACTCTGGAGGACAACAGAAGCTCTGTCATTCATCGTCTGAGTACTATGATTCCGAAGTGGACATGTATAATGGGCATAATAATGACACCTATGGATATAATCACCATAACGACAATGGACACAACCATAGTGGGCAGAGGAATGGCAACAACAACCACAACCCTTCAACGCCTACCAAGAAGGATATCAGTCAGTTACTTTGTTACAGGTGCAGGGACCTAGGGCATTATTCAAACAAATGTCCTCTGTTGAAGAACATCAATTATGACAGTGAGAGTTCCGGAGAGGAGACGTCTGATCATGTTGAAAGGGGACATGTGAACCACACAAGGGTGGGAAGAGCTAATAATGCACCAGTCTTCGGTAAGGTTCTAATCAAGTTCAAGTATTATGACCGTTCTTTCAGTATTGGTGCATCATATTTATTCATGTCGAGGGAATTTTGGGATATGCAATGAGTAAGCCTGGACACCTTGGAATATGGATTATCAAGTTTCCACCAATAACCTTTGCTAGCCACCTCAAATCTCGAGGACGAGATTCATTTTAAGGGGGGTAGATTTGTAACATCCCAAATATTCAGATTTGGAACGTTAATAGGATCATTCTTTTTCATTATGATTTCTATCCATATTTGAAATTTTCCAAATATTCAAATCATTATTGTAACTCAAGGCAAAATATTGGAGTGGAGATAACATGACTTCTCCCCTATTATAAAAAGTTCATAATGATCAGAATAATATTTGGTGTTCACCGGTTGTATTTTTGCAATTTTATGAGCTCCAAATGGTTTTTAGATTTGTGTTATACTGCTCTTTGTGTGTTCGTTATTGCATAAAATATATTTTCCAAAATTGAATTAGTGCTAGAAATATATTCCCTGTAGTATATATTAGTAATAACATTTTACTGTATGTTGTGGTATTTTTAGGAAGTCATCTGGTATTTTATGTTTAGTCAAAACATTTGCTGTGTAAAAGTATTTTGCCAGATAATACTATTCACTTGGAGCACACCGCGTGGCCCACTCCTTTTTCCTCGCCCGCGCGTGTAGCCTAGCAAGCAGGCCGGCCCATTTCCGCTCAGACCGCAGCCCATCTCGCAGCTCCCTCTCTTTCTTGTTTTTTATTTCCCTTCCACCTGCTCTCTGCCACTGACTCTGGGTCCCGCTTATCATCTCCCTCCTGGAGATGTGTTCATCCCAAACACATGAGCACCGAACCGAATCGGATCGATGTTTGCGATCGATTCTTGAGCCCCAGGACACGGGATCCACCTTATATAATATCTCCAACCCCTCCTCGTCCGTTTTTTCGCAAATTTGAGATCTCCCGTGCCCCGAGCCACCCCCTGCGATCTCGCCGGATTCCGCTGAAGCTGAAGCTCCGCCGCCGCCGATTTTCTTCAGCACCAAGGGTCCTCAGCAGCTCCTTACTCCTCTGTCTTGGTCTCCTTTCCCTCCCCTATCTCCCTCATCATATGTTTTTCGCGCATTGACGCCCCGGAGTCGAGCAATCGAAGCTCGTCCTGAAATCCACCGCCGCCACAGTAGCTCCAACCACTCGCCATCGCCACTAGAGGATCTTCCAGTCACCGCCGATGTCGCCAAGATCACCAGGAGGCAGTCCGCACCCGTAAGCGCCCTTCTTCGCCGGAGAACCACTTGAGTAGCGCCGTCGGTCACGCCCGAGACCGCCAGCGTCTTCTTCGCTCATGGTGAGCACGCGCCCCCCAGAACACCTTTCGGCCAATCCTAGAGCGACATGTGGCAATATGCTACAGTGACCGCAGCAACTCAAAATTGTTTCCGAACAGATTTTCACCCAAACTTTGACTACCTATAAGTTTTAATCTGTTCAGCCAAATTTAGTGATTCTTTTTCTGCATACTCGTATTGACCAGGAGCATCCAGTAGAACCAAAATTTCACATTTTTGAACTGTTTAAATTTGAATTTTCTCAAATTTGAATTTAACCTTCCGGAGGCCATATCTTTCAAACTGTTGATCCAAATTAGTTGATTCTTTTTGCATTGTGATCCTACTAGCATGTAGATATGATATACCTACTAATATGTTCTGTTATTTAAGTTTTTATTTGGACTAGAACATATGCTCGTGTGTTGCATAGGGAGATAAAACAGTATGCATTTAAAGTCAGTGAGAGTTATATGTGCAATCAAAACCTTGTGTGCACACGAAAAATGAGTATTTAGCTTCTCGGTTTCGTCGCGTGTGAAGGAATCAATCCGCTATTTTTTCATTCATGGATCAAGGGCATTTAAGAGTTTGGTTAAGTCATTGTACGCCAGAGAAGGCCCATGAGTTATTCAATCTACTCTTCCTTTCAATCTTTTCAATCGAGGGGATTTTAAGGTATGAAGTTTCGAAATATTTCAGTAAACATGAAGAATTTTTTAAATCCTGAACAGTTTTTTGAAAATTATGTACACTTTTGAAAAAAACGCGAACAAAAAATGAAAGGGAACATCTTTTAAAATTCACAAACATTTTATGAAAACACCAACTTTTTTATAAAAACATGAACATTATTTGAATTTGTGAACATTTTCTTTTAAAATGAGAACATGTGTTGAAAATTTATAAGATCTTTAGAAAATGTGTATCTTTTATACACGAACATTATTTTTAATTTTGAAAATTTCACTAAAACAGGAATATTTTTCAAATTTGGAGAATTTTTTGAAATGCCGTTTTCTTTTTAGAAATCTTGAACAATTTTGAAAAAAAAATATTTTTTAAAATGGGCAACTTTTTTGCAAGTTCCGAATATTTTTCAAAATAGCAACACAATTTTGAAATTTTGAACATTTTGCAAAAAATAATGTTTTTTTAATTCTCAATGTTTTTTGAGAATTTTTTATTTATGAATAAATTCTAAAAGAAAAATAAATTTGGAAGGGAAAAAAGAGATAGGGAAAGGAGAATAAAAATAGAAGTAAAACACAGAAAAAAATGAGCCAGACCATTATTGGTTGTCCTGTGCGAAACTTCGACTATTTATCACCTAGTGCGGAAAATAAAAAAATTCCAGCTGCGTGGGCAGAAAAATAAGTGGGTTGGCTTCGCTGGGCCACAACACGCGGCCCACGTACGAAAATTCTTTTTCTAGTAGACAAACGCATAAGAATTTTGTACCACCTCGGGTAGGAAAAAAATTCGGCGGTGAACGGATGAAAATATTGGCGAAACGCACCTGCTTTATTAGTAGGTATAGATTCCTTGCTGTTGACTTTATTGTGGTGTTATGTGAGTACGGTTTATTTATCGGTGCCTTCGTTAATCGTATAGATTGTCCAGAGTGCGAAGTGGACCGGAATTAATTGTTAGAGTACTTCAACACCGTTCAAGGCAAGTTGCACTTTTGATTATGCTCATCCTATATTTCTGCTATACATGTGTAGTTGTTGTATTATGATATATGTTTGGTTGAACATTATATTTTCGTGCTGTCATGTGTTGGTATTGGTTGTAGTATGTGATGGTGTGAGTAGCTTGCGATGGTAGACGTCCGTATATGTCGAGTGATGCATGGAAGTGGTGAGTCTTTATAGCTGTAGGTTTGGGACTTTTTCTCAGGTGAATGCGTCAATGGCTGAGCGCTCTATTGTCCCTAGAGAATGCGCCATGGCTGAGCGCACTTGAGGTTTCGGGGCTTAACTTAGGTGAATGCGTTGATGGCTGAGTGCTCTATTGTCCCTAGAGAATGCGCCACGACTGAGCGCACTTGAGACTTCTTGAAGACCTTTGTCATCTCATCGTAGGATTGTGAATTCTCTTCTGCGGGTTAATTGATTGTGGTGTGTGAACCTTGATCAGTTAGTGGAGGTAGGTGGAGACATCCTTCTGTAAACCAATTTAGTGTTTTGTTTGTCATACTTTGCTTGTGGATGTAGGTTTTGCTATATCATTATGTGTGTTTTGCCAATACATTCAATGTATTGACCCTTGTGGCTGCAACTTATCATGTTGCCGGATTTTCAGATGATCAATGAGATATAGTAGGGTCGCGAGTCTTCACTCAGCATTTTCGCCAGTGGGCATTGATGGGACTTATCGTCTATTATGCTACATTTCGGTTGTTATTATTAAATAAAGTTAGCTATATGTTACGAGATTGTAATGCATTATAAATTCTGGATCATACGTTGTAGTAAATGATGCACTTGTTATTTGGTATTCATATGTACTGTGTGTGCTAGCGAGTCGATCCAGGGACTAGCACGGTAAGCACAGAGACATCGAATCTTATCAGGTTCGGGTCATTACAGATGGTATCAGAGCAGTGTGTTGACTGTAGGTCGTGACCCTAGAAAATGGACTAGAAATCCATAGGAGTGAAAAACTTATTTTACAAGTTTTGTCTACCAAGTAGTCTTCACTCTTATATTCATATCTTTTGCTAATTACCTTTTCTCTTCAATAGTGGATGTCCCTTGTAGTTGTATTAGTATCATTTGAGGACTTTAGTTGGCAGACCACCACTATTCAGTTGTGTTCGATAAACGATTCGTGTGTAGTATGATGAGATCTTATCTCTTGTGGATATGACCTTACTTGTAGGTTTTGCTTGTGTTGTTTGATTTGGGAGTTCTGTTGCTAGCATGAGCATACGGGTAGTGTTACCCCTTAGACCTATTTCTTTCTATATCTCACCTCTGCTTACCCAGCAGATGCCGCCGAGGCGTAATCCTAGAGGCAGTGGTTCAGGAGACAACAACAACAATGACATACCACCGTACATGCAGCAGGTGCTTCAAGGACAGGCCCAATTGATCCAATTTCTTGCTCAGAACCAGAACATCAACAACAACAACATCAACAATCCACCACCCCCACCAGTGGATGCACTAACTAGCTTCTTGAGGTTGAATCCTCAGAGGTTTTCTAGCAACCCTGAACCTATTGCACCTGATGATTGGCTTCACTCATTTAATAGGAATTTGGAGATGGTTGGTTGCACTGATGCAGAGATAGTGAGGTTTGCCTCGCATTTGTTAGAAGGACCAGCCACAACATGGTGGGACAATTACTTGGTCACTTATCCTATTGCTACTATCACTTGGGCGCAGTTTCAGGCAGGTTTTCGCGCTGCACATGTGTCTGCTGGTGCTATGAGTCTGAAGAAGGAGTTTCGCAGCTTGCGTCAGGGAGATCGCAGCGTCAATGCATATGTGGAGGAATTCAATAATCTTGCACGTTATGCCCCTAACGATGTTAACACAGATGCAGCTAGACAGGAGAAATTTCAGTTGACAGTTGACAGTGGCGACATTCAACAACTATCAGGAGCTTATTGATAAGGCAATTGTACTTGAAGGCAAGTTTCAAGAGGTGGAGAACCACAAGAGGAAGGCAAGCGACACAGAGTTCAACTCTGGAGGACAACAGAAGCACTGTAATTCATCGTCTGAGTACTATGATTCTGAAGTGGACATGTATAATGGGCATAATAATGACACCTATGGATATAATCACCATAACGACAATGGACACAACCATAGTGGGCAGAGGAATGGCAACAACAACCACAACCCTTCAACGCCTACCAAGAATTATATCAGTCGGTTACTTTGTTACAGGTGCAGGGACCTAGGGCATTATTCAAAGAAATGTCCTCTGTTGAAGAAAATCAATTATGACAGTGAGAGTTCCGGAGAGGAGACGTCTGATCATGTTGAAAGGGGACATGTGAACCACACAATTGTGGGAAGAGCTAATAATGCACCAGTCTTCGGTAAGGTTCTAATCAAGTTCAAGTATTATGACCGTTCTTTCAGTATCGAGGGAATTTTGGGAATATACAATGAGTATCAAGTTTCCACCTATAACCTTTGCTAGCCAACTCGAATCTCGAGGACGAGATTCATATTAAGGGGGGTAGATTTGTAACATCCCAAATTTTCAGATTTGGAATGTTAACAGGATCATTCTTTTTCATTATGATTTCTATCCATATTTGAAATTTTCCAAATATTCAAATCATTATTGCAACTCAAGGCAAAATATTGGAGTGGAGATAACATGACTTCTCCCCTGTTATAAAAAGTTCATAATGATCAGAATATTATTTGGTGTTCACCAGTTGTATTTTTGCAATTTTATGAGCTCCAAATGATTTTTAGATTTGTGTTATACTGCTCTTTGTGTGTTCGTTATTGCATCAAATATATTTTCCAAAATTGCATTAGTGCTTTAAATATATTTCCTGTAGTATATATTAGTAATAACATTTTACTTTATGTTGTGGTACTTTTAGGAAGCCATCTGGTATTTTATGTTTAGTCAAAACATTTGCTGTGTAAAAGTTATTTTTTCAGATATTACTGTTCCACTTGGAGCACACCGCGTGGCCCACTCCTTTTTCCTGGCCCGCGCGCGCAGCCCAGCAAGGAGGCCGCCCCATTTCGGCGCAGACCGCAGCCCATCCCGTAGCTCCCTTTCTTTCTTGTTTTTTATTTCCCTTCCACCTGCTCTCTGCCACTGACTCTGGGTCCCGCCTGTCATCTCCCTCCTGGAGATGTGTTCGTCCCGAACACAGGAGCACCGAACCGAATCGGATCGATGTTTGCAATAGATTCTTGAGCCCCAGGACACGGGATCCACCCTATATAATATCTCCAACCCCTCCTCGTCCATTTTTTCACAAATTTGAGATCTCCCGTGCCCCGAGACGCCCCCTGCGATCTCACCGGATTCCGCTGAAGCTGAAGCTCCACCGCCGCCGATTTTCTTCAGCACCGAGGGTCCTCAGCAGCTCCATACTCCTCTGTCTCGATCTCCTTTCCCTCCCCTATCTCCCTCATCATATGTTTTTCGCGCAAAGACGCCCCGGAGTCGAGCAATCGGAACTCGCCCCGAAATCCACCGCTGCCACAATAGCTCCAACCACTCGCCATCGCCACCCGAGGATATTCCAGTCACCGCTGACGTCGCCAAGATCACCCGGAGGCAGTCCGCACCAGTAAGCCCCCTTCTTCGCCGGAGAACCACTGGAGTAGCGCCGTCGATCACGCCCGAGACCACCGTCGTCTTCTTCACTCACAGTGAGCACGCGCGCCCCAGAACCCCTTTCGGCCAATCCTAGAGCGACACGTAGCAATATGCTACATTGACTGCAGTAGCTCAAAATTGTTTATGGACAGATTTTCACCCAAACTTTGACTACCTATAAGTTTTAATCTGTTCAGCCAAATTTAGTGATTCTTTTTCTGCATACTCGTATTGACCAGGAGCATCCAGTAGAACCAAAATTTCACATTTTTGAACTGTTTAAATTTGAATTTTCTCAAATTTGAATTTATCCTTCCGGAGGCCATATCTTTCAAACCGTTGATCCAAATTAGTTGATTCTTTTTGCATTGTGATCCTACTAGCATGTAGATATGATATAACTACTGATATGTTCTGTTAATTAAGTTTTTAATTGGGTTCCTTGCCGTTGACTTTATTGTGGTGTTATGTGAGTACGGTTTATTTATCAGTGCCTTCATTAATCCTATAGATTGTCCGGAGTGCGAAGTGGATCGGAATTAATCGTTAGAGTACTTCAACACTGTTCAAGGCAAGTTGCACTTTTGATTATGCTCATCCTATATTTCTGCTATGCATGTGTAGTTGTTGTGTTATGATATATGTTTGGTTGAACATTATATTTTCGTGTTGTCATGTGTTGGTATTGGCTGTAGTATGTGATGGTGTGAGTAGCTTGCGATGGTAGACGTTGGTAGGCTCGGGACTTTTTCTCAGGTGAATGCGTCAATGGCTGAGCGCTCTATTGTCCCTAGAGAATGCGCCACGACTGAGCGCACTTGAGACTTCTTGAAGATCTTTGTCATCTCATCGTAGGATTGTGAATTCTCTTCTTCGGGTTAATTAGTTGTGTTGTGTGAACCTTGATCAGTTAGTGGAGGTAGGTGGAGACATCCTTCTACAAACCAATTGAGTGTTTTGTTTGTCATACTTTGCTTGTGGATGTAGGTTTTGCTATATCATTATGTGTGTTTTGCCAATACATTCAATGTATTGACCCTTGTGGCTGCAACTTATCATGTTGCAAGATTTTCAGATGATCAGTGAGATACAGTAGGGTCGCGAGTCTTCACTCAGCATTTTCGCCAGTGGGCATTGATGGGACTTATCGTCTATTATGCTACATTTCCGTTGTTATTATTGAATAAAGTTAGCTATATGCTACGAGATTGTAATGCATTATAAATTCTGGATCATACATTGTAGTAAATGATGCACTTTTTATTTGGTATTCATATGTACTGTGTGTGCTAGCGAGTCGATCCAGGGACTAGCATGGTAAGCACAGAGACATCGAATCTTATCAGGTTCGGGTCATTACATCATTACAGCTTTTAAATCTTTCCAAGTTGTGGTTTGGTTATCAATGTTTTTCTTACAATGTACACTCCACCAAACAGAAGAAAAACCAGTAAATGCTCCAATGGCAGCTCATACTCTCTCAAGTTCAGAAAAATCATGGTGATTAAAAACTTGTTCTATTTCAAGCTCCCAAGCTAGATAAATAGCAGGATTAAATCTACCGTCAAATGACGGTAAAGAGATAACCTGACCATGTGCTTGTGTGTGTTGTCCCACCTCTCGTGATGGTGAAGATGTATCCATCGTCCAAGAACTTCTATCTTCGGAACCTGTCATGATTAGTAGAAACAAGAAACAAAATTCGAGAATAATGTTCCTATGAACTACTAGGATGTGGTGGTAAAGCGCTCACAGTAAAGCAAATATCAGTATATTACAAGTTCTTACCATGTAGCAGGTGATGACAGGCAGTGTCAAATAACTCCGAAGATTGAGTAAAGCGATTGCCAAGGGAACGTATGTATACACGGTGTAGAAATATGTGGAGCTTGGAAGGCTTAAATATTTGGTAGCAAAAGATTAGCAATAATCAATTCATAGATGCAATGTTAAATAAACGCACAACGATGGTACTGTGCTGGTCCTACGCTAAACCGGACTAGAGACACGAGCCTAGAACACTAATGTGGTCATGGCGTAGCACAACTAGCATCAATAAAGGATATGAAATAGCTCTGGACAGCAAAATATAAGTGAAAATCACACTGGCAGTAAAGATAATGATGAGAAACAACTGCCAAGCAGGATATACCAACAACTCTCTCTCCAACCTTTCTCTAGAAAAGTTTGTGCCAATTTTCTGGTAATTTTTCTACAGAATGCTACTAACTCAAGCTTTCCATTGCAAAAAGAATCGCTCAATTCCGAGTTGATATGAGGAGTCAAAAATTTTTAAACTGGCCTGAAAAACTGGAACAAGCTGTGTTCGTGAACTTTGGAGAGCAAAAAGACCTATTTCTAAGTAGATTTTGAGGTGCCAAATATTGAACAAGCTTCCGCAACTATTCAGATGGGGCTCATCGCTAGCTTTAATTTGATTATGTGCGGAGCTAAAATGGACTTCCTGTGAGGAAGATACGTCTGTTTTACTGAACAATGCGTAAAACAGATTCGGATCCGAATTCAGGTACGAGATTGAGTCTAAATAGATCCGAATTTTGTTTTTTTTCTTCTTCTCTTTTTTTCTCACACTTTTTTCTTTTTCCTTCTTTCCTTTTTTTCTCTGAGTTTTTTTCTCTCTTTTTGTTCTCTGTCTTTTTTTTCTCTCTCCCTCTTTCCAAGACAAATGAGATAAGATGTAGATTGGATCAAGCGAAGATGTGAACGACCTCAACTATGATTATGACAATGAATGATGGGTAGCACGTGGTGGGAATTGTTGGATGGGGTGGTGGACAATGGAAGGGAAAATGATGCAGCATCGGCGTGACTAATGTGAACAGAACTCAAAACTCTAAACGAACTAGACACTAAGACCAGCAACTCGACACGACGATGCAACCGATAATTCAACTATGCAAGCAAAGAAAAGAAAATTGCAAAGCTCAGACTGGCTTGGACAAAGGATGAATAGATCTAACTGTTTTATGGTTTTTTCTTGGATAGTAGGTAAGAAAATAAATCTAATCTAGGGATAACTGGAAATTCTCACCAAGTTACCTGAAAACTGATACCACTTGATAGAAGCGAGGGGTCCCAATCTTTTGATGAGATGATAAGTATCGATTTGGTGGAGCCGACTTTGATGATCCAACTACAAATGTGCATGACGTTGCGCCTTAGCAATCACTAAACCAATCTCCTGAGGTTACTGACGATGCTGGAAGCACGATCAGCCTGACCACGAAGGTCTATTCCTGCACGCAATCGAAGAACAAGTAAGAATATGATAATGCAATCTGAATATTGCGAATATAGATGAAGTATTGATAAAGGTGGAGATCCGAAAGCGGTCTTGGTCTGGTCGTTGGACACAAACGAAGTACACGAAGTTGCAATGGCTAACTTTTAAATAAATAAATCCCAAGCAAAAAAGCTACTATATTGATCTACTTATATAGGAGCAAGGGGTGGCGGCCAAGGAGGTGGGAGGATGTCCCAAGGCAGCCTAAAAGTAAACCTAAGTCGTACAAGGCCCATGGGCCCAAGTGGAGGTGATGCAACACCTTTGGAATCGTAGTTTGACTCGAATTCTGCTGCAGCGTCAGATTGTTTCAGCAATATCTCAACGCTCTGGACGAATTTGAAGGTGCATCCAATTGGGTTGGAAAGAGCATGAAATCTACTTTCCAACAAAAAAAAGAATCACCCAATTTGGAGTCCGAATTAAAGAGATCTTGGCATTTTGAGTCAGGTATGTCTGTGCAGTCCGAATTTGAGTCCAGAACATGAGAGACTTGGACTCTATCTTCTCTTGGCCCAAAAGTGATGTGAGGGGACTTTTTGAACAACACCTAAACATCTCTTTTTCCCTTATCTTCATATGTGGATTGTAAAATGTCCCATACACCTCACAAATATGCATGTATGCAATATTTTTGGTCGTATCCAAGGTAGTCATGTCCTCATCATCTTGGTAATACACATCACAAGAAGCTTGTAAACAAAGTGACTAAGGAGTTAGTTGCAAGATGATGTATTCCGGAACGAGTAAAGAGACTTGCCTGTAACGAGATTGAACTAGGTATGGAGATACCGATGATCGAATTTCGGGCAAGTAACATACCGACAGACAAAGGGAACTACGTATGTTGTCATAGAGGTTTGACCAATAAAGATCTTCAAAGAATATGTAGGAACCAATATGGGCATCCAGGTCCCGCTATTGGATATTGACCGGAGAAGCATCTCGGTCATGTCTACATCATTCTCGAACCCGGAGGGTCCGCATGCTTAACTTTTGTTGATGATATAGTATTATATGAGTTATGTGAGTTGGTGACTAAATGTTGTTCGGAGTCCCGGATGAGATCACGGACATGACGAGGAGCTCCGAAATAGTCCAGAGGTAAAGATTGATATGTAGGATGTGTCGGCATTCTGGGAACCAGGGTGCCCAGACTTGCCTGCTTGCGGCCCACGGCGTGGCTCCATCGACGGCCTGGTACGGCCCACCTACGAAGGTTATCAAGACAAGACCTCGTGAGACAGACGACGCCAAGACCTCCTGAGGGAGCGGCCTCCCCAGGCTGCCTCCAGAGGAGCGAAGATTCCTATGCAGGTGCCCAACCTCACGAGGTTGCGGTGACGCAAGCCATGACGACCAATGCCAGGCGGGCGCCAGCGGGCGCAGAGAAGACAGTTTCCCCTTTGGTGCTAAGGAGGCAAGCGCAGGCATGGGTTCCTGAGGAATCAGGCAAAGGTTTCCATTCCAGTGCAACAAGACCAGGACCGCCAGGACGGATGTCATCGCCGAGCCCACCACGCCGTCACGACCAGAAGCTTTGCAGGCGAAGACCACCTTTCGTCAGGATAAGATGTACCACTTGTCCCCTTTCAAATTGGCCACTGTGGGATCCCTTCCCGCCAATGTTTTGGGGGAAGAGGACCAAGATCACTATTTATATAGGTTAGCCACCACCATAGAGAAGGTCGACTGACTATCACCCCAGAGCAGACCTCGCGAGGTTGTTCATCCCTTGTACTTGTTCATCCTTAGCCCCTCGTGAGGCAATCCACCACAAAGCAGGAGTAGGGTCTTACACCGCAAGGTGGCCCGAACCTAGGTAAACTGCCGTGTTCATCTTCTTCCTCGTTCATCGAGCTTGGCTGTAGGGCAACGAGTTGGTTGGTTGGATAGGTTGAGTTCTTCGCACACGCCTCAGAGTTTGAACCTTTCTTGGGTCTGTGGAGCCCTGAATCCGACATTTGGCGCGCCAGGTAGGGGCGTGTCGAAGCTCGGCCTCTCTCATCAGCCACGCGCCGCTCGCGCTACACACCTCCCATGGCGGACGCCACTCCACCCGCCGAGCCGCTGGGCGTGCTCGGAGTCGTCGCGGGCCACCGGGCCTTCTCCCCCGCTCTACGGCAGGTGCGGTGGCCGCCGAAGTTCAGGCCGACGCCGCCTCCGCGGAACGACGGCACGGGGAACCCCGCGGAGTTCCTTCACCAGTACGAGCTAAGCATCAAGGCAGAAAACGGCGAGGAGAAGGTCATAGCGAACTGGCTCCCCATGGCTCTCATGGGCGTACCGCGCTCCTGGATGCTTATCCTGCTGGAGTCGTTGGTGGCCTCCTGGGAGGAGCTGCGCAATCAGTTCATTGCGCGCTTCGCGGCACCAGCGCCCCACGCCGTTGCGGCCATCCTCGAAGGGTCACAGGCACCGGCCTCAAGCCTCCACATCAAGCAGCACTTTCGACGGATGGACGCCACCCAGCCATGGCAGGGGGCTCCTTCAGGTCGGGCGGCGCCTGAAACCGACATCACCTTCGACTCCAGGGATCACCCCAAGACTACGGTCGACGCCGGCGTGCTCTCCTTGCTATGCATGCCCACCATCAGCAGTGTCACGGTTACCAAGACCCTCATCGACGGCGGCGCTGGCCTCAACGTCCTCTCCATGGAAGCCTTCGACCTGCTCCAGGTGCCTTACGACCGGCTCGCCCCCACCAGACCCTTTTAAGGGGTGCTCGACGGCTCCATCGTTCCCCTGGGGTAGATCCGTGTAACGACCCGAGACTGAAGCTCCAGATGTCTTCTAGTTATTTCATTGTCGTCGTGTGTTTTAATTGTTTGTTGCATTTCATCATCGCATCATTCGCATTGCATCCGGGTGTTTTTATAAAACTCGTGGACCGCTCGTAGTTGTCGCTTCTTCCTTGTTTCTGTTGACCTCCTATCAGATCAACTGGACCGCTCTCTTCTCTCTCTTCTCTGAGCCCATCAAACCCCCTTGTCTCCATGCCTTTTGTCTGAAAACTGTCCTGAACCCGACCCGGGCAGTCGTGGCCGATGTGTCCGGATCATCCCCAAACATCCCTAAAATATCTTCGGTTTCTTATTTGGACTTACCAAGCCTATTTTATCTCGACCGTCTGATTTTGATCGGATGCTCCCAACTTCCCTCTTTTCCATATATATAGTCCACCCCTAGTCATTTTGGACAAACCCTAAAATCTAGGACATTTGTCCCTCCGCCGCCGCCGCCCCGTCTCATCACCCACATCGGGATCTCCATCCCCACCAACCGTAGCGTCCGACCAGATCCCCTGGTTTTCCGCGCAGCCGCCCGAGCGCCTCGACCTTCTCCTCCTCGACGTGCGTCGCCCTCTGCCTTCTCTCACGCTCGGGCCCGAGCGAGAGGGCTCCACCCCCGAGCCTCCCCTCATCCAGGAGCATGAGCTCCCGTAACGCCAGCAGCAGCAGCACCCGAGCTCCTCCCGTCCACCCGAGCGCGCCGCCTCACTGACCCCGCTGCCGCGCCCTCCGGCGACCTCGCCGCAGGCGACCATGGCAAGGACCGGCCTTGTCCTGCTCCTCTCCTCCCCTGTCGCTCCCTTCCTCCCCGTGCTTCCCTCTCTTTCTCACATCTCTCTCTCTCTCTCAGGGAACCACCATGGCCGCCGCTCGTTCATCGCCCCGCTGCCGGATCCGGCTAGCTCTGGCCCGTCCCCGCCGGATCCGCGCCGTCGTCTCCATTCAAGCCCTGCCGCGCCAAGTTCCCGCATCACGCCACTGCTCCCCTGCTTCAACCGCTGCTGCCTGCTTCGCTTGGTCAAGCAGAGCGCTTACCCGTGCCCATTAACCGCGTCGCCAGCCACGTCCCCGCTCGGCCCAGTCCGCCCCGGCCCAGCCTCTGCACCAGCGGGCCTTGGCCCATGGTGAGCACCAGATCCAGCGCCCCCCTGTTCCTATTGGCCCAGCCAGATTCGGCCCGCATATGTTTTTTCCAGCGTCGGTGAATTTGTCTAATTATCCAGAAAACTGCATATTTACAGAAAAGTCCCTCATGTTCATGCATATAATAACTAAATAACCGTGCATCACATGTAAATACTTTATATATGTAAAATGCTTAGAATTTCATCTAGTTTCATAATATGCAACTTCCATCCATGTTAAAAATGTTTAAAAATGCTGTTGCATTTAATTTGCTAAATGGTTTATTTCATAACTAATTAACCATAGCTCCGAATTAAATACACTTAATATGTAAATGGGGTAGAAAAATGCATAGATTAACATGGTGCACTTTATTTTCCTGTTTAACAACTCTAAAATATGGTTTAGGGCAGAACAGTACCAAATTCGAAATATGCATATGGGGATTTTCCGGAATTGTTGTTTGTTGTTTCCGGCCTCATTTAAATTGCCTAGATAGGTAGTTTTATTATGCTTCACCTCTTGCCATGTTAATCAATATTTAATATTGTTGGGTACATAAACGAAAGTGAACTAAATAATTGTTGTGAAGTTTCGTCAATATGCAACTCGTTGCATATTGAGCTCCACTTAATTTGTTGTATTCTTTGTTGCACTTTGCCATGCCATGCCTCATTAAACCGGACATGCGTCATTATTGGTTGTGCATCATGTCATGTTTATGTGATGATTATTTACCATGATGTTTGCTTCTTTCCGGTTGCGCTTCTCCTTGATAGTTCCGGTTATGTTGCGATTGTGAGGATTCGTTCGACTACATTGGTTCGTCTACTTCATGGATTCGGTCTTCTTCCTAGCGGGATTTCAGGCAAGATGATCATTATCCTGGATACCACTACTATCTTTGCTTTGCTAGTTGTCTTGATGCTATCACTATGTCGCAATACCCACCACTTGTTATGAAGCCTCCCAAATTGCCATGATGAGCATCTAATCTTTCCACCATCCCAGCAAACCATTGTTTGGCTATGTTACCGCTTTGCTCAGCCCCTCTTATAGCATTGCTAGTTGCAGGTGCAGTGCAGGTTGTTCCATGTTGGGACATGGATATTTTGGGATATCACACTATCTCTTATTGAATTAATGCATCTATATACTTGGTAAAGGGTGGAAGGCTTGGCCTTTTGCCTGGTGTTTTGTTCCACTCTTGCCGCCCTAGTTTCCGTCATACCGGTGTTATGTTCCTTGATTTTGCGTTCCTAACACGGTCGGCGTTTATGGGCCCCCCTTGACAGTTCGCTTTGAATAAAACTCTTCCAGCAAGGCCCAACATTGGTTTTACCATTTGTCTAATAACAACTAAACCTTGCATAGGGACTTCCCGGGCCCCGAGGATAATTAATCAACAACCCGGGCCAGTGCTCCTCATGAGTGTTGGTCCAAACTAGAGCACCTATCGGCGCCCCCTTGGCAACTTGGGTCTAAGCGACCGTAAGCTTAGCTCATCCGTCGTGGCCTGAGACGAGATACGCGCGGCTACTATCAGGGTGTTGGCACGTCGGGAGGTCTTGCTGGATTTGTTTTACCACTGTCAAAATGTCTTGTGAACCGGGATTCCGAGCTTGATCGCGTTGTTCTGGGAGGAGGATTTTCCTCCGTTGATCGTGAGAGTTTGTGATGGACTAAGTTGGGATATCCCTGCAGGGTTTGATCTTTCGAAAGTCATGCCAGCGGTTATGTGGCAGATGGGAATTTTTAATATCTGGTTGTAGAGAACTTGACACCAGATCCGAAATAAAATACACCAACTGCGTGTGTAACCATGACCGTCTCTTTTCCAGTGAGTTCAGGAAGAGAACACGGTGCGGTTATGTTTGACTCGTAAGTAGTTCAGGATCACTTCTTGATCATTACTAGTTTGCGACCGTTATGCGTAGTTTCTCTTCTTACTCTTGTACTCGTAAGTTAGCCACCATACAAATGCTTAGTCCTTGCTGCAACCTCACCACTTATCCATTTCATACCCATTAATCTTTGCTAGTCTTGATACCCATGGTAATGGGATTGCTGAGTCCTCATGGCTCACAGATTACTACAACAACAGTTGCAGGTACAGGTAATGCGATGATCTGACGTGAGTGCGATGCTTGCTTGTTTGGAGTTCTTCTGCTTCTTCTTCTTCGATCAAGGGATAGGTTCCGGGTCAGGAGCCTGGGATTAGCAGGGTGGATGTCGTTCTTCTTTTTCGTTTGATTTCATTCGTAGTCGGATCCTACTCTTCTGTATGATGATTGCTATGTATTGATGAACTGTTGTATTGATGTTGTAGCTTGTGGCGAGTGTAAGCCTGTATCTTGTATTCTCATCTATTCAGTACATGGTATGTTGTAATGATATCCACCTTGCTATGCGCTCGAAATGCGATTGTGCCCCAATCATGAATTCATCACGTGATCGGGATAGAATCGCATCTTGGGCGCTACAATCCACCTCCCCGTCACCTTCGGCACGCGCTGCAACTATCGCACCGAGCTCATCGACTTCGACGTCGCCCACATCGGCCTCCCGTACAACGCCATCCTTGGGTATCCAGCCCTTGCCAAGTTCATGGCGGCGACGCACCCCGGCTACAACGTCATCAAGATGCCTGGGAGCAGCGGCATCCTCACTGTGGTGGGAGACACCAAGGATGCACTCCTGGCCCTCAAGCTCGCTTTCAAGGCTGCGGCGGCCGCACGGCCAGACGCGGAGGGCGCTCCGGAGATTCCGGAGGCCGCGGCCGCGAAGAAGAAGCAGCTGTTCTCTCAGGACCGGGCTGAGACGAAGCAAGTGCGAGTCGACGACGAGGGCTCAGGCCTCACCTTCACCATAGGCGCCGGCCTCCCGCTAGACCAAGAAGAGGCACTGGTCGGCTTCCTCCGTGCGAACAAGGATGTGTTTGCATGGGAGGCGACGGACATGGTTGGCGTCCTGCGAGACGTGATTGAGCACCATTTGATGGTGTGCCCCGGCGCGCGCCTGATGAAACAAAAGGTGCGGCGACAAGCCCCGGAGAAGCAATCGTTCATCGTCCAGGAGGTCCACAAGCTGCAAGAAGCCGGTGTCATCCGGGAAGTGCGGCACCCGGATTGGTTGCCCAACCCAGTCATCGTCCCCAAGAAGGGGGAAAGGAGCGCATGTGCGTCGACTTCACGAGCCTCAACAAAGCTTGCCCTCAAGACCCTTTCCCTCTTCCGCGCATCGACCAGATTGTTGACTCCACCACCGAGTGCGACCTACTGTGCTTCCTGGACGCCTTCTCGGGCTACCACCAGATCAAGATGGTGGTGCAAGACATCGAGAAAACAACCTTCCTTTCCCCGTGCGGGGTGTACTGCTACACCTGCATGCCGTTCGGGTTGCACAACACCGGCGCGACCTTCCAGCGATTGATGCACATCGCCTTGGGAAGGCAGCTCGGGAGGAATGCCGAGGTGTACGTCAACGACATAGTGGTCAAGTCACGGGAGGCAAGAACCCTCGTCGAAGATCTGGAGGAAACGTTCACCAACCTATGCAAGGTGAACCTACGTCTCAATCCGGAGAAGTGCGTGTTCGGTGTCCCGTCTGGCAAGCTGCTGGGCTTCTTGGTGTCACACAGAGCAATCGAGGGTAACCTAGAGAAGATCAAGGCAATAGAAAGAATGAACCCGCCGCAGACCCTCAAGGAAATGCAGAAGCTCGCGGGCTGCGTGACTTCGTTGGGACGCTTCATCTCCAAGCTCGGCGAGCGCGCCCTCCCATTTTTCAAGTTGATGAAGAAGAAGTGCCCGTTCGAATGGACTCCGGAGGCTGTGGAAGCCTTCCAAGACCTCAAGAGGTATCTCACCAACCCTCCGGTGATGGTGGCACCTCGACCTCTTGAGCCCCTGGTCCTTTACCTAGTCGCCACACCCCACTCGGCTAGCGCGGCACTCGTGGCGGTCCGGGAAGAGCGCGAAGGCGCAGGCACGCGGTGCAGCACCCCTCTTACAGCGACGCCATCGCCACCTCAGGACGGCACTCCTGAGGCCTCGATTACCCCATCGGATGGCGAGGCTCCTGAGGTCCGCACTCCTCAGGAAGGGCCAGACGCCATCGACGCCACCTCCATCGTCGAGCACCCCGTGTACTTCGTCAGCACGGTGCTGCGTGGCGCGCGCGCATGCTACCCCATGCCGCAGAAGCTCCTGCTCGCGCTCCTTGTCGCCTCTAGGAAACCGCGACACTACTTCCAAGGCCACCCAATCAAAGTCGTCTCTGCGTACCCCCTGGAGAAGGTACTCCGCAGCCCCAATGCCGCGGGGAGGGTTGGCGAGTGGAACATTGAGCTGCAGGCATTCCAGCTGGAGTTCAGCACCACTAGGGTCATCAAGGGCGCGACCCTCGCTATTTTTGTGGCGAAATGGACTGACGCCCCCGATGGAGGGGTGGGTGAATACCGCTCCCTCACGCCCGGAGATGAGGCGCCCGATGGCTGGGTCATGTACTTTGACGGCGCGTTCGCACGCCGGGGCACGAGGGCTGGAGTCGTACTCATCTCGCCTACCCAAGACAAGCTCTACTACACCGTGCAGCTCTGCTTCCAGCATGGCAAGAAGGTCTCCAACAACATCGCGGAATACGAAGGCCTGATCGCTGGCCTCAGGGCCGTGGCGGCCCTAGGGGTCAAGCGTCTCACCATCAAGGGTGATTCTCAGCTCCTCGTCAACTTCTCCAACAAGGAGTACAAGCCCAAGGACGAGCACATGGAGGCATACCTGGAGGAGGTACACAAAATTGAAAAATGGTTCTTGGGTTTGGAGTTGCAGCACGTCCCGCGTGGCATGAACAAGGAGGCGGATGACATCGCCAAGAGAGCGTCACGGCACAAGCCCAGAAGCCTGGCATCTTCGAGGAGCGGCTCTTCAAGCCATCGGCGGCTCCCTCCATTGCGGGCCCGACGTTGCTCTGGGAGGAACTGCCCCTGGCCCCCTCCTCGAGCGCTCCAGCCTGCGGTCCAACCTCCAGAGCCCGCCTGCTCCTGGCCCTCGAACCTCATGAGGGGTGCTGGACCGAGGAGTTCATGGTGTACCTGCTCCAAGGCACCTTGCCAGAGAAGGAGGAAGACACAGAACGCGTGGCCCGTCAGGCCACCGCTTATTGCTTGCAGGATGGCGAGCTCTACCGAAGGTACCCAAACGATGCTTCACTATGGTGCATCTCCAAGGAGCAGGGAAGTGAGCTGTTGGCTGACATCCACATCGGGGATTGTGGGCATCACTCTTCATTGCGCACCCTCGTGGGCAAGATGTTCCGCAGCGGTTTCTACTGGCCCACGGTGCTCAACGATGCCACTGTGCTGGTGAGATCCTGTGAAGCCTGTCAATTCCATGCCAAGCAGATCCACCAGCTCGCCCAGGGCCTCCAGACCATTCCGCTCTCATGGCCGTTCGCGGTCTGGGGGCTGGATATCTTGGGCCCATTCCCCCAAGCGGCCGGGGGCTACCGCTACCGCTACGTCGCCATCGACAAGTTCACCAAGTGGGCGGAGGTGGAGCCCGTGCGCACCATCCCAGCGGGCTTGGCCGTCAAGTTCATCAAGGGCCTCGTGAGCCGCTTCGGGGTCCCCAACCATATCATCACTGATAATGGCTCTCAGTTCACGAGCAACCTCTTCAAAACATATTGTGCTAACCTTGGAACGCAGATATGCTACGCTTCAGTGGCACACTTGTGGAGTAACGGCCAAGCCAAATGCGCCAACGCAGAGGTCCTGAGGGGCCTCATGACAAGGAGCTTCAAGAAGAAACTCGAGGCCTGCGGCAGGGGTTGGCTCGATGAGCTTCAGTCCGTGCTGTGGTCCATCTGCACCACCGCGACTAAGCCCACCGGCGAGACCCCGTTCTTCCTCATCTACGGGGCTGAGGCGGTCCTCCCGCATGAGGTCAGATATCGCTCCCCGTGGGTCTTGGCATTTGACGAGGCACGCCAGGACGCCTCGCGGGGGATGGACCTCGTGCTCGGGGAGGAGGGCCGCCGCCAAGCCTCGCTTCGTGCCGCGAGGTACCAGCAGGCGCTGCGGTGGTATCACTGTCGTAGAGTCTGCTCTAGGACCCTCCAGGTGGGTGACCTCGTCCTGAGGCGGGTGCTCTCCAGGGAGGGGCTTCACAAGCTCTCGCCTATGTGGGAGGGGCCATTCAGGATCGCCCGTGTCTCCAGGCCTGGCGCCTCGTGCCTGGAGACAGAGGACGGGGTCCCCATCCAGAATGCCTGGAACATCCAGCACCTCCGAAAGTTCTATCCGTGACCAGCAAGCGCCATGCACCTCTCAAGTCTCCACCCATGACACTCTAACATAATAATGAGTGGGGTTATACACACCCCGGATTCTCCCGAGTCCCGCCCCTAGGCCTCACGGGGGCTCCCACCCACGTCCTAGTGGAGGCCCCATGCTCCGCGCTGGCGGGAAGACCAGAAGACTAGTCTAGGTGCCGGACACGGCTGTTCTTTTGCTTGCTTTCTGTAGTTGATTTGCCACTTCTTGGAATGAAATTTGAAGTTCTCGCGTCCTTATTTGAAAGGGTTGGGAATTTTTCTCCTCGCAGCACTCGCTCTTTCTGGTCTCGTTTTAGGGAGAGTGACAGTTGCTCATCGCTCTTCCTCGCGCATCTCGCGTGTTTGGGCTGGGCACGGTGTGTACGCTTGGGCCCGCCCGTGAACGCACCTTGCCAAAGCCTTGGTGTCTTGGCCTTTAGCGTCTTAATCCTCGCGTGACGCCCTCAAACGAGCCAACGGGCACGCACGCCCTCCTGAGTCCGTGCCTCCGGTCATCGCGACGCGGCGTACCAGGGACCCATGCTCGGGGGCTCGCGCGGGGCACGTCACCTCCAGAGGTCCCCTAACCCCGCGGCCACCGGCTGCCTCCCGAGGCCTGAGGATCGTCGAACCCTTAAAAAGGAA
Organism: Thinopyrum elongatum; assembly: GCA_011799875.1. Taxonomy (NCBI): domain Eukaryota; kingdom Viridiplantae; phylum Streptophyta; class Magnoliopsida; order Poales; family Poaceae; genus Thinopyrum; species Thinopyrum elongatum. The sequence goes on from CM022302.1 coordinate 264,726,175, forward strand.
ACCCCCTGCAGGACCTCTCTGGAACGAGGGGCGAGCAGGAGGCTCTAGAGAAGCACGCTCCCGCGGCGTGGGAATCTACCGCAAGCACACTAAGCTAAGTCATTCCAATCATGATCAGCAAGAACCTGTCAATTAGCAGCAACACGGATGTCAGGACGCAATATAAAAATGATAGTATAGCGGCGCAAGCGCCATGGTTCATTACATGCCCCAATATGGCTTTCTACTTTTTGATGCAGGCAAAAGAAAGAAGCAAAAGAGGCCGCGCGATCACCACGGCTCCCGAGACCCGGCTCCAACAATGCCCGCGCTCAGTCGGAGTCCTCCTCCTGCTTCACAGGGGCGTGGCGGCGAGGCGGCTTGTTGCCCTCCCCGGTCTGGGCTCGGCGGCGTGGTGGCACGTCGTAGTCGTCGTCGCTCGTGCTCTCCCCAGAGAAGGAGCCGCCGCTGCTGGAGGTGTCGCGACCATCGCCAAGGGCAAGTTCACCGCCAGAGATGCCACCGCCCCTCTCCGACCGTCGTCGTTGGAGGGGTGGACGTTGTCGTCGTCGCTGTCGCTCTCTAGGCAGCACCCCAGGCGCCTGCCGTCCTCCTCGAAGACCCTGACGTAGAGGGTCGCAGCGCCGTCATGCCTGAAGTGGAGGGTGCACCTCCCCTGCAGGCCGCGTGCGCGAGCGAACGGCTGCCACCCGCGGTTCAGGAACACGTTGCTGGCGGGGGTGACCTCGACCTCCACCCAAGAGGCCCTGCTGCAGCAACCATCGGCCTATAGCCAGAGGCCGCCAGGTCCCCCAGTCGGCAGCGTGCCCGCAAAGAAGCACGGGAGCTGGAACCAGATGCCGGCGGGCCTCTCCGCCCACACCACAAACTACGAGGACGCGTCGGCCGAATGGGATAGCAGGCGCGATGGCCGAATGGCTGCCACATGCCTCCCTCCTTGGCCGCGGCCGCCCCGGCCGCAGGAGCCCCCGGCGCGGGAGGGAGCGCCCCCACGACTGTCGGGCGAGGGGCCTGCCTTCGAGGGGGTGTGCCCACGCCCTCGGGGAGCCACCGCTGGCGTTGCGGCGTGCTTGCGGGGACGGCCACGGCCCCTCTTGGGCGGCGGTGAGCCTGGTCCCTCCATGGGGGCCTTCCCTTTCTCGGCGGCCGAGAACCTTCTCACTGGCGCTATGGAAGCTCTGGCAAGATGGCGGCGGGACGAAGAAGAAGAAGGGCAGGCGGCGAGAGGATGAAGATGAGCTGGGGGCTTCACCCCCTCTCCCGTTTATAGGCGGGGGGAGGCTAACCGGTAGCCTCCCACGCTCTGAGCAATGATGGCCTATCTGCATGCATCAGGCAGTTGTCAAGTCGCGCAGTTGCCGAGGCGGCATGGGGAAGTGGAGACGCCCATGTCCCATCAAGCGCCACATGTCAGCCTGGCCCGCAGGCGATTGGGGCCCGTGGCGTTTCGCCCTTGCCTCTGGCTTCGCCTCGAAGCCAACTCCGAGCGCGCCTTGGGCCCGGGGGCTATTGTCGGCGTTCTGGGAACCAGGGTACCCAGATTTGCCTGCCTGCGGCCCATGGCATGGCTCCATCGACGGCCTGGTATGGCCCACCTACGAAGGTTATCAAGACAAGACCCTCGCGAGGGGCCAAGCCTCGTGAGGCCGATGACGCCAAGACCTCCTGAGGGAGCGGCCTCCCCAGGCTGGCTCCTGAGGAGCGTAGATTCCTATGCAGGTGCCCAACCTCACGAGGTTGCGGTGACGCAAGCCATGACGACCAAGGCCAGGCGGGCGCCAGCGGGCGCAGAGAAGATAGTTTCCCCTTTGGTGCTAAGGAGGCAGGCACAAGCATGGGTTCCCGAGGAATCAGGCAAAGGTTTCCATTCCAGTGCAACAAGACCAGGACCGCCAGGATGGCAGGACGGATGTCATCGCCGAGCCCACCACGCCGTCATGAGCATAAGCTTTGTAGGTGAAGACCACCTTTCTTCAGGATAAGATGTACTATTTGTCCCCTTTCAAATTGGCCACTGTGGGATCCCTTCCCGCCTATGTTTTGGGGGAAGAGGACCAAGGCCACTATATATATAGGTTAGCCACCACCACAGAGAAGGTCGACTGACTCTCACCCCAGAGTAGACCTCATGAGGTTGTTCATCCCTTGTACTTGTTCATCCTCAGCCCCTCGTGAGGCAAATCCACCACAAAGCAGGAGTAGGGTCTTACACCGCAAGGTGGCCCGAACCTGGGTAAACTACCGTGTTCATCTTCTTCCTCATTCATCGAGCTAGGCTGTAGGGCGACGAGTTGGTTGGTTGGATAGGTGGAGTTCTTCGTACATACCCCAAAGTTCGAACCTTTCTTGGGTCTGCGGAACCCTGAATCCGACAGGATGATAGTATTTGGTCTCTGAAAAGGTTTCGAAATGCACCACGTATTTACCGGATCACCGGAAGGGGTTCCGGGAGGCCACGGGAGCATATTGTGCCAAACGGGCCAACGAGGAAGAGCACACCAGCCCACATGGGGCTGGTGCGCCCCCACCTCATGGCGCCGGCCCTAGGGAAGGAAGGGAGAGGGCCAGCCCCCTCTTTCCTTCTCTTCCACGTGCAGGGTAAGGAAAGGGGGCGCCTCCCCTCTTGCCTTCCCCCGACGCGCCTAGGGCTGGCACCCTAGGGCTGGCCGCCATCCGTCCCCCTTGGGGGCGCCCTAGGCAACCTCCTCTCCCCCCTCCACCTATATATATGTGAGGAGGGGAGGGGGCAACACACACCACAAATCCCCAAGCCGTGTGCGGCGCCCCCTCTTCCTCTAGTTCTATTTCCTCCTCCGTCCACATTCGTTCTGCTTGGCGAAGCAATGCGGAGAAATTTCACCACCACCATCACCACGCCGTCGTGCTGCCGGAATTCATCTACTACTTCGCCTCTCTTACTGGATCGAGAAGGCGAGGACATCATCGAGCTGAACATGTGCTGAGCACGGAGGTGCCGTGCGTTCGATGCTTGATCGGTATGTATCATGAAGGTGTACGACTACATCAACCGTGTTGATAAACGCTTCTGCTTAGCGATCTACAAGGGTATGTAGATGCTCTACCCCTTTTGTAGCTATGCATCTCTATGGATAGATCTTGCGTGTGCATAGAATTTTTTTTGTTTTCCATGCAATGTTCCGCAACAGTGGCATCATGAGCCAGGTCTATGCATAGATGATATGCACGAATAGAACACAAAGGAGTTGTGGGCGGTGATGTTCATATTGCTTCCCACCAATGTCTTATTTTGATTCGGCGGTATTGTGGGATGAAGCGGCTTGGACGAACCTTACATGTCCACGCACATGAGACCGGTTCCACCGACTAACATGCAACTTGTTTTGCATAAAGGTGGCTAGCGGGTGTCTGTCTCTCCCACTTTAGTTGAATCTTATTTGACTACAGCGGTCCTTGCAGAAGGTTAAATAGCAACTTGATAATCATCGTTGTGGTTATGCGTAGGTAAGAACGGTTCTTGCTAGTTGCCCGTAGCAGCCACGTAAAACTTGCAACAACAAAGTACAGGATGTCTAACTTGTTTTTGCAGGGCATGGTGTGATGTGATATGGTCAAGATGTGATGTGATATATGTTGATGTATGAGATGATCATGTTTTGTAATAAGTTCACGACTTGCATGTCGATGAGTACGACAACCGGCAGAAGCCTTAGGGTTTTCTTTAATTATTGTATGACCTGCGTGTCAATCACTTAAGCGCCATGTAATTGCTTTACTTTATCGCTATGCGTTAGCAATAGTTGTAGAAGCAATAGTTGGTGAGACGACCCTGACGCAATGATGGAGGTCAAGGTGTCGTGTCGGTGACGATGGAGATCATGCCGATGCTTTGGAGATGGAGATCAAAAGTGCAAGATGATGATGGCCATATCATGTCACATATTTTGATTGCATGTGATGTTTATCCTTTATGCATCTTATTTTGCTTAGATTGATGGTAGCATTATAGGATGATTCCTTCACTTAATTTCAAGATAAAAGTGTTCTCCCCGAGTATGCGCCTTTGCTAAGTTCATCATTTCGAAGCATCTCATGATGATCGGGTGTGATAGACTCTACGTTCACATACAACGGTTGTAAGCAAGTTTTGCACATGCAGAATACTTGGGTTAATCTTGACGAGCCTAGCATGTACATACATGGTCTCGGAACACTGGAGACCAAAAGGTCGAATGTGAGTCATATAGTAGATATGATCAACATAGAGATGTTCACCATTGAAGACTACCCCATCTCACGTGATGATCGGACATGGGTTAGTTGATTTGGATCATGTATCACTTAGACAACTTGAGGGATGTTGATTTAAGTGGGAGTTCATTAGTAATTTGATTATTTGAACTAAAATTTATCATGAACTTAGTCTTAATAGTTTTTGCATATCTATGTTGTAGATCAATGGCCCGTGCTATCGTTCCCCTGAATTTTAATGTGTTCCTAGAGAAAGCTAAGTTGAAAGATGATGGTAGCAACTACATGGACTGGGTCCGTAACTTTAGGATTATCCTCATTGTTGCACAGAAGAATTATGTCCTTGATGCACCGCTAGGTGACAGACCTGCTGCAGGAGCTGATGCAAATATTTTGAACGTCTGGCAGGCTTGATCTGATGACTACTTGGTAGTTTAGTGTGCCATGCTTTACGGCTTAGAACCGGGACTTCAAAGACATTTTGAACACCACAGAGCATATGAGATGTTCCAAGAACTGTAGTTGATATTTCAAGCTAATGCCCGGCTTGAGAGATATGAAGTCTCCAACAAGTTCTATAGTTGTAAGATGGAGGAGAATAGTTCTGTCAGTGAACACATACTCAAAATGTCTGGGTATCATAACCGCTTGACTCAGCTGGGAATTGATCTTCTAGTTGAGAGTGTTATTGACAGATTTCTTCAGTCACTGCCACCAACCTACAAAGGCTTCGTGATGAACTATAATATGCAAGGGATGACGAAAATGATTCCGAGCTCTTCGCGATGCTGAAATTGGCGGAGGTAGAAATCAAGAAGGAGCATCAAGTGTTGATGGTTAACAAGACCACTAGTTTCAAGAAAAAGGGCAAGGGAAAGAAAGGGAACTTCAAGAAGAATGACAAGCAAGTTGCCGCTCCCTTGAAGAGGCCCAAAGCTGGACCCAAGCCTGAAACTGAGTGCTTCTACTGCAAAGGAAATGGTCACTAGAAGCGGAACTGCCCCAAATACTTGGCGCATAAGAAGGATGCAAAGTGAACAAAGGTACATTTGATATACATGTTATTGATGTGTTCCTTACTAATGCTCGTAGTAGAGCCTAGGTGTTTGATACTGGTTCGGTTGCTCATATTTGTAACTCGTAACAGGAGCTGCGGAATAAACGAAGATTGGCTAAGGATGAGGTGATGATGCACGTCGAGAATGGTTCCAAGGTTGTGATAGAGGCGAGGGTCCCGATCTTTCGATGAGATGATAGCTATCGATTTGGTGGAGCCGACTTTGACGATCCTACTACAAACGTGCACCCATGTAGCGCCTTAGCAATCACTAAAGCAATCTCCTGAGGTTGCAGACAATGTCGGAAGCACAATCAGCCTGACCACGAAGGTCTATTCCTGCATGCAATCGAAGAACAAGCAAGAATATGATAATGCAATCTGAATATTGCGAATATATATGAAGTATTGATAAAAGTGGGGACCCGAAAGCGGTCTTGGTCTGGTTCTTGGACACAAACGAAGTACACGAAGTTGCAATGCCTAACTTTTAACTAAACAAATCCCAAAGTCTAAACGATGCCCTAAGGGCGAGGGGTCCGAAACCAACCCTAACTCTTGTTTCCCCACACATACGGACTCTAAAAACAGCCTATACTCAAGTATTTCGAAATTACATGGGCCTGGCCCAAAAATAAGGTGGCGCAGCACCTATTATAAGCTATGGGAGAAATTTATGAAAGGGCATCTTGTATATTTCGTCCATGTCCTTGTAAGTCATCAAGTAGGCTTCAAAGTACTGAAATCTGCACTAGAAACACTGTCCTGGTTCCCTTCGCGCGTGCCTTCATCTCCATGCTTGTTTCTGCTCCAGTGTTCATCCCTCTTGTCCATGCTAGGCCCTTCATTACTAATCAACACAAATGTATCCAATTTAGGCAGCATCATTTTCTCATGAACATTAGAATTGTTACTAAGAAACAAAAGTACCTGGTAATTCAATTGGCATGCGCGAGCTCTAGTGTTTGGTCCAGTATGTATAGGAGCAGGGGTTGTGGGTGTAACAATGGTATTGATGTCCTCATCATCCTCCCCTTCTTGAAATGAAGTCGTCCTCGATGGAAGCTCATCTTCCTCACCCAAATAAGGCTTCAAATCTGCAACGTTAAAAGTGGGACTAACCCCAAAATCTGTAGGCAGCTCAAGTTTATATGCATTATCATTTATTTTCTCTAACACCTTAAAAGGACAATCAGCACGTGGCATTAGCTTTGATTTGCGCAAATCAGGAAATCTATCCTTATGCAAATGTAACCAAACAAGATCTCTAGGTGCAAACACAATATGTTTTCTACCCTTATCTCCAGCAAGTTTATATTTAGCATTCATACACTCAATGTTCTCCTTAGTTAACTCATGCATTTTTAAGATCAATTCAGCGCGTTGTCTAGCATCAAAATTAACCTTCTCCAAAGATGGAAGAGGCAACAAATCAATATGTGCACGAGGTAGAAAACCATACACAATCTTAAAAGGGCACATCTTAGTAGTAGAATGCAGCGAACGATTATAAGCAAATTCAATATGAGGCAAGCATTCTTCCCACATTTTCTTGTTATTCTTCAAAACAGCCGTAAGCATAGTAGACAATGTTCTATTGACTACTTCAGTTTGTCCATCAGTTTGGGGATGACATGTAGTACTAAAAAGTAGTTTAGTCCCCAACTTAGCCCATAAACATCTCCAAAATTGGCTAAGAAACTTAGTATCATGATCTGAAACAATTGTACTTGGCACACCATGCAAGCGAATAATTGCACGAAAGAACAAATCAGCAACATTAGCAGCATCATCGCTTTTATGACATGGTATAAATTGTGCCATTTTTTAAAATCTATCCACGACAACAAATATGCTATCCCTCCCCTTCTTTGTTCGAGGTAAACCTAAAACAAAGTCCATAGATATATCCTCCCATGCAACACTAGGTACAGGCAAAGGCATATATAAACCATGAAGATTGAGTCGTGACTTAGCTTTTTGACATGTAGTGCAGCGAGCAACAAAACGCTCAACATCCCGCCTCATCTTTGGCCAAAAGAAATGTGTAGCAAGTACGTCCTCCATCTTCTTGACGCCAAAGTGTCCCATTAATTCTCCTCCATATGCCTCCTGCAACAACAAAAGACGAACGGAGATAGCTGGAATGCATAGCTTGTTAGCACGAAACACAAATCCATCGTTAATGACGAACTTGTTCCATGTTCTCCCTTCTTTACAATTCTGCAATACATCTTTAAATTCAGCATCATGCACATATTGATCTTTGATGGTCTCCAAACCAAATATTTTAAAGTCAAGTTGTGAAAGCATAGTATAACGACGAGACAATGCATCAGCAATAACATTTTCTTTACCCTTCTTGTGTTTAATGACATAAGGGAAAGTCTCAATGAATTCAACCCATTTAGCTTGTCTACGGTTCAGTTTTGCTTGACTTTTAATGTATTTCAAAGATTCATGATCAGAATGGATAACAAATTCTTTGGGCCATAAATAATGTTGCCAAGTTTCTAAGGACCGAACAAGAGCATATAATTCTTTATCATAAGTAGAATAGTTCAGAGTAGGCCCACTCAATTTTTCAGAAAAGTATGCAACAAGTTTGCCATCTTGTAATAACACACCTCCTAATCCAATTACACTAGCATCACATTCAAGCTCAAAAGTCTTATTAAAATCAAGAAGTTGGAGTAAAGGAGCATGTGTCAACTTATCTTTCAATACCGTGAAGGCTTCTTCCTATGCGGTACCCCAAACAAAAGGCACATCCTTCTTTGTAAGCTCATTGAGAGGTGTAGCAATGGTGCTGAAATCTCTCACAAAACGCCTATAGAAACCAGCGAGGCCAAGAAAACTCCTCACTTGTGTGACCGTTTTGGGCTGCGGCCAACTTTCAATAGCTTCAATCTTGGCTTTATCAACTTCAATTCCCTGTGGAGTAACAACATAGCCAAGAAAAGACACTCGGTTGATGCAAAAGGTGTGCTTCCCAAGGTTACCAAACAAACATGCATCATGTAGAGCAATAGAAATAGCACGTAAATGTTCCTCCAAAGATCTGCTATAAATCAGTATATCATCAAAAATAGACTACCACAAATCATCCAATGAAAGCATGTAAAACTTCGTTCATTAATCTCATGAAAGTATTAGGTGCATTAGTTAACCCAAAAGACATGACTAACCACTCATATAATCCAAACTTAGTTTTAAATGTTGTTTTCCATTCATCCCCCAATTTCATATGAATTTGATGGTATCCACTACGCAGATCAACTTTGGAGAATATTATAGAGCCACTCAATTCATCAAGCATATCATCTAGCCTAGGAATAGGATGACGATAACAAATAGTAATATTATTAATGCCTCTACAATCAACACATACGCGATGTACCATCCTTTTTCGGCACTAGAATAATAGGAACGGCACAAGGACTAAGGGATTTGCGTATATAACCTTTGTCGAGCAGCTCATGGACTTGACGCATAATCTCCTTCGTCTCCTCTGGATTGGTACGGTATGGTGCACGGTTGGGTAGTGATGCATCGGGAATTAAGTCAATCTGATGCTCAATCCCTTGAATAGGTGGTAATCCCGGCGGCACGTCTTGTGGAAAGACATCAGCAAACTCCTGCAAAATGTTAGTGACAGCAGGAGGCAAAGAGGAAGGCATGTCCTCGAATGAAAATAATGCCTCTTTGCACACAAAAGCATAGCAAACAGATTTGCTGCAATCTAGATCATCAATATCAGATTTGGTGGCAGGTAAACATGCACTTTTCAATTTAATTTCAGAAGCAACACTAGATGGTTTATTATTAGGCTTCATTTGTTGCTCAAATTCTTTTGCCACAATCTGATTTTCACTCTTATTTTTCTCCTATTTTGCTTTATTGGCTCATTTAATATCATCTTTCAAAATGGAATCAGGAGACATAGGAAGCAAAGTAATATGTTTATCCTTATGAACAAGAGTATACTGATTGTTTCTACCATGGTGTACAATTTTTTTATCAAATTGCCATGGTCTACCAAGTAATAAGGAACAAGCTTGCATGGGTACCACATCACAATCAACAGAATCAGCATATGTAGAGATACTAAAATGCACATGAATAGTACGTGTTACCTTAACCTTGCCGCTGTTGTTGAACCATTGGATGTAGTAAGGATGTGGATGTGGTCTTGTGATGAGAGATGGCTTCTCCACCATCTCCATGCTAGCCAAGTTGTTGCAGCTCCCTCCATCTATGATGATGCGAACAGAACGTTCCTTCACAACTCCCTTTGTATGGAACAAATTATGCCTCTCATTTTGCTTAGCTTGTGTGACCTTCACACTCAAAACACGTTGAGCAACTAAACTTTCATACCTGTCAGCATCTTGCAGTAAGAGCCAAAGTCTCCTCATCATAGTCACTAGCGGACTCATACCCACCATCCTCAGTAGCAATCATCACTCGCTTAGATGGGCATTCTCTCGCATAATGACCTCCACCCTTGCAACAATGACAAATAATATCATGTGTTTGCCCTGTTGATGCCATGGATGAAGAAGAGCTCTGTGCAGGCCCAGAAGGTGTGCTCTTGGCAGTTAGTGGTGGTTGTGCCTGCTTTTTTGTATCACGGTTGGAGGTGGCAGCTGACGGAGGTGCCGGTGTAACAGAACATGTGGTAGTAGAGGATGCATGCAGTGTCCATGATGAAGGTCGACCTGCAGAAAAGTTAGTTCGCGTGAATGCCTGTCGATCCTGCACTTCACGTTCAGCTTTGCAAGCAAGATGGAATAAACGAGTGATATTGTTATACTCCTTATACTCTAAAATGTTTTGAATCTCTCTATTTAATCCACCCATAAAACGTGCAAGCATAGCCTCTTTATCCTCAACGATACCACATCTAATCATGCCAGTTTGCAATTCCTCATAATATTCCTCTATAGAATTTTTTTCCTTGTCTTAAACGCTGCAATTTCTGAAGTAATTCGCGTTGATAATATGGTGGAACCCAACGAGTACACATAGCAGTTTTCAAAGCAGCCCAAGTAGATGGAATAGGATATAATCTACAATGTTCAGACCACCAAACACATATAAAACTAGTGAAAGCACAAACAACAATAGCAACACGTCTTTCCTCGGGATATTGTAAATATGTAAAACGTTGTTCAGTTTCTAACTCCCAAGAAAGATATATATCAGGAACATATCTACCCTCGAATGGTGGAATATTCAATTTTAGTTTAGGAAGATGGTCATGATCTCGTACCTGAGGTGGTGGTGCAGGCCTACCATTGCGATTATTTGCATGTGGACGACCTAGTGGTGGTGGTGCTGGTGGTTACACGTATTTCTGATTTTTATCAACCTCATCTTCACAATCGCCCGCGTTATCATCCTCCTTCTCCGCAGCAACAGGAGCCACAGAAGCATCAACAACAGTAGCAGTGGCACCAGAAGTTTGGCCAGGCTCAAGAGGAGCACGGCCCGCTCGGCGGAGGCCTGTTTCGCGACGTGGAGGTGGTGGTTGTTGTTGTTGTAATGGTGTAGCAGATGCAGGTGGTGGTTGTGGAAGACACGCGAGTACTTCATCAAACTTGGCGTCCAACTTGGTGTCAATTGTCTTCTCAACGTCATCAATCCTCTCCAGTGCCTTTCCAAAGCTGGCCATCATGTCTTCCACCTGTTGACTCAACATTTGCTGAAATTTATCATGAAGCTCTGTCGGTGTACTAAGTATTGGGCCACTAGTACCCCGTACTTGTGCACGGGCAGTCGTAGCCATCCTCGCGGCAAGGCTTGCCGGGAGCGGCTCGAGGTCGATTCAAGCCACCAAGGAAATCATCAAGTCAGAGATCTGAGGATCAGCAGATAAGCAAAGCTGGAATCCGAAGGCCAGCTTCCCCGGCAAGATCCTTGCCGGGATGGCCTGTGGAGCCCGGCAAGGCCTGGCGCCCGGCAAGGCTTGGCGCTCGGCAAGGCCTGGCGCCCGGCAAGGCTTGGTGCCCGGCAAGGCTCGGCGCCTGGCGAGATTCTGCCACTGTGCCACCGCTTCGGCACAGTAACAAGTCTGACATTCTGGGTCCTTCCCTGGATGCGTGGCAACGCGCCAGTGGAGGAGAGCTTAAGCGGTGCTGATGGGATGGCCCCTTATTCCATCCCCAAGAAAGTGAAGACACCTAAACGGACACCTCACGGTGCATTAAATGCGCTTGTCCTAATCTGTCAGGGGTTAGGTATGATACCCTGTAGCTACTTTACACCTCAATGTATGTACATTTTGCCACTGTGGAGACCCCTTTGAGAATATAAAAGGAGGCCCAAGGCAACTGCTACAGAGGAGGAGAACTGCTGGCCCATTCTGCATGCGTAGCTGCTCTTTGAACGTACTGTTCATTGCGAGCGCTCCTGAAGGCTGGGCTCAAGAACATCAATTAGAACACAAAGCAGGAGTAGGGTTTTACGCTGATCAGCGGCCTGAGCCTGGGTAAAAACTTCCCGCGTCGATCATTGGTTCTGCTCTTTGCGTATACCTCTCCCCCCGCCGAATCGTAAAGGGGTCTCTCGGGATCCCATAGGTGTCGTACCCCGACAAGCTCCTTCTTCGTCACGTTCTCCCAGTCAATCTCGTTGGCTTGTGATCCTGCCATGGTTAGAAGCAATAGAAACACACAAGAATATGATCCTACAGACTACTAGAAAGTGGTGGGGTGTCACAAATCCGTCAAGTGAATCTCAAACTCTTACCAGTTCTTACCAAGCAGCAGGCGGTGATCGGCAATCGTTGTAGTCAAAACTCTCAAAGCTTGGATAGAGCGATTACCAGGGAGAGTCAAACGCACGATGTAGATGTATGTGGAGCTGGGATGGCTTATGATATGGTAGCAGAAAGGTCAGCAATAATTAATTCAGAGATGCAAAGTTGAATAAACGCTCAACGACGGTACTGTGCTGGTCCTAGGCTAGACCGTACTAGAGACGCGAGCCTAGAACACTAACAAAATCACGGCACAACACGTAAACAAGGGAGAAGTACACTCTGGAAAAAAATCGCTCTTTTTTTTGCGCTCCTTTTTTTTGCTGAAAATCACTATAATGGCGAGTGTCTCAAAACTCTTCCCAAGTCAAAATAACAAGATAGGCACAAAAAAAATTTGACTATTTTTTTCCCAAAATCAGGACAGCGACGACCAAAAAGTGCGACAAAAAATCACTATGATGGCAAGTGTCTCAAAACGCTCCCAAGGACCTAAAAACAAGATAGGGAAAAAATATTTTTGACTGCCGAAATTTTGGCCTAAAAACTGCCCGGGGGTCTCCAGACCTACCCAGGCAAGGAAACACGAATTGGAAAATAGATGGATCTCGAAAACAAACCTAATATGAAAAGAACTCGGATTGGTGGTGGATATATGGTGGTAGGATATGGCAGCGGTGGTAGGATATGGCAGCAGTGGTGGTATATGGCAGCGGTGGTAGGATATGGCAGCGGTGGTGGTATATGGCAGCGGTGATAGGATATGGCAGTGGTGGTGGTATATGGCAGCGGTGGTAGGATATGGCAGCGGTGGTGGTATATTTCAGTAGCGATGAAGATGGTGCGGCGGCGGCGTGAAAAACTGTGACAGAACTCAAAACTCTAAAGGACTAGACACTAAGATCAGCAACTAGACATGACGATGCAACCGCAAATTCAACAAAGCAAAAACCCTAAAAAGATTATGCAAAGGCTCAGATTGGTTCGGATATGATGAACTAACCCTAATTTTTTTTGGCTTTTTCATGGATTGTAGGTATGAAGAACAGACTCGATCTAAACTACGAAAAATTGTAAAATCTCACTGAGCAACCTGGAAATCTGATACCACTTGATAGGGGCAAAGGTGTCTCGTCTTTCGATGAGATGGTGGCTATAATTTTTGGTGGAGTCGACTTTGACGATCCGACTACGAACGTGTGAGGATGTCGTGCCTTAGCAATCACTAAACCAACTCCGAGAGGTTATTGACCACATTGGAGCATGATCAACCTGACCACGAAGGTCAATTTCTTGCAAGCGAATGAAGAACAAGCAAGAAACTGAAATTGCAATCTGGATATTGCGAATATAAGAGGAAAGCTTTATTAATGAAGGTGGGGTTCTGTGACGTCTTGGTCTGGTCGTTGAACACAAATGAAGTACGCGAAGATGCAGCTATGGCGAACTTTTAATCTAAACAAAACCCAAAGTCTAAACGGCGCCCTAAGGGCTGTATATATGGAGGAAGAGGGGGGAATTTTGTCGCCCTTGGAGGAGGGGTCCGAAACCAACCCTAACTCTTGTTTCCCCACACATACGGACTCTAAAAACAGCCTATACTGAAGCATTTCGAAATTACATGGGCCTGGACCAATAATAAGGTGACGTAGCACCTATAATAGCCTTTGGACAAAATTTAGGAAGTGGCATCTTGTATATTTCATCCAAGCCTTCATGCACTCATTATGGTGGCTTCAAAGTCCTAAAATCATCACTTGAAACTCCATTCTTGTTCCCCTGGCGCGTGCCATAATCTTCATGCTTGAACTTGCTCCAAGGTTCATCTTTCTTTTCCAAGCTAGGCCCTTCATTTGTAAGCAAAACAAATGTATCCAATTTAGGCAGCATCATATTCTCATGAACATTAGAATCGTTACCAAGAAACGAAAGTACCTGGTAATTCAATTGGCGTGCGCGAGCTCTAGTAATTGGTCCAGTATGGATAGCAGGAGGGGCTGTGGGTGTAACAATGGTTTTAATGTCCTCATCACTGAAGATGCTGACAGGTATGAGAGTTTAGTTGTCCAATGTGTTTTGAGTGTGCAGGTAACACAAGCTGAGCAAAATCAGAGGCACAATTTATTCCATACAAAGGCAGTTGTGAAGAAACATTCCGTCCGTGTCATCATTGATGGAGGGTGTTGCAATAACTTGGCTAGCATGGAGATGGTGGAGAAGTTATCTCTCACCACCAGACCACATCGGCATCCTTACTACATCCAATGGTTCAACAATAGCGGCAAGGTTAAGGTAACACGTACTGTTCATGTGCATTTTAGTATCGCTACATATGCTGATTATGTTGATTGTGATGTGGTACCCATGCACGCATGTTTCTTATTACTTGGTAGACCATGGCAATTTGATAAAAAAATTGTACACCATGGTAGAAACAATCAGTATACTCTTGTTCATAAGGATAAACATATTACTTTGCTTCCTAAGTCTCCTGATTCCATTTTGAAAGATGATATTCATAGAGCCAGTAAAGCAAAACAAGAGCAAAATACGAGTGAAAATCAGATTGTGGCAAAAGAATTTGAGCAACAAATGAAGCCTAATAATAAACCATCTAGAAATTAAATTGAAAAGAGGATGTTTACTTGCCACCAAATCTGATATTGATGATCTAGATTTCAGCAAATCTATTTGCTATGCTTTTGTGTGCAAAGAAGCATTATTTTCATTCGAGGATGTGCCTTCCTCTTTGCCTCCTGCTGTCACTAACATTTTTCAGGAGTTCGCGGATGTCTTTCCACAAAACGTGCCACCATGATTACCACCTATTCGAGGGATTGAGCATCAAGTTGACTTAATTCCCAGTGCATCGCTACCCAACCATGCACCATACCGTACCAATATCGAGGAAATGAAGGAGATTATGCGTCAAGTAAATGAGTTACTCGATAAAGGTTATATACGTGAATCTCTTAGTCCTTGTGTTGTTCCCATTATACTAGTGCCGAAAAAGGATGGTACATCGCGTATGTGTGTTGATTGTAGGGGCATTAATAATATCACTATTCATTATGGTCATCCTATTCCTAGGCTAGAAGATATGCTTGATGAATTGAGTGGCTCTACAATATTCTCCAAAGTTGATTTGCGTAGTGGATACCATCAAATTCGTATGAAGTTGGGAGATGAATGGAAAACATCATTTAAAACTAAGTTTGAATTATATGAGTGGTTAGTCATGCCTTTTGGGTTAACTAATGCACCTACTACTTTCATGAGATTGAACGAAGTTTTACGTGCTTCCATTGGAGGATTTGGGGTACTTTACTTTGATGATATACTGATTTATAACAGATCTTTGGAAGAACATTTGGAACATTTATGTGCTGTTTTTATTGCTCTACATGATGCACATTTGTTTGGTAACCTTGGGAAGTGCACCTTTTGCACCGACCGAGTATCTTTTCTTGGCTATGTTGTTACTCCACAGGGAATTGAAGTTGATAAAGACAGGATTGAAGCTATTGAGAGTTGGCCGCAGCCCAAAATGGTCACACAAGTGAGGAGTTTTCCTGGCCTCGCTGGGTTCTATAGGCATTTTGTGAGAGATTTCAGCACCATTGCTGCACCTCTCAATGAGCTTAGAAAGAAGGAGGTTCGTTTTGTTTGGGGTACCACACAGGAAGAAGCCTTCACGGTATTGAAAGATAAGCTGACACATGCTCCTTTACTCCAACTTCCTGATTTTAATAAGACTCTTGAGCTTGAATGTGATGCTAGTGAAATTGGATTAGGAGGTGTGTTATTACTAGATGGCAAACCTGTTGCATACTTTTTTTAAAAAATGAGCGGGCCTAGTCTGAATTATTCTACTTAAGATAAAGAATTATATGCTCTTTTTCGGACTTTAGAAACATGGCAACATTATTTATGGCCCAAAGAATTTGTTATACATTCTGATCATGAATCTTTGAAACATATTAAGAATCAAGTTAAACTGAATCGTAGACATGCTAAATGGGTTGAATTCATTGAGACTTTCCCTTATGTCATTAAAAACAAGAAGGGTAAATAAAATGTTATTGCTGATGCATTGTCTCGTCGCTATACTATGCTTTCACAACTTTACTTTAAAATATTTGGTTTGGAGACCATCAAAGATCAATATGTGCATGATGTTGATTTCAGAGAATGATGAGGACATGACTACCTTGGATACGACCAAAAATATTGCATACATGCATATTTGTGAGGTGATTTCTAATGCAAACTATGCAATAATTTATTTATGTTATCCAGGAAAAAATACTTCACAGACATTTGTGCCATGTCTAATTGCGGGTGTATGGGACATTTGTACAATCCACATATGAAGATAAGGGAATTTGTTATCCACAAAGCTTCACATCTCTCCATCGCCTCCCCCTCTCCACTCTCTGCACCTGGAGCCTCCCCACAGTCTCCCTAATCCATCCTCGCACTTGATTTTGCTCGAGAGCCACCGTGGGGGAAGATTCCATCTTGCCTGACGGCCGCCGTCCGCTGCGAAGCTCGCCGCTGGTGACCCCGTGCCCTCCGCTAGTCATGCCACCCACCGGACGAATCGCCATGGCCTCCTGAGCAAGATGGTGGTCTCAGTTCACCGTGGGGAGCCTCCATTCGCCAGCGAGCCTCGCTGGAGGCCGCGCCCTGTTCGGCCAGAGGAAAGGAGGGAGAGAGCAACGGCGCTGACCCAGTCAAATCTGACCAGTGGGCCAGGCGGGCCCACTGTAAGTGGCCCAGTGCCTTGCTGACTCGGCCGTAAGTGGAGACGTATTCTTCGAATACATCTTCGACGTCTCCGCCTCCCGCGTTGCTGATCGGCTGGGCTGGCCCAGTGGCACCGCACGTCTAAATCGCGCTCAGGGCGCTTCTCTGCTCCTTTTCCTTTTTCTTTTCCAGCAGTTTTCAAATAATTCCACAGCCACCAATTCAAATCCAAATCTGATTATTCAAACTTCTAAATACTTCTAAAATCATGACCTATTATTTAAGCCTAGGTGAACATTTTTTCTAGGCTTTGTCCCTGCTGGATCTATTAAATATCCCATTTCCCTAATTATCCCGGCTTAGAAATTCCATAAGTAATTCATAATAACTCCAAATAAATTGATTCTTTTTCTGTTATTCCTAGCTTTTCTTCAAATTTATTTTAGTATAAATATTGGAAATACTTTTTAGCACTGTTTTAGCTCTATGTGGTAATTCAAATATTTTTGAAAATAGGAAATGGAGGGAAGATAAAATTCTCAAACTTTTGGAGTGCACCCAATATTTCTACATGCTCAAGGCAAGCATCTTGAACACTTGATATGGTGATTTCTTGGTTAAATTCTTGAGAGAATTTGTGAGTCATGCATACGGTTGAATTCAAATAAAATTTGCATGCATGTAGGATTGGCATGTTTCTCCGTACCATGCATCGTGTGCTTGTCATAACTAACTTGCAGGAGCAGGCATAAGAGAAATACCGTTACCGGCAGAAGGGTGATCACGTTGAAGTGTGATCATGCCTTGTTGGTTATGCATGTTGGAGCATGCAAGGGTTGTGGCCCTGTTTGTTACTGTTGTTGAAAGAATACTTTGTTGTGCTAACCACTGCAGGAAATATTTGAGCCTCCTGAGTCGACCATAGATCGAGTCTTGTTCCGGTAACCCCCATACTTGATTCATGCTGCCACTTGTCCCTGCCACAGGTGGGGTATGGTTTAGTAAGTTGTTAACCCCTTTTCGTGCACACACCACATAGAGGGCTACGATGAGGGTTTCCACGATGGTGGACTAAATCCTGTCATCGGGTCAGGGGGCATGGGTGTTTCCGGCTGCATCCGAGAGGAGGGCACCCCTTGGAATCCGCACGTATTAAGATTGTTGTCTCCCCAACTTAGAGTTTTTCTGAAATGATGCTTTGGGTGATTCCTGGCATCCAGACAGTTAATCTGGTGTGTGCTGGTCAGGTGTGTTTTCAACCCAAAGACCGTAATGGGAATTAGTCAGTGTCACGGTGCTGACTAAAGAAATCCTTTACTTGTGGGTAAAGAGTACACCCTCTGTAGAGTTTAAACCTATTCGAATAGCCGTGTCCGTGATTAAGGACTACAGTCTGGGTCGGTCAAGTGTCGGTCTTAGTGTCGGTCTTCGGAGGAATTAATTAAACTGAGCATGAGTTACTTGGCAGGATAATTTTTGTCACCACTAATGTTGTCATGAATATTTTTGTTATCATGAATGATATTGTTATGCATATTAATATTACTGCCTTTATGAATATTATTGTGGACTAACCCGTTTCTCTTATTTTATTTTCCTGAGTGTCTCAGGGGCTGGCTAGACTACCCCGGGCATTCGGTTTTATTTTCAAGACCTCTCCATGGCGTCCCTCGAGTTCTCAGGCGGTCTATCACGCCACTACTCTTGTGGACACCCGATTGGCATTTCTTTTCAAGACCTCTCCGTGGCGTTCTCCGGTGGTCTATCACGCCACTACTCTTGTGGATACCCGATTGGCATTTCTTTTCAAGACCGACCGTGGCGTCACCTTTTGACACCTGACTGGCATTTCTTTTCAAGACCTCTCCGTGGTGTCCCTCGAGTTATCAGGCGGTCTATCACGCCACTACTCTTGTGGACACCCGATTGCCATTTCTTTTCAAGACCTCTCCGTGGCGTCCCTCGAGTTATCAGGCGGTCTATCACGCCACTACTCTTGTGGACACTCGATTGGCATTTCTTTTCAAGACCTCTCCGTGGCATCCCTCGAGTTCTCAGGCGGTTCCATCACGCCACTACTCTTGTGGATACCTGATTGGCATTTCTCTCAAGACCTACCGTGGTGTCACTTGACATCCGACCGGCATTTCTTTTATTTATTTTCCTTTAACCTTCCTTGTTGGTCACTAACAATTTTTTTATACTCATTTTCCTGCTCATGCCCATATTTATGCACATATCAATAATAGTCATGTCATGTTAAAATTTGAATCAACACCTGCATATCACCTAGTCCAGCATGAGCATATGCATTCGATATATCTTTTGTTCATTATGTTTGCGAGTACATTCCAACGTACTCACAGGCTTGTCCCTGGCTATTTACTTGGCCAGGTCAGGATTTCTACAAGGAGTGCCACAGTGACGTCCGTGCGGAGCCCAGGATAGCAGCCACACGGGATAGGAATTATCCGGGTCAGCTGTTCCTATGGGAATGGAGCCCCATCGACGTTGGAGAACCACAAGTCACTTTCGTCACCCGTCACCAGATATCATCGTTGTGTCATTAGACAGTTATGGACTTGTATCCAATTCTTGTAATTGCTTGGTAATCTGTAACAAGGACGTGTCCACCAGTAACTGTAATCCTGGGCTGGTGATGACACGAGGGGTTAATTTATGGGATATTGCGTCCCAAAAATCCGGCCCCGACACGCCGTCTTATCATTAATGCCTTTACTTTGCAGTTTAACCTTTGAATCATCATGGCTAAGACTAACAAAGCCTGCAACTGGGTTAGATCCCATGTCTCAACCCTTATGTTGAACGACCTCATGGGTCAAGGGCTATTGTCGGCTCAAGAAAAGATAGGTTGGCGCACGCCCGAGTAAGAGAGTCCCCCCAGCCTCAGCAAGAAGAGGTTGTCGTCTTTGTAGATCATCTTCGGAGGGGTTTTTGTGCGCCCGGGTTGAAATTCTTCTATGACGTTCTCAATTTCTTTGACCTCCGGCCCCAGGATCTTGGTCTAAACTCAGTCACCAATCTCTGCCTGTTTCAAGTCTTCTGCGAGGTATATCTCCAGACAGAGCCAACTGTCCCTCTCTTCCAAGAATCCTTTTACATCAACCACCAGACCGAGTTCAAAGACGGTCCTCGTATAGAACTTGGTGGAATTTCTGTTCAAAGGCGGAAAACCAATCCCCTTCCTGAAGCCAAGCTGGCGAGTCATCCCAAGGGCTGGAGCAAGACTTGGTTTTACTGCAAAAACATTGCTCCTCAAGGTGAAACCCCCCTGCCAGGTTACAAACTAGACCGGCTCAACACCACTATTGCTTTTCCGGGTTGGCCGTCAGGAGCGAAAACAAGTTGCACCTTTCTACTCAAAACTGAGAGCTTTGACAGCCAATGGGCTCAGCGGGGTCGACTTGACCCAGTGTTGGATAAGCTGGCGCATCCAACCCCTTAGCATGAGGGGCGATTTAATGTGCAACTACACTGGTGACTCGACAGATGCGTAACACTTCAGTCAGGTCAATTTGTCTGAAGGGGAAATCAATAAGGCCACAAAGAAACTGTTGGGAGAGCCCCAAGAGAAATGTAACAAAACTGGACTAGCTCCCTTTTGTCTGACCAATCATGTGCCTCAAGTAAGTGTACTCGCACTTTCTTACTTATTCTGTTTTTAATTTATTTTTCATCTCAATCTTAATCGCCGGCTTATCAAACATGCAGGCAGACTCCAGGTTTTGGAAAAAGAAGAAACGCCGACAGTCTACCCCTGATCTAGTTGAGCAAGAAAATGAGCCAGTCGATGCTGATGAGGTGGCTGCAGAAAATGAGAATGAGGTATAGCTTGACTCGCTTATTCATCTTTTTGTTCAAATTGTTGACGGCCCTTCTTCTCAGGATAACACCGAGACCAGTCGAGCCGGCAACGTTGAGGTAATTTCAATCTCATCCATCTCGAAAACTTTAATCTCAAAGAGAATGAGACAAGCCGTTAGAAAGGTACCCTTTTCACATCCAGACGCTCACTTAGACCCAAAATTTCTTTTGAAGAAATCTCAACAAGCCGGCACCTCCAATCATAAGACCCGAAGCAGCTCCGAAGAACTAATCGCTGGCTTATCCGATGAGCCGGCTACTCGAAGACAGGGAGTTGAGGTGCCTCATAGTCCAACTTCATCTCGTCCATGAACCGGTCTTATTAGGCAACCACTTAATCCCTTTGATTCAAATTATCAGGAATTGCCGCCTTCCTCTTGAGAATCAACCGCCTCCTAGCTTCCGCCTCTAGTCATCAAGCGTGGGTAAGTATTTGATAATTATACTCTTATCATAGCAATTATCTCTTTAACCTGAGTTTACTCATATGATTTCCGGGCCAAGGCTATTAGGAAGAACAAAGGAGGCGAGTCATCTTCCATCGAGGCAATCCCTGAGTCTCAAGACCCCACCAATGGTGACTCTGGAGATCCCAACTGAAACTGCGGTCGAAGACAACCCTGATCAAAGAGTTGAGCCGGCGCATCAAAATGAGCCGGTTATTATTGACGAGCCACTGACTGTGGAGTCTATCGATGTCGATGAACATGGCAACATGGATGACTCGGCGCACAATGTTGACCCATCAAGTCCTGCTCGAGCCTCCAGCCCTATGAAGGAGGTTGAAAATATCATCCCATCTCACACAATGGGTGATACAGAAGTGATCATTATGGGAGAAGTGTTGTAGGGTGAAACCCTAAGAGGGATCTTTTCACACTTGGAGGGGGAAAATGGATGAACACCAAGAACACAAAGAGGAATTCACTCCAACAAAACCCAATTACACATCCACTAGAATAGCAAACACATAGATCCACAAGAATATAAGCACAATCAAAGGAAACAAGGACTAGGTAAAGTTCTTCCCACTACTAAGGAGGTGAGGTCTTGATGATAGTCTTCTCCTAAGAGGAGGTCTTGAAATCCACTTGGGATCCCCTCCAAAGAGGTCTTGATCTCCAAGACGAGTGGTAGAAGTAGCAAAGCTCTCTAAATATCTCGCATATACTTTGCTAACCCTAAACTTGACCCTAGGTACAAAATATATAGGTATGTGGGAGACGGGGACGAAGTGGAGGCCCAAACAACAGCTCTCGGCTGACCATCCTGATGGGCCCATGCGCACGGGGTAAGTTGGGCCCATGTGCACGGGGTGCTACAGCGTCAGCTCCCTGGGTAGCCCATGCGCACGGGGTCTTGGGGCCCGTGAGCATGGGGTCGCCTGGGAGGTGCAGTGTTGCTCCTCTTGGCTCTCTTCTTCTTCCTTGAGGCCTTGGGGTGCTTCTCCTCCTCCTTTGGGGTGTCCCTCAGCTGCTTGGTGGCATCGGTCTTCATACCTAATGACACAAAGCATGTTTTGGTGAGGTAGCAACCAAGTTCCATTCATGTCCATATCTTTCTCAAGTAGGAGTGAGTTCACCTTGGTTTCAATTGCGCGTGCTCGAGCTCTTGTCATAGGTCCACGTGGTGCTTGATGTGTTGGTGTAGGGTCCATGGGGATGATGGAAGGATGCTCTGCATCATCTCCCCCCCCCTTGGGTGAGATCCATCCTCGCATCATGATCTTCATCACCATGGTATGGGGTCAAGTCCTTGACGTTGAATATGTCGCTTATATTGTACTTGTCGCGTGGGATGTCGATCTTGTAGGCGTTGCCATTATATCGTGCTAGCACCTTGAAGGGTCCATCGGCTCGTGGTAGTAGTTTGGACTTGCGCTCGTTGGGGAAGTAGTCCTTTCGGAGATGTAGCCATACGAGATCACCCGGTTTGAACACCATTGGTGTCTTGTTGATGTTGAGCTTGGTGGCGAGGTGTTGTACTTGACGCTCGATCGTGGCCCTTATATCTTCATGCACCTTCTTGAGATAACTTGCTCTTGCACTTGCGTCCATGTTTGCTTGTTCTTGAAGTGGAAGCGATAGGATGTCCAATGGGACAATGGATTGAAGCCATAGATGATCTCGAAGGGGGACTTGCCGGTAGTAGAGTGTCTTGCTCGATTGTAGGCGTACTCGGTGGGTAAGCACTCCTCCCACTCCTTGATATTCTTCTTAATCAACACGCGTAGGAGAGTAGATAGCGTCCGGTTGGTGACTTCTGTTTGGCCATCGGTTTGAGGGTGATAGGCCGTCGAGAATAGTAGCTTGATGCCGAGATTGGCGCATAACGTCTTCCAAAAGTAGCTTAGGAATTTGACGTCACGGTCCAACACTATGGTCCTTGGCACTCCATGCAACCTCAAGATTTCCCTACAAAAAGTTTTGCAACATGTGAAGGATCGTCTATCTTATTGCATGGGATGAAATGTGCCATTTTAGAGAATCGGTCCACAACAACAAATACGGAATCCTTGCCATTTTGGGTCCTAGGCAAACCAAGTGCGAAATCCATACTAATATCTTCCCATGGTTGATATGGAATTGGAAGTGGCATATGGAAACCATGAGATTGAGCTTCAGACTTAGCTTTGCGGCATGTAGAGCATCGATTGGTGAAGCGTGCAACATCACGGAACATCTTTGGCCAAAAGTACTTGAAGGAGAGTGTGGCAAAGGTCTTGTCGCGCCTGAAATGTCCCGTAAGTCCTCCGCTATGAGCCTCTTGCAAAAGTAACAAACAAAGCGAAGACTTGGGTATACAAAGTGTTAGCAAGACATTTGGCATAAGGAATCGCAAACGAAGAATCATGTGCATAAAGATCTTTAACATGCTCAAAGCCAATAACGTTGAATTCAAGTTGAGTAACTAGCATGCACTTGCGGGAAAGAGCATCCGCCACTACATTTTCTTTGCCCTTAATGTACTTGATCACATAACAAAAAGATCCAATGAATTCACTCCATTTAGCAATGCCATTTATTCAACTTGGTTTGACCTTTAATGTACTTTAGTGTCTCGTGATCGGTATGTATGACAAATTCATGTGGGCGAAGATAGTGCTCCCAAACATGCAATACTCACACTAAAGCATACAATTCTTTGTCATAGATGGGATAGTTAAGTTGAGCTCTGGAAAGTTTTTCACTAAAATATGCAATGGGTCATTTTTCTTGCATCAAAACTCCACCAATACCATTACCACTAGCATCACAATGGACCTCAAAAGTTTTGTTGAAGTTAGGCAATGCAAAAATCGGAGCATGTGTAAGCAAAGATTTGAGCTCATCAAATGCGGTAGATTGAGATGGTCCCCAAACAAAGGGTCATTCTTCTTACTCAAGGCATGTAACGGTGAGGCAATAGTGCTAAAGTATTTCACAAAGCGACGATAAAAACCCGCTAGACCAAGGAAACTACGCACTTGTTGCAAATTAGTGGGTTGTGGCCAAGTTTTAATTGCTTCAACATTAGACTCATCAACATGAACACCCTTTGAAGACACAACAAAGCCCAAGAAAACAATCTTGTCAACACCAAAAGTGCATTTTTTCATATTGGCATAAAGTCTCTCTTTTCTAAGAGTTTGCAAAACGGCCCTAAGATGAGTTACGTGATCTTTGAGGGATTTGCTAAACACAAGTATATCGTCAAAGTAGACCACAACAAACACGCCAATGTATGGGCGAAGCACATAATGCATGACGCGCATGAAAGTACCAGGTGCTTCGGATAAACCCATAGGCATAACAAACCAGTCGTACAAGCCAAATTTAGTTTTGAAAGCGGTTTTCCACTCATCACCTTCTTGAATGCGCATTTGGTAATAACCACTTTTAAGATCAATTTTTGAGAAAATGGTGGCACCGCTAAGCTCATCTAGCATATCATGAAGGCTTGGAATGGGATGCCTATAGAGAACAGTGATAGCATTTATTGGTCTACAATCGGAACATATGCGAAAACTACCATCTCTCTTAGGCACAAGAATAACCGGTACGGCACAAGGACACAAACTTTCACACACATGTCCATGGTCTATGAGATGTTGGACTTGCCTTTGTATTTCTTTGGTTTCTTCGGGATTGACGCGGTATGGAGCCTTGTTCGGAAGAGGTGCACCAAGGATGAGGTCGATGCGGTGTTCGATGCCACGTAGAGGAGGAAGACCGGGAGGTAGCTCCTCGGGGAAGACATTCGTGATTTCCTGTAACAATTGAGACAACACTAGAGGTAGATGGTTAGAATTGTTAGTCCTTGCTGCCTCATATTTGCAAACTAGGATATAGTGTAGAACACTTGAATGCTTCTCACACACTTCTCTCATCTCTCTTTTTGTGGCTAGGAGGACTAAGTTCTTCTCTCTCGGTGTTGATGAGGACATGGCTACCATAGTTACACCCATAGCCCTTGCTCCTATACCTATTGGACCAATTACTAGAGCTCGCGCATGCCAGTTAAATTATCAGGTACTTTTGTTTCTTGGTAATGTTTCTAATGTTCATGAGAATGTGATGCTGCCTAACTTGGATACATTTGTGTTGATTACAGTTGAAGGGTCTAGCATGGACAAGAAGGATGAACATTGGAGCATGATCAAGCATGGAGATGAAGGCACGCGTGAAGGGAACAAGAAAGGAGTTTCCAGTGAAGATTTCCACACTTTGAAGCCACCATGATGACATACAAGAAGATGGACGAAATATACAAGATGCTCATTCAAAAAATTCGTCCATAGCTTATTATAGGTGTCGCGCGACTTTATTTTTGGGCCAGGCCCATGTAATTTCGAAATACCTCTTATTAGGCCGTTTTTAGAGTCCGTATTGTTGGGGAGATGACCTAGAGGTGTTTTAGGCCCACCTTTCCAAGGGTGGATGAAATTCCATCTCTTTCCCCCTATAAATACAGCCCTTAAGGCACCGGTTACACTTGGGTTTTATTTAGTTAAAAGTTAGCCATCGCTGCAACTTCGTGTACTTCGTTTGTGTCCAACGACCAGACCAAGACTGCTTATGAAACCCCACTTTTATCAATACTTCATCCATATTCGCAATATTCAGATTGCTTAATCATATTCTTGCTTGTTCTTCGATTGCTTGCAGGAATAGACCTTCGTGGTCAGGTTGATCGTGCTTCGGCGTGGTCAATAACCTCTCGGAGTTGGTTTAGCGATTGCTAAGGCGCAACGTCGTTGCATGTTTGTAGTCGGATCGCAAAGTCGTCTCCACCAAATCGATAGTTATCATCTCATCGAAAGATCGGGACCCTCACCTCTATCAACTGGTATCAGTTTTCAGGTTTCTCGGTGAGATTTTCCGGTTTTTTTTGTAGTCTAGATCGCATCTGTCCTTCATACCTATAGTCCAAGAAAAAGCCAGAAAAAAGAGTTAGATTAGTTCATCCGTGTCCTAGACAGTCTGAGCCTTTCGCAATTATCACTTAGGTTTTGCATTGTTGAATTTTCGGTTGCATCGTGTGTCGAGTTGATGGTTTTAGTGTCTATACTTTTAGTGTTTCGAGTTCTAGTCGCGTTTTGTTCACGCCGCATCCACATACACAATCATCCACTTTGTTGTCATCTTCCGCTGCCACCATCCGCTGTTATCGTTCATCATCATCATCATCTCATCAATTCATCTTGCAGCCGTTCTCATCTAGAAGAGAAAAAAATATGACAAAAAGAAAAGGAACAAGCTGAGTTGTGTTCGGATCTATTTACTTTGGGACTTGTCCTTCGTTTGGGAAGTGGAGATAGCTAGAAAAAGAAACGCAGATTTGTTTCCCACTGAATAGTAGTTCTGCTTTATTTGGATCGGTTAATAAGGAAAGAGATTTGGGCTGGGCGAAATTGATCCATACATGATGCGGAGCATCCCACGGTCATCCCCATGGACCTACCTACGTATCCCATGACACCACTTGGACCAATGATAAGAGCTCGAGCAAAGGCTACTGAAACTAAGGTGAACTCACTCCTCTCCGAACTACCATTTTCTATATGTGAGACATGGCTACTACCTCTAGCGGAAACACTATGTGTGATCAAGTACTTAGAGGGAAGCCACGGGACAACTACATCCAACGGACGAGCTAGCGAGGACACGAAGTACAAGGAAAGAGAAGAAAAGCCGCCAGAAAATCTCGAGCCACCGGACGACTGGACCAGGCCGGATGTCCGACGCCTGAAGCGCCAGCCAGCCAGCCAAGTCCCAGCCAACGAACGGTACAGAGGCCGGACGACCGACATGGACCGGACGTCCGATGCCTCCCGGCCACAGGACGACCGAGCCCCTCCAGACGACCGGTGCCACACAACATAAGGGAAATTAACGGAAATCCGAGACCTTTGGACGACCGACCGCCTCCGAAAATCCGACCCTGCCTGATCCGAGCCAAAATGTCGGACGTCCGACCGCTACCGGACGTCCGGACCCTCACGAGCTACCGGACGTCCGGTAGCTGCCGGACGACCGACGCCTGTCTGCGCACAGTGTGTTGGGCCGAGGCCTATGTACCCCTTCGCCCACATAGACTATATATACTCCTCCTCCTCCCTCTTTCTAGGGTTAGCATAGGTTTAGCTCATTTGAGAGATAGAGCGTTGCTCATCCATTTGGTTCTACTCCATCGAGAGACCGCGGCCTCTACGGAGAAGATCCATCGATTGGATTCAAGACCCCTCACGGGAAGACCCCTCAAGACCTCCTCTCGGAGAAGAACTCGCTACTGATTGTATCGTCCTTTGTTGCATTGGCATCTTGTATCACTC
The DNA here is from genome assembly GCA_011799875.1 of Thinopyrum elongatum. Lineage (NCBI taxonomy): Eukaryota > Viridiplantae > Streptophyta > Magnoliopsida > Poales > Poaceae > Thinopyrum > Thinopyrum elongatum. The sequence continues at coordinate 264,753,673 of CM022302.1, forward strand.
TTTATGTTCATGGATCTAGCACATGTGTGATCTCTCCCGTTGATTTGAGTGTTTCCCCTCGTGTTTCCCCGTGTGTTCGTCGTGTTCTTCATAGGATCCACTCCATTTCGTGAAAGAATGGGCATCTAGGGTTCTACCCTACATCATCTTGGTATCATGAGCCACGTTGATCACGAATTTGGAGCCCCTGCCCTTGTTTTCTAGCCTTGTTTTGTTGATTTTGTCGCAATTTCAAAAATTCCCCACGAAAAATAGCCCCAATTTTTTTTTGTGATTTGTTGGTTTTGATGAAGTTTTGTTGGATTTGATCCATGGATTTTCTTTGCCACGAGTGGATCTAGCTTTTCCCCATCATCTCCACCGTTTCCATCCACAAATTCGTCCAATTTTGACCAAATTTTGCCTGTCCACCACGAACCCTAGAAGTTCATCCCATGCCCGAAATTGCCCAGGCACCGGACATCCGACAGTCTCCGAACATCCGACAACCACCGGTCGGCCGACTACCACCGGTCGTCCAACCACCACCGGACGTCCGATGAACCCTGACGAAACTGAACTTTGTTCAGCTCCACCGCTCCACTTCCACTTCTGCTTACGCACTCCCATACCACTACACCTTCCGCAACCACCATCGCTTACCCGCTATCAACTCCGACAATTTTGCCTCATTTCGTCTTTGAGAATTTGAGTTTCTTTTTTCGTTTCCTAACGTGTTTCAGCTACTTAGGGACGGTTCGACGACATCACCGCCGCTCATCTTCGTCATCGACATCGACCACTTCACCATTTTGACACCTCCACCGTAAGCAATAACGGTAACCTCTATATCATCTTGGTATCGTGGTATCCCATCATTGTATATTCTTGCCATTGCATTGATAATCCCATAGCCCATTTTGCGTAACTTACCTATCGAGACTAGCCATTTGAGTATTGCCGGCAACGTCACTTGTGCACATTAGTGGTCATTACATATATCACATCATTGGTATACATATCTTGGTATCATCTCTTGTGTCACAAGGTTGTCATCGCAATTACCCAATAGCTATCTTGGTTCGTCAAGTTTTGCATGAGAAAGAGCTGAAAAGAGAAAGAACCAAACAAGCTTTTAAGCAAAAGAGAAAGATAAGCAAAGTGCTTTTAAGCAAGAACCAAAGCATCATAATACATTAAGATTGTCATACTCGATCATCTTGGATCATATAACCGGAACACCATACATATAGCATACTTGGGATAGAAGTCATTGCATTTTTGCTTTGTAGGTTGTGCACAAGTCTCGTATCATCCTATAGTGCAATCGTGCTAGCGTCTCTCTAGCGTTGTGCAACAAGAGCATTTTCCATGGATTCCACATTTTGAGCTCATTTTTGGTTGCACGACCCCATCTATCTTTTCATGTGTGTGTTTCCGTGTGCCACATTTTGCTTGGTCTACTTGTTGCATTTGCATATTTGTGAATCTTTTCCAACATTATTGAGTCTCACTAACAATTGCATAAATTTTGTCCACCATCCTAACCAAGCTCCACCAAAGGCTTTATTTGTGTAGGTGTGAGAAATTGACGGGAACCGGTACCAATTGTGATATTTCCTTGTTACATCATTGAGTGATCTTTGATCCATTCTCAACATCGGTCAAGGTACATTTGGTATAGTTCTTCTTTTTCTTCCACTCACACATTTACTTGGAATGATGGATAGGCCAAGTACTTCTACCAACCCACTCTTCATTGAGCAAGATGAGGACCCAAACAACTACGTCACCAAGAACCACCTTTTCAGCGTGCAAAGAGCTTTACATCAAGAGAATGAATCATTGGGCGACCGCATCGACCTACTTGCTTCCGACTTGCGACAATCCGAGCAACGTACAAGGGACTACTTCGACACATCAATGGCATCTCTCAAGGAGGACATCCGAGCCATGATGGTAAACCGCTCTTCTACCTCGTCATCATATTCAAGACGGAGCCACTCGAGTCGACATTCCTCCGACACCATCTCCGGTTCAAGTACACCGACATCGAACACTCTTTGTCGAGCCACGCGACAAGACCGTCAAGCAAACCGCAATCCTCTACACGACAATGATTCACAAGAGCAACTTGAAGAGCAAGAATGTCGGCATCATCTTAAACAAGCTACACTTGCGCAAGCACAAGAAAGGCAACGCCAACGCCAACAAGAGGAAGCGCAAGAACGTCAATGACTACGAGAGCAAATGCAAGAACGAGCACGTCAACACCAAGACGAGCAAGACACCGAAGCTCTGCGTCAACAACAACAATGGCGTGAAGCACAAGCTCTTGAGGCGCAATGTGCACTCCGCGACACCAATCATGTCGTCGCCGCCCGCAACCGATGTGTTCGATAAGAAGAAGAAGCACTTCGCGAGGAAGTCCAAGAGCGACGACATCAAGCATGATTACAATGACAAGCTCGACAAGAACCACAAGTTCGCCAAGAGCAACAAGACAACGGAAATCCTCCATGTCAAGGGCGTCATCACCCCCGACCCCAACACAATGAAGAGCAACGCTATGGCAAGCTCAAGTTCACCATGCCCAAGTTCACCGGAAGCAATGATCCCGAAGAGTATCTTTCATGGGCATTGAAGGTTGACAAGATCTTTCGTTTACACAACTATGAGGAAGAGAAGAAGATCGCCATGGCATCCCTTGAGTTCCAAGACTACGTCCTCATTTGGTGGGAGCAAGTCATTGAGCGCCGTGAGGCAAGAGGTGAATCACCCATCACTACTTGGTCGCAAATGAAGGATGTCATGAGAGCGCGCTTTGTGCCAACCTACTACAACCGCAACCTCTTCAAGAAGTTACAACTCCTCAAGCAAGGACCAAAGAGCATTGAAGAGTACTACAAGGAAATGGAGATTGCCATGATACGAGCCAATGTCATGGAAGATGATGAGCAAACTATGGCACCTTTCTTGAATGGACTCAATCACCCTATCAAGAAGATCGCCGACTTCCAACCTTACTCCCTCATCGAGCTAGTGCATCAAGCCACAAAGCCGGAGCGACAAATGCAAGATAACTTCAAGTACGCCAAGTACTCTTCCAAGAACTACGGATCCAACAACCAAGCTTCAACAACTCCAACACCTTCTACCTCAACCAAACCTTCTACAAGCAATGGCGACAAGTCAAGTTACAAGAAAACTTTGACCACCTCAAGTCGTCCTCCTACTATAGGCAACTTCAAGCCGAGAGCTTCATCATCTACAACTCCACCGGATGAGACCATCAAGACAAGTTCCATCAAGTGCTTCACATGCGGCGGCCGAGGCCACAAGTCCTTCGAGTGCACCAACAAGCGTACCATGATCCTCAACGATGACGGCACCTATGACTCCATGAGATAAGAGGAAATGGAAGCCCTTGAGCACGTGGCCACGCACCGGCGCGTCAACGAAGACGAAGATGATCAAGTCTTTTGTGACGAAGATTTGAGCCCCGCTCTCGTTGTCTCCAAAGTCTTGACTCTTCAACATCAACAAGATGAAGACCAAAGATGCCATATCTTCCACACCAAGGCGGGAATCAATGGAAGGTCCGTGAAGATCATCATCGACGGAGGAAGTTGCCATAACTTAGCGAGTGAAGAACTATGCTCCAAGCTCCAATTGGTCAAGATGAAGCACCCTCGCCCCTACAAGGTCCAATGGCTTAGCGACTCCGGCACTATCCAAGTAGAGCACACCGTGCAAGTTTCCTTCAAGATAGGAGCATACGAAGACACATTGGAGTGTGATGTCGTTTCGATGTCCGTTTGCTATCTCCTACTTGGACGACCATTGCAATTCGACCACGGCATCATCCACAACGGGCATACCAATCACTATAGCTTCAAGATGAAGGGAAAGGAGTACGTTCTACGACCTATGTCACCAAGCCAAGTGATCGCCGACAAGCAAGCAACAACACATCATGGAGAGAATAGTGAGAGAGTGAGCCACCCAAAAGGAAGTGAGAGCCAGAAGCCCAAAATGAGTGCCTCCACGATGAGCAACAAATAAAATCTAGTGCTATTCGCTACCAAAAGTGAGATGAGAGAAGTGTGTGAGAACCCATCAAGTGTTATGCACTATGTCATTTTGTGCAAGGACGAGGCAATAAAAACTAACACCTCTCACAATCTACCTTTAGTGTTATCTTCTCTATTGCAGGAATTCCAAGATGTATTCCCCGACGAGCTACCTCCGGGTCTACCTCCTCTTCAAGGCATCGAACACCGCATCGACCTCATCCCCGGAGCACCTCTTCCTAACAAGGCACCATACCGCGTCAATCCCGAAGAAACCAAGGAGATTCAATGGCAAGTACAACAACTCATCAACAATGGCCATGTACGAGAAAGCTTGAGCCCATGTGCCGTCCCGGTAATCCTTGTTCCCAAGAAAGATGGTACATATCACATGTGTTCCGATTGTCGTCCTATTAATGCTATAACCATTCGTTATCGCTACCCCATTCCACGCCTTGATGATATGTTAGATGAGCTTAGCGGAGCCACCATTTTCTCTAAGATTGACCTCAAGAGTGGCTACTACCAAATTCGCATCCAAGAAGGTGACGAATGGAAAACCGCATTTAAGAACAAATTTGTCTTATACGAATGGCTTGTCATGCCAATGTGCTTATCCAAAGCACCCGGTACTTTCATGCGAGTCATGCATTTTGTTCTTAGGCCCTACATTGGTGTATTTGTTATGGTCTACTTTGACGATATTCTTGTTTTTAGCAATCTCTCAAAGATCATGTCACCCATCTTAGAACCGTTTTGTAAACTCTTAGAAAAGAACGCCTTTATGCTGATATGGACAAATGCCTTTTTGGTGTTGATAAGCTTGTTTTCTTGGGTTTCGTCGTGTCTTCTAAGGGTGTTCATGTAGATGAATCTGAGATCAATGCTATTAAAACTTGGCCACAACCAACCAATTTGCAACAAGTGCGAAGTTTCCTAGGCTTAGCCGGTTTCTATCGTAGATTTGTGAAGGATTTTAGCACCATTGCATCCCCTTTAAATGCATTAAGTAAGAAAAATGCACCGTTTGTTTGGGGACCATCTCAAGATACCGCATTTAATTAACTTAAGAATTTGCTTACTCATGCTCCTATGCTTGCATTACCCAATTTTGACAAAACTTTTGAAGTTCATTCGATGCTAGCGGTAATGGCATAGGAGGTGTGTTAATGCAAGAGAAACGCCCTATTGCTTACTTTAGCGAAAAACTTTCCGGAGCGCAACTCAATTATCCCATCTATGACAAAGAGGTATATGCTTTAGTGTGAGTTTTGCGTGAGTGGGAACATTATCTTCACCCACATGAATTTGTCATTCATACCGACCATGAAACGCTTAAGTACCTTAATGGTCAAACTAAGTTGAATAAGCGTCATGCAAAGTTGAGGGAATTCATTGAGTCTTTTCCCTATGTCATCAAGTACATCAAAGGCAAAGAAAATGTTGTGGCGGATGCGCTTTCCCGCAAATGCATGCTTGTTACTAAGCTTGAATTGAATGTCATTTGGTTTTGAGCACAAAAAAGACTTGTATGCGCATGATCCTACTTTTGCTATTCCTTATGCCAAATGTTTGACGCATACATCTTGGGAACGCTATTACATCAAAGATGATTATCTTATGAGAGCTAACAAACTATGTATCCCCGAGTCTTCTCTTCGCTTGTTACTTTTGCTAGAATCTCATGGAGGAGGACTTATGGGACACTTTGGACGAGACAAGACCTTTGCTATGCTCTCAAAGAACTATTTTTGGCCCAAGATGTTCCGCGGTGTCTCACGCTTCACCAACCGATGCTACACATGTCGCAAAGCTAAGTCAAAAGCTCAATCCCATGGTCTCTATATGCCCCTTCCTATTCTGTATCACCCATGGGAAGATATTAGTATGGACTTTGTGCTTGGTTTGCCTAGAACTAGAAATGGTACAGAATCCGTGTTTGTTGTTGTGGACCTATTCTCTAAAATGGCTCATTTCATCCCATGCAACAAGATAGACGATGCTTCACATGTTGCAAATCTTTTCTGTCGATAAATCTTGCGCCTACATGGAGTGCCAAAGACTATTGTCTCGGACCGCGACGTCAAGTTCTTAAGCTACTTTTGGAAGACCTTATGCGCCAAGCTCGGAATCAAGCTCTTGTTCTCTTCGGCATACCATCCCCAAACCGACGGCTAAACGGAGGTCACGAACCAGACACTATCTACTCTCCTACGCGTGCTGATCAAGAAGAAAATCAAGGAGTGGGAAGAGTGTCTACCCATCACCGAGTACGCTTACAATCGAGCACGACACTCTACTACTGGCAAGTCCCCCTTCGAGGTCGTCTACGGCTTCAACCCGTTGTCCCCATTGGTCATTCTACCTCTTCCACTACAAGAGCGCATCAACATGGACGCAAGTGCACGAGTGAGCTACCTCAAGAAGATGCATGAAGATACAAGGCACACCATCGAGCGCCAAGTACAACGACTCGCGACCAAGCTCAACATCAACAAGCAAGCCATGATATTCAACATTAGAGATCTTGTGTGGCTACACCTTCGCAAGGACCGCTTCCCCAATGAATGCAAGTCCAATCTTCTACCTCGAGTTGACGAACCCTTCAAGGTGCTAGCACGCTACAACAAAAATGCTTACAAGATCGATCTCCCGCGCGACAAGTACAACATGAGCGACGTCTTCAACGTCAAGGATCTCTCTCCCTACCATGGTGATGAGGTTTTCGATCCGAGGTCGGATCTTTCCCAAGCGGGGGGAGATGATGCGGAGCATCCCACGGTTATCCCCAAGGACCTACCTACGTATCCCATGGCACCACTTGGACCAATGACAAGAGCTCAAGCAAAGGCTATCGAAACTAAGGTGAACTCGCTCATCTCCGAACTACCATTTTCTACATGTGAGACATGGCTACTAACTCAAGCGGAAACCCTATGTGTGATCAGGTACTTAGAGGGAAGCCACGGGACAACTACATCCAATGGATGAGCTAGCGAGGATGCCAAGTACAAGGAACAAGAAGAAGAGCCACCAGAAATCTCCAGCCTCCAGACGACCGGACCAGGCCGGACGTCCGACGCCTGAAGCACCAGCCAATGAATGCTACAGCGGCCGGACGACCGACGTGGACTGGACGTCCGATGCCTCCCAGCCACCGGACGACCGAGCCCCTCCGGACGACCGGTGCCACACAACAGAAGGGAAATTAATGGAAATCCAAGACCTTCGGACGACCGACCGCCTCCGAAAATCCGACCCCGCCTGATTCGAGCCGAAATATCGGACGTCCGACCACTACCGGACGTCCGGACCCTCACGAGCCACCGTACATCCGGTAGCTGCCGAACGACCGATGCCTGTCTGCGCATAGTGTGTTGGGTCGAGGCCCATGTACCCCTTCGCCCACTTAGACTATATATACTCCTCCTCCCTCTTTCTAGGGTTTGCATAGGTTTAGCTCATTTGAGAGATAGAGCTTTGCTCATCCATTCATCTACTCCATCGAGAGACTGCGGCCTCTACGGAGAAGATCCATCGATTGGATTCAAGACCCCTCACGGGAAGACCCCTCAAGACCTCCTCTCAGAGAAGAACTCGCTACCGATTGTATCGTCCTTTGTTACGTTTGCATCTTGTATCACTCTTTATGTTCATGGATCTAGCACATGTGTGATCTCTCCCGTTGATTTGAGTGTTTCCCCTCGTGTTCTTCGTAGGATCCACTCCATTTCGTGAAAGATTGGGCATCTAGGGCTCTACCTTACATCATCTTGGTATCATGAGCCACGTTGATCATGAATTTGGAGCCCCTACCCTTGTTTTCAAGCCTTGTTTTGTTGATTTTGTCCCAGTTTCGAAAAGGGTTCAACCATATTTTTCTTGGTACGGTCGCTGGTATTCCTTTCTTTGGAAACTGTGAGTACTATTAAAGGAAAAAAGGAGAGCAGTCGTACTAGTACTTTTTGGAGCCGTGTCCTTGTGTGGCATGATTGGTAGTAAAAAAAAGAGCAGGTGTTTGCAAGGGAATAAAGTGCTGATATTTTTGGTTCGGTTGGAGAGTGGATTTTGAGAAAAAAAAAGAACACATGGCTAGTAGTGCTACTACTTGGATCGTTGTGAGGCAAAAAGGAGAGAGCAAAAAAAAGTTACGTGGTTTGCTAGCACTACTTGTTTGTATATCCTCTTTTGATCTAGCACTCAGTATTTTCACTTTTGTTCCGGCCGTGAATTCGTCCGTGTCTTAGGCTCGCGTCTCTAGCCCAGTCTAGCATAGGACCAGCACTCGACCACTTTGAGCGAATTTTCAGATTGCATATATTAACGTGGTTGTAGAATTTTTTCCACGCATATAAAGCCAACCCAGCTCCACATATTTCTACACCGTGCATATGTACGCTCACCTGGCAATCGCTTTACCTAACTCTTGGAGTTATTTGACACCGCTGGTTGCCGGTCACCACCTGCTGCATGGTAAGAACTTGTAAGACTTTGATATTTGCTACACTTTGAGTGTTTTACCACCACATCCTAGTAGTTCATACGAACATTATTCTCGGATTTTGTTTCTTGTTTTCTACTAAATATGGCAGGTTCCCGAGTCAGTTGGGCTTCATCGATCGTGGGAGACGTGCCACCACCTCCAAAAATACAACCACCATCACAAGAGGTGCAAAGACATCAGAATGCGCACAATCAGGTTCTTGTTTCCATGCCACCTTTTAATAGTCATTTTAAGCATGATTTATATATTGAATGGGAGTTCGACATAAATAATATATTTGCTTCCCATAATTTTGATGAACATAAAAAAGTTAAGGTCGCGCTTGGTTCATTCACTCGTTATGCATCAGTTTGGTGGAGCGAATATTGTCGGTTACACCCTGATTATATACCTACTACTTGGGATGATTTGAAACTTGCCATGCGACATACTTTCGTCCCCGCTTATTATACTCGTGACATGATTAAAAAGTTGAAACATTTAAAACAAGGTAGTGACACAGTAACGAAATATTATGATGATTTACAAACTACCTTGTTGCATTCCTCTTTAGAAGAAAGTGAAGAAGATTTTATGGATAGATTTTGGGGAGGATTAAACCGTGATATTCAGGAGATACTAATTCATGAAGAGTGTTATCCTATGGACCATTTGTTTCGTCTTGCTTGCAAAGCTGAACAAGAAATAAAACGACATGTTGCCCACAAGGAGAACAAGGGCAAGGTGCACATTCCAAGAGTTGATATGGTTGTTCCTTCAACTACTAGTCATACTATGACAACTACATCTGTTGTTCTGAGGACTACATCACCTCCACCATGTGAGACATCACCATTGAGAGTGCCTACATCATCTGAGTTGATCATAAGAGGTAATGACAAAGGTACTGATCTTCCACCTCCAGATGAGTATGATGAATTCCTTGTTAATTTAAATGCACCATGTGATGAGCTACCCACTACTTTGATTAGACCACCTGTTTTAGAGGACTATGTTGATGATTTGACTTTGCCATGTGATCAAACCACTACAATATCAACAATGTCGAGTGCACCCATTGAATTAATTGTTGATGCGAAAGGACCATGTGAATCAGGGAATAACTCCGATTTGGATCAAATACGTTTGAAAATAATTGTGCCACTGTTTAATCATTTTGATATGACCTCCAATCTTAGTGATGATTCCGTGTCGAATAACTTGTTGCATGTTTGCTTATTTAAGCATGTTGTAGCATGTAATTTTGAAACAATTAAAGTTTATTCACCAATGTTGGGATGGTTTAATGATAAGCATTGTCCATCTTGTGATATGAATAAGAGCTTCACTTATATGTGCAAACTGAGTTGCAATATTTTCATGCCTTTGACTTCTTGTTATAATATATTGGTTTTATATTTCACGACTTTTGAAGGGTGCTCTTGTATAACTGTGTCACATGTGCCACAATTGAGATTAGTAAAAATGGATGACATATACATATACAACGTGTACACCTTGTCTGTTTTGTTAGCCATATTTCAGATTAAGCAACACTGAGGACGGCTTTGTTTTCAAGAAGGGGAGGATGATGAGGACATGGCTACCATAGTTACACCCACAGCCCCTACTCCTATACCTATTGGACCAATTACTAGAGCTCGCGCATGCTAGTTAAATTATCAGGTACTTTATTTTCTTGGTAATGTTTCTAATGTTCATGAGAATGTGATGCTGCCTAACTTGGATACATTTGTGTTGATTACAGTTGAAGGGTCTAGCATGGACAGGAAGGATGAACATTGGAGCATCATCAAGCATGGAGATGAAGGCACGCGCGAAGGGAACAAGAAAGGAGTTTCCAGTGAAGATTTTCGCACTTTGAAGCCACCATGATGACATACAAGAAGATGGACGGAATATACAAGATGCCCGTTCATAAAATTCGTCCATAGCTTATTATAGGTGTCGCGCGACCTTATTTTTGGGCCAGGCCCATGTAATTTCGAAATACCTCTTATTAGGCCATTTTTAGAGTCCGTATTGTTGGCGAGACGACTCGGAGGTGTTTTAGTCCCACCTTGCCAAGGGTGGATGAAATTCCTTCTCTTTTCCCCTATAAATACAGCCCTTAAGGCACCGTTTAGACTTGGTTTAAAAGTTAGCCATTGCTGCAACTTCGTGTACTTCGTTTGTGTCCAACGATCAGACCAAGACCGCTTATGAAACCCCACTTTTATCAATACTTCATCCATATTCGCAATATTCAGATTGCTTAATCATATTCTTGCTTGTTCTTCAATTTCTTGCAAGAATAAACCTTCGTGGTCAGGTTGATCGTGCTCCGGCATGGTCAATAACCTCTCGGAGTTGGTTTAGTGATTGCTAAGGCGCAACGTCATTGCATGTTAGTAGTCGGATCGTCAAAGTCGTCTCCACCAAATCGATAGTTATCATCTCATCGAAAGATCAGGACCCTCGCCTCTATTAGGTGTGGAGTCACTCATTTTGGGCTTGTGGCGCTCACTCTCTTTGTGGTGGTTCACTCTCTCACTAGTCTCTCCATGATGGGTGGATGCTTGCTTGTCGGCGATCACTTGACTTGGTGCCATAGGTCATAGCACGTACTCCCGTCCCTTCATCTTTAAACTATAGTGGTTTGTTCTTCCGTTGTGGATGACGCCACAGTCAAATTGCCAAGGTCTTCCCAAGAGAAGATGGCACACGGACATGGGAACCACATCACACTCTAAGGTGTCCTCGTAAGCGCCGATCTTGAACGAAACTTGCACGGTGTGCTCCACTTGAATGGTGCCGGAGTCGCTAAGCCATTGGACCTTGTAGGGGAGAGGATGCTTCATCTTGACCAATTGTAGCTTGGAACATAGGTCTTCACTTGCTAAGTTGTGGCAACTTCCTCCGTCGATGATGACCTTCACGGAACGCTCGTTGATGCCGGCCTTGGTGTGGAAGATATGGCAATGTTGGTCTTCATCTTGTTGGTGTTGAAGCGTCAAGACCTTGGAGACAACGAGATCGGGGCTCAAATCATTGTCATAATAGAGTTGCTCATCTTCATCTTCGTTCACGCGCCGGTGCATGGCCACGTGCTCAAGGGCTTCCATTTCTTCTTCACTCATGGAGTCGTATGTGCCATCATCATTGACAATCATGGTTTGTCGATTGATGCATTGGAAAGGCTTGTGTCCTCAGCCACCACATGTGAAGCACTTGAGAGAACTTGTCTTAACGGGGTCATCCGGTGGCGCCGATGAAGAGGGAGTCTTGGACTTGTAGTTGCTTGCCAGAGGACGATTCGAGGAAGGCGTAATTTGCTTGGAACTTGACTTGTCTCTGGTACTTGATGATGCTCTAATCGAGGTAGGAGGTGCCGAAGTCGTGGGGGGCTTGACTGTATGAGCCGTAGGTCTTGGAAGAGTACTTGGCATATTTGAAGTCATCTTGTACTTGTCCCTTGGCCTTGGTCGCTTGATGAACTAGCTTGACAAGGTTGGGGTAGGGTTGGAAGTCGGCGATCTTCTTGATTGGATGATTGAGGCTGTTCAAGAAGCGTGCCATAGTCTGCTCATCATCTTCCTTGACATTGGCTCTTATCATGGAAATCTCCATCTCTTCATAGTATTCTTCCACCGTCTTTGTGTCTTGCTTGAGGAGTTGCAACTTCTTAAAGAGATCGCGGGTGTAGTGTGTAGGCACGAAGCGAGCTCTCATGACATCCTTCATTTGTTCCCAAGTCATGACGGGTGGTTCGCCTTTCTCCCATCTTCTTGCGAGCATTTGTTCCCACCAAATGAGGACGTAGTCTTGAAATTCGAGAGATGCCATGGTGATCTTCTTTTCCTCGTCATAGTTATGAAGACGGAATATCTTGTCAACCTTCAATGCCCATGAGAGATATTCTTCGGGATCGGTGCTTCCGGAGAACTTGGGCATGGTGAAATTGAGCTTTCCATAGTGTAGTTTTTCATCATGTGGACGAGGGTGGTGTCGCGCTTGTCGTGGGGGAAGGTCTTCAATCTCACGCTCCTCTTGAGGGACTCACCGATGGGGTCGAGCCATATGTGCCCGGTTTCTTCTTTCTTGTTGCTCTTCACGTCAAACGGCTTCATCTTGTCGTTCTTGGCGAAGTGCTTCCTATTGTTCACGCACTTGGCGGCTTCGTGCGGCGACAACTCTAGTGGCCTCGCGAAGTGCACGTTGTGCTTCGAGGGCTTGTTCTTCTTGATGTCTTTGCACTTGTTGCATTGTGTCGCCGTCTTGAGATGCTTGACGTTGCGGTTGTGGATGTTGCTCTTGGTCCTCGACATCTCGTGCTTGGCGTCGCTCTTTTTCACGAGCTCGGACTCGGTCTTGCAAACCATTGCCATGGAATGGATTTTCTTGATCTTGGTGATCTTGAGGGTCATCACGTCGATGAGAACAAGCTCGAGGGGGACTTCCATCCGAAGAAGAGTACAACGAAGAGTGGCGATTTGAGTGGCGCCGTCTTGGTGAAGAAGTTGTGGAAGACGCGCGGCTCACGATCATGTTGTGGAATTCTTCCATTTGTGTGGTGAGCTTGGCGTCGAGGTAGTCCCGTTGTCATTCTTCCGAGTGGCGTAGGTCCGTGGTGAGTTGCTCGATGCGATCACCCAAAGCTTCACTTTCTTGATGTAGATCTTGTTGTGCGATGAAGAAGTGTTTCTTGGTGACGAAGTCGCGTTCGTCATCTTGCTCCTCAAAGAGCGGGTTTGTCGAAGAAGAAGGCCTATCCATCATGTGGAAGTGGTGGTGAGTAGGAAAGTGAGAGAACAATACCAAAGTTACATTTTCTGAAGATTGTGGATGTATCAAAGTACGATCCCACGTGATGCTATAATAGTAGAATTGGTACCGGGTTTTGTTTTCTCACACCTACAAGTAAAAGGCTTATGGAGGAGCTTGGTTAGGAAGTGGCACAAATAATCCAAGCAAATGTTAGTCAAGATGTCGAAAAAGTTGAAAAGATGCACAAATTGCAAGGCAAATAGATCAAACCCAAGTATATCACTAAGAACACACACACGGAAGATAGATGGGATCCGCATAACCAAGGAGTGAGCTCTAAGAGGTGGAACCATGGGGAATGCTCTTGTTGTATGGATACTAGAGAGGCGCTAGCTCGATTGCTCTAATGGGATAGAAACGCTAGTGCACCAACCTAAGAGAGAAACGGGTCGTCTACTATCCGAAGTATGCTTATGTATGTATTGACCAAGATGATGGAACTATGCAAAATGGCTCAATGCTATTGCTTATAAGCTCTTTGCTTCTCTTTTCTTTGGCTTACAAGTTTTTTTTACTATGCCACAATGCTTGATATTTGAGCCGGAATATGAGATAACAAGTGTGATATGCTCGGGAGAGACATAACACTAAAGGTGCACTAAAAGCGTGGCCCGACAATACTCAACTTGCTAGTCTCGATGGGTAAGTAACGCAAAGTAGCTCGAGGCTATCAAAGGTAATGGCAAGGTATGATGTTAGGATGTCGCTGAGGTTACTGTCCTTGCTTACGGTAGTATGATGATGAAGTGGTCGAAGTCGATGTGGATTCCGAGTCGATGGCGTGTGGCGGCGATGATGAAGTCAAGTCACGCCTAAGTAGCCGAAACACCTTAGGACACGTGTAACCGCAACCCAAAAGCTCAAACACCCACAAGGAAAATTGCAGAAGACAAATGGTGGTGGTGGAATGGCAAAAGAGGCAAAACAGGAAGTGGTCGAACAATTCTGTAAGGCCCGTGCGCACGGGATAAGTGAAGCCCGTGTGCACGAGGTCCCGATGGCCCATGCGCACGGGGTGTTCTGAGAGCGCAAGAACCCCTTCGGATCCATGGGGATTTTCAAATTTTCAGCCAAAATCGATTGTGGGGTGGGTGGGGAATGGAGGGAAAGGGTAGATCCACTTGTCAAACACCAAATCCGTGGATCAAATCAACCAAATCTCATAAGATCTAACAAATTGCAAGAAAAAATTTGGGGCTATTTTTTGTGGGGATTTTTGAATTAGGATGAAAAACAACAAAATCAAGGTAGAATATGGGGGTAGGGACTCCAAGATGTGAATTAACCTTGCTCATGATAGCAAGATGTTGTAGGGTCAAACCCTAAGAGGGATCCAGTTGGAGGGGGAAAGGGATGAACACCAAGAACACAAAGAGGAATTCACTCCAACAAAACCGAATTACGCATCCACTAGAATAGCAAACACATAGATCCACAAGAATACAAGCACAATCAAAGGAAACAGGCACTAGGTAAAGTTCTTCCCACTACTAAGGAGGTGAGGTCTTGATGATAGTCTTCTCCTAAGAGGAGGTCTTGAAATCCACTTGGGATCCCCTCCAAAGAAGTCTTGATCTCCAAGAGGAGTGGTAGAAGGAGCAAAGCTCTCTAAATATCTCTCATATACTTTGCTAACCCTAAACATGAACCTAGGTACGAAATATATAGGTATGTGGGAGAGGGGGACGAAGTGGAGGCCCAAACAGCAGCTCTCGGCTGACCATCCTGATGGGCCCGTGCGCACGGGGTAAGTCGGGCCCGTGCGCACGGGGGTCCCATGTGCATGGTACATGCCCGTGCGCACGGGGTGCTACAGCGTCAGCTCCCTAGGTAGCCTGTGCGCACGGGGTCTTGGGGCTCGTGGGCATAGGGTCGCCTGGGAGGTGCAGTCTTGCTCCTCTTGGCTCTCTTCTTCTTCCTTGAGGCCTTGTCGTGCTTCTCCTCCTCCTTTGGGGTGTCCCTCAGGTGCTTGGTGGCGTCGGTCTTCATACCTAATGACACAAATCATGTTTTGGTGAGGTAGCAACCAAGTCCCATTCATGTCCATATCTTTCTCAAGTAGGAGTGAGGTCACCTTGGTTTCAATTGCGTGTGCTCGAGCTCTTGTCATGGGTCCACGTGGTGCTTGATGTGTTGGTGTAGGGTCCATGGGGATGATGGAAGGATGCTGTGCATCAAGAAGCTTATAAGGCTCCAGAGGCGTCGAACACTTTGACCAAGTTTGTGGACAAGGATGAGACCTCCTCATTAGTGAAAGGGAAGATGAAGTTAGAGCGTCCAAATATTGGAAATCTAAGTGTGGATGAAATCCACCAGAATTATTTGACCCGGTTGTCTGAGAGCCAGGATATTGAAGCGAGCATGATAAACATGCTTAAAAGAAGATATGAGCTATGGCATATCCGTCGTTCCTCATTATTTATATATACTTATGTAGCCACCAAGTCTTAGGCATAGGAAGATAGGAGTGTGCGTAAGACTTATTTGTAAATTTGACGAGCACATTGTAGCCCCCAAGGGCCGGCTCAGTATTCCATCTGGGATGGGACTTAAAAAATGGTAGAAAATTGAAATTGTGACACCGTAGCCCCCAAGGGCCGGGTCATTATGCAAATAACGAGCCGGTTCTTCCATAGATCAACACTGAAAAAACAGTGTGTAGCTGCCAAGGACCGGTTTGTCTCTGTGAGATAGGCAGGTCTTCTGATAAAGTGATCTTATGAAAAACGACTTGCATTAGCCCCCCAGTGCCATGCAGGGTGCGTGCAGCTAGTTGGGACTTAATTATATAGCAAAAAAATAATTTTTATGTTGTAGCCCCCAAGTGTCGGGTCGTCCGCCTGCGGTGACTCAGGACTTTGTAGAATATCTCTGATGTGTAATAATGTGCAGGAAATGCTTGATGAAGTCGAGTCGTCTGTGGCCGACTTACAAAAGAAGTTAAGACTAGAAAGAGAGCTCAAGAAAAGAGTTGAACACTTGGCTACAGATCACGGAAAATCCGTATACCAGGCAACTGTTCTGTTGCAAAAAGCCCAGGCCGACTTTGAAGATGAAAGGGCCGGCTTGGAAAATTTGGTGGAAAAAGCCAATGGCCAACTTGAGCCGGTAACACAGGAGCTGTACACTCTGAAGTGTCACATAACTAACATGAGAGTCACCATATTTGGTAAGTAATATTATGGCCATAGTCAAAATCCGGGTTAAGTTGTTGACCGGCTTGTTGATATTTTGTCTCGTGCTTGTGTAGGCAGAAGAAATGACAATGTTGTCCAGCTTCCCTTGGTCAAGTTGAAGGCGATTTACACCTATGTGGAGCAATTATACACAGGTGCTGCTTATGCAATTATGGCAACAAACAAGGTCACACCACCCCTCCACAGATAAAAGATATGTTGAATGAGTTATCGACTGTTTCCCAATGAATCCAAGAGTTGGTAAAATCGGCGGGTCATGTCGGGGCTGGCATGGTTCTTTCATGAGCTAAGGCTTTTCTTCTGGAGATGGACCCTTCTGAGATGGTTGGCGGGTTCCGTCAGTTCAACATTGATGGCACGGAATTCTCTTCGGAGGACTTTGCGCGTTGTGCGAAGGAAACCTGGGCAGCGGTGACTCAGATGGTGGAAGAGCTGGACTTGGCCAAATATCAACCCGACTAGTCAAAGGATAACAAGCGCATCAACCCGCCAGAGTTTAAGCCATTTGTTCTAACTCCGCCTCGTCGTAAGCAAAATTTTGCCCATGACGTCAACCCGTCCGCTATAATCACCAATGACTCAACGTTCCAAGCTTTGTCCACTATCCAGTGGATGCAAAGGGACCTCCAGACCGAGCGAGACAAGCCGGCAAGAGCTGACTTGGAAGCAACTGATGCAAAAGGCCAACTCGGAGACATCCCGGAGAGCTCTCAAGCCGGCTTGAATGAGTAGCCATCCTTAAAAAACTTTTATGTAATATTCAGCCGCCATGAGGCTTGTAATAGGAGTTGTGAAAATACTTTGCTTATCTGTGGTGCCATCGTGCACTTGATACTCTGTGATGTGGAGCATCCCAAGGTCATCCCCATGGACCTACCATCGTCTCACCAAGTGCCAAGTGGACCCATGACACGAGCAAGTGCAAGAGCTCTCGAAACCGAGGTGACATCTCTCCTCTCACAATTCCTCTTCGAAACACATGAGACATGGCTACTACCTCAAATGGAGACACTTTGCATACTCAGTGTTGTAGGGTGAAACCCTAGAGGGGATCTTTTCACACTTGGAGGAGGGAAAAAGTGATGAACACACAAGAACACAAGGGGGAAATCACTCAAACAAACCCAAATTACACATCCACTAGAGTAGCATACATGAGATCCACAAGCATACAAGAACAATTCAAGGAAAATAGCACTAGGTAAAGTTCTTAAATCCACAAGGGGAGATGAGGTCTTGATGATCCTATGATGGGGATCCTTCCCTAGAGGGAGCCTTGAATCCAATAGGGGATCTTCTCCAAGAGGAGGCCTTGATCTCCAAGACGAGGTCTAGATCTCCAAGAGGAGGAAGATGAGCAAAGCTCTCTCTTTGTCTCTCTAATACTTTGCTAACCCTAAAAATGAACTATGGGAAGAGTACTTATAAGCTAGGGACGAAATTGGGGAAAACGGGGGTACATGGGTCTTTTGCACTTAGTGCACACAGGCACAAACCGGATGGGTCCAGGCACCCGGGGTAAAGGGGTCCGGGCACCCGGAGGGGATACGGTAGGAGATGGCCGGGCACCCGGGGTGCGGAGGACCGGGCACCCGGTCTGGTCAGGGAGGCCGCGGCCAAGTGGCTGTAGGGGCGGAGCACCCGGGGGTAGATGGCCCGGGCACTCGGGGTGTCCAGGGGCTTTGCCCACCCCGCGGCCGCAAGTCCGGGCACCCGGGGGTCCTCTTGTCCGGGCACCCGGGGTGTCTAGGAGGTCTCCGATCTTCCGCATCTTGTGGTTCCCCTTCCTGATCCTTCTCCTTGGGACTTCATGTGGACTTGGTGATCCATCCATGCTTCCTCATGGTCTTCTCCTCGGTACCTAAGAATGCATAACGTTTCTGATTGAGGTAGAAGCCATTTCTTATGTGAATCCAAAGGGATCTCGAAGAGGAAAGAGGTAACCTCGGTTTCAATGGTACGTGCATGGGTTTGTGGTGGTGATGGAATGCCCATGGGGATGACCGTAGGATGCACCGCATCATCTCCTCCCCTTGGGAGAGATCCATCCACGGATCATGATCTTCATCACCATGAGAAAGAGAGGGCGTCGCCGTGTAGAAGTGGACGACCACCAAGCACTTATCATGTTGAAGCTCGAAATGGGCACTCTCCAATGTCGCACCGTCTTGTGATTCCTTCAAAAGGAGAAAGGACAACAAACACTTGGAAAAACAAATGTGGTTAGCGTTAGTGCCAAACCAAGCATTCAAGTGGTGATTCATCCAACAAGTGTTGTCATCAAGCATAGTATATGGTTTGACAAAGAAGTGTGACATGGCATGTAAGCACATAAATTGAGCAAAATCAAGGACATCATGGAAACAAGCATGTAAATGTGAGGTAGCGATGCAAATATGTGTGACAAGAGAATAAGCATCTACCTCAAGCTCATAGCACACATGCATAAGGTGCTCAACAAATGGTCTATGGTATGCATATGAAGCATTCACAACACCAAAATAAATGAAGTGTATAAACACATTGGTCGAGTGCAAGACAATCCAAGCGTAACGTGCATGGGGTGTAGCGAATATATTGTGGCACTCAACACAATAGAAAGAGCAATTGTTCATCATGTGTGAGGCAATGAAGGCAAGCATGTAGCAATTGATGGGACATGGCATATGTGAAGAAATGACATTGTTGCAACCAATCATATGTTAGTAGCAAGAACTCAACAAGTTGGACGCAACACACAAGGTATATATGTCAAGAGGCATGGCAATGTGGCAATGACAAGTCGAAGCAAAATCTCTAACATGTGTGCAATATGTCAAGGTGCAAGCAACACATGAAGTAGCATCCACAATAGTCATGCTCATGGTTTTGGGGTTCTCAAAAGAGAAGGATATCACCTTGAAAGCATGTCCTTGTGCGTCCTTCACAATACCGAAACACAAGCAAGTGCGATGTAGAATCCTCGTGGTAGAAGGTGGTTCGCTCTCAAGAGCTCGGATTGTCAACTCACGTGACGTGGAAGTTGACACGAAGTCCAAGTTTCCTACACATGCGCAAAAGAAAGCAAACAACGTATGTGCATCGTAGATAAACACATCATCCATCATGATGGTTCTGTTCTCTTGCACATAACCATTAGAAGCACAAGTGCATGAATAATATGATGCAACAATGGCAATATTCATGGCACTAGGTATATGGTGCAAAGAGGTAAGACAAGCATGCTTCACAAGGAATATGTCAAAATCTCCAAATATATGCGAGAATGCTATGGGGGCAAACTCATTATCAAGACTAAAGGCATTGTTGCACTCAATACATGGCAAATCATCTAGCATGAGAGAGACAACATATGGAGATATGTGACAAGAAGCAATAGCAATCATGTGCAAAGCATGGCAATAGTGGCTATCAACCGTATGAAATGAACAGGTATGAATCATTGGTGATGCGACAAGGCAAGCAATCATAGTAATCAAGTCGTGCAAGCTAGTAGTGCGAAGATGCAACATACTAGAGGAAATCATGGCAATCATGTCATGTGAGCAAATAATAGGCATAGGCAATGCACATGACATATCACAAGCACGATTACAAAGCAAGATCAATGTATCACCATTGGAATGGATCACAAAGGAAACATGGCAAGAACAAGCAATATCTCCACCAAGCTTGCAAATACACATACAAGTAGGAGAATCAATCATCATGTGTAATGCAAAGCATGGGTCACAAATGCATGGTAAAGGCATAGGAATAAGCATGTCATGCAAAGTGAACATGGCAAGATGGGCATAAAATATGTAATGGACAATAACCCATAACCATGTGAGGGCCATGTAGAATAAATGCGTGAAGTCTTTGCGCGAAGGGAGCAGTGGGAAAACCAATCCACGGGATCCCAAATCATCATTGCTCTCTAGAGCTCGTTTCGTCAGCTTGTGGGCTTGCAAGGTTGACGAGTAAGTATGGGGACCTACACAACAAAGACACAAACGAAAGAAATTGTGTGTGTGGTAAATGTACACATCATCCATCATGATGTGTATGTGCACGTGTGAGTTAGAACAAGATAAGCATCGCTCAAAGAAATTTGATGCATGGTACAAGAACATGTCATCCATCATGAAAGAATATTTGTTATGTATAGCACGATGTGGACACAAATTGAGAATGAAATTATAGCAAGTGTGTGGCACAACAAGAGCATTTTTATTCATGGGATGCATATGGTGCACACAATCATGGGAATCATGCAATGGATGGGATGTATCAAAATCTCGTAATATGGATGAGGAAACTATGGGGGTCTCCTCATGAGCAATAGCGGAAACATCATATGGAGAAAATGGACTACATCCAAAACAATGCATATTCGAAGCTAGGTGGTCATGGCATGACATATGAGATAAATGATGCAAAGGGAGCATATCAATACCCTCACAAGAAAAACAAATGCCAATAACCATGGGCTTGTCATCTATGCCATATGTGAAAATTGGGTTTATTTTAATGGCATATGCATAGTTACTACAAAGAGATTGAAAATATGACATATTGTTGATCTCATGCATAGCATATGACAAGTCAAGCAGATTGTCAAACATGATGTGACCGAGAGAATTATCACAAGAAATCCTATGTAACATGGCATCATAACTAATAGACTCCACATGGCAATCATCAAACTCATCATAAATGGGTAAATCATCACATGGGGAAGTCAAACTAGCATGAAGCATGACAATAGGTGGATCAACATCATGCAAGCAATCAATGTCAAGAATGTGCACTAGTGGGACTAGAGCATCACCTTCACCTATGTTACCTTTTTCATTCCACTCAAGTGGTGTAGGTGAGGTGGCAAAGACCAAGTCGTGGTCAATATCTTCATCTTGATGGAACCATGTGGGGGGTGCATCATATTCCACCATGGCCATCGTCTTGTCCAAAGGAAGGACGAAGTCATCGAGGATCGGCGCGTCATCATATATGGGACCTAGCACCAAATGAGAAGACACAATAGAGGTAGAGGTTAAGTTGTTAGAAATCAAAATGGCCTCACATGCCCTATCAACTACCTCACTCTCTCTATGTGGTGGTGGCTCACTCACTCCCTCAAGGTTGGTGCACTCAATGCCACATATGGTGGAGTCACTCAAATCACTCAAGTGGTGGTGGTGGTGGCTCTCCTCACATGGGAATTGGGGCAACTCGTCATATATGGGGCTAGTGGTGAAGTCACTCTCACTCTCAATATGGTGGCATATGTCACTCAACCCATCACCATACGCCTCCTCGGTCGAAGGGAAAATTCCATGCTCAACCATGTCTTAGCCGTCGCCGTAGATGAAGGCCGAAGATGGCACATCATCACTCTCCTTCGATACCAAAGATAAGGTCTCATGTGCGGTGTCGTAGGTTGACTTGGAGTAAGAGTCCCAATGGGGCGCCGTCTTCACGTTGTTGAAGAGGTTTGCACTCGTCGCCATGGTCGAAGGGGATGGTCCTTGCTCGACCGCCTTGCCGTCATATTGTATGAGGCCCATATGATGTGGCACCTCATAGCTTGTCTCCATGACCGAAGGGAATTTCCCATGCTCGGCCATTCTCCTTGAGGGGCTTCCGAAGATGGAAGTGTCGCCCTCTCTTGTGGGTGGTTGCCTTGGACTTGACAATGTCGATGTAGGCGTACCTGTGGGAAGTAGGCGAAGATGCCGTACGTCCAAAGGCGAAGATGCCTTGATAATACTAGGCGAAAATGCCGAAGTGGTGGTGGTAGCTGTAGCTTCCTGTCGGTGGTGACGATGTTGTTGTAGTCGATGGCGCTCTTCGTTGTCATACACCTTTGGCTTGCAGTCATCTTGGCGGTCGTCTCGAAGATGGTGACGGTACCGCGTGGTACTTTCATCGTGTGGCTGCTCTGAAGACTTGCGACTTGAGCGTCTCCACCTTGAAGATGGAGAAGGGGAAGAAGACTTGTAGTTGGCCCACACGTGTTGGATGTCATCCATGTGTGCGTCCAACTTGACGTTAATGTAGTCCCTTTTCCTTGCTTCAGAGTGTCGTATGTCGATGGCGAGCCGCTCGATGCGGTCGAGGACCGAAGATGTTGTGCTTTGCCTATCCATCACAAGACTCGAGTAGAGGTGAATAGGAAATGAGAGAACAATACCGAAGTTACCTTTTCCGAAGATTGAGGATGTATCGAGTACACTCAATGTAATGCTACAATAATAGAATTGGTACCGGGTTTGTTTCTCACACCTACAAAAGTAAGGGCTTATCAAGGATCTTAGTGAGGATGAGTGGCACAAAATTTCAAGCAAATGTTAGTCAAGATATCGATAATGTTGAGAAGGTTCACAAAATTGCAAGTAAAGCAAGTAGACCAATAGTAAATAATGGCACACGGAAACACACACACGGATAGATAAACGGGGTCGTGCAACCAAGGAATGAGTTCAAGATGTGGAATCCACGGAAAACGCTCGTGTTGCACAACTTTAGAGAGACGCTAGCACGATTGCTCAATAGGCTGATTCGACACTTGTGCACAACCTATGAGATGCAAAATGTACCAACTTTCTATCCCAATTATGCTATATATGTATGATGTTCCGGTGTGTCGCACACAATGATCCTAGATGATCAATATGGTAGTATGATATGCAATGTGGCGATGCTATGGCTATTGCTTACAAGCTTTTTGTTTTTCTCTGTTTGCTTAAAAGCTTATTCTTTTTTTTATATGGCCAATTATGCGAAATGCACAAACCAAGATAGCAATTGTGTAGATGCGGGAACAATCTTTGACACAAGAGATGATATGATGATACCAAGATGAGGATACCAAGATGATATGGTATGTATGCAATGGAAGGTATGGATCACTAATGTGCACAAGTAACGTTGCCGGCAATACTCAAATGGCTAGTCTCGATAGGCAAGTGACGCAAAATGGCTCGGGGTTAACAATACTATGGCAAGAAGAATGTACAATGATGGGATACCATGATACCAAGATGATATAGAGGTTACCGTTCTTGCTTACGGTTAGGGTGTCAAAATGGTGAAGGTGGTCCATGACGAATCCTTGACGAAGTTGAGCGGCGGTGTTGTCGATGTCGAACCGTTCCTAGTTAGCCGAAACACCCTAGGAAACGGAAAAACCGCAAACTCAAAATCTCAAACGGAAAATGTCAAATGGTGATAGCGGAATGCGTTGGTGGTTCTGGAGTTGGCAATGCGGAAGTGGTGGTAGTGGTTGATGAAGAAGCAACCATCCCTAAGTAGCCGAAACACCTTAGGAGACTCAAGTCACCACTCAAGCAACCACAAATGCTATATGGATCAAAATGGGTTAGGTTGCGGAAAGCTATGGTGGTTTTGCAGATGATATGGTGGAGGGCCTAGGCAAAGATGCCAAAATGCCAAAAGAATTATGGAGTCAAATGATGGTGTTAGTATTTTTTTGGGATGGAGGATGTCAATAGCTACAAAACAAGCTAAATAACGTGAAAATCGGACTCCGGATGAATTAGTTATGGCCAAAACGGTTTTTGGAGTTTGGCTGAAACTAGGGGGTGCGGGCATCCGGGGGTGGGAGGGTGCGGGTGCCCGAGGTGGTCAGGGAGTTGGGCGGAAAAGTGGCCCGGGGGTAAGGGGTGCGGGCGCCCGGGGTGGTCAGGGGGGGTTGGGCAAAACTTGCCCGGGGGTCCGGGTGCCCGGGGGTGGCCGATTTGGGCGGAAATTTTTGGGAAATGGCCAAATTCGGTGGATTTCGTGAGGGGAAGGGTGGGGATGAAGGTGTAGGTGCTAGATCCACTTGCCAAACAACAAATCCATGGACAAAAACAACAAAATATCACAAGAACCAACAAATTACAAGAAAAATTTTGGGGCTATTTTTGTGGGGATTTTTGAATTAGGACGAAAAAACAACAAAATCAAGCTAGCAAATGGGGGGTAGGGACTCCAAGATGTGAATCAACCTTGCTCATGATACCAAGATGTTGTAGGGTGAAACCCTAGAGGGGATCTTTTCACACTTGGAGGGGGAAAAGTGATGAACACACAAGAACACAAGGGGGAAATCACTCAAACTAACCCAAATAACACATCCACTAGAGTAGCATACATGAGATCCACAAGCATACAAGAACAATTCAAAGAAAATAGCACTAGGTAAAGTTCTTCCCAAATCCACAAGGGGAGATGAGGTCTTGATGATCCTATGATTGGGATCCTTCCCTAGAGGGGCATTGAATCCACTAGGGGATCTTCTCCAAGAGGAGGCCTTGATCTCCAAGAGTAGCTTCTCCAACAGGAGGTCTAGATCTCTGATAACCCACAAGTATAGGGGATCGCAACAGTTTTCGAGGGTAGAGTATTCAACCCAAATTTATAGATTCGACACAAGGGGAGCCAAAGAATATTTGCGAGTATTAGCAACTGAGTTGTCAATTCAATCACACCTGGAGATTAATTATCTGCAGCAAAGTGATCAGTAGCACAGTAGTATGATAGTTTTGATAGTAGTAGCGACAACAATAGTAATGGTAACAATGATAGCACTAGTTTTGTAGCAGTGACAATAGTGACAGCAGCAGTAGTAACTTAGCAAGATCAATATATAGGAAAATCGTAGGCATTGGATCGGTGATTCGTTGGATGATATTCATCATGTGACAGTTATAACCTAGGGCGATACGGCAGTAGCTCCAGTTCATAAATATAATGTAGGCATGTATTCCGTAAATAGTCATATGTGCGTATGGAAAGAACTTGCATGACATCTTTTGTCCTACCCTCCCGTGGCAGCAGGGTCCATATTGGAAACTAAGGGATATTAAGGCCTCCTTTTAATAGAGAACCGGAACAAAGCATTAACACACGGTGAATACATGAACTCCTCAAACTACGGTTATCACCGGGAACTGTCCCAACTATTGTCACTCCGGGGTTGCCGGATCATAACACGTAGTAGGTGACTATAACTTGCAAGATCGGATCTAGAACATAGATATAATGGTGATAACATAAATGGTTCAGATCTGAAATCATGGCACCCGAGCCCAAAGTGACAAGCATTAAGCATGGCAAAGTCGTAGCAACATCAATCTCAGAACATAATGGATACTAGGGATCAAGCCCTAACAAAACTAACTCGATTACATGATGAATCTCATCCAACTCCTCACCGACCAGCGAGCCTACGAAGGAATTACTCACTCCCGGTGGGGAGCATCATGGAATTGGCGATGAAGAAGGGTTGGTGATGACAAAGATCAAAGATCCCCCTCTCCGGAGCCCCAAACGGACTCTAGATCTGGCCTCCCAATGAAGAACAGGAGGTGGCGGCGGCTCCGTCTCGCGAAACACGATAATTCTTCCTCCCTGATTTTTTTCTGGAAAAATGTGATTTTATAGCATCGGTATCAGGGTCTGTGGGGCCACCATGTGGGGACAACCCACCTGGGCGCGCCTGGAGGGGGGGCGCGCCCTGGTGGCTTGTGCTCACCCAGTGGCCCCCCTCCTATGGTTCTTGGCTCCAGTATTTTTCTTTATTCATATAAAAAATCCTCGCAAAGTTTCGTTCCAATCCGAGAACTTTTATTTCTGCACAAAAACAACACCATGGTAGTTCTGCTGAAAACAGTGTCAGTCCGGGTTAGTTTCATTCAAATCATGCAAATTAGAATCCAAAACAAGAGGAAAAGCGTTAGGAAAAGTAGATACGACGGAGACGTATCAACTCCCCCAAGCTTAAACCTTTGCTTGTCCTCAAGCAATTCAGTTGATAAACTGAAAGTGAAAAAGAAAAACTTTTATGAACTCTTTTGCTCTTGTTTACATAAATAAGCTTAAACAACACCCAGGTTTTTAGCCAAGATTATAACTAACCATGTCGACAATAACTCTTACAAATTATATTAACTCATATCGATGACATAATCAGCTAGCGAGCAATAATAAGATATCTCAAACAGCAACACGTTGTCAAAACAACCATGATATAATATGACAATAGTGTTATCTCGCTAGCCCTTTCTGAGACCGCAAAACATAAATGCAGAGCACCTCCAAAGTTCAAGCAGCGACTAAACATTGTAATTCATGGTAGAAAAGATCCAGTCATGATGAACCCAACATTAGCCACACATAATGCATGAGCATGACAACAGTGCTCTCAGGTTCTGGCGCTTATTTGAGAAGGTGATGACACAACATAAAAGTAAATAGATAGTCCCTTCGCAGAGGGAAGCAGTGATTTGCAGCGGTGCCAGAGCTCAAGTTTTTAAAACAGAGGTAAATGAAATTTTGAGAGATGCACCCTTCTTGTTTACTTCGCGACCATCAGTTATCGGTATCTTCCATGCTAAACACATTAGTGACGGTTCCCAAGTGATAAAAGTAAAGGTTTACTCCCCCTCCACCAACAGTCACACTCCACGGCTTGTCCGAAACAACGGGTGCCGTCCATACCAACAACAGTCCCGGGGGAGTTTTGTTTAATTATTTGCAATTTGAGTTCGGGACTGGGAATCCCTATTACCGCCCCTCTCGTGCAAGGACGAGTGAATAAACACTCATCATGAGAATAACCCGCTTAGCATTGAAGATACTGACTACCTCCTGTCGCTCTATGAACAATCCAGGCACACAAAAAGGATATTTATTTGAAGTTTTTAGAGGTGGCACATGCAAATTTACTTAGGACGGAAGAGTAATACCGCATATAGGTAGGTATGGTGGACTCATCTGGAATAACTTGGGTTTCAGGTTTTTGATGCACAAGCAGAATTCCCACTTAGTACAGGCGAAGGCTAGCAAATAAGTTGAGAAGCGGCTAGCTAGAGAGCAACAATGGTCATGAACATGCATTATGCATAAGTAACATTGGATATTAGCATGAGTAGGATATGAACACCATGAACATAAATATCATAGAGGCTATGTTGGCTTTGATTCAACTACATGCATGAACATGTGCCAAGTCAAGCCACTCGAACATTCAGAGGAGGATACCATATCATCATACTACATCACAATCATTTTAACGCAATGTTGACATCCAAGATAAATCATTATCCACTCCTAGCTACTTATGCATGGCATGAGAAACTATAATCTCTAATTGTCATTGCAAACATGTTTGATCATAATAGACTGAATCATGGATACTAGGTTAAACATATTTACAGAAACAGAACAAGTCGAGTTCATACCCGTTTCTCTCTGCCACGGCCAGTTCATCAAATATCGTCATTATTGCCTTCCACTTGCACGACCGAACATTATGAAAATAATAATAGTGCAAGAGTGCCGTGAACTAAGCTGGAATCTGCAAACATTTTATTCAAAAGGAGAAGACAAGGTAATATGGGCTCTTTGTTAGATTAACAATAATGCATATGAGAGCCACTCAACATTTTCATCGTGGTCTTCTCCTCGGTATGACTTAGTAAAAAGAAAAGAAATTCAGAGAAACACACTGAAATATTTTTGGAGTTTTTGATTTTTCTTGAACAAGCAAATAAAAAGGGAAAAGCAAAAATGAGAAAAACTATTTATACGGGAAAGCTCCCAACAAGCAAAAGAAGAGCAAGGAAATCTTTTTGAGTTTTTTTAGTGCTACAACAATTTAAATTAGGAAGAAAAATAAAAAAGAGCCAGGAAATATATTTTTGGATTTTCTCAAAGTTTTTCAAACACACAAGAAAAAAGCGAGAAAATAAATTTAACATGGATAATGCAATGAAAAAGTGTGAACACCGACAACTGGAATGAAATGTGTGAACATGAATGTTATGTCCGTGGGAATATGTACTCCCCCAAGCTTAGGCTTTTGGCCTAACTTGGTAATCACCACTCGAAGAAGCCACGGGGTCCTATGTTGAAGTGCTGGGGAGCGGGCACCTGAGGGTCCCACTCCTGAGGCTCCGCCTGTGCTGCAGCTAGGTTGTTACGGTAGGCGACAATGTCCTCAGGCATAATCTTGTATCTGCCCCTGGCAATAGGATCAAACAAAACAGGTGCAGGCAATGGAATAATATCACGAGTGTCCACACTGAAAACCAGGTTATAAGGAACAGGAATATTAGTGTTCTCGCTATCAATAAACTGGTGGTGTGCCATAGTGTCGGTGCAACAAACCCTGGGTCTGTTGCCCAGACTGTGCATAGGCACGGGGACGAGATTGAAGCACCAACCCAAGTCAGAATACAAGAGACCAAGATCATCAAAGAGCCAAACATGCAGATCAGAGGGACCAAGATCAAGCCAAAGAAGCAAGGCACCATCAGGATAAGGGCCTCCTTTGCCGGGCAGGCAAGCTCGGCAAGGGGCGAGGCCACCCCCGGAAGACGACGTCCAAGACGTCCCGGCAGGGCCTGCTGGGGCACACGGAGGCAAAACCACCTCACCAACTACTCCACCATGACCCACGTTGTTGATCAGTGCGGTGTCGAACCACGGAGTGACTAAGTGGCAGCCATTCACCACATGGTAGCCTCTCCCTACAGGAAACACCTACAGATGACACCCGTCTTACGACGTGTCCAGCGAGCAGGCATGGAGCTAGCGAGATAGCCTGGCAAGCCTTGCTGGGCAACCAACGATGTGACGTTGAGCGGTGCATTTAATGCGCCCTGTCAGCCCGCAAAGTTAGGTATGATAGCACTGTTTGCTATCTTATCAGTACATAATGACTGATTTGCCATTGTGGTGACCCCTTAATCTATAAAAGGAGGCCCATGGCGACCGTAGAGAGGGTTAGAAGGTTGGATAACTCAGACCCCCATACGCGCGTAGCCACTGCCGCCCTGAGGCAATCCTGGCCGGGCAAGTGTACTATGCTCCACCACCACCTTTCCACCATCAATCCACCAAAGCAGGAGTAGGGTTTTACGCCTCACGGCGGCCTGAACCTGGGTAAAAATGCCTGTGTGATCTCTGCCGTGCTGCCACACGCTCGTCTGCTCTTTGTGCAATGTGACGCCCCCCCTGCAGAACCAGCAAGGGGCCTCCTGGTCCCATAGGTGGTCGTGGTTTCCCGCGACATCTTTGGCGCGCCAGGTAGGAGGACCGCTTGCGCGAACCTGAAGGCGTGTGTAGCGCGTCACCTTCATCACCATCAGCATCATCGACGACGCCATCGACCATGGCGCCCAAGAAGAAACACGGTTCTTCGGCTCGCCCTTCCACCTCGAAGGCTCCGCCGCCCGCGGCCTCTAACGCTGCGGGGGGTGCGGAGACATGCGAGGACGCGGACGCTGCTGGGGATGTGGTCGGACCAAGCGGCACCGTCACCACTTCCCCCGCGGCCGACGCAGGAGCAGGAGACATCGGAGGAGAGCAGCATCGGCAACATCCTGATGGCCACGCTCCACAAAGTCCGAGTGAAGGGGTTACTCCATCTGTGCCCCTTCCGCCCGCCGACGGGCATAGCCGCAGTAGCGGCGCTCGGGCCGGGGCGAATCGCCGCCCTTCGACCGCTCCCACCACGGGTGCGGTCGCAGCGCGTGCACCTCCCCCGGGACGGGTCGACCAAGCCGCTGCGCCCGACGGAGCCACTGGCCCTCGAGCGCCTTCGCCGCACCACCCTGCCATCCAGGTGGTCGCCCCACAGCAGCGGGGGCGCAGTGCTACCGCCACTGGCACCATCAGGAGCCGAGCGATGGTGCGATCGACTTCATCATCACCCATGCCAAGTACAGCCTCGGAGGCCATGGCGCGGGCTCAGCTGCTGCTGAGGTTTCCGCCAGCAGCCGAGCAAATGGACGAATGGCGTGCCACCATCCAAAGTCTGCTCGGTTTCGCCGAAGCTGGGGGCTCACGGCGAGCTGGCCCGCCACGGCCGCCCCAAGCGACAGGAACGGCTCATGCTGCTGACTGTACAGAAGGGGCCGTCCCCACGGTGCAGTCCCCACCACGGCAGCCAGCACGAGCGCAACAGAATCAAGACCCTGACGACATCTCGATGGCCTCTTCTGACCCTCGAGCGCGTCCAGGCCAACGACGAGCTCCAGAGGATAGGCGGAGAGGAGACACGCGAGCCGTTGTCGAGCAACGCCGCGACGACCTCCGCCGAACCAATGGGTGCGACGGCCCCGGCGTCGACGAGCCCGCGCTCGGTATTGGCGGGTGCCTACCTTTCGAGGTTGGCTGCCCTGCCTTTACCCGTGAGCTGCGGCAAGTCCGTTGGCCGTCCGTTCGCACGTTCAAGCCAGAGATACCTGGGAAGTACGATGGGAGGCTGAACCCGGCAAAGTTCCTGAGCATCTACACCATCGCTGTTCAGGCTGCCGGGGGAAGAGATGAGAAGGTGTTCGCCAACTACTTTCCTTTGGCCCTCAAGTCCAATGTGAGGTCTTGGCTGATGCACCTGCTGGAGAACTCCATTTCATCATGGGCAGACCTGTGCCATGAGTTCATCGGTGCCTTCACCGGTGGCCACCAAGAGCCGGGCCGACCCAGCGACTTGCAGCTTCTCCAACGAAAGGAAGGAGAGACCCTCGGTAAGTATTTATAGAGATTCAGCAAAGTTCATAGAAATATCCCAAATATCCATCCGGCAGCCGTGATAGCCGCCTTCCAGTCCAATGTGCGCAACCGCCGGATTCGCTCCAAGATGAATGTGTGATTGCCCAAGACTATGAAGGAGCTCTACACATTGGTGGATAAGTGTGCTCAGATGGAGGAGGGAAGAAAGTTGCCCGGAGAGGAAGATTGCACCAATATTGATTCAGAGGATGAGGATGAATCAACCAGCGAGAAGAAGAGCAAGAGGCGCAGTAAGAAGCGATGGGATAAGGCAGTAATGACTGTTGAAGGATCGGGTATGCCTAGTACCGGCAAGAAGGCCAAAGCTGAGGCCCCCGACAAGGAAGCTGCCATGTGCGCTGACTGCCGGGAGGCCGCTGCTGCCGAGAAAGCCGGGAAAGGTGATGGGCCGTATTGCAAGATTCATCGGACCAAGGGCCACGACCTTCAAGAGTGTTATCAGGTTGAGCAGCTTGTCAAAAGACAGAAAGCAGAGTATGAGAAGCATGACAAGGAAAAGGGTCAAAATATTTCTGTTGGCAAGGGCCGAGGTGGTGAAGTAAATCACCCCGGCAAACCCTTTCGGAACCAAGGAAAACCTGCCAGAGGTCGAGAGAAGGAAGCCTGTGGTGATGAGAGTTATGCAGGGGATGAAGAGGAAACTAGTGAGCAAGAGTTTCAGAAGGCCACCGACGCCCTGTGCATTAACGGGGGTGCATCTCTGCACACCTCTCACCACCAACTCAAGCGGTGGGCGCGAGAAGTCAATGCCGTGGAGCTAGCGCCCGAGGCCCGGAAGCCGCTCAAGTGGTCCCGTACGCCCATCATCTTTGACGAGGAGGATCATCCTGGCCGTACCACTGCGGTAGGGTGTTTGCCATTGTTGGTCTCCCCAACAATCCGCAACCTCAAGGTCACAAAGATGTTGGTGGACGGCGGGGCCGGGTTGAATCTGATTTCCCTAGTAGTTATCAGCAAGCTTTAGATAGCAGAGGAAGAGCTGGAGGTTAGCGACATGTTTCAAGGAGTTAATCCCGTCAAGAGCCGTCCTAAGGGAAAGATCACGTTGCCGGTAACATTTGGCGGAGAACTGAACTACCGGACTGAGAGGATTGTGTTTGATGTGGTTGATCTCCCCCTGCCATACAATGGGATTCTTGGACGCCCGGCCCTGGCTAAGTTCATGGCAGCATCTCACTATGCCTACAACACCTTGAAGATGCCTGGGCCACTGGGAGTCATCACCATCCCATCAGATGAGAAGGATGCAATCATTTGTGTGGACAAGATGTACCGGGATGTGGTCGCAGCAGAGGCAGCGGCAGCAGCTCCTACTAAGGAAAGCAAAGGAAAGAAGAAGGATTGCAGGGACTCCGACAAAGAGTCCGAGAAGCGTGCCCCCACCAAGTGCACGGCACCCGTTGACGACGTGCCGGAGTGTTCCAATGGCAAGAGATCCAAAGTCGCTGCACCCCAAGTGAAGAAGGTCCCGGCAGGGCTGGCTGGCGTTGATGGTACTTTCACTATTAGCGCCACCCTCGATGACAAATAGGAAAGCGCGCTCGTTGCCTTCCTGCTGGCGAATATCGATGTGTTTGCCTGGCAACCATCTGATATCCCTGGTGTTCCCAGGGAGGTAATCGAGCACCACCTTGCTGTCTGCCCACATGCCCAACCTATCAAGCAGAAAGTCCAGAAGCAGGCCTTGGAGAGGCAGCAGTTCATTGCAGAAGAGATCAAGAGACTAGAGGCAGCTGGATTGGTCAGAGGAGTACTGCATCCCACGTGGTTGGCAAACCCAGTGGTAGTCAAGAAGGCTAACGGGAAGTGGAGGCTTTGCGTAGATTTCACAAATCTCAACAAGGCTTGCCCGAAGGACCCGTTTCCCTTGCTGTGTATCGATCAAATTGTGGATTCCACTTCAGGTCGTGATTTGCTCTCCTTTCTGGATGCGTATTCTGGGTATCACCAGATCTTCATGTCCAAGGAAGATGAAGAGAAGACGTCGTTCATCACTCCATGTGGTACGTACTGTTTTGTCCTCATGCCATTCAGATTAAAGAGTGCCGGGTCCACTTTTGCAAGGGCAGTCCAGATTGGTTTTGAGCCACAGTTGCACAGAAACATAGAAGCCTATATGGATGATATTGTGGTCAAGACCAAGGATAGGGCCACCCTTATTCAAGATTTGGAAGATACGTTTGCTAATCTGCGCAAAATCAATTTGAAGCTCAACCCGGAGAAGTGTGTATTTGGTGTTCCCTCCGGCAAGTTGCTTGGGTTCTTTGTATCCCATCGCGGGATCGAAGCCAATCCCGACAAGATCAAGGCCATCGAGCAGATCCAAGCACCAAGGACAGTTAAGGGTGTGAGGCGTCTGACAAGATGTGTTGCCGCGCTAAGCAGATTCATCTCCAAGTCTGCCTAGCGCGCCCTGTCGTTCTTCAAAATTTTGAAGAAGGCAGGACCCATGAAGTGGACCCCGGAAGTAGATGCAGCTTTGCAAGAGTTGAAGGCCTACTTGTCCTCCATGCCTACCTTGGTCGCTCCCAAACCCCGGGAGCCATTGCTGATGTACCTAGCGGCAACCAACCAAGTAGTCAGTGCAGTTTTGGTAGCGCAGCGAGAAGTGGATGAGGTAGAGAGTGAGCAGAGACCGGCAGAGTCAGAGAAGGATTAGGACAGCAATGAACACGACAACGAGAGCAACCCCAAGCACGCGGCAAGGAAGAAAGTGGTGCAGCGCCAAGTGTACTTCATCAGCTCCTTATTACAGGGGGCTAGATCGAGGTACTCTGGCGTGCAAAAGTTGATTTTTGGTCTCATCATGGCCTCAAGGAAACTGCGCCACTACTTCCAAGCCCATGAGATCATGGTTGTCACTCGTTTCCCGTTGCAACGGATACTCCGAAACCCTTGAGGCTACCGGCAGAATAGTGGAGTGGGCTTTGGAGTTATCCAGTTTTGGTTTGAAGTTTGAAAGCACGTCAACTATTCAGAGTAGGGCATTGGCAGAGTTTATTGCAGAATGGACGCCAACCCCTGATGAGGAAGTGACGGAGACAGCTATCCCCGGCAAGGAATCGCCCCAAGAATGGATTATGTATTTTGATGGTGCTTTTTCCCTACAAGGTGCAGGAGCTGGCGTGCTTCTTGTTGCCCCCTCCGGGGAGCACTTGAGGTACGTCGTCCAAATGCATTTTGCCCGGGAAGAAGCAACCAACAATACAGCAGAATATGAAGGGCTCCTTGCCAGGCTCAGGATTGCAGCTGAATTGGGAATTAAGAAGCTGATCATTCGAGGAGATTCACAGCTTGTGGTGAGACAAGTTAACAAGGATTACCAAAGTCCATTGATGGAGGCATACGTCGAGGAAGTGAGGAGATTGGAGGAGCACTTTGACGGATTGCAAACAGAGCACGTACCCCGTGCGAAAAACAGCATAGCTGATCATCTGTCAAAGTGTGCTGCGTAGAAGCTCCCTGTGGAACCTTTGTTCTCCATCTCACTCAGCCCTCCGTATCCCCAGCAACAATGCCCCGGAAAAGGAGAAAGTTGGACTCCGGTAAGCCTCTCTCGGTAGAGCCGTCCGCTCCTGGCAGAGACCCTGCCGGAAACAACTCCTCGCAGCCTGCCGGACCACACCCTCCAGCCGGGTCCATGGACCCGCGAACGAGGCATGTGCTCCCGCAGCAAAGGAGGTGCCGCTAGTCCTCGTTTCCGAGC
Organism: Thinopyrum elongatum; assembly: GCA_011799875.1. NCBI lineage: Eukaryota > Viridiplantae > Streptophyta > Magnoliopsida > Poales > Poaceae > Thinopyrum > Thinopyrum elongatum. The sequence continues at coordinate 264,788,506 of CM022302.1, forward strand.
CCCAGGCTCCAACTTGGGCAAGGCACATTGTCCACTTCCTCCAAACTAGAGAGCTTCCCGGCAACCAAGACAAAGCTGAAAAAGTAGCCCGGAGGGCCAGTATGTATCAGTTTGTCGATGACACTCTGTACAGAAGGAGGCCCAACGGTGTGAAATTAAAGTGTGTCTGCCGGGAAGAAGGAAAGGAACTGCTGGCTGAGATACACAAAGGCATGTGCGGCTCCCACATTGGATCAAGGGCACTAGTTGGGAAAGCATTCCGGCAAGGATTCTATTGGCCCACAGCCCTCCAAGATGCGGTCGAGCTAGTCACCAAATGTGAAGCCTGCCAGTTCCATTCCAAGAAAACCCACCTACCTGCCCAAGCTCTTCAAACAATCCCTCTATCATGGCCATTTTCGGTCTGGGGGCTCGATATCCTCGGCCCCTTCCCCCGAGCAATCGGGGGCTTTGAATTCTTGTTCGTTGCTATCGACAAGTTTACAAAGTGGCCGGAAGTGACTGCCATGAGAAAGGTGACTGCTCAGTCAGCTATCAAGTTCTTGAAAGAACTGGTGTGTCATTTTGGAGTTCCGGCAAGGATCATTACCGACAACGGCACCCAGTTCATGAGCCGCGCCTTCATGCAATATGTTCATGCCCTCGGATGCAAAATCTCATTTGCCTCTGTGGCACACCCCCGGAGCAATGGGCAAGCTGAGAGGGCGAACGCTGAAGTGCTGCGTGGACTCAAGACAAGAACCTTTGATACGCTGCAGAAGCACAGCAGGCGGTGGATCGAGGAGCTGCTGGTAGTTCTCTGGTCCCTCAGAACGACACCAAACCGAGCAACCGGGCAGACTCCCTTCTCCCTGGTCTACGGGGCAGAAGCAGTTATCCCCACGAAACTCATTTACGAGTAACCTCGAGTGCTTGCCTACGATGAAGTAGCGTAAGATCAGCACCGGTGTGATGACGCTGTGCTACTCGAGGAGAACCGCCTCTGGGCTGCTACGCATGCTGCACGCTATCAGCAAGCCCTGCATCGCTATCATAGCTGCAGGGTTCACGCTCGGTGTTTTGAGGAAGGTGACCTTGTCCTTAGGCGCATTCAGTCCACCAAGGGTACAAACAAGTTGTCACCGAAGTGGGAAGGCCCTTACCGGGTAGTACGAGTCACCAGACCTGGCGCAGTCTGTCTGGAGACCGGAGATGGCATTAAGTTGCGAAACTCATGGAATATTGAGCATCTCCGCAAGTTCTACCCGTAAGGCGCGGCTGTCGGGCCCTGCCCGGCAGCCACCCTTTTGTACAGGCCTTGCCTCAGTTGCATGTAACCCCTTGTGCAAAGCCAGGGCGATGACCCTGTGCAAGAGAAAATAAAGAAGCATTGTGGGGGGGACCCGACCAAGATTGCATGCATGCATGAGCATTCCAAGATCATTGCATAAGCATTTCATGAGCATTTGCATATGCATACATCCTGCATTCATTCTCATCCGCATGAAGCTGCAGGTTCCTGCCGTGAACTTGGCTTTGACAAGGAGTTGAGAAGATTGGCCGGCACTGCGATCCCCGACAAGCCAAACAGATAAGTTCTACCTCCTGTCCATTAGTGTTCTGTAAGTTATAACTTGTGCATAAGAAAACCCCGCCACTCTTTTGAGACTTAGGTGCTCCCATCCCTGACTCGAACATTGCTTCAGACAGGATGGTCGTAGTGGCCTTTGTTAAAAAGAAGTTGGCGGGGGGCTGGCCCCTTTGCCTGTTGCCCGGTAGACAAAGTTCTCCGGCAGACAGAAAAGGTGCCGGCAAGATAGCCTGCCGGGGAAAACTCGTTTATTTACAGTAAAGAGGCATCTCGCGTCTGCATGGACATACACATGCACGGGTTCCCGGCAAGGTTCATCTTTTTCATTAATATGCTGATACAAGTACAAGCCTTACAGAACACAAACATGGACTCGGGAGATTACATTATTTGAATTAAAATTTGTCAATTGCCTACAAGTTTAAGATTGAAAAAAGATAGGTGCTTCGTAAACTCCTCTCCCTGTCGCTCTTATCCCAGGTAGTGCGGTGGGAAGAGAAGAGGGTGGGCGACGCGCCGGCACAACGCCACCCCGATCCCTGTCAGGAGCTGTCGGACACAGCCTGACAAGATCAGGAGTGGCGAGGCTGCGAAGGAGGAAGACGTGCGGAGCGCCCTGGCGGCCCCAGGATCACCGCTTCCAGGACTGAGAGGGGGGCTCCAGCACAGGCACCAACAAGGGAGGACGCCGGGGCCCAGCCAGAAGACCCCTAGGGGAAGCGGAAGCGCCAGAGGGGCAAGCCTTTCCCTGGCGGCCCGGGAAATAGGTGATGACGGCGCCGGGGAAAGGGGGGAGAGCCAGACAGACGGGCAGTGGGTCGCCAGTACGAGATGAACGCGTCGATGCAGTTGTGCTCCTACTGGACGGCTTGCCTCCCATCTTCTCCTTCTCCCCTGGCTTCGTCTTCATCAATGCCATTCCGGGGGAAGGCCGGGACTCCAGCCCGGCGCCTTCCCCGGGGAGACGGCGAGCGGCCAGGACGGCCAAGGGGCTTGAGGTGCACTGCTCCCCGCCTTGGTGGGCAGGAAGGCGCGCCTCTCATCAACATCAGCCCCAAGACCTCTGGGAGGGGCGGTGCTGGGATTACCAATGATCTCCAGCACCGCCTCCCGGCCGAGCCTCGAAGGAACCAAGAGGTTCGCCACAGCAAGGACCAGGCTCACTCCCTGAGCGCCAGCACCGGCATTTGGCGATGCTAGCCCCAACCAAGGCCCCGGGCTCTTCTCTTCAGCATAACCAGCAGAGGCAGAAAGCGGAGGAGAAGAAGAATGCAAGGGTGGGTGACTTCGCCCTCCTCGACCCCTCCATTTTATTAGCGGATCGGGGAGGGGAGCCGCTCCCTCAACAAGCGATCGCCGCCCCTCCCCGCCAATTCAAGAAGACCGGGCCCTCGCCTTGATGCTCTCCCGCACCACGCGCCTCCGTTACCTACCCTGCGCGATGCATGCCGCATACGTGGCTAAGGATAAGGGCGTGGTGGGAAGAGTGAATTGGCAGTTTCTCCCTCGTGCGTTGAAGTCATTCACGGGCCATCACTAGAGTGGCCCCACCACCATTGGCCTTACACGATGCGCGGAGAAACTGAAAACTGGCCCGGAATCAAGGCTAATGAAGAAGAAAAGAAGACCTCAAGAGACCAGCCTCTTCAGCGACCCCGCCTGTGCACTTATTAGGCCCTACCCCAATGACGCTCGGCAGCACGTTCGGGGCAGGCCAGGGGGCTTCTGTCGGTGCAAAAAACCCTGGGTCTTTTGCCTAGACTGTGCACAGGCACGGGGACGAGATTGAAGCACCAACCCAAGTCAGAATACAAGAGACCAAGATCATCAAAGAGGCAAACATGCAGATCAGAGGGACCAAGATCAAGCTAAAGAAAGCAAGGCACCATCAGGAGAAGGGCCTCCTTTGCCGGGCAGGCGAGGTTGGCAAGGGGCGAGGCCACCCCCGGAAGATGACGTCCAAGACGTCCCGGTAGGACCTGCTGGGGCACACGGAGGCAAAACCACCTCACCAACTACTCCACCACAACCCACGTCATTGATTAGTGTGGTGTCGAACCACGGAGTGACTAAGTGGCAGCCATTCACCACATGGCACCCTCTCCCTACAGGAAACACCTGCAGATGACACCCATCCTATGACGTGTCTAGCGAGCAGGCGTGGAGCTGGCGAGATAGCCCGGCAAGCCTTGCCGGGCAACCAACGATGTGACGTTGAGCGGTGCATTTAATGCGCCCTGTCAGCCCACAGAGTTAGGTATGATAGCACTGTTGCTATCTTATCAGTACATAATGACTGATTTGCCATTGTGGTGACCCCTTAATCTATAAAAGGAGGCCCATGGCGACCGTAGAGAGGGTTAGAAGGTTGGATAACTCAGACTCCCATACGCGCGTAGCCACTGCCGCCCTGAGGCAACCCTTGCCGGGCAAGTGTACTACGCTCCACCACCACCTTTCCACCATCAATCCACCAAAGCAGGAGTAGGGTTTTACGCCTCACGGCGGCCCGAACCTGGGTAAAAATGCCTGTGTGATCTCTGTCGTGCTGCCACACGCTCGTCTACTCTTTGTGCAACGCGACGCCCCCTGCCGAACCAGCAAGGGGCCTCCTGGTCCCATAGGTGGCCGTGGTTTCCCGCGACACATAGCCGCGCGATCTAGGTAAACCTTGGGCAAAGGATAATCATGCTGGCGTATCTGAATGTTAAAGTGGATTGCCAAGCGAGTAGTGTAAATACCACCATGTATTTTTCCCTTGGATTTGTTAATGTGAAGGCGACGTGCCACAATAGCTCCCAAGCAATAAGTGTTGTCACCGTAAAGTGCACGACGTAAGACAACAAAGTCTGGAGCACTGAGTGCACCTACCTTTTCTCTAGCAAGCAAACACTTCGCAATGAATAGAGCAAAATAATGTATAGCCGGAAAATGTAAGCTAGTGGCAGTGACAGCCGATACCCCTCTCTCATCCCCCACAGTCAGAGTATGGTAAAAACCATCAAACTCCGCAGGCCTAGGCTCTACTAAACTACCATCAAAAGGAAGCAAGCATATGTCGCAAAATTCAGTAAGCGGTATCTGATGGGGTTCAGCATATAAGTTAAACTGCACCTCAGGGGGATTATTCCTACTCAAGAAATTAAAACTTTGCACAAAGGAATTTATGAGGAGATGATACTGTTCACATTCAGCTGCGATGAAGTCGGTGAGGCCTGCGTTAGCAGCATATTGTGCAAACTCTTGAAGGATTCCGGCCCCTTCCATGAATGGGTTATGCGGCCATTCGCACGGCCGTACCTCCGCCATTCTCCGGGTGTGGAGATCACTGTCAGATGACTCCCCAATAACTCCCTTGGAGTTCTTCTTGGAAGCAAACTTCCTAAAGATACTCATCTTTTTCCTATGAAAAAATTTCTGAAATTTTTAGTCCACAAAATTTTTCTCAACAAAACTTCACAAGATTGAAAGCAACTACTCATAGGTATGCATAGAGGCCATAGCAAGCATTCAAACTACTTAGAACTCTAAGAATTCAACATGCAAGCTCATCTACAGCAGCACCAAGAGTAGCTAATTATTCAAAATATAAACCACTAAAGCAAAAACTAATTGGACCAACGGAGGAGTCACATACCAAGCACAAATCCCCCGAAACAGTTTCGGAAATGGAGGTTCGAGCAAAGAGATCGAAATCCACGGGTTCCGGAGCAAGAACACGAGAGATAAAGCAATGGTGATTTTTTTTCTGGAGGTAGGTGGTGATGTGGGATGAAGAGATAAGTGAGGGGGCCCACGTGGGGACCACAACCCACCAGGGCGCGCCTGGGGGTCCTGGCGTGCCCAGGTGGGTTGTGCCCACCTGGTGCACCTCCCTCTGATGTTATTTACACCAAAAATTCTTAAATATTTAGAAGAAAAAATCGTATTAAATTTTCAGAGCCTTTTGAGAACTTTTATTTTTTGGGTCATTTTTTATTGCATGGGAAATTCAGAAAACAGACAAAACTTGGCATTTTATTTTATTTAACTAATAAAAACAGAAAACAAAAGGTAGGGACAGAAGGTAGTGCTCACTAAATTCATCAACTTCATACCTCTCAAAAATGATCAATTAATAAGGTTGATCAAGTCTTATTAACAACCACTTTCGATTAACATGAAACCGAAGAACTTTCGTAAATCACTAAGTTACCTCAACGGGGATATGAATGTCCCCAACAATAAGCATTTCATATTTCTTTTTGACGGTAGCTAGAGGTAGTTGAAAACCTCCAATAGTGATTGTCGCAGATTTTTCAATAACATTAATACCATTCACTTGGAATTGTTTCTTCGGAAAGTGCACCATATGCTCATTACCATTGATATGAAAAGTGACCTTGCTTTTATTGTAATCAATAACAGCCCCTGCATTATTCAAGAAGGGTCTACCAAGGATAATCGACATGTTGTTGTCCTCGGGCATCTCAAGTATAACAAAGTCAGTCAAAATAGTAACATTAGCAACAACAACGGGCACATCCTCACAAATACCGATAGGTATGGCAGTTGATTTGTCAGCCATTTGCAAAGATATTTCAATAGGTGTGAGTTTAATCAAATCAAGTCTTTTATATAAAGAGAAAGGCATAACACTAACACCAGCTCCCAAATCACATAAAGCAGTTTTCACATAATTTCTTTTCATGGAGCAAGGTATAGTTGGTATTCCTGGATCTCCATGTTTTTTAGGTACTCCACCCTTAAAAGTATAATTAGCTAGCATGGTGGAGATTTCAGCTTTTGGTATTTTTCTCTTATTGGTGATGATGTCTTTCATGTACTTTGCGTAAGGAGGCATTTTTAAGATATCAGTCAAGCGAGTACGCAAAAGGACTGGCCTCAGCATTTCAGCAAAGCGTTCAAATTCTTCATCATCTTTCTTTTTGGTTGACTTAGGTGGAAAGGGCATAGGTTTTTGAACCCATGGTTCTCTTTCCTTACTGTGTTTTCTAGCAACAAAGTCTCTTTTATCATATCTTTTATTCTTGGGTGTGGTGTTATCAAGATCAACTGTTGGTTCTATCTCAAAATCATTGTCTGGTTCTTTATTATTTGTTTGAGTATCTTCCCGAACCTCATCATTATCTTTTTCATTATCAGAAGGTGAGCGTTCACTACCAGATTGAGTTTCAGCATCAGAGATAGAGACTTCATTATCATTATCAGGAGGTTTTTCTACTTCAGGTTCACTACGAGCATGCAAAGTCCTATCATTTTTGGGATAATTAGATTTATGCCCCTAGTTGTGTCCCACTCGTCTGTTTTACCCCTAGTTCCCAAGAGTCACCGGTTCTGTCCAAGTCACTTTGCTCCTCTTATGCTTTTGCCCTTTGACCGTTTGACCGTCAGTTTGAAAACTTCATAACTAATTCATACTAAATCAGAAAAATGCAGATAAGATACCAAAATGTTCAGAAAAACATCACATATATGTCAGTGTCATTTGGATTCATGAAAAAAGTGTTGGAAAGTGCACATCCGAGTTTTAGCTCTTTTGATACCACCATGAATAGTAAAATCTAAAAAAATTCAAAAAAATTCAAAAAAAATATGGTGGCAAAGAACGAAAAATGTTCTAAGTGCTTGCCAAGTTTCATCAGGGAACGACATTCGTGGAAGTCCTGGCAAAAAAATAATCTATTTTGGAGTGCTGATTGTTTTTTTGCCGCGGCACCCACGAATGTTATTCCTTGATGAAACTTGGCAGACACTTAAAACATTTGTCATTCTTTGCCACCAATTTTTTTTTGAATTTTTTGAACTTTTTTAAATTTTACTATTCATGGTGGTAGCATAAGAGCTAAAACTCGGATGGGCACTTTCCAACACTTTTTTCATGAATGCAAATGACACTCACATATAGGTGATGTTTTTTCGAACATTTTGGTATCTTATTTGCATTTTTCTGATTTAATATGAATTAGTTATGAAGTTTTCAAACTAACGGTCAAACGGTCAAAGGGCAAAAGCATAAGAGGAGCAAAGTGACTTGGACAGAACCGGTGACTTTTGGGAACTAGGGGTAAAACAGATGAGTGGGACACAACTTGGGGCATAAATCTAATTATCCCATCATTTTTCTTCTTCTTTTTCTTTTTAGAAGGATTGTGTGCATCAGTATTAACTCTTTGAGAGACTTGTTCAATTCTTTTTGGGTTTCCCTCAGGATAAAGGGGTTCCTAAGTCATCCTACCTCCTCTAGTCATTACTCTGACAGCATGATCATTGATGTTATTATTCATTTCATCTAACAACTCTCTTTGAGATTTAGCAACTTGTTCTAACTGAGTTTGAACCATAGAAGCATGCTTCCCCACACCTCTAACATCATTTTAGATTCTAAATAACAAGTCACTCAAGCGAGCAATCATATCAGAATTATATTTCAATTGTTTCATAACATTTGCATTGAAGTGATCTTGTTTTCTACTGTAATTTTCAAACTCATAAAGGCATTGGCTAGGGTGCATATTGTGAGGATTATCATTGTCATTGAATTTCATTAGAGAATTTACCTCTACCACCTTAGGTGGTGGTTGTGTATCAAGCCCATGTATTTCTTCAATAGGAGGTAAATTTTTGACATCCTCAGCTTTAATACCTTTTTCTCTCATAGATTTCTTTGCCTCTTGCATATCTTCAGGACTGAGATATAAGATACCCCTCTTCTTCGGAGTAGGTTTAAGCGGTGGTTCAGGAAGAGTCCAATCATCATAATTTTTCAATATGTTATTCAATAATTCTTCAGCTTGCCCAATAGTTCGTTCCCTGAAAACACAACCAGCACAACTATCTAGGAAATCCCTAGAAGCATCGGTTAGTCCATTATAGAAGATATCAAGTATTTCATTTTTCTTAAGAGGATGATCAGGCAAAGCATTAAGCAATTGGAGAAGCCTCCCCCAGGCTTGTGGGAGACTCTCTTCTTCAATTTGCACGAAGTTAAATATTTCCCGCAAGGCAGCTTGTTTCTTATGAGCAGGGAAATATTTTTTAGAGAAGTAATAAATCATATCCCGGGGACTACGCACACAACCAGGAGCAAGAGTATTGTACCAAGCTTTAGCATTACCCTTTAATGAGAATGGAAATAATTTGAGAATATAATAATAGCGAATTTTCTCATCATGAGCAAAAAGGGTGGCTATGTCATTCAACTTAGTAAGATGTGCCACAACAGTTTCAGTTTCATAACCATGGAAAGGATCAGATTCAACCAAAGTAATTAACTCTGGGTCGACAGAGAATTCATAATCCTTATCATCAACAAAGATAGGTGAAGTAGCAAACTGAGGATCACATTTCATTTTAGCATTCAAAGTCTTTTCTTTATACTTGCATAATAGTTTTTCTAGATCATCTCTATCCTTACAAGCAAGAATATCCCTAGTTGCCTCCTCATTCATTACATAACCTTCCGGTACCTTTGGCAATTCATATCTAGGAGGGCTAGTTCTAATAGGTGTTTCAAGATTTTCAGTTTCAAGCTCTTCATCAGTTTCAACAATCTCATGCTGTCTTACTCTACCAATTTGTTCATCGAGAAATTCACCTAGTGGCACATTATCATCAAGCAAGGTACTAGCATCATCATGAGTAGCATTCATAGTAGAAGTAGCATCATTAATAACTTGCGACATATCAGAATTGATAGCATGTGGTGGTGTTGCAAGTCTACTTATAACTGATGGTGAATCTAAAGCGGAGCTGGATGGCAGTTCCTTACCTCCCCTCGTCTTAGAGGGAAAAATCTTAGTCTTAGCGTCCTTCAGATTCTTCATAGTAATAATTTGATAATAATCCCAAGTGACTCAACAAATATAGCTATGCTCCCGGGCAACGGCGCCAGAAAAAGGTCTTGATAACCCACAAGTATAGGGGATCGCAATAGTTTTTGAGGGTAGAGTATTCAACCCAAATTTATAGATTCGTCACAAGGGGGGCCAAAGAATATTTGAGAGTATTAGCAACTGAGTTGTCAATTCAATCACACCTGGAGATTAATTATCTGCAGCAAAGTGATCAGTAGCACAGTAGTATGATAGTTTTGATAGTAGTAGCAACAGCAATAGTAACGGTAACAATGATAGTAGAAGTTTTGTAGCAGTGACAATAGTGACAGCAGCAGTAGTAACTTAGCAAGATCAATATATAGGAAAATCGTAGGCATTGGATCGGTGATTCGTTGGATGATATTCATCATGTGACAGTTATAACCTAGGGCGATACGGCACTAGCTCCAGTTCATAAATATAATGTAGGCATGTATTTCGTAAATAGTTATACGTGCTTATGGAAAGAACTTGCATGACATCTTTTGTCCTACCCTCCCATGGCAGTAGGGTCCATATTGGAAATGAAGGGATATTAAGGCCTTCTTTTAATAGAGAACCAGAACAAAGCATTAACACACAGTGAATACATGAACTCCTCAAACTACGGTCATCACCGGGAAGTGTCCCGACTATTGTCACTCCGAGGGTTGCCGGATCATAACACGTAGTAGGTGACTATAACTTGCAAGATCGGATCTAGAACATAGATATAATGGTGATAACATAAACGGTTCAGATCTGAAATCATGGCACCCGGGCCCAAAGTGACAAGCATTAAGCATGGCAAAGTCATAGCAACATCAATTTCAGAACATAATGGATAGTAGGGATCAAGCCCTAACAAAACTAACTCGATTACATGATGAATCTCATCCAACTCCTCACCGACCAGCGAGCCTACGAAGGAATTACTCACTCCCGGTGGGGAGCATCATGGAATTGGCGATGAAGAAGGGTTGGTGATGACGAAGATCAAAGATCCCCTCTCCGGAGCCCCAAACGGACTCCAGATCTGGCCTCCCGATGAAGAACAGGAGGTGGCTGTGGCTCCGTCTCGCGAAACACGATAATTCTTCCTCCCTGATTTTTTTCTAGAAAAATGTGATTTTATAGCGTCGGTTTCAGGGTCTACGGGGCCACCAGGTGGGGACAACCCACCTGGGCGTGCCTGGAGGGGGGCGCGCCCTGGTGGGTTGTGCTCACCCAGGGGCCCCCCTCCGGTGGTTCTTGGCTCAAGTATTTTTCTTTATTCATATAAAAAATCCTCGCAAAGTTTCGTCCCAATCCGAGAACTTTTATTTCTACACAAAAACAACACCATGGTAGTTCTGCTGAAAACAACGTCAGTCCGGGTTAGTTTCATTCAAATCATGTAAATTAGAGTCCAAAACAAGAGGAAAAGCGTTAGGAAAAGTAGATACGATGGAGACGTATCAATCTCCAAGAGGAGGAAGATGAGCAAAGCTCTCTCTTTGTCTATCTAATACTTTTCTAACCCTAAAAATAAACTAGGGGAAGAGTACTTATAAGCTAGGGACAAAATTGGGGGAAAACGGGGGTACATGGGTCTTTTACCCTTAGTGCACGCAGGCACAAACCGGACGGGTCTGGGCACCCAGGGTAAAGGGGTCCGGGCACCAGGAGGGGATACGGTAGGAGATGGCCAGGCACCCAGGGTGCGGAGGACCAGGCACCCGGTCCGGTCAGGGAGGCCGCGGCCAAGTGGCTGTAGGGGCCAGGCACCCGGGGGTTGATGGCCCGGGCACCTAGGGGTGGCGCCTGGGGAAGGGCCGGGCACCCGGGGCTCTAGGGGCCGGGCACCCAGGGTGTCCAGGGGCTTTACCCACCCCGCGGCCGCAAGTCCGGGCACCCCGGGGTGTCCTGGAGGTCTTCGGTCTTCCGCATCTTGTGGTTCCTCTTCCTCGTCCTTCTCCTTGGGACTTCGTGTGGACTTGGTTATCCCTCCATGCTTCCTCATGGTCTTCTCCTCGGTACCTAAGAATGCATAACGTTTCCGAGTGAGGTAGAAGCCATTTCTTATGTGAATCCAAAGGGAGCTCGAAGAGGAAAGAGGTAACCTCGGTTTCAATGGTACATGCATGGGTTCGTGGTGGTGATGGAATGCCCATGGGGATGACCGTAGGATGCTCCGCATCACTCATGTACCAAGGAGTTAGCCATGGAGAAGCTAAGGAGCAAGGAGGATCGAGGGAGGAAGACATACGCGAAGACGGAGAAGAAAATGGACAAGTCAGCACTTGCCCGGATGATCCGGACCGCCGTCCGGACGATCCGGCCCCAGCCCGGACGATTCGAACCCCGGCCCGAGCGATCCGGGTAATGTGCCCGAAGACACCCGAAGGCCTCCCGCTGAAGCCGGATCATTCGGACCCCGGCCCGGATCATCCGGAGGGACTCGGACGTCCGGACCAGGCCCCAGACAACCGGACCCCCCGCAACCTCCATGACACATCCCGATCATCTGGACGCCGCCTCGGATCATCCAGACCACCGAAGCCCGGATCATCCGGACCAACATATGGATCATCCGGACAGTGCCTGCGTGCATGATGTTGGGCCAAGGCCCATGTACCCATTCATCCCTCTAGCCTACATATACGACTCCACCTCCACTTTTCTAGGGTTAGCATTGTTTTAGCTCGCATGAGAGATAGAGTTTTGCTCATCCACTTAATACCTACTCCATTGGAGGCCAAGTCCTCCACCTAGGAGAAAATCTCCCAAGTGGATTCAAGCCCTCCATCTAGGAGAAGATCCCCTAGTGGATGGAGGAGAACTAGCTACTTGTATCTTTCCTTTGTTGGATTTGAATCATGTATCTCTCTTTGTGTTCATGGATCTAGCACATGTGTGATTGTTTCTCATTGATTTGAGTGATTCCTCTCATTTCCCCTCGTGTTTCCTCTCGTGTGTTCATCGTGTTCTTCATAGGATCCCCTCCATTTCGTGAAAGATCGGCCTTGGGGTATCCACCCTACATCATCTTGGTATCATGAGCCAAGGTTGATCACGAATTTGGAGCCCCAGCCCTTTGTTTTCTAGCCTAAATTTGTTGATTTTGTCCCAATTTCGAAAAATCCCCACAAAAATAGCCCCAATTTTTTTTGTGATTTGTTGGTGTGATGAAGTTTTGTTGATTTTGATCCGTGGATTCTTTGTGTTGCAAGTGGATCTAACCTTTCCCCACCATCTCCACCACGAAATCCATAAAAAATCCTCGAAATTTTTGTTTTCCCCATGATTTTCGAGCTCATCCGGAGCCTCACCCGCACGCAGCTGACCTGGTCAGATCATCCGGAACCTGACCTGGATCATCCGGACCCGCCTGGTCATCCGGCTCCTGGCCCAGATCATCCGGCTACCTCTGACAAAACTGCATTTTCTGCAGTTTTCAGCCATCGCCACCTTCCGCCACCGCATACCCATTTCGACCACTACCATCCCACTTCCGCTAACCCCTCGACATACCCAACCATACCACCACTTTCCGCTACCGCCATTTGGTCATTTGCTTTGAGAATTTGAGTTGTGGTTCTCCTTTTCCTAGGGTGTTTCGGCTAACTAGGAACGGTTCGGCTTCAACATTACCACCGCTCATCTTCGCCAATGACTCGACATTCACAATCTTGACACCCTCGACCGTAAGCAAAGACGGTAACTTCAATGACACCTTTGAGTACTCCGTGCCATTGCATTGATAACCCCATAGCCCATTTTGCGTCTCTTTCCCATCGAGACTAGCCATTGAGTATTGCCGGCAACTTTACTTGTGCACATTAGTGATCATCATTCTCATTGCATAGATACCATATCATCTTGGTACATACATCTTGATATCATTTCTTGTGTCACAAGGTTATCATCGCATATACACAATTGCTATCTTGGTTCGTGAACTTTTGCATAAGTGGCAAAAGAAAGAGTTCAAACAAGAAAGATCCAACAAGCTTTTAAGCAAAAGAGAAAGATAAGCAAAGAGCTTTTAAGCAAGAACCATAGCATCATACTACATTACGATTGTCATACTCGATCATCTTGGATCATATCACCGGAATACCATACATATAGCATACTTGGGATAGAAGTCATTGCATTTTTTGCTTTGTAGGTTGTGCACAAGTCTTGTATCCGCCTATTGTGCAATCGTGCTAGTGTCTCTCTAGCGTTGTGCAACAAGAACATTTTCTGTGGATTCCACATTTTGCGCATATTACTTGGTTGCACGACCCCATTTATCTATCCGTGCGTGTGTTTCTGTGTGCCACATCTTGCTATTGGTCTATTTGTTGCATTTGTGAATTTGCGATTTTTTTTAAACATTATTGAATCTCCATAACAATTGCATAAATTTTTGCCACCATCCTCACCAAGCTCCACCAAAAGCTTTACTTGTGTAGGTGTGAGAACACGACAAGATCCGGTACCAATCGTGCTATTTCCTTGCTACATTATTGAGTGATCAGTGATCCATTCTCAACATCGGCTAAGGTACATTAGGTCTAGTTCTTTCCTTTATTCCACTCACATATTTGCTTGAGTTGATGGATAGGCCAACTACTTCTTCGAATCCACTCTTCATCGAGCAAGATGGGGACCCGAACAACTACATCACCAAGAACCACCTCTTCGGTGCACAAAGAGCTTTGCATCAAGCACAAGAAGCATTGGGCGAACGCATTGACATACACACTACCGACTTGCAACAATCCGAGAAACGTACAAGAGACTACTTCGACACATTGATGTCATCTCTCAAGGAGGACATATGAGGCATGATGGCCAATTGTTCGTCTACCTCTTCATCATACTGAAGATGGAGCCACTCAAGTCGACATGCTTCGCAATCTTCTTCGGATGCAAGTCCTCCTCGAGCTCGTTCGCATCATCGCCAAGTCCATGAAGTTCATCAAGCTCCACAAAACCCATTCCATGGCAATGGTTTACAAGGCCGTCTCCATGAACATGAACGCCAACGACAACTAGATAATGAACCTCCGGTCCAAGAGCAAGCCCCAATACGCCAAGATCGACAAGAACAATAAGATGGTGATGCCCTTCAAATAGAGAAACAACGTCATGAGGAACAAACCTGATGCGGAGCATCCTACGGACATCACCATGTCAAGAGTCTGTTTGGCAAGTGACACGTGTGACATCTACTTCACATACACAAAGGTGAATCATCTCCTTTTCACGTGCTCACTTGACCCCTTCGAGGATGGTATACTACTTGACACTCCACTCGTGTGCATACATAGGTATTGTCAAAACGCTACGGACAATGAGGAGGAGTGCAAGCGCCAAGGAACAACTACACCATCCGCGAGGGAAGCATGGAAGCGATGATGGAACCACCGAAGCTGCAGCAAAGCTACAACCACAGAACGTCCGACGATCCACCGGACGTCCGACGCGATCACGCCTAGGCCAGCCAGAAGAACTGCACACAAAGACGCTACAGCGGCCGGACGACCGACGACCACCGGACGACCGACAAGTCCCTGCCACCAGACGGATCTTGCTCCAATGTTCATCCTTCTTGTCCAAGCTAGGCCCTTCATTTGTAAGCAAGACAAATGTATCCAATTTAGGCAGCATCATATTCTCATGAACATTTGAATCATTACCAAGAAACGAAAGTTCCTGGTAATTTAATTGACGAGCGCGAGCTCTAGTAATTGGTCCAGTATGTATAGCAACAGGGGCTGTGGGTGTAACAATGGTATTGATGTCCTCATCATCCTAACCTTCTTGAAATGAAGTCGTCCTCGACGGAAGCTCATCTTCCTCACCCAAATAAGGCTTTAAATCTGCAATGTTAAAAGTGGGACTAACCCCAAAATCTGCAGGCAACTCAAGTTTATATGCATTATCATTTATTTTCTCTAACACCTTAAAAGGACCATCAGCATGTGGCATTAGCTCTAATTTGCGCAAATCAGGAAATCTATCCTTACGCAAATGTAACCAAACAAGATCTCCAGGTGCAAACACAACACATTTTCTACCCTTATCTCCAGCAAGTTTATATTTAGCATTCATACACTCAAAGTTCTCCTTAGTTAACTCATGCATTTTTAAGATCAATTCAGCATGTTGTTTAGCATCAAAATTAACCTTCTCCGAATATGGAAGAGGCAACAAATCAATAGGTGCACGAGGTAGGAAACCATACACAATTTCAAAAGGGAACATCTTAGTAGTAGAATGCGGCGAACGATTATAAGCAAATTCAATATGAGGCAAGCATTCTTCCCACATTTTCTTGTTATTCTTCAAAACAGCCCTAAGCATCGTAGACAATGTTCTATTGACTACTTCAGTTTATCCATCAGTTTGGGGGTGACAGGTAGTACTAAAAAGCAGTTTAGTCCCCAACTTAGCCCATAAACATCTCCAAAAGTGGCTAAGAAACTTAGTATCATGATCTGAAACAATTGTATTTGGCACACCATGCAAGCGAATAACTTCACAAAAGAACAACTCAGCAACATTAGCAGCATCGTCGCTTTTATGACATGGTACAAAGTGTGCCATTTTCGAAAATATATCCATGACAACAAATATGCTATCCCTCCGCTTCTTTGTTCGAGGTAAACCTAAAACAAGGTCCATAGATATATCCTCCCAAGGAACACTAGGTATAGGCAAAGGCATATGTAAACCATGAGGATTGAGTTGTGACTTAGCTTTTTGACATGTAGTGCAGCGAGCAACAAAACGCTCAACATCCCGTCTCATCTTTGGCCAAAAGAAATGTGTAGCAAGTACATCCTCTGTCTTCTTGACGCCAAAGTGTCCCATTAATCCTCCTCCATGTGCCTCCTCCAACAACAAAAGACGAACGGAGCTAGCCGGAATGCATAGCTTATTAGCACGAAACACAAATCCATCATTAACGACGAACTTGTTCCATGTTCTCCCTTCTTTACAATTCTGAAATACATATTTAAATTCAGCATCATGCACATATTGATCTTTGATAGTCTCCAAACCAAATATTTTAAAGTCAAGTTGTGAAAGCATAGTATAACGACGAGACAATGCATCAGCAATAACATTTTCTTTACCCTTCTTGTGTTTATTGACATAAGGGAAAGTCTCAATGAATTCAACCCATTTAGCATGTCTACGGTTCAGTTTTGCTTGAATTTTAATGTGTTTCAAAGATTCAAGATCAGAATGTATAACAAATTCTTTGGGCCATAAATAATGTTGCCATGTTGTCAGGACCCCGATTCTAAGTCACACCGATCTAGCCTGTAACACCTCATATCACTTTGCGGCCTCACGCACGGTATTCCCACGGGTGTCGTCTTACCATGGCCCGGGACCGTTTGCGCCTTTTGGCTCACGTATATGATAGTGTTGCTAGCATCCATATGACAGAGAACCCGGGCCGACATGGCTAGTCATGAACCCAAAGCGGCGCTAACTTACGGGGACAGGCATACATGAATCAACAACGAGCATGTCGGTCAGCAGCGTGTGAATCCGGGCTGTAGCACTGGGCTAGCAGGACTCCGGGAAACCGGGCTGTAGCAGGCTAGGCAGGACTCCGGATATCACCGCGTGACATTTCCCCGAAGGGACAGACACAGGAACGAAGTGAAACACATGCCGGCCAGTCTAAGTGTTCCGGAGCAGCAGTGCTAGGCTAGCAGGACTCCGGTAAACCGGGCTGTAGCGGACTACCAAGGCTCAGTGGAGACACCAGACTACATTTCCCCATAAGAGAGGCTGCCAAGGATAAACAACTAGATAGTCGGATCCCACACATACCAAGCATTTCAATCATACACACAATATGCTCGACATGTGTAAATACAACATGGCATCACAACAAAACTCTACAACTCAAAGTACTTTATTTAAAAGGCTCTGGGGAGCCATACATAACATGTTCATACATATAGGGGTCACACGACCCGACACTCAAGTCATACAAACATACAAGCACATGCGGAAGCAACTAGTCTGAGTACAGACACTAGAAAGAAAGAAGGCTCGACGAAGCCTGTCTATCTACATAGGCCCTTCACAAGCTCAGGTCACCACCTGGGTGGCAAGTCACTCATCAACGTCGAGATCTACATAGAACCCATCGGAGGGGGCGGTGTTCTCGTCTGCAACAGTTATTAAAGCAACATGAGTACAAAGGTACTCAGCAAGTCTTACAACAGATCCTAATATATATGCACATTCTCAAGAAGGGTGGTGGAGTTATCGTAGCAAGCCAGCTTTGACTCTTGGCTACACTATCCTACGAGACACCACTTGAGAAATTAGCTTTCGCACACGAGTCCACTAATCACCATCACAATACTCCATCGTGGATCCTCCCTCGTAATCCTACGAGAGGGCCATCCGCGGTACTCACACTTATCTTGAGTCTTTTAGTAGTAACCATTAACTTGTCTATGAACTGCATAAGCGACCAAGTAGTCCTTTACCACGGACGCGGCTATTCGAATAGTTTTATACCCTGCAGGGGTGTACTTCGTCACACATGTTTCCACCACTTAGCGTCTGCACACGACATGTGCTCGGCAGACTTCAAGCGAAAGCCGACGTGGGTGTAGACCACGACCTGACTAACCACACAAGTCTCTAGTCCAGGTTTATCGCCTATTCGGGTTCCATCCGCAAGGAAATCCGGCCGGGGTGTCCTCAACGGCCCCAAACGATGTGTGCAGAGTTCCCGAGACACCAAACGGGCGACTCGGTACACCGGCCACGTGCCTACCGCATCACAGCCCACCCCTAAGGTCAGCGCTGCGCACGGCCACCAGCAACTACAAACACCAGTAACTACTTGCAACTCCTAGACAGAGGACGAGAGGGGTCAGTAAGTCGAGCGGGGTCATATTTCAGGGCCCAACGTGTGGTAGTAGCTGAATCTTAAATCACGCATACAGATCTCAGTTCTTAAGGACGGCCTCAATGAAATAACCCACCATGTACTCCTACATGGCCTTCCATCAATACTTTTACCAAAACATGTTCAACACTTCACTCTCATTACCGACACAACCATTCACTCTAGTTCATCACCCTGATGAGCCAGACCTGACACAACTCTAAGCATAGCAGGCATAGCATGGTAGGAAACACAGACATGGCTCAAACAACTCCTACACATGCTAGTGGGTTTCATCTAGTTACTGTGGCAATGACAGGTCATGCAGAGGATATGGGTTCAACTACCGCAACACACAGTAGTTTGAAACGCGTTGTCTTAATGCAGTAAACGAGAGCAGAAGCGAGAAGATGGGTTGGTATCGAAATGATCAATGGGGTTGCTTGCCTGACAGAGTGGTAGTGGAATACTGCCCTTCAGTTGGATACTCGTGGATATCCTCGGAGGCAGAACCTACCACGAAGAACACATCGAAACACAATCATCACATGGCAATATGCAACAATATGATGCATGCTATGACATGGCAAAATGAGTGTGTTTTGGCTAATGCATCTTAGAACAGGTTGGTTTGAGTTCATTTGAATCAAGGATTCAAATGCAAACCCAAAATAAGAGGTCATATTAGTGCATTATCTTGTTTCATCTAATCAGCAAGGTTAAAGTGTTCTGACATGCATGAAACCAGTACAGATGGGAAGATTGGATTTTTCTGATCCAAATTCATATATAATTTGTTTGATTTGGAGCTACGGTTGAATTACTATGAATTTTTGAAGTTTTTGGTGTTTTCTGAAATTTCCTGATTAAAATAAATCCAGAAAATACTTATTGCGTCAGCATTGCGTCAGGATGACATCAGCAGTCAACGGGGCCGGTCCAGGTCAAACCTGGCCAGTGGGTCCCGCGTGTCAGTGTCATAAGTCTAACTAATTTTTAGTTAGTCCTAATCCTAAGTTAATTAGCAGGCGGGTCCCACCTGTCATAGACCCAGGGGGGGTCAAACTGGGTCAGCGGGGTCAAACCCGCCGGCGTTTAGCCGCCGGCGAGGCCAAACACGGCGGCGCAGTGCGGGATTCGTGCTCCGGCGACCAAAATGACGGCGGAGCACATCTACGTGATGCGGGGAGTGAGCCGCGTCAAGTGGTGGCAGTGGGTGGAGCTGGGGTGGCCGGAAACGACGCCGGCGACGAGCTGTGCGGCTGCCGGAGTTCGGGCGAGCTCGGGCTTGTCGCTAGGGGGCACGGCGAGTTGCGTGGAGTGGTTCTGTGGACTCCTGCGAGTGCGGCGAAGACGATGGCGTGCTCGGAATCGAGCCAACGTGGCTGTGGCCACGACGGCGACGTGCTGAGGCGGCGGCGGGTGCGGCCTAGCTCGGTGCAGTCGATGCAGGGCTCGAGAGCGAGAACGGAAAGGATGGGGAGGTAGCTGAGCTCACGGCGGTCACGACGGAGCAGACGGCGAGGTCGGGGACGAGCTGCTGCGGTGGTGACGGCGAAAGGGATCTCTGGCGACGGCGAGGTCGGGCGGGGCTGTTGCGGTGCTTCCGAAGCGAACGAGCGCTCGGGGCTCGGTCTGCTCGATGGAGAGGACGACGACGGAGCTCGTGGACACGGCAGCGCGGCTCGGGGACGACGGTGGACGCGGGTTTCACGGTGGCGCGGCTGCGGCTGCGTCGGCCATGGTGGGGAGAGAGCGAGAGAGAGGCGCAGGGGGGAGAATGAGGTGTCGAGGGGGTCGAGGCGACGACGTGGAGGACGTCCAGGCGTCCAGCGGCTCGAGCGGCAAGCAGCTGGCGCCGTGGCGGGCTCGCGCTCGCCGGCGTCACCTCCCTGCCTGCCTGGCGGGGACGAAGCAGCTGGCTGGCATGGGCCAGCACAGTGCTGGGCCGCCAGGTGGGCCGGCTGGTGACTTTGCCAGGTAAGTTTATTTCCTCTTCTTTTTTTTATATCTATTTTCTAATTTCTGGAAGTTTGTGGCATTTCTAAAAATACCTAGGCACTTTCAAAAATCACCAAACTGCTCATGCCCACTGTATAGAGTATAACCAACATGGAACATTTCAGTTTGGGATTATTTGGACATTTAAAATATTTACTAGCATTTAAATGCCCAAATGCAGGTTACATATGATTTAATTCAATGACCTTATGATGACCTAGAAAAATGTGAACCAATTTTGGCAGAGGTTCTAACCCAAGACAAAAATGATGGACATTTTAGAAGGGCATTTCAGGTTCATTGAAAAAGATTTTAGTAAACCCTAGTTGTTTCCAGGGGGTGCTGGGGGTTCTATCATCCCCATTTCAAGTTTCTGGAAAAACTTAAACATGATGCAACACTCTAATGCCTGAACTAGCTAGGGTGTGACAACTCACCCCCACTCAAAAGAATCTCGTCCCGAGATTTAGGATCCTCCGGGAAGAAGGTGGGGTACTCAAGTCGAAGATGATCCTCCCTTTCCCAAGTAGCTTCTTTCTCGGTATGGTGTGACCATTGAACCTTGAGAAACTTGATATTCTGGCGTCGAGTGGTACGTTCGGCTTGGTCAAGGATACGAACGGGATATTCTCGATATGTGAGATTATCTCGGAGATCAAGCGTTTCGTGGTCCACTTCACGGATAGGGTCCGAGAAGCAACGCCTGAGTTGAGAAACGTGGAAGACATCATGAACTCTGGAGAGATGCGGAGGTAGTTCCAAATGGTAGGCAACTTCTCCTCGTTTGGCAAGAATACGAAAGGGTCCAATGTAACGAGGAGCCAATTTACCCTTGATACCGAATCGATGGGTTCCCTTCAGAGGAGTAACCTGAAGGTAAGCCTTCTCGCCAACTTCATAAGTCATGAGCTTATGTTTGCGGTCATATTAGCTCTTTTGACGAGATTGGGCTATTTTCAATTTCTCACGAATAATGCGAACCTGCTCTTCTGCTTCCTGAATCATATCCGGGCCAAAGAGTTGTCTTTCCCCGGTTTCTGACCAGTTAAGAGGCGTTCGGCATTTTCGTCCATAGAGAACTTCGAAAGGGGCTTTGCCCAAGCTAGCTTGATAACTATTGTTATAAGCGAATTCGGCGAATGGAAGACATTTCTCCCAATCCATACCGAAAAATATGACAGAAGCTCGGAGCATATCTTCCAGAATTTGATTGACTCGTTCTACTTGACCACTTGATTGAGGGTGGAAGGCGGTGCTAAAGGAGAGACGAGTTCCCATAGCATTTTGGAAACTTTCCCAAAATCGAGAGGTGAAAAGACTTCCACGGTCTGAGTTAATCTCCAATGGAACACCATGAAGAGACACTATTCGGGAGATGTACAAATCAGCTAGCTGGCTAGCGGTTATACTCTCACGAACAGGTAGGAAGTGGGCTACTTTGGAAAGACGATCGACAACGACGAAGATAGCATTATTCCCTCTCTTGGTCCTGGGAAACCCGGCAATGAAATCCATACCGATTTTATCCCATTTCCATTCAGGAATAACCAAAGGTTGAAGGGTGCCAGCAGGCCGTTGATGCTCTGCTTTAACACGACGACAAACGTCGCAGTTAGCAATGTATTGAGCGATTTCTCTCTTCATCCTAGTCCACCAAAACCTCTGGCGTAGGTCTTGATACATTTTAGTACTACCGGGATGAATGGTGAGAGGGGATTCATGAGCTTCCTTAAGGATCAATTGCCGTAGCTGTTGTTTCTTGGGAACCACTAGACGGTTTTCAAAGAAGACCACACCTCGATCGTCCATAGAGAAACACTTAGCAGCTCCGCTAGCAATGTTCTCCTGGATGCGGGATATGCCCTTATCACGCTTCTGGGCAGCTATGATTTGATCCGTAAGGTTAGGTTTCGCCACAAGGGTGGATAAGAATCCTCGAGGAGCAATGTGAAGGTTAAACTTGCAAAATTCCTCGTGGAGAAGTGGTTGACTTTGTTGTAACATCAAGTTGTTACAATAAGATTTACGACTTAGCGCATCAGCCATGACATTGGCTTTGCCCGGGGTGTAAGTTATTCCTAAGTCATAATCCGTAATCAACTCGACCCAACGTCTTTGCCTGAGATTCAAATCCGGTTGGGTGAAGATGTACTTCAGACTTTGGTGATCGGTGTAAATTTCGCAACGATTACCGAGAAGGTAATGTCGCCATGTTTTGAGTGCATGGACCACAGCTGCAAGCTCTAGATCATGTGTGGGATACTTATCCTCATGTGGACGCAACTGTCGAGAAGCGTAGGCAATCACATGACGATCTTGCATGAGTATGCAACCTAGTCCTTGTCGCGAGGCGTCGCAATAGATAACAAAGTCCTTAGAAAAATCTGGTGGCACAAGTACGGGAGCAGATGTCAGGCGTCTTTTCAGTTCCTGAAAGCTGAACTCGCACTGTGGGGTCCACTCGAACTTTTTATCTTTCTTGAGAAGTTCAGTTAGAGGTTTAGCAACCCTGGAGAAATTCTCGACAAAGCGGCGACAGTAGCTCGCTAAGCCAAGAAAACTCCGAACTTGCTTGACTGTTTCAGGTGGAGTCCAATCAAGGACGGCTTGAACTCGCTCGGGATTGACAGCAATACCCTTACCAGAGATTACGTGGCCTAGATAGGTCACTTCTGGCAACCAAAATTCACACTTGGAGAATTTGGCATAAAGACGATGCTCTCGAAGTTTCATCAATACTAGCCTTAGATGCTCGGCATGTTCTTCCTCATTCTTGGAGTAGATGAGTATATCATCGAGGTATACCACGACGAATTTATCCAAATACTCCATGAAGATCGAGTTCATTAACCGAGAGAAGGTGGCTGGAGCATTGGTTAAACCGAAGGACATGACGGTGTACTCGTATTGGCCATAACGAGTAACAAAGGCCGTTTTAGGAATGTCCCCGTTCTTGATTTTGATTTGATGGTAGCCCAACCGCAAATCCATTTTGGAAAAGACTGAGGATCCAGCGAGCTGATCATACAGATCGTTGATCCTGGGGAGCGGATACTTGTTCTTGATTGTGACCAAATTGACAGGTCGGTAATCTACAACCATCCGATCCGTTCCATCCTTCTTCTTGACGAAGAGGACGGGGCAAGCCCATGGAGAAGAACTAGGACGGATGAAACCCTTTTTCAAGGACTCATTGAGTTGTTTCTTAAGCTCGGCTAGTTCTAGGGGTGCCATCTTATAGGGTCTTCTAGAGATTGGGACGGTTCCTGGAACAAGGTCTATCACGAACTCGACATCCCTATCAGGTGGAACACCTGGCAGTTCTTCTGGAAAGACATCCGGGAAGTCGCGGACTACCGGAATATCTTCAAGGTCTGGAAGAGGGTTGGCATTTAGGGAGTAGAGTTGACGCTTAGACACTCGGGTCAAAACATTGACTGTCTTGCCCGATGGATGGGTGAGTTGAACAGTTCTAGAAGAGCAATCAATCTTAGCATAATGGGCTGACATCCAGTCCATACCCAAGATGATGTTTATGTCCGAGGACTTGAGAGCTATCAGTGATGCAAGGAAGACCAATCTATCGACAAGAATTTCATTTCCATGGCTTATTCTAGAGGTTTTCCATCTAGAACCAGGGGTTTGAATTGCCATGGAGGTGGGCATGTCACAAAATGTGGTGTTGTGCAATCGAGCATAGCTCTCAGAGATAAAAGAATGAGATGCTCCAGTATCAAAAAGAACAGTTGCCGGATGGCAGTTAACAAGGAGCGTACCAAGGACGACGTTGGGATCCTCATGAGTTTCTTCAGCTGAGACATAGTTGACATGGCCACGTGCAGTGGTGGCTGGCTTAGCGTAATATGTCTTTCCCGCTGGCTTGTCACGACCAACGGACTTGCCGGGCTGATTGGGGTTGTTGTTCTGGGGACACTCACGTATGTAATGACCCGTCTCTCCACACTTAAAGCATGTCACAACATTGGGGCGTGGAGCAGCATTAGCAGCGGGGCCACCATAGGCTTTGGACGGTGCAAACTGCTGATTGGGGCGAGGCGCCTCAAAGGATGGCCTCGGAGTGAACCTGGGTGGCAGGGCTGTGTTTGGAATCCACACCCGGCGCTTCTGATGTCCAGAACCAGATGACGAACCAAAGTCACGGGAGTGCTTGCGTGACGCGTCATAGTCAGTCTGACCTGTCTCAGCACTGATGGCCTTATTCACCAACTTCTGAAAAGAGGTGCACTCGTGCAGACGAAGATCACGACGAAGCTCGGGGCTAAGTCCCTTGCGGAACCTTGCCTGTTTCTTGGCGTCGGTGGATACCTCTTCAGGAGCATATCGTGCTAGATTTCCAAACTCACGGCTGTATGCATCCACGGTCAGTCTACCTTGGGTGAAATTGCAGAACTCCTCCCTCTTACGATCCATGAGACCTTCCGGGATGTGATGCTCACGGAAAGCCTCACTGAAGTCAGCCCAAGTGGTAATCTGGCCAGCCGGGCGCATGGCCTCATAGTTTTCCCACCAAAGGCTAGCAGGGCCTTCGAGGTGATAGGCAGCGTAGATAACCTTATCAGCTTCGGCTACGTTGGCAGAACGTAGCTTATTGGTGATGCTGCGAAGCCAATCATCCGCATCGAGGGGCTCGACGGAATGATGGAATGTCGGTGGGTACAACTTGATAAAGTCATTGATTGACACCAATTCGTTCCTCTGATGACGTGCAGTATTCTCCTCAATGCGGGCTAGCAAGCGGTTGGTCTCACGCTTGTTTCTTTCTGCCTCCAGCATAACTTCGGCCAGAGAAGGCGGGTGAGGCAGATTCCCATCCCTAGCTGCACTGGCTTCACCCTGCTCCGGGGCAGCAGGGTTGTTGCGGGTATTAACCATCCTAGGAGAGACAAGACAACGGCTTAGACAAGGATGGCAAAATGCTGGCAAGGAAGTGCAGAATGTAATGGACGACATGAAATGCTGAGATGGTCCTTTGCATGACATGGTAGTATAGAAACTGCCATATATATACCATCGGTCATACACACCGTACATAGTTTAGTACAAGCCCAGGCTAAAGTACAACTACGGTGAAAGACGTTACATCTCATCAGAGGCATTCCAAGCTCCTATACATTATTTTTCTACACCTTCGGAACGCGATACACACCAAGTCGTATCCCACAAGTCACGCATGACTGTGGAAAATACAACTGTTAGAATACTAGTGAAGCTGCTACCAACTCAGGCGTCTCCGTAGTAATCTTCATAGAGATTACCACCATGTCCTAGGAGCTGAACATGATCATCTGGAAACAGTCAGTCCTGTGGAGCTTGCGGTCCAAAAGGACTCGGATGTGGCCTTGGTCCAACAAACGGTGGCAGACGGGGTCCACGGGGAGGGGTGATGCCTCCTACATCACGCCAATCCATACAATCTGGCAGACCAGACCGCACGGGGTACAAGTCCCTCATGTCCATATACCCAGCCTACACGGCGGGTGCAAACCGTGTCAGAGTGGCCCAGTGATCAGAACGAGTGTTGAAGAGCTCCATTCGCAAGGCACGATTCTCACGGTCCTTGTCCTCAAGCAACTCGGTGGTGGTGCGGAGTAGTGAATCCTCATGGATAGAGTCAGTGTAAAGGGCCTGATAGTACCCTTGTGCCCCAGGGAGTGATGCTGGCATATAGCGGAAATCAGTGTTCCGAAGCAAGGCAAGTCTGGCTCGCATGACAGTCATCATCGAATAAGCAGCGTCCTGCACGGACATCTCGATGGTAACCCCAAGTCCATATGAGCAATGGAGGGGTTCAGTAGCTCCAGGATAGGAAGGGTATATCCTGACTGTACAAAGGTATTGGCTTTGATTAAAGTCTCGAAACTGCTCTTCGACGGTATACTCTGGATACCATCGATAGCCTGTCTCGATCATCACTCGGACCAGCATGGCCGTGTGACCAGGTACATCGAGGCACCGAGTCAGACGAACCACTTGATTCTGGGTGCGAGTGGCCATCTGGAAACACGAAATAAGGCAAAGGCATTAGAATTTTCTAGGAGAAATCAGACAGCATAACGGCTGTAAATGCTCAGAAAAAGATTTGAGACATTCACAATAGTTTGCAAGCCACTCAACAACATCATATCAAGGTTCTGGTTCAACTGACAACATACTAGAAGTAGTAGAAACTGAACTGAGGCTTGTAACCAACAATCCTATAAGTTACTAAGGATTAGTAACACGTGAACCTGATAGAGAGAAGAGAGCCTAGTCCTTAACCCACGTAGAAAGAGAAAAGGATGACTCAGATCAGAGGGCATAAGGTAAAGGAGTAAAAAGAGCCTTACGTCCCACCCACAATCAATTCCCCTACATATAACTAAAGCATTTCTAGACTCGACATCGACCAGTTTGGCTCAACGAACCTACAGGCAGTCCGGCTCTGATGCCAACACTGTCAGGACCCCGATTCTAAGTCACACCGATCTAGCCTGTAACACCTCATATCACTTTGCGGCCTCACGCACGGTATTCCCACGGGTGTCGCCTTACCATGGCCCGGGACCGTTTGCGCCTTTTGGCTCACGTATATGATAGTGTTGCTAGCATCCATATAATAGAGAACCCGGGCCGACATGGCTAGTCGTGAACCCAAAGCGGCGCTAATTTACGGGGACAGGCATACATGAATCAACATCGAGCATGTCGGTCAGCAGTGTGTGAATCCGGGCTGTAGCACTGGGCTAGCAGGACTCCGGGAAACCGGGCTGTAGCAGGCTAGGCAGGACTCCGGATATCACCGCGTGACATTTCCCCGAAGGGACAGACACAGGAACGAAGTGAAACACATGCCGGCCAGTCTAGGTGTTCCGGAGCAGCAGTGCTGGGCTAGCAGGACTCCGGTAAACCGGGCTGTAGCGGACTACCAAGGCTCAGTGGAGACACCAGACTACATTTCCCCATAAGAGAGGCTGCCAAGGATAAACAACTAGATAGTCGGATCCCACACATACCAAGCATTTCAATCATACACACAATATGCTCGACATGTGTAAATACAACATGGCATCACAACAAAACTCTACAACTCAAAGTACTTTATTTAAAAGGCTCTGGGGAGCCATACATAACATGTTCATACATATAGGGGTCACACGACCCGACACTCAAGTCATACAAACATACAAGCACATGCGGAAGCAACTAGTCTGAGTACAGACACTAGAAAGAAAGAAGGCTCGACGAAGCCTGTCTATCTACATAGGCCCTTCACAAGCTCAGGTCACCACCTGGGTGGCAAGTCACTCGTCAACGTCGAGATCTACATAGAACCCATCGGTGGGGGCGGTGTTCTCGTCTGCAACAGTTATTAAAGCAACATGAGTACAAAGGTACTCAGCAAGTCTTACAACAGATCCTAATATATATGCACATTCTCAAGAAGGGTGGTGGAGTTATCGCAGCAAGCCAGCTTTAACTCTTGGCTACACTATCCTACGAGACACCACTTGAGAAATTAGCTTTCGCACACGAGTCCACTAATCACCATCACAATACTCCATCGTGGATCCTCCCTCGTAATCCTACGAGAGGGCCATCCGCGGTACTCACACTTATCTTGAGTCTTTTAGTAGTAACCATTAACTTGTCTATGAACTGCATAAGCGACCAAGTAGTCCTTTACCGCAGACGCGGCTATTCGAATAGTTTTATACCCTGCAGGGGTGTACTTCGTCACACATGTTTCCACCACTTAGCGTCTGCACACGACATGTGCTCGGCAGACTTCAAGCGAAAGCCGACGTGGGTGTAGACCACGACCTGACTAACCACACAAGTCTCTAGTCTAGGTTTATCGCCTATTCGGGTTCCATCCGCAAGGAAATCCGGCCGGGGTGTCCTCAACGGCCCCAAACGATGTGTGCAGGGTTCCCGAGACACCAAACGGGCGACTCGGTACACCGGCCACGTGCCTACCGCATCACAGCCCACCCCTAAGGTCAGCGCTGCGCACGGCCTCCAGCAACTACAAACACCAGTAACTACTTGCAACTCCTGGACAGAGGACGAGAGGGGTCAGTAAGTCGAGCGGGGTCATATTTCAGGGCCCAACGTGTGGTAGTAGCTGAATCTTAAATCACGCATACAGATCTCAGTTCTTAAGGACGGCCTCAATGAAACAACCCACCATGTACTCCTACATGGCCTTCCATCAATACCTTTACCAAAACATGTTCAACACTTCACTCTCATTACCGACACAACCATTCACTCTAGTTCATCACCCTGATGAGCCAGACCTGACACAACTCTAAGCATAGCAGGCATAGCATGGTAGGAAACACAGACATGGCTCAAACAACTCCCACACATGCTAGTGGGTTTCATCTAGTTACTGTGGCAATGACAGGTCATGCAGAGGATATGGGTTCAACTACCGCAACACACAGCAGTTTGAAACGCGTTGTCTTAATGCAGTAAACGAGAGCAGAAGCGAGAAGATGGGTTGGTATCGAAATGATCAATGGGGTTGCTTGCCTGACAGAGTGGTAGTGGAATACTGCCCTTCAGTTGGATACTCGTGGATATCCTCGGAGGCAGAACCTACCACGAAGAACACATCGAAACACAATCATCACATGGCAATATGCAACAATATGATGCATGCTATGACATGGCAAAATGAGTGTGTTTTGGCTAATGCATCTTAGAACAGGTTGGTTTGAGTTCATTTGAATCAAGGATTCAAATGCAAACCCAAAATAAGAGGTCATATTAGTGCATTATCTTGTTTCATCTAATCAGCAAGGTTAAAGTGTTCTGACATGCATGAAACCAGTACAGATGGGAAGATTGGATTTTTCTGATCCAAATTCATATATAATTTGTTTGATTTGGAGCTACGGTTGAATTACTATGAATTTTTGAAGTTTTTGGTGTTTTCTGAAATTTCCTGATTAAAATAAATTCAGAAAATACTTATTGCGTCAGCATTGCATCAGGGTGACGTCAGCAGTCAACGGGGCCGGTCCAGGTCAAACCTGGCCAGTGGGTCCCGCGTGTCAGTGTCATAAGTCTAACTAATTTTTAGTTAGTCCTAATCCTAAGTTAATTAGCAGGCGGGTCCCACCTGTCATAGACCCAGGGGGGTCAAACTGGGTCAGCGGGGTCAAACCCGCTGGCGTTTAGCCGCCGGCGAGGCCAGACACGGCGGCGCAGTGCGGGATTCGTGCTCCGGCGACCAAAACGACGGCGGAGCACATCTACGTGATGCGGGGAGTGAGCCGCGTCAAGTGGTGGCAGTGGGTGGAGCTGGGGTGGCCGGAAACGACGCTGGCGACGAGCTGTGCGGCTGCCGGAGTTCGGGCGAGCTCGGGCTTGTCGCTAGGGGGCACGGCGAGTTGCGTGGAGTGGTTCTGTGCACTCCTGCGAGTGCGGCGAAGACGATGGCGTGCTCGGAATCGAGCCAACGTGGCTGTGGCCACAACGGCGACATGCTGAGGCGGCGGCGGGTGCGGCCGAGCTCGGTGCAGTCGATGCAGGGCTCGAGAGCGAGAACGGAAAGGATGGGGAGGTAGCTGAGCTCACGGCGGTCACGACGGAGCAGACGGCGAGGTCGGGGACGAGCTGCTGCGGTGGTGACGGCGAAAGGGATCTCTGGCGACGGCGAGGTCGGGCGGGGCTGTTGCGGTGCTTCCGAAGCGAACGAGCGCTCGGGGCTCGGTCTGCTCGATGGAGAGGACGACGACGGAGCTCGTGGACACGGCAGCGCGGCTCGGGGACGACGGTGGACGCGGGTTTCACGGTGGCGCGGCTGCGGCTGCGTCGGCCATGGTGGGGAGAGAGCGAGAGAGAGGCGCAGGGGGGAGAATGAGGTGTCGAGGGGGTCGAGGCGACGACGTGGAGGACGTCCAGGCGTCCAGCGGCTCGAGCGGCAAGCAGCTGGCGCCGTGGCGGGCTCGCGCTCGCCGGCGTCACCTCCCTGCCTGCCTGGCGGGGACGAAGCAGCTGGCTGGCATGGGCCAGCACAGTGCTGGGCCGCCAGGTGGGCCGGCTGGTGACTTTGCCAGGTAAGTTTATTTCCTCTTCTTTTTTTTATATCTGTTTTCTAATTTCTGCAAGTTTGTGGCATTTCTAAAAATACCTAGGCACTTTCAAAAATCACCAAACTGCTCATGCCCACTGTATAGAGTATAACCAACATGGAACATTTCAGTTTGGGATTATTTGGACATTTAAAATATTTACTAGCATTTAAATGCCCAAATGCAGGTTACATATGATTTAATT
Source organism: Thinopyrum elongatum (assembly GCA_011799875.1). NCBI lineage: Eukaryota > Viridiplantae > Streptophyta > Magnoliopsida > Poales > Poaceae > Thinopyrum > Thinopyrum elongatum. The sequence goes on from CM022302.1 coordinate 264,819,128, forward strand.
CAATGACCTAGAAAAATGTGAACCAATTTTGGCAGAGGTTCTAACCCAAGACAAAAATGATGGACATTTTAGAAGGGCATTTCAGGTTCATTGAAAAAGATTTTAGTAAACCCTAGTTGTTTCCAGGGGGTGCTGGGGGTTCTATCATCCCCATTTCAAGTTTCTGGAAAAACTTAAACATGATGCAACACTCTAATGCCTGAACTAGCTAGGGTGTGACACATGTTTCTAAGGTCCGAACAAGAGCATATAATTCTTTACCATAAGTAGATTAGTTCAGACTGGGCCCACTCAATTTTTCAGAAAAGTATGCAACAGGTTTGCCATCTTGTAATAACACACCTCCTAATCCAATTCCACTAGCATCACATTCAAGCTGAAAAGTCTTATTAAAATCAGGAAGTTGGAGTAAAGGAGCATGTGTCAACTTATCTTTCAATACCGTGAAGGCTTCTTCGTGTGCGGTACCCCAAACAAAAGGCACATCCTTCTTTGTAAGCTCATTGAGCGGTGCAACAATGGTGCTGAAATCTCTCACAAAACGCCTATAGAAACCAGCGAGTCCAAGAAAACTCCTCACTTGTGTGACCGTTTTGGGCTGCGGCCAACTCTCAATAGCTTCAATCTTGGCTTTATCAACTTCAATTCCCTGTGGAGTAATAACACAGCCAAGAAAATATACTCGGTCGGTGCAAAAGGTGCACTTCCCAAGGTTACCAAACAAACGTGCATCACGTAGAGCAATAAAAACATCACGTAAATGTTCCAAATGTTCTTCCAAAGATTTGCTATAAATCAGTATATCATCACAATAGACTACCACAAATCGTCCAATGAAAGCATGTAGAACTTCTTTCATTATTCTCATGAAAGTACTAGGTGCATTAGTTAACCCAAAAGGCATGACTAACCACTCATATAAACCAAACTTAGTTTTAAATGTTGTTTTCCATTCATCTCCCAATTTCATACGAATTTGATGGTATCCACTACGCAAATCAAATTTGGAGAATATTGTAGAGCCACTCAATTCATCAACCATATCATCTAGCCTACGAATAGGATGACGATAATGAATAGTAATATTATTAATACCTCTACAATCAATACACATACGCGACGTACCATCCTTTTTTGGCACTTGTATAATAGGAACAACACATGGACTACGAGATTCGCGTATATAACCTTTGTCGAGCAGCTCCTGTACTTGATGCATAATCTCCTTCGTCTCCTCTGGATTGGTACGGTATGGCGCACGGTTTGGCAGCGAAGCACCGGGAATTAAGTTAATCTGATGCTCAATCCCGCGAATAGTTGGTAATCCCGGTGGCACTTCTTGTGGAAATACATCAGCGAACTCCTGCAAAATATTAGTGACAGCAGGAGGCAAAGAGGAAGGCACGTTCTCGAATGAAAATAATGCCTCTTTGCACACAAAAGCATAGCAAACAGATTTTCTAAAATCTAGATCATCAATATCAGATTTGGTGGCAAGTAAACATGCACTTTTCAATTTAATTTCAGAAGCAACAGTAGATGGTTTATTATTAGGCTTCATTTGTTGCTCAAATTCTTTTGCCACAATCTGATTTTCACTCTTATTTTTCTCCTGTTTTGCTTTATTAGCTCTATTAATATCATCTTTCAAAATGGAATCAGGAGTCATAGGAAGGAAAGTAATATGTTTATCCTTATGAACAAGAGTATACTGATTGTTTCTACCATGGTGTACAGAATTTTTATCAAATTGCCATGGTCTACCAAGTAATAAGGAACATGCTTGCATGGGTACGACATCACAATCAACATAATCAGCATATGTAAAAATACTAAAATGCACACGAACAGTACGTGTTACCTTAACCTTGCCGCTGTTGTTGAACCATTGGATGTAGTAAGGATGTGGATTTTGTCTTGTGGTGAGAGGTAGCTTCTCCACCATCTCCATGCTAGCCAAGTTGTTGTAGCTCCCTCCATCTATGATGACGCGAACAGAGCATTCCTTCATCGTTCTTGTCCGACTACGAACGTGCGAAGACGTCGCGCCTTAGCAATCGCTAAACCAACTTCCGAGGGGTTGTTGACCACGCCGGAGCACGATCAACCTGACCACGAGGGTCTATTTCCTGTGAGCAAATGAAGAACAAGAAAGAAACTGAGATTGCAATCTGTATATTGCGAATATAAGAGAAAAACTTTATTGATGAAAGTGGGGCTCTGTGACATCTTGGTCTGGTCGTTGAACACAAACGAAGTACGCGAAGTTGTAGCTATGGCAAACTTTTAATCTAAACAAAACCCAAAGTCTGAACGGCACCCTAAGGGTTGTATATATGGAGGAAGAGGGGGGGAATTTCGTGGCCCATGGAGGAGGGGTCCGAAGCCAACCCTAACTCTTGTTTCCCCACACATACGGACTCTAAAAACAGCCTATAATTCTGTATTTCAAAATTACATGGGCCTGGCCCAATAATAAGGTGACGCATCACCTATAATAGTCTCTGGACGAAATTTATGAAGTGGCATCTTGTATATTTCATCCAAGGCTTCATGCACTCATTATGGTGGCTTCAAAGTCCTAAAATCATCACTTGTAACTCTGTTCTTGTTTCCCTTGTGCATGCCATCATCTCCATGCTTGATCTTGCTCCAATGTTCATACTTCTTGTCCAAGCTAGTCCCTTCATTTGTAAGCAAGACAAATGTATCCAATTTAGGCAGCATCATATTCTCATGAAGATTTGAATCATTACCAAGAAATGAAAGTACCTGGTAATTTAATTAACGTGCGCGAGCTCTAGTAGTTGGTCCAGTATGTATAGCAACAGGGGTTGTGGGTGTAACAATGGTATTGATGTCCTCATAAAAAATAAACCCAATTTGCACTTATGGCATAGATGACAAGCCCATGGTTATTGGCATTTGTTTTCTTGTGATGATATTCATATGCTCCCTTTGCACCATTTATCTCATATGCCATGCCATGACCACCTAGCTTCGGATATGCATTGTTTTGGATGTTGTCCATTTTCTCCATATGATGTTTCCAATATTGCTCATGAGGAGACCCCCATAGTTTCCTCATACATTTTAGGAGATTTTGATCCATTCCATCCATTGCATGATTCCACTAATTATGTGCACAATATGCTCCCCATCAATGATAATGCTATTGTTGTGCCATATACTCGCATGCTCAATTTGTGTCCCCATCGTGTTATACGCAATAACTATTCTTTCATGATGGATGACATGTTCTTATACCATGCATCAAATTTCTTTGAGCGATGCTTATCTTGTGTTAACTCACACGTGCACATACACATCATGATGGATGATGTGTACATTTACCACACACACAATTTCTTTCATTTGCGTCTTTGTTGTGTAGGTCCCCATACTTACTCGTCAACCTCGCAAGCCAACGAGTTGATGAAATGAGCTCTAGACAGCAACGATGACTTGGGATCCCATGGATTGTCTTTCCCACCGCTCTCTTCGCGCAAAGACTTCACGCATTTATTCTACATGGCCCTCACATGGTTATGGGTTATTATCCATTACATATTATATGCCCATCTGACGAGGACATCTCTTCTACTGTTACACCTGCCGCGACTCCTACATCAGTTATTCCACTTGGACCTATGACTAGAGCACGTGCGCGTCAAATAAATGGCCAGGTACTATCGCTCCTTTATACATATGATCTGGCTAATGAGGATATGATATTACACTCATATTCGGATTTACTTGTACTTAGGAATAAAGGAGAGATAAAAGATGAAGACAGTGTGCATTCAGATCAAATGGAGCAATGTTCTTGCATGCATGTCACGTCCCATCCATGTACATGAATGAAGTGCACCAAGGGACTTGGATTAATGGGCCAACATCACCACGTGGGTGGGCCTCTGGCTTTCGACCACGCCACCAGGTGCTTGGCGCAACTTCCACGAAGGCCAGCTACGTACGACGAGCAGTCCGATTCATGGACAATAGATACCGCCTTCAATCGGAAGCAGCAGCGAAACGTTTTGGCCGCATCATTGCCTTTAAAAAAATAGCTAGTCTAGGTTAGGGTTTAGACTCGGGTTTTATTGTATTGTCTAGCCATCGCTACACTTTGCATCTACGAGACGTGTAGGATTACCGCCTCGTCAGATCCATAGTGGAACCCCAACTTTTTATCTAGTTCGTGTGCTCAATTTAGCATCCGCAATTTCAGTTGCAATTCACCTTTGTTCTTGCTGGTTCTTCGGTTGCTTGCAAGAACTCGAACCTCGTTGTTCAGGTTGATCGTGCCTACGGCAATGTTAATAACCATCGGAGATTGGTTTAGCGATTGTCAGGGCGTATCGTCGGGTATGATATAGCCGGATCATCAAGGTCAAAATACACCAAATCGATAGTTATCCCCTCTCTCATCGAAAGATCGGGCCGCCGTCACATCAAGTGGTATCAGTTTTCAGGTTCATCGGTGAGAGATTTACAGTTTTCATAGATTAGTTTATTTTTTGTCCTATAAACCCACGAAAAAGCCAAAAAAATATTAGATTAGTTTATCCATTACGTCTACTTTTTTAGCCTTTAGCAATTTTTGCATCTAGTATTTGCATAGTTGAATTGTTGGTTGCATTCATCCTAGAATTAGTGCTGGTTTAGATTCGTTCAGGAAAAAATTGTCTACTAGATCGAACTTGTTTTTATCCATCATATTTTCTGCCGCAAGCTCGTCTATTTTTTTTCTCAAAAAAAAACAAGCAAGATTGCGATCGGTTGTGTCCGATTTTTGTTGACAACGAACGCCTTGATTTTCCCTTGCTACAATATTTATCAGGCGTTGTTTCACATTACATATTCCGTGCAACGTCCCATCCATCCACGCTTTGCACTTCGCGTGATACCATACATCCAGGCAAACCGCGTATGTCGCTCCGCGTCGCTCCCCAACACAGACGTAGGACGCCAGACATTTTGCAGTTTGTGTCTGCTCCGCACGCTATACACCACAAGCTAGCTTGCGCACTGCATCAGTTTCCTGTATGTTCTACATCCAGCCACCCTACCGCCAGCCAGCACCACCTGTACTTGTGTTCTTTTCTCTTTCCTTTTGCACCTCTATTAGCACAAGTTTCAACAACGTCTTTGCCTGTCTCTTAGCCTCCACTTTGTGTACGTGACTTCGGCTAGTAACCGGCCTGCCAGGAAAATAAAAAAAAGAAAAAGAAAAGAAGAAAAAAGAGAAGGAAAAAAAAGTAAAAAAAAAAGAGTTGCACAATTCAGGCCGGCTAGCTTTGCTTTGGGCTGTTTGCCATCCGGGAGTTTCTTTTTGTTGCTACATGCTTGACACTACATCCTTCATCAACTATTTTCAAGCTTTATTATACAGAATTGTACCTCACTTATATTTAGCTATTTAGAGCTATCACATTTCCATCTGTTTTCACTCCCTTGATTCAGTATCTAGGCTTAGATTGTTTTATCTCTTACTTGTCGACTGCCAGCACTAGTTAGGAGTTTGAGCAATTATTCAGCTTGCATTACTTTTTGCTTAATTGTGCCACATATTGTGAGTTGAGGAAACCTTCACCAAGCTCCACTCCCTATACTGTACCTTGTTCGGTCACTTGGTAATCGCTATATCAATCTTTTGATAACTTTGACATCGCCAACGACCGACAACCACTTCAGCACGATAAGAACTGGTAAGAGCTTGGTAATTGCTCAAGAGTTGAGAGACATTTTCCACTGCCTCATCGTAGTTACTGTAGGAGCAATATACTTGTGATTTTGTTCTTGTTTCATCCTAATCATGGCAAGTGACAAAGACAACATGAAAGCCACGGTGGCACGCCTTGAGGAGGATGTGCATGCATACACCGAGCGGTTCACATCGTTCGAGGGCGCACTTGATAAGCGTCTCAAGTTGATCGAGGATAGCAATGAGACATTCACTCAAACACTTGCATCTATTATGAAACGTCTCGATGCCTAGGATGCCCATCTGGGTGCCGCCTCCACTGCCGCTCTGCGTCTTCCAGCCACCAACACAGGTCTACAACGAGCTTGTCGGGTGCCCCAGGAGACCCGAGGCACCCTCTTTCACACACCGATGCCGTCGACCAGCCCCGTCCTCGCAACACCAACTTGATAGCTGGCCCGCATGAGGACATCCAAGATGACAACTATGATGGTGATTCTGAGGATCCTGATGCAGTTAACGATAACAATGATCATGATCATCGTCAACTATGCAATAATCAACAAGGTATGGGACGTCACCAGCGTCCTCAGGTACATGGCCATGACGACTCTTTGGGTAAAATTAAATTTGTCATGCCTCCTTTTGATGGGAAATATGATCCGGATATTTATCTTGACTGGGAATTATTAGTTGATCAAAAATTTGCTTGCCATGATTTTCCCGATGATAAAAGAGTTAGGGCTGCAACTAGTGAGTTTAGTGATTTTGCTTCTGTTTGGTGGCGAGAACATTGTCGCAAACATCCTAATAATACTCCTGTCACTTGGGAAGCTTTGAAATTAATCATGCGTCACCAATTTGTTCCCGGTTATTATGAACGTGACTTGCTAAATAAACTACAATGCTTGAACCAAGGACCCAAATCCGTGGAAGAATATTATGAAGAATTGCAAATGGGAATGTTATGTTGTGGTTTAGTTGAGATCGAGGAAGCCTCTATGGCTAGGTTCTTGGGTGGATTGAGAGAAATTTATGACATACTTGCTTATAAGGATTATCATTCAATGATCCGTTTATTCCATCTTGCTATACATGCTGAACATGAAGTGCAGGGTCATTCGAGAATGCGTTCTAATTTTTCTGCAGGTCATACTTCCACATGGGCGCCACGCACCCCTGCTGCCCCGTCCACTCGCACCTCTACAACAACACCTACAACCTCTCGACCGGGGCCTACTTCATCAACTTCAGCATCACACACTTCGGCACCAATGAAAAGTACTACACCAACTCCAACAAAAAGTTTGTCATCATCGTCCACTTCCTCCAAAAGAACAAAGGATATCTAGTGCCACACTTGTAAGGGATTTGGCCATGTCATGAAGGAGTGTCCTAATAAGCGTGTATTGATCATTCGTGAAGACGGTGAGTACGACTCCGCTAGTGATTTTGGTGAAGATACATATGCCTTGCTCGCTGCACATGAAGATGATGACACAAGACCGATGAAAGAGGAAGAACATGTGACCGCCGAAGATGCCGATAAGTACATGAGTCTCATATCACATTGTGTCCTTAGTGCTCAGATTTTCAAAACAAAGAAGGATCAACGTCACAACCTCTTCCACATCAAAGGAGTCGTCAACAATCCTTCAGTTCGCATAATCATTGATGGAGGGAGTTGTAACAATTTAGCAAGCATTGACATGGTGGAGAAGCTCTCCCTACCTTCCCGACAACATCCACAACCTTACTACATTCAATGGTTTAATGATGGTGGAAAAGTAAAGGTAACACGCATGGTGAGAGTTCCTTTTTCCTTAGGTTCATACCATGATACTATTGACTGCGATATTGTGCCTATGCAAGCTTGTTCTATGATACTAGGAAGGCCATGGCAGTATGATAAACAATGTTTACATGATGGTAGAACTAATCAGTACACTCTCACACATAAAGGAAAGAAAGTCATACTACACCCTATGTCTCCTGAGCAAATTTTAAAAGATGATCTTGCTAGGGCTAGTAGAAACACAAATACTGAGCGTACTAAATCTGAAAATCAGAAAGTTGTTGATGAGTTAGAACAATTTAATAAGATGAACAAATCTGATCCTAGCACATCTAAAGAAATTAAATTGAAAGGTGCTTCTTTCTTAGCTAGATGTGCTGAAATTTTTGAGTTAGATGCTCACACTGATGAATGTTATGCTCTTATTTGCAAAGAAGTTTTGTTTTCATTTGAGGATATGCCACCTTCTTTGCCTCCTGTTGTCGCTAACCTTTCGCATGAGTATCATGATGTTTTCCCAAAGGAAGTACCACTGGGGCTGCCACCTATGAGAGGAATTGAACACCAAATTGACTTGATACCTAGAGCCTCACTACCCAACCGTGCGCCGTACCGGACTAATCCAGAGGAGACCAAGGAGATTCAACGACAAGTTCAAGAACTACTCGATAAAGGTTACTGATGTAGGGTGGAAACCCTAGGGTCGATCGTTCATGATTTGGAGGGGATCCCGTGAAGAACACGAAGAACACGAAAGAAAACACGAGGGGAGACACTCAAATCAACGAGAATGATCACACATGTGCTAGATCCATGAACAATACGAGTGATACATGATTCAAACGCAACAAAAGACGATACAAGAGGTGGTAGTTCTTCTCCGTGAGGAGGTCTTGGGGGGTCTTCCCATGAGGGGTCTTGAATCCACTTGGGGCATCTTCTCCTTAGAGGCAGCGGTCTCTGATGGAGAAAGTATCAAGTGGATGAGCAAAGCTCTATCTCTCAAATGAGCTAAACCTATGCTAACCCTAGAAAAGTGGCGGTGGAGTCATATATATAGGCTAGGGGGGCGAAGGGTTACATGGGCTTTGGCCCATGTCACGCAGGCAGGCGAGGTCCGGATGATCCGGATGGTGGCCCGGATGATCCGAGTGCCAGAGGTCCGGATGATCCGAGAGACCGTCCGGATCGTCCGGAGGTGTCGTAGCGGTAGCAGCTGGTCCGGATGATCTGGGACCTGGTCCGGATGTCGGGCTCCGTCCGGATGATCCAGGACCTGGTCCGGATCATCCGACTTCGACGAGCAGGCTTTGGGTATCTTCGGGCACGTTGTCTGGATCATCCCGGTGGTCGTCCGGATTGTCCGGGTTCTGTCCTGATCGTCCCGCTGGGGTCCGGATGATCCGGGCAAGTCCTGTCTTGCTCCGTTCTTCTTCTTCCTTCTCCTCTTTCATGCTTGGCCTTGGTCCTTGGATTCTCCATGGTCATCTCGGTTGTACCTGAGTATATGCAAGGTCCATGCATGAGGTAGTAGCCATGTCTCACATGTGGAAAGTGACGGTTCGAAGAGGAGTGAGTTCACCTTGTGTCCAATGGCGTATGGTCGAGATCTCATCGTATGTCCTCTTGGGGCTTGGGGAGTAGTCGAAGTGTACATGGGGATGATCATAGGATGCTCCGCATCATCTCCCCCCTTGGGAAAGATCCGACCTCGGGTCGTAAACCTCATCACCATGGAAATGGTTGTCATGGACGAACTTGTAGTTGGACGGAGTTGAAGACATGGCGCAATCCGAGTACTCCAAGGTGTCGCCGGAGTGGTATACATGAAAAAAGAGCAAACACAAATGACACTCGGAAATACATTGGTTAGCGCACACTAGGTGTCCATCATGTAAGCATGAGTTCATCCGATAATATTGTTCGTGACAAGGCACAAGATGCTTAGTCAAATGATGTAAAATAATATGCAAAGCATTCATGAGAGCAAAATCATTTGTTGTGCATGCAAACGTATGGTAAATGTCATGGTGCACAAAGCTACAAATGCTACCATTGTGCAAAATGATGTCATAGAAAGATGGTACATCAAGAGCATGAACATGGCAATGGATGCTCGATATGATTATGTTATCATGCAATTGATGGTAGGCAATGTGATCATTATGTATGAATATGCCATCAAGGAAGATCACAAAAAATTTGCTAAGGAAGTGCACAAGCTCATATATCATGGATGACATAGAAATACAAGATGCAACAAGGCAATCATAATGTGAGTCAATCCATGCATAAGGTGCAAATTTGTTAGGGGTGGTGTTGTACCATTGCTCGATGTCGTGGCACGCCTCAACTTGAAGGTCCATAGGGTCCATCTCCAATGTCGGTCCTCCATCCAATATGTATATCATGTAGACAAGAAGAAAGAAACAACAATGAAAGAATGACCCGTCCAATATGCATATTTGAAGATGGCTCAAAGGGAAGGAGTTCACCTTTAGTAGTTTCTCGAAAATGTTGGTGTCGCACATCATGTATGCCTTCACATAACCAATATTACTCGTGATGGTAATGTCGTGTGAATCCTTCAAAATGAAAGAACATGACAAACACTCGGAAAAAAATTAAATTAGCATTAAACAAAACCTATCATTCGTATGGTGATATACCCAACAAGTGTTTTCATCATTCTTATAATAAGAAAGGACAAGGTGTGGTATGGTATGAAAGCATATGATGCAACTACAACCAAAGACATTAGGCTCAATCAAACAAGCATGCTTCACAAATAAGGTGTCCAAGTCTCCAAGATCAATAAGCATAGCATTTTTGCACGCACTACGAGTGAGAATATGAGAGGTGCAACTAATGGAGACAAGAGACAATGATCAAGACAAATCAAGTGAGAGGCATGAACATAGATGCTATCAACCCAATGCAATGAGCAATTATGTATCATGGGTGATGCAACATAGCAAGCAATCGTAGTGATCAAGTCATGGAAGCTAGTAGTGCGAAGATGCAACATACTAGAGGTAACCAAGGTCATCATGTCATGTGTGCAAATAGTGGTCATACATAATGCACATGACATATCACAAGCATGAAAACAAGGTATGAGCAAAGTAGGATCGTTGTATTGGCAAGAAGTCCTATGTAAATAGCTATGGAACATCATGACTCTCCCAACACAAGAATCAATAATAGCATGAGGTACAAGGAAAACATGGTAATAGCAACAAGGATCGCCACCAAGCATGCAAATACACATAGAAGTAGTATAATGGTGAATCATCGGTAAATGCACGCAAGGGTCACAATTGCATGGCAAAGGCATAGAAACAAGCATAGCATGCAATGTGAGCACAGTAAAACGGGCATACGGTGACAAGTGGTAAATAGCCCAAAGCCGTGTGAGAGCCAAGTAAAAGAAATGCACGAAGTTCTTGCGTGAAGGGAACGGTGTGAAGGACAATCCACAGGATCCCAAATCATCATTGCTCTCAAGAACTCGTTTCGTCAACTCATGGGCTTGTGAGGTTGACGAGTGTTCATAAGTACCTACAAAAAACAAAGACAAAGGGAAAATTGCGTGTGCGTGGTATATGTACACATCATCCATTATGATGCGCACGTGCACGTGTTGGTTAGCACAAAATATCCAATGCTCAAATAAATGAGATGCGTGATATAGAAACATGTCATCCATCATGATAGGTTTGTTGTTATGTATAGCATAATGGAGACTCAAATTGTGTAATGCATCATGAGAAATATGTAGAGCATTGTTAGTCATGGAATGCATAGGGTGCACATAATCGATGCAATCATGTGATATACAATAATTTTCATGGCATGGCATATTAGATGAATTGCACAAATGTTGCGAAGGTAGCATAGCAATATCATCGCAAGAAAAGCAAAATCCAATAATCATGATCTCGTCATCTATGCCATAAGTGCAAATGGGATTTATTTTAATGGGGCGTGCATAGTTACTATGTTGAGATTGAAATGATGCAATATGGGAGATCTCACTCATAGCATATGACAAGTTTAATGGATTGTCAAACATAATGTGACCAATAGAATTTTCACATGATATCCTATGGAGCATAACATCACAACTAGGCAATTCAACATGCTCGTCATCATATCAATCATAAATTGGTAAGTCAAGACATGAGGAATTCACACTAGCATGAAGCATGGTAATAGGTGGATCAACATCATGCAAACAATCATTGGTAAGATAGTCCACTAGTGGGACAAGAGAAGCTCCATCACCTATGTTACCTTTAGAGCATCGCTCATGTGTTGTAGGTGAGGTGTCGAAGACCAAGTCGTGGTCGTCTTCATCTTGATGGAACCATGTGGGGGGTGCATCATTGTCCACCATGGCCATCGTCGTCTCCATTGGAGGTATGAACTCATTGAGGATAGACATGTCGTCATGTAGGAGACCTAGCACCAAAGAAGAAAACACACTCGGAGTAGAGGTTAAGTCGTTAAAAATCATAGTGGCCTCACATGCCTTATCAACTATCTCACTCACTAAGTGTTGTTACTCACTCACTCCCGGTAAGATGCGCTCACTCATATGGTTGGTGGAGTCACTCAAATGGCTCTCAACCTCACATAGGATGTGTGCCATGCTCTCAAGTGTGAGACTAGTGGTGGTCACACTCATCCTCTCATAGGAAATGCACTCAATGTCACATATGGTGGAGTCACTCATATCACTCATGGGGTGGTGGCTCTCCTCACATGGCAATTGGGTCATCTCGTCATATGTGGGTGTCGGAGAGATGTAGGTGCAAACGTCTCCATGCTCAACTCCTATCGCCACCTTGGTTGAAGGGATAGTCCCATGCTCAACCTCCTCATTCATAACGCCTCCAAAGATGAATGTCGTAGGAAGTGGCAAATCATCACTCTCCTCCGAGACCAAATAGAATGTCTCATGTGCGGTCTCATAGCTTGACTCGGAGTATGAGTCCCATTGGGGCACCATCTTCATGTTGTTGAAGAGATTCGTGCTCGCCGCTGTGGTCGAAGGGGATGGCCCTTGCTCGACCGTCTTGTCGCCGTCTTGTTGTAGGAGGCCCATATGATGTGGCACCTCGTAGCTCGTCTCCATGACCGAAGGGAATTTCCCATGCTCGGCCATCTTCCTTGAGGGGCTTCCGAAGATGGAAGTGTCGCCCTCGCTTGTAGGTGGTCGCCTTGGACTTGATGAAGTTGATGTAGGCATACTCATGGGAAGTAGGCGAAGATGTCATACGTCCGAAGGCGAAAATGCCTTGATAGCACTTGGCGAAGATGCCGAAGTGGTGGTGGTAGCCGTAGCTTCCTCTTGGTGGTGCTTGTCTCGCAGTCTTCTCTTTTGATCATGAAGTTTGGATGTAGCTTGATGTAGAGCTTGTTGGGACTTGTAGGTTTGCGCGTGTCGAACATGTTCATCTTGATGGTGTCGTTGTCGTACCGGAGCTCGTAGTATATGTCGTTCGTCGTTGTCGCGCACATGATGCTTGGAGGTGACTTGCTCTTCATGACGACATGGATCATGAATGTGATGATGGTCGCCATGGAGATGTGGACGTGGATGAATTGCGCTAGGATCACATGGGCGCTCCGACGATTTGCGACTCGCTCGCCGCCGCCTTGAGGATGACGAAGGGGACGAAGACTTGTAGTCGGACACCATTTGTCGGATTTCCTCCATGTGTTTGTTGTGGTAGTCGAACGTATCGTCGATGTAGTCCCTTGTCCGTGCTTCGGATTGTCGTATGTCGGTGGCGAGGTTGTCGATGCGCTCGTGCAAGGTAGATTGTGCACCTTGCATTTGTCGTTGTAGTCCGGAGATGATGTAGTTGTTTACGTCATCATTGTCATCGAAGACCGGAGAAGAAATGCTTTGCCTCCATCACAAGACTCAAGCAAATGTGAGTGGGAGAAAGAGAAGAACTAGACCAAATGTACCTTAACCGATGTTGAGAATGGATCAATGATCACTCAATAATGTAGCAAGAAAATAGCACAATTGGTGCCATGTCTCGTCAATTCTCACACCTACACAAGCAAGGCTTATGGAGTAGTTTGGTGAGGATAGTGGCACAAAAATTTGATGCAAAATGTTAGCAAGAGTCAATAATGTTGAAAGAGATTTACAAATTCGCAAGTGAAACAAGTAGACCAATAGCAATATGGCACACGGATAGATAAATGGGGTCGTGCAACCAAGGAATGAGCACAAAATGTGGAATCCACGGAAAACGCTCGTGTTGCACAACTCAAGAGAGACGCTAGCACAATTGCTCAATATGCGGATACGATACTTGTGCACAACCTATAAGAGACAAAAATGCAACGACTTCTATCCCAAGTATGCTATTATGTATGATGTTCCGGTGTTTCTCACACGATGATCCTAGATGATCAATATGGTAGTATGATATGTAATGTGGCGATGCTATGGCTATTGCTTAGAAGCTCTTTGTTTTTCTCTTTGCTTAAAAGCTTATTCTTTTTTTATATGGCCACATATGCGAAATGCACAAAGCAAGATAACAATTGTGTATATGCGCGAACAAACTTCTGACACAAGGGATGGTACTATGATACCAAGATGATACCAATATGATATGGTATGTATGCAATGGAAGGTGTAGATCGATGATCACTAATGTGCACAAGTAACGTTGCCGGCAATACTCAATGGCTAGTCTCGATAGGCAAGTGATGCCAAATGGGCTAGGGGTTAACAATATTATGGCAAGAATGAATGTACAATGGGATACCACGATACCAAGATGATATAGAGGTTACCGTTCTTGCTTACGATTAGGGTGTCAAAATGGTGAAGGTGGTCAATGTCGAATCCTTGGCGAAGTTGAGCGGCGTTGTTGTCAATGTCGAACCGTTCCTAGTTAGCCGAAACACCCTAGGAAACGGAAAAACCGCAAACTCAAAATCTCCAAAGGCAAATGTCAAATGGTGGTAGCAGAATGCGGTGGTGGTTTCGAAGTTGGCAATGCGGAAGTGTAATGATGGGTTATGCGAGTCGGAGTTGATGTCACCGTCCATAAGTAGCCGAAACACCTTAGGATACACAAACCACAACTCAAACAAACGCAAATGCTATGGGGAACAAAATGGCTTAGGTTGCGGAAGTTGGTAGTGGTAATTCGGATGATATGGTGGAGGGCCTAGGCAAACTTGCTAAATTTCAGAAAATATGATGGAGTCAAATGATGGTGGTGGTATTTTTATGGGATGGGGGACGTCAATAGCTTCAAAACAAGCTAAAGAACGTAAAAAATGGACTCCAGATGAATTAGTTATGGCAAAAACAAAAATTCAGCCGTGTCAGTTTCAGGGTTACACGGACATCCGGGAAAAGGTCCGGCTGATCCGGGTCAGGTCCGGATGATCCGGATTCGTCAACTCCAGTTCTGTTTGTCGAGCGCGTGGGTTATCCGGACGTCTGTGAGAGGGTCCAACTGATCCGGGAGGTGTCCGGATGATCCGGGAGCACGTCCGGATGATCCGGGCAGGTGAAACTGCTCGGGATTTCCTCTCGGGGACGCGATTTTGGGACGGAAATTGATGATTTCGGAGGCAAAATTGTGAAGATTTTGTGGATGGAAGGTGGGGAAACTTGTGGGGAAGCTAGATCCACTCGAAACACAACGAATCCACGGATCAAAATCAACAAAACATCATTAAAACCGACAAATCACAAAAAAAATTTGGGCTATTTTTGGTGGGGAATTTCGAATTTAGAACGAAATCAAGCAAAACATATGGAAAAGCAAAAGTAGGATCATGCGCATAAAAGTCTTTTATGTTCTCAAAACCAATGACATTCAATTCAAGTTTAGTAACAAGCATGCATTTGCGGGAAAGCGCATCCGCCACAACATTTTCTTTGCCTTTGATGTATTTGATGACATATGGAAATGATTCAATGAATTCACTCCACTTAGCATGACGCTTGTTCAACTTAGTTTGACCCTTAAGGTACTTAAGCGTTTCATGGTCGGTATGAATGACAAATTCATGTGGGCGAAGATAATGTTCCCACTCACGCAAAACTCGCACTAAAGCATATAGCTCTTTGTCATAGATGGGATAATTGAGTTGCGCGCTGGAGAGTTTCTCGCTAAAGTAAGCTATGGGGCGCTTCTCTTGCATTAACACACCTCCTATGCCATTACCGCTAGCATCGCAATGAACTTCGAAAGTTTTGTCAAAATTAGGTAATGCAAGCACGGGAGCATGAGTAAGCAAATTTTTGAGTTCATTAAATGCGGTATCTTGGGATGGTCCCCAAACAAAAGGTGCATTCTTCTTACTCAAGGCATGCAAGGGAGATGCAATGGTGCTAAAATCCTTAAAGAATCTATGATAGAAACCGGCTAAGCCAAGGAAACTTCGCACTTATTGCAAATTGGATGGTTGTGGCCAAATTTTAATAGCATTTATCTTAGATTCATCTACATGAACACCCTTAGAAGACACAACGAAACCCAAGAAAACAAGCTTATCAACACCAAAAAGGCATTTGTCCATATTAGCATAAAGGCGCTCTTTTCTAAGAGTTTGCAAAACGATTCTAAGATGGGTGACATGATCTTTGAGAGATTTGCTAAATACAAGAATATCGTCAAAGTAGACCACAACAAATACACCAATGTAGGGCCTAACAACAAAACGCATGACTCGATGAAAGTACCGGGTGCTTCGGATAAGCCCATTGGCATAAAAAGCCATTCGTATAAGCCAAATTAGGTCTTAAATCCGGTTTTCTACTCATCACCTTCTTGTATGCGGATTTGGTAATAGCCACTTTTAAGATCAATTTTAGAGAAAATACTGGCTCCTCTATGCTCATCTAACATATCATCAAGGCGTGGAATGGGGTAGCGATAACGAACGGTGATAGCATTGATAGGACGACAATCGGAACACATGCGGTATGTACCATCTTTCTTTGGAACAAGGATTACCGGGATGGCACATGGGCTCAAGCTTTCTCGTACATGGCCGTTGTCAATGAGTTGTTGTACTTGCCGTTGGATCTCCTTGGTTTCTTCGGGATTGACTCAGTATGGGGCCTTGTTAGGAAGAGGTGCTTCAGGGATGAGGTCGATGCGGTGTGTCGGTGTACTAAGTATTGGGCCATTAGTACCCCGTACTTGTGCACGGGCAGTTGTAGCCATACTCGCGGCAAGGTTTGCTGGGGAACAGTTCGAGGATGATTCAGGCTATCAATGATATTCTCAAGTCAAAGATTTGAAGATCAGCAGATAAGAAGAGCTGGAATCCAAAAGCCAGCATCCCCGGCAAGATCTTGCCGGGGTGGCCTGCGAAGCCCGGCAAGATTCGGCGCCCGGCAAGGTTCGGCGCCCGGCAAGATTTGGTGCCCGGCAAAATTCTGTTGCTGTGCCACCGCTCTGGCACAGCAACAAGCCCGACATTCTGGGTCCTTCTTTGGATGCGTGGCAATGCGCCAGTGGAGGAGAGCTTAAGCGGTGCTGATGGGATGGCCCCTTTTTCCACCCCCAAGAAAGTGAGGACACCTAAACGGACACCTCACGGTGCATTAAATGTGTTCGTCCTAATCCGTCAGTTGTTAGGTATGATAACCCTGTAGCTACTTTACACCTCAATGTATATACATTTTGCCACTGTGGTGACCCCTTTGAGCATATAAAAGGAGGCCCAAGGCAACTGCTACAGGGGAGGAGGATCTTCTGGCCCATTCTGCATGCGTAGCTGCTCTTTGAACGTACTGTTCATCGCAAGCGCTCCTGGAGCCTGGGCTCAAGAACATTCATAATAAAACAAGGCAAGAGTAGGGTTTTACGCTGATCAGCGGCCTGAACCTGGGTAAAAATTGCCCCGCGTCAATCGTTTGTTCTGCTCTTTGCGCATACCTCTCCCCCTGCCGAATCGTAAAGGGATCCCTCGGGGGTGCCATAGGTGTCGCACACTGACATCTTTGGCGCGCCAGGTAGGGGGGCAGGTTGTGTGAACCAGATCCAGTGATCGGCGCCTTAGTTTCTTCATCATCTTCATCATCATGCCACCCAAGAAGAAGAGCGCCGCAACGGTGCAACCATCCACGTCCGTTTTGCCTGTGCCCTCGCGTACGGGCGATGGCGTGGGTGCAGAAGGAAGAGGATTAGAGCCTCCACGGCGTTCCGGTGATCCAAGCGAGGCAAGTGGCGTCGTTCGCAGCGGCAGCGGCAACCCACACGCCGCTAGATGCAGAGATGGAGCTGTCTTGCCTACGGGTGGCACAACGAATTCTAGAGATCGGAGGACGCCTTCTGGGGCTCCCGCGTCGGCACCAGCGTCACGGCCTTCCCAGGCTGTGTACGATGAGCAACGTCATGGCGCTGGTGGTTCAGGGCGTCCCCACGAAAAGATTTCCGTGCATCGGTCCCAAGGTGCGCAGGCCCAGCATGCACGCCGAGCTGCCGGCGGAAGTGGTGCGCGGTCGCGTGACCGTGACAGTGCTCCTTCTAACATGGTTAGGAGTCAGAGCACCTCACGTACCTCGCACCTGTCGCCGCCGCCTACGCCAGTGGAAGCTTTGGCACGTGCGCGGCTGCTCCTTGATTTCCCTCCTGCTTCGGAGAAGATGGAGGAGTGGCGAGCTACTACTCAGAGCCTCATTGGCTTCGCCAACAAAGATGGGCCACAGGAGGCAGGGCCCTCACAGCGGCGGTCCATCGATCCGGCGCGAGCCGATGTGGAGAAAACCGGAGGTGGTGCAACCACGGTGCACTCCCCCCCCCCGTGGCACCAGCGGCGGTCGACAACCCAGCGGGTTGATTGCCGTGATGATGATTCCACGGCATCATCAGATCCACGGATGCGCCGCGACCAGCGTCAAGTTCTCCAGGAATGAAGCAAAGAGGACGCTCGAACCACCATCGAGCGTCGACGGGAAGCGCGCTATCAATCTGATAAGCGCGCAGGGCCCGTTGTCGACGAGCCTGCGCCAGGGGACGTAGGTGACTTGCCTTACGAGGTAGGGACTCCAGCGTTTACCCGTGAGCTGCGGCAAGTCCAGTGGTCCAATTCCCAAACCTTCAAGCCAGAGGTCCCGGAGAAATATGATGGCAAGACTCATCCCTCGGAGTTCCTTAGCATCTACACCATTGCGGTGCAAGCTGCCGGGGGCCAAGATGACAAGATACTTGCCAACTACTTCCCGTTGGTGCTCAAACCCAACGTCAGGTCGTGGTTGATGCATCTGCCAGAGAATTCTATTTCTTCTTGGTCAGATCTGTGCCATCAGTTTGTTGGCGCCTTTGTCGGAGGCCACCAAGCTCCTGGCCAAGAGAGTGATTTGCATATCATCCTTCAGAAGGAGGGCGAATCCCTGCGCAAGTTTATTCAGAGATTTAGCCGGGTGCAGTACAATATTCCTGACGTTCACCCTGCCGCTGTTGTTAGCGCGTTTCACCAGAACATGCGTAACCACAAAATGCGGGAAGAGCTGGCAATGAACAAAGTCAGGACTATTGCCGAGCTTTACGCTTTGGCCGACGAGTGCGCTCGAGCTGAAGAGGGGAGGAAACTCCCTGGCGAGGCTGTTGGCGCGGGGGGTGAATCAGAAGATGAAGACGCTGCAACCCCGTCAAGGAAAGGCCGGCGGCGGAACAAGAAGCGCAAAGGCAAGGCCGTGCTTGCTGTCGAGGAATCCGGCAACCCCGGCGCCGCCAAGAAGGGCAAGGTTGACGACCCCGGCAAGGAACTTGCCAGTTGCTCCTCATGCTAGGCCTTGGCGGCTGCCGACAAGTCGGAAAACTCCGGCAAGCAGTATTGCAAGATCCACCGCACCAAGGGCCATGATCTCCAAAACTGCCGGCAGGTTGAGCAGCTTGTCGAGAAGCAGAGGGCTGAGTATGAAAGGCGAGATAAGGAGAAGGCCCATGACGGTGCTGAGGGGTCCGGCAAGAAGCACGGTGGCCGAGGGGGTCACCGCGGTAAGGCCAAGCAACAGAGGGAGAGGCCCGCTCGAGGCCGTGACAAAGAAGAAGATGATGATGAAGAAGATGATGAGTCCAGTGAGCAAGAATTCCAGAAAGCTACAGAGGCCATGTGTATCGACGGGGGCGCCTCGTTGCATTCTTCCCACCATCGGCTTAAACAGTGGGTGCGAGAGGTTAATGCAACAGAGCCATCACTGGATGCATGTAAGCCCCTGAAGTGGTCCAACACGCCTATCATTTTCGACGCCGAGGATCACCATGATCGCACAACCGCGGTCGGGTGCTTGCCATTGTTGGTCTCACCAACAATCCGCAACCTCAAGGTGACGAAAATGCTAGTTGACGGTGGGGCCGGGCTAAACCTAATCTCACCGGATGTGCTTAAGAGGCTCCAAATTCCTGATGAAGATCTCGAGGAAACGGGCACGTTTCAAGGGGTCAATCCAGGAAGAACCCAGCCAAAGGGCAAGATTACATTACCGGTGACATTTGGTAGCGAGCTCAACTACAGGACAGAGAAGGTAGTGTTTGATGTCGCCAAGATCCCTATGTCAGACAATGGGATCCTTTGTCGGCCAGCGCTGGCTAAGTTCATGGCGGCATCACACTACGCGTATAATGTTTTGAAGATGCCCGGGCCGTTGAGTGTCATTACTATCCATTCCGATGAGAAGGATGCGCTCATCTGTGCCGACCAACTCTACCGGGAAGCAGTTGCAGCACCTGCCGTCAAGGCATCTGCTCCTGCCGCTGGAACTCCCGGAGGGAAGAAGAAGACCGGCGAGAATCTTGGCGCGAACTCCGGCAAGCGCACCTCCTCGGAGCGCTGCGCTTCCGTTGAGGATGCACCAGAGAGTTCCACCGGCAAGAACAAGAGATCCAAGGCCGCTCCACCAAAGACCAAGAAGGTGCCCGTCAGGGAGGACAGAACGGGAGGAACTTTCACCATAAGTTCCACCCTAGACGACAAATAGGAAAGCGCGCTCATTGCCTTCCTGCGGGCGAATGTCGACGTGTTTGCATGGCAACCGTCTGACATCCCCGGTGTTCCCAGGGAGGTAATTGAGCACCACCTTGCTGTCTGTCCTCACGCGCGGCCCGTCAAGCAGAGGGTCAGGAAGCAAGCCTTGGAGCGGCAAGAATTCATTGCCGAAGAAATCAGGAAGCTGGAGGTGGCAGGATTGGTCAGAGGAGTACTTCACCCAACCTGGTTGGCTAATCCGGTTGTAGTGCGCAAGGCGAATGGGAAATGGAGGCTGTGTATTGATTATACAGATATCAATAAAGCCTGTCCAAAAGATCCCTTTCCCTTGCCGCGCATTGACCAGATTGTGGACTCCACCGCTGGATGTGATCTACTGTCCTTCCTTGATGCCTACTCAGGGTATCATCAGATCTTCATGGCAAAAGAAGATGAAGAAAAGACCGCATTTATCACCCCATGTGGTACGTATTGTTTTATACGAATGCCTTTCGGGTTAAAAAGTGCTGGTTCTACATTTGCGAGAGCGGTCCAAATTGGTTTTGAGCCTCAGCTCCATAGAAATATGGAGGCATATATGGATGATATAGTGGTCAAAACCAAGGACAAAGCGACACTTATACAAGATCTAGAAGAGACATTTGCAAATCTGCGCAAGATCAACTTAAAGCTCAATCCTGAGAAGTGCTTGTTTGGTGTTCCTTTCGGCAAGCTTCTCGGATTCTTTGTATCTCAACGAGGGATCGAAGCAAACCGCGACAAGATCAAAACTATTGAGCAGATTGAAGCACCAAGACGCGTCAAGGATGTTCGTCGTCTTGCCGGCTGTGTTGCTGCTCTAAGCAGGTTTATTTCCAAATCTGCTGAGCGCGCCCGCCCTTTTTTGAAAATTTTGAAGAAGGCAGGTCCAATGAAATGGACCCCGGAGGCGGAGGCTTCGCTGCAAGATTTGAAGAAATACCTTTCTTCTCCGCCGACGCTAGTCTCGCCTAAACCATGAGAGCCGTTGCTGCTATATTTGGCAGCGACAAATCAAGTGGTTAGTGCTGCGTTAGTGGCGCAGAGAGAAGCTGATGAGGAAGCAACACCAGCGGCAGGACCGTCAGGCGACGTGGCCAGATCTTCCCCGGCAAGGGTTGATCCCGGCAAGACAGGATCTGTGCAGTCAGAAGAACCAGTGCAGAAGAAAAAGGTGGTGCAGCGCCCAGTTTATTTTGTTAGCTCTCTTTTGCAAGGAGCTAGGTCAAGATATTATGGTGTGCAGAAGTTGCTTTTCAGCCTCCTTATGGCCTCGAGGAAGCTGCGCCATTATTTTCAAGCACATGAGATCACCGTCGTCACTCGCTTCCCGTTGCAACGGATTTTGCGAAATCCATAAGCAACCGGCAGGATTGTGGAGTGGGCGTTGGAGTTATCGAGCTTTGGCCTCAAGTTTGAAAGCACTTCGACAATTCAGAGCAGGGCCTTCGCAGAGTTCATTGCGGAATGGACCCCAACGCCAGACGAAGAGGTTCAAGAAACAACTCTCCCTGGCAAGGAAATCGATCAGGAATGGGGTATGTACTTTAACGGGGCTTTTTCGCTGCAAGGCGCCGGCGCTGGCGTGCTGCTTGTCGCACCCACCGGAGAGCACCTCAAGTATGTGATCCAGATGCATTTTCCCCGGGAGAGTTCGACGAACAACACTGCGGAGTACGAGGGCTTGCTTGCCGGTCTCAGAATCGCGGCAGACCTTGGTATCAAGAAGCTCGTCATCAGAGGTGATTCGTAGCTGGTCGTCAGGCAAGTTAACAAGAGTTATCAGAGTCCATTAATGCAGGCCTACGTGGATGAAGTGAGAAAAATGGAAGAGCACTTTGACGGTCTGCAAATGAAGCACATCCCTCGTGCCGAGAACAGTATTGCTGACGACCTGTCAAAGCGCGCCGCCCTCAAGTTGCCTGTGGAACCAGGAACTTTTGTGCTCCATTTGACTCAACCATCCGTGGCGCCATCAATGCGGCAAGAAAAGAGAAGAAAGTTGAATTCTGGACAGTACTTTCCGGCAGAGCTCCCCGGAGCCACCGGCAAGGAACTTGCCGGGATCAATGACAAACCTGCCGGGGAACGACAGGCTCCGGCGGAACCTCACGCTTTCGCTGTCAAGACAAATGTTCCCCCGACGGAGGAGATGCCTTTAGTCCTAGCTGTCAAGCCCTAGGCTCCAGCATGGGCGCAGCACATTGTCCATTTCCTTCAGACAGGAGAACTCCCGGAGGAACAGGAAGAAGCGGAAAAAGTAGCCCGTCGGTCTGTTATGTGCAAGTTCATCGATGACGTCCTGTATAGAAAGAGACCGAACGGTGTGAAATTGAAGTGCATTCCTCGGGAGGATGGACTTGAGCTGTTGGCAGAGATACATGGAGGCATATGTGGCTCTCACATAGGATCAAGAGCACTTGTCAGGAAAGCATTCCGGCAAGGTTTCTTTTGGCCCACCGCTCTCCAGGATGCAACTGCACTAGTAACCAAGTGTGAAGCGTGCCAGTTTCATTCGAAGAAATCACATCAGCCAGCTCAAGCTCTTCAGACGATCCCTCTCTCCTGGCCATTTTTGGTCTGGGGGCTCGACATACTGGGCCCTTTCCCCCGTGCTACCGGGGGCTTTGAGTACTTGTACGTTGCTATCGACAAGTTCACAAAGTGGCCGGAGGTGGAAGCAGTGAGGAAGGTGACATCACAATCAGCCGTCAAGTTTTTTAAAGGGATAGTATGACGTTTTGATGTGCCCAACAGGATCATCACCGACAACGACACGCAATTCACAAGTCGCACCTTCATGCAGTACGTCCAAGACCTTGGCGGCAAAATTTGTTTTGCCTCTGTTGCTCACCCGAGAAGCAACGGCCAAGTGGAGAGGGCTAATGCTGAAGTGCTGCGCGGTCTCAGGACCAGAACCTTTGACAGGCTGAGAAAGTGCGGAAGACGCTGGAATGATGAGTTACCGGCGGTTCTTTGGTCAATCAGAACGACACCAAATCGAGCCACCGGCCAAACACCCTTCGCTCTGGTCTACGGAGCGGAAATAGTTCTCCCCACGGAACTCACGTACGGATCACCTCGAGTGCTCGCTTATGACGAGCTTGAGCAAGAGCAACTGCGGCAAGATGACGCTGTGCTCCTTGAGGATAATCGTCTTCAGGCTGCTGTGCGAGCTGCATGCTACCAGCAAGCTTTGCGCCGCTACCATAGCCGCAAAGTTCATGCCCGAAGCCTTGAGGAAGGCGACATTGTTCTTCGGCGGATTCAGTCCACCAAGAATTCAAACAAGTTGACGCCAAAGTGGGAAGGCCCTTATCGGGTAGTACGAGTCACCAGGCCCGGCGCTGTCCGCTTGGAGACCGAAGATGGCATTCCAGTGAGCAATTCCTGGAATATCGAACATCTTCGCAAGTTCTACGCATAAGGCACGGTTGCCGGGGGCCCCCGGCAACCCCCTTTTTGTACAAGTCTTGCCGGCAAGGCATGTAATCCTTTGTGCAAAGCCAGGTGTAGACCCTGAGCCCAGATGACTAAGTTTAAGTGTTGTGCATTTCCTTATTCATTTTCATGTTTATATATATATATATGCATGTGTGTCTAAGAAGTTGTATGACACTTGCTCCCGGTAAGTTCTAACGAACCGCCAAGGTTTCATATCTTTATTTTCTCTACTTTCTTTTTCTCAAAAGACAGAAGGATTCCTCGCGTGCATGTTTGCCAGGGCGGAAGGAGGATATGGGTACCAGTTGGCGACGTTCAGAATTGACGCTTTACCGGAGGAAGAACAGCGACAGAAAGCTAAGTTCTAAAACTTAGGGCAAGTTTCCTTTTTTGCAAAGTTATTTTCCTTGGACGATTTCGACTTTTGTATGGAAAACCTGCACGCGAAGGAACCCTTGTTGTAATCGGTTGCGCCCTTATTTTGTTTCGAGTCCGCTCAACGATTTAAGTGGCTGCACTGAAAACGCCAAGGAGTCTTGCCGGCCGCTGCACCTCCAGCAGGCTGCTGAAGTCCCGCACCCAGCGCTCGCGGCAGGTTGCGCGCCGGCAAGTTTTTCAGTAAGCGTAGGGTGAACTCCATACATAAAGGAATTAGACAAGGGAGATAGCATACATGTACCCAAACATAAGCAAGTTATATTACATTAATAAGTTGCCACAGTTCTAACTTAAGACTTAATTGTCTTTGGCATGGAATGGCGATGGCAAGAAGAGGTGGAGCAGTTAATCTCTGCGCTGGCCTTCGACCCTTTTGATTGAATCCACCTTCTCAAGGATAGGTGCGACAAACTCCTCAAGTGCCTGGAGATTTACGTCCTTTGGCAGGCGGCCGAGCACGTTGGAGAGGTTGATGCCAGGATTATTATGCACCACCTTGATAAGTACCTTGCGGAGGACGGCCCGGCAAAGCTGGCGGGACTCGTTGGCCAATTGGGTCGCCCGGTTAGACTGAAGCAGCTTCAGAGCATCAATGATGCTTTCAAAGAACATAGTCAACCTGGCGCTCGAGGATATTCTTTCTTCGGAGGAATACCTGAAGTTTGACAGGCCCATGGATGATAATTGTGCCGTGAGTTTCTCCGCAGCATCGATGAGGCGTCCAGTCCAGATTTTCACCCCCTTTTCGTAATCAACTTGGGCGGCGGTGGCGCTCTTGAGCAGGTTCTTCTCGTCTTGGAGATCCTTGCTCAGGGCCTTTTTGCGGGCCCTGCTGTCCTCAAGTGATTTCTCCAGCGTGGTCAGTTTCAGCCTCAGATCGGCAATGGCATCATTTGCTGAGGAGAGCTGCTTGGTCTTGTTAGACATGGCAACTTGCAGCTCCACCAGGGTGTGGAGGGTTTTTTCCCTGTCACCTTTGAGCATCGAGAGCTCCTTGCCGTGTTCTTCAAGATCCACTTCTAGTTTCTTGACTTTGTCGCTCAGTTCATTCTTGGCGGCCTCTGCAGCCTCGGCAGCATCGAGGGCCTTCTTAAGCTTGCCGGCATGATCTACAGTCAGAGCTTCGAGCGCCTCCTTATGCTTCTGCTCCAGCTCCTGGGTCCGCCGCGCAACAAGCTTCTCGATTTCTTCATCTTTGCTGCAAAGCTTGGCGGCGAGTGCCTGCTCACGTGCGACAAGATCTTCCTCATGGGCGTCAAGTGCAATGTGACGCTCCGTCAGGAGAGCATCCTCTGCAGCAGTTCTTTGTGCAGCCTCTTCCTGTGCTTTCTCTAGGTCAGATTGTTTCAAGAGGATCTCTGTCCAGTTTTGGCTCACTTGTTCCCGGCTGGCAGTCAACTCTTGGAGGGCCTCAGCGTACCAGACTTGCATTTGTTCGACCCGCCTCTGAAAATCTGCTTCGGCCGCCTCGACAACTGCCATTCTGGAATCTACTTTCTCTTTCCGAGCATAGTGAAGTGCCTGGAGCTTGCGGAAATTTTCACCCATGGCCTGAAGGAGCTGATCCTCCTCAGATTTGCCACTGCTGGCGCTTGGATCATCAATAATCTCGAGCCCAGCAGCGGCGATGATTTCTTCATCAAAGACTTCCCCTTCGGCCGGTGCCCCAATGCTTGCCGTCCCCGGCAAGTTGACAAACAGGTTCTCGCCAACTTTGAGATATTTGCTGGATGAGGGGACTTCGGATGTTGACGGTTGATCCTCAGCAACCGCCTCACCAGTAGCAGGGGGCTCCGTGGCCGGTGCAGCGCCTGGCGCTCCTGCGGCAGGAATGCCGTCAGTGCGGTCACCAGCCTCCTTGCCACCCTCTTCAGTAGACTCCTTGGCGGGTTCCTCTTGTGCTGTCTTGGCAGCCTCATCGGCAAAGGCACCGCCGGCTTCTACAGTGGCATCCATGGCGGCCTCGCTGGCAGTGATTTTGTCGGCTACGGCGGCAACATCCCTGGCGGTCTCCTCGATGACAGCGTCGATGTCCATGTGTTCCATCTCAAGGAATTCTAAAGGACAAGGGAGAGAAACAGAATGAGATCAAGATTGAAGTTCAAGAAGACAAAAGAAAGAGAGATAAAGGAAAGAATAGCAAGCGCTCTGAGGCAATTGGTTACCTGCATCGAGCTGTCGAGAGGTGGCCTCGCCCCTCCCGGCAACCTCGGTTGCCGGGGGTAGGATGCCAGTATCCATGGTTGTCGGCTCCTCCTCAACCAAGACAAGCTTGTCGGTGTGATCTCTTGCCGGGGATGCGCTTGTGGGCGGTGTGGTTGACAGAGGTGGCGCAACGAGGGTACCTCCTGATAACTCCCTTTGTTGTCGTCCTTCTCCTGCAAGCCCAAAGATATCAGCGGCAAGGATAGGAACCTCAGCATTCCCCAACGGAAAAAGAGTAATGAAATTACGCTGGGGGCTGCGCTGGGGGCTGCGTCGAGGACTAAGATCTGGGCTGATGGTAGTAGTTTCCGGCGCGCTCATGAAGCCTGCCGGGGGCTCGTCGCCCGTGGAAGTCTTTGCCCTCTTCGCCATCCTTTCCGCCAAGGTTTCTGCAACACTGCAGAGACAAAACAAGCAAGTCAATAAGATTGATCCAAAATTTGGAAGATAAAGGCTGTGGCAAGATACTCACTCTTCCTCTTCTCGCTCCGGACTGAAGCCGGAGATATCAAAATCGACCTCTGTTGCAGTGTCTGTGTGGAGAGGCGGAGGAGGGGTCCTAGGTCGCTTGGCTGTAGCAGGCGCGGGGGGTTGGCGTGTTTCCGCCACCTCAGCCTCCGGTGCGGTAGTGCGAGACACCCCTGCCGCCTCAGTTGTTGCTGCTGGTGCGGGTCTCGCACGCCATGCAGGTTGCTGTCGAACTCCTTGCCGCGGCGCAGTCTTGCCGGCCGCCTCCTTGCCCGGAGCCTCGCTGCTCGAGGAAGGATGGCTTGCCGGGATGCCAGATGCAGCTTTTCGAAGAACACGCTTTGTCTTCTTTGGGGCTGGGAGCTCTTCTTGCGGTTCTTCTTCAGCCGCGTCTTCGTCGGACGAGCTCTCAGCGGCTGTGCTGCCCTGTCCCCCGGCAGCCTTGTCCTTCCTGACAGGATTTTCTTCCACCACTACCTCTGCATCACTGGTTTCCCATTCTGTGAAGCCGGCGCTGCCAGCCTCCGTGGCAAGATTCGCCTCCTCCGCCCTAGTGGCGATGTATGCCACTTCTTCACCGGTGGTGGCTCGGATGAGGTCTGCTTCTTCCCGAACGGCTCTCTCCGTCAAGTTATCAAAGAAATTTTGTGCCTCTTCCTCGGATGGCTCGACCCATGTCGCGTCGAGACTGTGGGCGTTGAACAGTGGCATGGTGGGGATAATCGACCCCAGGGCAGAGTTGTTGCACAGAGGAACAATTCTTGCCGGCAACCGATGCTTGTTGTCGCACTGGAATAGCCTTTGACGGAGAGCGCCAAGTTGCATAGCAGTCAAATTGTTGTTCAATCCGGGGCGCAGTCTCATGATGTCTGCTGCGTTTCGGTATTCCCAAGCTAGTCTCCCTTTATTCTGCAAGGGAGCGATGCGGCGGCGGAGGAAATTGAAGCCGATCATCTCCATTGTTAGCCCGACAGCTTTCAGGCGAAGGATCCTGGTGGTGGCAATCGTGAGCTTTTCATCTTCAGCAGCGAGATCGCTCCAGCCACTGTCGCGGACCGCCTTCTGCTGTCGAGGCAAACAGAACGGATGGGGATCTGCTTCCTTGATCCAGCACCACTCAGCCCGCCATTCATCCCACTTCTCGTGGTAAACCCCTTCTGGGTATATTTCCTTATTCCAAGCCCTTGGAATCCAGGCGATAGAACCAGAGAGGGCTTCCCCTTTTTGGATAC
Source organism: Thinopyrum elongatum (assembly GCA_011799875.1). NCBI lineage: Eukaryota > Viridiplantae > Streptophyta > Magnoliopsida > Poales > Poaceae > Thinopyrum > Thinopyrum elongatum. The sequence continues at coordinate 264,847,428 of CM022302.1, forward strand.
GAGGAAAAAAGTAGTGGCAGAAAAGGGCAGTATTGGGAACCACTCCGGCAAAATTTTCACAAAGATGAGCAAAGATGGACATGCACAGTACCGCATTCGGCGTGAAATCAAGAAGATGGAAGCCGTATGTGTACATAATGTCGTTGAAGAAGTCAGAAAATGGGGGACAGAGCCCGCAATAGAAATAAGCAGCAAAGAAGGGATATCTGTCTGACCCGCTCTTGGAGCAAGAACCTGGAATCACACGAGTGGCGGGGTGAGCCTGCGTCTTCCTCGCCCACATACACTGGTTGCGCCCCTTCAGAGCTTTCGCATCAAGCGACGGGGCGAAGACGACGTGCTTCTTCCGCATCTTCGCCAGCTCACTTTCCGGGACATCGGCTTTCGTCTCCTTGCCCTTGCCTTTGCTGGCCTTGGGCGGCATGACGGCTGCAGGGGCGGAAGCCGGGGATGGAGCGGGCGTGGAGGCAACGAGCGGATGAGGGAAAGCTTTGCTCTGAGCTCGAGAGAAGGAAGGCAATGGCGGCGGTCAGATTGAGAAGAAGAGGGAGGCAAATAGGCTGTGCCTTTGCAGTTTCCCTTTTTGTGGGGAAGGTGCGAGGCCGCCTCTTTTACTCCCCAATGTGAATGCGCCTCTGTAGGCGCGTTGCAGTTGCAGCCTTTGATGCACGTTTCCCACGTTGCGCGTTCAGCGCTCGTAGTGGGGGGCACAGTAAGCGGGACATTTATGAGCAGTTAATTCCCTACCACATGTGCCCGTGCACTGTTTGGTCCTAGCCCAACAATGCCTCGCACTCGTGTGTGGCCTAGGCCCGGGGGCTCCTGTCGGTGTACTAAGTATTGGGCCATTAGTACCCCGTACTTGTGCACGGGCAGTTGTAGCCATACTCGCGGCAAGGTTTGCCGGGGAACAGTTCGAGGATGATTCAGGCTATCAAAGAAATTCTCAAGTCAAAGAAAATAGCACAATTGGTGCCGTGTCTCGTCAATTCTCACACCTACACAAGTAAGGCTTATGGAGTAGTTTGGTGAGGATAGTGGCACAAAAATTTGATGCAAAATGTTAGCAAGAGTCAATAATGTTGAAAGAGATTCACAAATTCGCAAGTGAAACAAGTAGACCAATAGCAATATGGCACACGGATAGATAAATGGGGTCGTGCAACCAAGGAATGAGCACAAAATGTGGAATCCACGGAAAATGCTCGTGTTGCACAACTCAAGAGAGACGCTAGCACGATTGCTCAATATGCGGATACGATACTTGTGCACAACCTATAAGAGACAAAAATGCAACGACTTCTATCCCAAGTATGCTATTATGTATGATGTTCCGGTGTTTCTCACACGATGATCCTAGATGATCAATATGGTAGTATGATATGTAATGTGGCGATGCTATGGCTATTGCTTAGAAGCTCTTTGTTTTTCTCTTTGCTTAAAAGCTTATTCTTTTTTTATATGGCCACATATGCGAAATGCACAAAGCAAGATAACAATTGTGTATATGCGCGAACAAACTTCTGACACAAGGGATGGTACTATGATACCAAGATGATACCAATATGATATGGTATGTATGCAATGGAAGGTGTAGATCGATGATCACTAATGTGCACAAGTAACGTTGCCGGCAATACTCAATGGCTAGTCTCGATAGGCAAGTGATGCCAAATGGGCTAGGGGTTAACAATATTATGGCAAGAATGAATGTACAATGGGATACCACGATACCAAGACGATATAGAGGTTACCGTTCTTGCTTACGATTAGGGTGTCAAAATGGTGAAGGTGGTTAATGTCGAATCCTTGGCGAAGTTGAGCGGCGTTGTTGTCAATGTCAAACCGTTTCTAGTTAGCCGAAACACCCTAGGAAACGGAAAAACCGCAAACTCAAAATCTCCAAAGGCAAATGTCAAATGGTGGTAGCAGAATGCGGTGGTGGTTTCGAAGTTGGCAATGCGGAAGTGCAATAATGGGTTATGCGAGTCGGAGTTGATGTCACCGTCCATAAGTAGCCGAAACACCTTAGGAGACACAAACCACAACTCAAACAAGCGCAAACGTTATGGGGAACAAAATGGGTTAGGTTGCGGAAGTTGGTAGTGGTAATCCGGATGATATGGTGGAGGGCCTAGGCAAACTTGCTAAATTTCAGAAAATATGATGGAGTGAAATGATGGTGGTGGTATTTTTATGGGATGGGGGACGTCAATAGCTTCAAAACAAGCTAAAGAACGTAAAAAACGAACTCCAGATGAATTAGTTATGGCAAAAACAAAAATTCAGCCGTGTCAGTTTCAGGGTTACATGGACATCCGGGAAAAGGTCCGGCTGATCCGGGTCAGGTCCGGATGATCCGGTTTCGTCAACTCCAGTTATGTTTTTCGAGCGCGTGGGTTATCCGGACGTCTGTGAGAGGGTCCAACTGATCCGGGAGGTGTCCGGATGATTCGGGAGCACGTCCGGATGATCCGGACAGGTGAAACTGCTCAGGATTTCCTCTCGGGGACGCGATTTTGGGGCGGAAATTGATGATTTCGGAGGCAAAATTGCAAAGATTTTGTGGATGGAAGGTGGGGAAACTTGTGGGGAAGCTAGATCCACTCGAAACACAACGAATCCATGGATTAAAATCAACAAAACATCATCAAAACCAACAAATCACAAAAAAATTTGGGGCTATTTTTGGTGGCGAATTTCGAATTTAGGACGAAATCAAGCAAAACATATGGAAAAGCAAAAGTAGGATCATGCGCATACAAGTCTTTTAAGTTCTCAAAACCAATGACATTCAATTCAAGTTTAGTAACAAGCATGCATTTGCGGGAAAGCGCATCCGCCACAACATTTTCTTTGCCTTTGATGTATTTGATGACATAAGGAAATGATTCAATGAATTCACTCCACTTAGCATGACGCTTGTTCAACTTAGTTTGACCCTTAAGGTACTTAAGCGTTTCATGGTCGGTATGAATGACAAATTCATGTGGGCGAAGATAATGTTCCCACTCACGCAAAACTCGCACTAAAGCATATAGCTCTTTGTCATAGATGGGATAATTGAGTTGCGCGCCGGAGAGTTTCTCGCTAAAGTAAGCTATGGGGCGCTTCTCTTGCATTAACACACCTCCTATGCCATTACCGCTAGCATCGCAATGAACTTCGAAAGTTTTGTCAAAATTAGGTAATGCAAGCACGGGAGCATGAGTAAGCAAATTTTTGAGTTCATTAAATGCAGTATCTTGGGATGGTCCCCAAACAAAAGGTGCATTCTTCTTACTCAAGGCATGCAAGGGAGATGCAATGGTGCTAAAATCCTTAAAGAATCTATGATAGAAACCGGCTAAGCCAAGGAAACTTCGCACTTGTTGCAAATTGGATGGTTGTGGCCAAATTTTAATAGCATTTATCTTAGATTCATCTACATGAACACCCTTAGAAGACACAACGAAACCCAAGAAAACAAGCTTATCAACACCAAAAAGGCATTTGTCCATATTAGCATAAAGGCGCTCTTTTCTAAGAGTTTGCAAAACGGTTCTAAGATGGGTGACATGATTTTTGAGAAATTTGCTAAATACAAGAATATCGTCAAAGTAGACCACAACAAATACACCAATGTAGGGCCTAAGAACAAAACGCATGACTCGCATGAAAGTACCGGGTGCTTCGGATAAGCCCATTGGCATAACAAGCCATTCGTATAAGCCAAATTAGGTCTTAAATCCGGTTTTCCACTCATCACCTTCTTGTATGCGGATTTGGTAATAGCCACTTTTAAGATCAATTTTAGAGAAAATAGTGGCTCCTCTATGCTCATCTAACATATCATCAAGGCGTGGAATGGGGTAGCGATCACCAACGGTGATAGCATTGATAGGACGATAATCGGAACACATGCGGTATGTACCATCTTTCTTTGGAACAAGGATTACCGGGATGGCACATGGGCTCAAGCTTTCTCGTACATGGCCGTTGTCAATGAGTTGTTGTACTTGCCATTGGATCTCCTTGGTTTCTTCGGGATTCACTCAGTATGGGGCCTTGTTAGGAAGAGGTGCTTCAGGGATGAGGTCGATGCGGTGTGTCGGTGTACTAAGTATTGGGCCATTAGTACCCCGTACTTGTGCACGGGCAGTTGTAGCCATACTCGCGGCAAGGTTTGCTGGGGAACAGTTCGAGGATGATTCAGGCTATCAAAGATATTCTCAAGTCAAAGATTTGAAGATCAGCAGATAAGAAGAGCTGGAATCCAAAAGCCAGCATCCCCGGCAAGATCTTGCCGAGGTGGCCTGCGAAGCCCGGCAAGATTCGGCGCCTGGCAAGGTTCGGCGCCCGGCAAGATTTGGCGCCCGGCAAGATTCTGTTGCTGTGACACCGCTCTGGCACAGCAACAAGCCCGACATTCTGGGTCCTTCTTTGGATGCGTGGCAACGCGCCAGTGGAGGAGAGCTTAAGCGGTGCTGATGGGATGGCCCCTTTTTCCACCCCCAAGAAAGTGAGGACACCTAAACGGACACCTCACGGTGCATTAAATGTGTTCGTCCTAATCCGTCAGTGGTTAGGTATGATAACCCTGTAGCTTCTTTACACCTCAATGTATATACATTTTGCCACTGTGGTGACCCCTTTGAGCATATAAAAGGAGGCCCAAGGCAACTGCTACAGGGGAGGAAGATCTTCTGGCCCATTCTGCATGCGTAGCTGCTCTTTGAACGTACTGTTCATCGCAAGCGCTCCTGGAGCCTGGGCTCAAGAACATTCATAATAAAACAAGGCAGGAGTAGGGTTTTACGCTGATCAGCGGCCCGAACCTGGGTAAAAATTGCCCCGCGTCGATCGTTGGTTCTGCTCTTTGCGCATACCTCTCCCCCTGCCGAATCGTAAAGGGATCCCTCGGGGGTCCCATAGGTGTCGCACGCCGACACGGTGTTCGATGCCTTAAAGGGGAGGTAGACCCGGAGGTAGCTCGTCAGGGAATACATCTTGGAATTCCTGCAATAGAGAAGATAACACTAAAGGTAGATTGTGAGAGGTGTTAGTCCTTGTTGGCTTGTCCCTGCACAAGAGGACATAGTGCATAACACTTGATGGGTTCTCACACACTTCTCTCATCTCACTTTTGGTAGCGAATAGCACTAGATTTTTCTTGTCGCTCATCGTGGAGGCACTCATTTTGGGCTTGTGGCTCTCACTCCTTTTTGTGTGGCTCACTCTCTCACTATTCTCTCCATGATGTGTGATTGCTTGCTTGTCGGCGATCACATGGCTTGGTGACATAGGTCGTAGCACGTACTCCTTTCCCTTCATCTTGAAGCTATAGTTATTGGTTGGTCCGTTGTGGATGACACCTCGGTCGAATTGCCATGGTCGGCCAAGAAGGAGATGGCAAACGGACATGGGAACCATGTCGCATTCCAATGTGTCTTCATATGCTCCGATCTTGAAGGAAACTTGGACCATGTGCTCCACTTGAATAGTGCCAGAGTCGCTAAGCCATTGGACCTTGTAGGCGCGAGGGTGCTTCATCTTGACCAATTGGAGCTTGGAGCATAGTTCTTCACTAGCCAAATTATGGCAACTTCCTCCGTCGATGATGACCTTCACGGACCTTCCGTTGATGCCCGCCTTGGTGTGGAAGATATGGCATCTTTGGTCTTCGTCTTGTTGTTGCTGAAGTGTCAAGACTTTGGAGACAACGAGAGCGGGGCTCGAATCTTCATCACAAAAGACTTGATCATCTTCATCCTCATTCACGCGCCGGTGCATGGCCACTTGCTCAAGGGCTTCCATTTCCTCTTTACTCATTGAGTCATAGGTGCCGTCGTCGTTGAGGATCATGGTATGATTGTTGCTGCACTCGAAGGACTTGTGGCTTCGGCCGCCGCATGTGAAGCACTTGATGGAACTTGTCTTAATGGTCTCATCCGGTGGAGTTGTAGATGATGATGCTCTTGGCTTGAAGTTCTTGTAGTAGGAGGACGACTTGAGCTTGTCGAAGTTTTCTTGTAACTTGACTTGTCGCCATTGCTTGTAGAAGGTTTGGTTGAGGAAGAAGGTGTTGGAGTCGTTGAAGATTGGTTGTTGGAGCCGTAGTTCTTCGAAGAGTACTTGGCGTACTTGAAGTCATCTTGCACTTATCGCTCCGCCTTGGTGGCTTGATGCACTAGCTCGATGAGGTTGGAGTAAGGTTGGAAGTCGGCGATCTTCTTGATAGGGTGATTGAGTCCATTCAAGAAACGTGCCATAGTTTGTTCATAATCTTCCGTGACATTGGCTCGTATCATGGCGATCTCCATTTCCTTGTAGTATTCTTAAACACTCTTTGTTCCTTGCTTGAGGAGTTGTAACTTTTTGAAGAGGTCGTGGTTGTAGTAGGTTGGCACAAAGCGCGCTCTCATGACATCCTTCATTTGCGCCCAAGTTGTGATGGGTGGTTCACCTTTTGCCTCACGGCGCTCAATGACTTACTCCCACCAAATGAGAACGTAGTCTTGGAACTCGAGGGATGCCATGGCGATCTTCTTCTCTTCCTCATTGTTGTGTAAGCGAAAGATCTTGTCAACCTTCAATGCCCATGAAAGATACTCTTCGGGATCATTGCTTCCGGTGAACTTGAGCTTGCCGTAGCGTTGCTCTTCATTGTGCTGGGGTCGGGGTTGATGACGCCTGTGACGTGGAGGATTCGCATTGCCTTGTTGCTCATGGCGAACTTGTGGTTCTTGTCGAGCTTGTGGAGGAGCTTGTTGTTGCAATCGTCCTTGATGTCGTCGCTCTTGGACTTCCTCGCGAAGTGCTTCTTCTTCTTCTCGAACACGTCGGTTACGGGTGGCGATGGAACGATTGGTGTCGCGGAGGGCACGTTGCGCCTCAAGGGCTTGTGCTTCACATCGTTGTTGTTGTTGACGGAGAGCTTCGGCGTCTTGCTCGTCTTGGTGTTGACGTGCTCGCTCTTGCATATGCTCTCATAGTCGTTGGCGTTCTTGCGCTTCCTCTTGTTGGCATTGGCGTTGCCTTTCTTGTGCTTGCGCAAGGGTAGCTTGATTGAGATGATGCCGTTCTTGCTCTTCAAGTTGCTCTTGTGGATCAATGCCGTGTAGAGGATTGCAGTTTGCTTGAGGGTCTTGGCGCTCGGCTCGACGAAGAGTGATCGATGTTGGCGTACTTGAACCGCAGATGGTGTCGTAGGAGTGTCAACTCGAGCGGCTCCGTCTTGAATAGGACGAAGTGGTAGAAGAGTGGTTGACCAACAAGGCACGAATCTCATCCATTCTTGCATTGCTATCTTGTTTTTGTTCGTCGAGCTTGTTGTCGAAGTAGTCTCTTGTACGTTGCTCGGAATGTCACAAGTCGGTGGCGAGGTTGTCGATGCGGTCGCTCAATGCTTGTTTATCTTGATGCAAAGCTTGTTGCACGCCAAATAGGTGGTTCTTGGTGACGTAGTTGTTCGGGTCCTCATCTTGCTCTATGAAGAGTGGGTTGGTAGAAGTACTTTGCCTATCCATCATTCCAAGCAAATATGTGAGTGGAAGTAAGGAAAGAACTATACCAAATGTACCTTGACCGATGTTGAGAATGGATCAATGATCACTCAATAGTGTAGCAAGGAAATAGCACAATTGGTACCGTATCTCGTCAATCTCTCACACCTACACAAATAAAGCCTTTGGTGGAGCTTGGTGAGGATGGTTGCTAAAAGATTATGCGAATGTTAGCAAGAATCAATAATGTTGAAAAAGATTCGCAAATTCACAAATGCAACAAGTAGACCATTAGCAAGATGTGGCACACGGAAACACACACACGGCTAGATAAGTGGGGTCGTGCAACCAAAAATGAGCTCAAAATGTGGAATCCACGGAAAATGCACTTGTTGAACACAAGAGAGACGCTAGCACGATTGCAACAATAGGCGGATACGAGACTTGTGCACAACCTATAAAGCAAAAATTCAACGACTTCTATCCCAAGTATGCTATAAGTATGTTGTTCCGGTGATATGATCCAAGATAACCGAGTATGAAAATCTTAATGTATTATGATGCTATGGTTCTGGCTTAGAAGCTCTTTGCTTATCTTTCTCTTTTGCTTAAAAGCTTGTTGGCTCTTTCTCTTTTGAGCTCTTTTGGTGGCCACTTATGCAAAACTTCATGAACCAAGATAGCAATTGTGTATATGCGGTGACAACCTTGTGACACAAGAGATGATATCAAGATTCTTGTACCAATATGATATGGTATGTATGCAATGGGAACTATGATCACTAATGTGCACAAGTAACATTGCCGGCAATACTCAAATGGCTAGTCTCGATGGGTAAGTGATGCAAAATGGGCTCTGAGGTTATCAATGCAATGGCAAGGAGTACACAAAGGTGTCGTCGAAGTTACCTTCCTTGCTTACGGTTGAGGGTGTCAAGGTTGAGAAGTGGTCATTGTCGATGTCGAGTCCTTGGAGAAGATGAGCGGTGGTGATGACGAAGTCGAACCGTTCCTAGTTAGCCGAAACACCCTAGGAATCGAGGAACCACAACTCAAATTTTCAAAGCAAATGTCAAATGGTGGCAACGGAAAGGGTAGTACGGGCGGGTATGTTGAGTGGGGTAGCGGAAGTGGTATTGCGGTATTGTGGTGGTCGGGGTAGGTATGTGGTGGCGGAAGTGGTGGTGAAGAAAAACTGCAGAAAATGCAGTTTCGGCAGAGGTAGCCGGATGATCCGGGCCAAGGTCCGGATGATCCGGGCAGGTCAACTGCACACGAGGATGTCTCGGGATGAACTCGAAAATGGTGAAAAATTCGAGGATTTCATGGATTTTTTTTATGGAATTCATGGTGGACATGGTGGGGAAAGGTAAGATCCACTTGCAACACAAAGAATCCACGTATCAAAATCAACAAAACTTCATCATACCAACAAATCACAAAAAAATTTGGGGCTATTTTTGTGGGGATTTTCGGGTTTTAGGATGAAAACAACTAGAAAACAAGGTGTAGGGGCTCCAAATTCGTGATCAACCAAGGCTCATGATACCAAGATGATGTAGGGTGGAAACCCTAGGGCTGATCTTTCACAATTTGGAGGGGATCCCGCGAAGAACACGAGGGGAAACACTCAAATCAACAAGAACGATCACACATGTGCTAGATCCATGAACAATACGAGTGATACATGATTCAAACGCAACAAAGGACGATACAATCGGTAGCGAGTTCTTCTCCGAGAGGAGATCTTGAGGGCTCTTCCCGTGAGGGGTCTTGAATCCAATCGATAGATCATCTTCGTAGAGGCCGCGGTCTCTCGATGGAGTAGAACCGAATGGATGAGCAAAGCTCTATCTCTCAAATGAGCTAAACCTATGCTCCTTAGCTTCTCCATGGCTAACTCCTAGGTACCTGAGTATGCAAAGTGTCTCCGTTTGAGGTAGTAGCCATGTCTCATGTGTTTCAAAGAGGAATTGCGAGAGGAGCGATGTCACCTGAGTTTCGAGAGCTCTTGTACGTGCTCGTGTCATGGCTCCACTTGGCACTTGGTGAGACGATGATAGGTCCATGGGGATGACCTTGGGATGCTCCGCATCATCTCCCCCCCCCCCCTTAGGAAAGATCCGACCTTGGATCGAAATCTTCATCACCATGGTAGGGAGAAAGATCCTTGACATTGAAGATATCGCTCACATTGTACTTGTCGCGTGGGATGTCGTTCTTGTAGGTGTTGTTGTTGTTGTAGCGTTCGAGCACCTTGAAGGGTCCATCGGCCCGAGGTAGAAGCTTGACTTGCGTTCATTGGGGAAGCGGTCCTTGCGAAGGTGTAACCACACAAGATCTCCAATGTGGAATACCATGGGTTGCTTGTTGATGTTGAGCTTGGTCGCGAGTCATTGTACTTGGCGCTCGATTGTGTTCCTTGTATCTTCATGCATCTTCTTGAGGTAGCTCACTCTTGCACTTGCGTCCAAGTTGATGCGCACTTGTAGTGGAAGAGGTAGAATTTCCAATGGGGACAACGGGTTGAAACCGTAGACGACCTCGAAGGGGGACTTGCCGGTAGTAGAGTGTCGTGCTCGATTGTAGGCGTACTCGGCGATGGGTAGACACTCTTCCCACTCCTTTATGTTCTTCTTGATCAATACGCGTAGGAGAGTAGATAGCGTCCGGTTCGTGACCTCCGTTTGGCCGTCGGTTTGGGGATGGTATGCCGAAGAGAACAAGAGCTTGATTCCGAGCTTGGCGCATAGGGTCTTCCAAAAGTAACTTAGGAACGGTCCGAGACAATAGTCTTTGGCACTCCATGTAGGCGCAAGATTTCCCTACAAAAAAGATTTGCAACATGTGAAGCATCGTCTATCTTGTTGCATGGGATGAAATGAGCCATTTTAGAGAATCGGTCCACAACAACAAACACGGAATGTTTGCCATTTCTAGTTCTAGGCAAACCAAGCACAAAGTCTATACTAATATCTTCCCATGGGTGATACGGAATAGGAAGTGGCATATAAAGACCATGGGATTGAGCTTTAGACTTAGCTTTGCGACATGTAGAGCATCGGTTGGTGAAGCGTGAGACGTCGCGGAACATCTTGGGCCAAAAGTAGTTCTTGGAGAGCGTAGCAAATGTCTTGTCGCGTCCAAATTGTCCCATAAGTCGTCCTCCATGAGAATATTGCAAAAGTAACAAACGAAGAGAAGACTCAGGTATACGAAGTTTGTTAGCTCTCATAAGATAATCATCTTTGATGTAATAGCGTTCCCAAGATGTATGCGCCAAACATTTGGCATATGGAATAACAAAAGTAGGATCATGCGCATACAAGTCTTTTATGTGCTCAAAACCAATGACATTCAATTCAAGTTTAGTAACAAGCATGCATTTGCAGGAAAGCGCATCCGCCACAACATTTTCTTAGCCTTTGATGTACTTGATGACATAAGGAAATGATTCAATGAATTCACTCCACTTAGCATGATGCTTGTTCAACTTAGTTTGACCCTTAAGGTACTTAAGCGTTTGATGGTCGGTATGAATGACAAATTCATGTGGGCGAAGATAATGTTCCCACTCACGCAAAACTCGCACTAAAGCATATAGCTCTTTGTCATAGATGGGATAATTGAGTTGCGCGCCGGAGAGTTTCTCGCTAAAGTAAGGTATGGGGCGCTTCTCTTGCATTAACACACCTCCTATGCCATTACCGCTAGCATCGCAATGAACTTCGAAAGTTTTGTCAAAATTGGGTAATGCAAGCATGGGAGCATGAGTAAGCAAAATTTTAAGTTCATTAAATGCGGTATCTTGGGATGGTCCCCAAATAAAAGGTGCATTCTTCTTACTCAAGGCATGCAAGGGAGATGCAATGGTGCTAAAATCCTTAACGAATCTATGATAGAAACCGGCTAAGCCAAGGAAATTTTGCACTTGTTGCAAATTGGATGGTTGTGGACAAGTTTTAATAGCATTTATCTTAGATTCATCTACATGAACACCCTTAGAAGACACAATGAAACCCAAGAAAACAAGCTTATCAACACCACAAAGGCATTTGTCCATATTAGCATAAACGCGCTCTTTTCTAAAAATTTGCAAAACGGTTATAAGATGGGTGACATGATCTTTGAGAGATTTGCTAAATACAAGAATATTTTCAAAGTAGACCACAACAAATACACCAATGTAGGGCCTAAGAACAAAACGCATGACTCGCATGAAAGTACCGGGTGCTTCGGATAAGGCCATTGGCATAACAAGCCATTCGTATAAGCCAAATTTGGTCTTAAATGCGGTTTTCCACTCATCACCTTCTTGTATGCGGATTTGGTAATAGCCACTTTTAAGATCAATTTTAGAGAAAATAGTGGCTCCGCTAAGCTCATCTAACATATCATCAAGGCGTGGAATGGGGTAGCGATAACGAACGATGATAGCATTGATAGGACGACAATCGGAACACATGCGGCATGTACCATGTTTCTTTGGAACAAAGATTATCGGGACGGCACATGGGCTCAAGCTTTCTCATACATGGTCGTTGTCGATGAGTTGTTGTACTTGCCGTTGGATCTCCTTGGTTTCTTCGGGATTGACTCGGTATGGGGCCTTGTTAGGAAGAGGTTCTCCGGGGATGAGGTCGATGCGGTGTTCGATGCCTCGAAGGGGAGGTAGACCCGGAGGTAGCTCGTCGGGGAATACATCCTGGAATTCCTGCAATAGAGAAGATAACACTAAAAGTAGATTGTGAGAGGTGTTAGTCCTTGTTGCCTCATCCTTGCACAAGAGGACATAGTGCATAACACTTGATGGGTTCTCACACACTTCTCTCATCTCACTTTTGGTAGCGAATAGCACTAGATTTTTCTTGTCGCTCATCGTGGAGGCACTCATTTTGGGCTTGTGGCTCTCACTCCCTTTTGGGTGGCTCACTCTCTCACTATTCTCTCCATGATGTGTGGTTGCTTGCTTGTCGGCGATCACATGGCTTGGTGACATAGGTCGTAGCACGTACTCCTTTCCCTTCATCTTGAAGCTATAGTGATTGGTTGGTCCGTTGTGGATGACGCCTTGGTCGAATTGCCATGGTCGGCCAAGAAGGAGATGGCAAACGGACATGGGAACCATGTCGCATTCCAATGTGTCTTCATATGCTCCGATCTTGAAGGAAACTTGGACCATGTGCTCCACTTGAATAGTGCCGGAGTCGCTAAGCCATTGGACATTGTAGTCGTGAGGGTGCTTGATACGTCTCCAATGTATCTATAATTTTTGATTGTTCCATGCTATTATATTATCTGTTTTGGATGTTTTATATGCATTAATATGCTATTTTATATGATTTTTGGGACTAACCTATTAACCTAGAGCCCAGTGCCAGTTCCTGGTTTTTTCCTTGGTTTAGAGTTTCGCAGAAAAGGAATACCAAACAGAGTCCAAAAGGAATGAAACTTTCGCGATGATTTTTCTTGGACCAGAAGACATCCAGAGGACTTGGAGTGCACGTCAGGAAAGCCACGAGGCGGCCACAAGGTTGGAGGGCGCGCCCAGGGGGGTAGGGCACGCCCCCACCCTTGTGGGCCCCTCATGACTCCACCGACCTATTTCTTCAGCCGATATATTCTCAAATACCCTAAAACCTATCAGGGGAGCCACGAAACCACTTTTCCGCCGCCGCAACCTTCTGTACCCGTGAGATCCTATCTTGGGGCCTTTTTCGGCATCCTGCCGGAGGGGGATTCGATCACGGAGGGCTTCTACATCAACACCATTGCCCTTCCGATGAAGCGTGAGTAGTTTACCATAGACCTACGGGTCCATAGCTAGTAGCTAGATGGCTTTTTCTCTCTCTTTGATTCTCAATACAAAGTTCTCCTCGATGTTCTTGGAGATCTATTCGATGTAATACTCTTTTGCGGTGTGTTTGTCGAGATCCGATGAATTGTGGATTTATGATCATCTTATCTATGAATATTAGTTGAATCTCCTCTGACTTCTTATATGCATGATTTGATATCTTTGCAAGTCTCTTCAAACTATCGATTTGGTTTGGCCAACTAGATTGGTTTTTCTTGCAATGGGAGAAGTGCTTAGCTTTGAGTTCAATCTTGCGGTGTCCTTTCCTAGTGACAGCAGGGGCAGCATGGCACGTATTGTATTGTTGCCATCGAGGATAAAAAGATGGGGTTTTCATCATATTGCTTGAGTTAATTCCTCTACATCATGTCATCTTACTTAATGCGTTACTCTGTTCTTCATGAATTTAATACTCTAGATGCAGGCAGGAGTCGGTCGATGTGTGGAGTAATAGTAGTAGATGCATAATCGTTTCGATCTACTAGACACGGACGTGATGCCTATATTCATGATCATTGCCTTAGATATCGTCATAACTTTGCGCTTTTCTATCAATTGCTCGGCAGTAATTTGTTCACCCACCGTAATAATTTCTATCTTGAGAGAAGCCTCTAGTGAAACCTATGGCCCCGGGTCTACTTTCCATCATATAATCTTCTACTTTCCATCATATAAGTTTCCGATCTACAATTTTAGTTTCCTATTTACTCTCTTTGCAATCTTTTACTTTCCGTTAAATAAACCAAAAATACCAAAAATATTATTTTACCGTTTATCCATCTCTATCATATCTCACTTTGCAAATAACCGTGAAGGGATTAACAACCCCTTTATCACGTTGGGTGCAAGTTGGTGTTTGTTTGTGCAGGTATTCGGTGGCTTGCGCGTTGTCTCCTACTGGATTGATACCTTGGTTCTTAAAACTGAGGGAAATACTTACTCTACTTTGTTGCATCACCCTTTCCTCTTCAAGGGAAAAACCAACGCAAGCTCAAGAGGTAGCAGTGCTTCATCTTGACCAATTGGAGCTTGGAGCATAGTTCTTCACTAGCCAAATTATGGCAACTTCCTCCGTCGATGATGACCTTCACGGACCTTCTGTTGATGCCCGCCTTAGTGTGGAAGATATGGCATCTTTGGTCTTCATCTTGTTGTTGTTGAAGTGTCAAGACTTTGGAGACAACGAGAGCGGGGCTCGAATCTTCGTCACAAAAGACTTGATCATCTTCATCCTCATTCACGCGCCAGTGTATGGCTACTTGCTCAAGGGCTTCCATTTCCTCTTTACTCATTGAGTCATAGGTGCCGTCGTCGTTGAGGATCATGGTACGCTTGTTGGTGCACTCGAAGGACTTGTGGCTTCGGCCGCCGCATGTGAAGCACTTGATGGAACTTGTCTTGATGGTCTCATCCGGTGGAGTTGTAGTAGATGAAGCTCTCGGCTTGAAGTTGCTTGTAGTAGGACAACGACTTGAGGTTGTCGAAGTTTTCTTGTAACTTGACTTGTCGCCGTTGCTTGTAGAAGGTTTGGTTAAGGAAGAAGGTGTTGGAGTCCTTGAAGCTTGGTTGTTGGAGCCGTAGTTCTTCGAAGAGTACTTGGCATACTTGAAGTCATCTTGCACTTGTCGCTCCGCCTTGGTGGCTTGATGCACTAGCTCGATGTGGTTGGAGTAAGGTTGGAAGTCGGTGATCTTCTTGATAGGGTGATTGAGTCCATTCAAGAAACGTGCCATAGTTTGTTCATCATCTTCCGTGACATTGGCTCGTACCATGACGATCTCAATTTCCTTGTAGTATTCTTCAACACTCTTTGTTCCTTGCTTCAAGAGTTGTAACTTTTTGAAGAGGTCACGGTTGTAGTAGGTTGGCACAAAGCGCGCTCTCATGACATCCTTCATTTGCGCCCAAGTTGTGATGGGTGGTTCACCTCTTATCTCACGGCACTCAATAACTTGCTCCCACCAAATGAGAACGTAGTCTTGGAACTCGAGGGATGCCATGTCGATCTTCTTCTCTTCCTCATAGTTGTGTAAACGAAAGATCTTGTCAACCTTCAATGCCCATGAAAGATACTCTTTGGGATCATTGCTTCCGATGAACTTGGGCATGGTGAACTTGAGCTTGCCGTAGCGTTGCTCGTCACTGTGTTGGGGTCGGGGTTGATGACGCCCGTGACATGGAGGATTCCCATTGTCTTGTTGCTCATGGCAAACTTGTGGTTCTTGTCGAGCTTGTGGAGGAGCTTGTCGTTGCAATCGTGCTTGATGTCGTCGCTCTTGGACTTCCTCGCGAAGTGCTTCTTCTTCTTCTCGAACACGTCGGTTACGGGCGGTGACGGCACGATTGGTGTCGCGGAGGGCACGTTGCGCTTCAAGGGCTTGTGCTTCACGTCATTGTTGTTGTTTACGGAGAGCTTCGGCGTCTTTCTCATCTTGGTGTTGACGTGCTCACTCTTGCATTTGCTCTCGTAGTCGTTGGCGTTCTTGCACTTCCTCTTGTTGGCGTTGGCGTTGCCTTTCTTGTGCTTGCGCAAGGGTAGCTTGATTGAGATGATGCTGACTTTCTTGCTATTCAAGTTGCTCTTGTGGATCAATGCCGTGTAGAGGATTGCGGTTTGCTTGATGGTCTTGGCACGCAGCTTGACGAAGAGTGTTCGACGTCGGTGTACTTGAACCGGAGATGGTGTCGTAGGAGTGTCGACTCGAGTGGCTCCGTCTTCAATAGGACGAAGTGGTAGAAGAGCGGTTGACCAACAAGGCAGAATCTCGTCCATTCTTGCATTGCTCTCTTGTTTTTGTTTGTCGAGCTTGTTGTTGAAGTAGTCTCTTGTATGTTGCTTGGAATGCCGCAAGTCGGTGGCGAGGTTGTCGATGCGGTCGCTCAATGCTTGTTGTTCTTGATGCAAAGCTCGTTGCGCGCCAAAGAGGTGGTTCTTGGTGACGTAGTTGTTCGGGTCCTCATCTTGCTCTATGAAGAGTGGGTTGGTAGAAGTACTTTTCCTATCCATCATTCCAAGCAAATATGTGAGTGGAAGTAAGGAAAGAACTATACCAAATGTACCTTGACCGATGTTGAGAATGGATAAATGATCACTCAATAGTGTAGCAAGGAAATAGCACAATTGGTACCGTATCTCGTCAACCTCTCACACCTACACAAATAAAGCCTTTGGTGGAGCTTGGTGAGGATGGTTGCTCAAAAATTATGCGAATGTTAGCAAGAATCAATAATGTTGAAAAAGATTCGCAAATTCAAAAATGCAACAAGTAGACCAATAGCAAGATGTGGCACACGGAAACACACACACGGATAGATAAGTGGGGTCATGCAACCAAAAATGAGCTCAAAATGTGGAATCCACGGAAAATGCTCTTGTTGCACAACACAAGAGAGATGCTAGCACGATTGCAACAATAGGGGATATGAGACTTGTGTACAACCTATAAAGCAAAAATGCAACGACTTCTATCCCAAGTATGATATAAGTATGTTGTTCTGGTGATATGATCCAAGATAATCGAGTATGAAAATCTTAATGTATTATGATGCTATGGTTCTTGCTTAGAAGCACTATGCTTATCTTTCTCTTTTGCTTAAAAGCTTGTTGGCTCTTTCTCTTTTGAGCTCTTTTGGTGGCCACTTATGCAGAACTTCACGAACCAAGATAGCAATTGGTCATATGCGGTGACAACTTTGTGACACAAGAGATGATATCAAGATTCTTGTACCAATATGATATGGTATGTATGCAATGGGAACTACGATAACTAATGTGCACAAGTAACGTTGCCGGCAATACTCAAATGGCTAGTCTCGATGGGTAAGTGACGCAAAATGGGCTATGAGGTTATCAATGAAATGGCAAGGAGTACACAAAGGTGTCGTCGAAGTTACCGTCCTTGCTTAGGGTTGAGGGTGTCAAGGTTGAGAAGTGGTCATTGTCGATGTCGAGTCCTTGGCGAAGATGAGCGGTGGTGATGACGAAGTCGAACCATTCATGGTTTGCCGAAACACCCTAGGAATCGATGAACCACAACTCAAATTTTCAAAGCAAATGTCAAATGGTGGTAACGGAAAGCGGTGGTACGGTCGGGTATGTTGAGCGGGGTAGCAGAAGTGGTATTGTGGTGGTCGGGGTAGGTATGTGGTGGCGGAAGTGGTGGTGAAGAAAAACTGCAGAAAATGCTGTTTCGGCAGAGGTAGCCGGATGATCCGGGCTAGGATCTAGATGATCTGGGCGGATCCAGATGATCCGGGCCAAGGTCCGGATGATCCTGGCATGTTAACTGCACACGGGGATGGCTCGGGATGAACTCGAAAATGGCAAAAAATTCGAGGATTTCATGGATTTTTTACGGAATTCGTGGTGGAGATGGTGGGGAAAGGTAAGATCCACTTGCAACACAAAGAATCCACGGATCAAAATCAACAAAACTTCATCATACGAACAAATCATAAAAAAAATTGGGGCTATTTTTGTGGGGATTTTCAGGTTTTAGGGTGAAAACAACTAGAAAACAAGGTGTAGGGGCTCCAAATTCATGATCAACCAAGGCTCATGATACCAAGATGATGTAGGGTAAAAACCCTAGGGCCGATCTTTCATGATTTGGAGGGGATCCCACGAAGAACACGAGGGGAAACACGAGGAAAATCACCAGTGGAAACACTCAAATCAACGAGAACGATCAGACATGTGCTAGATCCATGAACAATACGAGTGATACATGATTCAAACGCAGCAAAGGATGATACAATCGGTAGTGAGTTCTTCTCCGAGAGGTCTTGAGGGGTCTTCCCGTGAGGGGTCTTGAGTCCAATCGATGGATCTTCTCCGTAGAGGCCGCGGTCTCTCGATGGAGTAGAACCGAATGGATGAGAGAAGCTCTATCTCTCAAATGAGCTAAACCTATGCTCCTTAGCTTCTCCATGGCTAACTCCTAGGTACCTGAGTATGCAAAGTGTCTCCGTTTGAGGTAGTAGCCATGTCTCATGTGTTTCAAACAGGAATTACGAGAGGAGCAATGTCACCTCGGTTTCGAGAGCT
Source organism: Thinopyrum elongatum (assembly GCA_011799875.1). Lineage (NCBI taxonomy): Eukaryota > Viridiplantae > Streptophyta > Magnoliopsida > Poales > Poaceae > Thinopyrum > Thinopyrum elongatum. Next base: position 264,865,816 of record CM022302.1, read on the forward strand.
CTTGTACGTGCTCGTGTCATGGGTCCACTTGGCACTTGGTGAGATGATGATAGGTCCATGGGGATGACTTTGGGAGGCTCCGCATCAAAAGGCCCGGCTATGCACGCGCAAGTGTCGGACGTCCGACGGACGTCGGTCGTCCGGTGGCTCGCGGGGGTCTGGACGTCCGGAGGGCGTCGGACTTCCGACGTTTTGGCTCTGGACATGTGGCGTCAGATTTCCGGATGATGTCTGTCGTCCGGTCGCTGGAGGTCGTCGGACGTCCGGTGTCGCGTCGGTCATCCGGGCGCTGTAGACTTGGTCTGCTGCTGGTCGAGGGTGTGTCGGATGTCCGGTGGACGCTGGTCGTCCGGGCACTATAGAGTGTCGGACATCCGTTGGCTTCCGGTCGTCCGGCCGCTGTAGACTTCGCAGCTCCGTCTTCTTCCGTCTTCGCTTCCACGCTTCCCTCGTGGATGGTGTAGTTGTTCCTTGGCACTTGCACTCCTCCTCGTCATCCGTGAAGCTTCGACAATACCTCTGCATGCACACGAGAGGGGTGTCAAGTAGTATACCATCCTCGAAGGGGTCAAGTGAGCACGTGTAAAGGAGATGATTCACCTTTATGTATGTGAAGTAGATGTCGCACGTGTCACTTGCCAAACGGACTCTTGACATGGTGATGTCCATAGGATGCTCCGCATCATCTCCCCCCCCCCTTGGGAAAGATCCGACCTCGGATCGAAAACCAAATCACCATGGGAAAGAGATGGCTTCACCGTGTAGAGGTTGACGATCACCAAGTACTCATCATCTTCAAGGTCGAAATGGGCACTCTCCAATGTCGCACCGTCTAGTGATTCCTTCAAAAGGAGCATGGATAACAAACACTTGGAAAAACAAATGTGGTTAGCGTTAGTGCAAAACCTAACATTCAAGAGGTGATTCACCCAACAAGTGTCATCATCGAGCATAGCATATGGTGTGACAAAGGATTGTGACATGGCATGTAAGCACATAATTTGAGCACAATCAAAGATATCATGGAGACAAGTATGCAATTGTGAGGTAGTGATGCAAATATGTGTGACAAGAGAATAAGCATCTACCTCAAGTTCATAGCAAGCATTCACAAATTGCTCAATGAAAGGTCTATGGTAGGCATAAGAATCATTCACGACACCAAATAAAATGAAGTGTCTAAACACATGGGTCAAGTGCAAGACAATCCAAGCATAACATGCATAGGGTGTAGTGAAGATAGTGTGGTGTCATGGGAAATCACGGCCACCTATGGGGCCAAGGGCCCCTTTTGGTTCGGCAGGGGGACTGAGCGCATTGCATAAAGAGCGGAGGAGCATAGCGTAGCGCGGCAGAGATCACACGGGCAGTTTTTACCCAGGTTCGGGCCGCCGCGAGGCGTAAAAGCCTACTCCTGCTTTGGTGGATTGATGGTGGATGGTGGTGGAAACGCAGTGCTCTTGCCCGGCAGGGCTGCCTCGGGGCGAGAGCAGCTATGCGCGTATGGGTGTACAGGGGTCCGAATCCTTTCTATGGTTGCCATGGGCCTCCTTTTATAGATTAAGGGGTCACCACAGTGGCAAATCAGTCATTGTGTACTGATTAGATAGCAAACAGTGCTATCATATCTCCTCTGCAAACAGAGCAGTACGCATTAAATGCGCCGCTCAATGTCACATCATGGCCTGCCCGGCACGCCTTGCCGGGCTGTTTGGCCACCTTCTCTCCTGTCTGCATGACACGTCGCAGGACAGGTGTCATCTGGATGTGATTCCTGTAGGAAATGGCTGCCATGTGGCAAAAGGCAGCCACTTAGTCATCTCGGGGCTTGACACCGCACTGATCGGTGATTTGTGTCGCCATGAGGTGGGGCGGTGAAGTCTTGGCGGGGCGTTGTGCCTTCGTATGCCCCGGCAGGCCTGCCGGGGCGGCCTTGAGGCTTGCTTCCGGGGCAACCTTGACCTCGCCAGGTCCTCCTGCCCGGCAAGGGAGGTTTTCCCTTAGCGGCGTCTTGCTTCTTGGCTAGACTTGGTCTTCTCAACTTGCCCTTTGATTCCTCAAAGAGCCTATCTCTTTACCTTGGCCTTGTCTTGGATGTTGCAATCTTGATCTTGGGCCTGTGCACGGTCTGGGCAACAGACCCAGGGTTTGTTGCACCAACAGGAGCCCTCGGGCCTGGCCCGAACGAGCTGTCGGGCGTCGTCGGGGTAGGCCCTAACTTGTGCACAGGCGAGGGGGAAATAGCCGCTCGCCCTTTGAGATCTCCTTTGTTTCTTCATTAATCCGAGCTCGGATCAGTTCCCGGTTCTTCCGCCCGTCGTGTAACGCCAACTGCAGTGGGGCCACTCTTGTAATGGCCCGTGAATGACTTTAATGCACGGGCGAGTAACTGCCAATTCACTCTTCCCACCACGCCCTTATCCCCGACCACGTATGCTGCATGCACCGAGCGGGGTAGGTAACGGAGGCGCGTGGTGCGGGGGAGCGTTAAGGCAGGGGCTTGGTCCTTATGGATTGGTGGAGGAGGACGGTGGTTACCCATAGATGAATCAGCCCCCAGCCCCCAGCTTGCCTATAAAAAGGAGGGGCAGGGGGGAAGCGGGAGTGTTCATCCATGCTCTTCTTCTTTCTTCTCGCAATGCTGAGAGAAAGAGACCGGGGCCGAGCCCCGGACTCGAGCTTGAAGTTGGCAACGTCGGAAGCTTGTGAAGGGGCTCGGGGAGTGAGCCTGGTCCGGAGTAAAAAGGGGCGCGGCGGATATGCCACCCGCAACGTGGGAGGCACCGAGCCTTTCTCTCACGGGGGCATGTTTGTCCCCTCCTCCTGGGTGCTAAAGTTCTTGGCGGCTCCGGGGTCCGTCAGGGGCGCAGCGCTCGGGTTCCCTGGTAATCCCGGTACCACCCCCTTGGTGAGGTCAGGGCAAATGCTGAAGACGGCGGCATCTTCCTGCCAGCCAAGGTGGGGAGCAACGCCCCTCGCGCGCCTCGGATGTCGCTGTCGCCCGCAGCTTCTCCGGGGGAGGCAACGGCTCACGAAGCCGGCGTCCCTCTGGAGCGGTGGTGATGGAGAAAGGTCGAGGGAAGACGGAGAAGGCGGGTGGCAAGGCATCAGGTCGGAGTACGATGGCACGGACGCCTTTGTCTCGTATTGCCGACCTACTGCCTCGTCTTTCCGCTCTTCCCCTCCCTCCCCGGCACCATCATCACCGACCTCTTGGTTGCCGGGGAGAGGGCCGCTCTCTTGGTGCCTTCGCCTCCTCCAGCAATCTTCCAGCTGGGCCTCGGTGGTTCTCCCTGCTGGTGCTTTTTGCTGGAACTTCTGGTTGGCCCTGGAGGTGGTGACCGAGGCACCGTCGAGCTGCTCCTTCCGTCTCCCTCCTTCGAAGCCTCGCCACTCTCGATCTTGTCAAGCTGCGCCCAGCAGGTCCTAGCGGGGTCGAGTGGGTCGTCTTGCTCAAGCACCCCTTTTGCCCTCCTTCTCTTCCACCGCACTGTTTGGGCTTGCCGGGGATCGCGATGTAGGCTTGTCTTCTCTTCTCCTTTTTCGGGATCGAATCCATGGTAGGAGCCTGCAGTATGATGCAGATGAAAATGATGCCCCATGCAATCTTATCTACATGAACATGCAATGCTCATGATATTCTTATGCATGCATGCAATCTGTCGGGGGCCCCCCAACGCTTCATTTATTTCTCTGTTGCTCAGGGTCTGCGCCTGGCTTTGTACAAGGGGTTACAAGCAATAGAGGCAAGGCCTGTACAAAAGGGTGGCTGCCGGGCAGGGCCTGACAGCCGCGCCTTACGGGTAGAACTTACGGAGATGCTCAATGTTCCATGAGTTTTGCAACTGAATGCCATCTCCGGTCTCCAGACGGACTGCGCCAGGTCTAGTGACTCATACTACCCAGTGATATGTCTTCAACGTATCTATAATTTTTTATTGTTCCATACTATTATATTATCAATCTTGGATGTTTTATATGCATTTATATGCTATTTTATATTATTTTTGGACTAACCTATTAACCTAGAGCCCAGTGCCAGTTTCTGTTTTTTCCTTGTTTTTGAGCTTCGCAGAAAAGGAATATCAAACGGAGTCCAATTGACCTGAAAATCCACGGAGAATATTTTTGGGAAATATAAAAAATACTGGAACGAAAAGTTATCGGAGAGGAGTCCCAAGGCCACCACAAGGGTGGAGGGCGCGCCCCCCCCTAGGGCGCGCCCTCCGTCCTTGTCGTCGCCTCGTGGGCCCCCTTGACTTGTCCCTGACGCCAACACCTCCTATAAATCCCAAAACCTCCAGAACATAACCTAGATCGAGAGTTCCGCTGCCGCAAGCCTCTGTAGCCACCAAAAACCAATCGGGACCCTGTTCCGGCACCCTGTCGGAGGGGGAAATCATCACCGGTGGCCATCTTCATCATCCCGGCGCTCTCCATGACGAGGAAGGAGTAGTTCACCCTCGGGGCTGAGGGTATGTACCAGTAGCTATGTGTTTGATCTCTCTCTCGTGTTCTTGATTTGGCACGATCTTGACGTACCGCGAGCTTTGCTATTATAGTTGGATCTTATGATGTTTCTCCCCCTCTACCTTCTTGTAATGAATTGAGTTTTCCTTTGAAGTTATCTTATCGGATTGAGTCTTTAAGGATTTGAGAACACTTGATGTATGTCTTGCATGTGTTTATCTGTGGTGACAATGGGATATTCACGTGATCCAGTTGATGTATGTTTTGGTGATCAACTTGCGGGTTCTGTGACCTTGTGAACTTATGTATAGGGGTTAGCACATGTTTTCGTCTTGACTCTCCGGTAGAAACTTTGGGGCACTCTTTGAAGTTCTTTGTGTTGGTTTGAATAGATGAATCTGAGATTGTGTGATGCATATCGTATAATCAAACCCGCGGATACTTGTGGTGACATTGGAGTATCTAGGTGACATTAGGTTTTGGTTGATGTGTGTCTTAAGTTGTTAGTTTAGTACGAACTCTAGGGCTGTTTGTGACACTTATAGGAATAGCCCAATAGATCGATCAGAAAGAATAACTTTGAGGTGGTTTCGTACCCTACAATAATCTCTTCGTTTATTCTCCGCTATTAGTGACTTTGGAGTGACTCTTTGTTGCACGTTGAGGGATTTTTATATGATCTAATTATGTTATCATTGTTGAGAGAACTTGCACTAGTGAAAGTATGAACCCTAGGCCTTGTTTCTAAGCATTGCAATACCGTTTTCGCTCACGTTTGTTACTAGTTACCTTGCTGTTTTTATATTTTCAGATTACAAAAACCTATATCTACCATCCATATTGCACTTATATCACCATCTCTTCGCCGAACTAGTGCACCTATACAATTTGCCATTGTATTCGGTGTGTTGGGGACACAAGAGACTCTTTGTTATTTGGTTGCAGGGTTGTTTGAGAGAGACCATCTTCATCCTATGCCTCCCACGGATTGATAAACCTTAGGTCATCCACTTGAGGGAAATTTGCTACTGTCCTACAAAACTCTGCCCTTGGAGGCCCAAAACGAGACTACAAGAAGAAGGTTGCGTAGTAGACATCATGCTCTTTTCTGGCGCCGTTGCTGGGGAGGTGAGTGCTTGAAGGTATATATTTAGATCTTGCAATTGAATCTTTTAGTTTCTTGTTTTATCACTAGTTTAGTTTATAGAAAGAAAACTACAAAAAAAATGGAATTGAGGCTGCCTCATATGCTTCATCTTTTTAATGTCTTTCGTGGAAATGATGGAAAGGAAAATTGTGCTCAAGTGTTAGAAGAAGAAGTCTATAAATTGTTTGGCACTAAATATTTGAATGATGTGCATGATTGCAATGTTGTTAGTATGAATTCTTTGAATATCCATGATGCTAATGATATGCAAAGCTACAAGCTTGGGGATGCTATGTTTGATGAAGATGATATTTTTACTCCCCCAAGTTTTGATGAGCAAATTTACTATGATGAAAGCATGCCTCCTATTTATGATGATTATATTGATGAAAGTGGGTTTGGAAGAGTGTCAACTCTAGCTAATGATCCCACTATTTTGGAGGGTGTTGAATCTTTTCACAATATTGATGAAAGTGGATTTGGAGAGGTCATGACTTTATTTAGTGATGAATCCACTATTTTGGAAGAGGTTCCAATTGATTATGAGAACAAAGTTGCTATCTATGATGATTATTGTGATGACATGTATGCTATAAAGAATAATGATAACCATGAAACTTGTCATCATGATTTTAATTTTCAATTGGATTATGCCTCACATGATAGTTATTTTGTTGAGTTTGCTCCCACTACTATTCATGAGAATAAATTTGCTTGTGTGGAGAGTAATAAAATTTCTATGCTTGTGGATCATGAAAAGAATGCTTTATGTGATGGTTATATTGTTGAATTCATTCATGACGCCACTGAAAATTATTATGAGGGAGGAATATATGCTTGTAGGAATTGCAATAATATCAAGTTTCATCTCTATGTGTTGAAAATCTTGAAGTTATGCTTGTTTTGCCTTCCTATGCTAGTTGATTCTTGCTCCCATAAATAGTTTGCTCACAAAATCCCTATGCATAGGAAGTGGGTTAGACTTAAATGTGTTAGCCATATGCTTCATGATGCTCCCATTATGTTTCAATTCTTATCTTTTATGTGAGCATCATTGAAATCATCATGCCTAGCTAAAAAGGCGTTAAAGAAAAGCGCTTGTTGGGAGACAACCCAATATTTACCCCTACTGTTTTTGTGTGTTCACATGATTAAGCTACTGTATTAATCAAGTTTTATAGCTTTTGTTTCAATAAAGTGCCAAGTAAAGCCTTTGGGATAGTGTGGATGATAGTTGATTTGATTCTGTGCAAAAACAGAAACTTTTGCGTCCAGTACAGAAATTCCTATATTTTACTGGAATTTGGAAAACTTCTGAATTTTTTACGGTTTATTGTTATACAAATTTTATACTTTTTCCTATTTTTTCAGAATTTTTGAAGTAAGAGAAGTATGATCTCAATTCAGATCTTCACAGACTGTTCTGTTTTTGATAGATTCTATTTTCGATGCATAGTTTGCTTGTTTTCTAGTTTCTATGGCTTATTTTGCTTAATATAAGTTGTAGAAATGATAGGGTACATTAGGCATCATGTGAGAAAAGTTATGAATCTTGTCTTGACAGTACCAAAGTGAATGATTTGTTTTATCATACTAACCCATCTCACGAAGTTCCGTTAAGTTTTGTGTGATTGAAGTTTTCATGTTTTGGGTGAGATATTGATATGAGGAGAATAAGGAGTGTAAAGACCCTAATCTTGGGGATGCCCAAGGCACCCCAAGGTAATATTCAAGGAAGACCCAAGCAACTAAGCTTGGGGATGCCCCGGAAGGCATCCCCTCTTTCGTCTTCAACATTATCGGTAACCTCACTTGGAGCTATATTTTTATTCGTCACATGATATGAGTTTTGCTTGGAGCATCATTTTATTTTATTAGTATTTACTTGCTGTTATTTAGAGTGATTTTTTGCATCTTTTAGTTCAATAAAAGGTCAAGTGTGGCCTTTACCATGCTTATTTTGCAAGTCTATATGTTGCTGTTTTGAAAACAGAAAGTTTTCTATTGTTGTCTGAATTCTTCGGGAAAGTCAGAACATGATAAAATCTTGAAATTTTTAAACTTTGAGAAATAACAAATTTCATACAGTGTGGTAATTTTTCAGAATTTTTGTAGTTAGGTAAGTATGAGTACAATTGCACTCTTTACAGACTGTCCTGTTTTGATAGATTGCTGTTATGTTTGCATTGTTTGCATATGTTTGCTTGTTTAATGATTCTATTTGAGGATAGGAGTATTAAATATGCAGAGGCATTTAGTATGCAATGTTAAATAATAATTTTAGTGATTTGCTACAGTAGAGAATGATAAGGTTTTGCATTTGATTTATACTAACTTTTCTCACAAGTTCTTGTTGAGTTTTGTGTGCATGAAGTTTTTAAGATTTAGGGAAACCGTTATATAAAAGGAATTAAGGAGACACAAAAGCTCAAGATTGGGGATGCCCAAGGCATCTAAATATAATATTTCAAGAAGTCTCAAGCATCTAAGCTTGGGGATGCCCCGGTAGGCATCCCACCTTTCTTCATCAAGAATTATCGGTTAGTATCGGTTGAGCCTAAGTTTTTGCTTCTTCACACGATGTGTGCTATTTTTAGAATTTCATTTTATTTTGTTTTGCTTGCCATTTGAATAAAGTACTTAAGATCTAAATTTTCTTTATGAGAGAGAGTCTTCACATAGCTACTTAATTATTTGACTACTCATTGATCTTCACTTATATCTTTATGAGTAGTTTGTCATTTACTCACGTGCTTCACTTATATCCTATGAGTAAATGGTTGAATGAATTGAATATCATAAATCTGAAATTATATATGCTTCATATGCTTATACCATGGGGAGTAATGACTTCACATATAAGAAGTAGAGGTGGTAAATTTATTGAAAGTTAGCAAACATAGTATTGGTCACTTGAACAATTCATGAAAGAATATTGAAGGAAGAGAGATTTCGCATATAAATATACTATCTTGGACATATTCTATGATTGTGAGCCCCATTAATTATTTTCAAACTTGAGCAAATTAGTTGAAGTTGGACAAAGAAGACAACATAATGAGTTATGCTTGGGTATATTTGTATAGAAGTTATATTGTTATGGATCCTCCAACATGTGGTGCTTGCTATTTAGAATCTTTTGCTACCCAAAATTTCTGTACTAAGCGGGAATACTGCTTGTGCATCCAAAATCCTTGAACCAAGTTTCTTCCATGAGTGTCCACCATATCTACCTATATTTGGTATTTACCTGCCGTTCCAAGTAAATTTGCATGTGCCAAACTCTAAACCTTCAAATAATAATCTGTTTTGTATTCCCGAATCGCTCATGTAGTGACTAGGGGCTGTCAGTATCTTCCATGCTAGGTGGGTTATTCTCACAATGAGTGTTTATTCACTTATCATTCACGAGAGAGTGGCTGGTAATTGGGATGCCCAGTCCTATGATCAAAAGAACAAAAACAAAATCGCAAATAATTGCAAAAAAAACTCCCCCAGGAAAGTTGTTGGTATGGACGGCACCCGTGAATTCGGCTAGCCGTGGAGTGTGATTGTGGGTGGAAGGGGAGTAAAAACTTTACCATTCTGTTTGGGAACAGCCTATAATGTGTCTAGCATGGATGATAGTGAGAACTCTTGGTTGTTATATTGACAATGAAAGCATACCTCTCAAAATTATGTTCATCTCTATTTTAAAAGCTTCGAGCTCTGGCACCTCTGCAAATCCCTGCTTCCCTCTGCGAAGGGCCTATCTTTTACTTTTATTTTTTGTTGAGTCAATTTCTTATTCCAACCTATTCTTTAGTTGGCAAGCATCATGTGATGGGGAAAGATCTAAGCATATATGGCCATTCAAATATATTTGATCATGAATTATTATAGTTGACAATTATCTATATGATAAATAAGTTGGGAGGCGAAACATTAAGCCCCTATCTTTCTCTGTGTTCAATGGATGCTATTTGTTCTAAAAATATGCTTTGAGTGGTAGCAATCATGGAAGACTATAGTTGAGTATGTGGGATTTGCTAAATCAAAGCTCTTACATAGACCCTTCCTGAAAATAAGATGAATTGCAATTGTTTCATGACTGAGAACCTAGTTTGTTAGTTTTCAAGAAAGTTTATGATCTATGCTTTGACATGTGAATAGCTTGCTACTTGATCATGAAAAGTTTTATGAGATGAGCTACTGTTTATGATATATAATGATGCTAGAAAAAGTGATTGAAATTATCATTGATCAAACTTATGCACTTGCTAGCATTCCACATCAAAAAAATTGTTTTTATCATTTACCTACTCGAGGACGAGCAGGAATTAAGCTTGGGGATGCTTGATACGTCTCCAACGTATCTATAATTTTTTATTGTTCCATGCTATTATATTATCCATCTTGGATGTTTTATATGCATTTATATGCTATTTTATATTATTTTTGGACTAACCTATTAACCTAGAGCCCAGTGCCAGTTTCTGTTTTTCCTTGTTTTTGAGCTTCGCAGAAAAGGAATATCAAACGAGCCCAATTGACCTGAAAATCCACGGAGAATATTTTTGGGAAATATAAAAAATACTGGAACAAAAAGTTATCGGAGAGGAGTCCCGAGGCCACCACAAGGGTGGAGGGCGCCCCCCCCCCAGGGCGCGCCCTCCGTCCTTGTCGTCGCCTCGTGGGCCCCCTTGAATTGTCCCTGACGCCAACACCTCCTATAAATCCCAAAACCTCCAGAACATAACCTAGATCGAGAGTTCCGCCGCCGCAAGCCTCTGTAGCCACCAAAAACCAATCGGGACCCTATTCCGGCACCCTGCCGGAGGGGGAAATCATCACCGGTGGCCATCTTCATCTCATCCCGGCGCTCTCCATGACGAGGAAGGAGTAGTTCACCCTCGGGGCTGAGGGTATGTACCAGTAGCTATGTGTTTGATCTCTCTCTCTCTCTCTCTCTCTCTCTCTCGTGTTCTTGATTTGGCACGATCTTGATGTACCGCGAGCTTTGCTATTATAGTTGGATCTTATGATGTTTTTCCCCCTCTACCTTCTTATAATGAATTGAGTTTTCCCTTTGAAGTTATCCTATCGGATTGAGTCTTTAAGGATTTGAGAACACTTGATGTATGTCTTGCATGTGTTTATCTGTGGTGACAATGGGATATTCACGTGATCCACTTGATGTATGTTTTGGTGATCAACTTGCGTGTTCTGTGACCTTGTGAACTTATGCATAGGGGTTGGCACACATTTTCGTCTTGATTCTCCGGTAGAAACTTTGGGGCACTCTTTGAAGTTCTTTGTGTTGGTTTGAATAGATGAATCTGAGATTGTGTGATGCATATCGTATAATCAAACCCGCGGATACTTGTGGTGACATTGGAGTATCTAGGTGACATTAGGTTTTGGTTGATGTGTGTCTTAAGGTGTTATTTTAGTACGAACTCTAGGGCTGTTTGTGACACTTATAGGAATAGCCCAATAGGTCGATCAGAAAGAATAACTTTTAGGTGGTTTCGTGCCCTACAATAATCTCTTTGTTTATTCTCCGCTATTAGTGACTTTGGAGTGACTCTTTGTTGCACGTTGAGGGATTGTTATATGATCTAATTATGTTAACATTGTTGAGAGAACTTGCACTAGTGAAAGTATGAACCCTAGGCCTTGTTTCTAAGCATTGCAATACCGTTTTCGCTCACCTTTGTTACTAGTTACCTTGCTGTTTTTATATTTTCAGATTACAAAAACCTATATCTACCATCCATATTGCACTTGTATCACCATCTCTTCACCGAACTAGTGCACCTATACAATTTGCCATTGTATTGGGTGTGTTGGGGACACAAGAGACTCTTTGTTATTTGGTTGCAGGGTTGTTTGAGAGAGACCATCTTATCCTACGCCTCCCACGGATTGATAAACCTTAGGTCATCCACTTGAGGGAAGTTTGCTACTGTCCTACAAAACTCTGTGCTTGGAGGCCCAACACGAGTCTACAAGAAGAAGGTTGCGTAGTAGACATCACCCGGTAAGGGCCTTCCCACTTTGGTGTCAACTTGTTTGCACCCTTGGCGGACTGAACACACCTAAGGACAAGGTCGCCTTCCTCAAAACACCGGGTATGAACCCTGCGGCTGTGATAGCGATGCAGGGCCTGCTGATAGCGTGCGGCACGCGTAGCAGCCCGGAGACGGTTCTCCTCAAGTAGCATAGCATCGTCACGCCGGTGCTGATCTTGCGCTACTTCATCGTAGGTAAGCACTCGAGGTGACCCATAAATGAGTTTCGTGGGGATAACTGCTTCTGCCCCATAGACTAGGGAGAAGGGAGTCTGCCCGGTAGCTCGATTTGGTGTCATTCTGAGGCACCAAAGAACCAACGGCAGCTCATCGATCCACCGCCTGCCGCACTTCTGCAGCCTATTGAAAGTTCTCGTCTTGAGTCCTCGCAACACTTCAGCGTTCGCCCTCTCAACTTGCCCGTTGCTCTTTGGATGGGCCATAGAGGCGAATGAGATTTTGCTTCTGAGGGCATGAACGTATTGCATGAAGGTGCGACTCGTGAACTGGGTGCCGTTGTCAGTGATGATCCGGGCAGGAACTCCAAAGCAGCACACCAATCCTTTCAAGAACTTGATAGCTGACTGAGCAGTCACCTTTCTCACGGGCTCTACTTCTGGCCACTTTGTAAACTTGTCGATTGCAACGAACAAGAATTCAAAGCCCCCGGCAGCACGGGGGAAAGGGCCGAGTATATCGAGCCCCCAGACCGAAAACGGCCATGACAAAGGGATTGTCTGAAGAGCTTGGGCAGGCAGGTGGATGTTCTTGGAATGGAACTAGCAGGCTTCACACTTGGTGACAAGCTCGACTGCATCTTGGCGGGCTGTGGGCCAGTCGAATCCTTGCCGAAAAGCTTTCCCAACCAACGCCCTTGATCTAATGTGGGAGCCGCACATACCATTGTGTATCTCCGCCAGCAGTTCCTTTCCTCCTTCCCGGCAAATGCACTTCAATTTCACACCGTTGGGCCTCCTTCTGTACAGCGTGTCCTCAACGAACTGATACATACTGGCCCTCCGGGCTACTCTTTCAGCTTCTTCTTGCTCTTCGGGAAGTTCTCCAGTTCGGAGGAAATGGACTATGTGCCGTGCCCAAGGCGGAGCCTGTGGCTCGGCAATGAGGACTAACAGCACCTCCTCATTCGTGAGAGTGCAATCCTCGACTGCGGGGACCGGTGGCCTGGCGGGAGGATGCAGCTCAGCGACCGAAGGGGAGTTGTGCCTGACAAGCTTTCTGCCGGGATCCTCGAGGGGTTCTACCGGGAGAGGCTTACCAGAGTCCAGTTTCCTCCTCTTTCTGGCCATTGTTGCCGGGGATACGGAGGGCTGAGTCAGATGGAGAACAAAAGTTCCTGGGTCCATAGGGAGCTTCTGTGCAGCGCACTTTGAAAGATGATTAGCGATGCTATTTTCCGCATGGGGTACGTGCTCTATTTGCAATCCGTCAAAGCGCTCCTCCAACTTTCTCACTTCCTCAACGTATGCCTCCATCAATGGACTTTGGTAATCCTTGTTGACTTGTCTCACCACAAGTTGTGAATCTCCGCGGATGATCAGCTTCTTGATCCCCAGTTCTGTTGCAATCCTGAGCCTGGCAAGGAGCCCTTCATACTCTGTTGTATTGTTGGTAGCTTCCTCCCGGGGAAAATGCATCTGGATGATGTACTTCAGGTGCTCTCTGGTGGGAGCAACGAGAAGCACGCCAGCCCCTGCACCTTGTAGGGAGAAGGCACCATCGAAATACATGATCCATTCTTGGGGTGCTTCCTTGTCGGGGATAACTATCTCCAATACCTCTTCATCAGGAGTTGGCGTCCATTCTGCGATAAACTCTGCCAATGCTCCGCTCTGAATGGTTAATGTGCTCTCAAACTTCAAACCAAAGCTGGATAACTCCAAAGCCCACTCCACTATCCTGCCGGTAGCCTCAGGGTTTCGGAGTATCCGTTGCAAAGGGAAACGGATGACAACTATGATCTCATGGGCTTGGAAGTAGTGGCGCAGTTTCCTTGAGGCCATGACAAGCCCAAAGATCAATTTTTGCATGCCAGAGTACCTGGATCTAGCCCCCTGCAACAGGGAGCTGACGAAGTATACTGGGCGCTGCACCACTTTCTTCTTTGTCATGACCAGAGAGCTGCTTCCGCTGTTCTGCTCTTCTCTACCTTGATTTGCATCTGACCCTGTCGGGGTGTGTTCGCTTTCCTCCCCGGAAGGGACACTAGCTGCGTTTGCTGCTTCATCCACTTCCGTCTGTGCCACCAATGCTGCGCTAACCACCTGATTAGTTGCCGCCAAATATAGCAGCAACGGCTCTTGAGGTTTTGGAGCAACCAAAGTGGGCACAGAGGAAAGGTAGGTCTTCAAATCTTGTAGTGCGGCGTCTGCCTCGGGGGTCCACTCCATGGGCCCTGCCTTTTTCAAAACCTTGAAGAATGGCAAGGCACGCTCGGCAGACTTCGAAATGAACCTGCTAAGCGCGGCAACACATCCAGTCAAACGCCTCATGTCCTTGACTGTCTTGGGTGCTTGAATCTGCTCGATAGCCTTGATCTTGTCGGGGTTGGCCTCTATCCCTCGGTGAGACACAAAGAAGCCAAGTAGCTTGCCGGAAGGAACGCCAAACACACACTTCTCCAGATTTAGCTTCAAGTTGATCTTGCGCAAATTAGCAAACGTCTCTTCCAAATCCTGGATGAGGGTTGATCTGTCCTTGGTCTTGACCACAATATCGTCCATGTAGGCCTCAACATTCCTGTGCAACTGTGACTCAAAACCAATCTGGACTACTCTAGCGAAAGTAGACCTGGTGCTCTTCAACCCGAAAGGCATCTGCACGAAGCAGTATGTGCCACATGGGGTGATGAACGCGGTCTTCTCTTCGTCTTCCTTGGACATGAAGATCTGATGATATCCAGAGTAGGCATCCAGGAAGGAAAGTAGGTCGCACCCGGAGGTGGAATCCACAATCTGGTCGATGCGCGGCAACGGGAATGGGTCCTTCGGGCATGCCTTGTTCAGATCCGTAAAATCTATGCACAGCCTCCACTTCCCATTGGCCTTGCGTACCACCATTGGATTTGCTAACCATGTTGGATGTAACACTCCTCTAACCAGACCAGCTACCTCAAGTTTCTTGATCTCCTCATCAATAAACTGCTGCCGCTCCAAAGCTTGCTTCTGGACCTTCTGCTTGATGGGTCGGGCATGTGGGCAGACAGCAAGGTGGTGCTCGATTACCTTCCTGGGAACAACGGGGATGTCAGATGGTTGCCAGGCAAACACATCGAAATTCGCCCGCAGGAAGGCAACGAGCGCCCTTTCCTATTTGTCATCGAGGGTGGCGCTGATGGTGAAAGTACCACCAGTGCCATCTAGCCCTGCCGGGACCTGTTTCACAGCGGGTGCAGAGGCCTTGGATCTCTTGCTATTGGAATCCTCCGGCGAGTCATCAACAGGCGCAGCATACCCCGGAGAGGTGCACTTCCCGGATTCCTTGCCGGCGTCCCTGTTAGCCTTCTTCTTTCCATTACTTTCCTTGGCGGGGATTGCAGCTTCAGTGGCCTCTGCCGTGACTACATCCCGTTACATCTTGTCCACACAAATAATTGCATCCTTCTTGTCTAATGGAATGGAAATGACGCCCACCGGCCCTGGCATCTTCAAGGTGTTGTAGGCATAGTGGGATGCCGCCATGCACTTGGCCAAAGCTGGGCGACCAAGGATTCCATTGTATGGCAGGGGGAGGTCACCCACATCAAACACGACCTTCTCAGTCCAGTAGTTCAACTCTCCCCCAAATGTCACCGGTAATGTGATTTTACCCTTAGGACGACTCCTACCGAGGTTGATCCCTTGAAACGTACCAGTAACTTTGTGCTCTTCTTCTGCTATCTGGAGTTTGCTGATGACCTTTGAAGAAATCAGATTCAACCCGGCCCCACCGTCAACCAGCATCTTTGTGACTTTGAGGTTGCGGATTGTTGGTGATACCAACAACGGCAAGCACCCTACCACGATGGTGCGGTCAGGGTGGTCCTCTTCGTCGAAGATGATGGGCGTGTAGGACCACTTGAGCGGCCTTCGAGAGTTTGCCGCTGGCTCCACGACGTTGACTTCACGCACCCACTGTTTAAGTTGGCAGTGAGAGGAGTGCAAAGATGCACCCCCGTCAATGCACAGGGCGTCAGTGGCCTTCTGGAATTCCTGCTCGCTGGTCTCCTCTTCATCTCCTCCATCACTCTCATCGTTGCAATCCTCCTTCTCACGGCCTCTGGCGGGCTTCCCTTGGTTCTGAGGAGCCTTGCCGGGGCGGCTTGCTCCGCCACCCCGGCCCTTTCCGCCAGGGCCATTCTGACCTTTCTGTTTATCTCGCTTCTCATATTCAGCCCTCTGCTTCTTGACAAGCTGCTCAACCTGATGACACTCTTGGAGATCATGGCCTTTGGTCCGATGGATCTTGCAATACGGGCCATCGCCTTTCCCAGCCTTCTCGGCAGCCGCGGCGTCCCGGCAGTCAGTGCACGCGGCAACCTCCTCGCCGGGTATCTCAGCCTTGGCTTTCTTGTCGGTACTAGGCAGGCCCGATCCCTCAACGGTCATCACTACCTTATCCTTGCGCCTTTTGTTGCGCTTCTAGTTCTTCTTCTTTTGATTGGTGGCCTCGTCATCATCCTCTGAATCGATGTCGACGCCATCCTCTTCTCCGGGGAGCTTCCTCCCCTCCTCTATCCGAGCACACTTATCCACCAGAGTGTAAAGCTCCTTCACAGTCTTGGGCAATCGAACGTTCATCTTGGAACGTATCCGACGATTGCGCACGTTGGACTGGAACGCAGCTATCACAACTGCCAGGTGGATGTCTGGAATATTCGTGTGGACTCTGCTGAATCTCTGCATGTATTTCTGTAGGCTCTCCCTTCCTTCTGTGGGAGTAGCTGCAAGTCACTGGGCCGCCCTGGTTCTTGATGGCCGCCCGTGAAGGCCAACGAACTCATGGCATAGGTCAGCCCAGGTCGAAATGGAGTTCTCCGGCAGGTGCATCAGCCAAGCCATCACATTTGTCTTGAGTGCCAAAGGGAAGTAGTTGGCGAATACCTTCTCATCTCTTCCCCCGGCAGCTTGAACAGCGATGGTGTAGATGCTCAAGAACTCTGCCGAGTTTAGTCTTCCGTCATACTTCTCTGGTATCTCTGGCTTGAACGTGCGAGTGGACGGCCAACGGACTTGCCGCAGCTCGCGGGTGAAGGCAGGGCACCCAGCCTCGAAAGGCAGGTACCCGCCGTCAGCGAGTGCGGGCTCGTCGACGTTGGGGCCATCGCGCCTGTCGGACTGGCGGTGGGCATCGCGGTCTTGCTCGGTGTTGACACGCGCGCCTTCCCTACGCCTGTCCTCCAGGACTCGCCATGGGCCTTGACGTGCTCGAGGGTTAGACGAAGCCAGCGAGACGTCATCAGGTTCTTGGTCGTGCGGCTCCTGCGCCGGCTGCCGCGGAGGGGACTGCACTGTAGGAGTGGCCCCATCCGCACGACCAGCAGCGTGGTCCGCTGCCGTTGCCTGGGGAGGCCGTGGCGGGCCAGCCCACTGCGATCCTCCCGCCTCGGCGAAGCCAATCGGACTCTGAATGGTGGCCCTCCACTCATCCATCTGATCGGCTGCCGGCGGAAATTTCAACAGTAGCTGAGCTCGCGCCATGGCCTCCGAAGTGGTGCTTGGCATGGATGTCGATGAAGACCGTAATGTCGCCCGGCTCCTGACGGTGCCGGTAGCGGTCGCGCCGTGCTCCCGTCATCGTGAGCCAGCCGCCTGGATGGCATGTGGATGAGGTGGAGGCGCTTGAGGGCCAGCGGCTCTATTTGGCGTAGCGGCTGGGTCGGCTCGTTCCGGGGGTGGCGCATGTTCTACGGCCGCTCCCGTGGTGGGAGCGGTCGGGGAGATGCGATTCCCCCCAGAGCGAGTACCCCCGCTGCGGCTGTGCCCTTCGGCCGGACGAGGAGGTGCAGATGGAATGATCTCTCCTCCCGTACCTCGTGGGACGTGGCCGCTGGAATGTAGTTGGTGCTGTCCTTCTCCAGTGCCTCCTGCTCCTGCTTCGGCCGCAGGGGAGGTGGTAACGACGCCGACCACGTCCCCCGCAGCGTCCGCACTCCCAGGCGTCCCCATAGCCCCCGCGGCGTCAGCGGGCGCGTCTGGCAGGGCCTTCGAGGTGGATGGATGAGCTGCGGCGCCGGGCTTCTTCTTGGGCACCATGGACGATGGAGCCGTTGACGAAGAAGATGGCGGTGAAGATGACGTGCTTCATACACTTCTTCGGTTCGTGCAAGCACAGCCCTCTACCTGGTGCTCCAAAGATGTCATGGGAAACCACGGCCACCTATGGGGCCAAGGGCCCCTTTTGGTTCGGCAGGGGGACTGAGCGCATTGCACAAAGAGCGGAGGAGCGCAGCGTAGCGCGACAGAGATCACACGGGTAGTTTTTACCCAGGTTCGGGCCGCCGCGAGGTGTAAAACCCTACTCCTGCTTTGGTGGATTGATGGTGGATGGCGGTGGAAATGCAGCGCTCTTGCCCAGCAGGGTTGCCTTGGGGCGAGAGCAGCTACGCGCATATGGGTGTACAAGGGTCCGAATCCTTTCTATGGTTTCCATGGGCCTCCTTTTATAGATTAAGGGGTCACCACAGTGGCAAATCAGTCATTGTGTATTGATTAGATAGTGAACAGTGCTATCATATCTCCTCTGCAGACAGAGCAGTACGCATTAAATGCGCCGCTTAGTGTCACATCATGGCCTACCCGGCACGCCTTGCTAGGCTGTTTGGCCACCTTCTCTCCTGTCTGCATGACATGTCATAGGACGGGTGTCATCTGGAGGTGATTCCTGTAGGAAATGGCTGCCATGTGGCAAAAGGCAGCCACTTAGTCATCTCGAGGCTTGACACCGCACCGATCGGTGACTTGCGTCGCCGTGAGGTGGGGCGGTGAAGTCTTGGCGGGGCGTTTTGCCTTCGTATGCCCCGGCAGGCCTGCCGGGGCGGCCTTGAGGCTTGCTTCCGGGGCAACCTTGACCTCGCCAGGCCCTCCTGCCCGGCAAGGGAGGTTTTCCCTTAGCAGCGTCTTGCTTCTTGGCTTGACTTGGTCTTCTCAACTTGCCCTTTGATTCCTCAAAGAGCCTATCTCTTTACCTTGGCCTTGTCTTGGATGTTGTAATCTTGATCTTGGGCCTGTGCACGGTCTGGGCAACAGACCCAGGGTTTGTTGCACCGACATGTGGCCCTCAACACAATAGAAAGAGCAATTGTTCATCATGTGTGAGGCAATCAAGGCAATCATGTGACAAGCAATGGGACATGGCATATGTGAAGAAATGACATTGTTGCAACCAAACATATGATAGGAGCAAGTAATCCAAGAATTGGATGCAACACACAAGGTATATATGTCATGAAGCATGGCAATGTGGCAATGATAAGTCGAAGCAAGATCTCTAGCATGTGTGCAATATGTCAAGGTGCAAGCAACACATGAAGTATGATTCGAAATATTCATGCTCATGGTTTGGGGGTTCTCAAAAGAGAATGATATCACCTTGAAAGCATGTCCTTGTGCGTCCTTCACAATGCCGAAACACAAGCAAGTGCGATGTAGAATCGTCGTGGTAGAAGGTTGTTCGCTCTCAAGAGCTCGGATTGTTAACTCACGTGACGTGGAAGTTGACACGAAGTCCAAGTTTCCTACACATGCACACAACAAAACAAAGAACGTATGCGCATGGTAGATAAACACATCATCCATCATGATGGTTCTCTTCTCTTGCACATAACCATTAGGAGCACAAGTGCATGAATAATATGATGCAACAATGGCTATATTCATGGCACTAGGTATATGGTGCAAAGAGGTAAGACAAGCATGCTTCACAGGGAATATGTCAAAATCTCCAAATATATGCGAGAATGCTATGGGGGCAATCTCATTAGCAAGACTAAAAGCATTGTTGCACTCAATACATGGAAAGTTATCTAGCATGAGAGAGGCAACATATGGAGAGATATGACAAGAAGCAATAGCAATCACGTGCAAAGCATGGCAATGGTTGTCATCAACCGCGTGAAATGAGCAAGTATGAATCATGGGTGATGCAACATAAGCAAGCATATCAATCATATCGTGCAAACTAGTGGAGCGAAGATGCAACACACTAGGGGAAATCATGGCAATCATGTCATGTGAGCAATTAATAGGCATAGGCAATGCACATGACATATCGCAAGCACGAACACAAAACAAGATCATAATATCATCATAGGAATGGGTCATAAGTGGAACATGGCGGTAACAAGCAATATCTCCACCAATCTTGCAAATACACATACAACTATGAGAATCAATCATCATATGTAATGCAAAGCATGGGTCACAAATGCATGGTAAAGGCATAGGAATAAGCATATCATGCAAAGTGAACATGGCAAGATGGGCAAAGTATACATAATGGACAATAACCCATAACCATGTGAGGGCCATGTAGAATAGATGCGCGAAGCCTTTGCGTGAAGAGAGCGGTGGGAAAGACAATCCATGGGATCCCAAGTCATCATTGCTCTCTAGAGCTCGTTTTGTCAACTCATGGGATTGTGAGGTTGACATGTATTCATGGGTACCTACACAACAAATACACAAATGAAAGAAATTGTGTGTGTGGTAAATGTACACATCATCCATCATGATGTGTATGTGCACGTGTGAGTTAGCACAAGGTAAGAATTGCTCAAAGAAATTTGAAGCATGGTACAAGAACATGTCATCCATCATGAAAGAATAGTTGTTATCTATAATATGATGGGGACACAAATTGAGAATGCAATTATAGCAAGTGTGTGGCACAACAAGAGCATTTTTATTCATGGGATGCATAAGGTGCACACAATCATGGGAATCATGCAATGGATGGGATGGATCAAAATCTCCTAATATGGATGAGGAAACTATGGGGGTCTCCTCATGAGCAATAGCGGAAACATCATATGGAGAAAATGGACAATATCCAAAACAATGCATATCCGAAGCTAGGTGGTCATGGCATGTCATATGAGATAAATGATGCAA
Organism: Thinopyrum elongatum; assembly: GCA_011799875.1. Lineage (NCBI taxonomy): Eukaryota > Viridiplantae > Streptophyta > Magnoliopsida > Poales > Poaceae > Thinopyrum > Thinopyrum elongatum. The sequence continues at coordinate 264,886,593 of CM022302.1, forward strand.
AGGGAGCATATCAATATCATCACAAGAGAAACAAATGCCAATAACCGTGGGCTTGTCATCTATGCCATATGTGGAAATTGGGTTTATTTTAATGGCATATGCATAGTTACTACGAAGAGATTGTAAATTGGACATATTGTTGATCTCATGCATAGCATATGACAAGTCAAGCGGATTGTCAAACATGATGTGACCAAGAGAATTATCACAAGAAATCCTATGTAACATGGCATCACAACTAATAGACTCCACATGGCAATCATCAAACTCATCATAAATGGGTAAATCATCGCACGGGGAAGTCTCACTAGCATGAAGCATGGTAATAGTTTGATCAACATCATGCAAACAATCAATGTCAAGAATGTCCACTATTGGGACAAGAGCATCACCTTCACCTATGTTACCTTGTTCATTCCACTCAAGTGGTGTAGGTGAGGTGGTAAAGACCAATTTGTGGTCATCATGTTCATCTTGATGGAACCATGTGGGGGGTGCATCATATTCCACCATGGCCATCATTTTATCCAAAGGAAGGATGAAGTCATCGAGGATCGGCGCGCCATCATATATGGGACCTAGCACCAAATGAGAAGACACAATAGAGGTAGAGGTTAAGTCGTTAGAGTTCAAAATGTCTTCACATGACCTATCAACTATCACACTCTCTCTATGTGGTGGCTCACTCACTCCCTCAAAGTAGGTGCACTCAATCTCACGTATGGTGGAGTCACTCATCTCCCTCAAGTGGTGGGGGTTGTGGTTCTCCTCACATGGGAATTGAGGCAACTCATCATATATGGGGCTAGTGGTGAAGTTGCTCTCACTCTCAATATGGTGGCACAAGTCACTCAAGTCATCACAAAACGTCGCCGTGGTCGATGGGAAAATCCCATGCTCAACCATCTTGTCGCCATTGCCGTGGATGAAGGCCGAAGATGGCACATCATCGCTCTCTTCCATGACCGAAGGGAAAATCCCATGCTCGATCATCTCGTCACTGTCACAGTGGATGAAGGCCGAAGATGGCACATCATCACTCTCGCCTCCAAAGATGGAAGCATCATCCTTGCTCGTCACCATGTCACACGCCTCCAAAGCATGTTCCTTGATTGGCTCCATAGTCGTAGCCGTCGCCGCACCGTCTTGAAAAAGACTCGTGGTAGAGTCGGCATCATCAATGCCACAAAGAGGGATGATACCACTTGATAGAGGCAATGGTGTCCCGTCTTTCGATGAGATGGTTATTATCTTTTTCGGAGGAGTAGACTTTGACGATCCGACTATGAACGTGCGAGGACGTCGCGCCTTAGCAATCGCTAAACCAACTCCGATAGGTTATTGACCACGCCGGAGCACGATCAACCTGACCACGAGGGTCTATTTCCTGCAAGCAAACGAAGAATAAGCAAGAAACTGAGATTGCAATCTGGATATTGCAAATATAAGATGAAATCTTTATTGATCAAGGTGGGGTTCTGCGACGTCTTGGTCTGGTCATTGAACACAAACGAAGTAAGCGAAGTTGCAGCTATGGCGAACTTTAATCTAAACAAAACCCAAAGTCTAAACGACGCCCTAAGGGCTGTATATATGGAGGAAGAGGGGGGAAATTTCGTGGCTCTTGGAGGAGGGGTCCAAAACCAACCCTAACTCTTGTTTCCCCACACATACAGACTCTAAAAACAGCCTATACTCAAGTATTTTGAAATTACACGGGCCTGGCCCAAAAATAAGGTGGCGGAACACCTATAATAGCCTCTGGACAAAATTTAGGAAGTGGCATCTTGTATATTTCGTCCAAGCCTTCATTCACTCATTATGGTGGCTTCAAAGTCCTGAAATCAACACTTGAAACTCCAATTTTGTTCCCCTTGCGCATGCCATCATCTCCATGCTTGAACTTGCTCCAGTGTTCATCCCTCTTGTCCATGCTAGGCCCTTCATTTATAAGCAAAACAAATGTATCCAATTTAGGCAGCATCATATTCTCATGAACATTAGAATCGTTACCAAGAAACGAAAGTACCTGGTAATTTAATTGGCGTGCGCGAGCTCTAGTAACTGGTCGAGTATATGCAGCAGTAGGGGCTGTGGGTGTAATAATGGTATTGATGTCCTCATCAAGGGATGGCGGTGAATTCGAACTTGGGAGCGTCATCTTGGAGCTCGTCGGGCTTGGATATCGTCGTGGGACTAGCCTCATGCTCGCCGTCTTGCAGCTTGGTCTTCGAGAAGTGTGCTTGGGGTGGAGAAGCCTTAGGCTTCATGAGTTCTTGTTCCGCCTTGAGAGCACCAATGTAGTTGTCGTTGAGGGACTTGTAGTTCTCGAGGAAGATAGTCTTGGAGATGTCATTGTGCAATCCCATCATGAAGTGGAACTTCATCGAAGTGGGGTCGTCCACGCCGGCTCGTTGCAAGGCATTCTTCATCTCCTTGAAGTACATGTCGATGTACTTGGATCCTTGGATGGTATTCTCCAATTGGTGTAGAGGTTGTTTCGTCTAGATGTGAGGCACGAACTCTCGCCGCAAAGCTCTCTTCGTCTTGGGCCAACTCATGTCGTAGCTCTCCGAAGGTGTGTGAAGCCACCATGTCGACGCGTAGTCGTGGAAGTTCGTTGTGGCGCACTTCACTTCATCATTGGGAGGAACTTGATGTAGCTTGAGGTAGTCGTCCATCAGGAGCTCCCACTCGAGATACTCCTCGGGTTCTTGAGTCCCATAGAAAGGAATCTTGTGGTCGGTGTCGAGGTCGTAGTAGCTCATGGAAGTCGCGGACTTGAGCTTGGGGAGCTTCTCTTGAGCGTAGTCTTGAGGTGCTTGTGGGCAAAGATGCCGAATGTCCGCAGGCAAAGATGCCTTGAAGTCGCTTGGCGAAGATGCCAAGGGAGATGGTGAAGTCGTTGAGCAGTTGTTGGTGTTGAGCCCTTGACCTTCATGTTCTTGTCGGTGTGGTGTCGATGCCGATGTGATCTTGCCGGAGATGGTAGCTCGGAGGCATGTGCATTTGAGCGTCTTCTCAAAGATGAGGAAGACCGCTTGTAGGCCTTGATAAGGGCTTTGATCTCCTCCATTTGAGCATCCATCTTGGCGTCCAAGTTGTTTTTCATGGCACCAAACTCGTCGTTGCTGTTGTTGACCGAAGGTGGTGTGCTTTGCCTATCCATCACAAGACTCGAGTAGAGGTGAGTAGGAAATGAGATAAACAATACCAAGTTACCTTTTCCCAAAGTTGAGGATGTATCCCGTTTCACTCAATGTGAAATGAAAGAATAGTGGAATTGGTACCGGACTTGTTCACTCACACCTATCAAGTAAAGCTTATGGAGTAGCTTGGTGAGGATAGTGGCACAAAAATTTGATGCAAAATGTTAGCAAGAGTCAATAATGTTGAAAGAGATTCACAAATTCGCAAGTGAAACAAGTAGACCAATAGCAATGAATGGCACACAGAAACGCACACACGGATAGATAAATGGGGTCGTGCAACCAAGGAATGAGCACAAAATGTGGAGTCCACGGAAAACGCTCGTGTTGCACAACTCAAGAGAGACGCTAGCACGATTGCTCAATAGGCGGATACGACACTTGTGCACAACCTATAAGATGCAAAATGTACCAACTTTCTATCCCAAGTATGCTATTATGTATGGTTCCCGGTGTTTCTCACACGATGATCCAAGATGATCAATGATGGTATATGATATGCAATGTGGTATGCTATGGCTATTGCTTACAAGCTCTTTGCTCACTCTTTTTCTTTGCTTAAAAGCTTATTCTTTTTTTTATATGGCCACGATGCAAAATGCACAAACCAAGATAGCAATTGTGTATATGTGGGAACAATCTTGTGACACACGATATGATATCATAGCAATTGTGTACTATGATACCAAGATGATACCTATATGATATGGTATGTATGCAATGGAAGGTGTAGATCGATGATCACTAATGTGCACAAGTAACGTTGCCGGCAATACTCAAATGGCTAGTCTCGATAGGCAAGTGACGCAAAATGGGCTAGGGGTTAACAATGCAATGGCAAGAATGAATGTACAAAGGGATACCACGATACCAAGATGATATAGAGGTTACCGTGCTTGCTTACGGTTAGGGTATCAAAATGGTGAAGGTGGTCGATGTCAAATCCTTGGCGAAGTTGAGCGGCGGTGTTGTCGATGTCGAACCGTCCCTAGTTAGCCAAAACACCCTAGGAAACGGAAAAACCGCAAACTCAAAATCTCAAAGGCAAATGTCAAATGGTGGTACCGAAATGCGATGGTGGTTTTGTGGAAGCTCAATGGGATTGCGGAAGTGGAATGATGGGTTATGCGAGTTGAAGTTGAGGTCACCGTCCCCAAGTAGCCGAAACACCTTAGGAGACACAACCCACAACTCAAACAAGCTCAAACAAAATCGGGTTAAGTTGGGGTGGCGGAAATGTATGGTGGGCAAGGTTATGCGGAAGTTATGGTGGTGGTTGATGAAGAAGTAACCGTCCCTAAGTAGCTGAAACACCTTAGGAGACTCGAATCACTACTCAAGCAACCACTAATGCTATGGTGAACAAAAGGGTTAGGTTGCGGAACTCGGTGGTGGTATAGCGGATGATGTGGTGAAGGCCCTAGGCAAATATGCCAAAGTTCCAAACATTTGATGAAGTCAAATGATGTTGGAAGTATTTTTGTGGAAAGGGGGATGTCAAGAGCTTCAAAATGAGCTAAAGAACATCAAAATCAGACTACGGATGAATTAGTTATGGCCGAAACAAGATTTCATCGAAGTCAATATCTACAGGTGTCGGACGTCCGAGAAGTGTCGGATGTCCGATGGACGAACGTCCAGAAGTGGTCGGAAGTCCGAGATTTCATGTCTGGATCAGGGTGTCAGATTTCTGGTGGAGTCTGGACATCCGGTGGTTCAGGAGGCTCTGGACATCCGAGAAAACGTCGGTCGTCCAGTGGGTCTGGGTCAACGCAAGATTTCAGATTCGGAACGAGATTTTGGGTGGAAAATGATGATTTTGAGGTCAAAATTGATGAAATTTCATGGATGGAAGGTGGGGAAATGATACGTCTCCAGCGTATCTATAATTTTTTATTGTTCCATGCTATTATATTATCTGTTTTGGATGTTTTATATGCATTAATATGCAATTTTATATTATTTTTGGGACTAACTTATTAACCTAGAGCCCAGTGCCAGTTTCTGTTTTTTCCTTGTTTTTGAGCTTCGCAGAAAAGGAATACTAAACGGAGTCCAAACAGAATAAAACTTCACGATGATTTTTCTTGGACCAGAAGACACCCAGGGGACTTGGAGTCCAAGTTAGAAGAGCCGCGAGGCGGCGACAAGGGTGGAGGGCGCGCCCTAGGGGGGGCACCCTGTAACACCCCTATGTAATAAAGCACTGTCACTCTGAGTTAATCATGCCAAGTCATCTTCATTTGTTATGCTTGATCATTTTGGCTAAACACTTCAATTCAAAATTCCTCCTTGAAAACAATTCAAATTTAAGGTGCAAAATGAAGTTGCTCAAATATTGCTGTAAAAATGTTAATCAACTTGCAAATATTCTAAATCAATTATATGTTAAGGAACACAACATCACTCTTGAGCAAAGATGAGCATTAGCCATTATATCAGCACCATTTCAGTATTTTTAAATGCTATTCTATTATTGGAAAATTCAAATGAGTTTCAAAAATTCCCAAACTTTTTGTGGCACTGTCTAAAAACAACAGGGAATTATTGGGACACTCCAAATATTTTTCCTAAGTAAAATGGGTGCCCAACTAAGTCTTTTCCCCTCTCTGTGGAATAAATAAAAGAAAAACAGAAAAAGAGAAGGCCAGAGCCACTTACCTGGCTGCTGGGCCGAGTCGGTCCAGCCCAGCTCACCCACCCTCCTCGTCGCCGTGTCGTCGTCCCCGTGGCTGGGCGCGCGCGCGTCGGCGAGCGCCCGACACGCCGATGGCCACCGACAGCGAGGGGATAAGGATCTCCCCTCGTCCAGTCCCCCTGGTCGTCTCCTCCATTTAGCCCCTCTTTCCCCTCGCTCGCACGTGCTCGATCTCTCTCTCTCCACCTCACCCGAGCGTAGCTGCCGACGCGCCGCTGTCACCGTCGCGGCCACCGGCGTCCGTTCGCGTCTCCGCCATGCCCATAGTCTCCGCCTCGTTCGACTACGACGTCCACCGCCCGCCATTCTGCTCGGAGAGGACCGCACAGACGGGATCGAGCTCGGCGCCGACCTCTCTGTTGCCGGCGATCTCCGACGACCGCAGCCACCCTCTGCGCTACCAACCATCGAGGGCCTTCGTGTGACGCGCTGTAAACCCCAGCTCCTCCCTCTCACCCCTCGATTAGCGCTAGGACGTGCTGCACCGTCGTTCCCCCCCTCGAGTTCGAGCTCGCCTCCGCAAGGCTCGTCGTCGGCGATGCTCCGATGACCATATGGTCACGGGCTAGCGTCAGTTGGACTCCCCGCATCGCGTGGACACCGTAGGAACTTAGCGCAGCCCGTATAGCTCATCGTAGCCCCGAATCCGACGGCGCCCGATACTTGCCGTCCGTTGCGGTGCTCACCGGCGACGACTCCGGCTATCCCAGCTCCCGTGGCCACCGCCGTTCGACGCGGCGTGGAGAGGCCGTTCGGAAGCAGGAAACCGCGGCCATTTTGGTGCACCACAGGAGAATTCCGAGCTCGTCGGAGCTCTCTGCCGCGCTGGCGCTCGCCGGAGCGTATTCTGGCGCCGAAGCCGACGTGTTGCTAATGTGGCCGACAGGTGGGGCCCCCTGAGTCACTGGCAGCTGGGCCCCATGGGCCCAGTTGACCCAATTGACCAGGTGTCGGGGCCGGATTTCGGGGACACAATATATTCCCAGAAATTAACCCCTTGTGTCATCACCAGCCCAGGATTACTGTTACTGGTGGACACGTCCTTGTTACAGATTACCAAGCTATTACAAGAATTGGATACAAGACCATAAAGGTCTAATGATACAACAGTGATTCCAGTGGTGGATGACGGAATTGTCTCGCGGTTCTTCAATGTCGATGGGGCTCCATTCCCACAAGAACAGCTGACCCGGATAATTCCTATCCCGCATGGCTGCCATCCTAGGCTCCGCACGGACATCGCTGTGGTACTCCTTGTAGAAATCCTGACCAGGCCAAGTAAATAGCCAGGGACAAGCCTGTGAGTACATTTGAATGTACTCACAAACATCATGAACAAAAGATATACCGAATGCAACAATTAAATTATAAGATCATGATGAACCAAACTTTATGTGTATGCTCATGCTGGACTATATAAAATGCATGCTGACAGGGATTAATTCATGGCATGATAAAATATTAGCATGTTATAAAATTGTTAGTGATAAACAAGTAAAGTCAAAGGAAAACAAAATGAAAGAAATGCCGGTCGCATGTCAAGTGACACCACGGTAGGTCTTGAAGAGAAATGCCAAACGGGTGTCTAAAAGAGAAATCGGACGAGACAGGACCATCCGAGAACTCAGGCGACGCCACGAGAGGTCTTGAAAAGAAATGCCAGTCGGGTGTCAAGTGACACCACGGTCGGACTTGAAGAGAAATGCCAATCGGGTGTCCACAAGAGTAGTGGCGTGATGATCCGCCTGTTAACTCGAGGGACGCCATGAGAGGTCTTGAAAATAAAATTGAGTGCCCGGGGTAGTCTAGCCAGCCCCTGAGACACTCAGGAAAAATATAAAATGAGAGAAACGGGTTAGTCCTCAATATTATGCATAACCATAATAATATTTAACAAGCATAAAAATATTCATGGTAGCATCAGGGTGTTAATAATTATCCTGCAAAATATCTCAGGCACCATTTAATTATTTTCCTCCGAAGACCGACACTAAGACCGACACTTGACCAACCCAGACTGTAGCCCTTAACCGCGGACACGGCTATTCGAATAGGTTTAAACTCTGCAGAGGGTGTACTCTTTACCCACAAGTAAAGGATTTCTTTAGTCAGTACCGTGACACTGACTAATTCCCATTACGGTCTTTGGGTTGAAAACACACCTGACCAGCACACACCAGATTAACTTTCTGAATGCCAGGAATCACCCAAGGCATCGTTCAAGAAAAACTCTGAGACGGAGAGACCAACGTCCTGCATGGGATCACTATTAATACGCGCGGATTACAAGGGGTGCCCCCCTCTCAGTCACAACTGGAAACACCCATGCCCCTGACCCGATGACAGGATTTAGTCCCGGATCCCTTGGAAACCCTCATCGTGGCCCTATGTACGGTGTGTGCATGGAAAGGGGTTATCAACTTACTGAACCATACCCTACCTATGGCAGGAACCTGTGGCAGCACGAAACAAGTATGGGGGTTACCGGAACAAGACTCGATCTATGGTCGACTCAGGAGGCATTAAGTTTCCTGCAACAGTTAGCACAACAAAGTATTCTTTCAACAGCAATCCCAACAGGGCCACAACCCTTGCATGCTCCAACATGCACAACAAACAAGGCATGATGACGCTCCAACGTGATCATCCTCCTGCCGGTAACAGTATTTCTCTTATGCCTGCTCCTGCAAGTTAGTCATGACAACACATGATGCACGGTACGATGAAACATGCCAACACTACACACATGCAAAATTAGCCATATGCCAGTTTTATTTGAATTTAACATAGTCATGATCAAATTATTCTAGCAAATAAACTACCATGCATTCACCATATCAAGTGTTCAAGATGCTTGCCTTGAGCATGCAGAAGTGTGGGGTGCACTCCAAAAGTTTGAAAACTTTATCTTCCCTCCATATCCTATTTTCAAAAATATTTGAATTACCACATAATTCAAAAATAGTGCCAAAAATTGTTTCAATATTTTTGAAATAAATACTATAATAAACTAGACGAAAAATTAGAAATACCAGAAAAAGAATTAAATTATTTGGAGTTCATATGATTTACTAATGAATTTTCTAATTTGGAATAATTAGAGAAATAGGATATTTAAATATCCAGTGGAAACAGAGTTTGGGAAAAAATGTTCACCCTAGCAGAATTATTAGAGGATAATTTTAGGAGTATTTAGAAATTGGAATAATCGGATTTAGATTTGAAATAAAGGCTTTGGAATTATTGGAAAACCACTGAAAAAGAAAAAGAAGAAAGGCAAAGGCGCGCTCTGGGCGGAATTGCTGGTGCTGCTGGGCCGTGACTATCGGACTGGCCCAGCCGCGCCAACAGAGGGAGAGAGAGGTGAGGCTGGCGGGAGGGGCCCGGCTGTCGGGTTTGACCAATATCCTCCCTCCTCGCCTCGACGGAAGTAGAGGCGGAGCTCCGGCGACCCGTGCCGACGAACGGTGGCTCCACTCACGGAACTAAGCGCAGGAGGAGGATCAGCGGGTAGAGGCGGTTTTGATGAGGTATGGGACGGTCACCGAGATCCACTCGAGCATCGGCGGCGAGCTCTCTCGCGGATCTCTGGCGACGGCGAATTGGGCGTTTCGCCTACAGGCCATCTTCGGCGAAATTGGTGGTGGTTATGGATCAACGGGTTCGATTGGAGGTTGTTGGAGAAGTAATGGAGGAGGGGGAGGTCCTGTTGGCGTTGGAAACAATCGGGAGGTGGCGGAGGTGGCTTCAGTCGGGGGCGACGGAGATGACCATCTCCGGTTGGTTTGTCGCTCTGGGTGGCTTCCAGGTGAGTGTGGCGGGTTGACCGAGAGTGGGGCGAGCTCGACGGGCTTTATAGCAGCAGCTGGGGTTGGTTCCGAGGCTTCCCGCAGAAGACACAACGGCGGCGGCCTTAACTGCGCCGGCGAGGTGGTTGTGGTCGGTGGCGTGGGTCAGCGAGGGCGGCGGAGTTAGGTGAGGGTGGTGGCCGCCCGTATTTATGCCAGGGAGAGGCTGGTTGGCTCGGGGCGATGGCTATTAAGAGAGAGAGGTCTGGGGAGAGACGTGGAAGAATGGCCATCATCGGGCGGCGGCTTCGGTCGTCGTGGGCGGCAGTGGTCGGCGCAAGCGGCCAAGGGGAGGTGTCGGCAAGGCTCAGTGTGGTCGAGGTGATCCAGTGGAAGACTAGGATGAGCGAGGGAAGTAGCTGAGGCACGGCAGCAGCTCGATGCCAGTGGCTGCAATACACGCGCTCTGGCCGCGCTCTGGACACGCGCACTATGTGCTCGATGCAATGCCAAGGGCACCTACAGGGATCCGTACAAGACACCAGTTGTTAGGGTAATGCTCCTGGGCATGGGAGAGGTTATGGACATGCTGGTTTGACCCGAGGTGCAAGTGCCTAGTGCGGTTTAGAGAGATGCCAATTTTCTGTCATGCCCATAAGCTGTTTGACAAAATGCTTTGGTAGTCTGGGTGGCTCTGTTGGTTTTGAATTTTGGCAGGATGGTGCCTCATTAGATGTTAGATATGATGGTGGAGTTGGTTTGGCAAAAAGATATACTTGCTAGTGAAAGTTTTAAAGAATTTAGTTTCTGGACAGAAACTACAGGGGAATATTTGGTGAACTAAACAGATTCCAATGGAGCTAAAATTTTGGACTTAAGGGTTTGGTTGGAAGGACTATGAGTGGGAAAAAATTTAGGATTTTTGGGACAAGGAAAATTGGGGTTGTAGTAGAAACTCAAATTCAGGACAAAATTGAAAAGAGGTTGTTTCACTCAAAATTTTCAAAACACCAAGTAGGGTTTTTGCATAAAAGTGATATATAGGCATCACATGACCTCTCATAATTTTTGTGGGATTTAAAAAGAATTATTTAAAATGGTTGTAGTGCAATAGAGGCATTTAAAATATTGAAAAAGCTATTAAAAGAATTGTTTTGGGCAAATTTTTATTCTGAAAATAATTCTTACTGTTATTAAAATGTAATTAAAATGTTTTGAGAAAACTACCAAAGCCACAATATTATTCCAAAAATTTCTATATGGAGGGAAGAATTTTGAGAAACAGAAACAGAAAATGGTTCTGAAATTAATAAAAGACCTAGTAAAAATTTAAAAATTTAATTCTGGCCAAATTTTATTTAGTAAAAACATGATTAAATTTTTGGGGTGTTACAAACTCTACCCCCCTAAAGAAAATCTCGTCCTCGAGATTTGTTAGGTAGTCACCAAAATTAAATCCACCTTTCGAGGAGATTTTCCTAAGCTATTTAAAATAACCCATTTAGGCACAGTTGACGTGGCTCCTAATAATTGTTGTAACTACCGTGGGCACTAGTGCTGTGGTTCTACTATGACTGTTACGACAAATTTGGAAAAAGTGTAAATTCCAAAATTTGCTTGCCGTACTCCAGTGCACAGTGCTCTCTCCGGCTGACGGGTGGACCCAGGGCCCACTGTCAGTCTCTTCTTCTTCCTCCGGCTCTCTTCTCCTTCTCCCTCTCGCGTGCTTTTTCCACCTGTGGTGTCTAGCACGTAGGGTATCTAGGGTCGTACTGTGGCAGTGCGCGGCGTGCAAGCTGCCGGTGCAGCGTGCACTCACCTCGCAGGCCAGGCACCTTGTCGGCACTGCTCGCGATTTCTCCTTCGAACACCGGTGATCGGGCGACGAGCGGTGCTGGTGGACCTCGTTCACCATGCATCAAGCCCGAGCTATAAAACGAATGCAGTGTTACTCTCTTCTTCATCTCACCTGACCTCACTTCTTCTTCCTCCTCCTTTTCTAATCGCAGGAGCTCGGACGAGGCTCCAATGGAGGATGTGCTTCCGGGGTGGTTTGTGATTCTCATGTCCGGAGCGGTGGCGGCGTTGCTCGGGTTCTCGCTGCTCCTATGCGCGATGATCCTTGACGATCGCCGTGATGCCGCAGCTCGAGTGGTGGCTCTTCGAGGTGGCGGTAACCGTGAGGATTAGGCATCGGTGGTGGTTATGGGTGAGTGTTAGTGCGTTCTGCAGTAGCTCCGTAGAAATAAAAGAAAACCCACAAATTTTTCTTCAGAAAAATTGGTGGTGCGCTGAGAGTGGTCTGGTGTGTAAGGCGGTTGATTAGGTGCCAGTGTGTGTGTGTGGTTCTGCACTTAGTGCATGTAGTGGAGTGAGTGTGATTGTAAGCCGGGTGTGGTGGCGGTGCGTGAATTAATTCTGTGTTTGCAAAAATTATATTCGCAGTGGTCCTTAATAAAATCTCCACAATTACTCATACGCAACTGCAACCAAACATTTTATTCATAAGGTAAAACCCAAGATGCAACACAGATATGAAATCATGCAATTCAAATGCTAGGCTAACGAACACAACCATGGTCTCTACGGTACAAAGGTAAAATTGATAGGGTCCTGAGAAAATATTCCCGGCATTGGGACACATTCTTCTTCCCCCGGAGAAAGTGGATGGAGGAGTCGGAGAACGTTCCCTCCTTGGTCTGGTGACAGTGGTTCGCTGATGGCGATCTGAGGATTCAGAATAGCAAGAGTCTGGAGGAAGTCCATCACTTGCTGGGGCAGACGCTCCTGCGCGATCACGTATTGAACAAGGTTGGCTAGCATTGGATCTCTCTCTGATTGTCTACAGGGAAAAGATGCTTCTTCTCCGGGTGCTGCATGGCTCGGGAAGTAGTAGTACCCCCTTTCGCTGGCACGGGGCACTGCGTAACGGAGGCGGGTAATTGCTTCATAGGCAGCAACTTCTATAGCCATTTCTGAAGTTGGCATAGATTTCCCGATGAAGACGACACTTGTAGGGCCTTGGTTTGGGTCTACTGGTGGGATGTGCGCGACTGCCCAATATTTCGAGGCGTTGTGGTTGATCCTCGATTTGAACAGCTCGTACTGGGGTGGCTGAGTGGAGCCAAGAGTGTTGTGGGTGAAATCCCACAATATCTTGACAAAACTGCCCGGGGTTGCATCTGGGGTTCTCAGATGAATCCCAAGGTGCGACATGGGGGAAATGGTGGTGGAGGCAGTGTACAAGGTGAGGGATGCTAGTTATGGACGAGAGAGTGGTCTCCTATATAGTGCCTGGGCTAGGAAACATAAATCAGCAGGGTTACGATTCTGGGTATCGGCTCTGCTCTAGAGTGGTCGGGGTCAAAGTCACAGATACAAATCACAAAATGTGACGTATTACTGTGGTTGTCGGTTAGGGGGATAGGTTGGCACCGATTATCAAAAGATGTTGGCTGGCCACTGTGTAGGCTTTATTGGATGGAATGGCCTGACGGTGGACAGGAAAGGATGTGGGCAGTGTGGAAACCTAGGGATAGTGACCAGGCTAAGAGAGGATTAGCCAATGGTCAGCCTGGCTCTGATACCAAGGCTGTCGGGGCCAGATTTCGGGGACACAATATATTCCAAGAAATTAACCCCTCGTGTCATCACCAGCCCAGGATTACTGTTACTTGTGGACACGTCCTTGTTACAGATTACCAAGCTATTACAAGAATTGGATACAATACCATAAAGGTCTAATGATACAATAGTGATTCCGGTGGTGGATGACGGAATTGTCTCGCGGTTCTTCAACGTCGATGGGGCTCCATTCCTTTGAACAGCTGACCCGGATAATTCCTATCCCGCATGGCTGCCATCCTAGGCTCCGCACGGACATCGCTGTGGTACTCCTTGTAGAAATCCTGACCTGGCCAAGTAAATAGCCAGGGACAAGCCTGTGAGTACGTTTGAATGCACTCGCAAACATCATGAACAAAAGATATACCGAATGCAACAATTAAATTATAAGATCATGATGAACCAAACTTTATGCGTACGCTCATGCTGGACTATATAAAATGCATGCTGACAGGGACTAATTCATGGCATGATAAAATATTAGCATGTGAAAATATATAAAATTGTTAGTGATAAACAAGTAAAGTCAAAGGAAAACAAAATGAAAGAAATGCCGGTCGGATGTCAAGTGACACCACGGTAGGTCTTGAAGAGAAATGCCAAACGGGTGTCTAAAAGAGAAATCGGACGAGACAGGACCATCCGAGAACTCAGGCGACGCCACGAGAGGTCTTGAAAAGAAATGCCAGTCGGGTGTCAAGTGACGCCACGATCGGACTTGAAGAGAAATGCCAATCGGGTGTCCACAAGAGTAGTGGCGTGATAATCCGCCTGTTAACTCGAGGGACGCAACGAGAGGTCTTGAAAATAAAATTGAGTGCCCGGGGTAGTCTAGCCAGCCCCTGAGACACTCAGGAAAAATATAAAATGAGAGAAATGGGTTAGTCCTCAATATTATGCATAACCATAATAATATTTAACAAGCATAAAAATATTCATGGTAGCATCAGGGTGTTAATAATTATCCTGCAAAATATCTCAGGCACCATTTAATTATTTTCCTCCGAAGACCGACACTAAGACCGATACTTGACCAACCCAGACTGTAGCCCTTAACCGCGGACACGGCTATTCGAATAGGTTTAAACTCTGCAGAGGGTGTACTCTTTACCCACAAGTAAAGGATTTCTTTAGTCAGTACCGTGACACTGACTAATTCCCATTACGGTCTTTGGGTTGAAAACACACCTGACCAGCACACACCAGATTAACGTTCCGGATGCTAGGAATCACCCAAGGCATCGTTCATGAAAAACTCTGAGACGGAGAGACCAACGTCCTGCATGGGATCACTATTAATACGCGCAGATTACAAGGGGTGCCTCCCTCTCAGTCACAACTGGAAACACCCATGCCCCCTGACCCGATGACAGGATTTAGTCCCGGATCCCTGGGAAACCCTCATCATGGCCCTCTGTACGGTGTGTGCATGGAAAGGGGTTATCAACTTACTGAACCATACCCTACTTGTGGCAGCACGAAACAAGTATGGGGGTTACCGGAACAAGACTCGATCTATGGTCGACTCAGGAGGCATTAAGTTTCCTGCAACGGTTAGCACAACAAAGTATTCTTTCAACAGCAATCCCAACAGGGCCACAACCCTTGCATGCTCCAACATGCACAACAAACAAGGCATGATCACGCTCCAACGTGATCATCCTCCTGTCGGTAACGGTATTTCTCTTATGCCTGCTCCTGCAAGTTAGTCATGACAACACACGATGCACGGTACGATGAAACATGCCAACACTACACACATGCAAAATTAGCCATATGCCAGTTTTATTTGAATTTAACATAGTCATTATCAAGTTATTCTAGCAAATAAACTACCATGCATTCACCATATCAAGTGTTCAAGATGCTTGCCTTGAGCATGCAGAAGTGTGGGGTGCACTCCAAAAGTTTGAAAACTTTATCTTCCCTCCATATCCTATTTTCAAAAATATTTGAATTACCACATAATTCAAAAATAGTGCCAAAAATTGTTTCAATATTTTTGAAATAAATACTATAATAAACTAGACAAAAAATTAGAAATACCCGAAAAAGAATTAAATTATTTGGAGTTCATATGATTTACTAATGAAATTTCTAATTTGGAATAATTAGAGAAATAGGATATTTAAATATCCAGTGGAAACAGAGTTTGGGAAAAAATGTTCACCCTAGCAGAATTATTAGAGGATAATTTTAGGAGTATTTAGAAATTGGAATAATCGGATTTAGATTTGAAATAAAGGCTTTGGAATTATTGGAAAACCACTGAAAAAGAAAAAGAAGAAAGGCAAAGGCGCGCTCTGGGCGGAATTGCTGGTGCTGATGGGCCATGACAGTCGGACTGGCCCAGCCGCGCCGACAGAGGGAGAGAGAGGTGAGGCTGGCGGGAGGGGCCCGGCTGTCGGGTTTGACCAATATCCTCCCTCCTCGCGCATGCCTCGACGGAAGAAGAGGCGGAGCTCCGGCGACCCGTGCCGACGAACGGTGGCTCCACTCGCGGAACTGAGCGCAGGAGGAGGATCAGCGGGTAGAGGCGGTTCTGATGAGGTATGCGACGGTCACCGAGATCCACTCGAGCATCGGCGGCGAGCTCTCCCGCGGATCTCCGGCGACGGCGAATTGGACGTTTCGCCTACAGGCCATCTCCGGCGAAATTGGTGGTGGTTATGGATCAACGGGTTCGATTGGAGGTTGTTGGAGAAGAAATGGAGGAGGGGGAGGTCCTGTTGGCGTTGGAAACAACCGGGAGGCGGCGGAGGTGGCTTCAGTCGGGGGCGACGGAGACGACCATCTCCGGTTGGTTTGCCGCTCTGGGTGGCTTCCAGGTGAGTGTGGCGAGAAGACCGGGAGTGGGGCGAGCTCGGCGGGCTTTATAGCAGCAGCTGGGGTCGGTTCCGAGGCTTCCCACAGAAGACACAACGGCGGCGGCCTTAACTGTGCCGGCGAGGTGGTTGTGGTCGGTGGTGTGGGTCAGCGAGGGCGGTGGCCGCCCGTATTTATGCTAGGGAGAGGCTGGTTGGCTCGGGGCGATGGCTATTAAGAGAGAGAGGTCTGGGGAGAGACGTGGAAGAATGGCCATCGTCGGGCGGCGGCTTCGGTCGTCGTGGGCGGCAGTGGTCGGCGCAAGCGGCCAAGGGGAGGTGACGGCAAGGCTCAGTGTGGTCGAGGTGATCCAGTGGAAGACTAGGATGAGCGAGGGAAGTAGTTGAGGCACGGCAGTAGCTCGATGCCAGTGGCTGCAATACACGCGCTCTAGCCGCTCTCTGGACACACGCACAATGTGCTTGATGCAATGCCAAGGGCACCTACAGGGATCCGTACAAGACACCAGTTGTTAGGGTAATGCTCCTGGGCATGGGAGAGGTTATGGACATGCTGGTTTGACCCGAGGTGCAAGTGCCTACTGCGGTTTAGAGAGATGCCAATTTTCTGTCATGCCCATAAGCTGTTTGACAGAATGCTTTGGTAGTCTGGGTGGCTCTGTTGGTTTTGAATTTTGGCAGGATGGTGCCTCATTAGATGTTAGATATGATGGTGGAGTTGGTTTGGCAAAAAGATATACTTGCTAGTGCAAGTTTTAAAGAATTTAGTTTCTGGACAGAAACTACAGGGGAATATTTGGTGAACTAAACAGATTCCAATGGAGCTAAAATTTTGGACTTTTTAAGGGTTTGGTTGGAAGGACTATGAGTGGGAAAAATTTCAGGATTTTTGGGACAAGGAAAATTGGGGTTGTAGTAGAAACTCAAATTCAGGACAGAATTGAAAAGAGGTTGTTTCACTCAAAATTTTCAAAACACCAAGTAGGGTTTTTGCATAAAAGTGATATATAGGCATCACATGACCTCTCATAATTTTTGTGGGATTCTAAAAAAATTATTTAAAATGGTTGTAGTGCAATAGAGGCATTTAAAATATTGAAAAGCTATTAAAAGAATTGTTTTGGGCAAATCTTTATTCTGAAAATAATTCTTACTGTTATTAAAATGTAATTAAAATGTTTTGAGAAAACTACCAAAGCCACAATATTATTCCAAAAATTTCTATATGGAGGGAAGAATTTTGAGAAACAGAAACAGAAAATGGTTCTGAAATTAATAAAAGACCTAGTAAAAATTTAAAATTTTAATTCTGGCCAAATTTTATTTAGTAAAAACATGATTAAATTTTTGGGGTGTTACACCAGGTCAACGGCTGACTGGGCAGCCTTAGTCGCTGACTGGTGGGCCCCGTTGACTGGTCAGCGGGTCCGTTGACTGCTGACGCAGTGATGACCTCATGCTGACGTCACAAATCCTTTTCTGTCAATTTAAATAATTCCAGAAGTTACTAAAATCTTTGAAAATTCGTAACTTTTAATCCGTAGCTCAGATCGAAAAACTTAAAACATGAAAGTTGCTCAGAACGACGAGACGAATCTGAACAAACAATCTGTTCGTCCGCCACACGTCCCTAAATATCCGAACATGGAACCGCCCCCCCTCCGGTCATCTGTCTGACAAATGTCCGGAACTGGGAAAACATTCCCGGATGGATTCCCCTTCCTCGGTGACGTGCAACCATATGTTAGGACACACCCGGCACTGCGTATTGTCATGTCATACATTGTGTAGCACATGTTTGCTTAGTATTTACTGTTTCCTTCCCCTCTTCTCTCTCGATAGATCCTGGTGCCGACGTAGCCTCCAAGACCAACGCAGCTCCGGCGATTGGCTACAACACCGACGACTTTGCCTTTGCCGCCGAGCAACCAGGCAAGCCCCCCCTTTGATCATCCCGATATCGCCCATTCTATTTTCTCGTGCTTGCATTAGATTTTGCTATTGTAATTGATTGCTCCTATTCTGCTGCATAGCCTGTTTATTGTAACCTGCTGTTGATACCTTCCTGTTCATCCTAAACTGTTTAGTATAGGCTGGTTAGAGACCCATGAGTGACCCACTTATCCCGTATGCCCCGCTAGATTATCAGAAGACCTGATCAACGGGATCGAAGACCAGGCCCTGGCACCGCACCTCACAATCCCCTTAGTTGCTCGACACTACTGGGTTACTATCGAGTGCCGAGGGTGATACCTCATCAGCACTTCTGATGATAACCTTGTTGGTTAGTTAGTCGGTCGTCGTCAGCGAGGGTGATTCCTCCTACACCACCCCTGATAACGACGAAGTCGTGCAACACCTCAAGGGTGGACCTCGAGGGTGATGCCTCCTACGTTCACCTTGATATTACATCAGGTGGGAGTCCAACGAGGGTGATGCCTCGGATTCCCCCTTGATATGGTAGCCACACGGATGCCCTACATAACTGATGATACTGTTACTTGGAAAGGCGGGTCGACCCTGAGGGGTACCCACGAATGATGGATAGTTACCCGTGAGTTATTTTACGATGCACGGCCGGGCATTCTTAGCCCTTGCAGCAAGTCCTCGAGACGGGGCGACGGGGTCACATCGATCGTGACTCTCTGCTCGTTACCACAAGCCCCTAGTCCACTAACGATTTGGATATTTGATCCGAACCGGCCTAAGGTCGGATAGCACTAACCATCACGTGGGAAGAGTTATGGGCACTCTGCATCGTAGCATCAGCCGAAAGCTCTGTCAGACGTCCAGTTCAGCATCGCGGCACGGCTGGGCCGGCGCCATCCTGAGGGGTGGTACCTGGATCCGCGTGTGCGCAACGACCCGGAGGGCGAGGGGCGATGGCCCAAGACCCCTTTGCTCTTAGGAGGTAGACTGACGGGGACCTCTCTGCTGAGCTGTAGGTAGGGTTGCGGTGTATCGTTTGGCCGAGGCCGGGCATGACCCAGGAAAGTGTGTCCGGCCGGAGTTAAGCGAGCGTGGTGGGTAAGTTGGTGCACCCCTGCAGGGAAGAACACATCTATCGATAGCCGGTCCTACGGTAAAGGACACTCGGAGTTGTATCCCGATCGGTACAACTGGAACTTGGGATGGTACCTGGATATGTGGCTCCGGAATCGCTTTCTCACAGGGAGTCGAGGAAGGATCTCTGGGCGAGACTGTTGCTTGATACAAACACTACTACATTATACTATGCTATTCTGAACTCTACTAAATGCTGCAAGACCGTTGAAGATGCTAGTCTTCGATAGGACTAGGCTTTCCTCTCTATTCTGGCATTTTTGCAGCCCAGTCCACATATACAGCCTCCCTTTGATAATGTTGCATATGTAGTGTAGATCCTTGCTTGCTGAGTACTTTGGAGTACTCATCGTTGCTTTGCTTTCTTTTTCTCCCCATATCAGTTTGTCGTGACCAGATGACGGAGCCCCTGAGACAGTTGCTTCCACCGTCGACTACTTCTACCAGCACGAGGATGGCCACTACTTCGAGAATGGCTGACGACCAGGCGTAGGTTCGGAGGGTCCCAGGCAGGAGGCCTGCGCCTTCCGATCGTAGCTTTTGTTTTGCCCCGCCTTCTTAGGGCTTCTCTGTCTTTCTTTTTATATCTGTACTCAGATATCTGATGCTTCCGCTGACGCTTGTATGCCATCGAGCTATGTATTCGAGCCCTCGAGGCCCTGGCTTGTAATATAAAGCTTGTATGACTTTATTTAAGTTTTAGAGTTGTGTTGTGATATCTTCAAGTGAGTCCTTAGGCTTGATCGTGTGCATTTGCGTGTATTATTAGTGCACGATTAAGCCGGGGGCGTCACACGCCCCCTACCTTGTGGGCCTCTCGGGACTCCTCTGACCTAGCCCTTCCTCCTATATATTCACATATATTCCAGAACCACCAGAGCAATCCACGAAAACACTTTTCCACCGCCGCAACCTTCTGTTCCCGTGAGATCCCATCTTGGGGCCTTTTCCGGCATCCTGCCGGAGGGGTAATCGATCACGGAGGGCTTCTACATCAACTCCATTGCCCTTCTGATGATGTGTGAGTAGTTTACCTCAGACCTACGGGTCCATAGCTAGTAGCTAGATGGCTTCTTCTCTCTCTTTGATTCTCAATACAACGTTCTCCTCGATGTTCTTGGAGATCTATACGATGTAATCTTCTTTTGCGGTGTGTTTGTCGAGATTCGATGAATTGTGGATTTATGATCAGCTTATCTATGAATATTATTTGAATCTTCTCTGAATTCTTTTATGCATGATTTAATATCTTTTATTTCTCTTCGAATTATCAGTTTGGTTTGGACAACTAGATTGGTTTTTCTTGCAATGGGAGAGGTGCTTAGCTTTGGGTTCAATCTTGCGGTGTCCTCACCCAGTGACAGTAGGGGTAGCGAGCCACGTATTGTATTGTTGCCATCGAGGATAAAAAGATAGGGTTTTCATCATATTTCTTGAGTTAATTCCTCTACATCATGTCATCTTACTTAAGGCGTTACTCCATACTTTATGAACTTAATACTCTAGATGCATGCTGGATAGCGGTCGATGTGTGGAGTAATAGTAGTAGCTGTAGGCAGGAGTCGGTCTACTTGACACGGACGTGATGCCTATATGCATAATCATTGTCTTGGATATCGTCATAACTTTGCGTTTTCTATCAATTGCTTGACAGTAATTTGTTTACCCACCATATTATTTGCCTTCATGAGAGAAGCCTCTAGTGAAACCTATGGCCCCCGGGTCTATTTTCCATCATATTACTTTCCGATCTATTATTTTCCGTCATATTACTTTCCGATCTACTATTTTGCAATCTTTTATTTTCAGATCTATATACCAAAAACCCCAAAAATATATTTTATCTTTTGTTTATCTATCTCTATCAGATCTCACTTTTGCAATTGACCGTGAAGGGATTGACAACCCCTTTATCGCGTTGGGTGCAAGTGTTTGATTGTTTGTGTAGGTGTTGGTGATTTGTGCGTTCTTCTCCTACTAGATTGATACCTTCGTTCTTAACTGAGGGAAATACTTACCTCTACTGTGCTGCATCACCCTTTCCTCTTCAAGGGAAAAACCAACGCAAGCTCAAGAAGTAGCAGGAAGAATTTATGGCGCCTTTGCCGGGGAGATCTAGGTCAAGTCAAGACATACCAAGTACCCATCATAAACTCTCATCTCTTGCATTACATTATTCGCCATTTGCATCTCGTTTTCCTCTCCCCCACTTCTGAAATGATTTTTGAAAAGATTTGCCTTTTTATTCGCCCTTGTTCCGTTCGTCTTTTTCGTTTGCTTTTTGTTTGCTCGTGTGTTAGATTGCTTGCTTTGTCACGATGGCTCAAGAGAATACCAAATTGTGTGACTTTTCCAATACTAATAATAATGATTTTATTAGTACTCCGAGTGCTCCCGCCACTAGTGCGGAATCTTATGAAATTAATGCCGCTTTGCTGAATCTTGTTATGAAAGATCAATTTTCCGGCCGTCCTAGTGAAGATGCCGCATCCCATCTAAATAACTTCATTGAGTTGTGTGATATGCAAAAGAAGAAAGATGTGGATAACGATATTGTTAAATTGAAGCTATTTCCGTTCTCACTACGAGATCGTGCTAAAACCTGGTTTTTATCTTTGCCTAAAAATAGTATTGATTCATGGAACAAGTGTAAAGATGCTTTTATTTCCAAGTATTTTCCTCCCGCTAAGATCATCTCCCTTAGGAACAATATTATGAATTTTAAGCAACTTGATCATGAACATGTTGCACAATCTTGGTAGAGGATGAAATTCATGATACGAAATTGCCCTACTCATGGTTTAAATTTGTGGATGATCATACAATTTTTTTATGCTGGATTGAATTTTCCTTCTAGAAATCTTTTAGATTCATCCGCGGGAGGTACTTTTATGGAAATTACTTTAGGAGAAGCTACTAAACTCCTGGATAATATTATGGTTAATTATTCACAATGGCATACTGAAAGATCTTCTACTAATAAAAAAGTGCATGCGATTGAAGAGAATAATGTTTTGAGTGGAAAGATGGATGAACTTATGAAATTGTTTGCTAGTAGGAGTGCTCCTATTGATCCTAATGATATGCCTTTGTCTACTTTGATTGAGAACAATAATGAATCTATGGATGTGAATTTTGTTGGTAGGAACAATTTTGGTAATAACGCATATAGAGGTAATTTTAATCCTAGGCTGTTTCCTAGAAATTCCTCTAATAATTATGGTAATTCCTACAAAAATTCTATTGGAAATTATAATAAGCTGTCCTCGGATTTTGAGAATAGTATTAAAGAATTTATGAGTTCGCAAAAAAGTTTCAGTGCTTTGATTGAAGAAAAATTGCTTAAGGTTGATGATTTGGCTAGGAACATGGATAGAATTTCTCTTGAGATTGATTCTTTGAAAATTAGATATATTCCACCCAAGCATGATATTAATGAGTCTTTAAAAGCTATGAGAATTTCTATTGATGAATGTAAGGAAAGAACCGCTAAGATTCGTGCTAAGCGAGGTTGGTTTGTGAAAGCGTGTTCTTCTAGTTCTTGTGAAAATAATGATGAAGATCTAAAAGTGATTGATGCGACTCCTATTGAATCTTTGTTTTCTAAAATAAATCTTGATAAATATGGGACTGGAGATGAGTCAACTTTCGTTAAAAGGCGTCCCAATAATTCGGAGTTTATAGATCTTCATGCAAAAATTGATAAAAGTGGGATTGGAGAGGTTAAAACTTTAAGTAGCAATGAACCCACTCTTTTGGATTTCAAGGACTTTAATTATGATAATTTTTCTTTAATAGATTGTATTTCATTGTTGCAATCCATGTTGAATTCTCCTAATGCTTATAATCAAAATAAAGCTTTTACTAAACATATTGTTGATGCTTTGATGAAATCTTTTGAAGAAAAGCTTGAATTGGGAGTTTCTATCCCTAGAAAACTTTATGATGAGTGGGAACCTACTATTAAGATTAAAATAAAAGATTATGAGTGCCATGCTTTGTGTGATTTGGGTGCTAGCGTTTCCACAATTTGTAAAACTTTATGTGATGTGTTAGGTTTCCGCGAATTGGATGATTGTTCTTTAAATTTGCACCTTGCGGATTCCACTATTAAGAAACCGATGGGAAGGATTAATGATGTTCTTATTGTTGCAAATAGGAATTATTTGCCCGTAGATTTCATTGTTCTTGATATAGATTGCAATCCTACATGTCCTATTATTCTTGGTAGACCATTCCTTAGAACGATTGGTGCAATTATTGATATGAAAGAAGTAAACATTAGATTTCAATTTCCGTTAAGGAAGGGCATGGAACACTTTCCTAGAAAAAAAAGTTGCCATATGAATCTATTATGAGAGCTACTTATGGATTGCATACCAAAGATGACAATACCTAGATCTATGTGTTCTTTATGCCTAGCTAAGCGCGTTAAACAATAGCGCTTGTTGGGAGGCAACCCAATTTTATTTTATTTTCTACTTTTTTGTTTCTGATTTTCAATAAATTTTTCATCTAGCCTCTGGTTAGATGTTTTTTGGTGATTTAATTAGTATTTGTGCCAAGTAAGACCTGTGGGATGGCTTACGGTGATAATTGATTTGATCTTGCTGAAAAACAGAAACTTTTGTGTCCATTCACAGAATTTTAATAATTAACTGGAGCGTTGAAAAACCCTGATTATTTTACACGAGATTGATATACAAATTTCCTCTGTTTTTCTAATTTTTCAAAAAAAATAGAGTTACATAAGTATTAGAACAATTCGGATCTTCGCAGAGTGTTCTGTTTTTGACAGATTCTATTTTCTTTGTGTTGTTTGCTTATTTTGATGAATCTATGGGTAGTATCGGGGGGTATGAACCATGGAGAAGTTGGAATACAATAGATATTACACCAATATAAATAAATAATGAGTTCACAACAGTACCAAAAGTGGTGATTTTATTTTCTTGTACTAACTGATCTCACGAGTTTTCTGTTGAGTTTTGTGTTGTGAAGTTTTCAAGTTTTGGGTAAAGATTTGATGGACTATGGAATAAGGAGTGGCAAGAGCCTAAGCTTGGGGATGCCCAAGGAACCCCAAGGTAATATTCAAGGACAACAAAGAGCCTAAGCTTGGGGATGCCCCGGAAGGCATCCCCTCTTTCGTCTTTGTCTATCGGTAAATTTACTTGAGGCTATATTTTTATTCACCACATGATATGTGTTTTGCTTGGAGCGTCTTGTATGATATGAGTCTTTGCTTTTTAGTTTGCCACAATCATCCTTGATATACACACCTTTTGAGAGGGACACGCATGAATCGTGATTTATTAGAATACTCTATGTGCTTCACTTATATCCTTTGAGCTAGGCAATTTTGCTCTAGTGCTTCACTTATATCTTTTTAGAGCACGGCGATGGTTTTATTTTATAGAAATTATTGAACTCTCATTCTTCACTTATATTATTTTGAGAGTCTTTCTAAACAGCATGGTAATTTGCTTTGGTTATAAATTTAGTGCTAATATGATAGGCATCCAAGAGGGATATAATAAAAACTTTCATATAAAGTGCATTGAATACTATGTGAAGTTTGATTCCTTATGATTGTTTTGAGATATAAAGATGGTGATATTAGAATCATGCTAGTAAGTAATTGTGGATTGTAGAAATAGTTGTGTTAAAGTTTGTGATTCCCGTAGCATGCACGTATGGTGAACCGTTATGTGATGAAGTCGGAGCATGATTTATTTATTGATTGTCTTCCTTATGAGTGGCGGTCGGGGACGAGCGATGGTCTTTTCCTACCAATCTATCCCCCTAGGAGCATGCGCGTAGTACTTCGTTCCGATAGCTAATAGATTTTTGCAATAAGTATGTGAGTTCTTTATGACTAATGTTGACTCCATGGATTATACGCACTCTCGCCCTTCCACCATTGCTAGCCTCTCTAGTACCACGCAACTTTCACCGGTGCGTTAAACCCACCATATATCCTTCCTCAAAAAAGCCACCATACCTACCTATTATGGCATTTCCATAGCCATTCCGAGATATATTGCCATGCAACTTTCCACCGTTCCATTTTATTATGACACGTTCCATCATTGTCATATTGCTTTGCATGATCATGTAGTTGACATAGTGTTTGTGGCAAAGCCACCGTTCATAATTTTTATACATGTCACTCTTGAGTACTTGCACATCCCGGTACACCGCCGGAGGCATTCATATAGAGTAATATTTTGTTCTAAATATCGATTTGTAATTTTTGAGTTGTAAGTAAATAAAAGTGTGATGATCTTCATTATTAGAGCATTGTCCCATGTGAGGAAAAAAATAAAAGAGGCCAACGAAGCCCACAAATAAAATAAAAGAGGCCAAAGAAGCCCACCAAAAAAATGAGAGAAAAGAGAGAAGGGGCAATGTTACTATCCTTTTTCCACACTTGTGCTTCAAAGTAGCACCATGATCTTCATGATAGAGAGTCTCCTATGTTGTCACTTTCATATACTAGTGGGAATTTTTCATTATAGAACTTGGCTTGTATATTCCAATGATGGGCTTCCTCAAATTGCCCTAGGTCTTCGTGAGCAAGCAAGTTGGACACACCCACTTAGTTTCTTTTCAAGCTTTCATAAACTTATAGCTCTAGTGCATCCGTTGCATGGCAATCCCTACTCACTCACATTGATATCTATTGATGGGCATCTCCAGAGCTCGTTGATATGCCTAGTTGATGTGAGACTATCTCCTTCTTTTTGTCTTCTCCACAACCACCATATTCTATTCCACCTATAGTGCTATGTCCATGGCTCACGCTCATGTATTGCGTCAAAGTTGAAAAGGTTTGAGAACATCAAAAGTATGAAATAATTGCTTGGCTTGTCATCGGGGTTGTGCATGATTTGAATACTTTGTGTGGTGAAGATGGAGCATAGCCAGACTATATGATTTTGCAGGGATAACTTTCTTTGGCCATGTTATTTTGAGAAGACATGATTACTTTATTAGTATGCTTGAAGTATTATTGTTTTTATGTCAATATTAAACTTTTGTTTTGAATCTTATGGATCTAAACATTCTTGCCACAATAAAGACAATTACATGGATAAGTATGTTAGGTAGCATTCCACATCAAAAATTCTGTTTTTATCATTTACCTACTCGAGGACGAGCAGGAATTAACCTTGGGGATGCTTGATACGTCTCCAACGTATCTATAATTTTTTATTGTTCCATGCTATTATATTATCTGTTTTGGATGTTTTATATGCATTAATATGCTATTTTATATTATTTTTGGGACTAACCTATTAACCTAGAGCCCAGTGCTAGTTTCTGTTTTTTCCTTGTTTTTGAGCTTCGCAGAAAAGGAATACCAAAAAGAATAAAACTTCATGATGATTTTTCTTGGACCAGAAGACACCCAGGGGACTTGGAGTCCAAGTCAGAAGAGCCGCGAGGCGGCGACAAGGGTGGAGGGCGCGCCCCTACCCTGTGGGCCCCTCAGGACTCCTCTGACCTAGCCCTTCCTCCTATATATTCACGTACATTCCAGAACCACCAAAGCAATCCACGAAAACTCTTTTCCACCACCGCAACCTTCTATTCCCATGAGATCCCATCTTGGGGCCTTTTTCGGCATCCTGCTGGAGGGGGAATCGATCACGGAGGGCTTCTACATCAACTCCATTGCCCTTCCGATGATGCGTGAGTAGTTTACCTTAGACCTACGGGTCCATAGCTAGTAGCTAGATGGCTTCTTCTCTCTCTTTGATTCTCAATACAACGTTCTCCTCGATGTTCTTGGAGATCTATCCGATGTAATCTTCTTTTGCGGTGTGTTTTTCGAGATCTGATGAATTGTGGATTTATAATCAGCTTATCTATGAATATTATTTGAATCTTCTCTGAATTCTTTTATGCATGATTTAAAATCTTTGTATTTCTCTTCGAATTATCGGTTTGGTTTGGCCAACTAGATTGGTTTTTCTTCCAATGGGAGAGGTGCTTAGCTCTGGGTTCAATCTTGTGGTGTCCTCACCCAGTGAAAGTAGGGGTAGCGAGGCACATATTGTATTGTTGCCATCGATGATAAAAAGATGGGGTTTTCATCATATTGCTTGAGTTAATTCCTCTACATCATGTCATCTTACTTAAGGCGTTACTCCGTTCTTTATGAACTTAATACTCTAGATGCATGCTGGATAGCGGTCGATGTGTGGAGTAATAGTAGTAGATGCTGGTAGGAGTCGGTCTACTTGACACGGACGTGATGCCTATATGCATAATCATTGCCTTGGATATCGTCATAACTTTGCGCTTTTCTATCAATTGCTCGACAGTAATTTTTTTACCCACCGTATTATTTGCCTTCATGAGAGAAGCCTCTAGTGAAACCTATGGCCCCGGGTCTATTTTCCATCATATTACTTTCCGATCTACTATTTTCCATCATATTACTTTCCGATCTACTATTTTGCAATCTTTTATTTTTAGATCTATATAGCAAAAACCCCAAAAATATATTTTATCTTTTGTTTATCTATCTCTATCAGATCTCACTTTTGTAATTGACAGTGAAGGGATTGACAACCCCTTTATCATGTTGGGTGCAAGTGTTTGATTGTTTGTGTAGGTGTTGGTGATTTGTGTGTTCTTCTCCTACTGGATTGATACCTTGGTTCTTAACTGAGGGAAATACTTAACTCTACTGTGCTGCATCAGCCTTTCCTCTTCAAGGGAAAAACTAACGCAAGCTCAAGAAGTAGCAGGAAGAATTTCTAG
This sequence comes from Thinopyrum elongatum, assembly GCA_011799875.1. Classification (NCBI taxonomy): domain Eukaryota; kingdom Viridiplantae; phylum Streptophyta; class Magnoliopsida; order Poales; family Poaceae; genus Thinopyrum; species Thinopyrum elongatum. Next base: position 264,914,575 of record CM022302.1, read on the forward strand.
CGCCGTTACCGGGGAGATCTATGTCAAGTCAAGACATACCAAGTACCCATCATAAACTCTCATCTCTTGCATTACATTATTCGCCATTTGCCTCTCATTTTCCTCTCCCCCACTTCTAAAATGATTTTCGAAAAGATTTGCCTTTTTATTCGCCCTTCTTCCGTTCATCTTTTTCGTTTGCTTTTTATTTGCTCATGTGTTAGATTGCTTGCTTTGTCATGATGGCTCAAGAGAATACCAAATTGTGTGACTTTTCCAATACTAATAATAATGATTTTATTAGTACTCCGATTGCTCCCGCCAATAGTGCGGAATCTTATGAAATTAATGCTGCTTTGCTGAATCTTGTTATGAAAGATCAATTTTCCGGCCTTCCTAGTGAATATGCCGCATCCCATCTAAATAATTTCGTTGAGTTGTGTGATATGCAAAAGAAGAAAGATGTGGATAATGATATTGTTAAATTGAAGCTATTTCCATTCTCACTACGAGATCATGCTAAAACTTGGTTTTCATCTTTGCCTAAAAATAGTATTGATTCATGGAACAAGTGTAAAGATGCTTTTATTTCCAAGTATTTTCCTCCTGCTAAGATCATCTCCCTTAGGAACAATACTATGAATTTTATGCAACTTGATCATGAACATGTTGCACAATCTTGGGAGAGGATAAAATTGATGATATGAAATTGCCCTACTCATGGTTTAAATTTGTGGATGATCATACAAATTTTTTATGCCGGATTGAATTTTGCTTCTAGAAATCTTTTAGATTTGGCCGCGGGAGGTACTTTTATGGAAATTACTTTAGGAGCTACTAAACTCCTAGATAATATTATGGTTAATTATTCGCAATGGCATACTGAAAGATCTTCTACTAATAAAAAAGTGCATGCGATTGAATAGATTAATGTTTTTAGTGGAAAGATGGACGAACTTATGAAACTGTTTGCTAGTAGGAGTGCTCCTATTGATCCTAATGATATGCCTTTGTCTACTTTGATTGAGAACAATAATGAAGCTATGGATGTGAATTTTGTTGATAGGAACAATTTTGGTAATAACGCATATAGAGGTAATTTTAATCCTGGGTCGTTTCCTAGTAATTCCTCTAATAATTATGGTAATTCGTACAGCAATTATTTTGGAAATTATAATAAGTTGTCCTCTGATTTTGAGAATAGTATTAAAGAATTTATGAGTTCGCAAAAAAGTTTCAATGCTTTGATTGAAGAAAAATTGCTTAAGGTTGATGATTTGGTTAGGAACGTGGATAGAATTTCTCTTGAGATTGATTCTTTGAAAATTAGATCTATTCCACCCAAGCATGATATTAATGAGTCTTTAAAAGCGATGAGAATTTCTATTGATGAATGTAAGGAAAGAACCGCTAAGATTCGTGCTAAGCGAGGTTGGTTTGTGAAAGCGTGTTCTTCTAGTTCTTGTGAAAATAATGATGAAGATCTTAAAGTGATTGATGTGACTCCTATTGAATCTTTGTTTTCTAAAATAAATCTTGATAAAGATGGGACTGAAGATGTGTCAACTTTAGTTAAAAGGCGTCCCAATGATTCGGAGTTTATAGATCTTGATGCAAAAATTGATAAAAGTGGGATTGGAGAGGTTAAAACTTTAAGTAGCAATGAACCCACTCTTTTGGATTTCAAGGACTTTAATTATGATAAGTGTTATTTAATAGATTGTATTTCCTTGTTGCAATCCATGTTGAATTCTCCTCATGCTTATAATCAAAATAAAGCTTTTACTAAACATATTGTTGATGCTTTGATGAAATCTTTTGAAGAAAAGCTTGAATTGGAAGTTTCTATCCCTAGAAAACTTTATGATGAGTGGGAAACTACTATTAAGATTAAAATAAAATATTATGAGTGCCATGCTTTGTGTGATTTGGGTGCTAGCGTTTCCACAATTCCTAAAACTTTACGTGATGTGTTAGGTTTCCGCGAATTGGATGATTGTTATTTAAATTTGCATCTTGCGGATTCCACTATTAAGAAACCTATGGGAAGGATTAATGACGGTCTTATTGTTGCAAATAGGAATTATGTGCCCGTAGATTTCATTTTTCTTGATATAGATTGCTATCCTACATTTCCTATTATTCTTGGTAGACCTTTCCTTAGGATGATTGGTGCAATTATTGATATGTAAGAAGGAAACATTAGATTTCAATTTCCATTAAGGAAGGGCATGGAACACTTTCCTAGAAAAAAAATTAAGTTGCCATATGAATCTATTATGAGAGCCACTTATGGATTGCATACCAAAGATGACAATACGTAGATCTATGTGTTTTTTATGCCTAACTAAGGGCGTTAAACAATAGCGCTTGTTGAGAGGCAACCCAATTTTATTTTTTTCTACTTTTTTGATTATGTTTTTCAATAAATTTTTCATCTAGCCTCTGGTTAGATGTGTTTTGGTGTTTTAATTAGTGTTTGTGTCAAGTAAGACCTTTGGGATGGCTTACGGTGATAGTTGATTTGATCTTGCTGAAAAACAGAAACTTTTGCGTCCAGTCACAGAATTTTAATAACTCACTTGAGCGTTGAAAAACCCTGAATTTTTTACACGAGATTTATATACAAATTGCCTATGTTTTTCAAATTGTTCAGAATTGTTAGAGTTACTTAAGTATTAGAACAATTTGGAGCTTCACAGAGTGTTCTGTTTTTGACAGATTCTATTTTCTTTGTGTTATTTGCTTATTCTGATGAATCTATGGGTAGTATCGGGGGGTATGGACCATGGAGAATTTGGAATACAGAATATATTACACCAATGTAAATAAAAAATGAGTTCACAACAGTACCAAAAGTGGTGATTTTATTTTCTTGTACTAACGGATCTCACGAGTTTTCTGTTGAGTTTTGTGTTGTGAAGTTTCAAGTTTTGGGTAAAGATTTGATGGACTATGGAATAATGAGTGGCAAGAGCCTAAGCTTGGGGATGCCCAAGGAACCCCAAGGTAATATTCAAGGACAACCAAGAGCCTAAGCTTGGGGAAGCCCCGGAAGGCATCCCCTCTTTCGTCTTCGTCTATCGGTAAATTTACTTGAGGCTATATTTTTATTCACCACATGATACATGTTTTGCTTGGAGCGTCTTGTATGATATGAGTCTTTGATTTTTAATTTGCCACAATCATCCTTCCTGTACACACCTTTTGAGAGGGACACGCATGAATCGTGATTTATTAGAATACTCTATGGGCTTCACTTATATCTTTTGAGCTAGGCAATTTTGCTCTAGTGCTTCACTTATATCTTTTTAGAGCACGGCGGTGGTTTTATTTTATAGAAATTATTGAACTCTCATGCTTCACTTATATTATTTTGAGAGTCTTTCTAAATAGCATGGTAATTTGCTTTGGTTATAAATTTAGTCCTAATATGATAGGCATCCAAGAGGGATATAATAAAAACTTTCATATAAAGTGCATTGAATACTATGTGAAGTTTGATTCCTTAAGATTTTTTGGAGTTATAAAGATGGTGATATTAGAGTCATGCTAGTAAGTAATTGTGGATTGTAGAAATACTTGTGTTAAAGTTTGTGATTCTCGTAGCATGCACGTATGGTGAACCGTTATGTGATCAAGTCGGAGCATGATTTATTTATTGATTGTCTTCTTTATGAGTGGCGGTCGGGGACGACCGATGGTCTTTTCCTACCAATCTATCCCCCTAGGAGCATGCGCGTAATACTTCGTTTTGATGACTAATAGATTTTTGCAATAAATATGTGAGTTCTTTATGACTAATGTTGAGTCCATGGATTATACGCACTCTCACCGTTCCACCTCTGCTAGCCTCTCTAGTACCGCGCAACTTTCGCCGGTGCCATACACCTACCTTTTACCTTCCTCAAAACAGCCACCATACCTACCTATTATGGCATTTCCATAGCCATTCCGAGATATATTGCCATGCAACTTTCCACCGTTCCATTTTATTATGACACGTTCCATCATTGTCATATTTCTTTGCATGATCATGTAGTTGACATAGTGTTTGTGGCAAAGCCACCGTTCATAATTTTTATACATGTCACTCTTGAGTCCTTGCACATCCCGGTACACCGTCGGAGGCATTCATATAGAGTCATATTTTGTTCTAAGTATCGAGTTGTAATTTTTGAGTTGTAAGTAAATAAAAGTGTGATTATTTTCATTTAGAGCATTGTCCCATGTGAGGAAAAAATAAAAGAGGCTAACGAAGCCCACAAATAAAATAAAAGAGGCCAAAGAAGCCCACCAAAAAAATGAGAGAAAAGAGAGAAGGGGCAATGTTACTATCCTTTTTCCACACTTATGCTTCAAAGTAGCACCATGATCTTCATGATAGAGAGTCTCCTATGTTGTCACTTTCATATACTAGTGGGAATTTTTCATTATAGAACTTGGCTTGTATATTCCAGTGATGGGCTTCATCAAACTACCCTAGGTCTTCGTGAGCAAGCAAGTTGGATGCACACCCACTTAGTTTCTTTTCGAGCTTTCATAAACTTATAGCTCTAGTGCATTCGTTGTATGGCAATCCCTACTCACTCACATTGATATCTATTGATGGGCATCTCCAGAGCCCGTTGATACGCCTAGTTGATGTGAGACTATCTCCTTCTTTTTGTCTTCTCCGCAACCACCATATTCTATTCCATCTATAGTGCTATGTCCATGGCTCACGCTCATGTATTGCGTGAAAGTTGAAAAGGTTTGAGAACATCAAAAGTATGAAACAATTGCTTGGCTTGTCATCGGGGTTGTGCATGATTTGAATACTTTGTGTGGTGAATATGGAGCATAGCCAGACTATATGATTTTGTAGGTGTAACTTTCTTTGGCCATGTTATTTTGAGAAGACATGATTACTTTATTAGTATGCTTGAAGTATTATTGTTTTTATGTCAATATGAAACTTTTGTTTTGAATCTTATGGATCTGAACATTCAATGCACAATAAAGAAAATTACATGGATAAGTATGTTAGGTAGCATTCCACATCAAAAATTCTATTTTTATCATTTACCTACTCGAGGACGAGCAGGAATTAAGCTTGGGGATGCTTGCTACGTCTCCAACATATCTATAATTTTTGGTTGTTCCATGCTATTATATTATCTGTTTTGGATGTTTTATATGCATTAATATGCTATTTTATATTATTTTTGGGACTAACCTATTAACCTAGGCCTAGTGCCAGTTTCTGTTTTTTCCTTGTTTTTGAGCTTCGCAGAAAAGGAATACCAAACGGAATAAAACTTCACGATGATTTTTCTTGGACTGGAAGACACCCAGGGGACTTGGAGTCCAAGTCAGAAGAGCCGCAAGGCGGCGACAAGGGTGGAGGGCATGCCCTAGAAGGGGTGCCCCCTGCCTTGTGGGCCCCTCGGGACTCCTCTGACCTAGCCCTTCCTCCTATGTATTCACATATATTCCAAAACTACCAGAGCAATCCACGAAAACACTTTTCCACCGCCGCAACCTTCTGTTCCCGTGAGATCCCATCTTGGGGCCTTTTTCGGCATCCTGCCGGAGGGGGAATCGATCACAGAGTGCTTCTACATCAACTCCATTGCCCTTTCGATGATGCGTGAGTAGTTTACCTCAGACCTACGGGTCCATAGCTAGTAGCTAGATGGCTTCTTCTCTCTCTTTGATTCTCAATACAACGTTCTCCTCGATGTTCTTGGAGATCTATCTGATGTAATCTTCTTTTGCGGTGTGTTTGTCGAGATCCGATGAATTGTGAATTTATGATCAGCTTATCTATGAATATTATTTGAATCTTCTCTGAATTATTTTATGCATGATTTAATATCTTTGTATTTCTCTTTGAATTATCGGTTTGTTTTGGCCAACTAGATTGGTTTTTCTTGCAATGGGAGAGGTGCTTAGCTTTGGGTTCAATCTTGCGGTGTCCTCACCCAGTGACAGTAGAGGTAACGAGGCACGTATTGTATTGTTGCCATCGAGGATAAAAAGATGGGGTTTTCATCATATTGCTTGAGTTTATTTCTCTACATCATGTCATCTTACTTAAGGCGTTACTCCGTTCTTTATGAACTTAATACTCTAGATGCATGCTGGATAGTGGTCGATGTGTGGAGTAATAGTAGTAGATGCAGGCAGGAGTCGGCCTACTTGACACGGACGTGATGCCTATATGCATAATCATTGCCTTGGATATCGTCATAACTTTGCGCTTTTATATCAATTGCTCGACAGTAATTTGTTTACCCACCGTATTATTTGCCTTCATGAGAGAAGCCTCTAGTGAAACCTATGGCCCTCGGGTCTATTTTCCATCATATTACTTTCCGATCTACTATTTTGCAATCTTTTATTTTCAGATCTATATACCAAGAAACCCAAAACTATATTTTATCTTTTGTTTATCTATCTCTATCAGATGTCACTTTTGCAATTGACCGTGAAGGGATTGACAACCCCTTTATCGCGTTGGGTGCAAGTGTTTGATTATTTGTGCAGGTGTTGGTGATTTGTGCGTTCTTCTCCTACTAGATTGATACCTTGGTTCTTAACTGAGGGAAATACTTACCTCTACTATGCTGCATCACCCTTTCCTCTTCAAGGGAAAAACCAACGCAAGCTCAAGAAGTTGCAGGAAACTTGGGGAGATGCTAGATCCACTCAAAACCAAGCAAATCCATGGATCAAATTCAACAAAACATCACCAAACCAATAAATCACAAAAAAAAATTGGGGCTATTTTTGGTGGGGATTTTTGAAATTTAGGACGAAATCAAGCAAAAGAAGGCTAGAAAACGGTGGGGGAGCCTCCAAATTCGTGATCAACGTGGCTCATGATACCATATGATACTCGGCTAACCCGATGTAGGCCGATTTTTCACGATTGGAGTGGATTCGCTCGAAGAACTCGATGAACACGATGAACATAGGGAAGAACGGAAAGAAATCACAAGGGGAAACACTCAAGAACAAGTCCAATCACACATCCACTAGACAATCAAACACACAAGATCCACAAGGTACATGAACAACAAAAGGAAAGATACAAGGTAAAGTTTATCTCCATGAGGAGGTCTTGATGATATCCTAGACGGATCTTCCCTTGCGGGGGCTTCATCCACTAGGGATCTTCTCACATGGAGGTCTTGAACTCCATGGGAGTGGTGGTTTCTCTCTCTCTCAAGAGGAGGAGTGGTAGGAGCAAAGCTCACATACAAATGAGCTATCACTTTGCTAACCCTAGAAAGGAGAAGGGGGTGGTCTATTTATAGTCTTAGCCGCAAAGGGGTAAGTGGGAGAGGGATACAAGGCCAATGGCCCGGCTGTGCACGCGCAGGTGTCGTACTTCTGAGGGACGTCGGTCATCCGGTGGCTCGCGGGGGTCCGGACATCCGGAGGGCATCGGACTTCTGACGTTTTGGCTCTGGACAGGTGGGCATTTTGGCTCTGGACAGGTGGCGTTGGATTTCCGGACGATGTCGGTCGTCCGGTCCCTGGAGGTCGTCGGACGTCCAGGGTCGCGTCGGTTGTCCGGGTGCTGTAGACTTGGTCTGCTGCTGGTCGAGGGTGCGTCGGATGTCCGGTGGACGCCGGTCGTCTGGGCGCTATAGAGTGTCGGACGTTCGGTGGCTTCTGGTCGTCCGGCCGCTGTAGACTTCACAGCTCCGTCTTCTTCCGTCTTCACTTCCACGCTTCCCTCGCGGATGGTGTAGTTGTTCCTTGGTGCTTGCACTCCTCCTCGTCATCCTTGAAGCTCCGACAATACCTATGCATGCACACGAGAGGGGTGTCAAGTAGTATACCATCCTCGAAGGGATCAAGTGAGCACGTGTAAATGATATGATTCACCTTTATGTATGTGAAGTAGATGTCGCATGAGTCACTTGCCAAACGGACTCTTGACATGGTGATGTCCATAGGATGCTCCGCATCAATATATCTATGGATTTTGTATTAGGACTGCCTAGGACACGACGGGGGAGGGATAGTATATTTTTGGTTGTTGAAAGATTCTCTGAGATGGCACATTTTATACCTTGTCATAAAAGTGACGATGCTACTCACATTGCTGATATGTTCTTTAGAGAAGTAGTTCGTTTACATGGTGTGCCAAATACAATTGTTTCTGATCGTGTCACAAAATTTCTTAGCCACTTTTTTGGAGGGTGTTGTGGACAAAATTGGGGACTAAGCTTCTATTTAGTACTACATGTCATCCTCAAACTGATGGTCAAACTAAAGTGGTTAATCGTACATTGTCTACTATGCTTAGGGCTATTTTGAAAAACAATTTAAAGATGTGGGAAGAATGTCTACCTCATGTCGATTTTGCTTATAATCATTCAGTTCATTCTACCACAAAGTTATGCCCATTTGAGATTGTTTATGGCTTTATACCTCGTGCACCTATTGATTTATTACCTATTCCATCTTCAGAAAAGGTAAACCTTGATGCTAAAGAACATGCTGAGTTAGTATTGAAGATGCATGAGATGACTAAGAAAAATATTGAATGCATGAATGCCAAGTATAGACTTGCTGGTAGTCAGGGTAGGAAAAGTATTGTGTTTGAACCAGGTGATTTAGTATGGTTGCATTTGCGAAAAGACTGTTTCCCTGATTTACGGAAGTCAAAATTAATGCCTCGTGCGGATGGACCTTTTTAAAGTGATTGAAAAAGTTAACGACAATGCATATAAGCTTGATCTGCCTACAGAGTTTGGGGTTAGTCCCACATTTAACATTGCAGATTTAAAACCATACCTTGGTGAGGATGATGAGCTACCGTCGAGGACGACTTCGATTCAAGAAAGGGGGGATGATGAGGACATCTCTTCTACTGTTACACCCGCCACGACTCCTACATCAGTTATTCCAATTGGACCTATGACTAGAGCACGTGCGCGTCAAATAAATGGCCAGGTACTATCGCTCCTTTATACATATGATCTGGCTAATGAGGATATAATATTACACTGATATTTGGATTTACTTGTAATTAGGAATAAAGGAGAGATAAAAGATGAAGACAGTGTGCATTCAGATCAAATGGAGCAACGTTCTTGCATGCATGTGATGTCCCATCCATGTACATACATGAAGTGCACCAAGGGACTTGGATTAACGGGCCAACACCACCACGTGGATGGGCCTCTGGCTTTCGGCCACACCACCAGGTGCTTGGCGCAAGGAAGGCCAGCTACGTATGATGAGCAGTCCGATTCGTGGACAACAGATACCGCCTTCGACCAGAAGCAGTAGCGAAACGTTTCGGCCGCATCATTGCCTTTTAATAAATAGCTAGTCTAGGTTAGGGTTTAGACTCGAGTTTTATTGTATTGTCTAGCCATCACTACAATTTGCATCTACGAGACATGTAGGATTACCGCCTTGTCAGATCCACAGTGGAACCCCAACTTTTTATCTAGTTCGTTTGCTCAATTTATCATCCGCAATTTCAGTTGCAATTCACCTTTGTTCTTGCTGGTTCTTTGGTTGCTTGCAGGAACTCGAACCTCGTTATTCAGGTTGATCATGCCTACGGCAAGGTCAATAACCATCGGAGATTGGTTTAGCGATTGTCAAGGCGTATCATCGAATACGGTATAGCCGGATCGTCAAGGTCAAAATCCACCAAATCGATAGTTATCCCCTCTCTCATCGAAAGATCGGGCCGCCGTCACATCACCATCTTGCCATGTTCACTTCGCATCATATGCTCATTTCCATTTGGATGACATGCTTTGGTAACCCATGCTTTGCATCTCACATGATCCATGATTCTAGTACTTGTATGTGTATTTGCAAGCTTGGTGGAGATATTGCTTGTTATTGCCATGTTCCACTTATGACCCATTCCTATGATGATACTATGATCTTGCTTTGTGTTCGTGCTTGCGATATGTCATGTGCATTGCCTATGCCTATTATTTGCTCACATGACATGATTGCCATGATTTCTTCTAGTATGTTGCATCTTCGCACTACTAGCTTGCATGACATGATTGATATGCTTGCTTATGTTGCATCACCCATGATTCATACTTGCTCATTTCATGCGGTTGATAGCACCTATTGCCATGCTTTGCACATGATTGCTATTACATGTTGTCATATGTCTCCATATGTTGCCTCTCTCATGCTAGATGATTTGCCATGTATTGAGTGCAACGATGCATTTAGCCTTGCTAATGAGATTGTCCCCATAGCTTTCTCCCATATGTTTGGAGATTTTGACATATTTCTTGTGAAGCATGCTTATCTTACTTCTTTGCTCCATATACCTAGTGCCATGAATATCGCCATTGTTGCATCATATTATTCATGCACTTGTGCTTCTAATGGTTATGTGCAAGAGAAGAGAACCATCATGATGGATGATGTGTTTATCCACCATGCACATACGTTCTTTATTTTGTTGTGCGTATGTGTAGGAAACTTGGACTTCGTGTCAACTTCCACATCACATGAGTTGACAATACGAGCTCTTGAGAGCGAACCACCTTCTACCACGATGATTCTACATCGCATTTGCTTGTACTTCGGCATTGTGAAGGATGCACAAGGACATGCTTTCAAGGTGATATCCTTCTCTTTTGCGAACCCCCAAACCATGAGCATGAATATTGTGGATCCTACTTCATGTGTTTCTTGCACCTTGACATATTGCACACATGCTAGAGATCTTGCTTCGACTTATCATTGCCACCTTGCCATGCTTCATGACATATATACCTTGTGTGTTGCATCCAATTCTTGGATTACTTGCTCCTATCATATGTTTGGTTGCAACAATGTCATTTCTTCACATATGCTATTTCCCATTGCTTGTCACATGATTGACTTGATTGCCTCACACATGATGAACAATTTATCTTTCTATTGTGTTGAGTGCCATACTATCTTCACTACACCCTATGCATGTTATGCTTGGATTTTCTTGCGCTTGACCCATGTGTTTAGACATCTAATCTTCTTTGGTGTTGTGAATGATTCTTATGCCTAACATAGACCTTTCATTGAGTAATTTGTCAATGCTTGCTATGAACTTGAGGTAGATGCTTCTTCACTTGTCAAACATATTTGCATCTCTACCTCACAATTGCATACTTGTCCCCATGATATCTTTGCTTGTGCTCGATTGATGTGCTTACATGTCATGTCACAATCCTTTGTCACGCCATATGCTATGCTTCATAACGACACTTGTTGGGTGAATCACCTCTTGAATGCTTGGTTTTGCACTAACGCTAACCACATTTGTTTTTCCAAGTGTTTGTTGTCATTGCTCCTTTTGAAGGAATCACGAGACGGTGCGACATTGGAGACTGCCCATTCCGAGCTTGAAAATGACGAGTACTTGGTGATCATCCACCTCTACACGGCGAAGCCATCTCTTTCCCATGGTGATTTGGTTTTTGATCCGAGGACGGATCTTTTCGGGGGGGGGGGGGGGATGATGCGGAGTATCCTACAGACATCACCATGTCAAGAGTCCGTTTGGCAAGTGACACGTGCGACATCTACTTCACATACACAAAGGTGAATCATCTCCTTTTCACGTGCTCACTTGACCACTTCGAGGATGGTATACTACTTGATGCTCCACTCGTGTGCATACATAGGTATTGTCGGAACGCTACGGACGATGAGGAGGAGTGCAAGCGCCAAGGAACAACTACACCATCCACGAGGGAAGCATGGAAGCAATGACGGAAGAAGACGGAGCTGCAGCAAAGCTATAGCCACCGGACGTCCGACGATCCACCAGGCGTCCGACGCGACCATGCCCAGGCCAGCCAGAAGAAGTGCAGACGAAGACGCTACAGCGGCTGGACGACCGACGACCACCGGACGACCGACAAGTCCTAGCCACTGGACGTCCGACGTCTAACGGAAATCAGGAGCCACCTGTCCAGAGCCAAAAAGTCGGAACTCCGACGCCCTCTTGACGACCGGACCCCCGCGAGCCACCGGACGACCGACGTCCCTCAGACGTCCGACACTACATGTGCGCAACCGGGCCTTTGGCCTTGTATCCCTCTCCCACTTACCCCTTCATGGCTTAGACTATAAATAGACCACCTCCACCTCCTTTCTAGGGTTAGCATAGGTTTAGCTCATTTTAGAGATAAAGCTTTGTTCATCCTTGTGGTTCTACTCCATCGAGAGAGACCGCGGCCTCTACGGAGAAGATCCATGCTTGGATTCAAGGCCCCTCACGGGAAGATCCCTCGCGGATTCAAGGCCTCCTCACGGAGATGAACTAGTTACCGTTTGTATTGTCCTTTGTTGACTTTGGATCGTGTATCTCTCTCTTTGTGTTCATGGATCTAGCACATGTGTGACCGTTTCTCGTTGATTTGAGTGATTGCTTTTGTTTCCCCTCATGTTTTCCCCTCGTGTTCTTCGTGTTCTTCGCGGGATCCCCTCCATTTCGTGAAAGATCGGCCCTAGGGTTTCCACCCTACATCATCAAGCTCTAATATGCCATCATCGACAAGAACAACAAGATGGTGATGCCCTTCGGATAGAGAAACAATGTCTTGAGGAACAAACCCTTGAAGCCCAACGCGCTGTACACGAAGCAATACAAGCCGTCGACGAGCGAAACCGCCAAGTACGTCTACAAGAAGAGGTCATCTGCTGTGAGCGCCAAGAACAAGCCGCACGTCTTGAGGAGCTTCAAGAGATGAGGAATCATACAAGAATTCCACGCCCTCAATGTCAAGCTAACCAAGCGGAGCACGAGGAGCAAGAGGCTCAAGACCCTCCTCCATGGCAAGAGCGTCCTCATCCTCACCATCGACCCCAACACAATGAAGAGCAACGGTATGGAAAGCTCAAGTTCATCATGCCTAAGTTCTCCGAAGGCAACGATCCTTAAGACTACCTTTCATGGGCATTGAAAGTTGACAAGATCTTTTGCTTGCACAACTATGAGGAAGAGAAGAAGATCGCCATGGCATCTCTTGAGTTCCAAGACTATGTCCTCATTTGGTGGGAACAAGTCACTGAGTGTCGAGGAGCAAAGGGTGACCCACCCATCACAACTTGGGCTCAAATGAAGGATGTCATGCGAGGACGCTTTGTTCCAACATACTATAGCCGCGACCTCTTCAAGAAATTGCAACTCCTCAAGCAAGGAACCAAGTCCGTTGAAGAGTACTACAAGGAAATGGAGATTGCAATCATACGAGCTAAGGCCACGGAAGATGAGGAGCAAACCATGGCACGTTTCCTGAATGGCCTCAACCATCCTATCAAGAAGATAGCTGACTTCCAACCTTACTCCAACCTCATCAAGCTAATGCACCAAGCTACCTAGGTAGAGTGTCAAGTGCAAGATGACTACAAGTATGCCATGTACTCTTCCAAGACCTACGGCTCCTATAATCAAGCATCAACGACTACACCGCCTTCTACCTCGACCAAAGCTTCCCCAAGCAACGATGACAAGTCAAGTTACAAGAAAACTTCGACATCTTCAAGTCATCCTCTTACTACAAGCAACTTCAAGCCGAGAGCTTCATCATCATCTACTCCAACCGATGAGCCCGTCAAGACGAGTTCCATCAAATGCTTCACATGTGGAGGCCGAGGCCACAAGACATTCGAGTGCACCAACCGGCGCACCATGATCGCCAACGACGATGGCAATACGACTCCATGAGTGAAGAAGAAATGGAAGCCCTTGAGCATGTGGCCATGCACCAGCAAGTGAATGAGGATGAAGATGACCAAGTCTTTTGTGACAATGATTCAAGCTCCGCTCTCGTTGTCTCCAAGGTCTTGACACTTCAACATCATGAAGACGAAGACCAACGATGCCATATCTTCCACACCAAGGCAGGCATCAATGGGCGTTCCATGAAGGTCATCATCGATGGAGGAAGCTGCCACAATTTGGCAAGTGAAGAGCTATGTTCCAAGCTCCATTTGGTCAAGATGACGCATCCTCGCCCTTACAAGGTCCAATGGCTTAGTGACTCTGGCACCATCCAAGTGGAGCACACCGTTCAAGTCTCCTTCAAGATTGGCGCATACGAAGACACATTGGAGTGTGATGTGGTTCCCATCACTACTGCAGGATGCTGCTAACGCGACACTATGATCAGAGACCCTTTGATGAAACTGTGTGCGATGCATTAATTGCAAACGGTGATGTAAAAAAACCGTAAAAAAAGATGCAAAACGTTTACGATGGCGGAGACATCAAACATGGTTCAGATTTTAGTTGCGTGTGCGATGCAGGGCATACGGTTGATCCATACGAACTCTTTGCGATGAGATAGAACAACAGAAACGGGCAGCCATATCAAGGTGTGTGCGATATACGGCATATAGTTCTCTCAGATGAACTGTTTGGTATTAGGGAATGCAACAGAAACGGTTAGCCAGATCAAGGTGTGCGTGATATACAACATACGGTTCACTCGGACGAACTGTTTTCGATTATGGAACACAACAGAAACGGTTCAACTTAACAAGATGTGTGTGATATGCGGCATACAGTTCACATAGATGAACTGTTTGCGATGAGCAAAAAGAACACAAATGATTCATGTAAACAAGATGTGTGTGATACGCAGCAAACAGGCCACTCGGATGAACTGTTTGCGATGAGAAATTATAACACAGATGGTTACTACAGTTAATTCGTGCGCGATTTTGTGTGTACAAAAAACTTTGAAAAATGGAAACTAGTTGCTTGCGGTGGCTAGGAGTATCGCACATGATGTGTCTGCGAGTACTTGTGTGCGATGATTAGTAAGTTACACATATGTTTTCTTATGTTAACACGTGTGTGAATTTGCAATATGGACAATTAATATGCAAATGCCTATTGGACATCGGTGATGATCGCCATGTCGAAAACATGGACGTCCACAACTCTACCCCTCTACTAGGCACACACTTAAACTCAATGAACGGTGTACGATACTAATACTTTCCATGAAAATTTAAGAACTTGGCTAACATCATTTGAGTAACATATATATAGTGGTTACACTGTTCGACAAAAGGAGGATCTTCGTAACACGGTTTTGACAACCATATGGTCCATATCTACATACTTAACATAGTAACAACTATCACATTTTAAGAGGCTGAGGGCCAACAACCATATGGTCCATATCTACATACTTAACATAGTAACAGCTAGCACATTTTAAGAGGCTGAGGGCCAACAACCACAACAATCTGCTGGAAGCACCTTGATCACGGCAACTCGGCATCTCGTCAATGAAAAGGAAGAACCCTCCTGTGCCTTGGTAGAGCATGAGTAGAACAGTGTCTCCAATTTCCTAATATGGATGCATTGCCACGACAAGCGAGAACTTGTTAATTTGAATGGTTCCATTTCTGCGGGAAATGTAGTACCTTGCAATCACTTTGGCATTATTAGCAGGCACAAGTGTAATTCGACCACGCCGGGAAATCGAGTCAGGAACAGCTGCAGGGGGCAATTTCTGTTGAAATGTAGAATAAAAACCAATTGTAACATATCGTTGAAGATATATATAGTTTATGAGCATCAACATAAAAATAAGACTTTGTACTAGCGTTTTGTGCACACAATTGGTCTTGTTCAATGTGTGCATCATAGGTATAATTAATCCCAGCCAAAATCCAGTGTTCATACGTTGTGCTATCTCTGTCAGATTATCAACAAATTTTATGACATGCTTCAAGTCTTTCCAGTGAAATTTGGTACTCTTAGTAGCATACAGATCATTAACTATGCATCCAACATATCCTACTTAAAAGGTGGAAAGGTATTATGTATTCAGAACATGCAGAAGAATATATAGTGCACATAAATTGATAAATAGAATTTGTTAGTGCCTAGGAACGGAGTCAGAAAATGAAATCACAATTGGTTGCTTAAATAGTGATCAATTAGTCAGAATAGATACCCCGATTTTGCTAAGTAATATGCCAGTATGGAGAAAGTTGAAAGGACACTAACCTCGATCAGACTTTGATCGGCTGATGACATTGGGGAAGTAAACATCCATGTTAATTAGACCAGGTTGTGGTGCATGCACTAGAATTTTATTGCCAGCTTTCAGTTCATAACACTTAGACATTTTTCTCCAAAGTCCGCATCAAAATAGGAGTGACCATCTTTATCAAATTTTAAGCTAACTATCATTGTAAATCCATGCTGCGTTGTCAATATGACATCCATGGAGTCATCAACAAAGTAAAGCCCAAGATTTCCTTCTACTCCTGTTCTTGCAAAGCAAGGGATGTACTGCTTGAAATGAAAATTAAGACGTAAATTAGATATATTGAAATAACAGAGCAAGATGCAAATATGGGAGTAACTGATAGAACAGAACAATATATAGCTGAAAGCAAAGTACAAAAATATATAATTAAAAATAGATAATGTAACAAAGATTTGATGCAAATATGAGAGTAACTGAATGAAAAATACATCATAAATTTGCCTAATATAGGGAAAAATAGGCTTCGACATCTAGGCTGCACGTGGCACCATACCTTTTATCCAAATGTAGCAATAGACGGTATATGTTCACAAATTTAGGCCAAGCCGACCGTGGTAGGGTGAGATTGAACATACCGAGCGCTCCCTGAAGTCATCCGGAATGGTCAGATAGAACTTCATTTCCGACTGGCCGCGACCACACTTGCCCGACTTGTGCTCGCACTGTGGACACATGAATGAAAACCCTCAAATTAGCTAGAAGAAAAATGAATCCACGGCAATTTCTGCCGGTTGATTAACAGCGACGGACGGACTGCGATAAGAGATGAGTGAATATTTTGCTAAATTGATTACCTTCTCCATGAGAAAAATCCCCGGCCCAATCCCGCAGAAAACCCCAATCGACCAGAGTCTAGAATGTCAGTGCAAGTCAGTGCAGATAGGCGGCGGCAAGCAGTAGGGGCGAAATCCCATGCTGTTTGGAGCGCGACCTCTGCCCGCCGTCGACAGCTGTCGAGCTTAGGGTGGCCGCCGCGATAGATTTGATGAGGTGCAGAGTTGCGGAGGAGTCCGCGACGAGTGGGTGGGGACGAAGTGGGTGAGGGTTTTCTTTTTTCCTTTTGCATGTGTGGGTGAACACACACGGTTCGCAAAGGCGACGGAGATGAATCGTGTGCGATAGTAAATCACCGAGGTTGAAGGGGAATCCAAATTTCCTTTGTCCTTTGTCCATGAGTTTTTTTCTATGATGAACATAAACCCTGCAAATCACCGTGTTAAAATTTGGCATTTTTTCGGGTTCATTTACCATATTTAGGGGATAATGTGCATTTTCTAGGCATTAATGCACACAATTCAAATTCAAACAATTGGTGCATGAAAAGGTGCACGAGAACGGTCTAGAAAACCATGCTCATGCTATTTAGTAAATTCTCATGCCTTTTACAAGGAATGGGCAGAGATTTCACGGAAATGTGTAGCAATAGTCAACCACAAATGCGCCATTTATTGGTTTTTCAACTGTAGAAAAATGAATCACATGCTTGAAAAACATGACAGCTGGCATGGTGCCATGGTATGGCCTCACCGTGCCCTGGTAAAAATTTGAGAAGGTTTGGCTTATGTCGTCATGCACGCCCTTCATAAATCGAACCATCATCGAGGAAGTTTAATGGTTTGGAGGGGGAAATCACCAAGATTGAAGGGGCCGGGAATCCAAATTTCCTTCCTAGTTTGTCATTCAGTTTTTTTCTACGATCAACATACCCCCTCCAATGCAACGTGTTCAAATTTGGCAATTTTCCGGGCTCATTTACCATATTGAGGGGATTATGTGCATTTTCTAGGCATTAATGCACATAATTCAAATTCAAACAATCGGTGCATGAAAGGATGCACAAGAACGGTCTGGAAAACCATGCTTGTGCTATTTAGTAAATTCTCATGCCTTTTACAAGGAATGGGCAGAGATTTCAAGGAAATGTGTGGCAATAGTCAACCACAAACGCGTCGTTTACTGGATTATAACCTATAGAAAAATGAAATACATGCTTGGAAAACATGACGCGTGGCGTGGTGCCATGGTATGGCCTTACCGTGCCCTAGTAAAAATTTGAGAATGTTTGCCTTATGTCGTCATGCACGCCTTTCATAAATCGAACCATCACCGAGGAAGTTTCATGGTTTCGAGGGGGAAATCACCAAGATTGAAGGGGAATCCAAATTTCCTTTGTCCTTTGTCCATTGTCCATGAGTTTTTTTCTACGATGAACATACACCCTGCAAATCACCGTGTTCAAATTTGGCACTTTTCCGGGTTCATTTACCATATTTAGGGGATTATGTGCATTTTCTAGGCATTAATGCACATAATTCAAGTTCAAACATTCGGTGCATGAAAGGGTGCACAAGAACGGTCTAGAAAACCATGCTCATGCTATTTAGTAAATTCTCATGCCTTTTACAAGGAATGGGCAGATATTTCGATGAAATGTGTGGCAATAGTCAACCACAAACATTTGTTTATCGGATTTTCAACTATAGAAAAATGAAATAAATGCTTGAAAAACATGACGCCTGGCATGGTGCCATGGTATGGCCTCACCATGCCCAGGTAAAAATTTGAGAAGGTTTGGCTTATGTCGTCATGCACGCCCTTCATAAATCGAACCATCACCGAGGAAGTTCCATGCTTTCGAGAGGGAAATCACCAAGATTGAAGGGGAATCCAAATTTTCTTCGTTCTTTGCCCTTGAGTTTTTTCTACGATGAACATACACCCTGCAAATCACCGTGTTCAAATTTGGCACTTTTCCGGGCTCATTTACCATATTTAGGGGATTATGTGAATTTTCTAGGCATTTAGCGCATATAAATCCAATCTAGCTACAGCTGCACGGTTGTGATGTGAGGGACGTGGATTGACGTTCGATCGCGGCGCATCCTACGGTGCACACATGCGATCCGCGTGGCTGGGGTTCCGGCCAATCATAACGCAACACACAATAGGTTCAGCGCACACTATTTCCGGAGGTGACGGAGATGAACAGTGTGCGATAATGAATGAGCAAGATTGTAAGGGAAGCCAAATTTCCTTCATCGTTTGTCGTTGAGCTCTTAAAAACCACCGCACTGTATGGCTGACCGGCCACTCCGTCCCAGAGCGCTCTCCAAGCGTCGTTCATGGCACCGCGGCGCACAGTAACTGGTAAGGAAGCGATGGCATCCCGTCGTGCCGCGTTCCTCGCCGCCCGCGACCGCACACATGGTAAGGAAGCGATGGCATCCCGCCGTGCCGAGTTCATCGTCGCCGGCGGCCGCACAAGTACATGGGCGGACTTTGATGCTGCCATGGCCGAATGAGCGGTGGATCTGGAGGTGGCCAAAGCCGCACAGAAGGAGTGGAAAAGGCAGAAAGTAGTCAAGAAAAGAGAGTCCCGCTGCCGCAAGAAAGAAGAGGCCGCATGCCATGCTGAGAAGAGCTCGGCGAAGATCAAAGCACGATGGGCTGCCGCCTACAAGGCCGGGAAGGAGAATGATGGCGTCTGGCTAGCATGCCCCGATGCCAGCATGTGAGAAGTAGTTAGTGCGTGTGTCGCCCGTAAGTTTGTATAATTAATTACGAGCATCTACTAGTACTACATTCGTACTAGTTTTAGAGCAAATTACCAGTAGTACTTTAAGTTGGTACTATCTATTACTCCCTCCGTCCCGAAATAAATGTCTCAACTTTCTACTAACTTTAATACAAAATTATACTAAGGTTAAGACACTTATTTTGAGACGGAGTGAGTATTAACGTACAATGTCGGTAAGCGCATCCTTTGAGGGCTTTGAGCATTGATTAGCATGTGTTCGCTGAAGTTTTGTAGCCGCACCCCGGCCCTAAATACTCCCGAAACATCCGCCCGTAGCCACCGGAGACTAGAGCTGGCCGTAGCTGGTTTTTAGTCCCACCTCGCCGCGTGAGTTGGACGCACACTGGCTTAAATTAACGTGCCGGCAGATGGCAGCAAGCTTCTCTCTTGTTGCATAGGATCAAATCTGGCTATGTGAGTG
Source organism: Thinopyrum elongatum (assembly GCA_011799875.1). Classification (NCBI taxonomy): domain Eukaryota; kingdom Viridiplantae; phylum Streptophyta; class Magnoliopsida; order Poales; family Poaceae; genus Thinopyrum; species Thinopyrum elongatum. Next base: position 264,934,604 of record CM022302.1, read on the forward strand.
AGGCAGGTTGACACTTGATTGCATTTCATAAACCGATGATTGTTCATCGGGTGTCACCTTGCCTCGTTCATGTACATTGAATAATCCTGATACAATGAAAGAGATTTTTGAAATTAGGTGTGGTTGGAGATGCTGATAGATATAAGAATTATTAGAAGATCACAAAACACACGGTTTCTATGGCGTACCCGTGTGCGTTTTTTTGCGTTAATGATCCATAAGTCAGTTACTTGTGCGATGTTTCCTAATAAAGCAAGCGTACCATTGACCGAAAAAATCAACTACACGTGTACATTTTTTTGGAGACGGGATAATTTTCTCTTTTCTCGCACATGAGTATTTTACGTGCTTCGTTTGCGTTGTGTGTTTCCCCCGCCCAAGTTTCAAGTTTCGCAGCGAAATTCTCATTAGGCACGCGATTTCAGAATTTATTCCTCCCACCACATACCCACCCATCAAATTTCCCCAGTATCTCCCCCCTCCCCCCTACCGGCAGCTCAAACTGCCGCCGCCGCAACCACAGCTTCAACCACATCTATGTTCTGCCCGAGCATCGTCGATCCAGTCAGGTAACCCACCGATCTCTATCACGGCCCCGACCTGATTGCTTAAATGGTGCCTACAAAATATCCTCATGCCTCGAAATCCCCACCGCCCCTATCTCCAGAGCATCGCCACGCAAGCCCAACCACATATCACGTGGAGGTCGAGGAGCTGATGGCCGTCGATGGCGTGATGGCCACTGTGCGTGTTGACATGGAGGAACACCTTGCCTCCGCCGCCGCCAACTTGGTGCAGGCTCTGGCCCAGATGAAATGCCCCAGCGACTACCCCCCAGGAGTTACCAGGTATGATCTGACCAGCTCAATCTTACCAATACCACTTGCAATGGCTATATTTTGTACGGTTGATGTATTAAGCATGTTCGTGCCTTGTTTATTTTAGTACTGCACACTGTGTGATGTTCAAGTATTAACTATCCAGCTCAATTTCACCAATACCAGCAACAAACATACAATACATGACTCAGGATATCACTAGAGATGCTGCCATTTGCTATTTTTGGTGGATGCTAACCTTGTTGTACTTAACATGCCTGTCCATGTACTTACGCAGGGTAATAACGGGTGATGTTTTTGTTTGCCGTCGAGGTTAGCTGCATCCCATGTCTTATAGTATTTCACATCATTTGTGCAATTGTAGTTTAACTTCTAACACTTACTGGTTGCCTGTAGGTACACATGTCAGTGGCACTGATCCATGCTTTGACCCGGAGGAACAGCTCGCCTCCGCCACCGCTGACTTTGGGCGGGCTCTGGCCAAGATGAAGTGCCCCAGCAACTACCTCTCAGGACTTACCAAGTATGAACTCACCAATTCAATCTTACCAATACCAGTTGCAATTAATGGCTATGTTTTGTATGGTTGATGTATTAAGCATGTTGTAGTAAACATGCCTAACACGTTTTAGCTATTTTCCCTACCATTTTATAGACAACTGGGCCATTCTCTGCTCTGGCAGCACCTGCCTTGCGATGTTTAACTCTTCCAATTGCATTTTTATCAGTACCGGTTTCAATGGCTATTAAGCCTGTTGCAATTAACAGTTATATCCATTTTTTAACAGTTGTATTTCAATGGCTACAAACTTACAAAACATGACTTAGGATGTTGTTAAGCCTGTTGCAATTAACAGTTCTATCCATTTTTTAATATGTCCCTTTGCTATCGTGCTACTCTCCGCAATGAAGATATACTAGAGATGTTGCGCATTTGCTATTTTTAGTGGATGCTAACCCTGTTGTACTTAACATGCCTTTCCATGTACTTACGCAGGGCCATAACGGGCGATGCTGTTGTTTGCCATCGAGGTTAGCTGCATCCCATGTCTTACAGTATTTTACATCATTTGTGCAATTGCAGTTTGGCTTCTAACATTTACTTGCTTCTTGTAGGTACACATGTCAGCGGCACTGATCCACTCTTCGACCCGGAGGAACACCTCGCCTCCGCTGCGGCCAACTTGGGGCGGGCTCTTGTCCATATGAAGTGCCCCAGCAACTACCCCTCGGGACTTACCAAGTATGAACTCACCAGTTGAATCTTACCAATACCAGTTGCAATGGCCATGTTTTGTACGGTTCATGTATTAAGCATGTTGTAGTAAACACGCCTAGCCCATCTTATCTAATTTCCCTACCTTTTTATAGACAACATGGCCATTCTCTGCTCTAGTAGCACCTGCCTTGCGATGTTTAACTCTGACAATTTCATTTCTATCAGTACCAGTTTCAATGGCTATACTAGGTTGTCTGTTGTAGTAAACAATTCTATCCATTTTTTAATCCGTCCCTTTGCTACCGTCCTACTCTTTTGCATTGAAGATATCACTACAGATGCTGCCGTTTTATTACCATTTGCTATTTTTGGTGGATGTTAACCCTGTTGTAGTTAACATTGGCTTTCCATGTACTTACACAGGGCTACAATGGGCTATGTTGTTGTTTGCCGTCGAAGTTAGCTGCATCCCATGTCTTATACACCATCTATTCCTAAATATAAGTATTTTTAGAGATTCTAATATAGACTACACACAGAGCAAAATGAGTGAATCTAGATTCTAATCTAAACTATGTCTATAATTCTATATACATCCATATGTAGTTCATATTGAAATCTCTAAAAATACTTGTACTTAGAAACATAGGTAGTTGTATTTTACATCATTTGTGCAATCTCAGTTTAGCTTCTAACATATACTAGTTGCTTGTAGGTACATATATGAGCGGTACTAATCCATGCTTCGATCCCTTTTGCGTATGGGGTAATGAGATATTCATGAACAAGCATCAAGTGAGGAAACTAAGAAAGATTGTTAGGCGAAAGAAACGGGTGGTGGGAATTAAGCTCTTTATTTACACTTTATCCAAGACAACAGTGAACTTTTGGATGGTAAGTAATGTGTTGCCTTTTCCCCTTGCCCACAACAAGTTACTCTATTAGACCTAAGTATCTGATTTTTTTTCTCTTTTCAGTGGTTTCTGAAGCTATTTACTGATGATTACCTTGCAAACTACATGACCCGAGTGGAGGCAACTAAGGTTAAAGTATATAATTCATGCTACCATGATAATGCTCTAGAAGTCTTCCTGAAGGCAGAGAAGGATGGGGGGGGTGGTCGTCACAAGGGGTTGGACAAAAGTTGTTCGTGCCTATGGCATGCAGGAGGGCACATTATGGCCATTTCGCTTCTTCAACACCATCGGCAGCCAAAATGATTTACACTTGTCTCTTCACCTTTACTACCTCTAAATATTGTGGTTCATCATAGTTAATTGATGTCTAATCCTGTAATTACTGAACATATTGTACTGAGAATTTTATTTATGGATTGGTTGTTGAACCATTGTGCTGAGAATTTGAATTCTACGTTTCATATTTCAAAATTTCCAATTTGAATAATAAATTACAGGGAAAAATAAAATTATACAGGAGCGAATAAAATAATGTGCACACGGTTAGAAAGAAAACAGCGTGTGCGATGAAAAATAGAGAACAAACGGTTCTTTGACGTGAAACGTTTGCGATGCCCGACGGACGCACACACGGTTTCGTCTCATATGCGTGTGCGATTCATGGTAATACGGCAAACGTTTCAAACATGTGTGCGTGTGTGATAGGAATACCTATCGCACACTGTTATGAAAATGGACACGTTGGCGTTAGTAGAGGCACCGCACACATTTTACATTCTTGAACTGTGTGCGATAACGTACCTATCGCAAACACATCGGTAGATTAAATGTTGATGTCCACCTTTTTCACACGACTATAGCGGCGTAATCGTTTGGGATGTCTCTCGGATCAGAAACGTAACATCGAGACATAACGTGTGGGACTGGGGTGACTTCTCATACGTTTACTCTATGGCGATCATCAGTAGCTGCTCGCCTATCCCCGACGGTTTTTGGGTCGTGTGGGAAGGACCCCCCCCCCTCTCGCAATCATTAACTCGGCGATGGTTCAGAATGCCGTCACGGAAGGGGATTAAAAACCGTTTGTATAGCACGTTACGGTACGAGTGCATGTCCATTTGCCATCTCCTACTTGGACAACCTTGGCAATTCGACCGCGGCGTCATCCACAATGGGAGAATCAATCACTATAGCTTCAAGATGAAGGGAAAGGAGTACGTGCTACGACCTATGTCACCGAGGCAAGTGATCATCAACAAGCAAGCAACCACCCCATCATGGAGAGAATAGTGAGAGAGTGAACCACCAAAAAGAGAGTGAGCGCCACAAGCCAAAATTGAGTGCCTCCACGATGAGCGACAAGAAAAACTTAGTCCTCTTAGCCACCAAAAGAGAGATGAGAGAAGTGTGTGAGAACCCATATAGTGTCACCCGCTATGTCCTATTGTGCAAAGATGAAGTGGCAAGGACTAACACCTCTCACAATCTACCTTTAGTGTTGTCTTCTCTATTGCAGGAATTCAAGGACGTTTTCCCCGATGAGCTACCTCCGGGACTACCTCCACTACGAGGCATCGAACACCGCATCGACCTCATTCCCGGTGCACCCCTACCAAACAAGGCATTGTACCGTGTCAACCCGGACGAGACAAAAGAAATACAAAGGCAAGTACAACAACTCATTGACAATGGTCATGTACGTGAAAGCTTAAGTCCTTGTGCCATCCTGGTCATTCTTGTGCCTAAGAAAGACGGTAGTTTTCGCATGTGTTTCGATTGCCATCCCATCAATGCTATCATTGTTCGTTATCGACATCCTATTCCTCGCCTTGACGATATGCTAGATGAGCTTAGCAGAGCCACCATTTTCTCTAAAATTGATCTTAAAAGTGGCTATTACCAAATACACATTCAAGAAGGCGATGGGTGGAAAACCGCTCTCAAAACCAAGTTTGGTTTATATGAATGGCTAGTTATGCCTGTGGGTTTATCCGAAGCACTCGGTACCTTTATGCGTGTGATGCACTATCTTCTTCGCCCTTACATTGGCGTATTTGTTGTGGTATACTTTGACTATACTATTGTGTTTAGCATGTCTCTAGAAGATCATGTCACCCATCTTAGAACCATTTTGCAAACTCTAAGAAAAGAGCACCTTTATGCTAATATGGACAAATCCCTTTTTGGTGTTGATAAGCTTGTCTTCTTGGGTTTTGTTGTGTCATCTAAGGGTGTTCATGTAGATGAAGCTAAAATTGATGCTATTAAAACTTGGCCAGAACCAACCAACTTGCAACAAGTATGAAGTTTCCTTGGCTTAGCTGGTTTCTATCGTAGATTCGTTAAGGACTTTAGCACTATTGCATCCCCTTTGCATGCCTTGAGTAAGAAGAATGCACCATTTGTTTGGGGACCATCCCAAGATACCGCATTTCATGAGCTTAAGAATTTGCTTACACATGCTCCATTGCTTGCATTACCCAACTTTGATAAAACTTTTGAAGTTCATTGTGATGCTAGTGGTAACGACATACGAAGTGTGTTGATGCAAGAGAAGCGCCCAATTGCTTATTTTAGTGAAAAACTTTCCGGCACGCAACTCAATTATCCCATCTATGACAAAGAGTTGTACACATTAGTTCGAGTGTTGCATGTGTGGGAGCATTAGCTCCGTCCTCATGAATTTGTCATTCATACCGACCGTGAAACTCTCAAGTATCTTAAGGGTCAAACAAAGTTGAATAGAAGGCACGCCAAATGGAGTGAATTTATAGAATCTTTTCCTTATGTCATCAAATACATTAAGGGTAAAGAAAACGTAGTGGCGGATGCTCTTTCCCGCAAATGCATGCTTGTTACTCAACTTCAGTTGAATGTCATTGGTTTTGAGCACATAAAAGACGTGTATGCGCATGATCCTACTTTTGCTATTCCTTATGCCAAATGTTTGGCGCATACATCTTGGGAACACTATTACATCAAAGATGATTATCTTATGAGAGCTAACAAACTATGTATCCCCGAGTCTTCTCTTCGTTTGTTACTTTTGCAAGAATCTCATGGAGGAGGACTTATGGGTCACTTTGGACGCAACAAGACATTCACTACGCTCTCCAAGAACTACTTTTGGCCCAAGATGTTCCGCGACGTCTCCCGCTACACCAAGCGATGCTCTACATGTCGCAAAGCTAAGTCTAAAGCTCAATCCCATGGTCTCTATATGCCACTTCCTATTCCATATCACCCATGGGAAGATATTAGTATGGACTTTGTGCTTGGTTTGCCTAGAACTCAAAATGGAAAGGATTCCGTGTTTGTTGTTGTGGACTGTTTCTCTAAGATGGCACATTTTATTCCATGCAACAAGATAGATGATGCTTCACATGTTGCCAATCTCTTTTGTAGGGAAATCTTGCGCCTACATGGAGTGCCCAAGACTATCGTGTTAGACCGTGATGTCAAGTTCCTAAGCTACTTTTGGAAGACGCTATGTGCCAAGCTCGTAATCAAGCTCCTATTCTCTTCGGCATACCATCCACAAACCGACGGCCAAACAGAGGTCACGAACCAGACGCTATCCACTCTCCTACGCGTGTTGATCAAGAGGAACAAAGACTGGGAGGAGTGTCTACCCATCGCTGAGTACGCCTACAACCACGCAAGACATTCGACTACCGGCAAATCCCCTTTCGAGGTCGTCTACAGCTTCAATCCATTGTCCCCATTAGACATTCTACCTCTACCACTACAAGAGCGCATCAACATGGACACGAGCGCTAGAGCAAGCTATCTCAAGAAGGTGCATGAAGATACAAGGCAAACCATCGAGCACCAAGTACAACGCCTCGCGATCAAGCTCAACATCAACAAGCAACCCATGGTATTCCACATTGGAGATCTTGTTTGGCTACACCTTCACAAGGACTGCTTCCCGACTGAATGCAAGTCCAAGCTTCTACCTCGAGCCGATGGACCCTTCAAGGTGCTAGAACGCTACAACAACAATGCCTACAAGATCGACATCCCACACGACAAGTACAACGTGAGCGATATCTTCAACGTCAAGGATCTCTCTCCCTACCATGGTGATGAGGATTTCGATCCGAGGTCAGATCTTTCCCAGGGGGGGAGATGATAAGGAGCATCCCAAGGTCATCCCCATGGACCTACCATCGTCTCACCAAGTGCCAAGTGGACTCATGACACGACCACGTGCAAGAGCTCTCAAAACCGAGGTGACATCTCTCCTCTCGCAATTCCTCTTCGAAACACATGAGACATGGCTACTACCTCAAACGGAGACACTTTGCATACTCAGGTACCAAGGAGTGAGCCATGGAGAAGCTAAGGAGCAAGGAGGTTCAAGGGAGGAAGACATACGCGAAGACAGAGAAGAAAACAGACAAGTCAGCACTTGCCCGGATGATCCGGACCGCCGTCCGGACAATCCGGCCCCAGCCCGGACGATCCGGACCCTGGCCCGGACGATCCGGGTAATGTGCCCGAAGACACCCGAAGGCCTCCCACTGAAGCCGGATCATCCGGACCCCGGCCCGGATCATCCGGACGGACCCGGACGTTCGGACCAGGCCCCGGACAACCAGACCCCCCGCAGCCTCCACGACACGTCCGGATCATCCGGACGCTGCCCCGGATCATCTGGACCAACATCCGGATCATCCGGATAGTGCCTGCATGCATGATGATGGGCCGAGGCCCATGTACCCATTCGTCCCTCTAGCCTACATATGCGACTCCACCTCCAATTCTCTAGGGTTAGCACTGTTTTAGCTCACATGAGAGATAGAGCTTTGCTCATCCACTTGATACCTACTCCATTGGAGGCCAAGTACTCCACCTAGGAGAAGATCCCCCAAGTGGATTCAAGACCTCCATCTAGGACAAGATCCCCTAGTGGATTCAAGACTGAAAGGATCGATATGGTTGACTAGAGGGGGGGGGTGAATAGGCAACTAACCATTTTTAGCTTTTCTTCACAAATTAGGTTTAGCAACAAATAGGTTGTCTAGATGTGCAACTAGGTGAGCAACCTATATGATGCTAACGATGACAACAATAAGTGCAAGCAAAGGATACAACACAACAATAGCTCCCCAAGAAGCCACTAGGGCCACCGTATTCTCCTCACACCCTCACACAATGCGAGATGCCGTGATTCCACTAGTGGTGCCCTTGAAGGCGGCGACCGAACCTTTACAAACAAGGTTGGGGCAATCTCCACAACTTGATTGGAGGCTCCCAACAACACCACGGAGCTTCACCACAATGGAATGTGGCTCTGAGGTGACCTCAACCGTCTAGGGTGCTCAAACACCCAAGAGTAAGAAGATCCGCAAGGGATTAGTGAGGGGAATCAAATTTCTCTTGGTGGAAGTGTAGATTCGGGCCTTCTCAACCAATCCCTAGAAAATCAACAAGTTTGAATGGCTAGGGAGAGAGATCGGGCAAAAATGAGTTTTGGAGCAACAATGGAATTTGGGGGAGGAAGAGGTGAGTCTTCTTTGGGAAGAAGACCCCCTTATATAGTGGGGGACAAATCCAACTGTTATGTGCCTCTCAGCCCGCAAACCAGCGGAACTACCGCTCACGGCACGGTACTACCACTCTGGGAGCAGTACTACCGCCCTTGAAGATCAGCAGGAGGAGTTAGAAGAGTAGAGGAGAAAGCAGAGGAACGGGCGGTGGTAGTCGCGGTAGTAGGGGCGGTACTACCGCCTATAGGCGGTACCACCACTTCCACTACCGCTCCTACATCCGCCAGTTTTCTAGAGGCGAACAGGTTGCACGGTAGAGACCTGGAGGTACTACCGTAAAACCCGACACGAAAAAGTCGAGGCCTCAACTGCGAGCGGTAGTGCGAGCGTAGGTAGTAGCGTTACTACCGCCTATAGGCGGTACTACCGCTGCTGCTTGCGGTACTATCGCTTGCAGCTCTTCTCCCCTTCTTCGGCACAAATGGTGGACAACTCCAATGAAACAGAAAGGGGGCGATGGGTGCAATATGAGTGTGTACGTGATGATTCCACCCAAACATTTCCGACACGAACCCCCTCTTGATAGTACGGTTTTCCCTACGACTCAAGCCCACCAGAAAAGAAACGCGGGAAAGAAAACCGTCTTCTCTTGAAACTCCGAGGGGCACGACCCGTCATGTGCCATATTCTTGATAGTCTGAAATGCTCAATGCACATGATTAGTCCGCAAACATGTTGTCATCAATCACCAAAACCACTTAGGGAGAAATATGCCCTAAGAATCTCCCCCTTTTTGGTGGATTGATGACAACGTGGGATTTGCACAAGGGATGTAGCAAAAAGAGGTGTGCAACCCCACAATCTACAAAATATAGATAGGCTCCCCCTAGATGTGTGCACTATTTTAGATTATGCTTTTGAACTGCAAAATACACACATATAGGTTCCACACTCCCCCTATATTTTATAGACCAAACCATACTTGCATAGATAGTAAGATGAAGGCAGGCAAGTGATACCATGTGAGCATATGAATAAGAGCATAAACATAAGATATATCTCACGAGCGATTACTAAAAAAAGTACTTGACATAGATAGATAGAGATAGGATAGCTCATATGTCTCACACCATATGGTCTCGAGCACAAGGGACAAACACAAACTAAAGCAAACGCAAGAGTTCGAGCGAGGAAAGCAACGGCAATGAGAGAAACACACTCAACACTCAACTCACAACACACTGCAAGTCCCTACACTCTCCCCCCCTTTGGCATCGAGACACCAAAAGAGTAGAGAGGACACCTAAGCACGACGGTGGTAGCAACACTCCAGGACATCACCAATCATGCTCCTCCTCGTCAGACTCCTCTGCAGCAGCTGTAGGGCCTCCAGTGCCATCATCAGAATCAGACCACGGACAGTGCACACTAACCCGAGCCTCCTCATCAGTGATCCTGGCCTCAGAGCCATCGGAAACGATGAGGCCAACCTGCCTCATGATGGCCTTGTCACAACAACGGGCCTTCTTTGCGTTCACATGAGCCATGTACTGGCCCTTTGCCTGAAGGCAGAAAAGCTTCCTCATCTTCTCCTTGAGCTTCTTAGGCCAAGATGGCTCCTCAGATGGCTCATAGTCCTACTCATCATCATCATCATCCTCAGACCTAACTGTATCATGCTCTTGTGGGGCAGGAGCAGTCGTTCCCCACTTCTCCTTCTGCCTCAGCTGAACAACATCGTGAGATACTAGGTCTCCAGTGAGAAGCTCCTCATCAGGAAACGAAGACGCCCATGTCTCCTCAATGAGCTGCATTAGGTAAGGGCCATAAATAATGCACTTACGCTCCAAGATAGCACAACGAAGTTCCGACCACATGACATGAGAAACATCCAACACCTCCTGAGAGCCCTACTCCTTCTGGCAAAAGAGAAGGAGGTCCACCACATAGGAATGCACCATATCCAGATTGCCAATACGAGGGAATAGAGTGTTCCTGAAGATCCTATGCATGATATCCAGAAAGGGCCAAAGCTCGTAGGAGACATGTCCAGTTTCAGACACATTCCTGGTAGAGAATGGCCACAGAGCCTCCTTGTGAGTAGCATTGGCCTCCCGGTGAGGGCGAAACCCAATTGGGGTTTGGGCGCCCTTATCCTCATACGACAGCAACTCCATAAAGTTCTTCCAAGAAGCAGACACATGCCATCTAGGAGAGTGTCCTTTCCTCATCATGCCCAAAGTGAACTGTGGCATAGAATTGCGCCACAAGCTCTGCATCAAAATCCTTGTTGAATGAGATGATCCTCTTGATGTCCAACTCCTCGCACCTCTGAAGAGCAGCCCCAAAGTACGGCAAGTCCCTCTCCATGTGAGAGAGATCAACTGACTTAACTTTCACATACAGATTCTTCTTTCCGTTCAACACATCATGGAAGATGGACTGCTGAAACTGGTTCCAAAACATGCGATGAACAAGCGCAGGATCCTGAGGCTCTCGGTATGGGTTGCGCTTATGAGCAGTACCAAACTCCAGAGCAGACATCTGATGAGAGCCCCTGGGCCCCTTGTTCTTGGTTGCAATCACTTTGAGTCGTTGTCTTGGCTGCTCTCCGGCACTGAGCCACTCTCTGGCATGATGCTACCCACTGACACATCGGCAGAATGGTAGCGCTTGGAGCCACCGGTACGGGCTGGGTTCTTGCGACGAGCCTGATGCCCGGAGCTACTACCACCTGGAACACACTCACAAGAAAACGAAAGAGACAAATTGCATAAGCCAAGGAAGAAGAAAGCACAAGAGTGAAGATGGAATGGGGAAAAGTTGAAGTTGGTAGCTCTGAGCGGTAGTACCGCACCTCCCAGCGGTAGTACCGCCTACAAGTGGTAGTACCGCTCCGGAGGAGCGGTAGTACCTCTCGAGGCGGGTGTCAAAGGGGCTGACAACTTCCACGGAGAGATCCGGTAGTATCGGAGATGCCAAATTCAAATTTTTGAGGTTAAATCTTCAATTTACCTACTCTAGCAGTCTTCTACGTCCTACTCATGCCCCGATTTGGCCAAAAATCAAAGAATGCAACGGATATTGCCCTAAAACCTAGATCCAAAAACTAGAGCCAACAAGGAGAAGAACGGGGGCAATACCGGCATCCATGACAAGAGGAAGGGGTGGGGATCGATCCCATCGGACGGAAACGCGGAAGAAGGCCCGGAGACGGCGGCCCGGCGACAGCCCTCCGCTGCCTGTTCGTCGCCTGTGAGAGAGAGGAGAGGGGGCGAGTTAATGGGTATGGGGAGAGAAACCTCCCCCTACCCCAATTCATAACCCCTGCTCAAACTCCCCGCGCGGTAGTACCATGGATACGGGCGGTAGTACCGCTAAGAAGTGGTAGTACCACGCTGGCTCAGCGATAGTGCCGCTCAGGCGAAAACAGGCAGGAGCAAAAAGAAAGAAGGATTTGCAAACGGCAAAACCGAGGAAAATATGAGAGGGACAAGATGAGGAGCAACAACAACGGGTAGAGACACCTCAAGCACAACAGCAAAGGAAAAAGAACCACATAAGAAGTGTCTCAAACACCCAAAAGGACCTCAAGACCAACTACAACCGTTGATCATGAGAGGAGGGCGGTGGCCGGAGCCACCTATGTTTGAGTTAATAGGTATGGCACCACGAAGATTTTAACCTTGGGCCCATGACCAAAACTCATCTTTGAAGCACAAGTACCATAAAAAATGGCTAATGTGAAAGACTTGATCGATTTGTGCATAATGGGGGGAGGGAGAGTTCATTGAGAGAACAACACTCCCCCTATGTCCATGCCTACATCTAAAACAAGATAAAATGGTGAGTGTGGTGGGGTGTACCTAGATTCATGCCACATTGCTTGAATCAATGATATTTAGATCATGCCTTAACTCGTGAAATCTTGCTTCATCTAGTGGCTTGGTGAAAATATCTGCTAGTTGCTCTTGAGTGTTGATGTAGATGATATCAATATATCCCCACTTGATGTGATCCTGAATAAAATGATGACGAATCTCAATATGCTTCGTCTTGCTATGTTGCGCCGGATTGTGAGAAATCTTGATAGCACTTTCATTGTCACATAGAAGAGGCACTTTGTCACAAGTGACACCGTAATCCTTTAAAGTTTGCCTCATCCATAGCAATTGAGCACAACAACTTGCAGTGGCTACATACTCAGCCTCGGTGGACAATAGGGACACACAATTTTGCTTCTTCGAAGACCAACTCACCAAAGAGCGACCAAGGAATTGGCACCCTCCGGAAGTTGACTTCCTCTCCACACAATATCCCGCACAATCCGAGTCCGAGTAACCCATGAGATCAAAGCTTGCTCCTTTGGGGTACCATAAGCCAAAGTTTGGGGTATGAGCCAAATATCGAAAGATTCGCTTGACCACCACATAGTGGCTTCCCTTAGGTGCGGCTTGAAACCATGCACAAATTCCCACACTCAACATGATATCCGGTCTAGATACACAAAGGTAAAGCAAGGATCCAATCATGGAGCGATATACCTTTTGATCCACCGCTTTACCATTGGGATCACTGTCAAGCTTGCATTTGGTGGGTATGGGAGACTTGGCCGGCTTGACATCATCTAGCTTGAATCTCTTTAGCATGTCTTGGGTATACTTCGCTTGGTTGATGAATGTTCCTTCTCTTCTTTGCTTGACTTCGAACCCAAGAAAGAACTTCAACTCTCCCATCATAGACATCTCAAACTTTTCGGTCATTAGTGCGGCAAAATCATCATTGAAAGATTTGTTTGGAGAACCAAAAATAATATCATCAACATATAGTTGGCAAATGAACAAATCCCCTTTGACCCTCTTAGTAAAAAGAGTGGGATCGATTTTCCCAATTTCAAACCCACGATCTTGCAACAACTCGGTAAGGTGCTCGTACCACGCACGTGGGGCTTGTTTAAGGCCATAGATCGCCTTCTTGAGTTTGTATACATGATTGGGGAACTTGGGATCCTCGAATCCCGGAGGTTGTTTGACATATACCAACTCATTCAAAGGACCATTAAGAAATGCACTTTTCACATCCATTTGTTGCAACTTAAAATCATGATGAGATGCATATGCAAGCAACATGCGAATAGATTCAAGACATACAACGGGGGCAAAGGTTTCACCGTAGTCGATACCCTCAACTTGGGAGTAGCCTTGTGCCACCAATCTTGCCTTGTTTCGAACAACCACACCGTTTGCATCTTGCTTGTTCTTGAAGATCCATTTGGTCCCAATGACATTGTGTTCCTCCGTTGGCCTTGGCACTAATTCCCAAACTTGATTGCGCTCGAAGTTGTTGAGCTCATCATGCATGGCTTCAAGCCAATCCTCATCATCGAGCGCCTCATGTACCTTTTGGGGTTCAACACACGAAACAAACACGTGATGCTCACAAAAGTTTGACAATTTTTTACGACTAGTTACCCCTTTTCTTAAGCTTCCAAGCATGTTCTCCATGACATGTTGTTGGCGCTCGAGCTTGGAAGCCACCTTGGCAGCACGACGCTCCAAAAGTTCCTCGATGGGCATTTGAGGATCATCTTGCTCGTCTTGAGCACCGTCTTGAGTTTGCTCTTGATCTTGACCTTGTTCTTGATCTTGAGCACCTTCTTGAGCTTGCTCTTGATCTTGAGCGAGCTCGAAGGCATGAACTTGATCTTGGGCATCATTTGGTGCAACACCATCTCCACGAGTTTGATCTTGCCCTTGATCTTGTTCATAGGGTTGAGGGCCTTCACTTTGTTCTTCGGAAGCGTGTGGGTCTAGTAAAGGTGATGGCTCCACTTGAATAGAGCATTGTCCTTCTCCTTCGGCCACAAGGGGTTCCTCAATGGAGAGTATTTGACCAGTCCCCATTCTTCTTATGGCTTGGGGATGAATTTCATCACCTACATCACAAAGACCACTTTGCTCCACTTGGGAGCCGTTATTTTCATCAAACTCCATGACACGTCTCCTCAATGAGTCCGGTGGACTTGTTGAGGACACGGTAAGCATAAGAATTTGTAGCATAACCAACAAATATGCCCTCTTGAGCTCTAGGTTCAAATTTAGACAAACGAACACCTTTCTTGAGAATGAAACACTTACAACCGAACACCTGGAAGTACTTGAGGTTGGGCTTGTTGTCGGTAAGTATCTCATATGGAGTCTTGTTCAAGCCCTTGCGGAGGTAGAGCCCGTTGGATGCTTGACATGCGGTGTTGATGGCTTCGGCCCAAAAGTTGTACGGAGATTTGAACTCCGCCATCATGGTCCTTGCCGCATCCATCAACGTCCAGTTCTTCCTCTCCACCACACCATTTTGTTGAGGGGTATAGGGTGCGGCATATTGATTTTTGATCCCCTCGTCACTAAGAAACTCATCCAAGGTGTAATTCTTGAACTCGGTGCCGTTGTCGCTTCTAATCATCAAAATCTTTGCTTCATGTTGACGTTGAGCTTCATTTCCAAAGTTGGTGACGGTTTGTGTCATGGTAGAACACGGCCACCTATGGGGCCATCGGCCCCTTTGTGGTTCGGCAGGGGGGAGGTCGCATTGCACAAAGAGCAGAGGCCATGGGGCGGCACGACAGTGATGACGCTGGTAGTTTTACCCAGGTTCGGGCCGCTGAGAAGAGTAAAACCCTACTCCTGCTTTGGTGGATTGATGAACGGACCGTGGAGAACGTGCGGCGCTCAAGCCCGGCAAGGTCGCCTTGGGAAAAGTAGCTATGCGTGTATGAGTACGCGAGGGTCCGAATCCTTTCTAAGGTTGCCATGGTCCTCCTTTTATAGGCTAAGGGGTTACCACAATGCCAAAATGGTCATTATCCAGTGATTAGATAGCTAATAGTGCTATCATACCTAACTCTAGCTGTCGTGGTAGAACACGGCCACCTATGAGTCCATCGGCCCCTTCGTGGTTCGGCAGGGGGAGAACGCATTGCACAAAGAGCGGAGGCCGTGGGACAGGATGGCAGTTGTGACACTGGTGGTTTTTACCCAGGTTCGGGCCGCTGAGAAGCATAAAACCCTACTCCTGCTTTGGTCGATTGATGGAGAGACCGTGGAGAACGCGCGGCGCTCGAGCCCGGCAAGGTCGCCTCGGTATGAGTACACGAGGGTTCGAATCCTTTCTAAGGTTGCCATAGTCCTCATTTTATAGGCTAAGGGGTTACCATAATGGCAAAACAGCCATTATCCAGCGATTAGATAGCTAACGGTGCTATCATACCTAACTCTGGCAGTTAGGACAAAGTGCATTAAATGCACTGCCATGTGTCATGCTGTGGATGTGGCCCGGCAGGCCTGCCGCGTCGCTCTAGTCATCTTCCACCTGTCTGCTTGACTCGCCTCTAGACGGGTGTCATATGGAGTTGATCTTCTTCCTAAATGCCTGCCACGTGCCAAATGATAGCCACTTAGTTATCTGGGGGCTCGACACCACACCGACGGATGACTTGCGTTGCGATGCGGTGGAGCGGTGGAGCGATGGAGCCTTGGCGGGGATGTAAGCCGCCAGTAGCCCCAGCAATCCGTGCCGGGGAAGTCTTGGGTCTTGCCTTCTGGGTGGCCTCGACCTGACCAGGCTCGCCTGCCCGGCAAAGGAGGCTTTCCCTTGGTGATATTTTGCTGTCTTGGCTCGTCTTGGTCTTCTTAATCTGCCCTTTGATTTCTCAAAGAGCTCTCTCTGGCTTGGTTCTGCCTAGAATGCTTGATGTTGCCGGGTCGGAGGCCTACTGTCAGTGCACAAGTCAGGGGAAACATACACCCCTGTTTGTGTACCCCGATAGAAGCCCCCGGTCCTGAGCCATACATGTCGCCGGGCACGTTGGGTTAGGCCCCAAACGGTGCACGGACATGTGTCGAAGGAACGCTGCGCGTGCAGTGGTTTGTTATGATGACCAGTCGCCTCAACGTCCACTCCGCGCAATTACCGTAGGTCATGGGGGCGTGGGACTATAGCAGTTAATGTAAAACGGTAACTTCCTGAGAGGAAGCAGCGAAGAGCCACCCTCCTCCATGTCCGTTCCTCATAAAAGAGAAAAACGCGAAGGGGCGCTGCTCATTCGAATCCGTTTCCCCCTCCATCATCTTCCTCTTCAAGCCAAGTGACCGCCCCTGTGCCCGCATTCGCCTCCGATCTCCCACCAAGCCTTCCACCTTCCATGCAGCCCCGAAGAATGGGGAAGAAAGCCGCCGGAAGGGGAAGCGGCCGGCCACCGCGAAGGAAACTGCGACAGACAAAAAAAAGAAGAAAATGGCGGAGCTGGATAGGAAGCGGCGGGAAGATGTAGTGATCTTCCCGTCGAGCTTGGATAGCAACACCCTGGCCGTGAGTTATGCGTATATGTGGGGGAGAGAAGCCCCTAAAAGGCATGGTGCTCCCGCGGTTTTGGCGGAGGGGAAAGAGGACCCGCCAAATTCATACCGCTTTGTCTGCACATATTTCCTCTGCGGCCTCAGCCCTCCTTTCTCTGATTTTTTTGAGGCGGTGATGGTGGGGATTCCACCTTTTGGATTTCACGACAAATGCAATGGCGTCCATGGCGATTTTTGCTCATCTGTGCGAGAATTTCGTCGGAGTAGCCCCCAGCGTGGATCTGTTCAGGCACTTTTTCGTCCTGCGGGTTGAGGACAAGAATCTCCGCTCAGGAAACATAAGCTGGATCCCCCGGGTGGCGAAGAATTTTTGGGATTATCTTCCTGGTCTGCAGCGCGGCAGATGGGAAGAATGGAGGGCCAATTGTTGCTGGATTCAGGATGCGGATGCTCCAGAGTACTGCCGGGCACGGACGGAATGCGTCTTGCGCGGCAAGGATTGGGGGAAGCAAGGCCTTACTGACGATAGGCTCCGCCCGACTTTGAATAGGATCGCCCGCCTCAAGGCCGCCAGGCTAACCATCGAACTGGTGGGGGCTGACTTCCTCCGATGCCGCATTGTGCCGCTGTAGCAAAGGGACAGGTTTGCTTGGCGGTACGGAGATGGAGGGGACAGGATGCACCTGTACCCAGGCCTCACCAACAACTTGACAGTTTACGGCCATGCCTGGCTGTGCGAACAGCTGTTTGGCAGCCTCGGGCCATTCAAAATGCCGGTAAAGATCATCCCGCTGAATATCAATTCTGCCCTGGACAAGATTTTGAAGTGGATGCCCGACTACAACGCTTACGGAGTTGCAGACGATTGGCAACTACCAGAGCTTGATGAGGAAATCGTGTGGGTTTCCAATTTGGAAGAAAGGGCTTCCAGGGTTGAGGGCAACATGTTCAAGCGCACCTCCACGGCGGAAGCAGAGTACATCAAGAGGCGGATTGAGGAGGACAAGGCACTTCGGGCTGCCGGGAAGGCAAAGCCCAGAAGAGTGGAGGAGGAGGAAGAGGAGGAGGCCGAAGACGAGGGCTCTTCTCACGGCAGAAGCAAGCGGCATGCCATGGAGGAAACTGCCGGGGACGAGCCTGCCGAGGGTGCTCCTGCTGGGGATGAGCCTGCCGGGATCGAAGCCTTGTATGCTGCGGCAGCGGAAGTCCAGGAAAAAGGAGGGGGCCGAGGAGGTAGAGCAGCCTAAGGAGGAGTGGCTCACAGCGGGCCCTCAAGCCCCCGAACCAGACCTGGAGCAGCGTCCCCATAGGAGGCCTAGCCGGGGAATCGCGGCCCGTGTCCCTGCGCCTATCGCCAAGAGGGAGAAGAAGACCATCTCTAAGGGCGATGGGCCAGACGTGGTGCGCCACCATTCTTCTCGCCTTTCTGGGGCCAAGACCCCTCCCACCAAGCGGTGAGCCATCATAGGGGTCGACCCCAGCTCCAAATCAAGCTCGAGCTCTTCGCGTAGCTTGTCCTCGCTGGAGCCCCCAGCCTTCTCAAAAGGCTTGAAGCTGTCGAAAAGCATCGCTCCTCCGACCCTGAAGAGAGGTAGAGCGACCCCACCGCCTATGGAGTTCGCGCTGGGCTCCATGCTCATTGATTCAGAGTAAGGAAAATGTCATCTCTTCTTGTCGAGGCATCATGCACTTGTAGGTTTGCTGACCCAATCTTGCTTTGTCATTTTTGGCAGAGATGAGGAAGAGACCCTCGCCCACTGGGCCAAGCGATCCAAGCAAGTGGATGCGTCGGGGCCTTTGGAGGGTATGGGCTTGGCGGGAGGCAGCATGTATGATCCCACGCCAAGCCCCCAGCCCAGCCCCCGGCACAAAGGTATGGGGCAGGCCCTCCTCGCCAGCGAGGGCATGGGAGAGCGGGTCCCTTCTTCCGCCAAGGGAAAGGGAGAGCTTGTCCAGAGCGAGGCTCCCCAGGAGGGGCTCACCTTGCCCGATGCCAAAGCCGAGAAATCCCCGGCAAGGGCCTCCACGGAAGGATCGGCCCACACTGACGTAGTGACCACCGAGGAAGGGGGCGAGGGTCATGCCCCGGCAACGGGTGTCGCCGGGGACAATGATGCCCCCCACGGCAAACATCTCCAGGTAATTTGCTCGCTCTTCGCCTTCTGTTGTTCGTTTTATTTCTGCTTCAAGTCTCTAGCTTCTTGATGCATATTATTTCCTTGCAACATCCCTTGTTGATCTCGCTTGCAGTCCCAGCGGCCGAGGAACCAGAGTTGCTTGAGGAGGTTGCCAGCATTGGTAAGGACACTGCTGAAGAGGCCACCAAGATTGCTGCCGTGGAGGGCCAGGAACATACTGCGAGGGATATCAAAGAGGCCCCAGAGAAGGCCCCCGACAGTGTGCCAGGACTTGGGGTAGTGGTCGAAGAGAAGGTGCCTCTTCAGACCATGAGTCCCCTTCCCCAATTTGGCCCCTTGGCCGCGGCCCTGCAGCCATATTCGAGTAGTCTGGCGCTGGTCCTCGCTCAACCTGGTCTTGGAGCCCCTGGCTCATCCGCGGCAGTGAGTGCAGATCTTGACGAGGAGATCCAACGCATCATGGCACCGCTATCCCAGCAAGCCGAAGAGGCCGAAGACTCGGTCAGCGCAGTCCTGGACCTGTCCTTTCTGGAGTCCGTGGAAGCCGGCATCAAGGAAATGCAAAACAGGTACAACCAGAAGGGGCGGGCACTCAAGGAGCAAAGCAACTCTGCCAACCTCATGGATCGGAAGCTGAGGGACAAGGGCAATGAATTGCGCGAGTGGCACGGCAAGTAGTTCCAAATCCTTCAGCGGCAACAGGAGGTGATCACTATGGCCAAGGAGGACGTCGCCGCCCAGGAAGCTCGTTGGATGGAGCGTGCAGCGCTTCTGAATGCTAAAGAGAAAGAAATCTCTTCCAAGGAAGAGAACCTCAAGACCACCCTCCATAATAAGGACGAGGAGCTAGAGGTCCTTGTCCAGCAGCGTACCAAGGATCTGGAGGACAAGCACAAGGCAGCCCTCGACACGCTCACCCGTGATTCTGCTGCCCAGCTGAAGAAGATTGATGATGACCTTGCTGCCGCATCCACTGCCAAAGCTGATCTCGACCAACAGGTGGCCAAACTGACAGAGGAGCTTGCTGGGAGTGTTAAGGAGACCGTGGCCCTCAAGGAGGAAGTGTAGAAGGCAGAAATCCTTCTGAAAGAGGTGCAATCACAGCTTTCATCCAAGAGCCAGGATCTTAACACTGCCAACAGCTCCATTACTGATATGAAGGCACGGCTTGGTACTCTGGAAAGCAAGGTTGAGTCTGCCGACGCCAGTGAGAGGCAGCTGTCGAAGGACCTGGACAACGCAAGACTCCATCAAAAATATGCAGAGGACAAGCTGGCGAACCAAGTCGGGCAGCGCGACCTCTGGATCAAGAATCTGGTGGATATCACCGAGCGCCTCTCTGCCCAGATCACAACAATGAAGATGAAGAGTTGGGCTTTCTCCGTGGGCCAACATGAGGTTCCCAGTGTCAAGTTGTCGCTCTTCTTCGAGGGGTTGATTGAAGGGTTGAAGACGTATGAGGACGAGCGAGACGCATGCTTCATCCACGAGTCCCGAAAGCTCGCCATCAACGCTCACTTCATGGTCCTGAGCAATCTCGCCTTTCGCCATCCGGACCTCGACCTTGCCGATGGCTTCAGGAGGCTGCCGGTGGGCGGCGATGTTTCTGCGGCCGAGGAGAAGGATGCCCCCTTCGCCGACAAGGTTCTTTCTGTCCCTAGGGTCTGAGAAGACCGCCAGGCACAGCCGTAAGCCATTCTTGTTGCCGTGGTGCCCTATAACAAAAACATGATACATGTCTCGTGTTTAGGCCCCGTACTATATTTGCTTTTGCTCTTGTCGAACTGGTATTTTAATTAAGCTTAAACACATGTTATCCCTCTTGTGTTTTACCCATGGATACTCATATGGTTGGCTTCTTTTTGTGCGTTTTGGCTTCCCACTAGTAGCATGCTGTCGCGATTGCTGTGAGGAGCGGGTCCTTAGCATTCAGGTGGCGAGGACATGCCCCGGCAGGTTTTTCCTTAGGAATCTTTGACGCAGCTGCCCACTTTATTGAGCAGGCTCAAAACAAAGCAGGGGCGCAGACAAATTCGGTAAGGTGCCATCACACGAGAGATTTAACCATACAAAGAAAACTTGGGTGTCCGAGGGATAAGCAAATGCAAAACTCTGGAGGGATAGTTGGTGAACATGTTGACTTAGCTTTTTTTTATCATGCTTCCCTCCTTCCGTCGCCGCGGCTGTCTATCACATCCGCATACTTTGAGAGGACAGCATCTGCGTACTCGCCCAAAGTCTGCTGAATCAACATGAAAAACACGCGCAAGAGGGAAACTTGGCAGTTTATTAGTTGCATCTCTGCCCCCGGCAAGGGCCGGAGGGGGATAGTCGAACGCCTGCAGGTGACAACACATAGCGAAAAAGGAAGGGTCGTCTCCTCCCTTCTCTCCCTTTTGTTGTTGATGATACCACGGCTGTAGGCATAAGGTCACATTGGCGTGGACAGCCCTGCCGGAGCGCGCTTGCCGGGGCGTCAATCAATGGATTTGCACCAGCGCTTCACTCGGGATTTTCCCTCATCGGGGTAAATGTTGTACCAAGTTCCATGTGGGCCTATCAACAGCGAAGATGCCACCCCATGCGCAGCTTCGATCGTCGACGAGCGAAAGTGGAGGAGGAGGAGGCCACATACCATGCTTTCCGCTTGCCTTAGTGATTTTCTCAGTCATCGGGCATGCTTGGCCGGATCCCGCCAGGAGGACAGCGTCGCCTCGTGTCTCGTCCTTCTCCTTGGGATAGGGGCAGTACGGTGGTCACGCCACCTGAGCAGCTTGTGACCGTCGCACCGCCTCCACCTCCTGTTCCCGCCGCCGCCGCGGTTGCAGTGGGCACGGGTGACAAGGCCCGGGCAAGGCGAATCGAGTGAGCGGCATCGCCTCTCGCCTCGAGAGCCGCTGGCGATGCGAGTGTCGATGCTGACGCCGGTGTAGCTTGATGCACTGTTCATGACTTTGGGTTCGCACAAGTGCTGCGCCCCCTACCTGGCACGCCAAAGATGTCGTGGTAGAACATGGCCACCTATGAGGCCATCGGCCCCTTCGTGGTTCGGCAGGGGGGAGAACGCATTGCACAAAGAGCAGAGGCCATGGGACAGCATGACAGTTGTGACACTGGTGGTTTTTACCCAGGTTCGGGCCGCTGAGAAGCATAAAACCCTACTCTTGCTTTGGTGGATTGATGGAGAGACCGTGCAGAACGTGCAGCGCTCGAGCCCGGCAAGGTCGCCTCAGGAGGAGCAACTACGCGCGTATGAGTACAAGAGGGTCCGAATCCTTTCTAAGGTTGCCATGGTCCTCCTTTTATAGGCTAAGGGGTTACCACAATGGCAAAACAGTCATTATCCAGCGATTAGATAGCTAACAGTGATATCATACCTAACTCTGGCAGTTAGGACAAAGTGCATTAAATGCATTGCCATGTGTCACGCTGTGGATGCGGCTCGACAGGCCTGCCGTGCCGCTCTAGTCACCTTCCACCTGTCTGCTTGACACGCCTCTGGATGGCTGTCATATGGAGGTGATCTTCTTCCTAAATGGCTGCCACGTGCCAAATGACAGCCACTTAGTTATCTGGGGCCTCGACACTGCACTGATGGATGACTTGCGTTGCGATGCGGTGGAGCGGTGGAGCCTTGGCGGGGATGCAAGCCGCCAGTAGCCCGGGCAATCCTTGCTGGGGAAGTCTTGGGTCTTGCCTTCGGGGTGGCCTCGACCTGACCAGGCTCGCCTGCCCGGCAAAGGAGGCTTTCCCTTGGTGATATTTCGTTGTCTTGGCTCGTCTTGGTCTTCTTGATCTGCCCTTTGATCTCTCCAAGAGCTCTCTCTCTGGCTTGGTTCTGCCTTGAGTGCTTGATGTTGGGGGGTCAGAGGCCTACTGTCCGTGCACAAGTCAGGGGAAACATACACCCCTGTTTGTGTACCCCGACACTGGCAGTTAGGACAAAGTGCGTTAAATGCACTGCCAGGTGTCATGCTGCGGATGCGGCCCGGCAGACCTTCTGCGCCGCTTAGTCACCTTCCACCTGTCTGCTTGACACGCCTCTGTACGGGTGTCATATAGAGGTGATCTTCCTCCTAAATGGCTACCACGTGCCAAATGACAGCCACTTAGCTATCTGGGGGCTCGACACCGCACTGATGGATGACTTGCATTGCGATGTGGTGGAGTGGTGGAGTCTTGGCGGGGATGCAGGCCGCCAGCGGCCCCGGCAATCCTTGTCGGGGAAGTCTTGGGACTTGTCTTCGGGGTGGCCTCGACCTGACCAGGCATGCCTGCCCGGCAAGGGAGGTTTTTCCTTAGTGATATCTTGTTCTCTTGGTTTGTCTTGGTCTTCTTGATCCACCCTTTGATTTCTCAAAGAGCTACCTCTCCAGCTTGATTTTATCTTGAATGCTTGGTGTTGCCGGGTCGGAGGCCTACTGTCCATGCACAAGTCAGGGGAAACATACACCCCTATTTGTGTACCCCGACAGAAGCCCCCGGGCCTGAGCCATACGTGTCGCCGGGCACGTTGGGTTAGGCCCTAAACAGTGCATGGACACGTGTCGAAGGAACGCTGCGCGTGCAGCTGTTTGATATGATGACTAGTCAACTCAACGTCCACTCCGCGTAATTACCACAGGTCGTGGGGTCATGTGACTGTAGCAGTTATTGTAAAACAGTAACTTTCTGAGAGAAAGCAGTGAAGAGCCATCCCCCCCCCCCACGTTCGTTCCTCATAAAAGAGAAAACGCGAAAGGGCACTTCTCATTCGCATCCATTTCACCCTCCATCATCTTCCTCCTCAAGCCAAGCGACTGCTCCCGCACCCACATTCACCTCCAATCTCCCATCTAGTCTACCACCTCCCTTACAGCCCCGAAGGATGGGGAAGAAGGCTGCCGAAAGGGGGAAGCGGCCAACCACCATGAAGGAAGTTGCGGCGGAGGGGAAGAAGAAGAAGGCGGCGGAGCTGGACAGGAAGCGGCGGGAAGATGTAGTGTTCTTCCTGTCGAGCTTGGATAGCAACACCCTGGTCATGATGTACGCGTACATGTGGGGGAGGGAAGTACCGAAGGGGCACGGCGCACCCGCGGTTCTGGCGGAGGGAAAAGAGGACCCGCCAAATTCATACCACTTTTTATGTGCATATTTCCTCTGCGGCCTCGGCCCTCCTTCCTCTGATTTCTTTGAGGCGATGATGGTGGTGTACGGATTCCACCTTTTGGATTTCATGCCAAATGCAATGGCGTGCATGGCAATTTTCACCCATCTGTGCGAGAACTTCGTCGGAGTAGCCCCCAACGTGGATCTGTTTAGGCATTTCTTTGTTCCGCTGGTTGAAAATAAGGCCCACCGCTCGGGGAACATAGGTTGGATCCCCCGGGAAAAGAGGAATGCTTGGGATTATCTTCCTGGTCAGCAGCGAGGCAGATGGGAAGAATGGAGGGTGGACTGGTGCTGGATCCAGGATGAGGATGCTCCAGAGTACTGCCGGGCGCGGATGGAGTGCGTCGTGCGCGGCAATGAGTGGAGGGAAATAGGCCTCACCGACGACAGGCTTCGCCCAGCGCTGAATAGGATTGCCCGTCTTAAAGCTGTCGGACTAACCATTGAACAGGTGGGGGCTGATTTCCTCCGACGCCGCATCGCGCCGCTGCAGAAGAGGGACAGGTTCACCCGGCATTACGGAGATGCTGCGGATAGGATGCGCCTGTATCCAGGCCTCACCAACAACTTGTCGGTTTACGGCCATGGCTGATTGTGCGAACAGCTGTTCGGCAGCCTTGGGCCGTTCAAATTGCTGGCAAGGGTCGTCCCGCTGAATGTCAATTCTGCTCGGGACCAGATTTTGAAGTGGATGCCTGATTGCAACGCTTATGGGGTTGCGGCTGACTGGCAACTACCCGAGCTTCATGGAGAGCTCGAGTGGGTCTCCAGTCTGGAGGAAAGGGCCTCCAGAGTGGAGAGCAACATGTTCAAGCGCACCTCCACAGTGGAGGCAGAGTTTATCAGGAGGCGGATTGAGGAGGACAAGGCGCTTCGGGCTGCCGGTAAGGCAAAGCCCAGAAGAGTGGAGGAGGAGGCCGAAGACGAGGGCTCTTCTTATGGCAGGAGCGAGGGGCATGCCATGGAGGAGATTGCCGGGGATGAGCCTGCTCAGGGTGACCCTACCGGGGATGAGTCTGCCGGGATCGAAGCCTTATATGCTGTGGTAGCGGATGCCCAGGAAGGGGACGAGGCCGAGGAGGTGGAGCAGCCGAAGGAGGAGTGGCTTGTAGCGGGCCCACAAGCCCCCGAACCAGACTTGGAGCAGCGCCCCCGCAGGCGGCCCAGCCGGGGAACTGCGGCTCCTGTCCCTGCGCCCGTCGCCAAGAGGGAGAACAAAACCATCTCTAAGGGCGATGGGCCGAACTGGGGCGCCACCATTCTTCTCGCCTTTCTGGGGCCAAGACCCCTCCCACCAAGCAGCGAGCAATCATAGGGGTCGACCCCAGCTCTGAATCAAGCTCGAGCTCCTCGCATAGCTCATCTTCGCCGGAGCCCCCGGTTCTTCCAAAGGGCTCGAAGCTGCCGGGAAGCACTGTTCCCCCGACCCTAAAGAGAAGCAGAGCGACCCCACCGCACATGGAGTTCGCACTGGGCTCCATGCTCATCGATTCAGAGTAAGGAAAATATCATCCTTTCTTGTCGAAGCATTATGCACTTGCAGGTTTGCCGACCCAACCTTCCTTGTTGTTTTTGGTAGAGATGAGGAAGAAACCCTCACCCACCGGGCCAAGCGATCCAAGCAAGTGGAGTTGTCGGGGCCTTCGGAGGGCACGGGCTTGGCAGGAGGCGGCATGAATGATCCAGCGCCAAGCCCCCAGCCCAGCCCTTGGCACGAAGGTATGGGGCAAGCCCTCCCCGCTAGCGAGGGCATGGGAGAGCGAGTCCCTTCTTCCGCCAAGGGAGAGGGAGAGCTTGTCCAGAGTGAGGCCCCCCAGGAGGGGCTCACCCTGCCCGATGCCCAAGCCGAGAAATCCCCGGCAAGGGCCTTGACGGAAGGATCGGCCCATGCTGATGTTGTGACTACCGAGGAAGGGGGCGAGGGCCATGCCCCAGCAACGGGTGCCGCCGAGGAGGCTGATGCCCTCCCACGGCAAACATCTCCAGGTAATTTGCTCGCTCTTTGCCTTCTGTTGCTCATTTTATTTTTGCTTCAAGTCTCCGGCTTTGCATATTATTTCCTTGTCATCGCTCGCTGATCTCGCTTGCAGTCCCGATGGCCGAGGAACCAGAGCTGCTGGAGGAGGTGGCCAGCATCGGCAAGGATGCCGCTGAAGAGGCCGCCAAGATCGCTGCCGTGGAAGGCCAGGAACACACTGCCAGGGATATCCGACAGGTCCCAAAGAAAGCCCCCAGTAGTGCGCTAGGACTGGAGGTAGTGGTCGAATAGAAGGTTCCCCTTCAGACCATGAGCCCTCCTTCCCAGTTTGGCACCTCGGCCACGGCCCTGCAACCATCTTCGAGCAGTCTGGCGTTGGTCCTTGCCCAACCTGGTCTTGGAGTCCCCGGCTCTTCTGCGGCAGTAAGCGCTGACCTCGATGAAGAGATCCAGCGCATCATGGCACCGTTGTCCCAGCGAGTTGAAGAGGCCGATTACTCGGTTAGCGCAGTCTTGGACCTGTCCTTTCTGGAGTTCATGGCAGCAGGCATCAAGGAGATGCAAAACAGGTACAACCAGAAGGGCCAGGCACTCAAGGAGCAAGGCAACTCCGCCAACCTCATGGATCAGAAGCTGAGGGACAAGGGTAATGAATTGCATGAGTGGCATGGCAAGCAGTTCCAAATCCTTCTACGGCAACAGGAGGTGATCACTATGGCCAAGGAGGACGTCGCCGCCCGGGAAGCTCGTTTGGCAGAGCGCGCAGTGCTTCTGAACGCCAAAGAGAAGGAAATCTCTTCCCGGGAAGAGAACCTCAAGACCACTCTCCGCAACAAGGACAAGGAACTGGAGGTCCTTGTCTAGCAGCGCACCAAGGATCTAGAGGACATACACAAGGCGGCCCATGACATGCTCACACCTGACTCTGCTGCCCAGCTGAAGAAGATTGCTGATGACCTTGCCGCTGCATCCACTGCCAAAGCCGATCTTGACCAACAGGTGGCCAAACTGACAGAGGAGCTTGCCGGGAGTGCCAAGGAAGCTGCGGCCCTCAAGGAGGAAGCACAGAAGGCGGAGATCCTTCTGAAAGAGGTGCAATCGCAGCTTTCATCCAAGAGCCAGGACCTTAACACTGCCAACGGCGTCATCACTGATATGAAGGCATGGCTTGGTACTCTGGAAAGCAAGATTGAGTCTGCCAATGCCCGTGAGAGGCAGCTGATGAAGGACCTGGACAACGCAAGACTCCATCGAAAAGATGCAGAGGACAAGCTGGCGAACCAAGTTGGGCAGAGCGACCTCTAGATCAAGAATATGGTGGATATCGCCGAGCACCTCTCTGCCCAGATCGCAACAATGAAGATGAGGAGCTAGGCTTTGTTTGTGGGCCAACATGAAGTTCCCAGCGTCAAGCTATCACTCTTATTTGAGGGGTTGATTGAAGGGTTGAAGATGTATGAGGACGAAAGGGACGCGTGTTTCGTCCACGAGTCCTGAAAGCTCTCCCGCAACGCCCTCTTCATGGTCTTGAGCAATCTCGCCTTCCGCCATCCGGACCTCATCCTTGCTAATGGCTTCAGGAGGCTGCCGGTGGGCGCCAATGTTTCTGCTGCCGAGGACAAGGCTGGCCCCTTCGCCGACAAGGTTCTTTCTGTCCCCAGGGTCCCATAAGACCGCCAAGCACAGCGGTGAGCCATTCTTGTTGCTGTGGTGCCCTGTAACAAAAACATAATGCATGTCTCGTGTTTAGGTGTGATGCCCCGAGACCGATGCTCTAGTTACCTTCCATTTATTTTGTCGACGTTGTCTGTTTCAATTGTTTGTGGCCATGATCTTGATGGGTGCCATTGTCATATTTTGCTTCTTGCATCATGTTCATCATTTGGTTATATTGCATTGTCATGCCCATCATTGTCATATTGCATTTGTGCCTCTTGTCATTTTGCATTCTTCATGCTCATCATATGCCTTGTGGTATTCATCTTGTTGTGCTTGCACCATGTTAGATATTGTTGCTTGCCTATGCATTTGTCCCATGCATCATCACCTCACCCCTCCTCCTTTCTTTATTCTGCAAGTGACATCTTTCCTCCTCCATTAATGTTCATGTTTTCCCTACAAATATTAGACCATGTCCTAAACCTCTCTGCCAAATTTCATTCTATTTGGAGTTGTTTTGGTTAGGTTCAAAAATGCCTCAAGTTTGAATTTTATTCAAACTTGTTTTATTTCTCTACCTCTAAAAATGTCCAAACCAATTTTATAAAATAGGGCATTAATTCAGGGTCATGAGGATATTTTTATATTTCTCATACACCTCTCCTTTTCCCCTATGCTTTTCTCTTTATTTTCTGCTTGAAGAAAATCAGAGAAAAAGGAAACAGCAGCAGCCCTGTAGCGTAGCAGCAGCAGTGGGGGCCAGCCGGCCCAGCAGCTTCCACTAGCGTTGCGGCCCAGCTCACCTGCCCGCGCCTCCTCCCTGCCTTTCCTCACCCAGTGGCGCCCGCACCCCCGCTAGCTCGCCTCCACGTGTCGTCGCCGGTCCCGCCTGCCAGCCTCTGGCTACAGCAAACCCGCGCGCCACCTTTTCGTCAAGCTCCCGCTCTCGCCATGGGGACCGCGAAAGCCCGACGCCGTGCATGCACCTTGCCCCTATAAGAAGCCCCCGCAGAGCCCTAGGGTTTCCGTCTTCCTTGTCTCCCTCTCTCCGCCGCCGCCGCACAGGTAAGAGGCGCCCACGCAACCTGCTACCTTCTCCACCCGACGCCATGTCCGAGACGAGCCGGAGCTCTTCTCCGGCGTAGCTCACCCAGCTGGTTTCCCTCCTTCCTCATGGTCCTTCGCGATGCCACCACGACCCCGTTCCCGCAGCGATTCAAGGCCGGAGACGCCAAGTTCCTCGACATCCTCTTCCTCTCCTTCGACTCCTTCATGGATTGGGTGCCGTCTCCTTCGATCAGTGCCTTCGCCGTCTCCTCTGCTTCCCCGATGAGTCCATCTTTACCAGCAAGCCCACGGTGACGCCCTGCTCCTCCTCATGCCTTTATCCTCGTCGTACGCTTCCCTAGGTGCCGATCTCCGTGAGCACAACTCCGGTCACCAGGGCCACACACACGAGCACCTACACTCAGCGCCTCCACGCATGCATGCTGCACTCCCGCGAGACACCAACGTGACGCCCGCGTCTCCCTGTTCCATACACCGCATCACACACCCGTCGCAACATGCGCACGAGACCTCCGCACCTCTCTACCCTGGCCGGCAACCATGGCCGTAGCCAGGCTCAGCCTCACAGAAGCCCTCACCCACGCATCATCACACAACACCCTCAAGCCTTCCGTCGGTCACACTGCCTCCCAAATCCGCATGCCCACCGCCGTTCGCCCGCACTCGCCTCGCCCTGATGTGCCCTCGCCGGTGTCGTTGTTGCCGTTTGTCTTCTCTGTTGTAACAGAGGAGCTAGCACTGCTTGGGGCTCGCTCAAAATGAACTGAGCCCCATATGTTAACAACTACCCACCTAGGTCGACTGGTTCGAGCCCCTTCTCCTCGCCCAAGCGGCCTGGGTTCGATCCCCCGTAGGCGCGGATTAAACGCCCCATTTTTTTGCCGTGCGTGTGTATGACAGGGTGGCCCCACCAGTCATCCTCTCAGCCTTCTCCTTTTATTTTCTTTTACTCCAGCGAATATTCCATTCAGGCATATGGAATCTTTCCTTTTCGGGCTGGTCGATTTCTGGACATTTCCTTTTAAGGAAATATGCCTTTTCTATCTATTCCTTTTTAGGCAAATTTCAACTTAAGGCATTTGTGGATATTTCCCTAAAGTAACCCATACATATTATATATGTTTTTGGTGTAGAAAAATCCCTCCAATCCATCTGTGGCATCCATTTCATCATTTGAGCAAGTTTTAGAACATGTTATTTTTACAGCCTATGCCATTGGATTTTTTTTCAAAACTATCACTTTATTTATAGCAATTTTGAAAACTATAGCACAGAATGCCAAAAAATCAAAAGTATGACCTCGTCGGCCTGGTGTTGGCCGAAGAAAGGGTTTTCGGCCAGGGTTTGGCCGAAAAGGGGTTTTCGGCAATGCATGGGCCGAAAAGGTGACTACCTGGGCCGAAAAGTCCTTTTTGGTCAGCGGTAGGCCAAAAAGTCCTTTTTGGTCACCAGTAGGCCGAAAAGTCCCTGGGGCCCACCTTTTCATGTGAGCGAGTGGCCGAAGCTGCATGGCTCCGCTCTTCGGCTTATGTTAGGCCGAAAAGGGTTTTTTTTGACTTATGAATGTTGTGCAACCATTGCCCATCTTAGACATTGAAAAAATATATTTTCGAGCAACCCCTTCCCTCAATATTTTCCCGCCAACTCTTTCCCTTCATATATTCCCGCCAACCCCTTCCCGCCATATGTTCCCACCACCCATTTCCGGCCAACCCCTTCCCGCCATAAGTTCCCGCCAACCCTTTCCCTCCATACCGCGGTCGTTCTTTCCCGCCATTTTCTCCTCTCTACCTATAAAACCCCCTTCACACGGAGGTGGATAAGTAGTCCAGTTTAGTGTAGTCGAGATGTCCCATTATCCTTTTGATCGTAGTTTTCACCCTGAGATGAGCAAATGTCTTCTTAGGCTAGCCACCGATTTCAGGATGGACAATAGGATAGTTCCATGGGACGAACTCCTCAGTAGTGACACCATACTAAATGAGTTGGCTCTCGCATTATGTAAGTCTGGGTGGCCTGAAAGGACCTATGAGGAGGTACGTAAAGAACTTCTTAGGTTGCATGGAAGGTGGAAGAAGGTAGTGCAGATGAAGAGTGAAACTTTCTTAAGGATTGCAGCAGAGCATACATTTTTATGGACTGACGACAGCGAAGATGAAGACAATATCTTCATGCCGAGCACCAGGGCCAAGAGTACCGCACCGTCGAAGGGCAAGAGTATCGCGTTGTCACACGGCAAGAGTGCTGCATCGACGAAGGGCAAGAGTACCGCATCGTCGAAGGGCAAGAGTGCTGCATCAACGGAGGATGACGATGATGCCTTCATGTAGTATGTAAGCTATAATTTTTAAGTTCAGCTCTACCGTTTAATTCATATGTACTTGTATCTTAATTATCGGTTGCAGTCTGTTTGGAAATGTAACTGGAATAACAATGCGAATTAATAGTAATATGTCTCTCGCATACATAAAACGATATATGTCTTCTAATCAGATAGAAGCAAGTGCAATATTAGCACATACATGAAGCATGTCTCATACATAGATACTGACTCACAGATGAGAATAGTTTGAAACTAACATAGATAATGACTCATACATAGATAATGACTCATACATAGATACTGACTCACAGATGCGAATAGTCTGAAGCTAACATAGATAATGACTCATACATAAATAACCATATCACTGTGGGGGCCGACGACGAGTCTGGGTCTTCCTCGGGCGAGGATCGGAAGGCGATAAGCGCTGAGGCGGTGCACGATGGTCACGATAACCACGACCATAGATAGGGTCATCTGTCACTGTCTGTGTCTCCTACGACGGTGGTGGTGGTGGTGGAGTGTGAAACACTGTCTGCGAGAAGTCATAAGTGTTTGCATCTTGGTCATCATTATCCCCGTCGCCCTCTAAGAATGAAGCACCACCACTAAGCATCGGTGACTGCACTGAATGCATGAACGGTTGTGACTGGTTGCCGCCTGCGGTAAAGTAAAACATGTAAAATTGATACAAATGCATGAACAATGCATGAACGAAGCACCACCACTAAGCATCGGTTACTACACAAAATGCATAAACGGTTACTACAATGTTGAAAAGAAATAGTAAGTAGTGTTACCTAGTTCCATCTGCTGATGCCAGTAAGCGCTCCCTGGTTCTGAAGGAGGTGGCTGATGCCAGGAAGAGCTCCCTGGCTGTGAAGGATGAGGTTCTGAATGGTGCACAGAGGGTCATGGTTCTGAACGGTGCACAGAGGGTCGTGGTTCTGAATGGTGCACGGAGGGTCGTGGTTCAGAATGCTGTAGAGAGGGATGTGGTGGACGATGTGCTGGAGGAGGAACTGCAACATCCGAAGATCGTCTACATGTAACAGCTGCGTAAATCCCGCGTAGCTTGTCATCAAGACGCCTCAACCATGAGACGTGCTCTCGCGGTGGGATAGTATCTCTCCTCTGAAAGCGCTGCATTAAAGCGGAAACCTCCTCTCGCGCCTCACTTGTCAAGTCAACCTGTACACGAAGAGTTAACCAATTAGATCCTCATTGTATGACAGACAACACGAATAGATAACCAATTGAATATGTCCAGGTTAAGAAAAGACTTAACATATGAGAACCATGGCATGTACCGCGTGGTGTCTGGTTCCCATAACAGAGGCAGTTGGGTACATATCGCTGGTGAGAGGGGCTTCGATCTGATCAGGAGCAGTTGATGGAACCAAGTAGACCCTCATTGTATGCCGGTAACGCTGCAGATACAATCCGAACTTGTCCCAGTTAAAGGGCCGAACCTCATCCCAGATATTTGTCGGCGCAGTAGTCCATTCGTCAACGTAAGGGGTAATGCTCTGAAGCCAATAAGCCATGGACTTGTCTCCTCCTAGGCGATTGTACCTGAGATTGACATGCGCGTTACATGATTAGGTATATTCTGAATGTAGAGCTGAGAACTAAAATAGTATTACTACTTACTTGTGCACGTGTTCAGGTAAGTGTGGAATATCTGGAATGTCATGCTCTTGACATAGACCGAACTGTCTCATCACCCTATGAAGAGCCATCTCCTCAACCGTCACGTCAAACACCAACTTGGCCTTGGTCATCCAATAGTGCTGATCTCTAGTGCACAATCCAGAAATCCCAACTGGGTACCTGGATAATATAGCCTGATGCGAGTATGGCTCCCAGATAACTTGATCCTCGTGCAAACTATCAAACTGCGCCGTGAAGGCCGGGTAGCAGCCCCTCACCTGGCTATGCGCAAACTGTCTCTGTGCATGACAAAAAATAAGCATTAGTAATACTATTGAATGGCAAGAAATAATCGAATTAATTGTTACTTAATATGAAAGTACCTCTCGCCGTGTCCAAACAGATCCCATAGTAGGCAAGTTGCCGATAGCAGGCACATAAGCCCCAGCTAAGTCCTCCAAACCAAAAGGTTTATCAACGTAGACATAGGGTCATCCAATAGGGAATCTCTCGTATGACCAGAGCTGCAACAATAATGGACATCCAACAATACTTGATTTTCTAGCCTTCAACAAGCAACCTTTGCACAGGCCTTTGTACGTAGCCGCTAACACAGCAGAACCAAAACTCCTCTGCAGAATGTCCCCAGGGCAACGTGCGTCAGCTATCTCTCGTGCAATATCGATGAATCATGCATCAACAGTGGTCATGTGGTTCTCCGTAAACATCGTCTTGCCGAACAGCCAAAGAATATATGCCTCTAGGGACCGGTCAATCTGTGCCTCTGACAACTAAACATCGGGATATCCTAACGAGACAATCTACATAGAAACGTAATGATTGTATGAACATCGGGCAACTAAAAAAACAACATTTGTTTAAGTGGCCGCGAAGGTTACCTGAAACTGGCTCAACCATCAAAAAAGAGGCCCGTGATGATCGTTCTCTATGGCTCTAGCAGTTGGCACCACAGCCAAAAAACGGGTCTACATCAATTCTGGCCAACCAGATTCTGCCTCTAAAGGACCTATGGCAGCACCGGCCAGAGGTAATCCCAACAAGTAAGACACATCCTGTAAAGTAGGTGCCATCTCTCCCCAGGGAAAGTGAAACGTATGTGTCTCTGGTCTCCATCTATCTACTAAGCAGGTAAGGAGTGACTTGTCATAAGAGAAACATTTCACTTGCCTCTTGCGTAATTGCAATGGTTCACCTGCCTCATCTAAGTCCGGACCATCAACCCACTCATCCAATGTACCCTCAACCAGCCGTGCCAAGGGTAGAAGTCCAGCCCAACTTAACCTACAAAATAAAGAGATTGTAGCACACTGTTAGCGGCTATGAAAAGTATGTCAAACATAGTAAGTCATTATATGGATTACATTATATGCACACATACCTATCAACCCATGAATCGTGTATCATCCAGTTAGACTTTGGGGTGCGAGTGACCAACACGTCTAAGTTCTTGCCCGCTTCCATAAGGGTGCCCCGGTGCTTTCTATCGATATTACCATTAAGCAACGGATACGAAGACATATCTGCAATTCAAATAACAAATCTCAGATGCAAATAAAACATAGTACAGACATATTACAACGTAAAACATAGTTCCGACCGTATTACAAATTAAAACATAGTCCAGACCGTATTACAAATTAAAACATAGTCCAGACCATATTACAAAGTTAAACATAGTTCAGACATATTACGAATTAAAACATAGTTCAAACATATTACGAATTAAAACATAGTCCAGACATATTACAAATTAAAACATAGTACAGATATATTACAAATTAAAACATAGTCCAGACATATTACAAATTAAAACATAGTCCAGACATATTACAAATTAAAACATAGTCCAACATAGTACGACTGCCAATTATATAGCTTGTGAGTTATTTCTTCCTCGTCCGCCCCTTCGGCCTCGACTGCCACGACCACATCCGCCTCTTGCTCCGGTTGTCGCAGTCGTCGATGTGGAAGCACTGTCTTTCTTCAGGTCGGGACAATATTTCATCCTATGCCCATAAGCCGCGCATAACAAACATTGTTTAGTTGCTCCACCAGCTTCAGATTGGTCCATATTGTTTTGGATGCGACAGGCCTTTCGTCTGCCCCTACTTGTTCGCCGAAGGTCTGGATGCGACGGGCCTTTCGTCTGCCCCTACTCTCTCACCGTCGTTTACCTTGTTGAAATTGCCAACAACTCTAAACCCTGTCATCTCACCTGTCCATGTGTTGAGCACTGCTTCTTTTAAATAGTATGGGGACACGAAGGAGATAGCATCCAACTCAATCTAGCCACAGGCAGCCAACACATGTGAGCAAGGTAGGTGCAACAACTTCGGTTTGTTGCATGTACACTCACACGTTGGATAAAATTCCGTTCCAATTTTTACCTCGTGCGTCTTCACCTCATTTCCAGAACCAACACCATCAGTAGGAAGCTGAACCTCATACCTCCTTTCCTGATTCCCTATGAGTCTGACAGTGTGCTTCTTTGCTTTCTCTATCTTCTTTGCCATGTACTCCATGACACGACTACAATAAGGTGTGTTGTGATTATCTGCAATATGCTTCTTTGCTAACTCGTTCCTTTCTCTGAAATATCTCAAAGTGCAATGGAATACAGCCTCCACAATAGCTGTGAGTGGCAATGCTCTATTCCCTCTGAGTACAAAGTTATACACCTCTGCAAGATTGGTTGTCATGTGGCCATACCTAGCTCCATGGGTGTCATGTAGCAAAGACCAATTCACTGGAGGCTCTTTCTCTATCCACTCAGAAAAATTCTTTATTGCCCTGCCATTCTTTCTCTTAGTATTAGGAGGGACAATTGCTGGCAAGTCACAAAGACCTACTGGCTCCTCTAGCTCCGCGATGAGTGCTGCTAATTTAGCCTGATCTTCTTCCATTTTCTTCCTCGCACGGACCTGCTTCTTAGTAAACTCATCTAGTTTTGACCAAATAAATCCGTATTTGCACTACTGGCTCTGCTTGCATAATTTTTTGAACAAGTTCATCAACCGCTTGTTCTTGAACTGTGAGGAAAAAATAGCCCCAAGATGGCGCATGCACCACCGGCTCTGCAAGTCCTTCCAAGGTGTTGGTTCGTCAGCTATTGGATCCTTAATGTCTTCATGGCCTTTAATATACCAGCATGTCTGTCATGAATGACACACACGTTTGGTCGGTCCTGCACGATGGCAATTTTCACTTGCCGAAAGAACCATACCCAGCTCGAAAAGTTCTCACCCTCCACAAATGCCATGGCAAGTGGGATGATTTGATTATTCCCATCCGCACCAATAGCAGTCAGGATTTGCCCTTTGTACTGACCGGTCAGGAATGTACCATCCACAAACAAAATAGGAGGACAATGCCGGAAGGCTTCGATGCACATAGCAAAGGAGAAGAATACTCGTTTCAACACCTTGAAATTTGGTATACTAAGCAACCTCGTGTGTTGTACGTTCACATAAGTGCCGGGATTCCTCTCCTTCAGTATGTCAAGGAGACGGACAACATTATCATATGAGTCAAAGAACGTCCCAAACCTTTCCTCCATAGCCTTCTGCTTAGCCCTCCAAGCCTTCCCATAACGAATGACATAATTCCATCTGACCTTCACTGCTGTCTGGATGTGTTTTGCTTCCATATCTTTCTTCTCTACTATCTCAGTATACATGATTTGCGCAATGAGAGTTGAAGTCAGGTTTGGATGATTCACCAGAAGGTTTTTCCTCACACAATTATGTGGGACGACATTGGTGACAACCCAGTGGATGTCATACTTCGACACGTGCCCGTGCACCTTCCCAGGACAAACTGTTTCAACACATTTCACGGTATAGTTCGTTGGACTTGATATGTGTGTCCGAAAAACCCTCTGCGTAGACATAGCCCACTTTACCACCGCATACTTCAATTTTTTCTTTGTATCAAACATAGCCCCTATCTGGACTTGGTTCTGATTATACTGCCATGGAGTCTCATGGCCATTGTTGACCGTAAGGCCGGTGGATATGTCCTGATCCCATGCAGAAGGAATCGGTACCTCCGCTTCATCCTCGGAATTATCAGAATCCAGTTCCTCCGCCAATCCATCCTCGTCCTCTTCCAGTATCACCCTCTGCATTTCATCCCCTTCCTCATCCGCATAGGCGAAACCAGAACCAGCTAATATTATCGACTGAATACTCTGCCCGGTATAATGACCACAAACATTGTGTGGCACGTAGTCCAACTCTTTGTCGGGTTGGCTAGCATCCACATCCGGTGGCTATGACTCGGCTAAATTAATCTCGCTAGCCACTTCACTGCCATGGCCGGGTTCATACCCCCTGTGGAGTTGTACGGTATTCTCCTCCTTCGCCACAGGTTGCACAAGTGCATATGGGTGGATTCTTCGGTCTTGGCAATGTCTTAACAGGGTCAACCAATGCTGGCTCCTATCTATCGGCATCAACTCCCACTTGACATTTTTATAGGATTTGGTCCACAATGCATGAATACTGACGGAACATACTTCAGGATCTAGCCCGAAACTAGTTGTCAACCAGTACTTCAACTGTCTAATGTCCAGTCTGTCCGGGTCTGTTAGTGTCATGACACCATTTTTAAACTCGCTAAGATCAACCCCCAACTCATTATATTGAACATTACCAGCGCCGTAGTAAACAGTCAAATTTACTAATTCAGACATTTTCACCTGTCAGACATTGCCATCTTCTCATTAATCACAATTAACACAATTATTATCCGCCACACTAACTAAAATCCGCTAAAATGCCACCACATACAAATTAACACTAACACAATTATTATTATCCTCTACACTAACACAATTATTACTCCGCTAAAATGCCACCACATACAAATTAACACTAACACAATTATTATTATCCGCTACACTAACACAGTTATTACTCTGCTAAAATGCCACCACATACAAATTAACACTACAATTCGCAATATAACTTACCTACACTAACTAAACTATACAACTCAGAGAAAATTTGTGAGGACATGATTATACCTTAGAGGAGTACTTGCACCACCGAACAACGACAGCACCACCGCTGCCCCCTCGACGACCGGAGGTTCAACTCCGGATACAAGCCAAGCTGCACCTCCTCCTCACCACCTCCTCCTCCACAGCTGCTGCTCCTCCTCACCACCACCTCCTTCTCCACCGCACCTCCTCCACCCCACCATGGCTCCTCCTCCCCAAACGCACAAAAAACTATCCCATAGCAAAAAAACCACCGTAGGCCATCGGAGAATGCTATGATCTATCTATTCTATGGCTTGGATGTGAAAATGGGTGGAAAATGGAGGAGATTGACGCGGGTTGGCTTTGTCTACAGAGAGAACGAGAGAGAGAGAGAGCGACAAAAACAGAGGCGAGCACGGGAGGAAGGAGACGAGTGCGATGGGCTTATCCAGACCTTTTCGATCAAGTGTTGGCCGAAAAGGTTTTCGGCCGCTGGCAGGCTGAAAACCTGCCTTTTCGGTCGCGCGTAGGCCGAAGCTACTATTTTCGGCCTGCACCTCACCGACGCCAGCTCTTCGGCCCAGGTAGGCAGCTCTTCGACCCAGGAACGGCCGAAAACCCCTTTTCGGCCAAACCCTGGCCGAAAACTCCCTCTTCGGCCAACACGAGGCCGACGGGGTCATACTTTTGATTTTTTTGCATACTATGCTATAGTTTTCGAAATTGCTATAAATAAAGTTATAGTTTTGAAAAAAAACTGCCATTTTAGCATTTTTACATGATTTTGTGTGATTTTCATATGAGCTATATCATGACATGAATTGGAGCACAAACATGCCATCTTACTGCTAGATTTTGTTTCATGCCATGAAATGCATTGTAGGGAGTGCAACAAGCTTGCAAACATGCCTACTCAAATCTGTTAATGCCATGCCTTGTTATTTTCACACAGTCTGAAACTGCTTATATAACTTGTCTTTTTGCATTGATGCTACCATCATATCTGTTGATCTTTGAAGCATATTCAGTAAGGGAGTTTTGTTAAGTGCATTTAGTACATGAATGCCATGTTCTTGTTTGCCATGAATAGTTCCTGTAGCATATACTTTTGTTGCCTCTAAGTATGCATCATGAATCTGTTTACTGCCAAACTCTGTTTTTCTCCAAGTCTGAGAATCTGTTATAACTTGCAAACTTGTCTTGATGAATGCCATTGATCGGGAGGTTGTTTGAACA
Source organism: Thinopyrum elongatum (assembly GCA_011799875.1). NCBI lineage: Eukaryota > Viridiplantae > Streptophyta > Magnoliopsida > Poales > Poaceae > Thinopyrum > Thinopyrum elongatum. Next base: position 264,973,636 of record CM022302.1, read on the forward strand.
TGTTTAGTAAGCATGATTTGCCATGTATAACCTGTACTTTCATGCCATGCTTTTGTTTGCCATGATCTTGCACTGTAGCATCTTTGTTTCATGCCTCCAACATGTCATCATATTAACTCTGCTCACATGTATACCCAGTTTTTCACCAAGTCCTAATCTGTGTTATAAAGTTGCTTTTTGCATTAACCATATTGGTTTAATCTTGATGCCTATGAATCTGAACCTTATAGATATTTTAAGCATGTAATCTGTACTTCAAGTGCATGTCATGTCTGTGCCAATCTTGTTCTTGTAGCTTGTTGTTATGATGCTTGCAAGATGCCTAGTTGCTGTTTTGGTCAGTTTGTTATTTAAACTTGTTTCGTGTATATGTGTTGAACTGTGGCTCCGTTTGGAGCATGATCTATATGAAACTTGCTTGGTTTTGCATGTAGTTTCATCATGTCATGTTGCATCCTTAATTTGAGTATGTGTGCTTGATGTTTGAATGCATTTTGCATCAATGCCATGTTTAACTTGTTTTGCTCATATCTTCTAGGCCGTAGCTCCGAATTAAATGAACCTTATATGTAACTTGACTAGAAACCGCGTAGATCATCATGGTGCATCTTAACTTGCTATTTAACAACTTGAATATAATGTGTTATTCAGATCTGGTCCAATTTCAAAATTTGCATATGGGGAGTTTCCGGAATTGTTATATGTTGTTTCCGGCCTCGTTTGAACTTGCTTTGATGTGGGGTTCTTGTATGCATCATCTCTTGCCATGAGTAGCATTATGTAGCCTTGTCATGTATCATACTTGTTTGTGCTTCAGGCCATGTTTATGTGTTGGGTGTTTACTATGTTGTTTGCTTCTTTCCGGTTGTGCTTCTTCTCGATAGTCCCGGTTTCGCTGTGATTGTGAGAATTCGTTCGTCTACTCTTGGTTCGTCTATGCCCGTTCATCTTCTTCATGGACTCGGTCTTCTTCGTAGCGGGATTTCAGGCAAGATGATCATTACCCTGAATACCACTACTATCTTTGCTTTGCTAGTTGTCTTGATGTTATCGCTATGTCGCGCTACCTACCACTTGTTTATCAAGCCTCCCAATTGCCATGATAAGCCTCTAACCTTTTCCACCTTCCTAGCAAACCGTTGTTTGGCTATGTTACCGCTTTGCTTAGCCCCTCTTATAGTGTTGTTAGTTACAGGTGCAGTTTCAGGTTGTTCCATGTTGGGACATGGATATCATGGGATATCACAATATCTATTATTTAATTAATGCATCTATATACTTGGTTTTGGGTGGAAGGCTCGACCTTTTGCCTGGTGTTTTGTTCCACTCATGCCACCCTAGTTTCCGTAATGCTGGTGTTATGATCCTTGATTATCGTTCCTAACACGCTTAGGGGAATGGGACCCTCTTGATAGTTCGCTTTGAATAACCGCTTCCAGCAAGGCCCAACCTTGGTTTTAACATTAGCCAACATAATAATACTGATAATTAATTAATTTGCATAGGGGGTCGCGTCCCCGGGGATTCTTAATTCAACATAATACAGGGGGGGCAGTGCTGATGGTGCTGGTCCAAAACTAGAGCACTGTGCGAGGCCGCCCCTTGGCAACTTGTGGTCTTTTGGTACCTGTACGCTTAGCTTATCCGTCGTGGCCCGAATATGAGATACGCGCGGCTCCTATCGGGGTGTCGGCACATCAGGTGGTCTTGCTGGACTTGTGTTACCATTGTCGAAATGTCTTATGCACCGGGATTCCGAGGATACTTCAGGCTGACTCGAGGTTGATCGGGTTTTCTTGAGGTTGAGGTATTTCCACCGTAGCTTGTGTAGCCTTGTGATGGGCCAGGTTGGAACACCCCTGCAGGGTTAAAGCTTACGCGAAGCTGTGCCCGCGGTTATGTGGAAGATGGGAATTTTTAATATCCGGTTGTAGAGAACTTGACACCAGATCCGAAATAAAATACACCAACCGCGTGCGTAACCGTGACTGTCTCTTTTCGAGTGAGTTCGAGAAGAGAACACGGTGGGGTTATGTTTGACTCGTAAGTAGTTCAGGATCACTTATTGATCATTACTAGTTGCGACCGTTATGCGTAGTAGCTCTTCTTACTCTTGTACTCGTAAGTTAGCCACCATACAATGCTTAGTGCTGCTGCAACCTCACCACTTATCCATTCCATACCCATTAAGCTTTCCTAGTCTTGGTACTCATGGTAATGGGATTGCTGAGTCCTCGTGGCTCAGAGATTACTACAACAACAGGTGCAGGTACAGGTAATGCGATGATCTGATGTGAGAGCGATGCTTGCTTGTTTTGGAGTTCTTCTTCTGCTTCTTCTTTTATCGAGGGATACGTTCCTGGCCGGCAGCCAGGGCTAGCAGGGTGGATGTCGTTTGGGTTTTCCGTTTGTGTTTCATCCATAGACGGATGTTGCTCTTATGTATGATGTTTGATGTATTTGTGAGGCAAGTGTATGCCTTTGTCTGTATCCCCATCTATTATGTAATGGTACGATGTAATGATATCCACCTTGCAAAAGCGTCTTCAATATGCGGCTCTATCCTTGGTGGGACCTTCGAGTTCCTCTCGGATAGGATCGCATATTGGGCGTGACATTAGGCCCCGTACTATATTTGCTTTCGCTCTTGTCGAACTGATGTTTAATTAATCTTAAGCGCATGCTATCCCTCTTGTGTTCACCCATGGATGTTCGTATGGTTGGCTTCTTTTTGTGCATTTTGGTTGCCCGCCAGTAACATGCTGCCGCGATTGCTATGAGGAGCAGGTCCTTAGCATTCAGTTGGCGAGGACATGCCCCGACAGGTTTTTCCTTAGGAGTCTTTGATGCAGCTTCATGTTCTGTGAGTAGGCTCGAAACAGAGCGGGGGCGCAGACAAATCCAGCAAGGTGCCATCACATGAAAGATTTCTCCATACGAAGCACCCTGGTTATCCGATGGATAAGCAAATGCGAACTCTGGAGAGAAAGAATCAGTGAACACGTGGACTTAGCTTTCGTTCATGCTTCCCTCCTCCCTTAACCGCGGTCGTTCATCACGTCTGCATATCTCAAGGGGATGGCATTTGCGTGCCGGCCTCAGGCCTGCAAAAGTTAACAACGGGAACATCCGACACAAGGAGACTTGGCAGTTTATCACTTGCACGCCCACCCTAGGCAAGGACAGGAGGGGATAACCGAATATTTGCAGGTGATAATGCGGGACGAAAAGGAATGGTCGGTTCCTCTTTCCTCTTCCCTTTGCTGTTGACGACATCACGGCCACGGGCATAAAATGTCACGCTGGCACGGATAGCTTTGCCGGAGCGTGCTTGCCGGGGCGTTAATCAATGGATTTGCACCAGCACTTCACTCAGGATTTTCCCTTGGCGGGGTAAATGCTGAACCGAGTTTCGCGTGGGCTTATCGACGTTGAAGATGTCGCCCCATGCGCGGCTCGATCATCGACGAGCAAAAGTGGAGGAGGAGGAGGAGGCCATATACCATGCTTTTCTGCTTGCCTTAGTGATTCTCTTAGTCACCTGGCATGCTTGGCAGGAACCCACCAGGAGGACAGCGTCGCCGCGTGCCTCACTTTTCTCCTTCGGATAGGGGCAGTGCGGAGGCCACGCCGCCTGAGCGGCTCGGGACCGTCGCACCGCCTCCACCTCCCATTCCCGCCGCCACCGCGGTTGCGGTTGGCACGAGCGACAGGGCCCGGGCAAGGCGGGACGAGGGAGCGGCATCGCCTCTCTCCTCAGGAGCCGCTGATGATGCGAGCGTCGATGCTGACGCTGGTGTAGCCTGACGCACAGTTTACAACCTCGGGTTCGCACAAGCACCGCCCCCTACCTGGCGCGCCAAAGATGTCGTGGTAGAACACGGCCACCTATGGGGCCATCGACCTCTTTGTGGTTCGGCAGGGGGGAGGTCGTGTTGCACAAAGAGCGGAGGCCATGGGGCAGCACGGCAGTGATGACGCTGGTAGTTTTTACCCAGGTTCGGGCCGCTGAGAAGCAGGTCCTTAGCATTCAGTTGGCGAGGACATGCCCCGACAGGTTTTTCCTTAGGAGTCTTTGATGTAGCCTCCTGTTCTGTGAGTAGGCTCGAAACAGAGCGGGGGCGCAGACAAATCCAGCAAGGTGCCATCACATGAAAGATTTCTCCATACGAAGAACCCTGGTTATCCGATGGATAAGCAAATGCGAACTCTGGAGAGAAAGAATCAGTGAACACGTGGACTTAGCTTTCGTTCATGCTTCCCTCCTCCCTTAACCGCGGTCGTTCATCACGTCCGCATATCTCAAGGGGATGGCATTTGCGTGCCGGCCTCAGGCCTGCAAAAGTTAACAACGGGAACATCCGACACAAGGAGACTTGGCAGTTTATCACTTGCACGCCCACCCTAGGCAAGGACAGGAGGGGATAACTGAATATTTGCAGGTGATAATGCGGGACGAAAAGGAATGGTCGGTTCCTCTTTCCTCTTCCCTTTGCTGTTGACGACATCATGGCCACGGGCATAAAATGTCACGCTGGTGCGGACAGCTTTGCCGGAGCATGCTTGCCGGGGCGTTAATCAACGGATTTGCACCAGCGCTTCACTCAGGATTTTCCCTTGGCGGGGATAAATGCTGAACCGAGTTTCGCGTGGGCTTATCGACGTTGAAGATGTAGCCCCATGCGCGGCTCGATCGTCGATGAGCAGAAGTGGAGGAGGAGGAGGCCATATACCATGCTTTCTGCTTGCCTTAGTGATTCTCTTAGTCACCTGGCATGCTTGGCAGGAACCCGCCAGGAGGACAGCGTCGCCGCGTGCCTCACTTTTCTCCTTCGGATAGGGGCAGTGCGGAGGCCACGCCGCCTGAGTGGCTCGGGACCGTCGCACCGCCTCCACCTCCCGTTCCCGCCGCCGCCGCGGTTGCGGTGGGCACGAGCGATAGGGCCCGGGCAAGGCGGGACGAGGGAGCGGCATCGCCTCTCTCCTCGGGAGCCGCTGATGATGCGAGCGTCGATGCTGACGCTGGTGGAGCCTGATGCACCGTTTACAACCTCGGGTTCGCACAAGCGCCGCCCCCTACCTGGCGCGCCAAAGATGTCGTGGTAGAACACGGCCACCTATGGGGCCATCGACCTCTTTGTGGTTCGGCAGGGGGGAGGTCGTGTTGCACAAAGAGCGGAGGCCATGGGGCAGCACGGCAGTGATGACGCTGGTAGTTTTTACCCAGGTTCGGGCCGCTGAGAAGCGTAAAACCCTACTCCTGCTTCGGTGGATTGATGAAGGGATCGTGGAGAACGCGCGGCGCTCAAGCCTGGCAAGGTCGCCTTGGGGAGAGTAGCTACGCGCATATGAGTACGTGAGGGTCCAAATCCTTTCTAAGGTTGCCATAGTCCTCCTTTTATAGGCTAAGGGGTTACCACAATGACAAAACGGTCATTATGCAGTGATTAGATATCTAACAGTGCTATCATACCTAACTCTGACAGTTAGGACAAAGTGCATTAAATGCACTGCCAGGTGTCACGCTGCGGATGCGGCCCGGTAGACCTTCCGTGCCGCTTAGTCACCTTCCACCTGTCTGCTTGACACGCCTCTGGACGGGTGTCATATAGAGGTGATCTTCCTCCTAAATGGCTGCCATGTGCCAAATGATAACCACTTAGCTATTTGGGGGCTCGACACCACACCAATGGATGACTTGCGTTGCGATGTGGTGGAGCGGTGGAGCGATGGAGTCTTGGCGGGGATGCAGGCCGCCAGCGGCCCCGGCAATCCTTGCCGTGGAAGTCTTGGGACTTGTCTTCGGGGTGGCCTCGACCTGAACAGGCTCGCCTGCCCTGCAAGGGAGGTTTTTCCTTAGTGATATTGTGTTCTCTTGGCTTGTCTTGGTCTTCTTGATCCGCCCTTTGATTTCTCAAAGAGCTACCTCTCCGGCTTGATTTTGTCTTGAATGCTTGGTGTTGCCGAGTCGGAGGCCTACTGTCCATGCACAAGTCAGGGGAAACATACACCCCTGTTTGTGTACCCCGACAGTTTGTTGAGTCTCACTCTTCCTCTTGAAGAAGTATACCCATGTATATCTTGAGTAGTCATCCACAATTACCAAGCAATAGTTTCTCCCACCAAGACTATCAAAGGATGGAGGACCAAAGAGATCCATGTGAAGGAGCTCCAAGGGCCTCTTCGAGTAGATGATAGTCGAGGGTCGGTGAGCTATTTCATGAAGCTTTCCTTCGATACAAGCACTGCAAGCACGGTCTTTGGCAAAGCTCACATTTTTTAGTCCACGGACATGATCCCCTTTGAGGAGACTTTGCAAAGATCTCATATTGACAAGGGCTAGTCGGCGATGCCAAAGCCAACCCACATCAACTTTAGCCATTAGGCAAGTCACGGCCTCAGTAGGTCGCTCCGAAAAGTTGACCACATAGAGACCGTTCTCGACATGCCCAACAAAGGCTACTTTAAGAGTCTTGCTTCACAAAAGGGCCACGGTATCAAGATCAAAGAATGTTGCAAAGCCCATAAGTGCAAGTTGACGAACGAAAAGTAAATTGTATGGAAGGGACTCAACAAGCATGACCTTCTCAATAGATAAATCTTGAGAGATGACCACCTTGCCAAATGCCAATACCTTAGAAGTTGAAGCATCACCGAATTGGACATGGGTGGTTGTCGTGGTTTTATCACGGCAGATGCCCTTGTGAAAGGACTTAGGTGTGGAGCCATCGCGATGTAGGTTAGCTCGAAGGGGTTGAACAGGACAAAGGACACAAGGTTTACCCAGGTTCAGCCCCTCACAACGAGGTAAAATCCTACTCCTGCTTTTGTTGACTATAGCTTGAATATCGATTACAAGGGAGCGGAATCACTTGACCTAGCTCTCGATCAATTGTTTCTTAACTTAACCCGCCGTAGGGTCTCGCCTTTATATACACAGGTCGAGGCCCTGGGCTTACAAGAGTCCAAGCTGGATCACACAATGTGACCAACTCGGTTTCGAAGTCGCCCTGCCTTGTTAGGCAAGTCGCCATCGTGGCGGCTCACACCTTCCAAGTCATGATCCTACCACCAGGTCTTGGGCCTTCAACAGGCCCACCTTGTAAGCCGCCACCAATCTTCATGTTTCATCTTCTTGGACCTACTTGGGCCTTCTTCATACTGAGTCGCCAACGGTGTAACCCGGCCCCTCCTGGGCGGGTCACACCTCGGGGTTATATCCCCAACATTAGGCCCCAGATTGATTTGAACTTGTTCATGTCAATCTTCACTGCTTCGGTTGGCGAGTCGTCTTTCCAATGCTTAACCTTGAATAAATCACTGTAACCCGCCATGGCGTCATGCGAAGTAAATCCATAAAAAACCCATGACCTCACAATGGATCTTTTGCATTAACTGGTCGTCCAAGAATCGAGGTGCCTCCACCGTTGAGATAATCATGTTGCCTCCTTGATTTCCGCACATGCCATTTTACTGTTTCCTTATTAATAGGGACGGGGGCCTCTTTTCACTTTTACCCCTGCCCCTCTCTCTTCTTCTTCCTCCTCGCATCGTACGCCGCTGCCGGAGCTCCGCCGCCCCAGCCGACCTTCATCAGCAGCTCCATCCAGGCCGCTCCATCAACCTGATTGTGACCAGAGATAGCGGCGCCCCTCCGCTCTTCAGTCAAATCTTCAGGTAATGCTCCTTCCTCAGCTCAGATCCACATTAGGGTGCCCTAGCTCACAGAGTTCATCGTAGTTCGTCGTAGTTCATCCAAGTTCATCCATGCATCAGTTAAAAAGCGTATTTCGATCCAAGACTAAGCAGAAGTAGCAAGGTGGAAGTTTGTGGCCCTTTACTCATATCCTGGATAGATCCCATCTTCCCACAAATCAATACCCAGTTCTTCAGTTCCTCCACTGCCATTTTTAGGTTTAGCAATTATTCTTCATTTTTTTTGAATCACCGTAGATCCAAAATTATAGGCATAAACTATGAAACTTGTTTGTCCCATACTTAGCAAAATCCTCATCAATCCCATATCTTTAGATAACTGCCCCGCCAATGCTACCTGGGCGGTTTAAATAATAACCTTGTAACCCGCCAGCCTTTAGCCGGCTCAATCATGAATTTATGGCCCATCATGTACCAATCATTCCGTAACCAGCTCGCTGCTACTGAATTATCATTGTAATCATCAGGCGGCTTATCATCGCAATATTAACCCGCCATGCTTTTGCTCCCAGGCCGTAGCTTTTTAAACATCCAATCATGACTAGGACCCCCACTTCTTGCGATTGGGTCGCTTCTAAAGTTTTTGAACTCTCTCTTAAATAATATGTTGACATGGGAGTTTTATCAGCGAAAGATACCATCCACTAGCGAGCTCCGAGTGCTGAGAATAGACCTCAACCTAAAGAAGGTGAAGTCATTGTTTTTTCAGATCACCTCCTCCGTGGCTTCTCGCCACCCGGGTAAAAGTTTTTCCGGGATGTTCTGCATTTTTATAAACATCACCCTCAAGACATTGGCCCCAATTCTGTTTCCAATATATGCAACTTTCAAGTGTTCTGCGAAGTGTACCTTCAACAAGAACCTGAGGTTGACCTATTCAGAGAATATTTCTATCTCAACCGCCAGACTAAGATGACAAATGGGCCTAGTCTCGAGCTCGGCGGGATTTCTATTTAGAGGCGAAGAGATGTGGTTTTCCCTGCAGCTGTACTACCTAGCCACCCCAAAGATTGGAACTGCACTTGGTTCTACTGCCGAGACACCTCTCTAGATGATGAAAATCCTCTGCCAGGTTTTCGTCCTTTCCGGCTCAGCCCCAGCTACGAGCTTCCGGCTCGTATCACTGCCGCAGAACGGGCTAAATATTCAGCCATCTTTTCAAAGATAAGAGCCCTGGTAGCCAATGGCTTATCTGGAGTAGACCTGGTCCGCTGTTGGGTCTCTTGGAGAATTTTGCCATTGAGCCGGCGCAGCAGTTTAATGTGTAAATATACATGCGACACAAAGGATCCTCAACGTTATAACCAGACATCCTTGACTGACAAGGAGACCATTGATATGGTCAAGTCACTGCTTGGAGAGCCTCTCAACAACTGCAAAAAAGTGGGATTGAACCCCTTCTGCGCACTTAACCCAGCTCCGGCTGTAAGTGTCTTGAATGAATCCTCACCTTGTATATTTATTTCTTTGTGTTTTATACCTTTAACTTATTGCACATATGCAACTGTATATAGGTTGACTCTTCCTTCTAGAAAAAGAAGTTGCAAGCCGCCGTGCCCCTTAAGAAGGCTAAAGTAAAATCTCACGCTCCGGCTCGCCGCAAGAAGCCATCAGCTGAAGAGCTACTCAAACTTGATGACGAATCAAAGGTAGAACTTGACTCCCTTGGTCTTTTCTTTGTACAACTTATTGATGCTGATTCCTCTCAGGAAGAGGCAGAGACCAGTCCTGCCGACGCCACAGAGGTAACTATAATCTCCTCCAGCTCAGAATCCTTACCAAGAAAGAAAATTCAGCGGGTTATCCGGAAAGTAAAATTCTCACATCCTCTTGCTCATTTGGACCCCAACTTTCTTTTGAAGAAACATCAGCATGACTCAAGACGTATGACCTGGAGTGATGGTACTCAAGACCTCGTCTCCGGCTTACCCAATGCACCTGCACCTCGCAAGCGTCGAAATGAGGTGCCACATGACTTGGACTCTCTTTATCCATTAGCCAGTCTCATACGTCAACCTCTTAATCCTTCCAACTCAAATTATCAGGGGACGCCTCTGTCGTCTGGCGACTCTACTAAGACTCAAATGCCCACCTTCAAGATCGCCCAGGGGTAAGTATTTTTCTTTTATTCATGAATGACTTGTGATTATATTCTTATGAACTTTGTACCCTTGTCACAGACGTGCTGCCAAGGCAGGGAAAAGTAAAGGTAGGTGGCTCTTCCAAGGACCAAAAAATGCTGAACCAGAGAAGCACGTGCTAGAAACCCCTGAGGCTCTTATTCAAGATCCTGAACACCTGACCCATGACCCGCCACCACAAGCTGATACTGTCGTCCTTGAGCAAATGGACACTGATATCAACCCGTGTGCCAGTCCTGACCCGCCAAGCCCTTAGCCGCCCAGTCTTGCCAAGTCCACTGTCAAGAGCCCTGCTACTAATGCTAATGATGTCACTATCACCGGGTCAGCTTTTAAGCCGCCTGAGGCCTCCAGAGTCCTAGCTAAGATTCAGCCAAGGAAGAAACGCCTTTATTGGAGAATGGCAAAGCTAAGCTGGACCTGGAGAGCTACTCCTCCTTTAGTGCAGGCGACGTGTACGCGGGCTATCTGAGCCGCCTTAACACAAGCCGTGATATGGAGGTTGGGCTTGCTCAACTCATGAAGCAGAAATATGAGGTATAAAACCATCCTTTTCCTCTTTAGCCTTGCTGATATACTTATATCCATAATAGCCCCCAAGGGCCGGTTTTAACTTACCAAAGTAAACCGGGACTTATAGTCATTTGAAGACCAAACATGTAGCCCCCAAGGGCCGGCTTAACTTACCAAAGTGAGCCGGGACTTATAGTCACTGAAAACCAAATATGTAGCCCCCAAGGGCCGGCTTAACTTATCAAAGTGAGGCGGGACTTATAGTCACTGAAAACCAAACGTGTAGCCCCAAGGGCCGGCTTAACTTACCAAAGTGAGTCGGGTCATCATAGTCACTGAAAACCAAACATGTAGCCCCCAAGGGCCGGCTTAACTTACCAAAGTGAGCCAGGTCATCATAAGAATTAAAATGACCTACATTAGCCCCCAAGTGCCAAGTATATTGCTCGCAATGTGCTTTGGGACTTAAAACACTTGTATGATATTGACATTGTTCATTGTGTAATAATCATTGCTTCAACATGATATTTTAGGAAGAGTTGAACATGAAAGAATCACAACTGGGCGACTTGCAGAAAAACATTGAGCTGCAACAGGCTGAAACTTCCAAGGCCAAGTCAAAGCTAAAAACTGCATTGGAAGAATTTGAAAAGGTCAAGGCAAGTTTTGATGCTGAGAGAACCACCTGGGAAGCTGACAAGGCTGCCCTACAGAAAAAAGCTGAAGACGCTGAAACTGAGTTTAAGCCGGTGACTGAAGAGTTAGCTGGCTTAAAGCAACATATCATTCAAATGTCAGCCGCCATCTTTGGTAAGATTCATATGCAACTCATCATATGCTTTGATATTTCTTTAACTCGCCTGGCGATTCATAATATGCAATTTGTTGACCCGCCGGGCAATTCTTACGCATATTTGAACAGGCTCCAGAAGCGCCAGCCTTGGTCAAAACATGCTGTTGAAGCTTAAGGCGGCTTATTCTTTGACAGAACAGTTGTACACTGGAATGCTGCGAAGCCTTGTGGCCTTGTTAGGTGACAAGAAACCTCCCACTCTCATCAAAACCATATTGGATCAACTCTCAATGGTGCCGGCTCAAATTGAAGAGCTAAAATTGTCAGCCACCCGAGCCAGAGCCATTGTTGCTCTAGGCCAGGCCAAGGCGTGGCAATTCGAACTCGACCCGGAAGAAGTAGCCATTGGATGTCCGGAGTTCAAGGACGACGGGTCTGTCTTTGAAGAGCAAGACTTCAATAAATGTGTCAGGGAGATGCGGCCCGTAGCATGCAAGATTATAAAAGAGCTGAACTTGAACCACTATACTCCGGCTTATGATGAAAACAACAACAAGATTAAGCCACCCACGCATGAAGTGGTGTATCTTGTTCCTCCTAGGCGTAAGCACATGTTCGCCCCTGACCTCGACTCTTCCGTTATTATTAATGATGAAGCCACTTGCGAGGCTTTAACCGGCATAGACTGGACACCGGCTGACCTCCAGACGGTCGACGAAGAAGAGCCGACGTGGGATGACCCACAACCTTCAAGGCGTCAGGAAGACAACTGACCATAACAAGGATGATCCAGGCGGCTCTCAGGCCGGGTTATGGGAGTGTAGCTCCAAAAAATCTTGATCGAAAAACTTTTTTGGTCTCAACTGAAATCGTGTAATAGGGTAGTTAAAACATTCATCCGCCTTGTCATGCCTTCGTGCATGTTTATCTCCACTTTTGATCCAGTAGTTGAACTTCGTGTCATGCTCAACTTGACAATATATATAAGCCTTTGCAAATCACTATGCTCTTCACCTTTGGTTGTGTATACTTTGCAAAAGACTTCATCAACATATATACTGGCGACTTAAAGTTAGAAACCAGGGTGGGGCACAACCCAAGAATACTCAAACATGAGTAATCATAACCCGGAGCCTCATGACTCGGGTAGTCAAAATGTATACAAAAGCAAAAACTTAGCATAAAGACATCCAAATAAAACCAAAAGAGAAATACAAAGATCCCAAATTGTTGTTAGGCCGGTTTTCAAACCACGACCAAACAAGCTGGCTCACAGGCCTTGTGCTTTCAAGGTTGCACAGCCATTGAGTTTATCCTAGCTCACTGTAAGACGGCTCTCACGTGACACAAGCCGCCGTTTTAACCTTAACAAGTCAGGGTCTTAAAAAAGATTGACTGTTAAGAGTTCAGCGGGTCACCTGGTGGAGTAGCAAGTTGCAAATAGACAGGTGTAACTTAGAATATGGCAACTCAGGCCGGTCAAGAGGGTATGAAAGCTAAACCCGATGGGTTGGAAGCTCCCAATTGACCTTATGACCAATTAATAAAGACTCAGATACACAGAAATGAAATGACAGAGGCCATGAATTTTTCAGGGATGCCGGCTTTATTATATTGATCATAAAAAGATATATACATCAACAAAAGTATGTACAATAGGGAGAGCCGGTGGCTCAAGTATAGTAAGGCCGAAGATGAGCAATATTCCACGGCCTGTTGGTCTCCTACTTAGAGGTGTGTGACTTCTTGCGCTCATGTAGATCAATGAGATAATACAATCCATTGTTGAGGTTCTTACTGACCACAAAAGGTCCTTCCCAAGGTGGAGACAACTTATGCATATTTGTCTGATCCTGAATGAGTCGGAGCACTAAGTCGCCTTCTTGAAACGCCCGAGTCTTGACTCTGCGGCTATGATAGCGACGCAGGTCTTGCTGGTATATTGCTGAACGAGCCACCGCCAGGTCATGTTCTTCATCCAAAGCATCAAGTGCGTTCTGTCGTGCCGTCTCATTATCAGTTTCAACATAAGCCGCCACTCTGGGCGAGTCATGATGGATATCACTTGGGAGAACCGCCTCTGCACCATAGACCATGAAGAAGGGCATATAGCATGTTGACCTGTTGGGGGTGGTATTGATACTCCAAAGTACTGAAGGTAACTCCTCAACCCAACAACCTGGTGTTCATTCCAAAGGAACCATAAGTCCGGGCTTGATGCCTCTCAAAATTTCCTGGTTAGCCCTTTCTGCCTGACCATTAGACTTTGGATGGGCCACAGAAGAAACATCTAGACGAATATGCTCTCTTTGACAGAACTCCTTCATAGCACCATTAGAAAAATTAGTGCCATTATCATTGATGATACTATGAGGATAACCAAAGAGCTAGATCAGTTTTTTAACAAATTGCACTGCAGTTGCTGCATCACACTTGCTAACTGGCTCTGCTTCTACCCATTTGGTAAATTTGTCAACCGCTACCAAGAGGTGGGTCTTCTTATCCTTAGACCTCTTGAAAGGTCCAACCATATCAAGCCCCCAGACTGCAAGCGGCCAAGTGATTGGAATCATCCACAACTCTTGAGCCGGCACATGAGCTCATCGAGAAAATTCCTGACATCCGTCACACTTACTGACGATATCTTCGGCATCAGCATGAGCCGTCAACCAATAAAAGCCATGACGAAAAGCTTTAGCCACTAAAGACTTAGAGCTGGCATGATGACCACAATCACCTTCATGGATCTCTCTTAAGATCTCACGGCCCTCTTCAGGAGAAAAAAAATGTTGAAACACGCCTGCCACACTGCATCGGTGTAACTCGCCGTTGACAATAGTCATAGACTTAAACCGCCTGGTTATTTGTCTTGCCAAAGTTTCATCCTCAGGTAACTCCCCCCTGGTCATATAGGCCAAGTAGGGAAGCGTCCAATCAGGAATAGCACAGAGAGCCGCAACCAATTGCGCCTCCGGGTCAAGGACAGCAAGGTCTTCTTCAGATGGCAACTTGACCGAAGGATGATGCAAGACGTCAAAAAACACGTTAGGAGGCACCGGCTTACGTTGAGATCCAAGCCGGCTTAAGGCATCAGCCGCCTCATTCTTCCTTCGATCAAGGTGCTCCACCTGGTAGCCCTTGAAGTGACGAGCAATATTGTCAACCGCCCGGCGATAAGCCGCCATGAGCGGGTCTTTGGAATCCCATGTGCCTGAAACTTGCTGAGCCACAAGGTCTGAGTCGCCAAAACACCTGACCCAGCTTAAATTCATCTCCTTGGCCATACGAAGGCCATGGAGTAAAGCCTCATATTCGGCTGCATTGTTAGTACCAGGAAACATTAGCCTTAACACATAACAAAATTTGTCACCTCGTGGGGAAGTCAAAATAACTCCAGCCCCCAAGCCTTCCAACTGCCTAGACCCATCAAAGTGGATCATCCAATACGTGTTATCAGGATTCTCCTCAGGTATCTATAACTCTGTCCAGTCATTGATGAAATCCACCAGAGCTTGAGATTTAATGGCTGTTCTTGGCACATATTTCAAACCATGAGGTCCAAGTTCTATTGCCCACTTAGCAACCCGGCCTGTGGCCTCCCTATTTTGAATAATGTCTCCTAAGGGAGCAGAGCTGACCACAGTAATAGGATGACAAAGAAAATAATGCTTCAGCTTGTGACTCGCCATGAACACCCCATAGACCAGTTTCTGCCAATGTGGATATCGTTGCTTGGACTCAATTAACACCTCACTGACATAATAAGCCAGCCTCTGGACTGGGCACTCCTTACCCGCCTCCTTGCACTCCAGAACAATCACCACACTGATAGCCTTACTATTAGCTGCCACATACAGGAGCAAAGGTTCTTTCTCAATAGGAGCCGCAAGGACGGGCGGCTCAGCTAACTGTTTTTTGAGTGCCTCAAATGCCTTATCAGCAGCATCACTCCAGACAAAGCGATCTATCTTCTTCATCATCTGGTATAAAGGAACTGCCTTTTCTCCCAGGCGACTTATAAACTGGCTCAAAGCCGCAATACGACCCGCCAGGCGCTGGACGTCATTGACACACACCAGCTTAGCCAACGAGGCGATAGCCTTAATCTTCTTTGGGTTAGCTTCAATACCCCTCTCTGAGACCAGAAAACCCAATAGCTTGCCTGCAGGCACACCAAAAACACACTTTGCCGGGTTAAGCATCATTTTATCGACCCGGAGATTGTCAAAAGTCTCCCTTAGATCATCCAGGAGAGTCTCCTTCTTTATGGACTTAAACCACAATATCATCCACATAATCATGCACATTGCGCCCAATCTGACTGTGAAAGCAATTCTGAACACAGCGTTGATAAGTCGCCTGAGCACTCTTAAGCCCAAAAGGCATAGAAACATAGCAGAAAGCTCGAAAAGGGGTGATAAAAGACATCTTCTCTTGGTCTTTAACTGCCATCTTAATCTGATGATAACCTGAATAAGCATCCAGGAAACATAAACTCTCACAACCCGTCGTGGCATCAATAATCTGGTCGATACGAGGGAGAGCAAATGGATCAGCTGGACAAGCCTTATTAAGATCTATGTAGTCAACACACATACGCCATGTGCCATTCTTCTTGAGTATAAGCACAGGGTTAGCCAACCACTCAGGGTGAAAGACTTCCACAATAAACCCAGCTGCTAAGAGCCGGGCTACCTCTTCTCCAATGGCCTTACATCGTTCTTCATTGAAACGACGAAGAAATTGCTTGACCGGCTTAAACTTAGGATCCACATTAAGAGTGTGCTTAGCGAATTCTCTCGGTACACCTGGCATGTCAGAAGGTTTCCATGCGAAGATGTCCCGATTCTCACGGATGAACTCGATGAGCACGCTTTCCTATTTAGGATCCATATTGGCCCCCACTGTGAACTGCTGAGATGAGTCGCCAGCCACAAAGTCAACCTGCTTAGTGTCATCAGCTGACTTAAACTTCAACAAAGGGTCTTGCTCAGTGGTGGGCTTCTTCAAAGGGGTCATATCAGCTGGGTCAACATTATCCTTATAAAACTTAAGCTCTTCCTTGGTGCAGGCCAACTCGGCATAAGCAGCATCTCCTTCTTCATATTCCAAGGCAATTTTCTGATCACCATGGACCGTAATAGTGCCCTTACGCCCTGGCATCTTAAGCTGTAAATAAACATAACAAGGTCAAGCCATAAACTTGGCATAAGCCGGCCCTACAAACAAGGCATGATAAGGGCTCTTGATCTTGACTACTTCAAACCATAATGTCTCTGTTCTATAGTCATAGTCATCGCCAAAAGCCACTTCCAGGGAAATCTTTCCAACAGGATATGCCGACTTACCAGGTACCACGCCATGAAAAACTGTAGAAGATGGCTTAAGATCTTTATCAGTTAAGTTCATCCGGCGAAAGGTGTCATAATAAAGGATATTGATACTGCTGTCACCATCCATGAGCACTTTAGTGAATTTATAACCCCCGACCTGAGGGGCTACCACCAACACTAGCTAACCCGAATTGTCGACCCGGGGCGGGTGATCCTCTCAACTCCATGTGATTGGATACTCTGACCACCGTAAGTATTGAGGCACCGCCGGCTCAATTGCACTGACCACATGTTTATGAACCTTCTGATCTCGCTTGCAAAGACTTGTGGTGAAAACATGATACTGGCCACTATTGAGCTGCTTTGGATTACTCTGGTATCCGGACTGATGCTGCTGGTTACCCTGACCAGACTGTTGGTTATAACCACCCTGGTTGCCCTGTCCTTGATACCTATAACTTGAACCGACACTGCCAAAGCCAGGCCCCTATGAGCCAGATCCTGACCCGCCAGGCGGGTCATTATTGTTGCCATGATTTTGATTGAAGTTGGAATTCTTGTACTCTCGCATAATGAAACAGTCCTTCCAAGCATGACTCGCTGGTTTATTGGGCAGGCTGTGTTTTGGGCAAGGCTCATTCATCATCGCCTCAATATTAAAGTTCTTCCCTCCAAAGGACCGCTTACCATTACCATTATGGCGCTAGTTTTTATATCCAGTGTTGGTGTTAGCTACAAGATCTGACCCGCCATCGGGTTGTCTGCGCGTACCACTGTTACCCTGGTTGTTGCCGTTATGCCCTGTCACATTCTGCTGCTGACCCTTACCATTGCCACTCTTCTTTCCCTTATTGGATTTTTCATCATCAGATCCAGGATCTTTGGTGGTATCAGAGTTGGCATATTTGATGAGAGCCATCATGATCTCTCCCATGTCATTACAATGACATTTAAGCCGCCCAAGCTTCTGTTTAAGGGGGGGGGTAAAATGATAGTTCTTCTCCAAACCCAGAACTGCGTGACCCGCCGCAATACTGTCTGAAGAGTGCATAATAGCCGAGACCCGTCGGACCCAATGATGAGCCAACTCATCCTCACGCTCCACACAGTTATCAAGATCGATAATCGTCAAAGGCTGCTTGCACGTTGCTTTAAAATTCTGAATGAACCGTGCTTTCAACTCTGCCCATGAATTGATGGAGTTGGCGGGCAATCCTTTTAACCAGGTCCGAGCCGGCCCATCCAACATCATGGTAAAGTACTTAGCACACATAGCATCATTGACATCTAGCATCTCCATGGGCAGGGGGGAGATCATCTGTATAGTTAGCCACCTTGCGAGGACCCTTAAAATCCTTAGGCAAACGTTCATTACGTAACGCTGGTACTAAACAAGGCACTCCAACAGAACTGGAAATTATACCAGCCCCTACTGACACCGAAGGGGTCACCAGAGGCTGTTGATAAGCCCCCAGCTGAGCCGCCGCCGCCACCTCTGCCTCTCGGCGGGCTCTGGCATCATCCATAATCGCCTGGGCATGAGTAAGGGGCGGGTTATTCCCATGGGGCGGGTCATCTTGATTTGGTCGATGTCGTCACTCGCTACTGGAAACCGCCGGCGACTCCACGCGTCAGCTGTAACTGCGGCTTGGGAGGGGGGTCGAATGCACCCTCTCACGACTATGTGTATACTTCTCCTGCTGTGCGACCGCTGTTTGTAAGAGCTCAATTGCGTTTCGTGCCTCAGCTACAAAAGGCGTCTCATCTGTGATAGCGATTGCATTGAGCCGGGTAGCCACTGCTATCATGTTATCCACTGGGTTGGAATAATGGCCAGATGGTGTGGAAAAGCGTCGGGGCGGGGTTCAATCCCTATGGGGCGGGTCTGGTAATCGAGGTTGAGTCGCCGCCCCACTCCCTAGGACTTCAGCCACCCGGGCTATGCCTGGCAGGTTACTTGGCCCCGCCCCAGGTGTGTTGAAAAGGTTCCGCGCCTCATACTGCAAAGGCAAATGGGTTTGATACCTCCTTCGAAAAACAGCATTAGAAGCATTTTGATCCAAACTTAAGCAAAAAGCCTCCGCCCTGATGTGTTGTGACTCAGCATCCATCTGGGCTTGTTCCTCTGCCATCCTGGCGTTCTCTGCATTAAGCTCCTCCTGAGCCTTGGCCACCTCATCACGTACCTTCGCAACTTCTGTGTTATGCTGTGGTTGATTTGTCGTAGTGACCTCTGTTGCCAACAGGGTCGTCAAAGTGCCCAAGAGTTCAGATAAAACTTGAGCAGGCGGATGAACTAAGCCACCGGCCCCAGCTATTGCAGCAGCAGTCGATCCAACCGTCATAGCCGCCGCTGTTGACGAGTTGAGAGCCGGCCCAGTGCCAGCCATGAAGATTGCAGCTCTTGAAGGCGGCTCATAGGGGTCCGAAATACTATTGCCATCTGAGTAGCCCCCAAGCCCGCCGTCCTGAAGCTGATAGATGGATTCCATCTCTCCGGTTGAGGACTCATCACCTAAGTAGATGGTCGTCTCTCCTCCAGACTCAGAACCTTCCGCAAGCTCCATGCCTTGCGCGAAACCAACGAAAACGTGCTTCCAGCCGGGTTGAACCCTGGCGGGTAGCGCGCTGAGCCGTCTCGATGATGTCGATGCAGATGTCCATCTCAGGCTCTGACTCGCCGATCTTGCCGATGAAGACATGAATTCCGCCAAAGGGGACCCGGTACCCATACTCGATTGAGTCGGCCTCGGGGCCCCAGCCAGCGTCGTCGATGTAGAGCTTGCCGCGGCGACTCTTAGTCATCCGGCCCATGGTGTATCCTTCGATCCCTGGGAAACTGCCCTTAAAGAACTTGAAACCACCATGCTCTGGCCCCACAGTGGGCACCAACTGTCGTGGTTTTATCACGGCAGATGCCCTTGTGAAAGGACTTAGGTGTGGAGCCATCGCGATGTAGGTTAGCTCGAAGGGGTTGAACGGGACAAAGGACACAAGGTTTACCCAGGTTCGGCCCCTCACAACGAGGTAAAATCCTACTCCTACTTTTGTTGACTATAGCTTGAATATCGATTACAATGGAGCGGAATCACTTGACCTAGCTCTCGATCAATTGTTTCTTAACTTAACCCGCCGCAGGGTCTCGTCTTTATATACACAGGTCGAGGCTCTGGGTTTACGAGAGTCCAAGCCGGATCACACAACATGACCAAATCGGTTTCTAAGTCGCCCTGCCTTGTTAGGCAAGTCGCCATCGTGGCGGCTCACACCTTCCAAGTCATGATCCTACCACCAGGTCTTGGGCCTTCAACAAGCCCACCTTGTAAGCCACCACCAATCTTCATGTTTCATCTTCTTGGACCTACTTGGGCCTTCTTCATACTGACTCACCAACGGTGTAACCCAGCTCCTCCTGGGTGGGTCACACCTCAGGGTTATATCCCCAACAGTGGGCATAGATGGAATTGGATGCACATCCACCACCAAGTCCTTGCTCCCGGTCATATGATTTGTTGCTCCACTATCAAGCAACCATGACACTCCACTGGAAGCAAACTCCTACATGAGATCAATGCTTGGATTTAGGTACCATTCTTGAATGGGTCCTTTGAGGTTAGTGACAAGGGTCTTAGGAACCCAAATAGACCATTCAATGTACTCATAAAAGGAACCAACGAATTTAGCATAAACATGCCCATCACTAGCACGACATAAAACATAAGAGGGGTTAAAGTCGTCAGCTTTATTGGTAGGGGCGGTTTTGCCCTTCTTGGCATTACCACCCACTTCCTTGTTCTTCTTCTTCTCATGAGCACCCTCACCTGCCTTGACAAAGGTTTCCTTGAGCGGGAGAGGCTGCTTGGTCTTGTTCTTCTTCTTCTTCTTTGACTTGGGTACAAACCCAAATCCATCCTTTCCTACAACTTCCTTTTGATTGCTCAAAAGGTCATTGAAGTTCTTCTCGCCTTTTGTGAAAGGCACAAGGCCCTTCTCAAGTTTCTCTTTCAAGTTGGCATTCTCCTCCACAAGATGCATATGCTCACAACAAGGGTTAGTAGCATTGGCATTATCAATTAGAATGAAAGGAGGACACGTGGAAATATCCTTGGTTAGCTTCACTTGGAGTTGATCATGAGACTCTTTGATAGAAGCATGAACACCCTTCAAGACCTTGTGAGCCTTGTCAAGTGTATCAAATTCTTCCTTGAGTCTATCATGGCCAACCCCAAGTGCAACTTTCTCGGATTTAAGCACACGAGTAAGAACAATAGCATGATCAAGATCTTTTTGCAATTTAGCATGATCAATGTTGTGTGACTCCTCAGAGCTCGCTCTTCCTCTAGAGCAATGGAAAGATCCGCAATCTCATCGGCATAGTCATGACTATGCCCCTCTAACTTGGAGATAGTATCCTCATGCGACTCAATGATATCATTGGCCTCACCAAGTTGTTCCAAGAGAGCAACAAAGTTCTTCTTGGATTCACCCTTGAGCTTACTCACGAACTTGGTGAACTCATTCTCATCAGCTTTCTACACCTCACTATCATCAACACAATCTAACAATGAAGGAGTAGTAATGAAGGCAGTTTTCATGTTAGGAGTTACCTTGTTGATACCTTTGGCCATGAGACACTTGGCAATGGTGTTTTCGTTGGGGGCGCCGAAGAGAGACACTTTGGAGGGGGAAGAAGTAGCAATGAAAATGGTTGCTGTTGCCATTCCTTCTCCACTTGTATCTTCCTCATCATCATCGGAGGGGTACTCTTCATGTGCCACCAAGCCCTTTGGAGGTGTCTTCTTGGTGAAGTTTTTCTTGCTAGGGAAGGACTTGGCTTTGTCTTTACGGATGAGTTTGCCACCATTGTCTTCCCTCTTCTCGTAAGGGCACTCCGCCACAAAGTGACTCACATTGCCGCAATTATAGCAAGTCCTTACTCATTGCTTTTTCTTTGACCCACTTGAGTTGTTCTTGGTGAAGTTGGGCCTTGAGTTCCTCTTGTTGCTCCAAAATTGCCTTGACGCAAGAGCCATGTGCTCATGGTAAGCATATTTGGTGTCCTCGGGGGCAACACTCCTCTTCTTCCTCCTCTTCTTCTTTTGGAATGGCCTTGGCCTTCAAAGCAAGGGTGGATGAGCTTTTCTTTGATTGGACACGAGCAAGAGCATTGTCGGCGGTCTTGTTCATGATGTTCATGGCAATAAACTCATCCAACACTTCACTAGAGTTCAAGGTATGAAAATCCGGCCTTTGACGAATCACAGAAGACATGGCCTTGTTGAAAGGCATGATGGCCTTGAGAAACTTGCACTTGATCCAATTGTCATCCGTATCCTTGCTCCCATGATCTTGAAGGGCAACCGCAAGAGTTGTCAGCCTCCGGTAGAGATCACGCGGATCCTCATATTCTAGCATCACAAATTCATCGGCCTCATCAAGTACCACTTCAAAGTTGGACCGTTGGATGCTTGAGCTCCCTTTGTACAAAGATACGATGTGTTCCCAACAATCCTTTGCACGAGTGAAGGGACGTAAGTGGGATAGATCTTCAGGAGGAACTGCATCTTGAAGGATGAACAAGGCGGAGTGATTGTATTGATTGTCCACTTCTTCTCTTGGGGTGAAGTTGTTTGGATCATGCGGGTAGAAGCCTTGCTCAATGACTCTCCAAAGATTTGTTGAGCTATGATTCAAATGATACTTGATGCGAAAAACCCAATTAGCAAAATCACCCTTAACAAGCTTAGGTGGAGGACCAAGATTATTGATGCGTGGTGTAGGGACCAGTCCTCCATAGACTGGGGGAGGGGGAACCGAGGCAAAGGTTCCCATCCCATTCTTGTCATGAGGGGAAGAAACTTTAGTTCCTTTAGCCGCTTCCTTTGTGGAATTGGCCTCCGACTCCGATGCGGTGGGATTGACCACAAGCAACGGATCGGGAGATTGTTTCAACCCCTCAAGTAATTCTTTAAGCATGGACTTGACTTCGGCCGTCATAGATGTCTTAAGTGAAGCCATAGCTTCATTAAAGTCGTCTCGTGTGATCGAAGTCAACTCCACGGCCTCGGGCACTTCCTCCATAGTGTCAACCATACTCTTCGGGTGGTGAAACCCTTAATAAAGAGACGAGGCTCTGATACCAATTGAAAGGATCGATATGATTGAATAGAGGGGGGGTGAATAGGCAACTAACCATTTTTAGCTTTTCTTCACAAATTAGGTTTAGCAACGAATAGGTTGTCTAGATGTGCAACTAGGTGAGCAACCTATATGATGCTAACAAAGATAACAACAAGTGCAAGCAAAGGATACAACACAATAATAGCTTGCACAAAGCAAAGGAAAGAGATAACCACAAGTGGAGCCGATGGAGACGAGGATGTGTTACCGAAGTTCCTTCCCTTTGAGGGGAAGTACGTCTTCGTTGGAGCGGTGTGGAGGCATAATGCTCCCCAAGAAGCCACTAGGGCCACCGTATTCTCCTCACGCCCTCACACAATGCGAGATGCCGTGATTCCACTAGTGGTGCCCTTAAAGGCGGCGATCGAACCTTTACAAACAAGGTTGGGGCTATCTCCACAACTTGATTGGAGGCTCCCAACAACACTACGGAGCTTCACCACAATGGAATGTGGCTCCGAGGTGACCTCAACCGTCTAGGGTGCTCAAACACCCAAGAGTAACAATATCCGCAAGGGATTAGTGGGGGGAATCAAATTTCTCTTGGTAGAAGTGTAGATCCGGGCCTTCTCAACCAATCCCTAGAAAATCAACAAGTTTGATTGGCTAGGTAGAAAGATCAGGAGAAAATGAGCTTTGGAGCAACAATGGAGTTTGGGGGAGGAAGAGGTGAGTCTCTTTGGGAAGAAGACCCCATTATATAGTGGGGGGACAAATCCAACCGTTATGTGCCTCTCAGCCCGCAAACCAGTGGAACTACCACTCACGGCACGGTACTACCGCTCTGGGAGCGATACTACTACCCTTGAAGATCAGCAGGAGGAGTTAGAAGAGCATAGGAGAAAGCAGAGGAACGGGCGATGGTAGCCGCGGTAGTAGGGGCGGTACTACCGCCTATAGGCGGTACTACCGCTTCCACTACCACTGCTACATCCACCAGTTTTCTAGAGGCGAACAGGTTGCACGGTAGAGACCCAGAGGTACTACCGTAAAACCCGCCACGGAAAGGTCGAGGCCTCAACTGCGAGCGGTAGTGCGAGCGGAGGTAGCAGCGGTACTACCGCCTATAGGCGGTACT
This sequence comes from Thinopyrum elongatum, assembly GCA_011799875.1. Lineage (NCBI taxonomy): Eukaryota > Viridiplantae > Streptophyta > Magnoliopsida > Poales > Poaceae > Thinopyrum > Thinopyrum elongatum. Next base: position 264,997,390 of record CM022302.1, read on the forward strand.
ACTGCTGCTTCTCGCGGTACTACCGCTTGCAGATCTTCTCCCCTTCTTTGGCACAAATGGAGGACAACTCCAATGAAACGGAAAGGGGGCGATGGGTGCAATATGAGCATGTACGTGATGATTCCACCCAAACCTTTCCGACGTGGACCCCCTCTTGATAGTATGGTTTTCCCTACGACTCAAGCCCACCAGAAAAGAAACACAGGAAACAAAACCGTCTTCTCTTGAAACTCCGAGGGGCACAACCCGTCATGTGCCATATGCTTGATAGTCTGAAATGTTCAATGCACATGATTAGTCCGCAAACATGTTGTCATCAATCACCAAAACCACTTAGGGAGAAATATGCCCTAACAAAGACCTCCTCTTGGAGAAGAACTAGCTACTTGTATCTTTCCATTGTTGGATTTTTAATCATGTATCTCTCTTTGTGTTCATGGATCTAGCACATGTGTGATTGTTTCTCGTTGATTTGAGTGATTCCTCTTGTTTCCCCTCGTGTTTTCTCCCGTGTGTTCATCATGTTCTTCGTAGGATCCCCCCCATTTCATGACAGATCGGCCTTAGGGTACCCACCCTACATCACTCTGGGTATTTCTTACGAAAGAAATTGAGCCAGTGCGGCGTTTGCTAACCCGCCAATTGTCCTTATACTTGTAATATTCTTCTTCTTCTTCCAGCAACGAGCCAGCTCTTAAATGATAGCCCGGGTCATATATTCATGACCCAATGACTATTGGTCAATATCCGTGCAGTCTTGATCAAAATAATCCGGTGTGTGTGCAACCCGGCGACTCGTGGTCGATATCATATCAACCATGATCAAAATAATCCGGTGTATTTATGACCCGGCAACTCGTGGTCAATATCATAATTGATCAGAGAGAGAGAAAAGATCATGTAAAACAGAATATAATTCAAAGAAATAGATATATAATTATAATAAATTTTAAGCCGTCTTTTGAGGCACGATAAAATAGACCGGCTTTCGCGGCTCGAGTCTTGCTTCAATGAAGTTGGCGTGATAGCCCATGGTTTGTCCTATCTTTCTGTAAGCCAGCTCTCAGGTGACTTAAGCTGGTGTTTCAACCTTGAAAAGTTCAGGGTCATTATTGACTGACTGTCAAGAGTTCACCGGGTCACCTTGGTGGAGTAGCATCGAGCAAACAGGCAGGTTTAACCAAGATTCATTGGGTCAAGAGGGATGTTAATAGCTAAACTCGATGAGTTGGAAGGCCCCAAGTGATCTATGATCAAAAAATAAACACTCATACACAATTTTTGAGACGAAACGGCAAAGGCCCCAACCTTCAGGGGTGCCGGCTTTATTATATTGATCATAAAAGATATATACAAAGAGGTATGTACAGTAAGCTGGAGCCAGTGGCTTTAAGTGTAATAAGGCTGAAGATGAGCAATATTCCAAGGCATGTTGGTCTCCTCCTCGGAGGTACGTGATTTTTGTGTTCATGTATGTCAGCAAGATAATATGACCCATTGTTGAGGTTCTTGCTGATGACAAAAGGCTCTTCCCATGGTGGTGAAAGCTTATGCATGCCGGCTTGTTCTTGTATTAAACGAAGCACTAAGTCACCCTCCTGGAAAGTAGGGCTACGAACTCTACGGCTATGATAGCGACGTAGGTCTTGCTGACAGATTGTCGATCGTGCTGCAGCAAAGTCACATTCCTATTTCAAGGCATCCAACAAGTCCTGACGAGCTTGCTCATTATCTGCTTCAACATAGGCTGCAACCCTTGGGGAACCATGACGAATATCACTGGGTAACATGCCTTCTGCACCATAGACCATGAGGAAAGGCGTATAGCATGTTGATCTATTGGGGGTAGTCCGTATGCTCCAAAGGATAGAGGGGAGCTATTCAACCCAACAACCTGGAGTACGCTCGAGAGGAGCCATGAGTCTTGGCTTGATCCTCATAAAATCTCTTGATTAGCATGTTCTGCTTGTCCATTGGACCGAGGGTGTGCCACTGAGGCTACGCCAAGCCGGATATGTTCCCTTTAACAAAATTGTTTCATACCTCCTTTGGATAAGTTGGTTATATTATCAGTGATGATGCTATGTGGGTAACCTGATGAGGATATCAATACCATTGTTACACCCACAACCCCTACTGCTACATATACTGGACCAGTTACTAGAGCTCGCGCACGCCAATTAAATTATCAGGTACTTTCGTTTCTTGGTAATGATTCTAATGTTCATCAGAATATGATGCTGACTAAATTGGATACATTTGTCTTGCTTACAAATGAAGGGCCTAGCATGGACAAGAGGGATGAACATTGGAGCAAGATCAAGCATGGAGATGATGGCATGCGCAAGGTGACCAAAACTGGAGTTTCAAGTGATGAATTCAGGACTTTGAAGCCACCATAATGAGTGAATGAAGGCTTGGACGAAATATACAAGATGCCACTTCCTAAATTTCGTCCAGAGGCTATTATAGGTGCTGCGCCACCTTATTTTTGGGCCAGGCCCACATAATTTTGAAATACTTGAGTGTAGGCTGTTTTTAGAGTCCATATGTGTGGGGAGACAAGAGTTAGGGTTGGTTTCGGACCCCTCCTCCAAGGGTCACGAAATTTCCCCCTCTTCCTCCATATATACAGCCCTTAGGGCATCGTTTAGACTTTGGGTTTTATTTAGATTAAAAGTTCGCTATAGCTGCAACTTCGCATACTTCGTTTGTGTTCACCGACCAGACCAAGACGTCATAGAACCACACCTTGATCAATAAAGTTTTCATCTTATATTCGCAATATCCAGATTGCAATCTTAGTTTCTTGCTTGTTCTTCGTTTGCTTGCAGGAAATAGACCTTCGTGGTTAGGTTGATCGTGCTCCGGCGTGGTCAATAACCTCTCGGAGTTGGTTTAGCAATTGCCAAGGCGTGACGTCCTCGCACGTTCGTAGTCGGATTGTCAAAGTCTACTCCTCCGAAACAATAACCATCATCTCATCGAAAGACGAGACACCTTCGCCTCTATCAAGTGGTATCAGATTTCCAGGTTGCTCGGTGAGATTTTCCAGTTTTCGTAGTTTAGATCGAGTCTGTTCTTCATACCTATAGTCCACGGAAAAGCCAAAAAAATTAGGGTTAGTTCATCATATCCGAACCAATCTGAGCCTTTGCATAATCCTTTTAGGGTTTTTCTTTGTTGATTTTGTGGTTGCATCGTCGTGTCTAGTTGCTGGTCTTAGCATCTAGTCCTTTAGAGTTTCGAGTTTTGTCACAGTTTGTCACGCTGCCGCACCATCTTCATCGCTGTTGCCATATTCCACCACCGCTGCCATATCCTACCACCGCTGCCATATTCCACCACCGCTGCCATATCCTACCACCGCTGCCATATCCCACCACCGCTACCATATCCTACCACCGCTGCCATATACCACCACCGTTGCCATATACCACCACCGCTGCCATATCCTACCACCATATATCCACCACCAATCCGAGTTCTTTTCATATTAGGTTTGTTTTCGAGATCCATCTATTTTCCGATTCGTGTTTCCTTGCTTGAGTAGGTTTCGAAAAAAAATCCTATCCTATTTTTAGGTCCCAGGGAGCGTTTTGATACACTCGCCATCATAGTGATTTTTTTGTCGCACTTTTTCGTCGTCGCTGCCCTAATTCCCGAAAAAAATAGTCAAAAAAAATTGCATGCCTATCCTGTATTAGAGTATAAGGAGTGTAATAATATCACTCGTTTATTCCATCTTGCTTACAAAGCTGAACGTGAAGTGCAGGATCGACAGGCATTGGCGCGAACTAACTTTTCTGTAGGTCGACCTTCATCATGGACACCATGTGCATCCTCTACTTCCACACATTCTGCTGCACCGGCACCTCCGTCAGCTGCCACCCCCAGCCGTGATACAAGAAAGCAGGCACAACCACCACTATCTGCCAAGAGCACACCCGCCGGGTCTGCACAGAGCTCTTCTTCATCCATGGCATCAATAGGGCACACACATGATATTATTTGTCGTCGTTGTAAGGGTAGAGGTCATTTTGCGAGAGAATGCAAATCTCCGCGTGTTATGATTGCTACTGAGGATGGTGGGTATGAGTCCGCTAGTGACTATGATGAGGAGACTTTGGCTCTTATTACAAGTGAAGAACACGGTGGAGATGATTCTAATCATGAGATGCAATGCATGGCTGCTGAAGATGCTGACAGGTATGAAAGTTTACTTGCTCAATGTGTTTTGAGTGCAGGTCACACAAGCTGAGCAAAATCAGAGGCATAGTTTGTTCCATACAAAGGGAGTTGTGAAGGAACGTTCTGCTCGTGTCATCATAGATGGAGGGACCTGCAACAACTTGGCTAGCATGGAGATGGTGGAGAAGCTATCTCTCACCACAAGACCACATCCACATCCTTACTACATTCAATGGTTCAACAACAGTCACAAGGTTAAGGTAACACGTATTGTTCATGTGCATTTTAGTATCTCTACATATGCTGATTATGTTGATTGTGATGTGGTACCCATGCAAGCATGTTCCTTATTACTTGGTAGACCATGGCAATTTGATAAAAATTCTATACACCATGGTAGAAACAATCAGTATACTCTTGTTCATAAGGATAAACATATTACTTTGCTTCCTATGTCTCCTGATTCCATTTTGAAAGATTATATTAATAGAGCTAATAAAGCAAAATAGGAGAAAAATAAGAGTGAAAATCTTATTGTGGCAAAAGAATATGAGCAACAAATGAAGCCTAATAATAAACTATCTAGTGTTGCTTCTAAAATTAAATTGAAAAGTGCATGTTTACTTGCCACCAAATCTGATCTTGATGATATAGATTTCAGCAAATCTGTTTGCTATGCTTTTGTGTGCAAAGAGGCATTATTTTCATTCAAGGACGTGCCTTCCTCTTTGCCTCCTGCTGTCATTAACATTTTGCAGGAGTTCACTGACGTCTTTCCAGAAGACATGCCACCGGGATTACCACCTATTCGCGGGATTGAGCATCAAATTGACTTAATTCCCGGTGCATCGCTACCCAACCGTGCACCATACCGTACCAATCCAGAGGAGACGAAGGAGATTATGCGTCAAGTACAGGAGCTGCTCGATAAAGGTTATATACACGAATCCCTTAGTCCTTGTGTTGTTCCTATTATACTAGTGCCGAAAAAGGATGGTACATCGCGTATGTGTGTTGATTGTAGAGGCATTAATAATATCACTATCCGTTATCGTCATCCTATTCCTAGGCTAGATGATATGCTTGATGAATTGAGTGGCTCTACAATATTCTCCAAAGTTGATTTGCGTAGTGGATACCATCAAATTCATATGAAATTGGGAGTTGAATGAAAAACAGCATTTAAAACTAAGTTTGGATTATATGAGTGGTTAGTCATGCCTTTTGGGTTAACTAATGCACCTAGTACTTTCATGAGATTAATGAACGAAGTTTTACGTGCTTTCATTGGACGATTTGTGGTAGTTTACTTTGATGATATACTGATTTATAGCAGATCTTTGGAGGAACATTTGGAACATTTACGTGATGTTTTTATTGCTCTACGTGATGCACGTTTGTTTGGTAACCTTGGGAAGTGCACATTTTGCACCGACCGAGTATCTTTTCTTGGCTATGTTGTTACTCCACAGGGAATTGAAGTTGATAAAGCCAAGATTGAAGCTATTGAGAGTTGGCCGCAGCCCAAAATGGTCACACAAGTGAGGAGTTTTCTTGGCCTCGCTGGGTTTTATAGGCGTTTTGTGAGAGATTTTAGCACCATTGCTGCACCTCTCAATGAGCATACAAAGAAGGATGTGCCTTTTCTTTGGGGTACCGCACAGGAAGAACCCTTCACGGTATTGAAAGATGAGTTGACACATGCTACATTACTCCAACTTCCTGATTTTAATAAGACTTTTGAGCTTGAATGTGATGCTAGTGGAATTGGATTAGGAGGTGTGTTATTACAAGATGGCAAACCTGTTGCATATTTTTCTGAAACATTGAGTGGGCCTAGTCTGAATTATTCTACTTATGATAAGGAATTATATGCTCTTGTTCCGACTTTGGAAACATGGCAACATTATTTATGGCCCAAAGAATTTGTTATTCATTCTAATCATGAATCTTTGAAACATATTAAAAGTCAAGCAAAACTGAACCGTAGACATGCTAAATGGGTTGAATTCATTGAGACTTTCCCTTATGTCATTAAACACAAGAAGGGTAAAGAAAATGTTATTGCTGATGCATTGTCTCGTCGTTATACTATGCTTTCACAACTTGACTTTAAAATATTTGGTTTGGAGACCATCAAAGATAAATATGTGCATGATGATGAATTTAAAGATGTATTGCAGAATTGTAAAGAAGGGATAACTTGGAACAAGTTCGTCGTTAATGACGGATTTGTGTTTCATGCTAACAAGCTATGCATTCCAGCTAGCTCCGTTCGTCTTTTGTTATTGCAGGAGGCGCATGGAGGAGGATTAATGGGACACTTTGGCGTGAAGAAGACAGATGATGTACTTGCTACACATTTCTTTTGGCCAAAGAGGAGACAGGATGTTGAGCGTTTTGTTGCTCGCTGCACTACATGTCAAAAAGCTAAGTCACGACTCAATCCTCATGGTTTATATATGCCTTTGCCTGTACCTAGTGTTCCATGGGAGGATATATCTATGGACTTTGTTTTGGGTTTAACTCGAACAAAGAAGGGGAGGGATAGCATATTTGTTGTTGTGGATAGATTCTCGAAAATGGCACACTTCATACCATGTCATAAAAGCGATGATGCTGCTAATGTTGCTGATTTATTCTTTCGTGAAATTATTCGCTTGCATGGTGTGCCAAATACATTTGTTTCAGATCATGATACTAAGTTTCTTAGCCACTTTTGGAGATGTTTATGGGCTAAGTTGGGGACTAAACTGCTTTTTAGTACTACATGTCATCCCCAAACTGATGGACAAACTGAAGTAGTCAATAGAACTTTGTCTACTATGCTTAGGGCTGTTTGGAAGAATAACAAGAAAATGTGGGAAGAATGCTTGCCTCATATTGAATTTTCTTATAATCGTTCGCTGCATTCTACTACTAAGATGTGCTCTTTTGAGATTGTGTATGGTTTTCTACCTCGTGCACCTATTGATTTGTTTCCTCTTCCATCTTTGGAGAAGGTTAATTTTGATGCTAAACAATGTGCTGAATTGATCTTAAAACTGCATGAGTTAACTAAGGAGAACATTGAGCGTATGAATGCTAAATATAAACTTGCTGGGGATAAGGGTAGAAAACATGTTGTGTTTGCACCTAGAGATCTTGTTTGGTTACATTTTCTTAAGGATACATTTCCTGATTAGCGCAAATCAAAGCTAATGCCACGTGTTGATGGTCCTTTTAAGGTGTTACAGAAAATAAATGATAATGCATATAAACTTGAGCTGCCTACAGATTTTGGGGTTAGTCCCACTTTTAACATTGCAGATTTGAAGCCTTATTTTGGTGAGGAAGATGAGCTTCCATCAAGGACAACTTAATTTCAAGAAGGGGAGGATGATGAGGACATCAATACCATTGCTACACCCATAGCCCCTACTGCTACATATACTAGACCTGTTACTAGAGCTCGCGCACGCCAATTAAATTATCAGGTACTTTCGTTTCTTGGTAATGATTCTAATGTTCATCAGAATATGATGCCGCCTAAATTGGATACATTTGTTTTGCTTACAAATGAAGGGCCTAGCATGGACAAGAGGTATGAACATTGGAGCAAGATCAAGCATGGAGATGATGGCATGCGCAAGGGGAACAAAACTGGAGTTTCAAGTGAAAATTTCACGACTTTGAAGCCACCATAATGAATGAATGAAGGCTTGGACAAAATATACAAGATGCCACTTCCTAAATTACGTCCTGAGGCTATTATAGGTGCTGCGCCACCTTATTTTTGCGCCAGGCCCATGTAATTTCGAAATACTTGAGTATAGGTTGTTTTTAGAGTCCGTATGTGTGGGGAAACAAGAGTTAGGGTTGGTTTCAGACCCCTCCTCCAAGGGTCATGAAATTTCCCCCTCTTCCTCCATATATACAGCCCTTAGGGCGTCGTTTAGACTTTGAGTTTTGTTTAGATTAAAAGTTTGCTATAGCTGCAACTTCATGTACTTCGTTTGTGTTCAATGACTAGACCAAGACGTCACAGAACCCCACCTTGATCAATAAAGCTTTCATCTTATATTCACAATATCCAGATTGCTATCTTAGTTTCTTGCTTGTTCTTTGTTTGCTTGTAGGAAAAAGACCTTTGTGGTCAGGTTGATCGTGCTCCGGTGTGGTCAATAACCTCTCGGAGTTGGTTTAGCGATTGCTAAGGCGCGACGTCCTCGCACGTTCGTAGTCGGATCGTCAAAGTCTACTCCTCCGAAACGATAACCACCATCTCATCGAAAGATGGGACACCTTCGCCTCTATCATAACCTGAGCGAAAAATCAACTTTTTCAGGAACTTGACTGTTGTTGCTACATCACAATTGCTGATTGGCTCTGCTTCAACCCACTTGGTAAATTTATCAACAGCGACCAAAAGATGGGTTTTCTTGTCCTTGGAAAGTTTAAATGGACCAACCATATCAACCCCCCAAACCGCGAAGGGCCAAGTGATGGGAATCATCTGGAGCTCTTGAGCCGGCACGTGAGCCTATCGTGCAAACTTTTGACATCCATCACACTTGCGCACAATATCCTCAACACCTGCATGAGCCGTGAGCCAGTAAAAACCATGTCGAAATGCCTTTGCCACTAGGGATCTTGAGCTGGCATGATGACCACAATCACCAGAGTGAATCTCATTGAGGATTTCACGCCCCTCTTTAGGGGAAACACAACGCTGAAAAACGCCTGTGATGCTTCTCCTGTGCAGCTCACCATTGACAATAGTCATAAACTTGGAACGTTTGATGATCTGACGAGCAACAAGTTCATCTCTAGGGAGCTCGCCTCGAGTCAGACAAGTCAGATAAGGGACTGTCCAAGCTGGCATAGCATGAAGAGCAGCCTCTAACTGTGCTTCCGGGTCAGGTATAGCAAGATCTTCCTCAGAAGGCAGCTTGACAGAAGGATTATGGAGGACATCAAGGAACACATTGGGAGGGACCGGCTTATGCTCAGAGCCAAGACGTGACAATGCATCAGCCACCTCGTTAAGCCGCCGGTCGATGTGATTTACTTGATAACCTTTGAAATATCCCGCAATATTTGTCACTGATTGCCGATAAGCCACCATAAGGGGATCTTTCGAGTCCCAAGTTCCAAACACTTGCTGAGCGACCAAATCCGAGTCACCCAAACATCTGACCCGGCTTAAGTTCATCTCCTTAGCCATGCGAAGCCCGTGGAGGAGAGCCTCATACTCAGCTGCATTGTTAGTACAGGAAAACATGAGCCACAAAACATAGCAGAACTTATCACCTCGTGGGGAAGATATGATAACTCCAGCCCTCGAGCCTTCCAATTGCCTTGAGCCATCAAAGTGTATCATATAGTATATATTGTCCGGCTTCTCCTCAGAATTTGACGTTTAGTCCAGTTGTTGATGAAATCCACCCATGCTTGAGATTTGATGGCCATCCGAGGTACATACTTGAGATGATGTGGACCTGATAGAGGCGAGGGGCCCGATCTTTCGATGAGATGATAACTATCAATTTGGTGGAGCTGACTTTGATGATCCGACTACAAACGTGCACCTACGTTGCGCCTTAGCAATCGCTAAACCAATCTCCTGAGGTTACCGACGATGCTGGAAGCACAATCAGCCTGACCACGAAGGTCTATTCCTGTAGGCAATCGAAGAACAAGCAAGAATATGATAATGCAATATGAATATTGCGAATATATATGAAGTATTGATAATGGTGGGGATCCGAAAGCGGTCTTGGCCTGGTCGTTGGACACAAACGCAGTACACGAAGTTGCAATGGCTAACTTTTAACTAAACACATCCCAAGGAAAAAGCTACTAGATTGATCTACTTATATAGGAGCAAGGGGTGGCAGCCAAGGAGGTGGGAGGACGTCCCAAGGTATCCTACAACCAACCCTAGGTCGTACAAGACTCATGGGCCCAAGTGGAGGTGACGCAACACCTTTGGACTTGTAGTTTGACTCGGATTCTGCTATAGCATCAGATTGTCTCATCAATATCTCAACACTCTAGACGGATTTGAAAGTGAACCTATTGGGTTGGAAAGAGCACGAAATCTACTTTCCAACAAAAAAAGAATCACCCAATTCGCAGTCCGGATGAAAGAGATATTGGTGTTCTGAGTCAGGTATGTCTGTGTAGTTCGAATCTGAGTCCAGAACATGAGAGACTTGGACTCTATCTTCTCTTGGCCCAAAAGTGACATGAGAGGACTTTTTGAACAACACCTAAACTTCTCTTTTTCCCTTATCTTCATATGTGGATTGTACAAATGTCCCATACACCTGCAATTAGACATGGCACAAAAGTCTATAAAGTATTTTTGTCCTGGATAACATAAATAAATTATTGCATGGTTTGCATCAGAAGTCACCTCACAATATGCATGTATGTAATATTTTTGGTTGTATCCAAGGTAGTCAAGTCCTCATCATCCTCCCCTTCTTGAAAACAAAGCCGTCCTTGGCATTTCTTAATCTGAAATATGGCTAACAAAAGAGACAAGGTGTACATGTTCTATATGTATATGTCATCAATTTTTACTTCCCTTGGTTTTTGCACATATGACACATGTATACATGAGTAACTTTCATAGTTCATAAAATATAAAGCCAAAATAATATCACAAGAAGTAGAAGGCATGAAAATATTGCAACTCAGTTTGCACATATAAGTGAAGCTCTTTTTCATATCAAAGGATTGACAATGTTCATCATTAAGCCATCCCAACATTGGTGAATAAACCTTACTTGCATCAAATTTACATGCTACAACATGTTTAAATAAGCAAACATGCAATAAGTCATTTGACATAGAATCATCACCAAGATTAGAGGTCATATCAAAATGATTAAACATTGGTTCTTTTGCATCAATAGTTATTTCAATGTGTGCACTCAAAATTGTTGGTATTTCAGTTGTTTGATCACATGACGCATTCATGAAAGTAACACAATTCTCTAAAATAGGTGGTGTGCTAAAATCAATAGGTAACTCAGCACATGATGTATTCAAGTTAACTAGGCATGCATCATTCTCGTGTGAAGTTATATCATCAATACCCTTATTGTTACCTTGTCGCAAAGACGTAGATAATGTAGGTACGAACGATGACAATGTACCATACACTTGAGATGATGTCGCGCTCACAATCTAAAGTGTGGCTGCTCTAGTAGGGGCAATGGTGGAGGAACCAGCCGGTGGTAGTGAGCATGAACTGGAATAGTAGTTGTTGTAGTCACCCAATGCATCCTCCTGTATCTGTCTCTCAAAGATACAAGCGCGAACATACATACCAGTAATGCAACGAGGAATATACTGAAATCTTGCGCGAATATCATGGTTCAAACCACCAAAAAATCTATTCATTGTATCATCCTCAGATTCTTCCATGTCACAATGATGCATATAATATTTGAACTCTTGGTAGTAAGCATGAACAGTGTTACTGCCTTGTTTTAATTGTTCCAATTTGCGAAGCAATTCACGACGATAGTAAGGAGGAAAAAGTTCTTGTCTCATTACAGCTTTCAAATCTTTCCAAGTTGTAGGTTGGTTATCAATGTTTTTCTTAGAATGTGCACTCACCAAACAGAAGAAAAACCAGTAAATGCTCCAGTGGTAGCTCGTACTCTCTCAAGTTCAAAAAAATCATGGTGATTAAAAACTTTTTCTACATCAAGCTTCCAAGCTAGATAAATAGTAGGATTAAATCTACCCTCAAATGACTGTAAATAGATAACCTCAGCATGTGCTTGTGTGGGTTGTCCCACCTCTCGTGATGGTGAAGATGTATCTATCGTCCAAGAACTTCTATCTTTGGAACCTGTCATGATTAGTAGAAACAAGAAACAAAATTCGGGAATAATGTTCCTATGAACTACTAGGATGTGGTGGTAAAGCGCTCACAGTAAAGCAAATATCAATATCTTACAAGTTCTTACCATGCAGCAGGTGATGGCAGGCAACCTGCGGTGTGAAATAACTCCGAAGATTGAGTAAAATGATTGCCAGGGGAACATACGTATACATGGTGTAGAAATATGTGGAGCTTGGAAGGCTTAAATATTTGGTAGCAAAAGATTAGCAATAATCAACTCAAAGATGCAATGTTGAATAAACGCTCAACGACGGTGCTGTGCTGATCCTAGGCTAGACCAGACTAGAGACGCGAGCCTAGAACACTAATGAGGTCATGGCGTAGCACAACTAGCATCAATAAAGGATATGAAGTAGCTCTGGACAGCAAGATATAAGTGAAGATCACAGTGGCAGTAAAGATAATGATTAGAAACAATTGCCAAGCAAGATATACCAACAACTCTCTCTCCAACTTTCCTCTGGAAAAGTTTGTGCCTATTTTCTGATAATTTTCTACAGAATCCTACTGCCTCAAGCTTTCGAACGCAAAAAGAATCACTCAATTCCGAGCTAATATGAGGAGTCAAAAAATTCTAAAACTGGCCTGAAAAACTAGAACAAGCTGTGTTCGCGAACTTCGGAGGGCAAAAAGACTAATTTTGAAGCCGATTTGAGGTGCCAAATATTCAACATGCTTCTGCAACTATTCAGATGCGACTCGTCTCTAGCTTTAATTTGAGTACTCACGGAGCCAAAACGGACTTTGTATGAGGAAGATATGCCTGTTTTAATAAACAGTGCGCAAAACAGATTCGAATCCGAATTCAGGTACGAGATTGAGTCTAAATAGATTCGAATTTTTTTCTCTTTTTTTTCACACTTTTTTTTCTCTTTCTTTCTCTCCTTTTTTCTCTGACTTTTTTTTTACTTTTTTCTCTCTTTTTTTTCTGTCTTTTTTTTCTCTCCCTCTCTTTCCAAGACAAACTAGATAAGATGCAGATTGGATCAAGCGAAGATGTGAACGACCTCAGCTATGATTATGACAACGAACGATGGGTAGCATGTGGTGGAAATTGATGGATGGGGTGGTGGACAGCTGAAGGGATAATGATGCAGTGGCGGCGTGACTAATGTGATCAGAACTCGAAACTCTAAATGAACTAGACACTAAGACCAGCAAATCGACACGACGATGCAACCGAAAAATCAATTATGCAAGCAATGAAAAGAAAATTGCAAAGGCTCAGACTGGCTTGGACAAAGGATGAATAGATCTAACTTTTTATGCCTTTTTCGGTATAGTAGGTAAGAAAATAAAACTAATCTAGATATAATTGGAAATTCTCACTAAGCAACCTAAAAACTGATACAACTTGATAGAGGCGAGAGGCCCGATCTTTCGATGAGATGATAACTATCAATTTGGTGGAGCCGACTTTGACGATCCGACTACAAACATGCACCGACGTTGCACCGTAGCAATCGCTAAACCAATCTCCTGAGGTTACCGACAATGCCGGAAGCACAATCAACCTGACCACGAAGGTCTATTCCTGCAAGCAATCGAAGAATGAGTAAGAATATGATAATGCAATCTGAATATTGCGAATATATGTGAAGTATTGATAATGGTGGGGATCTGAAAGCAGTCTTGGCCTAGTCGTTGGACACAAACGAACTACACAAAGTTGCAATGACTAACTTTTAACTAAACAAATCCCAAGGAAAAGCTACTAGATTGATCTACTTATATAGGAGCAAGGGGTGGCAGCCAAGGAGGTGGGAGGACGTCCCAAGGCATCCTAAAACCAATCCTAGGTCGTACAAGGCCCATGGGCCCAAGTGGAGGTGATGCAACACCTTTGGACTTGTAGTTTGAGTTGGATTCTGCTGCAGCATCAGATTGTTTTGTCAATATCTCAATGCTCCGAACGAATTTGAAAGTGAATCCTATTGGGTTGGAAAGAGCATGAAATCTACTTTCCAACAAAAAAAAGAATCACCCAATTCGGAGTCCGGATGAAAGAGATCTTGGTGTTTTGAGTCAGGTATGTCTGTGCAGTCCGAATCTGAGTCCAGAACTTGAGAGACTTGGACTCTATCTTCTCTTGGCCCAAAAGTGATGTGAGAGGAATTTTTGAACAGCACCTAAGCTTCTCTTTTTCCCTTATCTTCATATGTGGATTGTACAAATGTCCCATACACCTGCAATTAGACATGGCACAAAAGTCTGTGAAGTATTTTTGTCCTGGATAACATAAATAAATTATTGCATGGTTTGCATCAGAAATCACCTCACAAATATGCATGTATGTGATATTTTTTGTCGTATCCAAGGTAGTCATGTCCTCATGAGGACCAAGCTCAATTGCCCACTTTGCAACCCGACCTGTGGCCTCCCTATTCTGGATGATATCCCCCAGGGGGCTGAACTGACCATAGTGATGGGATGCTCCTGGAAATAATGTTTCAGCTTACGACTAGCCATGAAGACAGCAAGCACCAGTTTATGCCAATGTGGATATCTTTGTTTGGACTCAGTCAAAACCTCACTGACATAATAAACTGGCCGCTGGACTGGATATTCCTTCCCTACCTCTTTTCGTTCCATGACAACTGCCACACTTACTGCCTTATTATTAGCAGCGATGTACATGAGCATAGGCTCTTTGTCAATAGGAGCACCAAGGATGGGCAACTCAGCCAATTGTTCTTCAGGGCTTCGAAAGCCTTATCTGCAGCATCACTCCAGACAAAATTGTCAGTCTTTTTCAACATCTTGTACAGTGGAGGTGGCTTATAAACCGGCTCAAAGCCGCTATTCGACCCGCCATACGCTGGACATCATTGATGTTGGCCGGCTTAGTGAGCAAGGTTACCACTTTGTTCTTTTCTGGGTTAGCCTCAATGCCCTGTTCTGACACCAGGAAACCCAACAACTTTCCTGCAAGAACACCAAAAACACACTTGGCCGGGTTAAGCTTCATCTTATAAACCAGAAGATTGTCGAAAGTCTACTTGAGGTCGTCCAATAGAGTTTCCTTCTTCTGGGACTTGACCACAATATCATCAACATAGGCATGAACATTGCGCCCGATCTGCTTGTGGAAACAATTCTGAATAGAGCATTGATAAGTAGCCCCCACGCTTTTGAGTCCAAAAGGCATAGAAACATAGCAGAAAGCTCCAAAGGGTGTGATAAAGGTTGTCTTTTCCTGATCCTTGATGGCCATCTTTATCTGATGATAACCGGAGTAGGCATCCAGGAGACATAAGCACTCACAACCAGCAGTAGAATCAATGATCTGATCAATGCGGGGGAGGGCAAACGGGTCTTTGGGACAAGCCTTGTTAAGATCTGTGTAATCAACACACATGCGCCAAATGCCATTTTACTTTAGGACAAGCACTGGATTTGCCAACCACTCAGGGTGAAAATGATAGGACACGAACCAGCGAGATGCTAATTCGCGCGTGTAGATGGCCTGATCTTTCACGACGATGCTTGATCAATAGTTCGTCTCCCTGTTCCTCCTCGCAGCCTCCAAGATAATTTTCACCCGCGTACGAGAATACGTGAATACAAATAATGATCCCCTTGGATCAGCACGTAGGTGTCGATGTGATGATCAACCCTCCGTCTCTAGTAAATTTCCATGATGGGAAAATCACAGAATGATACACAAGATATGTGATGTAGGGTGGAACCCTAGGGGTCGATCTTTCACGAAATGGAGGGGATCCCGCAAAGAACACGAGGAAAATCACGAGAGGAACACTCAAGAACAAGTCCAATCACACATGCACTAGACAATCAAACACACAAGATCCACAAGGGTACATGAACAACAAAGAGAAAGATACAAGGTAGAGTTCATCCCAAATCCAAAGGAGATGGGGTCTTGATGATCTAGATAGATCCTTCCCCGATGGGGGTCTTGAATCCCTCGGGATCTTCTCCTAGATGGAGGCCTTGGCCTCCAATGGAGTGGTGTTTCTCTCTCTCTCTCTCAAGAGTAGAGGTAGGAGCAAAGCTCAACTAGAAATGAGCTATCATATTTGCTGTCCCTAAAAATGGGGAGGAGGAGGTCTATTTATAGTCTAAGCCACGAAGGGGTAAGTGAGGGGGTGAAACGGGTGCACGGGCTTCGGCCCAAGATGTTGCATGCAGGCAAGGCTGGATGATCCAGACAGGGTCCCGGATGATCCGGGCGTCGGAGGTTCGGATGATCCGGACAGAGTCCCGGATGATCCAGCTTTGGTGGAAGCCTTCCGGTGTCTTCGGCGCAGTTATCCGGATGACCCGAGGGAAGGTCCGGATGATCCGGCTGAGTCCGCATGATCCGGACAGAGGTCCGGACGTCCGGCCTATCTCCAGCAGCCGCTCCGTCTTCTTCTCCTTTCTTCCGTCTTCTCTTCCATGCTTCCCTCGCGGATGGTGTAGACGTACACTCGCGCTCGCACTCCTCCTCGACATCCATGAAGCTTCGACAATACCTATGCATGCACACGGGAGAAGTGTCAAGTAGTATACCATCCTTGATGGGGTCAAGTGAACACGTGTAAAGGAGATGATTCACCTTTGTGTATGTGAAGTAGATGTCGCACGTGTCACTTGCCAAACGGAATCTTGACATGGTGATGTCCATAGGATGCTCCACATCATCCCCTCCCCTTTGAGAAAGATCCGACCTCAGATCAAAAAACAAATCACCATGGGAAAGAGATGGCATCGTGATGTGGAGCATCCTACGGTCATCCCCAAGGTCCTACCATCGGCTCACCAAACACCAAGTGGACCCATGACTAGAGCTCGAGCACGTGCTATTAAATCTGAGGTGACATCTCTCCTACTTGAGCTTCCCTTACATTCGAGTGAGACCTGGTTGCTGCCTAAGTCAGAAACACTATGAGTGATCAGTTACAACGCACAAGCCATGGAGCCGAGAGCTGAAGAAGAAGGAGCAAGCGCCAACTCTCTGGTCAGCTCGGAACTTCCAGCCAGAGCACGGAACCTCCAGCCCCCGGAACCTCCGGCCATCTCGGAACATCCGGCCTCCAACGACCCAGACGAGCCCGGGCGTGCAAACTCTCTGGTTAGCCCAGAACTAGCCCGGAACCTGGCCCGGACCTTTCGGCCTGCCCGGACATTCCGGCCCCCGGACTCCAGCCTCGCTCACACCGTGCCAACTCTCTGGCAAGCCCGGACCTTGCCTGGAACCTCCGACGCCCGAAACTTCCGGCCCTGCCTGCGCGTAGTGACTCGGGCCGAGGCCCATGTACCCCTTCACCCCCCTAGACTATATATACTCTTCTTCCACCTCCGTCTTAGGGTTAGCATTGTGATAGCTCGTTTTGGAGATAGAGCTTTGCTCATCCACTTGATACCTACTCCTTTGGAGGCCAAGCCCTCCATCTAGGAGAAGATCTCCCAAGTGGATTCAAGACCTCTTCACGGTGAAGATCCCCTCGTGGATTCAAGACCCCATCTCCTCACGGATTGGGAAGAACTACCGACCGTTTGTATCGTCCCTTGTTGTGTTTGGATCATGTATCTCTCTTTGTCTACTTGGATCTAGCATATGTGTGATTGGATCTCGTCAATTTGAGTGTTTCCTCTTGTTTTTTCCCTTGTGTTTTTTGTGTGTTCGTCGTGTTAAACGGGAATCCCCCTCCAAATCATGAAAGATCGGCCCCTAGGGTTCCACCCTACATCATCTTGGTATCAGAGCCAGGTTGATCACGAATTTGGAGCCCCTACCCCCCCCCCCCCCACTTTCTAGCCTGATTTTGTTGTGTTTTTGCCCAATTTTGAAAATCCCCACAAAAATAGCCCTCACAATTTTTTTGTGATTTGTTGGTTTGATGAAGTTTTATTGGATTTGATCCGTGGATTTCGTGTGTAGCTCATAGATCTAGCTTCCCCACCCCTCTCCACACCCAAAATTTTTCTTTTCCCCTTCCGATTTGGGTTTTAATCCAAGTTTTGCCGCCCAAATCCCTGATCTGAAATTCCCTTGTTCATCTGTTTTCGTGACCCCCGGAACTTCTGGCCCCGCCTGGACCTTCCGGCCCCCGGAACTTCCGGCTTCCCTAGAATGTCCGGCCTAGACAAAAAATCTACGCATCTTTGACTGCTTCTGCAACTTCGGTGCAGCGACATCTTCGCCAACGTACTAGAGACCGTGCACCATGCCTTTGACCACCAATCTACGTCATCTGACTATGCATTCGGCATCAACAACGATCACATCAACTTTGACACCATCGACCGTAAGCAAGGGCGGTATCCTCAACAACACTCTCGTACATCCTTCCTTGCAATTGCATTGATAACCCCATAGCCCATTTTGCGTCACTTTATTATCGAGACTAGCCATTGAGTATTGCCTGCAACGCTACTTGTGCACATTAGGGCTCATCATCACCATTGCATACATACTATATCATTTTTGTATACATATCTTGGTATCTTCATATCATCTCTTGTGCCACAAGGTTGTCATCACATATACACAACTGCTATCTTGGTTCATGAAGTTGTGCATAAGTGGCCAAAGAAAGAGATCAAAGAGAAAGAGCCAAAAGCTTTTAAGCAAAAGAGAAAGATAAGCATAGAGCTTTAAAGCAAAGAACCATAGCATCCTACTACATTGCACTTAAGATTGTCATACTCGATCATCTTGGATGATATCACCGGAACATCATACATATATAGCATACTTGGGATAGAAGTCGTTGCATTTTTGCTTTGTACGTTGTGCATAAGTGTCGTATCCGCCTATTGTGCAATCGTGCTAGCGTCTCTCTAGAGTTGTGCAACAAAAGCATTTTCTGTGGATTCCACATTTTGAGCTCGTTCCTTGGTTGCACGACCCCATTTATCTATCCGTGTGTGCGCTCCCGTGTACATTTCATTGCTATGGGTCTACTTGTTGCATTTGCAAATTTGCGAATCTTTTCCAACATTACTTGAATCTTGCTAAGAATTGCATAAATTTTGTGCCACCTTTCCTTCCCAAGCTACTCCAAAAGCTTTACTTGTGTAGGTGTGAGAATCGACAAGATCCGGTACCAATTGTGATATTTCCTTGTTACACTATTGCGGGATCATTGATCCATTTTCAACATCGGATAAGGTACATTTGGTCTATATCTTTCCTTTCTTCCACTCACATATTTGCTTGAGATAATGGATAGGCCAACAACTTCTTCGAATCCACTCTTCATCGAGCAAGATGAGGACCCGAACAACTAGGTCACCAAGAACCACCTCTTCAGCGCACAAAGAGCTTTGCATCAAGCACAAGAAACATTGGGTGAACGCATCGACATACTCGCTACCGACTTGAGGCAATCCGAGCAATGCACACGAGACTACTTCGACACATTGATGGCCTCTCTCAAGGAGTACATACGACGCATGATGGCCTATCGCTCGTCTACCTCTTCATCATACTCAAGACGGAGCCACTCAAGTCGCCATTCTTCGCAATCTTCTTCGGATGCAAGTCCTCCTCGAGCTCGTTCGCATCGTCGCCAAAACCATGGAGATCATCAAGCTCCACAAAACCCATTCCATGGCAATGGTTTACACGACCGCCTCCGTGAACGTGAACGCCTATGGCAACAAGCTAATGAACCTCTGGTCCAAGAGCAAGCTCCAACACGCCAAGATCAACATGAACATAAAGATGGTGATGACCCTCGACAAGCACAACAACATCGCGAGGACCAAACTCTTGAAGCCCAATGTGCTCTACGCGAAGCAACAAAGGTAGTCGATGAGCGCAACTGCCAAGTTCGTCTACAAGAAGAGGCCCTCCGCCGAAAGCAACAAGAAGAAGCCGCACGCCTTGAAGAGCGCCAAGAAATGAGGAACCGTGCAAGAATTCCATGTCCTCAACGTCAAGCTAATCATGAAGGGCACGAGGAGCGAGCGGTTCAAGATCCTCCTCCACAACAAGAGCGTCATCCCCATCACAATCGTCCCAACCATAATGTCGAGCAACGCTACGGCAAGCTCAAGTTCACCATGCCTAAGTTCTCCGGAAGCAACGATCCCGAAGACTACATTTCATGGGCATTGAAAGTTGACAAGATCTTTCGCTTGCACAATTATGAAGAAGAAAAGAAGATCGCCATGGCATCACTAGAGTTCCAAGACTATGTCCTCATTTGGTGGGAGCAAGTCATTAAGCGTCGAGAAGCAAAAGGTGACCCACCCATCACAACATGGAATCAAATGAAGGATGTCATGCGAGCACGCTTTGTCCCAACATACTATAGCCGTGACCTCTTCAAGAAATGAAACTCCTCAAGCAAGGAACCAAGTCCGTTGAAGAATACTACAAGAAAATGGAGATTGCCATGATATGAGCTAATGTCACGGAAGATGAGGAGCAAACCATGGCACATTTCTTGAATGGCCTCAACCATCCTATCAAGAAGATCGCCGATTTCCAACCTTACTCCAACCTCCTTGAGCTAGTGCACCAAGCGACCAAGGCGGAGCGACAAGTGCAAGATGACTACAAGTATGCCAAGTACTCTTCCAAGACCTACGGCTCCAATCATCAAGATTCAAGGACTACGACGCCTTCTACATCAACCAAACCTTCTACAAGCAACGGCGACAAGTCGAGTTACAAGAAAACTTTGACAACCTCAAGTTGTCCTCCTACTACAAGCAACTTCAAGCCGAGAGCTTCATCATCTACAACTACACCAGATGAGACCGTCAAGACAAGTTCCATCAAATGCTTCACATGTCAAGGCCGAGGCCATAAGACATTTGAGTGCCCCACCCGACGCACCATGATCGCCAATGATGACGGCACCTATGACTCGATGAGTGAGGACGAAATGGAAGTGCTTGAGCATGTGTCTATGCATCGGCAATTGAATGAACATGAAGATGACCAAGTCTTTTGTGACAATGATTCGAGCCCCGCTCTCATTGTCTCCCAGGTCTTGACACTTCAACATCAATAAGACGAAGACCAACGATGCCATATCTTCCACACCAAGGCGGGCATAAATGGAAGATCCGTGAAGGTCATCATCGACGGAGGAAGTTGCCACAACTTGGCGAGTGAAGAATTATGTTCCAAGCTACAATTGGTCAAGACGAAGCATCCTCGTCCTTACAAGGTCCAATGGCTTATCGATTTCGGCACCATTCAAGTGGAGCACACCATTCAAGTCTCCTTCAAGATAGGAGCGTACGAAGACACCTTGGAATGTGACGTGGTTCCCATGTCCGGTTGCCATCTCTTACTTGGACGACCTTGACAAGTCGGCAGTGGCATCATTCACAATGGGTGAACCAATCACTATAGCTTCAAGATGAAGGGAAAGGAGTATGTGCTATGACCTATGTCACCAAGTCAAGTGATCGCCGACAAGCAAGCAACCACCCATCATGGAGAGAATAGTGAGAGAGCGAGCCACCAAAAAGAGAGTGAGCGCCACAAGCCGAAATTGAGTGCCTCCACGATGAGCGACAAGAAAAAATTAGTGCTTTTAGCCACCAAAAGAGAGATGAGAGAAGTGTACGAGAACCCATCTAGTGTCCCACTATGTCCTATTGTGCAAAGATGAAGAGGCAAGGACTAACACATCTCACCATCTACCTTTAGTGTTGTCTTCTCTATTGCGGGAATTCAAGGAAGTTTTCCTCGACGAGCTCCCTCCGGGATTACCTCCACTACGAGGCATTGAACACCGAATCAACCTCATCCCCGGCGCACCTCTACCAAACAAGGCACCCTACCGCGTCAACCCCGAAGAAACCAAGGAAATATGATAGAGGCAAAGTTGTCCCATCTTTCGATGAGAAGGTGATTATCATTTTCTGTGGGAGTAGACTTTCATGATCCGACTACGAACGTGCGAGACGTCGCGCCTTAGAAATCGCTAAACCAACTTCCGAGGGTTATTGACCACGCCAGAGCACACTCAACCTGACCATGAGGGTCTATTTCCTCCTAGCAAACGAAGAACAAGCAAGAAACTAAGATTGCAATCTGGATATTGCAAATATAAGAGGCAAGTTTTATTGATGAAAGTGGGGTTCTGTGATGTCTTGGTCTGGTCGTTGAACACAAACGAAGTACACGAAGTTGCAGCTATGACAAACTTTAATCTAAACAAAACCCAAAGTCTAAACGACGCCCTAACGGCTGTATATATGGAGGAGTAGGGAGGAATTTCGTGACCCCTTGTAGGAGGGGTCCGAAACCAACCCTAACTTTGTTTTCCCACACATACGAACTCTAAAAACAGCCTATACTTAAGTATTTCAAAATTACATGGGCCTGGCCCAATAATAAGGTGACGCGGCACCTAATAGCCTCTGGACGAAATTTGTGAAGTGGCATCTTGTATATTTTGTCCAAGCCTTCATGCACTCATTATGGTGGCTTCAAAGTCCTGAAATCATCACTTGAAACTCCGTTCTTGTTCCCCTTGCGCATGCCATCATCTCCATGCTTGTTCTTGCTCCAATGTTCATCCTTCTTGTCCAAGCTAGACCCTTTATTTGTAAGCAAAACAAATGGATCCAATTTAGGCAGCATCATATTCTCATGAACATTAGAATCATTACCAAGAAACGAAAGTACCTGGTAATTTAATTGGCGTGCGCGAGCTCTAGTAATTGGTCCAGGTACTTTTGTTTCTTGGTAATGATTCTAATGTTCATGAGAATATGATGCTGCCTAAATTGGATACATTTGTCTTCCTTACAAATGAAGGGCCTAGCTTGGACAAGAAGGATGAACATTGGAGCAAGATCAAGTATGGAGATGATGGCCTCTGCAAGGGGAACAAGAACGGAGTTACAAGTGATGATTTCAGGACTTTGAAGCCACCATAATGAGTGCATGAAGCCTTGGACAAAATATACAAGATGCCACTTCATAAATTCCGTCCAGAGGCTATTCTAGGTGTTGTGTCCCCTTATTATTGGGCCAAGCCCATGTAATTTCGAAATACTTGAGTATAGGCTGTTTTCAGAGTCCGTATGTGTGGGGAAACAAGAGTTAGGGTTGGTTTTAGACCCCTCCTCCAAGGGCCACAAAATTCCCCCCTCTTCCTCCATATATACAGCCCTTAGGGCATCGTTTAGACTTTGGGTTTTGTTTAGATTAAAAGTTCGCCATAGTTGCAACTTCGCGTACTTCGTTTGTGTTCAACGACCAGACCAAGACGTCATAGAACCCCACCATCATTAATAAAGCTTTCCTCTTATATTCGCAATATCCAGATTGTAATTTCAGTTTCTTGCTTGTTCTTCATTTGCTTGCAGGAAATAGACCTTCGTGGTCAGGTTGATCATGCACCGGCATGGTCAATAACCTCTCGGAGTTCGTTTAGTGATTGCTAAGGCGCGACGTCCTGGCACGTTCGTAGTTGGATCGTCAAAGTCTACTCCACCAAAAACGATAGCCACCATCTCATCGAAAGACGGGACACCTTTGCCTAAATCAGCTTGATGTAGAGCTTGTTGGGACTTGTAGGTTTGTGCGTCTTGAGCATCTTCATGTTGATGATGGCGTTGTCGTGCTTGAGCTCGTAGTAGATGTCGTTCCTTGTTGTCGTGCACATGATTCTTGGAGGTGACTTGCCCTTCATGATGATGTGGATCACTTATGTGATGATTGTCGCCATGTAGATGTGGACCTGGACGAATTGCGCTTGCATCACTTGGCCGCTCCGAAGATGGTCGACTCGCTTGCCGCCGCCTTGAAGACGACAAAGGGGAAGAAGACTTGTAGTTGGCCATCATGTCGCGTAGTTGATCCTTGAGCTCATCCAACTTGTTGTCAATGTAGTCCCTTTTTCTTGCTTCAGAGTGTCGTATGTCGATGGCGAGTTTGTCGATGCACTTTCGCAAGGTAGATTGTACACCTTGTATTTCTTGTTGTAGTCCGAAGTGACGAGTGTTGATGTAGTTGTTTGCGCCGTCGTTGTAGAAGACCGGAGATGAAATGCTTTGCCTATCCTTCACAAGAATCGAGCAAATGTGAGTGGGATAAAGAAAAGAACTAGACCAAATGTACCTTATCCAATGTTGAAAATGGATCAATGATCACTCAATAGTGTAACAAGGAAATAGCACAATTGGTACCGGATCTTGTCAATTCTCACACCTACACAAGTAAAACTTTTGGTGGAGCTCGGTGAGGATAGTGGCACAAAAATTTGATGCAAAATGTTAGCAAGAGTCAATAATGTTGAAAGAGATTCACAAATTCGCAAGTGCAACAAGTAGACCAATAGCAATATGCGGCACACGAAAACAAACACACGGATAGATAAATGGGGTCGTGCAACCAAGGAATGAGCACAAAATGTGGAATCCACGGAAAACGCTCGTGTTGCACAACTCAAGAGAGACGCTAGCACGATTGCTCAATAGGCGGATACGACACTTGTGCACAACCTATAAGATGCAAAATGTATCAACTTTCTATCCCAAGTATGCTATTATGTAAGGTTCCCAGTGTTTCTCACACGATGATCCAAGATGATCAATGATGGTATATGATATGCAATGTGGTATGCTATGGCTATTGCTTACAAGCTCTTTGTTCACTCTTTTTCTTTGCTTAAAAGCTTATTCTTTTTCCTTTTTTTGACATGGCCACTATGCGAAATGTACAAACCAAGATAGCAATTGTGTATATGCGAGGACAATCTTGTGACACATGAGATGATATGATGATACCACGATGATGGATACCAAGATGATATGGTATGTATGCAATGGAAGGTACGAATCACTAATGTGCACAAGTAACATTGCCGGCAATACTCAATGGCTAGTCTCGATAGGCAAGTGATGCAAAATGGGCTAGGGGTTAACAATACTATGGCAAGAAGAATGTACAATGATAGGGTACCACGATACCAAGGTGATATAGAGGTTACCGCTCTTGCTTACGGTTAGGGTGTCAAAATGGTGAAGGGTGGTCAATGTCGAATCCTTGGCGAAGTTGAGCGGCGGTGTTGTCGATGTCGAACTGTTCCTAGTTAGCCGAAACACCCTAGGAAACAGAAAAACCGCAAACTCAAAATCTCAAAGGCAAATGTCAAATGGTGGTAGCGGAATGCGGTGGTGGTTTTGCGGAAACTGAAAGGGATTGCGAAAATGCAATGATGGGTTATATGTGTCGGAGTTGAAGTCACCATCCCTAAGTAGCTGAAACACCTTAGGAGACACAACCCACAACTCAAACAAGCTCAAACAAAATTGGGTTAAGTTGGGGTGGCGGAAGTGTGTAGTGGGCAGGGTTATGCGGAAGTTATGGTGGTGGTTGATGAAGAAGTAACCGTCCCTAAGTAGCCTAAACACCTTAGGAGACTCGAATCACAACTCAAACAACCACAAATGCTATATGGATCAAAATGGGTTAGGTTGCGGAAATCGGTGGTGGTATAGCAGATGATATGGTGGAAGGCCTAGGCGAAGATGCCAAAGTTCCAAAAATTTGATGAAGTCAAATGATGGTGGTGGTATTTTTGTGGGATGGGGGATGTCAAGATCTTCAAAACGAGCTAAAGAACGTCAAAATCGGACTCCGGATGAATTAGTTATGGTCGAAACAAAAATCAGCCGAAGTTGATATCTACAGGTGTCGGACGTCCGGTATGTGTCGGATGTCCTGTGGTCGGACGTCCGGAAGGTCCAGAAATCCGTTAATTTCCATTATGTTGGATGGCACCGGTCGTCCAGAAGGTGTCGGTCGTCCGGTGCTTCAGGAGGGTCCGGACGTCCGGTAAACATCGGTCATCCGGTGGGTCGGGGTCAACTCGAGATCCGAGATTCGGGACGCGATTTTGGGCGGAAACTGAAGATTTTGGGGTCAAAATTGATGAGATTTCGTTGATTGAAAGTGGGAAAACTTGTGGAGATGCTAGATCTACTTGAAACACAGCAAATCCATGGATCAAAATTAACAAAACATTACCAAACCAACAAATCACAAAAAAAATTGGAGCTATTTTTGGTGGGGATTTTCGAAATTGGACAAAACACACAAAATTAGGCTAGAAAAAGAGGGGTAGGGGCTCCAAATTCGTGATCAACCTTGGCTCATCATACCAAGATGATGCAGGGTGGAAACCTTAAGGCCGATCTTTCACGAAATGGAGGGGATCCTACGAAGAACACAAGGGGGAAAACACAAGGGGAAACGAGAGGAATCACTCAAATCAACGGGAACGATCACACATGTGCTAGATCCATGAATATAAAGAGTGACACAAGATTCAAACGCAACAAAGGACGATACAAACGGTAACTAGTTCATCTTCATGAGGAGGTCTTGAGGGGTCTACCCATGAGGGGTCTTGAATCCAAGGATGGATCTTCTCCGAAGAGGCCGCGGTCTCTCCGAGGAGTAGAACCAAGTGGATGAGCAAACCTCTATCTCTATAATGAGCTAAACCAATGCTAACCCTAAAATGGTGAAGATGGGGGAGTATATATAGTCTAGGGCCACGAAGGGGTAAGTGAGGGGCGAAACGGGTACATGGGCCTCGGCCCGATCTCTGTGCGCAGACAGGTACGGGACGTCCGGTGGGCTACGGTCGTCCGGTGGCTCGCAGGCGTTCGGACATCCGGAAGTCTTCGGACTTCCGTCATTTCTTCTCTGGATATGTCGCACAGGATATCCGGACGTTGTCGGTCGTCCGGTGGCTGATGGTTGTCGGACGTCCGGTCTTGGTCGGTCATCCGGCCACTGTAGACTTGGCCTTCGGCTGAAGTTGTCCTGGTTGGCTAAACCTCCAGGCGTCGGACGTCCGGTCTGGACCGGTCGTCCGGTGGCTGTGACTTGTAGTCAACCCTTCCTCTTGTTCCTTGCGCTTGGTGTCCTCGCCATCTAGTCCAATGCTCCTAGTTGTTCCATGGTCTTCCTCTTGGTTCCTGGTCATGCATAGCACATATGTTTGAGGTAGTAGCCATGTCTCACATGTGGAAAGTAACGGTTTGGAGAGGAGCGAGTTCACCTTGTGTCCAATGGCGTATGTTCAAGGTCTCGTCATATGTCCTCTTGAGTCTTGGGGAGTCGTCATAGTGTACATGGGGATGACCGTAGGATGCTCCGCATCATCATGTGTGTGCCCTGTTGATGCCATGGATGAAGAAGAGCTTTGTGCGGGACCAGAAGGTGTGCTCCTGGCAGATGGTGGTGGTGGTGCCTGTTTTCTTGTATCTCGGTTGGAATTGGCGGCTCAAGTCGGCGGTGTTGCAGTAGAACGTGTGGAAGTAGAGGATGTACGTGGTGTCCATGATGAAGATCGACCTGCAGAAAAATTAGTTCGTGCCAATGTCTGTCGATCCTGCACTTCACGTTCAGCTTTGTAAGCAAGATGGAATAAACGAGTGATATTATTATACTCCTTGTACTCTAGAATGGTCTGAATCTCTCTATATAATCCACCCATAAAATGTGCAAGCATAGCTTCATTATCCTCAACAATACCACATCTAGTCATGCCAGTTTGTAATTCCTGATAATATTTTTCTGCTGAATTTTTTCCTTGTCTTAGCGCTGCAATTTTTGAAGTAATTCACGTTGATAATATGGTGGAACCCAACGAGTACACATAGCAGTTTTCAAAGCAGCCCAAGTAGCTGGAATAGGATATAATCTACAATGTTCAGACCACCAAACACATGCAAAACTAGTGAAAGCACAAACAGCAGCAGCAACATGTCTATCCTCGGGATATTGTAAGCATGTAAAGCGTTGTTCAGTTTATAACTCCCAAGTAAGATAAATATCAGGAATGTATATACCCTTGAATGGCAAGATATTCAACTTTAGTTTAGGGATGTGGTCTTGATCGCGTACCTGAAGGGGTGGTGCAGCCCTACCGTTGCGATTATATGCATGAGGACGACCCGGTGGTGGTGGTGCTGGTGGTTGCACGTAGTTCTGATTATGATCAACCTCATCCTCGTAATGGTCCTCCACCTCTGCAGTAGCAGTAGGAGCTATAGAAGCATCAACAGCAGTAGCAGTGGCACCAGAAGTTTGTCCTGGCTCAAGAGGGACACGCTGCGCTTGTCCTGCTGGATCGCGATGTGGAGGTGGTTATTGCTGTTGTTGCAACGGTGCAATAGAGGCGGCTGGTGGTTGTGGTAGACGCGCGAGTACCTCATCGAACTTGGCATCCAACTTGGTGTCAATTGTCTTCTCAATGTCATCAATCCTCTTCAGTGCCTTTCCAAAGCTGGCCATCACGTCTTCCACCTGTTGATCCAACATTTGCTGAAATTTATCATGAAGCTCCTTCTTCGTCATGTTCTCCCAGTCAATCTCATCGGCTTGTGGTCCTGCCATGGTTACCAGCAATAGAAACACACAAGAATATGATCCTACAGACTACTAGAATGTGGTGGTGGTGGTGTGTCACAAATCTGTCAAGCAAATCTCAAATTCTTACCAGTTTCTACCCAGACGCAGGTGGTGATCGGCAACCGTTGTAGTCAAAACTCCCAAAGCTTGGATAGAGCGATTGCCAGGGTGGTGTCAAATGCACGATGTAGATGAATGTGGAGCTGGGAAGGCTTATGATATGGTAGCAAAAATGTCAGTAATAATCAATTCAGAGATGCAAAGTTGAATAAACGCTCAACGATGGTACTGCGCTGGTCCTAGGCTAGACCGTGCTAGAGACCCAAGCCTAGAACACTAACGAAATCACGGCGCGGCACGTAAACAAGGGAAAAGCACACTCTGGATTTTTTCTGGCGCTCTTTTTTTTTGCCGAAAATCACTATAATGGCGAGTGTCTCATAACTCTTCCCAAGTCAAAATAACAGGATATGCATGAAAAAAAATTGACTATTTTTTTGGAAATCAGGGCAGCGACAATCAAAAAGTGCGATAAAAAATCACTATGATGGCACGTGTATCAAAAGACTCACAAAATCCTAAAAAAGGGATAGGGAAAAAATTCACCTGCTGAAATTTTGGCCTAAAAACTGCCCGGGGATCTCCAGACTTTTTTTTGGAAACCTACTGATGCGGAGCATCCTACAGACATCACCATGTTAAGAGCCCATTCGGAGAGTGACACGTGTGACCTCTACTTCACATACACAAAGGTGAATCATCTCCTTTATGCGTGTTCACTTGACCCCTTCGAGGATGGTACACTACTTGGCATTCCTCTCGTGTGCATGCATAGGTATCGCCGGAGCTTTACAGACGACGACAAGGAGTGCAAGCGCCAAGGAACACCTACACCATCCGTGAGGGAAGCATGGAAGAGAAGACGAAAGAAATGGAGTGGCTACAAGCTACAGCCACCGGACGTCCGGACGACACCGGACATCCGGTACCTGACACATCCCAGACGGCCAAAAGAATTACAGCTGACACGTGGTACAGCGGCCGGATGACCGACGCCCACTGGACGCCCGACAAGTCCAGGTCATCGGACGTCCGATGCCCATCGGATATCCGGTGTCACCTGTCCAGATAAGAATCGTCGGAAGTCCGACGCCCTCCGGATGTCCGGGCCCCCGCGAGCGATCGGACGTCTGACACTGCCTATGCGCAGCCGGGCCTTTGGCCTTGTATCTCTCTCCCACTTACCCCTTCGTGGCTTAGACTATAAATAGACCACCCCCACCTCCTTTCTAGGGTTAGCATTGGTTTAGCTCAAATGAGAGATAGAGCTTTGCTCATCTATGTGGTTCTTCTCGATCGAGAGACCGCGGCCTCTATGGAGAAGATCCATGCTTGGATTCAAGACCCCTCATGGGAAGATCCCTCACAGATTCAAGGCCTCCTCACGGAGATGAACTAGTTACCCCATGTATCGTCCTTTGTTGGATTTGGACCGTGTGATCTCTATGTGTACTTGGATCTAGCACATGTGTGATTGTTTCTTGTTGATTTGAGTGTTTCCTCTCGTTCCCCTTGTGTTTCCCCCCTCGTGTTCTTCGTGTTCTTCGTGGGATCCCCTCCATTTCGTGAAAGATCGGCCCCTAGGGTTCCACCCTACATCATCTTGGTATCATGAGCCACGTTGATCACGAATTTGGAGTCTCCCCCACCGTTTTCTAGCCTTCTTTTGTTTGATTTTGTCCCAATTTTGAAAATCCCCACAAAAATAGCCCAATTTTTTTTTGTGATTTGCTGGTTTGATGATGTTTTGTTGATTTTAATCCATGGTTTGCTTGGTTTCCAGTGGATCTAGCTTTCCCACAAGTTTCCCCACTTTCCATCCATGAAATCTCATCAATTTTGACCCAAAAATCATCAATTTCCGCTCAAAATCGCGTCCCAAATCTTGGATCCCGAGTTGTGATAGAGGCAAAGGTGTCTCGTCTTTCGATGAGATGATGATTATTGTTTCAGAGGAGTAGACTTTAATGAGCTGACTACGAACATGCGAGGACGTCGCGCCTTAGCAATCGCTAAACCAACTCCGAGTGGTTATTGACCACGCCGGAGCACGGTCAACCTGACCACGAAGGTCTATTTCCTGCAAGCAAACGAAAAACAAGCAAGATATTAAGATTGCAATCTGGATATTGTGAATATAAAATGAAAGATTTATTGATCAAGGTGGGGTTCTATGACGTCTTGGTCTGGTCGTTGAACACAAACGAAGTACGCGAAGTTGCAGCTATGGCAAACTTTTAATCTAAACAAAACCCAAAGTCTAAACGACGCCCTAAGGGTTGTATATATGGAGGAGTAGGGGGGTTTCGTGACCCCTTGTAGGAGGGGTCCGAAACCAACCCCAACTTTGTTTCCCCACACATACGGACTCTAAAAACAGCCTATACTTAAGTATTTTGAAATTACATGGGCCTGGCCCAAAAATAAGGTGGCGCGGCACCTAAAATAAGCTATGGACGAAATTTATGAAGGGGCATCTTGTATATTTCGTCCTTGTCCTTGTAGGTCATCACGGAGGCTTCAAAGTGCTCAAATATGCACTAGAAACGCCATTCTGGATCCCTTTGCGCGCGCCTTCATCTCCGTGCTTGATCCTGCTCCAGTGTTCATCCCTCTTGTCCATGCTAGGCCCTTCATTAGTAATCAACACAAATGTATCCAATTTAGGCAGCATCATATTCTCATGAACATTAGAATTATCACCATGAAACGAAAGTACCTGGTAATTCAATTGGCATGCGCGAGCTCTTGTAATTGGTCCAGTATGTATAGCTGCAGGGGCTGTGGGTGTAACAATGGTATTGATATCCTCATCAAGTTGACCCCGACCCACCGGACGACCGACGTTTACCGGACGTCCGGACCCTCCCGAAGCACCGGATGACCAACACCTTCCGGACGACTGGTGCCACCCAATAGAACCGACATTAACGGATTTCCGGACCTTCCGGACATCCGACACTTACCGGACGTCTGATACCTGTAGATATCAACTTCGGCTGATTTTTGTTTCGGCCATAACTAATTCATCCGGACTCGGATTTTGACATTTTTTAGCTCGTTTTGAAGCTCTTGACATCCCCCTTTTCACAAAAATACTTCCAACATCATTTGACTTCATCAAATTTTTGGAACTTTGGCATGTTTGCCTAGGGCCTTCACCACATCATCCGCATAACCACCACAGCCTTTCGCAACCTAACCCATTTTGTTCCGTATAGCATTTGTGGTTGCTTGAGTAGTGATTTGAGTCTCCTAAGGTGTTTCGGCAACTTAGGGATAGTTACTTCTTCATCAACCACCACCATAACTTCCGCATAACCTTGCCCACCATACATTTCTGCCACCCAAACTTAACCCAATTTTGTTTGAGCTTGTTTGAGTTGTGGGTTGTGTCTCCTAAGGTGTTTCGGCTACTTAAGGACGGTGACCTCAACTTCGACTCGCATAACCCATCATTGCACTTCCGCAATCCCTTTGAGCATCCAAAACCACCATCGCATTCCGCTACCACCATTTGACATTTGCCTTTAAGATTTTGAGTTTGCGGTTTTTCCGTTTCCTAGGGTGTTTCGGCTAACTAGGAACGGTTCGACATCGACAACACCTCCGCTCAACTTCGCCAAGGATTCGACATCGACCACCTTCACCATTTTGACACCCTAACCGTAAGCAAGAGCGGTAACCTCTATATCATCTTGTTATAGTGGTATCCCATCATTGTACATTCATTCTTGCCATTGCATTGTTAACCCCTAGCCCATTTTGCGTCACTTGCCTATCGAGACTAGCCATTGAGTATTGCCGGCAACGTTACTTGTGCACTTTAGTGATCATTGATCCATACCTTCCATTGCATACATACCATATCATCTTGGTATCATCATATCATCTCTTGTGTCACAAGATTGTTCCCGCATATACACAATTGCTATCTTGGTTTGTGCATCGTGGCCATATAAAAGAAAGAATAAGCTTTTAAGCAAAGAGTGAACACAGAGCTTGTAAGCAATAGCCATAGCATACCACAATGCATATCATATACCATCACTGATCATCTTGGATCATTGTGTGAGAAACACCGAGAACCATACATAATAGCATACTTGGGATAGAAAGGTTATACATTTTGCATCTTATAGGTTGTGCACAAGTGTCGTATCCGCCTATTGAGCAATCGTGCTAGCGTCTCTCTTGAGTTGTGCAACACAAGCGTCTTCCGTGGATTCCACATTTTGTGCTCATTCCTTGGTTGCACGACCCCATCTATCTATCTATGTGTGTGTGTTTCCGTGTGCCATTCATTGCTATTGGTCTACTTGTTTCACTTGCGAATTTGTGAATCTCTTTCAACATTATTGACTCATGCTAACATTTTGCATCAAATTTTTGTGACACTATCCTCACCAAGCTACTCCATAAGCCTTACTTGTGTAGGTGTGAGAATTGACAAGATCCGGTACCAATTGTGCTATTTCCTTGATACATTATTGAGTGATCATTGATCCATCTTCAACATCAGGTAAGGTACATTGGTCTAGTTCCTCTCATTCTCCCACTCACATTTGCTCGAGTCTTGTAATGGATAGGGAAAGCACACCTCCTTCGGTCTACAACAACAACGATGAGTTTGGTGCATGAACAACAACTTTGACGCCAAGATGGATGCTCAAATGGAAGAGATCAAGGCCCTCATTAAGTCCTACAAGAGATCTTCCTCATCTTTGAGAAGACGCTCAAGTGCACATCCTTCCGAGCTACCATCTTCGGCAAGATCACATCGGCATCAACACCATCAACGACAAGAACGTGAAGGTCAAGAGCTCAACACCAAAAACCGCTCAACGACTTCACCATCTCCCTTGGCATCTTCGCCAAGCGACGTCAAGGCATCTTCGCCTGCGGACATACGGCATCTTCGCCAACAAGCACCCCAAGACTACGCTCAAGAGAAGCTCCCCAAGCTCAAGTCTGCGACTTCCACGAGCTACTACTACCTCGACACCGACCACAAGATTCCTTTCTATGGGACTCAAGAACCCGAGGAGTATCTCGAATGGGAGCACCTGATGGACGACTACCTCAAGCTACATCAAGTCCCTTCCGAAGACCAAGTGAAGTGTGCCACAAGTAACTTCCATGACTACGTGTCAACATGGTGGCTTCACACACCTTCGGAGAGCTACGACATGAGTTGGCCCAAGACGAAGAGAGCTTTGTGGCGAGAGTTCGTGCCTCCCACCTACACGGAACAACTTCTATGCCGATTGGAGAACACCATCCAAGGATCCAAGTCCATCGACGCGTACTTCAAGGAGATGAAGAATGCCTTGTGATGAGCCGGCGTGGACGACCCCATTTCGATGAAGTTCCACTTCATGATGGGATTGCACAACGACATCTCCAAGACTATCTTCCTCGAGAACTACAAGTCCCTCGATGACAACTACATTGTTGCTCTCAAGGCGGAACAAGAACTCATGAAGGCTAAGGCTTCTCCACCCCAAGCACACTTCTCGAAGACCAAGCTCCAAGACGGCGAGCATGAGGCTAGTACCACCATGATGTACAAGCCCGATGAGCTCCAGGACGACGCTCCCAAGTTCGACTCCACCGTCATCCCTCTTTGTGGCATTGATGATGCCGAGTCTACTTCGACTCTTTTTCCAGATGGTGCGGCGACGGCTACGACTATGGAGCCAATCAAGGAACATGCTTTGGAGGCGAGCGACATGGTGGCGAGCAAGGATGATGCTTCCATCTTCGGAGGCGAGAGTGATGATGTGCCATCTTCGGCCTTCATCCATGGCAACGTTGACGAGATGATCGAGCATGGGATTTTCCCTTCGGTCATGGAGGAGAGTGATGATGTGCCATCTCCGGCCTTCATCCACGGTGACGGTGATGAGATGGTTGAGCATGGGATTTTCCCTTCGACCACGGTGACGTATGATGACTTGAGTGACTTATGCCACCATATTGAGAGTGAGAGCGAGTTCGCCACTAGCCCCATATATGATGAGTTGCCCCAATTCCCATGTGAGGAGAGCCACAACTCCCACCACTTGAGTGAGATGAGTGACTCTACCATATGTGACTTTGAGTGCACCTACTTTGAGGGAGTGAGTGATCCACCACATAAAGAGAGTGAGGTAGTTCATAGGGCATGTGAGGCCACTATGATTTCTAATGACTTAACCTCTACCTCTATTTTGTCTTCTCATTTTGTGCTAGGTCCCATATATGATGACGAGCCGCTCCTGGACGACTTCATCCTTCCTATGGACAAGACGATGGCCATGGTGGAATATGATGCACCCCCCACATGGTTCCATCAAGTTCATGATGATGACCACCATTTGGTCTTTGCCACCTCACCTACACCACATGAGTGGAATGAGAATGGTAACATAGGTGACGGTGATGCTATTGTCCCACTAGTGGACTATCTTGACAATGATTGCTTGCATGAGGTTGATCCACCTATTGACATGCTTCATGCTAGTATGATTTCCCCATGCGATGATTTACCCATTTACGATGAGTTTCATGATTGTCATGTGGAGTCTATTAGTCATGATGCCATGTTGCATAGGATTTCTTGTGACAATTCTTTAGGTCACATCATGTTTGACAATCCGCTTGACTTGTCATATACTATGCATGAGATCAACCATATGTCATATTTGCAATCTCATCATAGTGACTATGCATATGCTATTAAAATAAACCCAATTTCAACATATGGCATAGATGACAAGCCCATGGTTACTAGGATTTGTTTCTCTTGTGATGATATTGATATGCTCCCTTTGCATCATTTATCTCATATGCCATGCCATGACCACCTAGCTTCGGATATGCATTATTTTGGATGTTGTCCATTTTCTCCATATGATGTTTCCAATATTGCTCATGAGGAGACCCCCATAGTTTCCTCATACATGTTAGGAGATTTTGATCCATCCCATCCATTGTATGATCCCAATAATTATGTGCACAATATGCTCCCCATGAATAAAAGTGCTATTGTTGTGCCACATACTTGCTCTAATTTGTGTCCCCATCGTGTTATACACAATAACTATTCCTTCATGATGGATGATGTGTTCTTATACCATGCATCAAATTTCTTTAAGCGATGCTTATCTTGTGCTAACTCACAGATGCACATACACATCATGATGGATGATGTTTACCACGCACACAATTTCTTTGGTTTGTGTCTCTTTTGTGTAGATACCCATGAATACTGAAGGAAATATGCCCTAGAGGCAATAATAAATTGTTATTTTATATTTCCTTATTCATGATAAAGGTTTATTATTCATGCTAGAATTGTATTGATCGGAAACTTAAATACATGTGTGAATACATAAACAAATACCGTGTCCCTGGTAAGCCTCTACTAGACTAGCTCGGTGATCAAAGATGGTTAAGGTTTCCTAACCATAGACATGTGTTGTCATTTGATAATGGGATCACATCATTAGGAGAATGATGTGATGGACAAGACCCATCCATTAGCTTAGCATATTGATCGTTCAGTTTATTGCTATTGCTTTCTTGATGACAAATACATATTCCTTCGACTATGAGATTATGCAACTCCCGGATACCGGAGGAATACCTTGTGTGCTATCAAATGTCACAACGTAACTGGGTGATCATAAAGATGCTCTACAGGTATCTCCGAAGGTGTTTGTTGAGTTGGCATAGATCGAGATTAGGATTTGTCACTCTGAGTATCGGAGAGGTATCTCTGGGCCCTCTTGGTAATACAAGTCATAAGAAGCCTTGCAAGCAAAGTGACTAATGAGTTAGTTGCAAGATGATGTATTACATAACAAGTAAAGAGACTTGTCGGTAACGAGATTGAACTAGGTATGAAGATACCGACAATCGAATCTCGGGCAAGTAACATACCGATGGACAAAGGGAATTACGTATGTTGTCATAAGGTTCGACCGATAAAGATCTTTGTAGAATATGTAGGAGCCAACATGGGCATCCAGGTTCCGCTATTGGTTATTGACCGGAGAGGTTTCTCGGCCATGTCTACATAGTTCTCGAACCCGTAGGGTCCGCACGCTTAACATTCGTTGACGATATAGTGTTATATGAGTTATATGATTTGGTGATCGAATGTTGTTCGAAGTCCCGGATGAGATCACGAACATGACAAGGAGTCTCAAAATGGTCGAGAGGTAAAGATTGATATATAGGACGATGGTATTCGGACACCGGAAGAGTTTTGGGATGCATCGGGTAGTCATCGGGTCACCAGAAGGGGTTCCGGACACCCCCGATAGGTGTATGGGCCTAATGGGCCAAGGGGGGACATACCAGCCCACAAGGGGCTAGTGCGCCCCTCTCCCTGGTCGGCAGCCCTAGGGAAGGAAAGGGGGGAGGGCTAGCCCCTCCTGCCTTCCCCTTCTCATGGGAGAAAGGAAAGGGGGGGCGCCTCCCTCCCATGCCTTTCCCCGCTCACCTAAAAAGGAAAGGGGGGCGCGGATTGGGAGAGACCCCAAGTAAGATTCGGCCTACTTGGGGTGCCCCCTTGGCTGCTCCTCCCTCCCCCCACCTATATATTTGTGGGAGGGGGCGCCTAGCACAACCACGACAATTGCTTAGCCGTGTGGGGAACCCCCCCCCCCCCTCCACCGTTTACACCCCCGGTCATATTTTCGTAGTTCTTAGGTGAAGCCCTGCGGAGATAGCTTCACCATCACTGTCACCACGCCGTCGTGCTGCCGGAACTCATCCACTACCTCGCCGTATTTTTGGATCAAGAAGGCGGAGGACATCACCGAGCTGAACGTTTGCTGAACGCGGAGGTGTCGTACGTTCGGTACTTGATCGGTTGGAGCGCGAAGAAGTACGACTACATCAACCGTGTTAACAAACGCTTCCGCTTACGATCTACGAGGGTACGTAGACACACTCTCCCCTCTCGTTACTATGCATCTCCATGGATAGATCTTGCATGTCGTAGAAACTTTTTTGTTTTCCATGCAACGTTTCCCAACAAAGAGTTGTGGGCGGTGATAGTCATACTGCTTACCACCAACGTCTAATTTTGATTAGCTGGTATTGTGGGATGAAGCGGCCTGGACCAACTTTACATGTCCACGCACATGAGACCGGTTCCACCGACAGACATGCAACTAGTTTTGCATAAAGGTGGCTGGCGGGTGCCTGTTTCTCCTACTTTAGTTTAATCAAATTTGACTATGGCCGGTCCTTGAAGAAGGTTAAAACAGCAAAATTGATTGGTTTTTGCATAGGTAAGAACGGTTCTTGCTAGAAGCCCATAGCAGCCATGTAAAACTTGCAACAACAAAGTAGAAGACGTCTAACTTGTTTTTGCAGGGCATGTTGTGATGTGATATGGTCAAGATATGATGTGATGTATGTTGATGTATGAGATGATCATGTTTTGTAATATCGACAACCGGCAGGAGCCTTAGGGTTGTCTCTTTATTGTATGAAGTGCAAGCGCCATGTAATTGCTTTACTTTATCGCTATGCATTAGCAATAGTTGTAGAAGCAATAGTTGGCGAGACGACCCCGACGCAATGATGGAGATCAAGGTGTCGAGCCGGTAATGATGGAGATCATGACGATGCTTTGGAGATGGAGATCAAAAGCACAAGATGATGATGGCCATACCATATCACATATTTTGATTGCATGTGATGTTTATCCTTTATGCATCTTATTTTGCTTAGAACGGCGGTAGCATTATAAGATGATCCCTTCACTAAATTTCAAGATAAAAGTGTTCTCCCCGAGTATGCACCATTGCCAAAGTTCATCGTTTCGAAGCACCTCGTGATGATCGGGTGTGATAGACTCTACGTTCGCATACAACGGGTATAAGACAGTTTTACACATGCAGAATACTTGGGTTAAACTTGACGAGCCTAGCATGTACAGACATGCTCTCGGAACACTAGAGACCGAAAGGTCGAACGTGAGTCGTATAGTAGATATGATCAACATAGAGATGTTCACCATTGATGACTACCCCATCTCACGTGATAATTGGACATGTGTTAGTTGATTTGAATCACGTATCACTTAGATAACTTGGGGAATGTTTTTTTAGGTGGGAGTTCATTACTAATTTGATTAATTGAACTTAATTTATCATGAACTTAGTCTTATAGTTTTGCATATCTATGTTGTAGATCAATGGCCCGAGCTACCGTTCCCCTGAATTTTAATGCGTTCCTCGAGAAAGATAAGTTGAAAGATGATCGTAGCAACTACACAAACTGGGTCCGTAACTTGAGGATTATCCTCATTGCTTCACATAAGAATTATGTCGTTGATGCACCGCTGGGTGACAGACCTGTTGCAGGAGCTGAAGCAGATGTTATGAACGCCTGGCAAGCTCGGTCTGATGACTACTCGATAGTTCAGTGTGCCATGCTTTATGGCTTAGAACCGGGACTTCAAAGGTGTTTTGAACGTCATGGAGCATATGAGATGTTCCAAGAGTTGAAGTTAACATTTCAAGCAAATGCCCGGGTTGAGAGATATGAAGTCTCCAACAAGTTCTATAGCTGCAAGTTGGAGGAGAACAGTTCTGTCAGTGAACATATACTCAAATGTCTGGGTATCATAACCACTTGACTCAGCTGGGAGTTGATCTTCCAGTTGATAGTGTTATTGACAGAGTTCTTCAGTCACTGCCACCAAGCTACAAAGGCTTCGTGATGAACTATAATATGCAAGGGATGAATAAAACGATTCCTGAGCTCTTCGCAATGCTTAAGGCCGCGGAGGTAGAAATCAAGAAGGAGCATCAAGTGTTGATGGTTAACAAGACCACTAGTTTCAAGAAAAAGGGCAAGGGAAAGAAAGGGAACTTCAAGAAGAATGGCAAGCAAGTTGCCACTCCCGGGAAGAAGCCCAAAGCTGGACCCAAGCCTGAAACTGAGTGCTTCTACTGCAAAGGGAATGGTCACTGGAAGCGGAACTGCCCCAAATACTTGGCGGATAAGAAGGATGGCAAAGCGAACAAAGGTATATTTGATATACATGTTATTGATGTGTACCTTACTAAAGCTCGTAGCAGTGCCTGGGTATTTGATACTGGTTCGGTTGCTCATATTTGTAACTCGAAACAGGAGCTGCGGAATAAACGAAGATTGGCTAAGGACGAGGAGACGATGCTCGTCGGGAATGGTTCCAAGGTCGATGTGATCGCCGTCGGCACGCTACCTCTACACCTACCTTCGGGATTAGTTTTAGACCTCAATAATTATTATTTGGTGCCCGCGTTGAGCATGAACATTATATATGGACCTTGTTTATTGCGAGACGGTTATTCATTTAAATCGGAGAATATGGTTGTTCTATTTATATGAGTAATATCTTTTATGGTCATACACCCTTGATGAGTGGTCTATTCTTGTTGAATCTCGATCGTAGTGATACACATATTCATAATATTAATGCCAAAAGATGCAAAGTTGATAATGATAGTGCACCATACTTGTGGCACTGCCGTTTATGTCATATTGGTGTAAAGCGCATGAAGAAACTCCATGCGGATGGACTTTTGGAATCACTTGATTATGAATCATTTGATACTTGCGAACCATGCCTCATGGGCAAGATGACTAAAACTCCGTTCTCCGGAACAATGGAGCGAGCTAATGACTTATTGGAAATAATACATACCGATGTATGCGGTCCGATGGGTGTTGAGGCACGCGGCGGGTATCATTATTTTCTGACCTTCATAGATGATTTGAGTAGGTATGGGTATATCTACTTGATAAAACACAAGTTTGAAACATTTGAAAAGTTCAAAGAATTTCAGAGTGAAGTGGAGAATCATCGTAACAAGAAAATAAAGTTTCTACGATCTGATCATGGGGGCGAATATTTGAGTTACGAGTTTGGCCTTCATTTAAAACAATGTGGAACTGTTTCACAACTCACGCCACCTGGAACACCACAGCGTAATGGTGTGTCCGAACATCGTAACCGTACTTTATTAGATATGGTGCGATCTATGATGTCTCTTACCGATTTACCACTGTCATTTTGGGGTTACGCATTAGAGACAGCCGCATTCACGTTAAATAGGGCACCGTCTAAATCCGTTGAAACAACATCGTATGAACTTTGGTTTGGCAAGAAACCTAAGCTATCGTTTCTTAAAGTTTGGGGTTGCGACACTTATGTCAAAAGGCTTCACCCGATAAGCTCGAACCCAAATCGAAGAAGTGCGTCTTCATAGGATACCCTAAGGAAACAATTGGGTACACCTTCTACCACAGATCCGAAGGCAAGATCTTTGTTGCCAAGAATGGGTCCTTTCTAGAGAAGGAGTTTCTCTCAAAAGAAGTGAGTGGGAGGAAAGTAGAACTTGATGAGGTAATCGTACCTTCTCTTGAATTGGAGAGTAGCACATCACAGAAAACTATTCCAGTGATGCCTACACCAACTAGAGAGGAAGCAAATGATGATGATCATGAAACTTCAGATCAAGTTACTACTGAACCTCGTAGGTCGACCAGAGCACGATCTACACCAGAGTGGTACGGTAATCCTATCCTGGAAGTCATGTTATTAGACCAAGGCGAATCTACGAACTATGAAGAAGCTATGATGAGCCCAGATTCCGACAGATGGCTTGAGGCCATGAAATCTGAGATAGGATCCATGTATGAGAACAAAGTGTGGGCTTTGGTGGACTTACCCGATGATCGGCAAGCCATAGAAAATAAATGGATCTTCAAGAAGAAGACTGACGTTGATGGTAATGTTACTGTCTATAAAGCTCGACTTGTCGCGAAAGGTTTTTGACAAGTTCAAGGAGTTGACTACGATGAGACTTTCTCACCCGTAGTGATGCTTAAGTCTGTCTGAATCATGTTAGCAATTGCCGCATTTTATGATTATGAAATCTGGCAAATGGACATTAAAACTGCTTTCCTTAATGGATATCTTAAATAAGAGTTGTATATGATGCAACCAGAAGGTTTTGTCGATCCTAAAGGTGCTAACAATGTGTGCAAGCTCCAGTGATCCATCTATGGACTGGTGCAAGCATCTCAGAGTTGGAATATACACTTTGATGAGGTGATCAAAGCATATGGTTTTATACAGACTTACGGTGAAGCCTGTATTTACAAGAAAGTGAGTGGGAGCTCTGTAGCATTTCTGATATTATATGTGGATGACATATTGTTGATTGGAAATGATATAGAATTTCTGGATAGCATAAAAGGATACTTGAATAAGAATTTTTCAATGAAAGAACTCGGTGAAGCTGCTTATATATTGGGCATCAAGATCTATAGAGATAGATCGAGACGCTTAATAGGACTTTCACAAAGCACATACCTTGATAAAGTTTTGAAGAAGTTCAAAATGGATCAGTCAAAGAAAGGGTTCTTGCCTGTGTTACAAGGTGTGAAGTTGAGTCAGACTCAAAGCCCGACCACTGCAGAAGATAGAGAGAAAATGAAAGTCATTCCCTATGCCT
This sequence comes from Thinopyrum elongatum, assembly GCA_011799875.1. NCBI lineage: Eukaryota > Viridiplantae > Streptophyta > Magnoliopsida > Poales > Poaceae > Thinopyrum > Thinopyrum elongatum. The sequence continues at coordinate 265,039,412 of CM022302.1, forward strand.
CAGCCATAGGCTCTATCATGTATGCTATGATGTGTACCAGACCTGATGTGTGCCTTGCCATAAGTTTGGCAGGGAGGTACCAAAGTAATCCAGGAGTGGATCACTAGACAGTGGTCAAGAACATTCTGAAGTACCTGAAAAGGACAAAGGATATGTTTCTCGTTTATGGAGGTGATGAAGAGCTCGTCGTAAATGGCTATGTCGATGCTAGCTTTGACACTTATCCGGATGACTCTAAGTCAAAAACCGGATACGTATTTATATTGAATGGTGGAGCTGTCAGTTGTAGTAGTTCCAAGCAGAGCATCATGGCGGGATCTACGTGTGAAGCGGAGTACATAGCTGCTTCGGAAGCACCACATGAAGGAGTCTGGATGAAGGACTTCATATCCGATCTGGGTGTAATACCCAGTGCATCGGGTCCAATGAGAATCTTTTGTGACAACTATGGAGCAATTGCCTTGGCGAAGGAATCCAGGTTTCACAACAGAACCAAACACATCAAGAGACGCTTCAACTCCATTTGTGAAAAGGTCAAGGATGGAGACATAGAGATTTTCAAAATACATACGGATCTGAATGTGGCAGACCCATTGACTAAGCCTCTTCCGCGAGCAAAACATGATCAGTACCAAGACTCCATGGGTGTTAGATTCATAACAATGTAATCTAGATTATTGACTCTAGTGCAAGTGGGAGACTGAAGGAAACATGCCCAAGAGGCAATAATAAAGTTGTTATTTTATATTTCCTTATTCATGATAAAGGTTTATTATTCATGCTAGAATTGTATTGATCGGAAACTTAAATACATGTGTGAATACATAAACAAATACCGTGTCCCTAGTAAGCCTCTACTAGACTAGCTCGTTGATCAAAGATGGTTAAGGTTTCCTAACCATAGACATGTGTTGTCATTTGATAACGGGATCACATCATTAGGAGAATGATGTGATGGACAAGACCCATCCGTTAGCTTAGCATATTGATCATTCAGTTTATTGATATTGCTTTCTTGATGACAAATACATATTCATTCGACTATGAGATTATGCAACTCCCGGATACCGGAGGAATATCTCGTGTGCTATCAAAAGTCACAACGTAACTGGGTGATCATAAAGATGCTCTACAGGTATCTCCGAAGGTGTTTGTTGAGTTGGCATAGATCGAGATTAGGATTTGTCACTCCGAGTATCGGAGAGGTATCTTTGGGCCCTCTCGGTAATACACATCATAAGAAGCCTTGCAAGAAAAGTGACTAATGAGTTAGTTTCAAGTTGATGTATTATGGAACGGGTAAAGAGACTTGCCGGTAACGAGATTGAACTAGGTATGAAGATACCGACGATCGAATCTCGGGCAAGTAACATACCGATGGACAAAGGGAATTACGTATGTTGTCATAAGGTTCTACCGATAAAGATCTTCGTAGAATATGTAGAAGCCAATATGGGCATCTAGGTTCCGCTATTGGTTATTGACCAGAGAGGTGTCTCGGTCATGTCTACATAGTTCTCGAACCCGTAGGGTCCGCACGCTTAACGTTCGTTGACGATATAGTGTTATATGAGTTATATGATTTGGTGACCGAATGTTGTTCAGAGTCCCGGATGAGATCACAAACATGACGAGGAGTCTCGAAATGGTTGAGAGGTAAAGATTGATATATAGGACGATGGTATTCGGACACCGGAAGAGTTTCGGGATGCACCGGGTAGTCATCGGGTCACTTGAAGGGGTTCCGGACACCCCCGGTAGGTGTATGGGCCTAATGGGACAAGGGGGGACAGACCAGCCCACGGGGGGCTGGTGCGCCCCTCTCCCTAGCCGGCCGGCCCTAGGGAAGGAAAGGGGAGGGCTAGCCCCTCCTACCTTCCCCTTCTCATGGGAGAAAGGAAAGGGGGGGCGCCTCCCTCCCCTGCCTTTCCCCGCTCACCTAAAAAGGAAAGGGGGCGCGGCTTGGGAGAGACCCCAAGTAGGATTCGGCCTACTTGGGGCGCCCCCTTGGCTGCTCCTCCCTCCCCCCACCTATATATATATATATGGGAGGGGGGCGCCTAGCACAACCATGACAATTGCTCAGCCGTGTGCGGCGCCCCCCTCCGCCGTTTACACCCCCTGTCATATTTTCGTAGTGCTTAGGCGAAGCCCTGCGGAGATAGCTTCACCATCACCGTCACCACGTCATCGTGCTACCGGAACTCATCCACTACCTCGCCGTCTTTCTGGATCAAGAAGGCAGAGGACGTCACCGAGCTGAACGTGTGCTGAACGCGGAGGTGTCGTACGTTCGGTACTCGATCGGTTGGAGCGCGAAGAAGTTTGACTACATCAACCGCGGTAACAAACGCTTCTGCTTACGGTCTATGAGGGTACGTAGACACACTCTCCCCTCTCGTTGCTATGCATCTCCATGGATAGATCTTGCATGTCATAGAAAAAATTTTGTTTTCCATGCAACGTTTCCCAACAAACACTTGTCAACCTCACAATCCCATGAGTTGACAAAACGAGCTCTAGAGAGCAATGATGAATTGGGATCCCATGGGTTGGTTTTCACACCATTTCCATTATGCAAGAACTTTGCGCATTTCTTCTACATGGCCCTCACATGGTTATGGGTTATAGTCCATTATATATCATTTGCCCATATTGCCATGTTCACTATGCTTGATATGATCATTCATATTCCTTTGTCATGCATTTCCGACCCATGCTTTGCATTACACATGATGATTGATTCTCATACTTGTATGTGTATTTGCAAGCTTGATGGAGATATTGCTTGTTATTGCCATGTTCCACTTATGACCCATTCCTATGATGATAGTATGATCTTGCTTTGTGTTCGTGCTTGCGATATGTCATGTGCATTGCCTATGCCTATTAATTGCTCACATGACATGATTGCCATGATTTCCCCTAGTGTGTTGCATCTTCGCTCCACTAGTTTGCATGATATGATTGATATGCTTGCTTATGTTGCATCACCCATGATTCATACTTGCTCATTTCATGCAGTTGATGACAACCATTGCCATGCTTTGCACATGATTGCTATTGCCTCTTGTCATATCTCTCCATATGTTGCATCTCTCATGCTAGATAATTTTCCATGTATTGAGTGCAACAATGATTTTAGTCTTGCTAATGAGATCGCCCCCATAGCACTCTCGCATATATTTGGAGATTTTGACATATTCCTTGTGAAGCATGCTTGTCTTACCTCTTTGCACCATATACCTAGTGCCATGAATATAGCCATTGTTGCATCATATTATTCATGCACTTGTGCTCCTAATGGTTATGTGCAAGAGAAGAGAACCATCATGATGGATGATGTGTTTATCTACCATGCGCATATGTTCTTTGTTTTGTTTTGTGCATGTGTAGGATACTTGGACTTCATGTCGACTTCCACTTCACGTGAGTTGACCATTCGAGATCTTGAGAGCGAGCCACCTTTGACCGATGCGCTTCTACAATGCATTTGCTACCACTTCGACATTGTGAAGGACGCACAAGGACACGCTTTCAAGGTGACATCCTTCTTGAGCATGGATATTGCGGATCATACTACTTGTGTTGCTTGCACCATGAGACTTATTGGTCATCTTGGACCATTTGATTGCACACATGTTAGGGATCTTGCTTCGACTTATCATTGCCACATTTCCATGCCTCATGATATATATACCTTGTGTGTTGCATCCAATTATTGGATTACTTGCTCCTATAATATGCTTGGTTGCAACAATGTCATCACTTCACATATGCCATGTCCTATTGCTTGTCACATGATTGATTTGATTGCCTCACACATGATGAACAATTGCTCTTTCTATTGTGTTGAGTGCCATACTATATTCACTACACCCTATGCATGTTATGCTTGGATTGTCTTGCACTTGTCCCATGTGTTTAGACACTTCATTTTATTTGGTGTTGTGAATGATTCATATGCTTACCATAGACCATTTGTTGAGCACTTTATGCATGCTTGCTATGAACTTGAGGTGGATGCTTCTTCTCTTGTCACACATATTTGCATCACTACCTCACAATTGCATCCTTGTCCACATGATGTCTTTTCTTGTGCTCGATTGATGTGCTTACATGCCATGTCACAATTCTTTGTCACGCCTTATACTATGCATGATGACGACACTTGTTGGCTGACTTAGCTCTTGAATGCTTGGTTTTGCACTAACGCTAACCACATTTGTTTTTCCAAGTGTTTGTTGTCATTGCTCCTTTTGAAGGAATCACGAGACGGTGCGACATTGGAGAGTGCCCATTCCGAGCTTGAAGATGATGAGTACTTGGTGATCGTCCACCTCTACACGGCGAAGCCATCTCTTTCCCATGGTGATTTTGTTTTCGATCCGAGGTCGGATCTTTCCCAAGGGGGGGAGATGACGCGGAGCATCCTACGGACATCACCATGTCAAGAGCCCATTCGGAGAGTGACACATGCGTCTTCTACTTCACATACACAAAGGTGAATCATCTCCTTTATGCGTGTTCACTTGACCCCTTCGAGGATGGTATACTACTTGACATTCCTCTCGTGTGAATGCATAGGTATCGCCTGAGCTTTACGGACGACGATGAGGAGTGCAAGCGCCAAGGAATACCTACACCATCCGCGAGGGAAGCGTGGAAGAGAATACGGAAGAAATGGAGCGGCTACAAGCTACATCCACCGAACGTCCGGACGACACCAGACATCCGGTACCTGACACATCCCAGACGGCCAGAAGAACTACAGCTGACACGTGCTACAGCGGCCGAATGACCGACGCCCATCAGACGCCCGACAAGTCCCAGTCACCAGATGTCTGACGCCCACCGGATATCCGGTGTAACCTGTCCAGAGAAGAATCATCGGAAGTCCGACGCCCTTCGGACGTCCGGACCCTCGCGAGCGACCGGACGTCCGACACTGCCTATGCGCAGCCGGGCCTTTGGCCTTGTATCTCTCTCCCACTTACCCCTTCGTGGCTTAGACTATAAATAGACCACCCCCACCTCCTTTCTAGGGTTAGCACTGGTTTAGCTCATATGAGAGATAGAGCTTTGCTCATCTATGTGGTTCTTCTCGATCGAGAGACTGCGGCCTCTACGAAGAAGATCCACACTTGGATTCAAGACCCCTCATGGGAAGATCCCTCGTGGATTCAAGGCCTCCTCACGAAGATGAACTAGTTACCCCATGTATCGTCCTTTGTTGGACTTGGACCGTTTCATCTCTATGTGTACTTGGATCTAGCACATGAGTGATTGTTACTTGTTGATTTGAGTGTTTCCTCTCGTTCCCCTTGAGTTTTCCCCCCTCGTGTTCTTCGTGTTCTTCGCGGGATCCCCTCCATTTCATGAAAGATCGGCCCCTAGGGTTCCACCCTACATCACCTACTCAATCAAGGAAACACGAATCTGAGAATAGATGGATCTCGAAAACAAACCTTATATTAAAAGAAGTCGGATTGGTTATGGTATAGGACAGTGGTATATGTGGACTCGGAGTAATGGTGGACAGGAGGATGTATATGTAGACTCGGATTGGTGGTGGATAGGCGGATGTATTTGTGGACTCAGATTGGTGGTGGACAGGCGGATGTATATGGCAGCGGTAAAGAAGATGGTGGTGGTGGTGGTATATGGAAACAGTGATGAAGATGGTGCGGCGGTGGCGTGACAAACTGCGACAGAACTCGAAACTCTAAAGGACTAGACGCTAAGACCAGCAACTTGACATTATGATGCAACCGCAAATTCAACAAAGGAAATACAAAAAAGATTATGCAATGGCTCAGATTGGTTTAGATATGATGAACTAAACCTATTCTTTTTTGGCTTTTTCGTGGACAGTAGGTATGAAGAACAGACTCAATCTAAACGACGAAAAACTATAAAATCTCACCGAGCAACCTGGAAATCTGATACCACTTGATAGAGGCAAAGGTGTCCCATCTTTCGATGAGAAGGTGATTATCGTTTTCTCTGGGGGTAGACTTTCATGATCCGACTACGAACGTGCGAGAGGTCGCGCCTTAGCAGTCGCTAAACCAACTTCCGAGGGTTACTGACCACGCCGGAGCACGATCAACCTGACCACGAGGGTCTATTTCCTGCGAGCAAACAAAGAACAAGTAAGAAACTAAGATTGCAATCTGGATATTGCGAATATAAGAGGAAAGCTTTATTGACGAAAGTGGGGTTCTATGACGTCTTGGTCTGGTCGTTGAACACAAACGAAGTACGCGAAGTTGCAGCTATGGCGAACTTTAATCTAAACAAAACCCAAAGTCTAAACGACGTCCTAAGGGCTGTATATATGGAAGAGTAGTGGGAATTTCGTGACCCCTTGTAGGAGGGGTCCGAAACCAACCCTAACTTTTTTCCCCACACATACGGACTCTTAAAATAGCCTATACTTAAGTATTTTGATATTATATGGGCCTAGCCCAATAATAAGGTGACGCAGCACCTATAATAGCCTCTGTCCGAAATTTGTGAAGTGGCATCTTGTATATTTCGTCCAAGCCTTCATGCACTCATTATGGTGGCTTCAAAGTCCTGAAATCATAACTTGAAACTTCGTTCTTGTTCCCCTTGTGCATGCCATCATCTCCATGCTTGTTCTTGCTCCAATGTTCATCCTTATTGTCCAAGCTAGGCCCTTCATTTGTAAGCAAAACAAATGTATCCAATTTGGGCAGCATCATATTCTCATGAACATTTGATAGAGGCGAGGGTGTCCTGATCTTTCGATGAGATGATAACTATCGATTTGGTGGAGATGACTCTTGAGGTTACTGACGATGCCGGAAGCACGATCAGCCTGACCATGAAGGTCTATTCCTGCATGCAATCGAAGAACAAGCAAGAATATGATAATGCAATCTGAATATTGCGAATATATATATATATATATGAAATATAGATAAAATGGGGATCCGCAAGCGGTCTTGGCCTGGTCGTTCGACACAAACGAAGTACACGAAGTTGCAATGGCTAACTTTTAACTAAACAAATCCCAAGGAAAAAGCTACTAGATGGATCTACTTATATAGGAGCAAGGGGTGGCGGCCAAGGTGGTGGGAGGACGTCCCAAGGCAGCCTAAAACTAAATCTAGGTTGTACAAGGCTCATGGGCCCAAGTGGAGGTGATGCAACACCTTTGGACTTGTAGTTTGACTCGGATTCTACTGCAGTGTTAGATTGTTTCATCATTATCTCAACGCTCCGGACAAATTTGAAGGTGAATCCAATTGGGTTGGAAAGTGCACAAAATCTACTTTCCAACAAAAAAAGAATCACCCAATTCAGAGTCCGGATGAAAGAGAAATTGGCACTTTGAGTCAGGTATGTGTGTGCAGTCCAAATCTGAGTGCAGAACGTGAGAGACTTGGACTCTATCTTCTCTTGTGCTAAAAGTGACGTGATAGAACTTCTTGAACAACACCTAAACGTCCCTTTCTCCCTTATCTTCATATGTGGATTGTACAAATGTCCCATACATCTGCAATTAAACATGGCACAAAAGTCTGTGAAGTATTTTTGTTTTGGATAACATAAATAAATCATTGAATAGTTTGCATTAGAAATCACCTCATAAATATGCATGTATGCAATATTTTTGGTCGTATCCAAGGTAGTCATGTCCTCATCATCCTCCCCTTCTTGAAAACAAAGCCGTCCTCGGCGTTGCTTAATCTAAAATGTGGCTAACAACAGAGACAAGGTGTACATCTTGTATATGTGTATGTCATCCATTTTTAGTTCCCTTAGTTTTTGCACATATGACACATGTATACATGAGTAACTTTCATTTGTCATAAAATAAAAAGGCAAAATATTAACACAAGAAGTAGAAGGCATGAAAATATTGCAACTCAGTTTGCACATATTAGTGAAGCTTTTCTTCATTTCAAAAGATTGACAATGTTCATCATTAAACCATCCCAATATTGGTGTATAATCTTTGAGTGCATTAAATTTACATGCTACAACATGCTTAAATAAGCAAACATGCAACAAGTCATTTGACACAGAATCATCACCAAGATTAGAGGTCATATCAAAATGATTAAACATTGGCACAATTATTTTCAAACGTATTTGATCCAAATCTAATTTATTCCTTGATTCACATGGTTCTTTCATATTAACAGTTAATTTAATGGGTCCACTCGAAATTGTTGATATTTTAGTTGTTTGATCACATGGCAAAGTCAAATTATCAACATAGTCCTCTAAAATAGGTGGTGTGATCAAAGTAGTGGGTAGCTCATCAGATGGTGCATTTAAATTGACAAGGCATTCATCATTCTCATGTAGAGGTGGAAGATCAGTACCTTTGTCATTACCTCTTATGATCAACTCAGATGATGTAGCCACTCTCGGGGGTGATGTGTCACATGGTGGAGGTGATGTAGTCCTCATAACAATGGATGTGGTTGTCATAGTACAACTAGTAGTTGAAGGACCAACCGTATCAACTCTTGGAATATGCATCGTGTTCTTGTTCTCCTTATGGGCAACACGTCATTTTATTTCCTATTCAGCTTTGCAAGCAAGATGAAACAAACGGTCCATAGGATAACACTCTTCGTGAATTAGTATCTCCTGAATATCACGGTTTAATCCTCCCCAAAATCTATCCATTAAATCTTCTTCACTTTCTTCTAAAAAGGAATGCAACAAGGTAGTTTGTAAATCATCATAATATTTTGTTACAGTGTCACTACCTTGTTTTAAATGTTCTAGTTTTAAACATCGACGAATCTATCTCTCATGACAAGTTTTAAATCATCCCAAGTAGTAGGTATATAATCAGGGTATAACCGACAATGTTCGCTCCACCAAAATAAAGCGAAGCTACTGAATGTACTAACCGCAGCTTTAACTTTTCTATGCTCACCAAAATTATGAGAAGCAAATATAACATTTATTTCTTACTCCCATTCAATATATAAATCAGGCCTAAAATGACCAATAAATGGTGGCATGGAAACATTAACCTGATTATGTGCATTCTAATGTTGTTGCTTCTCTTGTGACGGTTCTTGTATTTTCTTAGGTGGTGGCAAATCTCCCACGATCGATGAAGCCCAAGAACTAACAGCTCCGGAACTTGCCAAGATTAGTAGAAACAAGAAACAAAATTCGAGAATAATGTTCCTATGAACTACTAGGATGTGGTGGTAAAACGGTCACAGTAAAGCAAATATCAATATCTTACAAGTTCTTATCATGCAGCAGGTCGTGACAGGCAACCAGCGGTGTCAAATAACTCCGAAGATTGAGTAAAGCGATTGCCAGGGGAATGTACGTATACACGGTGTAGAAATATGTGGAGTTTGGAAGGCTTAAATATTTGGTAGTAAAAGATTAGCAATAATCAATTCAGAGATGCAATGTCGAATAAACGCTCAACGACGGTACTGTGCTGGTCCTAGGCTAGACTGGACTAGAGACACGAGCCTAGAACACTAATGAGGTCACAACGTAGCACAACTAGCATCAATAAAAGATATGAAGTAGCTCTGGACAGCAAGATAAAAGTGAAGATCACAATAGCAGTAAAGATAATGATGTGAAACAACTGCCAAGCAGGATATACCAACAACTTTCTCTCTAACTTTCCTGTGGAAACATTTGTGCCAATTTTCTGATAAATTTTCTTAAGAATGACACTGACTCAAGCTTTTAAATTCAAAAAGAATGACTCAATTCCGAGTTGATATGAGGAGTACAAAAATTCTAAAACTGGCCTGAAAAACTGGAACAAGCTGTGTTCGCGAACTTCGGAGGGCAAAAAGACATATTTATAAGCCGATTTTGATGCGCCAAATATTGAACAAGCTTTTGCAACTATTCAGATGTGGCTCGTCGCTAGCTTTAATTTGAGTACTAGTGGAGCCAAAACGGACTTCGTAAGAAAAAGATATGTCTGTTTTCCTGAACAGTGCGCAAAACAGATTTCAATCCGAATTCAAGTACGAGATCCGAAATTAGTTTTTTTTCTCTCTTTTTTTCTCTCACCTTTTTTTTCTCTCTTTTTTTTCTATGACATTTTTTTTACTTTTTTTCTCTCTCTTTCCAAAACAAACTAGGCAAGATGTAGATTGGATGAAGCGAAGATGCGAACGACCTCAACTATGATTATGACAATGAACGATGTGTGGCACGTGGTGGAAATTGATGGATGGAGGTGGTGGACAGCGGAAGGGATAATAATGCAGCGGCGGTGTGACTAATGTGAACAGAACCCAAAACTCTAAAGGAACTAGACACTTAGACCAACAACTCGACACAACGATGTAACCGCAAATTCAATAAAGCAAAACGTTAAAAAGATTATGCAAAGGCTCAGATTGGTTCGGATATGATGAACTAACCCTATTTTTTGTGGCTTTTTCTTGGACAATAGGTAAGAAAATAAATCTAATCTATGGACAAATGGAAATTCTCACCGAGCAACCTGAAAACTGATACCACTTGATAGAGGCGAGGGTGTCCCGATCTTTCGATGAGATGATAACTATCGATTTTGTGGAGTCAACTTTGACGATCCGACTACAAACGTGCTCGACGTTGAGCCTTAGCAATCGCTAAACCAATCTCTTGAGGTTACTGACGATGCCGGAAGCACGATCAGCCTGACCACGAAGGTCTATTCCTGCATGCAATCGAAGAACAAGCAAGAATATGATAGTGCAATCTGAATATTGCGAATATATATGAAATATTGATAAAAGTGGGGATCCGTAAGCGGTCTTGGCCTGGTCGTTGGACACAAACGAAGTACACGAAGTTGCAATGGCTAACTTTTAACTAAACAAATCTCACGGAAAAAGCTACTAGATGGATCTACTTATATAGGAGCAAGGGGTGGCGGCCTAGGAGGTGGGAGGATGTCCCAAGGCAGCCTAAAACTAAATCTAGGTCGTACATGTCTCATGGGCCCAAGTGGAGGTGATGCAACACCTTTGGACTTGTAGTTTGACTTAGATTCTACTGCAACGTCAGATTGTTCCGTCATTATCTCAACGCTCCGGACGAATTTGAAGGTGAATCCACTTGGGTTGGAAAGTGCACGAAATCAACTTTCCAACAAAAAAAGAATCACCCAATTCGGAGTCCGGATGAAAGAGAAATTGGCGTTTTGAGTCAGTTATGTCTGTGCAGTCCGAATCTGAGTGCAGAACGTGAGAGACTTGGACTCTATCTTCTCTTGTGCTAAAAGTGACGTGTGATACGTCTCCATCGTATCTACTTTTCCAAACTCTTTTGCCCTTGTTTTGGACTCTAATTTGCATGATTTGAATGGAACTAACCCGGACTGACGCTATTTTCAGCAGAATTGCCATGGTGTTATTTTTGTGTAGAAATAAAAGTTCTCGGAATGACCTGAAACTTCACGGAGATTATTTTTTGAATAAAAAAAAATATTGGCCAAGGAATCAACTGAAGGGGAACCACACCCTGTCCACAAGGCTGGAGGGCGCGCCCTCTGGTCTTGTGGGTCCCACGAAGCTCCACCGACCTCAACTCCAACTCCATATAATCATGTTCGGGGAGAAAACATCAGAGAGAAGGATTCATCGCGTTTTACGATACGGAGCCGCCGCCACCTCCTGTTCTTCCTCGGGAGGGCAGATCTGGAGTCCGTTCGGGGCTCTGGAGAGGGGAAATCGTCGCCGTTGTCATCATCAACCATCCTCCATCACCAATTTCATGATGCTCACCGCCGTGCGTGAGTAATCCCATCGTAGGCTTGCTGGACGATGATGGGTTGGATGAGATTTACCATGTAATTGAGTTAGTTTTTGTTAGGGTTTGATCCCTAGTATCCATTATGTTCTAAGATTGATGTTGCTATGCCTAATGCTTGTCACTAGGGCCCGAGTGCCATGAATTCAGATCTGAACCCTTTATGTTTTCATGAATATATTTGTGTTCTTGATCCGATCTTGCAAGTTATAGTCACCTACTACGTGTTATGATCCGGCAACCCCAGAGTGACAATAGTCGGGACACTTCCCAGTGATGACCGTAGTTTGAGGAGTTCATGTATTCACTAAGTGCTAATGCTTTGGTCCGGTTCTCTATTAAAAGGAGGCCTTAATATCCCTTAGTTTCCAATAGGACCCCGCTGCCACGGGAGGGTAGGACAAAAGATGGCATGCAAGTTCTTTTCCATAAGCACGTATGACTATATTCGGAATACATGCCTACATTATATTGATGAATTGGAGCTAGTTCTGTGTCACCCTAGGTTATAACTGTTGCATGATGAATGCCATCCGACATAATTATCCATCATTGATCCATTGCCTACGAGCTTTTCACATATTGATCTTTGCTAAGTTACTTTTCCGTTGCCACTGTTACGATTGCTACAAAACTGCTACTCTTACTTTTGCCACCGTTGCCGTTACTTCCATACTACTTTGCTACTAAATACTTTGTTGTAGATATTAAGTCTTTCAGGTGTGGTTGAATTGACAACTCAGCTGCTAATACTTGAGAATATTCTTTGGCTCCCCTTGTGTCGAATCAATAAATTTGGGTTGAATACTCTACCCTCGAAAGCTGTTGCGATCCCCTATACTTGTGGGTTATCAAGACCTTTTTCTGGCCCCGTTGCCGGGGAGCATAGCTCTATTCTCTGAGTCACTTGGGATCTATATCTGTTGATCACTATGAGGAATTTGAAAGATACTAGAACCAAGATTTTTCCCTCAACTACGAGGGGAGGTAAGGAACTGCCATCTAGCTCTGCACTTGATTCACCTTCTGTTTTGAGTAAACTTGCGACACCTACACCTGCTATTGATTCTGATATGTCGCATGTTATTGATGATGCCACTTCTGCTATGCATGATGCTTATGATGATACTACTGCTTTGCTTGATGGTACTGTGCCACAGGGTGAATTTCTTGATGAACAACTTGCTAGGGTTAGAGAGAATGAAATTACTGAAACTGAGGATATTTTTTAAACTGAAGATTATGATTCTCCCCCAAGATATGAATTGCCTGTTGTACCTGAGGGTTATATTATGGATGAGGAAACTGCTAGAGACTTTCTTGCTTGTAATGATAGAGATGATCTTAAGAAACTACTAGCTAAGCTGAAAGAAAAATCTTTGAATGCTAGAATGCGATATGACCCTAAGTTTGCTACTTCACCCATCTTTGTTACTGATGAGGATTATGAATTCTCTGTCGATCCTAAGTTAATTACTTTGGTTGAATCTGATCCTTTCTATGGTTATGAATCTGAAACTGTTGTGGCACATCTTACTAAATTGAATGATATAGCCACCCTATTTGCTCATGAGGAAAAAAATCGCTATTACTACATTCTTAAGTTGTTTCCTTTCTCGTTAAAGGGTGATGCTAAGTTATGGTTTAATTCTCTTGCTCCTGGTTGTGTGCGTAGTCCCCAGGATATGATATATTACTTCTCTCAAAAATATTTTCCTGCTCATAAGAAACAAGCTGCCTTACAGGAAATATTTAACTTTGTGCAAATTGAAGAAGAGAGTCTCCCACAAGCTTGGGGGAGGCTTCTCCAATTACTTAATGCTTTGCCTGATCATCCTCTCAAGAAAAATGAAATACTTGATATCTTTTATAATGGACTAACCGATGCTTCTAGGGACCACCTAGATAGTTGTGCTGGTTGTGTTTTCAGGGAATGAACTGTTGAACAAGCTGAATTGCTATTGAATAATATATTGAGTAATGATAATGATTGGACACTTCCTGAACCAACTCCTAAGCCAACTCCGAAGAAGAGAGGTATTCTATTTCTCAGTCCTGAAGATATGCAAGAGGAAAAGAAATCTATGAAAGAAAAAGGTATTAAAGCTGAAGATGTTAAGAATTTACCGCCTATTGAAGAAATACATGGTCTTGATAACCCGACATAGGTAGTAGAGGTAAACTCTCTTTATAGATTTGATGAAGGTGGTATTCCTCATAATAAGTCTTCTAGTCAATGCTTGGATGAGTTTGATAATTTTATTGTTAAACAAGAAAATTTCAATGCTTATGTTAGTAGACAATTGAAACGAAATGCTTACATGCTTGACCACTTGGGTGATTATATGAGTAGAGCTGTCAATGATCTTAAGCTTATTAGTAAACATGCTTCCATGATTATAACTCAAGTAGAACAAGTACTTAAGGCACATGATGATTTGCTTAATGAGTTGAATAGTAAGAACAATGATAATGCTGTTAGGGTTATGACTAGAGGTGGTAAAATGACTCAGGAACCTTTGTATCCTGAAGGCCATCCTAAGAGAGTTGAGCAAGACTCTCAGAGAAATAATACTGATGCACCTAGTCCTAATAAAAAGAAAAAGAAAACTGATAGGACTTTGCATGCTTCTAGTGAACCTATTATAGACACACCTGAGAGTTCAAATGATATTTCTATTTCTGATGCTGAGACACAATCTGGTGATGAACATGAACCTAGTGATAATGTTAATGATGATGTTCATGTTGATGCTCAACCTAGTAATGATAATGATGTTGAAATTGAACCTGTTGTTGATCTTGATAACCCACAATCAAAGAATCAACGTTATGATAAGAGAGACTTTGTTGCTAGAAAACATGGTAGAGAAAGAGAACCATGGGTTCAGAAACCCATGCCCTTTCCTCCTAAGCCATCCAAGAAAAAGGATGATGAGGATTTTGAGCGCTTTGCTGAAATGATTAGACCTATCTTTTTGCGTATGCGTTTGACTGATATGCTTAAAATGCCTCCTTATGCTAAGTATATGAAAGATATTGTTACTAATAAAAGAAAGATACCTGAAGCTGAAATTTCCACCATGCTTGCTAATTATACTTTTAAGGGTGGAATACGAAAGAAACTTGGAGATCCAGGAGTACCAACTATACCATGCTCTATTAAAAGAAATTATGTTAAAACTGCTTTATGTGATCTTGGAGCCGGTGTTAGTGTTATGCCTTTCTCTTTGTATCATAGACTTGAATTGAATAAGTTGAAACTACTGAAATCTCTTTGCAAATGGCTGATAAATCAACTGCTATACCCATCGGTATTTGTGAGGATGTGCCTGTTGTGGTTGCAAACGTTACTATCTTAACGGACTTTGTTATTCTTGATATTCCCGAGGACGACAGTATGTCGATCATCCTTGGTAGACCCTTTTTGATACCTGCAGGGGCTGTTATTGATTGCAACAAAGGCAATGTCACTTTTCATGTTAATGGTAATCAGCATACGGTACACTTTCTGAAGAAACAACCTCAAGTTCATAGTATCAATTCTATTGGAAAATTTTCAACTATTACTATTGGAGGTTTTGAATTCCCTCTTCCTACTGTCAAAAAGAAATATGATATTCTGATTGTTGGGGACATGCATATCCCCGTTGAGGTAACCTAGTGTTATTCGAAAATTCTCTGGTTTCATGTTATTCGGAAGAAGTTTGTTAATAAGACTTGATCAACCTTGTTAACGGATTCCTTTTGATGAGCATGAGATGGATGAATTTAGAAGGCACAACCTTCTGTACCCACCTTTTACTTTCTGTTATTTAGATTAAATAAAGCAAAAATAGTCTTTTCTGTCTATTTTCTGAATTATCCATGAAATAAAAAATGTCTCAAAAATAAAAGTTCTCCAAATGCCCTGAAAATTTCGTATGATTTTTTATAGAATATTTGAGAATTTCTGGCACTGAACATGCACCAGTGGGCCACAAGGGTGGAGGGCGCGCCCTACCCCCTGGGCGGGCCCCCCTGTCTTGTGGGTCCCATGTGGGTCCCCTCCACTTATTCCAGTACCCATCTACTTTGTCTTCCTCCAGAAAAAATCATCCCGTAGCTCAAACCTGTGTTCTTGCTCATTTTGTTGCCATTTTCGATCTCCTTGCTCAAAGCTCCATTCACAAAACTGCTTTGGGGGATTGTTCTTCGGTAAGTGACTCCTCCAATGGTCCAATTAGTTTTTGTTCTAGTGCTTTATTTATTGCAAATTTTTGCTGCTATGGTGACCTTGTTCTTGAGCTTGCATGTCAAATTTATATGGTCCAAAGTAGTTTTGATGCATGATATAGCCTCTAGACACTTGTAGGAGTAGTTGCTATCAATTTTGTTGAGTTTGGTTCACTTTTATTTTGAGTCACTAAAAATTTCAGAATTTTTCAGAGGAAGAAAATGATGAGGAGATTGTTGAGAGGCTCTTCGAGTCGGGGTTCGAAGGAAAAAGAAAAGGAGGAGAAGTTACTACCCACTATATACTTAGATTATGAAAGCATGGTAGCACATAAGTTTATTCGCTATGATAAGGAAAAGAGACTCATATATAACCTGGTATTTAGCGAGGATACTTTTCAGATAATTACCTTGCCTGCACCTACTTTGTTCGATATTCATTCAGGCAGGTACTTCGTTTTGCCCGCGGACATTCATGCATACTGGGAGGGGACGCGATCTCCAGCTCCTGAGTCAGAACCATCGCCTGATCCATATCAGCAGTCTATTTATCAGTGGGAGCCACAGGAGCTCGCTAACCAGTGGAACCCCCAAGATCCTCCTCAGTACACCGGAGAGGGCCACTTTGATTCGTGGCCCTAGACCAACTTAGGCCAAAAGCCTAAGCTTGGGGGAGTACGTATTTCTCACCGACATTACATTCATGTTCACACACTCATTCTAGTTGTCGATGTTCATACTTTTTCATTGTATTATCCATGTTAGTTTATTTCCCTTTTTTTCTCGCTTTCTTCTTGTATGTTTGAAAAACTTTGTTAAAAACAAAAAAAAAATAGTGTAGCTCCTATTTAGTTTACTTTCCATGTTCACTTAGTAGTAGTATTAAAAGAAAACCCAAAAAGATTTCTCGTTCTTCTTTTGCTTGTTGGTAGCCTTCCCGTGTAAATAGTTTTTCTCGTTCTTGTTTTACATTCTTCAGAAAAACAAAAACTTCAAAAACATTTCAGTGTGTTTCTTTGAAATTCTTTTCTTTTCTTTGGGGGTCGAGAGGAGAAGACCACGATGAAAATGTTGAGTGGCTCTCATATGCGTTATTGTTAATCTAACAAAGAGCCCATATTACCTTGTCTTCTTCTTTGAAATAATTGTTTGCAGATTCCAGCTTAGTCCAATGCACGTGCACTATTATTATTATTATTCACACCGTTCGGTTGTGCAAGTGAAAGGCAATAATGACAATATATGATGAAACGATTGAGATGAGGAAAAACTGGTATGAACTCGACCTATCTTGTTTTTGTAAATATGATTAGTTCATCGTTCTTGATTTAGCTCATTATGAATGAAACATGTTTGCAATGATAATTAGAGATTATAGTTACTCATGCCATGCTTAATTAGCTAGGAGTTTATAATGGTTTACCTTGCGTGCCAACATGCTTTTAAAATGGTTGTGATGTAGTATGATAGGATGGTATCCTCCTTTGAATGATTCGAGTGGCTTGACTTGGCACATGTTCACGCATGTAGTTGAAACAAAATCAACATAGCCTCCACGATATTTATGTTCAAGGTGATTTATATCCTACTCATGCTTGCACTCAATGTTGGTTACTCTCAATGCATGTTTATGACTGTTGTTGCTCTCTAGTTGGTCGCTCCCTAGTCTTTTTCTAGCCTTCACTTGTACTAAGCGGGAATACTGCTTGTGCATCCACTTCCATAAACCCAAAGTTGTTCCATATGAGTCCACCATACCTTCCTATATGCAGTATTTACCTACCGTTCCAAGTAAATTTGCATGTGCCAAACTCTAAACCTTCAAGTGATAATCTGTTTTGTATGCCCGAATTGCTCATGTGGTGACTGGGGGCTGTCAGTATCTTCCATGCTAGGTGGATTATTCTCATGATGAGTGGACTCCGCTCATCATTCACGAGAAAATGGCTGGTAATCGGGATGCCCAGTCCCATGCTCAAATCAAATCAAAAGTTAATTGCAAACAAAACTCCCCCAGGATTGTTGTTAGTTGGACGGTACCCGTTGTTTCGGACCAGCCGTGGAGTGTGATTGTTGGTGGAGGGGGAGTAAAAACTTTACCATTCTGTTTGGGAACCGCCTATAATGTATGTAGCATGGAAGATGCCGAGATCTCTTGGTTGTTATGTTGACAATGAAAGCATACCGCTCAAAATATTATTTATCTCTATTTCAAAAACTCGAGCTCTAGCACCTCTACAAATCCCTGCTTCCCTCTGCGAAGGGCCTATCTATTTACTTTTATTGTTGAGTCATCATCCTCTTATAAAAAGCACCAGTTAGAGAGCACCATTGTCATTTGTATGCATTACTATTAATTGATATTGAGTATGACTGTGACTGGATCTCTTTTACCATGAATTACAATGTCTAGTCAGTCCTCGATCTTTAGGGGTGCTCTGCATTTATGTTTTGCGGTCTCAGAAAGGGCTAGCGAGATACCATTTTGTTATATCATATCATGATTGTTTTGAAAAAGTGTTGTCATCCGATATTTATTATTATTGCTCGCTAGTTGATTATGCCATTGATATGAGTAAATGTGAGACCTAAATGTTATTGTGAATATGGTTAGTTCATAACCTTTGCTGAAAACTTGAATGTTGGCTTTACATATTTGCAACAACAAGATCAAACAGAGTTTGTAAAAGTTTTTCTTTATCACTTTCAGTTTGTCAACTGAATTGCTTGAGGACAAGCAATGGGTAAAGCTTGGGGGAGTTGATACGTCTCCATCGTATCTACTTTTCCAAACTCTTTTGCCCTTGTTTTGGACTCTAATTTGCATGATTTGAATGGAACTAACCCGGACTGACGCTGTTTTCAGTAGAATTGCCATGGTGTTATTTTTGTGCAGAAATAAAAGTTCTCGGAATGACCTGAAACTTCACGGAGATTATTTTTGGAATAAATAAAAAATATTGGCGAAAGAATCAACCGAAGGGGACCCACACCCTGTCAACAAGGGTGGAGGGCTCGCCCACCCACCTAGGGCGCGCCCTCTGGTCTTGTGGGTCCCACGAAGCTCCACCGACCTCAACTCCAACTCCATATATTCATGTTCGGGGAGAAAAAAATCAGAGAAAAGGATTCATCGCGTTTTACAATATGGAGCCGCCGCCACCTCCTGTTCTTCCTTGGGAGGGCAGATCTGGAGTCCGTTCGGGGCTCCGGAGAGGGGAAACATCGCCGTCGTCATCATCAACCATCCTCCATCACCAATTTCATGATGCTCACCGCCGTGCATGAGTAATCCCATCGTAGGCTTGCTGGACGGTGATGGGTTGGATGAGATTTACCATGTAATCGAGTTAGTTTTTGTTAGGGTTTGATCCCTATTATCCATTATTGTCGGTGTACTAAGTATTGGGCCACTAGTACCCCTTACTTGTGCACGGGCAGTTGTAGCCGTCCTCGCGGCAAGGCTTGCCGGGACCAGCTCGAGGTCGATTTAAGTCATCAAGGAAATCATCAAGTCAGAGATCTGAGAATCAGCAAATAAGCAAAGCTGGAAATCGAAGACCAGCCTCCCCGGCAAGATCCTTGCCGGGGTGGCCTGAGGAGCCCGGCAAGGATCGGCGCCCGGCAAGGCTTGGCGCCCGGCAAGGATCGGAGCCCGGCAAGGCTTGGCGCCCAGCAAGTTTCGGCGCCTGGCGAGGTTCTGCCACTGTGCCACCGCTTCGGCACAGTGACGAGTCTGACATTCTGGCTCCTTCCATGGATGCGTGGCGGCGCGCCAGTGGAGGAGAGCTTAAGCGGTGCTGATGGGATGGCCCCTTTTTCCATCCCCAAGAAAGTGAGGACACCTAAACGGACACCTCACGGTGCATTAAATGCGCTTGTCCTAATCCGTCAGGGGTTAGGTATGATACCCTGTAGCTACTTTACACCTCAATGTATGTACATTTTGCCACTGTGGAGACCCGTTTGAGCATATAAAAGGAGGCCCAAGGCAACTGCTACAAGGAGGGAGGACTTCTGGCCCATTCTGCATGCGTAGCTGCTCTTTGAACGTACTGTTCATTGCGAGCGCTCCTGAAGGCTGGGCTCAAGAACATCAATAAGAACACAAAGCAGGAGTAGGGTTTTACGCTGATCAGCGGCCCGAACCTGGGTAAAAACCTCACGCGTCGGTCACCAGTTCTGCTCTTTGCGTGTACCTCTCCCCCCGCCGAATCGTAAAAGGGGTCTCTCGGGATCCCATAGGTGTCGTGCCCCGACAATTATGTTCTAAGATTGATGTTGCTATGACTTTGCTATGCCTAATGCTTGTCACTAGGGCCCGAGTGCCATGAATTCAGATCTGAACCCTTTATGTTTTCATGAATATATTTGTGTTCTTGATCCGATCTTGCAAGTTATAGTCACCTACTACGTGTTATGATCCGGCAACCCCGGAGTGATAATAGTTGGGACACTTCCCGGTGATGACCGTAGTTTGAGGAGTTCATGTATTCACTAAGTGCTAATGCTTTGGTCTGGTTCTCTATTAAAAGGAGGCCTTAATATCCCTTAGTTTCCAATAGGACCCCGCTGCCACGGGAGGGTAGGACAAAAGATGGCATGCAAGTTCTTTTCCATAAGCACGTATGACTATTCGGAATACATGCCTACATTATATTGATGAATTGGAGCTAGTTCTGTGTCACCCTAGGTTATAACTGTTGCATGATGAATGCCATCCGACATAATTATCCATCATTGATCCATTGCCTATGAGCTTTTCACATATTGATCTTTGCTAAGTTACTTTTCCGTTGCCACTGTTACGATTGCTACAAAATTGCTACTCTTACTTTTGCCACCGTTACCGTTACTTCCATACTACTTTGCTACTAAATACTTTGCTGCAGATATTAAGTCTTTCAGGTGTGGTTGAATTGACAACTCAGCTGCTAATACTTGAGAATATTGTTTGGCTCCCCTTGTGTCGAATCAATAAATTTGGGTTGAATACTCTACCCTCGAAAACTGTTGCGATCCCCTATACTTGTGGGTTATCAACGTGAGAGAACTTCTTGAACAGCACCTAAACTTCCCTTTCTCCCTTATCTCAATATGTGGATTGTGTAAATATCCCATACACCTGTAATTAGACATGGCACAAAAGTCTGTGAAGTATTTTTGTTCTGGATAACATAAATAAATTATTGAATAGTTTGCATTAGAAATCATCTCATAAATATGCATGTATGCAATTTTTTTGTCGTATCCAAGGTAGTCATGTCCACATCAACATTAGAATCATTACCAAGAAACAAAAGTACCTGGTAATTTAATTGGCGTTTGCGAGCTCTAGTAATTGGTCCAGTATGTACAGCAGCAGGGGTTGTGGGTGTAACAATGGTATTGATGTCCTCATCAAAATACAAAGACAAGTACAACACCTCATTGACAATGGGCATGTACGTGAAAGTTTAAGCCCTTGTACTGTACCGGTTATTCTTGTGCCTAAGAAAGATGGTAGTTTTCGCATGTGTTCTGATTGTCGTCCAATCAATGCTATCACCATTCGTTATAGATATCCTATTCCTCGCCTGGATGATATGTTAGATGAGTTTAGTGGAGCCACAATTTTCTCTAAAATTGATCTTAAAATGGCTATTAACAAATCCACATTCAAGAAGGTGATGAATGGAAAACCGCTTTCAAAACCAAGTTTGGCTTGTATGAATGATTGGTCATGCATATGGGCTTATCCGAAGCACCCGGTACATTTATGTGTGTGATGCATTATGTATTTCGCCAATACATTGGTGTATTTATTGTGGTCTACTTTGATGATATTCTTGTGTTTAGCATGTCCCTAGAAGATCATGTCACCCATCGTAGAACCGTTTTGCAAACTCTAAGAAAAGAGCAACTTTATGCTAATATGGAGAAATGCCTTTTTGGTGTTGAAAAGCTTGTTTTCTTGGGCTTTGTTGTGTCATCTAAGGGTGTTCATGTGGATGAAGGAAAAATTGATGCTATTTAAACTTGGCCACAACCAACCAACTTGCAACAAGTGCGAAGCTTCCTTGGCTCGGCCGGTTTCTATCGTAGATTCGTTAAGGACTTTAGCACTATTGCATCACCTTTGCATGCTTTGAGTAAGAAGAATGCACCATTTGTTTGGGGACCATCCCAAGATATTGCATTTAACGAGCTTAAGAATTTGCTTACACATGCTCCTTTGCTTGCATTACCCAACTTTGATAAAACTTTTGAAGTTCATTACGATGCTAGTGGTAATGGTATAGGAGGTGTGTTAATGCAAGAGAAGCGCCCAATTGCTTATTTTAATGAGAAACTTTCCGGAGCGCAACTTAACTATCCCATTTATGACAAAGAGTTATATGCTTTAGTGAGAGTTTTGCACGTGTGGGAACATTATCTTCGCCCTCATGAAATTGTCATCCATACGGATCATGAAACGCTTAAATACCTTAAAGGTCAAACTAAATTGAATAAGCGACATGCCAAATGGAGTGAGTTTATCGAGTCTTTTCCTTATGTCATCAGGTACATTAAGGGTAAAGAGAATGTTGTGGCAGACGCTCTTTTCCGCAAATACATGCTTGTTACCCAACTTGAATTGAATGTCATTGGCTTTGAGCACATAAAAGACTTGTATGTGCATGATCCTACTTTTGTTATTGCTTATGCCAATTGTTTGACGCATACATCTTGGGAACACTATTACATCAAAGATGATTATCTTATGAGAGCTAACAAACTATGTATCCCCGAGTCTTCTCTTCGTTTGTTACTTCTGCAAGAATCTCATGGAGGAGGACTTATGGGACACTTTGGACGCGACAAGACATTCGCTACGCTCTCCAAGAACTACTTTTGGCCCAAGATGTTCCGTGGCGTCTCCTGCTACACCAACCGATGCTCTACATGTCGCAAAGCTAAGTCTAAAGCTCAATCCCATGGTCTCTATATGCCCCTTCCTATTCCGTATCACCCCTGGGAAGATATTAGTATGGACTTTGTGCTTGGTTTGCCTAGAACTCGAAATGGCAAAGATTTTGTGTTTGTTGTTGTGGACCATTTCTCAAAGATGGCACATTTTATTCCATGCAACAAGATAGACAATGCTTCACATGTTGCCAATCTCTTTTGTAGGGAAATCTTGCATCTACATGGAATGCCCAAGCTATCGTGTTGGACCGAGACGTCAAGTTCCTAAGCTACTTTTGGAAGACGCTATGCGCCAAGATCGGAATCAAGCTCCTATTCTCCTCGGCATACCATCCACAAACCGACGGCCAAACGGAGGACACGAATCGGACATTATCCACTCTCCTACGCGTGTTGATCAAGAAGAATCTCAAGGAGTGGGAGGAATGCTTACCCATCGTCGAGTACTCCTAAAACGGCGCAAGACATTCGACTACCGGCAAGTCCCCCTTCGAGGTCGTCTATGGTTTCAACCCGCTATCCCCTTTGGACATTCTACCTCTACCTCTACAAGTGTGCATCAACATGGACGTGTGTGCATGAGCGAGCTATCTCAAGAAGGTGCACGAAGATACAAGGCACATCATCGAGTGCCAAGCCCAACGCCTCGTGGCCAAGATCAACATCAACAAGAACCCCATGATATTCAACACCGGAGATCTTGTGTGGCTACACCTTCGGAAGGACCGCTTCCCCAACGAACGCAAGTCCAAGCTACTCCCAAGAACCGACGGACCCTTCAAGGTGCTAGCACGCTACAACAACAACGCCTACAAGATCGACATCCCACGAGACAAGTACTCCATGAGCGACATCTTCAACGTCACGGATCTCTCTCCCTACCATGGTGACGAGGCTTTCAATCTGAGGTCGAATCTTTCCCAAGGGGGGGAGATGATGTGGAGCATCCTACGGTCATCCCCAAGGTCCTACCATCGTCTCACCAAACACCAAGTGGGCCCATGACTAGAGCTCGAGCACGTGCTATTCAATCCGAGGTGACATCTCTCCTACTTGAGCTTCCCTTATGATAGAGGCGAGGGTCCTGGTCTTTCGATGAGACAATAACTATCGATTTGGTGGAGTCGACTTTGATGATCCGACTACAAGCGTGCACCCACGTTGCGCCTTAGGAATCTCTAAACCAATCTCCTAAGGTTACTGATGATGCCGGAAGCACAATCAGCCTGACCACGAAGGTCTATTCCTGCATGCAATCGAAGAACAAGCAAGAATATGATAATGCAATCTGAATATTGTGAATATATATGAAGTATTGATAAAATGGGGATCCGAAAGCGGTCTTGGTCTCGTCGTTGGACACAAACGAAGTACACGAAGTTGCGTTGGCTAACTTTTGAATAAATAAATCCCAAAGAAAAAGCTACTAGATTGATCTACTTATATAGGAGCAAGGGGTGGCGGCCAAGGAGGTGGGAGGACGTCCCAAGGCAGCCTAAAACTAACCCTAGGTCATACAAGGCCCATGGGCCCAAGTGGAGGTGATGCAACACCTTTAGACTTGTACTTTGACTCGAATTCTGCTGCAATGTCAGATTGTTTCGTCAATATCTCAATGCTCCTGATGAATTTGAAGTTGAATCTGACTGGATTGGAAAGGGCACGAAATCTACTTTCCAACAAAAAAAGAATCACCTAATTCAGAGTCAGGATGAAAGAGATCTTCGCGTTTTGAGTCAGGTATGTCTGTGCAGTCCGAATCTGAGTCCAGAACGTGAAAGACTTGGACTCTATCTTCTCTTGGCCCAAAAGTGACGTGAGAGGAATTTTTGAACAGCACCTAAACTTCTCTGTTTTCCTTATCTTCATATGTGGATTGTACAAATGTCCCATACACCTGCAATTAGACATGACACAAAAGTCTGTGAAGTATTTTTGTCCTGGATAACATAAATAAATTATTGCATAGTTTGCATTAGAAATCACCTCACAAATATGCATGTACGCAATATTTTTTGCCGTATCCAAGGTGACTATGTCCTCATCATCCTCTCCTTCTTGAAGACAAAGTCGTCCTCAGCGTTGCTTAATCTGAAATGTGGCTAACAAAAGAGACAAGGTGTACATGATGTATATGTATATGTATATGTCATCCATTTTTACTTCTCTTGGTTTTTGCACATATGACACATGTATACATGAGTAACTTTCATAGTTCATAAAATATAAAGCCAAAATATTATCACAAGAAGTAGAAGGCATTAAAATATTGCAACTTAGTTTGCACATATAAGTGAAGCTCTTATTCATAAAAGATTGACGTCGGCGTACGACACCTATGGGATCCGAGGGACCCCTTTACGGTTCGGCAAGGTGAGAGGTATGCACAAAGAGCAGAACCAATGATCAACGTGAGGGGATTTTTACCCAGGTTCGGGCCGCTGATTAGCGTAAAACCCTACTCCTGCTTTTGTTTATTATTAGTGATTCGTCCCAGTTCTTGGAGCGCTTGCGATGAACAGTAAGTTCAAGCAGCAGCTACGCATGCAGAATGGGCTGATAGTCGTCCTCTCCCTCAACAGTTGCCTTGGGCCTCCTTTTATCTAATCAAAGGGGTCACCACAGTGGCAAACTGCTCATATGTGAGGTGTAAAGTAGCTACATGGTTATCATACCTAACCACTGACGGTTTTGGACAAATGCAATTAATGCACCGTGAGGTGTCCGTTTAGGTGTCCTTACTTTCTTGGGGATGGAAAAAGGGGCCATGCCATCAGCACCGCTTAAGCTTGCCTCCACTAGTGCCTTGCCACGCATCCAGAGGTGGGGCCAGAATGCCAGGCCGGTCGCTGCGCTGGGGCGGCAGCACAGTGGCGGAACCTTGTCGGGTGCAAACCTTGCCGGGCTTGGCGGGCTACCCCGGCAAGATCTTGCCGGGAGCCGAGCCCTTGGTCTTCAGTCCTCCTTATCTTCTGGTCCTTGGCATGGATGTCTCTTGATAACCTTGGATCGATCTTCAGCTGTTCCCCCGACAAGCCTTGCCGCAGGTATGGCTACAACTGCCCGTGCACAAGTATGGGGTACTAAAGACCCAATATTTAGTACACCGTCAGGAGCCCCCGGGCCTAGGCCACACACGGGTGCGAGGCGTTGTTGGGCTAGGCCCAAACAGTGCATGGGCACGCGTGGTAGGGATTAACTGCTTGTAATCATTCCGTTTACTGTGCTCCCCCACTACGCGCATTGAATACGCGACGTGGGAGGCGTGCGCCGAACGGTCACGGCCGCAGCGCGCTCGTATAGGCATGTTCACATTGGGTAGTAAAAGAGGCGGCCTCGCTCCTTCCCCATAAAAAGGAATCCGCAAAGGCATTGCTCTTTTACCCCTTCTTCTTTCCAATCTGAAATCTGCCATTACCTTCTCTCTCCCGAGCCCAGAGCAGAACTTCTCTTCATCCGCCTCTCGCCTCCGCACCCGCTCCATCCTCGGCTTCCCCCCTCGCAACCACTATGCCGCCCAAGGCTAGCAAGAGCAAGGGCAAGGAGACGAAGGCCGATGTCCCGGAGAGCGAGTTGGTGAAGATGCGGAAGAAGTACGTCGTCTTCGCTCCGACGATCGACGCGGAAGCCTTGAGGAATCGGTACCAGTGCATGTGGGCGAGGAAGACGAAGGCTCACCCCGCGACTCGCGTGGCCCCAGGTTCCTCTTTCAAAAGCGGCCCTGATAGATATCCCTTCTTCGCTACTTACTTTTATTGCGGGCTCTGCCCTCCATTCTCCGATTTCTTCAATGATATCATGTACACATACGGCTTTCATCTCTTGGACTTCACGCCGAATGCCGTAACTTGCATGGCTATCTTTGCCCATCATTGCGAAAACTTTGCCGGAGTAGTTCCCAACACCGCCCTCTTCCGCCATTACTTCATTCCTCGCGTCCAAAAAGGGGAAGCCCTTGCCGGTTCTATTGCCTGGATCCCAAGGGCATGGAACAAGGAGATATATCCGGACGGGGTTTACCGCGAGAAGTGGGAAGAATGGCGGTCCGAGTGATGCTGGATCAAGGAAGCGGATCCCCATCCCTTCTGTTCGCCCCGACGGCAAAAGGCGGTCCACGGCGAGGACTGGAGCGACTTCGATGCTCAAGATGACAGGCTCACAATCGCCACGACCAGGATCCTCCATTTGAAAGCCGCCGGGCTCACAATAGAGATGATCGGCTCTGATTTTCTTCGCCGGCACATCGCCCCTCTGTAGAATAAGGGGAGGCCAGCCTGGGAGTACCGGAACGCAGCGGACATCATGAGGCTGCGCCCCGGACTGAACAACAACCTGACAATCATGCAGCTTGGCGCTCTCCACCACCGGCTATTTCAGCGCGAAGACAAGCAGCAATTGCCGGCAAGAATTGTTCCCTTGTGCAACAACTCCGCCCTAGGGTCAATCATTGCCGCAATGCCAATGTTCAACGCCCATGGCCTTGACGCGACCTGGGCCGAGCCATCTGCGGAGGAGGCACAAAAGTTCTTCGACAACTTGTCGGAGAGGCCCGTCCAGGAAGAGACAAACCTCATCCGCGCCACCACTGATGAAGAAGTGGTGCATATCGCCACTAGAGTGGAAGAGGCAAATCTTGTCACGGAGGCCGGCAAGGTCGGCTTCACAGAATGGGAAACCAACGACGTAGAAGTCGTACTGGAGGAGAAACCTGTCGGGGAGGATGAGGTTGTCGGGGAACAGAGCGGCGCAGCTGCTGAGAGCTCATCAGGCGAGGAAGCAGCCAAAGAGCAACCGCAGGAGGAGCCCCCAGCTCCAAAGAAGGCAAAGCGCGTCCTTCGGAAAGTTGCTTCTGGCATCCCAGCAAGCCAACCCTCTTCGAGCAGCGAGGCTCCCGGCAAGGGGGCGGCCGGCAAGGCCGCACCGCGGCAAGGGGTTCGAGAGCAACCCGCACGGCGCACGAGACACACACTTGCGGCAACCACTGGGGCGGCAGGGGCGTATCACACAGCAGCACCGGAAGCTGAGGCGGCAGAGCCTCATCAACCCCCTGCTCCTGCCGCAGCCAAGCGACCAAGGACCCCTCCACCACCTCCCCATACGGACACTGCAACGGAGGTCAACTTCGACATCTCTGGCTTTAGCCTGGAACGAGAAGAGGAAGAGTAAGTATACTGTCATAGTCTTTGTTTCCCAAATTCTGAATTCGGTTGACCTGATTGTCTTGCTTTGTCTTGTCTCTGCAGGGAGGTAGAAACCTTGGCCGAAAGGATGGCGAAGAGGGCGAAGACCTCCATGGGCGACGAGCCCCCGACAAGCTCCACAAGTGTGCCAGAGACTATCACCATCAGCCCGGAGCTTAGCCCTCGATGCATCCCCCAACGTAGCCCCCAGTGTGAGCCCAATACTCGTTTTCCGCTGGCGGGCGCTGAAGTTTCTTCCTTGCCGCTTACATCTTTGGGCTTGCAGGAGAAGAGCGGCAACAAGGAGAGCCGTTGGAGGACGCCCCCGTCGTGCTGCCTCCATCAACCACACCGCCCGCAAGCGCATCCCCGGCAAGAGCTCCTACCGACGAGCTTATCTTATAAAAAGAGGAGCCAGCAAACGTGGGCACCGGCAACCCTTCCCCGGCAACCAATGTTGCCGGGAGGGATGAAGCTACTCCTCATCAGCTCGATACAGGTGACTGCTTGCCTCAGAGCGCTTGTGATTTTTCCTTTATCTTTCTGAACTTTGATCTTGACTTGATTTTGTTTCCCTCCTTCGTCCTTCAGAATTCCCCGTGATGGAACATATGGACATCGACGTGGTCATCGAGGAGACAGCCAGAGATGCTGCCGCCGAAGCTGACAAGATCGCCGCTAGCGAGGCTACCAAAGATGCCACCGTCAAGGCCAGCGCGGCTGCTGCCGAGGGAGCCGCCAAGAATCTTGCTGAGAAGGCCGGCGAGGAGACTGATGACCGCACTGACGGCATTCCTGCCGCAGAAGCACCAGGCGCTACACCGGCCACAGAGCCCCCAGCTACCGGTGAGACGCTTGCCGAAGATCAACCGTCGACATCCAAGGCTCCCTCATCGAGTAAGTATCTCAAGATTGGCGACAACCTGTTCGTCAACTTACCGGGGACGGCGAGCATTGGAACACCGATCGAAGGGGAAACTTTTGACGAAGAAGTCATCACCGCTGCTGGGCTCAAGATTGTCGATGAACCAAGTGCCAGCAGCAGCAAATCTGAAGAAGATCGGCTCCTCCAGGCCATGGGCGATAACTTCCGCAAGCTCCAAGCGCTCCACTGTGCTCGAAAAGAGAAGGTAGACGCCAGAGCTGCAGTTGTCGAAGCAGCCGAGGCGGACTTCCAGAAACGCGTCGAGCAAACGCAAATCTTGTACGCCGAGGCCCTTCAAGAGCTGACCGCCAGCCAGGAGCAGGTGAGCCAAAGTTGGACGGAGCTCCCCCTCAGGCAAGCTGACATGGAGAGGGCGCAAGAGGAAGTTGCGCAAAAGGTTGCCGCTGAAGAAGCTCTCTTGATGCAGTGCCGCATTGGGCTTGACGCTCATGAAGAAGATCTTGCCGCGCGTGAGCAAGCACTTGATGCCAAACTCCGCAGCAAGGACGAAGAGATTGAAAAGCTCGTCGCGCAGCGGACCCAGGAGCTGGAGCACAAGCACAAGGAGGCGCTCGAAGCTGCAACTGTAGATCACGCCAGCAAGCTCAAAGAAGCCATCGATGCTGCCGAGGCCGCAGAGGCCACCAAGAGCGAGCTGAGCGATAAAGTGAAGAAGCTGGAAGCGGATCTTGAGGAACACAGCAAGGAACTCTCGACGCTCAAAAGCGAGAGGGAGAAAACCCTCCACAGCCTGGCGGAGATGCAAGTTGCTATGTCCGACAGAACCAAGCAGCTCTCTTCGGCCAACGATGCCATTGCCGATCTGAGGATGAAGCTGACCACGCTGGAGAAGTCTCTCAAGGACAGCAGGGCCCGTGAGAAGGCCCTGAGCAAAGATCTCCAAGAAGAGAGGAACTTGCTCAAGAGCGCTGCCGCCGCCCAAGTCGACTATGAGAAAGGCGTGCAAATCTGGACAGATCGCCTTGTCGACACCGCGGAGAAGCTCACAGCACAGCTGTCAACCATGGGCCGAGAGGGCTTGCAAAACTTCAGGTATTCTTCTGAAGAAAGAATATCCCTGAGCGCCAGGTTGACCATGTTCTTCAAAAGCATCATTGATGCTCTGAAGCTGCTCCAGTCCAACCGAGCGACCCAGCTGGCCAACGAGTCCCGCAAACTTTGCCAGGCCATCCTCCACAAGATGCTCATCAAGGTGGTGCATAAGAATCCTGGCACCGACCTCACTAATGTGCTCGACCGCTTGCCGAAGGATGCAGATCTTCAAGCACTTGAGAAGCTTGTCGACCCATCCTCGAGAAGGTGGATTCAATCAAGAGGGTCGAAGGCCAGCGCAGGGACTAGCCGTCTCACCTTTTTTTTGCCGCCACCATTCCATGTCAAAGACAATTTAGTCTTAGGTTAGAACTGCGGCAAGTATTGATGTAATATAACTTGCTATGACTGAGTATATATGCATGCTATTTCCCTTGTTCGATTTCTTTCTGTATGATTGCGCCCTACGCTTACTGGAAACTTGTCGGCGCGCAACTTGCCGCGAGCGCTGGGTGCGGGACTTCAGCAGCCTGCTGGAGGTGCAGCGGCCGGCAAGACACCTTGGTGCTCTTGGCGCAGCCACTTATACTGTTGAGCGGACTCGAAACAGAACAAGGGCGCAACCAATTACGACAAGGGTTCCTTCGCGTGCAGGTTTTTCATACAAGGGCCGAAATCGTCCAAAGGAAATAGCCTGATAATAAATATCGAAAAACTTGCTCAAAGTTTTGAACTTAGCTTTCTGTCGCTGTGCTCCTTCCGGCAAGACACCAATTCTGAACATCGCCTATTGGTATCCCCGGTAAACTTGTACGCGAGGGGACCTTTTATCCTTTGAGAAAAAGAAAGAAGAGAAAATAAAGATATGGAACCTTGGCGGTTCGTTAGTCTTACCGGGGATCAAGTGTCATACAATATCTCAGACAAACATGCATATATATAAACATGGAAATCAACAAGAAATGCACGACACTTAAGCTTATTCAACTGCGCACAGGGTCTGCGCCTGGCTTTGTACAAAGGATTACATGCCTCGCCGGCAAGACTTGTACAAAAGGAGGTTGCCGGGGGGCCCCCGGCAACCGTGCCTTATGGGTAAAACTTGCGAAGATATTCGATATTCCAGGAGTTGCTCACTGGAACGCCATCCTCGGTCTCCAGGCGGACAGCGCCGGGTCTGGTGACTCGTACTACCCGATAAGGGCCTTCCCACTTCGGCGTCAACTTGTTTGAATTCTTGGCGGACTGAATCCGCCGAAGAACAAGGTCGCCTTCCTCAAGGCTTCGGGCATGAACTTTGCAGCTATGATAGCGGCGCAAAGCTTGCTGGTAGCATGCAGCTCGCACAGCAGCCTGAAGACGATCCTCCTCAAGAAGCACAGTGTCATCTTGTCGCAGTTGCTCTTGCTCAAGCTCATCATAAGCGAGCACTCGAGGTGACCCGTATATGAGTTCCGTGGGGAGAACTGCTTCCGCTCCGTAAACCAGAGCGAAGGGTGTTTGGCCAGTGGCTCGATTTGGTGTCGTTCAGATTGACCAAAGAACCACCGGCAACTCATCAATCCAGCGCCTTTCGCACTTTCTCAACTTGTCAAAAGTTCTGGTCCTGAGACCACGCAGCACTTCAGCATTAGCCCTCTCCGCTTGGCCGTTGCTTCTTGGGTGAGCAACAGAGGCAAAACAAACTTTGCCGCCAAGGTCTTTGACGTATTGCATGAAGGTGCGACTTGTGAACTGTGTGCCGTTGTTGGTGATGATCCTATTGGGCACACCAAAATGGCAAACTATCCCTTTAAAGAACTTGATGGCTGATTGTGTTGTCACCTTCATCACTGCTTCCACCTCCGGCCACTTTGTGAACTTGTCGATTGCCACGTACAAGTACTCAAAGCCCCCGGTAGCACGGGGAAAAGGTCCCAGTATGTCGAGCCCCCAGACCGAAAATGGCCAGGAGAGAGGGATTGTCTGAAGAGCTTGAGCTGGCTGATGTGATTTCTTTGAATGAAACTGGCATGCTTCACACTTGGTTGCTAGTGCAGTTGCATCCTGGAGAGTAGTGGGCCAAAAGAAACCTTGTCGGAATGCCTTTCCGACAAGCACTCTTGATCCTATGTGGGAGCCACATATGCCTCCATGTATCTCTGCCAACAGCTCCAGTCCATCTTCCCGAGGAATACACTTCAATTTCACACCGTTCAGTCTCTTTCTATACAGAACGCCATCGACGAACTGGTACATGCTAGACTGACGGGCTACTTTTTCCGCTTCTTCCTGCTCCTCAGGGAGTTCCCCTGTTTGAAGAAAATGAACGATGGGCTGTGCCCAAGCTGGAGCCTGGGGCTCGACAACTAGGACTAAAGGCATCTCTTCTGCCGGGGGAATGTTTGTCTCGACGGCAAGGGCATGAGCCCCTGCTGGAGCCTGTTGTTCCCCGGCAGACTTGCCGCTGATCCCGGCAACTTCCTTGCCGGCAGCTTCCGGGAGCTCTGCTGGAAAGTACTGACCAGAATTCGACTTCCTTCTCTTTGCTTGCCCTATTGATGGCACTACAGATGGCTGAGTCAAATGGAGCACAAAAGTTCCTGGTTCCACAGGCAACTTAAGGGCAGCGCGCTTTGACAGGTCATCGGCAATACTGTTTTCAGCACGAGGAATGTGCTTCGTATGCAGACCGTCAAAGCGTTCTTCCATTTTTCTCACTTCATCCACATAAGCTTGCATCACTGGACTTTGATAATCTTTGTTGACTTGCCTGACAACAAGCTGCGAATCGCCTCTGATGATGAGTTTCTTGATACCAAGGTCCGCTGCGATCCTGAGACCGACAAGCAGGCCCTCGTACTCTACAGTGTTGTTTGTCGAGCTCTCCCGGGCAAAATGCATCTGAATTACATACTTGAGGTGCTCTCCGATGGGTGCGACAAGCAGCACGCCAGCACCAGCGCCTTGCAGCATAAAAGCACTGTCAAAGTACATAATCCATTCTTGATCTGTTTCCTTGCCGGGAAGAGTCATTTCTTGAATCTCCTCGTTTGGCGTTGGGGTCCATTCAGCAATGAATTCTGCCAAGGCTCTGCTCTGAATTGTTGAAGTACTTTCAAACTTGAGGCCAAAGCTCGACAGTTCCAAAGCCCACTCTACGATCCTGCCGGTTGCCTCTGGATTTTGCAAAATCCACTGCAACGGGAAGCGAGTGACGACGGTAATCTCATGCGCTTGGAAATAATGGCGCAGCTTCCTCGAGGCCATGAGGAGGCCGAAGAGCAATTTCTGCACACCAGAGTATCTTGACCTAGCTCCATGTAAAAGGGAACTGACAAAATAAACTGGACGCTGCACCATCTTCTTCTTTTGTACTGATTGCTGTGACTGCGCAGATCCTGTCTTGTCGGCACCAGACCTTGCCGGGGAAAATCCCGGCGCGTCACTCGACGGTCATGCCGCTGCCATTGCCCCCTCATCAACTTCTCTCCGCGCCACTAATGCAGCACTAACCACTTGATTTGTTGCCGCTAGATACAGTAGCAACGGCTCTTGTGGCTTAGGTGCGACTAGCGTCGGCAGAGAGGAGAGGTACCTCTTCAAATCTTGCAGCGCTGCCTCCGCTTCTGAAGTCCATCTCATTGGACCTGCCTTCTTCAAAATCTTGAAAGAGGGCAAGGCACGCTGAGCAGATTTGGAGATAAACCTGCTTAAGGCAGCAACGCAGCCGGCAAGGCGACGTACATCCTTGACGCGTCTTGGCGCTTAAATCTGCTCAATGGCTTTGATTCTCAGGGTTCGCTTCGATCCCGCGCTGAGATACAAAGAACCCGAGAAGCTTGCCGGAAGGGACGCCAAACACACACTTCTCAGGATTGAGCTTTAAATTGATCTTGCGTAGATTTGCAAATGTTTCTTCTAGATCTTGTATGAGCGTCGCTTTATCCTTGGTTTTGACCACTATATCATCCATGTATGCTTCCATATTTCTATGTAGCTCAGGCTCAAAACCAATTTGGACCGCCCTCGCAAACATAGAACCAGCACTTTTCAACCCGAAAGGCATTCGTATAAAACAATACATACCACATGGGGTGATAAATGCGGTCTTTTCTTCATCTTCTTTTGCCATGAAGATCTGATGATACCCCGAATAGGCATCAAGGAACGACAGTAGGTCACAGCCAGCGGTGGAGTCCACAATCTGGTCGATGCACGTCAAGGGGAAAGGATCTTTTGGACAGGCTTTATTGATGTCTGTATAATCAATACACAGCCTCCATTTCCCATTCGCCTTGCGCACTACAACCGGATTGGCTAGCCACGTTGGGTGAAGCACCCCTCTGACCAAACCTGCCGCTTCCAACTTCCTGATTTCTTCGGCAATGAATTCTTGCCGCTCCAAGGCTTGCTTCCTCACCCTCTGCTTGACGGGCCGCGCGTGAGGACAGACAGCAAGGTGGTGCTCAATTACTTTCCTGGGAACACCGGTGATGTCAGATGGTTGCCATGCAAACACATCGACATTCGCCCGCAGGAAAGCAATGAGCACGCTTTCCTATTTGTCATCTAGGGTGGAACTTATGGTGAAAGTTCCTCCCGTTCCGTCCTCCTTGACGGGCACCTTCTTGGTCTCTGGTGGAGCAGCCTTGGACTTCTTGTTCTTGCCGGTGGAACTCTCTGGTGCGTCCTCAATGGAAGCGCAGCACTCCGAAGAGGTGCGCTTGCCGGAGTTTGCGCCAGAGATCTTGCCGGTCTTCCTCTCCTTCCCCCCGGGAGTTCCAGCGGCAGGAGCAGATGCCTTGATGGCAGGTGCTGCGGCTGCCTCCCGGTAGAGTTGGTCGGTGCAGATTAGTGCATCCTTCTTGTCGGAGTGGACAGTGATGACACCAATCGGTCCGGGCATCTTCAACACATTATACACATAGTGTGATGATGCCATGAACTTGGCCAGCGCTGGGCAACCAAGGATCCCGTTGTATGACATGGGGATCTTGGCTACATCAAACACTACCTTCTTTGTCCTGTAATTGAGCTCGCTACCAAATGTTACCGGTAGCGTAATCTTGCCTTTTGGCTGAGTTCTTCCTGGGTTGATCCCTTGGAACATGCCCGTTTGCTCGAGATCTTCATCAGGAATTTGCAGCTTGCTGAGCACGTCCGGCGAGATTAAGTTCAGCCTGGCCCCAATGTCAACTAGCATTTTTGTCACCTTGAGGTTGCGGATTGTTGGTGAAACCAACAAGGGCAAGCACCCGACCGCAGTTGTGCGATCAGGGTGATCCTCGGCGTAAAAAATGATAGGTGTGTGGGACCACTTTAAAGGTTTCCGTGCATCAAGCGACGGCTCCGCCGCATTAACCTCACGCACCCACTGTTTAAGTCAGCGGTGAGAAGAATGCAACGAGGCGCCCCCGTCAATACACATGGCCTCCGTGGCTTTCTGAAACTCGTGCTCGCTGGACTCGTCGTCTTCCTCATCATCATCGCCTCCCTCGTCCTTGTCGCGGCCTCGGGCGGGTCTCTCCTTCTGTTGCTTAGCCTTGCCGCAGCGGCCTCCTCGACCACCATGCTTCTTGCCGGATCCCTCAGCACCGTCTTGGGCCTTCTCCTTATCGCGTCTTTCGTACTCAGCTCTCTGCTTCTCGACAAGCTGCTCAACTTGCCAGCAGTTTTGGAGATCGTGGCCCTTGGTGCGATGGATCTTGCAATACTGGTTGCCAGAGCCTTCCGGCTTGTCGGTAACCGCCAAGGCCTAACAGGATGCGCACCTAACAACTTCCTTGCCGGGGTCGTCAACCTTGGCCTTCTTGGCGGTACCGGGGTTGCCGAATTCCTCGACAGCAAGCATGGCCTTGCCTTTACGCTTCTTGTTCCGCCGCCGGCCCTTCTTCGATGGGGTTGCAACATCTTCATCTTCAGACTCGCCCCCCGCGCCAACACCCTCGCCGGGGAGTTTCCTCCCTTCTTCAGCTCGAGCACACTTGTCCGCCAAAGCATAAAGCTCGGCAATACTCCTGACCTTGTTCATCGCCAGCTCTTCGCGCATCTTGTGGTTACGCACGTTCTGATCAAACGTGCTAACAACAGTGGGATGAACGTCTGGAATATTGTACTGCACTCGGCTAAACCACTGGATAAACTTGTGCAGGGGTTCGCCCTCCCTTTGAGGGAGGAGATGCAAATCACTTTCTTGGCCAGGAGCTTGGTGGCCTCCAACAAAGGCGCCAACAAACTGATGGCACAGATCTGACCAGGAAGAAATGGAATTCTCCGGCAGATGCATCAACCACGACCTGACGTTGGGTTTGAGCACCAACGGGAAGTAGTTGGCAAGTATCTTGTCGTCTCGGCCTCCGGTAGCCCGCACCGCAATGGTGTAGATGCTCAGGAACTCCGAGGGGTGAGTCTTGCCATCATATTTCTCCGGGACCTCTGGTTTGAATGTTCGGGAGTTGGGCCACTGGACTCGCCGCAGCTCACGGGTAAACGCTGGACAACCTACCTCATAGGGCAAGTCGCCTGCGTCCCCTGGCGCGGACTTGTCGACAGTAGGCCTTGCATGTTTATCGGACAGATGACGCGCCTCCCGTCGCCGCTCGATGGTAGTTCGAGCGTCTTCTTTCCTTCGTTCCTGGAGAACTTGACGCTGATCGCGGTGCATCCGCGGATCGGACGACGCCGTGGAATCGTCATCATGGCCGTCGGTCCGCCGGGTTGACGACCGCTGCTGTTGTCATGGAGGGGAGTGCACCGTGGTCGCACCGCCTCCGGTCTTCTCACCATCGGCTCACGCCGGAACGATAGACCGCTGCCGCGAGGGCCCCGCTTGCTGCGGCCTATCATTGTTGACGAAGCCGATGAGGCTTTGGATAGTAGATCGCCACTCCTCCATCTTCTCCGGAGCAGGAGGAAAATCGAGGAGTAGCTGCGCACGTGCCAAAGCTTCTGCTGGCGTAGGCGGCGGCGACAGGTGCGAGGTACGTGAGGTGCTCTGACTCCTAACAATGTTAGAAGGAGCATCGCCACGACCACGCGACCGCGCGCCACCCTCACCTGCGGTTTGGCGTGCATGCTGGGCCTGCGCACCTTGGGATCTATGCGTAGAAGTGTTTCCATGAGGACGCTCAGAACCACCAGCGCCACGACGCTGCTCGTCGCGTGCGACCTGAGAAGGCCGTGACGCTTGCGCCGGCGCGGGAGCCCTAGAAGGCGTCCTCCGATCCCCGGAGTTCGTTGCGCCGCCCGTAGGCAGCACGGCTTCACCTCTGGATCTAGCGGTGTGCAGGTTGCCGTCGCTGCTGTGAATGACACCGCTCACCTGGCTCGGATCTCTAGATCGCCGTGGAGGCTCTAAACCTCCACTTCTTGCATCCACGCCGTCACCCGTCCGAGTAGGCGCGGGCAAGGCAGACGTAGACGGAACAACCGCTGCCGCACCCTTCTTCTTGGGCGGCATGGTGACAAAAACGATGAAGAAACTGACGCGCTGATCACCAGATCAGGTTCGCACAACCTCGATCCCCCTACCTGGCGCGCCAAAGATGTCGGCGTACGACACCTATGGGATCCAAGGGACCCCTTTACGGTTCGGCAAGGGGAGAGGTATGCACAAAGAGCAGAACCGATGATCAACGCGAGGGGATTTTTACCCAGGTTCGGGCCGCTGATCAGTGTAAAACCCTACTCCCGCTTTTGTTTATTATCAGTGATTCGTCCCAGTTCTTGAAGCGCTTGTGATGAACAGTAAGTTCAAGCAGCAGCTACGCATGCAGAATGGGCTGAGAGTCGTCCTCTCCCTCAACAGTTGCCTTGGGCCTCCTTTTATCTGATCAAAGGGGTCACCACAGTGGCAAACTGCTCATATGTGAGGTGTAAAGTAGCTACATGGTTATCATACCTAACCACTGACGGTTTTGGATAAATGCATTTAATGCACCGTGAGGTGTCCGTTTAGGTGTCCTTACTTTCTTGGGGATGGAAAAAGGGGCCATCCCATCAGCACCGCTTAAGCTCACCTCCACTAGTGCCTTGCCATGCATCCAGGGGTGGGGCCAGAATGCCAGGCCGGTCGCTGCGCTGGGGTGGCGGCACAGTGGCGGAACCTTGTCGGGTGCAAACCATGCCGGGCTTGGCGGGCTACCCCGGCAAGATCTTGCCGGGAGCCGAGCCCTTGGTCTTCAGTCCTCCTTATCTTCTGGTCCTTGGCATGGATGTCTCTTGATAACCTTGGATTGATCTTCAGCTGTTCCCCCGACAAGCCTTGCCGCAGGTATGGCTACAACTGCTCGTGCACAAGTATGGGGTACTAAAGGCCCAATATTTAGTACACTGACAATTGACATTGTTCATCATTAAACCATCCCAACATTGGTGAATAAACCTAGCTTGCATCAAATTTACATGTTACAACATGCTTAAATAAGCAAACATGCAATAAGTCATTTGACACAGAGTTATCACCAAGATTAGAGGTCATATCAAAATGATTAAACATTGGTTCTTTTGCATCAATAGTTAATTCACTAGGTGCACTCAAAAATGTTGGTATTTCAGCTGTTTGATCACATGACGCATTCATTACAATAACATGATTCTCTAAAATAGGTGGTGTGCTCAAATCAAAAGGTAACTCAGCACATGATGTAGTCAAGTTAACTAGGCATGCACCATTCTCATGTGAAGTTATATCATCAATACCTCTAGTGTTACCTTGTCGCAAACACGTAGCTGATGTAGGTACAAATGATGACAATGTACCATACACTTGAGATGATGTCGCGCTCACAATCTGAGGTGTGGCTGCTCTAGTAGGTGCAATGGTGGAGGAACCAACCGGTGGTGGTGAGCATGAACTGTAATAGTAGTTGTTGTAGTCACCCAATGCATCCTCCTGTATCTGTCTCTCAAAGGTACAAGCGCAAACTTACATACCAGTAATGCAATGAGGAATATACTGAAATCTTGCGTGAATATCATGGTTCAAACCACCAAAAAATCTATTCATTGTATCATCCTTAGATTCTTCTGTGTCACAATGATGCATATAAGATTTGAACTCTTGGTAGTAAGCATCAACAGTGTTACTGCCTTGTTTTAATTGTTCCAATTTGCGAAGCAATTCACGATGATAGTAAGGACGAAAAAATTGTTGTCTCATTACAGCTTTCATATCTTTCCAAGTTGTGGGTTGGTTATCAATATTTTTCTTACAATGTACACTCCACCAAACAGAAGAAAAACCAGTAAATGCTCCAGTAGCAGCTCGTACTCTCTCAAGTTCAGAAAAATCATGGTGACTAAAAACTTGTTCTACTTCAAGGTCCCAAGCTAGATAAATAGTAGGATTAAATCTATCCTCAAATGACGGTAAAGAGATAACCTGACCATATGCTTGTGTGTGTTGTCCCCCATCTCGTGATGGTGAAGATGTGCCGTCGTCCAAGAACTCCTATCTCCGGAACCAATCATGATTAGTTGATGAGGACATCAATACCATTGTTACACCCACAGCCCCTGCTGCTATACATACTGGACCAATCACTAGAGCTCGCGCATGCCACTTGAATTACCAGGTACTTTCATTTCTTCATAACAATTCTAATGTTCATGAGAATATGATGCTGCCTAAATTGGATACATTTGTGTTGATTACTAATGAAGGGCCTAACATGGACAAGAGGGATGAACACTAGAGCAGAAACAAGCATGGAGAAGAAGGCGCGTGCGAAGGGAACCACAACGGCATTTCTAATGCAGATTTCAGTACTTTGAAGCTCCTTGATGACATACAAGGACATGGACGCAATATACAAGATGCCCTTTCATAAATTTCGTCCATAGCTTATAATAGGTGCTCGCCACCTTAGTTTTGGGCCAGGCCCATGTAATTTCGAAATACTTGAGTATAGCCTGTTTTTAGAGTCCGTATGTGTGGGGAAACAAGAGTTAGGGTTGGTTACAGACCCCCTCCTCCAAGGGTCACGAGATTCCCCCCTCTTTCTCCATATATACAGCCCTTAGGGCGTCATTTAGACTTTGGGTTTTGTTTAGATTAAAAGTTAGCCATAGCTGCAACTTCGCGTACTTCGTTTGTGTTCAACGACCAGACCAAGACGTCAGAGAACCCCACTTTCATCAATAAAGCTTTTCCTCTTATATTCGCAATATCCAGATTGCAATCTCAGTTTCTTGCTTGTTCTTCATTTGCTCGCAGGAAATAGACCCCCATGGTCAGGTTGATCATGCTTCGGCGTGGTCAATAACCCCTCGAAAGTTGGTTTAGCGATTGGTAAGGCGTGATGTCTCGC
Organism: Thinopyrum elongatum; assembly: GCA_011799875.1. NCBI lineage: Eukaryota > Viridiplantae > Streptophyta > Magnoliopsida > Poales > Poaceae > Thinopyrum > Thinopyrum elongatum. The sequence continues at coordinate 265,079,809 of CM022302.1, forward strand.
ACGTTCGTAGTCGGATCATCAAGGTCGACTCCTACAGAAAACGATAGCTATCTCATTGAAACATCGGGACACCTTCGCCTCTATCAAGTGGTATTAGATTTCCAGGTTGCTCGGTGAGATTTTCCCAGTTTTTCATAGTTTAGATCGAGTCGGTTCTTCATACCTCTAGTCCACGAAAAAGCCACAAAAAATTTGGGTTAGTTCATCATATCCAAACCAAGCTGAGCCATAGCATAATCTTTTCTGTATTTGCTTTGTTGAATTTGTGGTTGCATCGTAGTGTCAAGGTGCTGGCTTAGTGTCTAGTCCTTTAGAGTTTCGAGTTCTGTTCACAAGTTGTCACGCCGCGGTCGCACCATCGTCACCACCGCTGCCATATACCACCATCGTCGTCACCGCTGTCATATACCACCATCATCATCGCGACTGCCATATACCACATCTCCGCCGCCATCATGCTAATCCGAGTCCACCTCCATCATAGATTCGCCACCAGTCCATGTTCCACCGACCTACATATCTCCGCCACCAGTCCGAGTTCCACCAGATTCATCTCCGCCACCAGTCCTAGTCTGAGTCCAGTATTTGTTGCTTTGTTTTCGATTTCCACATCACGCTATACTACGAGTCGTGACCAAGTCAGACTCCCCAACTTTCGTGCCATCCGTAGAAGAAAAATAGTTCCAAATTAAAAAAAAACTAAGTCTGGAAAATTCTGGCTAGGCAATTTTTAGGCCATTTGTAGACTTTTTCAAAAAAAAATGTTGCGGTGCAAAAAAAAGTAAAAAAAAGTGAAAAAGAGATATTCAGAGTGTGCTCCTCCCTTGTTTACGTGCAGCGTCATGATTTTGTTAGTGTTCTAGGCTCGCCTATCTAGCACGATCTAGCCTAGGACCAGCATAGTACCGTCGTTGAGCGTTTATTCAACTTTGCATCTCTGAATTGATTATTGCTGACATTTTTGCTACCATATCATAAGCCTTCCCAGCTCCACATACATCTACGTCGTGCGTTTGACACCACCTAGCAATCGCTCTGTCCAAGCTGGGCCATGCCGTGATTTGGGGGAGACATGGCGCACTGTGGCCATGCCCCAGCTTGTCTCCTGGTCGGGCTCAACCTCCTAGGGAGGGGACGTGCCGCCTGCTAGGAGCCGGCCCGTACCCTCACCGCCTTCTGGAGTGCGCCGTCTTCCGGGGTACGTCGTCTTCTGGAACGCGCCGTCTTCTAGGAGGCGGCCTTCCGGTCCCGTCCGGCCCCGGAGGCCGGTCTTACGACCAGTCGGACTGAGGGGCTTGGCCAGCCCCGATGTCTTGAAATACGATTAAGTGCTGATGAGGCTACCCAGGGTCTATCCCCCCGACAGTAGTCCCCGAAGCTGGTGAGGTTCTACGGCTTTAGCAGTCGGAGGGCCTCAGCAGTTTCCCTTTGAGTGGTCTTCCGCCTTCTGCTCCGTCCGGCTGGGAGGAGCCGGACGCTAGGAGCCGGCCACGGCTGCAGCCGCCTGGTGGAATTCGAATCAACAGGTGGGAGTCAAAGCGGCGCCGCCCGCCGCACGCACGCCACGCGGCGTCCGTAGGCCGGGCCGGCCTGACATCCCACGTGTGCGACGAGACGTCGCAGCAGGCCGAGGCCCTCCTCTAGAGGGCCTCGGCCCGCGCGCGGATCCACTGCGGCCGAGGCGGGCGGTTGCCCTTCTGCGGCGCATTAACCGCGCCATAACCGTGTGGAATGCGCGGGGTCGTGCGGGGCGTGGGGTGCAGTTAATCCCACGCCCCCACGTCGCCTCGGCTTCGCCTCCGCCGGCTATAAAGAGGAGGAAGAGGAGGAGGGGCGGCAGAACGCACGCGCGCCCCCTCCCCACTCTCTCTTCTCCCTCCGCCATTGCTGCCGCGGTGCTGCTCCGCCGCCGCCGAAGTGCTTCCGCGGCTGCCTCCCGATTCAATGTCGCCTAGCCGCGGTCGCTGCTCCGCCGAAGCAGCCACTCCGCCGCGGCCACCGTTGCGGCTCCGCTGCCTCGCGTCGTTGCCGCGTCGCCCACCGTCTTCTTCTCCGTCGATCTCCTCCTCGCCGTCCCCGTGCCATGGCGAAAAGCGGGTGGCTAGGGTCTAATGTCCACGACGACCATGTCGACTTCCACCGCGCGACTCGGAGGATGCCTCGCTCCGACAACATGGGCGTGCGCATCCCCCCCGAGCCGGAGATCTCACCGCGGCCGGAGCCCGGTGAGTACGTCGTCTTCCGCGCTCACTTCCTCCGCGGCTTCGCGCTCCCGGCCAGCGGCTTCTTCCGCAAGTTTCTCCATTTCTACCGACTGCAGCCGCACCACCTCACCCCCAACACGGTGGTGTGCCTATCCGCCTTCGTTACTTTCTGCGAGGGATACCTTGGCGTCTTGCTCCTCTCGTGACGGTTGTGGTATTTTCTTAGGCGCTGGCACATCTCCCGCGATCGACGTAGCCCATGAACTGACAACTCTGGATCCTATCATCATTAGTAGAAACAAGAAACAAAATTCTAGAATAATGTTCCTATGAACTACTAGGATGTGGTCGTAAAACACTTACAGTAAAGCAAATATCAATGTCTTACAAGATCTTACCATGCAGCAGGTGGTGACCGGCAACCAGCGGTGTCAAATAACTCAAAAAGTTGATAAACCGATTGCCAAGTGAATGTATGTGGAGCTGGGTTGGCTTTATATATGTTGAAAAAAAATACTACAACCACGTTATTAATGCAAGCTGAAAATTCGCTCAAAGTGATCGAGTACTGGTCCTAGGTTAGACCGTGCTAGAGACGCGAGCCTAAGACATAGACGAATTCATGAAACAGAAGAAGTGAACGTACGTGAACACCGTGTAGCAGGATAAAACAAATAGTAGCCAAAGAAAATAGTGTGTATAACCAAGCTGAAACTACTGACTGCAGAAGCAAACTACCCTGAGGAAACTGCTGACGTGGCTAACTGGGTCCCACACTATATCACGGTTGTGCGACAAAACAAGCAACAAGTGTTTTCTTTATATCCATTTCCTTCCTTCTCACTTCCTTTTCTCTCCAAATAGACAAGTACTAGCACGTCCAAACTCAATGGGGTAACAACTTTTTCTTGTTTCAGCCAACCTATGAAAATGACTTGCCAAACCAGTACGTGAGATATCCCTCCAAATGTGTTGTACGTGCCTTCGCTCTGCTCCTTTTTTCCAAGTCATAACTCTCCAAACATGAAGATATTTTGTTTATTCTTTCCTTATTCTCTCTCTCCAAAAAAACATCACAAGGAAAATAACCAACAGAAACTTTCTAAACAAGAGTACCCTTGATTTGCATGCTGTCGGGGAAAACAAACAAGGGCATGTATTTTCCCCTGACTCGTGCACGGACACGCCAAGGCCGTGCTAGAATACAAGAGACCGAAATCATCAAAGAGACTAACATACAGATCAGAGGGACCAAGATCAAGCCAAAGAAGCAAGGCACCATCAGGAGAAGGGCCTCCTTTGCCGGGTAGGTGAGCTCGGCAAGGGGCGAGGCCACCCCCGGAAGACGACGTCCAAGACGTCCCGGCAGGGGCCTGCCGGGGCACACGGAGGCAAAACCACCTCACCAACTACTTCACCACGACCCACGTCGTCAATCAGTGCGGTGTCAAACCACGGAGTGACTAAGTGGCTGCCATTCACCACATGGCAGCCTCTCCCTACAGGAAACACCTGCAGATGACACCCGTCCTGCGACGTGTCAAGTGAGCAGGCGTGGAGCTGGCGAGATAGCCCGGCAAGCCTTGTCGGGCAACCAACGATGTGATGTTAAGCGGTGCATTTAATGCGCCCTGTCAGCCCGCAGAGTTAGGTATGATAGCGTTGTTTGCTATCTTATCAGTGCATAATGACTATTTTGCCATTGCGGTGACCCCTTAATCTATAAAAGGAGGCCCATGGCAACCGTAGAGAGGGTTAGAAGGTTGGATAACTCAGGCCCCCATACGCGCGTAGCAACTGCCGCCCTGAGGCAACCCTTGCCGGGCAAGTGTACTACGCTCCACCACCACCTTTCCACCATCAATCCACCAAAGCAGGAGTAGGGTTTTACGCCTCACGGCGGCCCGAACCTGGGTAAAAATGCCTGTGTGATCTCTGTTGTGCTGCCACACGCTCGTCTGCTCTTTGTGCAACGCGACGCCCCCCTGCCGAACCAGCAAGGGGCCCCTGGTCCCATAGGTGGCCGTGGTTTCCCACGACATCTTTGGCGCGCCAGGTAGAGGGAGCGCTTGCGCGAACCTGAAGGCGTGTGCAGCGCGCTTTGCCCATGGTCGCCTGCTTGAAGCCTCTGGCGTTCGCGGCGCCCACGAAGATGCATAAACAAAAGCGGGGCCATCCCCGCGCCATATTGTTGGTATCCACGCCTCGCCATAGCCGCGACTATGGCGAAGATCGCTGCTGGTGGCAATATGCCCATCTCGGCGGCCCGTATGGCGTACCCGCCATTCGGGCGCCGTTCGGAGAAAGGGCACAAGACGTGTGGGTGCAAGCTCCCCCCTTCCTGTCCCTTCCCTTCATCAGCAGTCGAACTGCTTCAGCCCCGGCATCGTCGATGTCGACGAGTACCGCGCGACGCTCGGTTCAGTATTTCCCCTATTTTGGGCAATCCTGAGCAAAGCGCTAGCATGAGTTTGTTGATTGATGTCCCGGCAAGCGTACTTCGGCAAGGCTGCCTACATCGGCATGACCCATGCAACGGCAGCCGCCAGGCTGACTCGAAAGGAAAGGGGAAAAGGGGAGGGGGACCAGAGGAGCCCAGCACTATACCCTGACGCCCGCCAGCCGCACAAAACACGTGTCGATCCCTGCCGGGAATAGAAGAGCTGCTCGATTGGCTTTCGATCCTCCGGGCATCACGCGCGCGTGGCCCGACAGAGGAGAAAAGAAGCTTAAAATGAAAGCTAAGTACACATTATCACTTCTTGTTAACACATTCCAGACCTTTGCAGCTGTTTATCCCTTAACTTTAGCGAGTGTTCGTATAGTGAGAACCCTCATGTGATGGAACCTTGGTTAGTTTCTTTGATCGCACCATCGTCCTGTCCCGAGCCATGCTCATAGGACGAGAGGCTGCGTCGAGAGCTACCTAGGGAAAACCTGCCGGGACGCATCCACGCCAAGATGACTGTTAAGGGCCAGACCCTTACGACAATCGCGGCAATATGATACCGGCAGGCATCCAGAGCAGACACAGGGATGGATCATACGAACACAAGCATACAAGGGCTCAAAGAGATAAACACGCATTTAAAGATTTAACAGAGAATATCGGTTTCACGCAAACACTAGAGATAGAGTGACTAAACACAAAATATGCGTCATGTTTTCATTACAGGGCAACGTAGGAGCAACAGCGGCCCGACACTTGGCCTGGTGGCTGGGCGAAGCAGTTCAGACGTGGAGGACCCTGTCGGCCCAGGGGCAGCTTTCTCCTTGGCAGCTGTGACATCGGCGCCCGCTGGCGGTTTCTTGAATCCGTCGTCGAGGTCGAGGTCCGGATGGCGGCAGGCGATATTGCTCAAGACCATGAAGAGGGCGTCGCGGGCAAGCTTTCGAGACTCGGTCGCAAAACGCCCAGCCCTCCCTTCATCATGCGCCTTCAACTTCTCGATCAGCTCATTGAAGAAGAGTCCCAGCTTGACACTCGGGACCTCATGCTTGCTGACCGAGAAGACTGGACCATCCATGCCCATCACTGCAGCCTGGGCGCCAAGACGCTCAGCGATATCAATCAGGCTCTTAATGCAGAGGTCGACCTGCTCAGACTGATTCTTCAGCTTGTCTTCTGCATCCTGCCGGAGACGCTTGGCGGTGTCCAAGTCCTTGGACAGCAGCTGTTGGCGGGACTCAAGAGACTCTGCCGAACTTTCCAACGTGCCGATCCGAGCCTTCATGTCTGTGATATCGCCGTTGGCGGTCTCAAGGCTCTGGGTTTTGGAGGAGAGCTGCGATTGCATATCGGCCAAGAGGATTTTTGCCTGCCGCGCTTCTTCCTTGAGGGCCGTCACCTCCTTGGCGCTCCCAACAAGATCCTCCGTTAGCTTAGCCACCTGCTGGTCAAGGCCAGTCTTGGCAGCGGACGCGGCAGCCAGGTCGTCAGTGAGTTTCTTCAGTTGGGCAGCAGAGTCAGCAGCAAGGGCATCCAGGGCGGCTCCGTGCTTGTCCTCCAGCTCCTTGGTGCGCTCGCGCACGAGGGCCTCGAGATCGTCATCCTTGGCGCGGAGAGTGGCTTCGAGCTTCTCCTCCCAGAGGGAGATCTCCCACTCCCTGGCGTCCAGGGATGCCTTGTGGTCCGTCAGGCACGCCTCGTGGGCCAAGACATCCTCCCTTGTCATCAGGAGCGTCTCCTACTGCCTCATAAGCACCTTGAACTGCTTGTCATGCCACTCACGCAACTCCAGGCATTTGTCCTTCAGCTTCTGGTCCACCTTGCTGGCGGACTCGCGCCGCTCCTTGAGCGCCTGCCACTTCTGGTTGTGCCGGGCCTGCATCTCATTCATGCCCGTCGCCATGGATTCCATGAAGGACAAATCCATTGCGACGGCGGCTGAGTCATCGGCCTCCCCAGCTTCCTGGTACAGCGGCGCCAGGAGATGTTGAAGCTCTTCGTCAAGCTCTGCGCCTGTCGACAGAGATAGGCCAGGGGCTCCCATGTCAGGCGGCGACAACGCCATAGCCAGTGTACTTGAGGGAGGCGGCGGAATCTCCATAACGATCCCGGAGGAGGGGAGCGGGTCCATGGTCCGAAGTGGGACCTTCATCTCAACCACCACCTCCTCTTCCGGGACGTCTGCTGGGGAATGTTCCACCACCGCCAAGGAATCCTGAACATTCCCGGCAGCCAGGACCTGCCCCTCGGCAGCAGCAATCTCGATGGCTTCGTCCGCGGCAGCCCTCCCTATGTCAGCCACCACCTCTAGCAGTTCTGGCTCTTCAGCTCGGGGATCTGCGGATAAGCAAACCAACGAACAATGAAGAAATGGAAATTCAAGCAATTGGGGAATCAAAAGAAATGGTCAGAACAAGAAAAGAAGAAAAGGAATAAGTGGAGCACCTGGGGAAGTCTGCCGAGCAGGAATCTCAGTTTCCCTGGCAACGTCTGTTGCCGGGCTGTGAACTTCGCCCTCTGCCGTGGTAATCGCGGCAGCCTTCCGCGCGACCTCATCCGCGGAAGGTTCTGTGGGGATCCCTTCGGCTCGGGCGGCGGGGGAAGTGCGCCCCTCCGGGGGGGCTCGTTCTGCGCCATCTCGCCTCCTCCTCTGTCCGGGGGAACTGGGAGGTCACCTCCGGCGGGTGGTGCCAAATCCCCACCCCTGGGCTAGGGGCTGGACTGGGGGCTCGACACGAGATCCTCTGCGTCGCTCCCCGCCAAGGCTGAGCTCACCGCGCCCTGCAACAACCCGAGACGACGGAGTCTCTTCCGTGGGCGGTGGACCAAGGTCTCCGTGTCTTCCTCCACCTCCCTGCCAGCAACAGCAAAACAAAAGGACAGTCAGCAAAGGTAATCAAGCAAAAGAGAGAGAGAGAGAGAGCTTTGGAAGGGCAGGAAAGATCTTCCTCACTCTTCTGCGATGAGCATGGGGTTCAAATTAAACTCCATGGGAGGCGGTGAGTCCCTTCCTCTCTTTGGAGGGGGAGGGACAGAACTCCCCGGCAGCTTTGGTGCCTGGCACGGTGACGGGGGCTCTGGGGAAGACGAGCTCTGTGAGGAGCCCGAGCCAGATTGGGAGCTAGAATCCGTTTCCGTGCTCGCAGATTGCTTGGTGGAGGGAACCTTGGTCCGAGCAAGGCGGGGAGACTGGCGGCACGCCACCTCAGCCTTGGTGGCCTTGGTGGTGGTCTTCTTCACCTTCTTGGCGGCTGGCGCTAGGTTGGAGACCACCGCCCCTCGGTTACCGGCGCGCCTACGGGTGCGCTGGTCTAGGACTGGCTCGGGGGCTTGAGGCCCAGCCGCCAGCCACTCCTCCCCAAGCTCCGCCACCTCGCCAACATCCTCCTCCTCCTGGAGCTTTGTTGCTGCCACGGCTAGGGTCTCCAGCCCGGCAAGGTTATCCCCAACAAGCTCTTCCCCGGCAGCCCCTTCCGTGGCCTACGCCTCGCTGCCGCCATGGGAAGAACTCTCATCCTCAGCTTTTCCCTTGCCCTTCCCAGCCTTCGCGGCCTTCGCCATCTCCATGAGGCGGGCCGCCTTGTGCTCCTCGACCCTCGTCGAGATATACGCCACCTCCGCGGAGGAGGTGTGTTTGTACATCCCCATTTCAACCCTGGTGGCCTTCTCCACCAGGGTGTTCGGCCACTGGAGCTCTTCATCCAGGGGAGGTAGCTGCCAGGTACTCGCTACCCCTTCGGCATTATAGTCCGGCATCCATTTCAGTATCTGATCCCGGGCAGAGTTGATGTTCATGGGGATGATGGTTGCCGGGAGTTTGAACAGCTCGAAGCGGCCGAATAGTTGGTCGCACAACCAGCCATGGCCGTAAACTGACAGGTTGTTAAGCAACCCTGGGAGCAGCCTCATCCTGTCGGCAGCATCTCCATACAGCCAGGCAGGTCTATCCCTCTCTTGCAATGGCGAGATGCGGCGGAGGAGAAAATCTGGCCCCACGTGCTCAATGGTAAGCCCGGCAGCCTTCAAACGGGTAATCCTGTTGATTGCCGGGCGCAGCCTATCCTCAGTGAGGCCCTTGGCGCTCCATTCCTTGCCGCGCTCAACACATTCCTTCCGTGCTTCACAAAACTCGGGGGCTTCCTTATCTTGAATCCAACACCAATCTCCCCTCCATTCGTCCCACCTCTCACGCTGCCTCCCAGGGATGTAATCCCAGAGCTTCCTCGCCACCCGTGGCATCCAGCTAATGTTTCCGGAGCGGTGGCCCTTGTTCTCCACTCGCGGAATGAAATAATGCCGAAACAGATCCACATTGGGCTTAATTCCAACGAAATTCTCGCACAAATGTGCGAAAATGGCCATGGTTGCCATTGCATTTGGCGTGAAGTCGAGGAGGTGGAATCCATAGATATTCATGATTGCCCCAAAGAATTCGGAGAAGGGGGGACAGAGGCCGCAGATAAAGTAAGCACAGAAAAAGTGATATGAGTCCGGCGGATCTTCCTTCCCCGCCACATAAACTACGGGCGCTCCATGCCCTTTTGGGACCGGCCTCCCCCACAGATACCCATACCTCGCTTGAAGAACTGGGCTGCTCAAGGTTGATGGAATGAAGACGACATCTCCCCTCCGCTTCTTGTTCAGCTCCGCCGCCCTCTTGCCCTCCTCGGCGACGACTTCCTTCGCCGCGGCCGTCTGCTTTACCTTCTCTGCGGGTTTCTTCCCCATTTCCACGGCGGCGATACGGAAGGGGAAGGGATTCGGTGAAAAGGGCGGCGGCGGACGGGAAAGAGAAAGGGGGGAATGGTCGATTGACTTGCGGAAGAAGATGGGGGAGCGAGACGAGCAACAGGTGAACCGTGCCGCTCCGCTTTTCACTGTTTTCAAAGAGGGAAATGCGGAACAGAGGCGCGATGCTTAAGAAAGTTACCATTTTTACCTCGACTGCAACGGTCCCATGACCCCACGACACGCAGTAATTGCGCGAAGTGGACATTGGATTGACTAGTCACCTTGGCAAAACGGCATGTGCAGCCCGCTCCTGCCACGTGCCCATGCACTTTTTCGGACCTAACCCAACGTGCCATGCGACACGTATGGCTCAGGCCCAGGGGCTTATGTCGGGGAAAACAAACAAAGGCATGTATTTTCCCCTGACTCGTGCACGGACACGCCAAGGCCGTGCCAGAATACAAGAGACCGAAATCATCAAAGAGACTAACATGCAGATCAGAGGGACCAAGATCAAGCCAAAGAAGCAAGGCACCATCAGGAGAAGGGCCTCCTTTGCCGGGCAGGCGAGCTCGGCAAGGGGCGAGGCCACCCCCGGAAGACGACATCCAAGATGTCTCGGCAGGGGCCTGCCGGGGCACACGGAGGCAAAACCACCTCACCAACTACTTCACCACGACCTACGTCATCAATCAGTGCGGTGTCAAACCGCGGAGTGACTAAGTGGTAGCCATTCACCACATGGCAGCCTCTCCCTACAGGAAACACCTGCAGATGACACCCGTCCTGCGACGTGTCAAGTGAGCAGGCGTGGAGCTGGCGAGATAGCCGGGCAAGCCTTGCCGGGCAACCAACAATGTGACATTAAGCGGTGCATTTAATGCACCCTGTTAGCCCGCATAGTTAGGTATGATAGCGTTGTTTGCTATCTTATCAGTGCATAATGACTGTTTTGCCATTGTGGTGACCCCTTAATCTATAAAAGGAGGCCCATGGCAACCGTAGAGAGGGTTAGAAGGTTGGATAACTCAGACCCCCATACGCGTGTAGCCACTGCCGTCCTGAGGCAACCCTTGCCGGGCAAGTGTACTACGCTCCACCACCACCTTTCCACCATCAATCCACCAAAGCAGGAGTAGGGTTTTATGCCTCACGGTGGCCCGAACCTGGGTAAAAATGCCTGTGTGATCTCTGCCGTGCTGCCACACGCTCTTCTGCTCTTTGTGCAACGCGACGCCCCCCTGCCGAACCAGCAAGGGGCCTCCTGGTCCCATAGGTGGCCGTGGTTTCCCGCGACACGTGCAGATTTCTTTTCAGTTAATTGTCTCCTTCCAAAAATAAACACCAAATGTTGGATGACTTTCCAAAGCCCAACTGATCTGCCTTTTATTCTTTTTTTCGGCCGACAAGAGCTTCCAAAAAAAATCTATCATGGTTTCCAACAAATCTGCTAGTAGTACTCCTTACGATTGATCTCTTTCCTTTTTTTACTATTCTTGTTTCCCCTTCTCTCTCTCTTTGAGTCCTTTCCAAATTAAACAATAGATCTAGTTTCTCTTGTGATCAAAACCTGCCGGACTGCGAGTATTACGTGATTTCAATTAAAGAAACGTCACAGCAGTCCAAATAGCACTTTCCTAATTTGTTGCTGCACCAACCGAACTTTGCTCCTTTTTCTTATAGTATCCTATTCGGATCAGCCCAATGGACGATCTGTTGTTTTTTACTTTTTCCTCTTGACACGTACTTTTTGCTGCAAAAAGATTCCAAAACAACAGCTGATCCAACTTTCCAACCAACCAAAAATTGTAGGATAGAATCCAAACATATCCACAACTTCCTCACGTGGCCTTCTCTGTTCTACTTTGTTTTCTTTCAAAAATAAATCTCTCTGTGATTTTTTCCTCTCACGTAACCAATCTGTGTTTTTTTTCTTCTAGGATCTCTGTCATTTCTCGCTTACAGCAAACAACCACAGTATTGATCACGTGAATACAAACCGATCTGGACTCTATCTCTCTTTTCTCCTCGAGGAAATAAAATCAGCATATAGCCTTTCTTCCTTTACAAGCCTTCCCACAAGCCACATGACTTGATTGCCTTCTATAACAGCAATATGATACGTCTCAATGAAACATAACTGCTCAATATGATATTGGCATGAGAGATGCAAGAGGACGATGGGGAAATGACAGCAAAACAAAATTTTCATGGCGCGTGACAACAAAAGATGGATGGTGACAGCAGCGCGGAAAACAAATGATAGCGGAAGATGACAACGAAGTGAACGACGGTGTATGTGGAAGCGGCGTGAACAAAACGTGACTAGAACTCGAAACTCTAAAAGACTAGACACTAAAGCCAGCAACTCGACACACGATGCAACCAAAAATTCAACAAAACAAAAACTACGTGGTAATGGCGAAAAGGCTCAGACTGTCTGGGACACGGATGAACTAATCTATAAAAAAAAAATTGGCTTTTTCTTGGAATCTAGGTATGAAGAACACATGCAACAGACTATGAAAAACTGGAAAATCTCACCGAGCAACCTGAAAACTGATACCACTTGATAGAGGCGGGGGGGGCTGATCTTTCGATGAGATGGTAACTATCGATTTGGTGGAGACGACTTTGACGATCCGACTACAAATGTGCAATGACGTTGTGCCTTAGCAATCGCTAAACCAACTCCGAGAGGTTATTGACCACGCCGGAGCACGATCAACCTGACCACGAAGGTCTATTCCTGCAAGCAATTGAAGAACAAGCAAGAATATGATTAAGCAATCTGAATATTGCGAATATGGATGAAGTATTGATAAAAGTGGGGTTTCATAAGCGGCCTTGGTCTGGTCGTTGGACACAAACGAAGTACACGAAGTTGCAGCGATGGCTAACTTTTAACTAAATAAAACCCAAGTCTGAACGGTGTCTTAAGGGCTGTATTTATAGGGGAAAAGAGAGGAAATTTTGTCCACCCTTGGCAAGGTGGGACTAAAACACCTCTTGAGTCGTTTCCCCTACAATATGAACTCTAAAAACAGCCTAATAAGAGGTATTTTGAAATTACATGGGCCTGGCCCAAAAATAATGTGGTGCAACACTTACAATAAGCTATGGACGAATTATATGAACGGGCATCATGTATATTTCGTCCACCTTCTTGTATGTCATCATGGTGGCTTCAAAGTGCGGAAATCATCATTGGAAACTGTAATCAACACAAATCATCACTGGAAACTATAATCACTGGAAACTGGAAACCGTTCTTGTTCCCTTCGCGCGTGGCTTCATCTCCATGCTTGATAATGCTCCAATGTTCATCCTTCTTGTCCATGCTAGGCCCTTCAACTGTAATCAACACAAATGTATCCAAGTTAGGCAGCATCACATTCTCATGAACATTAGAAACATTACCAAGAAATAAAAATACCTGATAATTTAACTGGCATGCGCGAGCTCTAGTAATTGGTCCCATAGGTATAGTAGCAGGGGTTGTGGGTGTAATTGTGGTAGCCATGTCCTCATCAGGTCTTGATGATATCCTAGACGGATCTTCCCTTGAGGAGGCTTCATCCACTAGGGATCTTCTCACATGGAGGTCTTGAAATCCATGGGAGTGGTGGTCTCTCTCTCTCTCTCTCTCTCTCTCTCTCTCAAGAGGAGGAGTGGTAGGAGCAAAGCTCACATACAAATGAGCTATCACTTTGCTCATATGATACGGGGCTATTTTTGGTGGGGATTTTCGAAATTTAGGACGAAATCAAGCAAAAGAAGGCTAGAAACGGAGGGGGAAGACTCCAAATTCATGATCAACCTGGCTTTGATACCATATGATACGGGGCTAACCCGGTGTAGGCCGATCTTTCACGATTGGAGTGGATTCCCTCGAAGAACATGATGAACACGGGGAAGAACGGAGAGAAATCACAAGGGGAAACACTCAAGAACAAGTCCAATCACACATCCACTATACAATCAAACACACAAGATCCACGAGGTACATGAACAACAAAGGGAAAGATACAAGGTAAAGTTCATCTCCATGAGGAGGTCTTGATGATATCCTAGACGGATCTTCCCGTGAGGGGCCTTGATGATATCCCGCAGGATCTTCTCACATGGAGGCCTTGAACTCCATGGGAGTGGTAGTCTCTCTCTCTCTCAATAGGAGGAGTGGTACAAGGAGCAAAGCTCACCTAAGAATGAGCTATCACTTTGCTAACCCTAGAAAGGAGGTGGAGGTGGTCTATTTATAGTCTTAGCCACTAAGGGGTAAGTGGGAGAGGGATACAAGGCCCAAGGCCCAGTTGTGCACGCGTAGGTGTCGGACGTCCGAGGGACGTCGGTCGTCCGGTGGCTCGCGGGGGTCCGGACGTCCGGAGGACGTCGTACTTCCGACGTTTTGCCTCTGGACAGGTGGCGTCGGATTTCGGACGATGTTGGTCGTCCGGTTGCTGGAGGTTGTCAGACGTCCGGTGTCACGTCGGACGTTTGGTGTCGCGTCAGTCGTCTGGTCGCTGCAGAGTGTCGGACGTCCGGTGTCTTCCGGTCGTCCAGCCGCTGTAGACTCTGCAGCTCCGCCTTCTTCCATCTTCGCTTCCACGCTTCCCTCGCGGATGGTGTAGGTGTTCCTTGGCGCTTGCACTCCTCCTCGTCGTCTATGAAGCTCCGACAATACCTATGCATGCACAGGAGTGGAGTGTCAAGTAGTATACCATCCTCGAAGGGGTCAAGTGAGCACATGTAAAGGAGATGATTCACCTTTATGTATGTGAAGTAGATGTCGCACGTGTCACTTGCTAAACGGACTCTTGACATGGTGATGTCCGTAGGATGCTCTGCATCAGAATCCCCCTCCAAATCATGAAAGATTGGCCCCTAGGGTCGCTTGACAAATGGTCGATGGTAGGCATAAGAATCATTCACAACACCAAAGAAAATGAAGTGTCTAAACACATGGGGCAAGACAATCCAAGCATAATGTGCATAGGGTGTAGTGAAGGTAGTGTGGCACTCAACACAATAGAAAGAGCAATTGTTCATCATGTGTGAGGCAATCGAGTCAAGCATGTGACAATTAATGGGACATGGCATATGTGAAGAAATGATATTGTTGCAACGAAGTATATTATAGGAGTAAGTAATCCAAGAACTGGGTGCAACACACAAGGTATATGTGTCATGGGGCATGGAAAGGTGAAAATGACAAGTCGAAGCAAGATCTCTAACATGTGCGCAATCAAGTGGTCCAAGATGAACAATAAGTCTCATGGTGCAAGCAACGCAAGTAGTATGATCCGCAATATCCATGCTCAAGAAAGATGTCACCTTGAAGGCGTGTCCTTGTGCATCCTTCACAATGCCAAAGCACAAGCAAGTGCGATGTAAAATCATCGTGGCAGAAGGTGGTTCTCTCTCAAGAGCTCGGATTGTCAACTCACGTGATGTGGAAGTTGACACGAAGTCCAAGTTTCCTACACATACACACAACAAAGCAAAGAACGTATGTGCATGGTAGATAAACACATCATACATCATGATGGTTCTCTTCTTTTGCACATAACCATTAGAAGCACAAGTGCATGAATAATATGACGCAACAATGGCGATATTCATGGCACAAGGTATATGGTGCAAAGAAGTAAGACAAGCATGCTTCACAAGAAATATGTCAAAACCTCCAAATATATGCAAGAATGCTATGGGGGCAATCTCATAAGCAACACTAAGAGCATTGTTGCACTCAATAAATGGAAAATCATCTAGCATGAGAGAGGCAACACATGGAGATATAGGACAAGAAGCAATAGCAATCATGTGCAAAGCATGGCAATGGTTGTCATCAACCGCAAGAAACGAGCAAGTATGAACCATTGGTGATGCAACAAGGCATGCAATCATAGTAATCAAGTCGTGCAAGCTAGTAGTGTGAAGATGCAACATACTAGAAGAAATCATGGCAATCATGTCATGCGAGCAAATAGTAGGCATAGGCAATGCACATGACATATCGCAAGCACGAACACAAAGCAAGATCAATGAATCATCATAGGAATGGGTCATAAATCGAGCATGGCAATAACAAGTGATATCTCCACCAAGCTTGCAAATACACATACAAGTACTAGAATCATGGATCATGTGAAATGCAAAGCATGGGTCACCAAAGCATGTCATCCAAATGAAAATAAGCATATCATGCAAAGTGAAAATGGCAAGATGGGCATAGAATATGTAATGGATAACAACCCATAACCATGTGAGGGCCATGTAGAAGAAATGCTCGAAGTTCTTGCACAATGGGGACGGTGTGAAAAACAATCCACGGAATCCCAAGTCATCGTTGTTCTCTAGAGCTCCTTTTGTCAACTCATGGGATTGTGAGGTAGACAAGTATTCATGGGTACCTACACAAAAGAGACACAAACCAAAGAAAGTGTGTGTGTGGTAAATGTACACACCATCCATCATGATGTGTATGTGCATGTGTGAGTTAGCACAAGATAAGCAATGCTCAAAGAAATTTGAAGCATGGTATATGAACATGTCATCCATCATGAAAGAATAGTTGTTATGTATGACACGACGGGGACACAAATTGAGCATGCAATTATATGGCACGTCAATAGCATTGTTATTCATGGGGAGCATATGGTGCACACAAGTATTGGGATCATGCAATGGATGGGAGTGATCAAAATCTCCTAAAATGTATGAGGAAACTATGGGGGTCTCCTCATGAGCAATATCGGAATCATAATATGGAGAAGTGGAACAACACCCAAAACTATGCATATCCGAAGCTAGGTGGTCATGGCATGGCATATGAGATAAATGATGCAAAGCTAGCATGTCAATATCATCACAAGAAAAACAAATGCCAATAACCATGGGCTTGTCATCTATGCCATAAGTGCAAATCGGGTTCATTTTAATGGCATATGCATAGTTACTACGAAGAGATTGCAAATAGGACATATGGTTGATCTCATGCATAGCATATGACAAGTCAAGAGGATTGTCAAACATGATGTGACTAAGAGAATTATCACAAGAAATCCTATGCAACATGGCATCACAACTAATAGAATCCACATGGCAATCATCAAACTCATCATAAATGGGTAAATCATCGCATGGGAAAGTCGCACTAGCATTAAGCATGGCAATAGGTGGAACAACATCATGCAAGCAATCAATGTCAAGATAGTCCACTAGTGGGACACGAGCATCACCGTCACCTATGTTACCTTTGTCATTCCACTCATGTGTTATAGGTGAGGTGGCAAAGACCAAATGGTGGTCATCATCATCAACTTGATGGAACCATGTGGGGGTGCATCATATTCCTTCATGGCCATCGCCATGTCCAAAGGAAGGACGAGGTCATCGAGAATCGGTGCATCATCATATATGGGACCTACAACCAAAGAAGAAGACACAATAGAGGTAGAGCTTGAGTCATTAGAGTTCAAAATGTCCTCACATGACCTATCAACTATCACACTCTCTATATGTGGTGTCTCACTCACTCCCTCAAAATAGGTGCACTCAAAGTCACATATGGTGGAGTCACTCATCTCACTCAAGTGGTGGGGGTTGTGGCTCTCCTCACATGGGAATTGGGGCATCTCATCATATATGGGACTAGTGGTGAAGTCACTCTCACTCTCAATATGGTGGCAAAAGTCACTCAAGTCATCATACATCGTCGTGGTCGAAGGGAAAATCCCATGCTCAACCATCTCGTCACCGTCGTCGTGGATGAAGGCCGAAGATGGCACATCATCACTCTCGCCCCCTAAGATGGAAGCATCATCCTTGCTCGTCACCATGTCGCTCGCCTCCAAAGCATGATCCTTGAGAGACTCCGTAGTCGTAGTCGTCGCTGCACCGTCTTGAAAAAGAGTCGAGATAGACTCGACATCTTCAATGCCACAAAGAGGGATGGCGGTGAACTCGAACTTGGGAGCATCGTCTTGGAGCTCATCGGGCTTGGACATCTTGGTGGTACTATCCTCATGCTCGTTCTCGTGGAGCTTGGTCGTCGCGAAGTGTGCTTGGGGTGGAGAAGCCTTGGCCTTCATGTGTTCTTGTTCCACCTTGAGATCACCAATGTAGAGGTCGTCGAGGGACTTGTAGTTCTCATGGAAGATAGTCTTGGAGTTGTCATTGTTGAATCCCATCATGAAGTGGAACTTCATCCAAATGGGGTCATCCACAACGGCTCGTCGCAAGGCTTTCTTCATCTCCTTGAAGTACTCGTCGATGGACTTGGATCCTTGTATGGTGTTCTCCAATTGGCGTTGAAGTTGTTCCATGTAGGTGGAAGGCAAAAACTCTCGCCGCATAGCTTTCTTCGTCTTGGGCCAACTCATGTCGAAGGTCTTCGAAGGTGTATGAAGCCACCATGTCGACGCGTAGTCATGGAAGTTACTTGTGGCGCACTTCACTTGGTCTTCGGAAGGGACTTGATGTAGCTTGAGGTAGTCGTCCATCTTGTGCTCCCACTCGAGATACTCCTTGGGGTATTGAGTCCCATAGAAAGGAAGCTCGTGGTCGGTGTCGAGGTCGTAGTAGCTCGTGGAAGTCGCGGACTTGAGCTTGGGGCGCTTCTCTTGAGCGTAGACTTGAGGTGCTTGTAGGCGAAGATGCCGAATGTCCAAAGGCGAAGATGCCTTGAAGTCACTTGGCGAAGATGCCAATATAGATGGTGAAGTTGTTGAGCGGTTGTTGGTGTTGAGCTCTTGACCTTCATGTTCTTGTCGGTGGTGGTGTCGATGCTGATGTGACTTTACCAGAGATGGTAGGTCGGGAGGATGTGCACTTGAGCGTCTTCTCGAAGATGAGGAAGATCTTTTGTAGGACTTGATGAAGGCTTTAACCTCCTCCATTCGAGCATCCATCTTGGCGTCGATGAACTTTTTCGTGCCGTCGAACTTGACGTTGTTGGTGTAGACCGAAGTAGATGTGCTTTTCCTATCCATCACAAGACTCGAGTAGAGGTGAGTAGGAAATGAGATAAACAATACCAAGCTACATTTTCCCAAAGTTGAGGATGTATCCTGTTTCACTCAATGTGAAATGAAAGAATAGTGGAATTGGTACCGGACTTGCTCACTCACACCTACAAAGTAAAGCTTATCGAGTGGCTTGGTTAGGACAAGTGGCAAAAAAATTTGATGCAATTGTTAGTAAGAGTCAATAATGTTGAAAGAGATTCACAAATTCACAAGTCAAACAAGTAGACCAATAGCAATGAATGGCGCACGGAAACACACGCATGGATAGATAAATGGGGTCGTGCAACCAAGGAATGAGCACAATGTGGAAACCAGGAAAAACGCTCGTGTTGCACAACTCAAGAGAGATGCTAGCACGATTGTTCAATAGGCGGATATGACACTTGTGCACAACCTATAAGATGCAAAATGTATCAACTTTCTATCCCAAGTATGCTATGTATGTATGGTTCCCGTTGTTTCTCACATGATGATCCAAGATGATCAATATGGTAGTGTGATATGCAATGTGGCGATGCTATGGCTATTGCTTACAAGCTCTTTGTTTTTCTCTTTGCTTAAAAGCTCATTCTCTTTTTTTGTGGCCACTATGCGAAATGCACAAACCAAGATAGCAATTGTGTATATGTGGGAATAATCTTGTGACACAAGAGAAGATATGGTATGTATGCAATGGAAGGTACGGATCACTAATGTGCACAAGTAACATTGCTGGCAATACTCAAATGGCTAGTCTCGATAGGCAAGTGATGCAAAATGGCTCGGGATTAACAATACTATGGCAAGAAGAATGTACAATGATGGGATACCATGATACCAAGATGATATAGAGGTTACCGTTCTTGCTTACGGTTAGGGTGTCAAAATGGTGAAGGTGGCCGATGTCGAATCCGTGGTGAAGTTGAGCGGCGGTGTCGTTGATGTCAAACTGGTCCTAGTTAGCCGAAACACCCTAGGAAACGGAAAAACTGCAAACTCAAAATCTCCAAAGGCAAATGTCAAATGGTGGTAGCGAAATGTGGTGGTGGTTTTGAAGTTGGCAATGCGGAAGTGATGGTGGTGGTTGATGAATATGCAACCGTCCCTAACTAGCCAAAACACCTTAGGAGACTCAAATCACAACTCAAGCAACCACAAATGCAATGGGGAATAAAATGGGTTAGGTTGCGGAAGTCGGTGGTGGTAATGCGGATGATATGGTGGAGGGCCTAGACAAAGATGCCAAAGTTCCAAAACTTTGATGGAGTCAAATGATGTTGGAAGTATTTTGGTGGGATGGGGGATGTCAATAGCTTCAAAACGAGCTAAAGAACATCAAAAACAGACTCCGGATGAATTAGTTATGACCGAAACAAAAATTTAGCCGTGTTAGTTTCAGGGTTACCCGGACATCCGGGAGTAGGTCCAGCTGATCCGGGCTATGTCCGGATGATCCGGGAGTACATACGGATGATCCAGGTTCGTCAACTCGGGTACGTGTA
Organism: Thinopyrum elongatum; assembly: GCA_011799875.1. Lineage (NCBI taxonomy): Eukaryota > Viridiplantae > Streptophyta > Magnoliopsida > Poales > Poaceae > Thinopyrum > Thinopyrum elongatum. The sequence goes on from CM022302.1 coordinate 265,099,703, forward strand.
TTCAGGTGTCTAGGTTATCCGGACGTCTGGGAGAGGGTCCAGCTGATCCGGGCGGAGTCTGGATGATCCGGGAGCTCGTCCGGATGATCCGGGCAGGTCAATCCGCTCGGAATTTGCTCTCGGGGACGAATTTTTGGACGGAAATGGATGATTTTGGGGTCAAAATTGAGGAGATATCATGGATGGAAGGTGGGGAAGCTAGATCCACTCGAAACACAACGATACCATGGATCGAAATCAACAAAACATCATCAAACCAACAAATCACAAAAAAAAAATTGGGGCTATTTTTGGTGGGTATTTTCGAATTTAGGACAAAATCAAGCAAAACAAGGCTAGAAAACGGTGCGGGAGACTCCAAATTCATGATCAACGTGGCTCATGATACCATGCTGATGTAGGGTGGAACCCTAGGGGCCGATCTTTCATGAAATGGGGGGATCCCGCGAAGAACAAGAAGAACACGAGGGAAAACACAAAGGAAATCACGAGAGGAACACTCAAGAACAAGTCCAATCACACATCCACTAGACAATCAAACACACAAGATCCACAAGGGTACATGAACAACAAAGAAAAAAATACAAGGTAGAGTTCATCCCAAATCCAAAGGAGATGGGGTCTTGATGATCTAGATAGATCCTTCCCCATTGGGGGCCTTGAATCCCTCGGGATCTTCTCCTAGATGGAGGTCTTGGCCTCCAATGGAGTGGTGTCTTTCTCTCAAGAGTAGAGGTAGGAGCAAAGCTCAACTACAAATGAGCTATCATATTTGTTGTCCCTAAAAATTGGGAGGAGGAGGTCTATTTATATTCTAAGCCACGAAGGGGTAAGTGAGGGGGCAAAATGGGTACACGGGCCTCAGCCCAAGATGTTGCACGCGGGCAAGGCCGGATGATCCGGACAGGGTCCCGGATGATCCAGGCGTCGGGGGTCCGGATGATCCGGCTTCGGGTGGAAGCCTTCGGGTGTCTTCGGCACAGTTATCTGAATGATCCGGGGGGAAGGTCCGGATGATCCGGCTGAGTCCGGATGATCCAGAAGGAGGTCCGGACGTCCGGCCTGTCTCCAACAGCCGCTCCGTCTTCTTCTCCTTTCTTCTGTCTTCTCTTCCACGCTTCCCTCGCGGATGGTGTAGACGTACACTCGCACTCACACTCCTCCTCGACATCCGTGAAGCTCCGACAATACCTATGCATGCACACGGGAGAAGTGTCAAGTAGTATACCATCCTCGAAGGGGTCAAGTGAACACATGTAAAGGAGATGATTCACCTTTATGTATGTGAAGTAGATGTCGCACGTGTCACTTGCCAAACGGACTCTTGGCATGGTGATGTACATAGGATGCTCCGCATCAATATGGCCACCCGAAACCTAGATGTTTTACTGTGTTGTTCATAACTCCAGTAAACTCAAAACTGATCTGATACATGGACGCCATCTTCACTTTTATATAACGAACACATGGCCTAAGGTCCGCACCACCGGGACTCCTACCTATACGTAACTAACAAAACTTGCCCTCACAATTTGTATGGCACGTAATTAGCACAAGGGAAACAAGAAGATGTACTTCCTAATTTTAAAAGCACACAACCGTACGTAAGGTAAAGGAACTAAAAAAATAAACTAATCTCCAGGCAATTAGGACCCAGCGTGCAGCTTCATGGTCCCAATTTTAACCCATCATGGAGGTGTACGAAAGGTGGACGTAATCTCTTCTGGCTTAGGCTCTTGATTGTATCCCTTGACAACCTGATTCAAACTGTACAATATTTTATCTCTTGGTTTAATTGGCTCCAGGCCTGTGTGCATGCATACGCTCACACGCATGGGTTGGCTGCAATTTACTCCTTGCTTCAATCTTGGCTGCTGTGTAATTTTGACCCTCTTGTATATTGCGTCTCCACAACTAATGGCACAAAAACCATGTCCACATAGCTCATGTTTCTTGCCATCTCTACCACGGTGCAATATATTTGAACCTTTGGTGGTTCCTCCAACATTCTCGAAAATGCTCTTCTCGCTCGACTCGGTTTGTTTAACTTCAATAGCAGCCACACTCTTTGATATACTAGACGTTGTCGTGTTCGTATCATCCTCCCTTCCTTGAAACAAAACCGTCCATGGTTTTGAGATAACTTTCAAAGGCACCTCCTTCTCTGGAACTAGCATGTCTACAATAATTGCACTGTCCATCATCGGTTTCAATATGTGCTTCTTTCCATCATGCATGAATGTATAAGTGTTCGATTTTCCGGAATGCGCTGCATCACGATCGAACTGCCACGGCCTTCCCAATAGCAACTGGCACGCATCGATTGGTATAATGTCACAGCCTACCTTGTCAATATAAGCTCCAACCGCAAAAGGTACACGTACCTTATGTGTAATCTTTAATTTTCCACAGTTATATAACCAGCTCACTTGGTGCGGCTGGGGGTGCCACCACATGGACAAACCCAAAGCCTGAACGACATCCTTGCTAATGGCATTGGTAAAGCTACCACCGTCAATTATCAACTTGCATGCATGGCCCTTGACCATGCACTATGTTTTGAAAACACTCCACCGCTGTCCCTTTGCACCACCATCTTATTTTACCAGCTCCAAGAAAAGATTCAATCCCTCTATCGGTGCATCAACTTCTTCCTTTGTTTCCTGCTGTTGTTCTCTTCTTTTCAGCAAACAATTTTTCCAATCTGCCGTGAACACATCCACTGGCATAGGAATAAACAAATTCTTTGGCCCTTCCATGATAGAGAGACGCTATTTTCTTTGTACATCCCGAATAGCCCCGACACGCTTGCACCATGGATTCCCATGGAGCAGATGGCACGACACCATGGGCATAGGACAAACGTGAAAAAATTCCGCATAACAATATTTCCCCAAAGTAAAAAATAGCAAAATCCGATGCATAATTTTGATTTCACCTATGAACCACTTTAGTGTGTATGGTCTTTCAAGAGGCGCCATATTCAGCCCCAATTTTTTCACCACCTCGATGCTCACCATGTTGACTGTAGTATTCTCATTGATCGTCAGATTGACACGTCGTTCATTCATGACACAACGAGAGTGAAAAAGAGTGACCTCACTAATGCCTTCCTCCTCCATCAATACGTTCTTGCTCAACATGTGGATGCTCGCCTCCATAGACGATATTGCAAACAGAATCGCCGTGACTAACCTTAGCTCAGAATACCACTTGATAAGACACGAACTAGCGAGATGCTAATTCGCGCGTGTAGATGGCCCGATCTTTCACGACGATGCTTGATCAATAGTTCGTCCCCAAGTTCCTCTTCGCAACCTCCAAGATAATTTTCACCCGCGTAAGAGAATACATGAATAAAAATAGTGATCCCCTTGGATCATCACGTAGGTGTCGATATGATGATCAACCCTCCGTCGCTAGTAAATTTCCACGATGGGAAAATCACAAATGATACACAAGATATGGCCGCCCGAAACCTGGACGTGTTACTGTGTTGTTCATAACTCCAATAAACTCAAAACTGATCTGATACATGGATGCCATCTTCACTTTTATATAACGAACACATGGCCTAAGGCCCACACCACCTAGACTCCTACCTATACGTAACTAACAGAACTTGCCCTCACAGATTGGATGGCACATAATTAGCACAAGGGAAACTACTAACTAACAAGAAGATGTACTTCCTAATTTTAAAAGGACACAACCGTACGTAAGGTAAAGGGACTAAAAAAATAAACTAATCTCCAGGCAATTAGGACCCAGCGTGCAGCTTCATGGTCCCAATTTTAACCCATCGTGGAGGTGTATGAAAGGTGGGCGTAATCTCTTCTGGCTTAGGCTCTTGATTGTATCCCTTGACAAGCTGATTCAAACTGTACAATATTTTATCTCTCGGTTTAATTGGCTCCAGGCCTGTGTGCATGCATATGCTCACACGCATGGGTTGGCTGCAATTTACTCCTTGCTTCAATCTTGGTTGTTGTGTAATTTTGACCCTCTTGTATATTGCGTCTCCACAACTAATGGCACAAAAACAAGGTCCACATAGCTCATGTTTCTTGCCATCTCTACCACGGTGCAATATATTTGAACGTTTGGTAGTTCCTCCAACATTCTCGAATAAGCTCTTCTCGCTCGACTTGGTTTGTTTAACTTCAATAGCAGCCACACTCTTTGATATACTAGACATTGTCGTGTTCGTATCATCCTCCCTTCCTTGAAACAAAATCGTCTACGGTTTTGAGATAACTTTCAAAGGCACCTCCTTCTCTGGAACTAGCATGTCTACAATAATTGCACTGTCCATCATCGGTTTCAATATGTGCTTCTTTCCATCATGCATGAATGTATAAGTGTTCGATTTTCCAGCATGCGCTGCATCATGATCGAACTGCCACGGCCTTCCCAATAGCAACTAGAACGCATCCATTGGTATAATGTCACAGCCTACCTTGTCAATATAAGCTCCAACCGCAAAAGGTACACGTACCTTATGTGTAATCTTTAATTTTCCACAGTTATATAACCAGCTCACATGGAGCGGCTGGGGATGCCACCACATGGGCAAACCCAAAGCCTGCACGACATCCTTGCTAATGGCATTGGTAAAGCTACCACCGTAAATTATCAACTTGCATGCATGGCCCTTGACCATGCACTGTGTTTTGAAAACACTCCAACGTTGTCCCTTTGCACCACCATCTTATTTTACTTTCTCCAAGAACAGATTCAATCCGTCTTTCGGTGCATCAACTTCTTCCTTTGTTTCCTCTTGTTGTTCTCTTCTTTTCAGCAAATGATTTTTCCAATCTACCGTGAACACATCCATTGGCATAGGAATAAAACAAATTCTTTGGCCCTTCCATGATACAGAGACGCTATTTTTTTGGACATCCCGAATAGCCCCGACACGCTTGCACCATCGATTCCCTAGTAGAAGATGGCACGACACCATGGGCATAGGACAAATGTGAAAAAATTCCGCATAACAATATTTCCCCAAAGTAAAAAATAGCAAAATCTGATGCGTAATTTTGATTTCACCTTTGAAACACTTCAGCGTGTATGGTCTTTCAAGAGGCGCCATATTCAGCCCCAATTTTTTCACCACCTCGATGCTCACCATGTTGACTGTTGTATTCTCATCGATCGTCAGATTGACACGTCGTTCGTTCACGACACAACGAGAGTGAAAAAGAGTGACCTCACCGATGCCTTCCTGCTCCATTAATACGTTCTTGCTCAACATGTTGATGCTTGCCTCCATTGACGATATAGCAAACTGAATCGCCGTGACTGACCTTAGCTCCGAATACCACTTGATAAGACACGAACTAGCGAGATGCTAATTCGTGTGTGTAGATGGCCCGATCTTTCACGACAATGCTTGATCAATAGTTCGTCCCCCTGTTCCTCTTCGCAACCTCCAAGATAATTTTCACCCGTGTACGAGAATACATGAATAAAAATAATGATCCCCTTGGATCAGCACGTATGTGTCGATGTGATGATCAACCCTCCGTCGCTAGTAAATTTCCACGATGGGAAAATCACAGATGATACACAATATATGGCCGCTCGAAACCTGGACATTTTACTGTGTTGTTCATAACTCCAATAAAATCAAAACTGATCTGATACATGGACGCCATCTTCACTTTTATATAACGAACACATGGCGAAAGGCCCACGCCACCTGGACTCCTACCTATACGTAACTAACAAAACTTGCCCTCACAGTTTGTATGACACGTAATTAGCACAAGGGAAACTACTAACTAACAAGAAAATGTACTTCCTAATTTTAAAAGGACACAACCATACGTAAGGTAAAGGGACTAAAAAAATAAACTAATCTCCAGGCAACTAGGACCCAGCGTGCAGCTTCATGGTCCCAATTTTAACCCATCGTGGAGGTGTACGAAAGGTGGGCGTAATCTCTTCTGGCTTAGGCTCTTGATTGTGTCCCTTGACAAGCTGATTCAAACTATACAATATTTTATCTCCTGGTTTAAAGTGCTCCAGGCCTGTGTGCATGCATACGCTCACACGCATGGGTTGGCTGCAATTTACTCCTTGCTTCAATCTTGCCTGCTGTGTAATTTTGACCCTCATGTATATTGCGTCTCCACAACTAATGGCACAAAAACCAGGTCCACATAGCTCATGTTTCTTGCCATCTCTACCACGGTGCAATATATTTGAACGTTTGGTAGTTCCTCCAACATTCTCGAATAAGCTCTTCTTGCTCGACTCGGTTTGTTTAACTTCAATAGCAGCCACACTCTTCGATATACTAGACGTTGTCGTGTTCGTATCATCCTCTCTTCCTTGGAACAAAACCATCCACGGTTTTGTTATAACTTTCAAAGGCACCTCCTTCTTTGGAACTAGCATGTCTACAATAATTGCACTGTCCATCATCGGTTTCAATATGTGCTTCTTTCCATCATGCATGAATGTATAAGTGTTCGATTTTCCGGCATGCGCTGCATCATGATCGAACTGTCACGGCCTTCCCAATAGCAACTGGCACGCATCCATAGGTATAATGTCACAGCCTACCTTGTCAATATAAGCTCCAACCGCAAAAGGTACACGTACCTTATGTGTAATCTTTAATTTTCCAGAGTTATATAACCAGCTCACATGGTGCGGCTGGGGGTGCCACCACATGGACAAACCCAAAGCCTGCACGATATCCTTGTTAATGGCATTGATAAAGCTACCACCGTCAATTATCAACTTGCATGCATGGCCCTTGACCATGCACTGTGTTTTGAAAACACTCCACCGCTGTGTCTTTGCACCACCATCTTATTTTACCATCTCCAAGAACAGATTCAATCCCTCTTTCGGTGCATCAAATTCTTCCTTTGTTTCCTCTTGTTGTTCTCTTCTTTTCAGCAAATGATTTTTCCAATCTGCTGTGAACACATCCACTGGCTTAGGAATAAAACAAATTCTTTGGCCCTTCCATGATAGAGAGACGCTATTTTTTTTGGACATCCTGAATAGCCCCGACATGCTTGCACCATGGATTCCCAAGTAGCAGATGGCATGACACCATGGGCATAGGACAAACGTGAAAAAATTCCACATAACAATAATTCCCCAAAGTAAAAAATAGCAAAATCCGATGCGTAATTTTGATTTCACCTTTGAACCACTTCAGTGTGTATGGTCTTTCAAGAGGCGCCATATTCAGCCCCAATTTTTTCACCACCTCGATGCTCACCATGTTGACTGTAGTATTCTTATCGATCGTCAGATTGACACGTCGTTCGTTCATGTCACAACGAGAGTGAAAAAGAGTGACCTCACTGATGCCTTCCTCCTCCATCAATATGTTCTTGCTCAACATGTTGATGCTCGCCTCCATAGACGATATTGCAAACTAAATCGCCGTGACTAACCTTAGCTCTGAATACCACTTGATAAGACACGAACTAGCGAGATGCTAATTCGCATGTGTAGATGGCCTGATCTTTCACGGCGATGCTTGATCAACAGTTCCTCCCCCTGCTCCTCTTCGCAACCTCCAAGATAATTTTCACCCGCGTACGAGAATACGTGAATAAAAATAATGATCCCCTTGGATCAGCACGCAGGTGTCGATGTGATGATCAACCCTCCGTCGCTAGTAAATTTCCACGATGGGAAAATCACAAATGATACACAAGATATGGCCGCCCGAAACCTAGACATTTTACTGTGTTGTTCATAACTCCAATAAACTCAAAACTGATCTAATACATGGACGCCATCTTCACTTTTATATAACGTACACATGGCCTAAGGCCCACACCATCTGGACTCCTACCTATACGTAACTAACTAAACTTGCCCTCACAGGTTGTATTGCACGTAATTAGCACAAGGGAAACTACTAACTAACAAGAAGATGTACTTCCTCATTTTAAAAGGACACAACCGTACGTAAGGTAAAGGCACTAAAAAAATAAACTAATCTCCAGGCAATTAGGACCCAGCGTGCAGCTTCATGGTCCCAATTTTAACCCATCGTGGAGGTGTACGAAAGGTGGGCGTAATCTCTTCTGGCTTAGGCTCTTGATTGTATCCCTTGACAAGCTGATTCAAATTGTACAATATTTTATCTATTGGCTTAATTGGCTCCAGGACTGTGTGCATACATACGCTCACACGCATGGGTTGGCTGCAATTTACTCCTTGCTTCAATCTTGGCTGCTGTGTAATTTTGACCCTCTTGTATATTGCGTCTCCACAACTAATGGCACAAAAACCAGGTCCACATAGCTCATGTTTCTTGCCATCTCTACCACGGTGCAATATATTTGAACATTTGGTAGTTCCTCCAACATTCTCGAATAAACCCTTCTCGCTCGACTCGGTTTGTTTAACTTCAATAGCAGCCACACTCTTTGATATACTAGACGTTGTCGTGTTCGTATCATCCTCCCTTCCTTGAAAACAAACCGTCCACGATTTTGAGATAACTTTCAAAGGCACCTCCTTCTCTGGAACTAGCATGTCTACAATAATTGCATTGTCTTTCATCGGTTTCAATATGTGCTTCTTTCCATCATGCATGAATGTATAAGTGTTCGATTTTTCGGCATGCGCTGCATCATGATCGAACTGCCACGGCCTTCCCAATAGCAACTGGCACGCATCCATAGGTATAATGTCACAGCCTACCTTGTCAATATAAGCTCCAACCACAAAAGGTACACGTACCTTATGTGTAATCTTTACTTTTCCAGAGTTATATGACCAGCTCACATGGTGCGGCTGGGGTTGCCACCACATGGACAAACCCAAAGCCTACACGACATCCTTGATAATGGCATTGGTAAAGCTACCACCGTCAATTATCAACTTGCATGCATGGCCCTTGACCATGCACTGTGTTTTGAAAACACTGCACCGCTGTCCCTTTGCACCACCATCTTATTTTACCATCTCCAAGAACAGATTCATTCCGTCTTTCGGTGCATCAACTTCTTCCTTTGTTTCCTCTTGTTGTTCTCTTCTTTTCAGCAAACGATTTTTCCAATCTGCCGTGAACACATCCACTGGCATAGGAATAAAACAAATTCTTTGGCCCTTCCATGATAGAGAGACGCTATTTTTTTGGACTTCCCGAATAGCCCCGACATGCTTGCACCATGGATTCCCAAGTAGCAGATGGCACGACACCATGGGCATAGGACAAACGTGAAAAAATTCCACATAACAATATTTCCCCAAAGTAAAAAATAGCAAAATCTGATGCGTAATTTTGATTTCACCTTTGAACCACTTCAGCGTGTATGGTCTTTCAAGAGGCGCCATATTCAGCCCCAATTTTTTCACCACCTCGATGCTCACCATGTTGACTGTATTATTCTCATCGATCGTCAGATTGACACGTCGTTCGTTCAGGACACAACGAGAGTGAAAAAGAGTGACCTCACCGATGCCTTCCTCCTCCATCAATACGTTCTTGCTCAACATGTTGATGCTCACCTCCATAGACGATATTGCAAACAGAATCGCCGTGACTAATCTTAGCTCTGAATACCACTTGATAAGACATGAACTAGTGAGATGCTAATTCGCGCGTGTAGATGGCCCGATCTTTCACGACGATGCTTGATCAACAGTCTGTCCCCCTCTTCCTCTTCGCAACCTCCAAGATAATTTTCACCCGCGTACAAGAATATGTGAATAAAAATAATGATCCCCTTGGATCAGCACTTGGGTGTCGATGTGATGATCAACCCTCCATCGCTAGTAAATTTCCACGATGGGAAAATCACAGATGATACACAAGATATGGCCGCCCGAAACCTGGACATTTTACTATGTTGTTCATAACTCCAATAAACTCAAAACTGATCTAATACATGGACGCCATCTTCACTTTTATATAACGAACACATGGCCTAAGGCCCACACCACCTGGACTCCTACCTATACGTAACTAACAAAACTTGCCCTCACAGTTTTCATGGCACGTAATTAGAACAAGGGAAACTACTAACTAACAAGAAGATGTACTTCCTAATTTTAAAAGGACACAACCATACGTAAGGTAAAGGGACTAAAAAAATAAACTAATCTCCAGGCAATTAGGACCTAGCGTGTACCTTCATGGTCCCAATTTTAACCCATCGTGGAGGTGTACGAAAGGTGGGCGTAATCTCTTCTGGCTTAGGCTCTTGATTGTGTCCCTTGACAAGCTGATTCAAACTGTACAATATTTTATCTCTGGGTTTAATTGGCTCCAGGCCTGTGTGCATGCATACGCTCACACACATGGGTTGGCTGCAATTTACTCCTTGCTTCAATCTTGGCTGCTGTGTAATTTTGACCCTCTTGTATATTGCGTCTCCACAACTAATGGCACAAAAACCAGGTCCACTTAGCTCATGTTTCTTGCCATCTCTACCACGGTGCAATATATTTGAACGTTTGGTAGTTCCTCCAACATTCTCTAATAAGCTCTTCTCGCTCGACTCGGTTTGTTTAACTTCAATAGCAGCCACACTCTTTGATATACTAGACGTTGTCGTGTTCGTATCAGAAAAACTTCAATGATAAACCCAGCAGCTAGGAGCCGAGCCACTTCTTCGCCAATGGCTTTGTGTCTCTCCTCATTAAAAAGATGGAGGTATTGGATAACAGGTTTCATCTTAGGGTACACATTAACGTGGTGCTCAGCGAGTTCTCTCGGTACACCAGGCATATCAGAAGGTTTCCATGCAAAGATGTCCTGATTCTCATGGATGAACTCGATGAGCGCGCTTTCCTATCTGGGGTCCAAGCCGGTCCCAATAGTGAACTGTTGGGACGAGTCTTCTGGAGTGAAGTCAACTTGCTTGGTATCCTCAACCAGCTTGAACTTGAGTAGGGGATCAGACTCTGTGGTGGGCTTCTTCACGGGGGTCATGTCGGCCGGGTCAACATTGGCGGTATTAAACTTTAACTCCTCTGCTGCGCATGCCGACTCAGCATAAGATGTGTCCCCTTCTTCACACTCGCATGCGATTTACCTATCACCATTGACCGTGATAGTGCCCTCTGGCCCAGGCATCTTGAGCTTGAGATAGACATAACAAGGCCGGGCCATGAAACGAGCGTAAGCCGGCCGGCCGAAGAGGGCATGATATGGACTCTTAATTTTAACCACCTCAAACATGAGAAACTCCGACCTGTAGTTGAACTCGGTGCCAAACGCAACTTCCAATTTGATCCGCCCAATGGGATAAGCAGACTTCCCAGGAACAATTCCATGGAAAACAATTGAAGAAGGTTGGAGTTGCTTCTCTGACAGGTTCATTCGCCTGAAGGTATCATAATACAGGATGTTGATACTGCTCCCTCCGTCCATAAGCACCTTAGAGAGCTTATAGCCACCGACTTGAGGCGCCACCACCAAGGCTAGACAACCCGAATTCTCAATCCGGGGAGGACGATCCTCTCTGCTCAGGTGACCGGCTGTTCAGACCAACTTTAGTACTCAGGAATGGCCGGCTCAACCATGTTGACAACAAATTTCTGAAGCTTGCGATCGCGTTTGCAAGTGCTGGTTGTGAACACATGATATTGACCGCTATTCAGCTCTCTGGGGTTACTCTGAAAACCTGACTGGTTGCCCTGTTGTTGAGTGCCTTGGCCAGAACACTGATGTCCGACTATGTTATTGCCAGAACCCTGATAACCAGGTCCTGAGCCGCCTGCACCCTGAAAGTCGGGATTCTAGTACCCACCAGATGAGCCGGCTCTTGTAAAACCGGATCTTGAGCCGCCAGCTCCGGGTTTTCCCGGGTTTCCGCCACCGCCACCTTGATGATTCTGGTAAGCCTGATTGCGGAAAGCTTGCATGACATAACAGTTCTCCCAGGAATGAATCACCGGCTTGTCAGGGAGGCTGTGCTTTGGGCATGGGCCTTTAAGGGCTTCCTTGAAATTACGGGCCTCGTTCCCATTATAAGGCCTTCCCGAGTTGTTCCGTCTCTGGCCTTTGAAACCAGTATTGGTGTTAGCGACAAAATCTGACCCGCCCTCTGGGTGCTTGCGCTTACCACCATTGCCTTGGTTACCATGATTGCCACCATGCCCTATGGTTGATAGAGGAAAAAGTGTCCCGTCTTTCGATGAGAGGGTGGTTATCGTTTTTGGTGGAGTAGACCTTGATGATCCGACTATGAACGTACGAGGACGTCGCGCCTTAGCAATCGCTAAACCAACTACGAGAGGTTATTGACCACGCCGGAGCACGACAACCTGACCACGAAGGACTATTTCCTGCAAGCAAACAAAGAACAAGTAAGAAGCTGAAATTGCAATCTGGATATTGTGAATATAACAGGAAAGCTTTATTGATCAAGTGGGGTTATGTGACGTCTTGGTCTGGTCGTTGAACACAAATGAAGTACGCGAAGTTGCAGCTATGGTGAACTTTTAATCTAAACAAAACCCAAAGTCTAAACGACGCCCTAAGGGTCGTATATATGGAGGAGTAGGGGGAATTTTGTGACCCCTTGGAGGAGGGGTCCTAAACCAACCCTAACTCTATTTCCCCACACATACGGACTCTAAAAACAGACTATACTGAAGTATTTCGAAATTACATGGGCCTGGCCCAATAATAAGGTGACGCGACACCTATAATAGCCTCTAGACGGAATTTATGAAGCAGCATCTTGTATATTTCGTCCAAGCCTTCATGCTCTCATTATGGTGACTTCAAAGTCCTGAAATCATCACTTGAAACTCCGTTCTTGTTCCCCTTGCACATGCCATCATCTCCATGCTTGATCTTGCTCCAATGTTCATCCTTCTTGTCTAAGCTCGGCCCTTCATTTGTAAGCAAAACAAATGTATCCAATTTAGGCAGCATCATATTCTCATGAACATTAGAATCATTACCAAGAAACGAAAGTACCTGGTACTTTAATTGGCGTGCGCGAGCTCTAGTAGTTGGTCCAGTATGTATAGCAGTAGGGGTTGTGGGTGTAACAATGATATTGATGTCCTCATCATCCTCCCCTTCTTGAAATGAAGTCGTCCTCGACGGAAGCTCATCTTCCTCACCCAAATAAGGCTTCAAATCTACAATGTTAAAAGTTGGACTAACCCCAAAATCTGCAGGCAGCTCAAGTTTATATGCATTATCATTTATTTTCCCTAACACCTTAAAAGGACAATCAGCACGTGGCATTAGCTTTGACTTGCACAAATCAGGAAACCTATCCTTACGCAAATGTAACAAAACAAGATCTCCAGGTGCAAAGACAACACGTTTTCTACCCTTATCTCCAGCAAGTTTATATTTAGCATTCGTACGCTCAATGTTTTCCTTAGCTAACTCATGCATTTTTAAGATTAATTCAACATGTTGTTTAGCATCAATATTAAACTTCTCCAAAGATGGAAGAGGCAACAAATCAATAGGTGCATGAGGTAGGAAACCATACACAATCTCAAAAGGGCACATCTTAGTAGTAGAATGCAGCGAGCGATTATAAGCAAATTCAATATGAGGCAAGCATTCTTCCCACATTTTCAGGTTATTCTTCAAAACAACTCTAAGCATAGTAGACAAAGTTCTATTGACTACTTTAGTTTGTCCATCAGTTTGGGGGTGACATATAGTACTAAAAAGTAGTTTAGTCCCCAACTTAGCCCATAAACATCTCCAAAAGTGGCTAAGAAATTTAGTATCATGATCTGAAATAATAGTATTTGGCACACCATGCAAGCAAATAATTTCATGAAAGAACAAATCAGCAACATTAGCAGCATGATGAGGACATCAATACCATTGTTACACCCACAGCCCCTATTGCTATACATACTAGACCAATTACTAGAGCTCGCGCACGCCAATTAAATTACCAGGTACTTTCGTTTCTTGGTAATGATTCTAATGTTCATGAGAATATGATGCTGCCTAAATTGGATACATTTGTCTTGCTTACAAATGAAGGGCCTAGCTTGGACAAGAAGGATGAACATTGGAGAAAGATCAAGCATGGAGATGATGACATGTGGAAGGGGAACAAGAACGGAGTTACAAGTGATGATTTCAGGACTTTGAAGCCACCCAAATGAGTGCATGAAGCCTTGGACGAAATATACAAGATGTCACTTCATAAATTCCGTCCAGAGGCTATTATAGGTGTTGTGTCACCTTATTATTGGGCCAGCCCATGTAATTTCGAAATACTGAAGTATAGGCTGTTTTTAGAGTCCGTATGTATGGGGAAAACAGAGTTAGGGTTGGTTTCGGACCCCTCCTCCAAGGGGACACAAAATTCCCCCCTCTTCCTCCATATATACAACCCTTAGGGCGTCGTTTAGACTATGGGTTTTGTTTAGATTAAAAGTTCGCCATAGCTGCAACTTCCCGTACTTCGTTTGTGTTCAACGACCAGACCAAGACGTCATAGAACCCCACCTTGATCAATAAAGCTTTCATCTTATATTCGCAATATCTAGATTGCAATCTTAGTTTCTTGCTTGTTCTTCATTTGCTTGCAGGAAATAGACCTTCGTGGTCAAGTTGATCGTGCTCCGACATGGTCAATAACCTCTCAGAGTTGGTTTAGCGATTGCTAAGGCGTGACGTCCTCGCACGTTCGTTGCCGGATCGTCAAAGTCTACTCCTCCGAAACAATAACCACCATCTCATCGAAAGACGGGACACCTTTGCCTCTATCACAGCATCATCGCTTTTATGACATGGTATAAAGTGTGGCATTTTTGAAAATCTATCCACGACAACAAATATGCTATCCCTCCCCTTGTTTGTTCGAGGTAAATCTAAAACAAAGTCCATAGATATATCCTCCCAAGGAACACTAGGTACAGGCAAAGGCATATATAAACCATGACGATTGAGTCGTGACTTAGCTTTTTGACATGTACTGCAGCAAGCAACAAAACGCTCAACATCCCGTCTTATCTTTGGCCAAAAGAAATGTGTAGCAAGTACATCTTCCATTTTCTTCACGCCAAAGTGTCCAATTAATCCTCCTCCATGCGCCTCCTGCAACAACAAAAGATGAACGGAGCTAGCTGGAATGCATAGCTTGTTAGCACGGAACACAAATACATCATTAACGACAAACTTGTTCCATGTTCTTCCTTCTTTACAATTCTGCATCACATCTCTAAAATCAGTATCATGTACATATTGATCTTTAATGGTCTCCAAACCAAATATTTTAAAGTCAAGTTGTGAAAGCATAGTATAGCGACGAGACAATGCATCAGCAATAACATTTTCTTTACCCTTCATGTGTTTAATGACGTGAGGGAAAGATTCAATGAATTCAACCCATTTAACATGTCTATGATTCAGTTTTGCTTGACTTTTAATATGTTTCAAAGATTCATGATCAGAATGTATAACAAATTCTTTGGGCCATAAATAATGTTGCCATGTTTCTAAAGTCCGAACAAGAGCATATAATTCCTTATCATAAGTAGACTAGGCCCACTCAATTTTTCAGAAAAGTATGCAATAGGTTTGCCATCTTGTAATAACACACCTCCTAATCCCATTCCACTAGCATCACATTCAAGATCAAAAGTCTTATTAAACTCAGGATGTTGGAGTAAAGGAGCATGTGTCAACTTGTCTTTCAATACCGTGAAACAAAAGGCTAGAGGATGGTGGTTATCCTGTCTTTCGATGAGATGGTGGTTATCGTTTTTGGTGGAGTAGACCTTGACGATCCGACTACGAACATGCGAGGATGTCACGCCTTAGCAATTGCTAAACCAACTCCGAGAGGTTATTGACCATGCCTGAGCATGATCAACCTAACCACGAAGGTCTATTTCCTGCAAGCAAACGAAGAACAAGCAAGAAGCTGAAATTGCAATCTGGATATTGCGAATATAAGAGGAAAGCTTTATTGATCAAGTGGGGTTCTGTGACATCTTGGTCTGGTCGTTGAACACAAATGAAGTACGCAAAGCTGCAGCTATGGCGAACTTTTAATCTAAACAAAACCCAGAGTCTAAACGACTCCCTAAGGGCTGTATATATGGAGTAGGGGGAATTTCGTGACCCCTTGGAGGAGGGGTCCGAAACCAACCCTAACTCTGTTTCCCCACACATACTGACTCTAAAAACAACCTATACTAAAGTATTTCGAAATTACATGGGCCTGGCCCAATAATAAGGTGACGCAGCACCTATAATAGCCTCTGGACGAAATTTATGAAGTAGCATCTTGTATATTTCGTCCAAGCCTTCATGCACTCCTTATGGTGGCTTCAAAGTCCTGAAATCATCACTTGAAACTCCGTTCTTGTTCCCCTTGTGCATGCCATCATCTCCATGCTTGATCTTGCTCCAATGTTCATCCTTCTTGTCCAAGCTCGGCCCTTCATTTGTAAGCAAAACAAATGTATCCAATTTAGGCAGCATCATACTCTCATGAACATTAGAATCGTTACCAAGAAACGAAAGTACCTGGTAATTTAATTGGCGTGCACGAGCTCTAGGAATTGGTCCAGTATGTATAGCAGCAGGGGCTGTGGGTGTAACAATGGTATTGATGTCCTCATCAATGCTGCTCTGCTGGTGACCCTTGCCGCCACTGTTTTTCTTGCCCTTGCCAGATTTTTCATCATCCAAACTAGGATCTTTCTTGTTTTCTGACTCAGCATACCTGGTGAGGACATCCATGAGATTTCCCATGTCCTGAACCTTCCTTTTGAGCCACCCAAGCTTCTGAATGAGAGGTTGAAAATGATAATTTTTCTCCAAAATCAGGACGGCCTGCGCAGCCGTGATGCTATCTGAAGAATGAATGATATCTGAGACCCGGCGGGATCAGTGATGGGTGGACTCATCTTCTCCCTGGACACAATGTTGTAGATCAACGATTGTCATCGGGCGCTTGCAGGTTCCTTGAAAGTTTTTGATGAAACGTTCCTTCAATTCTGCCCAAGTATTGATAGAGTTGGTGATGTAGGGTGGAAACCCTAGGGCCGATCTTTCATGATTTGGAGGGGATCCCGCGAAGGACACGAAGAACACGAGGGGAAACATGAGGGAAATCACGAGGGGAAACACTCAAACAAACGAGAACGATCACACATGTGCTAGATCCATGAACAATACGAGTGATACACGATTCAAACGCAACAAAGGACGATACAAGAGGTAACTAGTTCATCTCTGTGAGGAGGCCTTGAATCTGCGAGGGGTCTTCCCGTGAGGGGTCTTGAATCCAAGCGTGGATCTTCTCCGTAGAGGCCGCGGTCTCTCGATGGAGTAGAACCACAAGGATGAGCAAAGCTCTATCTCTAAAATGAGCTAAACCTATGCTAACCCTAAAAATGGGGAGGAGGAGGTCTATTTATAGTCTAAGCCACGAAGGGGTAAGTGAGGGGCTGGAATGGATACATGGGCTTCGGCCCAAATCATGCATGCATGCACTGTCCGCATGATCCGGGTGTTGGTCCGGATGATTCGGGTCGGCGTCCGGATGGTCCGGACGTGTCGTGGAGGCTGCGGGTGGTCCGGTTGTCCGGGCCCTGGTCTGGCTGATCCGGCTTCATGTTGGCTTCGGGTGTCTTGGGGCACATTACCCGGATCGTCCGGGTAAGGGGTCCGGATCATCCGGGCTTGGTCCGGATCATCCGGCTGGGGGTCCGGATCATCCGGGCAAGCTCTGTCTTGTCCGTTCTTCTTCTTCCTTCTCATCTTCCATGCTTGGCCTTGGTCCTTTGATTCTCCATGGTCATCTCGGTTGTACCTGAGTATACGCAAGGTCCATGCATGAGGTAGTAGCCATGTCTCACATGTGGAAAGTGACTGTTCGAAGAGGAGCGAGTTCACCTTGTGTCCAATGGCGTATGGTTGAGGTCTCATCGTATGTCCTCTTGGGGCTTGGGGAGTAGTCGAAGTGTACAAGGGAATGATCGTAGGATGCTCCGCATCATCTCCGCCCCCTTGGGAAAGATCCGACCTCGGATCGTAATCCTCATCACCATAGAAACGGTTGTCGTGGACGGACTTGTAATTGGACGGAGTGGAAGTCATGGCGCAATCCAAGTACTCCAAGGTGTCTCCGGAGGGGTATACATGCAAAAAGAGCAAACACAAACGACACTCAGAAATACAATGGTTAGCGCACACAAGGTGTCCATCATGTAAGCATGAGTTTGTCCGATAATATTGTTCGTGACAAGGCACAAGATGCTTAGTCAAATGATGTAAAATGATATGCAAAGCATTCATGATAGCAAAATCATTTGTTGTGCACGCAAAGGTATGGTAAATGTCATGGTGCACAACGCTACAAATGCTACCATTTTGCAAAATGATGTCATAGAAAGATGGTATATCAAGAGCATGAACATGGCAATGTATGCTCAATATGATTATGTTATCATGCAATTGATGGTAGGCAGTCTGATCATTATGTATGAATATGCCATCAAGGAAGATCACAACAAATTTGCTAAGGAAGTGCACAAGCTCATATATCATGGATTACATAGAAATACAAGATGCAACAAGGCAATCATAATGTGAGTCAATCCATGCATAAGGTGCAAATTTGTTAGGGGTGGTGTTGTACCATAGCTCGATGTCGTGGCACTCCTCAACTTGAAGGTCCATAGGGTTCATCTCCAATGTCGGTCCTCCATCCAATATGTATATCATGTAGACAAGAAGAAGGAAACAACAATGAAAGAATGACCCATCCAATATGCCTATTTGAAGATGGCTCAAAGTGAAGGAGTTCACTTGTAGGAATTTCTCGCAAATGTTGGTGTTGCACATCGTGTACGCCTTCACATAACCAATATGTCTCGTGATGGAAATGCCTTGTGAATCCTTCAAAACGAAAGAACATGACAAACACTCGGAAAAACAAATGAGGTTAGCGGAAATGCAAAACCTATCATTCGTGTGGTGAAATACCCAACAAGTGTTTGCAGCATTCTTATCATAAGAAAGGACAAGGGTGTAGGGCATGGTATGGAGGCATAATATGCTAGCACAACCAAAAGCATTAAGCGCAATCAAACAAGCATGCATCACAAGTAAGGTATCCAAGCCTCCAAGATCAATAAGCATAGCATGGTTGCACTCACTACATGTGAATTGAGAGATGCAACTATTAGAGGCAAGGGACATTGATCAAGATAAATCATGTGAGAGGCATGAATATATACGCTATCAACCCAATGCAATGAGCAATTATGTATCATGGGTGATGCGACAAAGCAAGTGATCATAGGAAACAAGTCATGCAAGCTAGTAGTGCGAAGATGCAACATAATAGAGGTAATCATGGCAATTATGTCATGTGTGTAAATAGTGAGCATACATAATGCACATGACATATCACAAGCATTAAAAAAAGATATGAGTAATGTATCATCATTGTATTGGCAAGAAGTCCTATGTAAATAGCATTTAAACAATATGACTCTCCCAACACAAGAAGCAACAATAGCATGTGGCATGTATAGAACATGGCAATAGCAACAAGGATCTCCACCAAGCATGCAAATACACGTGGAAGTAGTATAATGGTGAATCTTATGTAAGTGCCAGCAAGGGTCACAATTGCATGGCAATGGCATAGAAAGAGGCATAACATGCAAAGTGAACACGATAAAATGGGCATAAGGTGACAAATGGTAAATAGCCCAAAGTCATGTAAGAGCCAAGTAAAAGTAATACGCGTAGTGCTTGCGCGAAGGGAACGGTGGTAAGGATAATCCATGTGATCCCAAGTCATCGTTGCTCTCAAGAGCTTGTTTCATCAACTCATGGGATTGTGAGGTTGACGAGTGTTCATAAGTACCTACACAAAACAAAGGCAAAGGGAAAATTGTGTGTGCGTGGTATATGTACACATCATCCATTATGATGCATACATGCATGTGTTGGTTAGCACAAAGTATCCAATGTTCAAATAAATGAGATGCATGATATAAAAACATGTCATCCGTCATGATAGGTTTGTTGTTATGTATAGCATAATGGAGACTCAAATTGTGTAATGCATCACTAGTAATATCGAGAGCATTGTTATGAATGGTATGCATATGGTGCATACAATCGATGCAATCATGCGATACACAATAATTTTCATGGCATGGCATATGAGATGAATTGCACAAATTTTGCAAAGGTAGCATAGCAATATCATCGCAAGAGAAGCAAATACCAATAACCATGATCTCGTCATCTATGCCATAAGTGCAAATGGGATTTATTTTAATGGGGCATGCATAGTTATTATGTTGAGATTGTAGTGATGCAATATGGGAGATCTCACTCATAGCATATGACAAGTTTAATGGATTGTCAAACATGACGTTACCGATAGAATTTTCACATGATATCCTATGGAGCATAGCATCACAACTAGGCAAATCAACATGCTCATCATCATATTCATCATAAATTGGTAAGTCAAGACATGAGGAAGTCGCACTAGCATGAAGCATGGTAATAGGTGGATCAACATCATGCAAGCAATCATTGGTAAGATTGTCCACTAGTGGGACAAGAGAATTTCCATCGTCTATGTTACCTATAGAGCTCCGCTCATGTGTTGTAGGTGAGGTTGCAACGTGATGGTACCATGTGGGGGGTGCATCTTCTTCCACCATGTCCATCGGTTTTCCCATTGGAGGTATGGACTCGTCGAGGATTGGCACTTTGTCTTGTTGGAGATCTATCACCAAAGAAGAAAACACACTATGAGTAGAGGGTAAGTCGTTAGAAATCATAGTGGCCTCACAAGCCCTCTCAACTACCTCACTCACTAAGTGTTGTGGCTCACTCGCTCCCGGTAAGATGCTCTCACTCATATGGTTGGTGGAGCCACTCAAATGGCTCTCAACCTCGCATAGGATGTGTGGCATGCTCTCAATTGTGGGGCTAGTGGTGGTCACACTCATCCTCTCATAGGAAATGCACTCAATGTCACATATGGTGGAGTCACTCATATCACTCATGGGGTGGTGGCTCTCCTCACATGGCAATTGGGGCATCTCGTCATATGTGGGTGCCGGAGAGATGTAGGTGCAAATGTCTCCATGCTCAACTCCTATCGCCGCCTTGGTTGAAGGGATAGTCCCATGCTCAACCTCCTCATACATAACGCCTCCGAAGATGAATGCCGTAGGAAGTGGCAAATCATCACTCTCCTCCAATACCAAAGATAAAGTCTCATGTGCGGTCTCATAGCTTGACTCTGAATATGAGTCCCATTGGGGCACCGTCTTCATGTTATTGAAGAGGTTTGCGTTCATCGCCGTGGTCGAAGGGGATGGCCCTTGCTCGATCGTCTTGTCGCCGTCTTGTTGTAGGAGGCCCATATGATGTGGCACCTCGTAGCTCGTCTCCATGACCGAAGGGAATTTCCCATGCTCGGCCATCTTCCTTGAGGGGCTTCCGAAGATGCAAGTGTCGCCCTCACTTGTAGGTGGTCGCCTCGGACTTGATGAAGTCGATGTAGGCGTACTTGTGGGAAGTAGGCGAAGATGCCGTACGTCCAAAGGCGAAGTTGCCTTGATAACACTTGGCAAAGATGCTGAAGTGGTGGTGGTAGCCGGAGCTTGCTCTTGGTGGTGCTTGTCTCGCAGTCTTCTCTTGTGCTCATGTAGTTTGGTCATAGCATGATGTAGATCTTGTTGGGACTTGTAGGTTTGCACGTGTGGAACATCGTCATCTTGATGGTGTCGTTGTCATGCTTGAGCTCGTAGTAGATGTCGTTCATCATCGTCGTCCACATGATTCTTGGAGGTGACTTGCCCTTTATGATGATCTGGATCACGAATGTGATGATGGTCGCCATGTAGATGTGGGCATGGACGAATTGCGCTTGTATCGCATGGGCGCTCCAAAGATTTGCGACTCGCTCGCCGCCGCCTTGAGGATGACGAAGGGTATGAAGACTTGTAGTCGAACACCATTTGTCGGATTTCCTCCATGTGTTTGTTGTGGTAGTCGAACGTATCATCGATGTAGTCCCTTGTCTGTGCTTCGGATTGTTGTATGTCGGTGGCGAGGTTATCGATGCGCTCGTGCAAGGTAGATTGTGCACCTTGCATTTGTCGTTGTAGATCGAAGATGGACATTTTGGTGATGTAGTTGTTCGCGCCGTCTTTGTTGTGGAAGACTGGAGATGAAATGCTTTGCCTATCCATCACAAGACTCGAGCAAATGTGAGTGGGAGAAAGAGAAGAACTAGACCAAATGTACCTTAACCAATGTTGAGAATGGATCAATGATCACTCAATAATGTAGCAAGAAAATAGCACAATAGGTACCGTGTCTCGTCAATTTCTCACACCTACACAAGTAAGGCTTATGGAGTAGCTTGGTGAGGATAGTGGCACAAAAATTTGATGCAAAATGTTAGCAAGAGTCAATAATGTTGAAAGAGATTCACAAATTTGCAAGTGAAACAAGTAGACCAATAGCAATAATGTTAGGATACTAACATCCGGGAGGAGGTCCAGCTGATCCGGGCTATGTCCGGATGATCCGGGAGTACATCCGGGTGATCCGGGTTCGTCAACTCAGGTACGGGTATTCGGGTGTATAGGTTATCCGGACGTCTGGGAGAGGGTCCAGCTAATCCGGGCAGAGTCTGGATGATCCGGGGGCACGTCTAGATGATCCCGGTTCGTCAATCTGCTCGGGATTTCCTCTCGAGGACGAATATTTGGGTGGAAATGGATGATTTCGGGGGCAAAATTGAGGAGATTTCGTGGATGGAAGGTGGGGAAACTTGTGGAGATGCTAGATCCACTCGAAACACAATGAATCCATGGATCAAAATCAACAAAACATCATCAAACCAACAAATCACAAAAAATGGGGCTATTTTGGTGGGGATTTTCGGATTTTGGGACGAAATCAAGCAAAACAAGGCTAGAAAACGTTGGGGGAGACTCCAAATTCGTGATCAACGTGGCTCATGATACCAAGATGATGTAGGGTGGAAACCCTAGGGCCGATCTTTCACGATTTGGAGGGGATCCCGCGAAGAACACGAAGAACACGAGGGCAAACACGAGGGAAATCACGAGGGGAAACACTCAAATCAATGAGAACGATCACACAAGTGCTAGATCCATGAACAATACGAGTGATACACGATTCAAATGCAACAAAGGACGATACAAGAGGTAACTAGTTCATCTCCGTGAGGAGGCCTTGAATCCGGGAGGGGTCTTCCCGTGAGGGGTCTTGAATCCAAGCGTGGATCTTCTCCGTAGAGGCCGCAGTCTCTTGATGGATTAGAACCACAAGGATGAGCAAAGCTCTATCTCTAAATTGAGCTAAACCTATGCTAACCCTAAAAATGGGGAGGAGGAGGTCTATTTATAGTTTAAGCCACGAAGGGGTAAGTGAGGGGCCGGAATGGATACATGGGCTTCGGCCCAAATCATGCACGCACGCACTATCCGGATGATAGGGGTGTTGGTCCGGATGATCCTGGCTTCGGATGTCCGGATGATCCGGGTCGGCGTCTGGATGGTCCGGACGTGCCGTGGAGGCTGCAGGTGGTCCGGTTGTCCGGGCCCTGGTCCGGCTGATCCGGCTTCATGTTGGCTTCAGGTGTCTTGGGGCACATTACTCGGGTCATCCAGGTGGGGGGTCCGGATCATCCGGGCTTGGTCTAGATCGTCCGGCTGGGGGTCCGGATCATCCGGGCAAGCTCTGTCTTGTCCGTTCTTCTTCTTCCTTCTCATCTTCCATGCTTGGCCTTGGTCCTTTGATTCTCCATGGTCATCTCGGTTGTGCCTGACTATACGCAAGGTCCATGCATGAGGTAGTAGCCATGTCTCACATGTGGAAAGTGACGGTTCGAAGAGGAGTGAGTTCACCTTGTGTCCAATGGCGTATGGTCGAGGTCTCAACGTATGTCCTCTTGGGGCTTGGGGAGTAGTCGAAGTGTACATGGGGATGATCTTAGGATGCTCCGCATCATCTCTTCCCCCCCCCCCCCTTGGGAAAGATCCGACCTCGGATCGTAATCCTCATCACCATGGAAATGGTTGTCGTGGACGGACTTGTAATTGGACGGAGTGGAAGTCATGGCGCAATCCAGGTACTCCAAGGTGTCTCCGGAGTGGTATACATGCAAAAAGAGCAAACACAAACGACACTCAGAAATACAATGGTTAGGGAACACAAGGTGTCCATCATGTAAGCATGAGTTCGTCCGATAATATTTTTCATGACAAGGCACAAGATGCTTAGTCAAATGATGTAATATGATATGTGATGTAGGGTAGAACCCTAAATGCCCGATCTTTCACGAAATGGAGTGGATCCTACGAAGAACACGATGAACACGAGGGGAAACAAAAGGGGAAACACTCAAATCAATGGGAGAGATCACACAAGTGCTAGATCCATGAACATAAAGAGTGATACAAGATGAAAACGCAACAAAGGACGATACAATCGGTAACGAGTTCTTCTCTGAGAGGAGGTCTTGAGGGGTCTTTCCGTGAGGGGTCTTCAATCCAATCGATGGATCTTCTCCGTAGAGGCCGCGGTCTCTCGATGGAGTAGAACCGAATTGATGAGCAAAGCTCTATCTCTCAAATGAGCTAAACCTATGCTAACCCTAGAAAGTGGGAGGAGGAGGAGTATATATAGTCTAAGTGGGTGAAGGGGTACATGGGCCTCGGCCCAACACACTGTGCGCAGACAGGTGTCGGTCGTCCGGCACCTACCGGAGCCGGAGCTTCCTCTTGGTGGTGCTTGTCTCGCGGTCTTCTCTTGTGCTCATGAAGTTTGGCCGTAGCATGATGTAGAGCTTGTTGGGACTTGTAGGTTTGCATGTGTGGAACATCGTCATCTTGATGGTGTCGTTGTCGTGCTTGAGCTCGTAGTAGATGTCGTTCGTTGTCGTCATGCACATGATTCTTGGAGGTGACTTGCCCTTCATGACGATGTGGATCACGAATGTGATGATGGTCGCCATGTAGATGTCGGCGTGGACGAATCGCGCTTGTATCGCATGGGCGCTCCGAAGATTTGCGACTCGCTCGCCGCCACCTTGAGGATGACGAAGGGGACGAAGACTTGTAGTCGGACACCATTTGTCGGATTTCCTCCATGTGTTTGTTGTGGTAGTCGAATGTATTGTCGATGTAGTCCCTTATCCGTGCTTCGATTGTCGTATGTCGATGGCAAGGTTGTCGATGCGCTCGTGCAAGGTAGATTGTGCACCTTGCATTTGTCGTTGTAGATCGAAGATGGACGTTTTGGTGATGTAGTTGTTTGCACCGTTGTTGTTGTGGAAGACCAGAGATGAAATGCTTTGCCTATCCATCACAAGACTCGAGCAAATGTGAGTGGGAGAAAGAGAAGAACTAGACCAAATGTACCTTAACCAATATTGAGAATGGATCAATGCTCACTCAATAATGTAGCAAGAAAATAGCACAATAGGTACCGTGTCTCGTCGATTTCTCACACCTACACAAGTAAGGCTTATGGAGTAGCTTGGTGAGGATAGTGGCACAAAAATTTGATGCAAAATGTTAGCAAGAGTCAATAATGTTGAAAGAGATTCACAAATTCGCAAGTGAAACAAGTAGACCAATAGCAATATGTGGCACACGGAAACACACACACGGATAGATAAATGGGGTCGTGCAACCAAGGAATGAGCACAAAATGTGGAATCCACGGAAAACACTCGTGTTGCACAACTCAAGAGAGATGCTAGCACGATTGCTTAATAGGCGGATACAACACTTGTGCACAACCTATAAGATGCAAAATGTATCAACTTTCTATCCCAAGTATGCTATTATGTATGATGTTCCGGTGTTTCGCACACGATGATCCAAGATGATCAATATGACAATCTTATATGCAATGTGGTATAATGCTATGGCTATTGCTTACAAGCTCTTTGTTCACTCTTTTTCTTTGCTTAAAAACTTATTCTTTTTTTTATATGGCCACTTATGCGAAATGCACAAACCAAGATAGCAATTGTGTATATGCGGGAACAATCTTGTGACACAAGAGATGATATGATGATACCAAGATGATATGGTATGTATGCAATGGAAGGTGTAGATCAATGATCACTAATGTGCACAAGTAACGTTGCCGGCAATACTCAATGGCTAGTCTCGATAGGTATGTGATGCAAAATGGGCTAGGGGTTATCAATACTATGGCAAGAAGAATGTACAATAATGGGATACCACGATACCAAGGTGATATAGGGGTTACCGTTCTTGCTTACGGTTAGGGTGTCAAAATGGTGAAGGTGGTCGATGTCGAATCTTTGGCGAAGTTGAGCAGCGGTGTTGTCGATGTCGAACCGTTCCTAGTTAGCCGAAACACCCTAGGAAACGGAAAACCACAAACTCAAAATCTCCAAAGGCAAAAGTCAAATGGTGGTAGTGGAATGCGGTGGTGGTTTCGAAGTTGGCAATGCGGAAGTGCAATGATGGGTTATGCGATTCGGAGTTGATGTCACCGACCCTAAGTAGCCGAAACACCTTAGGAGACACAAACCACAACTCAAACAAGCTCAAAAAAAATTAGGTTAAGTTGGGGGGGCGGAAATGTATGGTGGGCAAGGTTATGCGGAAGTGGTGGTGGTGGTTGATGAAGAAGCAACCGTCCCTAAGTAGCCGAAACACCTTAGGAGACTCGAATCACTACTCAAGCAACCACTAATGCTATGGGAAACAAAATGGGTTAGGTTGCGGAAGTCGGTGGTGGTATTGCAGATGATGTGGTGAAGGCCCTAGGCAAAGATGCCAAAGTTCCAAAAATTTGATGGAGTCAAATGATGTTGGAGCTATTTTTTGAGATGGGGGATGTCAATATCTTCAAAACGAGCTAAAGAACGTCAAAAACGGACTCCGGATGAATTAGTTATGACCGAAACAATAATTCAGCCGTGTTAGTTTCCGAGTGATCCGGGAGGAGGCCCAGCTGATCCGGGAGTACATCCGGGTGATCCGGGTTCGTCAACTCGGGTACGGGTATTCAGGTGTATAGGTTATCCGGACGTCCGGGAGAGGGTCCAGCTGATCCAGGCGGAGTCTGGATGATCCGGGGGCATGTCCGGATTATCCGGGTCGTCAAACTGCTCGGGATTTCCTCTCGAGGACGAATTTTTGGGCGGAAATGGATGATTTCGGGGGCAAAATTGAGGAAATTTCGTGGATGGAAGGTGGAGAAACTTGTGGAGATGCTAGATCCACTCAAAACACAACGAATCCATGGATCAAAATCAACAAAACATCATCAAACCAACAAATCACAAAAAAAATTGGGGCTATTTTTGGTGGGGATTTTCGGTTTTTGGGACGAAATCAAGCAAAACAAGGCTAGAAAACGGTGGAGGAGACTCCAAATTCGTGATCAACGTGGCTCATGATACCAAGATGATGTAGGGTGGAAACCCTAGGGTCGATCTTTCATGATTTGGAGGGGATCCCACGAAGAACACGAGGGGAAACACGAGGGAAATCATGAGGGGAAACACTCAAATCAACGAGAACGATCACACATGTGCTAGATCCATGAACAATACAAGTGATACACGATTCAAACGCAACAAAGGACGATACAAGAGGTAACTAGTTCATCTCCGTGAGGAGGCCTTGAATCCGTGAGGGGTCTTGAATCCAAGCGTGGATCTTCTCCGTAGACGCCGCGGTCTCTTGATGGAGTAGAACCACAAGGATGAGCAAAGCTCTATCTCTGAAATGAGCTAAACCTATGCTAACCCTAAAAATGGGGAGGAGGAGGCCTATTTATAGTCTAAGCCACGAAGGGGTAAGTGAGGGGCCAGAATGGATACATGGGCTTCGGCCCAAATCATGCACGCATGCATTGTCCGGATGATCCGGGTGTTGGTCCGGATGATCCGGGCTTCGAATGTTCGGATGATCCGGACTTCGGATGTCTGGATGATCCGGGTCGGCGTCTGGATTGTCCGGACGTGTCGTGGAGGCTGCGGGTGGTCCGGTTGTCCGGGCCCTGGTCCGGCTGATCCGGCTTCATGTTGGCTTCGGGTGTCTTGGGGCACATTACCCGCATCGTCTGGGTGGGGGTCCGGATCATCCGGGCTTGGTCCGGGTCGTCCGGCTGGGGGTCGGGATCATCCGGGCAAGCTCTTCTTGTCCGTTCTTCTTCTTCCTTCTCCTCTTCCATGCTTGGCCTTGGTCCTTTGATTCTCCATGGTAATCTCGGCTGTGCCTGAGTATACGCAAGGTCCATGCATGAGGTAGTAGCCATGTCTCACATGTGGAAACTGACGGTTCGAAGAGGAGTGAGTTCACCTTGTGTCCAATGGCGTATGGTCGAGGTCTCATCGTATGTCCTCTTGGGGCTTAGGGAGTAGTCGAAGTGTACATGGGGATGATCGTAGGATGCTCCGCATCAGTTGGGAGGCAGGTTTTTCAACCATGTACGAGCCGGCCCTTCCAACATAGTATCAAATACTTGGCGTAGACCGCGTCGCTGACGTCCAGCATGTCCATAGCTAGCGCATAGCTTTCGATCCACGCAACCGTCTCGAGATCAGCCGTGTAGTTGGGAACCTTATGAGCGCCCTTAAAATCCTTGGGCATGCACTCATTCGTAAAGACAGAGACAAACACAGTATTCCGATCATTCTGGTACTCAGTCCCGCTCCGGAGGAACCTGGCTGTGGCATAGAGGGGGGTACTTGACCCGCCATCGCAGCGGCTGCTTCTGCCTCTCGCATGGCTCGAGTTGCATCAACGATTGCCTCGCATCTGATACCGCTGGTCGGGCTGGGGGATTCTGAGCAAGCCGCATGTGCTCACTGCTGGAAACGGCAGGGGATTCTGTATGTCGACTCCTGCTGCGGCTCTAATGTGGTGTAGAGTGGACCCGATCATGACTGTAGGAGTAATTTGCCTGCTGGGTGACTGCTGTCTTCAACATCTCGATGGCGTTCCTTGCCTCAATCTCGATTGGGGTGTTTCCCGTGATCGGGAGCGCAGCAAGGTCGCGAGTCGCCGCTAGCATGTTATCCACGGGATTAGAAAAATGACCCGCCGGTGTCTGGAAACGGTGAGGGGGCAACTAAACCAGTGATGGGTTACGGGCCGGCTCACGCTGCTGAGCCAGCTATCAAGGTTGAGCTGACTGTGGCTTCCCAGTTCCCGTATTTGGAACAACCCAGGTTAACTGGGTTATAACCGGAGCCTCGGGCGTACTGGTCCCAGCCCCCGGAGTATCCTGCGGTGAACTGAACAGGCGAGTAGGCTCATAGTTGAAGTGCAGCCGGCTCGTGTGTCTCCTCTAATGAACCGCATCTGAAGCATCCTGTTGCAGACTTAAGTGCCAGGCTTCTGCCTTCAGCCGATCGGCCTCATTGCGAATGTGGGCCTGCACTTCAGCCTTGTGAATATTCTCAGCGTTGATATCCTCCTGGACTTTGGCCATCTGCTCGCGGAGTTTGGTCAACTCTGTGTTATGTTCCGCCTGATTTTCTGCGGTCACTGGAGTTTCCAGGAGGGTCGTCATGGCGGCCATCAAGTCGGCCACAGCTTCAGCTAGCGTTTTGTTTGAGCCAGCCGCACCTGGTGCTGAGGTGCCAGTCCTGGTTACTACGCCAGCCGCCGTGGAATCGAGGGCTGGTGCCATGCCCGCCATGTAAACAGTAGCCTAGAGAGGCGGCTCGAAAGCATCCTGGGCCGGCTCACCATCAGGGTAGCCCCCAAGCCTACCATCATAGAGCGGAAGGATCGACTCGGTATCGCCGACCGAAGACTCGCCATCAGAGTAGATAGGGTATCCCCGCCGGACGCGGAGTTATCCGCAAGGTCAACTCCCTGAGTGAAACCGACGAAGACGTGCTTCCGGACGGCTTGAACCCAGCCGGTTTGAGTGCACCGAGCCGGCTCGACGATGTCGGTGCAGATGTCCGGCTTGGGACCTGATTCACCGATCTTGGTGATGAAGACATGGATCTTGTCGAAGGGGACGCAGTACCCGTACTCGATGAGTCGGCCTCGGGGCCCCAGCCTAAATCATCGACGTAGAGCTTGCCGCGGTGACTCTTGGTCATGCAACCAATCGCATATCCCTCGATCCCTGGGAGAGCTCCCTCCAAGAACTCAACACCACCGAGCGATAGCCCCACAGTGGGCGCCAACTATTGTGGTTTTGTCACGGCTGATGTCCTCGTGAAAGGACTTAGTCGTGAGGCCATTGCAACAAGGTGGTAGCTTGAACGGAGTTGATCAGAATCGAGAGACGAGGGCTTACCCAGATTCGGCCCCTCAAGGTGGAGGTAATAGCCTACTTCCTGCTTGATTGATTATTGCTTGATATCTCGATTACAAGGGTGTGACTTGGCTAACCTAGTACTTGAGAGCTTGTAACTTAATGTTTCTACCTCAGGGGCTCTCCTTTATATACAGGTCGAGGCCTTGGGTTTACAACAGAGTCCAGGTCATAACACAACCCGTGTCCTAGTCTGCTTCCTACCTATCTTACCTCCCAATTAAGGGAGTTTCCTTTTAGTCTCTTCCATGAGCCGGTGTCCCAGGTGTTGGGCCATAAGCCGGCCCACTGTACGAGTCGCCTCCTGGGCCTTGAGCTTCATGGTCATCACGGCCCATATAATAGACCCGCTCTTCAAACCGCCACTGGATAACTAGGCCATACTCTGGCCGGGTCATACCATGGGGTTATATCCCCAACAACAGGTGTGGAAAAAAGATAGTAACATTGCCCCTTCTCCCTTTTTCTCTCATTTTTTTTGGTGGGCTCTTTTTGACCTCTCTTTTCCTCTCTTTCTGGCCTCTTTTTTTTCCTCACTTGGGACAATGCTCTAATAATGAATAATGATGATCATCACACTTCTATTTACTTACAACTCAAAATTACAACTCGATACTAGAACAAAATATGACTCTATATGAATGCCTCTGGCAATGTACCAGGATGTCCAATGATCTAGCATAACATGTATGAAAGATGATGAACGGTGGCTGAGCCACAAATACTATGTTAGCTATATGATCATGCAAAGCAATATGACAATGATGGTGTGTGTCATAATAACGGAACGGTGGAACTTGCGTGGCAATATATCTCGGAATGGCTATGGAAATGTCATGATAGGTAGGTATGGTGGTTGTTTTGAGGAAGATATAAGGAGGCTTATGTGTGATAGAGCATATCATATCACGGGGTTTGGATGCGCCGGCGAAGTTTGCACCACATCTCGAGGTGAGAAAGGAAAATGCACGGTACCGGAGAGGCTAGCAACTGGCGGAAAGGTAAGAGTGCGTATAATGGACTCACATTAGTTATAAAGAACTCATAGACTTACTGCGTAAGGTTATTAGACCTCGAAGCAAAGTACTACTACGCATGCCCCTAGGGGGGAGGTTGGTAGGAGTTAACCATCGCGTGCCCCCAGCCTTCATGCAAAGGAAGACACTCAATAATAAATTGTGCTCCAACTTCTTAACATAACGGGAGACTATACGTGCATGCTTCGGGAATCACAAACATTAACACCAATATTCTTACTAAACCACAATCATTCACTAGTACCTCCCACATATTACCATCTTTATGTTGCAAAACTATTGCAAGGAATCAAACTTATCATATTTAGTGATCTAGATGAAAGTTTTTATTATATCCCTCTTGAATACCTATCATATTAGGACAAATTTCACAACCCATGCATATTGCCATTACTATTTATCAAACTCTCAAAATAATATAAGTGAAGCATGAGAGTATATATATTTCTTTAAAATATAACCACTGTCGTGCTCTAAAAGATATAAGTGAAGTACTAGAGCAACTGCCTAGCTCAAAAGATATAAGTGAAGCTGTTGTAGGGTGGAGACCCTAAGTGGAGATCTTTCACGAATTGGAGGGGGTTCCACAAAGAATGCGAAGAACAAAAGGGGAAATCACAAGAGGAACACTGATGTGGAGCATCCCATGGTCATCCCCATGAACCTACCTACGTCTCCCATGACACCACTTGGACCAATGACAAGAGCTCGAGCAAAGGCTATCGAAACTAAGGTGAACTCGCTCCTCTCCGAACTACCACCTTCTACATATGAGATGTGGCTACTACCTCAAGCGGAGACCCTATGTGTGATCAGGTACTTGGAGGGAAGCCACGGGACAGCTGCACCCAACAGACAAGATGGTGAGGACACCAAGTGCGAGGACCAAGAGGAAGAGATGCCAGGAAGCTACAGCCTCCAGACGACAGGCACCTGTCGGACGTCCGATGCCTGGAGGCACCAGCCGGCTAGCCGAGTCCCAGCCTGCACATGCTCCGGCGGCCGGACGACCGACAGCGACCGGACGTCCGACACCTCCCAGCGCCCGGACGTCCGAGCCCCTCCGAACGACCGTGACCACCAGTCTAGAACCAAAACATCAGAAGTATGGAGACCACCGGACGACCGACGCACCGGACGTCCGACCCCGACCGGAAGTCCGACACCACCTGATTAGAGCTGAAACATCAGAAATCCGATGCTTACCGAATGACCGAGTGCCCATGAGACACCGGACGACCGGTAACTGTCGGACGTCCGACGCCTGTGTGTTGACAGCGTGTTGGGCCGAAGCCCATGTACCCTTTCGTGACCCTAGACTATATATACTCCTCCTCCTCCCTCCTATTAGGGTTAGCATAGGTTTAGCTCATTTTAGAGATAGAGCTTTGCTCATCCTTGTGGTTCTACTCCATCGAGAGACCGCCGCCTCTACGGAGAAGATCCACGCTTGCATTCAAGACCCCTCACGGGAAGACCCCTCGCGGATTCAAGGCCTCCTCACGGAGATGAACTAGTTACCTCTTGTATCGTCCTTTAGTGTTGAATCATGTATCACTCGTATTGTTCATGGATCTAGCACATGTGTGATTGTTCTTGTTGATTTGAGTGTTTCCCCTCATGATTTCCCTCGCGTTTCCCCTCGTGTTCTTCGTGTTCTTCGCGGGATCCCCTCCAAATCATGAAAGATCAGCCCTAGGGTTTCCACCCTACATCATCTTGGTATCAGAGCCTAGGTTGATCACAAATTTGGAGCCCCTACCCTTGTTTTCTAGCCTTATTTTGTTGATTTTGTCCCAATTTCGAAAATTCCCCACCAAAAATAGCCCCAATTTTTTTTGTGATTTCTTGGTTTTGATGAAGTTTTGTTGGATTTTATCCATGGATTTGCTTTGCCACGAGTGGATCTAGCTTTCCCCCATCATCTCCACCATTTCCATCCACAAATTCGTCCAATTTCGCCCAAATTTTGCCCCTAGAAGTTCATCCCGTGCCCGAAATCACCCAGGCACCGGACGTCCGACAGTCTCCGGATGTCCGACAAACACTGGTCGTCCGACCACCACCGGACGTCCGACGAACCCTGACGAAACTGAACTTTGTTCAGTCCCACCGCTCCACTTCCACTTCCGCATACGCAGTCCCATACCACTACACCTTCCGCAACCACCATCGCTTTCCACAACCACCATCTCTTACCTGCTACCAACTACGTCAATTTTGCCTCATTTGGTCTTTGAGAATTTGAGTTGCGGTTTCCATTTCCTAACGTGTTTCGGCCACTTAGGGACGGTTCGACAACATCACCGCCGCTCCTCTTCGTCATCGACCTCGACTACATCATCATCTTGACATCATCCTCCGTAAGCAAGGGACGGTAACCTCGACGACACCTTGGTGTTCACCCTTTCCATTGCATTGATAACCCCATACACCATTTTTGCATCACTTATCGTACCTATCGAGACTAGCCTTTGAGTATTGCTGGCAATGCTACTTGTGCACATTAGTGGTCATTGCATATATCACATCATATTGGTATACATATCTTGGTATCATCTCTTGTGTCACAAGGTTGTGATTGCATATACCCAATAGCTACCTTGGTTCGTCAAGTTTTGCATGAGAAAGAGCTCAAAAGAGAAAGAGCCAAACAAGCTTTTAAGCAAAAGAGAAAGATAAGCAAAGAGCTTTTAAGCAAGAACCATAGCATCATACTACATTAACATTGTCATACTCTATCATCTTGGATCATACCACCGGAACACCATATATATAGCAAACTTGGGATAGAAGTCCTTGCATTTTTGCTTTGTAGGTTGTGCACAAGTCTCGTATCCGCCTATAGTGCAATCGTTCTAGCATCTCTCTAGCGTTGTGCAACAAGAGCATTTTCCGTGTATTCCACATTTTGAGCTCATTTTTGGTTGCACGACCCCATCTATCTTCCCGTGTGTGTGTGTTTTCGTGTGCCACTATTTGCTATTGGTCTACTTGTTGCATTTGCAAATTTGTGAATCTTTTCCAACATTATTGAGTCTCACTAACAATTGCATAAATTTTGTCCACCATCCTAACCAAGCTCCACCAAAGGCTTTATTTGTATAGGTGTGAGAAATTGACGGGAACCAGTACCAATTGTGCTATTTCCTTGTCACATCATTGAGTGATCTTTGATCCATTCTCAACATCGGTCAAGGTACATTTGGTATAGTTTTTCTCTTTCTTCCACTCACACATTTACTTGTAATGATGGATAGGCCAAGTACTTCTACCAACCCACTATTCCTTGAGCAAGATGAGGACCCGAACAACTACGTCACCAAGAATCACCTCTTCGGCACGCAAAGAGCTTTACATCAAGAGAATGAAGCATTGGGCGACCGCATCAACCTACTTGCTTTCGACTTGCGACAATCCGAACAATGTACAAGGGACTACTTCGACACATCAATGGCATCTCTCAAGGAGGACATCCGAGCCATGATGGTCAACCGCTCTTCTACCTCATCATCCTATTCAAGACGGAGCCACTCAAGTCGACATTCCTACGACACCATCTTCGGCTCAAGTACACCGACATCGAACACCCTTCATCAAGCCGCGCGCCAAGACCGTCAAGCAAACTGCAATCCTCTACACGGCAATGATCCACAAGAGCAACTTGAGGACCAAGAACATCGGCATCATCTCAATCAAGCTACCCTTGCGCAAGCACAAGAAAGGCAATGCCAACGCCAACAAGAGGAAGCGCAAGAACGCCAACAACTACGAGAACAAATGCAAGAGCGAGCACGTCAACACCAAGATGAGCAAGACGCCAAAGCTCTCTGTCAACAACAACAACGGCATGAAACACAAGCCCTTAAGGCACAACGTACCCTCCGCGACACCAATCGTGTCGTCGCCGCCCGTAACCGACGTGTTCGACAAGAAGAAGAAGCACTTCGCGAGGAAGTCCAAGAGCGACGACATCAAGCACGATTGCAACGACAAGCTCCAAAAGCTCCTCCACAAGCTCGACAAGAACCACAAGTTCACCAAGAGCAACAAGATAATGGGAATCCTCCACGCCAAGAGCAACTAGCGGGTGACAATCTTCCACGTCAAGGGTGTCATCACCCCCGACCCCAACACAATGAAGAGCAACGCTACGGCAAGCTCAAGTTCACCATGCCCAAGTTCACCGGAAGCAATGATCCCGAAGAGTATCTTTCATGGACATTGAAGATTGACAAGACCTTTTGTTTGCACAACTATGAGGAAGAGAAGAAGATCGCCATGGCATCCCTTGAGTTCCAAGACTATGTCCTCATTTGGTGGGAGCAAGTCATTGAGCGCCGTGAGGCAAGAGGTGAACCACCCATCACAACTTAGGCGCAAATGAAGGATGTCATGAGAGCGCGCTTTGTGCCAACATACTACAACCGCGACCTCTTTAAAAAGTTACAACTCCTCAAGCAAGGAACAAAGAGCGTTGAAGAGTACTACAAGGAAATGGAGATTGCCATGATACGAGCCAATGTCACGGAAGATGATGAGCAAACTATGGCACGTTTCTTGAATGGACTCAATCACCCTATCAAGAAGATCGCCGACTTCCAACCTTACTCCAACCTCATCGAGCTAGTGCATCAAGCCACCAAGGCGGAGCGACAAGTCCAAGATGACTTCAAGTATGCCAAGTACTCTTCCAAGAACTACAGCTCCAACAACCAAGCTTCAACGACTCCAACACCTTCTACCTCAACCAAACCTTCTACAAGTAACGGCGACAAGTCAAGTTACAAGAAAACTTTGACATCCACAAGTCATCCTCCAACTACAAGCAAGCCGAGAGCTTCATCATCTACAACTCCACCGGATGAGACCATCAAGACAAGTTCCATCAAGTGCTTCACATGATGCGGCTGAGGCCACAAGTCCTTCGAGTGCACCAACAAGCGTACCATGATCCTCAACGACGACAGCACCTATGACTCAATGAGTGAAGAGGAAATGGAAGCCCTTGAGCAAGTGGCCATGCACCGACGCGTGAACGAGGATGAAGATGATCAACTCTTTTGTGACGAAGATTCGAGCCCCGCTCTCGTTGTCTCCAAAGTCTTGACACTTCAACAATAACAAGACGAAGACCAAAGATGCCATATCTTCCACACCAAGGCGGGCATCAATGGAAGGTCTGTGAAGGTCATCATCAACGGAGGTAGTTGCCATAACTTGATGAGTGAAGAACTATGCTCCAAGCTCCAATTGGTCAAGATGAAGCACCCTCGCCCCTACAAGGTCCAATGGCTTAGAGACTCCGTCACTATTCAAGTGGAGCACATGGTGCAAGTTTCCTTCAAGATAGGAGCATACGAAGACACTTTGGAGTGTGATGTCGTTCCGATGTCTGTTTGCCATCTCCTTCTTGGACGACCATGGCAATTCGACCGCGGCGTCATCCACAACGGATGAACCAATCACTATAGCTTCAAGATGAAGGGAAAGGAGTACGTGCTACGACCTATGTCACCAAGCCAAGTGATCGCCGACAAGCAAGCAACCACACATCATGGAGAGAATAGTGAGAGAGTGAGCCACCCAAAAGGGAGTGAGAGCCACAAGCCCAAAATGAGTGCCTCCACGATGAGCGACAAGAAAAACCTAGTGCTATTTGCTACCAAAAGTGAGATGAGAGAAGTGTGTGAGAACCCATCAAGTGCTATCCACTATGTCCTTTTGTGCAAGGACGAGGCAACAAGGACTAACACCTCTCACAATCTACCTTTAGTGTTATATTCTCTATTGCAGGAATTCCAAGATGTATTCCCCGACGAGCTACCTCCGGGTCTACCTCCTCTTCGAGGCATCGAACACCGCATCGACCTCATCCCCGGAGCACCTCTTCCTAACAAGGCACCATACTGCGCCAATCCCGAAGAAACCAAGGAGATCCAATGGCAAGTACAACAACTCATCGACAATGGCCATGTTCGAGAAAGCTTGAGCCCATGTGTCATTTCGGTAATCCTTGTTCCCAAGAAAGATGGTACATATCGCATGTGTTCCGATTGTCGTCCTATCAATGCTATCACCATTCGTTATCGCTACCCCATTCCACGCCTTGATGATATGTTAGATGAGCTTAGCGGAGCCACCATTTTCTCTAAGATTAACCTTAAGAGTGGCTATGACCAAATACACATACAAGAAGGTGACGAATGGAAAACCGCATTTAAGACCAAATTTGGCTTATATGAATGGCTTGTTATGCCAATGGGCTTATCCGAAGCACCCGGTACTTTCTTGCGAGTCATGCATTTTGTTCTTAGGCCCTACATTGGTGTATTTGTTGTGGTCTACTTTGACGATATTCTTGTATTTAGCAAATCTCTCAAAGATCATGTCACCCATCTTAGAACCGTTTTGCAAACTCTTAGAAAAGAGCGCCTTTATGCTAACATGGACAAATGCCTTTTTGGTGTTGATAAGCTTGTTTTCTTGAGTTTCGTTGTGTCTTCTAAGGGTGTTCATGTAGATGAATCTAAGATCAATGCTATTAAAACTTGGCCACAACCAACCAATTTGCAACAAGTGTGAAGTTTCCTTGGCTTAGCCAAGAAAAGAGCGCCTTTATGCCAATGGACCCCGACCGGAAGTCCGACGCCACCTGATCAGAGCTGAAACATCGGAAATCCAATGCTTACCGGACGTCTGAGCGCCCGCGAGACACCGGACGACCGGTAACTGTCGGACGTCCGACGCCTGTGTGTTGACAGCGTGTTGGGCCGAAGCCCATGTACCCTTTCGTGACCCTAGACTATATATACTCCTCCTCCTCCCTCCTATTAGGGTTAGCATAGGTTTAGCTCATTTTAGAGATAGAGCTTTGCTCATCCTTGTGGTTCTACTCCATCGAGAGACCGCGGCCTCTATGGAGAAGATCCACGCTTGGATTCAAGACCCCTCACGGGAAGACCCCTCGTGGATTCAAGGCCTCCTCACGGAGATGAACTAGTTACCTCTTGTATCATCCTTTGTTGCGTTTGAATCATGTATCACTCGTATTGTTCATGGATCTAGCACATGTGTGATCGTTCTCGTTGATTTGAGTGTTTCCCCTGGTGATTTCCCTCGTGTTTCCCCTCGTGTTCTTCGTGTTCTTCGCGGCATGCCCTCCAAATCATGAAAGATCGGCCCTAGGGTTTCCACCCTACATCAAACACTCAAGAACAAGTCCAATCACACATCCACTAGACTCACAAACACATTAGATTCACAAGGTACAAGAACAATCAAAGGGAAACAAGATACATGGTAAAGTTCATCCCAAATCCTATGAAGGAGATGAGGTCTTGAGGAATCCCTAAGGATCTTCTCCAATGGAGGCCTTGAACTCCAATGGAGCCTTCTCTCTCTCAAGAGGAATCCCACAAGGGGAGATACATGAGCTAAGCTCTAATGTCTAGATCTATTCTTAGCTAAGTCTATATGGAGGAGGAAGAGGAGTATATATAGGTCCAAGGCATGAAGGGGTAAGGAGGGGCGAAATGGCGATACATGGGCCAAAGCCCGTAGCTACACACAGGGGCCCCGTGTGCACGGGGTAAGTGGAGCCCGTGCGCACGGGTTCTCCAGAGACCTGACGCATTAGCCCGTGCGCATGGGGTCTGTGAGGCTGATGACCCACAAGTATAGGGGATCTATCATAGTCCTTTCGATAAGTAAGAGTGTCAAACCCAACGAGGAGCAGAAGGAAATGACAAGCGGTTTTCAGCAAGGTATTTTCTGCAAGCACTGAAATTATCGGTAACAGATAGTTTTGTGATAAGATAATTCGTAACGGGTAACAAGTAACAAATGTAACAAAGGTGCAGCAAGGTGGCCCAATTCTTTTTGTAGCAAAGGATAAGCCTGGATGAACTCTTACATAAAGCAAAGCGCTCCCGAGGACACATGGGAATTATTGTCAAGTTAGTTTTCATCATGCTTATATGATTCGCGTTCGTTACTTTGATAATTTGATATGTGGGTGGACCGGTGCTTGGGTGCTGTCCTTACTTGGACAAGCCTCCCACTTATGATTAACCCCTTTCACAAGCATCCGCAACTATGAAAGAAGAATTAAGATAAATCTAACCATAGCATGAAACATGTGGATCCAAATCAGCCCCTTACGAAGCAAAGCATAAACTAGGGTTTAAGCTTCTGTCACTCTAGCAACCCAACATCTACTTATTACTTCCCAATGCCTTCCCCTAGGCCCAAATCATGGTGAAGTGTCATGTAGTCGACGTTCACATAACACCACTAGAGGAAAGACAACATACATCTCATCAAAATATCGAACGAATACCAAATTCACATGATTACTTATAACAAGACTTCTCCTATGTCCTCAGTAACAAACGTAACTACTCACAAAGCATATTCATGTTCAAGATCAAAGGGGTATTGAATATCATTAAGGATCTGAACATATGATCTTCCACCGAACAAACCAACTAGCATCAACTACAAGGAGTAATCAACACTACTAGCAACCCATAGGTACCAATCTGAGGTTTTGGGACAAAGATTGAATACAAGAGATGAACTAGGGTTTGAGAGGAGATGGTGCTGGTGAAGATGTTGATGGAGATTGACCCTCCCTCAATGAGAGGATCGTTGGTGATGACGATGGCTTCGATTTCCCCCTCTCGGGGGGAAGTTTCCCCGGCAGAATAGCTCTACCGGAGCCCTAGATTGCTTCTGCCTAGGTTCCGCCTTGAGACGGTGGTGCTTCATCCCGAAAGCTTTCTTTTGATTTTTTTTTCAGGTAAAAACCCTTCATATAGAAGAAGATGGACACCGGTGACCTGCCAGGGGGCCCACAAGCCCTAGGGGCGCACCCTGGGGGGTAGGGCGCGCCGCCCAGGCTTTTGGCCACCTGGTAGGTCCCCTCTGGTATTTTCTTTGCCCAATAATTCTTATGTATTCCAAAATAATTCTCCGTAAATTTTCAGGACTTTTGGAGTTGTGCAGAATAGGTCTCTCAGATTTGCTCCTTTCCGGTCTAGAATTCCAGCTGTCGGCGTTCTCCCTCTTCATGTAAATCTTGTAAAATAAGAGAGAAAAGGCATAAGTATTGTACCACAATGTGTAATAATAGCCCATAATGCAATAAATATCAACATAAAAGCATGATGCAAAATGGACGTACCAACTCCCCCAAGCTTAGACCTCGCTTGTCCTCAATCGGAAGCCAAAATCGATAATCATGACCACATGTTTAGAGATAGAGGTGTTGATAAAATAAAATACGGACATGAGGGCATCATGATCATCTTTAGAACAGCAACATATATTGTCATATAATTTCTTATGCTAAAGTAACAATTCGTTCACAAGGTAAAGTATGAATCAAAAACTTCATTGAAAACCAACAAACTATGATCTTGGTCATTGAAACAATTGCAATTTATCATAACATCGGAAAGAGTCAATGTAAGAGCTTTTGTTTAGCAAGTTCACATACTCAACCATCATATAATCTTTCATAATTGCTAACGCTCACGCGATACTTATGAGATCAAAGCCTCAATCAGACACAGAGAAAGATAGGGGCTTATAACTTCGCCTCCCAACCTTTTACCTCAAGGGCAACATCAACGATAATAGTTTATGAATACCTACATCCGAGTGGATATATATATATATATATTTGGATCTTCCCCAACATATAGTGCTTGCCAAAAAGAAAAAGTATAAAAAGAAGAGGTGATGATCACCATGACTCTTGTATAAGGGTAGGAAGTAAAATAAAAGATAGGCCCTTCGCAGAGGGAAGCAGAGGTTATCATGCGCTTTTATGGTTGGATGCACAAAATCTTAACACAAAAGAATGTCACTTTATATTGCCGCTTGTGATAAAGAACTTTATTATGCAGTCCGTCGCTTTTATTTCTTCCATATCACAAGTTCGTATAAAGCTTATTTTCCTCACACTAAAATATCATACATGATAGAGGCAAAGGTGTCCCGATGTTTCAATGAGATAGCTATCATTTTCTGTCAGAGTTGACTTTGACGATCCTACTACGAACGTGCGAAGATGTCGCGCCTTAGCAATCGCTAAACCAACTTTCGAGGGGTTATTGACCACGCCGGAGCACAATCAACCTGACCACAAGGGTCTATTTCCTGCGAGCAAATGAAGAACAAGCAAGAAACTGAGATTGCAATCTGGATATTGCGAATATAAGAGGAAAGCTTTATTGACGAAAGTGGGGTTCTGTGACGTCTTGGTCTAGTCGTTGAACACAAACGAAGTACGCGAAGTTGCAGCTATGGTGAACTTTTAATCTAAACAAAACCCAAAGTCTAAACGACGCCCTAAGGGTCGTATATATGGAGGAGTAGGGGGGAATTTCGTGGCCCCTTGTAGGAGGGGTCTGAAACCAACCCTAACTTTGTTTCCCCACACATACGGACTCTTAAAACAGCCTATACTTAAGTACTTCGAAATTACATGGGCCTAGCCCAAAAATAAGGTGGCCCAGCACCTAACATAAGATATGGATGAAATTTATGAAGGGGCATCTTGTATATTTCATCCATGTCCTTGTAGGTCATCACGGAGGCTTCAAAGTGCTCAAATATGCACTAGAAACACCATTCTGGATCCCTTCGCGCGCGCCTTCATCTCCATGCTTGATCCTGCTCCAGTGTTCATCCCTCTTGTCCATGCTAGGCCCTTCATTAGTAATCAACACAAATGTATCCAATTTAGGCAGCATCATATTCTCATGAACATTAGAATTATCACCAAGAAACGAAAGTACCTGGTAATTCAATTGGTGTGCGCGAGCTCTAGTAATTGGTCCAGTACGTATAGCAGCAGGGGTTGTGGGTGTAACAATGGTATTGATGTCCACATCATCCTCCCCTTCTTGAAATGAAGTCGTCCTCGACGGAAGCTCATCTTCCTCACCCAAATAAGGCTTCAAATCTGCAATGTTAAAAGTGGGACTAACCCCAAAATCTGCATGCAGCTCTAGTTTATATGCATTATCATTTATTTTCTCTAACACCTTAAAAGGACCATCAGCACGTGGCATTAGCTTGGATTTGCACAAATCAGGAAATCTATCCTAACGCAAATGTAACCAAGCAAGATCTCCAGGTGCAAACACAACACGTTTTCTACCCTTATCTCCAGCAAGTTTATATTTAGCATTCATACGCTCAATGTTCTTCTTAGTTAACTCATGCATTTTTAAAATCAATTCAGCATGTTGTTTAGCATCAAAAATAACCTTCTCCGAAGATGGAAGAGGCAACAAATCAATAGGTGCATGAGGTAGGAAACCATACACAATTTCAAAAGGGCACATCTTAGTAGTGGAATGCAGCGAACGATTATAAGCAAATTCAATATGAGGCAAGCATTCTTCCCACATTTTCTTGTTACTCTTCAAAATAGCCCTAAGCATAGTAGACAATGTTCTATTGACTACTTCAGTTTGTCCATCAGTTTGGGGGGTGACATGTAGTACTAAAAAGTAGTTTAGTCCCCAACTTATCCCATAAACATCTCCAAAAGTGGCTAAGAAATTTAGTATCACGATCTGAAACAATAGTATTTGGCACACCATGCAAGCGAATAATTTCACGAAAGAACAAATCTGCAACATTAGGAGCAGCATCGCTTTTATGACATGGTATGAAGTGTGCCATTTTCGAAAATCTATCCACGACAACAAATATGCTATCCCTCCCCTTCTTTGTTCGAGGTAATCCTAAAACAAAATCCATAGATATATCCTCCCAAGGAACACTAGTTACAGGCAAAGGCATATATAAACCATGAGGATTGAGTCGTGACTTAGCTTTTTGACATGTAGTGCAGCGAGCAACAAAATGCTCAACATCCCATCTCATCTTTGGCCAAAAGAAATATGTAGCAAGTATATCCTCCGTCTTATTCACGCCAAAGTGTCCCATTAATCCTCCTCCATGCGCCTCCTGCAACAACAAAAGACGAACGAAGCTAGCTGGAATGCATAGCTTGTTAGCACGAA
The DNA here is from genome assembly GCA_011799875.1 of Thinopyrum elongatum. Taxonomy (NCBI): domain Eukaryota; kingdom Viridiplantae; phylum Streptophyta; class Magnoliopsida; order Poales; family Poaceae; genus Thinopyrum; species Thinopyrum elongatum. The sequence continues at coordinate 265,143,079 of CM022302.1, forward strand.
ACACAAATCCATAGTTAACGATGAACTTGTTCCATGTTCCCCCTTCTTTACAATTCTGCAATACATCTTTAAATTCAACAGCATGCACATATTGATCTTTGATAGTCTCCAAACCAAATATTTTAAAGTCAAGTTGTGAAAGCATAGTATAACGACGAGACAATGCATCAGCAATAACATTTTCTTTACCCTTCTTGTGTTTAATGACATAATGGAAAGTCTCAATGAATTCAACCCATTTAGCATGTCTACGGTTCAGTTTTGCTTGACTTTTAATGTGTTTCAAAGATTCATGATCAGAATGTATAACAAATTCTTTATCATAAGTAGAATAGTTCAGACTAGGCCCACTCAAATTTTCAGAAAAATATGCAACAGGTCTGCCATCTTGTAATAACACACCTCCTAATCCAATTCCACTAGCATCACATTCAAGCTTAAAAGTCTTATTAAAATCAGGAAGTTGGAGTAAAGGAGCATGTGTCAACTTATCTTTCAATACCGTGAAGGCTTCTTCCTATGCGGTACCCCAAACAAAAGGCACATCCTTCTTTGTAAGCTCATTGAGAGGTGCAGCAATGGTGCTAAAATCTCTCACAAAATGCCTATAGAAACCAGCGAGTCCAAGAAAACTCCTCACTTGTGTGACCGTTTTGGGCTGCGGCCAACTCTCAATAGCTTCAATCTTGGCTTTATCAACTTCAATTCCCTGTGGAGTAACAACATAGCCAAGAAAAGATACTCGGTCGGTGCAAAAGGTGCTCTTCCCAAAGTTACCAAACAAACATGCATCACGTAGAGCAATAAAAACATCACGTAAATGTTCCAAATGTTCTTCCAAAGATTTGCTATAAATTAGTATATCATCAAAACAGACTACCACAAATCGTCCAATGAAAGCACGTAAAACTTTGTTCATTAATATCATGAAAGTACTAGGTGCATTAGTTAACCCAAAAGGCATGACTAACCACTCATATAAACCAAACTTAGTTTTAAATGTTGTTTTCCATTCATCACCCAATTTCATACGAATTTGATGGTATACACTACGCAAATCAACTTTGGAGAATATTGTAGAGCCACTCAATTCATCAAGAATATCATCTAGCCTAGGAATAGGATGACGATAATGAATAGTAATATTATTAATGCCTCTACAATCAACACACATACGCGACGTACCATCCTTTTTTGGCACTAATATAATAGGAACAGCACAAGGACTAAGAGATTCGCGTATATAACCTTTGTCGAGCAGCTCCTGTACTTGACGCATAATCTCCTTCGTCTCCTCTGGATTGGTATGGTATGGCGCACGGTTTGGCAGCGAAGCATCGGGAATTAAGTCAATCTGATGCTCAATCCCGCGAATAGGTGGTAATCCCGGTGGCACGTCTTGTGGAAAGACGTCAGTGAACTCCTGCAAAATGTTAGTGACAGCAGGAGGCAAAGAGGAAGGCACGTCCTCGAATGAAAATAATGCCTCTTTGCACACAAAAGCATAGCAAACAGATTTGCTGAAATCTAGATCATCAATATCAGATTTGGTGGCAAGTAAACATGCACTTTTCAATTTAATTTCAGAAGCAACACTAGATCATTTATTATTAGGCTTCATTTGTTGCTCAAATTCTTTTGCCACAATTTGATTTTCACTCTTATTTTTCTCCTGTTTTGCTTTATTAGCTCTATTAATATCATCTTTCAAAATGGAATCAGGAGTCATAGGAAGCAAAGTAATATGTTTATCCTTATGAACCAGAGTATACTGATTGTTTCTACCATGGTGTACAGAATTTTTATCAAATTGCCATGGTCTACTAAGTAATAAGGAACATGCTTGCATGGGTACCACATCACAATCAACATAATCAGCATATGTAGAGATACTAAAATGCACACGAACAGTACGTGTTACCTTAACCTTGCCGTAGTTGTTAAACCATTGGATGTAGTAAGGATGTGGATGTGGTCTTGTGGTGAGAGATAGCTTCTCCACCATCTCCATGCTAGCCAAGTTGTTGCAGCTCCCTCCATCTATGATGACGCAAACAGAACGTTACTTCACAACTCCCTTTGTATGGAACAAATTATGCCTCTGATTTTGCTCAGCTTGTGTGACCTGCACACTCAAAACACGTTGAGCAACTAAATTTTCATACCTGTCAGCATCTTCAGCAGCCATGTATTACGTCTCATGATCAGAATCATCTCCGTCGTGTTCTTCACTTGTAATAAGAGCCAAAGTCTCCTCATCATAGTCACTAGCGGACTCATACCCACCATTCTCAGTAGCAATCATAACACATGAAGATTAGCATTCTCTCGCATAATGACCTCTACCTTTACAACAACGATAAATAATATCATGTGTGTGCCCTATTGATGCCATGGATGAAGAAGAGCTCTGTGCAGGCCCGGTAGGTGTGCTCTTGGCAGATAGTGGTGGTAGTGCCTGCTTTCTTGTATCACGGCTAGACGTGGCAGCTGACGGAGGTGCCGGTGTAGCAGAACGTGTGGAAGTAGAAGATGCACGCGGTGTCCATGATGATGGTCGACCTGCAGAAAAATTAGTCTGCGCCAATGTCTGTCGATCCTGCACTTCACGTTCAGCTTTGCAAGCAAGATGGAATAAACGAGTGATATTATTATACTCCTTATACTCTAAAATGGTCTGAATCTCTCTATTTAATCCACCCATAAAACGTGCAAGCATAGCTTCATTATCCTCAACAATACCACATCTAATCATGCCAGTTTGTAATTCTTGATAATACTCCTCTACAGAATTTTTTCCTTGTCTTAAACGCTGCAGTTTTTGAAGTAATTCACGTTGATAATATGGTGGAACCCAACGAGTATGCTTAGCAGTTTTCAAAGTAGCCTAAGTAGTAGGGATATTATCATGATATAATCTACAATGTTTAGACCACCAAACAGAAGCAAAACCAGTGAATTCACAAACAGCAGCAGCAACACGTCTATCCTCAGGATACTGTAAGCATGTGAAACGTTGTTTAGTTTCTAACTCCCAAGTAAGATATACATCAGGAATGTATCTACCCTCAAACGGTGGAATATTCAATTTTAGTTTAGGAATATGGTCATAATCTCGTACCTGAGGTGGTGCTGCAGCCCTACCGTTGCGATTATAAACATGAGGTCGACCTGGTGGTGGTGGCGCTGGTGGTTGCACGTAGTTCTGATTTTCATCAACCTCATCCTCGTAATAGTCCTCCACCTCTGCAGTTGCAGCAGGAGCTACAGAAGCATCAACAGCAGTAGCAGCAGCACCAGAAGTTTGTCCTGGCTCAAGAGGAACACGTTGTGCTCGCCCTGTTGGATCGCAGCATGGAGGTGGTTGTTGATGTTGTTGCAATGGTGCAGCAGATGTGGGTGGTGGTTGTGGTAGACGTGCGAGTACTTCATTGAATTTGGCATCCAACTTGGTGTCAATTTTCTTCTCAATGTCATCAATCCTCTCCAGTGCCTTACCAAAGCTGGCCATCATGTCTTCCACCTGTTGACTCAACATTTGCTGAAATTTATCATGAAGCTCCTTCTTCGTCATGTTCTCCCGGTCAATCTCATCGGCTTGTGATCCTGCCATGGTTAGCAGCAATAGAAACACACAAGAATATGATCCTACAGACTACTAAAAAGTGGTGGTGGTGGGGTGTCACAAATCCGCCAAACAAATCTCAAATTCTTACCAATTCTTACCCAGCAGCAGGTGGTGATCGGCAACCGTTGTAGTCAAAACTCTCAAAGCTTGGATAGAGCAATTGCCAGGGTGTGTCAAACGCACGATGTAGATGTATGTGGAGCTAGGAAGGCTTATGATATGGTAGCAAAAATGTCAGCAATAATCAATTCAGAGATGCAAAGTTGAATAAACGCTCAACGACGGTACTGTGTTGGTCCTAGGCTAGACCATGCTAGAGACGCGAGCCTAGAACACTAACAAAATCACGGCGCTGCACGTAAACAAAGGAGGAGCACACTCTGAAAAAAAATCACTTTTTTTGCACTTTTTTCCTCTTTTTTTTTGCTCCGCAACAAAAAAAATTCAAAAAAGTCTACAAATGGTCTAAAAACCGCCTAGCTAGAATTTTCCAGACTTCATTTTTTTTAATTGGAACTAATTTTCTACTGCGGGTAGCACGAAAGTTGACGCCTCAAAGTATGGCGTGATCTGGAAATCGAAAACAAAGGAACAAATAATGGACTCGGACTAGGACTGATGGCGGAGATGAATCTGGTGGAAACTCGGAATGGTGGCGGATATATGTAGGGCGGTGGAACACGGATTGGTGGCGAATCTGTGATGGAGGTGGACTCGGATTTAGCGTGATGGTGGTGGATATGTGGTATATAGCAGCGGTGATGACGATGGTGGTATATGGCAGCGGTGATGATGATGGTAGTATATGATAGCGGTGACGACGATGGTGGTAGTATATGGCAGCGGTGATGATGATGGTGGTATATGGCAGCGGTGATGACGACGGTGCGGCGGTGGCGTGACAACTTGTGAACAGAACTCGAAACTCTAAAGGACTAGACACTAAGACCAGCAACTTGACACGACGATGCAACCACAAATTTAACAAAGCAAATACAAAAAAGATTATGCAATGGCTTAGATTGGTTTGGATATGATGAACTAGCCCTAAATTTTTTTGGCTTTTTCGTGGACTGTAGGTATGAAGAACAGAACTGATCTAAACTACGAAAAACTGTAAAATCTCACCGAGCAACCTGGAAATCTGATACCACTTGATAGAGGCAAAGGTGTCCGATGTTTCGATGAGATAGCTATCGTTTTCTGTGGGAGTCGACTTTGACGATCCGACTACGAACGTGCGAAGACGTCGCGCCTTAGCAATCGCTAAACCAACTTCTGAGGGGTTATTGACCACGCTGGAGCATGATCAACCTGACCATGAGGGTCTATTTCCTACGAGCAAACGAAGAACAAGCAAGAAACTGAGATTGCAATCTAGATATTGCGAATATAAGAGGAAAGCTTTATTAACGAAAATGGGGTTCTGTGACGTCTTGGTCTGGTCGTTGAACACAAACGAAGTACGCGAAGTTGCAGCTATGCCGAAATTTTAATCTAAACAAAACCCAAAGTCTAAACGGGGCCCTAAGGGTTGTATATATGGAGGAGTAGGGGGGATTTCGTGGCCCCTTGTAGGAGGGGTCCGAAACCAACCCTAACTTTGTTTTCCCACACATACACACTCTAAAAACAGCCTATACTTAAGTATTTTGAAATTACATGGGCCTGGCCCAAAAATAAGGTGGCGCAGCACCTAAAATAAGCTATGGACGGAATTTATGAAGGGGCATCTTGTATATTTCGTCCATGTCCTTGTAGGTCATCACGGAGGCTTCAAAGTGCTCAAATATGCACTAGAAACGCCATTCTGGATCCCTTCGCGCACGCCTTCATCTCCATGCTTTATCCTGCTCCAGTGTTCGCCCCTCTTGTCCATGCTAGGCCCTTCATTAGTAATCAACACAAATGTATCCAATTTAGGCAGCATCATATTCTCATGAACATTAGAATTGTCACCAAGAAACGAAAGTACCTGGTAATTCAATTGGCGTGCGCGAGCTCTAGTAATTAGTCCAGTATGTATAGCAACAGGGGTTGTGGGTGTAACAATGGTATTGATGTCCTCATCAATACATATTTAGAGAGCAATTTTTATTGCTTGCACCGATGACAACTTACTTGAAGGATCTTACTCAATCCATAGGTAGGTATGGTGGACTCTCATGGCAAAACTGGGTGAAGGGATTTTGGAGGCACAAGTAGTATCTCTACTTGGTGCAAAAGATTTGGCTAGCATAGGATGAGAAGCAAGCTCAACATGTTGGAGGATCCATGACAATATAACTTCTATTCGGATATAAGGGAACATAACCCATTATGTTATCTTCCTTGTCCAACATCAACCTTTTAGCATATAATATTATAATGAGTGCTCACAATCACGAAGGATGTCCAAGATAGTATATTTATATGTGCGACATCTCTTTTGTTATTACTTCCTATTAATTGCAACAATGACCAAAACTATGTTTGTCAACTCCCAACAAATTTTATACGACATACTTCTTATATGTGAAGTCATCACTTCCCATAAGATCATTATATAAACTTTTTATTTCTTTTATCTCCCTCTTTTTTCTTTTTCTCAATATTATAGCAAGAAAGCAAAGCCCTCAACTCAAAACTAATCTTTATTATATAACTCTCGGACTCGATTACATAGGGGGAACACAAAGCAAAACTCAAAGCTAGATCATACTAAAAACTTTATTCTACTAAACTAAGATATAACCAAAAGGATTGAACTAAGAAAAATGATAATGGTAAAGATGTGATGGTGATACGATACCGGGGCACCTCCCCCAAGCTTGGCACTAGCCAAGGGGAGTGCCCTTACCCATATACTCAAGTCTCTTTCTTCGGAGGTGGTGGTGATGGAGTTGATGATGTTGTGGGTTTGTCCTCCATCTTCCAAGGCATAGGTTCACCATCATAGAAAGATGAACGAGTCTCCGGAATCCTCAAATCTGCAGCCAAACTCATCCTCTTAAATCTATATTCATACTCACAGTTCTGGTTCTGCAGGTCATAGATCTGGGCTTGGAGATGCTCGATTTTCTCATGAAGCTTGAAGACGGCCTTCCCAATCTCACTAGCGTCCAGCTTGTGGTCACGGGTAAAATCCGTGATCATGGAGTGATTGGCTTTGGGTCCGTGTTCCACCATCCCTTTGCACTTGAACACCTCTTGTTCCACCGCTTCGAGCCTGGACTCCACGCTTCCGGACCTCCTTGGTCCTTGAACATCACGGATGTGAAGCACCCCCTCGTGCATCTCGATGGTTTGAGGGTGTTGCAGCACCTCCGCAAGGTACGGTTTGATGACCTTCTCAAAAAACTTGTCCTTGGGGGCGCTTGGAGACGTCATGGCGATCTAGATCTATCAGGAAAAACACCTCGAAACAAGAACAGAGGATATTGCCGTGGTACGGTGGTCAAAACCTTCGGGAGATTATATAATGAATTTTTACCGACCAAAAGAACTATACTACAAGAAAACGGAGTCTGAAGGGCACATGAGGTGGCCACAAGCCTGGGAGGCGCGCCCAGGGGGGTAGGGCGCGCCCCCAAGGCTTATCGCCTCCTTGTGCACTTTTCGGACTACTTTTTATTTTCTTAATTTTTTAAATATTTCAAAATGGAGTAAAATTGCTTTTGGGAAAGTTTTGGAGTCGGTTTTCTTACCGTATCGCATACCTATTCCTTTTCGGGGGTCTGGAACGTTCTAGAAAGTTTCCCTGATGTACTCCTCTGGTGTTATGGTATTAATAATATTTGTTTCAACATTTATGGGAGTACCTGAGATATAATGTTTGATTCTTTGCCCGTTTACCACCTTTGGGTTATTGCCCTTGGCGTTGTTGATCTTGATGGCACCAGAATGATAAACTTCCTTGATAATGTAAGGCCCTTCCCATTTAGAGAGAAGTTTTGGTGCAAAAAATCTTAAACGAGAATTGTATAGCAAGACATAGTCACCTACATTGAATTCATGCTTTTGTATCCTTTTATCATACCATCTTTTAACTTTCTCTTTAAACAGCTTGGCATTCTCATAGGCTTGGGTTCTCCATTCATCAAGTGGCTAATGTTAAATAACCTCTTCTCACCGGCAAGTTTGAAATCATAGTTGAGCTCTTTAATTGCCTAATAAGCTTTATGTTCTAGTTCGAGAGGTAAGTGACAGGCTTTTCCATAAACCATTTTATATGGAGACATACCCATAGGATTCTTATAAGCAGTTCTATAAGCCCACAATGCATCATCAAGTTTCTTAGACCAATTCTTTCTAGATCTATTAACAGTCTTTTGCAAGATCAATTTTATTTCTCGGTTACTTAATTCTACTTGACCACTAGACTGGGGATGGTATGGAGATGCAATTCTATGGCTAACATCATACTTAGCAAGTATTTTACGAATATCTAGGGACTCCAAACCTTGGAAAAATAACTTCTTTAAGCATTTTAATGGAGGTGTTATGATCAGCACTACTAGTTGGAATAGCTTCTACCCACTTAGTAACATAATCAACAGCAGCCAAAATATGTGTATACCCATTGGAGGAAGGAAAAGGTCCCATATAATCAAATCCCCAAACATCAAATGGTTCAATAACAAGTGAATAATTCATAGACATTTCCTGACGTCTACTAATATTACCAACTCTTTGACATTCATCACAAGACAAGACAAACTTACGAGCATCTTTGAAGAGAGTAGGCCAATAAAAACCAGATTGTAATACCTTGTGTGTAGTTCTATCTCCAGCATGGTGTCCCCCGTAGGCCTCGGAGTGACACTTGCGTAGGATCTGTTCCTGTTCATGCTCAGGTACACAACATCTAATAACACCATCTACTCCTTCTTTATAAAGGTGTGGGTCATTCCAGAAGTAATGTCTTAAACCATAGAAAAACTTTTTCTTTTGTTGGTATGTGAAACTAGGTGGTATAAATTTAGCAACAATACAATTAGCATAGTCTGCATACCATGGAGTGCTACGAGAAGCATTTATGACAGCTAATTGTTCATCAGGAAAGCTATCATCAATAGGTAGTGGGTCATCAAGAATATTTTCTAACCTAGACAAGTTGTCTGCTACGGGGTTCTCAGCTCCTCTTCTATCAATAATATGTAAATCAAATTCTTGAAGCAAAAGAACCCACCTAATAAGTCTAGGTTTAGCATCTTTCTTTTCCATAAGATATTTAATAGCAACATGATCGGTGTGAACAGTTACTTTAGAATCAACAATATAAGATCTGAACTTGTCACAAGCAAATACAACTGCTAAAAATTCTTTTTCAGTAGTAGCATAATTTCTTTGAGCACTGTCTAGAGTTTTACTAGCATAATGGATAACATTTAATTTCTTATCAACTCTTTGTCCTAGGAAAACACCAACAGCATAATCACTAGCATCACACATAATTTCAAAGGGTAGGTTCCAATTAGGTGGTTTAACAATAGGTGCAGAGATTAAGGCTTTCTTAAGTATTTCAAATGCTTCTACACAATCATCATAAAAAACAAATGGAATATCTTTTTGCAAGAGATTAGTGAGAGGCCTAGAAATTTTAGAGAAGTCTTTAATAAATCTCCTATAGAAACCATCATGACCAAGGAAACTTCTTATACCTTTGATATCTTTAGGACACGGCATTTTTTCAATAGCATCAACTTTAGCTTTATCAACTTCAACACCTCTTTCAGAGATTTTATGCCCCAATACAATACCTTCATTAACCATAAAGTGGCACTTCTCCCAATTCAAGACAAGGTTAGTTTCTTCACATCTCTGCAAAACTCGATCAAGGTTGCTTAAGCAATCATCAAAAGAAGTTCCGTAAACGGAGAAATCATCCATGAAAACCTCAACAATCTTTTCACAAAAGTCAGAGAATATAGCAGTCATACATCTTTGAAAAGTAGTAGGTGCATTGCATAAACCAAAAGGCATACGTCTATAAGCAAAGGTACCAAAAGGACATGTAAAAGTAGTTTTTTCTTGATCCTCTTGTAACACAGGTATTTGAGAAAAACCAGAATAACTATCTAGAAAGCAGAAATGTGTATGTTTTGATAGTCTTTCTAGCATTTGATCAATGAATGGCAGAGGATAATAGTCTTTCCTAGTAGCTTTATTTAATTTTCTAACATCAATTACCATTCTATAACCTGTAACAATTCTTTGTGGAATCAATTCATTCTTATCATTAGGAACAACAATAATACCTCCCTTTTTAGGGACACAATGAACGGGACTTACCCATCTACTATCAGCAATAGGATAAATTATACCTGCTTCCAGAAGCTTTAATATTTCATTTCTTACCACTTCTTTCATTTTAGGATTCAACCGTCGCTGGTGATCAACGACTGGTTTAGCATCAGGTTCCATATTAATTTTGTGCTGACATAGAGTGGGACTAATGCCCTTAAGATCATGAAGAGTATATCCAATAGCTGCACAGTGCGTCTTCAGAGTTTTCAATAATTTCTTTTCCTCATGCTCTGAAAGGTAAGCACTAATAATAACAGGATATATCTTCTTCTCATCGAGATAAGCATATTTCAATGTATCAGGTAATTGTTTAAGCTCAAACACAGGATCACTCTTGGGTGGTAGAGGATCTCCATGAGTCTCAACAGGTAAATTGTGTTTCAAAACAGGCATTTGTTTAAACAATATCTCATCTATTTCATTTCTTTCATTCATGAACATATCATTTTCATGGTCTAGGAAATATTGTTCTAAAGGATCAGTAGGAGGCACGACAATAGAAGCAAGACCAATAATTTCATCTTTACTAGGCAATTCTTTATCATGGGGTTGTCTATGAAATTAAACTCATGAGACACATCCCCAACACTTACACTAACAGTTTCTTCCTCACAATCTATTTTAGCATTAACAGTGTTCAAGAAAGGTCTGCCAAATATAATGGGACAAAAATCATCCTGTGGGGAACCAAGAACTAGAAAATCAGTAGGATATTTTATTTTCCCACACAAGACTTCAACATCTCTAACAATCCCAATCGGTGAAATAGTATCTCAATTAGCAAGCTTAATAGTAACATCAATATCTTCTATTTCAGCAGGTGCAATATCATTCATGATTTCTTGATATAAAGTAAAGGGAATTGCACTCACACTAGCACCCAAATCACATAAGCCATGATAACAATGATCTCCTATTTTAACACAGACAACAGGCATGCCAACGACAGGTCTATGTTTATCTTTTTCATCGGGTTTAGCCATTCTAGCAGCTTCATCACAGAAATAAATAACATGCCCATCAATATTATCGACCAAGAGATCTTTAACCATAGCAATACTAGGTTCAACTTTAATTTATTCAGGGGGTGTAGGTTTTCTAGTATAACTCTTACGAACCACAGCTGAAGTTTTAGCATGTTCTTTTATCCTAACAGGAAAAGGTGGTTTCTCAATATAAGCAGTAGGAATAACAGGATCAACATTATAAGTAATGGTTTCTTCTTCAGCTTTAATGGGTTCTACTATTTTTACTTCAATGGGAGGATGATATTTAAACCACTTCTCCTTAGGGAGATCAACATGAGTAGCAAATGATTCACAGAAAGAAGCTACTTTCTCAGAGTCAAGTCCATACTTAGTGCTAAATTCACGAAAAGCATCGGTATCCATAAAAGATTTAACACAATCAAACTTAAGGTTTATACCTGACTCCTTACCTTCGTCGAGCTCCCAATCTTCAGAGTTGCGTTTAATTCTTTCCAAGAGATCCCATTTGAATTCAATAGTCTCCTTCATAAAAGAACTAGTACAAGAAGTATCGAGCATGGATTGATCATTACGAGAAAGCCGAGCATAAAAATTCTGAATAATAATTTCTCTTGAGAGCTCATGATTGGGGCATGAATATAACATTGACTTAAGCCTCCCCCAAGCTTGAGAGATACTTTCTCCTTCACGAGGCCAAAAATTATATATATAATTCCGATCACGATGAACCAGATGCATAGGATAAAACTTCTGATGAAATTCCAATTTCAATCGGTTGTAATTCCAAGCTCCAATATCATCACATAGCCTATACCATGGCAATGCCTTTCCCTTCAAAGATAAAGGGAAGACCTTCTTCTTGACATCATCCTCGGGCAAACCTGCAAGCTTAAATAATCCACAAACTTCATCCACATAGATTACATGAAAATCTGTATGTAATGTTCCATCTCCTGCATAAGGATTAGCTAGCAGTTTCTCAATCATACCCGAAGGAATTTCATAATAAATATTTTCAGTAGGTGCAGTAGGTTGAGGGGCAACTCTTTTCTCTTCCGGTCGAGGTGAAGACACCCCAAACAAATCCCTCAAAGGATGATTTTCCATAGTGACAAGTGACAATAAATTTCAGCACATGATATAAATGTTTCCTTACCAAATTCCACTTACCAAAGGCGCTTCACTCCCCGAAAATGGCGCCAGAAAAGAGTCTAGATGACCCACAAGTATAGGGGATCTATCGTAGTCCTTTCGATAAGTAAGAGTGTCAAACCCAACGAGGAGCAGAAGGAAATGACAAGCGGTTTTCAGCAAGGTATTTTGTGCAAGCACTGAAATTATCGGTAACAGATAGTTTTGTGATAAGATAATTCGTAACGGGTAACAAGTAACAAATGTAAGAAAGGTGCAGCAAGGTGGCCGAATCCTTTTTGTAGCAAAGGATAAGCCTGGATGAACTCTTATATAAAGCAAAGCGCTCCCGAGGACACATGGGAATTATTGTCAAGTTAGTTTTCATCATGCTCATATGATTCGCGTTCGTTACTTTGATAATTTGATATGTGGGTGGACCGGTGCTTGGGTGCTGTCCTTACTTGGACAAGCCTCCCACTTATGATTAACCCCTCTCACAAGCATCCGCGACTATGAAAGAAGAATTAAGATAAATCTAACCATAGCATGAAACATGTGGATCCAAATCAGCCCCTTACGAAGCAACGCATAAACTAGGGTTTAAGATTCTGTCACTCTAGCAACCCATCATCTACTTATTACTTCCCAATGCCTTCCCCTAGGCCCAAATCATGGTGAAGTGTCATGTAGTCAACATTCACATAACACCACTAGAGGAAAGACAACATACATCTCATCAAAATATCGAACGAATACCAAATTCACATGATTACTTATAACAAGACTTCTCCCATGTCCTCAGGAACAAGCGTAACTACTCACAAAGCATATTCATGTTCAAGATCATAGGGGTATTGAATATCATTAAGGATCTGAACATATGATCTTCCACCAAATAAACCAACTAGCATCAACTACAAGGAGTAATCAACACTACTAGCAACCCATAGGTACCAATCTGAGGTTTTGGGACAAAGATTGAATACAAGAGATGAACTAGGGTTTGAGACGAGATGGTACTGGTGAAGATGTTGATGGAGATTGCCCCTCCCTCGATGAGAGGATCGTTGGTGATGACAATGACTTCGATTTCCCCCTCCCGGAGGGAAGTTTCCCCGGCAAAATAGCTCCGCCGGAGCCCTAGATTGCTTCTGCACAGGTTCCGCCTCGAGACGGCGGTGCTTCATCCCGAAAGCTTCCTTCTGATTTTTTCCAGGTAAAAACCCTTCATATAGCAGAAGATGGACACCGGAGACCTACCAGGGGGCCCACAAGCCCTAGGGGCGCGCCCTGGGGGCTAGGGCGCGCCCCCAGGCTTGTGGCCACCTGGTGGGTCCCCTCTGGTATTTTCTTTGCCCAATAATTCTTATATATTCCAAAATAATTATCCGTAAATTTTCAGGACTTTTGGAGTTGTGCAGAATAGGTCTCTCAGATTTGCTCCTTTCTGGTCCAGAATTCCAGCTGCCGGCATTCTCCCTCTTCATGTAAATCTTGTAAAATAAGATAGAACAGGCATAAGTATTGTACCATAATGTGTAATAACATCCCATAATGATGTATGAGAGGCCCGTGGACATGGGGGTCCCGTGGGCATGGTACACGCCCGTGCACATGGGGTCTTCAGGACCGTGTAGCCTGGGAGGCCCGTGGACACGGGGTCGCCTGGGAGCTTCTACCTTCTTCTTGGTCGGTTCCTTCTCCGCTTCCAGGCTTCCCACTTGGATGGTGTAGTTGTTCTCCTGTGCTTGGACTCCTCCTTGATGAATGTGTAGCTCCGCTCACACCTATGTATGCACAGAGAGAGGGGTCAAGTAGTATATCATCCTTGAAGGGTACAAGTGGACACGTGTAAAGGAGATGATTCACCTTTGTACGCATGAAGTAGATGTCGCACATGTCACTTGCCAAATGGACTCTTGACATGGTGATGTCCATAGGATGCTCCGCATCAGAAGCACAAAGAGTATTCTAACAAATCATGAATAATGTGTGTCCCTCTCAAAAAGGTGTGTCCAACAAAGATGATTGTGGCAAACTAAAAAACAAACAAAGCAAAGACTCATATAGTACACGACGCTCCAAGCAGAACTCATATCATGTGATGAATAAAAATATAGCTCAAAGTAATTTACCGATGGTTGGTAGAAGAAAGAGGGTATGCCATCTGGGGCATCCCCAAGCTTAGAGTCTTGGGTGTCCTTGAATATTACCATGGGGTGCCTTGGTCATCCCTAAGCTTAGTGTCTTGCCACTCCTTATTCCTTTATCCATCGCGATCTCACTCAAAACTTGAAAACTTTAGCACACAAAACTCAACAGAAAACTCGTGAGATCCCTTAGTATAACAAGCCAATCATAAACTTTAGGTACTGTTTTCAACCCATTCATATTTTATTACTGCATAAATACCTACTGTATTCTAACTTCACCATGACTTATACACCCCTATACAATCCATAGATTCATTAAAACAAGCAAACAATGCAACTAAAACAAAATCTGTCAAAAATAGAACAGTCTATAATGATCTGGACAATGACCATACTTCTGCAACTCCAAAAATTCTGAAAAAATAGGACAATGTGGGAAATTTGTATCTCAATCATGTAAATATTCAGAATTTTATCACATTACAGTGAATTTAAACAATTCTGCTATTGAGCGCAAAAGTTTCTGTTTTCTCACAAAATCAAATCAACTATCAACCAAATCATCCCAAAGGCTTTACTTAGCACAAACACTAATTTGAACACAAAAACACAACCATAACAGTAGCATAATTGTGTGCACACACAAAAATAGAAAGAAACAAGAATAATATAAAGATAACTATTGGGTTGCCTCCCAACAAGCGCTATTGTTTTACGCCCCTAGCTAGGCGTAATGCATAGTTTCAAGTATAGTCATCCTTCAAATTAATTCCATAGGCGGCCCTCATAATGGATTCATATGGTGGCTTAATTCTCTTTCCAGGGAAGTGTTCCATTGCTTTCTTGAATGGAAATTGAAATATTATATTACCTTCTTTCATATCAATAATGGCACCTATGGTACATAGGAAAGACCTACCAAGTATTATAGGACAAGACAGATTGCAATCAATATCAAGCACAGTGAAATCAACTGGCACATAATTTCTATTTGCAATAATAAGCAAATCATTTATTCTACCCAAAGGTTTCTTAATGGTGGAATCCGCTAAGTTCAAATTAAGAGAGCATTCATCCAAATCATGAAGGCCTAGCACATCACATAAAGATTTTGGTATAGTTGAGACGCTAGCACCCAAAGCACATAAAGTATTGCACTCATAATTTTTAATATTTATTTTAATAGTGGGGCTCCCATTCATCATATAATTTCCTAGGTATTGAAACCTCCAATTCTAGCTTTTCTTCTAAAGCTTTCATCATATCTTCTACAATATGTTTAATAAAAGCTTTATTTTGTTCATAAGCATTGGGTGAATTTATCATGGATTGCAAGAAGGAAATACACTCAATTAAAGAACAACTATCATAATTAAAATCCTTGAAATCCAAAGTAGTGGGCACATCACTATTTAAAGTTTTGACCTCTCCAAACCCACTTTTATCAAAAAAATCATTAAGATTATCACCCTCCGAACAATTCGGATGCCTTCTAGATAAAGTTGACTCATATTTAGTACCCTTTTCATCAAGTTTAATATTGCTAAACAAAGACTCAATGGGTGAGACACCAATCATTTTCATATCATCATCATGATTACGATAAAAACCGGGAGGAATCACTTTTTCTAGGAATTCTCGCTTAGTCCTCAACCTAGCGGTTCTTTCTTTACTTTCATTGAGTGAGACATAGATAGCTTTAATGGACTCATTGATATCAAGCTTGGGTAGCAAAATTTTAGATTTGATATTTTCCACATCATAAACAATTCTATCCATGTTCCTAGCCATATCATCAACTTTACTCAATTTTTCCTCTATCATAGTATTGAAAATCTTTTGAGAATTAATAAATTATTTAATACCACTTTCAATATCAAAGGGCATCCTATTATTATTATTATTACCATAGGAATTGCCATAATTATTAGAGGAATTTCCAGGAAACGGCCTAGGATTAAAATTGCCTCTATAAGCATTACTATTGAAATTATTTCGAGAGACAAAATTCACATCAACAGAATCATTATTTTGCTCAATCAGAGTAGACAATGGCACATCATTACTAGCAACCATTTTCTTAAGCGCATCCATTTTGTCACTCAAAGTATTAATTTCTAGCAACAGAATTCACCTTTTTACTAGTTGGAGTTCTTTCAGTATGTCATTGTGAATAATTTGCCATAATATTATCAAGGAGTTTTGTAGCTTCTCCTAATATGAGCACTCTTACTAGCAACCATTTTCTTAAGCGCATCCATTTTGTCACTCAAAGTATTAATTTCTTCAACAGAATTCACCTTTTTACTAGTTGGAGTTCTTTCAGTATGTCATTGTGAATAATTTGCCATAATATTATCAAGGAGTTTTGTAGCTTCTCCTAATGTGATTTCCATGAAGGTATCCCCCGTGGTGGAATCTAAAATATTTCTAGAAACAAAGTTCAATCCCGCATAAAAAATTTGTATGATCATCCATAAGCTTAAACCATGAGTGGAGCAATTTCTTATCATTAATTTCATTCTCTCCCAAGATTGTGCAACATGTTCATGCTCAAGTTTCTTAAAATTCATGATTTGATTTCTAAGAGAAATATTTTTTGCAGGAGGAAAATACTTGGCAATAAAAGCATCCTTACACTTATCCCAAGAATCAATATTATTTTCGTGGCAAGGATGAAAACCAAGTTTTAGCATGATCTCGTAGTGAGAACGGAAATAATTTCAATTTGACAATATCATTATCCACATCTTTTTTCTTTTGCATATCACACAATTCAACGATAGTGTTAAGATGGGATGCAATATCTTCATTAGGACTACTAGAAAATTGTTCTTTCATAACAAGATTTAGCAAAGCAGCATTAATATCACATGACTCCGCACTAGTGGCGGGAGGAGCAATCGGAGTACTAATAAAATCATTATTATTAGTATTGGAAAAGTCACACAACTTGGTATTTTCTTGAGACATCGCGACAAAGCAAGCAAACCAGCAAAAAGGCAAACGAAAAATATTTTTGTGTTTTTGTGAAAACATTTTAGAAGTGGGGAAGATGAAAACGAGAGGCAAATGGCAAATGAAAGTAAATGCAAGGAGATGAAAGTTTATCCGATGGTACTTGATAAGTTTTGGTGATGTCTCCCCGGCAACAGCGCCAGAAATTCTTTCTGCTACTTGTGAGCTGCTTGGGATTTCCTCGAAGAGGAGAGGATGATGCAGTACAGTAGAGATAAGTACTTCCCTCAGTTAAGAACCAAGGTTATCAATCCAGTAGGCGAAACGAAACCTCGTGAACAACACCTACACACAAAAGAACAAATACTTGCACCCAACGCGATCAAGGGGGTTGTTAATCCCCTCGGCAGTTAATTGCAAGGATCAAGTCTGATAATGGTATATAGATAAACAAAAACACAAAATAAGAGAACGCTAAATAAATTGCAGCAAGGTATTTTTGGATTTTAGTATATGATAAAGGTAGACCCGGGGGGCATAGTTTTCACTAGAGGCTTCTCTCTCGGACAAAAAGCATACGGTGGGTAAACAAATTACTGTTGGGCAATTGATAGAAAAGCACATAGTTATGACGATATTAAAGGCAATGATCATGTATATAGGCATCATGTCCAAGACAAGTAGACCGACTCCTGTCTACATCTACTACTATTACTCCACACATCGACCGCTATCCAGCATGCATCTAGAGTATTAAGTTCATAAAGAGCGCAGTAATGCCTTAAGCAAGATGACATGATTTAGACAAAGTAAACTCAATCAATATGAATAAACCCCATCGTTTTACCCTTAATGGCAACAATACAAATACGTGTCTTGTCCCTTTCTATCACTGGGATATAGATCACCGCAATATTGAACCCATTACAAAGCATCTCTCCCGTTGCAACATAAATCAATCTAGTTGGCCAAACCAAACGTATAGATCAGACAGAAATACAAAGCTATTACAATCATGCATATAAGAATTCAGAAAAGACTCAAATAATATTCATGAATAATCTGATCATAAACCCACAATTCATCTTATCCCAACAAACACACCGCAAAAGAAGATTGCATCGAATAGATCTCCAAGAACATCGAGGAGAACATTGTACTCCCTCCGTCCGAAAAAGCTTGTCCCTCAAATGGATGTATCTAGCACCAAGTCAGTGCTAGATACATCCATTTGAGGGGTGCTAGATACATCCATTTGAGGGACAAGCTTCTTCGGACGGAGGGAGTATTGAAGATCAAAGAGAGAGAAGAAGCCATCTAGCTACTAGCTATGGACCCGTAGGTCTGTGGTAAACTACTCACACATCATCGGAAGGGCGGCAAGGTTGATATAGAGGCTCTCCGTGATTGATTCCCCCTCCGGCAGAGTACCGAAAAAGGCCTCCAGATGGGATCGCAGAAGAACAGAAACTTGCGGCGGCGAAAAAGGTATTTTGGGTGGCTCTTTGTTGGTTTCCCGATTTTAGAGAATTTATAAAGCGGGAATTAAGTCCGACAGAGCCCCGAGGGACCCACAAGGTACTAGGGCGCCCCTAGGGCCCGCCCTAGTGCTTTGCCGTCTACTCGTTCGCCTTCTAGTCTCCTTTCCGAAGCTTCTAGGGTCTCTTATGTCCAGAAAAAAATCGTCAAAAAGTTTCGTGGCATTTGGACTTTGTTTGGTACTGATTTCGTGGAAAACCAAAAATAGGCAAAAAAACAGCAACTGGCACTTGGCACTAAGTTAATAGGTTAGTCCCAAAATGATATATAATTGCATATAAAACATCCAAGATTGATACTATAATAGCATGGAACAATAAAAAATTATAGATATGTTGGAGACGTATCATTTCTCTTTGATCTATCCGTTTGGTTTGGCCAACTAGGTTGATTTATCTTTAGTGGGAGAGGTGCTTTGTAATGGGTTCAATCTTGCGATGTCCTCACCTCGTGATAGAGGGGGTAGCAAGGCACATATTTGTATTGTTGCCAAATGATGGGGTTCAATCATATTGCTTGGTTTTATTCTGTCTACAATATGTCATCATACTTCATGCATTATACTGTTTGTTATGAACTTAATACGTAGAGAGGCAAGCATAGAAGCGCTCTCGAAGTGGAGTAATAGCAGTAGATGCATGCAGGAGTAGGTCTACTTGTCACAGACATAATGCCTATATACATGATCATTGCCATGAATAACATCATAACTATGCGCGTTTCTATCAATTGCCCAGCAGTAATTTGTCTACCCACCGTATGCTATTTATTCGAGAGAGAAGCCTCTAGTGAAAACTATGACCCCGGGCCTAATTTTATCATATTAAAAAAACCAAAAATACCTTGCTACAATTTATTATCTTTTATTTTACTTTGCAATTTATATATCTACCACTACCAAATTTGATCCTTGCAAATAACGAGTTCAAGGGGATTGACAACCCTCTTGCCCGCATTGGGTGCAAGTATTTGCTCTTGTGTGTGCAGGTATTGTTCACTAGGATTTGCGTGATTCTCCTATTGGTTCGATAACCTAATCTCTCGCTGAGGCAATACTTATCAGCTACTATATTGCTTCACCCTTCCTCTTTGGTGAAAATCCCAATGCAGCTCACAAGTAGCAACCATGGACGTCCATATTAATCCCTATGATTACACGAATGACATTCAAGTGAACCTTTGGTTATCATGTGATGTTCCCTTTGCTTTGTGATACTTTACAACACCCGGGGTGCATCGGTATCCTCCTGAGTCATGCACATGCTCACTATACCGTTATCCCATTGCCGTTATTGTTCTTCTTTCTCGTTGAAGTGTTCTGGCATCCCTGTGACGTAGTCACCTGTGTCTGGCCAGACGATGATGGATGCCGTCACACCAAGAGGGCCCTAAGAATATCTCTCCATCTTCAGAGGAGCAAATCCCACTCTCGAGCTATGTAGTCCCTTGTCAAACTTTCCGATGAACCCGTAAGTTGTCGTTATGATCACCTTGTTACAGATGACGTTTGAGCAACCCCAAAGCCCACCGTACGGTAGGAAGTGACTATGATACTCTCATGGTCTGAGGAACTAAAAACATATGATAACGATATTATCTCAAAGTATAACAAACAAGATTGGGTTGATTCAATATGATCGTTCTTCTAACGTCATACTCTCAATGTTGTTTTA
The DNA here is from genome assembly GCA_011799875.1 of Thinopyrum elongatum. Taxonomy (NCBI): domain Eukaryota; kingdom Viridiplantae; phylum Streptophyta; class Magnoliopsida; order Poales; family Poaceae; genus Thinopyrum; species Thinopyrum elongatum. Next base: position 265,163,441 of record CM022302.1, read on the forward strand.
GGACTACCGTTACACTTAACGATATCCTAAAATCTGGAAAACATGATCACCAACAACACTTGAGCCAGTACTAGAGGCAAGACCGGGAACCTATTATTTTACCGCTTATCATTTCACACGTGCATATGAGTTTTCTACTGAATCACATATTCTAGTATCACAACAGTTATAGCATGAAATATAAACTTTCTATTATGAAAATGGAAATATAATAATACAATATTATTGCCTCCATGGCATATTTCCAATACCTTTGCCATCATTCTCTTTGCCATCCAAAGTGCTAAGTCCATGGCTTACGCTCATGTATTGAGTGGAGTTGAAGAAGCTCAAGCGAGAAAAGTATGATACGATTGCTTGGTTTGGCACTGGGGTGTTCATGATTTATACTTTATGCTACGAAGACCGAGCTATGCCATGCTTACATGATTAAATGGATAGGGTTAACGTTCTTTAGCATCTTTATTTTGAAAGGCATGATTGTTTGCTAGTATGATTGAGTATTGATGTATTTATGTCAAATGATATACTATTGCCTTGAATCATTTGTATCCCAATATTCATGCCATGATATATTATTTGATCAAGATTGTGCTAGGTAGCATTCCACATCAGAAATTATCTTTGTTTTATCATTTACTTACTTGAGGACGAGCATGAATTAAGCTTGGGATGTTGATACGTCTCCGCCGTATCTATAATTTTTGATTGTTTTATGCCATTATCCTACTATTTCCACATACTTTTGGCAACCATTTATATGTTTTTCTTAGACTAACATATTAATCTAGTGCCCAGTGCCAATTCCTATTTTTTGCCACGTATTATTATCCAATGATGTGTTGCCATCCTATGATGTTTGAGTAGATTCGTTTGTCCTATGGGTTGATTGATGACCGTGATTGGTTTGAGTTGCATGTTTTATTTTGGTGTTGTCCTATGGTGCCTTACGTGTTGCGCACATGTGTGGGACCCCCATTGTAGGGGGTTGCAATTGTTCATGATTTCCTTATTGTCAGGGTTGTGTGAGCGACAGAAACATAAACTCGGGTAAGAGAATTGTTGCATATGGGATAAATGGGACTTTACACTTAATGCTATGGTTGGGTTTTACCTTGATGGTCTTTGGTAGTTATTGATGCTTGCTAGAGTTTCAATCATAAGTTCATGTGACCCAAGTAAGGGAAGTATGATAGCTTACGCCTCTCCCTCATATAAAACCGTAATAATGATTACAGACCTAGATATCAATTGCTTAGGGACAATCCTTCTCACCGTTCTCTAAAAGCTTTAAACAATAGACTAACTTTTATTCTCTCGCAAAGTATTTCTAGTTTTATTCTTGTTCTAGGTAAAGCAAACATTAGTGTGCGTAGAGTTGTATCGGCGGTCGATAGAATTTGAAGAGAATATAAATTCTACCTTTAGCTCGTTGTTGGGTTTGACACTCTTATCGAAAAAGGCTACAAACGATCCCCTATACTTGTGGGTTATCAGTCTTGCTTCTACTGATGTACCTCCTACTGATTCTTTACATCAATACTCATTAGAGCATGAGAATATAGCTATCACATAACATATTCTCAACACGATCCACATGCATGCGAAGTTGACACTCTTCCAAAATAGTGGGATTAACATTAACTAAAGTCATGACCTCTCCAAACCCACTTTTATCAAAAATTTCATAAGATTGAATATTCTCCAAATATGTGGGATCTAAAGTTGACACTCTTCCAAACCCATTTTCAATATTATTTCAAACATTATTATCACTCTCATATTCATCATGGGGCTTAAATAAAATTTCAAGATCATAAGAAGAATCACCCCAATCATGATCATTGCAACAAGTAGTAATCATAGCAAAATTAGCATCCCCAAGCTTAGGGTTTTGCATATCATTAACACAATTGACATTAGTGGAATTTATAATAATATCATTGCAATCATGCTTTTCATTCAAGGAGCTATCGTGAATCACTTTATAATTTTCTTCTTTCAACACTTCATCACAATTTTCAGATTCACGAATTTCAAGCAAAACCTCATAAAGATAATCTAGTGCACTCAACTCACTAGCAATAGGTTCATCATAATTGGATCTCTTAAAAATATTAGCAAGTGGACGAGGATCCATAAACTTTTAGCAAGCGAAGATGCAAGCAAAAAAGAAGGCACATGGTAACACAAGCAAACAAAAGATCGAACGGAAGAGGGGCGAAGAAAAGGCAAAGAGAGGGGCGAAGAAAAAGGCAAATCTTTTCGAAAATCGTTTTAGAAGTGGGGGAGAGGAAAACGAGAGGCGAATGGCAAATAATGTAATGTGAGAGATGAGAGTTTATGATGGGTACTTGGTATGGCTTGACTTGGCGTAGATCTCCCCGGCAACGGCGCCAGAAATTCTTCCTGCTACTTCTTGAGCTTGCGTTGGTTTTTCCCTTGAATAAGAAAGGGTGATGCAGTAAAGTAGAGATAAGTATTTCCCTCAGTTTGAGAACCAAGGTATCAATCCAGTAGGAGACAACGCACAAATCACCGAATACCTGCACAAACAATCAAACAACTTGCACCCAACGCGATAAAGGGGTTGTCAATCCCTTCACGGTTATTTGCAAAAGTGAGATCTGATAGAGATAGGTAAAACTAAACAAAAGATAAAGTAAATATTTTTGGGTTTTTTGGTTTATAGATCTGAAAATAAAAGATTGCAAAATAGTAGATCGGAAAGTAATATGATGGAAAATAGACCCGGGGGCCATAGGTTTCACTAGAGGCTTCTATCAAGATAGAAAATATTACGGTGGGTGAACAAATTACTGCCGAGCAATTGATAGAAAAGCGCAAAGTTATGACGATATCTAAGGCAATGATCATGAATATAGGCATCACGTCTGTGTCAAGTAGACCGAAACGATTCTACATCTACTACTATTACTCCACACATCGACCGCTATCCAGCATGCATCTAGAGTATTAAGTTCATAAAGAACGGAGTAACGCATTAAGCAAGATGACATGATGTAGAGGAATTAACTCAAGCAATATGATGAAAACCCCATCTTTTTATCCTCGATGGCAACAATACAATATGTGCCTTGCTGCCCCTACTGTCACTGGGAAAGGACACCGCAAGATTGAACCCAAAGCTAAGCACTTCTCCCATTGCAAGAAAAACCAATCTAGTTGGCCAAACCAAACCGATAGTTCGAAGAGAATTACAAAGATATCAAATCATGCATAAAAGAATTCAGAGAAGATTCAAATAATATTCATAGATAAGCTGATCATAAATCCACAATTCATCGGATCCCGGCAAACACACCGCAAAAAAGTATTACATCGAATAGATCTCCAAGAACATCGAGGAGAACATGGTATTGAGAATAAAAGAGAGAGAATAAGCCATCTAGCTACTAGCTATGGACCTGTAGGTCTGAGGTAAACTACTCACACTTCATCGGAAGGGCAATGGTGTTGATGTAGAAGCCCTCCGTGATCGAATCCCCCTCCGGCAGGACGCCGGAAAAGGCCCCTAGATGGAATCTCACGGGTACAAAAGGTTGCGGCGGTGGAAAAGTATTTTCGTGGATGCCTCTGGTGGTTTGGGCATATAAGAGTATATATAGGCGAAAGAATTAGGTCAGGAGGTGCATGAGGGGCCCACAAGGGTGGGGGGCGCGCCCTCCGTCCTTGTGGCCTCCTCGTGCTCCTTCGACTTCATCTCCAAGTCTCCTGGTTTCCTTCTGGTCCAAGAAAGATCATCGCGAAAGTTTTATTCTGTTTGGACTCTGTTTGGTATTCCTTTTCTGCGAAACTCAAAAACAAGGAAAAAACAGAAACTGGCACTAGGCTCTAGGTTAATAGGTTAGTCCCAAAAATAATATAAAATAGCATATTAATGCATACAAAACATCCAAAACAGATAATATAATAGCATGGAACAATAAAAAATTATAGATACGTTGGAGATGTATCAGTGGCGGATATGTATATGGTGGAACTCGGACTGGCGTGATGGCGGTGGATATGTGGTGGCGTATATGGACTCGGATTGGCAGCGAATATGTGGTGGTGGTATATGGCAGCGGAGATGAAGTTGATGCGGCGGCGGCGTGACAACCTGTGAACAGAACTCGAAACTATGAAGAACTAGACGCTAAGACCAGCAACTCGACACGACGATGCAACCACAAATTCAACAAAGCAAATACAGAAAATATTATGCAATGACTCAGATTGGTTTGGATATGATGAACTAACCCTAATTTTTTTGGCTTTTTTCGTGGACTGTAGGTATGAAGAACAGACTCGATCTAAACTATGAAAAACTGGAAAATCTCACCGAGCAACTTGGAAATCTGATACCACTTGATAGAGGCAAAGGTGTCCTGTCTTTCGATGAGAAGGTGATTATCGTTTCAGAGGAGTAGACTTTGATGATCCGACTACGAACGTGCGAGGACGTCGCGCCTTAGCAATCGCTAAACCAACTCCGAGAGGTTATTGACCACGCCGGAGCACGATCAACCTGACCACGAGGATCTATTTCCTGCAAGCAAACGAAGAACAAGCAAGAAACTGAGATTGCAATCTGGATATTGCGAATATAAGATGAAAGCTTTATTGATCAAGGTGGAGTTCTGTGACGTCTTGGTTTTGTTGTTGAACACAAACGAAGTATGCGAAGTTGTAGCTATGACAAACTTTTAATCTGAACAAAACCCAAAGTCTAAACGACACCCTAAGGGCTGTATATATGGACGAAGAGGGGGGATTTTCGTGACCCCTTGGAGGAGGGGTCCGAAACGAACCCTAACTCTTGTTTCCCACACATACGGACTCTAAAAACAGCCTATACTCAAGGATTTCGAAATTACATGGGCCTGACCCAAAAATAAGGTGGCGCATCACCTATTATAAGCTATGGACAAAATTTATGAAAGGGCATCTTGTATATTTCGTCCATGTCCTTGTATGTCATCAAGGAGGCTTCAAAGTACTGAAATCTGCACTAGAAACGCCGTTCTGGTTCCCTTCACGCACGCCTTCATCTCCATGCTTGTTTCTGCTCCAGTGTTCACCCCTTTGTCCATGCTAGGCCCTTCATTAGTAATCAACACAAATGTAACCAATTTAGGCAGCATCATATTCTCATGAACATTAGAATTGTTACCAAGAAACGAAAGTACCTCGTAATTCAATTGGCGTGCGCGAGCTCTAGTAATTGGTCCAGTATGTATAGCAGCAGGGGCTGTGGGTGTAACAATGGTATTGATGTCCTCATCAAGGTCAGACCGTTGAAACTTATTCAAGTTAGATCATGATAAGAATATCATTCGAACATTTATCGCAACAAAGTATCACAAATTACATCTGCCTCATGATTTTCTTTAACACACTATTCTATGTTCCATTCATTCCTACAAGCTCTCTATTTTGAATATATCCACAAATTACAACGATCAATTTATGTGAACTCCGAATTTGTTTTTTATCTTGTAGTATTTTTTAGGACATTTGGATGGTAATTTGGATAGCTATACTTTTGCTTGGAACAAGGTGAGTTTGGTTCCATGCATGGCCTCGTTCTATGACTTTTATTGTCAAGTCCCAAATTTATTTTGGTTTATGAAACTGAATATTGACATGTTACATATTAGTCCACTTGAAAAACTACATTTGTATGACCTTGTTTTTCAATTCGTTTTTTGTTATTAATGTGGATTTTTGGTCCAGAAGTTTGGGGCTATTTTATATGTTCTATGTATTAGAACATCAGATTTTAATTTCGACATTAGGCACTTAGGTGGCCTTTGTTTGGGCTTTAGCTAGTGATTCTCATATTCTAGCTCATTCAAAATCGGATTCTCAAACAAACATCAGATTTCTACCATAGCTATGCAAAATTGATTTTGGAAAATGCACTAGCCGCAGCCGGAATCAGCGATTTTGCTGATTCCCGAGCTGCCACTTACCCCCTTTCAAGTGTAGGCCAAAATATCCCCGTTATTACGATAGAAATGCCACCGCCCTCACGAGCCCAATTTCTTCCACCGACAGCTTCTCTCCTCTCCGTTCTCACCTAACCGAATGCACCATAGGCACTGAAAGACAGGCCATGGCTCACTAGGTTTCCAGCGCCGCCACCTTCGTCGGCCCCGTCGCCACCGCGGCGTGCAGATCTGGGTGCCTCCGCTCCTCCCCATGACTTGGTCCAATGGAGAGCAAATTGAATATATGTATATTGCCTGACCTATGCAAGTTATTAACATGATTAAATACTGAATATATGTATATTTCCCTTATGAATGTCATATTTATAGATGTCGAAAGCAAATTGGAATTCAGAAATGACCACTATATTTTGCAAACTCGCTGCCATTGAGAAGCTAAAGGGGAATGGGCCTATCAAAATTTTGAAAGCTGATGGGTACAAGAACACGTAGAAGTTGGTTTCTTAGAGCTGACATGAAAACATTACACTAGGATGCGGTTCAAAAACAAATGGGTGAGCACATGACACAAGGATATCCAGATATACTTTGGTGATGATGCGACCATGAAAGCAATTCGAGAGGCGATTGATAATGGATTATTCGTGGGTCAAGTATAGTTTCACATATTACTTGATGAGACTCTGATGATAAGTGTGTTTTTTGGATGATATGTGTGTATATATAAGACTATAATGGTTAGTGCATATGTTGGATGATATGTGTAGTATGTAAGACGAATCTAGAACAATACTACATATTTTTTATTTGGCTAATTCTCACTTTATTGAATCAAAACAGGTAACATGTTCTTTAATCTTCATATAAACATCATAGTCAGCACTCGGGAACGTTACTGACATTTCACAACACACATAGCTCCTACAGCTAACCAACACCAGGGTAAACAAACAGCCATATTCTGATTCTCAGGAATCCAGAGCCAGGGGATTCTCAGGAATCTGTAGCCCAAACAAAGGGGGCCTTAGGCTCAAGCTTGCCCAGACTCCAGAAAAGTTCTGACTCCGCCACTGCAAGGTGGAACACTCTTGCTTTCTTCTCGCCAAAAAAAGAAAAGAAAAGAAAAGCTTGCTTTCGTCAATCTGGGTGGTCTAGATTTATAGAGCCGGTGTGCTCGGGAGCCAAGGAGAATATCCGACTTTTTATATTAGAACAAAAAATAGTTTTTTTTTAGACCGTCTCCTCTCTCTCTCTTTCCGCCTTCCTTTCCTCTTCGCCCCAAATCCCACCCAATGCGGCTCTAAAGTACTACTATCTCCGAGCCCTAGGTCTTCCGCCGTGCGCTTAGTGTCAGTACCGCCGCCTCACCCCTCAACCTCTCGCGCGCGTCGCCGCCATAGTCGTTCCCGTTCTACCTCAGCGCGTCGCTGCCCGTCCGCGATTAGCCACTGTCTTCTGAGGTATGAGCAGTAGCTAAACCCCACGGACCTCCAGAAATTTTGGGTGTGCATCGTGTAGAACCGCGCCGGTTCTATGGCAGTAACTCGTTTCCCCAGCGCGTAGGGTTCGGGTGTCGAGCTGAATCCCCGCTCCCCTCTTGAAACGTTGATGCTCGCCTTGCAGAATCCGATTTTGTTTCCTAGATTATTCTTCACCCCCTTCTGAATGCATTCGTTTCAGTCGAGCACCATAGGCCTGTGCTTTTGAAGATTAAATTTCATTTTGGTCGTCTTTTGATGGAGAAACTGAATGTAGCATCAATAACTTAATTTCGACCAATTCTTGTTCATGCTTGTCTTGAGTTTTCCCTTTGTTCAGTTATATGAGTACATGACACTTACGAGGATTTTTCTGTAACGGGGAAAAGTGCATGTGGTAATTTAGCTTACGAGGGCGCCTTGATTTCGCGCATGTTTTCTGTGTTCCTTGTCACATGTTTCATGTGCTCATCCATTGCTGGTTTCGCTGCACAGAACAGATAAGTGACTGCTGGATGGGCTGTAGTTGAATAGCAGAACGAAAAGGAGAACAGTATCACCAGCTTGTACTTCTCATCATGTCTCGGTCGCCACATCTTCCTCCCCGCTGCCCGCCTCTGGGTCCTCAAATCACAGGAAGAGATGACAGCTTGTTCACACAGAGCTGCAGGTTTCCATCAGAGGATCCCTTCTTTGGTGAACCACCGTGTTGGCTAGATGATCTCCTTGAAGATTCTGGGAAAATGCCAGACCTTCCGCTTCTTAGGAGAGCTTGCAGCGACTCTGATGCTATCTTGGATGCACTGAGGACATTTCAGAGCCCAATTTTTCCGATTGAGGAGGGGGATCTGCAACCAGCCGGTGAAACCGGGGACTCGTTGGATGCTGCTGTAAGGGGTGAAAGTGATTCGGGGGTCGAAGTTAGCTGTGTGTATGGTCCAAATTCGCCAAGACAGAAGTGTAGGCTGACCAGTTCAGAGAGTTCCATTGTAAATGCTGTCCTGGAGAATGTCCCTAGCAACCCCTTGCAGTACCTGACCATTGACCCGTCAACCAGTCTGCATGGCAATGTGGCCAATGCAAAAGGAGATGCATGCGATGATGTAAACCATCTAGATCAAGACAAGTCATTTAAAAGGTACACTCCTGTCCCTGAAATCTCTACTGGAGCACCTTCTAATGTTTTTAAAGGTCCAAGTTCTTACAGGATACGATCGTACAACTACAAAAATATTAGTTGTATTTGCAGTGAGAATGCCGGAAAGTATTTCAAGGAAGTGAAAGGTAGACTTTGCACTCTTAGCTTTATAACTAACTAACCAGGATGGAAAATAGCCTGCCTGATAACGCATAAGTTACAGTACAAAATTAAATGTTAATCCAAAATATATGTCGTACATCTTACTGTGCAACACTGAAAATTCTGAGTCCCGTCTCTGTAAGTACCCAGCCCCCAGATATAATTTAGTTTTATCTGATCTTGTTAGCACAAGTAGTTCCAAGTTTGGATCTATTCAGTGTATTTAAAATTCACTACTGTACCTATTCCATGACTACAGTGGTAGCAACAGGTTCCTGTGCTTGTAAGTGCTGCTAATACTTGACCTTGGGTTGTTGAAGTCCCGCGTCAATAAATAGCTGCAGAATTCTTTTTCTAGTTGTATAAACTGAAGACTTATTTCAGGGAATGATAATTTGATTAGTACTTCCTTTAGTGATTAGAGCTACCTCTGCTAATTCAAGAGTGATAACTGTCAGTGTCAGATGTAGATAAAAATAGTAGTTATGTCCTTCTGTTCATGTTGTCACATTCTCTATTAATACCAGGATCAAGCAATTCAAAACAATATTACAGAAAATCTTGGATGCATGTCTATTCTATTTGTATATACATATATCATATATTTGTGAGCACACTTTTTTTACTTAGTCACTATTTTCTTGTGCTATACAACTTTTGAAACGTAAGTAACTTCATCTGACATTCATGGTGTTGCTTCTAATGTGACAAGTCAATCATGTAAACATTGTGCATTTTAGTATATTTCCCCTTTTGCGTTTTTAATACTATAAGCAGCTCTCTTTCACTCCCAGTTTTCTTGGGCTCTGAAGCAGCATAGGGTTGTGGAGGAACAACTCACCTTGCTCCTACAAAGTGTACAACACTAGTGTTGAAGGAACTACTTCACCGTGTTGTGCTACATACCGCTCTAGAGGCAATTATAGGCCAATATGGTAGCAGGAGTTTAATCCAAAACTCCTAGAGCACAAGATCTAGTCTGAGATACTCCCTCCGTCCGGAAATACTTGTCATCGAAATGGATAGAAGGAGATGTATCTAGACATATTATAGTTCTAGATACATCTCTTTTTATCCATTTTGATGACAAGTATTTTCGGACGGAGGGAGTATTAGATAAGAACAACAAGTTCTATTTATAGGTACTGGTGTACATACTCTGGTTACAAACTAGAGGTGAGGTCCTCTATTTATAGGCTTTGGAAAGCCTTCACACCTCAACTTCTACTTATACCTAGAAGGCTAGAACACTCCAGAAAACATTACTTAAGGTCTGGCATTCTAGCCATAGCTAGAAGTCTCTACAAAACAGTGGCTAATGCTAGGAAAACAAGCAAATACTAGACAGGAGTAGAAGTATCTAGAAGTAGTAAAATGGATTTGACTTCTAATTTTCCTTTTCTTTTCCTCTCTCTATTGTTCCTCATCAGGCTCCCTCCCGGCCTTTTCCAAACCCAGGATTTTAGAGACTTTATCCCCCCCCCCCCCCCCCCCCCCTCTTCAAATCCCATCAAAAGATTGAGGAGGTTTCGGAAACTGATATAACAGTACTAAGATTTGATATATTTGATATTTGATGGGATTTTCTAAAGTAGTTTCCATATTTATTTAACTGGGCCTCTTTCTCTTTAGTAGTGCTACGCGAGTCCTTTAATTATTTACCTAACAAAAGAGTAATATTTTTCCTTGTAAAGGTCTACGTAACATATAAACATGATGACCAAGTTGTAATTGGGCAACTAGGAGTCCAGGTTGTGTTGGCCGTAGGACATGACGTGCACGAGGAACTGAGGATCGGCTATATAATAGCGAAGGGTGTGCGTCCCATGTTTTTTGGGGAGATCAATTATTATCAACACCAAGGATATGCTTCAGAGGAGAAATTTTCACCTTGGCGATGGTGTCAATTTTATCCTTAGCGCTGAAGGGCTCCCTGAGTCTAGGGATCATCTCTTCTGGAATTATAGATTTAGCCAGGCTTGTTAAAGAACCCTTAACCTCGCCCCCCAATGTGATGCTGGCATGGAGAACCTGATTTCATCTGCCAAAGCCTCTTTTGATAAGCCTTTCTTCATGGAAGCCTTTGCTGTGGCTGCTTGGAACATCTGGAAACAGAGAAATCTGAAAGGGTTTGACAATATTAGACCTAGTCTAGGCTCCTTGTCCTTCCAAAAAGGACCTTTTCCTTCTTTCTTATGGAATGAAGGACAGTTGCAGACCCACTCTTATTTCTTGGCTAGACAGCCTCGGCTAAGTCTTTGTACCACTCTTTCTTTATATTCACCACTCCCCCTTCCTTGTACATCTCTCTCCTTTTTTAATATAATTTTAACGTTGGGCCGTCCCCACAGTTTCGGCTTAAAATAATGCTACAAGGAGTTTGATGTCTTCGCATGGTGAAATTGCCCATTTGGAATTTATAATATCTATTCATATGCATCTGTTTTATATTCCATACCTGGAAGTGTTTTTTTTACCTGAAGACAGTAGGGAACACTCACACAGTCACACTATATTTGAAAATAAGGGGTGAATATGTACATCAAGGGATTTACATGGCCAACGGCCACAGAAAACTACTAAGCTATCAATGCAAGATGAGATAGGGGTTCATTCTTTAGTTTGTATTGGTATATTATTTTCTTTACATTGAGAAGAAAACAAAAACACCATACCGTAACACACATTTCTGCAGGCGATCAGGCCAAAGATCTAGGGTCCGGAAACTTCAATACATTGCTGATCTTGAAAGAACTGTTGTCTCTCTTCAGGTAAGTTTGTGACACTGTATGTTATATATTTACGGAGAATGTTAATAACAGTTCTTTCCTTACGACAATAAGTTTGGCTTTTGCTTTTTTAGAACATGGGAGCTGATTTGGCTGTAAGAGTAGCATCTCATTTCCAGCTTCGCAATGCTCTATCAATGGAAAACAAGCAACTGAGGAGACAGATTGCTAGTCTTCAGCAGGCAAAACTAATGAAGGATGGTATGTCTGGGTCTGTTTGCTCTTTAGCAAGTTATAGCTGGCATTGTTTATGAGAAAAGTTACCTTGATTTAGGTTATGCATGTCGTTTACATTTATAGTTAAGCCAACATGAACTTATGATCATAAGACTGGCCAGCTATTTAATGGAGCTAATCGATGATGATTCGATATAGGCTGTATATCCTATGGACACGTCTAGCCAGCAAACATTTCTGGCTAGATATCCGTGGTCGTGGAACACACCGGAAAATGAATGTTTCCTATACCTATGCCCGCTCCTGCATCTGGAAAAGGAAGTCCCCTTGTCAAAGATTCCTTCATCTTCCCAAGCCACGTTCTCATCTCCACCACCGCATGCATGCATCAGCCGAACTGAGTTGGCGCATTTAATTATATTCCCTTTTTTGCTTACTGGAGTCTGAGCATTGGAATTGATATCTGTTTTCACCACTGGAGTCCTCGCAGCGATCTCTTCGAAACTAGACCTCGTGTGGGTATGTTTCAGCGAACTTTTTCTCCGAGCAACTTCAGTGTTATAGGGACCAACTTCAGTGCTATGTGAACCAATTCAGTTTGTTTTTATGATGTCAGTTGGCCTAATGCTATTGTAAGTTCGCTACCATGACTGCCAAGTAGCCTAATGTTACCCTTCAATTTTCTACCACGACTTGTGAGTAGCCTTACATTATCTAAAGTGCATGGTTGATTTCATCGGACGGTGTGTATGGGTGTGCACCCGCGAAGTCTAAAAAGTGCAGCTGCACTTTACAAAATTTAGGATATCCTGTTCAGTCACCCATTATTGTGCACTCAGTTTCTCATACATTCCTCGTTGTACTGGAATTGGTATTGAAGCCCAATCATTTTAGTCATTGCTTTCTTTTGAAGTTTAGACACCAAGGATTTGTCAGCCAAATGACACAAACTACTGTGATCTGTTTTAATCACAAAAGGACCTTTCAGTAAATAGGATCTCCATTTGTCAATAGCCACAATGATGGCCAAGAACTCCTTTTCATGTATAGGTACTTCTGATTAACCACTCCCAAAGCTTTGCTATAAAGTGCAATAGGGTGTCCTTGAGAAAGCACTGCTCCCACTCCAGACTGGCAAGCATCAGTTTCAATAGTGGATTGCTTAGAAAAGTCAGGCAGTGCTAACACTGGTGTAGTGCACATGGCTTGTTTTAATGTCTCAAAAGCCTCTTGAGTCATAGAAGTCCAAACAAATTGTTTATCTTTCTGCAGTAGCTGAGTAAGGGGCTTGGCTAACACCCCATAGTTCTTAACAAACTTTCTGTAGTAGCCTGTTAAGCCCAGAAAACCCCTTAATTCAGTGGTTGAAGTTGTGACTGGCCACATTTTCATAGCTTCAGTTTTATCAGGATCAGTAGAAACACCTCTGTCAGAAATAATATGCCCCAAGTATTCCAACTGGTTGGTTGCAAAGATGCACTTGGACAGCTTGGCAAACAACCGACTGTGCTGCAAGGTTTCAGACACTACTTCCAGATGCTGCAAATGAGTTTCCAAGGTTGGACTGTATACCAGGATGTCATCCATAAAAACAAGCACAAACTTCCTCATGTATTTAGCAAATATGAAGTTCATCAAACACTGGAAAGTGGCAGCGGAATTAGTGAGCCCAAATGGCATAACCCTGAACTGTAAATGGCCATGATGAGTCTTAAAAGCAGTTTTCATCTCATCTTCAGGAAGCATGTGGATCTGGTGATAACCACTTTGCAAATCTAGCTTGGAAAAGTACTTAGCACCAGCTGGTTCATCCAGTAATTCATCAACCACAGGTAGAGGAAACTTATATTTTGATTGTGACCATATTAAGTTTCCTATAGTCCACACACAATCTCCAGCTACCATCTTTTTTCTTCACTAATAGAACTCGAGAAACAAAAGGACTCACTGGGAATCACTGTACCAGCCTGTATCATATCAGCAACTTGTTTTCTATTTCATCTTTCTGATGTGGGGAGTACCTGTATGGCCTGGAGTTAACAGGAGGTGTACCTGGCAGTAAGCAAACAGCATGATTCAAAGCTTCTGGGAGGTGGGAGGGCAGAAGGTGCTTGGAAAACTCCTGAAAATTTGTCCAACAGTGCTTGAACTACTGGTATCTCTGAAGAAGGTTTGAGTTTGTCAGAGGAGTCCAACAGAACTGTTGCCCACAACTCATTTGCCTTTGTGCCACTTGTACACTTGCTCAATGGAGACTTCCTTAATGTTATCAGTGCTGGCTGGTAACACTCCTTGTAGCTTAACTGTCTCTCCCTCATGAACAATTTTTATCCATTTTTGTTTCCAATCACATTGCATAGGACTGAAAAGAGATAACCAGTCCATGCCTAAAACTCCATCATAGCCTCCCAGGTCCAATACTTTCATAGGGTGTGTGTAATTATGGCCCTGCATCCACCGGGAGAATTCTTTGACTACTGAGGAACATGTCAGGATTTCTCCATTTGCTACTTTACATTAAGTGGGGACTTGTCCACCATGGCAGTATTCAGGAAACTGTGTAAACTACCTAAATCCACCAATAGAAGAAACACTTGATTACCTACCAAGGCTCTTAACTTGATACTACATTTGGAGTCTTCAGAGCCAGACAGAGCATGAAGAGAAACAAAATGGGCCTCTGTGGGTGTTTGGCCTTCCATGGCTGCCACTGCTGACAATAGGTCATCCGACAAAAGGGTATCAGCTGTAGTGACTTCCAGTGCTTTCAACTGAGCTTGAACAGCACACTGATGAGTTGGAGAATATTTTTCTCCACATTTAAACACAATCCATTAGCTCTACAATACTCCTTCAACTGTTAAGTCTTCCACAAATCTCCTGGCCCATATTTAGCTTTGTAATCCTGCTTGAAACCACTTGCTGTATGTTTCCGAGAACTCTGTTTACTCTGAAACTTAGCTCGTTCCAGCACCCCTTCCTGAATCATAGCATAAGTGGCTGCTTGAGCAACTGTCAATGGTTGCTGTGTTTCCACATGGCCGATGAGCTCCTCTTGAGCCCCATGGTAAATTGGTTAACCAACATCAGGCCTCCTACAGCAGGGTCATATAGCTCGATATGATACACCAACTGATCAAACAAGCGTTTATACTCTGCCACTGATGACGTCCGCTTTAACTGATGCAATTCACGGAGTTTCTCCCTGTGTACATTCACATCGAACTCTTGCAATACATCCTGGACAAATTTATCCCAATCATGCCACCCAGTGGATTGCTTGTGCGACTGATACCAGTGGGAAGCATTGTCAGTCATGTACAGGGTTGCCGCCGCCACTCGAAACCTAGCTGGAATTTGATACATCATGAAGTGTTGCAAGTATCAACCCAGATCCTTGCATTAGCACCATCGAAACGGGGAAACTCCATTTTGGGTAACCAGGAACGCCACCCCGCTCCCTCTCACCCCTCTGCTAGATCCACAGTTATGGGTGTTGGGGGCACGTGAAGGACCTTACCCGGTGGTGGTACTGCTGGTGACGGCGGAGCCGCTGATGGTCCCGATGGAAAAGCAGGCGATCGCTGGGTAGGAGTTGGCGACCCCAATGCTCGACGCACTCTGATCTGGGACCTTGATCAGCTGCGACCGCGACGACTGCAATTGACTCATCACTTGGCCCTGATCTTGCTGCACCTGGCCAAGCGAGAGCAACGAGAGATCCAACTTCGCTTGGATCTGCTGCACCTGCTCCTGCTGGGCTTTGGATGACAGCGCATGCTCCTCCAACCGTTGATTCATCGCCATGATCTGTTCCTGAACTTGATCCAGTGACGTGAGGCGAAGAGAGAGAGAGAGCTGCGAGTCCCTCCACCATCTTCTCCCCAACCGATTGCATGCCCGCCATGAGATACTGAGACTGCAGGCTCGACTTGAACGGAGTTGTTGTTCCTCCAAATCTGCCCTAACCAGAAGCGGGATTTGTGTGAAATTGCTCGAAAACAATTCACACTCGCTTCTGGATTTTTTTAGCAGGCGGATCAAGAGGTTGCGAGGAAACAAATCAGATCAAAACAGGCTCTGATTAAAAAGATGTTATGACCTGGGATTTGAGATCGCCAGATGTAACAGATACTAGGGGCATTTGGGGGATTTCCAGAGGAAGAGGAGACTTGAGGAATAAGAAGAAGCAAGGGGAGAAATTAAAATGCATCCAAATCATCGATGCCTTATCCGTTACAACGAGGAGACTTACCCAGCACCACGAACACTTGGGCTCACTGCCATACACACGCAGCTTACACAGCTCACACTCACACGAAGATGCCTACACATATTACGTTATCCAACTCAAGACGCTGTCATGCCTACCGCAGACAATGAATGACATTACACCACTGTTGTGCATGGCATCACTCCCCACTCCCATGGTGTTGTAACCATACAAAGCCTTGAATGGACTGACCGCCATAGATGCATGATCCGATGTGTTATACCAGTATTCAGCTGAAGAAAGCCATTTGGACCACTTCTTCGGACATGAGTGCACAAAACATCGCAGATAGATCTCTAGGCACTGGTTCACCCGCTCGGTCTGACCGTCCGTTTGCGGTTGATTTGCAGTGTTCATGTTGAGATCCGTACCCATTGACGAGAACAAATCGTTAACCAAGTGTAATAATCAAATTTCTATTTCTATTTGGGCCCCATGTTAATGTGAAAAAGAATAAGAAAAAAAGAGAACATTGTGCAAGTAGCATGGAGGGATTGTGCCGCCCTTTGAAATCTTCTGTTTATAGGGAGAAAGCGAGCTAAAATTTTCCTGCAGCCTGCAAACAGTAACTTTTAATATGTTTCTATATTTGCTCTCATTTTCTTCTTCTAATTTTCTCCTAACATGGATCGATTGTAAGCTTTGAAATGAACCAAATTAAACTAAATTGAGAACCACATTCAGTGCCAGGGTTATTCTTTTAATATTAAATTTATCCTGAAGCCAAAGCAAATTTGCATCATCGATCAGTTTGTACTTGATATGGTTTCTGATTTTGATATTGGTGGCCTATCCTAACGTTTTGCAACGAAGATGAAAATTGTGATCTTGTCGGTTGAAGTCCTTTTTTTTTCGACAAACGGCGTTTTTATTATCTCAAAATGTAGCATCAAGCGGATACAAATCATAATGAGCTACACCCGGCTTCTGCATAGCTAAGATGCACACATCCACAAAACAAAAGTCTGGCAAAGTAAATAAAAATGACAAGTTGGCAACAGTAAAGTCATATGAGACCAAAACTATGCCCGTGTTGACGGAGAAGGTGGACCGATCCGAAGATTATGCTGCCACCCATGTTGGGTGAAAATCTCCCTGGCCACCTGCTCGAACCGCATACACACCGCCTTGAATAGTGATTGGTACTCCGTTCGGTGTAGCGTAGACCACATACGAAGCCAGTGCATACAACGGTAAATAACCTGCATAGGAGAAGAGATTTTGCCATTAAAGACACAATCATTTCTACATAGCCAAAGTGGCCATAGTAAGGCTGACGCTCTCACCCAAATTAGCGTACTAAACGTATTTGGTATGCCATCAAGCCAATGACAATAGATATTGGCAACACTTGTCGGCGGATACAAATTGGACGCTATTTGGATGTCGGACCATGTTGAACGTGCAAACTTGCATTGAAAGAAGAGGTGTTTGATTGTCTCATCATGAGTACAAAAGCTACACTTCTTGCTTCCTTGCCAGTTGCGTCGAGAAGATTGTCTCTAGTTAGCACAACTCCTCTTCAAAGATACCACATGAAAATCTTAACTTTTAGTGGCATCTTCGATTTCCATATTAGTTTATACATAGTCAACTGTATACACCTCAGTTAACATCTTTTAAGTAAGTGCTAGGGATTTTATTTTGTGATGATTCATATGCAATCTCACCTTGAAAGCTTATGATGCATTTTTGCAGGTCAAACACATTTCTTGAAGAAGGAAACTGAGAGGTTGAAGCAGATCTCTGCGCGTCACCGCAGGAGCAGGAGTGTCACTTCTTGCTTTGAGCCGGGCTCAATTGGAGCAGACCCATCAGCAATCAATTGGCAGACAGTTGACATGTCAAAGCTGAGCTTAAACGGCAGTCCTGCTCCTGTGCCCCCGAGAGGTGGCTATGGCCTGTAAAAGCAACCTGCTTTGATCCCACTGAGATGAGATCGCGGCAGTAATCCTCAGATGTGGTTAACGATTCACTAACCTGACCAACCATATAGATTCGTGGGTTTAATCCTTTAGTAGGAAGAAAAAGTACCAGTTACCACCCAAAATATAAAGAGGTCGTTAGTTAAGCTTATCTTTTGTAGGATTTCTGCATTGGCTTCCGGATTTTAACACAAATCAGATGAAGCAAGCTTGAGCTTTGCTTGTCACTAGTGTTTGAGGTCTTAGAAATCGATGTTTTTCTCTGTGTTACTGCAACTGAAGCGTCCTGATCTTCCCATTAGCGTGGTGATACATGCTGGTACTGGTCTTCCGGTTAGTGGTGATTTGGTCGACATTGATGCATGTGCTATGTTAGCCCTCTGAACGTTTTTCCTCTGGTTGCTGTCTGGAGGATATTGTTGCTAAGCTTCTGATGACGTTGATGCAAACGTGCAGGCGACATCTTCTGTTGTGGTTGACTTCTTGGCTGCTAGGGTGTGCATTTGGAAAAAGTCTATTTTAAACCCTGAACTCGCAGAGGTCCGACAAAATGAACCCTTGTGTCGAAATCCCGGTTGAATGCACCCTGAACTATTCAATCCCGGTCTAAATCGAACCCTGAGGAAATCCCGGTTGAATGCACCCTGAACTATTCAATCCCGGTCTAAATCGAACCCTGAGGTAGGCATAAAATGCTGACGTAGCAAAATGTCAACTGGGATTCTTTTGGTGGGCTGGGGAGCGGCAGTGTTGACTGGGCGCACCCGTCCTCCCCACTGGGCTGGCCCATTTGATTTTTTTTAGCAACCAGGCCAACCCGTTCATAGTAATGACTTTGATTTTTTTTAGCAACCAGGCCAACCCGTTCATAGTAATGACCTTGTGACACGAACAAGAGGGGGAATTGAACTCGTGAGCTACCTCTCGTGAAGAAGTGACGCTAACCAGTAAATCTTACGACTTCTAGTGATAGATTCATGGCGCGACCATTCAAGTATGAAACATCTTTTGAATTTTTTTTAAAGTACTGATTGATCATTTTGGAATATCCATTGAACATTTTGTAAATATACATTGACATTTTTTTATTATACGATGAACATTTTAAATAATACACGACGAACTTTTTGTATTATATGATAAACATTTTCGATTTTTTTAATATATGCGTCGAACAATTTTCAAAAATATGCATTGAACATTTTTGTAATATATGTTGAATTTTTTTCAAATAAACATTGAACATTTGTGTGATATACACCGAACAAATTTCTAATATACGATAAACATTTTCATAAATGAGTGAAACTTTTGTAAATATAACGTGAACATTTCCTTAATATATGCAATGAACTTTGTATAAATACAGGAAAAAGGAAGCAAAAGAAAAAAAAAGAAAAAAAGATAGAAAATAAATTGAAAAGAAATAGAAAACAAAACAAAAGAAAAAAATCCACGAACTCTTTTTACGTGGACGTCTTCGAATCCGTGAACTTTTTTAAATCCAGAAATTCTTTTTCAATTTTTCAATTTCTTTTCCAAAATGCATGATTTTTTTTCCAAATCCGTGAACTTCTTTTCAAAATTGTTGAACTTTTTTTCTAAATCGGTGAACCTTTTTCTCAAAATTCATGAAATTTTTTATTTTGAAATTCTGGTTCACAAGGTTCATTTTTTTCATTTGCTATTTCCTACTAAGATGGCCACCGGTTTTTATATAGTTTAAGATAATTTGAGCATTCATAAAAACTAAAAATTTACGAGATTTGAAAATAATATGCAAATTTGGGAAAAACCATCATTTTTGCAAATTTAAGAAAAAAAAGGAAACTAGAAAATAAAAAGAAAAAGAAAAAGAAAAAGGAAAGGAAAGAAAAGGGAAAGAAAAAAAGAAGAAAAAGGGAGCGAGTGAACATAACGTATGTCGTGTCCTTGGTGGTTAGTTGCGTCGATCAAACATCACCGCACGAGTTCTAGTGTTCGAGCCACACCGTGCGCTTATTTTTTTGTTTCTTAATGAAAAAAATAAAGCGGACCGGCCCAGCGGGGAGCAGGGTGTAGCGCCCTTTGCGATTTTTTGTTTCTTAACTGAAAAAACTAAAGCGGGCCGGCCCAGCGGGGAGCAGGTGTGTGCCCTCGCGAAATGCCGCCAATCCAGGCCATCCAAACGACCCGAAGGTTTGATTTAGACCGGGATTGCATTTGATTTAGAGTGGGATTGCATAGTTAAGGGTGCAATTGACCGGGATTTCGACTTGGGAGTTCGTTTCGCCGAACCTCTACAAGTTCAGGGTTTAAAATGGACTTTTTCCTATGCATTTTATACTTTATACTGACTTGAGTTTTTTTTAATAAACACATAAGGGTCCGGAAGGACAATGGAGCTTCATTAGTTAATGGAAATGTTAAACAGTTTTTTTATGACGACCAAATTTGCCATGCAAAAGTAAATAAAATTGTCGTGCTTGTATATAGGATGTCATGTTCTAAAGTGAAAATTTTCATGTAGTATAAAAATTGACGCGAGACACAATGACCTCTCGCCTCAAGTGATTAAGACAATAAGCCGACCCAACGCGCGGGAGGCCGCAGGCCTTAAACCACAGTTTTCTTTTCATATTTCTATTTCCTTTTTCTAGTTTTATTTATACTAGCACATATGCCCGTGCGTTGCAGCGGGGAAAAAATAAATATGTCCCTCAAAACGCCCATCGGTGGCATGATACCATCCTCGGAGGCAGGTAGGCGCATGCCGAGGTGTAGAAGAAATACGTATCATGCTTTAGTCTCCATTAACCACAGTGAATGGATGGCATGCCCACTGAATGAGTAGGAATGTTGCATGGTCATTATTTTTTAATCCTTACATGCAAAATTTAATGCATCTTATAATCTAAACAGATGAGTGAAAGAAATAAAAGTAGGACTTACGAACAAAAAGGCTAATGAGATAGAGTCAACAAACCGGACTGAGGAAGAGTATGTATGTATCATACCCCACACTTTAGTTGTACTCCTTAGGAATGCATTCTGAATGACTTGTGTTAAGAAGCACTGCCCCGCTTGAAAGCTTATCCATTCGTCTCCCCCGACTGCTAGCGCTCCATCTATCATGTCCTCATTTGACCGTATTGGATCAGATTGACAAAAATTACCTTTTTGTTTCCTCCCACGTTTCCTCCGCCCTCTGCTCTCTCCTAGCACTCCCGACTCTCCAATGCCTGCTCTCCTCTTCTACTCGGCCGGCTCGTCCGACCGGAGTAGGAGGGAAGAGGGGCTGGGCGCCTAAGACGAAGATGGAACTGAATATATGTTGATTATTTCTATGACCCAAGAGAAATATCTATCTTTGTCTAAATCCCTTCTCTAGCCTTGTATTTCCTTTCTTCAAGTTTCTTTTTTTACGCAAAAGTTTTTTTTTGAGAAAAACGCAAAAGTTTCTGTTTAATTGAAAAGGAAGAGAGGGAGCCCATCAGCCAGCACAGCCCAAAACCATCGGGCCCAACCTAACTTTCCATTTTCAGGTCGGCCCACCTACTCCTGTTAACCCTAGCAGCCAGGGAGAGCGATCCCCAGTTCCCCCATTGATCCCCTCCCTCCAGCGCCGCCCCACGCAAGCCTCGATCCTCACCTTCCTCCGCACCGCCGGTGACCGCCGCCACCGACGGGAAGCCAAGCAGATGAGAACAACCCAACCCCCTGCCCGTTCTCTCCTCCCCCTTCTCCTTACTCCTTCTCACTTCTTCTCTCAGCAGGAGCCCGCCATGGACGCTTCTGCCTCGCGCTACCCACCAGATCTGGTTCTCCATGTCGAGATCCGCCCGTTTCCGGCCTCCACTCGCCCGCTCGCCAACCGCCGGAGCCCCAAGTCCTGCCGACCGCTGTGAGCCGCTGCCAGGAGCTCGGGTTCAACCCGCGACGACTGCCTCCTCTACACAGGACCCCGCGCGCCCAAATCCTCCTCCTCTGGTTTTATGAGACCTTGGGCATTGTTTTCGCCACTGTTCCCTTCTTTGATCGATTTGTGTATGCCTCATCCTCCAACCTGTGTTTACGGATTAGTTTGGTCGCTTGTTGAAATCATCAGTTTGTACGTATATGAACTGGTTAGATTGGGCGTAAATTCGCGACGTGGGATTATTATTAGTCGAACAAGCACAGGACGCCCAGCCACGCGACGTATAATTCTTTGTGGAGAAACAATAGAATCATTCTTACTGAACTTATTTTTGGACTGTGAGTTTATTTCCATAAAAATCAAGGGGTCAACTGTAAAAACACTGCGACGGTGAACCTAACAGAAGCAATAGCCGCTTTATTAGTAGGTAAATTGGAATAAAAATCTGAATATATATATACAACAAAAAAACACTTTACATAAAATTTAGAAAAATGTTAAACATGCATATGAAAAATGCTGAACTTGTATATTTCTGATGTATACAAATAATTCAAAAAAAATGTTAAACATGTATAAAATATATTTCATATGTACAAGAAAAAGGTACGATGTGTAAGAAAAAATAGACATCAAAACATATATTTAAAAAAATATTAATCATGTATATAAATATATTAAACCTGTATAATCAAATATTTTAGATGTATATCAGAAATGTACAATGTGTATGAATACAATAAACGACAAAACATACATTTAAAAAAATGTTAATCATGTATTTAAAAAATATTAAAACATGCATACAAAAAAAATTTTGAATGTATAAGAAACATGTATGACGTGTACAAAAGAATTAGACACCAAAATATATTTGAAAAATTATATTAAGCCTGCATAAAATATGTTTTAGATGAATAACAAAAATGTACAACATGTATGAAAACAATAGACATCAAAAACATATTAAAAAATATTATAAATGTATTAAAAAATATTTAAAAGTATTCTTAATGTATACGAAAATGTACAATGTGTAAGAAAAATGTAAACATCTGTTGCAGAAAAGAAAAGATAAAAGGAGCAGAAACAAAAAAATAGGAAAAAAGAAAAACCAAAGGAAAAATAAGAAAACTGGAGAAAAACTAATGAAGAAACAAAAGAAAATCTAAGAGCTAAGAAAACCAGAAAAACCAATGAAGAAAAAAAAACAAAGGGAAACGAAGAAAAAAGGAAGAAAAGAAAAAAATAGTGAAAATTAAGAGAAAACCCCAGAAAAACTGATGAATAAGAAGGAAACCCCGAAGGAAAGCACAACAGAGGGAGCTACAACGATACGAGCGAGTATCGTGACACAAGCGAGTTCTAACCTATAAGAAGGCTGGCCAACTCGTCTCCACGGTTGTCTCTCGATTTGCTTCAATTATGGCCGTCAGATCTTAGTCAAAATGCTCTTTCTTGTGTTGGTTGATGTTGGATCTTCGCTGGATTCATTTTGACCGCGCGATGAGTTCACAGCGGACCATGACCTGTGGGCTCAGCCTCTCAGAGCAACTCCAACGGGTCGACCCATTTCGTCCGCGCGTGTCCGTTTGGGTCGCGGCGGACAGAAAAGTCGCCCCAACGCACCGACCCAAACGGACGCGCGTCCGCTTTTCGTTCGCCTGCCGACCCATTCGCGATCCATTTTTGAGCCTGATTTGCGTCGGTGCAGACATGGGACGGCCGCGCGCGCCGCGCGCCAACTACTCCCCCTGGCCTGCCAGTCGGTGGCAAAGCATCCACCATTCCCCCCACTTTCCCAAAAACCCTCTCGCCCGTGCGCGCTCCCGGCCGCTCGCATGGACGACGCCCTCGATGCCACCGCTGGCCTCACCTCCCTCGCCTCGTCCGGCCTCGCCTCCGCCCCCTCCGTCAAAGGCAAGCCCCGCGCCCCTTGCAAGACCGCCGTGCCGCCCAAGAAGAAGAAGCAGCTGACGCCGGAGGAGCGGGCTGTGCAGTCGGCCAAGAGGAAGGGCCGGAGGCACGCGGCGGACGTAAGGGACGAAGCAGCTGCCACCGTCGCACAGCAGGAGGACACCAATGCCCGCGTCGCAACGGCAACGAGGGAGGCCCTAATCTACCTAGGGTTAAACCCTGGCCAGGACGAGCTCGTCAACGCCGTCGTGGCCGCTGCCAGCACCGGCTCGTCCGCGTTTCCTCGGATGGTGCTGCCGGAGTCGCCCCGCTCGTCGGCGACTGATACGTCCATTTTGCATCATGTTTTCCTACTGTTATTTATAGTGTTTTATGCAGTATAACACTTTGTGGAGTACTTATAATGCCTTTCCTCTCATAATATGCAAGGTTTACACAAAGAGGAAGATTACCGGCAGCTGGAATTCTGGACCTAAAAAAGCT
The DNA here is from genome assembly GCA_011799875.1 of Thinopyrum elongatum. Taxonomy (NCBI): domain Eukaryota; kingdom Viridiplantae; phylum Streptophyta; class Magnoliopsida; order Poales; family Poaceae; genus Thinopyrum; species Thinopyrum elongatum. The sequence continues at coordinate 265,187,638 of CM022302.1, forward strand.
ATGTCAGAGATACCTATTCTGCACATCTCCAAATGTGCTGAAATTTTACGGAGAATTATTTTGGAATATAAAAAAATATTGGAATAAAGAAACACCAGAGGGGGCCACCCAGGTGCCCACTAGGCACCAGAGCGCGCCTGCTCCCCTGGCGCGCCCTGGTGGGTAGTGGGCCCCTGGCCTGCTTTCGGTGCCCATCTTCTGGTACATAAGGTCATTTTCCCTAGAAAATATAAAGAGAGGACTTTCGGGAAGAAGTGCCGCCGTCTCGAGGCGGAACTTGGGCAGGAGCACTTTTGCTCTCCGGTGGAGCGATTCCGCCGGGGATACTTCCCTCCAGGAGGGGGCAATCGAAGCTATTGTTATCACCAACAAGCCTCTCATCGTGGGAGGGCCAATCTCCATCAACATCTTCAACAACACCATCTCATCTCGAAACCCTAGTTCATCTCTTGTGTTCAATCTTTGTATCAAAACCTCAGATTGGTACCTGTGGGTGACTAGTAGTGTTGATTACATCTTGTAGTTGATGCTAGCAGGTTATTTGGTGGAAGATTATAGGTTCAGATCTATTATGATATTCAATACCTCTCTGATCTTGAGCATGAATATATTGTGTGAGTAGTTACTTTTGTTCTTGAGGACATGGGAGAAGTCTTGTCACAAGTAATCATGTGAATTTGATATTCGGTCGATATTTTGATGATATGTATGTTGTGATTCCCGTAGTGGTGTTATGTGAACGTCGACTACATGACACTTCACCATCTTTGGGCCTAAGGGATTGCATTGTGGAGTAGTTATTAGACGATGGGTTGCTAGAGTGACAGAAGCTTAAACCCTAGTTTATGCGATATTCCGTAAGGGGCTGATTTGGATCCATATGTTTAATGCTATGGTTAGATTTTATCTTAATTCTTCTTTCATAGTTGCGGATGCTTGCGAGAGGGGTTAATCATAAGTGGGAGGCTTGTTCAAGTAAGAACAGCACCCAAGCACTGGTCCACCCATATATCAAATTATCAAAGTAGCGAACGCGAATCAAACCAACATGATGAAACTGACTAGATGAAATTCCCGTGTCTCCTCAAGAACGCTTTGCTTACTATAAGAGATTGTTTTAGCCTGTCCTTTGCTACAAAAAGGATTGGGCTACCTTGCTGCACCTATTGTTACTATTGCTACTTATTACTTGTTACAAATTATCTTGCTATCAAACTACCTGTTACCGACAATTTCAGTGCTTGCAAAAATTACCTTGCTGAAAACCGCTTGTCATTTCCTTCTGCTCCTCGTTGGGTTCGACACTCTTACTTATCGAAAGGACTACAATTGATCCCCTATACGTGTGGGTCATCAAGACTCTTTTCCGGCGCCGTTTCCAGGGAGTGAAACGCTCTTGGTAAGTGGAAATTGGTAAGGAAGAATTTATATAACGTGCTGAAATTTACTATTACTTGTTACTGTGAAAAACAATCCTTTGAGGGGTTTGTTCGGGGTATCTTCACCTCGACCGGAAGCACAAAGAGTTGCTCCTCAACCTACTGCATCTACTGAAAATATTGGTTATGATATTCCTTCAGGTATGACAGAGAAACTGCTAGCTAATCCTTATGCAGGAGATGGAACATTATATCCTGATATGCACCTAATCTATGTGGATGAAGTTTGTGGATTATTTAAGCTTGCAGGTTTACCCGGAGATGAAGTTAAGAAGAAGGTTTTTCCTTTATCTTTGGGGGGGGGGAAGCATTGACGGTATAAGCTATGTGATGATATTGGAGCTTGGGATTGGAATCGATTGAAATTGGAATTTCACCAAAAGTTGTATCCTATGCATCTAGTTCATCATGATCGAAATTATATATATACTTTTTGGCCTCATGAAGGAGAAAGTATCACTCAAGCTTGGGGGAGGCTTAAAACAATGTTATATTCATGCCCCAATCGTGAGCTCTCAAGAGAAATTATTATACAAAAATTTTATGCTCGGCTTTCTCGTGATGATCAATCCATGCTCGATACTTCTTGTACTGGTTCTTTTATGAAGAAGACTATTGAATTCAGGTGGGATCTTTTGGAAAGAATTAAGCACAAATCTAAAGATTGTGAACTCGACGAAGGTAAAGAGTCAGGTATGAAGCTTGAGTTTGATTGTGTTAAATATTTTATGGATACCGATGCTTTTCACAAGTTTAGCACTAAATATGGACTTGACTCTGAGATAGTAGCCTCTTTTTCTGAATCATTTGCTACTCATGTTGACCTCCCTAAGGATAAGGGTTTAAATATCACCCCCCCCCCCCTATTAAAGAAAAGATTGAGGAGCCAGTCATAGTTAAAGATGAAACTATCATATATAATGTTGACCCAGTTGTGCCTACCGCTTATATTGAAAAACCACCTTTCCCTGTTAGGATAAAGGAACATGCTAAAGTCTCAGCCGTGGTTAACAAAAGTAATATTAGAGCACCTAAACCTTCTGAACAAATTAAAGTAGAACCTAGTATTGCTATGGTTAAGGATCTATTGGTTGATAATATTGATGGGCATGTTATTTATTTCTGTGATGAAGCTACTAGAATTGCCAAACCTGATATTAAAGATAAGAATAAGCCCATAGTTGGCATGCCTGTTGTCTTAGTTAAAATAGGAGGTCATTGCTATCATGGTTTATGTGATTTGGGTGCTAGTGCCAGTGCTATTCCTTTTACTCTATACCAATAAATTATGAATGATATTGCACCTGCTGGAATAGAAGATATTGATGTCACTATTAAACTTGCTAATAGAGACACTATCACACCGCTTGTGATTGTTAGAGATGTTGAAGTCTTGTGTGGAAACATAAAATATCCTACTGATTTTCTAGTGCTCGGTTCTCCACAAGATGGTTTTTGTCCCATAATATTTGGTAGGCCTTTCTTGAACATTGTTAATGCTAAGATAGATTGCAAGAAAAAAAACGTTAGTTTTAGTTTTGGTGATGTGTCTCATGAATTTAATTTCTCTATGTTTCGTAGGCAGCCTCATAATAAAGAATTACCTAGTAAGGATGAAATAATTGGTCTTGCTTCTATTGCCGTACCTCCTACTGATCCGTTAGAACAATACTTGCTAGACCATGAAAATGATATGCACTTGCATGAAAGAAATGAAATAGATAGAATATTCTTTGAGCAACAATCTATTCTTAAACACAATTTGCCTGTTGAAACTCTAGGAGGACCTCCTCCACCTAAAGGCGATCCTGTGTTTGAATTAAAGCAATTGCGTGATACTTTGAAATATGCTTATCTTGATGAGAAAAAGATATATCCTGTTATTATTAGTGCTAACCTTACAGAGCAGGAAGAAAAGAGATTGTTAAAAATTCTAAGGAAGCACCATGCTGCTATTGGATATACTCTTGATGATCTTAAGGGCATTAGCCCCACTCTCTGTCAGCACAAGATTAATATGGAACCTGATGCTAAACCCGTTGTTGATCATCAACGACGATTGAATCCTAAGATGAAGGAAGTGGTAAGAACTGAAATACTAAAGCTTATGGAAGCAGGTATAATTTATCCTATAGCTGATAGTAGATGTGTAAGTCCTGTTCATTGTGTCCCTAAGAAAGGAGGTATTACTGTTGTTCCTAATGACAAAAAAACTTATTCCACAAAGAATTATTACTGACTATAGAATGGTAATTGATTTTAGAAAATTAAACAAAGCCACTAGAAAAGATCATTACCCTTTACCCTTTATTGATCAAATGTTAGAAAGATTGTCAAAGAACACACACTTTTGCTTTCTTGATGGATATTCCGGTTTCTCTCAAATACCTGTATCACAACCTGATCAAGAGAAAACAACATTTACTTGTTCTTTTGGAACTTATGCTTATAGACGTATGCCTTTTGATTTATGCAATGCACCTGCTACCTTTCAAAGATGTATGACTGCTATATTCTCTGAATTTTGTGAAAAGATTGTTGAGGTTTTCATGGATGATTTTTTCGTTTACAGAACTTCTTTTGATGATTGCTTAAGCAACCTTGATCGAGTTTTGCAGAGATGTGAGCAAACTAATTTTGTCTTGAATTGGGAGAAGTGCCACTTTATGGTGAATGAAGGTATTATCTTAGGGCACAAAATTTTTGAGCGAGGTATTGAGGTGGATAAAACTAAAGTCGATGCAATTGAGAAAATGTCATGTCCTAAAGATATTAGAGGTATTCGAAGTTTTCTTGGTCATGCTGGTTTTTATAGGAGGTTTATTAAAGACTTCTATAAAATTTCTAGGCCTCTTACTAATCTCTTGCAAAAATATGTTCCATTTGTTTTTTATGATGATTGTGTAGAAGCATTTGAAACACTTAAGAAAGCCTTAACTTCTGCACCCATCGTTCAACCACCTGATTGGAACTTACCTTTTGAAATTATGTGTGATGCTAGTGACTATGCTGTTGGTGTTGTTCTAGGACAAAGAGTTGATAAGAAATTAAATGTTATCCATTATGCTAGTAAAACTCTAGACAGTGCCCAAAGAAATTATGCTACTACTGAAAAAGAATTTCTAGCAGTTGTGTTTGCTTGTGATAAATTTAGATCTTACATTGTTGATTCTAAAGTGATTGTTCACACTGATCATGCTGCTATTAAATACCTTATGGAAAAGAAAGATGCTAAGCCTAGACTCATTAGGTGGGTTCTTTTGCTACAAGAATTTGATTTACATATCAATGATAGGAAGGGAGCTGAGAATCCCGCAGCTGATAACTTGTCTAGGTTAGAAAATATCCTTGATGACCCACTACCTATTGATGATAACTTTCCTGATGAACAACTAGCTGTCATAAATGCTTCTCATAATACTCCTTGGTATGCGGACTATGCTACTTATATTGTTGCTAAATTTATACCACCTAGTTTCACATACCAACAAAAAAATAATTCTTCTTTGACTTAAGACATTACTTTTGGGATGACCCGCATCTTTATAAAGGAGTAGATGGTATTATTAGACGTTGTGTACCTGAGCATGAACAGGAACAAATCCTACGGAAATGTCACTCCAAAGCCTACGGAGGGCATCATGCGGGAGATAGAATTGCGCTCAAGGTATTACAATCTGGTTTTTATTGGCCTACCCTTTTTAAGGATGCTGGTAAGTTTGTTTTGTCTTGTGATAAATGTCAAAGAATTGGTAATATTGGTAGAGGTTAGGAAATTCCTATGAACTATTCACTTGTTATTGAACCATTTGATGTTTGGGGCTTTGATTATATTGGACCTTTTCCTTCCTCTAATGGGCATACACATATTTTGGTTGCTGTTGATTATGTCACTAAGTGGGTAGAAGCTATTCCAACTAGCAGTGTTGATCATAACACCTCCATTAAAATGTTGAAAAAAGTATTTTTCCCGAGGTTTGGAGTCCGTAGATATTTAATGACTGATGGTGGTTCACACTTTATCCATGGTGCTTTCCGTAAACTGCTTGCTAAATATGATGTCAACCATAGAATTGCATCCCCTTATCACCCTCAATCTAGTGGTCAAGTTGAGTTGAGCAATAGGGAAATAAAGTTAATATTGCAAAAGGCTGTCAATATGTCTCGAAAGAATTGGTCTAAGAAACTAGATGATGCGCTTTGGGCTTATAGAACAACTTATAAAAATCCTATGGGTATGTCTCCATATAAAATGGTTTATGGAAAAGCTTGTAATTTGCCTCTTGAGTTAGAACATAAAGCATATTGGGCAATTAAAGAACTCAATTATGACTTCAAACTTGCCGGTGAAAAGAGATTATTTGATATTAGCTCACTAGATGAATGGAGAACCCAAGCCTATGAAAATGCCAAATTATTCAAAGAAAAGGTTAAAAGATGGCATGACAAAAGAATCCAAAAGAGGGAATTCAAAGTGGGTGAGTATGTTCTATTGTACAATTCTCGTTTTAGATTGTTTGCAGGAAAACTTCTCTCCAAATGGGAAGGACCATATACCATTGAAGAAGTTTATCGCTCTGGAGCCATTAAGATCAATAATGCCGAATATACTAATCCGAAGGTGGTCAATGGACAAAGGATTAAGCACTATATTTTAGGTACACCTATTAATGTTGCAACTAACAATATTCGAACCATGACACCGGAGGAATACATAAAAGAGACCTTCCAGAACACTCCAGAACCCTGAAAAGGAAGAGGTACATGATACGGTAAGTAAACAGACTCGAAAAATTCCGCAAAAATATTTTCTGTCAGTTTCGGAATATTAGAAAAAATACAAAAATAAGAAACACCCGAGAAGGCAACTGAGGTGCCCACTAGGCACCAGGGCGCGCCTGCCCCTCCTAGCACGCCCAGGTGGGTAGTGGGCCCCTCGGGAACCTTCCCGACTCTGTTTTCCTGTGGTATACTTGTTCCCCAAGATAAAAAATCTTTATTTATGCCCCCGGATTATTTGACCACCGCATCGTAGAAATATCCTCTGTTCTTGTTTCGTGTTATTTTTATGAAAGATCTAGATCGCCATGGCTTCACCAAGCACCTCCAAGGACAAGTTCTACGAGAAGGTCCATCAACCCCTACCTACCGGAGGTGTTGAAGCACCCTCAAGCCATTGAGATGCGTGAGGGGGTGCTCCACATCTGGGATGTTCAAGGACCCAAGAAGACAGGAAGCGTGGAGGCCCGGCTTGAGGCGGTGGAGCGAGAGATCTTCAAGTGCCAGGGGATGGTGGAGCGTGGACTTAGCGCCAACCACTCCATGATCACGGAATTCACCCGTGATCACAAGGTGGATGGCCAGTCCACGAAGGACATCGTCTTCAACTTCAATGAGCAAATTAATCATCTTCAAGGCCAAATTTATGATATGCAAAACCAAAATTTTGAGAATGAGGCAAGATTCAAAGGTATGAGTTTAGCTGCAAGTTTCAGGGCTCCGGAGACTCATGCATCTTGCTATGATGGTGAACCTATGCCGTGGAAGTCGGAGGACTACCCCACCACTTCTTCACCACCACCACCATCACCGAAGGAGACTTGAGTACGCGGGTATGGGCACTCCCCCTGGCTTGTGCCAAGCTTGGGGGAGATGCCCCGGTATCGTATCACCATCACTTTTATTATCTTCACCAGTTTTCAGTTCGATCCTTAGTTATTTCGTGATTTAGTCGAATAGAAGTTTAGTATGATCTATTTTCTAGTGCTAGTTTCGTGATCTATCCATCTATGTAATCGAGTTGAGAGTTATATAATAAAGTTTAGTTTGAGTTTTTGCTTCTTTACTTTCTTGTTTCAATCAAAATAAAGAAAATAATGAAAAAGATCATATACCAATCTTATGGAAAGTAATAACATCACATAAGGAAAAGTATAACAGGTAAAATTTATTGAAAGTTGACAAACATAGCATTGGTCAATGATGCAATTCATGAAAGAATTAATAAGGGAAGAGAAGATTCACATGCAAATATACTATCTTGGACATCTTTTATGATTGTGAGCCCCCATTAAGTATTTTATGTCAAATTGTTGATGTTGGACAAGGAAGACAACGTAATGATTTATGTTTGTTCATATTCACATAGAAGTTATATTGTCATAGATCCTCCAACATGTGGTGCTTGCACAATATCTTTGCTAGCCAAAAATCCGCACTAAGTAGAGATACTACTTGTGCATCCAAAAACCTTAAACCCGAATTCATATTTTGAGAGTCCACCATACCTACCTATGGCTTGAATAAGATCCTTCAAGTAAGTTGTCATCAGTGCATAAGGCAATAAAAATTGCTTCTAAATTTGTATGATCTTTTAGTGTAAGGGAAAATAAGCATTGTACGAACTTGTGATGGCAAAGTAATAAAAGCGACGGACTGTATAATAAAGGTTGCTATCATAAGGCGCAATATAACGTGACGTTCTTTTGCATTAAGAGCTTGTGCATCCAAAAACAAAAAGCGCATGACAACCTCTGCTTCCCTCTGCGAAGGGCCTATCTTTTACCTTTATGTATTTACTTTTTATGCAAGAGTCAAAGTGTTCTCCTCTATTCCTTTTTATTTTTTCTCTTCTGCAAGCATCATGTGGTGGGGAAAGATCTAGGCACATATATCCAGTTGGATATGAGTGATCATGAGTTATTATTGTTGACATCACCCTTGAGGTGAATAAGTTTGGAGACAAAACTATAAGCCCCTATCTTTCTATGTGTCTGGCTGAAACTTTTTGCTCCATATATATGTTGTGAGTGTTAGCAATCATAGAAGACTAAGTGATGGTTGAGTATGTGGACTTGCTAAAAAGCTCCGACATGAGATCCTTCCAAAAAATATGATGAATTGCAATTGCATTGTTGACTGAGAACATAGTTTGTTAGTTTTCAAGAAACTTTATGCTTTATACTTCGATGTTGTAATGAATTGTTACTTGCTCATGAGAAGTTTTATGATACAATTTACTGTTGTTGTTATAATAATAAGCATGATGTTACTCTGTCCGTATTTTATTTTTATCAACACCTCTCTCTCTCTAAACATGTGGACATGATTTTCGATATCGGCTTTCGCTTGAGGACAAGCGAGGTCTAAGCCTGGGGGAGTTGACACGTCCATTTTGCACCATGTTTTCCTACTATTATTTATAGTGTTTTTATGCAATATAACACTTTGTGGAGTACTTCTAATGCCTTTTCTCTCATAATATGCAAGGTTTACACATAGAGGGAGATTACCGGCAGCTCGAATTCTGGACCTGAAAAAGCTATGTCAAAGATACCTATTCTACACATCTCCAAATGAGCTGAAATTTTACGGAGAATTATTTTGGAATATATAAAAAAATATTGGAATAAAGAAACACCATAGGGGGCCACCCAGGTGCCCACTAGGCACCAGGTCGTGCCTGCCCCCCTGGCGCGCCCTGGTGGGTAGTGGGCCCTCTGGCCTGCTTCCGGTGCCCATCTTCTGGTACATAAGGCCATTTGCCCTAGAAAAAAATAAAGAGAGGACTTTCAGGATGAAGCGCCGCCGTCTCGAGGCAAAACTTGGGCAGGAGCACTTTTGCTCTCCGGCGGAGCAATTCCGCCGGGGATACTTCCATCCGGGAGGGGGAAATCGAAGCTATCGTCATCACCAACAACCCTCTCATCGTGGTAGGGCCAATCTCCATCAACATATTAACAACACCATCTCATCTCAAAACCCTAGTTCATCTCTTGTGTTCAATCTTTGTATCAAAACCTCATATTGGTACCTGTGGGTGACTAGTAGTGTTGATTACATCTTGTAGTTGATGCAAGCCAGTTATTAGGTGGAAGATTATATGTTCAGATCTATTATGATATTCAATACCCCTCTGATCTTGAGCATGAATTTATTATGTGAGTAGTTACTTTTGTTCTTGAGGACATGGGAGAAGTCTTGTCACAAGTAATCATGTGAATTTGATATTCGTTCGATATTTTGATGATATGTATGTTGTGATTCCCTTAGTGGTGTTATGTGAACATCGACTACATGACACTTCACCATCTTTGGTCCTAAGAGAATGCATTGTGGAGTAGTTATTAGATGATAGGTTGCTAGAGTGACAGAAGCTTAAACCCTAGTTTATGCGCTATTCCGTAAGGGGCTGATTTGGATCCATATGTTTAATGCTATGGTTAGATTTTATCTTAATTCTTCTTTCGTAGTGGCGGATGCTTATGAGAGAGGTTAATCATAAGTGGGAGGCTTGTTCAAGTAAGAACAGCACCCAAGCACCGGTCCACCCACATATCAAATTATCAAAGTAGCGAACATGAATCAAACCAACATGATGAAACTGACTAGATGAAATTCCCGTGTGTCCTCAAGAACGTTTTGCTTACTATAAGAGATTGTTTTGGCATGTCCATTGCTACAAAAAGGATTGGGCTACCTTGCTGCACCTATTGTTACTATTTCTACTTATTACTTGTTACAAACTATCTTGCTATCAAACTACATATTACCGACAATTTCAATGCTTGCAGAAATTACCTTGCTCAAAACCGTTTGTCATTTCCTTCTGCTCCTCGTTGGGTTCGACACTCTTACTTATCGAAAGGACTACATCTGATCCCCTATACTTGTGGGTCATCAGCGACGCACCCGATTCCTGGCTTCCACGTCTACCCGCAAGCCTCCCGACTCTCTGGGGAATGCTCGCCGGATGTGAGCGTGGTGGCTCCCTCCACGCCCGCGCCCACGCCCATCGACCTCAATGCCATGCCGGTGGCCGGTGCCTCATCATCCGGAGGGACCAGGAAATGCACGTGGGAGATGCCAGCCGACGTGCTCCCCGGCGCCTGCAACCTGTTCGTCACAATGGCGGCGGCCGGCAACGACAACACGGACAACCGTTTCATGCAGAGCATCATCTTCGAGGGTGGTGTGGCGGCCGCTAGCACCGCTGGCAGTGCCGCCGCAGCTGGCTACAATCCCGATGAGACCCAAAGCCAGGATGGCCGAGGGCCGTTCACGCCGGCGACCTATGAACAAGCTGGCATGCAGCCTTCATGTAAGATCAGGTCGGCCTGGACCTAGACAGCTTCCCGCTGGACCACGAGTTTCTGGAGGATTACGACCTCGAGGAAGAGGATGCGTTGGACATCGAAGGGGTGCCTTTGTTCGAGGACGAGCTCACCAACCAAGCCGCCGGGGCGAAGCCAAAGCACAAGAGCAAGCGAACGAAGGCATACACGGCGGCCGAGGACAAGCTCCTTTATGAGTGTTGGAGGGACATTGGGCAAGACCCCAAGGTCGGCGCCGAACAAAAGGCATCAACCTTTTGGATTTGTGTCCACCGTGAGTTCCATGAACGCAAGAAGTTTGCGCCATATCAAATGCATAGCACGCGTGGGTGGGTGTCCATTTCAAAGTGATGGAGGGTGATCCAACAAGAGTGCAACAAGTTTTGTGCCACTCTTGAGAGCATCAAGGCATGCCCCGTGAGCGGCATCGGCATGCAAGACATGGTATGCATACGCCCCTCTTTGTTTTCATTCCGTTATGCTTGCATGTTCATTTGCATATCCATTTGCCCATATGCTTGCATGCTATTCATTTGTAGGCATTCCAAGCTTTGGAAGCATTCAAGGTCCAACATGAAGGCAAGTCCTTCAACCTCTCCCATTGTTCGAGGGCCATCAATGGGGAGGAGAAGTTCAAGGCGCAATATGCCGCCCTCATGGCGCGTGGGGGGAAGAAAGTCGTGGAGGAGGTTGGGGAGGGCGAGAAGCCACGGTCGCGGGGGAAGACCAACTCCAAGAAGGAGGACAAGCGGGATGCGACATTGATCGCCTTGATTGCAACCGTGGAGGGCATGATGACCAAGGACTCAAGGGAGGAGAAGTGCCGACAAGACAAGGAAGAGCAAATGAACGCCTTCATGGAGATCCAAAGGAGGAGGCTTGAGATGGAGGTGGAGAAGCAAGCGAGGATGCTTGAGATGGAGGTGGAGAAGAAAGCCAAGATGCTAGAGATCGAGACCGCCAATGCCAAGACCAATGCGAAAGAAGTGGCTCCCGCTAGCATGATGACGGGGGTGGAGATCATGAAGGTGGACCTCAACATCGTGTCGCCGAGGAAGAGGCCGTGGTTCGAGAAGATGCAGGCCGACATGCTCAAGTTCTACGATGAGTGATCTATGGCGGCATGCACCATCCTTTATTGTATGCTGGCAAGTGTGCTGGCATGACCACAGCCGAGATGGCGTGGTCAAACTCCCGCCCTTTTTTGTGTGCTGGCATGTGTGCCGGCCACTGGCAAGCGCGCCAGCAAGAACTGTGTGATGGTCTTTTTGGAGGCACGCATTGTATGCTGGCCGCTGGCATGGTGTCGGCATGAACTTTGGGCGGCGACATGGCCGCTGACATGATCTATGGCCGCGGGCCTTTTAAATTTGTACGCGGACATGAAATGGGTCGCTTGCGTTGGGCGCACGGCTGACCCAAAAAGAAAACAGGGCGGACGGCGAGCGGGCGGCTGACCCAAACGAACAAAAAGCGGATAAAATCATCGCCGTTTGGGTCGGTGCATTGGAGTTGCTCTCACCTGATTGGCTGGGTGAGCCCTTCTCGGGTGCGCGGACAGGCCTCTCCGCGCGCGTCATGCGTCGTGGGTGCATTTTTAACTGTTGGTGGGAATAGTTCGAGCAGATGGCTTGACGTTTGCACACAGGCCGCTACCTTTACACACAATGACGGGTGGTCCGCGATGTATCCTGGTCCCACAAATCCGTGGCATGGTTTGTTTTCTTTCTTGTGATGAGGATATGTTTGTTGTGTCTCGTCTGGAATTGGCTAGAGGGGAGATAGAGGATGGACTGACACGTACGAACCCGCCTCGCGAACTATGATGGGTGGGCCTTGTTGGCTGATGGTCCCACATAATAGTAGGTGGGCTTGTTTTCTTCCGTGTGCCTATTGACCGAGTCATCCAGCGGGAGATAAAAATCATCCCGCGTTGTGCGCGACATGCATGTCAGTACTGTAGCAATCAAGACAACAACAAAATTAACCATAGCACCGTTTCAGTTATCCTAGCAAGGGTGGACCGTCAATCTGCAATCCAATGACAACTGCTCAGACACTGCAGATCTCCAGATGGATGGCCTAGATACATGCCCCTTTTTACCTTTGAATTGTGACTCCGTCACTGTAAATCATCAACGTGTCACTGTCCACCTTTTCCCTTGCTGAACTTCTTTTTAACCCCTCCTCCGGCTTGTGGAGAGGGGCATTCTGGATGTAATCAGGCTTTGCCCTAAGCCGTCGTGTTCCGGCTGGCTGAACCCTAGCTAGTTCCCCTCGATCTGAAATGAAATCCTCTTGAATCTGGCCCTGAAAATCACTTGTTCTTCATCTTTTCTCTGAAGATCGCCGGTAGTGATAGCTAGGTCCTGTCAATTGGTATACAGAGCGTAGGTTGTTGTCCTTGGCGGCAAGATCCGAGCTCCAGATCTGATCTGAGCTCTGATCTGGGCGGCGGCGTACGGGAGGCGAATGACGGTGGTAGACCGATCGGTAGCAAGAATGGCGGGCAGTGGTTTCTGAAGAACACTTCTTCAGTGCAAAATCCCACCCAAGCCCACCCTTCTAGTGCTACTTCTTCCGGTGGGTGGCGGTGTGGCGGCGGCGAAACGGGGACAGTGAGGCTGGTTGCCAGTTTTTCTGGTGTAAAATCCCTCCCTCCACTCCCGAATTCACTCTGAGGGACTGGCTTTTCTACAGGTGATGGTCACTACAGACCCGGAGGCAATGGCAGGTGAAACCCAAGATACAGAATTGTTGGAGTTAGAATCTCTTCACTTGGATATCAAAACATTCCGGCAAGAAAGGGAGGAAGACAAGAAAGAATTCTATCAGTTCACAGAAACTGTCAACAATTTTTTGCTAGTATCCAGAGGAACTTCCAGAAGATACAGCTGACCTTGCAAAAGATAGTTTCTGGGCCATCAACATAAGAAGGGGACGAGGAAGAAGAAGCTCCAGATCTGCCATCAGGCCAAGGCAGTACTGTTGTTCCTCATGGCCGACCCAAGCAACTGCCCAACAATCAGTTAGCCACTGAGAAACAAGATCCTGCAACAGCCGGATCAACTATCTTGGTGGACAAAAATACAGGCAGAGAATTGAACTTGGATGGCACACCTAAAGGACCTTATAGACACCCAAACCATGCAGCAAACAAACAGGATTTCCACACACCACAACAGTACCAAGGACAAGGGGTAAAACAAATTATGACTGTGGAAGAAATACCTGAAGAAGAAGGAAGAAAAGAAAAACACAGATCACACACACCTGAAGTCAGAAGGAGCCTCCTTTGTGTCAAACCTGCTAAGCTTAACATTGCTGGATTTGAAGGAATAGATGCAGATTCATGGATACAGAATATTGAACAATATTTCTCTGCTTCTAGAACTCCTAACGAGCAAAGAACGGAAATAGCAGTTTCTTATCTGAAAGGTGAAGCTATCCAGTGGTGGAGAGGCACTGGGTTTATTCTATCTAACACCCCTTGGCATAAATTCTGCTATGCTATCACTCGGAGGTTTGTTGTGACTTCCATCTGTGAAAATGTGAAATCCTTCCACAAGCTCACACAAACATCCTCAGTGGCTCAATACATCTGTGAGTTTGAGCACAACATGAATCTGATGAGAAGGGACAATCCAGCAGTACCTGATAACTATTATATGCACAGTTTTATCTCATGTTTAAATCCCTACATACAAAGCCATCTTGAGTGCCTAGAACCAGCGGATATGCAAAAGGCCATGTGTCTAGCAAGAAGAATTGAGAAATCCTGCCCCCCCTGCTACTCCTCCCAGACCTTATGTTTCCAACTACAAGAAAACAGCAGTATTGGAACCACCCAAACTCCCACTGCCCACTAGCACTTCTGCCTCTGTTGTTATTCAACAAGCTAGAGAAAAAGGAATCTGCTACAAATGCAGAGAGCCCTGGTTTCCTGGCCACAAACAAGTGTGCAAGATGTCTCAGAAAGCACAAATCCAAGCTTTACAAGAATAGTCAGGAACTCCTGATATAATCTACATAGTGGATGCAAAAGAGGAACATTCTGATGCTGAAGAAGAACCTCCTGACAAACAAGAGCTTAAGATATCAATGCATGTAACAACTGGAATACCTGAAGCAAAAAACAAACACACTTTTACACTGTAGGTCAGAATAGGCAAAGCAGTAGCCCTAGCTCTTGTGGATAGTGGAAGCACCACCACTTTTATATCTCCAACAGCTGCTCTACAGTCTGGAACATTACACCAGTAAAACAAGTTCCAGTCACTGTAGCTAATGGAGGAAGTGATTTCTCCTATTTCCAAGCTACTTACCAAATTCAAGGCATTGACCTTGTGTCAGATTTCAGAGTTCTGCAACTTATAGGATATGATATAATCCTAGGAGCAGACTGGATGTACAGACACAGTCCTGTCACCTTTGATCTACCAAAAATGAGATTAGCGGTCAGAAATACCACTGGAGAAACAATAACATTTATTGATGAGAGCTTGCCCATAAGTCCTTGTACTCCTATGCTGCAAGATATGGATAATATAACAGATAACATGCTCACTGGAGCTCTAATGTGGATGCAACCTGTCCAACTGGACAGTGTTCCTGATACTATTCACAAACCTACAATAGCTGAAATGCTGGATAATTTCGAAGATGTTTTTTCTAAGCCCACTAGCCTCCCACCATAGAGGGACTGTGATCATGCAATCAAGTTAGAGCCTAGAGCTCCTGTGATCAATCAAAGAGCATACAGACTTCCTCATCACCACAAAATGCATTAGAGGAAATTATCAAGGACCTTCTTCAGAAAGGGAATATCAGATTAAGCCACAACCCTTATTCCTCCCCTGCTATATTGGTGAAGAAAAAGGATTTAACTTGGAGATTATGCATTGATTACAGGAAACTAAATGCATGTACAATCAAAAACAAATACCCTATACCTATGATCGAAGATTTGCTTGATGAGCTAAATGGAGTAACCATCTTCACCAAGATAGATCTCAAAAGTGGATACCACCAAATTAGAATGAAGGAAGGAGACATGGAAAAAACTGCTTTTATCACACATCTAGGGTTATTTGAATTCTTGGTCATGCCATTTGGAGTGACTAATGGACCTCCAAGTTTCACTCGGCTCATGCACACTATTTTGGGACCTCTCTTAAGATGTTGTGTGCTAGTTTTCTTTGATGACATTAATATTCAGCAAGACATACCAGGAACACTTGGAACATCTAGCTCTGGTCTTGGAAGCCATGAGGAAACATCAATTGTATGCCAAAGTCTCAAAGTGCACTTTTGCACAATCAAGGGTGGAGTACCTGGGCTATGTTATTACTGACAAGGGAGTCTCCACAGACCCTGCCAAGGTGGAAGCCATTGTCAGCTGGCCTACTCCCAAAAATGTATCACACTTAAGGAGCTTCTTGGGACTAGCTGGTTACTATAGAAGGTTTATCTAGAACTATGGCTTGATTTGCAAACCACTATTTGAAGCGCTGAAAAAGGAGGGCTTCAGGTGGACTGATACACAAGCTACTGCTTTCCAGCAACTAAAGGACAAAATGACCACATCCCCTATCCTTGCTCTGCCTGATTTCTCACTTCCTTTTGTCCTGGAAGCTGATGCATCTGGCTATGGCATTGGAGCAGTACTCATGCAGAAGGGCCAACCCATTGCATTCCTAAGTAAGGCCTTGGGGCCCAAGGCTGCTGGCTGGTCCACTTATGATAAAGAGGCCTTAGCAATCATTGAAGCAATAAAAAAATGTAAACACTATTTTGCTTCTTCCTCACTTATCATCAGAACTGATCAACAGAATTTGAAGTACATCCAGGAACATAAAGTAATAGAACGAGTGCAACATAAACTTCTCATTGAATTGTTGGGCTACAAATTCACAGTAGAGTACAAAAAGGGCAAAGAAAATAGAGTGGTTGATGCTCTCTCTCTAGAGTCAAGTATGCTATCCATACATTGGGAACTAGTACTTCTATTCCAACATGGATCACAGAAGTGGTAAACAGCTATAAGAATTATCCCAAGTGCTCTGATCTGATTACTCAGCTAGTAATTGCTCCCACACGACACCCTCCTTACACTCTCACAGGTGGAGTTTTGAGATACAAAGGAAAAATGTCATTGGTCACAACAATGAACTGAGGAAATCACTTCTCAACTCCTTCCACACCTCTGAATTGGGAGGACACTCTGGGGAAAGGGCAACATATATCACAGACTAAAAATCCTATTCACTTGGCCAGGAAAGAGGAAAGAAGTTCAAGCTTTTATTCAACAATGCCCTGTTTGCCAACTCAATAAGCACATCATTCTCCATCTACTAGGTTGCTCCATACCTTACCAGTCCCTGGTTTTGCTTGGACCCACATCAGCATGGATTTTGTAGGGGGTGATACGTCTCCAACGTATCTATAATTTTTTATTGTTTCATGCTATTATATTATCCATCTTGGATGTTTTATATGCATTATTATGCTATTTTATATCATTTTTGGGACTAACCTATTAACCTAGTGCCCAGTGCCAGTTGCTATTTTTTTCCTTGTTTTTGTCTTCTACAGAAAATCAATACCAAACGGAGTCCAAACGGAACGAAACTTTTTGATGATTTTTCTTGGACAAGAAGACACCCATGAAGCTTCGGGAGGAGGCCAGAAGAGCTACCGGTGGGCCACAAGCTCACCAGGCACGCCCTAGGGGGTGCCCTGCAAGCTTGTGGGGCCCCCGTAGCCGCTCTAACCCTAATCTCAGCTCCATAAATACCCAAATATTCCCCGTATACCAGAGGGCACACCAAAAATACTTTTCCGCCGCCGCAAGCTTCTGTTCTTGTGAGATCCCATCTTGGGGCTTTTCCGGTACTCTGTCGGAGGGGGATTCGATCATGGAGGGCCTCTACACCAACCTTCCCGCCCTTCCGATGATGTGTGAGTAGTTTACCACAGACCTACGGGTCCATAGCTAGTAGCTAGATGGCTTGTTCTCTCTCTTTGATCTTCAATACAATGTTCTCCTCGATGTTCTTGGAGTTCTATTCGATGTAATCTTCTATTGCGGTGCGTTTGTTGAGATCTGATGAATTGTGGATTTATGATCAGATTATCTATGAATATTATTTGAGTCTTCTCTGAACTCTTTTATGCATGATTAAGATAGCTTTGTATTTCTCTCCGATCTATTGATTTGGTTTGGCCAACTAGATTGATCTATCTTGCAATGGGAGAGGTGCTTTGTTTTGGGTTCAATCTTGCGGTGCCCTCACCCAGTGAAAGAAGGGGTAGCGAGGCACGTATTTGTATTGTTGCAATTAAGGATAAAAAGATGGGGTTTTTATCATATTGATTGGATCTATCCCTCTACATCATGTCATCTTGCTTAAGGCGTTACTCCGTTCTTGTTAACTTAATACACTAGATGCATGCTGGATAGCGGTCGATGTGTGGAGTAATAGTAGTAGATGCAGGCATGAGTCGGTCTACTTGTCACGGAGGTGATGCCTATATTCATGATCATTGCCTTAGATATCGTCATAAATATGCGCTTTTCTATCAATTGCTCAACAGTAATTTGTTTACCCACCGTATGCGTTCTTTCAAGAGACAAGCCTCTAGTGAAAACTATGGCCCCCGGGTCTATTTTTATCATATTATTTTCAGATTTATAAAGCCAAAAACCCAAAAATACCTTGCTGCAGTTTATTTACTTTTATTTAGTTTTGCACTTTTATTTATCTTTTATACCTATCTCTATCAGATCTCATCCTTGCAAGTAACTATGAAGGGATTGACAACCCCTTTATCACGTTGGGTGCAAGTATTTGTTTGTTTGTGTAGGTGCTATCATTGGAGACTTGTGTGTTCCTCCTACTGGATTAATACCTTGGTTCTCAAACTGAGGGAAATACTTATCTCTACTTTGCTGCATCACCCTTTCCTCTTCAAGGAAAAAACCAACGCAAGCTCAAGAAGTAGCAAAGGGCCTCCCCAAATCTGAACACAAGAATATGATATTAGTGGTGGTGGAAAGATTCACTAAATATGCTCACTTCATAGCAATGAGACATCCTATAACTGTTCAAACAGTGGCCCAGGCCTTCACTGACAACATTTTCAAACTCCACGGACTTCCCACTGTCATAGTCACTGATAGAGACAGGATATTTACTAGCAAATTGTGGCAAAAGTTGTTCACGAAAATGGGAGTGAAACTACACATGAGAACATCATATCACCCACAAAGTGATGGTCAAACTGAGTGAGTCAATCAGTGCTTGGAGAATTATTTGAGGTGTATGGCTTTTGCTCATCCCAAGAAATGGCACATGTGGCTTTCCATGGCTAAATGGTGGCACAACACTACTTTTCACACATCTCTGAAGATGACACCATTCCAGGCACTATATGCTAGGCCTCCTCCTCTGATTGCTGAATTAATGCTCCCTCCAGTTGAAGGATATGATCACCAAGCTGAGTTGGACAGAGATAGCATTGCACAACAAATCAAGGGCAACTTAATCAAAGCACAAGAAAGAATGAAATTCTTTGCGGATAGGAAAAGATCTAATAGGCACTTGGAGGTGGGAGACATGGTCTATGTCAAGATACAACCCTACAGACACACAAGCTTGAGCATCCACAAACACCTAAAGTTACACTCCAAGTATTATGGTCCCTTCAGAGTATTGAAGAAAGTAGGGGCAGTTGCATACAAACTACTTCTACCACCAGACTGCCAACTCCACCCAACATTCCATGTCAGTCAACTAAAGAAGCACATAGGCCCTGAGGCCATACCAAACCCTAAACTCCCACTGTTGGATGCTCAAGGCAATATCTTAATCCAACCTGAAGCTGTCCTGGAGAGGAAGTTGATACCAAGAGTTCAAGGAGACATCAGTATTCTTGTGGTACAGCGGCGCATCAAATGGCTCAATTTACCCGTGGAGAATGCCACTTGGGAAGATGCAGCTTTTATCCAGAATTTTTTTCCCAGTTTCCAGCCTTGAGGGCAGGTCTGATCTCTGTTCGGGGGAATTGACAGGACTGTAGCAGTCAAGACAACAGCGAGATTAACCATAGTACCGTTTCAGTTATCCTAGCAAGGGTGGACCGTCGATCTGTAATCCAGCGGCAACTACTCAGACACCACAGATCTCCAGATGGACGGCTAGATACATGGCCCCTTTTACCTTTGAATTGTGACTCAGACACTCTAAATCGTCAACCTGTCGTTGTCTACCTTTTCCCTTGATGAACTTCTTTTTAACCCCTCCTCCGGCTTGTGAAGAGGGGCATTCTGGATGTAATCGGACTTTGCCCTAAGCCGTCGTGCTCCGGCTGGCTATACCCTAGCTACTTGATCGGAAATGAAATCCTCTTGAATCGGCCCTGAAAATCACTTGTTATTCATCTTTTCTCTGAAGATCGCCGGTAGTGATAGCTAGGTCCTGTAAGTGCGTACCATGCCCTTGTCCCACGCCATGTCAGTAAAACCCTGGCCCTCTTTCTCCAAATCCCCGCAGCCGTTGCGCCCGGCACCCCTCCCTCCTCCATCCCCCACCCCTCTGTCAGCCATCGCGCCCTCGGTCATCACATCATGCCCAACCACCCCTTTCATGCCGAGCTTGTTCCTCCGGCCACTGCACCGGAGCCCCGTCGGTTAAGCCTGCAGCGGCACGGCGCTCACGTGACCATGGACGGGCTATGAAGGAGGAGGAGCCATGGTATGGAGGTGGTGGCCACTTGGAAGCCTTCATGTGCGGCGTCATACCGCTGTCGGGATGCCGCACAAGAGGTGAGGGTCCGCCGCCACCGCGAGCCAGGGGACGCCTGATGAGGACATCTCTGCCACAGTTACACCTACCGCCACTCCTACATCAGTTATTCCATCCGGACCTATAACTAAAGCACGCGAGAGACAAATAAATAGCCAGATACTATCGCTCCTTTGTACATATGATTTAACTAACGAGAATATGATATTACACTCATGTTCTGATATAATTGTACTCAAAAACAAAGGGATCAAACAATGAATTGAAGGGCAGCATTTAAACCAAATGGAGCAACACTCTTTGCATGCATGCTCTCAACCGTCCTTGCATGCATGCACACACCGCACCATCCATCCCATTCATCGTGCATGCCATGGTACAGGAAGCCGACGCCACAAGACCCAAGCCAATTAATTTTTATTGCATGGACCAAGAGACACCACGTTGGGTCCAAGACCTTTTTGGACCATGGCGGGCCAACACGATTTGACTACTTCCTACGTGCAGTACTCGGTCACCGTACGGACCGATGTCCCGTGGATCAGCCCCAGGCGGCATCTGCTTTAATAAATAGCTAGTTTAAGTTACGGTTTAGACTCGGGTTTTATTGTATTGTCTAGCCATCGCTATAATTTGCATCTACGAGGGGCGTGTAGGACTACCATCTTGTCAGATCCACAATGGAACCCCAACTTTTGATCTAGTTCGTGCGCTCAATTTTTCATTCGCAGTTTTCATATTGCAATTCACCTTTGTTCTTGGTGGTTCTTCGGTTGCTTGCAGGAACTCGAACCTCGTTGTTCAGGTTAATCGTGCCTACGGCAAGGTCAATAACCATCGGAGATTGGTTTAGCGATTGTCGAGGTGTATCATCGAGTACGGTATAGCCGGATCATCAAGGTCAAAATCCACCAAATCGATAGTTATCCCCACTCTCATCGAAAAATCGGGTCGCCGTCACATCAAGTGGTATCAGTTTTCACGTTCATCGGTGAGGGATTTACAGTTTTCGTAGTTTAGTTTATTTTTCTGTCCTATAAACCCACGAAAAAGCCAAAAAAATTAGATTAGTTCATCCATTACACCTACCTTTTTAACCTTTAGCAATTTTTGCATCTAGTATTTGTGTAGTTGAATTTTTGGTTGAATTCATCCTAAAATTAGTGCTGGTTTAGATTAGTTTTAGGAGAAAATCATCTACTAGATCGAACCTTGTTTTTGTCCACCATATTTTCTGCCGCAAGTTCGTTCGTAATAAAAAAAATGCAAGTTGCATCGTTTTACACGCGTACATGCATTGCTCCACGAGTGTGCGTGCGTACCTGCAGCCTCATCTCGCGCGTTCTCCCAGGCATCAACCACCCGATGTCTGCCCCTCTGCACCGCTATTTCCACGCCCACGCGAGTGAGCAGACATATCATCATTTGTGTCTGCCATTCCGCGTCGCTGTTTGGTCTGCCACCCACCACGGCTGCGTCTGCCTTGGCCACACACCACCGCTGTGTCTCCTTATGATTTGCTTGTACTAGTGCACGTTTGGAGCATCCCTTGAATTTTTAATCTGTCCTAGTACGTGACCCAGTCGTGTCTCGTAGCACTTAATTTGGTAGCATCTTAATCTCCTGGTTTCATCTTTGTGTGTTTACTTGTTGGTAACAGCCTGGTAAGAAAAAAGGAAGAAAAAAAAAAGGCTACCTACGTATTTAATTCTGTTTGATTTCCAGGACACTCTTTGGGTGCTACAAGGTCGACCGACCCATCACATTATCTGTTTGAGCCTTCTTATACAGTTGCGTGTCTCTCATTACTTTGACTATCACTTGATTCAGTATCTGGGCTTAGATTGTTTTTTTTTCTCGTACTAGTCGACTGCCAGCACTAGTTAGGAGTTTAAGCAATTATTCAGCTTGCATTACTTTTTGCTTAATTGTGCCACATATTATGAGTTGAGAAAACCTTCACCAAGCTCCACTTCCTATATTGTATCTTGTTCGGTCCCTTGGTAATCGCTATATCAATCTTTTGATAACTTTTGATATCGCTAACGGCTAACAACCACTGCAGCACGGTAAGAACTGGTAAGAGCTTGGTAATTGCTCGAGAGTTGAGAGACATTTTCCACCACCTCACCGTAGTTAGTGTAGGAGCAATATACTTGTGATTTTGTTCTTGTTTCATCTTAACCATGGCAGGTGACGAAGAAACCACGAAAGCCGCGGTGGCACGCCTTGAGGAGGATGTGCATGCATACACCGAGCGGTTCACAGCGTTCGAGGGCGCACTTGATAAGCATCTAAAGTCGATCGAGGAAAGCAGTGAGATGTTCACTCAAACACTTGCATCTATTATAAAACATCTCGATGCCCAAGATGCCCGTCTGGGTGCCGCCTCACTGCCGCTCCGCGTCTTCCAGCCACCAACACAGGTCTACAACGAGCTTGTCGGGTGCTCCCAGGGGACACGAGGCATCCTCTTTCATACACCGATGCCGTCGACCAGCCCCGTCCTCGCAACACCAACTCGATAGCCGGCCCGCATGAGGACATCCAAGATGACAACTATGATGGTGATTCCGAGGATCCTGATGCAGTTAATGATAACAATGATCGTGATCATCGTCGACTACGCAATAATCAACAAGGTATGGAACGACACCAGCGTCCTCAGGTACGTGGCCATGACGACTCTTTGGGTAGAATTAAATTTGTCATGCCTTCTTTTGATGGGAAATATGATCCGGATGTTTATCTTGGCTGGGAATTATTAGTTGATCAAAAATTTGCTTGCCATGATTTTCCTGATGATAAAAGAGTTAGGGCTGCAACTAGTGAGTTTAGTGATTTTGCTTCCGTTTGGTGGAGAGAACATTGTCGTAAACATCCTAATAATATTCCTGCCACTTGGGAAGCTTTGAAATTAATAATGCGTCACCGTTTTGTTCCTGGATATTATGAACGTGACTTGCTAAATAAACTAAAATGTTTGAACCAAGGATCTAAATCTGTGGAAGACTATTATCAAGAATTGCAAATGGGCATGTTACATTGTGGTTTAGTTGAGACTGAGGAAGCCTCTATGGCTAGGTTCTTGGGTGGATTGAACAGAGAAATATATGACATACTTGCTTATAAGGATTATAATTCAATGGCCCGTTTATTCCATCTTGCTATACATGCTGAACATGAAGTGCAGGGTCGCTCGAGAATGTGTTCTAATTTTTCTGCAGGTCGTACCTCCACATGGGTGCCACGCACCCCTGCTGCCCCGTCCAATCGCACCTCTACAACAACACCTGCAACCTCTTGACCGGGGCCTACTTCATCAACTTCAGCATCACACAATTTGACACCAATGAAAAGTACTACACCAACTCCAACAAAAAGTTCGTCATCATCGTCCACTTCCTCCAAAAGAACAAAGGATATCCAGTGCCACACTTGTAAGGGATTTGGCCATGTCATGAAGGAGTGCCCTAGTAAGCGTGTATTTGATCATTCGGGAAGACGGCGAGTATGACTCCGCTAGTGATTTTGATGAAGACACATATGCCTTGCTTGCTGCACATGAAGACGATGACACAAGACCGGCACAAGAGGAAGAACATGTGACCACCGACGACACCGATAAGTACATGAGTCTTATATCACATCGTGTACTTAGTGCTCAGATTGTCAAAGCAAAGAAGGATCAATGTCACAACCTCTTCCATATCAAAGGAGTCATCAAGGAGCATTTCATTCGCATAATCATTGATGGAGGGAGTTGTAAAAATTAGCAAGCATTGACATGGTGGAGAAGCTCTCCCTACCTTCCCGACAACATCCACAACCTTACTACATTCAATGGTTTAATGATGGTGGAAAGGTAAAGGTAACACGCATGGTGAGAGTTCCTTTTTCTTTAGGTTCATACCATGATACTATTGATTGCAATATTGTGCCTATGCAAGATTGTTCTATGTTACTAGGAAGGCCATGGCAGTATGATAAACAATGTTTACATGATGGTAGAACAATGTTTACACAAGCTTGTTTTATGTATCCTGAGCAAATTTTAAAAGATGATCTTTCTAGGGCTAGTATAAACACAAATATGGAGCGTATTAAATCTGAAAATCAGAAAGTTGTTGATGAGTTAGAACAATTTAATAAGATGCACAAATCTGATCCTAGCACATCTAAAGAAATTAAATTGAAAAGTGCTTCTTTCTTAGCTACACGTGCTGAAATTTTTGAGTTAGATGCTCAAACTGATGAATGTTATGCTCTTATATGCAAAGAAGTTTTGTTTTCCTTTGAGGATATGCCTCCTTCTTTGCCTCCTGTTGTCGCTAACCTTTTGCAGGAGTATCATGATGTTTTCCCAAAGGAAGTACCACCGGGGCTGCCACCTATGAGAGGAATTGAACACCAAATTGACTTGATACCTGGTGCCTCACTACCCAACCGTGCACCGTAACGAACTAATCTAGAGGAGATGAAGGAGATTCAGCGACAAGTTCAAGAACTACTCGATAAAGGTTACATTCGTGAATCACTTAGTCCATGTGTTGTGCCCATTTTACTTGTTCCTAAAAAAGACGGTACTTCATGTATGTGTGTTGATTGTAGAGCCATCAATAATATTACAATTCGATATCGTCATCCTATTCCTAGATTAGATGACATGCTTGATGAACTCAATGGCTCGGTTGTGTTTTCTAAAGTGGACTTGCGTAGTGGCTACCATCAAATTCGTATGAAACTAGGTGATGAATGGAAAACTGCTTTCAAAACTAAATTTGGTTTATATGAGTGGTTAGTTATGCCTTTTGGATGGACTAATGCACCTAGTATTTTCGTGAGACTAATGAATGAAGTTTTGCGAGCTTTCATTGGACGATTTGTAGTAGTATACTTCGATGATATTCTGATTTATAGTAAGTCACTAGAGGAACACTTAGACCATTTATGTGTTGTTTTTTCTGCTCTGCGTGATGCATGTTTATTTGGTAATATAGAGAAGTGCACTTTTTGCATGGATCGAGTCGCTTTTCTTGGCTATGTTGTGACAGCACAGGGAATTGAAGTTGATAAAGCCAAGGTTGAAGCAATCCAGAGTTGGCCGACCCCTAACTCGGTCACATAGGTATGAAGTTTTCTCGGACTTGCTGGGTTCTACCGGCGGTTCATGAAGGATTTTAGTACCATCGCAGCGCCGCTCAACGAGCTCACAAAGAAAATGTGCCATTTATCTGGAGCGACGCACAAGAAGAAGCCTTCAATATTCTTAAAGATAAGCTCACACACGCAGCTTTGCTGCAATTACCTAATTTCAATAAGATGTTTGAATTAGAATGTGATGCTAGCGGCATTGGTTTAGGCGGTGTTTTATTGCAAGAAGGCAAATCAGTAGCATACTTTAGTGAAAAACTCAGTGGGCCTAGTCTGAATTATTCAACATATGATAAGGAACTTTATGCACTAGTTCGGATTTTGGAGACATGGCAACATTATTTATGGCCTAAGGAGTTTGTCATACATTCTGATCATGAATCACTCAAGCATATTAGAAGTCAAAGCAAACTGAACCGTAGACATGCAAAATGGGTTGAATTTATTGAATCTTTTCCTTATGTTATTAAGCACAAGAAAGGGAAGGAGAATGTTATTGTCGATGCATTGTCTAGACGCTATACCATGTTATCACAACTTGACTTCAAAAAATTTGGACTTGAAACTATAAAAGAGCAATACACTAATGATGTCAATTTTAAAGATATATTGCTCAATTGCAGAGAGGGTAGAACTTGGAACAAGTTCATCGTTAATGACGGATTTTTTTTCATGCTAATAAGCTATGCATCCTAGATAGCTCTGTTTGTCTTTTGTTGTTACAGGAGGCGCACGGCGGAGGACTTATGGGACATTTCGGCGTCAAGAAGACAGCAGACATCCTTGCTGGTCATTTCTTCTGGCCAAAAATGAGAAGGGATGTGAAGCGATATGTTACACGCTGCACGACATGCCAAAAAGCTAAGTCCCGATTGAACCCACATGGTTTATATATGCCCCTTCCTGTTCCTAGCACTCCATGGGAAGATATATCTATGGAATTTGTATTAGGACTGCCTAGAACACGATGGGGAAGGGATAGTATATTTGTTGTTGTCGATAGATTCTCTAAGATGACACATTTTATACCTTGTCATAAAAGTGACGATGCTACTCACATTGTTGATTTATTCTTTCGCGAAGTAGTTTGTTTGCATGGTCTGCCAAATACAATTGTTTCTGGTCATGACACAAAATTTCTTAGCCACTTTTGGAGGGTGTTGTGGACAAAATTGGGGACTAAGCTTTTATTTAGCACTACATGTCATCCTCAAACATATGGTCAAACTGAAGTGGTTAATCGAACATTGTCTACTATGTTTAGGGCTGTCTTGAAAAAGAACTTAAAATGTGGGAAGAATGTTTACCTCATGTAGAGTTTGCTTATAATCGTTCAGTTCATTCTACCACAAAGTAATGCCCTTTTGAGATTGTTTATGAATTTATACCTCGTGCGCCTATTGATTTATTACCCATTCCATCTTCGGAGAAGGTAAACCTTGATGCTAAAGAACATGATGAGCTAGTATTGAAAATGCATGAGATGACTAAGAAAAATATTGAACGCATGAATGCCAAGTATAAACTTGCTGGTAGTCGGGATAGGAAAAATATTGTGTTTGAATCAGGTGATTTAGTATGGTTACATTTGCGAAAAGACCGCTTCGCAGATTTAGGAAAGTCAAAATTAATGCCTCGTGCGGATGGACCTTTTAAGGTGATAGAAAAAAATCAATGAGAATGCATATAAGCTTGTTCCGCCTGCAGAGTTTTGGGTTAGTCCCACATTTAATGTTGCAGATTTAAAGCCTTATTTGGGTGAGGATGAAGAAATACCATCGAGGACGACTTCGATTCAAGAAGGGGGAATGATGAGGACATCTCTGCCACAGTTACACCTGCCGCCACTCCTACATCAGGTATTCCATTCGGACCTATAACTAGAGCGCGCGTGAGACAAATAAATAGCCAGGTACTATCGCTCCTTTGTACAAATGATTTAACTAACAAGAATATGATGTTACACTCATGTTCTGATTTAATTGTACTCAGAAACAAAGGGATCAAACAATCAATTGAAGGGGAGCATTTAAACCAAATGAAGCAACACTCTTTACATGCATGCTCTCAACCGTCCTTGCATGCATGCACACACCGCACCATCCATCCCATCCATCGTGCATGCCATGGTACAGGAAGCCGACACCACAAGACCCAAGCCAATTAATTTTTGTTGCATGGACCAAGACACCACGTTGGGTCCAAGACCTTTTTGGACCATGGTGGGCCAACACGATTTGACTACTTCCTACGTGCAGCACTCGGTCACCGTACGGACCGGTGTCCCGTGGATCAGCCCCAGGCGGCATCTGCTTTAATAAATAGCTAGTTTAAGTTAGGGTTTAGACTCGGATTTTATTGTATTGTCTAGCTATCGCTATAATTTGTATTTATAAGACGTGTAGGACTAACGCTTTGTCAGATTCATAATGAAACCCTAACTTTTGATCTAGTTCATGTGCTCAATTTTTCATCCGCAGTTTTCAGATTGTAATTCACCTTTGTTCTTGCCGGTTCTTTGATTCCTTGCAGGAACTTGAACCTCGTTGTTCAGATTGATCGTGCCTATGGCAAGATCAATAACCATTGAAGATTGGTTTAGCAATTGTCGAGGCGTATCGTCGGGTACGGTATAGCCAGATCGTCAAGGTCAAAATCCACCAAATCGATAGTTATCCCCACTCTCAAAAGATCGGGCCGCCGTCACATCAACGTCCGTTGGTGAGCCTGCGTGCAGGAAGCCGACGGGGAGCAGGGCGTCAACAAGCCGACAGGAGGCGGGGTCTTCCCGCTGGGATGGAGAAGCAGGCGAGGGCCGGGAGGCCGCCGGTGGGGGAGCAATGAGGCCCGAGCTCTAGGCGCTGCACACATTGCGGGATGGAGAAGAGGCCGGCGTGGGGCGCAAGGAGCAGCAGGGGAAGAACGGTGGGGCTTTCATATCCTCTCTCATCGCGACTCCTACGACATCACCACTGCTGCTCGCTCGGCCGGTGTATGGGCGGTGGGCGGGAGTTTGGCCCTCGGCACGAACTCGGCCCCCGAGTAGATCTAGCTGATGAGCCCCGTGGTTGGTTTGTCCTCCTACTTCCAGATCCCCTCTTACTCATTCTCCTCCTCTCCCCATATTTTCCTCTGTTGTTTGTGTTCCTTCAATTTGCAGGGATTGTGGGAAGCAAATGTACGTGGTTGAGTTATTTCTTTTGTGTGAAAGTCTCTTCCATGCTGGTCTATCAATTCCTTGACGCTTTGTTCATGAATGACTCTGTTCTTTTTTTATCTTTTTCACCTTTGCAGGGAGTTGTTCTACTCTCTCTCGAAGGGCGAGTTGTTCTACTCTTTCCCTCGAGGTAAGTTTGCTGGGCAGTGGCTTACTCCTCTCGTGTTTTGTTAGTTTGACCGAGGTGTACCTGGATGAACAAGGAACGTCCCAGCCACTGGTACTCTACTTTGTTTTGTGAAATTTTTGTTTTTTGCCCAGGTGGGTTGAGTTGCGGTTTGGGTGGAGATGTTGGTGTTGTTTGAGACACCCAGTGGGTTCACCGTTTTCAAGGTTCTGAATGAGGGCAAGCTCGACAAGATCAAGGTGAGTGCTCGCCGTCGCCTGAGCTCTTGGTTTGGTTTGGATTACTCACATTGATCTCAGCATGTTTCCTAAACCGATAGAGCTTTGTGTTCATCTTTGTCCGTAGGATCTATGGAAGGAGTTCACCACATCGGACTCGGCGAGAAAGGTTTGTGTTTCATTTTTTATTCTTTCGACGGCAAAATAACTTCTCTTTTTGAAACACTTAGTACATGATCTATCTATCACATCATAATAGAGGAAGTCATCAAAAGCCCTTTATTTGAATGACCAAGAATCCGTGGTGTGCTCCTGAGTTATATGTCCCTTTTCCAAATGTTAGAAAGGCTATCTTAAATTAGTTGTCGCATATAAGTTGGTTTGGGAAACTAGGCTCATTTGATGTTTGCATGACTTCTTTGAACCGCAAGGAACACTCCACAACTAAACTCACTTAAGCAGGCTGATAGATGACATCATGTCTGCGCAGTGGATTTACCTAGAATACTAGACTTTCCACCAACTTACAAAAATGACAAGTGACATCCATGACTGCACTTACTTTTTGTGAGCCTGTTTGCTCAAAATAGTAAGAGGCTGAATGGTTCAGTTAGACACTGAACTGCTTCTTCCTGGTGATATCCACTAATTTTTGTTAGGGATATATAAAGTTCTTGATAAGCTATTAAGATAATTCATATGCCTCTCAATCCTATTTCTTATATTATGTATACTTTTTTTAGTGACTCAATGTAACTCACGCAATATAACTTCAAGCAAATAGGTTCAAAGTTCAGCTCCAAGGCATAAGCAGGTCAGCGGACATGCATCCGTTGACCTCCTTATTCCACCAAGCTTGATGGATGTGACAATGCACATCACAAATGGTTCATTCCGTGTAACCATATGTGATGCAAGTCACCTCACACTCCAGCGGCTCAAGCGTATCTCATCGCACACGATTATGTTTTGGCTATTATCGCGCACACTTCTCCGCTAACCTTGTGTGATGAGGGGTGTTAATAGTCTTGCTCTGTAGTAGTGTGAAGATCTGGAGGACGCAGGCCATGGCCTCCTCCAGTCTGCTGGTCCAAGATCTGTCTCCCTTTTGTTCATGTGTCTGCCTTTTTTTATTTTGAAAGCCGTGTGGGCTTTAATTTGAAAGTTGTGAGAGTTTTCTGTAATTTGCAAGGAATTTTTTGGAAGTTGTGAGATTTTTCTAAAAGGTTTGCAAAGATTTCTGAATGTTGTGTCCAAATTGATGTAAGTTGTCCAGTTTCTGAAGCTGTGTGTACTTTCCGAAACTTGATCTAAACCTTTGCTTTTATGATTTTTATGCTAAATTTGAAAGTTCACAAAATTAATTACTAGAAGTCATATATTTTTTAAAGTGTAACGCGTACGCCAACATCCCTCCGGTGTTTATCTAGAAATAGCTGTCAGGCTCCTCCTCGGTGGGTAACACTAGATAGCTTTCTTATAGTGGTTCCTTAGTTGACCAAGCTTCAGGTATGACATAAAAGTTTGCCAAATAACAAGCACACCAGAGGCTCAACTAAAGTTCAGACTTGAAGCTTGGTCATAGCCTAAATATCTTATGATGCCTAGAAACTGGTTCTATATACTTCTAACAAAGCTTTCCTTTTTCTAACATGCCTGCCCTATCATCCTTCACTACGACAGATCATAGAATGCAGACAAGTACTGCAATGAACATTTGCGTATGGGTATTATCTCGATGACAAAGAAGGACCACAAGATGATGCAGATGAACCTGCTTGTTGCAGGTATTGGCTTTTTATTTCAAAAATCTAATATGGCTTGCCTATTTTTCATGGGAAAACTAACGGTACCTTATTTACTATTTAGTTGTTTAAGATAGATTAGTTTGACTGTATGCTTCCTGAGGTGCCTTTTGTTTTGGAATAGTTGTAGACAACGATTTCTTGATTTTGTTTGGTAGCATATATTGTGCATACAACTGAAATCTTCTTATGTTCCAATATATTTCCACCACCCTAAATTCCCTCAGTATGACTATTAATATATAATAATGTCATAAGGCAAATGTAAATTTTGAGATTATTGACTGAAACTAAAGGAATTTTCGAGTGATTATGCACTAACAATTCATTTTATCTCTATGATCTCCTCATTAACACAACCATAGTGCAGGATGTTGCTGCCCAAGTTGTCGTTTATCTTTGCATATTCCTTTATGTTGGGGCTACTACCTATCCAGATCACTGAATGATACAAAGGTTTCTTCCCTATCTTTGTTTCTATATTCCTTTATGTTGGGGCTGGTGTTAGGTACCACTGGATCAAATTTTAGCTCTTGTTTCTTGTGTTATAGAGAAGTTAGAGGAGTGATTAGTGTGTTTTGTTTTTCTAATGAGTGTGTGTTGATGCATACATATAGTAGAGGACCAATTAACATCGTCTATTTTTTGTAAGTATATGTGGATGCACATCAAGTGTTCTCTGTTTTTGTAAGAGAACCTGCTGCCCTATAACTTTGGTTTAATCGGTCGATAATACCTCTTTGTTATTAGATACTCCCTCCATTCCTTTATGTAAGGTGTATAATTTTTGGCACACTGACCAAAGCACATAATTATACACAAGTTAGGACAAAATTAACCTTGGCTAAATCATTGATCAGTGGCAAGTAAATCATTTAGACTAGAAAAATAAGAGATACACACAATCGGGAGAGAAATACTTTCCTTTTTTTCTTTACAAGGAGAGATACATGCAATCGGGGGAGAGATACTTTCCTTTTTTCTAAAGGGCTAAAAATGGAATTTCGAGGAGTTATAAGAAATGCACCTTACATTGTGTAATTTTATCAAAAAACAAATACACCTTATATAAAGGAACGGAGGAAGTACATGCTTAGGAACATGCCCATGAGTATATACTTGGTGTATGTTTGGCCAGATTGTTTAACTTATGTTGTTCTTATGCTTCAGGAGACTGCAACTGACATGCTAAATGAGAGACTGCAACTGACATGCTCGACGGGAATAAACCAAAAAGTTTAATGAATCTGGTCGTAGGGACATTCAGGGAGAAGTTTAGGTTGGTATTTTGATACACTATGTCCACTGTGCATTGTAATGATTATCATCTGATTGAATTTCTATCTTTACTGCAGTCACTGCATTCAGCTCTCCGTTAGTGTACACGAGGATAACCCGATTAATGATGAGCTGAACCGTGGTGTCGACAATCTCCTTAAAATTGCGGAAACGATGTACAGAGATTAAATAAGGTTTAGATACGTGCGTACACATCTATCATTGATCGATTAAAATGTTAAAACCGAGTGTTCTTTTATCTCTGGCCAATGTATAATGTATGTTAAATATTTATGTGGCACCTATGGGCAGCACTAGGCATCAGAGTAATGATGTTTTGCCAGCTATCAGACTAGTTGTTAGCCGTCAGATGCAAGATTAGTTCAGTGGTGGATGAGACATGATTGCATACAGCCCATCCCGTGTGGTAGTTTCCAAAATGGAAACTAATTAATCACCGTACATTACTCACAATTGCATGCAGCCCTTTGAGTGCTCTCGCAAATTACTCACAATTTCTATTTTATAGAAACTAATTATTATGGACGCTGATAACGCCCACACGTGTGGTGGGAGCAACACTCGCCCACACGCCCTATAACACACAGATTGCGCCTGCGAACCAACCTGTGGTTGGATGATTAGAGGGACTGTGGTATCCCCAGCCCACCAGGGTTCAAATCCTGATGCTCGCATTTATTCCTGGATTTATTTTAGGATTTCCGATGAAGCGCATTCAGTGGGAGGAGACGTTCCCGTCGATGACGAGGTGCCTACGGTGACTTCGTAAATCTCAAGATGATACGCCGGCTCATTCTTTCAAAGGTGCTCATAGGGGTAGGGTGTGCGTGTGTGCGTTCATAGGGGTGAGTGTATGCGCGTGTATATGAGCGCTTGCGTCTGTACTGTGTTAAAAAAACACAGATTGTGCCACGTCACCACATGCATGCATGTGGGAATCTTTTTGGATTTCCAGTTTTTAAAATGTTTTATCTCTTAAATGAAAAATCCGATTGAAGATCCGTTTTCACCATTAAAATCCATCGCGACGAGATCTTCGAAACTAGATCTCATATCAATATGTTTCGACGACTTTTTTTTGGTTAAAAGTTGCCATGTCTATTGCACATGAATTGCCATGGTGTTTACACTGAAGTTGCCATGCTATGTTTCAGCTATTTTTTCTTCTATCTTTAAAAGTAAATTTTGACATATTATAAAACGGGGAATTAAGAAACTAGACTTGCCATGAACCATAAACTAAATTTGTCATGGTGAATTACTTAAATTTGCCATGATACATACACTTAAGTTTGCCATGGTTCATACAAAATAATAATTTTCATGGTCAAAGTACTGGAATTGCCATGGTTAAAATACTAAAATTGCCATGATCTATAAACTAAAATTGCAATGATCTATAAACTAAATTTGCCATGATGGATTACTAAAAATTTCCATGATCCATGCATTAAATTTGCCGTGGTTAATTACTAAAAATTGCCATGGTCAATAAATAAAAATTGCCGTAAAAAGTAGTTGAAAATACAATGGTAGCTTTAAATCTAGAAGACAAAAATAGATAAAACATGTCATGGCAACTTTAGTGTAAACACTATGGCAACTACAGTGTAAACATCATGGCGACTTTTGGCCACAAAAAAAAATCGTCGAAACATATCAACATGGGATCTAGTTTTGAAGATCTCGTCGAGACGGATTTAATGGTGAAAATGGATTTTTGGTTGGATTTTTTAATTAGGAGATAAAACATTTTTAAGCCGAAAACCAAAAAGATTCCCGCTGATGTCATTTGTTTTGACGTGGCAAAACGGATGGTAATGGAGGTGTTTGGGCCATGTTGCTTTGTGCCACACATGTGGGCGTTAATATTAACGATTATTATAGATTCCAGGGAAATAATTGAATTACTTTAACATAGTTATTTCCCAACGTGCATGAAGGATATTTTGTTTCTATTATTTGGTGATGTTGTTTCCGACGCAACTGAAGCTTGCTTCGATCTAAAGCATGGCGGATGAAATTAGCTTCCAATATAGTCATGAGCTTCCTTATTTTATGTTGCTTCCATATATAATTTCGCTCCAGGTCCCTGTTATCATCTGCTTCCTTTCATTCCATACTTGTGTCCATCATAAGACAAACATGCTTCCAGCATTGCATACCATGCTTCATAATTTGTGCTATGAAGCACGTGTGATTGTATTCCGAAGCACAATTTTATGATGGTTGAAACCATGTCATGTAATATTGATGCATTTTATGTGTTGGTGAGCCATAGGAAACATATTTTGATAATTGTTGAAGCATGAGCTAAGTAGTACCGATGCATTGGCGTGATTTTGTAAAAGAAGGAAGCAATTATGTAGATACTTGGAAACATATTATACATAAGCTGGAAGCATGCCTTGTATTACAAGGAAGCACGTATGTGGTACTAAAACCAAAGGAAACCCATGCATAGGCACTAGGAAGCTTAATGCACAGAACTCTGGAGCATTGCATCCATGACAACAAAACACGACATCCCCACTCTTAGGTACACAACAAGATATGTCAGTGTCAATGGTAGGAAGCATCCGAGGCAGTGATGAGTGGTGACTCAAACAAGGCAACATGCAAAGGGACGTCTCCATGTCACCATGGACCGAATGTGTCGATCTCGTTGTAGCGGAAACGGCCGGCAGCGCAGCAGGACCAGATCGGGGGCAAGAATTGGGAAGACTCCAGCTAAGGTGATGTAGGGTGGAAACCCTAGGGCCGATCTTTCACGAAATGGAGGGGATCCCGCGAAGAACACGAGGGCAAAACACGAGGGAAAATGAGAGGAATCACTCAAATCAACGAGAAACGATCACACATGTGCTAGATCCATGAACACAAAGAGAGATACACGATCCAAAGTCAACAAAGGATGATACAAACGGTAACTAGTTCATCTCCATGAGGAGGTCTTGAGGGGTCTTCCCGTGTGGGGTCTTGAATCCAAGGATGGATCTTCTCCGAAGAGGTCGCGGTCTCTCCGAGGAGTAGAACCGAGTGGATGAGCAAAGCTCTATCTCTATGATGAGCTATCACAATGCTAACCCTAACTAGGAGGAGGGGGATGTCTATATATAGTCTAAGCCATGAAGGGGTAGGTGGGAAAGGGAGATACATGGGCCTCTGGCCCGACTCTGCGCGCAAGCAAGCGCCGGATGTCCGGGCTGGGGGCCGGATGTTCGGATGTTCGCGAGACGCCGGATGTTCGGGGCACTGGCCGGATGTCCGGCCTGGGAACAGGCCGTTCCAGTTCTTCTCTAGATAGTGGATGCCGGATTTCCGGGAGGTAGGCCGGATGTCCGGGCGATGCTGAGGCGCCGAATGTCCGGGGTCACGCCGGATGTCCGGCCACTGATGCTTTCGGCCATCTGTTGGCGCAGTCGCTTGGCGGCGGCACAGGCGTCGGATGTCCGGCCCTTGGCCCAGATGTCCGGCCGCTGTAGCTTCAGCAGCTCTGTCTTCTTCCGTCGTCGCTTCTAGGCTTCCCTCGCGGATGGTGTAGTTGTTCCTTGGCGCTTGCACTCCTCCTCAACATCCGTGAAGCTCCGACAATACCTATGCATGCACACGAGAGAAGTGTCAAGTAGTATACCATCCTCGAAGGGGTCAAGTGAGCACGTGTAAAGGAGATGATTCACCTTTGGGTATGTGAAGTAGATGTCGCACGTGTCACTCGCCGAACGGACTCTTGACATGGTGATGTCCGTAGGATGCTCCGCATCATCTCCCCCCCCCTTGGGAAAGATCCGACCTCGGATCGAAAACCAAATCACCATGGGAAAGAGATGGCTTCGCCGTGTAGAAGTGGACGTTCACCAAGTACTCGTAACCTTGAAGCTTGAAATGGGCACTCTCCAATGTCGCACCGTCTAGTGATTCCTTCAAAAGGAGTAAGGACAACAAACACTTGGAAAAACAAATGTGGTTAGCGTTAGTGCAAAACCAAGCATTCAAGAGGTGATTCACCAAACAAGTGTCATCATCAAGCATAGCATAGGGTGTGACAAAGGATTGTGACATGGCATGTAAGCATATCAATCGAGCACAAGCAAAGATATCATGGGGACAAGTACGCAATTGTGAGGTAGTGATGCAAATATGTGTGTCAAGAGAATAAGCATCTACCTCGAGGTCATAGCAAGCATTCACAAATTGCTCAATGAAAGGTCTATGGTAGGCATAAGAATCATTCACAACACCAAAGAAAATGAATTGTCTAAACACATGGGTCAAGTGTAAGACAATCCAAGCATATCGTGCATAGGGTGTAGAGCAATTGTTCATCATGTATGAGGCAATCAACACAATAGAAAGAGCAATTGTTCATCATGTATGAGGCAATCAACCTAAGCATATACCAATCAATGGGACATGGCATATGTGAAGAAATGACATTGTTGCAACCAATCATATGATAGGAGCAAGTAATCCACAAGTCGGATGCAACACACAAGGCATATATATCATGATGCATGGAATGGGGAAAATGACAAGTCGAAGCATGATCTCTAACATGTGTGCAATCAAATGGTCCGAGATGGCCAATAAGTCTCATGGTGCAAGCAACACAAGTAATATGATCTGTAATATCCATGCTCAAGAAAGATGTCACCTTGAAGGCATGTCCTTGTGCGTCCTTCACAATGCTGAAGTGGCAGCAAATGCGTTGTAGAAGCACATCGGTCAAAGGTAGCTCGCTCTCAAGAGCTCGAATGGTCAACTCAAGGGAAGTGGAAGTTGACACGAAGTCCAAGTTTCCTACACATGCACACAACAAAACAAAGAACGTATGCGCATGGTAGATAAACACATCATCCATCATGATGGTTCTCTTCTCTTGCACATAACCATTAGAAGCACAAGTGCATGAATAATATGATGCAACAATGGCAATATTCATGGCACTAGGTATATGGTACAAAGAGGTAAGACAAGCATGCTTCACAAGAAATATGTCAAAATCTCCAAATATATGTGAGAATGCTATGGGGGAAATCTCATTAGAAAGACTAAAATCATTGTTGCACTCAATACATGGAAAATTATCTAGCATGAGAGAGGCAACATATGGAGATATAAGACAAGAAGCAATAACAATCATGTGCAAAGCATGTAGATGGTTGTCATCAACCGCATGAAACGAGCAAGTATGAATCATCGGTGATGCAACAAGGCAAGCAATCATAGTAATCAAGTCGTGCAAGCTAGTAGTGCGAAGATGCAACATACTAGAGGAAATCATGGAAATCATGTCATGTGAACAAATAATAGGCATAGGCAACACACATGACATATCGCATGCACGAACACAAAGCAAGATTGTAGTATCATCATAGGAATGGGTCGTAGGTGGAACATGGCAATAACAAGCAATATCTCCACCAAGCTTGCAAATACACATACAAGTACTAGAATCAATCAACATGTGTAATGCAAAGCATGGGTCACAAATGCATGACAAAGGCATATGAATTATCATATCAAGCATAGTGAACATGGCAATATGGGCAAATGATACATAATGGAAAATAACCCATAACCATGTGAGGGTCATGTAGAAGAAATGCGCGAAGTCTTTGCGCGAAGGGAATGGTGGTAAGGACAATCCACGGGATCCCAAGTCATCATTGCTCTCTAGAGCTCGTTTCGTTAACTCATGGGATTGTGAGGTTGACGAGTAAGTATGGGGACCTACACAACACAGACACAAACAAAAGAAATTGTGTGTGTGATAAATGTACACATCATCCATCATGATGTGTATGTGCATGTGTGAGTTAGCACAAGATAAGCATCGCTCAAAGAAATTTGATGCATGGTATAAGAACATGTCATCCATCATGAAAGAATAGTTGTTATGTATAACACGATGGGGACACAAATTGAGTGTGCAAGTATATGGCACATCAATAGCATGTTTATTCATGGGGAGCATGTTGTGCACACAAGTATTGGGATCATGCAATGGATCGGATTGATCAAAATCTCCTAAAATGTATGAGGAAACTATGGGGGTCTCCTCATGAGCAATAGTGGAAACATCATATGGAGAAAATGGACAACATCCAAAACAATGCATATCCGAAGCTAGGTGGTCATGGCATGGCACATGAGATAAATGATGCAAAGGGAGCATATTAATATCATCACAAGAGAAACAAATGCCAATAACCATGGGCTTGTCATCTATGCCATATGTGCAAAGTGTGTTTATTTTAATGGCATATGCATAGTTACTACGAAGATATTGCAAATATGACATATTGTTGATCTCATGCATAGCATATGACAAGTCAAGCGGATTGTCAAACATGATGTGACCGAGAGAATTATCACAAAAAATCGTATGTAACATGGCATCACAACTAATAGACTCCACATGGCAATCATCAAACTCATCATAAATGGGTAAATCATCGCATGGGGAAGTCGCACTATCATAAAGCATGGTAATAGGTTGATCAACATCATGCAAGCAATCAATGTCAAGAACGTCCACTAGTGGGACTAGAGCATCACCTTCACCTATGTTACCTTGTTCATTCCACTCAAGTGGTGTAGGTGAGGTGGTAAAGACCAAATGGTGGTCATCTTCATCGTGATGGAACCATGTGGGGAGTGCATCATATTACACCATGGCCATCGTCTTGTCCAAAGGTAGGACGAAGTCATTGAGGATCGGCGCATCATCATATATGGGACCTAGCACCAAATGAGAAGACACAATAGAGGTAGAGGTTAAGTCGTTAGAGTTCAAAATGTCCTCATATGACCTATCAACTATCAAACTCTCTATATGCGGTGGCTCACTCACTCCCTCAAAGTAGGTGCACTCAAAGTCACATATGGTGGAGTCACTCATCTCACTCAAGTGGTGGGGGTTGTGGCTCTCCTCACATGGGAATTGGGGCAACTCGTCATATATGGGGCTAGTGGTGAACTCGCTCTCGCTCTCAATATGGTGGCACAAGTCACTCAAGTCATTATACGTCGTCGTGGTCGAAGGGCAAATCCCATGCTCAACCATCTCGTCACCGTCGCCATGGATGAAGGCCGAAGATGGCACATCATCACTCACGCCTCCAAAGATGGAAGAATCATCCTTGCTCGCCACCGTGTCACTCGCCTCCAAAGCATGTTCCTTGATTGGCTCCATAGTCATAGTCGTCGCCGCACCGTCTTGAAAAAGAGTTGAAGTAGACTCGGCATCATCAATGCCACAAAGAGGAATGGCGGTGAACTCGAACTTGGGAGCGTCGTCTTGGAGCTCGTCGGGCTTGGACATCATGGTGGTACTAGCCTCATGCTCGCCGTCTTGTAGCTTGGTCTTCGAGAAGTGTGCTTGGGGTGGAGAAGCCTTAGCCTTCATGAGTTCTTGTTCCACCTTGAGAGCACCGATGTAGTTGTCGTCGAGGGACTTGTAGTTCTCGAGGAAGATAGTCTTGCAGATGTCGTTGTGCAATCCCATCACGAAGTGGAACTTCATTGAAATGGGGTCATCCACGCCGGCTCGTCGCAAGGCATTCTTCATCTCCTTGAAGTACGCGTCGATGGACTTGGATCCTTGGATGGTGTTCTCCAATTGGCGTAGAAGTTTTTCCGTGTAGGTGGGAGGCACGAACTCTCGCCGCATAGCTCTCTTCGTCTTGGGCCAACTCATGTCGTAGCTCTCCGAAGGTGTGTGAAGCCACCATGTCGACGCGTAGTCGTGGAAGTTCGTTGTGGCGCACTTCACTTGATCTTCGGGAGGAACTTGACGTAGCTTGATGTAGTCATCCATCAGGTGCTCCCACTCGAGATACTCCTCGGGTTCTTGATTCCCATAGAAAGGAATCTTGTGGTCGGTGTCGAGGTTGTAGTAGCTCGGGGAAGTCGCGGACTTGAGCTTGGGAAGCTTCTCGTGAGAGTAGTCTTGGGGTGCTTCTTGGCGAAGATGCCGTATGTTCGTAGGTGAAGATGCCTTGAAGTCACTTGGCGAAGATGCCAAGGGAGATGGTGAAGTCGTTGAGCGGTTGTTGGTGTTGAGCTCTTGACTTTCACGTTCTTGTCGGTGGTGGTGTCGCTGCCGATGTGACCTTGCCAGAGATGGTAGCTCGGAAGCGTGTGCACTTGAGCGTCTTCTCGAAGATGAGGAAGATCGCTTGTAGGACTTGATGAGGGCTTTGATCTCCTCCATTTGAGCATCCATCTTGGCATCCAAGTTGTTTTTCATGGCAGCAAACTAGTCGTTGTTGTTGTAGACCGAAGGAGTTGTGATTTGCCTATCCATCACAAGACTCGAGCAAATGTGAGTGGGAGCCTTACCCGATGTTGAAGATGGATCAATGATCACTCAATAATGTATCAAGGAAATAGCACAATTGGTACCGGATCTTGTCAATTCTCACACCTACACAAATAAGGCTTATGGAGTAGCTTGGTGAGGATAGTGGCACAAAAATTTGATGCAAATTGTTAGCAAGAGTCAATAATGTTGAAAGAGATTCACAAATTCGCAAGTGAAACAAGTAGACCAATAGCAATATATGGCACACGGAAACACGCACACGGATAGATAAATGGGGTCGTGCAACCAAGGAATGAGCTCAAAATGTGGAATCCACGGAAAATGCTGTTGTTGCACAACTCTAGAGAGACGCTAGCACGACTGCTCAATAGGCGGATACGACACTTGTGCACAACCTATAAGAGACAAAAATGCAACGACTTCTATCCCAAGTATGCTATGTATATATGATGTTCCCGGTGTCCTTCTCAAGATGATCCAAGATGATCGTATATGACAATCTTATATGCAATGTGGTATGATGCTATGCTCTTGCTTACAAGCTTCTTTGCTCTTTCTCTTTTGCTTAAAAGCTTATTCTTTTTTTTTATATGGCCACTACGCGAAATGCACAAACCAAGATAGCAATTGTGTATATGCGGGAACAAGCTTGTGACACAAGGGATGGTACTATGATACCAAGAGATATGGTATGCGTGCAATGGAAGGTGTAGATCGATGATCACTAATGTGCACAAGTAACGTTGCCGACAATACTCAATGGCTAGTCTCGATAGGCAAGTGACGCAAAATGGGCTCGTGGTTAACAATACTATGGCAAGAAATGAATATACAATGATGGGATACCATGATACCAAGATGATATAGAGGTTACCGTTCTTGCTTACGGTTAGGGGGGTCAAAATGGTGAAGGTGGCCGATGTCGAATCCTTGGCGAAGTTGAGCGGCGGTGTTGTCGATGTCGAACCGTCCCTAATTAGCTGAAACACCTTAGGAAACGTAAAAACCGCGAACTCAAAAGCTCAAGGGCAAATGTCAAATGGTGATAGCGGGAAAGCGGTGGTGGTTGTGGAAGTATTGGTGCAAACCCGGTCAAAATTGGTTAAGGTGGTGGAAGGGTATGATGGGCTATACACGGTGTCGAAGTTGAAAGCACGGTCCCTAAGTAGCCGAAACACCTTAGGAGACACAACTCACAACACAAACAAAATTGGGTTAAGTTGGGGTGGCGGAAATGTATGGTGGACAAGCCTATGCGGAAGTTATGGTGGTGGTTGATGAAGAAGCAACCATCCCTAAGTAGCTGAAACACCTTAGGAGACTCGAATCACAACTCAAACAACCTCAAATGCAATGGGGAATAAAATAGGTTAGGTTGCCGAAGTCGGTGGTGGCAATGCGGATGATAAGGTGGAAGCCCTAGGCAAAGATGCCAAAGTTCCAATCATTTTATGGAGTAAAATGATGGTGGTATTATTTTTATGTGATGGAGGATGTCAATAGCTTCAAAACGAGCTAAAGAACGCCAAAATCGGACTTCGGATGAATTAGTTACGGTCAAAACGGTGAAACACGGGAGGCTGAAATCCCAGGGGCCGGACATCCGGGGTCGGGGCCGGAAATCCGGGACCTGATGTCCAGAACCTTGCGCGAAAATACGCTCCAGGAGCCGGATGTCCGGGCTACGGGCTGGATGTCCGGGGCCACGGGCCGGATGTCCGGGCTCCAAATCCGAGGATGAACTCGAGGAACTCGATTTTGGGGGCGAAATTGATGATTTGGGGGGCAAAATTTGACGGATTTCGTGGATGGAAAGTGGGGAAACTTGGGGAAAAGCTAGATCTACTCAAGACACAACGAATCCATGGATCAAAATCAACAAAACATCATCAAACCAACAAATCACAAAAAAATTGGGGCTATTTTTGGTGGGGATTTTCAAAATTTGGACGAAATCAAACAAAAGAAGGCGAGAAACGGAGGGTAGGGGCTCCAAATTCATGATCAACATGGCTCATGATACCAAGATGTTGTAGGGTGGAAACCCTAGGGCCGATCTTTCACGAAATGAAGGGGATCCCGCGAAGAACACGAAGAACACGAGGGGAAAACATGAGGGAAAACGAGAGGAATCACTCAAATCAACGAGAAACGATCACACATGTGCTAGATCCATGAACACAAAGAGAGATGCACGATCCAAAGTCAACAAAGGACGATACAAACGGTAACTAGTTCATCTCCATGAGGAGGTCTTGAGGGGTCTTCCCGTGTGGGGTCTTGAATCCAAGGATGGATCTTCTCCGAAGAGGCCGCGGTCTCTCCGAGGAGTAGAACCGAGTGGATGAACAAAGTTCTATCTCTATGATGAGCTATCACAATGCTAACCCTTACTAGGAGGAGGGGGATGTCTATATATAGTCTAAGCCACGAAGGGGTAAGTGGGAAAGGGAGATACATGGGCCTCTGGCCCGACTCTTCGCGTAGGCAGGCGCTGGATGTCCGGGCTGGGGGCCGGATGTCCGGCTGTTCGCGAGATGCCGGATGTCCGGGGCACTGGCCGGATGTCCGGCCTGGGAACAGGCCGTTCCAGTTCTTCTCTGGATAGTGGGTGCCGGATTTCCGGGAGGTAGGCCGGATGTCCGGGAAATGCTGAGGCGTCGGATGTCCGGGGTCACGCCGGATGTCTGGCCGCTGATGCTTTTGGCCGTCTGTTGGCGCAATCGCTGGGCGGCTGCATAGGCGTCGGATGTCCGGCCCTTGGCCCGGATGTCCGGCCGTTGTAGCTTCAGCAGCTCTGTCTTATTCCGTCGTCGCTTCCAGGCTTCCCTCATGGATGGTGTAGTTGTTCCTTGGCGCTTGCACTCCTCCTCAACATCCGTGAAGCTTCGACAATACCTATGCATGCACACGGGAGAAGTGTCAAGTAGTATACCATCCTCCAAGGGGTCAAGTGAGCACGTGTAAAGGAGATGATTCACCTTTGGGTATGTGAAGTAGATGTCGCACGTGTCACTCGCCAAACGGACTCTTGACATGGTGATGTCCGTAGGGTGCTCCGCATCATAAGGTGCCCGAGCGTAGATGGGGGAGTTGTCGATGCTATGAGTGTGACGCCATGTATGGGATCTGTATGCTGAGATGATCGATCTCACATGGCCGCACACCATGCCAAGGGATCGAGCATCAAACGTCTCGGCAGATCACATCCAAGCGCATCGTGGAGAATTAGCCGGTGCTCCTCGTCGACGGGCAGCCGCTGCTTGTAGATGTACTCTCCAAGGAGATGCTCCTCATCCCTGTTCCCCATCGACATCCTCACCGTCGTC
Source organism: Thinopyrum elongatum (assembly GCA_011799875.1). Lineage (NCBI taxonomy): Eukaryota > Viridiplantae > Streptophyta > Magnoliopsida > Poales > Poaceae > Thinopyrum > Thinopyrum elongatum. Next base: position 265,231,474 of record CM022302.1, read on the forward strand.
GTCTGCAGGAGCGATGAAGAACGTGAAGCTTAGCGATGGCGGTTGGTCACTGGTGGAGAGAGGCAGGACGGGCAGGCAAGAGAGTCGGGGCGGCGAGGGGTGTGACGAGCTCGGTGATTGAGCAGTGCTTGGGGCAGGCGAGACGAGGAAGAGGATCGGGTGGGTCCGTGTAGGTGAGATTTATGCGGGATATAGAAACTGGTGAGAGATTATAGGGGCTTAATTTGGAAACGAAAGAAGGATTTGGAAAGCAACCCAACCGTGCGATTAATACGATATCGACGTTGATCGACCAATCTGACGAATGCCTCGTATCAGACGTATGGTAGGAAGCATTTCCCAGCACCTATCATCCTAACCTTTGTGTTACCTGAATAAGATACTCCTTCCGATCCAAATTAATTGACGTTGCTCAAGTATGTATTTTCAAAGATAATTTCTCCTTGTTTTTTCATCTAAATGGGTTTGAATTGCTCTCCTAAGTGGTTGCTATAACTCTATTTTACTAATTTAAAACACTCTTGGTTTGACATGGTCTTTGCCCCATTTGGCACAACAGGTAAAATCTGGTTGCAAACAACAAGCCTTTGTCTGTTTCTTTATACAAAGGGGTTAGAACTCAAAGTCAAATATTTATGTACATCTGTTTGTAAACAACAAAGCCTCTGTTTATTTTTTATACAAAGGGGTTAGAATTGTTACCATACGTGCTTGGCAACAGCTAAATCTACTAATACATGGATTTTTTTCAAAGCACACATGGTGTCAGTGGGTCTCTGTGCCATTTGGTGCAACCGGTCATCTTACCGAATTAGTTATAAAACAACAAATTAACAACCGACTGATTGAAGAATTGAAGCCACAAGTCTCTAATGCGGAAATTCTTAGAAACTGTCTACTGTACAGAATTGCCAGTTTTTATATTCAAATGTCAAATCTGAATGTAGTATGCTTACAAAATTTCATGTGCTACCTGATTAGTTAGTGCAGGCATGAGAGGCTTGCACTTTCTATTCCATTTTAGCTCTTGAGAATCACCTGAGACTGAATTCCTCTTCAATAATAACTTCTCCAACATCCTTTCTTTTATGAAGAAATATATCATCTTTCTAAAAGATACTGTAGCATGTTAACTCTTGGATCCATTCACAACCAAGATGCAACAATCTAGAGCAGAATAATACTCAGTTAAATCAGCTTATCTAACAAAGCCATATAACAGAACAAATTATGCAGTCTTCAAAGGGAACATTCATGGTGATTTCTTAGTCACCTGGTGATGAACCAAATTTACCGAGAGTAGCAGGCGGCGGGGTCGGATGGAAACTTACCTGGATTCGGAGGATCGCGCAGGAGAGGGTGGAGAGGCACATGGCGGCAACGGTGAGGGCATCAGGAGGAGGGATATGATATTTTGCTGAAGGATATGATATGATATTTTGAATACACACACACACACCATTTTTTGGCTAAAGGATAGGATATTTCATTTATTATCATACGGGCTTGCCTAGGCATATATTTTATTTTAAATAAGACTCTATATTATTAAGTTAAAATGTGTATATTCATACCATTATACACAACAATCCACCGTGTTTTCTATTAGAGGGGATTAAACCATAGATTTTTTTCATCGCGGGCATGGCTTCAGCGTGCTCTGCGCCATTTGGCACAACGGGTCCACTAGTATAGTTAATAGGCTCCCATGCTTCAGACGAGAGGGATGAGGGATGCTCTATACTATCTATAAGTGAGATATAGCATTCGCGCCTAATAGGAGGTCTCTACCAACTTCACCTCTTCTCTTCTGTAAGAGCGTCTACAACCGCATTTGATAAATATGACCCTCCAATGCCCGTGGACGCACCCGGGCGCGTCCGCGGGCACTGACCGGACACTCATCAAATCGGGTCGTCCACATCCGTGTATCTCATATTCGATCCTATATATCCATACTAAAGCATGCAACGTCGATCAAACTATGCAGATCAACAAATAAACATAGAAACGGACATAGACAAGCACAATACGTTCATCAAAAGATCATGACCGGATGTTCAATGCACCACCAAAGTTCACATAAACGGCGGAAAACTTCAAACTACATCTTAAACTTGAAAATAAACTGAAGAAAGCATATCGTCACCACTTCTGGGCTGGCCCTTTCCCCTTCCGGTCACCGGCGCAGCTGTAGCCGCTAGCGGCTGGTGGAGGATCATCTGATTCATCGGACAAGGAGCCGTCTTCGTCGTTGTCGAAGGAGGAGGAGCCGATGATGAGGCCCTTGAGGCGTCGAACAGCCCGGTCCTGCTGGCGCTTGAGCTTCACCAGCCGAGCCGCCTTTGTCGTCTTCTCCTTGGCCTCACGCTCGGACTGCTCGATGGCCAGCCAGAGAGCCTTCAAGTTCTTCCGAAGGAGCCGCCGAGCGTCCGTCTTCGCCGTCGTAAGCGACCGGCGGTAGACCCTGATACATCCATTTTGCATCATGCTTTTATGTTAATATTTATTGCATTATGGGCTGTTATTATACATTATGGTACAATACTTATGCCTTTTCTCTCTTATTTTTACAAGATTTACATGAAGAGGGAGAATGCCGGCAGCTGGAATTCTGGACTGGAAAGGAGCAAATCTGAGAGACCTATTCTGCACAACTCCAAAAGTCCTGAAAATTTACGGAGACTTATTTTGGAATATATAAAAATTATTGGGCGAAGAAACTACCAGAGGGGACCCACCAGGTGGCCACAAGCCTGGGGGGCAAGCCCTACCCCCCCCCCCCAGGGCGCGCCCCCAGGGCTTGTGGGCCCCCTGGCAGGTCTCCGGTGCCCATCTTCTGCTATATGAAAGGTTTTGACCTGAAAAAAATCAGAGAGAAGCTTTCGGGATGAAGCGCCACCGTCTCGAGGCGGAACCTGGGCAGAAGCAATCTAGGGCTCTAGCGGAGCTATTCTACCGGGAAAACTTCCCTCCGGGAGGGGGAAATCGAAGCCATCGTCATCACCAACGATCCTCTCATCGAGAGAGGGTCAATCTCCATCAACATCTTCACCAGCACCATCTCCTCTCAAACCCTAGTTCATCTCTTGCATTCAATCTTTGTCCCAAAACCTCGGATTGGTACTTGTGGGTAGCTAGTAGTGTTGATTACTCCTTGTAGTTGATGCTAGTTGGTTTATTTGGTGGAAGATCATATGTTCAGATCCTTAATGATAATTAATACCCCTCTGATCTTGAACAAGAGCATGCTTTGTGAGTAATTATGTTTGTTCCTGAGGACATGGGAGAAGTCTTGTTGTAGGGTGAAACCCTAGAGGGGATCTTTTCACACTTAGAGGGGGGGAAATTGAGGAACACACAAGAACACAAGGGGGAGATCACTCAAACAAACCCAAATAACACATCCACTAGAGTAGCATACATGAGATCCACAAGCATACAAGAACAATTCAAGGGAAATAGCACTAGGGTAAAGTTCTTCCCACTCCTAGGAGATGAGGTCTTGATGTTGATCTTCTCCAAGAGGAGGCCTTGATAATCCACAAGGATTCTTCCCAAAGTGGGGGCTTGATCTCCAAGAGGAGGGGATACAAGGAGCAAAGCTCTCTAGTGTCTATCAAATACTTTGCTGACCTCAAGAATGAGCTAGGGGAAGAGTTTATATAGGTTAGGGACGAAATGCGAGAGAAAACGGGTACAAGGGTCTTTTTAACCCAAAATGCACGCAGGCAACGGAGGAGTCCGGGCACTCGGGGTAAAGTGGCCCGGGCACCCGGAGGGGATGCGGCTGGAGGTGGCCGGGCACCCGGGGGCTGAGGGCCCGGGCACCCGGACCGGTCTTGGGGCTAATGGGGCCAGGCACCCGGGGTGGCTGCTGGCGCGGCCCAGGCGGGAGGCCAGGCACCCGGGGTGGGCTGTGCAAGGCCCAGGCGGCGGCCGGGCACCCGGGGTGGGCTGGGGTGAGGCCCAGGCGGTGGCCGGGCACCCGGGGCCAAAACGGCCGGGCACCCAGGGTGTCCAGGGGGTTTTGCCCTTCCCGTGGCTGCGTGTCCGGGCACCCGGGGTGTCCATGAACTCCGTTCCTTCGTTCTTTCCTTGTCGTTCCTTCTCCTCCTCCTCCATGGATGCTTGGGTCTCCGTGCTCGCCTCTTCATGATCATCTCTTTGGTACCTAAGAATGCATAACATTTCCGATTGAGGTAGGACCCAACTCTCGTGTGAATTGGAATGGAGTTCGAAGAGGAAGGAGTTAACCCCGGTTTCAATGGCACGTGCACGAGCTCTCGTCATTGGTCCTCTTTGTGCTTGCGATGGTGACGGAATGTCCATGGGGATGGTTGAGGGATGCTCCGCATCATCTCCCCCCCTGGGAGAGATCCGTCCACGGATCATGATCTTCATCACCATGGTATTTGGTCAAGTCCTTGACGTTGAAGATGTCGCTAACATTGTACTTGTCGTGGGGGATGTCGATCTTGTAGGCGTTGTCATTGTAGCGTGCTAGTACCTTGAAGGGTCCATCGGCTCTCGGAAGTAGCTTGGACTTGCGCTCCTTGGGGAAGCGGTCCTTGCGGAGATGTAACCATACGAGATCGCTAGGTTGGAACACCATTGGTGACTTGTTGATGTTGAGCTTGGTAGCGAGGAGTTGAACTTGACGCTTGATCGTGGACCTTGTTTCTTCATGCATCTTCTTGAGATAACTTGCTCTGGCACTAGCATCCACGTTTGCGCGTTCTTCGAGCGGTAGAGGAAGGATGTCCAAAGGTGACAAAGGGTTGAAGCCGTAGACAACCTCGAAGGGGGACTTGCCGGTAGTAGAGTGTCTTGCTTGGTTGTAGGCGTACTCGGCGATAGGTAAGCACTCCTCCCAGTCCTTGATGTTCTTCTTGATCAATACACGTAGGAGAGTAGATAGCGTCTGGTTGGTTATTTCCGTTTGGCTATTGGTTTGAGGATGATAGGCCGTCGGGAATAGTAGCTTGATGTCGAGCTTGGCGCATAGTGTCTTCCAAAAGTAGCTTAGGAACTTGACGTCGCGGTCCGACACAATTGTCTTTGGCACTCCATGTAACCTCAAGATTTCCCTACAAAAAAGATTTGCAACATGTGAAGCATCGTCTATCTTATTGCATGGGATGAAATGAGCCATTTTAGAGAATCGGTCCACAACAACAAATACGGAATCCTTGCCATTTTGAGTCCTAGGTAATCCAAGCACAAAATCCATGCTAATATCTTCCCATGGTTGATGTGGAATAGGAAGTGGCATATGTAAACCATGGGATTGAGATTGTGACTTAGCTTTGCGGCATGTAGAGCACCGGTTGGTGAAGCGTGAGACATCACGGAACATCTTGGGCCAAAAGTAGTTCTTGGAGAGCGTGGCAAAGGTCTTGTCTCATCCAAAATGTCCCATAAGTCCTCCTCCATGAGCCTCGTGCAAAAGTAACAAATGAAGAGAAGACTCGGGGATGCATAGTTTGTTAGCTCTCATTAGATAACCATTTTTGATATAATATCGTTCCCAAGATGTAGGCGTGACACACTTAGCATAAGGAGTAGCAAAAGTAACATCGTGCTCATACAAGTCTTTGATATGTTCGAATCCAACAACATTCAATTCAAGTTGAGTAACTAACATGCATTTGCGGGAAAGAGCATCCGCCACAACGTTTTCTTCACCCTTAATGTACTTGATCACATAAGGGAAAGATTCAATAAATTCACTCCATTTAGCATGCCGTTTATTCAACTTGGTTTGACCTTTAAGGTACTTAAGTGTCTCATGATCGGTATGTATGAAAAATTCATGTGGGCGAAGATAATGCTCCCAAACATGCAATACAGGTACTAAATCATACAATTCTTTGTCATAGATGGGATAGTTAAGTTGAGCACCGAAAAGTTTTTCGCTAAAATATGCAATGGGTCGCTTTTCTTGCATCAAAACTCCACCAATTCCATTACCGCTAGCATCACAATGGACCTCAAAAGTTTGGTCGAAATTAGGCAAAGCAAGAATCGGAGCATGAGTAAGTAAGGATTTGAGCTCATCAAATGCGGTAGATTGCGAGGGTCCCCAAACAAAAGGTGCATTTTTCTTACTCAAGGCATGCAACAGTGCGGCAATAGTGCTAAAGTCTTTCACAACGCGACGATAAAAACCCGCTAGACCAAGGAAGCTACGCACTTGTTGCAAATTAGTGGGTTGTGGCCAAGTTTTAATTGCTTCAATTTTGGACTCGTCAACATGAACACCCTTGGAAGGAACAACGAAACCCAAGAAAACAAGCTTGTCAACACCAAACGTGCATTTTTGGCTTGTGGCGCTCACTCTCTTTGTGGTGGTTCACTCTCTCACTAGTCTCTCCACGATGGGTGGATGCTTGCTTGTCGGCGATCACTTGACTTGGAGAAATAGGTCGTAGCCCGTACTCCTTTCCCTTCATCTTGAAGCTATAGTGGTTTGTTCTTCCGTTGTGGATGACGCCGCGGTCGAATTGCCAAGGTCTTCCCAAGAGAAGATGGCACACGGACATTGGAACCACGTCACACTCCAAGGTGTCCTCGTAGGCGCCGATCTTGAAGGAAACTTGCACCGTGTGCTCCACTTGAATAGTGTCGGAGTCGCTAGGCCATTGTACCTTGTAGGGACGAGGATGCTTCTTCTTGACCAATTGTAGCTTGGAACATAGCTCTTCACTTGCCAAATTATGGCAACTTCCTCCGTCGATGATGACCTTCACGGAATGCCCGTTGATGCCCGCTTTGGTGTGGAAGATGTGGCACCGTTGGTCTCCGTCTTGTTGGTGTTGGAGCGTCAAGACCTTGGAGACCACGAGGGCGGGACTTGAATCATTGTCACAAAAGACTTGATCATCTTCATCTTCATTCACGCGCCGGTGCATGGCCATGTGCTCAAGGGCTTCCAGTTCTTCTTCACTCATGGAGTCGTATGTGCCATCATCGTTGAAAATCATGGTTCGCTTGTTGGTGCATTGGAAGGACTTGTGCCCTCGGCCACCACATGTGAAGCACTTGATAGAACTTGTCTTTACGGGATCCTCCGGTGGCACCGAAGATGAGGGAGTTTTGGATTTGTAGTTGCTTGCCGGAGGACGAGTCGAGGAAGGCGTAACTTGCTTGGAACTTGACTTGTCTCCAGTAGTTGGTGATGCTCTAGTTGAGGTAGGAGGTACCGAAGTCGTGGGAGCTTGAGTGTAGGAGCCGTAGGTCTTGGAAGAGTACTTGGCGTATTTGAAGTCATCTTGCACTTGTCGCTCGGCCTTGGTCGCTTGATGAACTAGCTCGAGAAGGTTGGAGTAGGGTTGGAAGTCGGCAATCCGCTTGATGGGGGTGATTGAGGCCGTTCAAGAATCGTGCCATAGTTTGCTCGTCATCTTCCTTGACATTGGCTCTTATCATGGCAATCTCCATTTCTTGGTAGTATTCTTCCAACATCTTCATGCCTTGCTTGAGGAGTTGAAACTTCTTGAAAAGATCATGGGTGTAGTGTGTAGGCACGAAGTGAGCTCGCATGACATCCTTCATTTGTGTCCAAGTTGTGATGGGTGGTTCGCCTCTTGCTTGTCATCGCTCGATCACTTGTTCCCACCAAATGAGGACGTAGTCTTGAAACTCGAGGGAGGCCATGGCGATCTTCTTTTCCTCGTCATAGTTGTGAAGACGGAATATCTTGTCGACTTTCAATGCCCATGAGAGATATTCTTCGAGATCATTGCTTCCGGAGAACTTGGGCATGGTGAACTTGAGCTTGCCGTAGCGGAGTTCTTCATCATAGTGGCGGTTTTGATGTTGCTCTTGTCGTGGAGGAAGGTCCTCAAATGCTCGTTCCTCTTGATGGCGCTCTTGGCGTGGAGGAGGGTCTTCACGCACTTGTTCCACTTGGTGTCGCTCTTGGCGTGGAGGAGGACGAGGCATATGCGCTTGGTTTCGCCTTTCTTGTTGCTCTTCAAGTCGGGCGGCTTCTTCTTGTCGTGCTTGACGAAGTGCTTCTTCTTGTTCATGCACTTGGCAGTTGCGCTCATCGACGGCTCTAGTGGCCTCGCGGAGTGCGTGTTGTGCTTCGAGTGCTTGTGCTTCACGGCGCTCTTGTGCTTGTCGAATTGCATCACCGTCTTGAGGTGCTTGACGTTGCACTTGTGGAGGTTGCTCTTGGTCCTCGGCCTCTTGTGCTTGGCGTCTCACCCTTTCACGTGCTCGGACTCGGTCTTGCAAACCATTGCCATGGAATGGATTTTCTTGAGCTTGACGATCTTGTGGGTCGTCACGTCGATGAAAGCGATGTCGTGGAGGACTTGCATCGGAAGAAGAGTAGGCCGAAGATTGACGACTTGAGCGGCGGCTTGAGTGGCGCCGTTTTGGCGAAGAGGTTGAGGAAGACGCACGACTCATGATCATGTTGCAGAATTCTTCCATTTGTGTGGTGAGCTTGGCGTCGAGGTAGTCGCGGTTCCTTGCTTCCGATTGACGAAGGTCGGTGGCGAGTTGTTCAATGCGATCACCCAAAGCTTCACTTTCTTGATGGAGAGCTCGTTGGGCGATGAAGAAGTGGTTCTTGGTGATGTAGTCGCGTTCGTCACCTTGCTCCTCGAAAAGTGGGTTCACCAAAGAACTTGGCCTATCCATCATGACCAAGTGGAGGTGAGTAGGAAAATGAGAGAACAATACCGAAGTTACCTTTTTCGAGGATTGTAGATGTATCAAGTATCACTCAATGTAATGCTACAATAGGAGAATTAGTACCGGGTTTGTTTCTCACACCTATACAAGTAAAGCTTATGGAGGAGCTTGGTTAGGACGGTGGCACAAAATTTCAAGCAAATGTTACTCAAGATATCAATAAGGTTGAGAAGGTTCACAAGATTGCAAGTAAAGCAAATAGATCAAACCCAAGAAGATCACTAGGAACACACACACGAACGATAGATGGGATCAGCACAACCAAGGAGTGAGCTCAAAATGTGTGACCTGGAAAGTGCTCTTGTTGTACGGATGCTCGAGAGACGCTAGCTCGATTGCTCAAATGGGCTAGATACGCTCTAGTGCACCAACCTATAAGAGTAACCGTGCCGTCTTCAATCCCAAATATGCTATGTATGGAGTATCCAAGATGATGCAACTATGCAAATGGCATGAGGCTATTGCTTACAAGCTCTTTGTTTCTTTCCTTTTTGTCACTATGCTTGATGCTCGAGCCAAGTATGATATGAGACAAGTATGTAAGATATGCATGGGAGAGACTTATGGCACAATGATGATAGCAAGATGATTTACGCGCTAAATGTAGCTATGCGGAGTAAGCGTATCACTAAGGTGCACAAAGAGCGTGGCCCGGCAATTCTCAACTCGCTAGTCTCAATAGGTAAGTGACGCAAAATGGCTCGGGTTATCAATGCAATGGCAAGGAAATGTATGAAGTGTCGTCGAGGTTACCGTCCTTGCTTACGATTAGTATGAGGATGAAGTGGTCGTTGTCGATGTCGAGGTCGAAGCGATGATGAGGAGCGGTGTCGTCGATGTCAAACCGTGCCGAAGTAGCCGAAACACCTTAGGAAACGGAAACTGCAACTCAAAATCGGTCAAATGCGGAAGGTGGGTGTTTTTATGGTGAAATTTTTTAAGGAGGCAAATGGTGGTGGTAAAGATATGTGGATGGGGGATGTCAAGAGCTACCAAACGAGTTAAAGAACATGAAAAATGGACTTGGGAGGTGAAAGTTATGGCCAAAATGGTGTTGTAGTTGGGCTGATTCGGGGGGGGGGGTGTGCGGGCACCCGGGGGTGGGAGGTGCGGGTGCCCGGGTTGGTCAGGGACAAACAGCCCGGGGGTGCGGGTGTCCGGGGGTCTAGGATTTGGGCGGAAATTTTTGAGAAATGGCCAAATTCGATGGATTTCATGGTGGGAAGGGTGGGGATGAAGGTGTAGGGTCTAGATCCACTTGCCAAACAACAAATACATGGACCAAAACAACTAAATCTCACAAGATCCAACAAAATTGCAAGAAAAAAAAATTGGGGCTATTTTTGTGGGGATTTTTGAATTAGGACAAAAAACAACAAAATCAAGCTAGCAAATGGGGGGTAGGGACTCCAAGATGTGAATCAACCTTGCTCATGATACCAAGATGTTGTAGGGTTAAACCCTAGAGGGGATCTTTTCACACTTGGAGGGGGGGAGTGAAGAACACACAAGAACACAAGGGGGAGATCACTCAAACAAACCCAAATAACACATCCACTAGACTAGCATACATGAGATCCACAAGCATACAAGAACAATTCAAGGGAAATAGCACTAGGGTAAAGTTCTTCCCACTCCTAGGAGATGAGGTCTTGATGTTGATCTTCTCCAAGAGGAGGCCTTGATAATCCACAAGGATTCTTCCCAAAGTGGGGGCTTGATCTCCAAGAGGAGGGGATACAAGGAGCAAAGCTCTCTAGTGTCTATCAAATAATTTGCTGACCTCAAGAATGAGCTAGGGGAAGAGTTTATATAGGCTAGGGACAAAATAAGAGAGAAAAGGGGTACAAGGGTCTTTTTAACCCAAAATGCACACAGGCAACGGAAGAGTCCGGGTACCTGGGGTGGGCTGGGCAAGGCCCAGGCGGTGGCTGGGCACCCAGGGCTAGGAGGCCGGGCACCCGGGGTGGGCTGGGGCGAGGCCCAGGCGGCGGCCGGGCACCCGGGGCTGAAACGGCCGGGCACCCGGGGTCCTCCTGTCCTGGTACCCGGGGTGTCCAGGAACTCTGTTCCTTCGTTCTTTCCTTGTCGTTCCTTCTCCTCCTCCTCCATGGATGCTTGGGTCTCCGTGCTCGCCTCTTCATGATCCTCTCTTTGGTACCTAAGAATGCATAACATTTTCGATTGAGGTAGGACCCAACTCTCGTGTGAATTCGAATGGAGTTCGAAGAGGAAGGAGTTAACCTTGGTTTCAATGGCACGTGCGCGAGCTCTCATCATTGTTCCTCTGTGTGCTTGCGGTGGTGATGGAATGTCCGTGGGTATGATTGAGGGATGCTCCGCATCAAGTCTTGTTATAAGTAATCATGTGAATTTGGTATTCGTTCGATATTTTGATGAGATGTATGTTGTCTTTCCTCTAGTGGTGTTATGTGAACATCGACTACATGACACTTCACCATGATTTGGGCCTAGGGGAAGGCATTAGGAAGTAACAGGTAGATGATGGGTTGCTAGAGTGACAGAAGCTTAAACCCTAGTTTATGTGTTGCTTCATACGGGGCTGATTTGGATCCACATATTTCATGCTATGGTTAGATTTATCTTAATTCTTCTTTTGCAGTTGCGGATGATTGCGAGAGGGGTTAATCATAAGTGGGAAGCTTGTCCAAGTAAGGACAACACCCAAGCACCGGTCCACCCACATATCAAATTAGCAAAGTAACGAACGCGAATCATATGAGCATGATGAAAACTAACTTGACAATAATTCCCATGTGTCCTCGGGAATGCTTTGTTTTATATAAGAGTTCGTCCAGGCTTATACTTTGCTACAAAAAGGATTGGGACACCTTGCTGCACCTTTGTTACACTTGTTACTTGTTACCCGTTATGAATTATCTTATCATAAAACTATCCGTTACCGATAATTTCAGTGCTTCCAGAAAATACCTTGCTGAAAACCGCTTGTCATTTCCTTCTGCTCTTCGTTGGGTTCGACACTCTTACTTATCAAAAGGACTATGATAAATCCCCTATACTTGTGGGTCATCAAGAATCTTTTCTGGGGCCGTTTCCGGGGAGTGAAGCGCCTTCGGTAAGCGGAATTTGGTAAGGAAACATTTATATTACGTGCTGAAATTTACTGTCACTTGTCATTATGGAAAATCATCCTTTGAGGGGTTTGTTTGGGGTATCTTCACCTCGACCGGAGGAGCAAAGAGTTGCTCCTCAACCTACTGCACCTACTGAAAATATTTATTATGAAATTCCTTCGGGTATGATAGAGAAACTGCTAGCTAATCCTTATGCAGGAGATGGAACACTACATCCTGATTTGCATCTAATCTATGTGGATGAAGTTTGTGGATTATTTAATCTTGCAGGTTTGCCCGAGGATGAAGTCAAGAAGAAGGTCTTCCCTTTATCTTTGAAGGGAAAGGCATTGACATGGTATAGGCTATGTGATGATATTGGAGCTTGGAATTACAACCGATTGAAATTGGAATTTCATCAGAAGTTTTATCCTATGCATCTGGTCCATCGTGATCGGAATTATATGTATAATTTTTGGCCTCGTGAAGGAGAAAGTATCGCTCAAGCTTGGGGGAGGCTTAAGTCAATGTTATATTGCCCCAATCATGAGCTCTCAAGAGAAATTATTATTCAGAATTTTTATGCTCAGCTTTCTCGTAATGATCAATCCATGCTCGATACTTCTTGTACTAGTTCTTTTATGAAGAAGACTATTGAATTCAAATGGGATCTCTTGGAAAGAATTAAACACAACTCTGAAGATTGGGAGCTCGACGAAGGTAAGGAGTCAGGTATAAACCTTGAGTTTGATTGTGTTAAATCTTTCATGGATACCGATGTCTTTCGTGAATTTAGCACTAAATATGGACTTGACTCTGAGATAGTAGCTTCTTTCTGTGAATCATTTGCTACTCATGTTGATCTCCCTAAGGAAAAGTGGTTTAAATATCATCCTCCCATTGAAGTAAAAATAGTAGACCCCACTAAAGCTGAAGAAGAAACCATTAATTATAATGTTGATCCAGTTATTCCTGCTGCTTATATTGAGAAACCAGCTTTTCCTGTTAGGATAAAAGAACATGCTAAAGCTTCAGCTATAGTTCGTAAGAGTTATACTAGAACACCTACACCCCCTGAACAAATTAAAGTTGAATCTAGTATCGCTATGGTTAAAGATCTCTTGGTCGATAATATTGATGGGCATGTTATTTATTTTTGTGATGAAGCTGCTAGAATTGCTAAACCTGATGAAAAGGATAAACATAGACCTGTTGTTGGCATACATGTCGTCTCTGTTAAGATAGGAGATCATTGTTATCATGGCTTGTGTGATTTGGGTGCTAGTGTGAGTGCAATTCCCTTTACTTTATACCAAGAAATTATGAATGATATTGCACCTGCTGAAATAGAAGATATTGATGTTACTATTAAGCTTGCTAACAGAGATACTATCTCACCAATTGGGATTGTTAGAGATGTTGAAGTCTTGTGTGGGAAAATAAAATACCCTACTAATTTTCAAGTTCTTGGTTCCCCACAAGATGATTTTTGTCCCATTATATTTGGTAGACCTTTCTTGAACACCGTTAATGCTAAAATAGATTGTGAGAAAGAAATTGTTACTGTAAGTTTCGGGGATGTGTCTCATGAGTTTAATTTCTCCAAATTTCATAGAGAACCCCATGATAAAGAATTGCCTAGTAACGATGAAATTATTGGTCTTGCTTCTATTGTCGTGCCTCCTACTGATCCTTTAGAACAATATTTCCTAGACCATGAAAATGACATGTTCATGAATGAAAGAAATGAAATAGATGAGATATTCTTTAAACAAATGCCTGTTTTGAAACACAATTTGCCTGTTGAGACTCTTGGAGATCCTCTACCATCCAAGAGTGACCCTGTGTTTGAGCTTAAACAATTACCTGATACTTTGAAATATGCTTATCTTAATGAGAAGAAGATATATCCTGTTATTATTAGTGCTAACCTTTCAGAGCATGAAGAAAAGAAATTATTGAAAACTCTGAGGAAGCACCGTGCCGCTATTGGATATACTATTGATGATCTTAAGGGCATTAGTCCCACTCTATGTCAGCATAAAATTAATATGGAACCTGACGCTAAACCATTCGTTGATCACTAGTGACGGTTGAATCCTAAAATGAAAGAAGTGGTAAGAAATGAAATATTAAAGCGTCTGGAAGCAGGTATAATCTATCCTATTGCTGATAGTAGATGGGTAAGTCCTGTTCATTGTGTCCCTAGGAAGGGAGGTATTATTGTTGTTCCTAATGATAAGAATGAATTGATTCCGCAAAGAATTGTTACAGGTTATAGAATGGTAATTGATTTTAGAAAATTAAACAAAGCTAATAGGAAAGATCATTATCCTCTACCTTTCATTGATCGAATGCTAGAAAGACTATCAAAACATACACATTTCTGCTTTCTAGATGGTTATTCTGGTTTTTCCCAAATACTTGTGTCACAAGAGGATCAAGAAAGAACTACTTTTACATGCCCTTTTGGTACCTTTGCTTATAGACATATGCCTTCTGGTTTATGTAATGCACCTACTACCTTTCAAAGATGTATAACTGCTATATTCTCTTAATTTTGTGAAAATATTGTTGAGGTTTTCATGGATGATTTCTCCGTATATGGAACTTCTTTTGATGATTGCTTAAGCAACCTTGATCGAGTTTTGCAGAGATGTGAAGAAACTAATCTTGTCTTGAATTGGGAGAAGTGTCAATTTATGGTTAATGAAGGTATTGTATTGGGGCATAAAATCTCCGAAAGAGGTATTGAAGTTGATAAAGCTAAAATTGATGCTATTGAAAAAATGCCGGGTCCTAAAGATATCAAAGGTATAAGAAGTTTCCTAGGTCATGCTGGTTTCTATAGGAGATTTATTGAAGACTTCTCTAAAATTTCTAGGCCTCTTACTAATCTCTTGCAAAAAGATGTTCCATTTGTTTTTGATGATGATTGTGTAGAAGCATTTGAAATCCTTAAGAAAGCCTTAATTTCTGCATCTATTATTCAACCACCTGATTGGGACCTACCCTTTGAAATTACGTGTGATGCTAGCATTATGTTGTTGGTGCTGTTCTAGGACAAAGAGTTGATAAGAAATTAAATGTTATCCATTATGCTAATAAAACTCTAGACAGTGCTCAAAAGAACTATGCTACTGCTGAAAAAGAATTTTTAGCAGTTGTATTTGCTTATGACAAGTTCAGATCTTATATTGTCGATTCTAAGGTAACTGTTCACACTGATCATGCTGCTATTAAATATCTTATGGAAAGAAAGATGCTAAACCTAGACTTATTAGGTGGGTTCTCCTGCTACAAGAATTTGATTTGCATATTATTGATAGAAAGGGAGCTGAGAACCCCGTAGTAGACAACTTGTCTAGGTTAGAAAATATTCTTGATGACCCACCACCCATGGATGATAGATTTCCTGATGAACAGTTAGCTGTTATACATGCTTCTCGTAGTACTCCATGGTATGCAGACTATGCTAATTATATTGTTGCTAAATTTATACCACCTAGTTTCACATACCAACAAAAGAAAAAGTTTTTCTATGATTTAAGACATTACTTTTGGGATGACCCACACCTTTATAAAGAAGGAGTAGATGGTGTTATTAGACGTTGTGTACCTGAGCATGAACAGGAACATATCCTACGCAAGTGTCACTCCGAAGCCTACGGAGGGCACCATGATGGAGATAGAACTGCACATAAGGTATTACAATATGGTTTTTATTGGCCTACTCTGATGCGGAGCATCCTACGGTCATCCCCATGGACCTACCACCGTCTCACCAAGTGCCAAGAGAACCTATGACATGAGCACGAGCTAGAGCTCTCGAGACCGAGGTGACTTCTTTCCTTAGTGATATTACATTTGATCCACTCGAGACATGGCTACTACCTAAGTCCGGAATGTTATGCATGATCAGGTATCGAGAAGGCCCTCCTGAAGATGGATGTAAAGACGGACAAGTCCCCAAGTTCACGGAAGAAGAGAAACGACGGAAGGATCCGAAGAGGTCTCCAGGACCCGGACATCCGGCCCCAAGCCCCGGACATCCAGCCCCTGGAGCGTCTGCCGCAGCAACAGTCCAGCCGAACAGCTACAGGGCCCGGACATCCGGCCAGGTCCCGGACATCCGGCCTCACAAGCCCGGAAATCCGGCGCCCCGTCACAGAACCTGCAGGAGCTACCCTCGTCAGCCCGGACATCCGGCCAGAGGCCCGGACATCCGGCCCGACGCGAGCTGCCGGACATCCAGCCCCTGTCCTGGACATCCGGCCCGCGCCTAACCAGAGAGCCAGAGCACCAGCCCGGACATCCGGCCCGAGCGCCCAGACATCCGGCTTCCCCTGTCTGCGCACAGTGAAAAGGGCCGTGGCCCGTGTACCCCTTCACCCCTTAGACTATATATACTCCTCCTCCTCCCTCTTTCTAGGGTTAGTGAAGTGATAGCTCGTTTGAGAGATAGAGCTTTGCTCATCCATCCGGATCTACTCCTCCGAGAGAGACCGTGCCTCTACGGAGAAGATCCACTTGGATTCAAGACCCCTAACGGGAAGAACTCAAGACCTCCTCATGGAGAAGAACCGGTTACCCTATGTATCGTCCTTTGTTGGATTCGGATCGTGTATCTCTTTGTGTTTCGAGGATCTAGCACATGTGTAATCGAATCTTGTTGGTTTGAGTGATTTCTCTCGTCTTCCCTCGTGTTCCCCTCGTGTTCTCCGTAGGATCCGCTCCAATCGTGAAAGATCGGCCCTAGGGTTCTCACCCTACATCATCTTGGATCAGAGCTAGGTTGATCACGAATTTGGAGCCCCTACCCCTCTTTTTCTAGCCTAATTTTGTTGTGTTCTTCCCAATTTCAAAAATCCCCACAAAAATAGCCCCAATTTTTTTTTGTGATTTGTTGGTGTGATGAAGTTTTGTTGGATTTGATCCACGGATTTCGTGTGTTGCAAGTAGATCTAGCTTTCCCCCATCTTTTCCGCAATTTCCATCCACAAAATCTCTCGAATTTTGCCCCGATTTTGCCTTTTCCACACAGAGTTCATCCACGGATCCTGAGCCCGGACATCTGGCCCGTCCCCCCGGACATCCGGCCACCCCGGACATCCGGCCCCGAAGCCCGGACATCCGGCCCGTGACAACATCACTTCCATCCATCGCTCCGTTTCCCGCCTAACTTTCGCCAAATTTTGCTCCGGTGCCCACTTACACTTCCGCATACCCACTTACCCTTCCGCATCCACCACCGCTTTCCGCAAACCCCCACCACTTCCCGCTACCAACTCCGACAATTTTGACACATTTTGTTTTGACAATTTGAGTTGCGGTTTCCGTTTCCTAACGCGTTTCGGCAACTTAGGGACGGTTCGACATCAACATCACCGCTGCTCGTCTTTGCCACGGACTCGTCATCGACAACAACCGCTAAACAATTTTGACACCCTCAACCATAAGCAAGGACGGTAATCTCGACGACATCTTGGTCTACTCCTTGCCATTACTTTGATAACCACCATAGCCCAATTTTGCATATTTTGCCTATCGAGACTAGCCTTTGAGTATTGCCGGCAACGTGACTTGTGCACATTAGTGATCATACTTCCCATAGCATACATACCATATCATCATGGTGCATATCTTAGTATCATCTCTTGTGTCACAAGGTTGTCATAGCATACACAATTGCTATCTTGGTTTGTGAAGTTTTGCATGAGAAAAGAGCTCAAAAGAGAAAGAGCCAAACAAGCTTTTAAGCAAAAGGAAAAGATAAGCAAAGAGCTTATAAGCAAGAACCATAGCATCATACTACATTAACATTGTCATACTCGATCATCTTGGATCATATCATCGGACCACAATACATATAGCATAGTTGGGATAGAAGTCGTTGCATTTTTGCTTAAGTAGGTTGTGCACAAGTTTCGTATCGCCTATTGTGCAATCGTGCTAGCGTCTCTCTAGTGTTGTGCAACAAGAGCATTTTCCGTGGATTCCACATTTTCCGCTCATTATTGGTTGCACGACCCCATTTATCTATTTGCGTGTGTGTTTCCGTGTACCACTACTTGCTTGGTCTACTTGTTGCATTTGCAAATTTGTGAATCTTTTCCAACATTACTGAGGCTCACTAACAATTACATCGAATTTTGTGCCACCATCCTAACCGAGCTCCACCATAAGCTTTTATTTGTGTAGGTGTGAGAAACCGACAAGAATCGGTAACAATTGTGCTATTTCCTTGTTCCACATTTGAGTGATCATTGATCCATCTTCAACATCGGTCAAGGTACATTTGGTATAAGTTCTTCTCTTTCTCCAACTCACATATTTTCTTGGAATGATGGATAGGCCAAGTTCTTCTACCAACCCACTCTTCATCGAGCAAGACGACGACATGACCTCCTACGTCACCAAGAGCCACCTTTTTGGTGCACAACGAGCTTTGCATCAAGAACAACAAGCAATGATGTAGCGATCCGACCTCAGATGGTCAAATCTCTGTGTTCAAGTGTCATCCCTGGATCGGAAAATGCTGACACACATAGTACTCGAAGGATTTATTACAGAGTGCAATCACACACTTATTACATCGAATGTCTCAAAAGAGAACTTATTACAATAAATATGGCTTAACGCCATCTAAATAAAGTAACAGCGGAAGACTTGGAAGATAAAGTGAGTCCATCAACTCCAACGGCATAGCTGAGTGCATGACAACGACCTAGCGCACCTTACTCTTCGTCTGAAAAGTCTGCAACATGATATGTTGCAGCCCGAAACGGGTCAGCACATGGAATATGCTGGCAATATAATACAATAGAGCAAGGAACAGATAAATGCTATCACTACATGCATATATGGGCGGTGGAAAGCTCTAGGGTTATATTGTTTTGCGAAAAGCCAATTTTTCCCTACATCAAAGGAATATGTTTTATTTAACTATCATGGTAGTTGTTAAACATTGAGAAGGTAAATCCCCATCTCAATCCCAATTAAAAGTAATCATTAAACCCAACAAATTAATTTTAGAGTGATGAGATCAAATCAATAATTCAAGTACCAGATACTCAAGATGTCCATAACCGGGGACACGGCTAATCATGATTAGTTTATACACTCTGCAGAGGTTTGTGCACTTTTCCCCACAAGACTCGATCTCCTCCGTTGGATTTCTCGCACTACATGGTGTTTGAGAAACGGATGACCGAGACACAGTCTTTCAGAAGCATTTACTCTTTACTCTGGGTAGACAGTTACACCTACTTTCCCCTACATCTGCTAGCCTACCACTGAAAGAGGTCATGCAACATACTCAACTATGCTAGAGCCCATAATAGCTTATGGCTGCACACGGAAGTTTCTAGCATGAATAATCTTATGATCCCTTTGAGCCTGGGTGGCGAACCAAAAAGACAACACTGGTATATCCCCAGGTGCCTGCAACCAATCCACCCAGATGTGTATTTAAGTAGCCACCTTAAGTTAACCATTAATTAACAATCTCACATCTGTCATGGATACACTCAAACCCAATCCACGTCTACGAGCATAGCATGGCAATATGAGCAAAACGTGGAAGTAACTCCCAAGGGTTTGATAATAAAGGGCAATAGGTTCTACCTCATCATCTACTTCCCAATACCCACAAGTTAATCACATCCTAGTCATGCAATGTTTGAGGATTGAAACTAATGCATAAAAACTGGGTATGAAAAGAGTATGATCAATGTGTTACTTGCCTTGCTGACGATCTGCAAACCCTAGAGATTCGTAGTAGCACGCTTCGCACTCCGGGAATTCTATCGCAAACAAACAATAGCATACATAAGCACTCAAGCATAGATGCAAGTGTAAAACTCAGATAAGAAGATCAAATCTGAAAGTTCAACTGAAGAGCTTCGATTTGCAAAAAGAACCAATCGAATCGGAGCTACGAAACTGATTCTATGGTCAAAAGAACTTCGAAAACAAATCTGCTTGAAACCTAATTTTAAATTGTCAAAATCATGTTCAAGTTGATTAAACAGAAAGAGGGGTTCGAGACGAAGATTTTGGCGTTGGTTTCACTGGATTTGGACAAACGGTTTAGAAACGGCGAGGGTTTGAAGATCACGGGCTAATCTGCGATAAAAGTAATCGCGGATAGGTCCCTGGCGAAAATAAAACAGAAAAAGAAAAATCTATCGGACGAACGTCCGCTAACAGAGACAAACGAATGAAAGCTTTCGTTAACAGGTCTAAACGAACGAGCGTTCGCTAAATAACGAAACCAGCGAAAAACCGAACCGATCTAATAAAAAAAAAAACCGAACTAGGGTTTTAAAAAAAACCGTGACGGTTTTTACCTAAACCGGAAAAAAAAACCGACGACGACGGCGACGAGATCCGGCGGCTCCGGCGCGGCTCCGGCGAAGGCGGCGGGGCTGCGGGGCGGCGGCGGCGGCTACGGGCGCGGGCGGCGGCGGGGCGCGATGAGGAGAGGGGGGCGGCGGTTATATAAAGGCCGGGGGGCGGCTTGGGGAAGGGGCTAGGCGGCGGCGGACGGGGCTCGGACTCCTGCCGGAGTCCGGCTCGGGGACGGCGGAGGTAGGCGGCGGTGGCCTGGCTCGGCTGGGCCTTCGGCCCAGTCGGGCGAAGAGATTTTTTTTTTTAAATTTCGCCGAAACAAAAATCCTAAATAAATTTTTTTTCTTCTAAAAATGCCAAAAACAATTTTCACCGTCTAAATAAAATATTTTGAACAAAGTGAACATTTTCTTGGCCTAAAAATGCAATTTTTGAAAAATGCATATTTTTCTAATTCAAATAAAATAGCCATAAAATCCAAATAAAATTATTTATTTGGTTTTAACATTTTTCCTCCAATATTTCTGTCCTTTTGGAGAAGTCATGTTATCTCCTCTCATATGTTTTTAATACGAAATATTTTGGAAAGAAAAATAAATAAAACCAAAATGATCCCCTTTTCAATATTTGAGAAAATTCAAATATGAAAATAATAAAATCTCCAACTCTCTCCGTGGGTCCTTGAGTTGCTTAAGATTTCTAGGATCACAATAAAAAATGCAAATAAAATATGATATGCAAATGATGACCTATGTATAACATTCCAAATAGAAAATTTGGGATGTTACAAACCTACCCCCCTTAAGACGAATCTCGTCCTCGAGATTCAGGTTGGCTAGAAAATAGGTGTGGGTGGTCTTTCCGTAGGTCTTCCTCTCGTTCCCAGGTGGCTTCATCCTCGGTATGGTGGCTCCACTGAACTTTGCAAAACTTGATAACCTTGCTGCGTGTAACTCTGCTGGCAAACTCGAGAATCTTGACGGGTTTCTCCTCGTAGGTCAGATCACTATCCAACTGAATTGCTTCCAGGGGTACTGTATCTCTCAGAGGAATATCGGCCATCTCTGCATGGCACTTCTTCAACTGGGAAACGTGAAACACATCATGAACTCCTGATAGTCTGTCGGGTAACTCCAACTTGTAGGCCACCTCTCCCATACGTTCAAAAACTCGGTATGGTCCTACAAATCTCGGGGCTAACTTTCCCTTGACTCCAAAGCGTTTAACTCCTCGCAGCGGTGACACACGAAGATATGCTCGGTCTCCGATTTCATAGACTACCTCCTTGCGTTTCGAGTCTGCATAACTCTTTTGTCTGGACTGGGCTACCTTCAGTCTATCCCGAATCAACTTAACCTTCTCTTCAGATTCTTTAATCAAATCTGGTCCAAACAACTGACGGTCTCCAACTTCATCCCACATCAACGGTGTTCTGCACCTCCTTCCATACAAAGCTTCAAAAGGGGCCATCTTCAAACTGGCTTGGTAGCTGTTGTTGTATGAGAACTCCGCGTAGGGCAAATTGTCATCCCAACTAGATCCGTAATCTAGTGCACAAGCTCTCAACATGTCCTCCAGAATCTGGTTGACTCTCTCGGTCTGTCCATCGGTCTGCGGATGAAAAGCTGTACTAAACTCTAGCCTGGTACTCAAGGTCTGGTGCAACTGGTGCCAAAACCTTGAAGTAAACTGTGTCCCTCGATCTGATACGATGGTCCTCGGAACTCCATGCAGACATACGATCCTGGTCATATATATCTTGGCCAACTTTGCACTCGTATAGGTGGTTTTCACTGGGATAAAGTGAGCCACTTTGGTCAAACGATCCACTACTACCCAGATAGAATCATATCCCGATCGGGTCCTGGGTAATCCGGTGATGAAATCCATGCCAAGCTTATCCCACTTCCATTCGGGTATCGGCATAGGCTGCAGTAATCCTGCTGGCTTCTGATGTTCTGCTTTCACTCTCTGACATACATCACATACGGCTACATACTCGGCAATGTCCTTCTTCATACCAGTCCACCAGAAACGCTCCTTCAGATCCAAATACATCTTGGTGTTTCCGGGGTGTATCGAGTATGGCGAGTCATGAGCTTCCTGTAGTATCAACTTCCTGATCTCCGCATTATTGGGTACATAAACACGGTCCTCAAACCACAAAGTGTCGTGCTCATCCTCACGAAAACCTTTGGCTTTTCCTTTGCTCATCCTCTCCTTTATCTCAGCAATTTCCTTATCATCTTTCTGAGCTGCTCGAATCTTTCCCAATAATGTTGACGTTACCTCCATTGCTGCGATAAAACCTCTAGGGACTATCTCCAAACGAAGCTCCCTGAGATCTTCGGCTAACTCCTTTGGTAATCCTCCGCTTATGAGGGTATTGCCATAACTTTTTCGGTTCAAAGCGTCTGCTACGACATTGGCCTTTCCTGGGTGATAATGCAACTTCATATCATAATCTTTTATAAGCTCCAACCATCTCCTCTGCCTGAGATTCAGCTCCTTCTGTGTGAAAATGTACTTCAAACTCTTATGATCCGTGTACACATCACAACGGTTCCCAATAAGAAAATGTCTCCAGGTCTTGAGTGCATGAACTGCAGCTGCTAACTCCAAATCATGCGTGGCATAATTCAACTCATGCAGTCGAAGCTGACGTGAGGCATATGAGACAACTCTTCCGTCCTGCATAATTACACCTCCAAGTCCTAAGCGAGAAGCGTCGCAATACACTTGGAAATCCTTGCGTATATCCGGCAGAATCAGCACTGGGGCTGTAACCAAACGTTTCTTCAGCTCCTTAAAACTTGCCTCACATTCATCTGTCCACTTGAACTTGGTGTCCTTCTTCAATAACTCCGTCATAGGCTTCGCAATCTTCGAAAAATTCTCAATAAATCTCTGATAATATCCTGCAAGTCCAAGAAAGCTGCGGATCTCTCCAACTGAGGTGGGTGCCAACCACTCAGTGACTGACTGAACCTTGGTGGGGTCTACTGCTATACCTTCTCCTTATATATAATGTCCAAGAAATCCAACTTCCTTCAACCAAAACTCACATTTGCTGAACTTGGCATACAACTGATGTTCCCTGAGCTTCCATTGCCATTACCATTCTTCGGTTCAGGACACTCATTGGCGTAGTGTCCAGTCTTCCCGCACTTGAAACAAGTAATGTGACTTTGATCCTTCTTGGCGGGTGTGGCTGGGTTAGAGCGGTTCTGATTGCTGCCTGCTCCATTCCCGTTTCCATTCTTGGGGCCACTGTGGTTATGCGAACTTCCTCCGTTGTGAGTATGGCCTCCATGGTTATGTGTATATCCTCCCGAGTTCGGGGTAAAACGAGGCTTCTGCTGAGCTCCTGAATTGTACTTCCCTTGTCCATACTTCCTTTTGCGGCTCTCAATCTGTTGCTGCTTCCCTTCAATCATAAGAGCCCGGTCTACCAGCTCCTGGTAGTTAGCGAATGTTGCTACCATCAGCTGCATGTTCATCTCATCATTCAACCCTTCCATAAACTTCTCCTACTTTGCGGCATCAGTGGCCACATCATCCGGGGCATAGCGAGCTAACTTACTGAACTCATCCATGTACTGCCCCACAGTACGGTTTCCCTGGCGCAAGTTGCGAAACTCACGCTTCTTCATGCTCATAGCTCCGGTTGAGACATGTGCAATGCGGAATGCTTGCTGAAACTGATCCCAGGTGACATTGGCTATAGGGAATGTGGCTGTGTAATTCTCCCACCATGAGGTTGCGGGTCCATCCAATTGATGTGCGGCAAAACGCACCTTCTCAGCATCTGTGCATCCTGCGGTGGTCAACTCCCTTCCAATCCTGCGTAGCCAGTCATCAGCAACTATTGGCTCGGTGCTACTGGAAAACACCGGCGGCTGCAACCTCAGAAAACGGGCTAGGTTGTCAACTGGAGGTGGGGGCGGTGGGTTGTTGTTGTTGCCTTGGTTCTGGACTAGTATCTGCATCAAGGCATTCTGCTGCTGGATCAACTGTGTGATCTCCGGTGGGAAGACAAATCCGGTGTCGCGTCTCGGAGGCATCTGATGGGTTTAGAGGGGAGAGATTAGAATAGAGTGAGGTCTAATGAGAAAGCACTACCCATATGCACATGAGACAAACACATTCATATCACACCAAATTCAATTCAAGCAGGGGCATACAATCGATCTAACTATCGTTACAAAAGTGCTCGGACTACTACTATATACATGGGGAAATACTACTAATCATATGGTGGTCATCTAGAAATTTTGATCGGTGGAGGACTCCATGATATCCGCTCCAGCTTCGTCTTCATAGTCATCATCACTACTGTCGGGGTCAGAGTCAGTGTCGTCGATGATGATGTAGTCCTCGGGATGGTTGTCATCTCCTCCTGGAGCAGGGTCTCCCATGAATACTCCTAGCTTCCTTGTCAGGTCGTCATTCTTCTCCACTAGTACTGCGATTTCCTCCTCGTATCCGTCGAGTGTAGACTTGAGTTCCTCTTCTAGCTCCATGTTCCTGGTCATTACCTTCTTCAAATCTATCATGCTTGCGCACATCTGGTTCTCCTGTCGACGAATGTGCTGGTTTAACTCCTGGATGAAAGCTGCAATGGACCTGTTTTTCCTGGTGCTGATCATCTCCCATTGCTCATCTCGGCACCCACATATCTGGTAGATGGTGTCCTTAAGATCTTTGTGATAAACTTCACCGATGCGTCCCATGGCGATGTGGGCTACCATGCTCTTACCTAGACTCCAGGTTGGTGCATCAAAGGAAAACTCTATGGACTCGGTAACTGGCATGAACGTCCTTCCTGGAACTTGAACTCGTATCATCCAACGCTCCTCTTCTGGCAAAGTGGCGGTGTAGGTCCCGGTGAAGCTTGGTATTCCGATATTCAGGTACTTAGTGATTTCCTTCAAGTGTCTCCCAAAGGGTGTGTCTTCATCCGGTTGTGCAAACTTGTTCCTTGAGTCCGCCATCCTAGAGAGTAGAAGATGGAGAGAGTCAGAAATGAGTAGAGAAGAGTGACCTATGGCTTTTCTTAGTGGTCGTGTCCTACAGTCAGCGTGTGCTCTGATACCATCTTGTAGCGATCCGACCTCAGATGGTCAAATCTCTGTGTTCAAGTGTCATCCCTGGATCGGTAATGCTGACACACACAGTACTCGAAGGATTTATTACAAAGTGCAATCACACACTTATTACATCGAATGTCTCAAAAGAGAACTTATTACAATAAATATGGCTTAAGGCCATCTAAATAAAGTAACAGCGGAAGACTTGGAAGATAAAGTGAGTCCATCAACTCCAACGACATAGCTGAGTGCATGACAACGACCTAGCGCACCTTACTCTTCGTCTGAAAAGTCTGCAACATGATATGTTGCAGCCCGAAACGGGTCAGCACATGGAATATGCTGGCAATATAATACAATAGAGCAAGGAACAGATAAATGCTATCACTACATGCATATATGGCCGGTGGAAAGCTCTAGGGTTATATTGTTTTGCGAAAAGCCAATTTTTTCCTACATCAAAGGAATATGTTTTATTTAACTATCATGGTAGTTGTTAAACATTGAGAAGGTAAATCCCCATCTCAATCCCAATTAAAAGTAATCATTAAACCCAACAAATTAATTTTAGAGTGATGAGATCAAATCAATAATTCAAATACTAGATACTCAAGATGTCCATAACCGGGGACACGGCTAATCATGATTAGTTTATACACTCTGCAGAGGTTTGTGCACTTTTCCCCACAAGACTCGATCTCCTCCGTTGGATTTCTCGCACTACATGGTGTTTGAGAAACGGATGACCGAGACACAGTCTTTCAGAAGCATTTACTCTTTACTCTGGGTAGACAGTTACACCTACTTTCCCCTACATCTGCTAGCCTACCACTGAAAGAGGTCATGCAACATACTCAACTATGCTAGAGCCCATAATAGCTTGTGGCTGCACACGGAAGTTTCTAGCATGAATAATCTTATGATCCCTTTGAGCCTGGGTGGCGAACCAAAAAGACAACACTGGTATATCCCCAGGTGCCTGCAACCAATCCACCCAGATGTGTATTTAAGTAGCCACCTTAAGTTAACCATTAATTAACAATCTCACATCTGTCATGGATACACTCAAACCCAATCCACGTCTACGAGCATAGCATGGCAATATGAGCAAAACGTGGAAGTAACTCCCAAGGGTTTGATAATAAAGGGCAATAGGTTCTACCTCATCATCTACTTCCCAATACCCACAAGTTAATCGCATCCTAATCATGCAATGTTTGAGGATTGAAACTAATGCATAAAAACTGGGTATGAAAAGAGTATGATCAATGTGTTACTTGCCTTGCTGACGATCTGCAAACCCTAGAGACTCGTAGTAGCACGCTTCGCACTCCGGGAATTCTATCGCAAACAAACAATAGCATACATAAGCACTCAAGCATAGATACAAGGGCAAAACTCAGATAAGAAGATCAAATCTGAAAGTTCAACTGAAGAGCTTCGATTTGCAAAAAGAATCAATCGAATCGGAGCTACGAAACTGAATCTATGGTCAAAAGAACTTCGAAAACAAATCTGCTTGAAACCTAATTTTAAATTGTCAAAATCATGTTCAAGTTGATTAAACAGAAAGAGGGGTTCGAGACGAAGATTTTGGCGTTGGTTTCACTGGATTTGGACGAACGGTTCAGAAACGGCGAGGGTTTGAAGATCAAGGGCTAATCTGCGATAAAAGTAATCGCGGATAGGTCCCTGGCAAAAATAAAACAGAAAA
The DNA here is from genome assembly GCA_011799875.1 of Thinopyrum elongatum. NCBI lineage: Eukaryota > Viridiplantae > Streptophyta > Magnoliopsida > Poales > Poaceae > Thinopyrum > Thinopyrum elongatum. The sequence goes on from CM022302.1 coordinate 265,258,434, forward strand.
AGAAAAATCTATCGGACGAACGTCCGCTAACAGAGACAAACGAACAAAAGCGTTCGTTAACAGATCTAAATGAACGAACGTTCGCTAAATAACGAAACCGACGAAAAACCGAACCGATCTAATAAAATAAAAAAACCGAACTAGGTTTTTTTTTAAAAAAACGTGATGGTTTTTACCTAAACCGAAAAAAAAACCGGCAACGACGGCGACGAGATCCGGCGGCTCCGGCGAAGGCAGCGGGGCTGCGGGGCGGCGGCGGCGGCTACGGGCGCGGGCGGCGGCAGCAGCTAGCAGCGGCGGCGGTGGCTGCTGCGGGCGACGGCGGGGCGCGATGAGGAGAGGGGGGGGTGACGGCTATATAAAGGCCGGGGGGGCGGCAGCTTGGGGAAGGGGCAAGGCGGCAACGGGCGGGGCTCGGACTCCTGCCGGAGTTCGGCTCGGGGACGGCGGAGGTAGGCGGCGGCGGCCTGGCTCGGCTGGGCCTTCGGCCCAGTCGGGCGAAGAGATTTTTTTTTTTAAATTCCGCCGAAACAAAAATCCTAAAAAAATTAAAAAAATTCTAAAAATGCCAAAAACAATTTTCACTGTCTAAATAAAATATTTAGAACAAAGTGAACATTTTCTTGGCCTAAAAATGCAATTTTTGAAAAATGCATATTTTTCTAATTCAAATAAAATAGCCATAAAATCCAAATAAAATTATTTATTTTGTTTTAACATTTTTCCTCCAATATTTCTGTCCTTTTGGAGAAGTCATGTTATCTCCTCTCATATGTTTTTAATACAAAATATTTTGGAAAGAAAAATAAATAAAACCAAAATGATCCCCTTTTCAATATTTGAGAAAATTCAAATATGAAAATAATAAAATCTCCAACTCTCTCCGTGGGTCCTTGAGTTGCTTAAGATTTCTAGGATCACAATAAAAAATGCAAATAAAATATGATACGCAAATGATGACCTATGTATAACATTCCAAATAGAAAATTTGGGATGTTACAAATGAGCGACTGCATCGACAATCTCGCCACCGACTTACGCCTCTCCGAGCAACGTACAAGAGCCTACTTCGACCACAAGCTCGACAAACACAAACAAGAGAACGATGCAAGAATGGATGAGATTCGTGCCCTGTTGGTCAACCGCTCTTCTACCACTTCGTCCTCCTCAAGACGGCGCCACTCAAGTTGACACTCCTCCGACAACTCAAGTACACCGACGTCGAACACTCTTCGCCAAGCCGCGCGCCAAGACCGTCAACAAACCGCAATCCTCCACACGGAACCGATCCTCAAGAGCAACTTCTTGCGCAAGAACATCGACATTGCCAAAACCAAGCTACCTTTACGCAGGCACAAGAACGACAACGTCAACGCCAACAAGAGGAAGAACGAGCACGCCTACACCAAGACGAGCAAGATGCCGAGGCACAACATCAAGAACAACTACGGCGAGAAGCTCAAGCACTTGAGGCGCAATGTGCCCTCCACGACACAAGTCGCGCCGTTGCCACACGCAACCGCCATAGGCGCGAACAAGAAGAAGCACTTCGCGAAGAAGTTCAAGAGAGGATTTATCAAGCATGGTTGCATCTACAAGTTCCTCAAGTTCCTCCTCAAACTCGACAAGTTCCTCCACCAGCTCGACAAGAACCTCAAGCTCAACAAGAGCAACAAGACAATGGACATTCTCCACCACAAGAGCAAGTTGAGGGAGACAATCCTCCTCGTCAAGGACGTCATCACCCTCGACCTCAACACAATGAAGAGCAATGCTATGGCAAGCTCAAGTTCACCATACCCAAGTTCAACGGAAGCAACGATCCCGAAGAGTACCTCTCATGGGCATTGAAGGTTGACAAAATCTTCCGCTTGCACAACTATGAAGAAGAGAAGAAGATCGCTATGGCATCCCTTGAATTCCAAGATTACGTCCTCATTTGGTGGGAACAAGTCATTGAGCGTCGTGAGGCAAGAGGTGAACCACCAATCACCACTTGGGCGCAAATGAAGGATGTCATGAGAGCACATTTTGTGCCCACCTACTACAACCGCGACCTCTTCAAGAAACTCCAACTCCTCAAGCAAGGAACCAAAAGCGTTGAAGAGTACTACAAGGAAATGGAGATTGCCATGATATGAGCCAATGTCACGGAAGATGATGAGCAAACTATGGCACGTTTCTTGAATGGACTCAATCATCCTATCAAGAAGATCGCCGACTTCCAACCTTACTCAAACCTCATTGAGCTAGTGCATCAAGCTACCAAGGCGGAACGTCAAGTGCAAGATGACTTCAAGTATGCCAAGTTCTCATCCAAGTCCTATGGCTTCTCCAACACCCAAGCTTCAACGACTCCAACAACTTCTACCTCACCAAAGCCTTCTACAAGCAACACCGACAAGTCAAGTTACAAGAAAACTTCGACAACATCAAGTCGTCCTCCTACCTTAAGCAACATCAAGCCAAGAGCTTCTTCATCATCTACTCCAACCGATGAGACCATCAAGACAAGTTCCATCAAGTGCTTCACATGTGGCGGCCGAGGCCACAAGTCCTTCGAATGTACCAACAAACGCACCATGATCTTCAATGACGATGGTACATACGACTCAATGAGTGAAGGCGAAATGGAAGCCCTTGAGCAAGTGGCCATGCACCGGCAAGTGAACGACGATGAAGATGATCAAGTCTTTTGTGACGAAGATCTGAGCCCCGCTCTTGTTGTCTCCAAGGTCTTGACTCTTCAACATCAACAAGACGAAGACCAAAGATGCCATATCTTCCACACCAAGGCCGGCATCAATGGAAGGTCCGTGAAGGTCATCATCGATGGAGGAAGTTGTCATAACTTGGCAAGTGAAGAACTATGCTCCAAGCTCCAACTAGTCAAGATGAAGCACCCGCATCCTTACAAGGTTCAATGGCTAAGTGACTCCGGCACTATCCAAGTCGAGCATATGGTGCAAGTTTCCTTCAAGATCGGAGCATACGAAGACACTTTGGAGTGTGATGTCGTTCCGATGTCCGTTTGCCACCTCATCCTTGGATGACCATGGCAATTTGACCGAGGTGTCATCCACAACGGGCGTACAAATCACTATAGCTTCAAGATGAAAGGAAAGGAGTATGTGCTACGACCTATGTCTCCAAGTCAAGTGATCGCCGACAAGCACGCCACCCATCGTGGAGAGAATAGTGAGAGAGCGAACCACCATAAAGAGAGTGAGCGCCACAAGCCCAAATCGAGTGCCTCCACGATGAGCGACAAGAAAAACCTACTCTTTGCCACCAAACGTGAGATGAGAGAAGTGTGTGAGAACCCATCCAGTGTTATGCACTATATCCTTTTGTGCAAGGATGAGGCACCCAAAACTAACAACTCTCACAATCTACCTTTAGTGTTATCTTCTCTATTGTAGGAATTCCAAGATGTTTTCCTCGACGAGCTACCTCCGGGTCTACCCCCTCTACGAGGCATCGAACACCGAATCGACCTAATCCCCGGAGCACCCCTTCCTAACAAGGCTCCCTACCATGTCAACCCCAAGGAAACCAAGGAGATCCAACGGCAAGTACAACAACTCATCGACAACGGCCATGTACGCGAAAGCTTGAGCCCTTGTGCCGTCCCGGTAATCCTTGTTCCCAAGAAAGATGGTACATTTCGCATGTGTTCCGATTGTCGTCCTATCAATGCTATCACCGTGCGTTATCGTTACCCTATTCCACGCCTAGATGATATGCTAGATGAGCTTAGCGGAGCCACTATTTTCTCTAAAATTGATCTTAAAAGTGGCTACTATCAAATACGAATACAAGAAGGTGATAAATGGAAAACCGCATTTAAGACCAAATTTGGCTTATATGAATGGCTTGTTATGCCAATGGGTTTATCCGAAGCACCCGGTACTTTCATGCGAGTCATGCATTTTGTTCTTCGACCCTATATTGGCGTATTTGTTGTGGTCTACTTTGACGATATTCTTGTATTTAGCAAATCTCTCAAAGATCATGTCACCCATCTTAGAACCGTGTTGCAAACCCTTAGGAAAGAGCGCCTTTATGCTAATATGGACAAATGCCTTTTTTGTGTTGATAAGCTTGTTTTCTTGGGTTTCGTTGTGTCTTCTAAGGGTGTACATGTTGATGAATCTAAGATCAATGCTATCAAAACTTGGCCTCAACCAACCAACTTGCAACAAGTGCGTAGTTTTCTTGGTTTAGCCGGTTTCTACCGTAGATTTCTTAAGGATTTTAGCACCATTGCATCTCCTTTACATGCTTTGAGTAAGAAGAATGCACCCTTTGTTTGGGGACCATCCCAAGATACCGCATTCAATGAGCTAAAGAATTTGCTTACACATGCTACTTTGCTTGCTTTACCAAACTTTGATAAACCCTTTGAGATTCATTGCGATGCTAGTGGTTATGGCATAGGAGGTGTGTTAATGCAAGAAAAGCGCCCCATCGCTTTCTTTAGTGAAAAACTCTCCGGAGCGCAACTCAATTACCCCATCTATGACAAAGAGCTATATGCTTTAGTTAGAGTCTTGCATGTTTGGGAACATTATCTCTGCCCTTATGAGTTCATTCTCCATACCGATCATGAAACACTTAAGTATCTTAAGGGTCAAACTAAGTTGAACAAGCGTCATGCTAAGTGGAGTGAATTCATCGAGTCATTTCCTTATGCCATCAAGTATATTAAAGGTAAGGAAAATGTTGTCGCGGATGCTCTTTCCCGTAGATGCATGCTTGTTACCCAACTTGAATTGAATGTCATTGGTTTTGAGCACATAAAAGACTTGTATGCGCATGATCCTACTTTTGCTACCCCTTATGCCAAATGTTTGACGCATACGTCTTGGGATTGCTATTACATAAAAGATGATTATCTTATGAGAGCTAACAAATTGTGTATCCCCGAGTCTTCTATTCGTTTGCTCCTTTTGCAAGAATCTCATGGAGGAGGGCTAATGGGACACTTTGGACGGGACAAGACATTCGCTACGCTCTCCAAGAACTATTTTTGGCCCAAGATGTTCCGCGACGTTTCACGCTTCACCAACCGGTGCTCTACATGCCGCAAAGCTAAGTCTAAAGCTCAATCCCATGGTCTATATATGCCACTTCCAATTCCATACCACCCATGGGAAGATATTAGCATGGATTTTGTACTTGGTTTGCCTAGAACAAAAAATGGAAAGGATTCCGTGTTTGTTGTTGTGGACCGATTCTCTAAAATGGCACATTTTATACCATGCAACAAGATAGACGATGCTTCACATGTTGCAAATCTTTTTTGTAGGGAAATCTTGCGCCTACATGGAGTACCAAAGACGATTGTCTCGGACCGCGACGTCAAGTTCTTGAGCTATTTCTGGAAGACTCTATGCGCCAAGCTCGGAATCAAGCTCTTGTTCTCTTCGGCATACCATCCTCAAACCAACGGCCAAACGGAGGTGACGAACCGAACACTCTCCACTCTACTACGCGTGTTGATCAAGAAGAACATCAAGGAGTGGGAGGAGTGCCTACCCATCGCCGAGTACGCCTACAACCGCGCAAGACATTCGACTACCGGCAAGTCCCCTTTCGAGGTCGTCTACGGTTTCAACCCGTTGTCCCCTTTGGACATTCTTCCTCTTCCACTACAAGAGCGCACCAACATGGACGCGAGTGCCCGAGTGAACTACCTCAAGAGGATGCATGAAGATACAAGGCACACTATCGAGCGCCAAGTACAACGACTCGCGACCAAGCTCAACATCAACAAACAACCCATGGTATTCAACATTGGAGATCTTGTGTGGCTACACCTTCGCAAGGACCGCTTCCCCAACGAACGCAAGTCCAAACTTCTACCACGAGCCGATGGACCCTTCAAGGTGCTTGAACGCTACAACAACAACGCCTACAAGATCGACATTCCTCGCGACAAGTACTCTGTGAGCGACATATTCAACATCAAAGATCTCTCCCCGTACCATGGTGATGAGGATTTCGATCCGAGGTCGGATCTTTCCCAAGGGGGGGGGGAGATGATGCGGAGCATCCTACGGTTATCCCCATGGACCTACCACCGTCTCACCAAGTGCCAAGAGGACCTATGACACGAGCACGAGCTAGAGCTCTCGAGACCAAGGTGACTTCTTTCCTTAGTGATATTACATTTGATCCACTCGAGACATGGCTACTACCTAAGTCCGGAATGTTATGCATGATCAGGTACCGAGAAGGCCCTCCTGAAGATGGACGTGAAGACGGACAAGTCCCCAAATTCACGGAAGAAGAGAAAACGACGGAAGGATCCGAAGAGGTCTCCAGGACCCGGACATCCGGCCCCAACCCCCGGACATCCGGCCCCTGGAGCGTCTGCCGCAGCAACAGTCTAGCCGAACAGCTACAGGGCCCGGACATCCGGCCAGGTCCCGGACATCCGGCCTCACAAGCCCGGAAATCCGGCGCCCCCTCCGGACATTCGGCGCCCCGTCACAGAACCTGCAGGAGCTACCCTCGTCAGCCCGGACATCCGGCCCGACGCGAGCTGCCGGACATCCGGCCCCTGGCCCGGACATCCGGCCCGCGCCTAACCAAAGAGCCAGAGCACCAGCCCGGACATCCGGCCCGAGCGCCCGGACATCCGGCCCGAGCGCCCGGACATCCGGCCCGAGCGCCCGGACATCCGGCGGCTCGTGAAGGCCCGGACATCCGGCCCGACGCCCGGACATCCGGCTTCCCCTGTCTGCGCACAGTGAAAAGGGCCGTGGCCCGTGTACCCCTTCGCCCCTTAGACTATATATACTCCTCCTCCTCCCTCTTTCTAGGGTTAGCGAAGTGATAGCTCATTTGAGAGATAGAGCTTTGCTCATCCATCCGGACCTACTCCTCCGAGAGAGACCGTGCCTCTACGGAGAAGATCCACTTGGATTCAAGACCCCTAACGGGAAGAACTCAAGACCTCCTCACGGAGAAGAACCGGTTACCCTATGTATCGTCCTTTGTTGGATTCAGATCGTGTATCTCTTTGTGTTTTGAGGATCTAGCACATGTGTAATCGAATCTTGTTGGTTTGAGTGATTTCTCTCGTCTTCCCTCGTGTTTCCCCTTGTGTTCTCCGTAGGATCCGCTCCAATCGTGAAAGATCGGCCCTAGGGTTCTCACCCTACATCATACTCTTTTCAAGGATGCTCGTAAGTTTGTCTTGTCTTGTGATGAATGTCAAAGAATTGGTAATATTAGTAGACGTTAGAAAATGCCTATGAATTATTCACTTGTTATTGAACCATTTGATGTTTGGGAATTTGATTATATGGGACATTTTCCTTCCTCCAATGGGTATACACATATTTTGGTTGCTATTGATTATGTTACTAAGTGGGTAGAAGCTGTTCCAACTACTAGTGCTGATCATAACACTTTCATTAAAATGCTTAAAGAAGTTATTTTCCCGAGGTTTGGAGTCCCTAGATATTTAATGACTGATGGTGGTTCACACTTTATTCATGGTGCCTTCCGTAAATTGCTTGCTAAGTATGATGTTAACCATAGAATTGCATCTCCTTATCATCCTCAATCTAGTGGTCAAGTAGAATTAAGTAATAGAGAAATAAAATTGATCTTGCAAAAGACGGTTAATAGATCGAGGAAGAATTGGTCTAAGAAACTTGATGATGCATTATGGACTTATAGAACTGCTTATAAGAATCCTATGGGTACGTCTCCATATAAAATGGTTTATGGAAAAGCATGTCACTTACCTCTTGAACTAGAACATAAAGCTTATTGGGCAATTAAAGAGCTCAACTATGATTTCAAACTTGCCGGTGAGAAGAGGTTATTTGACATTAGCTCACTTGATGAATGGAGAACCCAAGCCTATGAGAATGCCAAATTGTTTAAAGAAAAGGTTAAAAGATGGCATGACAAAAGGTTACAAAAGCGCGAATTTAATGTAGGTGACCATATCTTGCTATACAATTCTCGTTTAAATTTTTTTGCAGGAAAACTTCTCTCTAAATGGGAAGGACCTTACATTATCGAAGAAGTTTATCGTTCCGGAGCCATCAAGATCAACAACGCCGAGGGCAATAACCCGAAGGTGGTAAACGGGCAAAGAATAAAACATTATATCTCAGGTACTCCCATAAATGTAGAAACCAATATTATTAATACCATAACACCGGAGGAGTACATAAGGGAGACCTACCAGAACGCTCCAGACCCCCGAAAAGGGATAGGTATGTGATACGGTAAGTAAACCGACTCCAAAACTTTCCCAAAAGCAATTTTACTCTGTTTTGGAATATTTAAAAAATTAGGAAAATAAAAAGTAGTCCGAAAAGTGCACGAGGAGGCGACAAGCCGTGGGGGCGCGCCTCCCAGGCTTGTGGCCACCTCGTGTGCCTCCCGGACTCCGTTTTCTCCCAGAATACTTCTTTTGCACGGTAAAATTTCATTATATAATCTCCCGAAGGTTTTGACCACCGTACCACGGCAATATTCTCTGTTCTTGTTTCGAGCTATTTCTGCAGCAGATTTAGAGCAAGATGTCTTCGCAAGAGTCGGCCGGGGAGAGTCGTGTCTCTCACCCGACACCGGACCCAAGAGCATATAGTGAAGCTGAACCCTTTGGGTGGTCAACAGAGGAAGAGATGGAAGCCAACCTGAAAAGAGTGGATGCTATGGAGGAGGATCAAGAAGTTACTTCTCTTCCCTGACATGATGGCGGGCATGAGGAATTCACGAGCTCAATCCTGCCTGATTCAGTCAAACCACCCGGTGCTAAGTTTATCTCTTATAATAACATGAAAAAGAGTGCTGCTTTTTCCCCCGCAGCCAAGATGCATCCATGGGTGGACGACCCTCTAACTATCACAGGCAAACTCCGAAAGGAAAATATGGACCTCAAACAACAAAATCAAAAGCTTGAAGAGGAGAATCACATTCTGAAGGGCATTATTGCCAAGAACATTGCACCACCACCGTCGAAGAAAGAAACTTGAGTACATGGGTATGGACACTCCCCTTGGCTTGTGCCAAGCTTGGGGGAGGTGCCCCGGCATTGTATCACCATCACATCTTTACCTTTATCGTTTTTTTAGTTCGATCCTTTTGGTTTTATCTTGGTTTAGTAGAATAAAGTTTTTTGTTTTTAGTATGATCTAGTCTTTGAGTTTTGCTTTGTGATCCATCTATGTAATCGAGTCCGAGATTTATATAATAAAGAGTAGTTTTGAGTGAGGGCTTTGCTTTCTTACCTTGATCTTGGAAAAAGAAGAGAGTAAAAGAAATAAAAAGATTATATAATGATCTAATGGGAAGTGATGACTTCACATATAAGAAGTATGTCGCATAAAATTTGTTGGGAGTTGACAAACATAGTTTTGGTCATTGTTGCAATTAATAGGAAGTAATAAAGAAAGAGAGGTCTCACATATAAATACACTATTTTGGACATCTTTTGTGATTGTGAGCACTCATTAAAATATTATATGCTAAAAGGTTAATGTTGGACAAGGAAGACAACATAATGGGTTATGTTTCCTTATATCCGAATAGAAATTATATTGTCATGGATCCTCCAACATGTTGAGCTTGCTTCTCATCCTATGCTAGTAAAATCTTTTGCACCAAGTAGAGATACTACTTGTGCATCCAAAATCCATCAACCCAGTTTTGCCATGAGAGTCCACTATATCTACCTATGAATTGAGTAAGATCCTTCAAGTAAGTTGTCATCGGTGCAAGCAATAAAAATTGCTCTCTAAATATGTATGATCTTTAAGTGTGAGGAAAATAAGCTTTATACGAACTTATGATATGGAAGAAATAAAAACGACGGACTGCATAATAAAGTTCTTTATCACAAGCGGCAATATAAAGTGATGTTCTTTTGCATTAAGATTTTGTGTATCCAACTATAAAAGCGCATGGCAACCTCTGCTTCCCTCTACGAAGGGCCTATCTTTTACTTTTACCTTCTACCTTTATACAAGAGTCATGGTGATCTTCACCTCTCCTTTTTATACTTTTTGGTTTTGGCAAGCATTATATGTTGGGGAAGATCGAGATATATATATCCACTCGGATGTAGGTGTTCATAAACTATTATTGTTGACGTTACCTTTGAGGTAAATGGTTGGGAGGCGAAACTATAAGCCCCTATCTTCCTATGTGTTTGATTGAAACTTTAATCTCATAAGTATCGCGGGAGTGTTAACAATTATGAAAGATTAAATGATGGCTGAGTATGTGAACTTGCTAAATAAAAGCTCTAACATTGATTCTTTTCGATGTTATGATAAATTGCAATTATTTCAATGACCAAGATCATAGTTTGTTGGTTTTCAATAAAGTTCTTGATTCATACTTTACCTTGTCAACGAATTGTTACTTTAGCATAAGAAATTATATGACAATATATGTTGTTGTTCTAAAGATGATCATGATGCCCTCATGTTCGTATTTTATTTTATCGACACCTCTATCTCTAAACATGTGGTCATGATTATCGATTTCGGCTTTCGCTTGAGGACAAGCGAGGTCTAAGCTTGGGGGAGTTGATATGTCCATTTTGCATCATGCTTTTATGTTAATATTTTATTGCATTATGGGTTGTTATTATACATTATGGTACAATACTTATGCCTTTTCTCTCTTATTTTACAAGATTTACATGAAGAGGGAGAATGCCGGGAGCTGAATTCTGGACCGGAAAGGAGCAAATCTGAGAGACCTATTTTGCACAACTTCAAAAGTCCTGAAAAATTACGGAGAATTATTTTGGAATATATAAAAATTATTGGGCGAAGAAACTACCAGAGAGGACCCACCAGATGGCCACAAGCCTGGGGGGCACGCCCTACCCCTTAGGGCGCGCCCCCAGGGCTTGTGGCCCTCCTGGCAGGTCTCCGGTGCCCATCTTCTGCTATATGAAAGGTTTTGACCTGGAAAAAATAAGAGAGAAGCTTTCGGGACGAAGCGCTGCCGTCTCGAGACGGAACCTGTGCAGAAGCAATCTAGGACTATGGCGAAGCTATTCTACCGGGGAAACTTTCCTCCGGGAGGGGGAAATCGAAGCCATAGTCATCACCAACGATCCTCTCATCGAGAGAGGGTCAATCTCCATCAACATCTTCACCAGCACCATCTTCTCTCAAACCCTAGTTCATCTCTTGTATTCAATCTTTGTCCCAAAACCTTAGATTGGTACCTGTGGGTTGCTAGTAGTGTTGATTACTCCTTGTAGTTGATGCTAGTTGGTTTATTTGGTGAAAGATCATATGTTCAAATCCTTAATGATAATTAATACCCCTCTGATCTTGAACATGGGCATGCTTTGTGAGTAATTACGTTTGTTTCTAAGGACATGGGAGAAGTCTTGTTATAAGTAATCATGTGAATTTGGTATTCGTTCGATATTTTGATGAGATGTATGTTGTCTTTCCTCTAGTGGTGTTATGTGTACGTCGACCACATGACACTTCACCATGATTTGGGCATAGGGGAAGGCTTTAGGAAGTAATAAATAGATGATGGGTTGCTAGAGTGACAAAAAATTAAACCATAATTTATGCGTTGCTTCGTAAGGGGTTGATTTGGATCCACATGTTTCATGTTATGGTTATATTTATTTTAATTCTTCTTTTGTAGTTGCGGATGCTTGCGAGAGGGGTTAATCATAAGTGAGAAGCTTGTCTAAGTAAGGACAACACTCAAGCACCGGTCCACCCACATATCAAATTATTAAATTAACGAATGCGAATCATACGAGCATGATAAAAACTAACTTGACAATAATTTCCATGTGTCCTCGGGAGCACTTTGCTTTATATAAGAGTTCATCCAGGCTTATCCTTTACTACAAAAAGGATTGGGCCACCTTGCTGCATTTTTGTTACACTTGTTACTTTTACCCGTTATGAATTATCTTATCATAAAACTATCTGTTACCGATAATTTTAGTGCTTGCAGAAAATACCTTTCTGAAAACAGCTTGTCATTTCCTTCTGCTCCTCGTTGGGTTCGACACTCTTACTTATCGAAAGCACTACGATAGATCCCCTATACTTGTGGGTCATCACACCCCACGCGAGGAGCCGCTCGTCCTCATTCGGCCCCACCGGTAACCCGCAGCGGCAGCGGCCAGAGCTCTCCGCCGCGTCCCTCTCCCTTGCCCGCCGCCTGTTGCGGCGGCGCGTGCCTCCGACTCCGGCGTGCTCATCTGGACCGACAGGGCGAGCACAAGCACCCACCGCTGCCCCGCGTGGGGGAGCAACAGCCAACGGGGGCAGAGAACGGTGTGGGGGAGGCGCAGCCCGCGCAGAGCCAAGCACGGGTCGGGAGGAGCCAGCGCCGACGTCCTCGCTGCGCCGGCGGGGGAGAGGCGAGGCGGCCGATCCGGAACTGCCACCCGTGTCCACCTTGGACATCTCGAGGGTAACGCGGAGGGCCAGCTCCTAGTCGATGTCGAGGTCGGAGTCGGAGCGGCTGTCGGAGCTCGACATGGTCACTGGAGTTGTCAGAGTGAATTGAATCGGAGAAATCGAAGAAGGAGAAGAAGAGACGGAGTGAGAGCGGAGTGAGGTAGGGTTTTCGAATTGGAGATATTTGTGGGGACGAATCAGGGTCAAGGTGGGCCAAGCTGACGTCGGGACACGTCCGGACAACCTATATCCACTCTATATTTGAGCTAAACATGAGGGACGAGACGTTTGGCTCGGTCAGATTTTCGTGACCGGCCAGCCCGCGGTCCGGGGCCAGTTGTGGTGTGTGTGTGGGAAACCGAAGCGCGTTGTTCGTTTTCTCTTCCTTCCTTCGTTCTGGTCGTTTCGGTGAATCGATCTCGCCCACCAAACCCTACCACCCGGACAGCCGGAGAGCGAGGCGAAGCGGCGACGCCTACCGCAACCATGCTCAGGGTCGCAGGTCGACGCATATCCTCCCACCTCGCATGGCGCCCCGCCGCGGCCACCTCCGCCGGCAGGAGCCCCCTCGCCGGCGGCCTCCCTGGCGACGACTTCCCCCGGGACCAGAATCCGAGCTTCGCCATCGAACCCCCCTTCTACGTCGCTGCCAGAGGTGCACTTCCTGCCGCCCCGGTCTCTCCGTCAATCTCTCCCTCCGATCTGCGACACATGGGGAACCCATCCCTGTTCCTAGGGTTTATAGAGCCAGCGTTGGGCCTGGCCTTCTAGTTGCTGATCTATGATCACTGATGTGAGGAGGGTTGTTTAGATATTTTTTGGATTACTCACTCCTTCATGCCCGATTGCCTTACGAGTCCTCATCTGGTTTAGCGGCTGGATTTTCTTTTTTGAAAACTGTCACCCGGGGGAAAGACTCCCCATCTGATTTATTTTTTGTTTTTTTGAGTTTTACAGAGTTAGGTAGTTTTAGAGGAGTAGTCATGCCAAAGAGTAGCATGACCCTTTAGTTCGGCAGTTTTAGCCAATGAGACCAGAGTTACGTCTGAGATTGCATTATGAATTACATGCAGTGGATCCACATTGATCCCCTGAAAGACCCTCTGTGTTGCGTGCATCCCATATTTTCCAAAGGATTAGGAGGAGGATAAATGGCCAAATGGATGTTGGCAAACCATTTGGGAGAGGTGATGTCTACTAGCTGGGCACTTGAAGAACAAGTGAGCCCTGTGTCGTTGTCGAGGAGATCGAGAGATAGACGAGCACTACCTAGAGACGAAAGAGAGAGAGAGAGAGTTTTCGCTGCCAACGTCGCAGCCTTCTGTTTTCTGTTATTCCTTAGCTTAATAGGATTACATCCGAGTGCTAACTACCTCCCGGCCGGGCTGCCTTGATCCGTATCTGTTGCCCCATCCAGCGACTGGATCACAAGCGAACGCCAACGACCGGGAGAGAAAAACGGAAAGAGGAGGTGCGTGCTAGGGGCAGCCTCCCACTACGTGCATGCGCAAGTCACATCCCGACCATGCACAACATTATTTTTCAAACAGAAAACTAAGCTCATACGTTGCATGCATGAGATTGAACTAGGCCTAACATTTCACCCCCTCAATCTCACCGCACAATGCCGATCACCCCAAGCTTCTGCCTCATCTCGATGAAACGAACACGCCCGAGTGCCTTGGTCAGTGCATCAGCTAGTTGATCCTGAGTCCCCACATGATCAATCTCCACTTGTCCCTTCTCAATGCAATCTCGGACAAAGTGAAGCTTCACATCTATATGCTTGCTTCTATCATGATGGACTGGGTTCTTGCTTAAAGCAATGGCAGATTTGTTGTCCACCAACAGTTTGAACCTTGCTGGTGACACTCATGTCATATCTTCCAACAGCCGGCTCAGCCACAAGCCCTGGCATGTCGCAGCAGCTATGGCTACATACTCCGCCTCACATGAAGAAAGCGCGACAATTTTCTGCTTCTGAGAACAAGTGATCAGGTTCTTACCAAGGAAGAAGACATGTCCAGAGGTGCTCTTGCGGTCGCCGGTGTCGCCGGCGTGATCACTATCACTGAACCCGAGCAGCTTGGCACTGTCCTGACCCCTCTTGTAGCTGCATCCATGGTGCATGGTGCTCTTTATGTATCTCAGAATTTGTTTGGTTGCCGCCCAATGGTGTGTGCTGGGTTTCTCCGTGAACCGGCTGACAATACCCACCGAGTGCGCAATGTCAGGCCGTGTGTTCACAAGATAACACAGACTTCCGATCACCTTGCGATACAACGTGGCGTCAAATGGCTCTCCACTATCGTCTTTCTTCAGTTTGAGGCGACATTCCATCGGAGTGTGACAACCATTGCAATTTCCCATGTTCGCCATCTCCAGGATCTTTTCAGCATAGCCCTTCTGACTGAGTGTGATGCCGCTGCTGTTCTGCTCCACTTCAATCCCTAAGTAGTAGCTCAGCAGTCCAAGATTACTCACTTTAAATAGCTGCTGCATCTGATTCTTGAAGGAGAGTATGTCCGCTCCATTGGTGCCCGTGATGATCAGATCGTCCACATAGACCCCCACCAGCAGGTAGGACTGAGCGTCGCCGCGTCGATAGACGGCGTGCTCCAGGGGACTCCGCGTGAATCCGAGAGATGCAAGAGTCTCGTCCAGCTTGGCATACCACGCTCGGGGAGCGAGATGCAATCCGTACAATGCCTTGCACAGCCGCAGTACGCTTCCCTCTTGTCCAGCAACCTCATATCTTGGTGGTTGAGCGACGTAGACCTCCTCGCTGAGATCACCGTTGAGAAACGCTGATTTCACATCCATATGATGTACCTCCCAGCCTTGAGTGTGCGGCGAGAGCAAGTAGCAGCCGGACAGTGTCCATGCGCGCCACGGGAGCGAAAACCTCCTCAAAATCCACCCCTTGACGCTGCACATACCCCTTTGCAACGAGGTGGGCTTTGTGTTTGACGATGTTGCCCGCCGGGATCCCTCTTGACCTTATAGACCCACTTCAGCCCAATTGCTTTGTTGCCGGCGGGAAGAGTGGCAAGCTCCTAGGTCTCGTTGTCGACGATGGATTTCATTTCATCATCCATGGCGCCCTTCCATGCCTTGCTGTCGAGAGCCTCGTCAATGTTTTGTGGCTCCTCGGCGCTGAACAGGCAGCGAATGAGTAGGCATCGCTCGAACTGCTCGCGCACGGCCGCGTCATCGGTGTCCTCAAGCACGCTCAAGAGACGCCGGTAGCGGACCGACTGCCCACTTTCCACGTCGCACCCCTCGTCGTGAGACGGAGGCGTGGCCCAGCGCGTGCCGGTCGCCGCTGGTGGCGTGCATGTCTGCTGCTGGGGCGTGGTGAGCGTGTCCACCGTTGGTGACGAATCGGCGTGAGGGGACTGCTGGGGGGTTGGTGTAGCTGGTGCTGACTCCGCGCGATGCGGCGTGGCTGTGGTAGTTCCGCCAAGATCCACCTCCTGGACGCCGGGCTCAGCAGTGTAAACCACCGTGAAGGTCGCCGGCATCGTGTCTTGTCGGTGAGCGCTCGGCGCGTCCCAGCTCCACGGCCTGCCCTCCTCGAATATTACATCCCGGGTCACATGCACTTTCTTAGTGGCTGGATCATACACACAGTAAGCTTTGGAGCCCTCCTCACACCCAACAAAAATCATCGGGGCCGATCTGTCCGAGAGCTTGCTCACCCTTGGACCTTGCTTCTTGACATGCGCTGTGCAGCCGAACGTGCGTATGTGTTGCACGCTTGGCCTGCGGCCATGCCAGGCCTCATAGGGCGTCACACCATTTAGGCTTCTTGTCGGAGCTCGATTGAGTATGTACACTGCTGTTCTCACGGCCTCTGCCCAGAAGTAGGATGGAACCTTCATGCTCTTAGGTAAACAGCGCGCCATCTCGACCACAGTCTGATTTCGCTGCTCCACCACACCATTCTGTTGGGGAGAATATGGCGCTGTGGTGAAGTGCTTGACTCCATGGTCTTCACAATATTGCTTGAACTCTGTGTAGTTGAACTCACCCCCCCTGTCTGATCTGAATGCCTGCAGCTTGCAATTCCTCTCTGCTTCAGCCAATTTCTGCACCTTCTTGAAGCGCTCAAAGGCCTCATCTTTAGTCTTAATCACTTCCAACCACATGTACCTTGTGCAGTCATCAACAATCAACAAGAAGTATCTGTTACCTCCTGGCGTGGTTGGCGAGATGGGGCCGCACAGATCGGTGTGAACCAGCTCCAGGTTGCGTTCGGCTCGGTATGCAGCAGCTTGCGGGAAGGGAGCTCGGTGTTGCTTCCCCAGTCCGCACCCATCGCAGTACTCCTCGACGTGATCGAGCAGCGGCATCCTGCGTACCATCTCCTTAGCAGGCATAGCACGCAGAGCACGAAAGTGAAGGTGCCCCATACGGGCGTGCCACCTCCACGTTTCGTCGTCTTGCTTGGACAGCAGGCACTTGGGCGCGTCGATGGTCAGGACGCCAGTGTACAGCCTGCTCGTCGTGCGAGCGACACGGGCCAGGACCTGTTGCCCCGGATCGTGTATTGTCATGACGCCGGTCTCGATCACCACCTTGCAGCCAGCCTCATCGAGCTGACCTATAGAGATGATGTTGCTGCGCAAACTCGGAATGAAGTAGACCTCGGAGAGTGCACGCTGGTGACCGCCCTGCCCCTTGAAGACGACAGCGCCGCGCCCACGAATCGCAACAAGCGACCCATCTCCAAACTTGACAGAGCCATGCACGCTCTCGTCGAGCGTGGCGAACATGTGATGTTCTCCTGTCATATGACTACTTGCACCAGTATCAAAGTACCAAGTTCCATCAGGCGAGGGGACTGAGATTACCTTCTCATTAAGGAAAACAGCTTGCGGTGCCACTACTTCCGTGGATACTGCGGTGGTGACCACGGCCATCAGCAAGCCCTGCTCATGCTCATCTCCTGGACGTACGACGTACGAGATTGGCCTGCTCTTGTTTCCCCTTCTGCTCTTGTTCACGAAGCCACGTGCGACGCTTTCTTCCAGTGGCCTTGTATACCACAGTGATGACACTTGCCTTTCTTTTTCTTGTTGCCGGAGTCGCCAGAGCCGCCGGCGCCGGCGCTCCCCGTCGCGCCCTTGTCGCCGCCATGTGGTTTAGGCTTAGCAGTGGATTTGCTCTTGTCGCCGCCGCAGGCGGCGGCGCCGGACGACGACCCGCCGCTGCCGCCTTGACGTTCTCGGGCCAGCCACTCCTCGTGTGTGAGCAGAAGGCATCCGGCGGACTGTGTGGCGTCGTCCAGATCGTAGTGATCTTCACACGCGGACAGGCGCCCGGTCAGCTCCTCGATCGACATCGTCTTGTGATCGATCAAGGGTTCGATGGCCATTACCATCTGACGATACTTCCGCGGCACCACGCGAAGGAATTTCTGGACGGCTTTGTGCTTCGTGATTAGATCGCCGTACAGCTCGAGGTCGGTGACAAGACCGGTGAGCCGCAGCGCGAAGTCCTTGACGGACTCGCCGTCCTTGTAGCGGAGATCCTCGAACTCCCACCGGCGCACTTGCGCCTTGGCTTCACGGCGCGCTCGCTGCCCATCCGCAGCGTCTTGATTGTCTCACATGCCGTCTTCGCCGTGTCCTTCGCGGCCAGCACCCGCAGCATCTTCGGCGGAACGTCGGTGAGGATGATCTGCAGCGCCCGTCGGTCGTAGCGCTCGTCGGCGGCGACGCTCGGTCACCGCGGACCAGACGTTGGCGACCTGCAGTTTGACCTGCATCACGAACGCCCACTCCATGTAGTTTGTGCGTGTGAGCATCATGGACGTCCTCGACTCCTCGTGCACGACGCGCTCCACCACACGGAACTCGCCGCTGCCGCTGTCGGTGAGGCGCGCGAGTGGCGCCGTGGACGGCGGTGTCTTCGGTGCGTCCGCCTTCTCCTTCTCCGTGTCCGAGTCCGACATGATCGCAGTGGATCAAACACCACTCGATCAACCAGGCGCAAGATCAAACACCTGCTGCTCTGATGCCAATTGTCGTTGTCGAGGCGGTCGAGAGATAGACGAGCACTACTTAGAGACGAACGAGAGAGAGAGAGAGAGTGAGTTTTCGCTGCCAACGTTGCAGCCTTCTGTTTTATGTTATTCCTTAGCTTAATAGGATTACATCTGAGTGCTAACTACCTCCCGGCCGGGCTGCCTTGATCCGTATCTGTCGCCCTATCCAGCAACTGGATCACAAGCGAACGCCAATGACCTGGAGAGAAAAACGGAAAGAGGAGGTGCGTGCTAGGGGCAGCCTCCCACTACGTGCATGCGCAGGTCACATCCCGACCATGCACAACATTATTTTTCAAACAGAAAACTAAGCTCATACGTTGCATGCATGAGATTGAACTAGGCCTAACACCCTGTCCTCCAAGGCGGCCCGACACCGAGGGCAACTGGCTGAATCCCTCAGCGTCTTGCGATGGAGGTTTGACTTGGTGTTGAGCCTATCGAGGTAGAATAGCCATAAAAAACACGTACCTACTTGGGACCTTTGAGTTCCAGATGTTTGCAAGGTTTGGATCAGCGAGCTGGGAAGCAAACGCCTCGTATGGCCCTTTTGCGGAGAAAGGGGGAGCCATTCAGTAATGACTGCGGGTCTGGATCCGCGGTGAGAAACAACCTGCAACAAAGATTTCAAGCAAGCAAGCTCCGCATCAGCAGTTAAGGTTAGTTGATTAAGCAAATCCAAATCAATCCCATCTAGCATAATTCGATCTAAAATGCATTTTGCTGTAGGTTGTGGGTGAATAAGGCGGGGAAAGCAATGCAAAGTGGCTCGGGAAGTAGCCATCTATATCAAGCCAAAAGGAGGTAGAGGAGTTATTATACCATTAAGTGCTTGTGAAATATCTCTAAGCTTTTGTAAGTGCTTGTAAATGACTCTGCCAAGAAAAGAGGCATTTGCTCCTAGTCCTTATGATGCAGGGTGGAACCCTAAGGCCGATCTTTCACGATTTGGAGGGAATCCCATGAAGAACACGATGAACACACGAGGGGAAACACTCAAATCAACGAGAAACGATCACACATGTGCTAGATCCATGAACATAAAGAGTGATACACGATCCAAACACAACAAGGGACGATACAAATGGTCGGTAGTTCTTCCCAATCCGTGAGTAGATGGGGTCTTGAATCCGCGAGGGGATCTTCCCTTACGGGGTCTTGAATCCACTTGGGATCTTATCCGCGGAGGCCTCGGTCTCCAATGGAGTATGTATCAAGTGGATGAGCGAAGCTCTATCTCTAAAATGAGCTATCACAATGCTAACCCTAATAAGAGGGAGGAGTATATATAGTATAGGGCGTCGAATGGGTACATGGGCCTCGGCCCAAGTTACTGTGCACAGACAGGCGTCGGACGTCTGGAGGGTCTTGGACGTCCGGTGGCTCGCGAAGGTCCGGTCGTCCGGTGATTCTGCGGTCAGGGGTCGCCGGATGTCCGGTGGACGTCGGACGTCCGGAGGCTCGGTCGTCCGGAGGGTTCAAACTTCCGTTAATTTCCCTTCTGTGATGTGGCACTGGATGTCCGGAGTGGAGCGCTCGTCCGGGTGTTGGGAGGTGTCGGACGTCCGGCCGCTGTAGTGTTCGCTGGCTGGGACTTGGGCTGGCTGGCTGGCGCTTCAGGCGTCGGATGTCCGGCCTGGTCCAGTCGTCTGGTGGCTGTAGTTTTCCTGGCAGCTCTTCTTCCTGGTTCTTGTACTTGGTGTCCTCGCCGTCTTGTCCGTTGGATGTAGTTGCTCCGTGGCTTCCCTGACCCTCTAAGTACCTTATCACACATAGTCTCCGCTTGAGGTAGTAGCCATGTCTCACATGTGGAAAGTGGTAGTTCGGAGAGGAGCGAGTTCACCTTAGTTTCAATAGCCTTTGCTCGAGCTCTAGTCATTGGTCCGTGTGGTGTCGTGGGCGACGAAGGTAGGTCCATGGGGATGACCGCAGGATGCTCCGCATCACCTTATATAGCGGTGAGTGTTGAGTAACCCAATGAGGTTTGTGGACTGGAGGAATTTGAATGCAAATTTCAACATGAGGCAATTGTTTTTGTGCTTCTAAGTTTTCGACCCCAAGACCACTTTGCTGCTTTAGGTATATGCACCCATGCAACCAAGCATTTAGCACCTGAGAAGGTGTCATTGTTAGACCAGAAGGAAATCCTCCTATGTTTGTCTAGCTCCTAAAGAACGCTCTTAGGAAGAGTAAATCATAGCTTGAAGTAAGTGGGTAGGTTGTGAAGCACTGCAGAGAGCAGTATGAGTCTGCCATCGTGTGAGAGAAGCAGCACACGCCATCCAGAGGTAGATGTCGCATCGGTCAATGACTGGCTGGAAGGTCGCTGGGTGTAATTTGTGTGGTGATAGCGGGAGACCTAGGTATCTTTGGGGAAAGGAAGCAATATCAATAGCCAAAATGGCTGCCATGGTAGTTTAAACGCCGTCGTCTACATTGATGGGAATGAGGGTGTTTTTGGAGAAGTTTATATTGTGCCCGGTGACGGCAACAAAGTCATTGACGATTTTCTGTAGGTTGGAGGCAGCGTTTGTGTCAGCCCTGGCAATGATCAGGGTGTCACCCGCATATCACATGCTTGCATGATCAAGCATTGTAGCACGTCTAGCCACAATGATAAATAGAAGGGGGAGAGGGGGTCTCCCTGTCTAAGACCATTTTTGCATCGGATACAAGGTCTCGGAGAGCCATTTAGTATGATTGCAATGTTGCTTGAATTTAACGGGGCTGCAATCCATGCAATCCATTTGTCGGAAAATCCCCTGGTGCGAAGAATTGGGAGGAAGGAGGGCCAATAGAGTCAAAGGCTTTGCTAAAATCTAGTTCTATGACCATCATAGGTGATTTTAAGGTGCCTTCAAAGATGGAATGGTCACCTTACTTGTGGTTGGTCGACTTGATGTAGCCGCCGTAGCTTCCTCTTGTCGATGCGCGGCACGCTCTTCATCTTGGAGGTGATGGTTTTCTTGTCGGCACCGTTCTTCATGACGGACTTGGGAGTGCATGAGCATGCTCTTCATTTTGTCGTTGCTCTTGAGCTTCATGGTGGCGATGGCATCGAGGCCGATGTGAACTTGAAGAAGATGGTAGCTGAAAGTATGTGCACTTGAGTGTCGTCGTGAAGATGATCTTGAAGAGGAAGAAGACTTGCAGTTGTTGAGCATGTTTTCGATGAGCTCCATTTCTGCATTCAACTTGGCGTCGAAGTGGTTCATCTTGTCATCAAAGTAGTTCTTTTAGGCGTAGACTGGATGCAATGTGCCTTCCCTATCCATAGTGACACTCGAGCAAGAGTTACCTCTTTTCGCTCTTGGTGAAGGATCAAGTGATCTGTCAATTGACAGTGTAAAATGAGTGCACTTGGTGGAGCTCGGTAGGGAATTATTGGCACGATTCAAGCAATATGAAGTTCAAGATATGTGAAAGCTGGAAGCAAACCACAAGGAACACAAAATGCGACATGTTAGAGGTCATGTCGGATAATCCTATAGGACATTCCGACGCTGTTTAGAGAGCACTTGGTCAAGTCGGACATAGGGTCGGACCCTGGGTTGGACTGTCCAACTTGGTAGGTTTCAGCAACCTTAGCTTGTTGATGATGATCCTCACTTCCCCTTAGAGTACCTTCTTCGCGTTGCTTGAACATCCTCCTTTTCCAAGCTTCCCTCGTGGATGGTGTTTGCACTTGTGCATGTCCTACACTGAATGTTTGTGATTTGGTTCAAACCTATAGGTAGATAGAATTCACCTTAATACATGTGATGTGCGTGTCCCTTGGCAATGCAGGCAAGGCCATGAGGATGACCCTAGGGTGCTTTGCACCACCACCACCCCCCCCCCCCCCCCGCCCCCGCGCGCGCACGCTTGAAAAGAGTCGTCCTGGACTCAAACGCCATCACCATGGAGAAGGGATAGTGTCGTGCGTACGACCATCTATGGGATCATGGTGATCCCTTTGCGGTTCGACCGGGGAGATCAACAAGGCACAAAGAGCAAAACCAACGGAGAGCGCACGGTGTTTACCCAGGTTCGGGCCGCTGTGGAGCGTAAAACCCTACTCCTGCTTTGTGTATTTGATGTGTATGAGTCCAGTTTACAAGGAGCGCATGTCTGGCAAGGTGCTCAGAAAGTGCTGCTACGCGTTCAAATGGACAGGGTTTCGACCTCTAATAGTCCTAAATTGAGTGGTCGAATGGCCGATCCCATCTAAAGGTTGCCATGGACCTCCTTTTATAGATGCAAGGGGTGACCACAGTGGCAACATGGTAATTACATAGAATGAATATTAGCTTGACGCGCACTAAGATAGGTGTCGATAAAGGTGATCTTCAAGCGGTGGTTCGCCACGTGCCCCGACAAGCTCTACCTAACCGCCCGTGCGCTCGCCACCTGTCGGCAAGTCTCTGACTGTCCGCTGAGGTGGAGCGGTGAAGCGACGAAGGGAACTTGTCGGCCTGGAGCTTGCCGGTGCTGAGCTTGCTGGCTCGGTACTTGGGCTTGCCGGATCTGTCCTTGTCGGCAAGATGGAATGCGCCTTGCCGGGAAGGTGGCTTGCCGGTATCTTGAGTCTTGCTTGTTGATGTAGCGCTTGCCGGCGAAGATCGATTCTTTGCCGGTGTAGTTGTGCATTGCCGTGGCCCATGCTCGGAGGTTAGTGTAGCCCTGGTTTTAACTACATCGACAGATCGATTGGAGTCGTCACAAGAGTGGAACTCACCGATCACTATGTACTGATCATCTTGATGCTTTGTATGGCCACTCTTCAATGTCGCCACTCCATCCATGAGATGTATCATGCAACAACAAGGAAACAAGTATGAAAGTGTAGCCCATTCTCGAAGCTCATATCAAGATGGTGAAAAGGGAAGAGTTCACCTTAGGAAGATTCTCGAAGAACGTATCGGCTAGCATATTGTATGTCTTGTTGTGACCAATATGTCCCATGATGGCACCGCCTTGTTATTCCTTCAAAATGAGCACATGTAACAAACACTTGGAAACACAAGGGGGTTAGCGTGAACACAATATTCATTCATGTTTGGTTCACGCAACAAGTGTCATCATCATGTTTAGCATAAGATGTGACAAGGAAATGTTTCATGGCATAAAAGTATGTGATGTGAGGACAACCAAAGGCATTGGGCTCATGGTCGAGAAGCAATATAACTTTATGATAAGAAGCATGCAAATGTGAGGTAGTGGTTATCCCATCAAAAGTACGCATGTGCGTGAAATCATCAGAAGGTTTGTGATAAAGGAAGGTGTAATCAAAGTGAAGAACAACCAAGTTGCTAATGAGGTGCCTAAACACATGTGTCATGTCATCAACTGCATGAGAATATGAGGTTCATTAGGCAATCTCAAGTGCATGACAAGCCATTCATATGTTGCGAAGGTGGTGGTGTAAGGAGTGTTACACTCTTAACACAATGGAAAGAGCAATTGTTTAACATGTGTGAGGCAACAAATGAACAAGCATGATTGCATGACATGTATAATGCAAGGGCATTGTTGCAATCAAACATATGGTCAACACAAGGAATCAACAAGTTTGAGGCAACACAAGGCTTTTGTATCAAGACATGGAAAAGTGGTAATCGAATCAATATCACTATCATGTGGGCAAGTAATTATTCTAAAGAAACAAATGTGCGATATTGTACATGCAATACATGTGGTGTCATCCATAATTTCCATTCTCAAGTTTGTAGGATTCTCAAAAGAGAAAGATTTCACCTTGAAAAGTTGTCCTTCTGCGTACTTTGCAATGTCAAGGAGGAAGCAAGTGTGGTTACTTCCAATTATGTAAATCAATGCCCGATAGATTTTTAAGTGTCCCGTTTATTTAGGGCCTGAAACAACCTGTAGCAACATCCCCTGGATAAGCCTTACGACCGGGAGGCCAGTAAAGCTTACCAGTAAACCAGATGGCGGCTAAAGTTGTTTCCATTTTTATAGAATTTCAAGATTACTGTAGAAGCACGTTGATAGAATATATACTAGACTCAACCTTGAGCTCGTTGGGTCAACTCATGTTGAGTACAAGTTGACGAGCAATCGTTAGTTCCTACGCATGCACACAACAAAGCAAAGAATGTATGTGCATGATACATGAATGCATCATCCATCATGATGGATCTCTTCTCTTGCGCATCATCATTAGTACAAAACAAGTGCATGGAACCAATGGGGTATGCATGCCATATGCCATAGTAACGATGATCATCATGCATATTGTGCAAAGAAGGAGAGCAAGCATGCTTCATATGGAATATGTCAAAATCTCCAATCATTTGTGAGAATACTATGGGGGCATTCTCAGTATCAATAAATAAAGCATTGTTGCATTCAACATGTACCAGATAACAAATTTTCAATATGAGAGATGCAAAAAAGGGAAACTTATGACAACATTCAGTACCAATCATGTGCAAAAGGAGGAGGTAGATTGAGCAAAGCTCTCTCAAGATTTAGTTTATACTTTGCTAACCCTAGATATGATGAGTAGTACGGTGTATAGTCTGGCCACGAAGAGGTAGGTAGGTGGGGAAAGTTACACGGGCCTGTGGCCACATACACTGCATGCAGGCAAGTCGGACACTTCAACAGGTCGGACATCCCAACCTAGTGTCCGACCTGGTACAGAGGGCTCTGGGTAAGTCGGACATGGGGTTAGATGTCCTGTCTGACGTGTCCGAGGTCGTGTTGGACATTTTGACGCTTGGACTATTCGACTTGGTAGGTTTCAACAGACTTAGCTGGTGATGATGATCCTCACTTCCCTTCGAGTACCTTCTCCTTGCTTGAACATCCTCCTTTTCCAAGCTTCCCTCGTGGATGGTGTGGCTGCTTCCTTGTGCATGTCCTCGTCCATTGCATGTTCGTCATTTGTCTCAAACCTAAAGGTGCAAAGGGTAGGAGGGTCATGTAGTATACCATCCGTTGGTGAACCAAGTAGACATACATAATGGATAGAATTCACCTTAATACATGTGATGCGTGTGTCCCTTCGCAATGGAGCCTAGGCCATGGGGATGACCCTAGGGTGCTCCACACCAGAGAGGGAGCGTGCTCTCCGATGTCTGACCAAGAATTGAGGACCCTTGGCCGTGAAGTTTGGGGCTGTTGATGGGCTAGGCCTCGAATGTGATCGGTGTAGGGGGCGTAGACTGGAGAGGGCAGCAATTTGAAATTCTCAGATCTCGCGCGCAGTTTAGGATTTGATGTGATCAGTGTAGTCGGGTTAGGTTGGAGAGGGCTACAATTTGAAATTCCCAGATCTTGCTCGCAGTTTAGGATTCAGCCTAGGTGTAGGAGTAGGCCAGGGAGCCATATAGAGGACCATTGGAGGATTTCCTCTCCATTTTTTCCGAATAGGGGACCGTCGATGAGTTGATCCTTGATCCTGGCAGTGAAGAGTTGGAAGGGAGGATTCGTCCACAAGTGAGAATGATACCTCGGATGTATTGCTACACAACCTTAAACGAGAAGAGTTGTGGAGAGATGGATCTGACCCTATACTTGTATGTCGAGCCACCAAAGCAAACTTGGAGGAGAGCAGCGTCGAGATTGTCATCGAAGATGAGCTGGAGGTGATGTGGACGTGGAGGCCACGCCGGATATGATCTTGGAAGTCCAGCCCCATGGCGTCCCTGCACCCCAGCACGGTGCGGAGTGCGACGGCTGTGGCATTGAGGTAGCGTCGAGGTTCATTGTCGTGAGATCCGTCCAAGGCAGAGGTGACACGTTTGAGGGGTTGGGGGCATTGGTGGTGACTATCGGAGCCAAGTCGAGAGCTATGGTGGGAGACTCGTGTGTGGTGATTCCTGGGGGGCGGCATGGGCTACGGGTGTGGGCCTAGGGCTGGAGCTGGCCGCCGGGAGTTTGGCGGCAATCGATGGTGGAGGGCTGGGAGGGGGAAGAGAGAGCCATCCGCCCTGTCTGGCCACTGTTTTAGCTGCTGGATTGGATGGCTGTAGTTGTATGTTTTTTACTATGTAGATTATTTAAGTTATGGTTTTGATTATGGTGGTTTCTTGTTTATTCCTGGACAGTTTTGGCTGATGGTTTTCATTATTATGGGCTTATGTCCGGTTTGTTCTAATTGGTCTAATATGTTAAGCTCCATCCACTAGCCAACTCAACCAAAAGTCCGAACTGATGCTTCATGCACTAGCCAACGCAACCAAAAGTCCAAACTAGTGGAAAGGGCTAGGCAATCTGCATATACACTTCAGCACCCATCTTTGGGATGTCTCTGTAGTACCCTACTTTGCACACACATCTTGTATCAACATTGTTCTGAAATGTCCTGTGACCATATGCATCATACCAGTGTGATGGTTCTTGTAGGAATTTTCTGTTCCCTTTCTGTTTCCCTAAAGGAAAAGGACAGGCAGATTTATGTTTTGGATGTTTATTTGTTCCCCTCCAATGTTAGCTAGCAAGTATTTCGCAAACCATAAAAAACCTGTTAATTTGTTTAGAAACAACTATTATCTGGACTCCATCATTAGATAACTTAGTTTATGTAATGAAATTGATAATTCTAACAAGAATTTAATGTTTATCCATTCTGTCCTTTGATACGCAATGAGACAGTTCTCTTTACTTATGTTATTTAAATAAGTGATGTTGGCGGCTTAATTTCTTATAATGAATGAACTCCTTAGTTCATGTTGCCTGAATAACTGGATATGGTGTAAGCTCTTTAAATGCAACCATTTATTAGAACGAGCTTTTTGTAATATGTACTCGTCATGCTGAAACAACTTCTGTCTCAACCTTCCCAACCTTCCCACGTACATATCAACCATCTGTGAGATATTCCTCAAAGTTACAATCTGTGGTCTCATATTTTACATTCCTTATAAGTAGTATCATTTGTTCTACTTTGTATGTTGCTGTTAAATTCTGACAAGTTGCAGTTGTGTTTCAATGTACTACATTGGATAAAGAAAACCATTGTAGAAGGCATGCAGTGGTGTTTTTCGTTTGCAATGCTCCAGACTAGGAATTTTTTTTTTGCAATTGTAAGGTCACATGTAGTGAATTTTGAAGTGCCATATAATGGACGGTTGCCACCGGAATTTGTTGGACTAATGGTTGTATAAAGTATTCACAGCATATATTTCAGTAATCTGTTGTGATTCTGAAGTGCAACTTTTATTGTGTGATTGGTTGGCACGTATAATTTTCTTGCTTGTCAGTGCAACTTTGGTTGTGTGGGTTGGTCTAGTTCTTCCCTGTGCTGCTTTGTAATATTACAACATAAAATTGTGAAGACATAATACTGCTATTGCCATGTTGGTTTCTTGTTTCTTTTGGTATGTCAGACATCTTATCTATTTGCTTTCTTGTGCAGGCTTTTCGGCTGAATCTCTTGTTCCGAGGAACCAGGATGTAGGGTTGGCTGAGCTCCCACCAACTACGGCAGCTCTGAAGAATCCCTGTGCCAAAATTGTCTACGACGAGTATAACCACGAGAGGTACCCACCTGGTGACCCCAGCAAGCGTGCCTTTGCCTACTTTGTGTTGAGTGGTGGGAGATTTGTGTACGCCTCCTTGTTGCGTTTGCTCGTCTTAAAGTTTGTCCTGAGTATGTCAGCAAGTAAGGATGTGCTTGCCCTCGCTTCCCTTGAGGTTGACCTGTCAAGTATTGAGCCCGGTACCACTGTGACTGTAAAGTGGCGGGGCAAGCCAGTTTTCATCAGGCGCAGGACTGAAGATGATGTGAAGCTGGCCAACAGTGTTGACGTTGCATCTCTCCGTGATCCACAGGAGGATGCGGTGCGTGTCAAGAACCCTGAGTGGCTTGTTGTCATTGGTGTCTGCACTCACTTGGGCTGCATTCCCCTCCCCAACTCTGGGGACTTCGGTGGCTGGTTCTGCCCATGTCATGGCTCACATTACGACATCTCAGGTAGAATCAGGAAGGGCCCAGCACCCTACAACCTGGAGGTCCCGACCTACAGTTTCTTGGAAGATAACAAAATGCTTATCGGCTAAGAGCACTGGCTGTAAGATTAATCCCTATGGTGCTGTGCTGCTATTTTGTGTTGGTTTGACCATTCATCTTCTTGTTGCTCGGATAGTCCTTTGATGGACTGTTATCTTAGTGCAGTACTCTTACTAGCACTGTTGATAGTAAAGAATAATCTGCTGCTACCTTTGTACTGTTAATTAATTTCCAAATATGGCTGTGTTTTTTGGAGCTCAGTAGGAATTATCATATTCTCATATCTTAGATGCCCCTGTCAAGCCTTCATATGATTGTTTTCTACCAACTTTTCTTCAGT
The DNA here is from genome assembly GCA_011799875.1 of Thinopyrum elongatum. Classification (NCBI taxonomy): domain Eukaryota; kingdom Viridiplantae; phylum Streptophyta; class Magnoliopsida; order Poales; family Poaceae; genus Thinopyrum; species Thinopyrum elongatum. The sequence goes on from CM022302.1 coordinate 265,287,215, forward strand.
CTCCATACATGTGATCTGCTGTTGCTGATATGTTTGGATGTGAGACGAATATTTCTCCATGAGCCGTCTTTATGATGTGTGGATGATGTTAGTGATGGGGATGCATAAGTGGTTGCTGTTATGTGGCTATCAACTCTTCATCGCTTGTGTCGCAAACTCGCAACCATACATAGACACATTCGGTTCGCAAGTTTTTTTTTGAAACAAGGAAAAGGGCTTGCTATTTTCATTGAATAAGAAGAAGGTTTTTAGAGTCTTTGCCAAAGGCCAAATTACATGCATCACTCTTGCGGCATTACGTTACACAAATATTTGACCCCGACGAGGCACCACAACGAAGCTTTATATCCCAGCACATTGCCAAAATAGCCAGTAGCAGGAGCCTGAGACCGAGCCCAGCTTTATCCACATCCATTCCTTTTGCACTTATTATCCCATGTATAAAACACCCCGGCGAGGCACCACAACGAAGCTTCTATCCCAGCACATTGCCAAAATAGCCAGCGGCTGGGCCCAACTTTATCCACATTCATCCCTTTTACACTTATCCCATATATAAAATCCCCTAAAAAACCATATATAAAAACACATGCATTTACTAATTTACACATAAGAATCGTAAATCTTAGGTTTTTCATATATATAGGTGATCCATCGCACCATTCGTGCAATGACCAGTCGCAGTCAAAAATTGAAGCAACCTATGAATGACATGTTCTATAAATGATTTGCAAAGGGTACCTGGTTCCTTGGATAATTATGAATAAGCACAACCACAACCACACCAAGAAACATATGTATAACCAGATTCAAAAACATACCCATAACTAGTGCTATTTGTCATTGTCATATTATCTTGCATAATCGTAAGATAGATATCATGATATTTATATGGTTCATTCGTTTTCACTGTCTGCGCAGTCTCCTCCATGGACATGTCCATTTCCGCCCACAGGTCAACAACATGATCCACTGGTTGTTCCTCGTTGTGAGCCCCAAGATTGAAGATAAGGGAGTGCTCGAAGGAGTGCACCATTGATAAGGAAGTGGGAAGTGGATTGGGGAGCGTATGATGGTGGACCGAGGAAGTGTTGCATCGAGTGCTCTATTTATAGGGCATCGCAGAGGCGGCAGGCGGCCGATTGGAGCCGGTCGAAGGGGGCGTTTGTCGGTGGTGCACCGGCGACCGCACAGATTTAAAGCCCTGGCGTGGTGCAAGGAGGAAGGTAAATTTCCTTCCCGTGCGAGCTCTTCGCTTTCATTTTTAAACATCATAATGAGTAAGGCAAGGGTGTTCGATCGTTGATGTATGTACACTACTTCGTATGCTCCCTCTACCTCCTCGTTTGCCTCGAAAGACCAGACACCGGTAGATCACTTCTAGATGGCGTGATGCGGAGCATCCTTCCATCATCCCCATGGACTCCACAGCAACGCATCAAGCACCACGTGGACCTATGACAAGAGCTCGTGCATGCGCAATGGAAACCGAGGTACGAAGAAGAACACTCCCAAGCAGTTGAGGAGCCCCACCAAGGAGGGGAAGCACTCCAAGTCACCAAGGAGGAAGGAGGAGTCCAAAGGGAGCAAGACTGCAAGTCCCAGGCGACCCCGTGCGCACGGGCCCCCAAGACCCCGTGCCCATGGGCTACTCAGAGAGTTGGCGCTGTAGCACCCCGTGCACACGGGCCCAACTAACCCCGTGCGCACGAGCTCTACAGGATGGACGGCTGTGATCGCTGTTTGGGCCTCCACTTCATCCACCTCGTCCCCATGCCTATATATTCCATACCTAGGGTCATGTTTAGGGTTAGCAAAGTATATGTGAGATATTTGAGAGCTTTGCTCCTTCTACCACTCCATTGGAGATCTAGACCTCTTAGGAGAGGATCCACTTGTGGATTTCAAGACCTCCTCTTAGAGAAGACTATCATCAAGACCTCACCTCCTTAGGAGTGGGAAGAACTTTACCTAGTACTTGTTTCCTTTGATTGTGCTTGTAATCTTGTGGATCTATGTGTTTGCTATTCTAGTGGATGTGTGGTTGGGTTTTATTGGAGTGAATTCCTCTTTGTGTTCTTGGTGTTCATCCCTTTTCCCCCCTCCAAGTGTGAAAAGATCCATCTTAGGGTTTCACCCTACAACAGATATCTTTTCACACTTGGAGGGGGAAAAGTGATGAACACACAAGAACACAAGAGGAGAATCACTCAAACAAACCCAAATCACACATCCACTAGGGTAGCATACATGAGATCCACAAGCATATAAGAACAATTCAAGGAAAATAGCACTAGGGTAAAGTTCTTCCCACTTCAAAGGAGGTGAGGTCTTGGCGATGATCTTCTCCAAGAGGAGGCCTTGATAATCCCCTAGGATTCTTCCCAAGAGGGGTCTTGATCTCCAAGAGGAGGGGAAGATGAGCAAAGCTCTCTCAATGTTTATCCAATACTTTGCTAACCCTAAAAACTGAGAGGAGAACGAAATATATAGTCTAGGGGCGAAAGGGTATGGGCCTCGGTGGTTACACGGGCTTTTTAGCCCAATTCGTAGCGAAACTGGGCCTACCAGACAGTCCGGTGGTAAGGACCGGACAGTCCGGTGAGTCCAGATGCATTTTCGGGTGCCACCGGACTGTCCGCTGTGGGGACCGGACTGTCAGGTAGTGCAATTTCTGTGCGACCGGACTGTCCGCTGTGGGGACCGGACTGTCCGGTAGTGCAATTTCTGCACGCTTCCTTTTCTTCATCTTGACACTTTCGGTCAGCTCTTGGGTCTTGGGGTCCTTCTCTTAGGCCTTGGGGGTACTCCTTAACCTCTCGTCGGAGTTCGTCCTCGTACCTAATGACACATAGCATATTTTCGTGAGGTAGCAACCAAGTTTCATTCATGTCCATATCTATCTCAAGTAGGAGTGAGTTCACCTCGGTTTCAATGGCGCGTGCTCGAGCTCTTGTCATAGGTCCACGTGGTGCTTGATGCATTGGTGTAGAGTCCATGGGGATGATGGAAGGATGCTCCGCATCATCTCCCCCCCTTGGGAGAGATCCGTACGCGGATCGTGATCTTCATCACCATGGTATGGGGCCAAGTCCTTGATGTTGAAGATGTCGCTTACATTGTACTTGTCGCGTGGGATGTCGATCTTGTAGGCGTTGTCATTGTAGCGTGCTAGCACCTTGAAGGGTCCATCGGCTCGTGGTAGTAGCTTGGACTTGCGCTCCTTGGGGAAGCGGTCCTTGCGGAGATGTAGCCATACGAGATCGCCCGGTTGGAACACCATTGGTGTCTTGTTGATTTTGAGCTTGGTGGCGAGGCGGTGTACTTGACGCTCGATCATGGACCTTGTTTCTTCATGCATCTTCTTGAGGTAAGTGGCTCGTGCACTAGCGTCCATGTTCGCTCATTCTTGTAGCGGTAGAGGAAGGATGTCCAAGGGCGACAAAGGATTGAAGCCGTAGACAACCTCGAAGGGGGACTTGCCGGTAGTAGAGTGTCGTGCTTGGTTGTAGGCGTACTCGGCGATGGGTAAGCACTCCTCCCACTCCTTAATGTTCTTCTTTATCAACACGCGTAGGAGAGTAGATAGCGTCCGGTTGGTGACTTCCGTTTGGCCATCGGTTTGAGGATGATATGCCGTCGAGAATAGAAGCTTGATGCCGAGCTTGGCGCATAGCGTCTTCCAAAAGTAGCTTAGGAACTTGACCTCTCGGTCCAACACAATTGTCTTTGGCACTCCATGTAACCGCAAGATTTCCCTACAAAAAAGATTTGCAACATGTGAAGCATCGTCTATCTTACTGCATGGGATGAAATGTGCCATTTTAGAGAATCGGTCCAGAACAACAAATACGGAGTCCTTGCATTTTGAGTCCTAGGTAATCCAAGCACAAAATCCATGCTAATATCTTCCCATGGTTGATGTGGAATAGGAAGTGGCATATGTAAACCATGAGATTGAGCTTGTGACTTAGCTTTGCGGCATGTAGAGCACCGGTTGGTGAAGCATGAGACATCGCAGACCATCTTGGGCCAAAAGTAGTTCTTGGAGAGCGTGGCAAAAATCTTGTCGCGTCCAAAGTGTCCCATAAGTCCTCCTCCATGAGCCTCTTGCACAAGTAACAAACGAAGAGAAGACTCGGGGATGCATAGTTTGTTAGCTCTCATTAGATAACCAGTCTTGATATAATATTGCTACCAAGATGTATGTGTCAAACACTTAGCATAAGGAATAGCAAAAGTAACATTGTGCTCATACAAGTCTTTGATGTGATCAAATCCAATGACATTCAATTCAAGTTGGGTAACAAGCATGCATTTGCGGGAAAGAGCATCCGCCATGACATTTTCTTTGCCCTTAATGTACTTGATGACATAAGGAAAAGACTCAATGAATTCACTCCATTTAGCATGCCTTCTATTCAACTTGGTTTGACCTTTTAGGTATTTAAGTGTCTCATGATCGGTATGTATGACAAATTCATGTGGGCGAAGATAATGCTCCCAAACATGCAATACTCGCACTAAAGTATACAATTCTTTGTCATAGATGGGATAGTTAAGTTGAGTGCCAGAAAGTTTTTCGCTAAAGTACGCAATGGGTCGCTTTTCTTGCATCAAAACTCCACCAATACCATTTCCACTAGCATCGCAATGAACCTCAAAAGTTTTGTCAAAATTAGGCAAAGCAAGAATCGAAGCATGTGTAAGCAAAGATTTGAGCTCATCAAATGCGGTAGATTGCGAGGGTCCCCCAAACAAAGGGTGCATTTTTCTTACTCAAGGCATGCAACGGGGCGGCAATAGTGCTAAAGTCTTTCACAAAGCGACGATAAAACCCCGATAGACCAAGGAAACTATGCACTTGTTGCAAATTCGTGGGTTGTGGCCAAGTTTTAATTGCTTCAATTTTAGACTCATCAACATGAACACCCTTGGAAGAAACAACGAAACCCAAGAAAACGAGCTTGTCAACACCAAAAGTGCATTTTTCCATATTGGCATAAAGGCGTTCTTTTCGAAGAGTTTGCAAAACATCCCTAAGATGATTTACATGATCTTTGAGGCATTTGCTAAACACAAGTATATCGTCAAAGTAGACCACAACAAATACTCCAATGTATGGGCGAAGCACAAGATGCATAACATGCATGAAAGTACCGGGGGCTTCCGATAAACCCATAGGCATGACTAACCACTCGTACAAGTCAAATTTAGTTTTAAAAGTGGTTTTCCATTCATCACCTTCTTGTATGCGGATTTGATAATAGCCACTTTAAGATCAATTTTCGAGAAAATGGTGGCGCCGCTAAGCTCATCTAGCATATCGTCAAGGCGTGGAATGGGATGTCTATAGCGAACGGTGATAGCATTGATGGGTCTACAATCGGAACACATGCGAAAACTACTGTCTTTCTTAGGCACAAGAATAACCGGAACGGCACAAGGGCTTAAGCTTTCACGTACATGTTCATTGTCGATGAGTTGTTGTACTTGCCATTAGATCTCCTCAGTTTCTTCGGGGTTGACGTGGTATGGAGTCTTATTCAGAAGAGGTGCGCCGGGGATGAGGTCGATCCGGTGTTCGATGCCGCGTAGAGAAGGAAGACCCGGAGGTAGCTCATCGGGGAAGACATCCGCGAATTCCTGCAATAAATTAGAGAACACTAGAGGAAGAGGATTAGAAGGGTTAGTCCTTGCCACCTCATCTTTGCATACTAGGACATAGTGTAGGACACTCGAAGGCTTCTCACACACTTCTCTCATCTCTCTTTTAGTGGCTAGGAGGACTAAGTTTTTCTCTCTCAGCGTAGAGTCACTTAATTTGGGCTTGTGGCGCTCACTCTCTTTGTGGTGGTTCACTCTCTCACTAGTCTCTCCATGATGGGTGGATGCTTGCTTGTCGACGATCACTTGACTTGGTGACATAGGTCGTAGCACGTACTCTTTGCCCTTCATCTTGAAGCTATAGTGGTTTGTTCTTCCGTTGTGGATGACGCCGCGGTCGAATTGCCAAGGTCTTCCCAAGAAGATGGCACACGGACATGGGAACCACGTCACACTCCAAGGTGTCCTCGTAGGCGCCGATCTTGAATGAAACTTGCACGGCGTGCTCCGCTTGAATGGTGCCGGAGTCGCTAAGCCATTGGACCTTGTAGGGGCGAGGATGTTTCTTCTTGACCAATTGTAGCTTGGAACATAGCTCTTCACTTGCCAAATTGTGCCAACTTCCTCCGTCGATGATGACTTTCACGGAACGACCATTGATGCCGGCCTTGGTGTGGAAGATGTGGCAACGTTGGTCTTCTTCTTGGTGGTGTGGAAGCGTCTCGCCCTTTCACGTGCTAGAACTCGATCTTGTAAACCATTGCCATGGAATGGATTTTCTTGAGCTTGGCGATCTTGAGTGTTGACGCGGCGAGGAGAACGACCTCGAGGAGGACTCGCATCGGAAGAAGAGTATGACGACGAGTGGCAACTCGAGTGGCACCTTCTTGGTGAAGAGGTTGAGGAAGACGCGCGGCTCACGATCATGTTGCGGAATTCTTCCATTTGTTTGGAGAGCTTTGCGTCTAGGTAGTCACGGTTCCTTGCTTCCGATTGACGAAGGTCGGTGGCGAGTTGCTCAATGCGATCATCCAAAGCTTCACTTTCTTGATGGAGGGCTCGTTGAGCGATGAAGAAGTGATTTTTGGTGACGTAGTCGCGTTCATCATCTTGACCCTCGAAGAGTGGGTTCACCCAAGAAGTTGGCCTATCCATCATAACCAAGTGGAGGTGAGTAGGAAAATGAGAGAACAATACCAAAGTTACCTTTTCCGAAGATTGTGGATGTATTGAGTATTGCTCAATGTAATGCTACAATAGTAGAATTGGTATCGGGTTTGTTTCTCACACCTACACAAGTAAAGCTTATGGAAAAGCTTGGTTAGGACGAGTGGCACAAAATTTCAAGCAAATGTTAGTCAAGATATCGATAAGGTTGAGAAGGTTCACAAAATTGCAAGTAAAGCAAATAGATCAAACCCAAGGATAGCACTAGGAACACACACACGAAAGGTAGATGGGATTCGCACAACCAAGGAGTGAGCTCAAAATGTGTAACCACGGAAAATGCTCTTGTTGTACGGATGCTAGAGAGACGCTAGCTCGATTGCTCAAATGGGCTAGATACGCTTGTGCACCAACCTATGAGATAAACGTGCCGTCTTCAATCCCAAGTATCCTATGTATGTATTGACCAAGATGATGTAACTATGCAAAATGGCTCGATGCTATTGCTTACAAGCTCTTTGTTTCTCCTCTTTTTTTGGCTATGCCACGATGCTTGTTTTGCGAGTCAAATTATGAGACAATTATGTAAGATATGCACGGGAGAGACTTATGGTACAATGATGATAGCAAGATGATTAAACGCTCAATGTAGCTATGCGGAGAAGGCGTATCACTAAGGTGCACAATTAAGCGTGGCCCGGCAATTCTCAACTCGCTAGTCTCGATAGGTAAGTGACGCAAAATGGCTCGGGTTATCAAAGCAATGGCAAGGAAGAGTACTAGGTGTCGTCGAGGTTACCGTCCTTGCTTACGGTTGGTATGAGGATGAAGTGCTCGTTGTCGATGTTGAGTCCGAGGCAATGATGAATAGCGGTGTTTTCGATATCAAACCGTTCCTAAGTAGCCGAAACACCTTAGGAAACGGAAACCATAACTCAAAATCGGTCAAATGCGAAAGATGGGTGTTTTTATGGTGAAAAATTTGATGGAAGCAAATGGTGGTGGTAATGATCTAAGAGGATGGGGGATGTCAATAGCTACAAAACAAGCTAAAGAACACAAAAAACGGACTTCGGGAGTGGAAGTTATGATGAAAACAAGAAATCGGCCAAAGCAGTTTTTGAACTAGCGGACAGTCTGGTCCTGGGTAGCGGACAGTCCGGTATGCATCCGAAAACCTTCTGATTCGAGCATACAGTCCGGTATTGGGGAGCGGATAGTCTGGTCCAAGAGCGATTTTGGTCCTGATGTGAGCGGACAGTCCGCTACGGGGGTGCGGACAGTCCAGTGCGGGCCGGGAAAGCACGAAGTTGAAATTTTTGGGCGGAAATTGATGGAGAAGATGTCAAATTCGGTGGATTTCATGGTGGGAAGGGTGGGGATGGCTGGGGAGGGGCTAGATCCACTTGCCAAACAACGAATCCATGGATCAAAACAACAAAATCTCACAAGATCTAATAAATTGCAAGAAAAAAATTTGGGCTATTTTTTGTGGGGATTTTCAAATTGGGACAAAAAGCAACAAAATTAGGCTAGAATATGGGGGTAGGGACTCCAAGATGTGAATCAACCATGGCTCATGATACCAAGATGTTGTAAGGTGAAATCCTAGGTGAGATCTTTTCACACTTGGAGGGGGAAAAGTGATGAACACACAAGAACACAAGAGGAGAATCACTCAAACAAACCCAAATCACACATCCACTAGGGTAGCATACATGAGATCCACAAGCATACAAGAACAATTCAAGGAAAATAGCACTAGGGTAAAGTTCTTCCCACTTCAAAGGAGGTGAGGTCTTGGTGATGATCTTCTCCAAGAGGAGGCCTTGATAATCCACTAGGATTCTTCCCAAGAGGGGTCTTGATCTCCAAGAGGAGGGGAAGATGAGCAAAGCTCTCTCAATATCTATCCAATACTTTGCTAACCCTAAAAACTGAGAGGAGCACGAAATATATAGTCTAGGGGCGAAAGGGTATGGGCCTCGGTGGTTACACGGGCTTTTTAGCCCAATTCGTAGCGAAACTGGGCCTACCAGACAGTCCGGTGGTAAGGAACGGACAGTCCGGTGAGTCCAGATGCATTTTCGGGTGCCACCGAACTGTCCGCTGTGGGGACCAGACTGTCAGGTAGTGCAATTTCTGTGCGACCGGACTGTCCGCTGTGGGGACCAGACTGTCCGGTAGTGCAATTTCTGCACGCTTCCTTTTCTTCATCTTGACACTTCCGGTCAGCTCTTGGGTCTTGGGGTCCTTCTCTTAGGCCTTGGGGGTACTCCTTAACCTCTTGTCGGAGTTCGTCCTCATACCTAATGACACATAGCATATTTTGGTGAGGTAGCAACCAAGTTCCATCCATGTCCATATCTATCTCAAGTAGGAGTGAGTTCACCTCGGTTTCAATGGCGCGTGCTCGAGCTCTTGTCATAGGTCCACGTGGTGCTTGATGCATTGGTGTAGAGTCCATGGGGATGATGGAAGGATGCTCCACATCAATCTTGGTATCATGAGCAAGGTTGATTCACATCTTGGAGTCCCTACCCCCATTTGCTAGCTTGATTTTGTTGTTTTCATCCTAATTCAAAAATCCCCACCAAAAATAGCCCCAAAATTTTTCTTGCAATTTGTTGGTTCTTGTGAGATTTGGTTGACTTGATCCACGAATTTGGTGTTTGACAAGTGGATCTACCCCTTACCATCTTTCCCCACCCACCCAACCATCGATTTTGGACGAAAATTTGCAAAAATCCACGGATCCGAAGGTGTTCTTGCGCTCCTAGAACACCCTGTGCGCACGGGCCATCGGGACCCCATGCACACGGGCATCACTTACCCCGTGTGCACGGGCCATACAGAGCAGTTCGATCATCCTCATTTTCCCACCATTTGGCTTCTCCACCACCACCTTTGATCTTCCGCAATACTTCTCGTGAGTGTTTGAGTTTTGGAGTTGCGGTTCTCAAGTGTCCTAATGTTTTTTGGCTACTTAGGTGCGATTGGTCTTCATCATCACCGCCACTCGTCATCGACTCGGACTCCACATTGGCTTCGACCACTCCCTCTTCATACCAACTGTAAGCAAGGACGGTAACTTCGACGACGCTTTGTTCATACCCTTGCCATTACCTTGATAGACTCGAGCCTCTTTTGCGTTACTTACCCATCGAGACTAGCAAGTTGAGAATTGCCGGGCCACGCCTTAGTGCACCCTTAGTGTTACGTCTCTCTCGTGCATATATCACTTGTTACCTCATACCCTGGCTCGCATATCAAGCATTGTGGCATAGTCAAAAAAAAAAGAGAGAAGAAAAGCTTTTAAGCAAAAGAAGAGAAGCAAAGAGCTTGTAAGCAATCGCATTGAGCCTCATACCATAGTTACATCATCTCGGTTCATACATACATAAGCATACTTGGGATAGTAGGCGACCCGTTTTCTCTCTTAGGTTGGTGCACTAGCGTATCTAGCCCATTAGAGAAATCGAGCTAGCGTCTCTCTAGTATCCGTACAACAAGAGAATTCCCGTGGTTCCACCTCTTAGAGCTCATTCCTTGGTTGTGCGGATCCCATCTATCTTCCGTGTGTGTGTGTTCCTAGTGATATCATTGGGTTTGATCTATTTGTCTTACTTGCGATATGTGCATCTTTTCAACTTTTTCAACATCTTGACTAACATTTGCTTGAATTATTTGTACCATTTCCTAACCGAGATCCTCCAAAAGCCATTTACTTGTAGGTGTGATAAAACAAAACCCGGTACCAATTCTACTATTATAGCATCACGTGGGATCGTACTTGTTACATCCACAATCTTCAGAAAAGGTATCTTTGGTATTGTTCTCTCATTTTCCTACTCACCACCACTTTTACATGATGGATAGGCCTTCTTCTTCGGCGAACCCGCTCTTCGAGGATCAAGATGGCGAACGCGACTTCGTCACCAAGAATCACTTCTTTATCGCACAACGAGCTCTACATCAAGAGAGTGAAGCTTTGGGAGATCGCATCGAGCAACTCGCCACCGACCTACGCCAATCGGAAGTAAGACAAAGGGACTACCTCGACGCCAAGCTCTCCAAACAAATGGAAGATTTCCACAACATGATCGTGAGCCATGCATCTTCCTCAACCTCTTCACCAAGACGGCGCCACTCAAGTCGCCACTCGTCGTCATACTCTTCTTCCGATGCAAGTCCTCCTCGAACTCGCTCCCCTCTACGAGATGACACTCAAGATCGCCAAGCTCAAGAAAATCCTTTCCATGGCAATGGCTTACAAGACCGCGTGCGAGCACGTGAAAAGGCGCGACGCCACGCACAACAAGTGATGCAGAGCATCCTACGGACATCACCATGTCAAGAGCCCATTTGGCAAGTGACACGTGTGACATCTACTTCACATACATAAAGGTGAATCATCTCCTTTACACGTGCTCACCCCTTTGAGGATGGTATACTACTTGACATTCCTCTCGTGTGCATGCATAGGTATTGCCGGAGCTTCTCGGACGAGGAGGAGGAGTGCAAGCGCCAAGGAACGCCTACACCATCCGCGAGGGAAGCATGGAAGCAAAGACGTAAGAAGACGGAGGTGCAGCAAAGCTACAACCACCGGACGTCTGACGGTCCACCGGACGTCTGACGCGACCACACCCAGGCCAGCCAGAAGAACCGCAACCAATGCACGCTCAGCGGCCGGACGACCGATGGAACGCCGGACGTCCGACACACTACAGCCACCGGACGACCGACCGCTACCGGATATCCGGTGCCACCGGACCAGAGAAGAAACGTCGGACTTCCGACGCGCGCCGGACGACTGGTCCCCCACGAGCCACCAGGCGTCTGACATCGATCGGACTTCCGACACTGCCTGTGCGCAGCTGGGCCTTTGGCCTTGTATCCCTCTCCCACTTACCCCTTCGTGGCTTAGACTATAAACAGACCACCTCCACCTCCTTTCTAGGGTTAGCAAATATGATAGCTCATTTGTATGTGAGCTTTGCTCCTTACCCCATCTCCTCTTGAGAGAGAGAGAGAGATTGATACACTCCATTGGAGGCCAAGACCTCCATCTAGGAGAAGATCCCAAGGGATTCAAGACCTCCTCACGGAGAAGATCCTTCTAGGATTCAAGCCCCCATCTCCTTTGGATTTGGGATGAACTTTGCCATGTATCTTTCCTTTTGTTGTTCATGTACCTTGTGGATCTTGTGTGTTTGATTGTCTAGTGGATGTGTGATTGGACTTGTTCTTGAGTGTTCCCTCTCGTTTTCCCTCGTGTTTCCCCTCGTGTTCTTCGTGTTCTTCGCGGGATCCCCTCCAAATCGTGAAATATCGGCCCCTAGGGTTCCACCCTACATCATCTTGGTATCATGAGCCACGTTGATCATGAATTTGTAGTCCCTACCCCCACTTTCTAGCCTTGTTTTGTTTGATTTTGTCCTAATTTCGAAAATCCCTACCAAAAATAGCCCCAATTTTTTTTGTGATTTGTTGGTTGGATGATGTTTTGTTGATTTTGATCCATGGATTTGCTGTGTTTCGAGTGGATCTAGCATCTCCACAAGTTTCCCCATCTTTCATCCACGAAATCTTCTCAATTTTGACCCCCAAAACTCCATTTTCCGCCCAAAATCACGTCCGGATCCGAAATCTCGAGTTAACCCTGACCCACCGGACGACCGCACTTTACCGGACGTCCGGAGCCCCCGGAACCACCGGACGACCGGTATTTACCGTAAATCCGACACCCCGAACCCGAGCCAAATCTGACTAAGCTGAAATTTTGTTTCGCCCATAACTAATTCATCCGGAGTCCGATTTTGACGTTCTTTAGCTCGTTTTAAAGCTGTTGACACCCCCCATCCCACAAAAATACCACCACCATCATTTGACTCCATTATATTTTCTGAAATTTGGCAAGTTTGCCTAGGCCCTTCACCACATCATCCGTTATACCACCACCGACTTCCGCAACCTAACCCATTTTGTTCCCCATAGAATTTGTGGTTGCTTGAGTTGTGATTTGAGTCTCCTAAGGTGTTTCAGCTACTTAAGGATGATTACTTCTTCATCAACCACCACAATAACTTCCGCATAACCTTGCCCACCATACATTTCCACCACCCCAACTTAACCCAATTTTGTTTGCGTTGTGAGTTGTGTCTCCTAAGGTGTTTCGGCTACTTAGGGACGGTGACTTCAACTCCAACTCACATAACCCATCATTGGTCTTCCGCAATCCCTTTGAGCTTCCACAAAACCACCACCGCATTCCGCTACCACCATTTGACATTTGCCTTTGAGATTTTGAGTTCGCGTTTTTTCCGTTTCCTAGGGTGTTTCGGCTAACTAGGAACGGTTCGACATCGACAACACCGCTGCTCAACTTCGCCAAGGATTCGACATCGACCACCTTCACCATTTTGACACCCTAACCGTACGCAAGAACGGTAACCTCTATATCACCTTGGTATCGTGGTATCCCATCATTGTACATTCTTCTTGCTATAGTATTGTTAACCCCGAGTCATTTTGCGTCACTTGCCTATCGATACTAGCCGTTGAGTATTGCCGGCAACGTTACTTGTGAACATTAGTGATCATCGATCCGCCCTTCCATTGCATACATACCATATCATCTTGGTATCATCATATCATCTCTTGTGTCACAAGATTGTTCCCACATATACACAATTGCTATCTTGGTTTGTGCATTTCGCATAAGTGGCCACATCAAAAAAAGAAAAAAAAACTTTTAAGCAAAGAAAAAGAGTGAAAAAGAGCTTGTAAGCAATAGCCATAGCATACCACATTGCATATCATATACCATCATTGATCATCTTGGATCATCGTGTGAGAAACACCAGGAACCATACATACATAGCATACTTGGGATAGAAAGTTGATACATTTTGCATCTTATAGGTTGTGCACAAGTGTCGTATCCGCCTATTGAGCAATCGTGCCAGCGTCTCTCTTGAGTTGTGCAACACGAGCGTTTTCCGTGGATTCCACATTTTGTGCTCATTCCTTGGTTGCACGACCCCATTTATCTATCCATGTGTGCGTTTCCGTGTGCCATTCATTGCTATTGGTCTACTTGTTTCACTTGTGAATTTGTGAATCTCTTTCAATATTATTGACTCTTACTAACAATTGCATAAATTTTTTGTGCCACTTGTCCTAACCAAGCCACTCGATAAGCTTTACTTTGTAGGTGTGAGTGAGCAAGTCCGGTACCAATTCCACTATTCTTTCATTTCACATTGAGTGAAATGGGATACATCCTCAACTTTGGGAAAAGGTAGCTTGGTATTGTTTATCTCATTTCCTACTCACCTTTGCTCGAGTCTTGGGATGGATAGGCAAAGCACATCTAGTTCGGTCTACAACAACAACGACGAGTTCAATGCCACGAAAAACTTCATCGACGCCAAGATGGATGCTCAAATGGAGGAGATCAAAGCCCTCATCAAGTCCTACAAGAGATCTTCCTCATCTTCGAGAAGACGCTCAAGTGCACATCCTTCCGAGCTACCATCTCTGGCAAGGTCACATCGGCATCGACACCACCACCGACGAGAACGTGAAGGTCAAGAGCTCAACACCAACAACCGCTCAACGACTTCACCATCTACATTGGCATATTCACCAAGCGACTTCGAGGCATCTTCGCCTTTGGACATTCGACATCTTTGCCTACAAGCACCTCAAGACTACGCTCAAGAGAAGCTCCCCAAGCTCAAGTCTGCAACTTCCACGAGCTACTACGACCTCGACACCAACCACGAGCTTCCTTTCTATGGGACTCAAGACCCCGAGGAGTATCTTGAGTGGGAGCGCAAGATGGACGCCTACCTCAAGCTACATCAAGTCCCTTCCAAAGACCAAGTGAAGTGCACCACAAGTAAATTCCACGACTACGCGTCGATATGGTGGCTTCATACACCTTCGAAGACCTTCGACATGAGTTGGACCAAGACGAAGAAAGCTATGCGGCGAGAGTTTGTGCCTTCCACCTACACAGAACATCTTCTATGCCAATTGGAGAACACCATACAAGGATCCAAGTCCCTCGACGAGTACTTCAAGGGGATGAAGAAAGCCTTGCGACAAGCCGGTGTGGACGACTCCATTTGGATGAAGTTCCACTTCATGATGGGATTGAACAACGACATCTCCAAGACTATCTTCATCGAAAACTATAAGTCCCTCGACGACCTCTACATTGGTGCTCTCAAGGCGGAACAAGAACACATGAAGGCCAAGGCTTCTCCATCTCAAGCACACTTCGCGACGACCAAGTTCCACGACAACGAGCATGAGGATAGTACTACCAAGATGTCCAAGCCCGATGAGCTCCAAGACGACGCTCCCAAGTTCGACTCCACCGCCATTCCTCTTTGTGGCATTGATGATGCCGAGTCTATCTCGAATCTTTTTCAAGATGGTGCAGCGATGACTACGACTACAGAGTCTCTCAAGGATCATGCTTTGGAGGCGAGCGGCATGGTGACGAGCAAGGATGATGCTTCCATCTTAGGAGGCGAGAGTGATGATGTGCCATCTTCGGCATTCATCCACGGCGACGGTGACGAGATGGTTGAGCATGGGATTTTGCCTTCGACCACGATGACATATGACAACTTGAGTGACTTGTGCCACCATATTGAGAGTGAGAGCTAGTTCACCACTAGCCCCATATATGATGAGTTGCCCCAATTCCCATGTGAGGAGAGCCACAACCCCCACCACTTGAGTGAGATGAGTGACTCCACCATATGTGAGATTGAGTGCACCTATTTTGAGGGAGTGAGTGAGCCACCACATAGAGAGAGCGAGGTAGTTGATAGGGCATGTGAGGCCACTATGATTTCTAACGACTTAACCTCTACCTCTATTGTGTCTTCTCATTTGGTGCTAGTTCCCATCTATGATGACGCGCCGATACTCGACGACTTCATCCTTCCTTTGGACAAGACGATGGACATGGTGGAATATGATGCACCCCCACATGGTTCCATCAAGTTGATGATGATGACCACCATTTGGTCTTTCCCACCTCACCTACACCACTTGAGTGGAATAAGAAAGGTAACAAAGGTGAAGGTGATGCTCTAGTCCCACTAGTGGACTATCTTGACATTGATTGTTTGCATGATGTTGATCAACCTATTACCATGCTTCATGCTAGTGAGATTTCCCCATGTGATGATTTACCCATTTATGATGAGTTTGATGATGTGGAGTGTATTAGTTGTGATGCCATGTTGCATAGGATTTCTTGTGATAATTCTCTTGGTCACATCATGTTTGACAACCCGCTTGACTTGTCATATGCTATGCATGAGATCAACAATATGTCCAATTTGCAATCTCTTCGTAGTGACTATGCATATGCCATTAAAATAAACCCAATTTGCACTTATGGCATAGATGACAAGCCCATGGTTATTGGCATTTGTTTTTCTTGTGATGATATTGTTATGCTCCCTTTGCATCATTTATCTCATATGCCATGCCATGACCACCTAGCTTTGGATATGCATTGTTTTGGATGTTGTCCATTTTATCCATATGATGTTTCCGATATTTCTCATGAGGATACCCCCATAGTTTCCTCATACATTTTAGGAGATTTTGATCCATCCCATGCATTGCATGATCCCAATAATTATGTGCACAATATGCTCCCCATGAATGAAAATGATATTGATGTGCCATATATTTGTATGCTCAATTTGTGTCCCCATCGTGTTATACATAAAAACTATTCTTTCATGATGGATGACATGTTCTTATACCATGCATTAAATTTCTTTGAGCGATGCTTATCTTGTGCTAACTCACACGTGCACATACACATCATGATAGATGATGTGTACATTTACCACACACACAATTTCTTTCGTTTGTGTCTTTGTTGTGTAGGTCCCCATACTTACTCATCAACCTCGCAAGCCCACGAGTTGACGAAACGAGCTCTAGAGAGCAATGATGACTTGCGATCCCATGGATTGTCTTTCCCACCGCTCTCTTTGTGCAAAGACTTCGCGCATTTCTTCTACATGGCCCTCACATGGTTATGGGTTATTGTCCATTATGTATCATTTGCCCATATTTCCATGTTCACTTTGCATGATTTTCTCATTCCTATGCCTTTGCCATGCATTTGTGACCCATGCTTTGCATTACACATGATGATTGATTCTCATACTTGTATGTGTATTTGCAAGCTTGGTGGAGATATTGCTTGTTATTGCCATGTTCCATTTATGACCCATTCCTATGATGATACTTTGACCATGATTTGCCTTCGTGCTTGCCATATGTCATGTGCATTGCCTATGCTTATTATTTGCTCACATGAAATGATTGCCATGATTTCCTCTAGTGTGTTGCATCTTCACTCCACTAGCTTGCACGACATGATTGATATGTTTGCTTATGTTGCATCACCGATGATTCATACTTGCTCATTTCATGCGGTTGATGACAACCATTCCCATGCTTTGTACATGATTTCTATTGCTTCTTGTCATACATCTCCATATGTTGCCTCTCTCATGCTAGATAATTTTCCATGTTTTGAGTGCAACAATGATTTTAGTCTTTCTAATGATATTTCCCCCATAGCATTCTCGCATATATTTGGAGTTTTTGACATATTTCTTGTGAAGCATGCTTGTCTTACCTCTTTGCACCATATGCCTAGTGCCATGAATATATCCATCATTGCACCATATTATTCATGCACTTTTGCTTCTAATGGTTATGTGCAAGAGAAGAGAACCATCATGATGGATGATGTGTTTATCTACCATGCGCATACGTTCTTTGTTTTGTTGTGTGCATGTGTAGAAAACTTGGACTTCGTGTCAACTTCCACATCACGTGAGTTGACAATTCAAGCTCTTGAGAGC
The DNA here is from genome assembly GCA_011799875.1 of Thinopyrum elongatum. Classification (NCBI taxonomy): domain Eukaryota; kingdom Viridiplantae; phylum Streptophyta; class Magnoliopsida; order Poales; family Poaceae; genus Thinopyrum; species Thinopyrum elongatum. Next base: position 265,304,914 of record CM022302.1, read on the forward strand.
GAACCACCTTCTACCACGATGATTCTAAATCGTACTTGCTTGTGCTTCAGCATTGTGAAGGACGCACAAGGACATGTTTTCAAGGTGATATCCTTCTGTTTTGAGAACCCCCAAACCATGAGCATGAATATTGTGAATCCTACTTCATGTGTTGCTTTCACCTTGACATTTTGCACACATGCTAGAGATCTTGCTTCGACTTATCATTGCCACATTGCCATGCCTCATGATATATGCCTTGTGTGTTGCATCCGACTTGTTGAGTTTTTGCTCCTATCATATAATTGGTTGCAACAATGTCGTTTCTTCACACATGCCATGTCCCATTGATTGCTACATGCTTGCCTTGATTGCCCCACACATGATGAACAATTGCTCTTTCTATTGTGTTGAGTGCCACACTATATTCACTACACCCCATGCACGTTATGCTTGGATTGTCTTGCACTTGACCCATGTGTTTAGACACTTCATTTTATTTGGTGTTGTGAATGCTTCTTATGCATACCATAGACCATTTGTTGAGCGCTTTATGCATGATTGCTATGACCTTGAGGTAGATGCTTATTCTCTTGTCACACATATTTGCATCACTACCTCACATTTACATGCTTGTTTCCATGATGACCTTGATTGTGCTCAATTCATATGCTTACATGCCATGTCACAATCCTTTGTCACACCATATGCTATGCTTGATGACAACACTTGTTGGGTGAATCACCTCTTGAATGATTGGTTTTGCACTAACGCTAACCACATTTGTTTTTCCAAGTGTTTGTTGTCTTTGCTCCTTTTGAAGGAATTACTAGACAGTGCGACATTGGAGAGTGCCCATTTCGAGCTTGAAGATGATGAGTACTTGGTGAATGTCCACTACAACACGACGAAGCCATCTTTTTCCAATGGTGATTTGGTTTTCGATCCGAGGTCGGATCTTTCCCAAGGGGGGGGGGGAGATGTGTTGTGGGAAACCACGGCCACCTATGGGGCCAAGTGCCCCTTTTGGTTTGGTAGGGGGACTAAGCACATTGCACAAAGAGCGGAGGAGCGCAGCGTAGCGCGGCAGAGATCACACGGGCAGTTTTTACCCAGGTTCGGGCCGCCGTGAGGCGTAAAACCCTACTCCTGCTTTGGTGGATTGATTGTGGATGGTGGTGGAAGCGCAGCGCTCTTGCCCGACAGGGTTGCCTCGGGGCGAGAGCAGCTACGCGCGTATGGGTGTACAGGGGTCCGAATCCTTTCTATGGTTGCCATGGGCCTCCTTTTATAGATCAAGGGGTCACCACAGTGGCAAATCAGTCATTGTGTACTGATTAGATAGCGAACAGTGCTATCATATCTACTCTGAAGACAGAGCAGTACGCATTAAATGCGCCGATCAGTGTCACATCATGGCCTGCCCGGCACGCCTTGCCGGGCTGTTTAGCCACCTTCTCTCCTGTCTGCATGACACGTCGGAGGACGGGTGTCATCTGGAGGTGATTCCTGTAGGAAATGGCTGCCATGTGGTAAAAGGCAGCCACTTAGTCATCTTGGGGCTTGACACCGCACCGATCAATGACTTGCGTCGCGGTGAGGTGGGGTGGTGAAGCCTTGGCGGGGTGTTTTGCCTTCGTATGCCCTGGCAGGCCTGCCGGGGAGATCCTGAGGCTTGCTTCCGGGGCAACCTTGACCTCGCGAGGCTCTCCTGCCCGGCAAGGGAGGTTTTCCCTTAGCGGTGTCTTGCTTCTTGGCTTGACTTGGTCTTCTCAACCTGCCATTTGATTCCTCAAAAGAGCCTACGTCTTCATCTTGGCCTTGTCTTGGATGTTGTAATCTTGACGGGTTCGTGGCTCACTGTCCGTGCACAAGTCAGGGGAAAACATACACCCCTGTTTGTGTACCCTGACAGAAGCCCCCGGGCGTGAGCCATACGTGTCGCTGGGCATGTTGGGTTAGGCCCCAAATAGTGCATGGACACGTGGCGAAAGAAGGCCGCGCGCATGGTGGTCTGTTATGATGACCAGTAAATCCAACGTCCACTTCGCGCAATTACCGTGGGTCGTGGGGGCGTGGGACTTGCTGCAGTTAATGTAAAACGGTAACTTTCTGAAGAGTCGCGTCCTTCCCCACGTCCTGTCCCTTAAGAGAGGAAAATGCGGAAGGGTACTGCACATTCATCGTCTGCCTCGCCTCCCCACCATCTTCCTCCGCAAGCCAAGCAACTGCTCTTCTTCCTCGCCCGCACCCGCACCCGCTGCCAATCCCCTCTCCATTCCCTTCCCACATCCCCGCAGCATCTTGGAGACATGGGGAAGAAAATCGCCGCCAGGGGGAAGCGGGCGACCGCGGTGAAGGAGGCGGCCGCTGAGGGGAGCAAGAGGGCGTCGGAGCTGGACAGGAAGCGGAGGGCGGATGTTGTCTTCTTTCCGTAGAATCTGGACGGTGAAGTGCTTGAGGCAAGGTATGGTTATCTGTGGGGGAGGGAAGTCCCGAAAGGGCATGGCGCGCCCAAAGTTCTGGTGGAGGGGAAACAGGACCAGCCAGATTCGTACCGATTCTTTTGCGCGTACTTCATCTGCGGCCTCTATTCCCCTTTCTCGGATTTCTTGGAAGCAATGATGGTGATTTATGACTTCCATCTCTAGGATTTCACGCCAAATGCAATGGCGTGTATGGCGATCTTTGCTCACTTGTGCGAGAATTTTGTTGGAGTTGCCTCCAATGTTGATCTGTTCAGGCACTATTTCGTTCCGCGAGTGGAGAACAAAAACCACCGCTCCGGGAACATAAGTTGGATGCCACGGGTAGTGCCAAGGGAGAATTGGGATTACATCTCTGGCCAACAGCACAGCAGATGGGAGGAGTGGAGAGGAGATTGGTGTTGGATGCAGGACGAGGAGGCCCCAGAGTTCTGCCAGGCGCGAACGGAATGCATTGAGCACAGCAATGACTGGAGGGAGCTTGGCCTCACCGATGATAGGCTCCGCCCGGCAATAAACAGGATCACCCGTCTGAAGGCTGCCGGGCTAACCGTTGAGCATGTGGGGTCCGACTTCCTTCTCCGTCGTATCGCGCCGTTGCAGAAGAGGGACATGTTTGCCTGGCTCTATGGGAATGCCGTAGATAGGATGAGGTTACTTCCTGGCCTGGCCAACAACTTGTCAGTCTACGGCCATGCCTGGTTGTGCGACCAGGTGTTTGGTAGCTTCGAACTTTTCAAGTTGCCCGCCAACATCATCCCTCTGAACATCAACTCTGCCAGGGACCAGATCTTGAAATGGATGCCGCATTGCGATGCTCAAGGAGTTGCAAGTGACTGGCAGTTACCCTCGCTCGACGAAGAGCTGGCGTGGTCCTCCACCCTAGTGGAAAGAGCTACCAGGGTGGAGGCCAATATGTACAAGCGCACCTCCAGGGTGGAGGAGGCGTACATCAGGAAGCGGCTTGAGGAGGACAGGGCATCCCGAGCTGCAGCAGCGGCGAAGGCCGGGAAGGCAGCAAGAGGAAAGGAAAAGGCCAGAGACGAAAGTTCTTCCCGCGGCAGGGACGAGGCGCAAGTCTCGAAAGAGGTTGCTGGGGACGAGCCTGCCGGGGGCGAGCCTTCCGGGATCGAGGCCCTATATACCATGGTGGCAAAGGCTCTAGAGGAAGAAGAGGTTGAGGAGGTGGAGCAACGTGGAGAGGAGTGGCTCGCGGAAGGCCCCCAAGCCCCCGAGCCTGTCTTGGATCAACGCCCCCGTAGGCGGGCAGCTAACCGGGGAGCGGCAGTCTCCGATCCTGCGCCCGCCACCAAGAAGGTGTAGGAGACCACCTCCAGGAGAAGCATCCCCGAAGCTGCGCGCCGCCATTCTCCTCGGCTTTCCTGGGCCAGGGCCCCTCCTGTCAAGCAGCCAGCAGCCACAGAAGACGACTCCTTCTCCGAGTTGGATTCGAGCTCTTCGCAGAGCTCGTCTTCGTCGGAGCCCCCTGCGTCTCAGCTGGGTTCAAAGTCGCCGGAGAGCTTAGCTCCTCCGCCTCAGAAGAGAAGCAGGGCACCTTCTCCACTCGTCGACTCTGTGCTGAGCTCTATGCTCATCTACGAGGAGTAAGAAAGAACTCCCCCCTTCCTTGCTGTTATTTCCGCATGTTTCCTTGCTTGTTGACGAATCTTTGCTTGCCGCCTTCGTCAGGGGGAAGAAGAAGAAGAACAGCCCCTCGTTCATTGGACCAAGCGGCTCAGACGCACGGAGCCACCGAGGACGGTGGAAGGGACCGGCCCGGCAAGGGATGGTGCGAGTCCCCCAGCACCAAGCCCCCAGTCCAGCCCCCAGCTAGAACGTGCGGGGGTGGTTCCCCCCACTGGGAGCGACGGAGGAGAGCTCCCCATTACTGAAGCCGAAGGAGGAGAAGGAACCACCCTGGACGAGCCTTTCCAGGAGGGGCCCACTCCGCCCCTCGATCGGGTTGAGGGATTCCCGCCAAGGGTCTCCACGGAAGAGTCCGGCCTTGGCCCGGCAAGTAATGTTGCCGGAGAGACTAAAGCTTCCGCCCAGCAGACCTCTCCGGGTAACTTATTCGCTCTTATTTCCCTGTTCTTTTTCATTATCTTGCTTCGTACTCCTGACTTGTTAACAATCTGGTACTTCTGTCATTGATTACTGGATCTGCTTGCAGCCGCCCTAAGTGAGGAGCCAAATTTGCTGGATGAGGTGGCCAGCATAGGGAAGGATGCCGCGGAGGAGGCCGCCAAGATTGCTGCCACGGAAGGGCAGGAACATGCCGCCGGGAGTGCCCTGGGGACCTTGAAGGAGTCCAAGAAATCCCCTGGTAGCACGTCTGGATCAAGGGTGGTGATTGAAGAGAAGATACCTCTCCAAACCATGGGTCCCCTTCCCTTGTTCGGCACCCCGACGGGGGCCCCACCATCATCCTCGAGCCACCTGGCGCTGGTGCTCGCACAGCCCGGGCTTGGAGCCCCCGGCTCGTCAATGACGATGAGCATGGAACTTGACGAAGAGCTTCAGCGCATTCTGGCGTCGCTGTACCAAGGGGTTGAAGAGGTGGATGACTCCGTCGCCGTTGCTCTGGATTTCTCCTTCATGGAGTCCGTGGCGACGGGCATCAAGGAGATGCGGGATCGGCACAGCCAGAAATGGCAGGAGCTCAAGGAGCAGCGCAAGTCCGCCAATGAGGTAGGCTAGAAGCTGAAGGACAAAGGCGCCAAGCTGCGCGATTGGCACAACAAGCAGTTCCAGGTCCTCTTGAGGCAGCAGGAGACAGTCTCGATGGCGAGGGAGGATGTCATCGCTCGGGAGGCGCGCCTGGCGGACCGTGAAGTGCTTTTGGATGCCAGGGAGCAGGACATTTCTCTCCGGGAGGAGAGGCTCGAAGCTTCCCTCCACGCCAAGGACGATGATCTGGAGGTCCTTGTGCAGCAGCGCACCAAAGAGCTGGAAGACAAGCACAAGGCCGCCCTAGATGCCCTTACTGTCGACTCTGCCGCTCGGCTGAAGAAGCTTGCCGATGACCTTGCCGCTGCCTCTTCCGCCAAGGTGGACCTTGAACAGCAGGTGGCCGAGCTGACAGAAAAGCTTGCCGGGAGTGCCAAGGAGGTCGAGACTCTCAGGGAGGAGACGCGGTAAGCAGAGATCCTCTTAAGGGATGTGCAATCGCAGCTCTCCTCTAAGAGCCAAGACCTCGAGAGCGCCAACAGCACCATCGAAGATCTGAAGGCCAGGATCGGCACCCTGGAGAGCTCGGCAGAATCCAGCGGGGCCCGTGAGCAGCAGCTGACGAAAGACCTGGACACCGCGGAGCGCCTCCGAAAGGATGCAGAGGACAAACTGGCGAACTAGTCTGAGCAGGTTGACCTCTAGATCAAGAGTTTGATTGATGTTGCTGAGTGCCTCACTGCCCAGACCGCATCGATGGGTACGGAGGGGCCAGTCTACTTGGCCGGCAAGCAGGAGGCCCCTAGTGTTAAGCTAGGGGCCTTCTTCAACGAGCTGATCGACAAGCTGAAGGTGCACGAGGAGGGAAGAGCTGGTTGCTTCGAGGCTGAATCCCGGAAGCTTGCCCGTAATTCCCTCTTCATGGTTTTGAGCAACATCGCCTGCCGCCACCCGGATCTCGACCTTGCCGACGGCTTCAGGAAGCCGCCGCGCGGCGCGGACATTTCTACTGCCAAGGAGAAGGCCACCCCTTTCGCCGACAGGGTTCTTGGCGTTCCTGTTGCTCCCCGAGGTCGCAAGGACCGGTCTTGAATCATGCCCGCTGCTGCGTTGCTCTGTAATCAAAACATGATGCATGTTCTGTGTTTAGACATCGTACTATTTATGCTTGCGTGAAACTTGATGTCTTTGTTAAATCTGAATTGCATGTTTTATCCCTTTTGAATGTTACCCCATTGGTGTTCACATGATTAATCTCTATGCACGCTCTGGTTGCCTGCCGGTATCATATTGCCGCGAAAGTCATAAGGCTCTGGCCCTTAACATTTATCTTGGCGTGGATGCGTCCCGACAAGTTTTTCCTTAGTAGTTTCTGACACAGCCGCCCATTCCGCGAGCAGGCTCGGAACGGAAAGGGGGTGCAGACAAGAATCTAGCAAAGGTACCATCTTGTGGAAGATTTCTTCACACGAACACCCCAGCATTCAAGGGATAAACAAACGCAAATTCTTGATTTATAAGTACATCAAAGATTGAGTAAACTTAGCTCTTATTCGTGCTTCCATCTACTCCTTCCGGCTGCGGTCGCTCGCTGAGCTCGCATGCTTTGGGAAGGGTGGTGCCGCACGTATATCGACTTCTAGCTCCCGGCAAGGGTCGGCTAGAAGTATATTTATCTTGTGGGTGGCAGGACGCGATGTTTAGGCATGGCCGGTTCCTTTCCCCTCCTCTTCACACTTTTTGATCAATCCAATGGCGGTCGGCACGAAAGTCACGCCAGCGCGGACGGCCTTGCCGGGGCATACTTGCCGGGGCGTCAACCAACGGACTTGCACCGGCGTTCTACTTAGGATTTCACAAGCAGGGTAAATGCTGGACCGAGTATCGTGCGGGCTCATCGACGTTGATGATGCTAAAATCCAGAGTAGCTCGATTGTCAATAAGTGAGAGTGGCAGGGAGAGAAATCCGATACCCTTGCACATCGCTCCTTTTCCCGAACGGGGCTCGCAGTGCGTTCCTGTTATCTGATCCGTTCGGGACGGTACTGTCGCCCTTGTCGCTAGCTTCCGTCACCACTGTGACCATCGCGTAAGGAGGTGGCGGAGGTTGGACGAGGTCGGCGGGGGAGCGGTGTCGCCCTCTCGCTCCACCCCCGCCACCCCTTCGGGCGACGTGAGCGGTGACGCCGTTGATGAAGAAGATGGCGGTGAAGGTGATGCGCAATGTACACTTCTCGGGTCCGCGCAAGCGCAATCCCCCTACCTGGCGCGCCAAAGATGTCGTGGGAAACCACGGCCACCTATGGGGCCAAGTGCCCCTTTTGGTTCGGCAGGGGGACTGAGCACATTGCACAAAGAGCGGAGGAGCGCAGCGTAGCGCGGCAGAGATCACACATGCAGTTTTTACCCAGGTTCGGGCCGCCGCGAGGCGTAAAACCCTACTCCTACTTTGGTGGATTGATGGTGGATGGTGGTGGAAGCGCAACGCTCTTGCCCGGCAGGGTTGCCTTGGGGCGAGAGCAGCTACGCGCATGGGTGTACAGGGGTCCGAATCCTTTCTATGGTTGCCATGGGCCTCCTTTTATAGATCAAGGGGTCACCACAGTGGCAAATCAGTCATTGTGTACTGATTAGATAGTGAACAGTGCTATCATATCTACTCTGCAGACAGAGCAGTACGCATTAAATGCGCCGATCGGTGTCACATCATGGCCTGCCCGGCACGCCTTGCCGGGCTGTTTGGCCACCTTCTCTCCTGTCTGCATGACACATCGCAGGACGGGTGTCATCTGGAGGTGATTTCTGTAGGAAATGGCTGCCATGTGGCAAAAGGTAGCCATTTAGTCATCTTGGGGCTTGACACCGCACCGATCGGTGACTTGCATCGCTGTGAGGTGGGGTGGTGAAGCCTTTGCGGGGTGTTTTGCCTTCGTATGCCCCGGCAGGCCTGCCGGGGCGATCCCGAGGCTTGCTTCCGGGGCAACCATGACCTCGCCAGGCTCTCCTGCATGGCAAGGGAGGTTTTCCCTTAGCGGTGTCTTGCTTCTTGGCTTGACTTGGTCTTCTCAACCTGCCCTTTGATTCCTCAAAAGAGCCTACGTCTTCATCTTGGCCTTGTCTTGGATGTTGTAATCTTGACGGGTTCGTGGCTCACTGTCCGTGCACAAGTCAGGGGAAAACATACACCCCTGTTTGTGTACCCCGACAAGATGATGCAGAGCATCCTACGGACATCACCATGTCAAGAGCCCAGTTGGCAAGTGACACGTGCGACATCTACTTCACATACATAAAGGTGAATCATCTCCTTTACACATGCTCACTTGACCCCTTCGAGGATGGTATACTACTTGACATTCCTCTCGTGTGCATGCATAGTGTCATGGGAAACCATGGCCACCTATGGGGCCAAGGGCCCCTTTTGGTTCGACAGAGGGACTGAGCGCATTGCACAAAGAGCAGAGGAGCGCAGCGTAGCGCGGCAGAGATCACACGGGAAGTTTTTACCCAGGTTCGGGCCGACGCGAGGCGTAAAACTCTACTCCTGCTTTGGTGGATTGATGGTGGATGGTGGTGAAAACGCAGCGCTCTTGCCCGACAGGGTTGCCTCGGGGGGAGAGCAGCTACGCACGTATGGATGTACAGGGGTCCCAATCCTTTCTATGGTTTCCATGGGCCTCCTTTTATAGATTAAGGGGTCACCGCAGTGGCAAATCAGTCATTGTGTACTGATTAGATAGTGAACAGTGCTATCATATCTCCTCTGCAGACAGAGCAGTACGCATTAAATGCGCCACTCAGTGTCACATCATGGCCTGCCCAGTGCGCCTTGCCGGGCTGTTTGGCCACCTTCTCTCCTGTCTGCATGACACGTCGCAGGACGGGTGTCTTCTGGAGGTGATTCCTGTAGGAAATGGCTGCCATGTGGCAAAAGGCAGCCACTTAGTCATCTCGGGGCTTGACACCGCACCGATCGGTGACTTGCATCGCCGTGAGGTGGGGCGGTGAAGTCTTGGCGGGGAGTTTTTCCTTCGTATGCCCTGGCAGGCCTGCCGGGGCGGCATTGAGGCTTGCTTCCGGGGCAACCTTGACCTCGCCAGGCCCTCCTGCGGTCCTGCCCGGCAAGGGAGGTTTTCCCTTAGCGACATCTTGCTTCTTGGCTTGACTTGGTCTTCTCAACTTGCCCTTTGATTCCTCAAAGAGCCTATCCCTTTACCTTGGCCTTGTCTTGGATGTTGTAATCTTGATCTTGGGCCTGTGCATGGTCTGGGCAACAGACCCAGGGTTTGTTGCACCGACAGGAGCCTCCGGGCCTGGCCCGAACAAGCTGCCGGGCGTCGTCGGGGTAGGCCCTAACTTGTGCACAGGCGAGGGGGAAATAGCCGCTCGCCCTTTGAGATCTTCTTTGTTTCTTCATTAATCTGAGCTCGGATCAGTTCCCATTTCTTCCGCCCGTCGCGTAACGCCAACTGCAGTTGGGCCACTCTTGTAATGGCCCGTGAATGACTTTAACGCACGGGCGAGTAACTGCCAATTTACTCTTCCCACCACGCCCTTATCCCCGGCCACGTATGCTGCATGCACCGAGCGGGGTAGGTAACGGAGGCGCGTGGTGCGGGGGAGCGTTAAGGCATGGGCCTGGTCCTTATGGATTGGTGGAGGAGGACGTTGGTTACCCATCGATGAATCAGCCCCCAGCTTGCCTATAAAAAGGAGGGACAGGGGGGAAGCGGGTGTGTTCATCCATGCTCTTCTTCTTTCTTCTCGCAATGCCGAGAGAAAGAGACCAGGGCCAAGCCCCGGACTCGAGCTTGAAGTTGGCGACGTCGGAAGCTTGTGAAGGGGCTCGGGGAGTGAGCCTGGTCTAGAGTAAAAAGGGGTGCGGCGGATATGCCACCCGCGGCGCGGGAGGCGCCGAGCCTTTCTCTCGCGGGGGCGTGTTTGTCCCCTCCTCCTGGGTGCTGAAGTTCTTGGCGGCTCCGGTGTCCGTCAGGGGCGCAGCGCTCGGGTTTCTTGGTAATCCCGGTACCGCCCCCCTTGGTGAAGTTAGGGCAAATGCTGAAGACGACGGCATCTTCCTGCCCGCCAAGGTGGGGAGCGACGCCCCTCGCGCGCCTCGGACATCGCTGTCGCCCGCAGCTTCTCTGGGGGAGGCAACGGCTCACGGAGCCGGCGTCCCTCTGGAGCGGCGGTGATGGAGAAAGATCGAGGGAAGACGGAGAAGGCGGGTGGCAGGGCGTCAGGTCGGAGTACGATGGCACCGACGCCTTCGTCTTGTATTGCCGACCTGCTGCCTCGTCTTTCCGCTCTTCCCCTCCCTCCTCGGCACCATCATCACCAGCCTCTTGGTTGCCGAGGAGAGGGCCGCTCTCTTGGTGCCTTTGGCTCCTCCAGCAGTCTTCCAGCTGGGCCTCGATGGTTCTCCTCGCTGGTGCTTTTTGCTGGAACTTCTGGTTGGCCATGGAGGTGGTGACCGAGGCACCGTCGAGCTGCTCCTTCCGTCTCCCTCCTCCGCAGCCTCGCCACTCTCGATCTTGTCAGGCTACGCCCGGCAGGTCCTAGCGGGGTCGAGTGGGTCGTCTTGCTCAGGCACCCCTTTTGCCCTCCTTCTCTTCCACCGCAGTGCCTAGGAGGAGGTGGACAAGAAAGGGATTACGGGGCACTTATCTTTTTTCAATCTAAAATATGTAGGCACTTGCCAAACTTTAGTTCAAATTATGTAATCTCTTTTATCCATGTTTGTGTTCTGTAAGGTCTGTACTTGTTGATCAGCATATTAATGAAAAAGATAAACCTTGCCGGGCACTTGTGCATGGAACATGTCCATGCAGAGGAAGAATGCCTCTTTACGCTCAAGTAAACAAGTTTTCCCCGGTAGGCTATCCTGCCGGTACCTTCAAGTTGCTGCCGCGGGGCTGGGCCTGCCGGGCACAAATCGTGAAGAGGGACCAGCCCCCCGCCAACTTTCTCGCCAAAGGCCACTACAACCTCCCTGACCGAAGCAACGTTCGAGTCAAGGGATGGGAGCACCTAAGTCTTGAAAGCGGCGAGGTTTTCCTATGCACAAGCTTTACTTACAGAACTCGTATGGATAAGAGAGAGAACTTATCTGTTTGGGCTTGCCGGGGATCGCGATGTAGGCTTGTCTTCTCTTCTCCTTTTTCGGGACCGAATCCACGGTAGGAGCCTGCATTATGATGTAGCTGAGAATGATGCCCCATGCGATCTTATCTACATGAACATGCAATGCTCATGATATGCTTATGCATGCATGCAATCTGTCGGGGGCCCCCCAGCGCTTCATTTATATCTCTGTTGCTCAGGGTCTGCGCCTGGCTTTGTACAAGGGGTTACATGCAACAGAGGCAAGGCCTATACAAAAGGGTGGCTGCCGGGCCCTGCCCGGCAGCCGTGCCTTACGGGTAGAACTTGCGGAGATGCTCAATGTTCCATGAGTTTTGCAACTGAATGCCATCTCCAGTCTCTAGACGGACTGCGCCAGGTCTGGTGACTCGTACTACTCGGTAAGGGCCTTCCCACTTTGGCGTCAACTTGTTTGCACCCTTGGCGGACTGACCGCGCCTAAGGACAAGGTCACCTTCCTCAAAACACCGGGCACTAACCCTGCGGCTGTGATAGCGATGCAGGGCCTGCTGATAGCGTGCGGCACGCGTAGCAGCCCGGAGACGGTTCTCCTCGAGTAGCACAGCGTCGTCACGTCGGTGCTAATCTTGCGCTACTTCATCGTAGGCAAGCACTCGAGGTGACCCGTAAATAAGTTTCGTGGGGATAACTGCTTCTGCCCCATAGACTAGGGAGAAGGGAGTCTGCCCGGTAGCTCGATTTGGTGTCGTTCTGAGGGACCAAAGAACCACCGGTAGCTCATCGATCCACCGCCTACCACAGTTCTGCAACCTATCGAAAGTTCTCATCTTGAGTCCTCACAACACTTCACCATTCGCCCTCTCAGCTTGCCCGTTGCTCTTTGGATGGGCCATAAAGGAGAACGAGATTTTGCTTCCGAGGGCATGAACGTATTGCATGAAGGCGCGACTCGTGAACTGGGTGACGTTGTCAGTGATGATCTGGGCAGGAACTCCGAAGTGGCACACCAATCCTTTCAAGAACTTGATAGCTGACTGAGCAGTCACCTTTCTCATGGGCTCTACTTCCGGCCACTTTGTAAACTTGTCGATTGCAATGAACAAGAATTCAATGCCCTCGGCAGCACGGGGGAAAGGGCCGAGGATATCGAGCCCCCAGACCGAAAATGACCATGACAAAGGGATTGTCTGAAGAGCTTGGGCAGGCAGGTGGATGTTCTTGGAATGGAACTGGCAGGCTTCACACTTGGTGACAAGCTCGACCGCATCTTAGAGGGCTGTGGGCCAGTAGAATCCTTGCCGAAAAGCTTTCCCAACCAACGCCCTTGATCCAATGTGGGAGCCGCACATACCATTGTGTATCTCCGCCAGCAGTTCCTTTCCTCCTTCCCGGGAAATGCACTTCAATTTCACACCGTTGGGCCTCCTTCTGTACAGTGTGTCATCAACGAACTGATACATACTGGCCCTCCGGGCTACTCTTTCAACTTCTTCTTGCTCTTCAGGAAGTTCTCTAGTTCGGAGGAAATGGACTATGTGCCGTGCCCAAGGCGGAGCCTGTGGCTCGGCAACGAGGACTAACGGCACCTCCTCATTCATGAGAGAGAAATCCTTGACCGCGGGGACCGGTGGCCTGGCGGGAGGATGTACCTCAGCGACCGAAGGGGAGTTGTGCCCGACAAGCTTTCTGCCAGGATCCTCGAGGGGTTCTACCGGGAGAGGCTTGCCGGAGTCTAGTTTCCTCCTCTTTCTGGCCATTGTTGCTGGGGATACGGAGGGCTGAGTCAGATGGAGAACAAAAGTTCCTGGTTCCACAGGGAGCTTCTGCGCAGCGCACTTTGACAGATGATCAGCGATGCTGTTTTCCGCACGGGGTACGTGCTCTGTTTGCAATCCGTCAAAGCGCTCCTCCAACTTTCTCACTTCCTCAACGTATGCCTCCATCAATGGACTTTGGTAATCCTTGTTGACTTGTCTCACCACAAGTTGTGAATCTCCACGGATGATCAGCTTCTTGATCCCCAGTTCTGTTGCAATCCTGAGCCCAGCAAGGATCCCTTCATACTCTGTTGTATTGTTGGTAGCTTCCTCCCGGGGAAAATGCATCTGGACGACGTACTTCAGGTGCTCTCCGGTGGGAGCAACGAGAAGCACGCCAGCCCATGCACCTTGTAGGAAGAAGGCACCATCGAAATACATGATCCATTCTTGGGGTGCTTCCTTGCCGGGGATAACTGTCTCCAATACCTCTTCATCTGGAGTTGGCATCCATTCTACGATAAACTCTGCCAATGCTCTGCTCTGAATGGTTGATGTGCTCTCAAACTTCAAACCAAAGCTGGATAACTCCAAAGCCCACTCCACTATCCTGCCGGTAGCCTCAGGGTTTCGGTGTATCCGTTGCAAAGGGAAACGGGTGACAACTGTGATCTCATGGGCTTGGAAGTAGTGGCGCAGTTTCCTTGAGGCCATGACAAGGCCAAAGATCAATTTTTGCACGCCAGAGTACCTGGATGTAGCCCCCTGCAATAGAGAGCTGACGAAGTATACTAGGCACTGCACCACTTTCTTCTTTGTCGTGACCAGAGAACTGCTTCCGCTGTTCTGCTCTTCTCTACCTTGATCTGTATCTGACCCTGTCGGGGTGTGGTCGCTTTCCTCCCCTGAAGGGACACCAGCTGCGTCTGCTGCTTCGTCCACTTCCATCTGCGCCACCAGTGCTGTGCTAACCACCTGATTAGTTGCCGCCAAATATAGCAGCAACGGCTCTTGAGGTTTTGGAGCAACCAAAGTGGGCATAGAGGAAAGGTAGGTCTTCAAATCTTGTAGTGCGGAGTCTGCCTCGAGGGTCCACTCCATGGGCCCTGCCTTTTTCAAAACCTTGAAGAACGGCAAGGCACGCTCGGCAGACTTGCAAATGAACCTGCTAAGCACAGCAACACATCCAGTCAAACGCCTCATGTCCTTGACTGTCTTGGGTGCTTGAATCTGCTCGATAGCCTTGATCTTGTCGGGGTTGGCCTCTATCCCTCGGTGGGACACAAATAAGCCAAGTAGCTTGCTGGAAGGAACGCCAAACACACACTTCTCTGGATTTAGCTTCAAGTTGATCTTGCGCAGATTAGCAAACGTCTCTTCCAAATCCTGGACGAGGGTTGATCTATCCTTTGTCTTGACCAAAATATCGTCCATGTAGGCCTCAACGTTCCTGTGCAACTGTGACTCAAAACCAATCTGGACTGCTCTTGCGAAAGTAGACCCGGCGCTCTTCAACCCAAAAGGCATCCGCACGAAGCAGTATGTGCCACATGGGGTGATGAACGCGGTCTTCTCTTTGTCTTCCTTGGACATGAAGATCTGATGATATCTAGAGTAGGCATCTAGGAAGGAAAGCAGGTCGCACCAGGAGGTGGAATCCACAATCTGGTCGATGCGCGGCAAGGGGAATGGGTCCTTCGGGCATGCCTTGTTTAGATCCGTAAAATCTATGCACGACCTCCACTTCCCATTGGCCTTGCGTACCACCACTGGATTTGCTAACCACATTGGATGTAACACTCCTCTAACCAGACCAGCTGCCTCAAGTTTCTTGATCTCCTCGGCAATAAACTGCTGCCGCTCCAAAGCTTGCTTCCGGACCTTCTGCTTGATGGGTCGGGCATGTGGGCAGACAGCAAGGTGGTGCTCGATTACCTTCCTGGGAACACCGGGGATGTCAGATGGTTGGCAGGCAAACACATCGACATTCGCCCGTAGGAAGGCAACGAGCGCGCTTTCCTATTTGTCATCGAGGGTGGCGCTGATGGTGAAAGTACCACCAGCACCATCCAGCCCTGCCAGGACCTGTTTCACAGCGGGTGCAAACGCCTTGGATCTCTTGCTATTGGAACCCTTCGGCGAGTCATCAACAGGCGCAACATACCCCGAAGAGGTGCGCTTCCCGGATTCCTTGCCGGTGTCCCTGTTAGCCTTTTTCTTTCCATTAGTTTCCTTGGCGGGGATTGCAGCTTCAGTGGCCTCTGCCGTGACTGCATCCCGATACATCTTGTCCACGCAAATAATTGCGTCCTTCTCGTCTGATGGAAAGGAAATGACGCCCACCGGCCCTGGCATCTTCAAGGTGTTGTAGGCATAGTGGGATGCCACCATGAACTTGGCCAAAGCTAGGCGACCAAGGATTCCATTGTATGGCAGGGGGAGGTCAACCACATCAAACACGACCTTCTCAGTCCGGTAGTTCAACTCTCCCCCAAATGTCACTGGTAATGTGATTTTCCCCTTAGGACGACTCCAACCGGGGTTGATCCCTTGAAACGTACCAGTAACTTTGAGCTCTTCTTCTGCTATCTGGAGTTTGCCGATGACCTTTGAAGAAATCAGATTCAACCTGGCCCCACCGTCAACCAGCATCTTTGTGACTTTGAGGTTGCGGATTGTTGGTGATACCAACAACGGCAAGCACCCTACCGCGGTTGTGTGGTTAGGATGGTCCTCTTCGTCGAAGATGATGGGCGTGCAGGGCCACTTGAGCGGCCTTCGAGAGTCTGCCGTTGGCTCCACGACATTGACTTCACGCGCCCACCGTTTAAGTAGGCGGTGAGAGGAGTGCAAAGATGCACCCCCGTCAATGCACATGGCGTCAGTGGCCTTCTGGAATTCCTGCTCGCTGGTCTCCTCTTCATCTCCCCCATTAGTCTCATCGTTGCAATCCTCCTTCTCACGGCCTCTGGCGGGTTTCCCTTGGTTCTGAGGAGCCTTGCCGGGGCGGCTTGCTCCGCCACCCCGACCCTTTCCGCCAGGGCCATTCTAACCTTTCTCTTTATCTCGCTTCTCATATTCAGCCCTCTGCCTCTTGACAAGCTGCTCAACCTGATGACACTCCTGGAGATCGTGACCCTTGGTCCGATGGATCTTGCAATACGGGCCATCGCCTTTCCCAGCCTTCTCGGCAGCCGCGGCTTCCTGGCAGTCAGTGCACGTGGCAACCTCCTTGCCGGGTATCTCAGCCTTGGCTTTCTTGCCAGTACTAGGCAGGCCTGATCCCTCAACGGTCATCACTGCCTTATCGTTGCGCCTTTTGTTGCGCTTCTTGTTCTTCTTCTTTTGACTGGTGGCCTCGTCATCATCCTCTGAATCGATGTCGACGCCATCCTCTTCTCCAGGGAGCTTCCTCCCCTCCTCTATTCGAGCACACATCCACCAGAGTGTAAAGCTCCTTCACAGTCTTGGGTAATCGAACATTCATCTTGGAACGTAACCAACGATTGCACACGTTGGACTGGAACGCAGCTATCACAGCTGCCGGGTGGATTTCTGGAATATTCCTGTGGACTCTGCTGAATCTCTGCATGTATTTCCGCAGGCTCTTGCCTTCCTTCTACGGGAGGAGCTCAAGTCGCTGGGCTGCCCTGGTTCTTGATGGCCGCCCGTGAAGGCGCCAACGAACTCATGGCACAGGTCAGCCCAGGTCGAAATGGAGTTCTCCGGCAGGTGCATCAGCCAAGCCCTCACATTTGGCTTGAGTGCCAAAGGGAAGTAGTTGGCGAATACCTTCTCATCTCTTCCCCCGGCAGCTTGAACAGCAATGGTGTAGATGCTCAAGAACTCTGCCGGGTTCAGTCTTCCGTCATACTTCTCTGGTATCTCTGGCTTGAACGTGCGAGTGGACGGCCAACGGACTTGCCGCAGCTCGCGGGTGAAGGCAGGGCACCCAGCCTCGAAAGGCAGGTACCCGCCGTCATTGAGTGCGGGCTCGTCGACGTTGGGGCCATCGTGCCTGTCGGACTGGCGGTGGGCGTCGTGGTGTCGCTCGGTGTTGACATGCGCGCCTTCCCTACGCCTATCCTCCAGGACTCGCCGTGGGCCTTGATGCGCTCGAGGGTCGGACTAAGCCATCGAGACGTCGTCAGGTTCTTGGTCGCGCGGCTCCCACACCGGCTGCCACGGAGGGGACTGCTCCGTAGGACTGGCCCCATCAACACGGCCAACAGCGTTGGCCGTTGCCGCTGCCTGGGGAGGCTGTGGCGGGCCAGCCCACTGCGATCCTCCCGCCTCGGCGAAGCCAATTAGACTCTGAATGGTGGCTCTCCACTCATCCATCTGATCGGCTGCCGGCGGAAATTTCAACAGTAGCTGAGCTCGCGCCATGGCCTCCGAAGCGGTGCTTGGCATGGATGTCGATGAAGACCGTAACGTCGCCCGGCTCCTGATGGTGCCGGTAGCGGTCATGCCGTGCTCTCGTCGTCGTGAGCCAGCCGCCTGGATGGCGTGTGGACGAGGTGGAGGCGCTTGAGGGCCAGTGGCTCCGTTTGGCGTAGCGGCTGGGTCGGCTCGTTCCGAGGGTGGCGCATGTTCTACGGTCGCTCCCGTGGCAGGAGCGGTCAGGGAGTTGCGATTCCCCCCCAGAGCGAGTACCCCCGCTGCGGCTGTGCCCTTCGACTGGACGAGGAGGTGCAGATGGAATGATCTCTCCTCCCGTACCTCATGGGACGTGGCCGCTGGAATGTAGTTGGTGCTGTCCTTCTCCGGTGCCTCCTGCTCCTGCTTCGGCTGCAGGGGAGGTGGTAACGACGCCGCCCGCGCCGACCACGTCCCCCACAGCGTTCGCACTTCCAGGCGTCCCCGTAGCCCCCGCAGCGTCGGCGGGTGCGTGTGGCAGGGCCTTCGAGGTGGATGGATGAGCTGCGGTGCCGGGCTTCTTCTTGGGCGCCATGGACGATGGCGCCGTTGACGAAGAGGATAGCGGTGAAGATGACGTGCTTCATACACTTCTCGGGTTCGCGCAAGTGCAGCCCTCTACCTGGCGCGCCAAAGATGTCGTGGGAAACCACGGCCACCTATGGGGCCAAGGGCCCCTTTTGGTTCGGCAGGGGGACTGAGCGCATTGCACAAAGAGCGGAGGAGCGCAGCGTAGCACAACAGAGATCACACGGGCAGTTTTTACCCAGGTTCGGGCTGCCGGAAGGAATAAACCCTACTCCTGCTTTGGTGGATTGATGGTGGATGGTGGTGGAAACGCACCGCTCTTGCCCGGTAGGGTTGCCTCGGGGCGAGAGCAGCTACGCGCGTATGGATGTACAGGGGTCCCAATCCTTTCTATGGTTGCCATGGGCCTCCTTTTATAGATTAAGGGGTCACCACAGTGGCAAATCAGTCATTGTGTACTGATTAGATAGCGAACAGTGCTATCATATCTCCTCTGCAAATAGAGTAGTACGCATTAAATGCGCCGCTCAGTGTCACATCATGGCCTGCCCGGCACGCCTTGCCGGGCTGTTTGGCCACCTTCTCTCCTGTCTGCATGACACGTCGCAGGACGGGTGTCATCTGGAGGTGATTCCTGTAGGAAATGGCTGCCATGTGGCAAAAGGCAGCCACTTAGTCATCTCGGGGCTTGACACCACACTGATCGGTGACTTGCGTCGCCGTGAGGTGGGGCGGTGAAGTCTTGGCGGGGCGTTTTGCCGCCTGCCGGGGCGGCCTTGAGGCTTGCTTCCGGGGCAACCTTGACCTCGCCAGGCCCTCCTGCCCGGCAAGGGAGGTTTTCCCTTAGCGGCATCTTGCTTCTTGGCTTGACTTGGTCTTCTTAACTTGCCCTTTGATTCCTCAAAGAGCCTATCCCTTTACCTTGGCATTGTCTTGGATGTTGCAATCTTGATCTTGTGCCTGTGCATGGTTTGGGCAACAGACCCAGGGTGTGTTGCACCGACACATAGGCATTGCCGGAGCTTCACAGAGGAGGAGGAGGAGTGCAAGTGCCAAGGAACGCCTACACCATCCATGAGGGAAGCATGGAAGCGAAGACGTAAGAAGACGGAGCTGCAGCAAAGCTACAGCCACCGGACGTCCGACGAGACCACGCCCCAGGCCAGCAAGAAGAACCGCAACCAATGCACGCTACAGCTGCCGGACGACCGACCGCTGGACGTCCGACACACTACATCCACTGGACGACCGACCGCTACCGGATATCCGGTGCCACCGGACCAGAGAAGAAACGTCGGACTTCCGACGCGCGCCGGACGACCGGTCCACCGCGAGCCACTGGACTTCCAACATCGACCAGGCTTCCGACACTACCTATGCGCAGCCGAGCGTTTGGCCTTATATCCCTCTCCCACTTACTCCTTCGTGGCTTAGACTATAAATAGACCACCTCCACCTCCTTTCTAGGGTTAGCAAATATGATAGCTCATTTGTATGTGAGCTTTGCTCCTTACCCCATCTCCTCTTGAGAGAGAGAGATTGATACACTCCATTGGAGGCCAAGACCTCCATCTAGGAGAAGATCCCGAGGGATTCAAGACCTCCTCACGGAGAAGATCCTTCTAGGATTCAAGCCCCCATCTCCTTTGGATTTGGGATGAACTTTGCCATGTATCTTTCCTTTTGTTGTTCATGTACCTTGTGGATCTTGTATGTTTGATTGTCTAGTGGATGTGTGATTGGACTTGTTCTTGAGTGTTCCCTCTCGTTTTCCCTCGTGTTTCCTCTCGTGTTCTTCGTGTTCTTCACGGGATCCCCTCCAAATCGTGAAAGATTGGCCCCTAGGGTTTCACCGTACATCAACAAGCCATGGAGGACGAGCAACCTCCACCACATCGGCCACGTAAAGCATCTCAAGACGGTGATGCACTTTGGCAAGAGCAACACAGTCATGAAGCACAAGCTCAAGCGGCTCAAGACGCACTCCAAGAGTCCACTCGAGCCGTTGCCCAACGCAATCATCAAGTACGTGAGCAAGAGGAAGCACTTCGTCAAGCACGACAAGAAGAAGCCGCCCGAGATGAAGAGCAACAAGAAAGGCGAAACCGGGCAAACATGCCTCGTCCTCCTCCTCCTCGGCAAGAGCAAAACCAAGCGGAATGAGTGCTCGAAGACCCTCCCCCATGCCAAGAGCGCCATCAACACCGTCACTATGATGAAGAACTCCGCTACGGCAAGCTCAAGTTCACCATGCCCAAGTTCTCCGGAAGCAACGATCCCGATTAATATCTCTCATGGGCATTAAATGTCGACAAGATATTCCATCTTCACAACTACAACGAGGAAAAGAAGATTGCCATGGCATCTCTCGAGTTTCAAGACTATGTCCTCATTTGGTGGGAACAAGTGATCGAGCAACGTCGCGAGAAGGATGAGCCACCCATCACAACTTGGACACAAATGAAGGATGTCATGAGAGCTCGCCTCATGCCTACATACTATACCCAAGATCTCTTCAAGAAGTTGCAACTCCTCAAGCAAGGCACGAAGACGGTGGAAGAATACTATCAAGAAATGGAGGTTGCCATGATACAAGCCAATGTCAAAGAAGATGATGAGCAAACAATGGCACGCTTCTTAAAGGGCCTCAACCACCCAATAAGAAAGATCGCCGATTTCCAACCCTACTCCAACCTTCTCGAGCTAGTTCATCAAGCGACCAAGGCAGAGCGACAAGTACAAGAATACTTCAAAGACGTACTCATCCAAGACCTATGGCTCATACACTCGAGCTACATCTACTACGACTTCGGCACCTCCTACCTCGACTAGAGCATCACCAAGTACAGATGACAAGTCAAGTTCCAAGCAATCGACGCCTTCCTTGACTCGTCCTCCAACAAGAAACTACAAGAACAAGACTACCTCTTCATCAGCACAAGTTCTCTCAAGTGCTTCACATGTGGTGGCCGTGGACACAAGTCTTTCCAATGCATCAACCGGCGAACCATGATTGCCAATGACGATGGCACATAGGATTCCATGAGTGAAGACGAGATGGAAGCTCTCGAGCATGTTGCCATGCACCGTCAAGTGAATGAAGAAGAAGATGCTCAAGTCTTTTGCGACAATGATTCAAGTCCTACTCTTGTGGTCTCCAAGGTCTTGACGCTTCAACACCAATAAGACGAAGACCAACGGTGTCACATCTTCCACACCAAGGCCGACATCAACAGGCGCTCTGTAAAGGTCATCATCGACGAAGGAAGTTGTCACAACTTGGCAAGTGACGAGCTATGTTCCAAGCTACAATTGGTCAAGAAGAAGCATCCTCGCCCCTACAAGGTCCAATGGCTTAGCGACTCCGGCACCATTCAAGTGGAGCACACCGTGCAAGTTTCGTTCAAGATAGGCGCCTATGAGGACACCTTGGAGTGTGATGTACTTCCCATGTCCGTGTGCCATCTTCTCTTGGGGAGACCTTGGCAATTCGACCGCGACGTCATCCACAATGGGAGAACAAACCACTATAGCTTTAAGATGAAGGGAAGAGAGTATGTGCTACGACCTATGTCACCAAGTCAAGTGATCGCCGACAAGCAAGCATCCACCCATCATGGAGAGACTAGTGAGAGAGTGAACCACCACAAAGAGAGTGAGAGCCACAAGCCCAAAATGAGTGACTACACATCAAGAGCGAAGAACTTGGTCCTCCTAGCCACAAAAAGCGAGATGAGAGAAGTGTGTGAGAACCCATCGAGTGTCATACACTATGTCCTAGTGTGCAAAGATGGGGTGGCAACGACTAACACTTCTAATCCTCTTCCTCTAGTGTTGTCTAATTTGTTGCAGGAATTCGCGGATGTCTTCCTCGATGAGCTACCTCCCGGTCTTCCTCCTCTTCATGGCATCGAACATCAGATCAACCTCATCCCCGGAGCACCTCTTCCTAACAAGGCTCCATACCGCGTCAACCCCGAAGAAACCAAAGAAATACAAAGGCAAGTCCAACATCTCATAGACCATGCACATGTGCGTGAAAGTTTGAGTCCTTGTGCCGTGCCGGTCATTCTTGTGCCAAAAAGAGATGGTAGTTTTCGCATGTGTTCCGATTGTAGACCCATAAATGCTATCACCATTCGCTATAGGCATCCCATTCCACGCTTTGATGATATGCTAGATGAGCTTAGCGACGCCACCATTTTCTCAAAAAATGATCTTAAAAGTGGTTATTATCAAATCCGCATACAAGAAGGTGATGAATGGAAGACCGCTTTCAAAACAAAATTTGGTTTGTACGAGTGGTTAGTTATGCCTATGGGTTTATCAGAAGCACTCGAAACTTTCATGCGTGTTATGCATTATGTGCTTCATCCTTACATTGGAGTGTTTGTTGTGGTCTACTTTGACGATATTCTTGTGTTTAGCAAATCACTCCAAGAGCATGTAAATCATCTTAGGGCCGTTTTGCAAACTCTTCGAAAAGAGCAACTTTATGCCAATATGGAAAAATGCACTTTTGGTGTTGACAAGATTGTTTTCTTGGGCTTTGTTGTGTCTTCAAAGGGTGTTCACGTTGATGAGTCTAAAATTGAAGCAATTAAAACTTGGCCACAACCCACTAATTTGCAACAAGTGCGTAGTTTCCTTGGTCTAGCGGGTTTTTATTGTTGCTTTGTGAAAGACTTTAGCACTATTGCCACACCGTTGCATGCTTTGAGTAAGAAGAATGCACCCTTTGTTTGGGGACCATCTCAATCTACCACATTTGATGAGCTCAAATCGTTGCTTACACATGCCCCAATTCTTGCATTGCCTAATTTCAACAAAACTTTTGAGGTTCATTGTGATGCTAGTGGTAATGGAATTGGTGGAGTTTTAATGCAAGAAAAGCGACCCATTGCATACTTTAGTGAAAAACTTTCCTGTGCTCAACTCAACTATCCCATCTATGACAAAGAATTGTATGCCTTAGTGCGAGTATTGCATTTTTGGGAACATTATCTTCGCCCACATTAATTTGTCATACATACCGATCATGAGACACTAAAGTACCTTAAAGGTCAAACCAAGTTGAATAAACGGCATGCTAAATGGAGTGAATTTATTGAATTTTTTCCTTATGTGATCAAGTACATTAAGGGTAAAGAAAACATTGTGGCGGATGCTTTTTCCCACAAGTGCATGTTAGTTACTCAACTTGAGTTAAATGTTATTGGCTTAGAGCATGTTAAAGATCTTTGTGCACATAATCCTACGTTTGCGATTCCTTATGCCAAATGTATTGCTCATACTTGTTGGGAGAACTATTACCTCAAGGATGGCTACCTTATGCGCGCTAACAAACTTTGTATACCCGAGTCTTTGCTTCATTTGTTACTTTTGCAAGAGGCTCACAACGGAGGACTTATGGGACATTTCGGGCGCGATAAGACCTTTGCCACACTCTCCTTCAAGTACTTTTGGCCAAAGATGTTCCGCAATGTGGCACGCTTCACCAACCGATGCTCTACATGCCGCAACGCTAAGTCTCAATCTCAATCTCATGGTTTACATATGCCACTTCCAATTCCATATCAACCATGGGAAGATATTAGTATGAATTTCGTGCTTGGTTTACCTAGGACTCAAAATGGAAAGGATTCCGTATTTGTTGTTGTGGACCGATTCTCTAAGATGGCACATTTCATCCCAGGCAATAAGATAGACGATGCTTCACATGTTGCAAATCTCTTTTGTAGGGAAATCTTGAGGTTGCATGGAGTGCCAAGGACCATTGTGTCGGACCGCGACGTCAAGTTCCTAAGCTACTTTTGGAATACCCTATGCGCCAAGCTCGGCATCAAGGTACTATTCTCGACGGCCTATCATCCCGAAACTGATGGCCAAACGGAAGTCACCAACCAGACGCTATCTACTCTCCTACGCGTGTTGATCAAGAAAAACATCAAGGAGTGGGAGGAGTGCTTACCCATCGCTGAGTACACCTACAATCGAGCTCGACACTCTACTACTGGCAAGTCCCCCTTCGAGGTTGTCTATAGCTTCAACCCATTGTCCCCATTGGACATTCTACCGCTTTCGCTCCAAGAACGAGCAAACATGGTTGCAAGTGCAATGGCAAGTTTTCTCAAGAAGATGCATGAAGATACAAGGTCAACGATCGAGCGCCAAGTACAACGCCTCGCCACCAAGCTCAACATCAACAAGACACCAATGGTGTTCCAACCGGGAGATCTCGTATGCCTTCATCTTCGCAAGGGCCGCTTCCCCAATGAACGCAAGTCCAAGCTACTACCACGAGCCGATGGACCCTTCAAGGTGCTAGCATGCTACAATGACAATGCCTACAAGATCGACATCCCACACGACAAGTACAACGTAAGCGACATCTTCAACGTTAAGGACTTGGCCAAATACCATGGTGATGAAGATCACGATCCGCGGACGGATCTCTCCTGGGGGGGAGATGATGCGGAGCATCCTACCATCATCCCCATGGACTCTACAGCAACGCATCAAGCACCACGTGGACCTATGACAAGAGCTCGAGCACGCGCAATGGAAACCTATGTATGAAGAAGAACACTCCCAAGCAGCTAAGGAGCACCACCAAGGAGGAGGGGAAGCACTCCAAGGCAGCAAGGAGGAAGGAGGAGTCCAAAGGGATCAAGACTGCAAGTCCCAGGTGACCCCGTGCGCACGGGCCCCCGAGACCCCGTGCCCACGGGCAACTCAGAGCGTTGGCGCTGTAGCACCCCGTGCACACGGGCATGTACCATGCACACGGGACCCCCATGCGCACGAGCCCAACTAACCCCGTGCGCACGGGCTCTATAGGATGGATTGCTGTGATCGCTGTTTGGGCCTCCACTTCATCCACACCGTCCCCATGCCTATATATTCCGTACCTAGGGTCATGTTTAGGGTTAGCAAAGTATATGTGAGATATTTGAGAGCTTTGCTCCTTCTACCACTCCATTGGAGATCTAGATCTCTTAGGAGAGGATCCACTTGTGGATTTCAAGACCTCCTCTTGGAGAAGGCTATCATCAAGACCTCACCTCCTTAGGAGTGGGAAGAACTTTACCTAGTACTTGTGTCCTTTGATTGTGCTTGTAATCTTGTGGATCTATGTGTTTGCTATTCTAGTGGATGTGTGATTGGGTTTTGTTGGAGTGAATTCCTCTTTGTGTTCTTGGTGTTCATCCCTTTTCCCCCTCCAAGTGTGAAAAGATCCCTCTTAGGGTTTCACCCTACAACACGATGGTTGCATTGTCTACCTCCTCGTGTGCCTCGAAACATCATTCACCTAGATCGACGTTGGGCGGTCCCTGCTTTGTCTTCCCCCTTGTCTATTTTTGCCTTATCGCCTGCCTCCTCGAACTACACTTGGCAACCCCCTAGTAAATAACCAACACATTCTCTTCCCAATTCCTCTCTATCAAACTCACACTCTCCCAAATGTAGCCTCGCGCGCACTCCATGCAACTCCGGCAAGCAGATGGAGTACATGTGTTGCTCAGCAACACTGTTCATCGGGAACACGATGTGTGATAGGGGCAAGGTTGTCCCAATCTTTTGATGAGATGATAACTATCGATTTGGTGGAGAACGGCATTGATGATTCGACAATAAATGTGCAGGATGTTGCACCTTAGCAATCGCTAAACCAATCTCTGGGAGGTTACTGATGATGTTGGAAGCACAATTAGCTTGACCACAAAGGTCTATTCCTGCAAGCAATCGAAGAATGAGCAAGAATATGATAGAGCAATCTGAATATTGCGAATATATATTAAGTATTGATAGTGGAGATCAGAAAGCGGTCTTGGTTCGGTCGTTGGACACAAACGAAGTACAAGAAGTTGCAATTGGCTAACTTTTAACTAAACAAATACCAAGTCTGAACGATACCTGAAGGGTTGTATTTATAGGGGAAAAGATAGTGGATTTCGTTCAACCTTTGCAATTGTGACTAAAGCACCTCCTGAGTCATTTCTACTACAATACAGTCTCTAAAAATATCCTATGAAGTAGTAATTCGACATTACATGGGCCTGGCCTAAAAATAAGGTGGCGCAACACCAATAATATGCTATGGATGAAATTTATCAAAGACGATCTTGTATATTTCGTCCATCTTCTTGTATGTCATCATGGTGGCTTCAAAGTGCGGAAATCTCCACTAAAAACTTTGTTCTTGTTCCCTTTGCTGGCACCTTCATCTCCATGCTTGACCATGCTCCAATGTTGTAACACCCCTGTAATTAAGCTATAGTGAACTCACCTTAATGATGCCATGTCTTCTTATTTTGCTAAGCTTAATTGTCCTTGATAAAAACCAAACTCAAATTCAAATTCAAATTGCAAGTCAAATTATTATTTCTTCAAACAGTAAAACAAAAATGTTGGTCGTGTTGCAAATATTCACTGAGTAATTGTCATGAATTAACCAACATCATTTAAATTATTAAAATGACTAACTTCATTGAAATCGAGCCATCAACATTAAATTGAGCCATTTCAATTTAAACAAATGTTTAAGCATTTCAAACTAAATTAAAACTGTTTGTGCTAACTCATAATGTTGCCTAATATTTATGTGCCAAATTTCATAGTGAACTAAACTCATTTAATAGCAAAAATAAATACAAAACAGAGACAAAATAGAAAACAAAAAAAGAATAAAGAAAAGAACAGAAACTACCTGTTGGACTGGGCCTAAGTGATGCATAGTGCAGCCTAGCCCACTAGTCGAAGCCTTTCGTCCTTCTGTTGCCATCGCTCGAAGTAGAGCACGCCACTGTCGTCTGACAATGTCCTGGACTAGGGGCTACCAACCTAGTTGCCCATAGCCTTCGGAGAGGCCCGTAGGCCCATATTCTTATATGGCAAGACTCCGGAAGCTACACGCCTGGAGGTGATCGAGAGTGCATCTGCCGAAGACTTGGCGTATACTCCAAGACATCTCCTACCGCCCCATGCATTTCCCTAGACGCCGACCATGTAACCCTAGATGTCCTACCTGGCGTGTATATGAGCCAAAGGGATTAGCCCGTAGAGGGGACCAAAACACAATTACATTCATTTAGCCCTAGAGTTAGGTCTCTCCTTATGATCTCAAGGTAGATCAAGCTTGTACTCGATACATCATCATCAAAACAATCAAAGCAGGACATAGGGTATTACCTCCTCGAGAGGGCCCGAATCTGGGTAAACACTATTGTCGATGTACTAAGTATTGGGCCACTAGTACCCCATACTTGTGCACGGGCAGTTGTAGCCATCCTCGCGGCAAGGCTTGCCGGGGAACAGTTCGAGGTCGATTCAAGCCACCAAAGAAATCATCAAGTCAGAGATCTGAGGATCAGCAGATAAGAAGAGCTGGAATCCGAAGGCCAGCTTGCCCGGCAAGGTCTTGCCGGGGTGGCCTGCGGAGCCCGGCAAGGATTGGCGCCCGGCAAGGCTTGGCGCCCGGCAAGGCTTGGTGCCCGGCAAGCTTCGGCGCCCGACAAGGTTTTGTTGCTGTGCCACTGCTTTAGCACAGCGACAAACCCGACATTCTGGGTCCTTCCTTGGACGCGTGGCGACGCGCCAATGGAAGAGAGCTTAAGCGGTGCTGATGGGATGGCCCCTTTTTCCATCCCCAAGAAAGTGAGGACACCTAAACGGACACCTCACTGTGCATTAAATGCGTTTGTCCTAATCCGTCAGGGTTAGGTATGATACCCTGTAGCTACTTTACACCTCAATGTATGTACATTTTGCCACTGTGGTGACCCCTTTGAGCGTATAAAAGGAGGCCCAAGGCAACTGGTACAGGGGAGGAGAACTTCTGGCCCATTCTGCATGCGTAGCTGCTCTTTGAACGTACTGTTCACAGCGAGCGCTCCTGAAGGTTGGGCTCAAGAACATTAATAAGAACACAAAGCAGGAGTAGGGTTTTACGCAGGATTGTTCAAAGGTGTGCTTCATCCAACCTGGTTGGCCAATCCGGTTGTAGTGCGGAAAGCGAATGGGAAATGGAGGCTTTGTATCGATTATACAGATATCAATAAAGCCTGTCCAAAAGATCCCTTTCCCTTGCCGCGCATCAACCAGATTGTGGATTCCACCGCTGGTTGTGATCTCCTGTCCTTCCTTGATGCCTATTCAGGGTATCATCAGATTTTTATGGCAAAAGAAGATGAAGAGAAGACCGCATTTATCACCCCATGTGGTACGTATTGTTTTATACGAATGCCTTTCGGGTTGAAAAGTGCTGGTTCGACATTCGCGAGAGCAATCCAAATTGGTTTTGAGCCTCAACTCCATAGAAATATGGAGGCGTATATGGATGATATTGTGGTCAAAACTAAGGACAAAGCGACACTCATTCAAGATTTAGAAGAAACATTTGTAAATCTGCACAAGATCAACTTGAAGCTCAATCCTGAGAAGTGCGTGTTCGGTGTTCCTTCCGGCAAGCTCCTCGGATTCTTTGTATCTTGCCGGGGAATCGAAGCGAACCCCGACAAGATCAAAGCTATTGAGCAAATTGAAGCGCAGAGACGCGTCAAAGATGTGCGTCGTCTTGCCGGCTGTGTTGCTGCTCTAAGCAGGTTTATTTCCAAATCTGCTGAGCGCGCCCTGCCCTTCTTTAAAATTTTGAAGAAGGCAGGTCCAATGAAATGGACTCCGGAGGCGGAGGCTGCGCTGCAAGATTTGAAGAAATACCTTTCCTCTCCGCCGACAGTAGTCGCGCCTAAACCACAAGAGCCGTTGCTGCTGTATCTGGCAGCAACAAATCAAGTGGTTAGTGCTGCGCTAGTGGCGCAGAGAGAGGCTGATGAGGAAGCAACACCAGCGGCAGGACCGCCAGGTGACGCGGCAAGATCTTCCCCGGCAAGGGTTGATCCCGGCAAGACAGGATCTGCGCAAACAGAAGAACCAGTGCAGAAGAAGAAGGTGGTGCAGCACCCAGTTTATTTTGTTAGCTCTCTTTTACAAGGAGCTAGGTCAAGATATTCTGGTGTGCAGAAGTTGCTTTTCTGCCTTCTTATGGCCTCGAGGAAGCTACGCCATTATTTTCAAGCACATGAAATCACTGTCGTCACTCGCTTTCCGTTGCAACGGATTTTGCAAAATCCAGAAGCAACCGGCAGGATCGTGGAGTGGGCATTGAAGTTGTCGAGCTTTGGCCTCAAGTTTGAAAGCACTTCGACGATTCAGAGCAGGGCCTTGGCGGAGTTCATTGCGGAGTGGACCCCAACGCCAGACGAAGAGGCTCAGGAAACAACTCTTCCCGGCAAGGAAATCGATCAGCAATGGGTTATGTACTTTGACGGGGCTTTCTCGCTGCAAGGCGCCGGTGCTGGTGTGCTGCTTGTCGCACCCACCGGAGAGCACCTCAAGTACGTAGTCCAAATGCATTTTCCCCGGGAGAGTTCGACCAACAACACTGCAGAATACGAGGGTTTGCTTGCCGGTCTCAGGATCGCGGCAGACCTTGGTATCAAAAAGCTCGTCATCAAAGGCAATTCACAACTTGTCGTCAGGCAAGTTAACAAGAGTTATCAATGTCCATGGATGCAAGCCTACGTGGATGAAGTGAGGAAAATGGAAGAGCGCTTTGACGGTCTGCAAATGGAGCATGTTCCTCATGCCGAGAACAGTGTTGCTGACAACCTGTCAAAGCGTGCCGCCCTCAAGTTGCTTGTGGAACCAGGAACTTTTGTGCTCCAATTGACTCAACCATCCGTGGCGCCATCGATGCGGCAAGAAAAGAGAAGAAAGTTGAACTCTGGCCAGTTCTTCCCGGCAGAGCTCCCCGGAGCCACCGGCAAGGAAGTTGCCGGGATCGACATGCCTGCTGGGGAACAACAGGCTCCGGCAGGGCCTCAGGCCCTTGCTGTCGAGACAAACGTTCCCCCGGCGGAGGAGATGCCTTTAGTCCTAGCTGTCGAGCCTCAGGCTCCAACATGGGCGCAGCACATTGTCCATTTCCTTCAGACAGGAGAACTCCCGGAGGAACAGGAAGAAGCAGAAAGAGTAGCCCGTCGGTCTGTTATGTACAAGTTCGTCGATGACGTCCTGTACAGAAAGAGACCAAATGGTGTGAAATTGAAGTGCATTCCTCGGGAGGATGGGCTAGAGCTGTTGGCAGAGATACATGGAGGCATATGTGGTTCTCACATAGGATCAAGAGCACTTGCCGGGAAAGCATTCCGGCAAGGTTTCTTTTGGCCCACCGCTCTCCAGGATGCAACTGCACTAGTCACCAAGTGTGAAGCGTGCCAGTTTCATTCGAAGAAATCACATCAACTAGCTCAAGCTCTTCAGACAATCCCTCTCTCCTGGCCATTTTCGGTCTGGGGGCTCGACATACTGGGCCCTTTCCCCCGTGCTACCGGGGGCTTTGAGTACTTGTACGTTGCTATCGACAAGTTCACAAAGTGGCCGGAGGTGGAAGCAGTGAGGAAGGTGACAGCACAATCAGCCGTCAAGTTCTTTAAAGGGATAGTTTGCCATTTCAGTGTACCCAACAGGATCATCACCGACAATGGCACGCAGTTCACAAGTCGCACCTTCATGCAGTACGTCCAAGACTTTGGCGGCAAGATTTGTTTTGCCTCTGTTGCTAACCCAAGAAGCAACGGCCAAGCGGAATGGGCTAATGCTGAAGTGCTGCGCGGTCTCAGAACCAGGACTTTTGACAGACTGAGAAAGTGCGGAAGACGCTGGATTGATGAGTTGCCAGCGGTTCTTTGGTCAATCAGAACGACACCAAATCGAGCCACCGGCCAGACGCCCTTCGCTCTGGTCTACGGAGCGGAGGCAGTTCTCCCCACGGAACTCACGTACGGATCACCTCGAGTGCTTGCTTATGATGAGCTTGAGCAAGAGCAACTGCGACAAGATGATGCTGTGCTCCTTGAGGAGAATCGTCTTCAGGCTGCTGTGCGAGCTGCACGCTACCAGCAAGCTTTGCGCCGCTACCATAGCCGCAAAGTTCATGCCCGAAGCCTTGAGGATGGCGACCTTGTTCTTCGGCGGATTCAGTCCGCCAAGAATTCAAACAAGTTGACGCCAAAGTGGGAAGGCCCTTATCGGGTAGTACGAGTCACCAGGCCCGGCGCTGTCCGCCTGGAGACCGAAGATGGCGTTCCAGTGAGCAATTCCTGGAATATCGAACATCTTCGCAAGTTCTACCCATAAGGCGCGGTTGCCGGGAGCTCCCGGCAACCACCCTTTTGTACAAGTCTTGTCGGCAAGGCATGTGATCCTTTGTACAAAGCCAGGTGCAGACCCTGAGCGCAGATGAATAAATTTAAGTGTTGTACATTCTCTTATTGATTCCCATGTTCATATTTATATATGCATGTTTGTCTAAGATGTTGTATAACACCTACTCCCGGTAAGTTCTAACGAACCACCAAGGTTTCATGTCTTTATTTTCTCTTCTTTCTTTTTAAAAGACAGAAGGATTCCTCGCGTGCACATTTGCCGGGGGGGGGGGGGGTGGGGGTGAAGGGAGATATGAGTACCAGTTGGCGAGGTTCGGAATCGACGCTTGCCGGAGGAAGGATAGCGACAGAAAGCTAAGTTCTAAAAACTTAGAGCAAGTTTCTTTTATTACAAAGTTATTTCCTTGGATGATTCCGACTCTTGTATGGAAAATCTGCACGCGAAGGAACCCTTGCTGTAATCGGTTGCGCCTTTATTTTGTTTCGAGCCCGCTCAATGATTTAAGTGGCTGCACTGAGAACGCCAAGGAGTCTTGCCGGCTGCTGCGCCTCCAGCAGGCTGCTGAAGTCCCGCACCCAGCGCTCGCGGCAGGTTGCGCGCCGGCAAGTTTTTCAGTAAGTGTAGGGTGAACTCCATACATAAAGGAATCAGACAAGGAAAATAGCAAGCATGAACCTAAACATAGGCGAGTTATATTACATTCATGAGTTGCCGCAATTCTAACTTGAGACTTAATTGTCTTTTACATGGAATGATGACGGCAAGAAAAGGCGGAGCACTTAATCCCTGCGCTGGCCTTCGATCCTTTTGATGGAGTCCACCTTCTCAAGGATAGGCGCGATAAGTTCTTCAAACGCCTCGACATTTGCGTCCCTTGGCAGATGGCCGAGCGCGTTGGAGAGGTCGATGCCGGGATTGCTGTGCACCACCTTGATAAGCACCTTGCGAAGGACGGCCTGGCAAAGCCGGCGAGTCTCGTTGGCCAATTGGGTCGCCCGGCTAGACTGGAGCACCCTCAAGGCGTCGATGATGCTTTCAAAGAACATCGTCAACATGGCACTTGGAGATATCCTTTCCTCGGAAGAATACCTGAAGTTCGACAGGCCCATGGTTGACAGTTCTGCCGTAAGCTTCTCCGCAGCGGCGATGAGACGTCCAGTCCAGATCTCCACCCCCTTCTCGTAATCGAGTTGGGCGGCGGCATCACTCTTGAGCAGGTTCCTCTCTCCTTGGAGATCCTTGAGTAGAGCTTTCTCACGGGCCTTGCCGGCCTCGAGAGACTTCTGCAACGTGGTCAGCTTCAATTCCAGAACTGCAATATCATCAGCTGCAGAGGAGAGCTGCTTGGTTTTGTTGGACAGGGCAACTTGCATCTCCGCCAAGGAGTGGAGGGTTTTTTCCCTATCACCTTTGAGCGTCGAGAGCTCCGTGCCGTGCTCTTCGAGATCTGTTTCCAGTTTCTTTACCTTGTCGCTCAGCTCGTTCTTGGCGGCCTCTGCAGCTTCGGCAGCATCGACGGCCTCCTTGAGCTTGCCGGCGTGACTTGCAGTCAGAGCTTCGAGCGCCTCTTTATGTTTTTGCTCCAGCTCCTGGGTCCGCCGCGCGACAAGATTCTCGATATCTTCATCCTTGCTGTGAAGCTTGGCGGCGAGCACCTGTTCACGTGCGGTGAGATCTTCCTCATGAGCATCAAGAGCAACGCGGCGCCCCGTCAGGAGGGCATCTTCAGCGGCAATCCTTTGAGTAGCTTCATCCTGCGCCTTCTCCATATCAGATTGCTTCAGGAGGATCTCTGTCCACTATTGGCTCACCTGTTCCCGGCCAGCAGTCAGCTCTTGGAGGGCCTCGGCATACCAGGTTTGCATTTGTTCGATGCGCCTCTGGAAATCTGCCTCGGCCGCCTCGACGACTACCATTCTGGAGTCCGCCTTATCTTTCCGGGCGAGGTGGAGAGCCTGGAGCTTGCGGAAATTCTCGCCCATGGCCTGAAGGAGCTGATCCTCTTCAGATTTGCTGCTGCTAGCACTGGGATCGTCAACAACCTCGAGCCCGGTAGCAGCGATGATTTCTTCGTCAAAAACTTCTCCTTCGACTGGTGCCCCAATGCTTGCCGTCCCCGACAAGTTGACAAACAGGTTCTCGCCAACCTTGAGGTATTTGCTGGATGAGGGGCCTTCAGATGTTGACGGTTGGTCTTCAGCGACCGCCTCACCAGTGGCAGGGGGCTCCGTGGCCGGTGCAGTGCCTAGCGCTCCTGCGGCAGGAATGCCGCCAGTACGGTCATCAGCCTCCCTGTCGCCCCCTTCAGTAGGTTCCTTGGCGGGTTCCTCTTGTGCAGTCTTGGCGGCCTCCCCGTCAAGAGCACCACCAGCCTCGACAGTGTCATCCTTGGTGGCCTCGCTGGCAGCGATCCTGTCTTCTTCGGCAGCGGCGTCCCTGGCGGTCTCCTCGATGACAACGTTGACATCCATGTGTTCCATCTCAGGGAACTTTGAAGGACGAAGGAGGAGAACAGAATAAGATCGAGATTGAAGTTTGAAGTGACTAAAGACAGAGAGATAAGGGAAAGAGTAACAAGCACTCTAAGGCAATCGATTACCTGCGTCGAGCTGTTGAGAGGTGGCCTCGCCCTTCCCGGCAACTTCGGTTGCCGGGGGAGGGTTGCCGGTGTCCATGCTTGCTGGCTCCTCCTCAGTTAGGATGGGCTCGTCGGTAGGATCTCTTGCCGGGGACGTGCTTGTGGGTGGCGTGGACGATGAAGGTGGCACGACGGGGATGTCTTCCGACAACTCCCCTTGTTGCCGTTCTTCTCCTGCGAGCCCAAGGATATCAGCGGCAAGAATGGAAGCCTCAGCACCCGCCAGCGGAAAAAGAACAGTGAACTTACGCTGGGGGCTGCGCTGGGGGCTGTGCTGGGGGCTGTGCTGGGGGCTGCGTTGAGGACTGGGCTCCGGGCTGACGATGACGGTTTCTGGCACGCTCGTGGAGCCTGCCAGGGGCTCGTCACCCATGGAAGTCTTTGTCCTCTTCGCCATCCTCTCCAGCAAGGTTTCTGCATCACTGCAGAGACAATACGAGCAAGTTAGTAAGATCGATCCAAGATTGGAATATAAAGGCTGTGGCAAAGTACTCACTCTTCTTCTTCTCGCTCCGGACTAAAGCCGGAGATGTCGAAATCAGCCTCCGCTGCAATGTCTGAGTGGGGAGGCGGAGGAGGGGTCCTAGGCCGCTTGGCTGTGGCAGACGCCGGAGCAGCTTCCGGTGCGGTAGTGCGAGACACCCCTGCCGCCCTAGCAGTGGCCGCTGGGGTGGGTCTCGCGCGCCGCGCAGGTTGTTGACGAGCCCCTTGCCGCGGTGCAGTCTTGCCGGCCACTTTCTTGCCGGGAGCCTCGCCGCTCGAAGAAGGCTGGCTTGCCGGGATGCCAGATGCAGCCTTCCGAAGAACACGCTTTGTCTTCTTCGGGGCTGGGAGCTCTTCTTGCGGTTCGTCTTCGGCCGTGTCCTCATCGGACGAGCTCTCAGCGGCTGTGCTGCTCTGTTCCCCGGCAGCTTTGTCCTTCCCGGTAGGTCTTACCTCCACTACTACCTCTGCGTCGCTGGCTTCCCATTCTGTGAAGCCAACGTTGCCGGCCTCCGCGGCAAGATTTGCCTCCTCCACCCTAGTAGCAATGTAAGCTACTTCTTGGTCGGTGGTGGCTCGGATGAAATCTGTCTCTTGCCGGACGGGTCTCTTCGTCAAGTTGTCAAAAAACTTCTGTGCTTCCTCCTCGGTTGGCTCGGCCCAAGTCGCGTCAAGACCGTGGGCGTTGAACATCGGCATGAAGGCGATGATTGACCCCAAGGCGGAGTTGTTGCACAAAGGGACGATCCTTGCCGGCAGCCGATGCTTGTCTTCGCGCTGGAATAGTTTTTGACGGAGAGCGCCAAGCTGCATAGTGGTCAGATTATTATTCAGCCCGGGGCGCAATCTCATGATATCTGCCGCATTTCGGTATTCCCAAGCTGGCCTTCCCCTGTTCTGCAAGGGGGCGATGCGGCGGCGGAGAAAGTCGAAGCCAATCATCTCCATTGTCAGCCCGGCAGCTTTCAGGCGAAGGATCCTGCTGGTGGCGATTGTGAGCCTCTCGTCCTTCGCGGCGAGATCGCTCCAGTCCTTGCCGCAGACCACCTTCTGTTGCCGCGGAAGACAAAATGGATGGGGATCTGCTTCCTGGATCCAGCACCATTCAGCCCGCCATTCGTCCCACATTTCACGGTAAACTCCTTCTGGGTATATTTCCTTATTCCAAGCTCTTGGAATCCAGGCGATAGAACTAGAGAGGGCCTCTCCTTTTTGGATGCGGGGGAAGAAGTAATGGCAAAAAAGAGTAGAGTTGGGAATCACGCCGGCAAAGTTTTCACAAAAATGAGCAAAGATGGACATGCATAGTACCGCATTCGGCGTGAAATCGAGAAGATGAAAGCCGTATGTGTACATGATATCATTGAAGAAGTCGGAAAATGGGGGGCAGAGCCCGCAATAGAAATACGCAGCGAAGAAAGGGTATCTGTCCGATCCACTTTTGGAACAAGAACCTGGAATCACGCATGTGGCGGGGTGAGCTTGCGTCTCCTTCGCCCACATGCACTGGTACCACCTCTTCAGAGCTTCAGCATCGAGCGATGGGGGGAAGACGACATACTTCTTCCGCATCTTCACCAGTTCGCTCCCCGGGATGTCGGCTTTCGCTTCCTTGCCCTTGCCTTTGCTGGCCTTGGGCGGCATGGCGGCTGTGAGGGCGGAAGCCGGGGGTGAAGCGAGCGTAGAAGCGGCGGGCGGAAGAGGAAAAAGCTTCGCTCTGAGCTCGAGAGGAGGAAGGCGATGGCGACGGCCAGATTGAGAAGAAGAGGGGGGTAAATAGGCTTGTGCCTCTGCGGCTTCTCCTTTTTATGGGGAAGGAGCGGGGCCGCCTCTTTTATTCCCCAATGTGAATGCGCCTCTATAGACGCGTTGCAGTTGCAGCCTTTGAGGCACGCTTCCCACGTCCCGCGCTCGGTGCGTGTAGTGGGGGGCACAGTAAACGAGATATTTACGAGCAGTTAATCCCCTGCCACGTGTGCTCGTGCACTGTTTGGGCCTAGCCCAACAACGCCTCGCACTCGTGTATGGCCTAGGCCTGGGGGCTCCTGTCGGTGTACTAAGTATTGGGCCACTAGTACCCCGTACTTGTGCACGGGCAGTTGTAGCCATCCTCGCGGCAAGGCTTGCCGGGGAACAGTTCAAGGTCGATTCAAGCCACCAAAGAAATCATCAAGTCAGAGATCTGAGGATCAGCAGATAAGAAGAGCTGGAATCTGAAGGCCGGCTTCCCCGGCAAGATCTTGCCGGGGTGGCCTGCGGAGCCCGGCAAGGCTTGGCGCCCGGCAAGGCTTGGTGCCCGGCAAGCTTCGGCGCCCGGCAAGGTTTTGTTGCTGTGCCACTGCTCTAGCACAGCGACAAACCCGACATTCTGGGTCCTTCCTTGGACGCGTGGCGACGCGCCAATGGAAGAGAGCTTAAGCGGTGCTGATGGGATGGCCTCTTTTTCCATCCCCAAGAAAGTTAGGACACCTAAACGGACACGTCACGGTGCATTAAATGCGTTTGTCCTAATCTGTCAGGGGTTAGGTATGATACCCTGTAGCTACTTTACACCTCAATGTATGTACATTTTGCCACTGTGGTGACCCCTTTGAGCGTATAAAAGGAGGCCCAAGGCAACTGCTACAGGGGAGGAGAACTTCTGGCCCATTCTACATGCGTAGCTGCTCTTTGAACGTACTGTTCACAGTGAGCGCTCCTGAAGGTTGGGCTCAAGAACATTAATAAGAACGCAAAGCAGGAGTAGGGTTTTACGCTGATCAGCGGCCCGAACCTGGGTAAAAACTTCCCGCGTCGATCGTTGGTTCTGCTCTTTGCGTATACATCTCCCCCCCCCGAATCGTAAAGGGGTCTCTCGGGATCCCATAGTTGTCGTACCCCGACAACTATCTCCTTCGTTCCTGTTACTATCGATCCGAGATCCACAGCTCGGGACCTCCTACCCCGAGGTCTTCCGGTTTTACCACCGACATTGGTGCTTTTTGAGAGTTCCGCTATGTGATCGACAAAGGATTGATGGGATTGTCGGTTAACGACTTCAACCTGCAGGTCACTGCCTCCATGCTCGAAACCCCCATCATTAAATCGCGCCTTCTCCCTCATGAGCAAGATGCGATCGACGACCTTCCTTCCACCCCGACCAAACCCCCCATAAAGGGCGAGGGGCTGAGGTATTTTATGGAAAGTGACCCAGACAGTGACCAGCAAGAAACAACCGACAAGCCTGATCCTCAAATCAGCTCGGCCGATCTGGCAACTACGTATCCTCCATGGGATAAGGGCACCGGGGCTTCAAGCCCACGGCCCTTGAAGATTGATACTTCTTTCCCACCCACCTCCCACATCGAATATTTTCCCGATAATTCAAGCCCCTCCGATGTCTAGGATCTAGCCAATGTGCAACAGCTGCCAGACGAAACGATCATACAATTCTAGGCTAGGTTTTCATCCGTCAAGAACGACATACCAGATTACCAGGACTCAGAAATAATAGCAGCCTTCCAGCACGGATGTAAAGACAAAGGCGTTTCGAACGTGCTCGCCCGCCGCTGTGTCCAAACACTACCGGAGCTATCCAACCGAGCAATGCTAGATACATGGAGAGCTTACAGGGAGATTATGGGGTGGTTAGAATTTCATTGGCTGGGATTTGGTTAAGTGAGGCGGGCCCACCAGTTAAAATCAGGGGCCAATTAGAGTATGGGCATGCAGCTTGTCCGTGAAAGTCCGTGGCTTTTGCCCGTGCATGTATTATTATCGCTATCCGACCTAGTATCAAAATTTTGTACCATTGAAGACGCCTGGTTGGCCTGAAAAAAACAAATAGATTCAATTTGTGACTACAAACTGAAGCATGATAGGCTTACACCTCGTCGCAAAGCCCGTACGCATCACACATCAGTTGAGCAACCTCGGAAGAAGAAGAAAACCGTGGGCCGCCCCAGGACAGATCTCGATGGCCTCCTAGATAAGCCATGCCCGATTCACTCCGTTCTCCTCAACTCCTGCCCAACCCACAGCCTTCATGACTGCTGGGTAATAAGGCAAGTAGATAAGGGAGGCTTAACCCTCCTCACTGGCACGCCTGGGCATGCAGAGGAGTCCTCGGGCGATGACGATGCCCTGATGATCTATGAAACCTTTCCATCCAACAATCAGAGGAAGCGTGCTCTCCAGGAAGTTAATTCTATCCAGCACGTAATAGCTTGTGGCGCGTGGATAGACACGCCAATCACCTTTGATCATGATGATCAGCCGAGGTCCACCCTGAAGAGATGTCCCGCCACATTGGTTCTTGACCTAATTATCAGCGACTGTCGTCTTCAGGAAGTGCTAATGGATGGAGGCAGCAACCTAAATTTAATATATGCAGATACTCTGGATAAAATGCAAATCGACAAATCATGCATCGAACAGAGCCATACCACCTTTAAAGGCATAATACTGAGACGAGAGGCACGTTGCATTGGTAAAATCACCTTAGATGTGGTCTTGGGAATGCCCAATACCTACCGATCCAAAGAGGTGACGTTCCACATCGCCCCTTTCAAAAGCAGCTATCATGCCCTCCTAGGGCGGGACACATTCTCAAGGTTTCAAGCTATTCCACACTACGGCTACTGAAGCTCAAAATGCCGGGCCCGAAAGGGATCATTACCATCTCGAGTGGCCCTGACAAAGAACTCAAGGTCGAAACAAAACAGCATCGCTCGCTCTAGAGTCCCTATCCGAAGCCCTCGCGACCGAGGAATTAACATCACTACGAACCAAAGTCGACCGGGATGATATTATCCTCGACAAGCGGCTGAAGTCGACCTCATTCAAACCGGCCGACGACATAGTCAAATTCCAAGTACACCCTACTGAACTAGCTAAAACAGTGTCAATCGGGGCAAACCTCGAGCCAAAAATTGTCGAGGCCCTACGCAACTTCCTTAGGGAAAACTGGGATATATTCGCCTGGCATCCATCTGATATGCCAGGAATACCCCGCAGACTGGCTGAATACAGCTTGAATATCTTGAAGGGCTACAAGCCTGTCAAACAAGCATTTCAGCATTTATCTGAACCCAAGCGTCAAGCAATGGGCGAAGAACTGGCCAAACTTCTTGAAGCCGGATTTATAAGAGACATAAAACACCCCGATTGGCTCACTAATCTAGTCATAGTACCCAAGAAGGATAGGTCCTCGCGCATGTGCGTCAACTTTAAAGACCTTAACAAGGCTTGCCCCAAGGACCCCTTCCTGCTACCATGCATTGATCAGATCATGGACACCACGGATGGGCACGATTTGCTGTGCTTTCTAGGCGCCTACTCAGGATATCATCAGATAAAGATGAAAGAATCTGACCAGGCTGCGACAACATTTATTACGCCCTACATGCCATTTTTCTTTAATACAATGCCCTTTGGGCTGAAAAACGCTGGTGCGACATACCAGCGCATGATCCAAACATGCTTGAAAAAACACATCAGAAAAACAATTGAGGCCTATGGCGACGGTGTGGTTGTCAAAACAAAACATGTTGGGCAGCTGGTCGACAATCGCCGTGACACATTCACTAGTTTGCAAGAATATCAAATTAAGCTAAACCCGGAGAAATGTGTCTTCAGCGCACTAGCCGACAAACTCCTCGGCTTTATCGTGTCCATCCGAGGAATCAAAGCCAACCTGGCAAAAATACGAGCCCTGGCCCGGCTAGAGGTGCCAACCGAGCTCAAACATGTTCAAAAGTTAGCAGGCTGCATAGCCGCGCTAAGCTGCTTCATCTCAAGACTCAAGGGAAAAAGCTCTACCCCTGTACAGGTTACTGAAGCAAACAAAGAATTTCAAATGGACCGATGAGGCAGCGGATGCTTTGGAAGACATTAAAAACCTCCTTGGCACGAATCCATCTTAGCGGCACCATGCGTATGTGAGCCGATGATATTGTACATCTCGGCCACCAACCAGGTGGTCAGCACAGTACTCGTGGTTGAACGAGACATGGAGGGCTACAAGTTCCAAGTCCAAAAGCCTGTCTACTACATCTCCGAAGTCTTACCCCGTGCAAGACACGCTACCCGCACTATGAGAAGATAGCTTACGCCGTCTTTATGGCGTCACACAAACTTCAACACTACTTTCAAGTGCTCGGTAACCGTGGCATCCGAAGTCCCTTTAAGCAACCTAATTAATAACAGGGTTGCTACGGGGCGTACAACCAAATGGGTTATAGAGCTCTTACCTTTCAAAATAACATACCGGCCGGGCCGAGCTATTATATCACAGGTGTTGGCAGACTTTGTAGCCGAATGGACAGAGGCTAAGCTCCCTAGAGAGTACAACACATATTCACATTGGACCATGTATTTTAACGGCTCAAAAATGCTCGTCGGGCTAGGGGCCGGAGTAGTTCTCACATCACCAACTGGCGACAACATTCGATACATGCTACAGATCATGTACGCCGACTCCAATAATGCGGCTGAATACGAAGCCCTTCTACATGGACTCCGGATAGCAGTCTCGATGGGCGTTAAACGCCTCAAGGTCCGAGGAGATTCCAACCTCGCCATCTCCCAGGTAATGGCGAGTTCGATGCCAAAGACCCAAAACTGACAGCTTACAGGAATGCAGTCCTAAAGATCTCGGCCAGGTTCGAGGGGCTTGAATTTCATCACAACCCCGCGATAGAAACCAGGCCGCCGATATCCTCACCCGAATGGGCGCCAAACGGGATAAGGTCCCGAAAAACACCTTCCTCAAATGGCTCTTCAAGCCATCTGTAGTCTGGCAGGACGACAAAGAAACATCAGAGTCAAACGAGGCAGTGCAATCCGCCCACCTGAGGATGAAGCGAAAGAAGAAATAATTGGAGGATCGGCCATCCAGGAAATGAATTCGGCACACGAGGTCATGGCAGTCATTGCACCCTGGACCGAGCGCCTCCTCGCATACCTACTCTGCAAAGAGCTCCCCGAGGACCAAGCTGACGCATGTCGGATTATAAGGCAGTCTAAAGCCTACGAGGTCCACGAGGGGGAGCTCTATAAGCTAAGTACCACGGGCGTCCTCCAATGATGTATATCCGAGGAGGAGGGGAGATCGCTGCTTAGCGAAATACACTCCGACATGAGCGGACATCACGCCACCGCTCGAACCTTGGTCAGCAAGGCGTTTCGAGCTGGTTTTTACTGGCCAACAGCAGGGGCCGACGCTACAAC
This sequence comes from Thinopyrum elongatum, assembly GCA_011799875.1. Taxonomy (NCBI): domain Eukaryota; kingdom Viridiplantae; phylum Streptophyta; class Magnoliopsida; order Poales; family Poaceae; genus Thinopyrum; species Thinopyrum elongatum. Next base: position 265,346,418 of record CM022302.1, read on the forward strand.
AGTAGTACAACATCGCCCCGGCTGTTAGGTGTTCGCCAACCAAAGCCACATGCCCCCAACAGCTCTCCGGACTATTCCGATCACTTGGCCATTTGCGGCATGGGGGCTCAATATGGTTGGCCCACTTAAGGGAGGGTCATGAAAAAAAATAAGTATCTACTTGTCATGGTAGACAAATTTACCAAGTGGATCAAAGCAAAACCAGTCACCTCGGCTGCAGCTGTCCATGTAATTGAGCTCATCTCTGGGGTAGTACACCATTACGGTATCCCCCACAGTATTATAATGGATAACGGGACAAACTTCATGGCCAAAGAGGTCAAAGCATGGTGCGCAAAGATGGGCATAAAGCTCGACTATGCGTCAGTTTATCACCCGCAATCGAACGGGCATGTAGAACGCGCCAACGGACTGATACTCAGTGGCATCAAGCCAAGGCTAGTGCGCTCCCTTAAAGAAGCAGACTGCAAGTGGGTAGAGGAACTCGATTTCATCCTATGGGGGCTACACACCACACCCAATCGATCCACTGGTTACACCCCATTCTTTATGGTATATGGCACCGAGGCGGTACTCCCTTGCGATATAATACATGACGCACCTTGGGTACGCATGTATGAGGAAAGGGAGGTCGAGCTAGACCGGCAAGATGCCCTGGCCTCCCTAGAAGAGGAATGCAATGTAGCTCGGGCACGCTCTGCACTTTATTAGCAACAAGCAAGATTCTATCATAGCAGGGAAGTCCGTGCGAAGGAATTCAACATAGGCGATCTGGTCATGAGGCTCCACCCAGAGAAACAGAAGCATAAACTCTCACCCAAGTGGGATGGGCCATTCATCATTGACCAAGTCCTCATCAGAGGCACCTATCAAATCTGGGACCCGACGGACGGGCGTTTGGAGCCCAATCCCTGGAATGCCGCACTGTTCCGATGTTTCTACAGATAAAAACTTAAGCATCTCCTTCCCATGTAAATACTTTTTTTCCTTCTTGCATTTAGTGTTACTTTGTTTTCCGCCCATCTCAGAGGCATCTTTATATGTCTTTCCTCGAGGGCTATGCCAAAATACAACATGTTCTCTCAACACATGTGTCTTTCCCATTTCTTTCATCCTATCGTCCTTAGAGCCACAGTATGCACCAATTCGACTTAAGATTTGGCCAAGCTGGGTTGCCCGGCTCCTGTGCTTGCCCTTACGTTCCCGATTGTTCGGCTAAGGGGCAAAGGGAGCACCGCTGTGATTGTTACTCCTGGGTCACCCGGAGCAGTACATCAGACGGATAAAGCCGAAAGCTAGCATTCTTAAATGTACGAATTGGTCGGCCATGACATAGGAATAGAACCGAGGGGGTCTTTCAAACCATGACCAGGGGATTTTACTCTGAGGTCACTTGTCTTTGAATGAAAGTGCTTGACACAGTCACCCGAGGAAAGGAACTGTTGGAAGAACTATTTTTCTTGGAAGATGTTTCTTACGTTAAACAGTAATATAACAAAACTCTCTGCCCCACTCTTGTCTTTTAAACCATACAGCCGGATTGCCTTGTCACCCGATGATGCGGAGCATCCCATGATCATCCCCATGTACACTAAGACTACTCCCCAAGCCCCAAGGAGACTTATGACGAGACCTCGAACATACGCCATTGGACACAAGGTTAACTCACTCCTCTCTGAACCTTCACTTTCTACACGTGAGACATGGCTACTACCTCAAATGTATGTGCTATGCATGATCAGGTACTTAGAGGAAGATCATGGAACAACTAGGAGCATTGGACAAGATGGCGAGGACACCAAGCGCGAGGAACAAGAGGAAGAGCTGCCAGAAAGCTATAGCTCCCGGATGTCCGACGACCTCCGGATGACCGACGATCTCCGGACGTTCGACGCCTGGAGATTCCACCAACCAGAACGACTACAACCGAGGCACCCTACAGCGCCCGGACAACCACCAGACGCCGGACATCCGACACTCGTCAGCCACCGGACGTACGACAGTGTCCGGAAATCCGGTGCCACATGTCTAGAGAGGAAATGACGGAAGTCCGAAGACTTCCGGACGACCGGACGGCCATGAGCCACCGAACGACCGGAATCCACCGGACGTCTGGTACCTATCTGCACAGAGATCGGGCCTGAGGCCCATGTATCCATTTCGCCCCTCACTTACCCCTTCGTGGCCCTAGACTATATATACTCCTCCACCTCCTCCATTTTAGGGTTAGCATTGTGACAGCTCATCATAGAGATAGGGCTTTGCTCATCCACTTGGTTCTACTCCTCGGAGAGACCGCGAACTCTTCGGAAAAGATCCATCCTTGGATTCAAGACCCCTCACGGGAAGACCTTCAAGACCTCCTCATGGAGATGAACTAGCTACCGTTTGTATCATCCTTTGTTGCGTTTGAATCATGTATCACTCTTTATGTTCATGGATCTAGCACATGTGTGATCGTTTCTGTTGATTTGACTGTTTCCCCTCATGTTCTTCATAGGATCCCCTCTATTTCGTGAAAGATCGGCCTTAGGGTTTCCACCCTACATCATCTTGGTATCATGAGCCATGTTGATCACGAATTTGGATCCCCTACCACCGTTTTCTAGCCTTCTTTTCCTTGATTTCGTCCTAAATTTCAAAAATCCCAGCAAAAATAGCCCCAATTTTTTTGTGATTTGTTGGTTTGATGATGTTTTGTTGATTTTGATCCATGGATTTGCTGTGTTTCAAGTGGATCTAGCATCTCCACAAGTTTCCCCACTTTCCATCCACGAAATCTCATCAATTTTGACCCCAAAATCCCCAATTGACGAGGACACCAATACCATTGTTACACCCACAACCCCTGCTGCTATACATACTGAACCAATTACTAGAGCTCGCGCACGCCAATTGAATTACCAGGTACTTTCGTTTCTTGGTAATGATTCTAATGTTCATGAGAATACGATGCTGCCTAAATTGGATACATTTGTTTTGCTTACAAATGAAGGGCCTAGTTTGGACAAGAAAGAAGAACCTTGAAGCAAGTTCAAGCATGGAGATGATGGCATGCGCCAGGGGAACAAGAATGGAGTTTCAAGTGATGATTTCAGGACTTTGAAGCCACCATAATGAGTGCATGAAGGCTTGGACGAAATATACAAGATGCCACTTCCTAAATTTCGTCCAGAAGATATTATAGGTGCTGCGTTGCCTTATTATTGGGCCATGCCCATGTAATTTTGAAATACTTGAGTATAGGCTGTTTTTAGAGTCCGTATGTGTGGGGAAACAAGAGTTAGGGTTGGTTTCAGACCCCTCCTCCAAGGGCCACGAAATTCCCCCCTCTTCCTCCATATATACAGCCCTTAGGGCGCCGTTTAGACTTTGGGTTTTGTTTAGATTAAAAGTTTGCCATAGCTGCAACTTCGCGTACTTCGTTTGTGTTCAACGACCAGACCAAGACGTCACCGAACCCCACCTTGATCAATAAAGCTCTCATCTTATATTCACAATATCCAGATTGCAATCTTAGTTTCTTGCTTGTTCTTCGTTTGCTTGCAGGAAATAGACCTTCGTGGTCAGGTTGATCGTGCTCCGGCGTGGTCAATAACCTCTCGGAGTTGGTTTAGCGATTGCTAAGGCGCGACGTCCTCGCACGTTCGTAGTCGGATCGTCAAAGTCTACTCCTTTGAAATGATAATCATCATCTCATCGGAAGACGGGACACCTTTGCCTCTATCAAGTGGTATCAGATTTCCAGGTTGCTCGGTGGGATTTTACAGTTTTTCGTAGTTTAGATCGAGTCTGTTTGTCATACCTACAGTCCACGAAAAAGCCAAAAAAAATTAGGGTTAGTTCATAATATCCAAACCAATCTGAGCCATTGCATAATCTTTTCTGTATTTTCTTTGTTGAATTTGCAGTTGCATCATCGTGTCAAGTTGCTGGTCTTAGTGTCTAGTCCTTTAAAGTTTCGAGTTCTGTTCACAAGTTGTCACGCCGCCGCCGCACCATTGTCATCACCCCTGCCATATACCACCATCGTCATCACTACTGCCATATGCTACCACCATCGTCGTCACCGCTGCCATATACCGCCATCGTCATCAACGCTGCCATATACCACCATCGTCATCACCGCTGCTATATACCACATATCCACCGCCATCACGCTAATCTGAGTCCACCTCCATCTCAGATTTGCCACTAGTCCGTGTTTCACCGCCCTACATATATCCACTACCAGTCCGAGTTTCCACCAGATTCATATCCGCCATTAGTCCTAGTCCGAGTCCAGTATTTGTTCCTTTGTTTTTGATTTCCAGATCACGCCATACTCTGAGTCGTGACCAAGTTGGACTCCCCAACTTTCGTGCTACCCGCAGTAGAAAATTAGTTCTAGTTTCAAAAATTCTGGCTAGGCAGTTTTTAGACCATTTGTAGACTTTTTCGAAAAAAAAATTTGTTGCGGAGGAAAAAAATGAGGAAAAAAAGTGAAAAAAAGTTTTTTTTCAGAGTGTGCTCCTTCCTTGTTTATGTGCAGCGCCGTGATTTTGTTAGTGTTCTAGGCTTGCGTCTCTAGTACGGTCTAGCCTAGGACCAGCACATTACCGTCATTGAGTGTTTATTCAACTTTGCATCTCTGAATTGATTATTGCTGACCTTTTTTGCTACCATATTATAAGCCTTCCCAGCTCCACATACATCTACGTCGTGCGTTTGACTTTCCCTGGTAATCGCTCTATCCAAGCTTTGAGAGTTTTGACTACAACGGTTGCCGATCACCACCTGCTGCTTGGTAAGAACTGGTAAGAATTTGAGATTCGCTTGACGGATTTGTGACTTTCCACAACACCACCGCCACTTCCTAGCAGTCTATAGGATCATATTCTTGTGTTTTTCTCTTGCTGCTAACCTTGCCAGGATCACACGCGGATGAGCTGAACTGGGAGAACATGACGAACAAGGAGCTCCATGATAAATTCCAGAAAATGTTGGGTCAACAGGTGGAAGACGTGATGGCCAGTTTTGGCAAGGCATTAGCGAAGATTGATGACATCGAGAAGACAATTGACAACAGGTTGGATGCCAAGTTCGCTAAAGTGCTTGCGCGTCTACCTTCACCTACTACCTCTGCTGCACCATTGCAATAACAACAACAACAACCACCTCCACATCGCGAAACATCACTCCGCGAACGAGCCGTGTTCCTCTTGAGCCTGGCCAAACTTCTGGTGCCGCTGCTACTGCTGTTGGTCCTTCTGTGACTCCTGCTGCTGTGGAGGAGGATGATTACGTGGGCGATTATGAAGATGAGGTTGATCAAAATCAGAACTACGTGCAACCACCAGCACCACACCACCAGGTTGTCCACATGCAAATAATCGCAATGGTAGGCCTGCACCACCACCTCAGGTACGAGATCATGACCATCTTCCTAAACTAAAATTGAATATTCCACCATTCGAGGGTAGATATGTTCCTGATATATATCTTACTTGGGAGTTAGAAACTGAACAATATTTTACATGTTTACAATATCCCGAGGAAAGATGTGTTGCCGCTACTGTTTGTGCTTTCACTAGTTTTGCATGTGTTTGGTGGTCTGAACATTGTAGATTATATCCTATTCCAGCTACTTGGGTTGCTTTGAAAACTGCTATGCGTACTCGTTGGGTTCCACCATATTATCAACGTGAATTACTTCAGAAATTGCAACGTTTAAGACAAGGAAAAATTCTGTAGAGGAATATTATCAGGAATTACAAACTGGCATGATTAGATCTGGTATTGTTGAGGATAATGAAGCTATGCTTGCACGTTTTATGGGTGGATTAAATAGAGAGAGTCAGATCATTTTAGAGTATAAGGAGTATAATAATATCACTCGTTTATTCCATCTTGCTTGCAAAGCTGAACGTGAAGTGCAGGATCGACAGGCATTGGCGCGGACTAACTTTTCTACAGGTTGACCTTCATCATGGACACCGCGTGCATCCTCCACTTCCACACATTCTGCTGCACCGACACCTCCGTCAGCTGTCACCTTCAGCCGTGATACAAGAAAGCAGGCACTACCACCACTATCTGCCAAGAGCACACCAACCGGGCCTGCACAGAGCTCTTCTTCATCCATGGCATCAACAGGGCACACACATGATATTATTTGTCGTCGTTGTAAGTGTAGAGGTCATTTTGCGAGAGAATGCAAATCTCCGCGTGTTATTATTGCTACTGAGGTTGATGAGTATGATTCCGCTAGTGACTATGATGAGGAGACTTTTGCTCTTATTACCAGTGAAGAACACGGTGGAGATGATTCTGATCATGAGACACAATATATGGCTGCTGAAGATGCTGACAGGTATGGAAGTTTAGTTGCTCAACGTGTTTTGATTGTGCAGGCCACACAAGCTAAGCAAAATCAGAGGCATAATTTGTTTCATACAAAGGGAATTGTGAAGGAACGTTCTGTTCATGTCATCATAGATGGAGGGAGCTGGAACAACTTGGCTAGCATGGAGATAGTGGAGAAGCTATCTCTCACCACAAGACCACATCCACATCCTTACTACATCCAATGGTTCAACAACAGCGGCAAGGTTAAGGTAACACGTACTGTTGGTGTGCATTTTAGTATCTCTACTTATGCTGATTCTGTTGATTGTGATGTGGTACCCATGCAAGCATGTTCCTTATTACTTGGTAGACCATGGCAATTTGATAAAGTTTTTGTACACCATGGTTGAAACAATCAGTATACTCTTGTTCATAAGGATAAACATATTACTTTGCTTCCTATGTCTCCTGATTCCATTTTGAAAGATGATATTAATAGAGCTAATAAAGCAAAACAGGAGAAAAATAAGAGTGAAAATCAGATTGTGGCAAAAGAATTTGAGCAACAAATGAAGCCTAATAATAAACCATCTAGTGTTGCTTCTGAAATTAAATTGAAAAGTGCATGTTTACTTGCCACCAAATCTGATATTGATGATCTAGATTTCAACAAATTTGTTTGCTATGCTTTTGTGTGCAAAGAGGCATTGTTTTCAGTTGAGGATGTGCCTTCCTCTTTGCCTCCTGCTGTCACTAATATTTTGCAGGAGTTCGTTGACGTCTTTCCACAAGACGTGCCACCGGGATTACCACCTATTTGCGGGATTGAGCATCAGATTGACTTAATTCCCGGTGCATCGCTACCCAACCGTGCACCATACCGTACCAATCCAGAGGAGACAAACGAGATTATGCGTCAAGTACAGGAGCTGCTCGATAAAGGTTATATACGCGAATCCCTTAGTCCTTGTGCTGTTCCTATTATACTAGTGCCCAAAAAGGATGGTTCATCGCGTATGTGTGTTGATTGTAGAGGCATTAATAATATCACTATTCATTATCATCATCCTATTCATAGGCTAGAAGATATGCTTGATGAATTGAGTGGCTCTACAATATTCTCCAAAGTTGATTTGCGTAGTGGATACCATGAAATTCGTATGAAATTGGGAGATGAATGGAAAACAACATTTAAAACTAAGTTTGGTTTATATGAGTGGTTAGTCATGCCTTTTGGGTTAACTAATGCACCTAGTACTTTCATGAGATTAATGAATGAAGTTTTACGTGCTTTCATTGGACGATTTGTGGTAGTCTTATTTGATGATATACTAATTTATAGCAAATCTTTGGAAGAACATTTGGGACATTTACGTGCTGTTTTTATTGCTCTACGTGACGCACATTTGTTTGGTAACCTTGGGAAGTGCACCTTTTGCACCGACCGAGTGTCTTTTCTTGGCTATGTTGTTACTCCACAGGGAATTGAAGTTGATAAAGCCAAGATTGAAGCTATTGAGAGTTGGCCGCAGCCCAAAACGGTCACACAAGTGAGGAGTTTTCTTGGACTCGCTGGTTTCTATAGGAGTTTTGTGAGAGATTTTAGCACCATTGCTATACCTCTCAATGAGCTTACAAAGAAGGATGTGCCTTTTGTTTGGGGTACCGCACAGGAAGAAGCCTTCAAGGTATTGAAAGATAAGTTGACACATGCTCCTTTACTCCAACTTCCTGATTTGAATAAGACTTTTGAGCTTGAATGTGATGCTAGTGGAATTGGATTAGGAGGTATGTTATTACAAGATGGCAAACCTGTTGCATACTTTTCTGAAAAATTGAGTGGGCCTAGTTTGAACTATTCTACTTATGATAAAGAATTATATGCTCTTGTTCGGACCTTAGAAACATGGCAACATTATTTATGGCCCAAAGAATTTGTTATACATTCTGATCATGAATCTTTGAAGTACATTAAAAGTCAAGCAAAACTGAACCATAGACATGCTAAATGGGTTGAATTCATTAAGACTTTCCCTTAAGTCATTAAACACAAGAAGGGTAAAGAAAATGTTATTGCTGATGCATTGTCTCGTCGTTATACTATGCTTTCACAACTTGACTTTAAAATATTTGGTTTGGAGACTATCAAAGATCAATATGTGCATGATGCTGAATTTAAAGATGTATTGCAGAATTGTAAAGAAGGGAGAACATGGAACAAGTTCGTCATTAAAGATGGATTTGTGTTTCGTGCTAACAAGCTATGCATTCCAGCTAGCTCCGTTCGTATTTTGTTGTTAAAGGAGGCGCATGGAGGAGGATTAATGGGACACTTTGGTGTGAAGAAGACGGAGGATATACTTGCTACACATTTCTTTTGGCAAAAGATGAGACGGGGCGTTGAGCGTTTTGTTGGTCGCTGCACTACATGTCAAAAAGCTAAGTCACGACTCAATCCTCATGGTTTATATATGCCTTTGCATGTACCTAGTGTTCTTTGGGAGGATATATCTATGGATTTTGTTTTAGGATTACCTCGAACAAAGAAGGGGAGGGATAGCATATTTGTTGTCGTGGATAGATTTTCGAAAATGGCACACTTCATACCATGTCATAAAAGCGATGATGCTGCTAATGTTGCTGATTTGTTTTTTCGTGAAATTATTCGCTTGCATGGTGTGCCAAATACTATTGTTTCAGATCATGATACTAAATTTCTTAGCCACTTTTGGAGATGTTTATGGGCTAAGTTGGGGACTAAACTACTTTTTAGTACTACTTGTCACCCCCAAACTGATGGACAAACTGAAGTAGTCAATAGAACATTGTCTACTGTGCTTAGGGCTGTTTTGAAGAATAACAAGAAAAAGTGGGAAGAATGCTTGCCTCATATTGAATTTACTTATAATCGTTCACTGCATTTTGCTACTAAGATGTGCCCTTTTGAAATTGTGTATGGTTTCCTACCTCGTGCACCTATTGATTTGTTGCCTCTTCCATCTTCGGAGAAGGTTGATTTTGATGCTAAACAACGTGCTGAATTGATCTTAAAAATGCATGAGTTAACTAAGGAGAATATTGAGCGTATGAATGCTAAATATAAAGTTGATGGAGATAAGGGTAGAAAACGTGTTGTGTTTGCACTTGAAGATCTTGTTTGGTTACATTTGCGTAAGGATAGATTTCCTGATTTGTGCAAATCAAAGCTAATGCCACATGTTGATGGTCCTTTTAAGGTGTTAGAGAAAATAAATGATAATGCATATAAACTTGAGCTGCCTGTAGATTTTGGGGTTAGTCCCACTTTTAACATTGTAGATTTGAAGCCTTATTTAGGTGAGGAATATGAGCTTCCGTCGAGGACGACTTCATTTCAAGAAGGGGAGGATGATGAGGATATCAATACCATTGTTACACCCACAACCCCTGCTGCTATACATACTGGACCAATTACTAGAGCTCGCGCACGCCAATTGAATTACCAGGTACTTTCGTTTCTTGGTAACGATTCTAATGTTCATGAGAATATGATGATGCCTAAATTGGATACATTTGTTTTGCTTACAAATGAAGGGCATAGCTTGGACAAGAAAGATGAACCTTGGTGCAAGTTCAAGCATGGAGATGATGGCATGCGCCAGGGGAACAAGAATGGAGTTTCAAGTGATGATTTAAGGACTTTGAAGCCACCATAATGAGTGCATGAAGGCTTGGACAAAATATACAAGATGCCACTTCCTAAATTTCGTCCAGAGGATATTATAGGTGATGCGTCGCATTATTATTGGGCCATGCCCATGTAATTTTGAAATACTTGAGTATAGGCAGTTTTTAGAGTCCGTATGTGTGGGGAAACAAGAGTTAGGGTTGGTTTCGGACCCCTCCTCGAAGGGCCACAAAATTCCCCCCTCTTCCATATATACAGCCCTTAGGGCGCCGTTTAGACTTTGGGTTTTGTTTAGATTAAAAGTTTGCCATAGCTGCAACTTCGCGTACTTCGTTTGTGTTTAATGACCAGACCAAGACGTCACAGAACCCCACCTTGATAAATAAAGCTTTCATCTTATATTCGCAATATCCAGATTGCAATCTTAGTTTCTTGCTTGTTCTTCGTTTGCTTGTAGAAAATAGACCTTCGTGGTCAGGTTGATCATGCTCCGGCATGGTCAATAACCTCTCAGAGTTGGTTTAGCGATTGCTAAGGCGCGATGTCCTGACACACTCGTAGTCGGATCGTAAAAGTCTACTCCTCTAAAACGATAATCATCATCTCATCGAAAGATGGGACACCTTTGACTCTATCGAGTGGTATCAGATTTCCAGGTTGCTCGGTGCGATTTTACAGTTTTTTGTAGTTTAGATCGAGTCTATTCGTCATACCTACAGTCCACGAAAAAGCCAAACAAATTAGGGTTAGTTCATCATATCCAAACCAATCTGAGCCATTGCATAATATTTTATGTATTTTCTTTGTTGAATTTGCGATTGCATCGTCGTGTCAAGTTGCTAGTCTTAGTGTCTAGTCCTTCAGAGTTTTGAGTTCTGTTCACAAGTTGTCACGCCACCGCCGCACCATCGTCATCACCGCTGCCATATACCACCATCGTCATCACCGCTGCCATATACTACCACCATCATCGTCATCGCTGCCATATACCACCATCGTCATCACCGCTGCCATATACCACCATCGTCATCACCGCTGCTATATACCACATATCCACCGCCATCACGCTAATCCGAGTCCACCTCCATCTCAGATTTGCCACTAGTCCGTGTTCCACCGCCCTACATATATCCACTACCAGTCCGAGTTTCCACCAGATTCATATCCGCCATCAGTCCTAGTCCTAATTCCACACATTCTGCTGCACCGGCACCTTCGTCAGCTGCCACCTCCAGCCGTGATACAAGAAAGAAGGCACTACCACCACTATCTGCCAAGAGCACACCGACCGGGCCTGCACAGAGCTCTTCTTCATCCATGGCATCAACATGGCACACACATGATATTATTTGTCGTCGTTGTAAGGGTAGAGGTCATTTTACGAGAGAATGCAAATCTCCGCGAGTTATGATTGCTACTGAGGATGATGGGTATGAGTCCGCTAGTGACTATGATGAGGAGACTTTGGCTCTTATTGCAAGTGAAGAACATGGTGGAGATGATTCTGATCATGAGACGCAATACATGGCTGCTGAAGATGCTGACAGGTATGAAAGTTTAGTTGCTCAATGTGTTTTGAGTGTGCAGGTCACACAAGCTGAGCAAAATCAGAGGCATAATTTGTTCCATACAAAGGGAGTTGTGATGGAACGTTCTGTTTTCGTCATCATAGATGGAGGGAGCTGCAACAACTTGGCTAGCATCGAGATGGTGGAGAAGCTATCTCTCACCACAAGACCACATCCACATGTGTTGTAGGGTAGAACCCTAGGTGCCCGATCTTTCACGATTGGAGCGGATCGAACAAGAGGGGAAACACAAGAGGAATCACTCAAACCAACGAGATTCAATTACACATGTGCTAGATCCTCGAAACACAAAGAGATACAAGATCCACGATCAACAAAGGATGATACAAGTAGCAAGTTCTTCTCCGTGAAGAGGTCTTGAGGGTCTTCCCGTTAGGGGTCTTGAATATAAGGTGGATCTTCTTCGTAGAGGCCGTGGTCTCTCTCGGTGGAGTAGATCCGGATGGATGAGCAAAGCTCTATCTCTCAAATGAGCTATCACAATGCTAACCCTAAGATGGTGGAGGTGGAAGAGTATATATAGTCTAGGGCCACGAAGGGGTAAGTGAGGGGCGGAACAGGTACATGGGCCTTGGCCCGAGTGTCTGCGCGCATGCAGGGCTGAAAGTTCCGGGGATGGCCGGAAGGTCCGGGCGCCGGAGGTTCCGGGCGAGGACCCGGGCATGGTCCGGGCTATCCAGAGAGTTGGCATGGTCCAGGATGGTGTCGGTGTACCAGGGCCGGAAGTTCCGGGATGGCCGGAAGTTCCGGGCGCCAGAGGTTCCGGGCGAGCTTCTGGGCAGGGTCCGGGCTAGACAGAGAGTTGGTGCTTCCGGGCGTCGCCTGGAGTGTCGAGGGCCGGAGGTTTCGGGCTGGCCGGAAGGTCCTGGGGCCGGAGGTTCTGGGCTGTGGCCGGAGGTTCCGGGCTGTGGCCTGAAGTTCCGGGCTTGGCAGAAACTTTGCACAAGTCTTGATGCTGTCCGTTCTTCCTCCTTTAGTCCTTGGTTCCTGAGCACATGTAGTGTCTTTGCATTAGGTAGCAACCATGTCTCGCATGAATGGAAAGGGGAAGGACTTAGGAGCGAGTTCACCTTGTGTCCAATGGCGTATGCTTGAGGTCGAGGTCTCGTCGTAGTGTACATGGGGATGATCGTAGGATGCTCCGCATCATCTCCCCCCCCCTTGGGAAAGATCCGACCTCAGATCGTGATCCTCATCACCATGGAAACGGTTGTCGTGGACGGACTTGTAGTTGGACGGAGTTGAAGACATTGCACAATCCAAGTACTCCAAGGTGTCGTCGGGATGGTATACATACAAAACGAGCAAACACAAGCGACACTTGGAAATACAATGGTTAGCGCACAAAAGGTGTCCATCAAGTAGGCGTGAGTCCATTTGGCAAGATTGTTCGTGACAAAGCGCATGAAGCTTAGCAAGATGATATGGAATGAGATGTAAAGCATTCATGGGAGCAAAAGCATTCATTGTGCACACAAATGTATTGTGAATGTGATCAATGCAACCATTGTGCAAAATGATGTCTTAATGGGACGGTGTATCAAAAACATGAACATGGTAATTGGTGCTCAATGTGACTATGTGGTCATGCAATTGATAGTAGGCAATGTGATCATTATGTATGAATATGCCATCAAGAAAGATCACGACAAATTTGCTAAGAAAATGCATAAAGCTCATATATCATGGATGACATGGGAATAGAAGATGCAACAAGGCAATCAAAATGTGAGTCAATCCATGCATAAGACGCAAACTTGCCATGGGTATTGTCATACCGTGTCTCGATGTCGTGTCATAAATGGTGGTCTGGTGGTGCTTCCAAAGTAGGCGAGCACTTCTCAACTTGAAGGTCCATAGGGTCCATCTCCAATGTCGGTCCTCCATCCAATAGATGTATCATGTAGACAACAAAAAGGAGGCAACAGTGAAAGAATGACCCATCCAATATGCATATTTGAAGATGGCTTGAAGGGAAGGAGTTCACCTTTAGTAGTTTCTCGAAAATGTTGGTGTCGCACATCATGTATGCCTTCACATAACCAATATGTCTCATGATGGTTCCGCCTTGTGAATCCTTCAAAACGAAAGAACATGACAAACGCTCGGAAAAACAAATGAGGTTAGGGAAATGCAAAACCAATCATTCGTGTGGTGAAATACCCAACAAGTGTTCTCATCATTCTTATCATAAGAAAGGACAAAGGTGTAGGGCATGGTATGTAGGCATAAGATGCGAGAACAACCAAGGACATTAGGCTCAAGTAAACAAGCATGCTTCACAAGTAATATGTCCAAGTCTCCACGATCAATAAGCATAGCAAGTTGGAACTCAAAACAAGGTGATATGAGAGATGCAACTAATGGAGACAAGAGACAATGATTAAGACAAATCAAGTGAGAGGCGTGAACATTTATGTCATTAACCCAATGCAATGAGCAATTATGTATCATGGGTGATGCGAGAAAGCAAGCAATCATAGTAAACAAGTCATGCAAGCTAGTAGTGCGAAGATGCAACATACTAGAAGGAATTATGGCGAACATGTCATGTGTGCAAATAGCGGGCATACATAATGCACATGACATAGCACAAGCATGAAAGCAAGATATGAGTAAAGTATCATCAATGTATTGGCGAGAGGCCATATGTAAATAGCAATGGGACATCATGACTCTCCCAACACAACAAGCATCAATAGCATGGGGCACAAAGAAATCATGGCAATAGCTACTAACATCTCCACCAAGCATGCAAATACACATAGGAGTAGCATAATGGTGAATCATGGGTAAATGCAAGCAAGGGTCACAATTGCATGGCAAAGTCATGTAAAGAGGCATAACATGCAAAGTGAACACGATAGAATGGGCATAAGGTGACAAGTGGTAAATAGCCCATAGCCGTGTGAGAGCCAAGTAAAAGAGGTGCGTGTAGTAGTTGCGCGAAGAGAACGGTGGTAAGGACAATCCACGTGATCCCAAATCATCGTTGCTCTCAAGAGCTCGTTTCGTCAACTCTTGGGATTGAGAGGTTGACGAGTATATGTGGGTACCTACACAAAACAAAGGCAAAGGGAAAATTGTGTGTGCATGGTATATGTACACATCATCCATCATGATGCATACGTGCATGTGTTGGTTAGGACAAAATATCCAATGCTCAAATAAATGAGATGCGTGATATAGAAACATGTCATCCATCATGATAGGTTTGTTGTTATGTAAAGCATAATGGTGACTTAAAGGGTTTAATGCATCACTAGCAATATGTAGAGCATTGTCATGAATGGTATGCATATGGTGCACACAATTATGGGAATCATGCAAGGTATGGAATGCATCAAAATCTCCTAATATGTATGAGGAAACTATGGGGGTCTCCTCATGAGCATTAGTGGAAACATCACATGGAGAATATTGACAACATCGAAAGCAAAGCATATTCAGAACAATGTTATCATGGCATGGCATAGTAGATGAATTGCGCAAATCATGTAAAGGGAGCATGGCAATATCATCACATGAAAAGCAAAAGCCAATGACCATCATCTCATCATCTATGCCATAAGTGCAAATGGGATTTATTTTAATGGGGCATGCATAGTTACTATGTTGAGATTGAAATGATGCAATATGGGAGATCTCACTCATAGCATATGACAAGTTTAAAGGATTATCAAACATGATGTGACCAATAGAATTTTCACATGATATCCTATGGAGCATAACATCACAAGTAGGAAATTCAACATGCTCATCATCATATTCATCATAAATGGGTGGCATATTGAAACAAGACATAGTATGTGATGAATCCATAGGATGATTAACATCATGGGAGCAATTGATGTCAAGATAGTCCACTAGTGGGACAAGAGAAGTACCATCACCTATGTTACCTTTGGAGCGTCCCTCATGTGTTGTAGGTGAGGTTGCAACTTGATGGTACCATGTGGGGGGTGCAATATCGTCCATCATGGCCATCGATTTTCCCATTGGAGGGATGGACTCATCGAGGGTAGGCATGTCGTCATGTAGGAGACCTAGCACCAAAAAGGGAAACACACTAGGAGTAGAGGTTAAGTCGTTAGAAATCATAGTGGCCTCATGTGACGTCTCAAGTACCTCACTCACTAAGTGTTGTTGCGCACTCACTCCCTCAAGGATGCTCTCACTCATATGATTGGTGGAGCCACTCAAATTGCTCTCAACCTCACATAGGATGTGTGGCATGCTCTCATGTGTGGGGCTAGTGGTGGTCACACTCATCCTCTCATAGGAAATGCTCTCAATGTCACATATGGTGGAGTCACTCATGTGGTGGTGGCTCTCCTCACATGGGAATTGGGGCATCTCATCATATGTGGGTGTCGGAGAGATGTAGGTGCAAATGTCTCCATGCTCAACTCCTATCGCCGCATTGGTTGAAGGGATAGTCCCATGCTCTACCTCCTCATCCATAACGCCTCCGAAGATGAATGCCGTAGGATGTGGCAAAACATCACTCTCCTCCGAGACCAAAGAGAAGGACTCATGTGCGTTCCCATAGCTTGACTCGGAGTAGGAGTCTCGTTGGGGCGCCGTCTTCATGTCGTTGAAGAGGTTCGCACTCATCGCCGTAGTCGAAGGGGATGGCCCTTGCTCGACCTTCTTGTCACCATCTTGTTATAGGAGGCCCATATGATGTGGCACCTCGTAGCTCGTCTCCATGACCGAAGGGAATTTCCCATGCTCGGCCATCTTCCTTGAGGGGCTTCCGAAGATGGAAGTGTCGCCCTCGCTTGTAGGTGGTCGCCTTGGACTTGATGATGTCGATGTAGGCGTACTCATGGGAAGTAGGCGAAGATGCCGTACGTCCAAAGGCGAAGATGCCTTGATAACACTTGGCGAAGATGCCGAAGTGGTGGTGGTAGCCATAGCTTCCTCTTGGTGGTGCTTGTCTCACGGTCTTCTCTTGTGCTCATGAAGTTTGGATGTAGCTTGATGTAGAGCTTGTGGGGACTTGTAGGTATGCGCATCTCGAGCATCTTCATGTTGATGGTGTCGTTGTCGTGCTTGAGCTTGTGGTCGATGTTGTTCGTCATCGTCGTGCACATGATGCTTGGAGGTGACTTGCCCTTCACGATGATGTGGATCAAGAATGTGATGATGGTCATCACGAAGATGTGGACGTGGATGAATTGCGCTTGCATCGCGTGGGCGCTCCAAAGATGATCGACTTGCTCGCTGTCGCCTTGAGGATGATGAAGGAGAAGAACGGTTGATCAACAAAGTCTGAATCTCCTCCATTCTTGCATCTTCCTCCTCTTTTGTGTGGAAAGCTTGTTGTCCAAGTAGTCTCTTGTATGTGCTTCGGAGTGTCGTATGTCGATGGCGAGGTTGTCGATGCGCTCTCGCAATCTTGATTGTGCGCCTTGCACTTGTCGTTGTAGATCGATGATGGACGTTTTGGTGATGTAGTTGTTTGCGCTGTCATTGTCGTGGAAGACCGGAGATGAAATGCTTTGCCTATCCATCACAAGACTTGAGCAAATGTGAGTGTGAGAAAGATAAGAACTAGACCAAATGTACCTTATCCAATGTTGAAAATGGATCAATGATCACTCAATAGTGTAGCAAGGAAATAGCACATTTGGTACCGGATCTTGTCAATTCTCACACCTACACAAGGCTTATGGAGTAGCTTGGTGAGGATAGTGGCGCAAAAATTTGATGCAAAATGTTAGCAAGAGTCAATAATGTTGAAAGAGATTCACAAATTCGCAAGTGCAACAAGTAGACCAATAGCAATATGTGGCACACGGAAACACACACACGGATAGATAAATGGGGTCGTGCAACCAAGGAATGAGCACAAAATGTGGAATCCACGGAAAATGCTCATGTTGCACAACTCTAGAGAGACGCTAGCATGATTGCTCAATAGGCGGATACGACACTTGTGCACACCCTATAAGAGACAAAAATGGAACGACTTCTATTCCAAGTATGCTATGTATGTATGGTTCCCGGTGTTTCTCTCAAGATGATCGGATAAGACAATCTTATATGCAATGTGGTATGATGCTATGGCTCTTGCTTACAAGCTCTTTGCTCTCTTTTTGCTTAAAAGCTTTATTTTTTTATATGGCCATGATGCACAAACCAAGATAGCAATTGTGTATATGCGGGAACAAACTTTGTGACACAAGAGATGATATGATGATACCAATATGGTATGGTATGTATGCAATGGAAGGTGTAGATCAACGATCACTAATGTGCCTAAGTAATGTTGCCGGTAATACTCAAATGGCTAGTCTCGATAAGCAAGTGACGCAAAATGGGCTAGGGGTTATCAATGCAATGGCAAGAATGTACAATGACGGGATACCACGATACCAAGATGATATAGAGGTTACCGTCAATGGCGATGATGAGTGGCGGTGTTCTTGATGTAGATACCAAGATGATGTAGACCCATCCCTAATTAGCCGAAACACCTTAGGAAACGGAAAAACCACAAACTCAAAATCTCGAATGTCAAATGGTGGTAGCGGAATGCGGTGGTGGTTGCGGAAGTATTGGTGGAAGCCCAGTCAAAATGGGTTAAGGTGGCGGAAGAGTATGGTGGTGCTATACATGTTGTAGGAGTTGAAGTCCCGATCCCCAAGTAGCCGAAACACCTTGGGAGACACAAGCCACAACTCGAACAAGCTCAAACAAAATTGGGTTAGGTTGAGGTGGCGGAAGTGTATGGTGGGCAAGGTTATGTGGAAGATATGGTGGAAGCCCTAGGCAAAGATGCCAAAGTTCCAAAAATGTCATGGAGTCAAAAGGTGGTGAAACCAATGTGAGGACCTTGGGCACGTCGATAGCTTCAAAATGAGCCAAAGAACACTCAAATCGGAGTTCGGAGCGAAAAGTTGTGACCAAAACGGTGAAAGAGGCTGATGCTGAAATTTCGGGGAAAGTCTCTGGTTAGGCCTAGGGCCGGAAGTTCCGGGGGGTGGCCGGAAGTTCCGGGGGTCGCGGAAAAAGTGCGGGGAGTCAGGGGGATTTTGGGGTAAACTCTCTGGTTAGCCTGGAAGTTCCGGGGTAAGGACGGAAGTTCCGGGGGACGGAAGTTTCGGGGATCGTGGAATTTCTTCCGGGACGAACCCTAAATTCCGGATCTAAGAACGGGGGCGGAAAAACACGATTTCCTGGGGCATAATTGGAGAGATTTTGTGGATGGAAAGTGGGGAAACTTGGGGAGATGCTAGATCCACTCGAAACCAAGCAAATCCATGGATCAAAATCAACAAAACATCATCAAACCAACAAATCACAACAAAATTTGGGGCTATTTTTTGTGGGGATTTTCGAAATTGGGGAAGAACACAACAAAATTAGGGTAGAAAACAAGTAGGGGGCTCCAAAATCATGATCAACGTGGCTCATGATACCAAGATGATGTAGGGTAGAACCCTAGATGCCCGATCTTTCATGATTGGAGCGGATCCCGCGAAGAACACGAAGAACACGAGGGGAAAACACGAGGGGAAACACGAGAGGAATCACTCAAACCAACGAGATTCGATTACACATGTGCTAGGTCCTCGAAACACAAAGAGATACACGATCCACGATCAACAAAGGACGATACAAGTAGCAAGTTCTTCTCCGTGAGGAGGTCTTGAGGGTCTTCCCGTTAGGGGTCTTGAATCCAAGATGGATCTTCTCCGTAGAGGCCGCGGTCTCTCTCGGTGGAGTAGATCCGGATGGATGAGCAAAGCTCTATCTCTCATCAAATGAGCTATTACAATGCTAACCCTAATATGGTGGAGGTGGAGGAGTATATATAGTCTAGGGCCACGAAGGGGTAAGTGAGGGGCGAAACAGGTACATGGGCCTTGGCCCGAGTGTCTGTGCGCAGGCAGGGCCGGAAGTTCTGGGGACGGCCGGAACGTCCGGGCGCCGGAGGTTCCGGGCGAGGGTCCGGGCTATCCAGAGAGTTGGCATGGTCCGAGATGGCGTTGGTGTAGCAGGGCCGGAAGTTACGGGATGGCCGGAAGTTCCGGGCACCGGAGGTTCCGAGCGAGCTTCCGGGCAGGGTCCGGGCTGGACAGAGAGTTGGTGCGTCCGGGCGTCGCCTGGAGTGTCGAGGGCCGGAGGTTCCGGGCTGGCCAGAAGGTCCGGGGGACGGAGGTTCTGGGCTGTGGCCAGAAGTCCCGGGCTTGGCAGAAACTTTGCACAAGTCTTGACGCTGTCCGTTCTTCCTCCTTTAGTCCTTGGTTCCTGAGCACAAGTAGTGTCTTTGCATTAGGTAGCAACCATGTCTCGCATGAATGGAAAGGGGAAGGACTGATGAGTGAGTTCACCTTGTGTCCAATGGCGTATGCTTGAGGTCGAGGTCTCGTCGTAGTGTACATGGGGATGATCGTAGGATGCTCCGCATCAACATCCTTACTACATCCAATGGTTCAACAACAACGGCAAGGTTAAGGTAACACGTACTGTTCGTGTGCATTTTAGTATCTCTACATATGCTGATTCTGTTGATTGTGATGTGGTACCCATGCAAGCATGTTCCTTATTACTTGCTAGGCCATGGCAATTTGATAAAAAAATCTGTACACCATGGTAGAAACAATCAGTATACTCTTGATCATAAGGATAAACATATTACTTTGCTTCCTATGTCTCCTGATTCCATTTTGAAAGATGATATTAATAGAGCTAATAAAGCAAAACAGGAGAAAAATAAGAGTGAAAATCAGATTGTGGCAAAAAAAATTGAGCAACAAATGAAGCCTAATAATAAACCATCAAGTGTTGCTTCTGAAATTAAATTGAAAAGTGCATGTTTACTTGCCACCAAATCTGATATTGATGATCTAGATTTCAGCAAACCTGTTTGCTATGCTTTTTTGTGCAAAGAGGCATTATTTTCATTCGAGGACGTGCCTTCCTCTTTGCCTCCAGCTGTCACTAATATTTTGTAGGAGTTCGCTGACGTCTTTTCACAAGACGTGCCACCGGGTTACCACCTATTCGCGGGATTGAGCATCAGATTGACTTAATTCCCGGTGCATCGCTACCCAGCCGTGCACCATACCGTACCAATCCAGAGGAGATGAAGGAGATTATGGGTCAAGTATAGGAGCTGCTCGATAAAGGTTATGTACGCGAATCCCTTAGTCCTTGTGCTGTTCCTATTATACTAGTGCCCAAAAAGGATGGTACATCGCGTATGTGTGTTGAATGTAGAGGCATTAATAATATCACTATTTGTTATCGTCATCCTATTCCTAGGCTAGATGATATGCTTGATGAATTGAGTGGCTCTACAATATTCTCCAAAGTTGATTTGCATAGTGGATACCATCAAATTCGTATGAAATTGGGAGATGAATGGAAAACAACATTTAAAACTAAGTTTGGTTTATGTGAGTGGTTAGTCATGCCTTTTGGGTTAACTAATGCACCTAGTACTTTCATGAGATTAATGAACAAAGTTTTACGTGCTTTCATTGGACAATTTGTGGTAGTCTATTTTGATGATATACTAATTTATAGCAAATCTTTGGAAGAACATTTGGAACATTTACGTGCTGTTTCTATTGCTCTACATGATGCACGTTTGTTTGGTAACCTTGGGAAGTGCACCTTTTGCACCGACCGAGTGTCTTTTCTTGGCTATGTGGTTACTCCACATGGAATTAAAGTTGATAAAGCCAAGATTGAAGCTATTGAGAGTTGGCCGCAGCCCAAAACGGTCACACAAGTGAGGCGTTTTCTTGGACTCGCTGGTTTCTATAGGTATTTTGTGAGAGATTTTAGCATCATTGCTGACCTCTCAATGAGCATACAAAGAAGGATGTGCCTTTTGTTTGGGGTACCGCACAGGAAGAAGCCTTCACGGTATTGAAATATAAGTTGACACATGCTCGTTTACTCCAACTTCCTGATTTTAATAAGACTTTTGAGCTTGAATGTGATGCTAGTGGAATTGGATTAGGAGGTGTGTTCTTACAAGATGGCAAACCTGTTGCATACTTTTTTGAAAAATTGAGTGGGCCTAGTCTGAACTATTCTACTTATGATAAAGAATTAAATGCTCTTGTTCGGACCTTAGAAACTTGGCAACATTATTTATGGCCCAAAGAATTTGTTATACATTCTGATCATGAAACTTTGAAACACATTAAAAGTTAAGCAAAACTGAACCGTAGACATGCTAAATGGGTTGAATTCATTGAGACTTTCCCTTATGTCATTAAACACAAGAAGGGTGAAGAAAATATTATTGCTGATGCATTGTCTCGTCGTTATACTATGCTTTCACAACTTGACTTTAAAATATTTGGTTTGGAGATGATCAAAGATCAATATGTGCATGATGCTGAATTTAAAGATGTATTGCAGAATTGTAAAGAAGGGAGAACATGGAACTAGTTCGTCGTTAACGATGGATTTGTGTTTCGTGCTAACAAGCTATGCATTCCAGCTAGCTCCGTTCGTCTTTTGTTGTTGCAGGAGGCGCATGGAGGAGGATTAATGGGACACTTTGGCATGAAGAAGACGGAGGATATACTTGCTACACATTTCTTTTGGCCAAAGATGAGACGAGATGTTGAGCGTTTTGTTGCTCGCTGCACTACATGTCAAAAAGCTAAGTCACGACTCAATCCTCATGGTTTATATATGCCTTTGCCTGTACCTAGTGTTCTTTGGGAGGATATACCTATGGATTTTGTTTTAGGATTACCTTGAACAAAGAAGGGGAGAGATAGCATATTTGTTGTCGTGGATAGATTTTTGAAAATGGCACACTTCATACCATGTCATAAAAACGATGATGCTGCTAATGTTGCTGATTTGTTTTTTCGTGAAATTATTCGCTTGCATGGTGTGCCAAATACTATTGTTTCAGATCATGATACTAAATTTCTTAGCCACTTTTGGAGATGTTTATGGGCTAAGTTGGGGACTAAACTGCTTTTTAGTACTACTTGTCACCCCCAAACTGATGGACAAACTGAAGTAGTCAATAGAACATTGTCTACTATGCTTAGGGCTATTTTGAAGAATAACAAGAAAATGTGGGAATAATGCTTGCCTCATATTAAATTTGCTTATAATCGTTCACTGCATTCTACTACTAAGATGTGGCCGTTTGAAATTGTGTATGGTTTCCTACCTCGTGCACCTATTGATTTGTTGCCTCTTCCATCTTCGGAGAAGGTTAATTTTGATGCTAAAAAACATGCTGAATTGATCTTAAAAATTCATGAGTTAACTAAGGAGAACAATGAGCGTATGAATGCTAAATATAAAGTTGCTGGAGATAAGGGTAGAATACGTGTTGTGTTTGCACCGGAAGATCTTGTTTGGTTACATTTGCGTAAGGATAGATTTCCTGATTTGCGCAAATCAAAGCTAATGCCACGTGCTGATGGTCCTTTTAAGGTGTTAGAGAAAATAAATGATAATGCATATAAACTTGAGCTGCCTGCAGATTTTGGGGTTAGTCCCACTTTTAACATTGCAGATTTGAAGCCTTATTTGGGTGAGGAAGATGAGCTTCCATCAAGGACGACTTCATTTCAAGAAGGGGAGGATGATGAGGATATCAATACCATTGTTACACCCACAACCCCTGCTGCTATACAAACTGGACCAATTACTAGAGCTCGCGCACGCCAATTGAATTACCAGGTACTTTCGTTTCTTGGTAACAATTCTAATGTTCATGAGAACATGATGCTGCCTAAATTGGATACATTTGTTTTGCTTACAAATGAAGGGCCTAGCTTGGACAAGAAAGATGAACCTTGGAGCAAGTTCAAGCATGGAGATGATGGCATGCGCCAGGGGAACAAGAATGGAGTTTCAAGTGATGATTTAAGGACTTTGAAGCCACCATAATGAGTGCATGAAGGCTTGGAAGAAATATACAAGATGCCACTTCCTAAATTTCGTCCAGAGGATATTATAGGTGCTGCGTCGCATTATTATTGGGCCATGCCCATGTAATTTCGAAATACTTGAGTATAGGCTGTTTTTAGAGTCCGTATGTGTGGGGAAACAAGAGTTAGGGTTGGTTTCGGACCCCTCCTCCAAGGGCCATGAAATTCCCCCCTCTTCCATATATACAGCCCTTAGGGCGCCATTTAGACTTTGGGTTTTGTTTAGATTAAAAGTTCGCCATAGCTGCAACTTCGCGTACTTCATTTGTGTTCAACGACCAGACCAAGACGTCACAGAACCCCACCTTGATCAATAAAGCTTTCATCTTATATTCGCAATATCCAGATTGCAATCTTAGTTTCTTGCTTGTTCTTTGTTTGCTTGCAGGAAATAGACCTTCGTGGTCAGGTTGATCGTGCTCCGGCATGGTCAATAACCTCTCGGAGTTGGTTTAGCGATTGCTAAGGCGCGACGTCCTCACACATTCGTAGTCGGATCGTCAAAGTCTACTCCTCTGAAACGATAATCATCATCTCATCGAAAGACGGGACACCTTTGCCTCTATCAAGTGGTATCAGATTTCCAGGTTGCTCGGTGAGATTTTACAGTTTTTCATAGTTTAGATCGAGTCTGTTCGTCGTACCTACAGTCCACGAAAAAGCCAAAAAAAATAGGGTTAGTTCATCATATCCAAACCAATCTGAGCCATTGCATAATCTTTTTTGTATTTTCTTTGTTGAATTTGCGGTTGCATCATCGTGTCAAGTTGCTAGTCTTAGTGTCTAGTCATTCAGAGTTTTGAGTTCTGTTCACAAGTTGTCGCGCCGCCGCCGCACCATCGTCATCACCGCTGCCATATACCACCATCGTCATCACCGCTGCCATATACTACCACCATCATCGTCATCACTGCCATATACCACCATCGTCATCACCGCTGTCATATACCCCCATCGTCATCACCGCTACTATATACCACATATCCACCGCCATCACGCTAATCTGAGTCCACCTCCGTCATAGATTCGCCACCAGTCCGTGTTCCACCGCCCTACATATATCCACCACTAGTCCAAGTTTCCACCAGATTCATCTCTGCCATCAGTCCTAGTCCGAGTCTAGTATTTGTTCCTTTGTTTTCGATTTCTAGATCATGCCATACTCCGAGTCATGACCAAGTTGGACTCCCCAACTTTCGTGTTACCCGCAGTAGAAAAATAGTTCTAGTTTCAAAAATTCTAGCTAGGCAGTGTTTAGACCATTTGTAGACTTTTTTGAAAAAAAAATTGTTGCGGAGGAAAAAAAAGAGGAAAAAAGTGCAAAAAGATTTTTTTTCAGAGTGCTCCTTCCTTGTTTACGTGCAGCACCGTGATTTTGTTCGTGTTCTAGGCTCGCATCTCTAGTACGGTCTAGATTAGGACCAGCACAGTACCGTCATTGAGCGTTTATTCAACTTTGCATCTCTGAATTGATTATTGCTGACCTTTTTTGCTACCATATTATAAGCCTTCCCAGCTCCACATACATCTACGTCATGCGTTTGACTCTCCCTTGTAATCGCTCTATCCAAACTTTGAGAGTTTTGACTACAACGGTTGCCGATCGCCACCTGCTGCTTGGTAAGAACTTGTAAGAATTTGAGATTCGCTTGACGGATTTGTGACTTTCCACAACACCACCGCCACTTCCTAGCAGTCTATAGGATCATATTCTTGTGTTTTTCTCTTGCTGCTAACCTTGCCAGGATCACAAGCGAATGAGCTGGACTGGGAGAACATGACGAACAAGGAGCTCCATGATAAATTCCAGAAAATGTTGGGTCAACTGGTGGAAGACGTGATGGCCAATTTTGGCAAGGCATTAGCGAGGATTGATGACATAGAGAAGACAATTGACAACAGGTTGGATGCCAAGTTCACTGAAGTGCTTGCGCGTCTACCTCCACCTAATACCTCTGCTGCACCATTGCAACGACAGCAACAACAACCACCTCCACGTCGCGAAACAGCCCTCCGCCGAGCGAGCCGTGTTCCTCTTGAGCCTGGCCAAACTTCTGGTGCCGCTGCTTACTGCTGTTGATGCTTCTGTGGCTCCTGCTGCTGCGGAGGAGGATGATAACGCGGGCGATTATGAAGATGAGGTTGATCAAAATCAGAACTACATGCAACCACTAGCACCACCACCACCAGGTCGTCCACATGCAAATAATCGCAATGGTAGGCCTGCACCACCACCTCAGGTACGAGATCATGAACATCTTTCTGAACTAAAATTGAATATTCCACCATTTGGGGGTAGATATGTTCCTGATATATATCTTACTTGGGAGTTAGAAACTGAGCAACGTTTTACATGTTTACAATATCCCGAGGAAAGATGTGTTGCCGTTGCTGTTTGTGCTTTCACTAGTTTTGCATGTGTTTGGTAGTCTGAACATTGTACATTATATCCTATTCCAGCTACTTGGGATGCTTTGAAAACTGCTATGCGTACTCGTTGGGTTCCACCATATTATCAACGTGAATTACTTCAGAAATTCCAGCGTTTAAGACAAGGAAAAAATTCTGTAGAGGAATATTATCAGGGATTGCAAACTGGCATGACTAGATGTGGTATTGTTGAGGATAATGAAGCTATGCTTGCACGTTTTATGTGTGGATTAAATAGAGAGATTCAGACCATTTTAGAGTATAAGGAGTATAATAATATCACTCGTTTATTCCATCTTGCTTGCAAAGCTGAACGTGAAGTGCAGGATCGACAAGCATTGGCGTGGACTAACTTTTCTTCAAGTTGACCTTCATCATGGACACCGCATGCATCCTCTACTTCCACATATTCTGCTCCACCGGCACCTCCGTCAGCTGCCACCTCCAGCCGTGATACAAGAAAGCAGGCACTACCACCACTATCTGACAAGAGCATACCGACCGGGCCTGCACATAGCTCTTCTTCATCCATGGCATCAACAGGGCACACACATGATATTATTTGTTGCCGTTGTAAGGGTAGAGGTTATTTTGCGAGAGAATGCAAATCTCCGCGTGTTATGATTGCTACTGAGGATGGTGGGTATGAGTTCGCTAGTGACTATGATGAGGAGACTTTGGCGCTTATTACAAGCGAAGAACACGGTGGAGATGATTCTGATGATGAGACGCAATACATGGCTACTGAAGATGCTGACAGGTATAAAAGTTTAGTTGCTCAACGTGTTTTGAGTGTGTAGGTCACACAAGCTGAGCAAAATTAGAGGCATAATTTGTTCCATACAAAGGGAGTTGTGAAGGAACGTTCTGTTCGCGTCATCATAGATGGAGGGAGCTGCAACAACTTGGCTAGCATGGAGATGGTGGAGAAGCTATCTCTCACCATAAGACCACATCCACATCCTTACTACATCCAATGGTTCAACAACAGCGGCAAGGTTAAGGTAACACGTACTGTTCGTGTGCATTTTAGTATCTCTACATATGCTGATTCTGTTGATTGTGATGTGCTACCCATGCAGGCATGTTCCTTATTACTTGGTAGACCATGGCAATTTGATAAAAAATCTATACACCATGGTAGAAACAATCAGTATACTCTTGTTCATAAGGATAAACATATTACTTTGCTTCCTATGTCTCCTGATTCCATTTTGAAAGATGATATTAATAGAGCTAATAAAGCAAAACAGGAGAAAAATAAGAGTGAAAATCAGATTATGGCAAAAGAATTTGAGCGACAAATGAAGCCTAATAATAAACCATCTAGTGTTGCTTCTGAAATTAAATTGAAAAGTGCATGTTTACTTGCCACCAAATCTGATATTGATGATCTAGATTTCAGCAAATCTGTTTGCTATGCTTTTGTGTGCAAAGAGGCATTATTTTCATTCGAGGACGTGCCTTCCTCTTTGCCTCCTGCTGTAACTAATATTTTGCAGGCGTTCGCTGACGTCTTTCCACAAGACGTGCCACCGGGATTACCACCTATTCGCGGGATTGAGCATCAGATTGACTTAATTCCTGGTGCATCGCTACCCAATCGTGCACGATACCGTACCAATCCAGAGGAGACAGAGGAGATTATATGTCAAGTACAGGAGCTGCTCGATAAAGGTTATATACACGAATCCCTTAGTCCTTGTGCTGTTCCTATTATACTAGTGCCCAAAAAGGATGGTACATCGCGTATGTGTGTTGATTGTAGAGGCATTAATAATATCACTATTTGTTATCATCATTCTATTCCTAGGCTAGATGATATGCTTGATGAATTGAGTGTCTCTACAATATTCTCCAAAGTTGATTTGCGTAGTGGATACCATCAAATTTGTACGAAATTAGGAGATGAATGGAAAATAGCATTTAAAACTAAGTTTGGTTTATATGAGTGGTTAGTCATGCCTTTTGGGTTAACTAATGCACCTAGTACTTTCATGAGATTAATGAACAAAGTTTTACGTGCTTTCATTGGACGATTTGTGGTAGTCTATTTTGTTGATATACTGATTTATAGCAAATCTTTGGAAGAACATTTGGAACATTTACGTGCTATTTTTATTGCTCTACGTGATGCACGTTTGTTTGGTAACCTTGGGAAGTGCACCTTTTGCACTGACCGGGTGTCTTTTCTTGGCTATGTTGTTACTCCACAAGGAATTGAAGTTGATAAAGCCAAGATTGAAGCTATTGAGAGTTGGCCGCAGCCCAAAACGGTCACGCAAGTGAGGAGTTTTCTTGGACTCACTGGTTTATATAGGCATTTTGTGAGAGATTTTAGCACCATTGCTGCACCTCTCAATGAGCTTACAAAGAAGGATGTGCCTTTTGTTTGGGTACCGCACAGGAAGAAGCCTTCACGGTATTGAAAGATAAGTTGAAATATGCTCCATTACTCCAACTTCCTGATTTTAATAAGACTTTTGCGCTTGAATGTGATGCTAGTGGAATTGGATTATTAGGCGTGTTATTACAAGATGGCAAACCTGTTGCATATTTTTCTGAAAAATTGAGTGCGCCTAGTCTGAATTATTCCACTTATGATAAGGAATTATATGCTCTTGTTCGGACTTTGGAAACATGGCAACATTATTTATGGCCCAAAGAATTTGTTATACATTCTGATCATGAATCTTTGAAACACATTAAAAGTCAAGCAAAACTGAACCGTAGACATGCTAAGTGGGTTGAATTCATTGAGACTTTCCCTTATGTCATTAAACACAAGAAGGGTGAAGAAAATGTTATTGCTGATGCATTGTCTCGTCGTTATACTATGCTTTCACAACTTGACTTTAAAATATTTGGTTTGGAGACGATCGAAGATCAATATGTGCATGTTGCTAAATTTAAAGATGTATTGCAGAATTGTAAAGAAGGGAGAACATGTAACAAGTTCGTCGTTAACGATGGATTTGTGTTTCGTGCTAACAAGCTATGCATTCCAGCTAGCTCCGTTCGTCTTTTGTTGTTGCAGGAGGCGCATGGAGGAGGATTAATGGGACACTTTGGCGTGAAGAAGACGGAGGATATACTTGCTACACATAGCTGCAACTTCGCGTACTTCGTTTGTGTTCAACGACCAGACCAAGACATCACAGAACCCCACCTTGATCAATGAAGCATTCATCTTATATTCGCAATATCCAGATTGCAATCTTAGTTTCTTGCTTGTTCTTCGTTTGCTTGCAGGAAATAGATCTTCGTGGTCAGGTTGATCATGCTCCGGCATAGTCAATAACCTCTCGGAGTTGGTTTAGCTCTAAGGCGTGACGTCCTCACATGTTCGTAGTCGGATCGTAAAAGTCTACTCCTCTGAAACGATAATCATAATCTCATCGAAAGACGGGACACCTTTGCCTCTATCACCAATTTCCGCCCAAAATCGCGTCTCGAATCTTGGATCTCGAGTTGACCCCGACCCACCGGACGACCGATGTTTACTGGACGTCCGGACCCTCCCGAAGCACCGGACGACCAGTCCCACCCAACAGAACAGAAATTAACGGATTTCCGGACCTTCCGGACATCCGACACTTATCGGACGTCCGATACCTATAGATATCAACTTCTGCTGATTTTTGTTTCGCCCATAACTAATTCATCCGGAGTTCTTTAGCTCGTTTTGATGTTCTTTAGCTCGTTTTGAAACTATTGACATCCCCCGTCCCACAAAAATACTTCCAACATCATTTAACTCCATCAAAATTTTGGAATTTTGGCATCTTTGCCTAGGGCCTTCACCACATCATCCGCTATACCACCACCGACTTCCGCAACCTAACACATTTTGTTCCCCATAGCATTAG
This sequence comes from Thinopyrum elongatum, assembly GCA_011799875.1. Classification (NCBI taxonomy): domain Eukaryota; kingdom Viridiplantae; phylum Streptophyta; class Magnoliopsida; order Poales; family Poaceae; genus Thinopyrum; species Thinopyrum elongatum. The sequence continues at coordinate 265,376,236 of CM022302.1, forward strand.
TGGTTGCTTGAGTAGTGATTTGAGTCTCCTAAGGTGTTTTGGCTACTTAGGAACGGTTACTTGTTCATCAACCACCACCATAACTTCCGTATAACCTTGCCCACCATACACTTCCGCCACCCCAACTTAACCCAATTTTGTTTGAGCTTGTTTGAGTTGTGGGTTGTGTCTCCTAAGGTGTTTTGGCTACTTAGGGATGGTGACTTCAACTCCAACTCGCATAACCCATCATTGCACTTCCGCAATCCCATTGAGCTTCCACAAAACCACCACCGCATTCCGCTACCACCATTTGACATTTGCCTCTGCAGATTTTGAGTTTGCGGTTTTCCGTTTCCTAGGGTATTTCAGCTAACTAGGAACAGTTCGACATCGACAACACCGCCACTCATCATTGCCTCGAGGTCCTCATCGACATTGACCACTTCATCATTATCCATTCTTGCTTACACATGAGAAACCATTAACAGTAACCTCTATATCATCTTGGTATCGTGGTATCCCATTGTACATTCATTCTTGCCATAGTTTTGATAACCCCTAGCCCATTTTGCGTCACTTGCCTATCTAGACTAGCCATTGAGTATTGCCGGCAACATTACTTGTGCACATTAGTGATCATCGATCTCTGCCTTCCATTGCATACATACCATATCATCTTGGTATATCATCGTGGTGTCATCATATCATTTCTTGTGTCACAAGATTGTTCCCGCATATACACAATTGCTATCTTGGTTTGTGCATTTCGCATAAGTGGCCATATCAAAAAAATAATAAGCTTTTAAGCAAAGAAAAAGACTGAACAAAGAGCTTGTAAGCAACAGCCGTAGCATCTCCACATTGCATATCATACTACCATATTGATCATCTTGGATCATCGTGTGCGAAACACTAGAACATCACACATAATAGCATACTTGGGATAGAAGTCGTTGCATTTTTGTCTCTTATAGGTTGTGCACAAGTGTCATATCCGCCTTTTGAGCAATCGTGCTAGCGTCTCTCTAGAGTTGTGCAACAAGAGCATTTTTTGTGGATTCCACATTTTGAGCTCGTTCCTTGGTTGCACGACCCCATTTATCTTTCTGTCTGTGTGTTTTTGTGTGCCACATATTGCTATTGGTCTACTTGTTGCACTTGCGAATTTGTGAATCTCTTTCAACATTATTGACTCTTGCTAACATTTTGCATCAAATTTTTGTGCCACTATCCTCACCAAGCTACACCATAAGCCTTCTTGTGTAGGTGTGAGAATTGACAAGATCCGGTACCAATTGTGCTATTTCCTTGCTACACTCTTGAGTGATCATTGATCCATCTTCAACATTGGATAAGGTACATTTGGTCTAGTTCTTCTCTTTCTACCACTCACATTTGCTCAAGTCTTGTGATGGATAGGCAAATCATTTCATCTCTGGTCTTCGACAACGACGACGCGAACAAATACATCACCAAAATGTCCATCTTTGACCTACAACGACAATTGAAAGGCGCACAATCAAGATTGAGAGAGCGCATCGACAACCTCGTCATTGACATACGACACTCCGAAGCACATACAAGAGACTACTTTGACAACAAGCTTTCCGCACAAAAGGAGGAGAAGGATGCAAGGATGGAGGAGATTCGAGCTTTGTTGGTCAACCGTTCTTCCCCTTCGTCATCCTCAAGGTGGCGGCGAGCGAGTCGCAAATCTTCGGAGCGCCCATGCGAGGCAAGCGCAATTCGTCCACGTCCACATCTACATGGTGACCATCATCACATTCGTGATCCATATTGTCATGAAGGGCAAGTCACCTCCAAGAATCATGTGCACGATGACGATGAACGACATCTACTACGAGCTCAAGCACAACAATGACACCATCAACATGAAGATGCTCGACACGCGCAAACCTACAAGCCTCAACAAGCTCTACATCAAGCTACAGCCAAACTTCATGAGCACAAGAGAAGACCGCGAGACAAGCACCACCAAGAGGAAGCTACGGCTACCACCACCACTTCGGCATCTTCACCATGTGTTGTCAAGGCATCTTCACCTTTGTACGTACGGAATCTTCGCCTACTTCCCATGAGTATGTCTATGTCTACATCATCAAGTCCAAGGCGACCACCTACAAGCAAGGGCGACACTTCCATCTTCGGAAGCCCCTCAAGGAAGATGGCTGAGCATGGGAAATTCCCTTCGGTCATGGAGACGAGCTACGAAGTGCCACATCATATGGGCCTCATACAAGACGACAACAAGACGGTCGAGCAAGAGCCATCCCCTTTGACCACAGCGGCAAGCACGAACCTCTTCAACAACATGAAGGCGGCGCCCCAATATGTCTCCTACTCCGAGTCAAGCTACGAGACCGCGCATGAGACCCTCTCTTTGGTCTCGAAGGAGAGCGATGATTTGCCACATCCTATGGCATTCATCTTTGGAGGTGTTATGGATGAGGAGGTTGAGCATGGGACTATCCCTTCAACCATGGTGGCGATAGGAGTTGAGCATGGAGACATTTTCACCAACATCTCTCCGACACCTATATATGATGAGATGCCCCAATTCCCATGTGAGGAGAGTCACCACCCCATGAGTGATATGAGTGACTCCACCATATGTGACATTGAGTGCATTTCCTATGAGAGGATGAATGTGACAACCACTAGCCCCACACATGAGAGCTTGCCACACATCCTATGTGAGGTTGGGAGCCATTTGAGTGACTCCACCAACCATATGAGTGAGTGCATCTTACCGGGAGCGAGTGAGCCACAACACTTAGTGAGTGAGGTAGTTGAGATGGCATGTGAGGCCACTATGATTTATAATGACTTAACCTCTACTCCTAGGGTGTTTTCTTGTTTGGTGATAGATTTCCTACAAGGCAAAGCGCCAATCCTCGATGAGTCCATTCCTCCAATGGGCAAACCGATGGCCATGATGGACGATATTGCACCCCCCACATGGTACCATCAAGTTGATGAAGATATTGACAAAGTGTCAATTTTGGCAACCTCACCTACAACACATGAGCGGAGATCTAAAGGTAACATAGGTGATGGTACTTCTCTTGTCCCACTAGCGGACTATCTTGCAAATGATTGCTTGCATGATGTTGACCACCTTATGGATTCATTGCATACTATGTCTTGTTTCGATATGCCACCCATTTATGATGAATATAATGATGAGCATGTTGAAAGCCTAGTTTTGATGCTATGCTCCATAGGATATCATGTGAAAATTCTATTGGTCATGTCATGTTTGACGATCCATTAAACTTGTCATATGCTATGAGTGAGATCTCCCTTATTGCATCATTACAATCTCTACATAGTAACTATGCATATCCAATTAAAATAAATCCCATTTGCACTTATGGCATAGATGACGAGATGATGGTCATTGGCTTTTGTTTTTCATGCAATGATATTGCCATGCTTCCTTTACATGATTTGCGCAATTCATCTACTATGTCATGCCATGATCACATTGTTCCGAATATGCTTTGTTTTGGATGTTGTCAATATTCTCCATGTGATGTTTCCACTAATGCTCATGAGGAGACCCCCATCGTTTCCTCATACATATTAGGAGATTTTGATGCATTCCATACTTTGCATGATTCCCATAATTGCGTGCACCATATGCATTCCACGAATAACAATGCTCTACATATTTATCATGATGCATTACACAATTTGAGTCTCCATTATGCTATACATAATAACAAACCTCTCATGATGGATGACATGTTTCTATATCACACATCTCATTTATTTGAGCATTGGCTATTTTGTGCTAACCAACACATGCACATGCGCATCATGATGGATGATGTGTACATATACCACACACACACCATTTTCCCTTTGCCTTTGTTCTGTGTAGGTACTCATGTGATGCAGAGCATCCTACGGACATCACCATGTCAAGAGCCCGTTTGGCAAGTGACACGTGCGACCTCTACTTCACATACATAAAGGTGAATCATCTCCTTTACACGTGTTCACTTGACCCCTTCAAGGATGGTATACTACTTGACATTCCTCTCGTGTGCATGCATAGGTATCGTTGGATCTTTACGGATGAGGACGGGGAGTGCAAGCGCCATGGAACACCTACACCATCTGCGAGGGAAGCATGGGAGAGAAGACGGATGTGACGCCACCGACTCAATCGTGCACTAATCATACACGCAAACATGCACGATCAAGCACAGGGACTCACGGGAAGATATCACAACACAACTCTAACACAAATAAACAGAGATCCACGAATATTACAGACCAGGGATCACGAGGATCCGAATACATAAGTCAGTCATACAAATAAAATCTAGGTACAGACATAGTTAGTCAAGGTTTGCCTTAAGAAGGCTAGCACAAACAACGACTCTAGATCGAAAGGCGAAGGCCTCTTGCCTAGGGCCTCCTATCCTACTCCTGGTCGGCTGGCTCGATCCAGTAGTACGTGCCGTCTGGACCCTCCTGGTAGTAAGCTCCTGCGGTGTCATCTGGCTCCTGAGCTCCATCGTCTGAGGTAACATCAAAAGGGGTATGGGGGAAAAAGAGGTAGCAAAGCAACCGTGAGTACTCATCCGAAGTACTCAGCAAGCAAGGATCTACACTACATATGCAACATTATCAAAAAAAGGCTGTATAAGTGGACTGGGCTGCAGAAATGCCAGAATAGAGAGAAGACCTAGTCCTATTGAAGACTAGCATCTTCACGAAGCCACCATCTTGCAGCAACTAGAAGAGTACATAAAAGCATTTTATTAAGCAAACATGTTGAGGCAAAGCCTAGGGATCCTTCCTCGACTCCCTGCGAGAAAGCGATCCCGAAGCTTCAATTAATTAAACAATTATCCAGTTCAAGTAATAGATCGGGATACCAAACTGAGCGTCCTATTACCGTGGACACGGCTATTCGTATAGATCACTTCCCTGCAGGGGTGCACTACTGTTACCCAACAAGCTCGATCACCTCTGGCCGGACACACTTGCTGGGTATTGCCCGACCTCGGGAGATCGACACAAAGCAGTGCCCTACCTAGGCTCAGCAGAGAGGTCAACACGCCGGACTAACCTATGCACCCAGGGGTCTTGGGCCATCGCCCCGGGCGCTCCTGCGCGTTGCGAGACTGGCCGGGGAGTAGGCGCGACACTGAACTCATTAGTGAAGTATCCAGCCCAACCCCAACAATCAGCCCGCACGGTGAACTGTGACGTCTGATGAGCTTTCGGGAGAAACGTACGACGTAGAGTGCCCCATAAACCATTATCCCGCGTGGTGGTAGTGCGTATAGGGCACGACGACCCACTCAGATCAAATACCCAAATCCTTTAGGCATATTTAATAATTCACGGAGACGATCAGAGTTTCTAATGCTCCGCCACAATATCTCTCTCGGGTGCCCTCCTGGCAAGCCCGACTGCATAATTTCCCCGCGGGTACCCCTCAGGGTCGACCCGCCCGCGACAAAGTTCAAAGTAACCGTGTGGTCATAACATCAAGGGGGAAACCCCGAGGAATCACCCTAGGTGGATTCCACTCAATGAAATCATCAAGGTGAATGTAGGAGGAATCGCCCTCGAGGTTCACACTTGAGGGGTTGCACGACAGAGTCCTATCGGGAGTGGTTAAGGAGGAATCACCCTCGATGACCATGACCGAACAACTACACTACAGAGTTATCATCAGGAGTGCGTTACGAGGTATCACCCTCGGCACTCAATAGTAACTATGCAGAGTCATACAACAAAGGGGGTGAAGTGAGGTGTCGGTCTCTGGTCATCGATCACGTTGATCGAGTCGTCGATGATGAAGCAGAGGCAACAAGGACAAAGTGGGGGTCACTGATGGATCACTAATCTACCTATACTAAGCAGTTTAGGTTAAGCAGGTAGGTATCAATAAGCAGGTTACAAAAAGCAGGCTATGCATCAGGATAGGAGCAATCAATTATAATAGCAAAATCTAATGCAAGCATGATAGAATGGAATGGGCGATATCAGATTGTTCAGGGGGGGGCTTGCCTGGAAGCTCTGCTGAGAGGGGTTGGTCGTCAGAAGGCTGCTTGTCCGGAGCATAGTCGTACTCTGCTGCGTCGGCATCGGTCTCGGCGTCTATCGAGAGAGAAGGAGGGGGAAAGAAATAATAAATTCACGGCAAAAATGCAGACAATATGCATGACATGCCTGAATGATATGCAAAGGTGTTCTACTGCCTAACTAGATGATTTAGTTAATTTAGGAATTTATTTGGATTTATTTTATTAAAGTTGAGCACTATTCATTTATCAAAATCAGTCTAAAAGTTCCATGTTCAGGTAGTTAGGGGCATCTGACAGCAATACGAAGGGCGTATTCAGATTCGTCTCATCGTTCTGAGCAACTTTCAACATGTACAAAGTATTTTCATCCGAGCTACGGTTTATTTTCTAAAGTTTTAATCATTTTCTAGAATTATTCTATTTACTAAAATCAATATTATCCAGAGCAGTAGCAGTGATGTCAGCATGACACAATGGTGACGTCAGCAGTCAACAGGTCGGCTGAGCAGGTCAAACCTGACATGTGGGGCCCACATGTCATACACAGTGGCCTTAACAAAGGGTTAAAAATTAACTATTTGGGTTAATTAGTTAGTGGGGCCTACTGTCAGTGTCATATTGGTTAACTATTTAACTTAATTAGGATTAACAGATTAATTAGTGTTTTATCTATTTATTTTAAAATGTTTAAACAGCTGGGCCCCTCATGTCAGTGGGCCACAGTGCCGAGTCAGTAGTTGACCCGGTCAACTGGGTCAACTGGGGCCTGCGGGGCCCAGCGTTAGTGTCTCCGAGGTGGGGCCCGAAGTGCCACGTCGGCTGACCGGCATTTAAACGCCGGCGAGCACGTTTCCGCGACGGCGCGGCTCGGGCGGCGATCGGATTTCGTCCATGAAGGGTCTCCGGACCCGTGGCTAGGCTTGTTCGAACGAGGGCGTCGAGACGCGTCGAACGGTGGTGGTGCCGTGGCCGGGGAGGCCCTATATCGACGGCGGCGACCTCGTCGGCGGATGACCAGAGTCGGGCGAGTGGGGATCCGGCGTTCTAGCGCGCTAACGAGCAAACCGAATGGCCAGACGGTCTCAGGTGGTGGTGGGTTCGGCCATGGCGGGGACGATGGCTACGAGCGAGGCAAAGAGCAGGGAGAGGAGGGGATCGACGCGGGGGCTCACCGCGGTCCTGCAGATGTGCTAGAGTGTGCTCGAGGAGGCTCGACGACAGCGAATCGAGGAGGTATTCGACGGTGGCCGTAGGGGAAGAAGACGAGGCAGTCCGGCGATGCAGAGCTCCTCGTCCCTCGTGCGTGGTCGTGGACGAAGTGGCCGACGTCGGTGAGTCCAGTAGACTGGTCGGAGAAGCGGTGGGAGCGCGGTGGCCGCGAGTTTCACGGGACAACGGCCATGGCGGCGCTCGGGCGAGGGGGAAGCAGGGAGGGAGCGAGGGGAGAGTGAGCGAGGGGGACGCCAGGGGGTCGCGGTGCCTCGCCCTTATCCACGGCGAGCGCGGCGACGCGCTGTCGAGCAGGCGAGCAGGGCGAGGTGGGAGACGGTGCGGGGTGCGGGCGCGCGCGCACGCTGGGTGTTTGACAACGGCCGCGGGGTGAGCAGTGCGAGGTGGGAGACGGTGCGGGGTGGATCGGGCCGGCGCTGTAGCACTTAAGCCCAGGTACAGTGGGCCTTTTTCTTTTCCTTCTTTTCTTTTCTGTTTTTCTTTCTTTTCTCACTTTTGCAAAATGTGCGGCCTCAAATATTGTTTTGTAAAATAGGTAATTTGGTCCAATAAATACAGTGCATTATTTAACACTGCTAGAAATTGGTTTGGAGGCAAATGGATTTCATATGAATTTTGTATTCAATAAAATGGATTAAACCTTGCTGTTTTGGTACTGTTTTAGGATGTTAGAGTCATTTAAATATTTCAATTAATGTTGCTGCTAATTTTATAAATGCCCCTGGATTATTTGCAACATGATGAACATTTTAGTTCCTGGATTTGGAAAACTTTTATTTTTAGTTTAAATTAATTTAAAGTTTGAATTAGGAGTTTGAAATGCAATATGATGCAAATGATGACTAGGCACTGTTAAACTTGCTGACATGGCATTAACTAAGGGTGATCACTGTGGTTAATTACATGGGGTGTTACAATTCTCCTCCTCTAACAAGAATTCTCGTCCCGAGAATTAAGAAGACTGAAAGAAAGCGGGGTATTCTTCGCGAAGACGATCCTCATGTTCCCAAGTGGCTTCATCATCGGAATGATTCGACAACTGAACTTTAAGGAATTTGATTGACTTCTGACGAGTTCGACGTTCAGCTTGATCAAGAATACGGATGGGATATTCTGGATAAGATAGATCTTCCCGCAATTCAAGCATTTCATGATCCACAGCTCGAATAGGATCCTTGAAGCAGCGACGAAGTTGGGATACATGAAAGACATCATGCACTTGAGAAAGATTTGGCAGCAATTGTAACTAATATGCCACTTCTCCTCGACGGGCAAGAATACGGAACGGGCCAATGTAGCGAGGAGCTAACTTGCCCTTGATTCCGAACCGATGAGTGCCTTTCAATGGAGTGACACGAAGGTAAGCTTGCTCGCCAGGCTGATAGACCATTGCCTTGTGCTTTCGGTCATAGTTGCTCTTCTGACGAGACTGAGCAGTTTTCAGATGTTCCCGGACAATGTGGACTTTTTCTTCAGCTTGTTGGATAATGTCTGGTCCGATGAGTGAGCGTTCCCCAGTTTTCGACCAATTCAGAGGGGTTCGACACTTACATCCGTAAAGAACTTCAAACGGTGCCATCTTCAGACTAGCTTGATAGCTATTGTTGTAAGAGAATTCGGCATACGGGAGAGATTCCTCCCATTTCTTACCGAAGGAGATGACACAAGCTTGAAGCATATCTTCGAGCACTTGATTAACTCGCTCGACTTGACCCTGTGACTAAGGGTGAAAAGCAGTGCTGAAGGACAGATGAGTTCCCATAGCTTCTTGGAAACTTTCCCAGAATCTGGAGGTAAGGAGGCTGCCATGATCCGAACTGATCTCCAACGGAACACCGTGGAGTGACACAATTCGGGAAACATACAAGTCTGCTAATGACTAGCAGTGATTGTCTCCTTGACTGGCAGAAAGTGAGCAACCTTTGAGAATCGGTCAATGATGACAAAGATAGCATCATGACCCTTCTGAGATCTAGGAAAACCGGTAATGAAATCCATTTGGACCTTGTCCCATTTCCATTCAGGAATATCAAGGGGTTGCAGAGTTCCAGCAGGTCTTTGATGTTCTGCTTTAATGCGGCGGCAAACGTCACACTCAGAAACATAACGAGCAATGTCTCGCTTCATATTAGGCCACTAGTATCTCTGACAAATGTCACGGTACATCTTTGTGCTACCAGGATGAATTGACAGAGGAGTGTCGTGAGCTTCTTTCATAACGTGCTCTCTCTCATCCTTGAATTTGGGTACGAAGAGACGGCGTTGGAAGAATAGGACCCCATCATTATCAAGATGGAATTCCGACGACTTTCCTTTTTCGAGGTATCGCTTAATCCTTTCTACTTCAGAGTCATACCCTTGCATAATCTTAATGCTGTGCTGAAGATCCGGTTCAACAACCAGGGTATTGAGATAACCCTGTGAAACAATATGGAGGTTCAATTTGTGAATCTCTTCATAAAGAACAGGTTGTGCTTCCTGAACCATAAGATTGTTGCAATAAGCCTTGCGACTCAAAGCATCGGCCATTATGTTAGCCTTGCCAGGGGTGTATGAGATATTCATATCATAATCGGCAATTGTCTTGAGCCATCTTTGTTGACGAAGGTTCAGATCTTGTTGAGCATATAGATACTTCAAACTCTGATGATCCGTGTATATCTCGCAACGGTTACCGAGAAGGTAATGTCGCCATAGCTTCAGAGCATAAATAACAGCAGAAAGTTCGAGATCATGCACTGGATAATTTTCTTCACGAGGGCGCAATTGTCGAGAGCCATAAGCAATCACTTTGCGCTCTTGCATTAGGACACAGCCTAATCCTTGATGAGATGCATCATAGTATATCACGAAATCCTTGCGAGTATCCGAGGGTGCTAGCACTGGGGCAGATGTCAACTTATCTTTTAGCGTCTCAAAGCTTTCTTGACATTTTTCTGTCCACTCAAATTTAACACCTTTGTGGAGCAGATTCGTCAATGGCTTTGCAATCTTTGAGAAGTTCTCGACGAATCGACGACAATAACTAGCAAGTCCGAGAAAACTCCTGACTTGCTTAACATTCTTCGGGGGAGTCCAATCAAGAATAGCCTGTACTCGCTCGGGGTTAACAGGAATGCGTGGGCAGGTAGTCAAAGAGATTGACGATGATAACACAGATCGGCGAGAGGCAAGGATGGCATTGCTCACCATGAATTCAATTAACATCTCGGAAGAGCTCAAAATGTTGACGCTGAACACGACACATTTGGCCGGGAGATCCCAAAAGTGGCAAATGACGGTGTGCGATGTATATGATAACTTGGAAAGAAAAGGTTAAACAAACCAATGGAAAGGAAAATGATTATTAGACTAATCAGATCAATGGTAAGGAATAAGCACAGATATCTAGCTCTCTGGGTAGACAAGATTTACGAGATCCTAAGTGTCGGCGTTAGTAAAATCTTTACCCCGAATAGAAGAGAGATCAGAGTCCCAGACTATAGGCGAGGAATAAAAGATCCTATTACCACCCAGTTGGCGACGTGGGCCCGTAAGCCACACAACCAAGTTAGTAAATTAGTTTTTCGATGTCTAGACTCAACTTCGACCAAGGAATTGGAAGGGGGCTTCCTACAGGCAGTCGGCTCTGATACAAACTTGTGATGCCCCCGACTCAATCGTGCACTAATCATACACGCAAACATGCACGATCAAGCACAGGGACTCACGGGAAGATATCACAACACAACTCTAACACAAATAAACGGAGATCCACGAATATTACAGACCAGGGATCATGAGGATCCGAATACATAAGTCAGTCATACAAATAATATCTGGGTACAGACATAGTTAGTCAAGGTTTGCCTTAAGAAGGCTAGCACAAACAATGACTCTAGATCGAAAGGCGAAGGCCTCCTGCCTAGGGCCTCCTATCCTACTCCTGGTCGGCTGGCTCGATCCAGTAGTACGTGCTGTCTGGACCCTCCTGGTAGTAAGCTCCTGCGGTGTCATCTGGCTCCTGAGCTCCATCATCTGAGGTAACATCAAAAGGGGTGTGGGGGAAAAAAGAGGTAGCAAAGCAACCATGAGTACTCATCTGAAGTACTCAGCAAGCAAGGATCTACACTACATATGCAACATTATCAAAGAAAGGCTGTATAAGTGGACTGGGCTGCAGAAATGCCAGAATAGAGAGAAGACCTAGTCCTATCGAAGACTAGCATCTTCATGAAGCCACAATCTTGCAGTGATTAGAAGAGTACAGAAAAGCATTTTATTAAGCAAGCATGTTGAGGCAAAGCCTAGGGATCCTTCCTCGACTCCCTGCGGGAAAGCAATCCCGAAGCTTCAATTAATTAAACAATTATCTAGTTCAAGTAATAGATCGGGATACCAAACTGAGCGTCCTATTACCGTGGACACGGCTATTCGTATAGATCACTTCCCATGCAGTGGTGCACTACTGTTACCCAACACGCTCGATCACCTCTGGCCGGACACACTTGCTGGGTAATGCCCGACCTCGGGAGATCGACATGAAGCAGCGTTCTACCTAGGCTCAGTAGAGAGGTCAACTCGCCGGACTAACCTATGCACCCAGGGGTCTTGGGCCATCGCCCCGGGCACTCCTGCGCGTTGCGAGACTGGCCGGGGAGCAGGCGCGACACTGAACTCGTTAGTGAAGTATCAGGTCCAACCCCAACAATCAGCCCGCACGGTGAACTGTGACGTCTGATGAGCTTTCGGGAGAAACGTACGATGTAGAGGGCCCCATAAACCATTATCCCGCGTGGTGGTAGTGCGTATAGGGCACGACGGCCCACTCAGATCAAATACCCAAATCCTTTAGGCGTATTTAATAATTCATGGAGACGATCAGAGTTTCTGATGCTCCGCCACAATATCTCTCTCGGGTGCCCTCCTGGCAAGCCCGACTGCATAATTTCCCCGCGGGTACCCCTCAGGGTCGACCCGCCTACGACAAAGTTCAAAGTAATCGTGTGGTCATAACATCAAGGGGGAAACCTCGAGGAATCACCCTCGGTGGATTCCACTCGATGAAATCATCAAGGTGAATGTAGGAGGAATCACCCTCGAGGTTCACACTTGAGGGGTTGCACGACATAGTCATATCGGGAGTGGTTAAGGAGGAATCAGCCTCGATGGCCACGACCGAACAGCTACACTACAGAGTTATCATCAGGAGTGCGTTATGAGGTATCACCCTCGGCACTTGATAGTAACTATGCAGAGTTGTACAACAAAGGGGGTGAAGTGAGGTGTCGGTCTCTGGTCGTCGATCACATTGACCGAGTCGTCGATGATGAAGTAGAGGCAACAAGGACAAAGTGGGGGTCACTGATGGATCACTAATCAACATATACTAAGCAGTTTAGGTTAAGCAGGTAGGTATCAATAAGCAGGTTACAAAAAGCAGGCTATGCATCAGGATAGGAGCAATCAATTACAGTAGCAAAATGTAATGCAAGCATGAGAGAATGGAATGGGAGATATCGGATTGTTCAAGGGGAGGGGGGGCTTGCCTGGAAGCTCTGCTGAGAGGGGCTGGTCGTCACAAGGCTGCTCGTCCGGAGCGTAGTCGTACTCTGCTGCATCGACGTCGGTCTCGGCGTCTATCGAGAGAGAAGGAGGGGGAAAGAACCAATAAATTCACGGCAAAAATGCAGACAATATGCATGACATGCCTGAATGATATGCAGAGGTGTTCACTTCCTAACTAAATGATTTAGTTAATTTAGGAATTTATTTGGATTTATTTTATTAAAGTTGAGCACTATTCATTTATCAAAATCAGTCTAAAACTTCCATTTTCAGGTAGTTAGGGGCATCAGATAGCAATACGAAGGGCGTATTCAGATTCGTCTCATCGTTCGGAGCAACTTTCATGTACAAAGTATTTTCATCCGAGCTACGGTTTATTTTCTATGATTTTCTAAACTTTTAATCATTTTCTGGAATTATTCTATTTACTAAAATCAATATTATCCAGAACAGTAGCAGTGATGTCAGCATGACGAAATGGTGACATCAGCAGTCAACAGGTCGGCTGAGCAGGTCAAACCTGACATGTGGGGCCCACATGTCATACACAGTGGCCTTAACAGAGGGTTAAAAATTAACTTTTTGGGTTAATTAGTTAGTGGGGCCTACTGTCAGTGTCATATTGGTTAACTATTTAACTTAATTAGGATTAACAGATTAATTAGTGTTTTATTTATTTATTTTAAAACATTTAAACGGCTGGGCCCCTCATGTCAGTGGGCCACGGTGCCCAGTCAGCAGTTGACCCGATCAACCGGGTCAACTGGGGCCCGCGGGGCCCAACGTCAGTGTCTCCGAGGTGGGGCCCGAAGTGCCATGTCGGCCGGCCGGCGTTTAAACGCCGGCGAGCATGTTTCCGCGGCGGCGCGGCTCGGGCGACGATCGGATTTCGTCCACGAAGGGTTTCCGGACCCGTGGCTAGGCTTGTTCGAACGAGGGCGTCGAGACGCGTCGAACGGTGGTGGTGCCGTGGCCGGGGAGGCCCTATATCGACGACGGCGACCTCGTCGGCGGATGACCGGAGTCGGGCGAGTGGGGATCCGGCGTTCTAGCGCGCTAACGAGCAAACCGAATGGCCAGACGGTCTCTATGCGTTGCGGCGAGCGTGACAGTGGCACGCACGGGACCCAAAGGTCACCGTGGCCACGCCGGCGACGAGCTCAGGTGGTGGTGGGTTCGGCCATGGCGGGGACGACGGCTACGAGTGAGGCAAAGAGCAGGGAGAGGAGGGGATCGACGCGGGGGCTCACCGCGGTCCTGCAGGTGTGCTAGAGTGTGCTCGGGGAGGCTCGACGGCGGCGAATCGAGGAGGCGTTCGATGGCGGCCGTAGGGGAAGAAGACGAGACAGTCCGGCGATGCAGAGCTCCTCGTCCCTCGTGCGTGGTCGGGAATAAAGTGGCCAATGTCGGCGAGTCCAGTTGACGGGTCGGAGAAGCGGTGGGAGCGCGGTGGCCGCGAGTTTCACGGGACAACGGCCATGGTGGCGCCCGGGCGAGGGGGAAGCAGGGAGGGAGTGAGGGGAGAGTGAGCGAGGGGGACGCCAGGGGGTCGCGGGGCCTCGCCCTTATCCACGGCGAGCGCGGCGACGCGCTGTCGAGTAGGCGAGCAGGGGGGCTGGGGTGTGGGCGCGCGCGCACGCTGGGTGTTCGACAGCGGCCGCGGGGTGAGCAGTGCGAGGTGGGAGACGGTGCGGGGTGGATCGGGCCGGTGCTGTAGCACTTAAGCCCATGTACAGTGGGCCTTTTTCTTTACCTTCTTTTCTTTTCTGTTTTTCTTTCTTTTCTCACTTTTGCAAAATGTGTGGCCTCAAATATTGTTTTGTAAAATAGGTAATTTGGTCCAATAAATACAGTGCATTATTTAACACTGCTAGAAATTGGTTTGGAGGCAAATGGATTTCATATGAATTTTGTATTAAATAAAATGGATTAAACCTTGCTGTTTTGGTACTGTTTTAGGATGTTAGGGTCATTTAAATATTTCAATTAATATTACTGCTAATTTTATAAATGCCCTTGGATTATTTGCAACATGATGAACATTTTAGTTCCTGGATTTGAAAAACTTTTATTTTCACTTTAAATTAATTTGAAGTTTGAATTAGGAGTTTGAAATGCAATATGATGCAAATGATGACTAGGCACTGTTAAACTTGCTGACATGGCATTAACTAAGGGTGATCACTATGGTTAATTAGATGGGGTGTTACAACGGAAGAAACGGAGCGGCTACAAGCTATAGCCACCGGACGTCCGGACGACACCGGACATCTGGTACCTGACATATCCCAGACGGCTAGAAGAACTACAGCTGATGCGTGCCACAGTGGCCGGACGACCGACGCCCACTGGACGCCCAACAAGTCCCAGTCACCGGACGTCCGACCCCCACCGGATATCCGGTCTCACCTATCTAGAGAAGAATCACCGGAAGTCCGACGCCCTCCGGACGTCCGGACCCCCGCGAGCGACCGGACGTCCAACACCGACCGGATGTCCGACACTGCTTGTGCGCAGCCAGGCCTTTGGCCTTGTATCTCTCTCCCACTTGCCCCTTCGTGGCTTAGACTATAAATAGTCCGCCGCCACCTCCTTTCTAGGGTTAGCATTGTGATAGCTCATTTAGAGATAGAGCTTTGCTCATCCTTGTGGTTCTACTCCATCGAGAGAGACCGCGGCCCCTACGGAGAAGATCCACGCTTGGATTCAAGGTCCCTCACGGGAAGATCCCTCGTGGATTCAAGGCCTCCTCACGGAGATGAACTAGCTACTATTTGTATCATCCTTTGTTGGATTTGGACCATGTGATCTCTATGTGTATTCGGATCTAGCACATGTGTGATTGTTTCTTGTTATTTTGAGTGTTTCCTCTCGTTCCCCTCGTGTTTTCCCTCTCGTGTTCTTCGTGGGATCCCCTCCATTTCATGAAAGATTGACCCCTAGGGTTCCACTCTACATCATCATGCATACTCGTAAACCTCATATCCCACGAGTTGACGAAATGAGCTCTTGAGAGCAACGACGATTTAGGATCCCGTGGATTATCCTTTCCACCGTTCCCTTCGCGCAAGGACTACACACATCTCTTTTACTTGGCTCTCACATGGCTATGGTCTATATATCACGTGTTACTTTATATCCATCGTAGCGTGTTCACTTTGCATGATACACCTCTTTCTATGATTTTGCCATGCAATTGTGACTCTTGCGTGCATTTACCCATGATTCACCATTATACTACTTCTATGTCTATTTGCATGCTTGGTGGAGATACTTGTTAGTATTGCCATGTTATATACATGCTTTATGCTATTGTTGATTATTGTGTTGGGAGAGTCATGATGTTGCATTGTTATTTACATAGAAATTCTTGCCAATACAATGATGATACATTACTCATATCTTGTTTTCATGCTTGTGATATGTCATGTGCATTATGTATGCTCACTATTTGCACACATGACATGATTGCCATGATTACCTCTAGTATGTTGCATCTTCACACTACTAGCTTGCATGACTTGTTTCCTATGATCACTTGCTTTGTCGCATCACCCATGATACATAATTGCTCATTGCATTGGGTTGATAGCGTATATGTTCATGCCTCTCACTTGATTTGCCTTGATCATTGTCTCTTGTGTCCATTGGTTGCACCTCTCATATGCCATTGTAGTGAGTGCACCCATGCTATGCTTACTGATCTTGGAGACTTAGACATCTTATGGGTGACGCATGCTTCTTTGATTGAGCTCATTGTCTTTGGTTGTACTCGCATCATATGCTTCCATACGATGCCACATTCTCTTGTACCTTATTATGATAAGAATGATGAGGACACTTGTTGGGTATTTCACCACACGAATGTTTGGTTTTGCATTTCCTCTAACCTTATTTGTTTTTTCGAGTGTTTTTCATGTTCTTTCGTCTTGGAGGATTCACAAGGCTGTACCATTACGAGACATATTGGTGATGTGAAGGCGTACATGATGTGCGACACCAACATTTGCGAGAAACTACTAAAGGTGAACTCCTTCCCTTTGAGCCATCCTCAAATATGCATATTGGATGGACCATTCTTTCATTGTTGTCTCCTTCTTCTTGTCTACATGATACATCTATTGGACGGAGGACCGACATTGGAGATGGACCCTATGAACCTTCAACTTGAGGAGTGCTCGGACTTAGTGGATTCACCTACTTTGGAAGCACCACCGGACCACCATATATGCCACGACATCGAGCCATGGTATGATAATACCCATGACAAGTTTGCACTTTATGCGTGGATTGACTTGCATTATGATTGCCTTGTTGCATCTTCTATTCCCATGTCATCCATGATATATGAGCTTGTGCACTTCCTTAGAAAATTTGTTGTGATCTTCCTTGATGGCATATTCATACATCATGATCATATTGCCCACCATCAATTGCATGATAACATAATCACACTGAGCACCAATTACCATGTTCATGCTTTTGATACATCGTCCCATTATGACATCATTTTGCACAATGGTTAAATTAATCACATTCCCAACACCTTTGTGCATACTACAAGTGCTTTTGCTCCCATGAATGCATTACATATCATTCTACATCATTTGGATAAGCATCTTGTGCCTTGCCATGAAGAATCTTGTCGCATGGACTCATACTTACTTGATGGACACCTTATGTCCGCTAACCATTGTATTTCCAAGTGCCCCTTGTGTTTGCTCGTTTTGCATGTATACCACCCCAACGACATCTTGAAGTACTTGGATTGCGCCATGACTTCCACTCCGTCCAATTACAAGTCCGTCCACGAAAACCATTTTCATGGTGATGAGGATCACGATCCGAGGTCGGATCTTTTTCCCAAGGGGGGGGGGGGAGATGATGCAGAGCATCCCATGATCATCCCCATGTACACTATGACTACTCCCCAAGCCCCAAGGAGACTTATGACGAGACCTCAAACATACGCCATTGGACACAAGGTTAACTCGCTCCTCTCCGAACCTTAACTTTCTACACATGAGACATGGCTATTACCTCAAATGTATGTGCTATGCATGATAAGGTACTTAGAGGAAGACCATGGAATAGCTAGGACCATTGGACAAGACAGCGAGGACACCAAGCGTGAGGAACAAGAGGAAGAGCTGCCAGAAAGCTATAGCTCCCGGACGTCCGACGACCTCCGAACGACCGATGATCTTCGGACGTCCGATGCCTGGAGATTCCACCAGCCAGAAGGACTATAGCCGAGGCACCCTACAGCGCCCAAACGACCGCCAGATGCCGAACGTCCGACACTCGTCAGCCACCGGACGACCGACAGCGTTCGGATATCCGGTGCCACATGTCCAGAGAGGAAATGACGGAAGTCCGAAGACTTCCGGACGACTGGATGGCCGTGAGCCACCGGACGACCGGAATCCACCGGACGTCCGGTACCTGTCTGCGCACAGAGATTGGGCCCGAGGCCCATGTATCCATTTCGCCCCTCACTTACCCCTTCGTTGCCCTAGACTATAAATACTCCTCCACCTCCTCCATTTTAGGGTTAGCATTGTGATAGCTCATGATAGAGATAGAGCTTTTGATGTAGGGTGGATACCCTAGGGCTGATCTTTCACGAAATGGAGTGGATCCTATGAAGAACACTACGAGCATGAGGGGAAACACGAGGGGAAACACTCAAATCTACGGGAGAGATCACACTTGTGCTAGATCCATGAACATAAAGAGTGATACAAGATTCAAACACAACAAAGGACGATACACGCGAAACTAGTTCATCTCCATGAGGAGGTCTTGAGGGTTCTTCCCATGAGGGGTCTTTAATCCAAGGATGGATCTTCTCCGAAGAGGCCGTGGTCTCTCCGAGGAGTAGAACCAAGTGGATGAGCAAAGCTCTATCTCTGTAATGAGCTAAACCAATGCTAACCCTAAAAAGAGGGAGGAGGAGGAGTATATATAGTCTAAGTGGACGAAGGGGTACATGGGCTTCGGCCCAACACACTGTCAACTCACATGCGTCGGACGTCCGATAGTTACCAGTCGTCCGGTGTCTCGCGGGCGCTCGGACGTCCGATGAGTGTCGGATTTCTGACGTTTCAGCTCTGTTGTGCGTCTGTCAGACTTTCGGTCGGGGTCAGACGTCCGATACGTCGGTCGTCCGGTGGTCTCCTTACTTCTGACGTTTTCGTTCTGGACTGGTGGCCACAGTCGTCCGGAGTGGCTCTGTCGTCCGGGCGCTGGGAGGTGTCGGTCGTCTGGTCCGTGTCGGACATCCGACCACTGTAGACTTCGCTGGCTGGGACTTTGGCTGGCCGGAGCTTCAGGTTTCAGACGTCCGACAAGTCTTGGTCATCCGGTGGCTGGAGATTTTTTGGCAGCTCCTCTTCTTGTTCCTTGTACTTGGTGCACTCACCGTCTTATCCGTTGGGTGTAGCTGTCCTGTGGCTTTCCTCCAAGTACCTGATCACACATAGGGTCTCCACTTGAGGTAGTAGCCATGTCTCATATGTAGAAGGTGGTAGTTCGGAGAGGAGCGAGTTCACCTTAGTTTCAATAGCCTTTGCTCGAGCTCTTGTCATTGGTCCAAGTGGAGACATAGGTAGGTCCATGGGGATGACCGTGGGATGCTCCGCATCATCTCCCCCTTGGGAAAGATCTGACCTTGGATCAAAATCCTCATTAGCATGGTAGGGAGAGAGATCCTTGACATTGAAGACGTCGCTCACGTTGTACTTGTCGCGCAGGAGATCGATCTTGTATGCATTGTTGTTGTAGCGTGCTAGCACCTTGAAGGGTCTGTCGGCTCGAGGTAGAAGCTTGGATTTGCGTTTGTTGGGGAAGAGGTCCTTGGCGAAGGTGTAGCCACACGAGATCTCCAATGTTGAATATCATGGATTGCTTGTTGATGTTGAGCTTGGTCGCGAGTTGTTGTACTTGGCGCTCGATGGCATGCCTTGTATCTTCATGACTCTTCTTGAGGTAGCTCACTCGTGCACTTGCATCCATGTTGATGCACTCTTGTAGTGGTAGAGGTAGAATGTCCAATGGGGACAACGGGTTGAAGCCGTATGATGAGGACATCAATACCATTGTTACACCCACAGCCCCTGTTGCTATACATACTGGACCAATTACTAGAGCTTGCGCACGTCAATTAAATTACATGGTACTTTCGTTTCTTGGTAATGATTCAAATGTTCATGAGAATATGATGCTCCCTAAATTGGATACATTTGTCTTGCTTACAAATGAAAGGCCTAGCTTGGACAAGAAGGATGAACATTGGAGCAAGATAAAGCATGGAGATGATGGAATGCGCAAGGGAAACAAGAACGGAGTTACAAGTGATGATTTCAGGACTTTGAAGCCACCATAATGAGTGCATGAAGCCTTGGACGAAATATACAAGATGCCACTTCATAACTTTCGTCTAGAGACTATTATAGGTGGTGCGTCACCTTATAATTGGGCCAGGCCCATGTAATTTCAAAATACTGAAGTATAGGCTGATTTTAGAGTCCGCATGTGTGGAGAAAACAGAGTTAGGGTTGGTTTCGGACCCCTCCTCCAAGGGGCGACGAATTTCCCTCCTCTTCCTTAATATATACAGCCCTTAGGGCGTCGTTTAGATTTGGGTTTTGTTTAGATTAAAAGTTCACCATAGCTGCAACTTCGCGTACTTCGTTTGTGTTCAACGACCAGACCAAGACGTCACAGAACCCCACCTTGATCAATAAAGCTTTCATCTTATATTTGCAATATCCAGATTGCAATCTCAGTTTCTTGCTTTTTCTTCATTTACTTGCAGGAAATAGACCCTCGTGGTCAGTTTGATTGTGCTCCGGCGTGGTTAGTAACCCCTGGAAAGTTGGTTTAGCGATTGCTAAGGCGCGACGTCTTCGCACGTTCGTAGTCGGATCGTCAAAGTCGATTCCCACAGAAAATGATAGCTATCTCATCGAAACATTGGGACACGTAAACCTCTATCAAGTGGTATCAGATTTCTAGGTTGCTCGGTGAGATTTTCCAGTTTTCATAGTTTAGATCGAGTCTGTTCTTCATACCAATAGTCCACGAAAAAAGAGAGGAAAAAAAGTGCAAAAAAGAAAAGTGCAAAAAAGAAAAAAAATCAGAGTGTGCTCCTCCTTTGTTTACGTGCAACGCCGTGATTTTGTTAGTGTTCTAGGCTCGTGTCTCTAGTACGGTCTAGCCTAGGACCAGCATAGTACCGTCGTTGAGCGTTTATTCAACTTTGCATCTCTGAATTGATTATTGCTGACCTTTTTGCTACCATATTATAAGCCATCCCAGCTCCACATACATCTATGTTGTACGTTTGACACTCCTTGGTAATCGCTCTATCCAAGCTTTGAGAGTTTTGACTACAACGGTTGCTGATCACCGCCTGCTGCTGGGTAAGAACTGGTAAGAATTTGAGATTTGCTTGACGGATTTGTGACACCCCACCACTTTCTAGTAGTCTGTAGGATCATATTCTTGTGTGTTTCTATTGCTACTAACCATGGCAGGATCACAAGCCGATGAGATTGACTGGGAGAACATGACAATGAAGGAGCTTCATGATAAATTTCAGCAAATGGTGGGTCAACAGGTAGAAGACGTGATGGCCAGCTTTGGAAAGGCACTGGGGATGATTGATGACGTTGAGAAGACAATTGACACCAAGTTGGATGCCAAGTTCGATGAAGTACTCACACGTCTACCACAACCACCACCCGCATCTGCTGCACCATTGCAACAACAACAACAACCACCTCCACGTCGCGAAACAGCCCTCCGCCGAGCGGGTCGTGTTTCTCTTGAGCCTGGCCAAACTTCTGGTGCCGCTACTACTGCTATTGATGTTTCTGTGGCTCCTGCTGCTGCTGAGGAGGACGACGATTACGCGGGCGATTATGAGGATGAGGTTGATCAAAATCAGAACTACATGCAACCACCAGCACCACCACGAGGTCGTCCACATGCAAATAATCGCAATGGTAGGGTTGCTGCACCACCACCTCAGGTACGAGATCATGACCATCTTCCTAAACTAAAATTGAATATTCCACCATTCGAGGGTAGATATGTTCCTGATATATATCTTACTTGGGAGTTAGAAACTGAACAACGTTTTACATGTTTACAATATCCTGAGGAAAGACGTGTTGCTGCTACTGTTTGTGCTTTCACTAGTTTTGCATGTGTTTGGTGGTCTGAACATTGTAGATTATATCCTATTCCAGCTACTTGGGCTGCTTTGAAAACTGCTATGCATACTCGTTGGGTTCCACCGTATTATCAACGTGAATTACTTAAAAAATTGCAGTGTTTAAGACAAGGAAAAAATTCGGTAGAAGAATATTATCAGGAATTGCAAATTGGCATGATTAGATGTGGTATAGTTGAGGATAATGAAGCTATGCTTGCACGTTTCATGGGTGGATTAAATAGAGAGATTCATACCATTTTAGAGTATAAGGAGTATAACAATATCACTCGTTTATTCCATCTTGCTTGCAAAGCTGAACGTGAAGTGCAGGATCGACAGGCATTGGCGCGGACTAATTTTTCTAGAGGTTGACCTTCATCATGGGCACCATGTGCATCTTCTACTTCCACCCGTTCTGCTACACCGGCACCTCCATCAGCTGCCACCTCCAGCCATGATACAAGAAAGCAGGCACTACCACCACTACATGCCAAGAGCACACCTACCGGGCCTGCACAGAGCTCATCTTCATCCATGGCATCAATAGGGCATACACATGATATTATTTGTCGTCGTTGTAAGGGTAGAGGTCATTTTGTGAGACAATGCAAATCTCTACGTGTTATGATTGCTACTGAGGATGGTGGGTATGAGTCCGCTAGTGACTATGATGAGGAGACTTTGTCTCTTATTACAAGTGAAGAACATGGTGGGGATGATTCTGATCATGAGACACAACACATGGCTGCTGAAGATGCTGACAGGTATGAAAGTTTACTTGCTCAACGTGTTTTGAGTGTGCAGGTCATACAAGCTGAGCAAAATCAGACACATAATTTGTTCCATACAAAGGGAGTTGTGAAGGAACATTCTATTCACGTCATCATAGTGTGAGGGAGCTGCAACAACTTGGCTAGCATGGAGATGGTGGAGAAGCTCTCTCCCACCACAAGACCACATCCACATCCTTACTACATTCAATGGTTCAACAACAGTGGCAAGGTTAAGGTAACATATACTGTTTGTGTGCATTTTAGTATCTCTACATATGCTGATTATGTTGATTGTGATGTGGTACCCATGCAAGCATGTTCCTTATTACTTGGTAGACCATGGCAATTTGATAAAAATTCTGTATACCATGGTAGAAACAATCAGTATACTCTTGTTCATAAGGATAAACATATTACTTTGCTTCCTATGTCTCCTGATTCCATTTTGAAAGACGATATTAATAGAGCTAATAAAGCAAAACAGGAGAAAAATAAGAGTGAAAATCAGATCGTGGCAAAAGAATTTGAGCAACAAATGAAGCCTAATAATAAACCATCTAGTGTTGCTTCCGAAATCAAATTGAAAAGTGCATGTTTACTTGACACCAAATCTGATCTTGATGATATAGATTTCAACAAATCTGTTTGCTATGCTTTTGTGTGCAAAGAGGCATTATTTTCATTCGAGGACGTGCTTTCCTCTTTGCCTCCTATTGTCATTAACATTATGCAGGAGTTCGCTGACGTCTTTCCACAAGACGTGCAACCGGGATTACCACCTGTTCGTGGGATTGAGCATCAAATTGACTTAATTCCCGGTGCATCGCTACCCAACCATGCACCATATCGTACCAATCCAGAGAAGACGAAGGAGATTATGCGTCAAGTACAGGAGCTACTCGATAAAGGTAATATACGCGAATCCCTTAGTCCTTGTACTGTTCCTATTATACTAGTGCCAAAAAAGGATGGTACATCGCGTATGTGTGTTGATTGTAGAGGCATTAATAATATCACTATCCGTTATCATCATCCTATTCCTAGGCTAGATGATATGCTTGATGAATTGAGTGGCTCTACAATATTCTCCAAAGTTGATTTGCGTAGTGGATACCATCAAATTCGTATGAAATTGGGAGATGAATGGAAAACAGCATTTAAAACTAAGTTTGGATTATATGAGTGGTTAGTCATGCCTTTTGGGTTAACTAATGCACCTAGTACTTTCATGAGATTAATGAACGAAGTTTTACGTGCTTTCATTGGACGATTTGTGGTAGTTTACTTTGATGATATACTGATTTATAGCAGATCTTTGGAGGAACATTTGGAACATTTACGTGATGTTTTTATTGCTCTACGTAATGCATGTTTGTTTGATAACCTTGGGAAGTGCACCTTTTGCATCGACCGAGTATCTTTTCTTGGCTATGTTGTTACTCCATTGGGAATTGAAGTTGATAAAGCTAAGATTGAAGCTATTGAGAGTTGGCCGCAGCCCAAAACGGTCACACACGTGAGGAGTTTTCTTGGCCTTGCTGGGTTTTATAGGCGTTTTTTGAGAGATTTCAGCACCATTGCTGCACCTCTCAATGAGCTTACAATGAAGGATGTGCCTTTTGTCTGGGGTACCGCACAGGAAGAAGCCTTCACGGTATTGAAAGATAAGTTGACACATGCTCCTTTACTCCAACTTCCTGATTTTAATAAGACTTTTGAGCTTGAATGTGATGCTAGTGGAATTGGATTAGGAGGTGTGTTATTACAAGATGGCAAACCTGTTGCATACTTTTCTGAAAAATTGAGTGGGCCTAGTCTGAACTATTCTACTTATGATAAAGAATTATATGCTCTTGTTCGGACCTTAGAAACATGGCAACATTATTTATGGCCCAAAGAATTTGTTATACATTCTGATCATGAATCTTTGAAACACATTAAAAGTCAAGCAA
This sequence comes from Thinopyrum elongatum, assembly GCA_011799875.1. Taxonomy (NCBI): domain Eukaryota; kingdom Viridiplantae; phylum Streptophyta; class Magnoliopsida; order Poales; family Poaceae; genus Thinopyrum; species Thinopyrum elongatum. Next base: position 265,401,017 of record CM022302.1, read on the forward strand.
AACTGAACCGTAGACATGCTAAATGGGTTGAATCCATTGAGACTTTCCCTTATGTCATTAAACACAAGAAGGGTAAAGAAAATGTTATTGTGGATGCATTATCTCGTCGTTATACTCTGCTTTCACAACTTGACTTTAAAATATTTGGTTTGGAGACCATCAAAGATCAATATATGCATGATGCTGAATTTAAAGATGTATTGCAGAATTGTAAAGAAGGGAGAACATGGAACAAGTTCATCGTTAACAATGGATTTGTGTTTCGTGCTAACAAGCTATGCATTCCAGCTAGCTCCGTTCGTCTTTTGTTGTTGCAGGAGGCGCATGGAGGAGGATTAATGGGACACTTTGGCATGAATAAGATGGAGGATGTACTTGCTACACATTTCTTTTGGCCAAAGATGAGACGGGATGTTGAGCGCTTTGTTGCTCGTTGCACTACATGGCAAAAAGCTAAGTCACGACTCAATCCTCATGGTTTATATATGCCTTTGTCTGTACCTAGTGTTCCATCGGAGGATATATCTCTGGACTTTGTTTTGGGTTTACCTCGAACAAAGAAGGGGAGGGATAGCATATTTGTTGTCGTGGATAGCTTCTCGAAAATGGCACACTTTATACCATGTCATAAAAGCGATGATGCTGCTAATGTTGCTGATTTATTCTTTCGTGAAATTATTCGCTTGCATGGTGTGCCAAATACTATTGTTTCAGATCATGATACTAAATTTCTTAGCCACTTTTGGAGATGTTTATGGGCTAAGTTGGGGACTAAACTTCTTTTTAGTACTACTTGTCACCCCCAAACTGATGGACAAACTGAAGTAGTCAATAGAACATTGTCTACTATGCTTAGGGCTGTTTTGAAGAATAACAAGAAAATTTGGGAAGAATGCTTGCCTCATATTGAATTTGCTTATAATCGTTCGCTACATTCTACTACTAAGATGTGCCCTTTTGAAATTGTATATGGTTTCCTACCTCGTGCATCTATTTATTTGTTGCCTCTTCCATCTTCGGAGAAGGTTAATTTTGATGCTAAACAACGTGCTAAATTGATCTTAAAAATGCATGAGTTAACTAAGTAAAACATTGAGCGTATGAATGCTAAATATAAACTTGTTGGAGATAAAGGTAGAAAACATGTTGTCTTTGGACTTGGAGATCTTGTTTGGTTACATTTGTGTAAGGATAAGTTTCCTGATTTGCGCAAATCAAAGCTAATGCCACGTGCTGATGGTCCTTTTAAGGTGTTAGAGAAAATAAATGATAATGCATATAAACTTGAACTGCCTGCAGATTTTGGGGTTAGTCCCACTTTTAACGTTGTAGATTTAAAGCCTTATTTGGGTGAGGAAGATGAGCTTCCATCGAGGACGACTTCATTTCAAGAAGGGGAGGATGATGAGGACATCAATACCATTGTTACACCCACAACCCCTGTTGCTATACATACTGGACCAATTACTAGAGCTCGCGCACGTCAATTAAATTATCAGGTACTTTCGTTTCTTGGTAATGATTCCAATGTTCATGCGAATATGATGCTGCGCAAATTGGATACATTTGTCTTGCTTACAAATGAAGGTCCTAGATTGGACAAGAAGGATGAACATTGGAGCAAGATCAAGCATGTAGATGATGGCATGCGCAAGGGAAACAAGAACGGAGTTACAAGTGATGATTTCAGGACTTTGAAGCCACCATAATGAGTGCATGAAGCCTTGGTCAAAATATACAAGATGCCACTTCATAAATTTCGTCTAGAGATTATTATAGGTCGTGGGTGACCTTATAATTGGGCCAGACCCATGTATTTTTGAAATACTGAAGTATAGGATGTTTTTAGAGTCCGTATGTGTGGAGAAAATAGAGTTAGGGTTGGTTTCGGACCCCTCCTCCAAGGGGCCACGAAAGTCCCCCCCTCTTCCTCCATATATACAACCCTTAGGGCGTCGTTTAGACTTTGGGTTTTGTTTAGATTAAATGTTCGCCATAGCTGCAACTTCATGTACTTCATTTGTGTTCAACGACCAGACCAAGACGTCACAGAACCCCACCTTGATCAATAAACTTTCATCTTATATTCACAATATCTAGATTGCAATCTCAGTTTCTTGCTTGTTCTTCGTTTGCTTGCAGGAAATAGACCCTCGTGGTCAGGTTGATCGTGCTCCGATGTGGTCAGTAACCCCTCGGAAGTTGGTTTAGCGATTGCTAAGGCGCGACGTCTTCGCACGTTCGTAGTCGGATCTTCAAAGTTGACTCCCACAGAAAATGATAGCTATCTCATCGAAACATTGGGACACCTTCGCCTCTATTACCGTAGACGACCTCGAAGGCAGACTTGCTGGTAGTAGAGTGTCGTGCTCGATTGTAGGCATACTCCGCGATGGGTAGACACTCTTCCCACTCCTTGATGTTCTTCTTGATCAACACGCGTAGGAGAGTAGATAGCATCCAGTTCGTGACCTCCATTTGGCCGTCGGTTTGGGGATGGTATGCCGAAGAGAACAAGAGCTTGATTCCGAGCTTGGCGCATAAGGTCTTCCAAAAGTAGCTTAGGAACTTGACGTAGCGGTCTGATATGATAGTCTTGGGCACTCCATGTAGGCGCAAGATTTCCCTACAAAAAAGATTTGCAACATGTGAAGCATCATCTATCTTGTTGCATGGGATGAAATGAGCCATTTTAGAGAATTGGTCCACAACAACAAACACGGAATCTTTGCCATTTCGAGTTCTAGGTAAACCAAGCACAAAGTCCATACTAATATCTTCCCATGGGTGATACGGGATAGGAAGTGGCATATAGAGACCATGGGATTGAGCTTTAGACTTAGCTTTGCGGCATGTAGAGCATCGGTTGGTGAAGCGTGAGACGTCGCGGAACATCTTGGGCCAAAAGTAGTTCTTGGAGAGCGTAGCAAATGTCTTGTCCCCTCCGAAGTGTCCCATAAGTCCTCCTCCATGAGATTCTTGCAAAAGTAACAAATGAAGAGAAGACTCGGGAATACATAGCTTGTTAGCTCTCATAAGATAATCATCTTTGATGTAATAGCATTCCCAAGATGTATGCATCTAACATTTGGCATATGGAATAGCAAAAGTAGGATCATGCACAAACAAGTCTTTGATGTGCTCAAAATCAATGACAGTCAATTCAAGTTTAGTAACAAGCATGCATTTGCGGGAAAGCGCATTCGCCACAACATTTTCTTTGCCTTTGATGTACTTGATGACATAAGGAAGGACTCAATGAATTCACTCCACTTAGCATGACTCTTGTTCAACTTAGTTTGACCCTTAAGGTACTTAAGCGTTTCTTGGTTGGTATGAATGACAAATTCATGTGGGCTAAGATAATGTTCCCACTCACGCAAAACTCGCACTAAAGCATATAGCTCTTTGTCATAGATGGGATAATTGAGTTGCACTCCAGAAACTTTTTCGCTAAAGTAAGCAATAGGGAGCTTCTCTTGCATTAACACACCTCCTGTGCCATTACCGCTAGCATCGCAATGAACTTCAAAAGTATTGTCAAAATTGGGTAATGCAAGCACGGGAGCATGAGTGATGTGGACCAGATCATGAACAAGGCATCAAAGAGTGAGGTTCATACTAGCACAAATGTTAAACCATTAGAGCAGCCAAAGGAAGACATGGGCAAAACCATTTTCTTAGTGGGGAAGCTTCCGGTGCCTATTTTTGGAGAAATGACACATCAGATTTCCAGTTGCAACTTCCCACCTAAACCTAATTAATTCTAGAAGGGTGTAGCACGTTTTAGAGGCTGGAAAAAATGGTCTTTGAAGTCAGCTTTCATTAAAAAAAATGGTGCATCATTTGAGGTCTTTGGTCAAAAGTTGTGCAAGTTCCAATGCAAGCTGTCAAGGAAGTAATTACAGCGCGAGGCTCAACGAGTTTGCTCCTGCTACAGCTTGGAGCTCACGAATTTACCCTTCATTTTGAGTTGTTTTCACACCTAACTAGTAGGTGCTCCTAGTATAAGTACTCCCTAGCTGTTCAATGAGAAAGGGGGATGAGATTTCTGAGTTTATGTTTGTAGACAGCCGGTGAGGTTGTGTTGTGCTGTGAGCACTAGTATCGTTGAGTGTTAGCTCGTGTGTGTGGATTGGAGGGACTGTCCTCAATTCATATAGGATCCTTGTGGTTCCCTCTTGTGATTCTTCATAGGTTCACAAGTTTCATGGTTTGGGTTGCGTCCTTGTAAACCAAGCTAGTTATCCGCTGCAATTTATCTGAGAGTGTTTCCTTTTGTTCTTGCCACTCGAGAGAAACAAGTTTGTTGAAACAAGTTTTGAGAGAGATATTTGCTGCTCCTTGTGAGTTCTTTGGCACCGTGAAAGATCGTTTCTTAGGCGTCCCGTATCATCTTGGTATCAGAGCTTTAGGTCGATCACGGTGTTATTTTCTCTCTTGCTGATTTTGTTCTTGAGAAGCTTCCATGGGTTCGAGGAGGTCTAGCAGTGTTGATGGTGTGCATGGAGGTAGGCACCTCGAGGAGGAGGAGCTGCCGCTTCCCGTGTACGATCCTAGCTTGCAGCCCGCTTATTGTTGGCTTTGGAGGATACATGGGAGTATGTGTTGAACAAGGTGGAGCGGCGCATATCGGCCGTGGAGACCAACCTTGGTCGGAGAATCGACTCCCTCACCGAGGAGCTCCGTCGAGATAGGCTTGTTGCACGGGGTCGACATCAACAACTCCTCGAACAGCAGGGCCAACACCGCCTTGAGGAGGAGCTTGGAGAGCACAACCACGTCTACTCGGGTGATGCTCATAGCTACTACGCTGCACCACCTCGACGTGCTCGCCACAAACAGCAAGTTGCTCCTTGGGCGCCACCGTCTCCACCACGAGATGGGCTTGCTGCATGGGGTCGACATCGACAACTCCCCATACAGCAGGACCACCATGGAGAGCATTGGAGCGACCACTCCGATGATGCTCGAAACTACTACGAGCCTCGACCACAACATGCTCATCGTGATCGTCGCGGAGAAGGCCAAGAAGATTTTTTCATGGGAGGGAGAGGTCATGGGCGTGCTCATCATGACCATGAAGATGATGGGATTGGTAAATTCAAACTTACCATATCATCGTTCCATGGGAAAACCGAGCCCGATGATTATTTGGAGTGGGAGATGTGTGTGGATCAGTTCTTTGATAGCCACCGGTATACGGAGGAGAAGAAGGTACGATATGCATCCATTGAGTTTACTGGATATGCTTTGTCGGTGCAACAAACCCTGGGTCTATTTCCCAGACCGTGCATAGGCCCAAGATCAAGACTGCAACATCCAGGACAAGGCCAAGGTCAAGAGATAGGCTCTTTGAGGAATCAAAGGGCAAGTTGAGAAGACCAAGTCAAGCCAAGGAGCAAGACACCGCTAAGGGAAAATCCTCCCTTGCCGGGCAGGAGAGCCTGGCAAGATCAAAGTTGCCCCAGAAGCAAACCTCAAGGCCGCCCCGGCAGGCCTGCCGGGGGCATACGGAGGCAAAACACCCCGCCAAGGCTTCACCGTGCCACCTCACGATGACGCAAGTCACCGATCGGTGCGGTGTCAAGCCCCAAGATGACTAATTGGCTGCCTTTTGCCACATGGCAGCCACTTCCTTCGGGAATCACCTCCAGATGACACCCGTCCTACGACGTGTCATGCAGACAGGAGAGAAGGTGGCCAAACAGCCCGGCAAGGCGTGCCAGGTAGGCCATGATGTGACACTGAACGGTGCATTTAATGCGTACTGCTTTGTCTGCAGAGGAGATATGATAGCACTGTTCGCTATCTAATCAGTACACAATGACTGATTTGCCACTGTGGTGACCCCTTAATCTATAAAAGGAGGCCCATGGCAATCATAGAAAGGATTCAGACCCTTGTACACCCATACGCGCGTAGCTGCTCTCGCCCCGAGGCAACCCTGCCGGGCAAGAGCGCTGCGTTTCCACCACCATCCACCATCAATCCACCAAAGCAGGAGTAGGGTTTTATGCCTCGCGGCGGCCCGAACCTGGGTAAAAACTGCCCGTGTGATCTCTGCCACGCTACGCTGCGCTCCTCCGCTCTTTGTGTAATGCGCTCAGTCCCCCTGCCGAACCAAAAGGGGCCCTTGGCCCCATAGGTGGCCGTGGTTTCCCACGACATCTTTGGCGCGCCAGGTAGGGGGCTGCGCTTGCGCGAACCCGAGAAGTGTACGAAGCGCATCATATCAACCGCCATTTTCTTCGTCAGCGGCTCCATCGTCCATGGCGTCCAAGAAGAAGCCCGGCACCGCAGCTCATCCATCCACCTCGAAGGCCCCGCCACACACGCCCGCCGATGCCGCGGGGGCTACAGGGACGCCTGGAAGTGTGGACGCTGTGGGGGACGTGGTCTGCGCGGGCGGCGTCGTTACCACCTCCCCTGCGGCAGAAGCAGGAGCAGGAGGCACCGGAGAAGGACAGCACCAACTACATTCTAGCCGCCACGTCCCACGAGGTACGAGAGGAGAGATCATTCCATCTGCACCTCCTCGTCCGGCCGAAGGGCACAACTGTAGCGGGGGTACTCGCTCTGGGGGGAATCGCAACTCCCCGACCGCTCCCGCCACGGGAGCGGCCGTAGAACATGCGCCACCCTCGGAATGAGCCGACCCAGCCGCTATGCCAAATGGAGCCGCTGGCCCTCGAGCGCCTCCGCCTCGTCCACACGCCGTCCAGGCGGCTAGCTCATGACGACGAGGGCACGGCGCGACCGCTACCGGCGCTGTCAGGAGACGGGCGACGTTACGATCCTCATCAACATTCGTGCCGAGCACCGCTTTGGAGGCCATGGCGCGAGCCCAGCTACTGTTGAAATTTCCCCCGGCAGCCGATCAGATGGATGAGTGGAGAGCCACCATTCAGAGTCTGATTGGCTTCACCGAGGCGGGAGGATCGCAGCGGGCTGGCCCACCACGGCCTCCCCAGGCAGCGGCAATGGCCCACGCTGCTGGCCGTGCGGATGGGGCCACTCCTACGGTGCAGTCCCCTCCGCGGCAGCCGCCACGGGATCCGCGCGACCAAGAACCTGACGACGTCTCGATGGCTTCGTTCGACCCTCGAGCGCATCAAGGCCCACAGCGAGTCCTAGAGGATAGGCGTAGGGAAGGCGCACGTGTCGACACTGAGCGACACCACGACGCCCACCGCCAGTCCGACAGGCGCGATGGCCCCAACGTCGACGAGCCCGCACTCGCTGACGGCGGGTGCCTGCCTTTCGAGGCTAGGTGCCCTGCCTTCACTCGCGAGCTGCAGCAAGTCCGTTGGCTGTCCACTCGCATGTTCAAGCCAGAGATACCAGAGAAGTATGACGGAAGACTGAACCCGGCAGAGTTCTTGAGCATCTACACCATCGTTGTTCAAGCTGCCGGGGGAAGAGATGAGAAGGTATTCGCCAACTACTTCCCTTTGGCACTTAAGCCAAATGTGAGGGCTTAGCTGACGCACCTACCGGAGAACTACATTTCGACCTGGGCTGACCTGTACCATGAGTTTTTTGGCGCCTTCACGGGCGGCCATCAAGAACTAGGGCGGCCCAGCGACTTGCAGCTCCTCCCGCAGAAGGAAGGCGAGAGCCTGCGAAAATACATGCAGAGATTCAGCAGAGTCCACAGGAATATTTCGGACATCCACCCGGCAGCTGTGATAGCTGTGTTCCAATCCAACGTGCACAATCATCGGATACGTTCCAAGATGAACGTTCGATTGCCCAAGACTGTGAAGGAGCTTTACACTCTGGTGGATAAGTGCGCTCGAATTGAAGAAGGAAGGAAGCTCCCCGGAGAGGAGGATGGCGTCGACATCGATTCAGAAGATGATGATGAGGCCACCAGTCAAAATAAGAAGAACAAGAAGCGCAACAAAAGGCGCAAGGATAAGGCAGTGATGACCACTCAGGGATAGGGCCTGCCTAGTACCGGCAAGAAAGCCAAGGCTGAGATACCCGACAAGGAGGTTGCTGCGTGCACTGACTGTCGGGAAGCCGCGGCTGCCGAGAAGGCTGGGAAAGGCGATGGGCCGTATTGCAAGATCCATCGAACCAAGGGCCGCGATCTCCAGGAGTGTCATCAGGTTGAGCAGCTTGTCAAGAAGCAGAGGGCTGAATATGAGAAGCGAGATAAAGAGAAAGGTCAGAATGGCGCTGGCAGAAAGGGCTGGTGTGGCGGTGCAAGCCGCCCCGGCAAGGCTCCTTAGAATCAAGGGAAACCTGCCAGAGGCCGTGAGAAGGGCGATTGCAATGATGAGAGTAATGGAGAAGATGAGGAGGAGACCAGCGAGCAGGAATTCCAGAAAGCCACTGACGCCCTATGCATTGACGGGGGTGCATCTTTGCACTGCTCTCACCGCCAACTTAAACGGTGGGTGCATGAAGTCAATGCCGTGGAGCCAGCGGCAGACTCTCGAAGGCCTCTCAAGTGGTCCCGCACGCCCATCATCTTTGATGAAGAGGACCACCCTGACCGCACCACCGCGGTAGGGTGCTTGCCGTTGTTGGTATGACCAACAATCCGCAACCTCAGAGTCACAAAGATGTTGGTTGACGGCGGGGCCGGGTTGAATCTGATTTCTTCAAAGGTCATCAGCAAACTCCAGATAGCAGAAGAAGAGCTCAAAGTTACTAGTACGTTTCAAGGGATCAACCCCGGCAGGAGTCGTCCTAAGGGGAAAATCACGTTACCAGTAACATTTGGGGGAGAGTTGAACTACCGGACTGAGAAGATCGTGTTTGACCTCCCCCTGCCATACAATGGAATCCTTGGTTGCCCAGATTTGGCCAAGTTCATGGCGGCATCCCACTATGCCTACAACACCTTGAAGATGCCAGGGCCGGTGGGCGTCATTTCCATTCCATCAGACAAGAAGGACGCAATTATTTGCGTGGACAAGATGTACCAGGATGCAGTCGCGGCAGAGGCCACTGAAGCCGCAATGCCCGCCAAGGAAAGTAATGGAAAGAAGGAGGCTAACAGGAATGCCGGCAAGGAATCCGGGAAGTGTACCTCTTCAGGGTATGCTGCGCGTGTTGATGACTCACCGGAGAGTTCCAATAGCAAGAGATCCAAGGCCTCTGCACCCGCTATGAAACAGGTCCCAGCAGGGCTGGCTGGCGCCGGTGGTACTTTCACCATCAGCGCCACCCTCGATGACAAATAGGAAAGCGCGCTCGTTGCCTTCCTATGGGCGAATGTCGATGTGTTTGCCTGGCAACCATCTCACATCCCCGTTGTTCCCAGGAAGGTAATCGAGCACCACCTTACTGTCTGCCCACATGCCCGACCCGTCAAGCAGAAGGTCCGGAAGCAAGCTTTGGAGCGGCAGCAATTTATTGCCGAGGAGATCAAGAAACTTGAGGCAGCTGGTCTGGTTAGAGGAATGTTACATCCAACATGGTTAGCAAATCCAGTGGTGGTACGCAAGGCCAATGGGAAGTGGAGGATGTGCATAGATTTTATGGATCTGAACAAGGCATGCCCGAAGGACCCATTCCCCTTGCCGCGCATTGACGAGATTGTGGATTCCACCTCTGGGTGCGACCTGCTTTCCTTCCTGGATGCCTACTCTGGATATCATCAGATCTTCATGTCCAAGGAAGACGAAGAGAAGACCACGTTCATCACCCCATGTGGCACATACTGCTTCGTGTGGATGCCTTTCGGGTTGAAGAGCGCCGGGTCTACTTTCGCAAGAGCAGTCTAGATTGGTTTTGAGTCACAGTTGCACAGGAACATTAAGGCCTACATGGATGATATTGTGGTCAAGACCAAGGACAGATCAACCCTCATCTAGGATTTGGAAGAGACGTTTGCTAATTTGCGCAAGATCAACTTGAAGCTAAATCCGGAGAAGTGTGTGTTTGGCGTTCCTTCCGGCAAGCTACTTGGCTTCTTTGTGTCCCACCGAGGGATAGAGGCCAACCCCGACAAGATCAAGGCTATCGAGCAGATTCAAGCACCCAAGACAGTCAAGGACGTGAGGCGTTTGACTGGATGTGTTGCCGCACTCAGCAGGTTCATTTCCAAGTCTGCCGAGCATGCCTTGCCGTTCTTCGAGGTTTTGAAAAAGGTAGGACCCACGGAGTGGACCCCCGAGGCAGACGCCGCACTACAAGATTTGAAGGCCTACCTTTCCTCTGTGCCCACTTTGGTTGCTCCAAAACCTCAAGAGCCGTTGCTGCTATATTTGGCGGCAACTAATCAGGTGGTTAGCGCAGCACTGGTGGCGCAGAGGGAAGTGGATGAAGCAGCAGACGCAGCTAGTGTCCCTTCCGGGCAGGAAAGCGAATGCACCCCAGCAAGGTCAGGTGCAGATCAAGGTAGAGAAGAGCAAAACAGCGGAAGCAGTTCTCTGGTCATGGCAAAGAAGAAAGTGGTGCAATGCCGAGTATACTTCGTCAACTCCCTGTTGCAGGGGGCTAGATCCAGGTACTCTGGCGTGCAAAAATTGATCTTTGGCCTTATCATGGCCTCAAGGAAACTGCGCCACTACTTCCAAGCCCACGAAATCACGGTTGTTACCCGCTTCCCCTTGCAACGCATACTGAGGAACCCTAAGGCCACTGGCAGGATAGTAGAGTGTGCTTTGGAGTTATCCACCTTTGGTTTGAAGTTTGAGTGCACATCAACCATTCAGAGCAGAGCATTGGCAGAGTTTATTGCAGAATGGACGCCAACTCTTGATGAAGAGGTATTGGAGATAGTTATCCCCGGCAAGGAAGCACCCCAAGAATGGATCATGTATTTTGATGGTGCCTTCTCCCTACAAGGCGCAGGGGCTGGCGTGCTTCTCATTGCTCCCACTGGAGAGCACCTGAAGTACGTCGTCCAGATGCATTTTCCCCGGGAGGAAGCTACCAACAATACATCGGAGTATGAAGGGCTCCTTGCCGGGCTCAGGATTGCAACAGAACTGGGGATCAAGAAGCTGATCATCCGTGGAGACTCACAACTTGTGGTGAGACAAGTCAACAAGGATTACCAAAGTCCATTGATGGAGGCATACGTTGAGGAAGTGAGAAAGTTGGAGGAGCGCTTTGACGGGTTGCAAATAGAGCACGTACCCCATGCGGAAAACAGCATCGCTGATCATCTGTCAAAATGCGCTGCGCAGAGGCTCCCTGTGGAACCAGGAACTTCTGTTCTCCATCTGACTCAGCCCTCCATATCCCTGGCAACAATGGCCAGAAAGAGGAGGAAACTAGACTCCGGGAAGCCTCTCCCGGTAGAACCCCTCGAGGATCCCGGTAGAAAGCTTGTCGGGCACAACTCCCCTTCGGTCGCTGAGTTGCGTCCTCCCGCCAGGCCATCGGTCCCCGCTGTCAAGGATTACACTCTCACGAATGAGGAGGTGCCGTTAGTCCTCGTTGCCGAGCCACAGGCTCCGCCTTGGGCACAGCACATAGTCCATTTCCTCCAAACTGGAGAACTTCCCGAAGAGTAAGAAGAAGCTGAAAGAGTAGCCCAGAGGGCCAGTATGTATCAGTTCATTGATGACACGCTGTACAGAAGGAGGCCCAACAGTGTGAAATTAAAGTGCATTTGCCGGGAAAGAGGAAAGCAACTGCTGGCGGAGATACACAATGGTATGTGCGGCTCCCACATTGGATCAAGGGCATTGGTTGGGAAAGCTTTCCGGCAAGGATTTTACTGGCCCACCGCCCTCCAAGATGCGGTCGAGCTTGTCACCAAGCGTGAAGCCTGCTAGTTCCATTCCAAGAACATCCACCTGCCTGCCCAAGCTCTTCAGACAATCCCTTTGTCATGGCCGTTTTCGGTCTAGGGGCTCGATATCCTCGGGCCTTTCCCCCGTGCTGTCGGGGGCTTTGAATTCTTGTTTGTTGCAATCGACAAGTTTACAAAGTGGCCGGAAGTAGAGCCCGTGAGAAAGGTGACTGCTCAGTCAGCTATCAAGTTCTTGAAATGATTGGTTTGCCGCTTCGGATTTCCTTCCCGGATCATCACTGACAACAGCACCCAGTTCACGAGTCGCGCCTTCATGCAATACGTTCATGCCCTCGGAAGCAAAATCTCGTTTGCCTCTGTGGCACATCCAAGGATCAACAGGCAAGCTGAGAGGGCGAATGTTGAAGTGTTGCGAGGACTCAAGACGAGAACTTTCGATAGGCTGCAGAAGTGTGGCAGGCGGTGGATCGATGAGCTGCCGGTGGTTCTTTGGTCCCTCAGAACGACACCAAATCAAGCTACCAGGTAGACTTCCTTCTCCCTAGTCTATGGGACAGAAGCAGTTATCCCCACGGAACTCATTTACGGGTCACCTTGAGTGCTTGCCTACGATGAAGTAGCGCAAGATCAGCACCAGCGTGACGACGCTGTGCTACTCGAGGAGAACCGTCTCCGGGCTGCTACGCATGTCACACGCTATCAGCAGGCCCTGCGTCGCTATCACAGCCGCAGGGTTCGTGCCCGGTGTTTTGAGGAAGGCGACCTTGTCCTTAGGCGTGTTCAGTCCGCCAAGGGTGCAAACAAGTTGACGCCAAAGTGGGAAGGCCCTTACCGAGTAGTACAAGTCACCAGACCTAGCACAGTCCATCTGGAGACCGGAGATGTCATTCAGTTGCAAAACCCATGGAACATTGAGCATCTCCGCAAGTTCTACCCGTAAGGCGCGGCTATCGGGCCCTGCCCGGCAGCCACCCTTTTGTACATGCCTTACCTCTGTTGCATGTAACCCCTTGTACAAAGCTAGGCGCAGACCCTGAGCAACAGAGAAATAAATGAAGCACTGGGGGCCCCCCGACAGATTGCATGCATGCATAAGCATATCATGAGCATTGCATGTTCATGTAGATAAGATAGCATGAGGCATCATTTTCATCTGCATCCTACTGCAGGCTCTTACCGTGGATTCGGTTCCGAAAAAGGAGAAGAGAAGACAAGCCTACATCGCGATCCCTGGCAAGCCCAAATAGATAAGTTCTCTCTCTTATCCATACGAGTTCTGTAAGTAAAGCTTGTGCATAGGAACACCGCTTTCAAGACTTAGGTGCTCCCGTCCCTTGACTCGAACGTTGCTTCGGTTAGGGAGGCTGTAGTGGCCTTTGGCGAGGAAGTTGGCGGGGGGCTGGTCCCTCTTCACGATTTGTGCCCGGCAGGCCCAGCCCCACGACAGCAACTAGAGGGTGCCGGCAGGATAGCCTACCAGGGAAAAACTTGCTTACTTGAGCGTAAAGAGGCATTCTCTCTTTGCCTGGACATGTTCCATGCACAAGTGCCCGGCAAGGTTTATCTTTTTCATTAATATGCTGATTAACAAGTACAAACCTTACAGAACACAAACATGGATAAAAGAGATTACATAATTTGAACTAAAGTTTGGCAAATGCCTACATATTTTAGATTAAAAAAAAATAAGTGCCCCGTGTTGCCCTTTGTTACCCCTCTCCTTCTAGGCACAGCGGCAGGAGGAGAAGAGGGCAAAAGGAGCGCCTGGGCGAAAGCCCAGCCCGGCCTCGTCGGGTCTCCTGACGAAGAGCCTGGCGAGAGCGGGAGGGCGCGGGCGAAGGCGATGGTGAAGAGATCGGCGGAGACGACCCGTCAACCGCCACCACCAGGGCTAGCAGGACGCGGCAGGCCGAACGAAGCTGCAGCCCGTGAGGAAGCCTGCCGGGGTCCAGCTGGAAAGCTGCTGGAGGAGCCAGGAGCGCCACCCCCACTCCTGCATCCAACTCCCCAGCAAATCACCTTGCCGGGGAGGAGATGCAGGTGCAGATGACGGTGCCGCCGCCTGACGGTGACGGAGCGGCTGGTGCTTAGCCGGAGTCAGAGTCGTCGCCCTCTCGGCCAACGCCATCATCATCGCCGTCACTGCCCTCCTCGTCGCTATCGCTCGAGGAGGAGCTTTCGTCGTCGGTCGAGCTCTCCGCGCAGCACCCTAAACGAGAACCCGAGCTCCCGAAAAGCTTGACGGAAAGGAAATCGGCCTCCATTAACTTGAACTGGAGGACGTGCCCTTCCGACAGGCTATGGGCGCGAGCAAAGGTCTTCCAGCCACGGCGAAGATACATAACATGAGGGGCGGGGAAATCCACATCCACCCGTATGCTGCCATTACCGCAGCCCCTCATGTGTAGTCTCAACGCACGCGGCTGATCGAGCTCCATCGCCCTTGCGAATGGGGTAGGAAGACGGAGGCGGTCGCGCGGGGGCTTATACAACCTGATGACAAACTCCAGAGGCTGGTCTCCAACATGGCCTTCCATCGAGGGAGGGGCGGCCGGTGGGGGCGCAATCAGAGCGCCACCTCGTCCCCCTCAGCCCCGTGTGCCACGACGGCCTCGACCTCGTCCTCTACCACCTCCCCTTGTCACGGGCTCCATCCCTACGTCTTCGGAGGGAGGAGGGAGACGCTGTCGAGCAGAAGTTCTCGTCGCCACTTGGGGAGGACCGGACCCCCAAACTCTCACCATGACAGACGTGGGCAACTGCAGAAATGAAGAAGGAAGGAGGTGTCGCGGGAAACCACGGCCACCTACCCCTTGCTGGTTCGACAAGGGGGCGTCGTGTTGCACAAAGGGCAGACGAGTGTGTGGCAGCACGGCAGAGATCACACATGCATTTTTACCCAGGTTCAGGCTGCCATGAGGCGTAAAACCCTACTCCTGCTTTGGTGGATTGATGGTGGAAAGGTGGTGGTGGAGCGTAGTACACTTGCCCGACAAGGGTTGCCTCAGGGCGGCAGTGGCTACGCGCATATGGGGGTCTGAGTTATCCAACCTTCTAACCCTCTCTACGGTCGCCATGGTCCTCCTTTTATAGATTAAGGGGTCACCACAATGGCAAAACAGTCATTATGCACTGATAAGATAGCAAACAGTGCTATCATACCTAACTCTGCGGGCTGACAGGGCGCATTAAATGCACCTCTCATCATCACATCGTTGGTTGCCCGGCAAGGCTTGCCAGGCTATCTTGCCAGCTCCACGCCTACTCACTTGACTCGTCATAGGACGGGTGTCATCTGCAGGTGTTTCCTATAGGGAGAGGCTGCCATGTGGTGAATGGCTGCCACTTAGTCACTCCGTGGTTCGACACCGCATTGATCAACGACGTGGGTCGTGTTGGAGTAGTTGGTGAGGTGGTTTTGCCTTCGTGAGCCCCGGCAGGCCCTGCCGGGACGTCCTGGATGTCATCTTCCGGGGGTGGCCTCGCCTCTTGCCGAGCTCGCCTGGCCCACAAAAGAGGCCCTTCTCCTGATGGTGCCTTTCTTCTTTGGCTTGATCTTGGTCCCTCTGATTTGCATGTTAGTCCTTTGAACCTGCTAGTCCCTTGTATTCTGACTTGGGTTGGTGCTTCAATCTCGTCCCCATGCCTGTGCACAGTCTGGGCAACAGACCCAGGGTTTGTTGCACCGACAGGAGGTGTGGAGGGACTTCTCACACCACACCCCCCTTCTTATAGGCGGGCGCGGCAGGGGGATGGATTTTCTTCGTGGAGGTGGCCGCCCCGCTCAGCCAGTCCGGCTCCTCCTCGCCATCAACGGCTCGAAGAATCAAGGCCAACTCCCTGCACTAATCCACGACCCCTAGCTTTCTGCCATGGCACTCATTCCCGCACCCTCCGCATCCACCACCAACCATGCGCAATGCATGCTATACACGTGGCAGAAGCACCTGGAGTGGGGGAGGATAGTGGGGTGGCAGTTACCGCCCCATGAACAAGGAACATGGGTAGCTCCACACGTCATGGCCCATTATCTCCATTACTGCAGTTGGCATTACGCGACGTGCAAAAGAACCGGAACTGATCCGAGCTCGGGTTAATGAAGAAGAAAAGAAGATCTCAAAGGGCAAGCGGCTATTTCCCCCTTGCCTGTGCACAAGTTAGGGCTTACCCCGACGACGCCCGGCAGCTCGTTCGGGCCAGGCCTCGGGGCTCCTATCGGTGCAACAAACCCTGGGTCTGTTGCCCAGACCGTGCACAGGTCCAAGATCAAGACTGCAACATCCAGGACAAGGCCAAGGTAAAGAGATAGGCTCTTTGAGGAATCAAAGGGCAAGTTGGGAAGACCAAGTCAAGCCAAGAAGCAAGACAATGCTAAGGGAAAATCCTCCCTTGCCGGGCAGGAGAGCCTGGCAAGATCAAAGTTGCCCCGGAAGCAAACCTCAAGGCCGCCCCGGCAGGCCTGCCGAGGGCATACGAAGGCAAAACGCCCTGCCAAGGATTCACCGTCCCACCTCACGACAACGCAAGTCACCGATTAGTGCGGTGTCAAGCCCCAAGATGACTAATTGGCTGCCTTTTGCCACATGGCAGCCACTTCCTATGGGAATCACCTTCAGATGACACATGTCTTGCGACGTGTCATGCAGACAGGAGAGAAGGTGGCCAAACAGCCTGGCAAGGCGTGCCGGACAGGCCATGATGTGACACTGAGCGATGCATTTAATGCATACTGCTCTGTCTGCAGAGGAGATATGATAGCACTGTTCGCTATCTAATCAGTACACAATGACTGATTTGCCACTGTGGTGACCCCTTAATCTATAAAAGGAGGCCCATGGCAATCATAGAAAGGATTTGGACCCTTGTACACCCATACGCGCGTAGCTGCTCTCGCCCTGAGGCAACCCTGCCGGGCAAGAGCGCTGCGTTTCCACCGCCATCCACCATCAATCCACCAAAGCAGGAGTAAGTTTTACGCCTCACGGTGGCCCAAACCTGGGTAAAAACTGCCCGTGTGATCTCTGCCGCGCTACGCTGCGCTCTTCCGCTATTTGTGTAATGCGCTCAGTCCCCCTGCCGAACCAAAAGGGGCCCTTGGCCCCATAGGTGGCCGTGGTTTTCCACGACATGCTTTGATTTGGTGGAACCAATTGTGTCGTGCTGGAGGTCGTCCGGAGACATGGGTGCAAATGAAAAATCTATTATGGAGGCGTTTTGTTCCTGAACATTTCACAAGAACCTTGTACAATCGACTCACACGGTTGTGCCAAGGTAACTCTAGTATTGATGAGTACTATAAAGAGTTTGATATTTTGATGATTAGGACAGTGGTGAATGAGCCAGAGGAGGCCACAATGTCAAGATTCTTTCATGGGCCGAATGAAGATGTGCAAGAAAGGATAGAGATGGTTACATATCAAGATTTGCAAGAACTTGTGCATCAAGCTATTTGTGTAGAGCAACAGTTGAAGCATTGCCAAAATCGCAGCCAAACCTATG
This sequence comes from Thinopyrum elongatum, assembly GCA_011799875.1. Classification (NCBI taxonomy): domain Eukaryota; kingdom Viridiplantae; phylum Streptophyta; class Magnoliopsida; order Poales; family Poaceae; genus Thinopyrum; species Thinopyrum elongatum. The sequence continues at coordinate 265,418,241 of CM022302.1, forward strand.
CATCAAGCACTTGGAGAGGTTCAGTTCAGCGAGAAGTAGATGAAAGTGTTGCTGCAAATTTTCGCTCACACAACAAGATGACTGCAAAAGAAGCTAATGCATCAAAGGTTGAATCTTCCAATACCCCTGCCACTCGCATTAGTAATTTTCAGTGCCATATATGCAAGGGTAGAGGTCACTTCAAGAAGGATCGTCCTAATTTGAATAAGGTGCTGCTCACAAATGATGGATATGTCACCGATGACTCAAGTGAAAAATTTGAATCTGAGAAGAAAGATGCAAAATATTGTACTTTTTAGACCGGAGCACCTCTAAGTTCAGATGGAGGAGATGGTGTTAATCTCATGGTTCGCAAAGTGGCTCATGATGATGCTTCTATTGTTGAGAAGGGTCAGCGACAAAATGTTTTCCAATCCGTTTGCAAGATCAAGGGCAAAAACTGCAAGGTAGTCATCGATGGAGGTAGCTACAACAACATCATTAGTAGTGATCTTGTGCAAGCTCTTGGGATATCCACATGGAGGCAGCCCCAGCCATATTATGTTAAGTGGTTGAATGGTGTTGGTAAGTTAAAGATTACACATCGTGCTAGGGTGCAATTTTCAGTGGGAAGTTATGTGGACAAGGTGGTATGTGATGTGGTGCCAATGCAAGCTTGTCATCTTCTCTTGGGAAGGCCCTGGCAGTTTGATCACAATGCTACTCACCATGGGAGGTCTAACAAGTATTCCTTCATGCATCAAGGAGTGAATCATGTCTTGGAACCTATGGTGGATCAAGCACTCAAGGTTGAGCAATTCCCACACGTGAAGAAGCCCAAGAGGAATACCTCAAAACCGAGGACGGTTTTGTTTGAAGGAAGGGAGGATGATGTGGACCAGATCATGACCAAGGCATCAAAGAGTGAGGTTCATACTAGCACAAATGTTAAACCATTAGAGCAGCCAAAGGAAGACATGGGCAAAACCGTTTTCTTAGTGGGGAAGCTTCCGGTGCCTATTTTGGGAGAAATGACACATCAGATTTTCAGCTGCAACTTCCCACCAAAACCTAATTAATTCTAGAAGGGTCTAGCATGTTTTAGAGGCTGGAAAAGATGGTCTTTGAATTCAGCTTTCATTCAAAAAAAAAAGGTGCATCATTTGAGGTCTTGAGTCAAAAGTAGTGCAAGTTCCCATGCAAGCTGTCCAGGAAGTAATTACAGCGCGAGGCTCAATGAGTTTGCTCCTGCTACAGCTTGGAGCTCACGAATTTACCCTTCATTTTGAGTTGTTTTCACACCTAACTAGTAGGTGCTCCTAGTATAAGTACTCCCCAGCAGTTCCATGTGAAAGAGGGATGAGATTTCTGAGTTTATGTTTGTAGACAGCCCGTGAGGTTGTGTTATGCTGTGAGCACTAGTATCGTTGAGTGTTAGCTCATGTGTGTGGATTGGAGGGCATCTCCTCAATTCGTATAGGATCCTTGTGGTTCCCTCTTGTGATTCTTCATAGGTTCACAAGTTTCATGGTTTGGGTTGCATCCTTGTAAACGAAGCTAGTTATCCGCTGCAATTTATCTGAGAGTGTTTCCTTTTGTTCTTGCCACTCGAGAGAAACAAGTTTGTTGAAACAAGTTTTGAGAGAGATAGTTGCTGCTCCTTGTGAGTTCTTTGGCACCGTGAAAGATCGTTTCTGAGGCGTCCCGTATCAATGAGTAAGCAAATTTTTAAGTTCATTAAATGTGTCGGATTCAGGGCTCCACAGACCCAAGAAGGTTTGAACTCTGGGGTGTGTGCGAAGAACTCAACCTCTCAAGCCTGCCAACTCGTCGCCCCACAGCCTAGCCTAGCTGGACTTGCGTGAACAAGGAAGAAGATGAACACGGCAGTTTACCCCTGTTCGGGCCACCTTGCGGTGTAATACCCTACTCCTGCTTTGTGGTGGATTGGCCTCACGAGGGGCTGAGGATGAACTAGTATAGAGGATGAACAACCTCGCGAGGGCTCGGGGGTGAGAATGAGTCGACTCTTTCTATGGTGGTGGCCAACCTAGATTTATAGTGGCCTTGGTCCTCTTCCCCAAAAACATAGGCGGGAATGGATACCACAACGACCAATTTGAAAGGGGACAAGTAGTACATCCTATCCTGACAAAAGGTGGTCTTCTCCTGCAAAGCTTCTGGTCATGACGCAACAGTGGGCTCGATGATGACCACCGCCTTGCCGAGCCTGTGGTCTTGGTCTTGTAGCACCGAAATGGAAACCTTTGGGGGATTCCTCGGGAACCCACGTCTGTCCTTGCCTCCTTAGCACCAAAGAGGAAACTGCCTCCTCTGCGCCCGCTGGCGGCCGCTTGGCCTTGGTCGTCATGGCTCGCGTCATCGCAGCCTCGTGAGGCTGGGTACCTGCATATAAATCTTCGATCCTCGAGAGGCTGCCTCGAGAGGCCGCTCCCTCGGGAGGTCTTGGTGTCCTCCTCCTCGCGAGGCCTGGCCTCTCGCGATGGTCTTGTCTTTGTGGTCTTGGAGGTGGGCCATACCAGGCCGTCGAGGGAGCCACGCCGTGGGCCGCAGGCAGGCAAGTCTGGGTACCCTGGTTCCCAGAACGCCATAGTAGCCCCCGGGCCCAAGGCACACTCGGGCTGGCTTCGAGGCGAAGCCAAGGGGCAAGGGTGAAGCGTTGCAGGCCCCAATCGCCTGCAGGCCAGGTTGACGCGTGGCGCTTGACAGGACGCAGACGCCTTCCGCCTCCCCACGTCGCCTCGGCAACTGTCCGGACTGACAAAAGGATGGCTAGCACCGCCAGGCCATCATTACTCCTCCTCGCCTTGCCTCAGATCCCCTTTCCTCCTCCAAGGAACTCTCCAGATCCGATCGAGCTTGGCTTCCCCTTTTCCTCCTCCAACTCCAGTGCTGGTGACCTCGCATGTGGCCCCCAAGAAGTCGAAGCCCGCGGCGCAAGCCGCAAGCTCTTCTCCCTTTCCTGCGCCGGCACTCAACGCATCCTCCATCACCGAGGAGGGGCACCTCGCCCTCGTACTCCTGTACATGGTGAGCGACGAGAACGAGTGGAAGGAGACCATGATCCTGGCCAGCTCCACCGAGCAGCGGACTCTAGCTCGGATGGTTTACCCCTTCTTCCTCCACAGCATCTTCGCGGGGCTCGTCCCCTCTCTCTCCGAGTTCTTCACCGCCGTCCTCAATCACTACCAGATCCAGGCCCTGCATTTTCAGCCCAACTCCATCCTCCTCCTGTCCATCTTTGCCTTCTATTGCGAGGCATTCGTGGGCGTGAGGCCCTCCGTGCCACTCCTCTGGCACTTCTTCTCCCTGCGGCTGCACGATCTGACCCAGCACTCCGACTGCGTGTCCTTTGTCACGGTCCACAAGAACAACATGCTCATGAGGGCCGGGAAGAAGGTGGAAAGCTTCCGGCGCCGCTGGGTCTTCATGGACACAAAGGGCCTCAACGAGCGGCTGGAGCTGCCGACTGCGCTGCCCGAATGGCTCGAGACGTGGAGCCACGAGAAGTTCTCCGACCCCCGGGCGGCTCCTGTCCTGAGGAAGATGACCTCAGACATGGATGCCCGGGCGCTGACGGGGGGCTTGCTCGTGAAGGATTTCCTGACGCAACGTCTTGCTCCGCTCCAATCGCACACGCGCCCCATGTGGGAATTCCAGGGTGCGGCGGATGACATCAGGCTGCGCTCGGGGAGCTTGACAGGTGAGGAGCTGGACACGGCCATGAACACCCTGCTCGAGGGTGAGCCGGCTGACCTTCTGGAGGCCTACGCCCCACTGTACCGCCGTGCTGACAGGGAGGCATTGGTCGCCGCCATGCCCGTCTTCAACGAGCTGGGGCTCGCGTTGCCTGAGTGCCCCAACTCCCCGGTGCCGGTGTCCTCCGGCGCCAGTGTCGGTGAAGAGGGCAAGGAGGACTCGGAGGCGACCGAGGACGATGTGGCGAAGATGTCCCCCCGTCTCAGAGTGAGCTCCTTTGTAGACAGCGACGACGCCGATGAGCCCCCATACGTGGAATCACCACGCTCCACCGGGATCCTCACAAGGTCCGATGCCACTCCCCGGACCCTGTGATGGTCATGCCAGGTGACCCCGAAGAAGAGTGGGGCGGCACCCCCTTCGAGGGGCACCCCTCCGGCTGCCGGAGCGGGCGCGGTCCTGCTGGTCGCGCCCCCTCAGGGCGACACCTCTGCCTTGCCAGGCGGCAGCGCTGCGCCGGGGCCGGCCGAAGAGCACCCCGCCAACTCCCCAAGCCCGACCAAGGCCGCGCCAAGGAAAAGCAGGGGTGTCCCAGCCCCGGCCAAGAAGGAGAAGAAGAGGACGTGGATTGCTCCCGACGAGTAAGTACCTTACCTTGCTTCCGTTTATCATAGATTGGCATCATGCCCACAGTGCTCCCCTCCTGATGACCAGGATGGGCATCATGGTGAAGAAGAGGAAGGAGGGAGCCGGGGCTCAGGAGGCGCCAACTCTCGCCGCAGCCGTAACGACTCTGGCACGGGTGGAAGAGGTCGTCTTGCATCCCCTCGCGACGGAGCAGGCCCCCCAGGACATGGTGATGCGGCCTCAGGAGGAACCGACTCCCGTGCGCCGGCAAGCCGCGGAGCCATCCGCCCTTGCCGTGCCCGAGGGGGGCTCAGAGCCTCCGGTGCCCCAAGCCATCCTCGCCACCGCTTCCCTGGTGATGGCGCCAGCCGACGCGCTGGTGCCGCCTCCTCCCCAAGCCCTTGCGCTGGCGGACTGCGGCCCTCTCATCAGGCCAGGCGCCCTGGACGAAGCCTACGCCGCACTGGGTCAGCTCCGAGCTGACCTCTAGGATGCGGACAGGTGCCTTGTGAGGAAGAGCCTGGGGCTTATCTAAGGGTGGCTCCAGGCCGACACGTCTGCCAAGATGGCCTGGGGCCACGCCGAGGCCACCACCACGGAAGGCATGAAGGAGGCTGCCGAAGCCAAGGAGGCTCAAGACACAGCGATGGCCAATGCTACGTCCACCGAGGAGTACCGCGCTGAGGCGGAGGCCAACCTGAAGGCCCTCCAGGAAGAGCAAGCCATGCACGCCAAATGGCTTCAGCAACGGGAAGAGGACCAGAAAGCCCGTGAAGCGGAGTCTGTCAATCGCGACGCCAAGCTGAAACAGGTGGCCGCCGACTATGCCGCGGAGTGCGGCTGCCTAGCCACACTGAAGAAGGAGGTGCTGATGCTCAGGCGTCCCACGCCCAACACTCTCTGAGTCGGCAGCCCAACTAGAGGCCAGGGAGAAGTCCCTTGCTGCTGCTAAGAAGAAGGCAGCTGCGGAACGCGGTGCCTTCCTCTCCCTTGAGCTCAAGGCTCGCGATGCGCTGCACTCCATCTGTAGGGGAGGGTATGAGGAGCCGCCGGCGACCCCCGAGGATGGCCTCGCGGGGCTCTTCCCCAAGCTCGCGGAGGCGCTCAAGGGTGCTGCCGCCAAGGTGGACTCCATCCTGGAGGAGGAATGCCGCTCGCTCTTCTCCGCAGTCGCGACGCGCGTCTTCGGCCAGCTCTTCTTTCAGGACCCTGGCTTCGACTTCAGCACGGTGATCTGTTCGATTGCTCCTGAGTCCCGTGCTGTTGCCGAGGAGGCTGTGAAGGGTCACGTGGATGCGCTGTTGGAGAAGTTCCTCTGCGTCCCCGATCCTGAGGCTCTGGCAGCGGAGGTTGGCGACGGCGGCGATGATGGTGGCAGCGACATCAACGACGGGCTTCCGGCGACCAGGGCGAGTGGCGGCGATGGCCAAGGCGGTGGTGGCGCTTCTTTGTAGTTTTATTCCTGCAACATTTACCGTGCCTCGTGGAGGCGTAAAACTTCTGTTTGAATTTGCGGAACACTTGTGCTTGTAATAACTGTTAGGGTTCTGCGATTTCCTTTTCGTGCTTGGTTTCCTTCTTGTTTGCTTTTGTGCTCTACGTCGGCAGGGCCCAGCCCCGCGCATACCTTGACCACCGTTGGGGCGTCCGAATCGCTAGGACGACACCAAGGGGTGAGGGGCTACGTGACTAGTGAGGCCCCTGAGTTGCGGTGCTCACGAGGTCCCCCTTGAAGTGCGAGCAGCCCTCATGAAGGAAGCGTAGGCAACGGCGAGGTTTATCCGGAGCCCCCATACCTTTCCTCGCCAGCTTTCGCCTGGGAGGAGCGCGAGAAGACCAGGTACCCGGACCTAGTAGGGTGGCGTGTGCCAGGCCTAGCCTGGGCACAGCCCCCGTGTCCAGCCCCCTCTTGCGTACCTCCCGAGGGGAAAGCTGTGGAGTGTTACCGGGCGAAGAGCCAAGAGGCTGTCCTGAGGTTGGTGTGGCCATGAGGGCGCCCTTAGTTGTTTATTCACCAGCGCGGAGCATGGTGCTTCCACTTCAGCGTGGGCATAGCTGCTCCTCGGCCGTGTCGTCCGTCAGCGCGGAGAATGGGGCTTCCACTGTGCGTGGGCATAGTCGCTCCTCAACCGTGTCGTCCGCCAGCGCGGAGCATGGGGCTTCCACTGGTGCGTGGGTGGGACTTCCCTCGGAGGAGACTCCGGGGCATGTACAGCCCCGTTCGTATGCGTGGCTATCACGGCAGAACTGGAGGAGGTGTATCTGGGCACTCGTGAGCTAGCGCAGGACTCACGAGGCCCTACCTCAAGGCGGGTTGCGCCTGATTTTTGTGGTGCGGGGCGCGCTTATGACACCTGTGGGGCGATTGGGGGGGGGGGGGGTCCTGCACCGAATGCCCCTCCGGAGGTTATCGCATGAGAAGGCCGGACATCAAGGACCCCAGGAGGTGACGTGAACGGGGCCGGCCCGCCAGACAGAGGTCATCCATTGGTTTTATCGACGCTGCAGGGACGGACCCGAGCACAGACGCTGTGCCAAGTCTTCTCATGCAACGATCCCACGGAAAAACACCCGGCGCACGGCTCCCACTACGGCGAAGCACCGAACTGTGGTCGTACGAACCGGGCTGCGCGCCCTTACTCGCCCACACACGATTAGCTCATGCGAGAACAAGGCACCAAGGACCCCGAGAGGTGACGCGCACGAGAGCTGGCCCGCGGGATAGAGCTCAGTCGCTTGGATGTGACAACGCTGCAGGGACGAACCCGAGCACAGACGCTGTGCCAGTCCTTAATCATGAGGCGGTCACGGGCGGGTTTGTGAGGGCCTAGCGACATCATGGTGACGAAGCACCGGACATGCAGTTGAAATACTTGGGAAATTTATAAAGGCAAGGCCAGTTCTGATACATGTGCAAAAATGATACAACTGCGGGGCCGAGCCGTAGCAGCTTGAGGATGATGCAGCCCGGGGGGCGCCCTCAATCTGAATGAACCAAAAAGTCACCTGGCACCATCATCGCGGGAGCGTCGGGGTAGCTGAAGACGCTTGCTGCAGAAATTGCTCCTCACGAGTCGGGCGGCTCCGGAGGCCCGCCGAGCTCATGAGGCCCGTCGGGCTCGCGAGGGTCCGGCACTTCCTCCGACAGGACCGCCTAGTGCCTGGCCTCATGAGCCGCCATGGCACTCTGCGTGAAGCGCTGGTATGAGGCGGCCACGTTCAGCAGGCCAAACGGCATGCGGACGTAGCTGCAGGGGTAGCCCCCACTCCGACCGACGCGAGACGGCCAGAAGAGGTCCTGCAAAGCAGCCCTGTTGAGGCCTGGTATGCTAACGCAGAATTGCAGCTCGCTGCCCATGTTAGGGGCCGTAGCTGCGCTGGGAGGCCATGCGGGGCGACGCTCGCCGCGCATGGCCCTTGCCTCCTGAAGCTCCTCAATTGCCTTGACGATGAACTCTCGCGCACGTGGTGCCTCACGCCGTGCGCCTTGCTCGCGGGGGCACGCATCGAAGCACGCCTCCAAGTGGTGCCCGAGCACCTCCCTCGTCGCCCTGGTCAGGTCAGAGGCTCTCCAGACAGGAGCCCCCAAGCCCGTCCTGAGGGAGGTGCCGGGTGCGCCTTCCTATGCGGGAGGAAGGGGCGCCCCAGCAGCGGGTGCGGGGCCTGAAGTACCGTCGGCAGGTGCGCTAGCCCCCTGACGACTCTTGAGGAGGAGCTGATTCTTATTCTTGGGCATGATCTCAGAAAACAGGACAGCGCCCTCGTCGTCTGGGTTGTCAGCCGCCACGGCTTGGTAGGCGCGCTCGAGGGAGCACACCGCATCCTTCTCATCGCAGGCGACTGTGATGATGCCACCATTCCCCGGCATCTTGAGGACATTGTAGCCGTGGTGAGTTGCCGCCATGAACTTGGCAAGGGCCGAGTATCCAAGGATGGCATTGTACGGGAGGCCGATGTGGGCGACGTCGAAGTCTATGAGCTCGGTGTGGTAGTTGTTGGGGTTGCTGATGTGACAGGGAGGCGTGTCTGCCCCAGGGGGATGGTGGAGCTATCGGTCACCCCTGAGAAAGGCTTGGTTGGCATAAGCTGATCATAGGGCACTTGGAGCATCTCGAATGTCTCAACGGAAAGGACGTTGAGCCCCGCGCCACCGTCAATGAGGGTCTTGGTGATGAGGACGTTGCTGATGGTGGGCGTGCAGAGCATGGGAAGCGCGCCTCTGGCGGCCGAGCACTTAAGATGATCCTTGGAGTCGAAAGTGATGGCGCACTGTGACCACTTGAGGGGACGCGCGGCCTCGAGCCTTGGGAGGGCTGCGTTCACTTCACGAGCGAACTGCTTGAAGATGCGTTGCGAGGCTGGGGACTGCGCACCACCCAGGATGTAGGCGATAACACGAGGTTCTTGGAAGCCCCCAGCCCCGTCGTCCTGCCGGTTGTTGTCATTCCTCCTTGGCGGCGGCGGAAGCAGAGGGAGGCCAGCATTGCCCTGAGGACGGGCCTCACGAGGCTGATCACGCCAGAACCCGTCATGAGGCTCGTCGCGCTAGCGGTCCTCACGAGGCTGATCGCGCCAGTCCTGACGGGGGTCGTGGTTGTCCCAGCAGCCTCCACTGCGGCCTCCTCCAAGGCTGTAGCCCCGGTCACCACGCTCGGGGCGGCGACCAGTGCACCCATCGCTGAGGGTCCTGAGCTCTTGGTAGTCGTTTGTGTTGTGGCTGTGTACGTTGTGGAAGATGCAGAATGGGCGGTTGCCCATGGAGGGTTCGCCGTGGTCACGACCGCGCTTCATCTCAGGTTCAGCCGCAAGTACGGCGGGACCCTTGCGCTTCACCTCTTTAGCCTTGGCCTTCTTGTCCTTGGGGTCTACCTCAGGAAGCTCCAGGAGGAAGAGGTGGCCTTCCTCAGCCCTTGCGCATCTGTTTGCCAGGTTGAACATCTCCAGGGCCGAGCACAGGTCTTCGTTGATGGCGAGCTCCTCCTTTCTCTTGACGTCCCGGATGCCTTCAGAGAACGCCGAGATGATGGTCTCGTCAGACGCCTTCGGGATCCTGAGATGGACGTTCGTGACGTGCTGTATGTACTTGTGCAAGGTCTCGCCCGGCTACTGCTTCACGCGCCGCAGGTCACCCACTGCAGGAGCGCGGTCGCGAGTACCCTGGAAGTTGGCGATGAAACACTCGTGAGGCTCGTCCCAAGAGGAGATCGACCCCACTGGGAGGTTTAGGAGTCAAGAGCGCGTGCCGTCCTTGAAGGCCATGGGGAACCAATTCGCCATGACCTTGTCGTCGGTGTTCGCCGCTTCGATGCTCAGCGCATAGAGCTGGAGAAATTCCGCGGGGTCAGGAGTGCCGTTGTAACATGGAGGCAGATCTGGCTTGCACTTGCCGAGCTAGACGACGCGGTGCAGCTCCAGGGTGAAAGGACGGCAGCCTGCTGCGCTCATAGGTGCGTGCCGCATGGGTGGAGCTCGGTCTTGACGCCCGCGCGCCGCGACCTCCGGCGGCGCGCGGTCCTGTTGCTGGCTCTATGGCGCCGGGAGCTTGTGCGCATCAGCTTGTGGGTGCTGGATCACCTGGCAGCTTGCTTCATCACGGGCCGGCGCCCCACGCGGTGGGTCACGCCGGGGCGCGTCACACCTGGGCTCAGGGTCGGCGCCGCGCAGAGGAGGAGGAGGCGGCACGCTGTGAGCCACATTGCCCGCCTGAGATGGCGGGGGAAGGAGCGAGCGGGGCGGAGCAGGGGCCTCATCGGCGGCGCTGACGAGCTCGGTGATGCGGCCAAGCCAGTTGTCGTAGAGGTCGTTAGCCGGGCGGTAACGCAGGAGCTCATGTGCCATGAGCATTGTAGCCTGCGCGTTTGCCGGCCCGCGATGAGCATGGGAAGACGATGCCGTAGCTGGACTGGGTGATGGGGTCACGGTGCGGCCATAATGCCGCACGGAAGGTGGCAGCGACGAATCCTGCTGCTCACGAGCAGCAGGGTCAGTGGCAGCGTTGGCCACCGGGGAGGCAGAGCGGTGAGGAGCGCCGTTACCCATGGGTGCCGTCTGGGCGACCCGAGCGGCCCGGCGCTCGGCATGGACACGGCGAGCATCGGCCATGGGAGCGACAGAACGGAGGCGAAGAGAACGGTGGAAGAAGGACTTCGACACGCCCCTACCTGGCGCGCCAAATGTTGGATTCAGGGTTCCGCAGACCCAAAAAGGTTCAAACTCTGGGGTGTGTGTGAAGAACTCAACCTCTCAAGCCTGCCATCTCGTCCTCCCACAGCCTTGCCTAGCCGAACTTGCGTGAACAAGGAAGAAGATGAACACGGCAGTTTACCCAGGTTCGGGCCACCTTGCGGTGTAATACCCTACTCCTGCTTTGTGGTGGATTGGCCTCTTGAGGGGCTGAGGATGAACTAGTACAAAGGATGAACAACCTCGCGAGGGCTCGGGGGTGAGAATGAGTCGACCCCTTCTATGGTGGTGACTGACCTATATTTATAGTGGCCTTGGTCCTCTTCCCCCAAAACGTAGGCGGGAATGGATACCACAACGGCCAATTTGAAAGGGGACAAGTAGTACATCCTATCCTAACAAAAGGTGGACTTCTCCTGCAAAGCTTCTAGTCGTGACGCATCAGTGGGCTCGATGATGACCTCCGCCTTGCCGAGCCTGTGGTCTTGGTCTTGTAGCACCAGAATGGAAACCTTTGGGGGATTCCTCAGGAACCCATGCCTGTCCTTGCCTTCTTAGCACCAAAGAGGAAACTGCCTCCTCTGCGCCCGCTGGCGCCCGCCTGGCCTTGGTCGTCATGGCTCGCGTCATCGCAGCCTCGTGAGGCTGGGTACCTGCATAGAAATCTCCGCTCCTCGGGAGGCCGTCTGGGGAGGCCGCTCCCTCAGGAGGTCTTGGTGTCGTCCTCCTCGCGAGGCCTGGCCCCTCGCGAGGGTCTTGTCTTGGTGGTCTTGGAGGTGGGCCGTACCAGGCCATCGAGGGAGCCACGCCATCGGCTGCAGGCAGGAAAGTCTGGGTACCCTTGTTCCCAGAACGCTGACAAAATGCGGTATGTTGGGATGGTCCCCAAACAAAAGGTGCGTTCTTCTTACTCAAGGCATGCAAGGGAGATGCTATGGTGCTAAAATCCTTAATGAATCTACGATAGAAACCGGCTAAGCCAAGGAAACTACGCACTTGTTGCAAGTTGGTTGGTTGTGGCCAAGTTTTCATAGCATTTATCTTAGATTCATCTACATGAACACCCTTAGAAGACACAACGAAACCCAAGAAAACAAGCTTATTAACACCAAAAAGGCATTTGTCCATATTAGCATAAAGGCGCTCTTTTCTAAGAGTTTGCAAAATGGTTCTAAGATAGGTGACATGATCTTTGAGAGATTTGGTAAATACAAGAATATCGTCAAAGTAGACCATAACAAATACACCAATGTAGGGCCTAAAAACAAAATGCATGACGCGCATGAAAGTACCAGGTGCTTCGGATAAGCCCATTGGCATAACAAGCCATTCATATAAGCAAAATTTGGTCTTAAATGCCGTTTTCCATTCGTCGCCTTCTTGTATGCGGATTTGGTAGTAGCCACTTGTAAGATCAATTTTAGAGAAAATAATGGCTCCGCTAAGCTCATCTAACATATCATCAAGGCGTGGAATAGGATATCTATAGCGAACGGTGATAGCATTGATAGGACGACAATCGGAACACATGCGATATGTACCATCTTTCTTGGGAACAAGGATTACCAGGACGGCACATGGGTTCAAGCTTTCTCGTACATGGCCATTGTCGATGATTGTTGTATGTGCCGTTAGATCTCCTTGGTTTCTTCGGGATTGACGTGGTATGGTGCCTTGTTAGGAAGAGGCTCCCCAGGTATGAGGTCGATGCGGTGTTCGATGCCTCGAAGGGGAGGTAGACCTGGAGGTAGCTCATCGGGGAATACATCTTGGAATTCCTGTAGTAGAGAAGATAACACTAAAGGTAGATTGTGAGAGGTGTTAGTCCTTGTTGCCTCATCCTTGCACAAAAGGACATAGTGCATGACACTTGATGGGTTCTCACACACTTCTCTCATCTCACTTTTGGTAGCGAATAGCACTAGATTTTTCTTGTCGCTCATCGTGGAGGCACTCATTTTGGGCTTGTGGCTCTCACTCCCTTTTGGGTGGCTCACTCTCTCACTATTCTCTCCATGATGTGTGGTTGCTTGCTTGTCGGTGATCACTTGGCTTGGTGACATAGGTCATAGCACATACTCTTTTCCCTTCATCTTGAAGCTATAGTGATTGGTTCGTCCGTTGTGGATGACGCCGCAGTCGAATTGCCATGGTCGTCCAAGAAGGAGATGGCAAACGAACATGGTGATATTGGGCTAACCCAGTGTAGGCCGATCTTTCATGATTGGAGTGGATTCCCTTGATGAACACGAAGAACACGATGAACACGGGGAAGAACAGAGAGAAATCACAAGGGGAAACACTTAAGAACAAGTCCAATCACACATCCACTAGACAATCAAACACACAAGATCCACAAAGCTACATGAACAACAAAGGGAAAGATACAAGGTAAAGTTCATCTCCATGAGGAGGTCTTGATGATATCCTAGATGGATCTTCCTATGAGGGGCCTTGATGATATCCCGCAGGATCTTCTCACATGGAGGCCTTGAACTCCATGGGAGTGGTAGTCTCTCTCTCTCTCTCAAGAGGAGGAGTGGTACAAGGAGCAAAGCTCACCTAAGAATGAGCTATCACTTTGCTAACCCTAGAAAGGAGGTGGAGGTGGTCTATTTATAGTCTTAGCCATGAAGGGGTTAGTGGGAGAGGGATACAAGGCCCAAGGCCCGGTTGTGCACGCGCAGATGTCGGATGTCCGAGGGACGTCAGTTGTCCGGTGGCTCGCGGGGGTTCGGACGTCCGGAGGGCGTCAGACTTCCGACGTTTTGGCTCTGGACAGGTGGCGTCAGATTTTCCGACGATGTCGGTCGTCCGGTTGCTGGAGGTTGTCGGACGTTCGGTGTCGCGTCGGTCGTCCGGTCGCTATAGAGTGTCGGACGTCCGGTGTTTTCCGGCCGTCTAGCTGCTGTAGACTCCGCAGCTCCGTCTTTGCTTCCACGCTTCCCTCGCGGATGGTGTAGGTGTTCCTTGGCTCTTGCACTCCTCCTCGTCGTTCCTGAAGCTCCGACAATACCTATGCATGCACACGAGTGGAGTGTCAAGTAGTATACCATCCTCGAAGGGGTCAAGTGAGCACGTGTAAAGGAGATGATTCACTATTATGTATGTGAAGTAGATGTTGCACGTGTCACTTGCTAAACAGACTCCTGACATGGTGATGTCCATAGGATGCTCCGCATCATCTCCCCCCCCCCTTGGGAAAGATCTGACCTCGGATGGAAAACCAAATCACCATGGCAAAGAGATGGCTTCGCCGTGTAGAGGTGGACGATCACCAAGTACTCGTCATCTTCAAGCTCGGAATGGGCACTCTCCTATGTCGCACCGTCTCTTGATTCCTTCAAAAGGAGTAATGACAACAAACACTTGGTAAAACAAATGTGGTTAGCGTTAGTGCAAAACCAAGCATTCAAGAGGTAAGTCACCCAACAAGTGTCTTCATCATGCATAGCATAAGGTGTGACAAAGAATTGTGACATGGCATGTAAGCACATCAATCGAGCACAAGCAAAGACATCATGTGGACAAGGATGCAATTGTGAGGTAGTGATGCAAATATGTGTGACAAGAGAAGAAGCATCTAGCTCAAGTTCATAGCAAGAATGCATAAAGTGCTCAACAAATGGTCTATGGTAGGCATAAGAATCATTCACAACACCAAATAAAATGAAGTGTCTAAACACATGGGTCAAGTGCAAGACAATCCAAGCATAACGTGCATAGGGTGTAGTGAATATAGTGTGGCACTCAACACAATAGAAAGCAAAATTGTTCATCATGTGTGAGGCAATCAAGGCAAGCATGTAGCAATCAATGGGACATGGCATATGTGAAGTGATGACATTGCTGCAACCTAGCATATCATAGAGCTAGTAATCCAAGAATTGTATGCAACACACAAGGTATATATGTCATGAGGCATGGCAATGTGGCAATGATAAGTCGAAGCAAGATCTCTAGCATGTGTGCAATATGTCAAGGTGCAAGCAACACATGAAGTACAATCCACAATATTTATGCTCATGGTTTGGGGGTTCTCAAAAGAGAAGGATATCACCTTGAAAGTATGTCCTTGTGCATCCTTCACAATGCCGAAGCACAAGCAAGTATGATGCAGAAACGTCATGGTAGAAGGTGGCTCACTCTCAAGAGCTTGAATTGTCAACTCACGTGACATGGAAGTTGACACGAAGTCCAAGTTTCCTACACATGCACACAACAAAACAAAGAACGTATGCGCATGGTAGATAAAAACATCATCCATCATGACGGTTCTCTTCTCTTGCACATAACCATTAGAAGCACAAGTGCATGAATAATATGATGCAACAATGGCTATATTCATGGCACTAGGTATATGGTGCAAAGAGGTAAGACAAGCATGCTTCACAAGGAGTTTGTCAAAATCTCCAAATATATGTGAGAATGCTATGGGGGCAATCTCATTAGCAAGACTAAAAGCATTGGTGCACTCAATACATGTCAAATCATCTAGCATGAGAGAGGCAACATATGGAGAGATATGGCAAGAAGCAATAGCAATCATGTGCAAAACATGCCAATGGTTGTCATCTACCACATGAAATGAGCAAGTATGAATCATGGGTGATGCAACATAAGCAAGCATATCAATCATATCATGCAAACTAGTGGAGTGAAGATGCAACACACAAGGGGAAATCATGGCAATCATGTCATGTGAGCAAATAATAGGCATAGGCAATGCGCATGACATATCGCAAGCACGAACACAAAGCAAGGTCATAGTATCATCATAGGTATGGGTCACAAATGGAACATGGCAATAACAAGCAATATCTCGACCAAGCTTGAAAATACACATACAAGTATGAGAATCAATCATCATGTGTAATGCAACGCATGGGTCACAAATGCATGACAAAGGCATATGAATGATCCTATCAAGCATAGTGAACATGGCAATATGGGCAAATGATATATAATCGACAATAATCCATAACCATGTGAGGGCCATGTAGAAGAAATGCCCGAAGTTTTTCCACAATGGAAATGGTGGTAAGGATAATCCACGGGATCCCAAGTCATCATTGCTCTCTAGAGCTCATTTTTTCAACTCATGGGATTGCGAGGTTGACAAGTATTCGTGGGTACCTACACAAAAGAGACACAAACCAAAGAAATTGTGTACGTAGTAAATGTACACATCATCCATCATGATGTATTTGTGCACGTGTGAGTTAGCACAAGATAAGCATTGCTAAAAGAAATTTGATGCATGGTATAAGAACATGTCATCCATCATGAAAGAATAGTTATTGTGTATAACACGATGGGGACACAAATTGAGCATACTAGTATATGGCACATCAATATCATGTTCATTCATGGGGAGCATATTGTGCACATAATTATGAGGATAAAGCAATGGATAGGATGAATCAAAATCTCCTAAAATGTATGAGCAAACTATGGGGGTCTCCTCATGAGCAATATTGGAAATATCATATGGAGAAAATGGACAACATCCAAAACAATGCATATCCGAAGCTAGGTGGTCATGGCATGGCATATGAGATAAATGTTGCAAATGGAGCATATCAATATCATCACAAGAAAAACAAATGCCAATAACCATGGGCTTGTCATCTATGCCATATGTGCAAATTGGGTTTATTTTAATGGCATATACATAGTCATTACGATGAGATTGCAAATTGGACATATTGTTGATCTCATGCATAACATACGACAAGTCAAGCGGATTGTCAAATATGATGTGACCTAAAGAATTGTCACAAGAAATCTTTTGTAACATGGCATCACAACTAATAGACTCCACATGAGAATCATCATACTCATCATAAATGGGTAAATCATCGCATGGGGAAGTCGCACAAGCATGAAACATGGTAATAGGTTGATCAACATCATGCAAGCAATCAATGTCAAGAACATCCACTAGTGGGACTAGAGCATCACCTTCACCTATGTTACCTTGTTCATTCCACTCAAGTGGTGTAGGTGAGGTGGTAAAGACCAAATGGTGGTCATCATCATCAAGTTGATGGAACCATGTGGGGGGTGCATCATATTCCACCATGGCCATCGTCTTGTCCAAAGGAAGGACGAAGTCGTCGAGGATCGGTGCGTCATCATATATGGGACCTAGCACCTAATGAGTAGACACAATAGAGGTAGAGGTTAAGTCGTTAGAGTTCAGAATGTCCTCACATGACCTATCAACTATCACACTCTCTCTATGTGGTGGTTCACTCACTCCCTCAAGGTAGGTGCACTCAAACTCACATATGGTGGAGTCACTCGTCTCACTCAAGTGGTGGGGGTTGTGGCACTCCTCACATGGGAATTGGGGCAACACATCATATATGGGGCTAGTGGTGAAGTCACTCTCACTCTCAATATGGTCTCAAAAGTCACTCAAGTAGTCATCATACGTCGCCATGGTCAAAGGGAAAATCCCGTGCTCAACCATATTATCGTCGTCGCCGTGGATGAAGGCCGAAGATGGCACATTGTTGCTCTCCTCCATGACCAAAGGGAAAATCCCATGCTCGACCATCTCGTCACCGCCGCCGTGGATGAAGGCCGAAGATGGCACATCATCACTCTCACCTCCAAAGATGGAAGCATCATCCTTGCTCGTCACCATGTGGCACGCCTTCAAAGCATGTTCCTTGATTGGCTCCATAGTCATAGACGTCACCGCACCATCTTGAAAAAGAGTCAAAGTAGACTCGGCATCATCAATGCCACAAAGAGGGATGGCGGTGGAGTCGAACTTGGGAGCGTCATCTTGGAGCTCATCGGGCTTGGACATTGTGGTGGTACTAGCCTCATGCTCGCTACCTTGGAGCTTGGTCTTCGAGAAGTGTGCTTGGGGTGGAGAAGCCTTGGCCTTCATGAGTTATTGTTCCGCCTTGAGAGCACCAATGTAGTTGTCGTCGAGGGACTTGTAGTTCTCGAGGAAGATAGTCTTGGAGATGTCGTTGTGCAATCCCATCATGAAGTTGATGTAGGGTAGAACCCTAGATGCCCGATCTTTCATGAAATGGAGTGGATCCTACGAAGAACACGACGAACACGAGGGGAAGCACGATGGGAAACACGAGGGGAAACACTCAAATCAACGGGAGAGATCACACATGTGCTAGATCCATGAACATAAAGAGTGATACAAGATGCAAACACAACAAAGAACGATACAATCGGTAGCGAGTTCTTCTCCGAGAGGAGGTCTTGAGGGGTCTTTCCGTGAGGGGTCTTGAATCCAATCGATGGATCTTCTCCGTAGAGCCCGCGATCTCTCGATGGAGTAGAACCAAATGGATGAGCAAAGCTCTATCTCTCAAATGAGCTAAACCTATGCTAACCCTAGAACTAGGGAGGAGGAGGAGTATATATAGTCTAGGGTCACAAAGGGGTACATGGGCCTTGGCCCAACACACTATGCGCAGACAGGCGTCGGTCGTCCGGCAGCTACTGGATATCCGGTGGCTCGTGAGGGTCCGGTCGTTCGGTAGGTGTCGGACGTCCGACGTTTTGGCTCTGATCAGGCGGCGTCGGATTTCTGGAGGCGGTCGATCGTCTGGAGGTCTTGGATTTCCGTTAATTTCCGTTCTGTGATGTGACACAGGTCGTCCGGAGGAGCTCGGTCGTCTAGTCGCTGGGATGTGTCGGACGTCCGGTCCGCGTCGGTCGTCCGACCGCTGTAGCGATCGCAAGCTGGGACTTGGCTGGCAGGCTGGTGTTTCAGGCATCGGACGTCCGGTGGAGTCAGGTCGTCCGGTTACTGTCTTCAAACGAATGTCATGAGATCTGAGAAAATCCTTGTGCTTCCTCTGCCATCGATTGGTTAGACCTTTTTCCCGAAGTCCTAGTACCTAAATAGACATGAAGATTGAAAATAGTTAATGTCTAAAATAGAGTATGTCGAAGGAGCGACGGCTGAACGGTTAATTCTAGTACATTATATATGCGTTTTCAATGTGTGTGAAATCATCACCTTTATATACAAATTCTCCAGACATGGAAAGCATCGCAGCAAGCCAATAGTGGTGTTCAGATCAAGACACCCTATATAAATATATAAGGTCTTGACAGAATCCAGCACCCCTGATACACCATCAATGGACAAGCTCTTCATTCAGCATAAAACATAATATTAGCACCGAAAGTGTACTCCAAGATGATATTTAACTTATGCGCATAAATGAAAAATGCAGATTACTAAAGTGTACATGGATAACATACAGTACCTGAACAAGTGTGGAGCCAACCACCAACTTGTAACCTTCAAACGGATGAGGAAATACACCCAAGGTCTCCAGTTTAGGCGCAGAGACCACCGTTATTTGCGAAGGTTTATAACAACAATCAAGGAGCAACCTTTGAAGTGAAGGGGCATCTTTGATGATGAGCTCCTGTCCTTCAAAATGAATTCCAATGCTTACAAGGTGAGGCGACTTTATTTTGAAACAAGGGATATGGATTCCTAGTCCAAAAACAAGCACCAAACACTCCAGTGCAGGGCAGCTGGAGTGGATGCTGCTGTGAAGTGAGGCCACCGACAAATCAACCAACACAAGCGCTAGTTTTTTCAGCAGTGGGAGTCGAAGCATTTGTACCAGATTGTCTGCTAGATGGCACCGGGTCAAGGTGGCGGCGTGGAGAGAGGAGGAAAACCATGAGATGGGCATCGGTGGTGAGGGCACAGATGCAGCTCTTGGTGGTAACCTGTCGCTGTAGTAATGGTAGAACTCAAGCTGCTGGAGTTTATCGAATTGATGGGATGTCAGCCAGGTGGCCACCGTGTAGGGTATGTCCAGCAAGTAGCATGCCAGGATGCAGATGCGTTGAACAGAGCCCTGGTGGGAGGAGATGATGGCTCCGGGGAGTTCAAAATCATCATCGACAGATAGCTGACGACAGTCGAGATTAAGAGGCATGGCGCGCCACTGAGTGCGCCATCGAGAGGCGAGGACTTTTGTGCGGCAGCCATCCTTGGTGGGGAGAAGGAAGATGGTCTCCCCAAGGATGCCGTCCAGGAGATCGCTGATGCGGTCCACCGGAGATTCTACTGGTTCCTCAGGTCCAGGGGGGCGTGGCCGCTTCTGGCCGCGCAGCCGGGTCCAAGATCTACATCCGGCGGCGGCGCTGGCCGGAGCCTCATCTGTGTACATACCAATCTGAAAGAAAAAAATGGCGGAAACATACATGTAGGACATTCAAAATCAATTCTCAAGATCTGGAAGAAAAAAGGCACAAACATATATGTAGGACATTCAAAATCAATTCTCAAGATCTACCCACGAATTATTAGCACGCAAGCTAGCCCTAGTCGGATTATTAGCAAAAATCATTTGTACAAAACAAACAATTAATCACTAACTCTATACGGATAACATTCAAACAATCAATACACTATGTGCATCTAACAGATCTTAATTACTCTGATTTCATGGACTGAGAGAATATAACCATAGGATTTGTATTCCAAAAAAATTAGAGAGGGGGGAGTAACCAGAGAAAACACATGATATGTTTGCTGCACAAATGGGTATATAGATGACTAACCGATTTTCCGTCGGAGTCGCAGTCATTGCCGGAGTTGCAGTTGACCTCTGGCTCCGGCTGGGGGGCACGACAGCGCCGATGATGTCAAGGTCGTGCTGCTGCCCACGCGAGACCTCGTCGGCGGCAACGGCAACCTCTGTGCCCAGCTTCACGCGTTGCGGGTGCTTCACCAGCCCCGGTGTCGCCACTCCCTCCGATGGTGCACTTCGGCGGCATCCTCATACACTCCAGAGTCCAGACGTTGGTGACCACTGTGGACCAGGGGTGCGGCCGCCTATTATGGCCGGCAGCTCGGGCGCGCAATTAATATGGACTAGTGGGAGCGAGGCGGGCGGCGGTCAAAGGCTGTCTCTCCTCCCGATGAGCCTCCGCGGCGGACTTCTGCCATTCCTACCATCATTTCACACAGCTACTCGCACGCCTCCCGATGACACTACGCAGCGAAAATGCCTCTCGTCAATACGCACACCTGCATGCACGCCTCTCGGTCTGCCTGCACGGCGGACTGCTCGCATGCGTCCTGTCAACTCATGCCTACTCGCACGGCACACGGGGCATGTGGCAGCACGTATATATATTTTGGTTTATTGATGATTCATTCTGCCGCTTTACTGCTTAACCGAAGCATGGCACGGTCTAACGCACACGGTCCGAATAAATAGTCCGTATGAGATATTGGTTGCCAGTTATTAACAATCTCCCATTTGTAAGAAGATTATATCAAAACGTGTCTCAAATTTGATGAAAAATATAATATCACAGTCTACTGGTGTCCATATATGACACCACGATAAGTTTCATGAATTTCAACTAAGTTTTGGATTTACTGAATTTTAAAAATCTATATTCTCAATGTTTTGAAATCTCTTGCATGGGGAAACATGCACCTAGGGACACATATGGTTTTGCAATCCATTTTGGTGCACATGTAGCTCAAATTTGATTTTTGCACATTAAATCCCTAGGAAATAAATCAATGTATAAAAACGGTCGAATGATGTCTGTTTTTTTAAAATTTTAACACGACACTCCTTTGGTCACATGTTCACTGCAGAAAAAGTTTGACATGCCTCAGAGTGGCTATGGTGGTGCGGGATGTGTGTGTGTGTGTGTGTGTGGGGGGTGGGTGGGGGGAGGGGTCCGGCAGTACACTACGAGTCGTGAACCTCCATGTGGGATTATTGATCATTTTGTGAGTCATATATGCCGCATCAAAGTCGTGAATTGGTTATTTAAAGCATTACACAACCCTTTCATACATACATGTTCGGGCCACATGCATGCATTGGTGGTCCTCTCAGACACTCTCCCTCGTGCGGTTATCAACGACGTGCCCATTCGTTAGCCCACAAAGGTTTTCAGTTTCCACCGACAACGAGAGGCATTTGACCAAAAGGTGGATTCATCTTGGCATGTGTGTGGTGTGGATCATGGTGAGATTCCATATCAAAGTTCGAGCATGTGCGTACACACCCTCCCACCGGCTTGAAGTGAGGGGGCTACGCATCGTGGTGTAGTGCGTTTCCGATTTGCGAAGCATGTGCCACGCCAAAGTTGTGCATTGGGTATTCAAACATCACATAACACACGGGCACATGCACGCGGTGGTTTTGTCCTATGACACTCACTCGCGTGTGACTCTCTCTGTGGGCCCATGAGGTCGTCGTTGACCAGTTGAACGTACAACGAGAGAGAGGTTAATTTGACCAACAAGGATGGTTCTTTTTTGGTTTGTGTTACTTATATGCACGGTAGGAGTATGTACATGTCAAAGAGGGGGCAACATGAATACTCTATATATATGCATGTCATAACCTCGCTCCATGTGGGGACTTTCCGGTTCCCAAGGCAGGTGCCACATCAAAGTTGTACATTATATTGGTAATCAAACATCACGCAATACCATGCAGGCGGTGGTTGCCCTATAGGAACTCACTCGCGTGTGGCGCTTCCATCCATGGGAATGCGAGGCTGTCCTCCATCACTTTGACCCAACGAGAGAGAGGTTAATTTAAGGGATAATTGTATTCATACCCTTAGTTGTGTCCCCCTCAACAGAATTGCCCCTAGTTTTTGAAAACACGTGGTCTTGCCCAACCCACTTTGTCGTCTTGTGCTTTTGCCCTTTGACCATTTGACCGTCACTTTGAAAACTTCATAACTAATTCATACTAAATCAGAAAAATGCAAATAAGATACCAAAATGTTTGGAAAAACATCACCTGTATGTCAATGTCACTTGCATTCATGACAAAAGTGTTGGTAAGTGCCCATCTGAGTTTTAGCTCTTATCATACCACCATGAACAGGAAAATCTAAAATAATTCAAGAAAAATTTGGTGGCAAAGAATTGCAAATGTTTTAAGTGCTTGCCACGTTTCATGAGGGAATGACATTCGTGGAAGTCGTGGTAAAAAAAACAATCTATTTTCGAGTGTTCATTGTTTTTTTTGCCACGACTTCCATGAATGTCATTCCCTCATGAAACTTGGCAAGCACTTAAAACATTTGCAATTCTTTGCCACCAAATTTTTCTTGAATTTTTTTAGATTTTCCTGTTCATGGTGGTATGATAAGAGCTAAAACTCGGATGGGCACTTACCAACATTTTTGTCACGAATGCAAGTGACATTGACATACAAGTGATGTTTTTCTAAATATTTTGGTATCTTATTTGTATTTTTCTGATTTAGTATGAATTAGTTATGAAGTTTTCAAAGTGACGGTCAAACGGTCAAAGGGCAAAAGCACAAGACGACAAAGTGGGTTGGGCAAGACCACGTGTTTTCAAAAACTAGGGGCAATTCGGTTGAGGGGGACACAACTAAGGGTATGAATACAATTATCCCTTAATTTAACCATCAAGGAATGATTCTTTTTTGGTTTGTGCTATACAGTAGAAGTACATATATACCACGCGTCGAATGGGGGCATACATATAGCACATACCACGCATCATGAACCTCGCGCTCTCTGTGGGGACTTTTTGGTTTCCTATATATGTGTTGCCACATCAAAGTTGTGCATTGCGTATTCAAACATCACACAAACACCTCTTTGGGCCACATGCAGACGGTGGTATGTAGTCCTATATAGGATGATCACTTGCGTGCGACGTACGCTTCGCTTCTGTGCTGGGCTTGCGAGTTCGTCGTCCATCACTTTGACCCAGCGAGAGAGAGGTACATTTGACGAACAAGGAGGATTAATTCTTTTAGGGCTGTGTTACTAGGTGTATAGTACGTGCCGAAGGGGGGGCGCTGACCAGCATATATATATATATACTAGGTGTCACATGAACCTCACTCTGTGTGGGGACTTTGCGGTTTTTGAGGCAAATGCCACATCAAAGTTGTGCATTAGGTATTCAAAACATCATAACCACACACCTCTCCATATATATGTTCTAGCACACGTGCAAGCGCGATGGTTGTTGTCCTATATATGGCACTCACTCATGCGGCTATCGGCGATGCTTCCATCTGTCAACCCGCTTGGTCCATCACTTTCACCGACAGTGAGAGAGGTTAACTAATTTGACTTAGGAGGAGATTAATTTTTTGTTTGTCTCATGATATAGATCATGATGTGAGATTACATATATATAATAGCGCATGTGTACACATGAATCCATCCCACTGGATCGAAGAGGGGGGGGGGGGGGGGGGGGGGCGAGCACACGACACATCATGAACGACCTCTTGCTCTATGTGGGGACCTCTGCGATTTTCAACGCATGCACCACATCAATGTTGTGCATTGGGTCGGGTATTCAACACATATGCATGCATCACACACCTCCATAAATATGTTCGGGACACAAGCAAGCAATGGTTGTCTTTGGACACATTCTCACTCGCTTGGTTATAGGCGGCAAGCCTATATATATTCGTGGGCCCACGTGGACGTCCATCATTTCGACCAACGACGAGAAAGGTTACCAGGGTGGATTCTTCTTCTTTGCTTCGAGTTACCGTATAGTAGGTCGACCATTCCAAGCCTAATTAAGTTTGAGCGCATGCTACGCGTCGTGAACCCTCGCTCAGTGTGGGGATTTTACGGTTCCAAAGCATGGTGCCACATCAAATTTGCGCATTGGGTATTCAAACACCACACACACCACTTCCATATACATACTTGGGCCACATGCACAGAGTGGGTTTGTCTTCATACAGTACTCCCTCGCGAGGTTATCGGCGACAAGCTAGCCCATTTTGCGGGGCCGTGTGGACGCCCTTCACTTTGACCAACAACAAGCGGGAGAGGTTGTACGGCCAAGTTGGATTCTGCTTGGTCCGTGTTATAGTAGATCTTGGTCAGATGCCCTCCCCCCGACGTGTGTGTGTGTGTGGGGGGGGGGGGTACTTCGCACTACCTGCAACCTCCGTGGGGTCGGGGAAGTCCGGTTAATTTGCGAGGCACACGTGCCACATTAAAATTGTGAATGGTAGTTAAATATCACACCACACCCTTTTCATACATATAGTAGGGCCACCCGCATGTGGTTCGTATGTGGTCTCACCCATCTCGCGCCACAAGCACACATTTGTGGGTCGGCACATGGTCCACCTTTGTCGGGAAGCGAAAGGGGAAGTTTGACCATATATATATGATGGACTCCTATAGGTTTTGTGTTACGGTAGGGTGAGATTTCAGACCTAGCTATTTGGGGGCATGCATTTGTAGCTAGGATTCCCTTACCGCCGACACGAAGTGGGGTTCGTAGGGGGTGGCTGACTAGCAATACTGTGCTTTTGTGCGACAGGTTCCACATCAAAGTTGTGCATTGGGTATTCGAACATCAAACCACCCTTTTCATACATATATTTGGTCTACATGCAAGTGTGTTCGTGTTCTGACCCTCTCCCACGTTATTCTTTTTGCCAAATTTATAAACATCACACGAGTTGGATGTAGAAACCGTCTGCGATTGGGTACACAACAGACACGGTTCAGTCAGACTACCCGTGTGCCACGCCCGTGCCCTGCAGTCACTCACATAAACACAGTAGATTGGGCTCCACGAGGCTTGCCTCCCGGTCTCGAAAATATCTACTGCCTCGTAATCTTGAAAATATCTACCGCCTAGAAGGTTTTAATGTTTGATAGCACACGATTAGTATGTGCGGACCGTGTGCGATGTCTGTTACTCCCGCTCTGCTTCAATCCCTTGATTCAAATTTTCAGTAGCCCCGGCATTTTACTCCCGCCTCTACATCCCTCGCAATCTCAAAAATAGCTGCTCGCCCTTGATTCAAATTTTTAGTAGCCCCGCCTTGTTACTCCCGCCTCTGCATCCCTCGCAATCTCAAAAATATCTGCTCGCCCTTGATTCAAATTTTCAGTTGCCCCAGCATTTTACTCCCGCCTCTGCATCCCTCGCAATCTCAAAAATATCTGCTCGCCCTTGATCCAAATTTTCAGTAGCCCGGTATTTTACTCCCGCCTAGTAAAATTTTTAGTTGCCGCGGTATTTCCTCAAAAACCACCTTGCCCCCCCTCCACATACACCACACACTCCCAAAAACCTCCGCTCACACAGACACACACCACCCCTCCCTCGCTCGAAACCATTGGTAGGTCGCCGGCATCACCGCCGCCGCCGCCGCCTCCATCCTCAACCTCTGCCTGTGTGCCGGGGAGCTCGAGGAGCCAATGGCCAAAAAGAGGTTTATCGCGGCCTTTTCGCCCGACGCCGGTGAGGTGGCCGCCGAGGTGTCCCCATCGTCCTTCACGGGCTCTTTATCGATCCGCCGTCGCCGGTCACCCGATCCACCCGCCGCCGTGCCCCTACGCCGGTTCGAGGACTTCCCCATCCTCCCTTGGGCCCGACCACCGACGAGGTCCTACCTTGGGGTCCGGCAGTGGCGGTGGGGCACGTGGGTCACCGAGATTACGGATCAGGAGACCCACACCCGCCGGTGGCTCGGTAGCTTCCACATGCCCGAGCTCGCGGACATGGAGTACGATCGCTGGCAGGTCCGCTACCACGGCGCGGCGGCTAGGCTCAATTTCCCCTTCGGCACACGTCCGGTCGACCTCATTCCACGTGGAGCCAGGGGTGGTGAGCTCAGCTATGGCGCGGGAGGACCGCGAGGCGTGGGAGCGCCTCGAGGCCGAGGCCGCCGACGAGGCCTACATGCAAGAGCTCCGCCGGCAGCACCCGGAGCTCATGGAGGCGGAGCTAGTGATCTTTGCCGGCGCGGAAGGCGGCGAGGTTATCGTGCTCTCCTCCGATGATGAGGTCGAAGGCGGCGAGGATGGCGGCACGGAGGGCGTCGTGGTGGGCGGCGAGGACGAGGAGATCGACATTGACGAGTGGAGGAGTGTCTTCCCCAACGACCCCGATGACGGCACCGGCCTGGACCCAGCTCGCAGCACACCGTACCTGACAAGGAAGGATTGGCTCGACCTCCATTTCGACCGAAAGTAGTTTAGCTTAGTTTAAATTTATGTTTTATGTTCGGTTATGCAAAACTATCTATGTTTATGTTTGAATGCATGCTACTTTTGGTTGAACCTGCTTTGAACTTGATCAAATTGAAGTTTACAATGTTAAGTTTAGGGGATCGACTAGAAACGGCCAAAAATTGCTGGAGTATATATATATCCACTAAGGGTTTTAGTTTGTTAACTTTTAAAGGATCGGCTAGAGATGGCCTTATGCCTTGTTTATTTTAGTTCTTCACAATGTGATGCTCTATATGTGCAACTATTTGCTGTGCAGTTCAATTTCATCGATAACAGTTTCAACAATACCACTATGAATTATGATATTTGGTTGCTGTTAAGGATGTTGCAGTTAACATGCCTTTTTGTTTTTTAACAATAACTAGTGTACTTTAGACCTGCACAATACCAATTTGAATGACTATTTGCTTGTTTTTAAATGTTATGCCGGATGCAGTTAACACACCTTTCCACTTCTTGTTTTGCTTAAATAGCATGCTTAAACCTGCACACTAAAGCTATCATTTGTAGATTATGTTGTCTACCATGGATATATTTGGTTGATGTTTAGCCTGTTGTGCTTAACATGCCTTTATATGTACTCATACAGGACAATATTGAGAGCAGTGCTATTTTCCATTGAGGTTAGTTTCATCGCATTGCTTATATGTACTCACTGTTCAGGATATCGGTAGCTGGTACCATATAGCCTGGGGGATGATAAGGGATTAATCATCGAATCAGACATTTCATTGAATATATCTGTAACCCATTTATCAGTAGGTTAACCAGGGCCATATTTAATATATCTGAGGCTACATAGCAACATGCATTGTACTGAATGACTAAATATGCAATCCCAGGCTACATAGCAACAATGAAGAGTGTTACCTTAATGTTCCGATGATGTCTAGATATACATGTAATAAAATCTTATATAATGGGATGGAGGGAGTGTTGTGCTACATATATCGGCGTACGATACCTATGGGATCCTAAAGGACCCCTTTACGGTTCGGCAGGGAGAGAGGTATGCACAAAGAGCAGAACCAACGATCAACGCGGGGCGATTTTACCCAGGTTCGGGCCGCTAATCAGCATAAAACCCTACTCCTGCCTTGTTTTATTATGAGTGTTCTTGAGCCAAGGCTCCAGGAGCGCTTGCAATGAACAGTACGTTCAACGAGCGGCTACGCATGCAGAATGGGCCCCAGGAGATCCTCCCTCTGTAGCAGTTGCCTTGGGCCTCCTTTTATATGCTCAAAGGGGTCACCACAGTGGCAAAACGTACATACATTGAGGTGTAAAGTAGCTACAGGGTCATCATACCTAACCACTGACGGATTAGGACGAATGCATTTAATGCACCGTGAGGTGTCCGTTTAGGTGTCCTCACTTTCTCGAGGATGGAAAAAGGGCCATCCCATCAGCACTGCTTAAGCTCTCCTCCACTGGTTCCCTGCCACGCATCCAGGAATGGGTCCAGGATGCCAAGCTGGTTGCTGTGCTGAAGCGGCGGAACAGTGATAGAATCTTGCCGGGCCTAAATCTTGCCGGGTTTCGTGAGCCGCCCCGGCAAGATCTTGCCGGGGGTCTGGTCTTCGGTCTTTAGATCTTATTAACTCCTGATCCTTTGATTCTCGGTCTGAGTGTCCCCTTGACAATCTTGCACTAATCTCCAATTACTCCCCCGGCAAGCCTTGCCGCGGGCTTGGCTGCGACTGCCCGTGCACAAGTATGGGGTACTAAAGTCCCAATACTTAGTACACCGACAGGAGCCCCTAGGCCTAGGCCATACACGAATGCGAGGCGTTGTTGGGCTAGGCCCAAACAGTGCACGGGCACGCGTGGCAGGGGATTAACTGCTTGTGATGATTTCGCTTATTGCATGCTCCCACTATGCGCATTGAATGCGTGATGTGGGGCGCGTGCGCTGAACGGCCGCGGCTGCAGCGCGCTTGTAGAAGCGTATTCTCGTTGGGCAGTAAAAGCGGCGGCCTCGCTCCTTCCCCATAAAAAGGAAACTGCAGAGGCGCTGCCTATTTACCCCCTCTTTCTTCTTCTCAATCTGAAATCCGCCATTGCCTTCCTTCTCTCGAGCTCAGAGCAAAGCTTTCCCTCATCCGCTCATTGCCTCCACGCCCGCTCTATCCCCGGCTTCCGCCCCTGCAGTCGCCATGCCGCCCAAGACCAACAAAGGCAAGGGCAAGGAGACGAAAGCCGATGTCCCGGAGAGCGAGCTGGTGAAGATGCGGAAGAAGTACGTCGTCTTCGCCCCATCGCTTGATGCGAAAGCTCTGAAGAGCCGGTACCAGTGTATGTGGGCGAGGGAGACGCAGGCTCACCCCGCCACTCGCATGATTCCAGGTTCTTGTTCCAAAAGCGGATCAGACAGATATCCCTTCTTCAGCGCTTATTTCTATTGCGGGCTCTGTCCCCCATTCTCTGACTTTTTCAACGACATTATGTACACATACGGCTTCCATCTTCTTGATTTCACGCCGAATGATGTACTGTGTATGTCCATCTTTGCTCATCTTTGTGAAATTTTTGCCGGAGTGGTTCCCAATACTGCCCTCTTCTGCCATTACTTTTTTCCCCGTGTCCAAAAAGGGGAGGCCCTCTCTGGTTCTATCACCTGGATTCCAAGGGCTTGGAATAAGGAAATATACCCAGAAGGGGTTTACCGCGAGAAGTGGGACGAATAGTGGTCTGAGTGGTGTTGGATCAAGGAAGCAGATCCCCATCCATTCTGTTTGCCCCGACAGCAAAAGGCGGTCCGTGGCAGTGACTGGAGCGATTTCACTGCTGAAGACGAAAAGCTCACGATTGCCACCACCAGGATCCTTCGCCTGAAAGCTGCTGGGCTCACAATGGAGATGATCGGCTTCGATTTCCTCCGCCGCCGTATCGCCCCCTTGCAGAATAAAGGGAGATCAGCTTGGGAATACCGGAACGCAGCAGACATCATGAGACTGCGCCCCGGATTGAACAACAATTTGACTGCTATGCAGCTTGGCGCTCTCCGTCAAAGGCTATTCCAGCGCGACAACAAGCATCGGTTGCCGTCAAGAATTGTCCCTCTGTGCAACAACTCTACCCTGTGGTCGATTATTGCCACCATGCCACTGTTCAACGCCCACGGTCTTGATGCAACTTGGGTCGAGCCATCTGAGGAAGAGGCACAAAAGTTCTTTGATAACTTGACGGAGAGAGCCGTCCGGGAAGAAGCAGACCTCATCCGAGCCACTACCGACGAAGAAGTGGCATACATCGCCACTAGGGCGGAGGAGGCGAATCTTGCCGCGGAGGCTGGTAGCGCTGGCTTCACAAAATGGGAAACCAGTGATGCAGAGGTAGTGGTGGAAGAAAATCCTGCCGGGAAGGACAAGGCTGCCGGGGAACGGAGCAGCACAGCCGCTGAGAGCTCGTCCGACGAAGACACGGCTGAAGAAGAACAGCAAGAAGAGCTCCCAGCCCCGAAGAAGACGAAGCGTGTTCTTCGAAAGGCTGCATCTAGCATCCCGGCAAGCCAACCTTCCTCGAGCAGCGAGGCTCTCGGCAAGAAAGCGGCCGGCAAGACTACGCCGCGGCAAGGAGTTCGACAGCAACCTACGCGGCGTGCGAGACCCGCACTAGCGGCAACTGCTGAGGCGGCAGGGGCGTCTCGCACTACCGCACCGGAGGCTGAGGTGGCAGAATCACGCCAACCCCCTGCGCCTGCTATAGACAAGCGACCTAGGACCCCTCCTCCGCCTCCCCACACAGACACTGCAACGAAGGTCGATTTCGATATCTCCGGCTTTAGCCTGGAACGAGAAGAGGAAGAGTAAGTGTCCTGCCATAGCCTTTATCTTCCAAATCTTGGAGTAATCTCATAGCCTTGTTTTGCCTTGTCTCCGCAGTGATGCAGAAACCTTGGCGGAAAGGGCGGCAAAGAGGTTGAGAACTTCCACGGGCGACGAGCCCCCGGCTGGCTCTACGAGCGCTCCAGAAATTGTCGTCGTCAGCCTGGAGCTCAGCCCTCAATGCAGCCCCCAGCGTGAGTTCTCCACTCGTTTTCTGCTGACGGGCACTGAGGTTTTTATCCTTGCCACTGATATCTTTGGGCTTGTAGGAGAAGGACGACAACAAGGGGAGTTATCAGGAGATACCCCCGTCGTGCCGCCTCCATCAACGACGCCGCCCACAAGCGCATCCCCGGCAAGAGATCACACCGACGAGTTTGTCTTGGTTGAGGAGGAGCCGACAACCATGGGTACTGGTATCCTACCCCCGGTAACCGAGGTTGCCGGGAGGGGCAAGGCCACCTCTCAACAGCTCGATGCAGGTAACCAATTGCCTCAGAGCGCTTGCTATTCTTTCCTTTATCTCTCTTTCTTTTGTCATCTTGAACTTCAATCTCGATTTCATTATGTTTCTCTCCTTTGTCCTTTAGAATTCCCTGAGATGGAACACATAGACATCGACGCCATCATCGAGGAGACCGCCAGGGATGTTGCCGCCGAAGCCAACAAAATCGCTGCCAGCGAGGCCGCCATGGATGCCACCGTCGAGGCCGGCGGTGCCTTTGCCGATGAGGCCGCCAAGACTGCACAGGAGGAACCCGCCAAGGAATCTGCTGAAGAGGGCGGCAAGGAGGCTTGTAAGTGCATCTAGTGCCCCTTAGTGATTTTGGTGTATTGAAGACTTATAGGTTAAGGGACTAATGAGTTTGTGAGTGTACACAGGTCTATAAGTCTATGAGGAGTTTGTTATTTACGATGAATGTCGACCCCTAAAAATGAATGTCTTCAACTGAAGACTTTGGTTTTCTTGAAGACTTTGAAAGTGAAGAAATTGGTGTGACCCTGAAGACTTGATATTCATGCGAGGATTATGAAGTGTGAAGACTTTTGTTTTCATAATTTCATTTTCTTCTTCTTGAGTCATAGGAAACACCGTACTGTTAAAGGGGGTCGAGGTAAAACTAAGGAAAAGTTTCCAAGTGATGCTCAACTCAAAATCCTACACCTACCCAATCCTTTCGAGTGAAGCCATTGGAAATCTCATTCAGTTTAGTCAAGTTCTTCAGTGACAGAGACGAAGTTCTTCTGTTCTCTGAGGAATTTGTTCTGACTGAGGAGTTAGGAATTCGCCAGTGTGGATTGCCTACAAGTGAGGAACATGATAGCCCTGAGGAATTTGATACTCAAATATCCGACCGTTGCTGTGCTGCGCGCCAGCTGTCCAAATATCCTACCCACCTAACGGTCATATCATTGAAGGGCATTTATGTCTTATCATGTCGGGCTGCTCCCTAGGCTATAAATAGCCGCCCCCTACAACCACTAGCTGGTTGGCTGCTCCGAGAGATAGATTGACACTTGTCATTTAGAGCATCCCATCCTCCGAGGACTTTGAGCGAAAATCATCAAGTGAGGAAAAACCCAAAAACCCAAACACTTACAAACCCAAAGTGATTGAGCATCACTGAAGAGATTGTTCCTGTGTGGAACCGACGCTTGTTACCTTTGAGGACTGTGCATCCTCCAGACGGTTAGGCGTCATGGTCTAGAGTATCCAAGAGGAAATTGTGGATTGCCAAGTGACCGAGTATGTGAAGGTTTGGAAGTCACCTAAAGACTTACCACGAGTGATTGGGTGAGGTCTGTGTGACCTTAGCTCAAGGAGAATACGGTGTGGACTGTGTGTCCTCAGGTTTAAATACCTAGCCGCTCTAACCAGACGTACAACTGTCACAGCAGTTGGAACTGGTCTACCAAATCATTGTCTTCACCGAGCTACTGGTTCTATTTCCTCAACCCTTTCATTTCCTCGCATACTTGCTATGTATTTGATCATTACTGTTTGAAGACTTTGACTGAAGACTTTCTCAATTTCCTCAGTTCAATTTCTTCAGTCAGTTTGTCTTCAGCCTGCTTATCCTGTGTTTACGCTACTCGTACTCTGTGCTTGTTTTCATTTCATCATGATGACTGTGCTACTGCTCTGTAATGCTTGCATCTGAGTACTTATTCCGCTGCTAAGTAGTTCGTCGCTTAGGAATTTCCTCACCTTGAAATTCCTCAGTGATGAATTTGTAAAAATCACCTATTCACCCCCCCTCTAGTCGATATAACGCACTTTCAATTGGTATCAGAGCAAGGTACTCCCTTGTTCTGTGTGATTTTGGTTTAACCACCTGGAGTTTTAGTTATGTCGACTGCAGGCATGATCAAGGTCTCAGCTGGGTGTCCTACCTTCGATGGGACGGACTACCCCTACTGGAAGAACAAGATGCGCATGCATCTTGAGGCAATTGACAACGATCTCTGGTATGTTGTGGAAAAGGGTGTTCCCTCTGTCACTCCTTCCGTAAACGCTGCTGATGTGAAGAGATTCAAGCAACTCGACTCTCAAGCGAAGAATATCATATGTGGCCATCTGAGCAAAGGGCAGTATGGCAGAGTGAGTGCTTTGGAGACAGCTAAGCTTATCTGGGATAGGCTGTCCAAGGTCAACGAAGGAGTCTCAACTCAACGTGACTCTCGAGTTGACGTTCTTCACAATCTCTTCAACCGCTTCAAAAGACTCGACAACGAAAATGTTCAGCAAACCTTTGATCGCCTCACTGACATCTCAAACGAGCTTCAAGCACTGGGTGCCACTGACATCACCGATCATGAGGTGGTGAAGAAATTGCTGAGGTCACTCGATTCTTCATTCGATACACTGGCACTGATGATTCAAGAACGTGGAGACTACAAGTCACTTGATCCTGCTGATATCCTCGAGAGGCTAAATACTCATGAATTCCAACTAGCTGAGAAGAGAGATCTCTACGGACCGAGCTATGGTAGATCACGTGCACTGAAAGCCAAGGCAGTCTCTGAATCTGAAGATGAAGATTCTGGTAGCAGCCTTGGTGATCCTGAAGAACTGAGTCAGGAGCTAGCAATGCTCGTGAGGAAATTCCAGAAGTTCTCTAGACGTGGCCGATTTGGAAAATCCTCAAGAGGTGATGACATGAAATCAGATTCCTCATCCCGTGATTATAAGAAGAGAACTTGCCATAAATGCAAGAAACCTGGTCACTACATTACTGATTTTCCTCAGTGGGAGAAGGAATCAAAGAAGAAGAAATACAAGGATGATAGTTCAGATGACTCTAAGAAGAAAAAGAAATCTTCAAAGTCCTCATCGTCAAAATCTTTAAAGTCTTCATCTCACAAGAAGAGCAGCTCCAAGAAAGCTCGGGCATTCATTGGCAAGGAAATGGACTCTGAAGCTGAATCTGAGAAACATGAGGAAGAGGAGGCATCTGAGGAGTCAGACTCTGGTGTGGCGAGCCTAGCCCTCGCTACTGCTTACGTCAGCAAGTCCATCTTCAACACTGAGGAAAATGGCTTCCCCAACATTGCCGATGACGGCAACGATGACTATGCTCCCACCTATTGCTTCATGGCAAAAGGTGCCAAGGTATTCAAATATCCCTCCTCTGAATCTAGTGAGGATGAATCTGATGATAACCTCAAACCCAGCTATTCCAAACTTGCTAATATTGCTGTTAAACAACAAAAGGCTTTGGAAAAGGTTCAAAATATGCTAGACAAAAGCGATGACCTGTTAGGTGAGGAAATGGATCGAACTCAAACACTGACTGATAATCTTCAGCAACTACAGTCTAAGTTTGACAACCTTCAAGGTCATCATGAAACTCTCTTAGCCGATCATGAGAAGCTTTCTTATGAATTTCTTCAAAGAAAGCAAGATCTTGAGAAGCTAAGGGTGAGTCATGAAGATCTTCAGAAGGAAAATGATTCTTTGCTTGCTCAACAGATCAGTTCCGCTCAGGAAGAATTTATTCCACCATCCTTGAAATGCATTGAACGTGAAACTGCTAATTCTTCACCTGAATGTTCAAATGCTTCTATTGCTGCAAATTCTTCAACTATCTCTGTGGTCACAAATTCCTCATCTGAGGATACCACTAGTATCACTGATGAAAATGCAGGGTTGAAGGAATTGTATGTGGCAGGCATGTACAAAAGCCTCAAAGGGCATCAGACTCTTTGTGATGTGCTCAAAAAGCAGATCTTGAACAGGAACCCTAGGAAAGAGGGTATTGCCTTTGAGAGGAAACTCAATGCTGATGGAACCTACTGGAAACCTGAGCAGTATCCCAAAACCTTATGGGTTGCTGCGAAGGGACCTCCCGTAGATCCATCCACTTTATCTGGCTTTACTTGTGAATTCTCAAATTCATCTGATGAGTCATTTGACTCCAACTATAAACTGTTCAAAAATTAGAATGGTGAGGTATTTGCTAGATATGTTGGATCTAACTGCAGGAATGGTCCCCCTATGAAGAAAATCTGGGTTCCCAAAAGGTGCCTTGAAAGTCTTCAGGTGAATGTCCTCATGACACCACCTGTGAAGAATAAGAACCCCAGATCAAATTCTTCATATGAACCAAAGTCTTCATATGGATCCAAGTCCTCTTATGGATCAAATTCTTCATATGGATCCAAGTCCTCTTATGGATCAAATTCTTCATATGGATCCAAGTCCTCTTATGGATCAAATTCTTCATATGGATCCAAGTCCTCACATGAACATCATCGTGCTAACACTTCTGTTTCGCAGGGAAAGCCTAAGGGCTATGAATATGTGCATTATTCTTCAAATCATTATGTTTATAAGTCCTCAAAGAATTTCTCTGCTTATTCATATGCTTACCCTAACCCCTCTTATGTGAAACGAAGTGGTCTGGCATCTATGCCACCTTTCTCTTATGGAGCTCGCAGAATGATGAACTCTTTGCCACCCCTCCAGATGTGGGTGGTGAAGAAAAAGAACTAATCTCTTATGCAGGGTCAGGTCTCCAGACGAACTAAATCGTCTAAAAAAAATTTGCTGGAGACCTGAAATGCTTGAAAGGACGCAAGCTAATCATGAAGAAATGATTTATTCATTTCTCACGTCCTCACATTGCTATATATACATATGTTGCTTTAATTGATGAAATATGTCTGATGAATTTGATGTCATATTCTTCACTCTGAAGTATATGAGTCCGTAAGATGCACTAATTCATCTGCAGGATGATTTACCCAAAGCTACTGAGTGGGTCCTCGATAGTGGATGTACAAATCACATGACCAGTGACAAGAGCTTACTGATGAACACTCCTTTATCTCCATCACACTTGAAGCATATCACCTACGCTGACAAAGGCAAAAGCAAGGTATTGGGTCTAGGTAGGGTTGCAATCTCAAAGGATCGACACATGGATAAAGTCATGCTTGTCGAGTCCCTCGGATTCAACCTCATGTCTGTCTCAATGCTTTGTGATCTTGATATGGTTGTTGTCTTTGGCAAATATCGTTGCTTAGTGCTCATGGAATCTGACAATTCCAAAGTCTTCGAAGGCTTTAGGAGAGGAGACTTGTATATTGTTGATTTCTCTGCAGGACCGCAGCCTGCCACTTGTCTACTTGCTAAAGCTTCAGAAGGCTGGCTATGGCATCGACGACTGGGTCATGCTGGCATGAGGAACTTACACACGCTCGTGAAGAAAAAGCACGTCATTGGCATCGAGGGTGTCAAATTCCTCAAAGATCATCTTTGTGGGGCTTGTGAGGCTGGGAAGATGACCAGAGCCAAGCACCCCTCGAAGACTATCATGACTACTTCTCGTCCTTTTGAATTGCTTCATATGGATCTTTTTGGCCCTACTCATTATGCCACACTAACAAATGCAACATCTCTATATGGCTTTGTCATTGTTGATGACTATTCTCGTTACACATGGGTGCATGTCATTACTTACAAAACTGAAGTGCAGGAAGTCTTCAGACGATTTTCCTCAAGGGCTTCAACGAATTTCGGTGTGAAGATCAAGCATATACGTAGTGACAATGGGACCGAGTTCAGGAATACTGGTCTTGATGGCTATCTCGATGAACTTGGTATTACTCATGAGCTATCTGCCCCATACACTCCTCAGCGGAATGGCGTTGTGGAGCACAAGAACAGGACTCTTGTTGAGATGGCTCGCACCATGCTTGATGAATACAAGACACCTCGTCGCTTCTGGCCTGAGGCAATTGATACTGCATGCCACATCATCAACAGGGTTTATCTTCACAAATTCTTCAAGAAGACCTCATATGAACTCCTCACTGACAAGAAACCCAATGTGAGTTATTTCAAAGTCTTCGGTGCTAAATGCTGGATTAGAGATCCTCATCATAATTCTAAATTTGCACCGAAAGCACATGAAGGTTTTATGCTTGGTTACGGAAAGGACTCGCGCACCTACAGGGTCTTCAACACCTATCACAACAAGGTTGTTGAAACTGTAGATGTGCGGTTCGATGAAACTAACGGCTCGCAAAGAGAGCACCTACCTCCTGTGCTAGATGAAAAGACGCCTGAGGAAACCATCAAGTTCAAAGCTACTGAGGATGTCATTCCTACTGAAGAATCTGCTGAAGAAATCATTCCAGAACATGAAGAACAGCATGCTGGCGCACCTGAAGAAAATGGCTCTGAAGAAAATGCTGAGCCAAATCAAAGTCGTCAACCTGCTCATCCTCGCGTTGCAAATGAAGTACAGATTGAGAGAATCATCAACGACATCAACGCACCAGGTCCTCTGACTCGCTCAAAAGCTTCACATTTATCTAACTTTTGTGGGCATTTTGCTTTCGTCTCTATCACAGAGCCCACCAAAGTTGATGAGGCATTTTTGGAACCTGAATGGATTCAAGCGATGCAAGAGGAATTACATCAATTCAAGCTAAACAATGTGTGGGAGCTTGTCAAGCGACCGGACCCATGCAAGCACAATATCATCGGTACCAAATGGATCTACCGCAACAAGCAAGATGAAAATGGCCTAGTGGTGAGGAACAAGGCTCGTCTTGTGGCTCAAGGCTACACACAGGTTGAAGGAATTGATTTCGATGAAACTTTTGCACCTGTTGCTAGACTTGAGGCTATTCGCATATTGCTTGCTTATGCTAACCATCATAATATCATCTTATATCAAATGGATGTGAAAAGTGCATTCCTCAATGGTAAGCTTGAGGAAGAAGTATATGTTGCTCAACCCCCAGGTTTTGAAGATCCTAATCATCCTGACAAAGTCTTCAGACTCAATAAGGCCCTCTATGGCCTCAAGCAGGCCCCTCGGGCGTGGTATGACACTTTGAAGGAATTCCTTATGAAGAAAGGCTTCAAACCCGGTTCACTTGACCCAACTCTTTTCACCAAAACCTATGATGATGAATTATTCATGTGCCAAATATATGTTGATGATATTATCTTTGGCTGTACTAACCAACATTACAGTGACGAATTTGCTTACATGATGAGTGAGGAATATCAAATGTCCATGATGGGGGAATTGAAATTCTTCTTAGACCTTCAAATTCGTCAACAACGCAATGGCATCTTCATTTCTCAAGAGAAATATCTCAAGCACGTTCTGAGGAAATTCGGTATGCAAGAATGCAGAGGCGTCAAAATCCCTATGTCCACAAATGGCCATCTATGCACTGATGAAAATGGAATAGACTTCGATCAAAAGGTATACCGCTCCATGATTGGCTCTTTATTGTACCTATGTGCATCTAGGCCGGATATTATGCTTAGTGTTTGCATGTGTGCCCGTTTTCAAGCTACACCGAAGGAATCACACCATAAGGCGGTGAAACATATTCTTCGATATCTAGCTCACACTCCAACACTTGGATTATGGTATCCCAAGGGCTCGGCTTTTGATCTCATCGGATATTCTGACTCTGACTATGCTGGTGATCGTGTGGACCGCAAGTCAACATCAGGCACATGCCATTTCCTCGGACGATCCTTAGTATGTTGGTCCTCGAAGAAGCAGAACTGTGTATCACTCTCTACTGCTGAAGCTGAGTATATTGCTGCTGGTTCTTGCTGTGCTCAATTGCTATGGATGAAGCAAACCCTCAAGGACTACGGCATCAATGTGAAGAATGTGCCACTCTACTGCGACAATGAGAGTGCCATCAAAATTGCTCATAACCCAGTTCAGCACTCGAAGACAAAGCACATCGAGATTCGTCATCATTTTCTTCGAGATCATGTGTTGAAGGGTGACATCTCTATTGATTCTGTGAATTCTGAAGAACAACCAGCGGATATCTTCACAAAGCCCTTGGATGAGAAGAGATTTAGCAAATTGCGGTGTGAGCTAAATATCTTAGAATCTTCGAATGTCCTTTGAAAAGGACACACATCCTAACACTTATGCAAACTGATGACTTAGATGTGCAACACACGAAGAAATGTTTTTCTTCAATCAATGAAGACTAACCCTCTAAGTGTGAAGAAATTAATGAAGAATTTGATTCTCAGAGCCCTACGACAATTGTACGCGGTGTCTGAAATCATCATTCTTACACGGTGGGTCACGCCACCACAAAAGTTGAAAATCTTCAAAATTTGAGTTTTTCATCATTGTGCAAATTCTTCAAATTTTCAAATTCTTCAACTTTGCAAAATCTTCACTCTTTCCGTCTGTGTTCTTCATTGACTAAATATATATTTGAGTTTTCTGTCCTCTACAGCATTCACTTATTGCTAATTCTTCAAGTTGTTTTTCTTCTAAGTGAATGTGATCGGACCCGTTCCCCCTCTGTGCTAAACTCAATCCAGTCCGTTCACAAATTCTTCATGTGCGTTCTATTTGAAACCCGTTCAAAGTCTTCACTGTGTCCTTGAGAGCTGAAGAATTTGCGAACGAAACCTTAAAATATTCTTATCTGAATTT
This sequence comes from Thinopyrum elongatum, assembly GCA_011799875.1. Lineage (NCBI taxonomy): Eukaryota > Viridiplantae > Streptophyta > Magnoliopsida > Poales > Poaceae > Thinopyrum > Thinopyrum elongatum. Next base: position 265,457,575 of record CM022302.1, read on the forward strand.
TCGGCTTTTGCCGCTCAAACCATACCATATCCCTCGATAAGATTTATCTATTCACCCACGATCTAACAAGATCTCCACTTCACAGTACGTGGGTGACACATGTCGCTAGGATGGGAAGGGTCAAGGGCAGGTTCGTCCATTTTCCTCGGACGAGCGGTTTTTCACCTCGGCTATAAATACCCCTCGCCCTCCTCAGAGCTCATTTACCCCGCTCGAGCTCTCAGACCTAGCGCCGCCGCTACATTCCATCGTCGCCGATGAGGAAGAGCTTCACTGCCTCGACCTCGTCGCCGTCGTACTCACGCCGGCCGCGGAAATCTTCACTCCGCCGCCGCCGTAGTTGTTTTCCATCGTTAAGTTAGGGCGTGGAAGATCTGAACAGACGAACATCTCCAGTGCTACTCTCAGTTCGTCGTGTTCTTCGTCAAGGGTAAATAAAATTTATTTTTACTGCCCTTGTTGATTCTAATGATTTCCACAAAATCTTCAAAAGGTGTTTATTCTTCAACTTTCATGTTCTTAAACACCAACTTTCTTCTGTTCTTGATCTGTTTCTCTAAGCAATGTTTTTTTTTGGTTCCTCAATTGTGTGGATTTTTCAATCTATACAACTCTGGAACCTAAGTCAAAGAATGCTTAGTGAAATTCCTCAAGACACCCCTAGTCAATTCCTCAAACTTGATACTTTTGAAAAACTTCTGAGAACGCATATGACCTCTCCAAATTCTTCGCACCTATATTCTGTTCACAGGTACACATGTCTGCTGCTGAATCACTAGGTTCTCATCAACTTAACTCATTTGCAACATTTCTCGAAGATAAGTTACACACTTCCTCAGAAACATCCATTGTTCAAAATCCTCTAGTGAAGAAAATGGCTTATGGTAAAAGACCTCAGAAGGGAGGAAAGAGGCCAGAAACAAATACTGCTTTTGAGATCCCTGATGACATCTATGATGAATATTGTACTCCTGATGAAGCAACCCATGGCAAGGAGAACAAAAATCAGCGCAAAGTGCGCATTCAGAAGATTGAGAGGAGATGGGCAAGAGAATGGAGGGAATATCGCTATGTCACTCCCAAGTATATGAAGAAATTCGCTGTTAACCCTCCATGTCCAAGACCTCCATTGGCTCCTGGCCAAGAAGCTGATCCCACTAGCATCAGAAGAGGTGAGGAATTTCCTCAGGAGTGGGCTAAGCATCAAGCCAAGCTGGACAAAGTGGCTAAAGAGGCAGTGAAGAAATTCAATGAAGATTCTGTTGCTGCCGCCGCTGAGGCCTCTGCTATCAAGCCTAAGAAGGCTATGCTGAAGAAATCAGCTGTCAAGACAAGTTCCTTAGCTGCAATGCCCTCACGGCCAAGCTCTTCAAAGCCCTCACGGCCTGTTCCTCAAGCAAATTCCTCTAAAAGCAGCTCCAACTCCCTCAGTTGCAAAATCCTCAGCTGCTCCTACAATGTCCTCAGCACCTGTGCATCTTGCCACATGCCAAAGGACTACTGGAATCTCAATTGCTTCAGGAGTCTCTGCAAGTTCTTCAGCTCCACCACAGTCTTCAACAACTCCTATCTTGCTGAAGAAAAAGGCCACTGCTGGACGAGGCACAAGACCAAGTCCTCAGAAGAAGCAGGTCGCCTTTCAGGTTCCGTCAAGCGAAGATGAAGCTGATGATGAAGAATTAGCTGAGATCATCAGAGATCGACAACAAAGGGCCGCTAGAGCCAAAGGCAGTGCTGTGCCCCTCATGCTGGATCCAAGGAAGATCCTTGATTTCATCGATCTATGGCACAAGGATCCAAATACACCTTTGCCTGAATTAAACCTCACTCCTGGTCAAAGTCACATGTTGACGGCCTTCATAAATGAAGAGAAATGGAAATTTGAAAAGGCCAGGCAGGTGAAGAAGGCTCAGTACAAGAAGGAGCGTTTTCTGAAGAACAATGTTGTGAAAATGTCTCCTGAAGAACTTGTGACTATGCAGGCTGAGATCAAAGCACTCAGTGATGAATTTCATGCATTCCATGCAGATTGGCTAGGTGCCAAAGTCAGATTCGTCAGAATGGCAAAAGGATTTACTCCAAGTGTTGCAGCTTCATCGCAACCCAAATTTCCTCAGACTGGAACATCTGTTCGGTCTGCTGAAGAAAATGAAAGCGCCAGAACTGCTGAAGAAATTCCAGTCTCTGAAGAAATTGCCAGGGCAACCTCCAATATTGCGCCTGAAGAGCAATCCAGGCCAGCTGAAGCATCTGCTACTGTGCCTGAGGAATCTGAACAAGCCAGGGCAACTGCATCAGTTGTGCCTGAAGAAATTCAACCAATTTCCTCTGCTCCTCCTGCACCGATGACAAGCATCAACCTTCCTTCTGCAACAGAAGCGAAGAAAACGAAGGCTGCGGAGCGAGCAGCTGTGAAGAAAAGGAAAGCATCTACATCTTCAGAGTCTTCAGCTCCCAAGAAATTGAAGAATTGACGAGTTCAACTGAAGACCCAATTGATGCTATTCCAATATCAAGCATGCCATCAAAGGAGATCATTCCCTTTGGTGAGGAATATGAAATTCCTAGTAAATCTGATGAAGAAGATCCTTCTGCTGCTTCGACAGAGCAGACGGATGAAGAAATTGAAGTGGATACTTTCTCTTCAACCCCACTGGTATCATCGCCCATGCCTCAGTTCACAGCTGAAGAGGCAGGCGTCGAAGGAACTGAAGAAGATGAGGATGTGGATATTGGGTCTACAACACCTATTCTGAATGATGACTTTTGGGAAAGTCATCACCCCAATTGACCTCTGACAACCCCTCTACATCATGTTCCTCAGTCCCCTTTGCAAACTGAAGAAATTCATACGGGCTCTGATGAACGTCAAGCTTCACTTCATTCTATTCCTGAAGAAGTTCCAGTCACTAACGCTGATGTACATATGTCTGAAGAAATGGAAGCCAAGGCTGCTGCTGAAATTCCTCAGCCTGTGGCTCCAGTGGCTATACCTCAAGAGGCTGTACATTCTTCAACTGTTAATCTTCAGCCCAAGCCACAGAACCCTCACTCCAAGAAGCAGAAGTTTAATGCTGAGGATTTCTTCAATGAGCACATATTCTTCACTGACTACAATCCCTATGACTCTGCTCGTCTTCGTCGCAAGCGCTTCTGGACTGCAAGCCAGATGAACTTCTACTCCTCATTGTTGGTTGATAAGGATAAGATCTTTGAACATGAGCAAATTCCTCATGTAGATATGGAATCACTGCCCTGCTTCACACCAGTCCTCAGTGTTCTTCATGACGCTGGGTTACTCAATTTCTACACCGACATCTGCGATTGGAATGAAGAACTCATTCTTCAATTCTTTGCCACGCTGCACATTACTGGAAATGTTGATGATGTCAATTCATGGGTATTGGACTGGATGACCGATAATACTCATTTCAAAGCACCGGCCTCTGAATTGCTTCAGGCCGTTCCAGTCTGTCCTCCCACTGAAGGTGCAAGGCTTCTCTATGTTGAACCTGAATTGTCTGATCATCTAATGCAAGTGCTGATGAAGCCATTGAAGCCAGGCCAAGCTCCAAGGACCAAATTCCTCGTCAAGGAATTACTCTATGTGCCAAGGACAGTTTATTGCATCTTGACCAAAACCCTCAGTCCACTCAAGGGCCACAACTCTGATGATGAAGAAGTTGTTGGCATTATGAAGAATCTGCTGTTCAATATCATTCACGGTATTCCTATCAACTACCACGATTTCTTCATGAGGACTTTGGCCAATGCTGCTCTGTCACCTTTTGAGTTGAAGCCTTATGCTCCCTGGATCATGAGATTCATCAGATCAAGGTCTTCAATTCATTACATGGCTGACTTTCAAAATCATCTCAGCTATTTGCCCCCTATAGAAGTCCTCAAACGGACTATTTCCTCAGCTGACGAGAAGGGCAAGGCTGCTGTTATTGATGAAGGTACTCGTCCATTGGATGGACAGTTTCGCAAAGCTACTTCCTATTCCACCAATGATGACTCTGCAACTCAAGATTCTGCCGCCAAAGCTTCAGAACATCATCCTCAAGCCACAGCTCCGCGTGTGATGACTGATCGTGAACTTCTCCTTAGTCTTCATCAGAAAGTTGATCGAAATCACAAGTGGGTCAAGCGTCAGTTTGGTGCAATTCTTCAGAACATGACAGTCACTCAAAATACTGTGAAGAAGAATCACTACTACTTGCATGAAGTCTTTGACCGCACTTGGGCGATTCTGTCTAATCTTCATAGTGCTGAAGAACTCAAGGAGATGGGATTCCAACAGGACTTTTTCTGGTCTCAGCCACCTTCGAAGAAATTCAAGAAAGTCAAAGTTCCTCAGCTTGTTGCCAGTTCATATTCTTCATCGCGCGAGACGGATGAAGCTGAAGACTTGAATGACACTGCGGCAGGCCCTACTTCAACGGACAACCCCAACAATGCTGGCGCTCCTCCATCGACATCATGATGATATTCTTCAGGGGCGTTAGTCCTCATTTTTCATCCCTTTTGGTCATTCGATGACAAAGGGGGGGGGGGCAATTTGAGTTAGTCTTCAAGCGGGTCTTATATATGGGCTATATTTCTGTTAAGTTACAACTCTTGCTTTTCTAAGGTGTTTGCTCTGATGAGTTGTAAACTTAAGTCCTATGGTGGTCTGATACTTTTGAACTGCTTTCTGCATGCTTATTACCTCAAGTACCTTAATGCACGCATGCTGAATTTCGTCAGACACCATATTTCATCATGCATTTCAAATTCTTCATATCATATGTTAAATGCGTGTATGAATTTCAAGATATAGGGGGAGATCTCCATGATATTACTCTACAATGTGCATTTGCAATCCAAAGCAAAATCCTCAATATGCACATCTTCAGGGGGAGTTCTTCTATATCTTGCAATCAAATTCCTCATTATCAGTATTTACACTTCATATGTTTATCCTCGTTGAAAACTTAACCTATATTGTCATCAATCACCAAAAAGGGGGAGATTGTAAGTGCATCTAGTGCCCCTTAGTGATTTTGGTGTATTGAAGACTTATAGGTTAAGGGACTAATGAGATTGTGAGTATACACAGGTCTATAAGTCTATGAGGAGTTTGTTATTTACGATGAATGTCGACCCCTAAAAATGAATGTCTTCAACTGAAGACTTTGGTTTTCTTGAAGACTTTGAAAGTGAAGAAATTGGTGTGACCCTGAAGACTTGATATTCATGCGAGGATTATGAAGCGTGAAGACTTTTGTTTTCGTAATTTCATTTGCTTCTTCTTGAGTCATAGGAAACATCGTACTGTTAAATGGGGTCGAGGTAAAACTAAGGAAAAGTTTCCAAGTGATGCTCAACTCAAAATCCTACACCTACCCAATCCTTTCGAGTGAAGCCATTGGAAATCTCATTCAGTTTAGTCAAGTTCTTCAGTGACAGAGACGAAGTTCTTCTGTTCTCTGAGGAATTTGTTCTGACTCAGGAGTTAGGAATTCGCCAGTGCGGATTGCCTACAAGTGAGGAACATGATAGCCCTAAGGAATTTGATACTCAAATATCCGACCGTTGCTGTGCTGCGCGCCAGCTGTCCAAATATCCTACCCACCTAACGGTCATATCATTGAAGGGCATTTATGTCTTATCATGTCGAGCTGCTCCCTAGGCTATAAATAGCCGCCCCCTACAACCACTAGCTGGTTGGCTGCTCCGAGAGATAGATTGACACTTGTCATTTAGAGCATCCCATCCTCCGAGGACTTTGAGCGAAAATCATCAAGTGAGGAAAAACCCAAAAACCCAAACACTTACAAACCCAAAGTGATTGAGCATCACTGAAGAGATTGTTCCTGTGTGGAACCGACGCTTGTTACCTTTGAGGACTGTGCATCCTCCAAACGGTTAGGCGTCATGGTCTAGAGTATCCAAGAGGAAATTGTGGATTGCCGAGTGACCGAGTATGTGAAGGTTTGGAAGTCACCTGAAGACTTACCACGAGTGATTGGGTGAGGTCTGTGTGACCTTAGCTCAAGGAGAATACGGTGAGGACTGTGTGTCCGGGACTGTGTGTCCTCAGGTTTAAATACCTAGCCGCTCTAACCAGACGTACAACTGTCACAGCAGTTGGAACTGGTCTACCAAATCATTGTGTTCACCGAGCTACTGGTTCTATTTCCTCAACCCTTTCATTTCCTCGCATACTTGCTATGTATTTGATCATTACTGTTTGAAGACTTTGACTGAAGACTTTCTCAATTTCCTCAGTTCAATTTCTTCAGTCAGTTTTTCTTCAGCCTGCTTATCCTGTGTTTACGGTACTCGTACTCTGTGCTTGTTTTCATTTCATCATGATGACTGTGCTACTGCTCTGTTATGCTTGCATCTGAGTACTTATTCCGCTGCTAAGTAGTTCGTCACTTAGGAATTTCCTCACCTTGAAATTCCTCAGTGATGAATTTGTAAAAATCGCCTATTCACCCCCCCTCTAGTCGATATAACACACTTTCAAGGCTGGTGACCGTACTGATGGCATTCCTGCTGCAGAAGTGCCAGGCGCTACGCCGGCCACGGAGCCCCCAGCTATTGGTGAGGCAGTTGCTGAGGATCAACCATCAACATCCGAAGTCCCTTCATCAAGCAAATATCTCAAAGTTGGCGAGAACCTGTTTGTCAACTTGCCGGGGACGGCAAGCATTGGAGCAACTGTGGCACCCCGGCTCAGAGTAAACCGGAACGCCCCGTATTCCAGCCCAAGGACAAGTCTTCTGGAATACGGCACTGTTGGCATAGAACAAATCAGCTCTTTATTGCAATAGATATGGTTACAACGGTACAAGGATTACATCGGCACGGCAACACTATGCCTGCACGGGGTAGCTCTATGCTAACAGTGGAGTAACTCTCTCGGCAGCGGAACAACGACGACGGTGATGGACTCCACTCCGCAGGGACTCTGGCTAGAACGCGTATCATAGATCGCAAGCACAGGAACCTCGGCAAGCAAGCAATCACGGCATGACCTGCAAACTGGCATGACACGCCAGGTGAGTACTTTGAATGTACTCGCAAGCTCACAGCAAACATCAGCATTAAAGCAAGACAACATCATAGCAATCCAAAATTAACCAGCATGGTTATCTAGCAAGGTAGCTACTGAAATGACTGCAGTAAGGTAAAGCGTATTAAATCCATACTTCAAATAATCTCAGGCTTCAATCCGAACCTGTACCAAGTCCAATCCCCAAGCATGTGGTCATCCGACCACTCAAGTCACAGCCATCCCATGGCTAACATATCAAATACCTGATTCCATCTGCACGACAAGTCTGACAAACTTACTCTCCTCCGGGTTGTCTCACAACCCTCAGAATACTCATGAACCACCGAGTACTTCTGATCATACGACGAGTTCTTCCATCATTATCATCACTACCATGGTTGACCACCTAGTGAGGTCTGGACGGACTGTCCAATACCGTGGACACGGCTATTCGAATAGATTTTACACTCTGCAGAGGTTGCGCACTTTACCCACACTATGGAGCACTGACCTCGTGATCCCATTCGGGTGGATCAGCGTTGCTCCAACGAAACCTGCCTGACCCGTGACTCTCCAATTGTACCACCGGCAATCATCCTCCCCCGGAGTCAAGCCCTGGGTGGCCCCTATGTCACCTCGTGATACCTGCCACCGTCGTGGCCAAACTGAACTGTCCCAAACGGGGACGCCGACACAAAACTCAACTGGGCTCACAAGGTTATCGCCGCCTACCGGGCCAGGGTAGCGCGCATGCATAACCTTCCCTGTCGGGCGATACCGGTGAAAGAGCACGCGATCAGACCAAGTCAAGGCCGTCCCATACCGGCAAATGTGGCTGCACGGATAAGTCCGGACAGGTGACTCAAGGTCAACCATGAAATATCTAATCCCCGAATAATATTTCCGTCATGGCTGACACTCCGATAACCAGTATGCTTAAGCCACTGCTACTAATTCATCTCTACGAACTGCCGGATGAACTCCAAAATAATCATAGACAGTGATCTCAACATCACAATATCAACAAGTGGGTAAGCTACTAGTCACTAATAATCCGGTACTCAACATGGTAGTCACCTATCCGAGAATTAACTCGAATATTGCATAATCCAATCCATTTCACAGCTACTCATACTTGCCGATAAAGTAAATAGTCAAACTATGACATTGCAATGCGATGATGCAGATGAGAGTTGTGGCTTGCCTGGGGGTGAAGGAATCATCGGAAAGGAGTGCGGAATGGTCGCGGAGTTGACTGCCGGAAACAGTTCTCTCTCGGAGGGGCTGTTTACGGACAAGGGCAAAAGGGTCATTTTCACAGTGGGACCACATAGTGAAAATGATACCAACACGACGGGCTCGACGAGACGAAGACGTGGGCGTTGGATTCACCTCGATCGGAGTTACGGATAAAAAGTTATAGCCGTTTGAAGTACAGGGACCAATCTGCAAATAAATTATTCACAGACAGGCCCCTGGCGGCTAAACAGAAAGCGCACTCGGCTGAAATACGTCTTCTACACGGGAAAACGATTTCTCAGCCGAAGTAGATTCAAAATACGCTTTCTTTAGATGAAAACGTATTCTCTAGAATACGTCTCCACTTAAAACTGCGCGGGCCCGGGGTGGGGTCGACGCCTGTGAGGCTTACAGGCGGGGCCCACGGCTAACCTCCCTCTCTCTCCTGTCTCCTTCTTCTTCCTCCCGAGGACCAGAATAGAGGAGGCGAGGCACAGGCGAGGCCGACGCCGGACCGGCGACTCAGGCCGACTCTGACCGAGCTCCGGCCACCGGCGGGTGCAGAAGACGACGCCGCGCCCGGCAAGGGGCCCTCGTGCGTTGGGGAGAGGCCGTAGCTGCGGGGGCATTGGCGGACAAAGGAGGCGGACAGGGCACGGCTGGCGACCGAAGCTGCTGCCTCCGGCCACCCCCAGCCAAGGCAGGGGCACCGGTGGCCTCAGGGGACGGCGCCGCATCCATCCCGCAGCGAAACGGGGGCCGGGAAGGGCTCTGGCCACAACGGTGTGAACTCCGGCAGAAGCGGCCTCCGGCTGATCTCGGGCGAGGCGACGGCGGCTCCGGTGATGGAACGAGGTAGTGGGGAGGGTAAATGGAGCTCAATGAAGACGCTGGTGAGGTCAGAACGGAGAGAGAGGGCTCGGCCTCCTCGAATTTGAGCACGAGGTGGCGGCGGCCATGGAGGCAATGGGCGGCGGGGAGGGCTTTTCCGGCTTGGGCAGGTGGCTAGGGAGGGGTAGTCGAGTGTGGTGAGTGCGATGGTGAGGTCGGGAGGGGCTCGGAAGGCCCTTATATAGGCGAGCGACGAGGAGGTCCGGGCACGGCCACGGTGCCACGTGCACCGGCGTCCCGATGCTTCGGGAGCTCGCCTGGAGGGGAGGAGAAGCATCCGCGAGCTTCACGGAGGGCGGAGAGGGTTCAGGCGCGGCCGGGGAGGTTCGGGAGGGCTCCATCGACCGGTTACGTCGGCGACAGGGGCGGCCATGTTACGGGCGCGGCTGTGCACTGCACAGGAAGAGACGGGAGAGGGGGGAATTTATCCAGGGAGGAAGGCGACGACGAGGGGAGGCTGTTGGACAAGATCGTTCGCGCGGGAACGACAAGGAGGAGATGGGCCCCGACAAGAAACGACGCAGCTCATGACCACTGCTCGCTAGGGCGGCGGTCACCACGTGGACGCGGCATTTCCACGTGTCCTGGTCAACTCCACCATGTCAACTCGATCGGTCATTCAACATATGAGGTCAAGGAGGAAAGAAACGAGCATAGTGGCACTCGAGGTGACCACAGCTAGCAGGTCTATCCAGAACAGCAAGGTGTTTGGAGTGGGCTTGGGGAGATCGAGCAGGATCTAGACTCTGATATTTGGCATGGGGTGATAACATGCTAAGATGATCACGATGGCCAAGTTTCAGTCCAAATGGAGGAGTGTAGATAGCACTTGCTGTTCAAATGACCATACTGTCCAGAATTGCAAATATTGAAGTGGCACTCACATATCACATGGGATTGGGATGAAATTTGGAGGAGATGATTGATATGGGCATATGAAGGTACTGTATAAATTTCATACCATTTGGATAAACCAAAATGGTACTTCCTTCACAGTGCCTGAATCTGGACAGAAACTAGATGGAATTCTTGGGAGAAATTGGCTAGATATATTGAGCCCAAATTTTATGGAGAAGTGAGATATGGGTAGAAGCATGTTCTGGAAATTATTCATGAATTATGGAGCAATAAAAATTATATTTGCTTCACAACCCATAATAATTACCAGAAACAAAGATTTGATGCTGTGATCACATTGATGATTGGAGAGGGTTGAAACTTGGTGGAGAGTCATGAATTGAGCATAGGAAGATACTTACAAAATTTCAACTCATTTGGATACTCCTAGCTAGCACTTGCTTCACAAAGATTCCAGTTGCCCAGAAACTTTGGAAATTAGCCAAGAGAGATTTATTATCCAAATAAAGTTGAATTTTGGCATGTGGCAATGATATGGATAGGAAAGAGTGCACAAAAAGTTTGAGAGCAAGCAAGCAGATATAAAGGGTACTTGCTTCACAAACTGCCAGCTGGGGCAGAATCAGAAAAGGAATATTTGGGAAATATTTTTGGGCATGGCAAGGAATATTTTGACATATCTGTATAAGATATGTCCCAAAGGATTTATGGGAATTATTTGAGAATTTTGGGAATGATAGAAATATGAGTTGCTTCACAACTCAGGGCAAACAGAGTTATTCCTTTAATAGAAAAAGGAATATTCCCAAGAAAAAGAATATTGGGAGTTGGTCCAAGATGGAAATGACATGGTCTTGGGATGGTTTTGAGGTTGGCAAGCCACTCGGGAAGAAGAATGAAGGGTGATCCCTCCAGGGTACAAGACTACTAAGCCACAAAAAGCGAATCCGGACCAAAATCAAAAGAAAAAGAAAATGGGCAAAATCCAGGGTGTTACAGCAACGGCCGAAGGGGAAATTTTTTATGAAGAAATCATCACTGCTGCTGGGCTCGAGATTGTCAATGAACCAAGTGTCAGCAGCAGCAAATCTGAGGAAGATCAACTCCTTCAGGCCAAGGGCGATAACTTCCGCAAGCTCCAAGCACTCCACCGTGCCCAAAAAGAGAAAGTAGATTCGAGAGCTGCAGTTGTTGAAGCGGCTGAAATAGATTTCCAAAAGCGCATTGAGCAAACGCAAATCTGGTACACCGAGGCCTATCAAGAGCTGACTGCCAATCGGGAACAAGTGAGCCAAAGCTGGACGGGGCTCCTCTTGAAGCAATCTGACATGGAGAAGGCGCAAGAGGAAGCTACGCAAAGAATTGCTGCCGAAGATGGCCTCCTGACGGAGCGTCGCATTGCGCTCGATGCTCACGAGGAAGACCTTGCCGCATGTGAGCAGGCGCTCGCCGCCAAGCTTCGCAGCAAAGATGAAGAAATCGAGAAGCTTGTTGCGCGGCGGACCCAGGAGCTGGAGCAGAAGCACAAGGAGGCGCTCGAAGCTCTAACTGTAGATCACGCCAGCAAGCTCAAGGAGGCCGTCGATGCTGCCGAGGCTACAGAGGCCGCCAAGAATGAGCTGAGCGACAAAGTCAAGAAACTGGAAGTGGATCTTGAAGAAGACGGCAAGGAGCTCTCAACGCTCAAAGGCGACAGGGAAAAAACCCTCCACACCCTCACGGAGATGCAAGTTGCCATGTCTGACAAGACCAAGCAGCTCTCTTCAGCAAATGATGCTATTGCCGATCTGAGGCTGCAATTGACCATGCTGGAGAAGTCACTTGAGGACAGCAGGGCCTGCGAGAAAGCCCTGAGCAAGGATCTCCGAAACAAGAAGAACCTGCACAAGAGCGCCGCCGCCGCCCAAGTTGACTACGAAAAGGGGGTGGAGATCTGGACTGAACGCCTCGTCGACACTGCGGAGAAGCTCACGGCAGAACTGTCAACCATGGGCCTGCCAAACTTTAGGTATTCCTCCGAAGAAAGGATATCTTCGAGCGCCAGGTTGACCATGTTCTTCGAAAGCATCATCGATGCTCTGAAGCTGCTTCAGTCTAACCGGGCGACCCAACTAGCCAACGAATCCCGCCAGCTTTGTCGGGCCATCCTCCGCAAGGTACTCATCAAGGTGGTGCATAATAATCCCGGCATCGACCTCACCAACGTGCTCGGCCGCCTGCCAAAGGACGCAAATCTCAAGGCACTTGAGGATCTTGTCGCGCCTATCCTTGAGAAGGTGGATTCAATCAAAAGGGTTGAAGGCCAGCGCAGAGATTAGCTGCTCCACCTCTTCTTGCCGTCGCCATTCCATGCCAAAGACAATTAAGTCTTAAGTTAGAACTGCGGCAACTTATTAATGTAATATAACTTGCTTATGTTTGGGTACATGCATGCTATTTCCCTTGTTTGATTCCTTTATGTATGGAGTTCACCCTACGCTTACTGAAAAACTTGCCGGCACGCAACCTGCCACGAGCGCTGGGTGCGGGACTTCAGCAGCCTGCTGGAGGTGCACCGGCCGGCAAGACTCCTTGGCATTCTCAGTGCAGCCACTTAAATCGTTGAGCGGACTCGAAACAAAATAAGGGCGCAACCGATTACGACAAGGGTTCCTTCGCGTGCAGGTTTTCCATACAAAAGTCGAAATCATCTAAGGAAAATAACTTTGCAATAAAGGAAACTTGCTCTAAGTTTTTAGAACTTAGCTTTCTGTCGCTGTTCTTCCTCCGGTAAAGTTCCAATTCTGAACGCCGCCAACTGGTACTCATATCTTCCTTCCCCCCCGGCAAACATGCACACGAGGAATCCTTCTGTCTTTTGAGAAAAATAAAGAAGAGAAAATAAAGATATGGAACCTAGGCGGTTCGTTAAAACTTACCGGGAGCAAGTGTCATACAACATCTTAGACAAACATGCATATATATATATATGAACATGGAAATCAATAAGGAAATGCACAACACTTAAATTCATTCATCTGGGCTCAGGGTCTGCGCCTGGCTTTGTACAAAGGATTACATGCCTTGCCGGCAAGACTTGTAAAAAAAGGTGGTTGCCGGGGGCCCCCGGCAACCGCGCCTTATGGGTAGAACTTGCGAAGATGTTTGATATTCCAGGAGTTGCTCACTGGAATGCCATCTTCGGTCTCCAGGCGGACAGCGCCGGGCCTGGTGACTCGTAATACCCAATAAGGGCCTTCCCACTTTGGCGTCAACTTGTTTGAATTCTTGGCGGACTGAATCCGTCGAAGAACAAGGTCGCCTTCCTCAAGGCTTCGGGCATGAACTTTGCGGCTATGGTAGCGGCGCAAAGCTTGCTGGTAGTGTGCAGCTCGCATAGCAGCCTAAAGACGATTCTCCTCAAGAGAACACAGCGTCATCTTGCCGCAATTACTCTTGCTCAAGCTCATCATAAGCGAGCACTCGAGGTGATCCGCATATGAGTTCCGTGGGGAGAACTGCTTCCGCTCCGTAGACCAGAGCGAAGGGTGTCTGGCCGGTGGCTCGATTTGGTGTCGTTCTGATTGACCAAAGAAGCACCGGCAACTCATCAATCCAGCATCTTCCGCACTTTCTCAGCCTGTCAATGGTTCTGGTCCTGAGACCGCCCAGCACTTCAGCATTAGCCCTCTCCGATTGGCCGTTGCTTCTCGGGTGAGCAACAGAGGCAAAACAAATTTTGCCGCCAAGGTCTTGGACGTACTGCATGAAGGTGCGACTTGTGAATTGCGTGCCGTTGTCGGTGATGATCCTGTTGGGCACACCGAAACGGCAAACTATTCCTTTAAAGAACTTGACGGCTGATTGTGCTGTCACCTTCCTCACTGCTTCCACCTCCGGCCAGTTTGTGAACTTGTCGATTGCAACGTACAAGTACTCAAAGCCCCCGGTAGCACGGGGGAAAGGGCCCAATATGTCGAGCCCCCAGACCAAAAATGGCCAGGAGAGAGGGATCGTCCAAAGAGCTTGAGCTGGCAGATGTGATTTCTTCGAATGAAACTGGCACGCTTCACACTTGGTTACTAGTGCAGTTGCATCCTTGAGAGTGGTGGGCCAAAAGAAACCTTGCCGGAATGCTTTCCCGACAAGTGCTCTTGATCCTATGTGAGAGCCACATACGCCTCCATGTATCTCTGCCAACAGCTCTAGTCCATCCTCCCGAGGAATACACTTTAATTTCACACCGTTTGGTCTCTTTCTGTACAGGACGTCATCGACGAACTTGTACATAACAAACCGACGGGCTACTTTTTCCGCCTCTTCCTGTTCCTCAGGGAGTTCTCCTGTCTGAATGAAATGGACAATGTGCTGCGCCCATGCTGGAGCCTGAGGCTCGACAGCTAGGACTAAAGGCATTTCCTCTGCCGGGGGAACATTTGTCTCGACAGCGAAAGCATGAGATTCCGTCGGAGCCTGTCGTTCCCCGGCAGGCTTGTCGTTGATCCCGGCAAGTTCCTTGCCGGCAGCTCCAGGGAGCTCTCTCGGAAAGTACTGTCCAGAATTCAACTTTCTTCTCTTTTCTTGCCGCATTGATGGCGCCATGGATGGTTGAGTCAAATGGAGCACAAAAGTTCCTGGTTCCACAGGCAACTTGAGGGCAGCGCGCTTTGACAGGTCGTCAGCAATTCTGTTCTTGGCACGAGGGATGTGCTTCATTTGTAGACCATCAAAGTGCTCTTCCATTTTTCTTACTTCATCCACGTAGGCTTGCATCAATGTACTCTGATAATTCTTGTTAACTTGCCTGACAACAAGCTACGAATCACCTCTGATGACGAGCTTCTTGATACCAAGGTCCGCCGCGATCCTGAGACCGGCAAGCAGCCCCTCGTACTCCGCAGTGTTGTTTGTCGAACTCTCCCAGGGAAAATGCATCTGGATTACATACTTGAGGTGCTCTCCGGTGGGGGCGACAAGCAGCACGCCAGCACCGGCGCCTTGCAATGAGAAAGCCCCGTCAATGTACATAACCCATTCTCGATCAATTTCCTTGCCGGGGAGAGTCGTTTCTTGAACTTCTTCGTCTGGCGTTGGGGTCCATTCCGCAATGAACTTTGCCAAAGCCCTGCTCTGAACTGTCGAAGTACTTTCAAACTTGAGACCAAAGCTTGACAACTCCAACGCCCACTCCACAATCCTACCAGTTGCCTCTGGATTTCGCAAAATCCGTTGTAACGGAAAGCGAGTGACGACGGTTATTTCATGTGCTTGAAAATAATGGCGTAGCTTCCTCGAGGCCATAAGGAGGCCGAAGAGCAACTTCTGCACGCCAGAATACCTTGACCTAGCTCCTTGCAAAAGAGAGCTTACAAAATAAACTTGGCGCTGCATCACCTTTTTCTTCTGCACTGGTTCTTGTAACTGCGCAGATCCTGTCTTGCCGAGATCAACCCTTGTCGGGGAAGATCTTGCCGCATCGCCTGGTGGTCCTGCCGCTGGTGTTGCTTCCTCATCAGCTTCTCTCTACGCCACTAATGCATCACTAACCACTTGATTTGTCATTGCCAGATATAGCAGCAATGGCTCTCATGGTTTAGGCGCGAATAGTGTCAGCGGAGAAGAAAGGTATTTCTTCAAATCTTGCAGCGCAGCCTCCGCTTCCGGAGTCCATTTCATTGGACCTGCCTTCTTCAAAATTTTGAAAAAGGGCAGGGCGCGCTCAGCAGATTTGGAAATAAACCTGCTTAGAGCAGCAACACAGCCGGCAAGACGACGGACATCCTTGACGCGTCTTGGCGCTTCAATCTGCTCAATTGCTTTGATCTTGTCGGGATTTGCTTTGATCCCCCGTTGAGATACAAAGAATCTGAGAAGCTTGCCGGAAGGAACACCAAACACGCACTTCTCAGGATTGAGCTTTAAGTTGATCTTGCGTAGATTTGCAAATGTTTCTTCTAGATCTTGTATGAGCATCGCCTTGTCCTTGGTTTTGACCACTATGTCATCCATGTATGCCTCCATATTTCTATGGAGCTGAGGCTCGAAACCAATTTGGACCACTCTCGCAAATGTAGAACCAGCACTTTTCAACCCGAAAGAAATTCATATAAAACAATATGTACCACATGGGGTGATAAATGCGGTCTTTTCTTCATCTTCTTTTGCCATGAAGATCTGATGATACCCTGAGTAGGCATCAAGGAAGGACAGTAGATCACAACCAGCAGTGGAGTCAACAATCTGATCGATGCACGGCAAGGGAAAAGGATCTTTTGGACAGGCTTTATTGATATCTATATAATCAATACACAGCCTTCTTTTCCCATTCGCCTTGCACACTACAACCGGATTGGCCAACTAGGTTGGGTGAAGCACTCCTTTGACCAATCCTGCCGCTTCCAACTTCCTGATTTCTTCGGCAATGAATTCTTGCCGCTCCAAGGCTTGCTTCCTGACCCTCTGCTTGACGGGCCACGCGTGAGGACAGACAGCAAGGTTGCCATGCAAACACCGGGGATGTCAGACGGTTGCCATGCAAACACGTCGGCATTCACCCGCAGAAAGGTAATGAGCGCGCTTTCCTATTTGTCATCTAGGGTGGAACTTATGGTGAAAGTTCCTCCCATTCCGTCCTCCCTGACGGGCAACTTCTTGGTCTCTGGTGGAGCAGCCTTGGATTTCTTGTTCTTGCCGGTGGAACTCTCTGGTGCGTCCGCAACGGAAGCACAGCACTCCGAGGAGGTGCGCTTGCCGGAGTTCGCGCCAAGATTCTTGTCGGTCTTCTTCTTCCCCCCGGGAGTTCCAGCGGTAGGGGCAGATGCCCTGACGGCAGGTGCTGCAACTGCTTCCTGGTAGAGTTGGTCGGCACAGATGAACACATCCTTCTTATCGGAATGGATAGTAATGACACTCAACGGCCCGGGGATCTTCAATACATTATATGTGTAGTGTGATGCCGCCATAAACTTAGCCAGCGCGGGGCGGCCAAGGATCCCATTGTACGACATAGGAATCTTGGCGACATCAAACACCACCTTCTCTGTCCTGTAGTTGAGCTCGCTACCAAACGTCACCGGTAGCGTAATCTTGCCTTTCGGCTGGGTCCTTCCTGGATTGACCCCTTGAAACGTGCCCGTTTCCTCGAGATCTTCATCAGGAATTTGGAGCCTCTTGAGCACATCCGGTGAGATTAGGTTTAGTCCGGCCCCACCGTCAACTAGCATTTTCGTCACCTTGAGGTTGCGGATTGTTGGTGAGACCAACAATGGCAAGCACCCGACCGCGGTTGTGCGATCAGGGTGATCCTCGGCGTAAAAAATGATAGGTGTGTTGGACCACTTCAGGGGCTTACATGCATCAAACGACGGCTCCGTTGCATTAACTTCTCGCACCCACTGTTTGAGTCGACGGTGAGAAGAATGCAACGAGGCGCCTCCGTCGATACACATGGCCTCTGTAGCTTTCTGAAATTCTTGCTCACTGGACTCATCATCTTCTCCATCATCATCATCTCCCTCTACTTTATCACGGCCTTGAGCGGGCCTCTCTCTCTGTTGCTTGGCCTTGCCGCGGCGACCCCCTCGGCCACCGCACTTCTTGCCAGACCCCTCGGCACTGTCATGGGCCTTCTCCTTATCTCGCCTTTCATACTCAGCTCTCTGCTTCTCGACAAGCTGCTCAACTTGTCGGCAATTTTGGAGATCGTGGCCCTTGGTGCGATGGATCTTGCAGTACTGCTTGCCGGAGCTTTCCGACTTGTCGACAGCTGCCAAGGCCTGGCATGAGGAGCACCCGGCAACTTCTTTGCCGGGGTCGTCAACCTTGGCCTTCTTGGCGGTGCCGGGGTTACCGGATTCCTCGACAGCAAGCACGGCCTTGCCTCTGCGCTTCTTGTTCCGCCGCCGGCCTTTCCTTGACGGGGTTGCAGCGTCTTCATCTTCTGATTCGCCCCCCGCGCCAACAGCCTTGCCAGGGAGTTTTCTCCCCTCTTCAGCTCGAGCACACTTGTCGGCCAAAGCGTAAAGCTCGGCAATACTCCTGACTTTGTTCATTGCCAGCTCTTCCCGCATTTTGCGGTTACGCATGTTCTGATGAAACGCGCTAACGACAGCGGCAGGGTGAACGTCAGGAATATTGTACTGCACCCGGCTAAATCTCTGGATAAACCTGCGCAGGGATTCGCCCTCCTTCTGAGGGATGATATGCAAATCACTTTCTTGGCCAGGAGCTTGGTGGCCTCCAACAAAGGCGCCAACAAACTGATGGCACATATCTGACCAAGAAGAAATAGAATTCTCCGGCAGATGCATCAACCACGACCTGACGTTGGGTTTGAGCACCAACGGGAAGTAGTTGGCAAGTATCTTGTCGTCTCGGCCCCCGGCAGCCTGCACCGCAATGGTGTAGATGCTCAGGAACTCCGAGGGATGAGTCTTGCCGTCATATTTCTCCGGGACCTGTGGCTTGAAGGTTCGGGAATTGGGCCACTGGACTTGCCGCAGCTCACGGGTAAACGCTGGAGTACCTACCTCGTAAGGCAAGTCGCCTACGTCCCCTGGCGCAGGCTCGTCGACAGTGGGCCCTGCGCGCTTATCAGATTGATAGCGCGCTTCCCGTCGCTGCTCGATGGTGGTTCGAGCGTCCTCTTTGCTTCATTCCTGGAGAACTTGACGCTGGTTGCGGCGCATCCGTGGATCGGACGATGCCGTGGAATCATCATCACGGCGATCAATCCGCTGGGTTGTCGACCGCCGCTGGTGTCGTGGAGGAGAGTGCACCGTGGTTGCACCACCTCCGGTTTTCTCCACATTGGCTCACGCCGGATCGATGGACCGCCGCTGTGAGGGCGCTGCCTCCTGTGGCCCCTCTTTGTTGGCGAAGCCAATGAGGCTCTGGATAGTAGCTCGCCACTCCTCCATCTTCTCCGGAGCAGGAGGGAAATCGAGGAGCAGCTACGCACGTGCCAAAGCTTCTGCTGGCGTAGGCGGCGGCGACAGGTGCGAGGTACGTGAGGTGCTCTGACTCCTAACAATGTTAGATGGAGCACCGTCACGATCACGCGACCGCGCGCCACCTCTGCCGGCAGTTTGGCGTGCATGCTGGGCCTGCGCACCTTGGGATTCATGCTCAGATGCCTTTTCATGGGGATGCCCTGAACCACCAGCGCCATGACGTTGCTCATCGTACACGACCTGGGAAGGCCGTGACGCTTGCGCCGGCGCGGGAGCCCCAGAAGGCATCCTCCGATCTCTGGAGTTCATTGTGCCGCCCGTAGGCAACACAACTCCATCTCTGGATCTAGCGGCGTGTGGGTTGCCGCTGCCACTGTGAACGACGTCACTCGGCTGGCTTGGATCACCGGAACGTCGTGGAGGCTCTAAACCTCTTCCTTCTGCATCCACGCCATCACCCGTACGCGAGGGCACAGGCAAAATGGACGTGGATGGCTGTGCCGTTGCGGCGCTCTTCTTCTTGGGTGGCATGATGATGAAGATGATGAAGAAACTAAGGCGCCGATCACTGGATCAGGTTCGCACAACCTCGACCCCCCTACCTGGCGCACCAAAGATGTCGGCGTACGACACCTGTGGGATCCTAAAGGACCCCTTTACGGTTCGACAGGGAGAGAGGTATGCACAAAGAGCAGAACTAACGATCGATGCGGGGCAATTTTACCCAGGTTCGGGCCGCTAATCAGCGTAAAACCCTACTCCTGCCTTGTTTTATTATGAGTGTTCTTGAGCCAAGGCTCCAGGAGCGCTTGCAATGAACAGTACGTTCAACGAGCGGCTACGCATGCAGAATGGGCCCCAGGAGATCCTCCCTCTGTAGCAGTTGCCTTGGGCCTCCTTTTATACGCTCAAAGGGGTCACCACAGTGGCAAAACGTACATACATTGAGGTGTAAAGTAGCTACAGGGTCATCATACCTAACCACTGACGGATTAGGACGAATGCATTTAATGCACCGTGAGGTGTCCGTTTAGGCGTCCTCACTTTCTCGGGGATGGAAAAAGGGCCATCCCATCAGCACCGCTTAAGCTATCCTCCACTGGTTCCCTGCCACGCATCCAGGAATGGGTCCAGGATGCCAAGCTGGTTGCTGTGCTGAAGCGGCGGAACGGTGATAGAATCTTGCCGGGGTGCAAATCTTGCCGGGTTTCGTGAGCCACCCCAGCAAGATCTTGCCGGGGGTCTGGTCTTCGGTCTTCAGATCTTATTAACTCCTGATCCTTTGATTCTCGGTCTGAGTGTCCCCTTGACAATCTTGCACTAATCTCCAATTACTCCCCCGGCAAGCCTTGCCGCGGGCTTGGCTGCGACTGCCCGTGCACAAGTATGGGGTACTAAAGTCCCAATACTTAGTACATCGACAACATCATTTTGCAATTCTTGTTTAGCTTCTAATATTAACTTGGTGCTTTTAGGTACATATGTCATTGCCAAAGATCCACACTTCGACCCTTTCTGCGTATGGGGCAATGAGATATTCATGAACCAGCATCAAGTGAGGAAACTGATAAAGATTGTTATTAAAATGGGTCAAAAGATGTCAATCGAACTATTTGTTTACACTTTATGCAAGACAACAATGAACTGCGGGATGGTAAGTAAGAACTCTGTAGCCTTCTTTTTACTGCCCGTAATGAGTTCTGTTAGATGACAATGTGTGAATCTTTGTTCCTTTGCAGTGGATCCTGAAGCAGTTTACTCAAGATTACCTCTCAAAGTACATGATTGGCGGCCGGCCATCACAAGGGGTTGGACTAGAGTCGTTCGTGCCTTCTGCATCCAGGAGAGCACAATAGGGCCATTCCGCTTCACCTTGTTCAGCAACCAGAATGTCTGTCGCCTCTTTCTTTACCATCTGTAATAGTACTAGTATAGAACCCTGGTTCATCATTCTTTATTTGGTGCTTATGTAATTCTTGAACATATGTACCTGTGAATCGAATAATGCATTGGTTGTTTGAACCTGATGGATATGAATAAAGCTATAGCCTACTTTCAAGTTCAAATTAGGTACAATTTTAAATAGCAGCAATTAAATTAGGATGAAATTACGGTCTGCAGGTCATTACGGCACACACGGTCTATAAAGCACAGCGTGTGCGATATACATCATAATCCGACATGGTTCACGGAGAGGAAACGTGTGCAACAATGCACACAGTTGCCGTTTGCAAAGCGTGTGTGATGTCAGACACTATCACAAACGATGCGGGAAAACTAAATGTGTGTGACTGTCTAGCTATCATACACGGTTTACAATCATGAACTGTTTGTGATGTGCCAGGCATCGTAAACGTAGAGCCAGTTTGGTACGTGCCTGGAAAACTCCCGTGCCTGGAATGTGCCTGGTTTTAGGTAAAACCACAGAACTCCGACTGCGATGGCAATGCGAGCACAAACGAGTAGCAAGGATGAAAAGTTTGGGATATTCGAGATATCAGAAATGGTTTTATAGGGACAACTGTATGCATCAAGGCTCCCTATCCCCGACGGTTTGTGGTTCGTGTGGGAAGGACCCCCCTATCGCAGTCACTCACTAGGCGACGGTTTAGAACGCCGTCGCAGAAAGGGGTTAAAAACCGTTTGTATAGCACCTCGCTGTACCAGTGCTTGTACTTGGTGTCCTCGCCGTCTTGTTCGTTGGGTGTAGCTGCTCCATGGCTTTCCACCAAGTACCTGATCACGCATAGGGTTTCCACTTGAGGTAGTAGCCATGTCTCACATGAAGAATGTATAAGTTCGGAGAGGAGCGAGTTCACCTTATCTTTGATAGCCTTTGCTCGAGCTCTTGTCATAGGTCGAAGCGGTGTCGTGGGAGACGTAGGTAGGTCCACGGGGATGACCGTGGGATGCTCCGCATCATCTCCCCCCCCCTTGGGAAAGATCCGACCTCGGATCGAAAGTCTCATCACCATGGTAGGGAGAGAGATCCTTGACGTTGAAGACGTCACTCACGTTGTACTTGTCGCGCAAGAGATCGATCTTGTAAGCATTATTGTTGTAGCGTGCTAGCACCTTGAAGGGTCCATCGGCTCGAGGTAGAATCTTGGACTTGCGTTCATTGGGGAAGTGGTCCTTGCGAAGGTGTAGCCACACAAGATCTCCAATGTCGAATATCATGGGTTGCTTGTTGATGTTGAGCTTGGTCGCGAGTCGTTGTACTTGGCGCTCGATGGTGTGCCTTGTATCTTCATGCATTTTCTTGAAGTAGCTCACTCGTGTACTTGGGTCCATGTTGATGTGCTCTTGTAGTGGTAGAGGGAGAATGTCCAATGGGGACAACGGGTTGAAGCCGTAGACGACCTCGAAGGGGAACTTGCCGGTAGTCGAATGTCTTGCGCGGTTGTAGGTGTACTCAGCAATGGGTTGACACTCCTCCCACTCCTTGATGTTCTTCTTGATCAACACGCGTAGTAGAGTAGAGAGCGTCCGGTTCATCACCTCCGTTTGGCCGTTGGTTTGGGGATGGTATGCCAAAGAGAACAAGAGCTTGATTCCGAGCTTGGCGCATAAGGTCTTCCAAAAGTAGCTTAAGAACTTGACGTCGCGGTCCGAGACAATAGTCTTTGGCACTCCATGTAGGCACAAGATTTCCCTACAAAAAAGATTTGCAACATGTGAAGCATCGTCGATCTTGTTGCATGAGATGAAATGAGCCGTTTTAGAGAATCTGTCCACAACAACAAACACGGAATCTTTGCCATTTCGAGTTCTAGGTAAACTAAGCACAAAGTACATACTAATATCTTCCCATGGGTGATACGGAATAGGAAGTGGCATATAGAGACCATGGGATTGAGCTTTAGACTTAGCTTTGCGACATGTAGAACATCGGTTGGTGAAGCGTGAGACGTCGCGGAACATCTTGGGCCAAAAGTAGTTATTTGAGAGCGTAGCAAAGGTCGTGTCTCGTCCAAAGTGTCCCATAAGTCCTCCTCCATGAGATTCTTGCAAAAGTAACAAACAAAGAGAAGACTCGGGAATACATAGTTTGTTAGCTCTCATAAGATAATCATCTTTGATGTAGTAGCATTCCCAAGATGTATGCGTCAAACATTTGGCATATGGAATAGCAAAAGTAGGATCATGCGCATACAAGTCTTTTATGTGCTCAAAACCAATGACATTCAATTCAAGTTTAGTGACAATCATTCATTTGCGGGAAAGTGCATCCGCCACAACATTTTCTTTGTCTTTGATGTACTTGATGACATAAGGAAATGACTCAATGAATTCACTCCACTTAGCATAAAGGCGCTCTTTTCTAAGAGTTTGCAAAACAGTTATAAGATGGGTGACATGATCTTTGATAGATTTGCTAAATACAAGAATATCGTCAAAGTAGACCACAACAAATACACCAATGTAGGGCCTAAGAACAAAATGCATGACTTGCATGAAAGTACCGGGTGCTTCAGATAAGCCCATTGGCATAACAAGCCATTCATATAAGCCAAATTTGGTCTTAAATGCAGTTTTCCATTCGTCACCTTCTTGGATGCGAATTTGGTAATAGCCACTCTTAAGGTCAATCTTAGAGAAAATGGTGGCTCCGCTAAGCTCATCTAACATATCATCTAGGAGTGGAATAGGATATCTATAGCGAACGGTGATAGCATTGATAGGACGACAATCGGAACACATGCGATATGTACCATCTTTCTTGGAAACAAGGATTACCGGGACGACACATGGGCTCAAGCTTTCTCGTGCATGGCCATTGTTGATGAGTTGTTGTACTTGCCGTTGGATCTCCTTGGTTTCTTCGGGATTGACGTGGTATGGTGCCTTGTTAGGAAGAGGTGCTCCAGAGATGAGGTCGATGCGGTGTTCGATGCCTCGAAGGGGAGGTAGACCCGGAGGTAGCTCGTCGGGGAATATATCTTGGAATTCCTGCAATAGAGAAGACAACACTAAAGGTAGATTGTGAGAGGTGTTAGTTTTTGTTGCCTCATCCTTGCACAAAAGGACAGAGTGCATAACACTTGATGGGTTCTCGCACACTTCTCACATCTCACTTTTGGTAGCAAATAGCACTAGGTTTTTCTTGTCGCTCATCGTGGAGGCACTCGTTTTTGGCTTGTGGCTCTCACTCCCTTTTGGGTGGCTCACTCTCTCACTATTCTCTCCATGATGTGTGGTTGCTCGCTTGTCGGCGATCACGCGATCACTTGGCTTGGTGACATAGGTCGTAGGACGTACTCCTTTCCCTTCATCTTGAAGCTATAGTGATTGGTACGCCCATTGTGGATGACGCCGCGGTCGAATTGCCATGGTCGTCCAAGTAGGAGATGGCAAACGGACATCGAAACGACATCACACTCCAAAGTGTCTTCGTATGCTCCTATCTTGAAGGAAACTTGAACCATGTGTTCCACTTGAATAGTGCCAGAGTCGCTGAGCCATTGGACCTTGTAGGGACGAGGATGCGTCATCTTGACCAATTGGAGCTTGGAGCATAGTTCTTCACTCGCCAAGTTATGGCAACTTCCTCCGTGGATGATGACCTTCACAGACCTTCCATTGATGCCCGCCTTGGTGTGGAATATATGGCATCTTTGGTCTTCGTCTTGTTGTTGAAGTGTCAAGAATTTGGAGACAACGAGAGCGGGGCTCGAATCTTCGTCACAAAAGACTTGATCATCTTCATCCTCATTCACACACCGGTGCATGGCCACTTGCTCAAGGGATTCCATTTACTCTTCACTCATGGAGTCATAGGTGCCGTCGTCGTTGAGGATCATGGTATGCTTGTTGGTACACTCGAAGGACTTGTGGCCTCGGCCGCCACATGTGAAGCACTTGATGGAACTTGTCTTGATGGTCTCATCCAGTGGAGTTGTAGATGATGAAGCTCTCGGCTTGAAGTTGCTTGTAGTAGGAGGACGACTTGAGGTTGTCGAAGTTTTCTTGTAACTTGACTTGTCGCCATTGCTTGTAGAAGGTTTGGTTGAGGTAGAAGGTGTTGGAGTCGTTGAAGCTTGGTTGTTGGAGCCGTAGTTCTTGGAAGAGTACTTGGCGTACTTGAAGTCATCTTGGACTTGTTGTTCCGCCTTTGTGGCTTGATGCACTAGCTCGATGAGGTTGGAGTAAGGTTGGAAGTCTGCGATCTTCTTGATAGGGTGATTGAGTCCATTCAAGAAACGTGCCATAGTTTGCTCATCATCTTCCGTGACATTGGCTCGTATTATGGCAATCTCCATTTCCTTGTCGTACTCTTCAATGCTTTTTGTTCCTTGCTTGAGGAGTTGTAACTTTTTGAAGAGGTCGCGATTGTAGTAGGTTGGCACAAAGCGTGCTCTCATGACATCCTTCATTTGCGCCCAAGTAGTGATGGGTGGTTCACCTCTTGCCTCTCAGCGCTCAATGACGTGCTCCCACCAAATGAGGACGTAGTCTTATAACTCAAGGGATGCCATGGCGATCTTCTTCTCTTCCTCATAGTTGTGTAAACGAAAGATCTTGTCAACCTTCAATGCCCATGAATGATACTCTTCGGGATTATTGCTTCAGGTGAACTTGGGCATGGTGAACTTGAGCTTGCCATAGCGTTGCTCTACATTGTGTTGGGGTCGGGGGTGATGACGCCCTTGACATGGAGGATTTCCATTGTCTTGTTGCTCTCGGCGAACTTGTGGTTCTTGTCGAGCTTGTCGTTGTAATCATGCTTGATGTCGTCGCTCTTGGACTTCCTCGCGAAGTGCTTCTTCTTCTTCTTCTTCTTCTCAAACACGTTGGTTACGGGCGGCGACGGCATGATTGGTGTCACGGAGTGCACGTTGCGCCTCAAGATCCTGTGCTTCATGCTGTTGTTGTTGTTGACGGAGAGCTTCGACGTCTTGCTCGTCTTGGTGTTGACGTGCTCGCTCTTGCATTTGCTCTTTTAGTCGTTGACGTTCTTACGCTTCATCTTGTTGGCGTTGGCGTTGCCTTTCTTGTGCTTGCGCAAGTGTAGCTTGATTAAGATGATGCCAACGTTCTTGCTCTTCAAGTTGCTCTTGTGGATCATTGCCGTGTAGAGGATTGCGGTTTGCTTGATGGTCTTAGCGTATGGCTCAACGAAGAGTGTTCGATGTCGGTGTACTTGATCCGGAGATGGTGTCTGAGGAATGTCGACTCGAGTTGCTCCGTCTTGAATATGATGACAAGGTAGAAGAGCGGTTGACCATCATGGCTCGGATGTCCTCCTTGAGAGATGCCATTGATGTGTCGAAGTAGTCCCTTGTAAGTTGCTCGGATTTTTGCAAGTTGGAAGCAAGTAGGTCGCTGCGGTTGCCCAATGCTTCATTCTCTTGATGTAAAGCTCTTTGCGTGCCGAAAAGGTGGTTCTTGGTGATGTAGTTGTTCGGGTCCTCATTTTGCTCTATGAAGAGTGGGTTGGTAGAAGTACTTGGCCTATCCATCATTCCAAGTAAATGTGTGAGTGGAAGAAAAAGAAGAACTATACCAAATGTACCTTGGCCGATGTTGAGAATGGATCAAAGATCACTCAATGATGTAACAAGGAAATAGCACAATTGGTACCGGTTCCCGTCAATTTCTCACACCTACACAAATAAAGCCTTTGATGGGGCTTGGTTAGGATGGTGGACAAAATTTATGCAATTGTTAGTGAGACTCAATAATGTTGGAAAAGATTCACAAATGTGCAAATGCAACAAGTAGACCAAGCAAAACATGGCACACAAAAACACACACACGAAAAGATAGATGGGGTCGTGCAACCAAAAATGAGCTCAAAATGTGGAATCCACAGAAAATGCTCTTGTTGCACAACTCTTGAGAGACGCTAGCACGATTGCACTATAGGCGGATACGAGACTTGTGCACAACCTACAAAGCAAAAATGCAACGACTTCTATCCCAAGTATGCTATATGTATGGTGTTCTGGTGATATGATCCAAGATGATCGAGTATGACAATCTTAATGTAGTATGATGCTATGGTTCTTGCTTAAAAGCTCTTTGCTTATCTTTCTCTTTTGCTTAAAAGCTTGTTTGGCTCTTTCTCTTTTGAGCTCTTTCTCATGCAAAACTTGACGAACCAAGGTAGCTATTGGGTAATTGCGATGACAACCTTGTGACACAAGAGATGATACCAAGATATGTATACCAATGATGTGATATATGCAATGACCACTAATGTGCACAAGTGACATTGCTGGCAATACTCAAATGGCTAGTCTCGATAGGTAAGGTACGCAAAATGGGCTATGGTGTTATCAATGCAATGGCAAGAATGTACAATGATGGGGTACCACGATACCAAGATGATATAGAGGTTACCGTTCTTGCTTACGGTGAAGGTGTCAAAATGGTGAAGTGGTCGATGCCAATGATGAAGATGAGCGATGGTGATGTCGTCGAACCGTCCCTAAGTAGCCGAAACACGTTAGGAAACGGAAACTGTAACTCAAATTCTCAAAGACCAAATGAGGCAAAATTGTCGGAGTTGGTAGCGGGCAAGCAATGGTGGTTCCGGAAAGTGGTCGTGGTTTCGGAAGGTCTAGTGGTATGGGAGTGCGTATGCGGAAGTGGAAATGGATCAGTGGGACTGAACAAAGTACAGTTTCGTCAGGGTTTGTCAGACGTCCGGTGGTGGTCGGATGACCGGAGGTTGTCGGACGTCCAGAGACTATCAGACGTCCGGTGCCTGGGCGATTTTGGGCACGGGATGAACTTCTAGGGTTCGTGGTGGAGGGGCAAAATTTGGGCAAAATTGGACGAATTTGTGGATGGAAATGGTTGAGATGATGGGGAAAAGCTAGATCCACTCGTGGCAAAACAAATCCATGGATCAAATCCAACAAAACTTCATCAAAACCAACAAATCACAAAAAATAAATTGGGGCTATTTTTGGTGGGGAATTTTTGAAATTGGGATAAAATCAACAAAACAAGGCTAGAAAATAAGGGTAGGGGCTCCAAATTCGTGATCAACCTAGGCTCATGATACCAAGATGATGTAGGGTAGAACCCTAGATGCCCGATCTTTCACAAAATGGAGTGGATCCTATGAAGAACACGACGAACACGAGGGTAAGCACGTGGGGAAACATGAGGGGAAACACTCAAATCAACGGGAGAGATCACACATGTGCTAGATCCATGAACATAAAGAGTGATACAAGATGTAAACGCAACAAAGGACGATACAATCGGTAGTGAGTTCTTCTCCGAGAGGAGGTCTTGAGGGGTCTTCCTGTGAGGGGTCTTGAATCCAATCGATGGATCTTCTCCGTAGAGGCCGCGGTCTCTCGATGGAGTAGAACCGAATGGATGAGCAAAGCTCTATCTCTCAAATGAGCTAAACCTATGCTAACCCTAGAAAGAGGTAGGAGGAGGAGTATATATAGTCTAGGGTCACGAAGGGGTACATGGGCCTCGATCCAACACACAATGCGCAGACAAGCGTCGGTCGTCCGGCAGCTACCGGACGTCCGGTGGCTCGCGAGGGTCCGGTCGTCCGGTAGGTGTCGGATGTCCGGCGTTTTGGCTCTGATCAGGCGGTGTCGGATTTCCGGAGGCGGTCGGTCGTTCGGTCGTCGGTTGTCCGAAGGTCTCGGATTTCCGTTAATTTCTGTTCTGTGATGTGACACAGGTCGTCCGGAGGAGCTTGGTCGTCCGGTCGGTGGAATGTGTCGGACGTCCGGTCCGCGTCGGTCGTTCGACCACAGTAGCGATCGCAAGCTGGGACTTGGCTGGCGGGCTGGTGCTTTAGGCGTCGGACGTCTGGTGGACTCCGGTCGTCCGGTGGCTGTAGGACTCCTGGCAGCACTTTCTCTTGGTCCTTGTAGTTGGTGTCCTCGCCATCTTGTCCGTTGGGTGTAGCTGCTCCGTAGCGTTCCTCCAAGTACCTGATCAAGCATAGGGTTTTCTCTTGAGGTAGTAGCCATGTCTCGCATGAAGAATGTATAAGTTCGGATAGGAGCGAGTTCACCTTATCTTCGATAGCCTTTGCTCGAGCTCTTGTCATAGGTCCAAGCGGTGTCGTGGGAGACGTAGGTAGGTCCATGGGGATGACCGTGGGATGCTCCGCATCAGAAGTGGAACTTCATCGTAATGGGGTCGTCCACGCCGGCTCGTCGCAAGGCATTCTTCATCTCCTTGAAGTATGCGTCAATGGACTTGGATCCTTGGATGGTGTTCTCCAATTGGCGTAGAAGTTGTCCGTGTAGGTGGGAGGCACGAACTCTCCCCGCAAAGCTCTCTTCGTCTTGGGCCAACTCATGTTGTAGCTCTCCAAAGGTGTGTGAATCCACCATGCCGACGCGTAGTCGTGGAAGTTTGTTGTGGCGCACTTCACTTGATCTTCGGGAGGAACTTGATGTAGCTTGAGGTAGTCATCCATCAAGTGCTCCCACTCGAGATACTCCTCGGGTTCTTGAGTCCCATAGAATGGAATCTTGTGGTCGGTGTCAAGGTCGTAGTAGCTCATGGAAGTCGCGGACTTGAGCTTGGGGGGCTTCTGTTGAGCGTAGTCTTGACGTGCTTGTAGGCTAAGATGCCGAATGTCCAAAGGCAAAGATGCCTTGAAGTTGCTTGGCGAAGATGCCAAGGTAGTTGGTGAAGTCGTAGAGCGGTGGTTGGTGTTGAGCTCTTGACCTTCATGTTCTTGTCGGTGGTGGTGTCGGTGCCAATGTGATCTTGCTGGAGATGGTAGCTTGGAGGCATGTGCTCTTGAGCGTCTTCTCGAGGATGAGGGAGACCACTTGTAGGCCTTGATGAGGGCTTTGATCTCCTCCATTTGAGCATCAATCTTGGTGTCCAAGTTGTTTTTCATTGCACCAAACTCGTCGTTGTTGTTGTAGACCGAAGGTGGTGTGCTTTGCCTATCCATCACAAGACTCGAGTAGAGGTGAGTAGGAAATAAGATAAATAATACCAAGTTACCTTTTCCCAAAGTTGAGGATGTATCCCATTTCACTCAAGGTGAAATGAAAGAATAGTGGAATTGGTACCAGACTTGTTCACTCACACCTATCAAGTAAAGCTTATGGAGTAGCTTGGTGAGGATAGTGGCACAAAAATTTGATGCAAAATATTAGCAAGAGTCAATAATGTTGAAAGAGATTCACAAATTCGCAAGTGAAACAAGTAGACCAATAGCAATGAATGGCACACGGAAATGCACATACGGATAGATAAATGGGTCGTGCAACCAAGGAATGAGCACAAAATGTGGAGTCCACGGAAAACGCTCGTGTTGCACAACTTAAGAGAGACGCTAGCACGATTGCTCAATAGGCGGAGGCGACACTTGTGCACAACCTATAAGATGCAAAATGTATCAACTTTCTATCCCAAGTAGGCTATGTATGTATGGTTCCTGGTGTTCCTCTCAAGATGATCCAAGATGATCGGATATGACAATCTTATGTGCAATGTGGTATGATGCTATGGCTATTGCTTACAAGCTCTTTGTTCTTCTCTTTGCTTAAAAGCTTATTCTTTCTCTTTTTTTTGGTATGGCCACTATGCGAAATGCACAAACCAATATAGCAATTGTGTATATGCGGAAACAATCTTGTGACACACGATATGATATCATAACAAGATGATACCAATATGATATAGTATGTATGCAATGGAAGGTGTAGATCGATGATCACTAATGTGCACAAGTAACGTTGCCGGCAGTACTCAATGGCTAGTCTTGATAGGCAAGTGACACAAAATGGGCTAGGGTTTATCAATGCAATGGCAAGGGGAATATACAATGGAAGGATACCACGATACCAAGGTGATATAGAGGTTACCGTCCGTGGCGCTGATGAGTGGCGGTGTTGTTGATGTAGACCCGTTCCTAATTAGCCGAAACACCTTAGGAAACGGAAAAACTGCGAACTCAGAATCTCAAACGTCAAATGTCAAATGGTGGTAGCGGAAAGCGGTGGTGGTGTTGCGGAAGCTCAATGGGATTGCGGAAATGCAATGATGGGTTATGCGAGTCGAAGTTGAGGTCACCGTCCCTAAGTAGCCGAAACACCTTAGGAGACACAACCCACAACTCAAACAAGCTCAAACAAAATCGGGTTAAGTTGGGGTGGCGGAAGTGTATGGTGGGCAACGTTATGAGGAAGTTATGGTGGTGGTTGATGAAGAAGTAACCGTCCCTAAGTAGACGAAACACCTTAGGAGACTCAAATCACAACTCAAGCAACCACTAATGCTATGGGGAACAAAATGGGTTAGGTTACGGAAGTCGGAGGTGGTATAGCGGATGATGTGGTGAAGGCCCTAGGCAAAGATGCCAAAGTTCCAAAAATTTGATGAAGTCAAATGATGTTGGAAGTATTTTTGTGGGAAGGGGAATGTCAATAGCTTCACAACAAGCTAAATAACATCAAAATCCGAGTCCGGATGAATTAGTTATGGCCGAAACAAAAATCAGCCGAAGTTGATATCTACAGGTATCGGACGTCCGAGAGTTGTCGGATGTCCGGAAGTGGTCGGAAGTCCGAGATTTCAGCTCTGGATCGGGGTGTCAGATTTCCGGTGGAGTCTGGACATCAGGTGGTTCAGGAGGCTCCGGACGTCCGAGAAAACGTCGGTCGTCCGGTGGGTCTGGGTCAACGCGAGATTTCAGATCCGGAACACAATTTTGGGCGGAAAATGATGATTTTGGGGTCAACATTGATGAGATTTCATGGATGGAATGTGGGAAAACTTGGGGAGATGCTTGATCAACTCGAAACCAAGCAAATCCATGGATCAAATTCAACAAAACATCAGCAAACCAACAAATCACCAAAAAAATTGGGGCTATTTTTGGTGGGGATTTTCAAAATTTAGGACGAAATCAAGCAAACAATGCATATCCGAAGCTAGGTGGTCATGGCATGGCATATGAGATAAATGATGCAAAGGGAGCATATCAATATCATCACAAGAGAAACAAATGCCAATAACCATGGGCTTGTCATCTATGCCATATGTGCAAATTGGGTTTACTTTAATGGCATATGCATAGTTACTACGAAGAGATTGTAAATTGGACATATTGTTGCTCTCATGCATAGCATATGACAAGTCAAGCGGATTGTTAAACATGATGTGATCAAGAGAATTATCACAAGAAATCCTATATAACATGGCATCACAACTAATAGACTCCACATGGCAATCATCAAACTCATCATAAACGGGTAAATCATCGCATGGGGAAGTCTCACTAGCATGAAGGATGGTAATAGTTTGATCAACATCATGCAAGCAATCAATGTCAAGAAATTCCACTAGTGGGACAAGAGCATCACCTTCACCTATGTTACCTTGTTCATTCCACTCAAGTGATGTAGGTGAGGTGGTAAAGACCAATTCATGGTCATCATCTTCATCTTGATGGAACCATGTGGGGGGTGCATCATATTCCACCATGGCCATCATTTTATCCAAAGGAAGGACAAAGTCGTCGAGGATCGGCGCGTCATCATATATGGGACGTAGCACCAAATGAGAAGACACAATAGAGGTAGAGGTTAAGTCGTTAGAGTTCAAAATGTCCTCACATGACCTATCAACTACCACACTCTCTCTATGTGGTGGCTCACTCACTCCCTCAAAGTAGGTGCACTGAATCTCACGTATGATGGAGTCACTCATCTCACTCAAGTGGTGAGGGTTGTGGTTCTCCTCACATCGTAATTGAGGCAACTCATCATATATGGGGCTAGTGGTGAAGTCGCTCTCACTCTCAATATGGTGGCACAAGTCACTCAAATCATCACAAAACATCACCGTGGTCAAAGGGAAAATCCCATGCTCAACCATCTCGTCGCCGTCGCCGTGGATGAAGGCCGAAGATGGCACATCATCGCTCTCTTCCATGACCGAAGGGAAAATCCCATGCTCGATCATCTCATCACCGTCGCCGTGGATGAAGGACGAAGATGGCACATCATCACTCTCTCCTCCAAAGATGGAAGCATCATCCTTACTCGTTACCATGTCGCACGCCTCCAAAGCATGTTCCTTGATTGGCTCCATAGTCGTAGTCGTTGCCGCACCGTCTTGAAAACGAGTCGTGGTAGACTCGGCATCATCAATGCCACAAAGAGGGATGGCGGCGAAGTCGAATTTGGGAGCATCGTCTTGGAGCTCGTCGGGCTTGGACATCATCGTGGTACTAGCCTCATGCTCACCGTCTTGTAGCTTGCTCTTCGAGAAGTGTACTTGGGGTGGAGAAGGCTTAGCCTTCATGAGTTCTTGTTTCGCCTTGAGAGCACCAATGTATTTCTCGTCGAGGGACTTGTAGTTCTCAAGGAAGATAGTCTTGGAGATGTCGTTGTGCAATCCCATGATGAAGTGGAACTTAATCGAAGTGGGGTCATCCACGCCGGCTCATCGCAAGGCATTCTTCATCTCCTTGAAGCATGTGTCGATGTACTTGGATCCTTGGATGGTGTTCTCCAATTGGCGTAGAAGTTGTTCCGTGTAGGTGGGAGGCACGAACTCTCGCCGCAAAGCTCTCTTCGTCTTGGGCCAACTCATGTCGTAGCTCTCCGAAGGTGCATGAAGCCACCATGTCGACTCGTAGTCGTGGAAGTTCGTTGTGGCGCACTTCACTTGATCTTCGGGAGGAACTTGATGTAGCTTGAGGTAGTCATCGATCAGGCGCTCCCACTCGAGATACTCCTCGGGTTCTTGAGTCCCGTAGAAAGGAATCTTGTGGTCGGTGTCGAGGTCGTAGTAGCTCATGGAAGTTGCGGACTTGAGCTTGGGGGCTTCTCGTGAGAGTAGTCTTGAGGTGCTTGTTGGCGAAGATGCCGTATGTCCGTAGGCGAAGATGCCTTGAAGTCTCTTGGCGAAGATGCCAAGGGAGATGGTGAAGTCATTGAGCGGTTGTTGGTGTTGAGCTTTTGACCTTCACGTTCTTATCGGTGGTGGTGTCGATGCCGATGTGACCTTGCCGGAGATGGTAGCTCGAAAGGATGTGCAGTTGAGCGTCTTCTCGAAGATGAGGAAGACTGTCGTGGGAAACCACAGCCACCTATGGGGCCATGAGCCCCTTTTGGTTCGGCGGGGGGATGGGCACGTTGCACAAAGAGCGGAGAAGCATCGCGCAGCATGACAGAGATCACACGGGCAGTCTTTACCCAGGTTCGGGCCGCCGTGAGGCGTAAAACCCTACTCCTGCCTTGGTGGATTGATGGTGGATAATGGTGGTGGACGTAGCACACTCGCCTGGCAAGGTCGCTCTGGGGGCGAGAGTGGCTACGCGCGTATGAATATGCGAGGGTCCAACCTCTTTTACAGTCGCCATGGGCCTCCTTTTATAGATTAAGGGGTCACTACAGTGGCAAATCAGTCTTTGCGTACTGATTAGATAGCTAACAGTGCTATCATACCTAACTCTACGGGCTGACAGAGCGCATTAAATGCGCTGCTCAGTGTCACATCATAGCTCGCTCGGCAGGCCCTGTCGGGCTGTTTTGCCAGCTTCGCACCTGCTCGTTTGAGACACGTCTCAGGACGGGTGTCATATGGAGGTGTTTGCTGTAGGAAGTGACTGCCATGTGGCAAAAAGCAGCCACTTAGTCACCTTGGAGCTTGACACCGCTTTGATTAATGACTTGCGTCGCTTGTGAGGTGGAGCAGTGGAGCGGCTTGCCTCCGCCAGCCCCGGTAGGCTTGCCGGGACGATCTGGGAGCTTGCTTTCGGGGCAAAACCCAACCTTGTCGGGCTCGCCTGCCCGGCAAGGTAGGTCCTTTCCTTAGTGATGCCTTGTTCCTCTGGCTCACCTTGGCCTTCTTGACTTGCACTTGGATCCTTCAAGGGAATTGATCCTCCTTGTTTGATTTTATCTTGGTCTTGTAATCTTGCCTTCGAGCCTGTTGGCTCGCTGTCCATGCATAGTCAGGGGAAAACATATACCCCTGTCTGTGTTCCCTGACAAAGACCGCATGTGGGACTTGATGAGGGCTTTGATCTCCTCCATTTGAGCATCCATCTTGGCGTAGAAGTTGTTGTTCATGGCACCAAACTCGTGATTGTTGTTGTAGACCGAAGGAGGTGTGCTTTGCCTATCCATCACAAGACTCGAGCAAATGTGAGTGGGAGAAAGAGAAGAACTAGACCAATGTACCTTACCCGATGTTGAAGATGGATCAATGATCACTCAATAATGTAGCAAGGAAATAGCACAATTGGTACCGTGTCTCGTCAATTTCTCACACCTACACAAGTAAGGCTTATGGAGTAGCTTGGTGAGGATAGTGGCACAAAAAAATTGATGCAAAATGTTAGCAAGAGTCAATAATGTTGAAAAAGATTCACAAATTCGCAAGTGAAACAAGTAGACCAATAGCAATGAATGGCACACGGAAACACACACACGAATAGATAGATGAGGTCGTGCAACCAAGGAATGAGCTAAAAAATGTGGAATCCATGGAAAACGCTCGTGTTGCACAACTCAAGAGAGATGCTAGCACGATTGCTCAATAGGCGGATACGACACTTGTGCACAACCTATAAGATGCAAAATGTATCAACTTTCTATCCCAAGTATGCTATGTATGTATGGTTCCCGGTGTTTCGCACATGATGATCCAAGATGATCAATATGGTATATGATATGCAATGTGGTATGCTATGGCTATTGCTTACAAGCTCTTTGTTCACTCTTTTTCTTTGCTTAAAAGCTTTTTTTTGTATGGCCACTTTGCGAAATGTACAAAACAAGATAGCAATTGTGTATATGCGGGAACAATCTTGTGACACAAGAGATGATATGATGATACCAACATGAGGATACCAAGATGATATGGTATGTATGCGATGATCACTAATGTGCACAAGTAATGTTGCCAGCAATACTCAATGACTAGTCTCGATAGGCAAGTGACGCAAAATGGGCTAGGGGTTAACAATACTATGATAAGAAGAATGTACAATGATGGGATACCACTATACCAAGGTGATATGGAGGTTACCGTTCTTGCTTATGGTTAGGGTGTCAAAATGGTGAAGGTGGTTGATGTCGAATCCTTGGCGAAGTTGAGCGGCGGTGTTGTCGATGTCGAACCATTCCTAGTTAGACGAAACACCCTAGAAAACGGAAAAACCACAAACTCAAAATGTCCAAAGGCAAATGTCAAATGGTGGTAGCGGCATGCGGTGGTGGTTTTGAAGTTGGCAATGCGGAAATGGTGGTGGTGGTTGATGAAGAAGCAACCATCCCTAAGTAGCCGAAACACCTTAGGAGACTCAAATCACAACTCAAACAACCACAAATGCAATGGGGATCAAAATGGGTTAGGTTGCGGAAGGCTATGGTGGTAATGCGGATGATGTGGTGGAGGACCTAGGCAAAGATGCCAAAGTTTGAAACTTTTGATGGAGTCAAATGATGTTGGAAGTATTTTTGTGGGATGGGGGATGTCAATAGTTTCAAAACGAGCTAAAGAACGTCAAAAACGGACTCCGGATGAATTAGTTATGGCCAAAACAAAATTTCAGTTGTGTCAGTTTCAGGGTTACCCGGACATCCGGGAGTAGGTCCGGCTGATCCGGGTCAGGTCCGGATGATCCGGGAGTACATCCGGATGATCGGGATTCGTCAACTCCGGTTCTGTTTTTCAAGCACGTGGGTTATCCGGACGTCCGGGAGAGGGTCCAGCTGATCCGGTAGGTGTCCGGATGATCCGGGAGCACGTCCGAATGATCCGGGCAGGTCAAACTGCTCGGGATTTCCTCTCGGTGATGCAATTTTTGGGCGGAAATTGGTGATTTTGGAGGCAAAATTGCGAAGATTTCGTGGATGGAAGGTGGGGAAACTTGTGGGTAAGCTAGATCCACTCGAAACACAACGAATCCACGGATCAAAATCAACAAAACATCATCAAACCAACAAATCGCAAATAAATTTGGGGCTATTTTTGGTAGGGATTTTCAAAATTTTAGGACGAAATCAAGCAAAATAAGTCTAGAAAACGGTGGGGGAGACTCCAAATTCATGATCAACGTGGCTCATGATACCAAGATGATGTAGGGTGGAAACCCTAGGGCCGATCTTTCATGATTTGGAGGGGATCCCGCGAAGAACACGAAGAACACGAGGGGAAACACGAGGGAAATCACGAGGGGAAACACTCAAATCAACGAGAACGATCACACATGTGCTAGATCCATGAACACAAAGGGAGATGCATGATTCAAATCCAACAAAGGGGGATACAAGAGGTAACTAGTTCATCTACGTGAGGAGGCCTTGAATCCACGAGGGATCTTCCCGTGAGGGGTCTTGAATCCAAGCGTGGATCTTCTCCGTAGAGGCCGCGGTCTCTCGATCGAGAAGAACCACATAGATGAGGAAAGCTCTATCTCTCATATGAGCTAAACCAATGCTAACCCTAAAAATGGGGAGGTGGAGGTCTATTTATCGTCTAGGCCACGAAGCGGTAAGTGAGGGGGCCAAATTGGTACATGGGCCTCGACCGAGAGGCATGCACGCAGGCAAGGCCGGATGATCTGGACGGGGGTCCGGATGATCCGTGCATCGTCTGGATGATCCGGGTCCTTGTTCGGATGATCCGGCTTCGCTGAGGGGATTCTGCAAGCTTCGGGTGTCTTCGGAAGCAATTATCCGAATGATCCGGAAGGGGACTCGGATGATCCGGCTGAGCCCGGATGATCCGGACGGAGGTCCGGACGTCCGGCCTGGCTCTAGTAGCCGCTCCGTCTTCTTCTCCTTTCTTCCGTCTTCTCTTCCACGCTCCCCTCGCGGATGGTGTAGTCATTCCTTCGAGCTTGCACTCCTCCTCGACATCCGTGAAGCTCCGACAATACCTATGCATGCACACGGGAGAAGTGTCAAGTAGTATACCATCCTCGAAGGGGTCAAGTGAACACGTGTAAAGGATATGATTCACCTTTGTGTATGTGAAGTAGATGTCGCACGTGTCACTTGCCAAATGGACTCTTGACATGGTGATGTCCGTAGGATGCTCCGCATCATCCCCTCCCTCTTGGGAAAGATCCGACCTCGGATCAAAAACTAAATCACCATGGGAAAGAGATGGCGTCGCCATGTAGAAGTGGATGATCACCAAGTACTCGTCATCTTGAAGCTCGAAATGGGCACTCTCCAATGTCGCACCATCTCGTGATTCCTTCAAAAGGAGCAAGGACAACAAACACTTGGAAAAACAAATGTGGTTAGCATTAGTGCAAAACCAAGCATTCAAGCGGTGATTCACCCAACAAGTGTCGTTGTCAAGCATAGCATAAGGACTGACAAAGGATTGTAGCATGTCATGTCAAAGGACTGTCAAAGGACTGACAAAGGACTGTCAAAGGATTGTAGCATGTCATGTCAAAGGACTGACAAAGGACTGACAAAGGACTGTCAAAGGACTGACAAAGGATTGTAGCATAGCATAAGGACTGACAAGTGTCGTTGTCAAGCATAGCATATGGATTGAGAAAAATCAAGGTCATCATGGAAACAAGCATGTAAATGTGAGGTAGCGATGCAAATGTGTGTGACAAGAGAATAAGCATCTACCTCAAGTTCATAGCAAGCATGCATAAAGTGCTCAACGAAAGGTCTATGGTAGGCATAAGAATCATTCACAACACAACTTGCATAGGGTGTAGTAAATATAGTGTGGCACTCAACACAATAGAAAGAGCAATTGTTCATCATGTACGGATACTAGATAGACGCTAGCTCGATTGCTCTAATGGGCTAGATACGCTAGTGCACCAACCTAATAGAGAAACGGGTCACCTTCTATCCCAATTATGCTTATGTATGTATGAACCAAGATGATGAACTATGCTATGAGGCCCGATGCTATTGCTTACAAGATCTTTGCTTCTCTTCTCTTTCTTTTGCTTAAAAGCTTTTTTTTACTATGCCACTATACTTGATATGCAAGCCACAAAGCGAGGTAACAAGTAGTATATGCACGGGAGAGACGTAACACTAAAGGTGCACTATAAGCGTGGCCTGACAATTCTCAACTTGCTAGTCTCGATGGGTCTACGCAAAAGAGGCTCAAGGCTATCAAGGTAATGGAAAGGGTAATAAAATAGTGTCATCGAGGTTACCATCCTTGCTTACGGTTGGTATGAAGATGAAGTGGTCGATGTCGACGTGGAGTCCGAGTCGATGATGAGTGGCGGTGATGATGAAGACAAATAGCGCCTAAGTAGCCGAAACACCTTAGGACACCTGTGAACCGCAACTCCAAAACTCAAACACTCACGAGAAGTATATGTGGAAAATCAAATGTGGTGGTGTAAAGGCAAACATGGAGGAAAAGGAAACGGCCGAACTGCTCTGTATGGTCCGTGCGCACGGGGTAAGTGAAGCCCGTGTGCACGGGGTGTTCTGGAGACGCAAGAACACCTCGGATCGGTGGAGATTTTCAAATTTCCGGCCAAAATCGATGGTTGGGGGGTGGGGAAAGGTGGTAAGGGGGTAGATGCACTTGTCAAACACCAAATTCGTGGATCAAATCAACCAAATCTCACAAGAACCAACAAATTGCAAGAAAAATTTTGGGGCTATTTTTGGTGGGGATTTTCGGATTAGGACAAAAAACAACAAAATCAAGCTAGCAAATGGGGGGTAGGGACTCCAAGATGTGAATCAACCTTGCTCATGATACCAAGAATTGTTCTTGCCCAATTTCTAAACCCTAAGATGGATCTTTCCCATCATCCCCATGGACTATAGGATCTTTCCCATAACGGCCACCAAGATGTTGTAGGGTGAAACCCTAAGATGGATATTTTCACACTTGGAGGGGGAAAAGGATGAACACCAAGAACACAAAGAGGAATTCACTCCAACAAAACCCAATCACACATCTGCTAGAATAGCAAACACATAGATCCACATGAATACATGAACAATCAAAGGAAACAAGCACTAGGTAGAGTTCTTCCCACTCCTAAGAGATGAGGTCTTGAGGATGATAATCTTCTCCAAGAGGAGGTCTTGAAATCCACAAGTGGATACTCTCCTAAGAGGCCTTGATCTCCAATGGAGTGGTAGAAGGAGCAAAGCTCACAAATATCTCACATATGTCTTTGCTAAGAATAGATTTAGACATTAGAGCTTAGCTCATGTACCTCCCCTTGTGGGATTCCTCCTCTTGAGAGAGAGAGAGAGACACTCCATTGGAGTTCAAGGCCTCCTTTGGAGAAGACCCCTAGGGATTCAAGACCTCCTTGTGGGAAGGATCTACCTAGATCATCAAGCCCTGATCTCCTTCATAGGATTTGGGATGAACTCTGTCATGTATCTTGTTTCCTTTGATTGTTCATGTACCTTGTGGATCTTGTGTGTTTGTTGGTCTAGTGGATGTGTGATTGGACTTGTTATTGAGTGTTCCTCTTGTGATTTCCCTTTGTGTTCTTCGTGTTCTTCGGGGAATCCCCCTCCAATTTGTGAAAGATCTCCACTTCGTGTTCCACCCTACAACATTCGTGAAAGATCCTTCTACATGAGCTAAGCTCTAATGTCTACATCTATTCTTAGCTAACCCTAAATGGAGGAGGAAGAGGAGTATATATAGGTCCAAGGGATGAAGGGGTAAGCAGGGGCGAAATGGGGATTACATGGGCAAAGCCCGCAGCAACACTCAGGGGGCCCAGTGTGCACGGGGTAAGTGGAGCCCGTGAGCACGGGGTCTCCAGAGACCTGGCGCATTAGCCCGTGCGCACGGGGTCTGTGAGGCCCGTGGACACGGGGGTCCCATGGGCACGGTACACGCCCATGCACACGGGCTCTTCAGGATAGTCCAGCCTGGGAGGCCCATGGGCATGGGGTTGGCGAGGCCCGTGCGCATGGGGTCGCCTGGGAGCTTCTGCCTTCTTCTTAGTCGGTTCCTTCTCCGCTTCCAAGCTTCCCTCCTAGATGGTGTAGTTGTATTCTTCTGCATGAACTCGTCCTCGCTATGTGTGAAGCTCCGACAATACCTATGAATGCACACGGAAGGAATGTCAAGTAGTATACCATCCTCGAAGGGGTCAAGTGAACACGTGTAAAGGAGATGATTCACCTTTATGTATGTGAAGTAGATGTGGCACGTGTCACTTGCCAAACGAACTCTTGACATGGTGATGTCCGTAGGATGCTTCGCACAAAGAAGCATCTACCTCAAGAGAATAGCAAGAATGCACAAAGTGCTCAACAAAAGGTCTATGGTAGGCATAGGAATCATTCATAACACCAAATAAAATGAAGTGTCTAAGCACATGGGTTAAGTGCAAGACAATCCAAGCATAACATGCATAGGGTGTAGTGGAGATAGTATGGCACTCAACACAATGGAAAGAGCAATAGTTCATCATGTGTGAGGCCATCAAGTCAATCATGTGACAATCAAAGGTGCATGGCATACGTGAAGAAATGACTTTATTGCAACCAAACATATGATAGGACCAAATAATGAACAAGTTGGATGCAACACACAAGGCATATATGTCATGAGGCATAGCAATGTGGAAATCGTGAAGGAAAGCACTATCTCTAACATGTGTGCAATCAAGTGGTCCGAGATGACAAATAAGTCTCATGGTGGAAGCAACACAAGTAGTATGATCCACAATATCCATGCTCATGGTTTTGTGTTTCTCAAAAGAGAAGGATATCACCTCGAAAGCATGTCCTTGTGCGTCCTTCACAATGCTGAAGCACAAGCAAGTGCGATGTAGACTCGTTGTGGTAGAAGGTGGTTCGCTCTCAAGAGCTCAAATTGTCAACTCATGTGAAGTGGAAGTCGACATGAAGTCCAAGTATCCTACACATGCACACAACAAAACAAAGAACGTATGCGCATGGTAGATAAACAAATCATCCATCATGATGGTTCTCTTCACTTGCACATGACCATTAGAAGCAAAAGTGCATGAATAATATGATGCAATGGCTATAATCATGGCATGAGGCATATGGTGCAAAGAAGGAAGATAAGCATGCTTCACACGAAATATGTCAAAAGCTCCAAACATATGCGAGAGAGCTATGGGGGCAATCTCATTAGCAAGACTAAAAGCATTGTTGCACTCAATACAAGGCAAATCATCTAGCATGAGAGATGCAACATATGGAGACATATGACAACATGTAATAGCAATCATGTGCAAAGCATGGCAATAGTGGCTATCAACCGCATGAAATGAGCAAGTATGAATCATGGGTGATGCAACATAAGCAAGCATATCAATCATGTCGTGCAAACTAGTGGAGCGAAGATGCAACACACTAGAGGATATCATGGCAATCATGTTATGTGAGCAAATAATATGCATAGGCAATGCACATGACATATGGCAAGCACGAACACAAAGCGAGATCAAAGTATCATCATAGGAATGGGTCACAAATGGAACATGGCAATAACAAGAGATATCTCCACCAAACTTGCAAATACACATACAAGTACGAGAATCAAGGAACATGTGTAATGCAAAGCATGGGTCACAAATGCATGACAAAGGCATATGAATGATCATATCAAGCATAGTAAACATGGCAATATGGCCATAAAGTGAGAAGTGGTATATAACCCATAACCATGTGAGGGCCATGTAGAAGAGAGGCGCGAAGTCTTTGCGTGAAGGCCATGGTGGGAGTGAAAATCCACGTGATCCCAAATCATCATTGCTCTCTAGAGCTCATTTCGTCAACTCATGGGATTGCGAGGTTGACGAGTATGCATGGGTACCTACACAAAAGAGACACAAACCAAAGAAAGTGTGTGCGTGGTAAATGTACACGTCATCCATCATGATGTGTATGTGAACGTGAGAGTTAGCACAAGATAAACATCGCTCGAAGAAATTTGAGGCATGGTAGAGAAATATGTCGTCCATCATCCAACGATAGTTATTGTGTTCAACATGATTGGGACGCAAATTATAGCAAGTGTGTGGCACAACAATAGCATTTTTATTCATGGGATGCATATGGTGCACACAATCATGGGAATCATGCAAAGTATAGGATGGATCAAAATCTCCTAAAATATACGAGGAAACTATGGGGGTCTCCTCATGAGCAATATTGGAAACATCATATGAAGAATATGAACAACATCCAAAACAATGCATATCCGAAGCTAGGTGGTCATGGCATGGCATATGAGATAAATGATGCGAAGGGAGCATATCAATATCATCATAAGAAAAACAAATGCCAATAACCATGGGTTTGTCATCTATGCCATATGTGCAAATTTGGTTTATTTTAATGGCATATGCATAGTCACTACGATGAGATTGTAAATATGACATATGATTGATCTCATGCATAGCATATGACAAGTCAAGCGGATTGTCAAACATGATGTGACCAAGAGAATTATCACAAGAACTCCTATGTAACATGGCATCACAACTAATAGACTCCACATGGCAATCATCAAACTCATCATAAATGGGTAAATCATCGCATGGGGAAATCATACTAGCATGAAGCATGGTAATAGGTGGATCAACATCATGCAAGCAATCAATATCAAGAATGTCCACTAGTGGGACAAGAGCTTCACCATCACCTATGTTACCTTTCTCATTCCACTCATGTGGTGTAGGTGAGGTGGCAAAGACCAAATCGTGGTCAACGTCATCATCGTGATGGAACCATGTGGGGGGGGGGTGCATCATAGTCCACCATGGCCATTGTCTTGTCCAAAGGTAGGACGGAGTCGTCGAGGATCGGCGCGTCATCATATATGGGACCTAGTACCAAATGAGAAGACACAATAGAGGTAGAAGTTAAGCTGTTAGAAATCAAAATGGCCTCACATGCCCTATCAACTACCTCACTCTCTCTATGTGGTGGTGGCTCACTCACTCCCTCAAGGTAGGTGCACTCAATGTCACATATGGTGGAGTCACTCAAATCACTCAAGTGGTGGTGGTGGTGGCTCTCATCACATGGGAATTGGGGCAGCTCATCATATATGGGGCTAGTGGTGAAGTCACTCTCATTCTCAATATGGTGGCAAAAGTCACTCAAGTCATCATATGTCGCCGTGGTCGAAGGGAAAATCCCATGATCAACCGTCTCGTAGTCATTGCCGTGGATGAAGGCCGAAGATGGCACATCATCACTCTCGTCGTGGATGAAGGCCGAAGATGGCACATCATCACTCTCATCGTGGATGAAGGCCGAAGATGGCACATCATCAATCTCGCCTCCAAAGATGGAAGCATCATCCTTGCTCTCCACCATGTTGCTCGCCTGCAAATCTTGATCTTTGAGTTGCTCCGTAGTCATAGTCGTCGCCGCACCATCTTGAAAAATAGTCGTAGTAGACTCGGCATCATCAATGCCACGAAGAGGGATGGCGGTGAAGTCAAACTTGGGAACGTCATCTTGGAGCTCCTTGGGCTTGGACATCTCGGTGGTACTATTGTCATGCT
Source organism: Thinopyrum elongatum (assembly GCA_011799875.1). Classification (NCBI taxonomy): domain Eukaryota; kingdom Viridiplantae; phylum Streptophyta; class Magnoliopsida; order Poales; family Poaceae; genus Thinopyrum; species Thinopyrum elongatum. The sequence continues at coordinate 265,501,991 of CM022302.1, forward strand.
TGTTGTCGTGTAGCTTGGTCGTCGTGAAGTTTGCTTGGGGTCGAGTAGAGTTGGCCTTCATGAGTTCTCGTTCCACCTTGAGAGCACCAATGTAGTTGTCGTCGAGGGACTTGTAGTTCTCGAGGAAGATAGTCTTGGAGATGTCATTGTTCAATCGCATCATGAAGTAGAACTTCATCCAAATGGGGTCGTCCACACCGGCTCGTCGTAAGGCTTTCTTTATGTTCTTGAAATACTCATCGAGGGACTTGGATCCTTGTATGGTGTGCTCCAATTGGCGTTGAAGATGTTCCGTGTAGGTGGAAGGCATAAATTCTCGCCTCATCGCTTTCTTCATCGTGGGCCAAGTCATGGTGAAGCTTGTCGAAGGTCTATGAAGCCACCATGTCGATGCGTAGTCATGGAAGGTACTTGTGGCGCACTTCACTTGATCATCGGAGGGGACTTTGTGTAGCTTGAGGTAGTCGTCCATCTTGCGCTCCCACTCGAGGTACTCTACGGGGTCATAAGTCCCAAAGAATGGAATCTCATCGTCGTCGGTAAAGTCGTAGTAGCTCATGGAAGTTGTGGACTTGAGCTTGTGGAGTAAGCGAAGATGCCGTACGTCCGAAGGTGAAGATGCCTTGAAGTCACTTGGCGAAGATGCCAAAGGTGTTGAAGAAGCTGCATCCTTGGGGTTGATGTCGTGGCTCTATATAGCCCGTGCGCACGGGGGTGTAGTAGGCCATGTGCATGGGGTCCCATGTGCACGGGGGTCAAAGGCCCATGTGCACGGGGTTGGCAGAGAAGCCAACATGCTCGCGGAAGGCTGCTCTTCCGTTCTTTTGGTACGCCCTAGATGGCCTTGAGCTTCGTGGTCTTGTCAGTGTCGATGCCGTGGTGTACTTGCCAGAGATGGTAGCTCTTGAACCTTTGCACTTGAGCGTCTTCTCGAAGATGAGGAAGACCGCTTGCGGTTGTTGATGAGGACCTTGAGCTCCTCCATGTGCTTGTCCATCTTGGCGTCGATGAATTTCTTCATAGCATCGAACTCGTCGTTGTGGTTGTAGACCGGAGATGATGTGCTTTGCCTATCCATCACAAGACTCGAGCAAAGGTGAGTAGGAAATGAGATAAACAATACCAAGCTACCTTTTCCTAAAGTTGAGGATGTATCTCGTGTCACTCAATGTGAATTGAAAGAATAGTGGAATTGGTACCGGACTTGCTCACTCACACCTACAAAGTAAAGCTTATCGAGTGGCTTGGTTAGGACAAGTGGCACAAATTCATGCAAATTGAAGTCCAAGATATTGTAAATGTTGAAATAAATCCAAAGGAATCAAAATGCAAAGCAAGTGATCACAAATATAGAGGTTGGCAATGAAGAAATACACACGGTGGGACAATGGGGCTTGTGCAACTATAGGGATGAGCAATACAAAATTGCCTAACAAAGACTAAGCTCGTGTTGCACAAACACTAGGAGAGCACTAGCTTGATTGCACACTTGGGCACGATTCACCACTTGTCACCAACCTATATGTTATCAACAAGAATGTGTCCTATTCCATGTATCCTCATGCACAAGTATCTCTTTTCATGCTCCACTCTTTACTTATAAGCTTATGATCATTCTTTTATTGCTTAAAATCTTTTTTTGTCTTTTTTTTGCTCTTCTCTTCCTTTCCACTATGCTTATTGAGACTCAACCACAAACATGAGATAAGTATGACAAGATATGCACGGGATCAAGCAATGGCACTATATGATATATCAAATGATGCAACAATGTGATATCGTATCACTATGGTGCACAAGTTTTCGCGAAGCCCGGCAATACTCGGATAGCTAGTCTCAATAGGAATGAAGGTATGCGCAAAGATGGTGGGGCTATCAAGATGTAAGGCAAGGAAGGAAAAGTTTTTTACGGAATGGATACCTTTGTCACACTTAACCTTTCACGCAGTCGGGGGTAACCGACCTTGCTTTCGGTTGAAGATGGTCTCAAAGGATGGATGGTCGCCGTCGATGTGGAATGTCGTGGTGGATGTAGTTGATGGAACGATACAAGTATCCGGTGGTGGATGAAGATGTAGCCGTCCCTAAGTAGCCGAAACACCTTAGGAGACTCAAATCAGAAGTCAAACAGCCACAAATACCAAAGGAACCAAAATGGGTTAGTTTGCGGAAGTTTTATGCGGTGGTCCCGAAGTAATGGCGGAGGGCCTATGCAAAAGATGAAAAAATGGACAAAATTCGATGGAGTCAAATGGTGGTAAAACCAAGATGAGCTGCTCGGGCACGTCGCTAGCTTTTCAATGAGCCAAAGAACACCCAAATCAGAGTTCGGGAGTGGGAGTTATGGCCGAAAACGTAAAGCATGCTCGGCTATTTCTGGGAGGGCCGTGCGCATGGGGTCTTAGGCCTGTGGACACGGGGTCCCGTGCGCACGGTACAAGGCCGTGGACACGGGGTCTCCAGGGACTTCGCGGGGGGCTGTGCGCACGGGGTCTGGGGCCCGTGGGCATGGGGGTGGCGGAAATTTCGCGATTTCAAAGTTAGATTTGAGGGGAATAAAGAAAAAATGGGGTATGGGGACGCAATAGGAGGTGGATCTACTTGCTAGACACCAGATCCATGGATTGAAATCAACAAAAACTCACAAGAAACATCAAATAACCAAAAATTTGGTATGGCTTTTTTTGTGGGGAATTTTCGAAATTGGGCAAGAACAAGCAAAATTAGGCTAGAAAACAAGGAGGGGGGTTCCAATTTCGTGAGAAACCATGGTGGGGATTGTGTGGGGGGATGGGGGAAAGCTAGATCTATTTGCCAAACATCCAAATCATGGATCAAACTCAACAAATCTCACAAGAACCAACAAATTGCAAGAAATTTTTTGGGGCTATTTTTTGGGAATTTTCGAAATTGGGCAAGAACAAGCACCAAAAGAGCATGTTTGGATTTTCACTACACCATATGCCCGTTATGCTTGGATTGTCTTGCACATGCCCCATGTGTTTAGACATCTCATTATATTTGGTGTTGTCAATGATTCCCATGCATACCATAGACCATTTGTTGAGCGCTTTATGCATGCTTGCTATGAACTTGAGGTCGATGCTTATTCTCTTGTCACACATATTTGCATCACTACCTCACATTTACATGCTTGTTTCCATGATGTCCTTGATTGTGCTCAATTTATATGCTTAGATGCCATGCCACACTTCTTTGTCAAACCATATGCTATGCTTGATGATGACACTTGTTGGGTGAATAGCCTCTTGAATGCTTGGTTTTGCACTAATGCTAACCACATTTGTTTTTCCAAGTGTTTGTTGTCTTTGCTCCTTTTGAAGGAATTACAAGATGGTGCGACATTGGAGAGTTCCCATTTTGAGCTACAAGATGATGAATGCCTGGTGATCGTCAACTTCTACACGGCGACATCATCTCTTTCCCATGGTGATTTGGTTTTCGATTTGAGGTTGGATCTTTCCCAAGGGGGAGGGGATGATGCGGAGCATCCTATGGTCCTCACCATGTCAAGAGTCCATTTGGCAAGTGACACGTGTGAGGAAGAGGAGGGACTCCATCATACGGTGTGCTCCACTTGAATAGTGCCTGAGTCGCTAAGCCATTGGACCTTGTAGGGGCAAGGGTGCTTCTTCTTGACCAATTGTAGCTTGGAACATAGCTCGTCACTTTCCAAGTTATGGCAACTTCCTCCATCGATGATGACTTTCACGGAGCGTCTGTTGATGCCGGCCTTGGTGTGGAAGATGTGACACCTTTGGTCTTTGTATTGTTGTTGTTGAAGTGTCAAGACCTTTGAGACCACTAGAGCGGGACTTGAATCATTGTCACAATAGACTTGAGCATCTTCTTCTTCGTTCACTTGACGGTGCATGGCAACGTGCTCGAGAGCTTCCATCTCATCTTCACTCATGGAGTCGTATGTGCCATCATCATTGGCGATCATGGTTCACTTGTTGATGCATTGGAAAGACTTGTGTCCACGACCATCACATGTGAATCACTTGATAAAACTTGTCTTTATGGGATCGTCCGGTGGTGCCGATGAAGAAGACATCTTGTTCTTGTAGTTGCTTGCCGGAGGACGAGTCGAGGAAGGCGTCGCTTGCTTGGAACTTGACTTGTCGCTGGTACTTGGTGATGCTCTAGTCGAGGTAGGAGGTGTCGAAGTAGGGGTAGGTTGATTTTATGAGCCGTAGGTCTTGGATGAGTACTTGGCATATTTGAAGTCTTCTTGCACTTGTCGCTCCGCCTTGGTCGCTTGATGAACTAGCTCGAGGAGGTTGGAGTAGGGTTGAAAATCGTCAATCTTCCTTATTGGGTGGTTGAGGCTGTTCAAGAAGCGTGCCATTGTTTGCTCATCATCCTCTTTGACATTGGCTCTTATCATGGCAATCTCCATTTCTTGATAGTATTCTTCCACCGTCTTTGTGCCTTGCTTGAGGAGTTGCAACTTCTTGAATAGATCTCGGGTGTAGTATGTAGGCATGAAGCGAGCTCTCATGACATCCTTCATTTGTGTCCAAGTCACGATGGGTGGCTCGTCCTTTTCGTGGCGTCGCTCGATCACTTGTTCCCACCAAATGAGGACGTAGTCTTGAAATTCGAGGGATGCCATGGCTATCTTCTTTTCCTCGTCGTAGTTGTGAAGACGGAATATCTTGTCAACTTTCAATGCCCATGAGAGGTACTCCTCGGGATCATTGCTTCCGGAGAACTTGGGCATGGTGAACTTGAGCTTGCCGTAGTGGAGTTCTTCATCATAGTGACGATGTTGATGTCGCTCTTGGCGAGGAGGAGGGTCTTCAAGCACTCGATCCGCTTGTTGTCGCTCGTGGCGTGGAGGAGGTCGAGGCATATGTGCCCGGTTTCGCCTTTCTTGTTGTTCTTAACGTCGGGCGGCTTCTTCTTATCATGCTTGACGAAATTCTTCTTCTTGCTCACGGACTTGACAGCTTCGTTGGGCAACGGCTCGAGTGGACTCTCGGAGTGCATCTTGAGCCGCTTGAGCTTGAGCTTCACGACTTTGTTGCTCTTGCCGGATTGCATCGCCGTCTTGAGATGCTTGACGTGGACGTTGTGGAGGTAGATTATGCTCCATAGCTTCTTGTTGTTGGTGTCTCACTTGCTCACGTGCTCGAACTCGGTCTTGTTGCCCATTGCCATGGAAGGGATTTTCTTGAGCTTGGCGATCTTGAGTAGGACAAGCTCGAGGAGGAGGACTTGCATCGGAAGAAGAGTATGACGATGAGTGGCGACTTGAGTGGGGCCGTCTTGGATAAGATGTTGAGGAAGACATGCGGCTCACGATCATGTTGCGGAATTCTTCGATTGTTTGGAGAGCTTGGCGTTGAGGTAGTCCCTTTGTCTTGCTTCCGATTGCCGAAGGTCGGTGGCAAGTTGCTCGATGCGATCACCCAAAGCTTCACTCTCTTGATGTAGAGCTCGTTGTGCAATGAAGAAGTTATTCTTGGTGACGAAGTCGCGTTCCTCATTTTGATCCGCGAGGAGAGGGTTTGCCAAAGAAGAAGGCCTATCCATCATGTGGAAGTGGTGGTGAGTAGGAAATGAGAGAACAAAACCAAAGTTACCTTTTCCGAAGATTGTGGATGTATCAAGAATGATCCCACGTGATGCTATAATAGGAGAATTGGTACCGGGTTTTGTTTCTCACACCTACAAGTAAATGGATTATGGAGAAGCTCGGTTAGGAAGTGGCACAAATAGTTCAATTAAATGTTAGTCAAGATGTTGAAAAGTTGAAAAGATGCACAAATTGCAAGTAAGACAAATAGATCAAACCCAAGGATATCACTAGGAACACACACACGGAAGATAGATGGGATCCGCACAACCAAGGAATGAGCTCTAGGAGGTGGAACCACGGGAATGCTCTTGTTGTACGGATACTAGAGAGACGCTAGCTCGATTGCTCTAATGGGCTAGATACGTTAGTGCACCAACCAAATAGAGAAACGGGTCGCCTTCTATCCCAATTATGCTTATGTATGTATGAACCAAGATGATGAACTATGCTATGAGGCCCAATGCTATTGCTTACAAGATCTTTGCTTCTCTTCTCTTTCTTTTGCTTAAAAGCTTTTTTTGACTATGCCACTATGCTTGATATGCGAGCCACAATGCGAGGTAACATGTAGTATATGCACGGGAGAGACGTAACACTAAAGGTGCACTATAAGCGTGGCCCGACAATTCTCAACTTGCTAGTCTCGATGGGTAAGCTACGCAAAAGAGGCTTGAGGCTATCAAGGTAATGGCAAGGGTAATACAATAGTGTCGTCAAGGTTACCGTCCTTGCTTATGGTTGGTATGAAGATGAAGTGGTCGATGTCGACGTGGAGTCCGAGTCGATGATGAGTGGTGGTGATGATGAAGACAAATAGTGCCTAATTAGCCGAAACAACTTAGGACACTTGTGAACCGCAACTCCAAAACTCAAACACTCACCAGAAGTATATGCGGAAGATCAAATGTGGTGGTGGAAATGCAAAATGGTGGAAAAATGAAATGGTCGAACTGCTCTGTATGGTCCGTGCGCACGCGGTAAGTGAGGCCCGTGTGCACGGGGTCCCGATGGCCCATGCGCACGGGGTGTTCTGGAGACGCAAGAACACCACATATCCGTGGGGATTTTCAAATTTCCGGCCAAAATTGATGGTTGGGGGGTGGGGAAAGGTGCTAAGGGGGTAGATTCACTTGTCAAACACCAAATTCGTGGATCAAATCAACCAAATCGCACAAGAACCAACAAATTGCAAGAAAATTTTTGGGGCTATTTTTTGTAGGGATTTTCGGATTAGGACGAAAAATAGCAAAATCAAGCTAGCAAATGGGGGGTAGTGACTCCAAGATGTGAATCAACATTGCTCATAATACCAAGATGTTGTAGGGTGAAACCCTAAGATGGATCTTTTCACACTTGGAGGGGAAAAGGATGAACACCAAGAACACAAAGAGGAATTCACTCCAACAAAACCCAATCACACATCTACTAGAATAGCAAACACATAGATCCACATGAATACATGAACAATCAAAGGAAACAAGCACTAGGTAGAGTTCTTCCCACTCCTAAGAGATGAGGTCTTGAGGATGATAATCTTCTCCAAGAGGAGGTCTTGAAATCCACAAGTGGATCCTCTCCTAAGAGGCCTTGATCTCCAATGGAGTGGTAGAAGGAGCAAAGCTCACAAATATCTCACATATGTCTTTGCTGACCCTAAACATAACCCTAGGTACGGAATATATAGGTTTGGGGGGAGGTGGATGAAGAGGAGGCCCAAAACCCGATCTCAGCCGGCCATCCTATAGGGCCCGTGCGCACGGGCGTCCCGTGCGCACAGTACACGCCCGTGCGCACGGGGTGCTACAGCCGTAGCTCCCTGTGTAGCCCGTGGGCACGGGGTCTCGGGGGCCCGTGCACACGGGGTCGCCTGGGACTTCCTGTCCAGCTCTTGTTGGTTTCCTTCTTCCTTCGTGTGGACTTGGGGTGGTTCTCCTACTCCTTGGTGATGCTCCTTAGCTGCTTGGGGGTGTTCCTCTTCGTACCTAATGATACATAGTGCATTTTGGTGAGGTAGCAACCAAGTTCCATTCGTGTCCATATGCATATCAAGTAGGAAGGAGTTCACCTTGGTTTCCATTGCGCATGCTCGAGCTCTTGTCATAGGTCCACGTGATGCTTGATGCGTTGGTGTAGAGTCCATGGGGATGATGGAAGGATGCTCCGCATCAGCTTTGCTTATCCACTTGGTTCTACTCCTCGAAGAGAACGCGACCTCTTCGGAGAAGATCCATCCTTGGATTCAAGACCCCTCATGGGAAGAACCCTCAAGACCTCCTCATGGAGATGAACTAGCTACAAATTGTATCGTCCTTTGTTGCGTTTGAATCTTGTATCACCCTTTAGGTTCATGGATCTAGCACATGTGTGATCTCTCCCGTTCATTTCAGTGTTTCCCCTCGTGTTCGTCGTGTTCTTCGTAGGATTGACTCCATTTCATGAAAGATCGGCCTTAGGGTATCCGCCCTACATCACCAATGGACTGATATATGGACAATAACATATAGAACAATGCTCCATCCTTCCATTACAAACTAGAAAGACTACAGGTTCAGTCACGACAAAAGGAGGAGGCTCTTCGTTGCATCGTAACTGAAGAATTCATGCTTTACATGGTCTACCACCCATACCGCTACCACCCTCACATTTTCACCAGCGGATGCATTATTCTTGGATCATAAAGTACATAACAGCTCATCCTCATTCTGTTCATGCACACGAAAAATTATAGGTCATTTTTAATGGTGCAAGATGGCTCGTCGGTGCGATCAACTTACCCTATAAGTTGTATTCAAGGTCTGTCCAGCGATGTTGTATCCATAAAGCGGCCACAATTTGGCCTTGAAAACTCCATTGGAGCTCCATGACCCGCCAAAACAATCACAATGAGAAGTTGTATGCGTCCATAACCCACTCGCCGGCTTCGTCAACATTTCGGAGGCAAGATGTGGCTCGTAAAATTGAGTTTCGGATGATTTTATGTTTGAAGTATACTCTGCCACCCTCTACCACCCTTCGGTGAGCTCACCTATGGACTGATATATGGACAATAACATATAGAACAATGCTCCATCCTTCCATTACAAACTAGAAAGACTACAGGTTCAGTCACGACAGAAGGAGGACACTCTTCGTTGCGTTGTGACCGAAGAATTCATGCTTTACATGGTGAAAGTGCGTTATATCGACTAGAGGGGGGTGAATAGGCGATTTTTACAAATTCGTCACTGAGGAATTTCTAGGTGAGGAAATTCCTAAGCGACGAACAACTTAGCAGCGGAATAAGTACTCAGATGCAAGCATAACAGAGCAGTAGCACAGTCATCATGATGAAATGAAAACAAGCACAGAGTACGAGTAGCGTAAACACAGGATAAGCAAGCTGAAGACAAACTGACTGAAGAAATTGAACTGAGGAAATTGAGAAAGTCTTCAGTCAAAGTCTTCAAACAGTAATGATCAAATACATAGCAAGAATGCGAGGAAATGAAAGGGTTGAGGAAATAGAACCAGTAGCTCGGTGAAGACAATGATTTTGTAGACCAGTTCCAACTGCTGTGACAGTTGTACGTCTGGTTAGAGCGGCTAGGTATTTAAACCTGAGGACACACAGTCCCGGACACACAGTCCTCACCGTATTCTCCTTGAGCTAAGGTCACACAGACCTCGCCCAATCACTCATGGTAAGTCTTCAGGTGACTTCCAAACCTTCACATACTCGGTCACTCGGCAATCCACAATTTCCTCTTGGATGCTCTAGACCATGACGCCTAACCGTCTGGAGGATGCACAGTCCTCAAAGGTAACAAGCATCGGTTCCACACAGGAACAATCTCTTCAGTGATGCTCAATCACTTTGGGTTTGTAGGTGTTTGGGTTTTTGGTTTTTCCTCGCTTGATGATTTTCGCTCAAAGTCCTCGGAGGATGGGATGCTCTAAATGACAAGTGTCAATCTATCTCTCGGAGCAGCCAACCAGCTAGTGGTTGAAGGGGGCGGCTATTTATAGCCTAGGGAGCAGCCCGACATGATAAGACATAAATGCCCTTCAATGATATGACCGTTAGGTGGGTAGGATATTTGGACAGCTGGCGCGCAGCACAGCAACGGTCGGATATTTGAGTATCAAATTCCTCAGGGCTATCATGATCCTCACTTGTAGGCAATCCGCACTGGCGAATTCCTAACTCCTCAGTCAGAACAAATTCCTCAGAGAACAGAAGAACTTCGTCTCTGTCACTGAAGAACTTGACTAAACTGTATGAGATTTCCAATGGCTTCACTCGAAAGGATTGGGTAGGTGTAGGATTTTGAGTTGAGCATCACTTGGAAACTTTTCCTTAGTTTTACCTCGACCCCCTTTAACAGTACGGTGTTTCCTATGACTCAAGAAGAAGAAAATGAAACTACGAAAACAAAAGTCTTCACGCTTCATAATCCTCGCATGAATATCAAGTCTTCAGGGTCACACCAATTTCTTCACTTTCAAAGTCTTCAAGAAAACCAAAGTCTTCAGTTGAAGACATTCATTTTTAGGGGTCGACATTCATCGTAAATAACAAACTCCTCATAGACTTATAGATCTGTGTACACTCACAAACACATTAGTCCCTTAACCTATAAGTCTTCAATACACCAAAATCACTAAGGGGCACTAGATGCACTTACAATCTCCCCCTTTTTGGTGATTGATGACAATATAGGTTAAGTTTTCAACGGGGATAAACATATGAAGTCTAAATACTGATATTGCGGAATTTGATTGCAAGATATAGAAGAACTCCCCCTGAAGATGTGCATATTTGAGGAATTTGCTTTGAAATAGCAAATGCACATTGTTGAGTAATATAATGGAGAACTCCTCCTATATCTTGAAATTCATACACGCATTTAACATATGATATGAAGAATTTGAAATGCAAGATGAAATATGGTGTCTGACAAAATTCAGCATGCTTGCATTATGGTATTGAGGAAATAGCATGCAGAAAAACAGAGCAAAAGTATCAGACCACCATAGGACTTAAGTTTACAACTCATCAGAGCAAACACCTCAGAAAAGCAAGAGTTGAAACTTAACAGAAATATAGCCCATATATAAGACCCGCTTGAAGACTAACTCAAATTTCTCCCCCTTTGTCATCGAATGACCAAAAGGGACGAAAAGTGAGGACTAACACCCCTGAAGAATATCATCATGATGTCGATGGAGGAGCGCCAGCATTATTGGGGTCGTCTGTTGAGGTAGGGCCAGCCGCAGTGTCATTCAAGTCTTCAGCTTCATCCGTCTCGCGCGATGAAGAATATGAACTGGCAACAAGCTGAGAAACTTTGACTTTCTTGAATTTCTTCGAAGGTGGCTGAGACCAGTCAAAGTCCTGTTGGAAGCCCATCTCCTTGAGTTCTTCAGCACTATGAAGATTAGACAGAATCGCCCAAGTGCGGTCAAAGACTTCATGCAAGTAGTAGTGATTCTTCTTCACAGTATTTTGAGTGACTGTCATATTCTGAAGAATTGCACCAAACTGATGCTTGACCCACTTGTGATTTCGATCAACTTTCTGAAGCTTTGGTGGCAGAATCTTGAGTTGCAGAGTCATCATTGGTGGAATAGGAAGTAGCTTTGCGAAACTGTCCATCCAATGGACGAGTACCTTCATCAATAACAGCAGCCTTGCCCTTCTCGTCGGCTGAGGAAATAGTCCGTTTGAGGACTTCGATAGGGGGCAAATAGCTGAGATGATTTTGAAAATCAGCCTTATAATGAATTGAAGACCTTGATCTGATGAACTTCATGATCCAGGGAGCATAAGGTTTCAACTCAAAAGGTGACAGCAGCATTGGCCAAAGTCCTCATGAAGAAATCGTGGTAGTTGATAGGAATACCGTGAATGATATTGAACAACAGATTCTTCATAATGCCAACAACTTCTTCATCATCAGAGTTGTGGCCCTTGATTGGACTGAGGGTTTTGGTCAATATGCGATAGATTGTCCTTGGCACATAGAGCAATTCCTTGACGAGGAATTTGGTCCTTGGAGCTTGGCCTGGCTTCAAAGGCTTCATCAGCACTTGCATCAGATGATCAGACAGTTCAGGTTCAACATAGAGAAGCCTTGCACCTTCAGTGGGAGGACTGACTGGGACGGCATGAAGCAATTTAGAGGCCGGTGCTTTGAAATGAGTATTATCGGTCATCCAGTCCAATACCCATGAATTGACATCATCAACATTTCCAGTAATGTGCAGCGTGGCGAAGAATTGAAGAATGAGTTCTTCATTCCAATCGCAGATGTCGGTGCAGAAATTGAGTAACCCAGTGTCATGAAGAACACTAAGGACTGGGGTGAAGCAGGGCAGCGATTCCATATCTACATGAGGAATTTGCTCATGTTCAAAGATCTTATCCTTATTAAGCAATAATGAGGAGTAGAAGTTCATCTGGCTTGCAGTCCAGAAGCGCTTGCGACGAAGTCGAGCAGAGTCATAGGGATTGTAGTCAGTGAAGAATATGTGCTCATTGAAGAAATCCTCAGCATTAAACTTCTGCTTCTTGGAGTGAGGGTTCTGTGGCTTGGGCTGAAGATTAACAGTTGAAGAATTTACAGCCTCTTGAGGTATAGCCACTGGAGCCACAGGCTGAGGAATTTCAGCAGCAGCCTTGGCCTCCATTTCTTCAGACATATGTACATCAGCGCTAGTGCCTGGAACTTCTTCAGGAATAGAATGAAGTGAAGCTTGACGTTCATCAGAGCCCGTATGAATTTCTTCAGTTGGCACAGGGGACTGAGGAACATGATGTAGAGGGGTTGTCAGAGGTGAATTGGGGTGATGACTTTCCCAAAAGTCATCATTTAGAATAGGTGTTGTAGACCCAATATCCACATCCTCATCTTCTTCAATTCCTTCGACGCCTGCCTCTTCAGCTGTGAACTAAGGCATGGGCGATGATACCAGTGGGGTTGAAGGGAAAGTATCCACTTCAATTTCTTCATCCATCTGCTCTGTCGAAGCAGCAGAAGGATCATCTTCATCAGATTTACTTGGAATTTCATATTCCTCACCAAAGGGAATGATCTCCTTTGATGGCATGCTTGATATTGGAATAGCATCAATTGGGTTTTCAGATGAACTCGTCAAAGTCTTCACTTTCTTGGGAGTTGAAGACTCTGAGGAGGCAGATGCTTTCCTTTTCTTCACAGCTGCTCGCTCCGCAGCCTTGGTTTTCTTCGCTTCTGTTGCAGAAGGAAGGTTGATGCTTGTCATCGGTGCAGGAGGAGCAGAGGAAATTGGTTGAATTTCTTCAGGCACAACTGATGCAGTTGCCCTGGCTTGTTCAGATTCCTCAGGCACAGTAGCAGATGATTCAACTGGCCTGGATTGCTCTTCAGGCACAATGTTGGAGGTTGCCCTGGCATTTTCTTCAGAGACTGGAATTTCTTCATCAGCTCTGACGCTTTCATTTTCTTCAGCAGATGTTCCAGTCTGAGGAAATTTGGGTTGCGATGAAGCTGCAACACTTGGAGTAAATCCTTTTGCCATTCTGACGAATCTGACTTTGGCACCTAGCCAATCTGCACGGAATGCATGAAATTCATCACTGAGTGCTTTGATCTCAGCCTGCATAGTCACAAGTTCTTCAGGAGACATTTTTACAACATTGTTCTTCAGAAAACGCTCCTTCTTGTACTGAGCCTTCTTCACCTGCCTGGCCTTTTCAAATTTCCATTTCTCTTCATTTATGAAGGCCGTCAACATGTGACTTTGACCAGGAGTGAGGTTTAATTCAGGCAAAGGTGTATTTGGATCCTTGTGCCATAGATCGATGAAATCAAGGATCTTCCTTGGATCTAGCATGAGGGGCACAGCACTACCTTTGGCACTAGAGGCCCTTTGTTGTCGATCTCTGATGATCTCAGCTAATTCTTCATCATCAGCTTCGTCTTCGCTTGACGGAACCTGAAAGGCGACCTGCTTCTTGTGAGGACTTGGCCTTGTGCCTCGTCCAGCAGTGGCCTTTTTCTTCAGCAAGGTCGGAGTTGTTGAAGACTGAGGTGGAGCTGAAGAACTTGCAGAGACTCCTGAAGCAATTGAGATTCCAGTAGTCCTTTGGCATGTGGCAAGATGCACAGGTGCTGAGGACTTTGCAGGAGCAGCTGAGGATTTTGCAACTGAGGGAGTTGGAGCTGCTTTTGAGGAATTTGCTTGAGGAACAGGCCGTGAGGGCTTTGAAGAGCTTGGCTGTGAGGGCATTGCAGCTGAGGAACTTGTCTTGATAGCTGATTTCTTCAGCATAGCCTTCTTAGGCTTGATAGCAGAGGCCTCAGCGGCGGCAGCAACAGAATCTTCATTGAATTTCTTCACTGCCTCTTTAGCCACTTTGGCCAGCTTGGCTTGACGCTTAGCCCACTCCTAAGGAAATTCCTCACCTCTTCTGATGCTAGTGGGATCAGCTACTTGGCCAGGAGCCAATGGAGGTCTTGGACATGGAGGGTTAACATCGAATTTCTTCATGTACTTGGGAGTGACATAGCGATATTCCCTCCATTCTCTTGCCCATCTCCTCTCAATCTTCTGAATGCGCACTTTGCGCTGATTTTTGTTCTGCTTGCCATGAGTTGCTTCATCAGGTGTGCAATATTCATCATAGATGTCATCAGGGATCTCAAAAGCAGTATTTGTTTCAGGCCTCTTTCCTCCCTTCTGAGGTCTTTTACCATCAGCCATTTTCTTCACATGAGGATTTTGAACAATCGAATTTTCTGATGAGGTATGCAATTTTTCTTCAAGGTACGCCTTGACGAAGAACACAACGAACTGAGAGTAGCAGTGGAGATGTTCGTCCGTTCAGATCTTCCACGCCCTAACTTGGCGATGGAAAACAGCTACGGCGGCGGCGGAGTGAAGATTTCCGCGGCCGGCGTGAGTACGACGGCGACGAGGTCGAGGCAGTGAAGCTCTTCCTCACCGGTGACGATGGAGTGTAGCGGCGGCGCTAGGTCTGAGAGCTCGAGCGAGGGAGTAAGATCGAGCGGGGTAAATGAGCTCTGAGAAGGGCGAGGGGTATTTATAGCCGAGGTGAAAAACCGCTCGTCCGAGGAAAATGGACGAACATGCCCCTGACCCTTCTCATCCTAGCGACATGTGTCACCCACGTACTATGAAGTGGAGATCGTGTTAGATCGTGGGTGAATAGATAAATCTTGTCGAGGGATATGGAACGGTTTGAGCGGCAAAAGCCAAAAATTCAGATAAGAATATTTTAATGTTTCGTTCACAAATTCTTCAGCTGCCAAGGACACAGTGAAGACTTTGAACGGGTTTCAAATAGAACGCACATGAAGAATTTGTGAACGGACTGGATTGAGTTTAGCATAGAGGGGGAACGGGTCCGATCACATTCACTTAGAAGAAACACAACTTGAAGAATTAGCAATAAGTGAATGCTGTAGAGGACAGAAAACTCAAATATATATATAGTCAATGAAGAACACAGTCGGAAAGAGTGAAGATTTTGCAAAGTTGAAGAATTTGAAAATTTGAAGAATTTGCACAATGATGAAAGACTCAGATTTTGAAGATTTTCAACTTTTTGTGGTGGCGTGACCCACCGTGTAAGAATGATGATTTCAGACACCGCGTACAATTATCGTAGGGTTCTGAGAATCAAATTCTTCATTAATTTCTTCACACTTAGAGGGTTAGTCTTCATTGATTGAAGAAAAACGTTTCTTCGTGTGTTGCACACCTAAGTCATCAATTTGCATAAGTGTTAGGATGTGTGTCCTTTTCAAAGGACATTCGAAGATTCTAAGATATTTAGCTCACACCGCAACTTGCTAAATCTCTTCTCATCCAAGGGCTTTTGGAAGATATCTGCTAGCTGTTCTTCAGACTTCACGGGATCAATAGAGATGTCACCCTTCAACACATGATCTCGAAGAAAATGATGACGAATCTCAATGTGCTTTGTCTTCGAGTGCTGAACTAGGTTATGAGCAATTTTGATGGCACTCTCGTTGTCGCAGTAGAGTGGCACATTCTTCACATTGATGCCGTAGTCCTTGAGGGTTTGCTTCATCCATAGCAATTGAGCACAGCAAGAACCAGCATCAATATACTCAGCTTCAGCAGTAAAGAGTGATACGCAGTTCTGCTTCTTCAAGGACCAACATACTAAGGATCGTCCGAGGAAATGGCATGTGCCTGATGTTGACTTGCGGTCCACACGATCACCAGCATAGTCAGAGTCAGAATATCCAATGAGATCAAAAGCCGAGCCCTTGGGATACCATAATCCAAGTGTTGGAGTGTGAGCTAGATATCGAAGAATATGTTTCACAGCCTTATGGTGTGATTCCTTCGGTGTAGCTTGAAAACGGGCACACATACAAACACTAAGCATAATATCCGGCCTAGATGCACATAGGTACAATAAAGAGCCAATCATGGAGCGGTATACCTTTTGATCGAAGTCTATTCCATTTTCATCAGTGCATAGATGGCCATTTGTGGGCATAGGGATTTTGACGCCTCTGCATTCTTGCATACCGAATTTCCTCAGAACGTCCTTGAGGTATTTCTCTTGAGAAATGAAGATGCCATTGCATTGTTGACGAATTTGAAGACCTAAGAAGAATTTCAATTCCCCCATCATGGACATTTGATATTCCTCACTCATCATCTAAGCAAATTCGTCACTGTAATGTTGGTTAGTACAGCCAAAGATAATATCATCAACATATATTTGGCACACGAATAATTCATCATCATAGGTTTTGGTGAAAAGAGTTGGGTCAAGTGAACCGGGTTTGAAGCCTTTCTTCATGAGGAATTCCTTCAAAGTATCATACCACGCCCGAGGGGCCTGCTTGAGGCCATAGAGGGCCTTATTGAGTCTGAAGACTTTGTCTGGATGCTTAGGATCTTCAAAACCTAGGGGTTGAGCAACATATACTTCTTCCTCAAGCTTACCATTGAGGAATGCATTTTTCACATCCATTTGATATAAGATGATATTATGATGGTTAGCATAAGCAAGCAATATGCGAATAGCCTCAAGTCTAGCAACAGGTGCAAAAGTTTCATCGAAATCAATTCCTTCAACCTGTGTGTAGCCTTGAGCTACAAGACGAGCCTTGTTCCTCACCACTAGGCCATTTTCATCTTGCTTGTTGCGGTAGATCCATTTGGTACCGATGATATTGTGCTTGCATGGGTCCGGTCGCTTGACAAGCTCCCACACATTGTTCAACTTGAATTGATGTAATTCCTCTTGCATCGCTTGAATCCATTCAGGCTCCAGAAATGCCTCATCAACTTTGGTGGGCTATGTGATAGAGACGAAAGCAAAATGCCCACAAAAGTTAGACAAATGTGAAGCTTTTGAGCGAGTCAGAGGACCTGGTGCGTTGATGTCGTTGATGATTCTCTCAATCTGTACTTCATTTGCAACACGAGGATGAGCAGGTTGACGACTTTGATTTGGCTCAGCATTTTCTTCAGAGCCATTTTCTTCAGGTGTGCCAGCATGCTGTTCTTCATGTTCTGGAATGATTTCTTCAGCAGATTCTTCAGTAGGAATGACATCCTCAGTAGCTTTGAACTTGATGGTTTCCTCAGGCGTCTTTTCATCTAGCACAGGAGGTAGGTGCTCTCTTTGAGAGCCGTTAGTTTCATCGAACCGCACATCTATAGTTTCAACAACCTTGTTGTGATAGGTGTTGAAGACCCTGTAGGTGTGCGAGTCCTTTCCGTAACCAAGCATAAAACCTTCATGTGCTTTCAGTGCAAATTTAGAATTGTGATGAGGATCTCTAATCCAGCATTTAGCACCGAAGACTTTGAAATAACTCACATTGGGTTTCTTGTCAGTGAGGAGTTCATATGAGGTCTTCTTGAAGAATTTGTGAAGATATACCCTGTTGATGAGGTGGCATGCAGTATCGATTGCCTCAGGCCAGAAGTGACGAGGTGTTTTGTATTCATCAAGCATGGTGCGAGCCATCTCAACAAGAGTCCTGTTCTTGCGCTCCACAATGCCATTCTGCTGAGGAGTGTATGGGGCAGATAGCTCATGAGTAATACCAAGTTCATCGAGATAGTCATCAAGACCAGTATTCTTGAACTCGGTCCCATTGTCACTACGTATATGCTTGATCTTCACACCGAAATTCATCAAAGCCCTTGAGGAAAATCGTCTGAAGACTTCCTGCACTTCAGTTTTGTAAGTAATGACATGCACCCATGTGTAACGAGAATAGTCATCAACAATGACAAAGCCATATAGAGATGCTGCATTTGTTAGTGTGGCTTAATGAGTAGGGCCAAAGAGATCCATATGAAGCAATTCAAAAGGACGAGAAGTAGTCATGATAGTCTTCGAGGGGTGCTTGGCTCTGGTCATTTTTCCAGCCTCACAAGCCCCACAAAGATGATCTTTGAGGAATTTGACACCCTCGATGCCAATGACGTGCTTTTTCTTCACGAGCGTGTGTAAGTTCCTCATGCCAGCATGACCCAGTCGTCGATGCCATAGCCAGCCTTCTGAAGCTTTAGCAAGTAGACAAGTGGCAGGCTGTGGTCCTGCAGAGAAATCAACAATATACAAGTCTCCTCTCCTAAAGCCTTCGAAGACTTTGGAATTGTCAGATTCCATGAGCACTAAGCAACGATATTTGCCAAAGATAACAACCATATCAAGATCACAAAGCATTGAGACAGACATGAGGTTGAATCCGAGGGACTCGACAAGCATGACTTTATCCATGTGTCGATCCTTTGAGATAGCAACCCTACCTAGACCCAATACCTTGCTTTTGCCTTTGTCAGCGTAGGTGATATGCTTCAAGTGTGATGGAGATAAAGGAGTGTTCATCAGTAAGCTCTTGTCACCGGTCATGTGATTTGTACATCCACTATCGAGGACCCACTCAGTAGCTTTGGGTAAATCATCCTGCAGATGAGTTAGTGCATCTTACGAACTCATATACTTCAGAGTGAAGAATATGACATCAAATTCATCAGACATATTTCATCAACAAAAGCAACATATGTATATATAGCAATATGAGGACGTGAGAAATGAGTAAATCATTTCTTCATGATTAGCTTGCGTCCTTTCAAGCAGTTCAGGTCTCCAGCAAATTCTTCAGACGATTTACTTCGTCTGGAGACCTGACCCTGCATAAGAGATTAGTTCTTTTTCTTCACCACCCACATCTGGAGGGGTGGCAAAGAGTTCATCATTCTGCGAGCTCCATAAGAGAAAGGTGGCATTGAAGCCAGAGTGCTTCGTTTCACAGGAGAGGGATTAGCATAGACATATGAGTAAGCAGAGAAATTCTTCGAGTACTTATGAATATAATGATTTGAAGAATAATGCATATAATCAGAACTCTTACATTTTCCCTGCGAAACAGAAGTGTTAGCATGATGATGTTCATGTGAAGACTTGGATCCATGTGAGGAATTTGATCCATACGAGGACTTGGATCCATATGAAGAATTTGATCTGGGGTTCTTATTCTTCACAGGTGGTGTCATGAGGACATTCACCTGAAGACTTTCAAGGCACCTTTTGGGAACCCAGATTTTCTTCATAGGGGGACCATTCCTGCAGTTAGATCCAACATATCTAGCAAATACTTCACCATTCTGATTTTTGAACAGTTTATAGTTGGAGTCAAATGACTCATCAGATGAATATGAGGATTCACAAGTAAAGCCAGATAAAGTGGATGGATCTACGGGAGGTCCCTTCGCAGCAACCCATGAGGTTTTGGGATACTGCTCAGGTTTCCAGTAGATTCCATCAGCATTGAGTTTCCTCTCAAAGGCAATACCCTCTTTCCTAGGGTTCCTGTTCAAGATCTGCTTTTTGAGCACATCACAAAGAGTCTGATGCCCTTTGAGGCTTTTGTACATGCCTGTCACATACAATTCCTTCAACCCTGCATTTTCATCAGTGATACTAGTGGTATCCTCAGATGAGGAATTTGTGACCACAGAGATAGTTGAAGAATTTGCAGCAATAGAAGCATTTGAACTTTCAGGTGAAGAATTAGCAGTTTCACGTTCAATGCATTTCAAGCATGGTGGAATAAATTCTTCCTGAGCGGAACTGATCTGTTGAGCAAGCAAAGAATCATTTTCCTTCTGAAGATCTTCATGACTCACCCTTAGCTTCTCAAGATCTTGCTTTCTTTGAAGAAATTCATAAGAAAGCTTCTCATGATCGGCTAAGAGAGTTTCATGACGACCTTGAAGGGTGTCAAACTTAGATTGTAGTTGCTGAAGATTATCAGTCAGTGTTTGAGTTCGATCCATTTCCTCACCTAACAGATCATCGCTTTTGTCTAGTATATTTTGAACCTTTTCCAAAGCCTTTTGTTGTTTAACAACAATATTAGCAAGTTTGGAATAGCTGGGTTTGAGGTTATCATCATATTCATCCTCACTTGATTCAGAGGAGGGATATTTGAATACCTTGGCACCTTTTGCCATGAAGCAATAGGTGGGAGCATAGTCATCGTTGCCGTCATCAGCAGTGTTGGGGAAGCCATTTTCCTCAGTGTTGAAGATGGACTTGCTAACATAAGCAGTAGCGAGGGCTAGGCTCGCCACACCAGAGTCTGACTCCTCAGATGCCTCCTCTTCCTTATGTTCCCCAGATTCAACTTCAGAGTCCATTTCCTTGCCAATGAATGCCCGAGCCTTTTTGGAACTGCTCTTCTTGTGAGATGAAGACTTTGAAGATTTTGACGATGAGGACTTTGAAGATTTATTTTTCTTCTTTGAGTCATCGGAACTATCATCCTTGTATTTCTTCTTCTTTCATTCCTTCTCCCACTGAGGACAATCAGTAATGTAGTGACCAGGTTTCTTGCATTTATGGCAAGTTCTCTTCTTGTAGTCACGGGATGAGGAATCTGATTTCATGTCATCACCTCGTGAGGATTTTCCAAATCGGCCACGTCTAGAGAACTTTTGGAATTTCCTCACGAGCATTGCTAGTTCCTGACTCAGTTCTTCAGGATCACCAACGCTGCTACCAGAATCTTCATCTTCAGATTCAGAGACTGCCTTGGCTTTCAGTGCTCGAGTTCTGCCATAGCTCGGTCCGTAGAGATCTCTCTTCTCAGCCAGTTGGAACTCATGAGTATTTAGCCTCTCGAGGATATCAGCAGGATCAAGTGACTTGTAGTCTCCACGTTCTTGAATCATCAGTGCCAGTGTATCGAATGAAGAATCGAGTGACCTCAGCAATTTCTTCACCACTTCATGGTCGGTGATGTCAGTGGCACCCAGTGCTTGAAGCTCGTTTGAAATGTCAGTGAGGCGATCAAAGGTTTGCTGAACATTTTCGTTGTCGAGTCTTTTGAAGTAGTTGAAGAGATTGCGAAGAACGTCAACTCGAGAGTCACGTTGAGTTGAGACTCCTTCGTTGACCTTGGACAGCCTATCCCAGATAAGCTTAGCTGTCTCCAAAGCACTCACTCTGCCATACTGCCCTTTGCTCAGATGGCCACATATGATATTCTTCGCTTGAGAGTCGAGTTGCTTGAATCTCTTCACATCAGCAGCATTTACAGAAGGAGTGATAGAGGGAACACCATTTTCCACAACATACCAGAGATCGTTGTCAATTGCCTCAAGATGCATGCGCATCTTGTTCTTCCAGTAGGGGTAGTCCGTCCCATCGAAGGTAGGACACCCAGCTGAGACTTTGATCATGCCTGCAGTCGACATAACTAAAACTCCAGGTGGTTAAACCAAAATCACACTGAACAAGGGAGTACCTCGCTCTGATACCAATTGAAAGTGCGTTATATCGACTAGAGGGGGGTGAATAGGCGATTTTTACAAATTCGTCACTGAGGAATTTCAAGGTGAGGAAATTCCTAAGCGACGAACAACTTAGCAGCGGAATAAGTACTCAGATGCAAGCATAACAGAGCAGTAGCACAGTCATCATGATGAAATGAAAACAAGCATAGAGTACGAGAAGCGTAAACACAGGATAAGCAGGCTGAAGACAAACTGACTGAAGAAATTGAACTGAGAAAATTGAGAAAGTCTTCGGTCAAAGTCTTCAAACAGTAATGATCAAATACATAGCAAGAATGCGAGGAAATGAATGGGTTGAGGAAATAGAACCAGTAGCTCGGTGAAGACAATGATTTGGTAGACCAGTTCCAACTGTTGTGACAGTTGTACGTCTAGTTAGAGCGGCTAGGTATTTAAACCTGAGGACACACAGTCCCGGACACACAGTCCTCACCATATTCTCCTTGAGCTAAGGTCACACAGACCTCGCCCAATCACTCGTGGTAAGTCTTCAGGTGACTTCCAAACCTTCACATACTCGGTCACTCGGCAATCCACAATTTCCTCTTGGATGCTCTAGACCATGACGCCTAACCGTCTGGAGGATGCACAGTCCTCAAAGGTAACAAGCGTCAGTTCCACACAGGAACAATCTCTTCAGTGATGCTCAATCACTTTGGGTTTGTAGGTGTTTGGGTTTTTGGGTTTTTCCTCACTTGATGATTTTCGCTCAAAGTCCTCGGAGGATGGGATGCTCTAAATGACAAGTGTCAATCTATCTCTCGGAGCAGCCAACCAGCTAGTGGTTGAAGGGGGCGGCTATTTATAGCCTAGGGAGCAGCCCGACATGATAAGACATAAATACCCTTCAATGATATGACCGTTAGGTGGGTAGGATATTTGGACAGCTGGCGCGCAGCACAGCAACGGTCGGATATTTGAGTATCAAATTCCTCAGGGCTATCATGATCCTCACTTGTAGGCAATCCGCACTGGCGAATTCCTAACTCCTCAGTCAGAACAAATTCCTCAGAGAACAAAAGAACTTTGTCTCTGTCACTGAAGAACTTGACTAAACTATATGAGATTTCCAATGGCTTCACTCGAAAGGATTGGGTAGGTGTAGGATTTTGAGTTGAGCATCACTTGGAAACTTTTCCTTAGTTTTACCTCGACCCCCTTTAACAGTACGGTGTTTCCTATGACTCAAGAAGAAGAAAATGAAACTACGAAAACAAAAGTCTTCACGCTTCATAATCCTCGCATGAATATCAAGTCTTCAGGGTCACACCAATTTCTTCACTTTCGAAGTCTTCAAGAAAACCAAAGTCTTCAGTTGAAGACATTCATTTTTAGGGGTCGACATTCATCGTAAATAACAAACTCCTCATAGACTTATAGACCTGTGTACACTCACAAACACATTAGTCCCTTAACCTATAAGTCTTCAATACACCAAAATCACTAAGGGGCACTAGATGCACTTACACATGGTCTACCACCCATACCGCTACCACCCTCACGTTTTCACCAGCGGATGCATTATTCTTGGATCATAAAGTACATAATAGCTCATCCTCATTCTGTTCATGCACAAAAAAAATTATAGGTCATTTTTAATGGTGCAAGATTTCTCGTCGGTGCGATCAACTTACCCTATAAGTTGTATTCAAGGTCTGTCCCGCGATGTTGTATCCATAAAGCGGCCACAATTTGGCCATGAAAACTCCATTGGAGCTCCATAACCCGCCAAAACGATCACAACGAGAAGTTGTATGCGTCCATATCCCACTCGCCGGCTTCGACAACATTTTGGAGGCAAGATCTGGCTTGTAAAATTGAGTTTCAGACGATTTTATGTTTGAAGTATACTCTACCACCCTCTACCAACCTTCGGTGAGCTCACCTATGAACTGATATATGGATAATAACATATAGAATAATGCTCCATCCTTCCATTACAAACTAGAAAGACTACAGGTTCAGTCACGACAGAAGGAGGAGGCTCTTCGTTGCATCGTAACCGAAGAATTCATGGTTTACATGGTCTACCACCCATACCGCTACCACCCTCATGTTTTCACCAGCTGATGCATTATTCTTGGATCATAAAGTACATAACAACTTATCCTCGTTCTATTCATGCACACGAAAAATTATAGGTCATTTCTAATGGTGCAAGATGGCTCGTCGGTGCGATCAACTTACCAAATAAGTTGTATTCACGGTCTAGCCCACGATGTTGTATCCATAAAACAGCCACAGTTTGGCCATGAAAACTCCATTGGAGCTCCATGACCTGCCAGAACGATCACAACGAGAAGTTGTATGCGTCCATAACCCACTCACCGGCTTCGACAACATTTCGGAGGCAAGATCCGGCTTGTAAAATTGAATTTCAGACAATTTTATGTTTGAAGTATACTCTGCCACCCTTCCGTGAGCTCACCAATGGACTGATATTTGGACAATAACATATAGAACAATGCTTCATCCTTCCATTACAAACTAGAAAGACTACAGGTTCAGTCACGATAGAAGGAGGAGGCTCTTCGTTGCATCGTAATCGAAGAATTCATGCTTTACATAGTCTACCACTCATACCGCTACCACCCTCACGTTTTGATAGAGGCGAGGGGCCCGATCTTTCGGTGAGATGATAACTATCGATTTGGTGGGGACGACTTTGACGATCCGACTACAAACGTGCACGACGTTGCGCCTTAGCAATCACTAAACCAACTCCGAGAGGTTATGGACCACACAGGAGCACGATCAACCTGACCACGAAGGTCTATTCCTGCAAGCAATCGAAGAACAAGCAAGAATATGATAAAGCAATCTGAATATTCTGAATATAGATGAAGTATTGATAAAGGTGGGGATATGAAAGCGGTCTTGGTCTGGTCGTTGGACACAAACGAAGTACACGAAGTTGCAATGGCTAACTTTTAACTAAAGAAATCCCTAGGAAAAAGCTACTAGATGGATCTACTTATATAGGAGCAAGGGGTGGCGGCCAAGGAGGTGGGAGGACGTCCCAAGACAGCCTAAAACTAAACCTAGGTCGTACAAGGCTCATGCGCCCAAGTGGAGGTGATGCAACACCTTTGGAGTTGTAGTTTGACTCGGATTCTGCTGCAGCATCAGATTGTTTCATCGATAACTCAATGCTTCGGACGAATTTTAAGGTGAATCCAATTGGGTTGGAAAAAGCATGAAATCTACTTTCCAACAAAAAAAGAATCACCCAATTCAGACTCCGTATGAAAGAGTTATTGGCGTTTTGAGTCAGGTATGTCTGTGCAGTCCGAATCTGAATCCAGAACGTGAGAGACTTGGACTCTATTTTCTCCAGTGAATGCATTATTCTTGGATCATAAAGTACATAACAGCTCATCCTCATTCTGTTCATGCACACAAAAAATTATAGGTCATTTTTAATGGTGCAAGATGGCTCGTCGGTGCGATCAACTTACACTATAAGTTGCATTCAAGGTCTGTCCCACGATGTTGTATCCATAAAGTGGCCACAATTTGGCCATCAAAACTCCATTGGAGCTCCATGACCCGCCAAAACAATCATAACGAGACATTGTATGCGTCCATAACCCACTCGCCGGCTTCGACAACATTTCGGAGGCAAGATCCGGCTTGTAAACTTGAGTTTCGGACGATTTTACGTTTGAAGTATACTCCGCCACCCTCTACCACCCTTCCGTGAGCTCACCAACAGACTGATATATGGACAAGAACATATAGAACAATGCTCCATCATTCCATTACAAACTAGAATGAGTACAGGTTTAGTCACGACAGAAGGAGGAGGCTCTTCATTGCATCGTAACCGAAGAATTCATGCTTCACATGGTCTACCACCCTCACCTTCTGACCAGCGGATGCATTATTCTTGGAACATAAAGTACATAACAGCTCATCCTTGTTCTGTTCATGCACACGAAAAATTATAGGTCATTCTGAATGTTGCAAGATGGCTCGTTGGTGCGATCAACTTACCTTATAAGTTGTATTCATGGCCTGTCCCGCGATGTTGTATCCATAAAGCGGCCACAGTTTGGCCATGAAAACTCCATTGGAGCTCCATGACCAGCAAATACGATCACAACAAGAAGTTGTATGTGTCCATAACCCACTCGTCGGCTTCGATAACATTTCGGAGGCAAGATCTGGCTTGTAAAATTGAGTTTTGGACGATTTTATGTTTTAAGTATACTCTGCCACCCTCTACCACCCTTCCGTGAGCTCACCTACGGACTGATACATGGACAATAACATATAGAACAATGCTCCATCCTTCCATTACAAACTAGAAAGACTACAGGTTCAGTCACGATAGAAGGAGGAGGCTCTTCGTTGCATCATAACCGAAGAATTCATGCTTTACATGGTCTACCACACATCCCGCTACCACCCTCACGTTTTCACTAGCGGATGCTTTATTCTTGGATCATAAAGTACATAATAGCTCATCCTCATTCTGTTCATGCACAAGAAAAAATATAGGTCATTCTGAATGGTGCAAGATGGCTCGTCGGTGCGATCAACTTACCCTATAAGTTGTATTCACGGTCTGTCCCGTGATGTTGTATCCATAAAGCGTCCACAATTTGGCCATGAAAACTCCATTTGAGCTCCATGACCGGCCAAAACGATCACAACGAGAAGTTGTATGCGTCCATAACCCACTCGCATGCTTCTACAACATTTTGGAGGCAAGATCTAGCTTGTAAAACTGAGTTTTAGACGATTTTATGTTTGAAGTATACTCTGCCACCCTCTACCACCCTTTCGTGATTTCAACTACGGACTAATATATGGACAATAAGATATAGAACAATGCACCATCCTTCCATTACAAACTAGAAAGTGATGAGGACATCAATACCATTATTACACCCACAGCCCCTACTGCTACATATACTGGACCAGTTACTAGAGCTCGCGCACGCCAATTAAATTATCAGGTACTTTCGTTTCTTGGTAATGATTCTAATGTTCATGAGAATATGATGCTGCCTAAATTGGATACATTTGTTTTGCTTATAAATGAAGGGCCTAGCATGGACAAGAGGGATGAACATTGGAGCAAGATCAAGCATGGAGATGATGGCATGTGCTAGGGGAACAAAACTGGAGTTTCAAGTGATGATTTCAGGACTTTGAAGCCACCATAATGAGTGAATGAAGGCTTGGATGAATTATACAAGATGCCACTTCCTAAATTTCATCCAGAGGCTATTATAGGTACTGCGCCACCTTATTTTTGGGCTAGGCCCATGTAATTTCAAAATACTTGAGTATAGGCTGTTTTTAGAGTCCGTATGTGTGGGGAAACAAGAGTTAGGGTTGGTTTTGGACGCCTGCTCCAAGGGTCACGAAATTTCCCCCTCTTCCTCCATATATACAGCCCTTAGGGTGTCATTTAGATTTTGGGTTGTTTAGATTAAAAGTTTGCCATAGCTGCAACTTCGCGTACTTCGTTTGTGTTCAACGACCAGACCAAGACGTCACAGAACCACACCTTGATCAATAAAGCTTTCATCTTATATTTGTAATATCCAGATTGCAATCTTAGTTTCTTGCTTGTTCTTCATTTGCTTGCAGGAAATAGACCTTCGTGGTCAGGTTGATCGTGCTCCGGCATGGTCAATAACGCTTGGAGTTGGTTTAGCGATTGCTAAGGCGTGACGTCCTCGCACGTTCATAGTCGGATCGTCAAAGTCTACTCCTCCGAAACGATAACTTCCATCTCATCCAAAGATGGGACATCTTCGCCTGTATCAAGTGGTATCATATTTCCAGGTTGCTCGATGAGATTTTCCAGTTTTCGTAGTTTAGATCGAGTCTGTTCTTCACACCTATAGTCCACGGAAAAGCCAAAAAAAGGGTTACTTCATCATATCCGAACCAGTCTGAGCCATTGCATAGTCTTTTTAGGGTTTTGCTTTGTTGAATTTGCGGTTGCATCGTCATGTCTAGTTGCTGGTCTTAGCGTCTAGTACTTTAGAGTTTCGAGTTCTGTCCCAGTTTGTCACGTCGCCGCACCATCTTCATCGCTGCTGCCATATTCCACCACCGCTGCCATATCCTACCACCGCTACCATATTCCACCACCGCTGCCATATTCCACCACCGCTGCCATATACCACCACCGCTGCCATATCCTACCACCGCTGCCATATACCACCACTGTTGCCATATACCACCACTGCTGCCATATCCTACCACCATATATCCACCACCAATCTGAGTTCTTTTCATCTTAGTTTTTTTTTGAGATCCATCTATTTTCCGATTCGTGTTTCCTTGCCTGAGTAGGTTTCGGAAAAAAAAATTCAGCGATCAATTTTTTTTCCTATCCTGTTTTTAGGTCCCAGGGAGCGTTTTGAGACACTCGCCATCATAGTGATTTTTTGTCGCACTTTTTGTCGTCGCTACCCTGATTTCCGAAAAAATAGTCAAAAAATTCGTGCCTATCCTGTTATTTTGACTTGGGAAGAGTTTTGAGACACTCGCCATTATAGTGATTTTTCGCAAAAAAAGGAGCGCAAAAATAAAATAGCGAAAAAAATTCCAAAGTGTGCTTTTCCCTTGTTTACGTGCCGCGCCATGATTTTGTTAGTGTTCTAGGCTCGCATCTCTAGTACGGTCTAGCCTAGGACCAGCACAGTACCGTCGCTGAGCGTTTATTCAACTTTGCATCTCTGAATTAATTATTGTTGACCCTTTTTGCTTCCATATTATAAGCCTTCCCAGATCCACATACATCTACGTCGTGCGTTTGACTCTCCCTGGTAATCGCTCTATCCAAGCTTTGAGAGTTTTGACTACAATGGTTGCCGATCACCACCTGCTACTTGGTAAGAACTGGTAAGAATTTGAGATTCGCTTGACGGATTTGTGACTTTCCACAACACCACCGCCACTTCCTAGCAGTCTATAGTATCATATTCTTGTGTTTTTCTCTTGCTGCTAACCATGCCAGGATCACAAGCAGATGAGCTGGACTGGGAGAGCATGACGAACAAGGAGCTCCATGATAAATTCCAGGAAATGTTGGGTCAACAGGTGGAAGATGTGATGGCCAGTTTTGGCAAGGCATTAGCGAAGATTGATGACATTGAGAAGACAATTGACAACAAGTTGGATGCCAAGTTCGCTGAAGTGCTTGCACGTCTACCTCCACCTACTGCCGCTGCTGCACCATTGCAACAACAACAACAACCACCTCCACGTCACGAAACAGCCCTCTTCCGAGCGAGCCGTGTTCCTCTTGTGCCTGGCCAAACTTCTGGTGCCGCTGCTACTGATGTTAATGCTTCTGTGGCTCCTGCTGCTACTGTGGAGGAGGACGATTACGCGGGCGATTATGAGGATGAGGTTGATGAAAATCAGAACTACGTGCAACCACCAGCACCAGGTCATCCACATGCAAATAATCGCAATGGTAGGCCTGCACCACCACCTCAGGTACGAGATCATGACCATCTTCCTAAACTAAAATTGAATATTCCACCATTTGAGGGTAGATATGTTCCTGATATATATCTTACTTGGGAGTTAGAAACTGAACAACATTTTACATGTTTACAATATCCCGAGGAAAGACGTGTTGCTGCTGCTGTTTGTGCTTTCACTAGTTTTGCATGTGTTTGGTGGTTTGAACATTGTAGATTATATCCTATTCTAGCTACTTGGGCTACTGTGAAAACTGCTATGCGTACTCGTTGGGTTCCACCATATTATCAACATGAATTACTTCAGAAATTGCAGCGTTTAAGACAAGGACAAAATTCTGTAGAGGAATATTATCAGGAATTGCAAACTAGCATGATTAGATGTGGTATTGTTGAGGATAACGAAGCTATGCTTGCATGTTTTATGGGTGGTTTAAATAGAGAGATTCAGACCATTTTAGAGTATAAGGAATATAATAATATCACTTGTTTATTCCATCTTGCTTGCAAAGCTGAACGTGAAGTGCAGGATCGACAGGCATTGGCGCGAACTAACTTTTCTGCAGGTCGACCTTCATCATGGACACCGCGTGCATCCTCTACTTCCACACATTCTGCTGCACCGGCACCTCCGTCAGCTGCCACTCCCAGCTGTGATACAAGAAAGCAGGCACAACCATCACTATCTGCCAAGAGCACACCTGCCGGGCCTGCACAGAGCTCTTCTTCATCCATGGCATCAACAGGGCACACACATGATATTATTTGTCGTCGTTGTAAGGGTATAGGTCATTTTGTGAGAGAATGCAAATCTCCGTGTGTTATGATTGCTACTGAGGATGGTGGGTATGAGTCC
The DNA here is from genome assembly GCA_011799875.1 of Thinopyrum elongatum. Taxonomy (NCBI): domain Eukaryota; kingdom Viridiplantae; phylum Streptophyta; class Magnoliopsida; order Poales; family Poaceae; genus Thinopyrum; species Thinopyrum elongatum. The sequence continues at coordinate 265,531,758 of CM022302.1, forward strand.
GCTAGTGACTATGATGAGGAGACTTTGGCTCTTATTACAAGTGAAGAACACGGTGAAGATGATTCTGATCATGAGACGCAATACATGGCAGCTGAAGATGCTGACAGTTATGAACGTTTAGTTGCTCAACGTGTTTTGAGTGTGCAGGTCACACAAGCTAAGCAAAATCAGAGGCATAATTTATTCCATACAAAGAGAGTTGTGAAGGAACATTGTGTTCGCGTCATCATAGATGGAGGGAGCTGCAACAACTTGGCTAGCATGGAGATGGTGGAGAAGCTATCTCTCACCACAAGACCACATCCACATCCTTACTACATCCAATGGTTTAACAACAGCGGCAAGGTTAAGGTAACACATATTGTTTGTGTGCATTTTAGTATCTCTACATATGGTGATTATGTTGATTGTGATGTGGTACCCATGCAAGCATGTTCCTTATTACTTGGTAGACCATGGCAATTTGATAAAAAATATGTACACCATGGTAGAAATAATCAGTATACTCTTGTTCATAAGGATAAACATATTACTTTGCTTCCTATATCTCCTGATTCCATTTTGAAAGATGATATCAATAGAGCTAAAAAAGCAAAACAGGAGAAAAAAAAGAGTGAAAATCAGATTGTGGCAAAAGAATTTGTGCAACAAGTGAAGCCTAATAATAAACCATCTAGTGTTGCTTCTGAAATTAATTTGAAAAGTGCATGTTTACTTGCCACCAAATCTGATCTTGATTATATAGATTTCAGCAAATCTATTTGCTATGCTTTTGTGTGCAAAGAGGCATTATTTTCATTCGAGGACGTGCCTTCTTCTTTGCCTCCTGCTGTCATTAACATTTTGCGGGAGTTCGCTGACGTCTTTCCACAAGACGTGCCACCGGGATTACCACCTAATCGCGGGATTGAGCATCAAATTGACTAAATTCCTGGTGCATCGCTACCCAACCATGCACCATACCATACGCATTAATAATATCACTATCTGTTATCGTCATCCTATTCCTAGGCTAGATGATATGCTCGATGAATTGAGTGGCTCTACAATATTCTCCAAAGTTGATTTGCGTAGTCGATACCATCAAATTCGTATGAAATTGGGAGATGAATGGAAAACAACATTTAAAACTAAGTTTGGATTATATGAGTGGTTAGTCATGCCTTTTGGGTTAACTAATGCACCTAGTACTTTCATGAGATTAATGAACGAAGTTTTACGTGCTTTCATTGGACGATTTGTGGTAGTTTACTTTGATGATATACTGATTTATAGCAGATCTTTGGAGGAACATTTGGAACATTTACGGGCTGTTTTTATTGCTCTACGTGATGCACGTTTGTTTGGTAACCTTGGCTAGTGCACCTTTTGCACCGACCGAGTATCTTTTCTTGGCTATGTTGTTACTCCATAGGGAATTGAAGTTGATAAAGCCAAGATTGAAGCTATTGAGAGTTGGCCGCAGCCCAAAACGGTCACACAAGTGAGGAGTTTTCTTGGCCTTGCTGGGTTTTATAGGCGTTTTGTGAGAGATTTCAGCACCATTGCTGCACCTCTCAATGAGCTTACAAAGAAGGATGTGCCTTTTGTTTAGGGTATTGCACAGGAAGAAGCCTTCACGGTATTGAAAGATAAGTTGACACATGCACCATTACTCCAACTTCCTAATTTTAATAAGACTTTTGAGCTTGAATGTGATGCTAGTGGAATTGGATTAGGAGGCGTGTTATTACAAGATGGCAAACCTGTTGCATATTTTTCTGAAAAATTGAGTGGGCCTAGTCTAAATTATTCTACTTATGATAAGGAATTATATGCTCTTATTCGGACTTTGGAAACATGGCAACATTATTTATGGCCCAAAGAATTTGTTATTCATTCTGATCATGAATTTTTGAAACATATTAAAAGTCAAGCAAAACTGAACCGTAGGCATGCTAAATGGGTTGAATTCATTGAGACTTTTCGTTATGTCATTAAACACAAGAAGGGTAAAGAAAATCTTATTGCTGATGCATTGTCTCGTCGTTATACTATGCTTTCACAACTTGACTTTAAAATATTTGGTTTGGAGACCATCAAAGACCAATATGTGCATGATGCTGAATTTAATGATGTATTGCAGAATTGTAAAGAAGGGAGAACATGCAACAAGTTCATCGTTAATGATGGATTTGTGTTTCGTGCTAACAAGCTATATATTCCAGCTAGCTCCGTTCGTCTTTTGTTGTTGCAGGAGGCGCATGGAGGAGGATTAAGGGGACACTTTGGCATGAAGAAGATAGAGGATGTACTTGCTACACATTTCTTTTGGCCAAAGATGAGACGGGATGTTGAGCGTTTTGTTGCTCACTGCACTACATGTCAAAAAGCTAAGTCACGACTCAATCCTCATGGTTTATATATGCCTTTGCCTGTACCTAGTGTTCCATGGGAGGATATATCTATGGACTTTGTTTTGGGTTTACCTCGAACAAAGAAGGGGATGGATAGCATATTTGTTGTTGTGGATAGATTCTCGAAAAAGGCACACTTTATACCATGTCATAAAAGCGATGCTGCTGCTAATGTTGCTGATTTGTTATTTCGTGAAATTATTTGCTTGCATGGTGTGCCAAATACAATTGTTTTAGATCATGATACTAAGTTTCTTAGCCACTTTTGGAGATGTTTATGAGCTAAGTTGGGGACTAAACTGCTTTTAATTACTACATGTCATCCCCAAACTGATGGACAAACTGAAGTAGTCTATAGAACTTTGTCTACTATGCTTAGGGCTGTTTTGAAGAATAACAAGAAAATGTGGGAAGAATGCTTGCGTCATATTGAATTTGCTTATAATTGTTTGCTGCATTCTACTACTAAGATGTGCCCTTTTTAGATTGTGTATGGTTTTCTACCTCGTGCACCTATTGATTTGTTGCCTCTTCCGTCTTCGGAGAAGGTTAATTTTGATGATAAACAATGTGCTGAATTGATCTTAAAAATGCATGAGTTAACTAAGGAGAACATTGAGCGTATGAATGCTAAATATAAACTTGCTGGGGATAAGGGTAGAAAACATGTTGTGTTTGCACCTGGAGATCTTGTTTGGTTAAATTTGCGTAAGGATAGATTTCCTGATTTGCGCAAATCAAAGCTAATGCCACATGCGGATGGTCCTTTTAAGGTGTTAGAGAAAATATATGATAATGCATATAAACTTGAGCTGCCTGCAGATTTTGGGATTAGTCCCACTTTTAACATTGCATATTTGAAGCCTTATTTCGGTGAGGAAGATGAGCTTTCGTTGAGGACGACTTCATTTCAAGAAGGGGAGGATGATGAGGACATCAATACCATTGTTACACCCACAGCCCCTACTGCTACATATACTGGACCAGTTACTAGAGATCGTGCATGCCAATTAAATTATCAGGTACTTTCATTTCTTGGTAATGATTCTAATAATCATGAGAATATGATGCTGCCTAAATTGGATACATTTGTTTTGCTTACAAATGAAGGGCCTAGCATGGACAAGAGGGATGAACATTGGAGCAAGATCAAGCATGGAGATGATGGCATGCACAAGGGGAACAAAACTGGAGTTTCAAGTGATGATTTCAGGACTTTGAAGCCACCATAATGAGTGAATGAAGGTTTGGATGAAATATACAAGATGTCACTTCCTGAATTTCGTCCAGAAGCTATTATAGATGCTGCGCCAACTTATGATTGGGCTAGGCCCATGTAATTTAGAAATACTTCAGTATAGGCTGTTTTTAGAGTCCGTATGTGTGGGGAAACAAGAGTTAGGGTTGGTTTCGGACCCCTCCTCCAAGGGTCACAAAATTTCCCCCTCTTCCTCCATATATACAGCCCTTAGGGCGTCGTTTAGACTTTGGGTTTTGTTTAGATTAAAAGTTTGCCATAGCTGCAACTTCGCGTACTTTGTTTGTGTTCAACGACCAGACCAAGACGTCACAGAACCCCGCATTGATCAATAAAGCTTTCATCTCATATTCGCAATATCCAGATTGCAATCTTAGTTTCTTGCTTGTTCTTTGTTTGCTTACAGGAAATAGACCTTCGTGGTCAGGTTGATCCTGCTCCGGCGTGGTCAATAACCTCTCGGAGTTGGTTTAGCGATTGCTAAGGCGCGACGTCCTCGCACGTTCATAGTCGGATCGTCAAAGTCTACTCCTCTGAAATGATAACCTCCATCTCATCGAAAGACGGGACACCTTCGCCTCTATCAGCAGGACTACAGGATCAATCATGACAAAAGGAGGAGGCTCTTCGTTGCATCAAAACTGAATAATTCATGCTTTACATGGTCTACCACCCATCCCGCTACCACCCTCACATTTTCACTAGCGGATGCATTATTCTTGGATCATAAAGTACATAATAGCTCATCCTCATTCTGATCATGCACACGAAAAATTATAGGTCATTTTTAATGGTGCAAGATGGCTCTTCGGTGCGATCAACTTACCCTAGAAGTTGCATTCACGGTCTATCCCTCAATGTTGTATCCATAAAGCGGCCACAGTTTGGCCATGAATACTCCATTGGAGCTCCATGACCCGCCAAAACGTTCACATCGGGAAGTTGTATGCGTCCATAACCCACTCGACGGCTTCGACAACATTTCAGAGGCAAGATCCGGCTTGTAAAATTGAGTATCGGACAATTTTATGTTTGAAGTATACTTTGCCTCCCTCTAGCAGCCTTCCGTGAGCTAACCTACACACTGATATATGGACAATAGCAAATAGAACAATGCTCCACCCTTCCATTACAAACTCGAAAGACTACAGGTTCAGTCACGACAGAAGGAGGTAGATCTTCGTTGCATCGTAACCGAAGAATTCATGCTTTACACGGTCTACCACCCATACCACTACCACCCTCACATATTCACCAATGGATGCATTATTCTTGGACCGTAAAGTACATAACAGCTCATCCTCATTCTGTTCATGCACACGAAAAATTATAGGTCATTTTTAATGGTGCAAGATGGCTCATCGGTGCGATCAACTTACCCTATAAGTTGTATTAAATGTCTGTCCCGCGATGTTGTATCCATAAAGCGGCCACAGTTTGGCCATGAAAACTCCATTGGAGCTCCATGACCTGCCAAAACAATCACAACGAGAAGTTGTATGCGTCCATAACCCACTCGCAGGCTTCGACAACATTTCGGAGGCAAGATCCGGCTTGTAAAATTGAGTTTTGGACGATTTTATGTTTGAAGTATACTCTGCCACCTTCTATCACCCTTCCATGAGCTCACCTATGGACTAATATATGGACAATAAGATATAGAACAATGCGCCATCCTTTCATTATAAACTAGAAAGTCTACAGGTTCAGTCACGACAGAAGGAGGACGCTCTTTATTGCATCTTAACCGAAGAATTCATGCTTTACATGGTCTACCACCCATCCCGCTACCACCCTCACGTTTTCACCAGCGGATGCATTATTCTTCGATCATAAAGTACATAATAGCTCATTCTCATTCTTTTCATGCACACGTAAAATTATAGGTCATTTTTAATGGTGCAAGATGGCTCGTCGGTGCGATCAACTTACCCTATAAGTTGTATTCATGGTCTGTCCCGCGATGTTGTATCCATAAAGCGGCCATAGTTTGGCCATGAAAACCTCATTGGAGCTCCAAGACCCGCCAAAACGATAACAACAAGAAGTTGTATGCGTCCAAAACCCACTCGCAGGCTTCGACAACATTTCGGAGGCAAGATCTGGCTTGTAAAATTGAGTTTCGGATGATTTTATGTTCGAAGTATACTCTGCCACCCTCTACCACCCTTCTGTGAGCTCACCTATGGACTGATATATGGATAATAACTTATATAACAATGATCCATCCTTCCATTACAAACTAGAAAGACTACAGGTTTAGTCATGACAGGAGGAGGAGGCTCTTCGTTGCATCATAACTGAAAAATTCATGCTTTACATGGTCTACCACCCATCCCGCTACCACCCTCATGTTTTCACTAGCGGATGCATTATTCTTTGATCATAAAGTACATAACAGCCCATCCTCATTCTGTTCATGCACACGAAAAATTATAGGTCATTCTGGATGGTGCAAAATGGCTCATCAGTGCGATCTGCTTACCCTATAAGTTGTATTCACAGTCTGTCCCGCGATGTTGTATCCATAAAGCAGCCACAATTTGGCCATGAAAACTCCATTGGAGCTCCATGACCCTCCAAAACGATCGCAACGGGAAGTTTTATGCGTCCATAACCCAGTTGCAGGCTTCGACAACATTTCGGAGGCAAGATCTGGCTTGTAAAATTGAGTTTCTGACAATTTTATGTCTGAAGTATACTCTGCCACCCTCTACCACCCTTCCGTGAGCTCACCTACGGACTGATATATGGACAATAACATATAGAACAATGCTCCATCCTTCCATTACAAACTAGAAAGACTACCTGATGAGGACATCAATACCATTGTTACACCCACAGCCCCTGCTGCTATACATACTGGACCAGTTACTAGAGCTCGCGCACGCCAATTAAATTATCAGGTACTTTCATTTCTTGGTAATGATTCTAATGTTCATGAGAATATGATGCTGCCTAAATTGGATACATTTGTCTTGCTTACAAATGAAGTGCTTAGCTTGGGCAAGAAGGATGAACATTGGAGCAAGATCAAGCATGTAGATGATGTCATGCGCAAGGAGAACAAGAACAAAGTTACAAGTGATGATTTGAGGACCTTGAAGCCACTATAATGAGTGCATGAAGCCTTGGACAAAATATAGAAGATGCCACTTCATAAACTTCGTCCAGAGGCTATTATAGGTGCTGCGTCAACTTATTATTGGGCCAGGCCCATGTAATTTTGAAATACTTGAGTATAGGATATTTTTAGAGTCCGTATGTGTGGGGAAACAAGAGATAGGGTTGGTTTCGGACCCCTCCTCCAAGGGCCATGGAATTCCCCCCTCTTCCTCCATATATACAGCCCTTAGGGCACCGTTTAGACTTTGGGTTTTGTTTAGATTAAAAGTTCGCCATAGCTGCAACTTCGCGTACTTTGTTTGTGTTCAACGACCAGACCAAGACGTCACAAAACCCCACCTTGATCAATAAAGCTTTCCTCTTTTATTCGCAATATTCAGATTGCAATTTCAGTTTCTTGCTTGTTCTTCATTTGCTTGCAGGAAATAGACCCTCGTGGTCAGGTTGATTGTGCTCCGGCGTGGTCAATAACGTCTCGGAGTTGGTTTAGCTATTGCTAAGGCGCGACATCCTGGCACGTTCATAGTCAGATCGTTAAAGTCTACTCCACCATAAACGATAGCCACCATCTCATTGAAAGACGGGACACCTTTGCCTCTATCAAGTGGTATCAGATTTCCAGGTTGCTCGGTGAGATATTATAGTTTTTCCTTGTTTAAATCGAGTCTATTCTTCATACCTACAGTCCACGAAAAAGCCATAAAAAATTAGGGTTAGTTCATCATATCCGAACCAGTCTGAGCCTTTGCATAGTCTTTTCAGTATTTTGCTTTGTTGAATTTGTGGTTGCATCATCGTGTCAAGTTGCTGGTCTTAGCGTCTAGTCTTCTAGAGTTTCGAGTTCTGGTCATAAGTTGTCACGCCGCCGCCGCACCATCATCATCGCCCCTGCCACCTACCACCACCGCTTATCCGCCACCGCTCTGAATCCATATACCACCACCGATCCGTAACCATATACCACCACCGATCCGTATCCATATACCACCACCGCTGCTATATCCTACCCCCATATATCCACCATCAATCCGAGTTCTTTTCATATTAGGTTTGTTTTCGAGATCCATTTATTTTCCGATTCGTGTTTCCTTGCCTGAGTAGGTTTAAAAAAAAAGAGACTGGAGACCCCCGGGCAGTTTTTAGGCCAAAATTTCAGCGATCAAAAATATTTTTTTCCTATCCTGTTTTTAGGTCCCAGGGAGCGTTTTGAGACACTCGCCATCACAGTGATTTTTTGTCGCACTTTTTCGTCATCGCTGCCCTGATTTTCGAAAAAAAATAGTCAAAAAAATTTCGTGGCTATCCTGTTATTTTGACTTGGGAAGAGTTTTGAGACACTCGCCATTATAGTGATTTTTCTCAAAAAAAGGAGCAACAAAAATTCCAGAGTGTGCTTTTCCCTTGTTTACGTGCCGCCCCTTGATTTTGTTAGTGTTCTAGGCTCGCGGCTCTAGTACGGTCTAGCCTAGGACCAGCACAGTACCGTCGTTGAGCGTTTAATCAACTTTGCATCTCTGAATTGATTATTGCTGACATTTTTTCTACCATATCATAAGCCTTCCCAACTCCACATACATCTACATCGTGCGTTTGACACCACCTGGTAATCACTCTATCCAAGCTTTGAGAGTTTTGACTACAATTGTTGCCGTCACCACCTACTGCTGGGTAAGAACTGGAAAGAATTTGAGATTTGCTTGACGGATTTGTGACACCCCGCCACTTTCTAGTAGTCTGTAGGATCATATTCTTGTGTGTTTCTATTGCTGCTAACGATGGCAGGACCACAAGCCGACGAGATTGACTGGGAGAACATGACGAAGAAGGAGCTTCATGATAAATTTCAGCAAATGTTGAGTCAACAGGTGGAAGACGTGATGGCCAGCTTTGGAAAGGCACTGGAGAGGATTGATGACATCGAGAAGACAATTGACACCAAGTTGGACGCCAAGTTTGATGAAGTACTCGCGCTTCTTCCACAACCACCACCCGCATCTGCTGCATTGCAACAACATCAACAACCACCTCCACGCCGCAATCCAGCAGGGCGAGCGCAGCGTGTTCCTCTTGAGCCAGGACAAACTTTTGGTGCCGCTGCTACTGTTGTTGATGTTTCTGTAGCTCCTGCTGCTACTGCAGAGGGGGACTATTATGAGGATGAGGTTGATCAAAATCAGAACTACATGCAACCACCAGCACTACCACCAGCAGGTCGACCTCATGCATATAATCGCAACGGTAGGGCTGCACCACCACCTTAGGTACGAGATTATGACCATGTTCCTAAACTGAAATTGAATATTTGACCGTTTGAGGGTAGATACATTCCTGATGTATATCTTACTTGGGAGTTAGAAACTGAACAACGTTTCACATGCTTACAATATCCTGGGGAGAGACATGTTGTTGCTGCTGTTTGTGAATTCACTAGTTTTGCTTCTGTTTGGTGGTCTGAACATTGTAGATTATATCATGGTAATATCCCTACTACTTGGGTTGCTTTGAAAACTGCTATGCGTACTCATTGGGTTCCACCATATTACCAATGTGAATTACTTCAAAAACTGCAGCATTTGAGACAAGGAAAAAATTCCGTAGAGGAGTATTATCAAGAATTACAAACTGGGATGATTAGATGTGGTATTGTTGAGGATAATGAAGCAATGCTTGCACGTTTTATCGGTGGATTAAATAGAGAGATTCAGACCATTTTAGAGTATAAGGAGTATAACAATATCATTCGTTTATTCCATCTTGCTTGCAAAGCTGAACATGAAGTGCGGGATCGACAGGCATTGGCGCGGACTAATTTTTCTGCAGGTTGACCTTCATCACGCACACCGCGTGTATCTTCTACTTCCACACATTCTGCTACACCAGCACCTCCGTCAACTGCCACTTCCAGCCGTGATACAAGAAAGCAGGCACTACCACAACAATCTGCCAAGAGCACACCGACCGGGCCTGCACAGAGCTCTTCTTCATCCATGGCATCAACAGGGCAAACACATGATATTATTTGTCGTCGTTGCAAGGGTGGAGGTCATTATGCGAGAGAATGCCCATCTAAGCGTGTGATGATCGCTACTTAGGATGGTGGGTATGAGTCCGCTAGTGACTATGATGACGAGACTTTGGCTCTTATTACAAGTGAAGAACACGGTGGAGATGATTCTCAACAAGAGACACAATACATGGCTGCCGAACATGCTGACAGGTATGAGAGTTTAGTTGCTCAATGTATTTTGAGTGTGCAGGTAACACAAGCTGAGCAAAATCAGAGACATACTTTGTTCCATACAAAGGGAGTTGTGAAGGAACGTTCTTTCCACGTCATCATTGATGGAGGGAGCTACAACAACTTGGCTTGCATGGAGATGGTGGAGAAGCTATCTCTCACCACAAGACCACATCCACATCCTTACTACATCCAATGGTTCAACAACAGCGGCAAGGTTAAGGTAACACGTACTGTTCGTGTGCATTTTAGTATCTCTACATATGCTGATTATGTTGATTGTGATGTGGTACCCATGCAAGCATGTTCCTTATTATTTGGTAGACCATGGAAATTTGTTAAAAATTCTGTACACCATGGTAGAAACAGTCAGTATACTCTTGTTCACAAGGATAAACATATTACTTTGCTTCCTATGTCTCCTGATACTATTTTGAAACATGATATTAATAGAGCTAATAAAGCAAAATAGGACAAAAATAAGAGTGAAAATCAGATTGTGGCAAAAGAATTTGAGCAACAAATGAAGCCTAATAATAAACCATCTAGTGTTGCTTCTGAAATTCAATGGAAAAGTGCATGTTTACTTGCCACCAAACCTGATATTGATGATCTAGATTGCAGTAAATATGTTTGCTATGGTTTTGTGTGCAAAGATGCATTATTTTCACTCGAGGGCGTGCCTTCCTCTTTGCCTCCTGCTGTCACTAACATTTTACAGGAGTTTGCTGACGTCTTTCCACAAGACGTGCCACCGGGATTACCACCTATTCGAGGGATTCAGTATCAGATTGACTTAATTCCCGGTGCTTCACTGCCAAACCGTGCGCCATACCGTACCAATCCAGAGGAGACGAAGGAGATTATGCGTCAAGTACAGGAGCTGCTTGACAAAGGTTATATACGCGAATCCCTTAGTCCTTGTCCTATTCCTATTATACTAGTGCCGAAAAAGGATGGTACATCGCGTATGTGTGTTGATTGTAGAGGCATCCTATTCGTTATCGTCATCCTATTCCTATGCTAGATGATATGCTTGATGAATTGAGTGGCTCAACAATATTCTTCAAAGTTGATTTGCGTAGTGGATACTATCAAATTCGTATGAAATTCTTCCAGGTCAAATAAAATTCATATAAAATTGGGAGATGAACGGAAAACATCATTTAAAACTAAGTTTGGATTATATGAGTGGTTAGTCATGCCTTTTGGGTTAACTAATGCACCTAGTACTTTCATGAGATTAATGAACGAAGTTTTGCGTGCTTTCATTGGACGATTTGTGGTAGTCTATTTTGATGATATACTGATTTATAGCAGATCTTTGGAGGAACATTTGGAACATTTAGGTGTTGTTTTTATTGCTCTACGTGATGCACGTTTGTTTGGTAACCTTGGGAAGTGCACCTTTTGCACTGACCGAGTATCTTTTCTTGGCTATGTTGTTACTCCACAGGGAATAGAAGTCGATAAAGCCAAGATTGAAGCTATTGAGAGTTGGCCGCAGCCCAAAATGGTCACACAAGTGAGGAGTTTTCTTGGACTCGCTGGTTTCTATAGGCGTTTTCTGAGAGATTTCAGCACCATTCCTGCAACTCTCAATGAGCTTACGAAGAAGGATGTGCCTTTTGTTTGTGGTACCGCACAGGAAGAAGCCTTCACGGTATTGAAAGATAAGTTGACACATGCTCCTTTACTCCAACTTCCTGATTTTAATAAGACTTCTAAGCTTGAATGTGATGCTAGTGGAATTGGATTAGGAGGTGTGTTACTACAAGATGGTAAACCTGTTGCATACTTTTCTAAAAAATTGAGTGGGCCTAGTCTGAATTATTCTACTTATGATAAAGAATTATATGCTCTTGTTCGGACCTTAGAAACATGGCAACATTATTTATGGCCCAAAGAATTTGTTATACATTCTGATCATGATCTTTGAAACACATTAAAAGTCAAGAAAAACTGAACCTTAGACATGCTAAATGGGTTGAATTCATTGAGACTTTCCCTTATGTCATTAATCACAAGAAGGGTAAATAAAATGTTATTGCTGATGCATTGGCTCGTCGTTATACTATGCTTTCAATACTTGACTATAAAATATTTGGTTTGGAGACCATCAAAGATCAATATGTGCATGATCCTGAATTTAAAGATGTATTGCAGAATTGTAAAGAAGGGAGAACATGGAACAAGTTCATCGTTAATGATGGATTTGTGTTTCATGCTAACAAGCTATGCATTCCAGCTAGCTCCGTTCGTCTTTTGTTGTTGCAGGAGGTGCATGGAGGAGGATTAATGGGACACTTTGGCGTGAAGAAGATGGAGGATGCACTTGCTACACATTTCTTTTGGCCAAAGATGAGACGGGATGTTGAGCGCTTTGTTGCTCGCTGCACTACATGTCAAAAAGCTAAGTCACGACTCAATCCTCATGGTTTATATATGCCTTTGCCTGTACCTAGTGTTCCATAGGAGGATATATCTATGGACTTTGTTTTGGGTTTACCTCGAACAAAGAAGGGGAGGGATAGCATATTTGTTGTCGTGGATAGGTTCTCGAAAATGGCACACTTTATACTATGTCATAAAAAGCGATGCTGCTGCTAATGTTGCTGATTTGTTCTTTTGTGAAATTATTCACTTGCATGGTGTGCCAAATACTATTGTTTCAGATCGTGATACTAAATTTCTTAGCCACTTTTTGAGATGTTTATGGGCTAAGTTGGGGACTAAACTGCTTTTTAGTACTACTTGTCACCCCCAAACTAATGGACGAACTGAAGTAGTCAATAGAACGTTGTCTACTATGCTTAAGGCTGTTTTGAAGAATAACAAGAAAATGTGGGAAGAATGCTTGCCTCATATTGAATTTGCTTATAATCGTTCACTGCATTCTACTACTAAGATGTGCCCTTTTGAAATTGTATATGGTTTCCTACCTCATGCTCCTATTGATTTGTTGCCTCTTCGATCTTCGGAGATGGTTAATTTTGATGCTAAACAACGTGCTAAAATGATCTTAAAAATGCATGTTAACTAAGGAGAACATTGAGCATATGAATGCTAAATATAAACTTGCTGGAGATAAGGGTAGAAAACAAGTTGTGTTTGCACCTGGAGATCTTGTTTGGTTACATTTGCGTAAGGATAGATTTCCTGATTTGCGTAAATCAAAGCTAATGCCACGTGTTGATGGTCCTTTTAAGGTGTTAGAGAAAATAAATGATAATGCATATAAACTTGAGCTGCCTACAGATTTTGGGGTTAGTCCCACTTTTAACATTGCAGATTTGAAGCCGTATTTGGGTGAGGAAGATGAGCTTCTGTCGAGGATGACTTCATTTCAAGAAGGGGAGGATGATGAGGACATCAATACCATTGTTACACCCACAGCCCCTGCTGCTTTACATACTGGACTAATTACTAGAGCTCGCGCACGCCAATTAAATTATCAGGTACTTTCGTTTCTTGGTAATGATTCTAATGTTCATGAGAATATGATGCTGCCTAAATTGGATACATTTGTCTTGCTTACAAATGAAGGGCCTAGCTTGGACAAGAAGGATGAACATTGGAGCAAGATCCAGCATGGAGATGATGGCATGCGCAAGGGGAACAAGAATGGAGTTACAAGTGATGATTTCAGGACTTTGAAGCCACCATAATGAGTGTATGAAGCCTTGGATGAAATATACAATATGCCACTTCATAAATTTTGTCCTGAGGCTATTATAGGTGCTGCGTCACCTTATTATTGGGCTAGGCCCATGTAATTTCGAAATACTTGAGTATAGGCTGTTTTTATAGTCCGTATGTGTGGGGAAACAAGAGATAGGTTGCTTTCGGACCCCTCCTCCAAGGGCCACGAAATTCCCCCCTCTTCCTCCATATATACAGCCCTTAGGGCACCGTTTAGACTTTGGGTTTTGTTTAGATTAAAAGTTCGCCATAGCTACAACTTCGCGTACTTCGTTTGTGTTCAACGACCAGACCAAGACATCACCGAACCACACCTTGATCAATAAAGCTTTCCTCTTTTATTCTCAATATCCAGATTGCAATTTCAGTTTCTTGCTTGTTCTTTGTTTGCTTGCAGGAAATAGACCCTCTTGGTCAGGTTGATCATGCTCCAGCGTGGTCAATAACCTCTTGGAGTTGGTTTAGCAATTGCTAAGGCACGACATCCTCGCACGTTCGTAGTCAGATTTTGAAAGTCTACTCCACCATAAACGCTAGCCACCATCTCAACAAAAGACAGGACACCTTTGCCTCTATCACTACAGGTTCAGTTACGACAGAAGGAGGAGGTTCTTCGTTGCATCATAACCGAAGAATTCATGCTTTACACGGTCTACCACCCATACCGCTACCACCCTCATGTTTTCACCAGCGGATGCACTATTCTTGGATCATAAAGTACATAACAGCTCATCCTCATTCTTTTCATGCACATGAAAAATTATAGGTCATTTTTAATGGTAAAAGATGGCTCGTCGGTGCGATCAACTTACCCTATAAGTTGTTTTCACGGTCTGTCCCGCGATGTTGTATCCATAAAGCGGCCATAGTTTAGCCATGAAAACTCCATTGGAGCTCCATGACCCACCAGAACAATCACAACGAGAAGTTGTATGCGTCCATAACCCACTCGCAGGCTTCGACAACATTTCGGAGGCAAGATCTGGCTTGTAAAATTGAGTTTCGGACGATTTTATGTTTGAAGTATACTCTGCCACCCTCTACCACCCTTCCGTGAGCTCACCTACGGACTGATATATGGACAATAACATATAGAAAAATGATCCAGCCTTCCATTACAAACTAGAAAGAATACAGGTTCAGTCAAGACAGAAGGAGGAGGCTCTTCGTTGCATCGTAACCGAAGAATTCATGCTTTACATGGTCTGCCACCCATACCGCTACCACCCTGATGTTTTCACCAGTGGATGCATTATTCTTGGATCATAAAGTACATAACATCTCATCCTCATTCTATTCATGCACACGAAAAATTATAGGTCATTTTTAATGGTGCAAGATGATTCGTCGGTGCGATCGACTTACCCTATAAGTTGTATTCAAGGTCTGTCCCGCGATGTTGTATCCATAAAGCGGCCACAATTTGGCCATGAACACTTTATTGGAGCTCGACGACCCGCCAAAACGATCACAACGAGAAGTTGTATGCGTCTATAACCCACTCGCCGGCTTTGACAATATTTTGGAGGCAAGATCTTGCTTGTAAAATTGAGTTTCGGACGATTTTACGTTTGAAGTATATTCTGCCACCCTCTACCACCCTTCCGTGAGCTCACATACGGACTGATATATGGACAATAAGATATAGAACAATGGGCCATCCTTCCATTATAAACTAGAATGTCTACAGGTTCAGTCACGACAGAAGGAGGAGCCTCTTCGTTGCATCAAAACCGAAGAGTTCATGTTTTACATGGTCTACCACCAATCCCACTACCACCCTCACATTTTCACCAGCGGATGCATTATGCTTCGATCATAAAGTACATAACAGCTCATCCTCATTTTGTTCATGCACACATAAAATTATAGGTCATATTTAATGATGCAAGATGGCTCGTCGATGCGATCAACTTACCCTATAAGTTGTATTCACGGCATATCCCGCGATGTTGTATCCATAAAGCGACCACAGTTTGGCCACGAAAACTCAATTGGAGCTCCATGATCCGCCAAAACGATCACAACGAGAAGTTGTATGCGTCCATAACCCACTCGCAGGCTTCGACAACATTTCGGAGGCAAGATCCAGCTTGTAAAATTGAGTTTCGGACAATTTAATGTTTGAAGTATACTCTGCCACCCTCTACCTCCCTTCCGTGAGTTCACCTACGGACTGATATATGGACAATAACATATAGAACAATGCTCCATCCTTTCATTACAAACTAGAAAGACTATAGGTTCAGTCATGACAGAAGGAGGAGGCTCTTCGTTGAATCGTAAATGAAGAATTCATGCGTTACATGGTCTACCACCCATCCCGCTACAACCCTCACATTTTCACCAGCGGATGCATTATTCTTGGATCATAAAGTACATCACAGCTCATCCTCATTCTGTTCATGCACACGAAAAATTATAGGTCATTCTGAATGGTGCAAAATGGCTCATCGGTGCGATCAACTTACCCTACAAGTTGTATTCACGGTCTGTCCCGCGATGTTGTATGAATAAAGCAACCACAATTTGGCCATGGAAACTCCATTGGAGCTCCATGATCCATCCAAAACAATCACAACGAGAAGTTGTATGCGTCCATAACCCACTTGCAGGCTTCGACAACATTTCGGAGGCAAGATCTGGCTTGTAAAATTGGGTTTTGGAAGATTTTATGTTTGATATATACTCTGTCACCCTCTACGACCCTTCTGTGTGTTCACCTACGGACTGATATATGGACAATAACATATAGAACAATGCTCCATCCTTCCATCACAAAATAGAAAGGCTACATGTTCAGTCACGACAGAAGGAGGAGGCTCTTCGTTGCATCGTAAGCGAAGAATTCATGCTTTATAGTGTCTACCACCCATACCGCTACCACCCTCATGTTTTCACCGGCGGATGCATTATTCTTGGATCATAAAGTAAATAACAGCTCATCATCATTCTGTTCATGCACAAGAAAAATTATAGGTCATTCTGAATGTTGCAATATGGCTCGTCGGTGTGATCAACTTACCATATAAGTTGTATTCATGGTTTGTCCCGCGATGTTGTATCCATAAAGCGGCCATAGTTTGGCCATGAAAACTCCATTGGAGCTCCATGACCCACCAAAATGATCACAACTAGAAGTTGTATGCGTCCATAACCCACTCGCACGCTTCGACAACATTTCGAAGGCAAGATTCGGCTTGTAAAATTGAGTTTCAGACGATTTTATGTTTGAAGTATACTCTGCCACCCTCTACCACCCTTCCGTGAGCTCACCTATGGACTGATATATGGACAATAACATATAGAACAATGCTCCATCCTTCCATTACAAACTAGAAAGACTACGGGTTTAGGCACGACAGATGGACGATGCTCTTCGTTGCAACGTAACCGAAGAATTCATGCTTTTGGTCTAACACCCATCCCGGTACCACCCTCACGTTTTCACCAGCAGATGCATTATTCTTGGATCATAAAGTACATAATAGCTCATCCTCATTCTGTTCATGCACACGAAAAATTATAGGTCATTCTGAATGGTGCAAGATGGCTCGTCGGTGCGATCAACTTACCCTATAAGTTGTATTCAAGGTCTGTCCCGCGATGTTGTATCCATAAAGCGGCCACAATTTGGCCATGAAAACTCCATTGGAGCTCCATGGCCCACCAAAATGAACACAACGAGAAGTTGTATGCGTCCATAACCCACTTGCACACTTCGACAACATTTCGGAGGCAAGATCTAGCTTGTAAAATTGAGTTTCGGACAATTTTATGTTTGAAGTATACTTTGCAACCCTCTACCACCCTTCCATGAGTTCACCTACGGACTGATATATAGACAATAAGATATAGAAAAATGCGCCATCCTTCCATTACAAACTAGAAAGACTACAGGTTCAGTCACGACTGAAGGAGGAGGCTCTTCGTTGCATCATAACAGAAGAATTCATGCTTTAAATGGTCTTCCACACGTCCTGCTACCACCCTCATGTTTTCACCAGCGGATGCATTATTCTTGGATCATAAAGTACATAACAGCTCATCCTCATTCTGTTCATGTACACAAAAAATTATAGGTCATTTCTAATGGTGCAAGATGGCTCGTCGGTGCGATCAACTTACACTATAAGTTGTATTCATGGTCTGTCCCGCGATGTTGTATCCATAAAGCGGCCACAGTTTGGCCATGAAAACTCCATTGGAGCTCCATGACCCGCCAAAATGATCACAACGAGAAGTTGTATGCGTCCATAACCCACTCGCCGGCCTCGATAACATTTCAGAGGCAAGATCCGGCTTGTAAAATTGAGTTTCAGACGATTTAATGTTTGAAGTATACTGTGCCACCCTCTACCACCCTTTCGTTAGCTCACCTACGGACGGATATATGGACAATAACATATAAAACAATGCTCCATCCTTCCATTACAACCTAGAAAGACTACAGGTTTAGTCACGACAGAAGGAGGATGCTCTTCGTTGCATCGTAACCGAAGAATTCATGCTTTACATGGTCTACCACCCATCCCGCTACCACCCTCACATTTTCACCAGTCGATGCATTATTCTTGGATCGTAAAGTACATAATAGCTCATCCTCATTATGTTCATGCACACGAAAAATTATAGGTAATTCTGAATGGTGCAAGATGGCTCGTCGGTGCGATCAACTTACCCTATAAGTTGTATTCACGGTCTGAACCGCAATGTTGTATCCATAAAGCGGCCACAATTTGGCCATGAAAACTCCATTGGAGCTCCATGACCCGCCAAAACAATCACAATGAGAAGTTTTATGCGTCCATAATGCACTCGCACGCTTCGACAACATTTTGGATGCAAGATCTAGCTTGTAAAATTTAGTTCCGGACGATTTTATGTTTGAAGTATACTCTGCCATCCTCTACCACCCTTTAGTGAGCTCACCTACGGACTGATATATGGACAATAACATATAGAACAGTACGCCATCCTTCCATTACAAACTAGAAAGACTTTTGGTTCAGTCACGACAGAAAGAGGAGGCTCTTCGTTGCATTGTAACCAAAGAATTCATGCTTTACATGGTCTACCACCCATCCCGCTACCACCCTCATGTTTTCACCAGCGGATGCATTATTCTTGGATCATAAAGTACATAACAGCTCATCCTCATTTTGTTCATGTACACGAAAAATTATAGGTCATTTTTAATGGTGCAAGATGGCTCGTCGGTGCGATCAACTTACCATATAAGTTGTATTCACGGTCTGTGCCGCGATTTGTATCCATAAAGCGGCCACAGTTTGCCATGAAAACTCCATTGGAGCTCCATGACCAGCCAAAACGATCACAACGAGAAGTTGTATGCGTCCAGAACCCACTCGCCGGCTTCGACAACATTTCGGAGGCAAGATCCGGCTTGTAAACTTAAGTTTCAGACGATTTAATGTTTGAAGTACACTCTGCCACCCTCTTCCACCCTTCCGTGAGCTCACATGCGCACTGATGTATGGACAATAACATATAGAACAATGCTCCATCCTTCCATTACAACCTAGAAAGACTACAGCTTCAGTCACGACAGAAGGAGGATGCTCTTCGTTACATCGTAACCGAAGAATTCATCCTTTACATGGTCTACCACCCATACCCCTACCACCCTCATGTTTTCACCAGTGGATGCATTATTCTTGGATCATAAAGTACATAACCGCTCATCCTCATTCTATTCATGCTCACGAAAAATTATAGGTCATTTTTAATGGTGCAAGATGGCTTGTTGGTGCGATCTACTTACCCTATAAGTTATATTCACTGTCTGTCCGGCGATGTTGTATCCATAAAGCGGCCACAGTTTGGCCATGAAAACTCCATTGGAGCTCCATGACCCGCCAAAATGATCATAATGAGAAGTTGTATGCATCCATAACCCACTCGCTAGCTTTGACAACATTTTGGAGGCAAGATACGGCTTGTAAATTTTAGATTCGGACTATTTAATGTTTGAAGTATACGCTGCCACCCTCTACGATCCTTCCGTGAGCTCACCTACGGACTGATATATGGACAATAACATATAGAACAATGCTGCATCCTTCCACTACAAACTATAAAGACTACAGGTTTAGTCACGACAGATGGAGGATGCTCTTCGTTGCAACGTAACCGAAGAATTCATGCTTTTGGTCTAACACCCATCCCGGTACCACCCTCACGTTTTCACCAGCAGATGCATTATTCTTGGATCGTAAAGTACATAATAGCTCATCCTCATTCTGTTCATGCACACGAAAAATTATAGGTCATTCTGAATGGTGCAAGATGGCTCGTCGGTGCGATCAACTTACCCTATAAGTTGTATTCCAGGTCTGTCCCGCGATGTTGTATCCATAAAGCGGCCACAATTTGGCCATGAAAACTCCATTGGAGCTCCGTGGCCCACCAAAATGAACACAACAAGAAGTTGTATGCGTCCATAACCCACTTGCACACTTCGACAACATTTCGGAGGCAAGATCTAGCTTGTAAAATTGAGTTTCGGACAATTTTATGTTTGAAGTATACTTTGCAACCCTCTACCACCCTTCCATGAGCTTACCTACGGACTGATATATGGACAATAAGATATAGAAAAATGCGCCATCCTTCCATTACAAACTAGAAAGACTACAGGTTCAGTCACGACAGAAGGAGGAGGCTCTTCGTTGCATCATAACAGAAGAATTCATGCTTTAAATGGTCTTCCACACGTCCTGCTACCACCCTCATGTTTTCACCAGCGGATGCATTATTCTTGGATCATAAAGTACATAACAGCTCATCCTCATTCTGTTCATGTACACAAAAAATTATAGGTCATTTCTAATGGTGCAAGATGGCTCGTCGGTGCGATCAACTTACCCTATAAGTTGTATTCATGGTCAGTCCCGCGATGTTGTATCCATAAAGCGGCCACAGTTTGGCCATGAAAACGCCATTGGAGCTCCATGACCTGCCAAAATGATCACAACAAGAAGTTGTATGCGTCCATAACCCACTCGCCGGCCTCGATAACATTTCAGAGGCAAGATCCGGCTTGTAAAATTGAGTTTCAGACGATTTAATGTTTGAAGTATACTGTGCCACCCTCTACCACCCTTCCGTTAGCTCACCTACGGACTGATATATGGACAATACCATATAAAACAATGCTCCATCCTTCCATTACAACCTAAAAAGACTACAGGTTTAGTCACGACAGAAGGAGGATGCTCTTCGTTGCATCGTAACCGAAGAATTAATGCTTTACATGGTCTACCACCCATCCCGCTACCACCCTCACGTTTTCACCAGTGGATGCATTATTCTTGGATCATAAAGTACATAATAGCTCATCCTCATTATGTTCATGCACACAAAAAATTATAGGTAATTCTGAATGGTGCAAGATGGCTCGTCGGTGCGATCAACTTACCCTATAAGTTGTATTCACGGTCTGAACCGCAATGTTGTATCCATAAAGCGGCCACAATTTGGCCATGAAAACTCCATTGGAGCACCATGACCCGCCAAAACAATCACAAAGAGAAGTTGTATGCGTCCATAATGCACTCGCACGCTTCGACAACATTTCGTATGCAAGATCTAGCTTGTAAAATTTAGTTCCGGACGATTTTATGTTTGAAGTATACTCTGCCATCCTCTACCCCCCTTCTGTGAGCTCACCTACGGACTGATATATGGACAATAACATATAGAATAGTACGCCATCCTTCCATTACAAACTAGAAAGACTTTAGATTCAGTCACGACAGAAAGAGGAGGCTCTTCATTGCATTATAACCAAAGAATTCATGCTTTACATGGTCTACCACCCATCCCGCTACCACCCTCATGTTTTCACCAGCGGATGCATTATTCTTGGATCATAAAGTACATAACAGCTCATCCTCATTTTGTTCATGTACACGAAAAATTATAGGTCATTTTTAATGGTGCAAGATGGCTCGTCGGTGCGATCAACTTACCCTATAAGTTGTATTCACGGTCTGTGCCGTGATGTTGTATCCATAAAGCGGCCACAGTTTGCCATGAAAACTTCATTGGAGCTCCATGACCAGCCAAAACGATCACAACGAGAAGTTGTATGCGTCCAGAACCCACTCGCCGGCTTCGACAACATTTCGGAGGCAAGATCCAGCTTGTAAACTTAAGTTTCAGACGATTTAATGTTTGAAGTACACTCTGCCACCCTCTTCCACCCTTCCGTGAGCTCACCTGCGCACTGATGTATGGACAATAACATATAGAACAATGCTCCATCCTTCCATTACAACCTAGAAAGACTACAGGTTCAGTCACGACAGAAGGAGGATGCTCTTCGTTACATCGTAACTGAAGAATTCATCCTTTACATGGTCTACCACCCATACCCCTACCACCCTCACGTTTTCACCAGTGGATGCATTATTCTTGGATCATAAAGTACAGAACCGCTCATCCTCATTCTATTCATGCTCACGAAAAATTATAGGTCATTATTAATGGTGCAAGATGGCTTGTCGGTGCGATCTACTTACCCTATAAGTTATATTCACTGTCTGTCCGGCGATGTTGTATCCATAAAGCGGCCACAGTTTGGCCATGAAAACTCCATTGGAGCTCCATGACCCGCCAAAATGATCATAATGAGAAGTTGTATGCGTCCATAACCCACTCGCTAGCTTTGACAACATTTTGGAGGCAAGATACGGCTTGTAAATTTTAGATTCGGACTATTTAATGTTTGAAGTATACGCTGCCAGCCTCTACGACCCTTCCATGAGCTCACCTACGCACTGATAGATGGACAATAACATATAGAACAATGCTGCATCCTTCCACTACAAACTATAAAGACTACAGGTTTAGTCACGACAGAAGGAGGAGGCTCTTCGTTGCATCGTAACCAAAGAACTCATGCTTTACATAATCTACCACCCATCCCGCTACCACCCTCATGTTTTCACCAGCGAATGCATTATTCTTGGATCATAACGTACATAAGAGCTCATCCTCATTCTATTCATGCAGACAAAAAATTATATGTCATTTTTAATGGTGCAAGATGGCTGGTTGGTGCGATCAACTTACCCTATAATTTGTATTCACGTCTGTCCCGCGATGTTGTATCCATAAAGCGGCCACAATTTGGCCATGAAAACTCCATTGGAGCTCCATAACCCGCCAAAACGATCACAACGATAAGTTGTATGCGTCCATAACCCACTCGCCGGCTTTGACAACATTTCGAAGGCAAGATCCGGCTTGTAAAATTGAGTTTCGGACGATTTAATGTTTGAAGTATACTTTGCCACCCTCTACCACCCTTCCGTGAGCTCACCTACGCACTGATATATGGACAATAACATATAGAACAATGCTCCATCCTTCCATTACAAACTAGAAGGACTACAGGTTCAGTCACGATAGAAAGAGGAGGCTCTTCCTTGCATCGTAACCTAAGAATTCATGCTTTTCATGGTCTACCACCCATACCGGTACCACCCTAACATTTTCACCAGCGGATGCATTATTCTTGGATCGTAAAGTACATAATAGATGATCCTCATTCTGTTCATGCACACGAAAAAATGTAGGTCATTCTGAATTGTGCAAGATGGCTCGTCGGTGCGATCAACTTACCCTATAAGTTGTATTCAAGGTCTCTCCCGCGATGTTGTATCCATAAAGCGGCCACAATTTGGCCATGAAAACTCCATTGGAGCTCCATGGCCCGCCAAAATGATAACAACGAGAAGTTGTATGCGTCCATAACAAACTTGCACACTTTGACAACATTTCGGAGGCAAGATCTAGCTTGTAAAATTGAGTTTTGGACGATTTTATGTTTGAAGTGTACTATGCCACCCTCTACCACCCTTCCGTGAGCTCACCTACGGACTGATATATGGACAATAAAATATAAAACAATGCTCCATCCTCCATTACAACCTAGAAAGACTACAGGTTCAGTCACGACAGAAGGAGGATGCTCTTCGTTGCATCGTAACCGAAGAATTCATGCTTTACATGGTCTACCACCCATCCCGCTACCACCCTCACATTTTCACCAGTGGATTCATTATTCTTGGATCATAAAGTACATAACCGCTCATCCTCATTCTATTCATGCTCACAAAAAATTATAGGTCATTTTTAATGGTGCAAGATGGCTTCTCGGTGCAATCTACTTACCCCATAAGTTATATTCACTGTCTGTCCGGCGATGTTGTATTCATAAAGCGTCCACAATTTGGCCATGAAAACTCCATTGGAGCTCCATGACCCACCAAAACGATCACAATGAGAAGTTGTATGCGTCGATAACCCACTCGCACGCGTCGACAACATTTCGGAGGCAAGATCTAGCTTGTAAAATTTAGTTTTGGACGATTTTATGTTTGAAGTATACTCTGCCATCCTCTACCACCCTTCCGTGAGCTCATCTACGGACTGATATATGGACAATACCATATAGAACAATACGCCATCCTTCCATTACAAACTAGAAAGACTATAGGTTCAGTCACGACAGAAGGAGGAGGCTCTTTGTTGCATCGTAGCCAAAGAATTCATGCTTTACATGGTCTACCACCCTTCCCGCTACCACCCTCATGTTTTCACCAGCGGATGCATTATTCTTGGATCATAAAGTAAATAACAGCTCATCCTCATTCTGTTCATGCACACGAAAAATTATAGGTCATTTCTAATGGTGCAAGATGGCTCGTCGGTGCGATCAACTTACCCTATAAGTTGTATTCACAGTCTGTGCCGCGATGTTGTATCCATAAAGTGGCCACAGTTTGGCATGAAAACTCCATTGGAGCTCCATGACTCGCCAAAACGATCACAACGAGAAGTTGTATGCGTCCAGAACCAACTCGCCGGCTTCGACAACATTTCGGAAGTGGATGCATTATTCTTGGATTATAAAGTACATAACAGCTCATCCTCATTCTATTCACGCACACGAAAAATTTTAGGTCATTTTAATGGTGCAAGATGGCTTGTCGGTGCGATCTACTTACCCTATAAGTTATATTCACTGTCTGTCCGGCGATGTTGTGTCCATAAAGCGGCCACAGTTTGGCCATGAAATCTCCATTGGAGCTCCATGACCCGCCAAAACGATCAGAACGAGAAGTTGTATTCGTCCATAACCCACTCGCTAGCTTTGATAAAATTTCGGAGGCAATATACGGCTTGTAAAATTTAGATTCGGACGATTTAATGTTTGAAGTATACGCTGCCACCCTCTACCACCCTTCCGTGAGCTCACCTACGCACTGATATATGGACAATAATATATAGAACAATGCTCCATCCCGTAGGTCTACCACCCATCCCGTTACCACCCTCATGTTTTCACCAGCGGATGCATTATTCTTGGATCATAAAGTACATAATAGCTCATCCTCATTTTGTTCATTCACACAAAAAATTATAGGTCATTCTGAATGGTGCAAGATGGCTCGTCGGTGCGATCAACTTACCCTATAAGTTGTATTCACGGTCTGTCCCCTGATGTTGTATCCATAAAGAGGCCACAATTTGGCCATGAAAACTCCATTGGAGCTCCATGACCCGCCAAAACAATCACAACGAGATGTTGTATGCGTCCATAACCCACTTGCACGCTTCGACAACATTTCAGAGGCAAGATCTAGCTTGTAAAATTATGTTTCAGATGATTTTATGTTTGAAGTATACTCTGCCACCACCTACCACCCTTCCATGAGCTCACCTACGGACTGATATATGGACAATAAGATATATAACAATGCGCCATCCTTCTAGTACAAACTAGAAAGACTACAGGTTCAGTCATGACAGAAGGAGGAGGCTCTTCGTTGCATCGTAACCAATGAACTCATGCTTTACATAATCTACCACCCATCCCACTACCACCCTCATGTTTTCACCAGTGGATGCATTATTCTTGGATCATAACATACATAACAGCTCATCCTCATTCTATTCATGCACACGAAAAATTATAGGTAAATTTTAATGGTCCAAGATGGCTCGTTGGTGCGATCAACTTACCCTATAAGTTGTATTCACGTCTGTCCCGCGATGTTGTGTCCATAAAGCGGCCATTGTTTGGCCATGAAAACTCCATTGGAGCTCCATAACCCGCCAAAACGATCACAACGATAAGTTGTATGCGTCCATAACCCACTCGCCAGCTTTGACAACATTTCGGAGGCAAGATCCGGCTTGTAAAAATGTGTTTCGGACGATTTAATGTTTGAAGTATACTTTGCCACCCTCTACCACCCTTCCGTGAGCTCACCTACGCACTGATATATGGACAATAACATATTGAACAATGCTCCATCCTTCCATTACAAACTAGAAAGACTACATGTTCAGTCACAATAGAAGGAGGAGGCTCTTCGTTGCATCGTAACCTAAGAATTCATGCTTTACATGGTCTACCACCCATACCGCTACCACCCTCACGTTTTCACCAGCGGATGCATTATTCTTGGATCATAGAGTACATAACAGCTCATCCTCATTCTGTTCATGCACACAAAAAATTATAGGTCATTTTTAATGGTGCAAGATGGCTTGTCGGTGCGATCAACTTACCCTATAAGTTGTATTCATTGTCTGTCCCACGATGTTGTATCCATAAAGCGGCCACAGTTTGGCCATGAAAACTCCATTGGAGCTCCATGACCCGCCAAAATGATCACAATGAGAAGTTGTGATGCGGAGCATCCTACGATCATCCCCATGTACATTACGACTACTCCCCAAGCCCCAAGAGGACATACAATGAGACCTCAACTATTCGCCATTGGACACAAGGTGAACTCGCTCCTCTCTGAACCGTCACTTTCCACATGTGAGACATGGCTACTACCTCAAACGTATGTGCTATGCATGATCAGGAACCAAGAGGAAGACCATGGAATAGCTAGGAGCATTGGCCAAGATGGCGAGGAATCCAAGTGCGAGGAACAAGAGGAAGAGC
The DNA here is from genome assembly GCA_011799875.1 of Thinopyrum elongatum. Lineage (NCBI taxonomy): Eukaryota > Viridiplantae > Streptophyta > Magnoliopsida > Poales > Poaceae > Thinopyrum > Thinopyrum elongatum. Next base: position 265,558,475 of record CM022302.1, read on the forward strand.
TGCTAGAAAGCTTCAGCCACTGGACGACCGGACAACACCGGACGTCCGATGGTTGGATACTCAGCCAGCCAGAAGGGCCAACCAACGGAAGCTACAATGACCGGACGATCGACAAGTACCATACGTCCGACACACTCCAGCGACCGGACGTCGTCCAGAGAGGAAATGACGGAAGTCCGAAGACTTTCGGACGACCGGACGCCCACGAGCCAGCGGACGACCGGAACCCACGGGACGTCCGGTACCTGTCTGCGCACAGAGATCGTGCCGAGGCCCATGTATCCATTTCGCCCCTCACTTACCACATCATGGCCCTAGACTATATATACTCCTCCACCTCCTCCATTTTAGGGTTAGCATTGTGATAGCTCATTTAGAGATAGAGCTTTGCTCATCCTTGTGGTTCTACTCCATCGAGAGAGACCGCGGCCTCTATAGAGAAGATCCACGCTTTGATTCAAGGCCCCTCACGGGAAGATCCCTCATGGATTCAAGGCCTCCTCATGGAGATGAACTAGTTACCTTTGTATCCCCCTTTGTTGGATTTGAAGCATGTATCTCTCTGTGTTCATGGATCTAGCACATGTGTGATCGTTTCTTGTTGATTTGAGTGATTCCTCTCGTTTCCCCTCGTATTTTCCCCCTCGTGTTCTTCGTGTTCTTCGTAGGATCCCCTCCATTTTGTGAAAGATCGGCCTTAGGGTATCCACCCTACATCATCTTGGTATCATGAGCCACGTAGATCACAAATTTGGAGTCTTCCCCACCGTTTTCTAGCCTTCTTTTGCTTGATTTCTTCCTAAATTTTGAAAATCCCCACCAAAAATAACCCCAATTTTTTTTGTGATTTGTTGGTTTGATGATGTTTTGTTGAATTTGATCCTTCGATTCGTTGTGTTTCGAGTGGATCTAGCATCTCCACAAGTTTCCCCATCTTTCATCCACGAAATCTCATCAATTTTGACCCCATCTTTCATCTTCGATAGCTTGTTTGAAGTGGTGGCATTGTGATAGCTCATCATAGAGATAGAGCTTTGCTCATCCACTTGGTTCTACTCCCCGGAGAGACAGCGGCCTCTTCAGAGAAGATCCATCCTTGGATTCAAGACCCCTCACGGGAAGACCCCTCAAGACCTCGTCATGGAGAAGAACTTGTTACCGTTTGTATCATCCTTTGTTGACTTTGGATCGTGTATCTCTTTATGTTCATGGATCTAGCACATGTGTGATCGTTCCCGTTGATGTGAGTGTTTCCCCTCGTGTTCTTCGTAGGATCCCCTCCATTTCATGAAAGATCGGCCTTAGGGTTTCCACCCTACATCATCTTGGTATCATGAGCCACGTTGATCACGAATTTGGAGTCTCCCCCACCATTTTTTATCCTTCTTTTGCTTGATTTCATCCTAAATTTCGAAAATCCCCACCAAAAATAGCGCCAATTTTTTTTGTGATTTGTTGGTTTGATGACGTTTTGTTGAATTTGATCCATGGATTCATTGTGTTTTGAGTGGATCTAGCATCTTCACAAGTTTACCCATCTTTCATCCAAGAAATCTCATCAATATTGACCCCAAAATCATCATTTTTCGCCCAAAATCGCATCCCGAATCTCGGATCTCGAGTTGACCCAGACCCACCGGACAACCGATGTTTACCTGACGTCCGGACCCTCCCGAAGCACCGGATTACCGACACCTTTCGGACGACCGATGCCACCCAACAGAACGGAAATTATCGGATTTCCGGACCTTCCGGACGTCCGTCCACCGGACATCCGACACTTACCGGACGTCCGGTCCCTGTAGATATCAACTTTGGCAAATTTTTGTTTCTGCTACAACTAATTCATCCGAACTCCGATTTTGACGTTATTTAGCTCGTTTTGAAGCTACTGACATTCCCCTTCCCACAAAAATACTGCCAACATCATTTGACTCCATCAAAATTTTGAAACTTTGGCATCTTTGCCTAGGGCCTTCACCACATCATTCGCATTGCAACCACCGACTTTCGCAACCTAACCCATTTTGTTCCCCATAGCATTTGTGGTTGCTTGAGTAGTGATTCGAGTCTCCTATGGTGTTTCGGCTACTTAGGGACGGTTACTTCTTCATCAACCACCACCATAACTTCCGCATAACCTTGCCTGCCATACACTTCCGCCACCCCAACTTAACCCAATTTTGTTTGAGCTTATTTGTGTTGTGAGTTGTGTCTCCTAAGGTGTTTCGGCTACTTAGGGATGGTGACCTTCAACTCTGACTCACATAACCCATCATTGCACTTCTGTAATCCCATTGAGCTTCCGCAACCACCACCACATTCCGCTACCACCATTTGACATTTGCCTTTGGAGATTTTGAGTTTGCGGTTTTTCTGTTTCCTAGGGTGTTTCAGCTAACTAGGAACGGTTCGACATCGACAACACCGCCGCTCAACTTCATCAAGGATTCAACATCGACCACCTTCACCATTTTGACACCCTAACCGTAAGCAATACGGTAACCTCTATATCATCTTGGTATCGTGGTATCCCATTGTACATTCTTCTTGTCATAGTATTGTTAACCCCCTAGCCCATTTTGCGTCACTTGCCTATCGAGACTAGCCATTGAGTATTGCCGGCAATGTTACTTGTGCACATTAGTGATCATCCCTTCCATTGCATACATACCATATCATATTGGTATCATCTTGGTATCATAGTACCATCCCTTGTGTCACAAGCTTGTTCCCGCATATACACAATTGCTATCTTAGTTTGTGCATTTCGCATAAGTGGCCATACAAAAAAAAGAATAAGCTTTTAAGCAAAAGAAAAAGAAAGCAAAGAAGCTTGTAAGCAACAACCATAGCATCCTACCACATTGCATATAAGATTGTCATATCCAATCATCTTGGATCATCTTGAGAGAAACACCGGGAACCATACATACATATCATACTTGGGATAGAAGTCGTTGCATTTTTGTCTCTTATAGGGTGTGCACAAGTGTCGTATCCGCCTATTGAGCAATCATGTAGCGTCTCTCTAGATTTGTGCAACAAGAGCATTTTTTGTGGATTCCACATTTTGAGCTCATTCCTTGGTTGCACGACCCCATTTATCTATCCGTGTGTGTGTTTCCGTGTGCCACATATTGCTATTGGTCTACTTGTTTCACTTGCGAATTTGTGAATCTTTTTCAACTTTATTGACTCTTGCTAACATTTTGGATCAAATTTTTGTGCCACTATCCTCACCAAGCTCCACCAAAAGCTTTACTTGTGTAGGTGTGAGCATTGACAAGATCCGGTACCAATTGTGCTATTTCCTTGATACATTATTGAGTGATCATTGATCCATTTGCAACATCAGGTAAGGTACATTTGGTCTAGTTCTTCTCTTTCCCCCACTCAAATTTGCTAGAGTCTTGTGATGGATAGGAGAAGCATTTCATCTCCGGTCTTCCACGACAACGACGGCGCGAACAACTACATCACCAAAACATCCATCTTCGATCTACAACGACAAATGCAAGGCGCACAATCAAGATTGAGAGAGCGCATCGACAACATCGCCATCGACATACGACACTCTGAAGCACATACAAGAGACTACTTCGACAAGAAGCTTTCCGCACAAAAGGAGGCGGAAGATGCAAGGATGGAGGAGATTCAGGCCTTGTTGGTCAACTGTTCTTCCCCTTCATCATCTTCAAGGCGGCGGCGAGCAAGTCGATCATCCTCGGAGCGCCCAAGCGATGCAAGCGCAATTCGTCCACGTCCACATCTCCATGGCGACCATAATCACATTCGTGATCCACATCATCATGAAGGACAAGTCACCTCCAAGCATCCTGTGTACGACGACGACGAACGACATCTACTACGAGCTCAAGAACGACAACGACATCATGAACATGAAGATGCTCAACACACGCAAATCTACAAGTCTTAACAAGCTCTACATCAAGCTATGGCCAACCTTCATGAGCACAAGAGAAGACTGCGAGACAAGCACCACAAAGAGCAAGCTACGGCTACTGTCGGTGTAGTGAACAGGGGGTGTTCATTACCCCTGGACACGCACCGATGAGTTGCAGCCCCCAGGCGGGAAGGGCATGGCAGGGGAGCGAGCCTTCCTGGGAGAAGACAACTGGGAACAAGCATAAGACTATCCAAAAAGCATTCGAGTCAATAATTGGAAGACAGAAGACCAAAGGCCGAAGCCCCAGCAAGATTCAAGCTGGTGAGCCCCGGCAAGATTCTTGCTGGTGAGCCCCGGCAAGATTCTTGCTGGTGAGCCCCAGCAAAATGATCCCGGCAAGCTTGGTCCCGGCAAGATGACCCCGCCAAGCTGCCACCGCTCCAGTGCAGCGACCAAACCTATCAGATGGGTTTTGTCCTCCTGGATGCGTGTCAAGGCACCAACGGCGGGTGGGTATAAGCACCCGGTGTACTAAGTATTGGGCCACTAGTACCCCGTACTTGTGCATGGGCAGTTGTAGCCATCCTCGCGGCAAGGCTTGCCGGGGAACAGTTCAAGGTCGGTTCAAGCCACCAAAGAAATCATCAAGTCAGAGATCTGAGGATCAGCAGATAAGAAGAGCTGGAATCCGAAGGCCAGCTTCCCCGGCAAGATCTTGCCGGGGTGGCCTGCGGAGCCCGGCAAGGATTGGCGCCCGGCAAGGCTTGGCTCCCGGCAAGGCTTGGCGTCCGGCAAGGCTTGGTGCCCGGCAAGCTTCGGCGCCCGGCAAGGTTTTGTTGTTGTGCCACTGCTCTAGCACAGCGACAAACCCGACATTCTGGGTCCTTCTTTGGACGCGTGGCGACGCACCAATGGAAGGGAGCTTAAGCGGTGCTGATGGGATGGCCCCTTTTTCCATCCCCAAGAAAGTGAGGACACCTAAACGGACACCTCATGGTGCATTAAATGCGTTTGTCCTAATCCGTCAGGGGTTAGGTATGATACCCTGTAGCTACTTTACACCTCAATGTATGTACATTTTGCCACTGTGGTGACCCCTTGGAGCGTATAAAAGGAGGCCCAAGGCAACTGCTACAGAGGAGGAGAACTTCTGGCCCATTCTGCATGCGTAGCTGCTCTTTGAACGTACTGTTCACAGCGAGCGCTCCTCAAGGCTGGGCTCAAGAACATTAATAAGAACACAAAGCAGGAGTAGGGTTTTACGCTGATCAGCGGCCCGAACCTGGGTAAAAACTTCCCGCGTCGATCGTTGGTTCTGCTCTTTGCATATACCTCTCCCCCGGCCAAATCGTAAAGGGGTCTCTCAGGATCCCATAGGTGTCGTACCCCGACATCTTTGGCGCGCCAGGTAGGGGGATCGAGGTTGCGCGAACCTGATCCAGCGGTCGGCGCGTCAGCTTCATCGTCCATGGCGACTTCGCTCCACATACAGAAAGCTAAGTTCTAAAACTTTAATGCTTTTTGTTGATTTGATTTTATCCATGACGATGTTCTTTGCACATAACCTGTGCGCAAAGGAGCACTCTTGAGACATTCTGCGCTCCGGGTTGTTCGGGTCTGCCTAGCAACACCTGTGCAGCCACGTTTGTTCTTGGAGTGTGAAGCTCTCGAGGAGGCGGCGTCCTCGATAGGCTGCTAACTAGGATCCATTCCTAAGCACCATTGACTAGGACGTGCGCGATCGAGATGCATTCCGGCAAGCATAGGGGACAACTGTGCAAAAACAAAAACATGTGGAGAAGAGCTCTAAATAAAGTTACGCACAAGTTAAAATGCTTTTAAGATGCTAATTAACTTGTCATATTTAAATGCAGTTGTGGCCCGGGGGCTGACAGCGTCCTCTGGACCAATCTTCTCGATGTCGAGAACGACGAAGGTCTCCGCCATAAGCCTTCCTGGCAACAAGCTTGCCGGAAGCCAGCGTCGAGAACGACGAAGTCCTCCGTCATGAGCTTTCCCGGCAACTCCTTGCCGGAAGCTAGCGTCGAGAATATCAAAGTTCTCCGGAGCCCTCCCGGGGCTAATTGCGCCCCTAGTTGTCTCGAGTCCGCTCGACAATTTAGGTGGCTGCATAAGCACCGAGGAGGTAAACCTTTCTGGGAGGCGGCGTTCCCGGCAAGTTGCTTAGGACCCGTTCCTCAAGCACTGCCGACTAGAGCATGCGCACCGAAAAGCTTTCCGACGAGCGTGGGTCGCCTTGATTAATTCTTTGTCCTTGTACATCAACCTGCACACTGAGGAACCTTGTCGTGGTTAGCCCGCGCTCTAGCTTTGCCTCGAGTCCGCTCAGCAAGCTTAGCAGCTGCGTTCTAGCCCGGCAAGTCGCCTTGTCGGCGGCGGCGCTTCCAGCAGGCTGCTAAAGACCCGCATCTAGCGCTCGCGGCAAACGTGCACACCGGCAACGTTTCCAGACAGCGTAGCAACAGGCCGGCAAGACGGCAGTGAGACATTCACGGTAGACAGCTGCGGCAGCAGGGGTGACTATATGGATCGAGCACCGCACCCGCAGTACCCTATATGGGGAAAGCTCGGGGACTGGCTCCTCGTCGCACAGTGTGGCACTTCCTTTCGGGCACACGACTCCTGTTGCCGTCCTGCTCTGTCTGCCCACGCTGCCGGCAAGCCCAAGGCCCGGCAAACCGCAAGCTCTCTTGCGTCATCACCAGCATGCGGTTAAAAGTCAAGAGTAATGGTTACTTCTCGCCGCGCGTGTACCGGTGCATGTTTTTGGGCCTAGCCCAGACAAACACTATGCGCGTTTGTCCGGCCCAGGCCCGGGGGCTCCTGTCGGTGTAGTGAACAGGGGGTGTTCATTACCCCTGGACACGCACCGGCGAGTTGCAGCCCCCAGGCGGGAAGGGCATGGCAGGGGAGCGAGCCTTCCTGGGAGAAGACAACTGGGAACAAGCACAAGACTATCCAAAAACCATTCAAGTCAATAATTGGAAGACAGAAGACCAAAGGCCGAAGCCCCAGCAAGATTCTTGCTAGTGAGCCCCAGCAAGATTCTTGCTGGTGAGCCCCGGCAAAATGATCCCGGCAAGCTTGGTCCCGGCAAGATGACCCCGCCAAGCTGCCACCGCTCCAGTGCAGCGACCAAACCTATCAGATGGGTTTTGTCCTCCTGGATGCGTGTCAAGGCATCAACGGCGGGTGGGTATAAGCACCCGGTGTACTAAGTATTGGGCCACTAGTACCCCGTACTTGTGCACGGGCAGTTGTAGCCATCCTCGCGGCAAGGCTTGCCGGGGAACAGTTCGAGGTCGATTCAAGCCACCAAAGAAATCATCAAGTCAGAGATCTGAGGATCAGCAGATAAGAAGTGCTGGAATCCGAAGGCCAGCTTCCCCGGCAAGATCTTGCCGGGGTGGCCTGTGGAGCCCGGCAAGGATTGGCGCCCGACAAGGCTTGGCTCCCAGCAAGGCTTGGCGTCCGGCAAGGTTTGGCGCCCGGCAAGGCTTGGTGCCCAGCAAGCTTCGGCGCCCGGCAAGGTTTTGTTGCTGTGCCACTGCTCTAGCACAGCGACAAACCCGACATTCTGGGTCCTTCTTTGGACGCGTGGCGACGCGCCAATGGAAGGGAGCTTAAGCGGTGCTGATGGGATGGCCCCTTTTTCCATCCCCAAGATAGTGAGGACACCTAAACGGACACCTCACGGTGCATTAAATGCGTTTGTCCTAATCCGTCAGGGGTTAGGTATGATACCCTGTAGCTACTTTACACCTCAATGTATGTACATTTTGCCACTGTGGTGACCCCTTGGAGCATATAAAAGGAGGCCCAAGGCAACTGCTATAGAGGAGGAGAACTTCTGGCCCATTCTACATGCGTAGCTGCTCTTTGAACATACTGTTCACAGCGAGCGCTCCTCAAGGATGGGCTCAAGAACATTAATAAGAACACAAAGCAGGAGTAGGGTTTTACGCTGATCAGCGGCCCAAACCTGGGTAAAAACTTCCCGCGTCTATCGTTGGTTCTGCTCTTTGCGTATACCTCTCCCCCCGCCGAATCGTAAAGGGGTCTCTCGGGATCCCATATGTGTCGTACCCCGACAGCTACCAACTCCACTTCGGCATCTTCACCAAGTATTCTCAAGGCATCTTCACCTTTGGACGTACGGCATCTTCGCCTACTTCCCACGAGTTCGCCTACATCGACATCTTCAACAACAAGGCGACCAACTACGAGCGAGGGCGACCTTCCATCTTCGGAAGCCCCTCAAGGAAGATGGCCGAGCATGGGCAAGCCCCTTTGGTCATGGAGACGAGCTACGAGGTGCCACATCATATGGGCCTCATACAAGACAATGACAAGACGGTCGAGCAAGGGCCATCCCCATCGACCACGGCGACGAGCACGAACCTCTTTAACAACATGAAGACAGCGCCCCAATATGTCTCCTACTCCGAGTCAAGCTACGAGACCGCGCATGAGACCCTCTCTTTGGTCTCGGAGGAGAGTGATGATTTGCCACATCCTACTGCATTCATCTTTGGAGGCATTATGAATCAGGAGGTTGAGCATGGGACTATCCCTTCAACCAAGGCGGCGATAGGAGTTGAGCATGGAGACATTTGCACCTACATCTCTCCGACACCCACATATGATGAGATGCCCCAATTGCCATGTGAGGAGAGCCACCACCCCATGAGTGAGATGAGTGACTCCACCTATGTGACATTGAGTGCATTTCCTATGAGAGGATGAGCATGACCACCACTAGCACCACACATGAGAGAATGCCACACATCCTATGTGAGGTTGAGAGCCATTTGAGTGACTCCACCAACCATATGAGTGAAAGCATCTTACCAGGAGTGAGTGAGCCACCACATTTAGTGAGTGAGGTAGTTGATAGGGCATATGAGGTCACTATGATTTCTAACGAGTTAACCTCTACTCCGAGTGTGTTTTCTTCTTTGGTGCTAGGTCTCCTACATGACGACATGCCTATCCTCAACGAGTACATACCTCCAATGGAGACGACGATGGCCATGGTGGACGATGATGCACCCCCCCCCCCCCACATGGTTCCATCAAGATGAAGATAACCACGACTTGATCTTCGACACCTCACCTTCAACACATGAGCGATGCTCTAATGGTAACATAGGTGATGGTACTTCACTTGTCCCACTAGTGGACTATTTTGCGAATGATTGCTTGCATGATGTTGATCAACTTATGGATTCATCGCATACTATGTCTTGTTTCTATGTCCCACCCATTTATGATAAATATGATAATGAGCATGTTGAATTGCCTAGTTGTGATGCTATGCTCCATAGGATATCATGTGAAAATTCTATTGGTCACATTATGTTTGACAATCCATTAAACTTGTCATATGCCATGAGTGAGATCTCCCATATTTCATCATTACAATCTCAACATAGTAACTATGCATGCCCCATTAAAATAAATCCCATTTGCACTTATGGCATAGATGACGAGATGATGGTCATTGGCTTTTGTTTTTCCTGCGATAATATTGCCATGCTTCCTTTACATGATTTGCGCAATTCATCTACTATGCCATGCCATGATCACATTGCTTCAGTTATGCATTGTTTTGGATGTTGTCAATGTTCTCCATGTGATGTTTCCACTAATGCTCATGAGGAGACCCCCATAGTTTCCTCATACATATTACGAGATTTTGATGCATTCCATATTTTGCATGATTCCCATGATTGTGTGCACCCTATGCATTCCATGAATAACAATGCTCTACATAATTCTCATGATGCATTACACAATTTGAGTCTTCATTATGCTATACATAATAACAAACCTCTCATGATGGATGACATGTTTCTATATCACGCATCTCATTTATTTGAGCATTGGATATTTTGTGCTAACCAACACATGCACGTGCGCATCATAATGGACGATGTGTACATCTACCACGCACACACAATTTTTCCTTTGCCTTTGTTTTGTGTAGGTACTCAAGAATACTTGTCAACGTCACGATCCCATGATTTGACAAAACGAGCTCTTGAGAGCGACGGCGATTTGGGATCCCGTGGATTATCCTTCCCAACGTTACTTTTGCGCAAGGACTACGCGCATCTCTTCTACTTGGCTCTCACACAGCTATGGGCTATATACCAATTGTCATCTTATACCCATTTTACCGTGTTCACTTTGCATGCTATGCCTCTTTATATGCCTTTGCCATGCAATTGTGACCCTTGCTTGCACTTACATGTGATTCGCCATTATACTACTTCTTTGTGTATTTGCATGCTTGGTGGAGATACTTGTTGCTATTGCCATGTTCTATACATGCTCCATTCTATTATTGATTCTTGTGTTGGGAGAGTCATGTTGTTCCATTGCTATTTACATAGGACTTCTTGCCAATACAATGAACCTACTTTGCTCACATCTTGTTTTCATGCTTGTGATATGTCATGTGCATTATATATGCTCACTATTTGCACACATGACATGATTGCCATGATTACCTCTAGTATGTTGCATCTTCGCACTACTAGCTTCCATGACTTGTTTCCTATGATCACTTGCTTTGTCGCATCACCCATGATACATAATTGCTCATTGCATTGGGTTGATAGCGTATATATTCATGCCTCTCACATGATTTATCTTGATCATTGTCCCTTGCCTCCATTAGTTGCCTCTCTCATATCCACTTGTAGTGAGTGCAACAATTCTGTGCTTATTGATTGTTGAGACTTGGACATCTTACTTGTGAAGCATGCTTGTATGATTGCGCTTAATGCATTTGGTTGTTCTGGCATCTTGTGCCTACATACCATGCCATACACTCTTGTACTTTCTTATGATAAGAATGATGATAACACTTGTTGGGTACTGTCGTGGATTTAACACGGCAGATGCCCTAGTGAAAGGACTTAGGTGTGGAGCCATCGCAACTAGGTTAGCTTGAAGGGGTTGAACGGGACAAAGGACACAAGGAATTTTACCAAGGTTCGGCGCCTCTCAACGAGGTAAAGCCTACTCCTGCTTATAGTTGTATTGCATGGGTTTCGATTACAAGGGAGCAAATACGCTTGACCTAGTTCTTGACTGCTTGTTTCTTGAGTTAACCCGCCGCCGGGTCTCACCTTTATATACAGGTCGATGCCCAGCGGCTTACAAAGTCCCGGCCGGCTCACACAACATGACCGGCTCGCTTTCTAACCAAACTTGCCTTACAGAGCAAGTTAACCTTGAATGGCTCACACCTTCGGGTCTTGAATCACCTCCGGGTCTTGGGCCTCCAATAAGCTTGCTTTATGAATCGCCACCCTTATATCTTCTTGGACCTCTTGGGCCTTCTTCATAATAAGTCACCAACGGTGTAACCCAGCCCCTCCTGGGTGGGTCACACCTCGGAGTTATATCCTCAACATTAGGCCCCAGGTTGATTTGAACTTGTTCATATCAATCTTCACTCTTTAACTTAACAGACCGCACCAGTGCTAGTATCTTATGCAGATCACCATAACCCGCCATGACATCATGCGCATTAATTCCGCCCAAGACCCATGATATATCAATGGATCTTTATCTTAATGAGCTTCCCGAGAATTGAGGCGTTCGCACGTTTACATAATCAGTTTGCTTCATCGATTTCCGTGCATGCCATCTTATCACCTCCTTATAAATAGGGACAGGGGTCCCTCTTCTTCACTTTTTACCCCTGCCTCTGCCACTTCTTCTTCCTCGCGATGACCAACACCTCTGAAGCTCCGCCGCCCCTGTCAACCGCATCAACCTTGGCCGCTGCATCAACCTGACCTCGACCAGAAAACGGCGGCGCCCCTCCGCTGTTCATCAGCATGTTCAGGTACCCATCTCCTTTTCCTCCAATCTGCATTAGGGTTTCTGCAGTTCTTCGGTGTTCATCGGTGTTCATCACCCTTGCCTATAGTTCATCGACCATGCCATCTTAGTTGTATCGATGCTAAAGTCACGCCTTACTCCTTCTTAATATCTGCTATCAAATATAGATCTACTTCTTGCTGTTGAGATTCATTCCCCACGTTGTAGTTCTTCCACTATTTCTAGGGCTAGTAATTTTCTTCTGTTTCTTGAATAGCTGTAGATCCGAAATCATAGGCAGAATCTGTGAAACTTGTTTGTCCAGCACTTAGTGAAATTTTATCCAATTTCTAGATCTTGTAACCATCTGATCGACCATTGTTCTATGGGCCGCTCAAATGCCAGCCGGCTTATCTTATAAGTAGTTTAAACCGCCGGTACATACACAAGCTTGACATTATCCGGCTCGTACCTCACCAGTTTAATCATGCTATTTTATTTTCTGCAACCATTAATCTGCTTACCAATTCTTGCACATAACCAATTCAGCATAATAACTTCTTTTTGCTCAATCATCGGGCGGCTCATTATCACAAATTTGACCCGCCTTGATTTCCTTTCTAGGCTTTCACCCGATCAAAATGACTAAGACTATCACCTCCTGCGACTGGGTCATCTCGAATGTCACGGAACGGACTCTCCAAGATTTTGTTGACATGGGCATCTTGCCATCTAAGGACGTCATCCATTGGCGGGTTCCCGGAGCTGAGGTTCCTCCTCAGCCAAAGGAAGGAGAAGTTATAGTCTTTTCTGATCACATGCTCAGAGGCTTTTCTCCGCCCGGCTCAAAGTTCTTCCGTGATGTTCTAAACTTCTATCAGGTTCATCCTCAAGACATCGGACCCAATTCAGTCTCCAATATCTGCAACTTTCAAGTCTTCTGTGAAGTATACCTTCAAGAGGAGCCCAGCGTTGACCTCTTCAGAGAATATTTTTATTTGAACCACCAAACAGAGATGACAGATGGGCCCAGCCTTGAACTGGGTGGAATTTCTATCCAAAGATGAAGTGATGCCGTCTTTCCATCATCTGCGCTTCCCAGTCACCCCAAAGATTGGAACCAGACTTGGTTTTATTGCCAAGACACCTCTCCGGCGGGTGAAACCCTTTGTCGGGTTTCCGTACCCACCGGCTCAACCCAAGGCACCCACTCCCAGACCAGATCAGCTCTGCTGAACGGGCCAAATATGGACCCAGTTTCACCAAGATAAGGGCCTTGATGGCAAATGGCCTGACCGATGTTGACCTGGTCCGTGCTGGGTTGGCTGGAGGATCTTGTCTTTAAGCCGCCGCCCCAGTTTAATGTGCACATATACAGGCGATGTAAAAGACCCCTTGCGGTATAACTCAACATGCCTTGAAGAGAAGGACCTCAACGAAATGACCAAGTCCTTACTTGGAGAAAGTTTAGAAAACTGCAGCAAAACGGGGTTGAGCCCCTTCTATATTCTTAACCCAGCTCCAGATGTAAGTATTTGAAACCCGTTTTTCTTTATTCATTATCCTCATATGCTGCACTTGCCTTATTATCTTGCTCTCTTCAGGCTGACTCTTCTTTCTGGAGCAAGAAGCTGCAAGATAAACCGGCCAAAAAGGCCAAGGCAAAAACCAAGGCCCCGAAGAAAACTAAAGGGAAGAAACCCGATGCAGCAGACTTATTCACCCTAGACGATGAGTCAGAGGTAGAACTTGATTCTCTTGGCCCCTTTTTTTTGTGCATCTTATTAACGCTGACCCCTTGCAGGATGACGCGGAGACCAGCCAGGCAGATGTTGAAGAGGTAACTATTATTTCCTCCAACTCAGAGCCTTTACCAAGAAAGAAAGTTCGGCAAGTAACCCGGAATGTAAGGTTTTCTCACCCTTTAGCTTACTTGGATCCAAACTTTATTTTGAAGAAACAACAGCATGAAACCTAGCGTACAACCCGGAACAATGGAGGGGGAAACCTTCATGCCGGCTTACCCAACACGCCGGCCCCTCGCAAACGTCGAAACGAGGTGCCACAGAATTTAAACCTCTCCTTTCCAAAGGCGGGTCTTATCCGTCAACCACTTAATCCTTCTGACTCAAATTATCAGGGAACCTCTCACTCCTCTTCCGGCGACTCTACTGGGACTCAGATTCCTCTCTTCAAAGTTGCCCCTAGGTGAGAATATTTGATTTCTTTGTTTTAAACACTTTACAAGCTGATATATTAATATCCTTATGTGTCTTACTTGCAGCGGTATAGCCAAACCAAGCAAGAAATTGAAGATGAACAAGTCGGCCGAAGACCCCAAGGTCACTGAGCCGGAGAAACAAACCATATTAGAAGCTTCTCATCAAACTCCTGAAGCCGCTGCCGATGACCCGCCACCAGAAATTCACGACGTCACTATGGATCCAATGGGTGTTGATCCATCCAGCGCTAAGCCGCCGAGTCCCATAAAACCTGCTGAAGAGACTCCTTCGCAACAGACTGCTGAGGATGTCATTATTACCGGCACTGGTTATGCTGAACCTGGGATCCCCACCATTCTGGCCAAGCATTCAGCCAAAGAAGAGTTAATTGAAAAGAGCAAGGCCAGACTTGACGTTGCCAATTACTCACACTTGGGCGACGGTGAATTATACTCTGGTTATCTGAGCCAGCTGCATACTGGTTGTGATCTGGAGGTGGATTTAGTCAAGAAATTGCGACAAAAATATGAGGTATGAACATCTGTTTCCCTTGCATATGTAGTCATCCAGCCCCCAAGTCTTATCCATAGGAAAAGATATATTTGAGTAGGGTTAAGACTTGTCCATAGGTCATTGCAACTCTAAAGTCATAGCTCTCATAGGCCAGCTTATCGTGATAAAGATGAGCCTGATTGCTTTCATGACTTCGAAAGAAAAGCTCCAGACCATATCCCTCATGGGCCAGCTTATCTTGATAAAGATGAGCCGGATCATTTCCATTACTTTGAAAGAAAAACTGCAGATCATAGCCCTCATGGGCTGGCTTATCTTGATAAAGATTAGCCGGATCATTAACAATATATACTGCGAAAAAGAGCTTCCGCACACATTAGCCCCCAAGTGTCAAGTGCTTTGCTTGCAACGTGCTTGAGAGTTGTATGTATATTGTGTCCTGAGAAATATGTTTATAATTGTTTAACTCTTACTTGCAGGATGCCTTAACTCAGGCTGAATCCCAATTGGTCGATTTAAAGACCAGGCTTGAGCATCAAGAGGCTGAAATACGCAAAGCGGACTCCAAGACTAAGTTTAGTCTGGAAGAGAACGAGAAGCTCAGAGCTGGGGTTTCCACAGAAAGAAATGCCTGGGATAAGGAAAAAGCCGCCTTAGTGCAGAGAGCAGAGACTGCTGAATCTTCTTTGAAAGAGACCACTGCAGAACTGACCGGCTTAAAATGCCATATCTCACAAATGACAGTTGCTATCTTTGGTAAGGAATTCAGGATGCTTTAACCATTTCCAATTTTTACCTTTTAACCTGCCTGACGACTTATCTGTGCGCTCATTTAACAGGCCCCCGGAGTGCCAACCTTGGCCAGGACATGTTGGTGAAGATAAAGGCGGTTTATACTTTGGTAGAACAGCTGTACACAGGTACTCAGCGAACCATAGCGGCCATCTCGCACAATAAACAGCCACCTTCACTCATCAGGGAGGTACTGGACAAACTATCTGTGATGCCGCAAAGAATTGAAGAGATTAAGCGATCATCCACCCGAGCTGGTGCTATCACTGCTTTGAGCCAGGTGAAAGCATGGCAAGCGGCATTAGACCCGGTGGAAATGGCCACCGGTTGTCCAAGCTTTAAAGAAGACGAATCGCCTTTTGATGAAGCAGATTTTACCAAGTGCGTAAAAGAGATGCGTCCCCTGGCAAGCAAATTGGCCAAGGAGACTGATTTGTCGAAATATCAGGCAGCTTACACGATGGAAAACTCAAAAGTGAAAGCGCCGGCTTATGAGATTGTGAATCTCATTCCTCCAATACGTAAGCACACTTTTGCCCCTGATGTTGATCCATCCACACTTATAGATGACGAAGCTATGTTCAAAGCGGTAACTGGCATCGATTGGACATCACCTGACTTCCAGACGATGGACGAAGAAGAAGAACCGGCGCTTGATAACCCGGAGTCTTCAACTCGTCAGGACCAAAACAACTGATCCAAGGGGCGGCTCTCAAACCGCGGCGTAGAGCTTCTTTTGAAAAACTCTTAATCCTGTGGGCTTGGAAAAGCATTGTAATAGGCTAGTTGAAACAATGATCTGTCATGCCATTGTGCATGTTTAGCCTTAAAACTGCCGATGAAAATATTTTATGTTCCACTGATGAGCTTGCAGAGAATATCATCATCTTTGCTAGTTATAACATTATTTCCAATGTTCCTACACATATGCTAAACAACATACACCCTGGCGGTTTATGCCAGGGCAGGCCACAATGTCCAATATAATGGCGACTTAAAAGTCTATAACCAGGGCGGGTTAGAAAAACCCTAAATATTTATTCAAATATGAAAAGTCATACATGTAGACTGATATCATAATGACGCTGAAATAATTGTAATCCAGCATGGGTACTAACCCATAAATATGAAAGTTCATGACTTGAATTTATCCAATGCGAATCATCCTGGTGACTTAAAGTCTGCTTATCAGGGCGGGTTATTAACCCAATATGCTCAAGTATGAGTCATAGAATCAAGGCTACATGGCCTGAATTGTGAAAACCATATGTTAACATGGAAAAAGGATATGAATCCAAAATTTTCAGAAAAAACAGCATCAGAAAAACAAGGCTTTCATAGGCCACCAAGCATAAAACTCAAGTGCTTTCATGGGCCGCACAGCCATTGAGTTAATCCTAGCTCACTGTAAGCCGGCCCTCACATGACAAACCGTCGTTTTAACCTTAACAAGTTCAGGGTCTTATTTAAAAGATTGAGTGTCAAGAGTGCAGCGGGTCATTCCAGGATTACCTGGGCAGAGTAACAACGACATACAAGCAGGATAACCCGGAATTTGGTGTTTACACCTGGCATATAAGTAGATCAAGAAGGTAAGCATAGCTATGCTCATTGAGCAGGAAGCCCCCAAGTGACCAATAGGATGGCAGGTAGGCTGGATCAAGAGGGTAAGCATAGCTATGCTCATTGAGCAGGAAGCCCCCAAGTGACCAATAGGATGGCAGGTAGGCCGGATCAAGAGGGTAAGCATAGCTATGCTCATTGAGCAGGAAGCCCCCAAGTGACCAATAGGATGGCAGGTAGGCCGGATCAAGAGGGTAAGCATAGCTATGCTCATTGAGCAAGAAGCCCCCAAGTGATCTTATGAACAAGCAATAAAGGCTCAGACTCGTAGAAGTGAAATGACAGAGGCCCTGAATTATCAGGGATGCCGGCTTTATTATAGTGATCATAATATGTACACTGAAGAAAAGTATATACAGCATAAGAGCCGGTGGCTCAGGTGTAATAAGGCCGAAGATGAGCAATGTTCCACGGCCGGCGGGTCTCCTCCTTCGATGTGCGTGAATCCTTGTGTTCTCGAATATCAATGAGGTAGTATGACCTATTGTTCAGGTTTTTGCTGACCATAAAAGGTCCTTCCCAAGGTGGGGATAACTTATGCATGTCTGTCTAATCTTGGATTAGCCGGAGCACCAAGTCGCCTTCTTGAAAGGTCCAGGTCCTAACCTGGCGGCTATGATAGCGACGCAGATCTTGCTGGTATATTGCCGAACGAGCCACCGCAAGGTCACGCTCTTCATCCAACATATCAAGAGCATCTTGACGTGCTTTTTCATTATTAGCTTCAACATAAGCCGCCACCCGGGGCCAGTCATGACAGATATCACTTGGAAGAACCGCCTCTGCCCCATAGACCATGAAGAAAGGCGTATAGCATGTTGACCTGTTAGGAGTAGTATTAATGCTCCAAATTACTGAGGGTAACTCCTCAACCCAACAACCCGGCGTGCGTTGCAATGGAACCATAAGTCGGGGTTTTATGCCTTTCAAGATTTCTTTATTGGCCCTCTCAGCTTGACCATTAGACTGCGGATGAGCCACTGATGACACGTCAAGACGAATATGTTCTCGTTGACAAAACTCTTTCATAGCGCCTTTAGACATATTAGTGCCATTATCAGTTATGATACTGTGAGGGTAGCCAAAATGGAAAATCACCTTCTTAATGAATTGAACCGCCGTTGCCGCATCACACTTACTGACCGGCTCTGCCTCAACCCACTTGGTAAACTTGTCATCTGCCACCAAGAGGTGGGTCTTTTTGTCCTTGGACCTTTTGAAAGGTCCAACCATATCCAGCCCCCAGGCTGCAAACGGCCAAGTAATTGGAATCATCCTGAATTCTTGAGCCAGTACATGAGCTCGTCTAGAAATTTCTGAAAGGCCATCACACTTGCTAACCAGATCTTCAGCATCAGCATGAGTCGTCAACCAATAAAACCCATGACGAAAAGCTTTAGCCACAAGAGATTTAGAGCAAGTGTGATGGCCACAATCTCCTTCATGAATCTCCCTTAGGATCTCATGGCCCTCTTCAGGAGAAATACAGCGCTAGAACACGCCTGTGATGCTACATTGGTGTAACTCGCCATTAACAATGGTCATAGACTTAGACCGCTGGGTTATCTGCCTGGCCAAAGTTTCATCCTCAGGTAACTCTCCCCGGGTCATATAAGCCAAATAAGGAACCGTCCAATCAGGGATGGCATGGAGAGCCGCCACCAACTGTGCCTCTGGGTCAGGAATAGCAAGATCGTCTTTAGATAGCAACTTAACTGAAGGATTATGTAACACATCAAGAAAACATTAGGGGGCACCGGCTTACGCTGCGACCCAAGTTGGCTCAAAGCATCGGCCGCCTCGTTCTTCCTTCGATC
Source organism: Thinopyrum elongatum (assembly GCA_011799875.1). Taxonomy (NCBI): domain Eukaryota; kingdom Viridiplantae; phylum Streptophyta; class Magnoliopsida; order Poales; family Poaceae; genus Thinopyrum; species Thinopyrum elongatum. The sequence goes on from CM022302.1 coordinate 265,577,212, forward strand.
CAGATGCTCCACCTGATAACCTTTGAAGTGACCAGCGATATTATCAACCGCCCGGCGATAAGCCGCCATGAGTGGGTCTTTAGAATCCCAAGTGCCAGAGACCTACTGAGCCATCAAATCTGAGTCACCAAAACATCTGACCCGGCTTAGATTCATCTCTTTGGCCACCTTTAGGCCATGAAGCAAGGCTTCATATTCAGTTGCATTGTTAGTATAGGGAAACATCAGCCTTAAGGCATAACAAAACTTGTCACCTCGTGGGGAAGTCAAAATAACTCTAGCTCCCGAGCCTTCCAATTGACTGGACCCATCAAAATGAATAGTCCAATACATATTATCAGGGTTCTCCTCAGGCATCTGCAACTCTGTCCAGTCGTTGATGAAATCCACAAGAGCTTGGGACTTGATAGCTATTCTTGGCATATATTTCCAACCATGGGGTCCAAGCTCAATGGCCCACTTGGCCACTCGGCCTGTGGCCTCTCTGTTTTGTGTAATATCGCCTAAGGGAGCAGAGCTGACCACAGTAATGGGATGACCAAGAAAGTAATGCTTCAACTTGCGACTAGCCATGAACACCCCATATACTAGCTTCTACCAATGTGGGTATCTTTGTTTAGACTCAATTAAGATCTCACTGATATAATAAGCCGGCCTTTGGACTGGATATTCCTTACCCGGCTCTTTTCTTTTCACTACCACCGCCACACTGATGGCTCTGCTGTTAGCAGCCACATATAAGAGCAAAGGCTCCTTCTCAATAGGAGCTACAAGAACCGGTGGCCCAGCCAACTGCTTTTTAAGCACTTCAAATGCCTCATTAGCCACATCACTCCAAACAAAATGATATGTTTTCTTCATCATCTGGTACAGAGGAATAGCCTTCTCCCCCAGGCGGCTTATAAACCGGCTTAACCCTCACAACCCGCCGTAGCATCGATGATCTGATCAATACGGGGAAGAGCAAAAGGATCAGCTAGACAAGCTTTATTAAGGTCTGTATAATCCACACACATACGCCAAGTGCCATTTTTCTTAAGTACCAGCACCGGGTTAGCCAACCACTCAGGGTGAAAAACTTCAACGATGAACCCGGCTGCTAAGAGCCGGGCCACCTCTTCTCCAATGGCCTTGCGTCTCTCCTCATTAAAACGACGAAGGAGCTGCTTAACCGGTTTAAACTTGGGATCGATATTGAGAGTGTGCTCAGCGAGTTCTCTCGGTACACCCGGCATGTCTGAAGGCTTCCATGCAAAGATGTCCCGGTTCTCACGGATGAACTCGATGAGCGCGCTTTCCTATTTCAGATCCATATTAGCACTGATAATGAACTACTGAGATGAGTCGCCAGGGATAAAATCAACCTGTTTGGTGTCATCTGCCGACTTAAACTTCACAAAGGGTCATGCTCTGTGGTTGGTTTCTTCAAAGGGGTCATATCCGCCGGGTCAACATTATCTTTATAAAACTTCAGCTCCTCTGTAGCACAGGCAGACTCAGCATAAGCAGCATCACCTTCTTCACATTCCAAAGCTATTTTTCTGTCCCCATGGACTGTGATGGTACCCTTACGACCCGGCATTTTGAGCTTCAGATATACGTAACAAGGCCGTGCCATAAACTTGGCATAAGCCGGCCGTCCAAACAAAGCGTGGTAAGGACTTTTGATCTTGACCACTTCAAAGGTTAATGTCTCTGCCCTGTAATCATGTTCATTGCCAAAAGCTACTTCCAAAGCAATCTTACCAACTGGATAAGCTAACTTACCGGGCACCACCCCATGAAAGACTATAGAAGATGGCTTAAGATCTTTGTCCGTCAAATTCATACGGCGGAAAGTATCATAATAGAGGATGTTGATGCTGCTGCCTCCGGCCATAAGCACCATAGTGAACTTGTAACCTACAACCTGAGGGGCTACCACCAAAGCCAGCTGACCCGGATTATCAACCCGGGGCGGGTGATCCTCACGGCTCCATACAATCGGCTGCTCTGACCATCGTAAGTACCGAGGCACTGCCAGCTCAACTACACTTACCGCTCGTTTATGAACCTTCTGATCTCGCTTGCGCAAGCTTGTAGTGAAAACATGATATTGGCCACTATTAAGCTGCTTTGGATTACTCTGATACCCTGGCTGCTGTTGCTGGTTATCCTGACTATGCTGCTAGTTATAATTGCCCTGACTGCCCTGACCTTGAAATCCGGAACCTGAGCCGCCACCTCCAAAGCTGGGCCCGTGCGAGCCAGATCTTGACCCACCATGCGGGCCATTATTGTTGTGGTGGTCCTGATGAAAGTCGGAACTCTTATACTCCTTCATGATGAAACAATATTTCCACAGGTGAGTCGACGGTCTATCGGGATGACTATGCTTTGGGCAAGGCTGGTTCAACATCGCCTCAAGGTTGAACTTTGGCCCTCCAAACCGGGGTTGTGGTCTTCCCTTACGGCGCTGACCATCATCCTGTGCATTTGTATTGGCCACAAAATCTAACCCGCCGTCATGTTGCTTGCGCTTACCATTGTTACTTGGTTCTGCCCTGTCATATTTTGCGGCTGTCCTTTTCCATTGTCGTTCTTCTTCCCCTTGTTAGATTTCTCCTCATCAGACCCCGGGTCTTTAGTATTGTCAGTGTCGGCGTATTTGATGAGAGCCGCCATGAGCTCTCCCATGTCACTGCAGTGACGCTTAAGCCGCCCTAACTTTTGCTTGAGAGGGATGAAGCGACAATTTTTCTCCAGAATTAGGACAGCAGAACCGGCGTTGATGCTATCCAATGAGTGAATAATAGTGGACACTTGATGGACCCAATGGTGGGCTGACTCATCCTCGCGCTGGACACAAGCGTCTAAGTCGATGATCGACAGAGGCTGTTTGCACATGTCTTTGAAATTCTGAATAAAACACGCTTTCAACTCCGCCCATGAATTGATAGAATTAGTGGGTAATCCCTTCAACTAGGTTCGAGCCGGCCCGTCCAACATCATGGTGAAGTATTCGGCGCACACAGCATCATTAACATCTAACATCTCCATAGCCAGCTCATACCTCTCAATCCAAGCCTCGGGAGGTTGATCAGCTGTGTAATTGGGCACCTTTCGAGGACCCTTGAAGTCCTTAGGCAACCGCTCATTGCGAAGAGCCGGCGCTAAGCATGGCACACCCACTGTCCTGGAAGTCATCCCGGCTTCTACAGACGTCGAAGGGTTACGCTGAAGCTGTTGATGAGCCGCCAACTGAGCCGCCAGCTCCGCGTCTTGCCATGCCCTGGCCTGATCCATCAGGGCCTGAACATTATTATCAACAAGTGGCGGGTCATGCCCATGAGGCAGGTTACGGCGCCGCTCACTACTGGAAACCGCCGGCGATTCAATGCGCCGGCTATAACTTTGACTAGGGCATGGAGTTGAATGAATTCGCTCACGGCTATATGAGTAAGCCGCCTACTGAGCCACCGCTGTTTGAAGAAGCTCCACGGCCTTCCGGGCGTCGACCGCCGCGGGAGACTCGCCTTCTACTGGGAGAGCCGCGAGACGCGATGCTACGGCAATCATGTTATCCAGAGGGTTAGAATAATGACCCGGCGGTGTTAACACCTGCTGGGGCGAGGTTAAGTCCAAACGAGGCGGGTCCGCCGCACGAGGCTGAGCCGTCGCCCTGGCCACGGGTGCCACAGTGGCCTGGGTCACACTGGGTGGGTTACTTGGTCCTGCCCCAGGTGTATTGAAAAGATTCCTTGCCTCGAACTGTGGAGGTAGACGGCTCTGGTGCCTCCTCCGAAGAACAGCATTTGATGCATTCTGATCCAAGTTTAACCGGAAAGTTTCTGCTTGAATCCGTTGTGACTCAGCCTCTAACGCAGCTCACTCTGTTGCCATCCTAGCATTCTCAGCATTAAGATCCTCTTTAGCCTGAGCTACCGCGTCCCGCAGCTTCGCAACTTCTGCCTTATGTTGTGCCTGAGTCGCTGGGGTTACCTCTGCAGCCAATAGAGTTGCCAAAGCATCCAAGAGCTCGGATAGCACCTGAGCCGGTGGGCACGCAGAGCCACTCGCCTCGGCCGTCGCAGCGGCCGTTGAACCGGAGGTCATAGCTGCGGCCGTCGACGAATTCACCATCTGTTGCGTACCGGCCATGAAGATAGCAACCCTGCTCGGTGGCTCATAGGAGTCTGGAACACTGTCACCATCAGAACAGCCCCCAAGCCCGCCATCTGGCAGTTGATAGAGTGACTCGGTCTGGCCGGTTGAAGACTCATCACCTAAATAGATGGCCGTCTCTCCACCGGACACAGAACCTTCCTCAAGATCCGCCCCATGGATAAAGCCGACGAAAGCACACTTCTGGGCGGGTTGGACCTTGGCGGGTCTCGCACGCCGAGCCATCTCAACGGCATCGGTGCAGGCGTCTAGCTCAGGATTTGACTCACTGATGTTGCCGATGAAGACTTGAATTCCGCCGAAGGGGACCCGATACCCATACTCGATTGAATCGGCCTCAGGACCCCAGCCAGCATCGTCGATGTCGATCTAGCCGCGGCGGCTCTTGGTCATCCGGCCCACGGCGTATCCCTTGATCCCTGAAAAGCTGCCCTTCAAGAACTCGAAACCACCGTGCTCTGGCCCCACGGTGGGCGCCAACTGTCATGGATTTAACACGGCAGATGCCCTAGTGAAAGGACTTAGGTGTGGAGCCATCGCAACTAGGTTAGCTTGAAGGGGAACGAGACAAAGGACACAAGGAATTTTACCCAGGTTCGGCCCCTCTCAACGAGGTAAAGCCTACTCCTGCTTATAGTTGTATTGCTTGGGTTTCGATTACAAGGGAGCGAATACACTTGACCTAGTTCTTGATTGCTTGTTTCTTGAGTTAACTCACCGCCGGGTCTCACCTTTATATACAGGTCGATGCCAGGCGGCTTACAAAGTCCCGGCCGGCTCACACAACATGACCGGCTCGGTTTCTAACAAAACTTGCCTTACAGAGCAAGTTAACCTTGAACGGCTCACACCTTCGGGTCTTGAATCACCTCTGGGTCTTGGGCCTCCAGTAAGCTTGCTTTATGAACCGTCATCCTTATATATTCTTGGACCTCTTGGGCCTTCTTCATAATAAGTCACCAACGGTGTAACCCGGCCCCTCCTGGGCGGGTCACACCTCGGAGTTATATCCTCAACAGGTACCACACCCATCGGATGATAGGTTTTGCATTTCTGCTAACCTCATTTTTTTTTCGAGTGTTTGTCATGTTCTCTCATTTTGAAGGATTCACAAGGTGGCACCATCGTGAGTCATATTGGTTAGGTGAAGGCGTACAAGATGTGCCACACCACCATCTTCGCGAACATTCATAAGGTGAACTCCTTCCCTTTGAGCCGTCCTCACATACGCATATTGGATGGGTCATTCTTTCATTGTTCTCTCCTTCTTCTTGTCTACATGATACATATATTGGATGGAGAACCGACATTGGAGATGGACCCTATGGACCCTCAAGTTGAGGAGCGCTCGCACTTAGTGGATGCACCGACTTTGGAAGCACCACCAGACCACCACTTCTACCACGACATTGAACCATGGTATGACAATACTCACCGCAAGTTTGCACCCCATGCATGGATTGACTCACATTATGCTTGTTTTGTTGCATCTATTTCCATGTTATCCATGATATATGAGCTTGTGCACTTCCTTAGGAAATTTGTTGTGATCTTCCTTGATGGCATATTCATACATCATGATCATATTGCCCACCATCAATTGCATGACCACATAATCACATTGAGCACCAATTGCCATGTTCATGCTTATGATAAACCGTCCCATTATGACATCATTTTGCACAATCGTGAAATTAATCACATTCCCAATACCTTTGTGTGTACTACAAATGCTTTTGCTCCCATGAATGCTTTGCATATCATTATCTATAATGTTGATAAGCTTCATGTGCTTTGTCACGAACAATCTTGCCAAACGGACTCATCCTTACTTGATGGACGCCTTGTGTGCGCTAATCATTGTATTTCCGAGTGTCGCTTGTGTTTGCTCTTTTTGAATGAATACCACTCCGGAGACACCTTGGAGTACTTGGATTGCGCCATGTCTTCAACTTCGTCCAACTACAAGTCAGTCCACGACAACCGTTTCCATGGTGATGAGGATCACGATCCGAGGTCGGATCTTTCCCAGGGGGGGGGAGATGATGCGGAGCATCCTATGTTCATCCCCATGTACACTAGGACTACTCCCCAAGTCCCAAGAGGACATACGATGAGACCTCGAACATACGCCATTGGACACAAGGTTAACTCGCTCCTCTCCAAAGCATCACTTTCCACATGTGAGACATGGCTACTACCTCAAACATATGTGCTATGCATGACCAGGAACCAAGAGGAAGACCATGGACCAGCTAGGAGCATTGGACAAGATGGCGAGGACACCAAGCGCGAGGAACAAGAGGAAGGGCTGAATGCAAGTCACAGCCACCGGACGACCAGTCCAGACCGGACGTCTGACGCCGGGAGGTTCAGCTAGCCAGGACAACTTCAGCCGAAGGCCAAGTCAACAACTGCTGGAGGACCGACCAAGACCGGACGTCCGACAACCATCAGCCACCGGACGACCGACAGCATCCGGATATCCGGTGTCACATATCCAGAGAAGAAATGATAGAAGTCCAAAGACTTCCGGACGCCTGCGAGCCACCGGACGTCCGGTACCTATCTGCGCACAGAGGTCGGGCCGAGGCCCATGTACCCGTTTCACCCCTCACTTACCCCTTAGTGGCCCTAGACTATATATACTCCCCCACCTCCACCATTTTAGGATTAGCATTGTGATAGCTCATTTAGAGATAGAGCTTTGCTCATCCTTGTGTGATGCGGAGCATCCTACGGACATCACCATGTCAAGAGTCCGTTTGGCAAGTGACACGTGCGACATCTACTTCACATACATAAAGTTGAATCATCTCCTTTACACGTGCTCACTTGACCCCTTCGAGGATGGTATACTACTTGACACTCCACTCGTGTGCATGCATAGGTATTGTTGGAGCTACATGGATGACGAGGAGGAGTGCAAGCGCCAAGGAACAATTACACCATCCGCGAGGGAAGCGTGGAAGCGAAGACGGAAGAAGAAAGAGCTGCGGAGTCCACAGCGGCCGGACGACCGATGTGCCACCGGACGTCCGACACTCTACAGCTCCCGGATGACCGGTGTCCACCGAACTTCTGACACACCCTCCACCCAGCCAGAAGAACAGCCGATGAGACCTACAGCGGCTGGAGGACCGACGACCACCGGACGTCCGACAAGTACCAATGACCGGACGACTGACACCAACCGGATGACCGGTGCCACCAGTCTAGAGAAGAAACGTCGGAAGCCCGATGCCCTCCGGACGTCTGGGCCCCCGCGAGCGACCGGACGTCCGACACTGCCTATGCGTAGCCGGGCCTTTGGCCTTGTATCCCTCTCCCACTTACCCCTTCGAGGCTTAAACTATAAATAGACCACCTCCACATCCTTTCTAGGGTTAGCAAAGTGATAGCTCATTTGTATGTGAGCTTTGCTCCTACCACTCCTCCTCTTGAGAGAGAGAGAGACCACCACTCCCATGGAGTTCAAGACCTCCATGTGAGAAGATCCCTAGTGGATGAAGCCCCCGTAAGGGAAGATCCGTCTAGGATATCGTCAAGACCTCCTCATGGAGATGAACTTTACCTTGTATCTTTCCTTTTGTTGTTCATGTACCATGTGGATCTTGTGTGTTTTGATTGTCTAGTGGATGTGTGATTGGACTTGTTCTTGAGTGTTTCCCCTTGTGATTTCTCTCCGTTCTTCCCCGTTTTCAACGTGTTCTTCGTATTCTTCGAGAGAATCCACTCCAATCGTGAAAGGTCGGCCTACACCGGGTTAGCCCCACATCATATGGTATCATGAGCCACGTTGATCAAGAATTTGGAGTCTCCCCCACTGTTTTCTAGCCTTTTTTTGCTTGATTTCGTTCTAAATTTCGAAAATCCCCACCAAAAATAGCCCCAATTTTTTTTGTGATTTGTTGGTTTGATGATGCTTTGTTGAATTTGATCCATGGATTTGCTGTGTTTCGATTGGATCTAGCATCTTCACAAGTTTCTCCACTTTCCATCAACGAAATCTCATCAATTTTGACACCAAAATTATCATTTTCCGCCTAAAATCGCATTCTGGATCTGATATCTCGCGGTGACCCAGACCCACTGGACGACTGGCGTTTTCTCGGACGTCCGTAGCCTCCCGAACCACCGGATTCCGGACTCCACCGGAAATCCGACACCCCGATCCAGAGCTGAAATCTCGGACTTTCGACCTTTTTCGAAAGTCCGACCACCAGACATCCGACAACTCTCGGACGTCCGACACCTGTAGATATTGACTTCACTGAAATCTTGTTTCGGACATAACTAATTCATCCGGAGTCCGATTTTGACGTTCTTTAGCTCGTTTTGAAGCTATTGACATCCCCCTTACCACAAAAATACTTCCAACATCATTTGACTTCATAATTTTTTTGGAACTTTGGCATCTTTGCCTAGGGCCTTCACCACATCATCCGCAATACCACCTCCGACTTCCGCAACCAAACCAATTTTGTTTCTTATAGCATTAGTGGTTGCTTGAGTAGTGATTCGAGTCTCCTAAGGTGTTTCAGCTACTTAGGGACGGTTACTTCTTTATCAACCACCACCATACCTTTCGCATAACCTTACCCACCATACACTTCCGCCACCCCAACTTAACCCAATTTTGTTTGAGCTTGTTTGAGTTGTGTGTTGTGTCTCCTAAGGTATTTTTGCTACTTAGGGATGGTGACCTTCAACTCCGACTCACATAACCCATCATTGCACTTCCGCAATCCCATTGAGCTTCCGCAAAACCACCACCACATTCCGCTACCACCATTTGACATTTGCCCTTGAGATTCTGAATTCGCGGTTTTTCCGTTTCCTAAGGTGTTTCGGCTAATTAGGAACGGTTCTACATCAAGAACACTGCCACTCCTCATCACCACGGACGGTAACCTCGACGACATCATTGTGCATTCTCATTGCAATTGCATTGTTAACCCCGAGCCATCTTTGTGTTACTTGCCTATCGAGACTAGCCATTTGAGTATTGCCGGCAACGTTACTTGTGCACATTAGTGATCATCGATCCGCCCTTCCATTGCATATATATCATATCATATTGGTATCATTTTGGTATCATAGTACCATCCCTTGTGTCACAAGTTTGTTCCCCGCATATACACAATTGCTATCTTGGTTTGTGCATTTCGTGTAGTGGCCATATAAAAAAAAGAATAAGCTTTTAAGCAAAAAGTGAACAAAGAGCTTTTAAGCAAGTGTCGTAGCATCCTACCACATTGCATATAAGATTGTCATATCTGATCATCTTGGATCATCTTGAGAGGAACACCGGGAACCATACATACATAGCATACTTGGGATAGAAAGTTGATACATTTTGCATCTTATAGGTTGTGCACAAGTGTCGTATCCGCCTATTGAGCAATCGTGCTAGCGTCTCTCTTGAGTTGTGAAACACGAGCATTTCCCGTGGATTCCACATTTTGTGCTCACTCCTTGGTTGCACGACCCCATCTATCTATCTGTGTGTGTGTGTTTCCGTGTGCCACACATTGCTATTGGTCTACTTGTTTCATTTGCGAATTTGTGAATCTCTTTCAACATTATTGACTCTTGCTAACATTTTGCATCAATTTTTTTGTGCCACTATCCTCACTGAGCCACTCCATAAGCTTTACTTTGTAGGTGTGAGTGAACAAGTCCCGTACCAATTCCACTATTCTTTCATTTCACAATGAGTGAAACAAGATACATCCTCAACTTTGGGAAAAGGTAACTTGGTATTGTTTATCTCATTTCCTACTCACCTCTACTCGAGTCTTGTGATGGATAGGCAAAGCATTTCATCTTCGGTCTACAACAACAACGATGAGTTTGGTGCCATGAAAAACAACTTGGACGCCAAGATGGATGCTCAAATGGAGGAGATGAAAGCCCTCATCAAGTCCTACAGGGATCTTCCTCATCTTCGAGAAGACGCTCAAGTGCACATCCTTCCGAGCTACCATCTCCGGCAAGATCACATCGGCATCGACACCACCACCGACGAGAACGTGAAGGTCAAGAGCTCAACACCAAAAACCGCTCAATGACTTCACCATATCCCTTGGCATCCTCGTCAAGCGACTTCAAGGCATCTTCGCCTACGGACATATGGCATCTTCGCCAACAAGCACCTCAAGATTATACTCAAGAGAAGCTCTCCAAGCTCAAGTCCGCGACTTCCACGAGCTACTACAACCTCGACACCGACCACAAGATTCCTTTCTATGGGACTCAAGAACCCGAGGAGTATCTTGAGTGGGAGCGCCTGATGGACGACTACCTCAAGCTACATCAAGTTCCTCCCGAAGATCAAGTAAAGTGCGCCACAACAAACTTCCACGACTACGCGTCGACATGGTAGCTTCACACACCTTCGGAGAGCTATGAAATGAGTTGGCCCAAGACGAAGAGAGCTATGCGGCGAGAGTTCGTGCCTCCCACCTACATGGAACAACTTCTACGCCAATTGGAGAACACCATCCAGGGATCCAAGTCCATCGACGCGTACTTCAAGGAGATGAAGAATGCCTTGCGATGAGCCGGCGTGGACAACCCCATTTCGATGAAGTTCTACTTCATGATGGGATTGCACAACATCATCTCCAAGACTATCTTCCTCGAGAACTACAAGTCCCTCGACGACAACTACATTGGTGCTCTCAAGGCGGAACAAGAACTCATGAAGGCCAAGGCTTCTCCACACCAAGCACACTTCTCGAAGACCAAGCTCCAACACTACGAGCATGAGGCTAGTACCACCATGATGTCCAAGCTCGGTGAGCTCCAAGACGACGCTCCCAAGTTTGACTTCACCGCCATCCCTCTTTGTGGCATTGATGATGCCGAGTCTACCACGACTCTTTTTCAAGACGGTGCGGCGACGACTACGACTACGGAGCCAATCAAGGACCATGCTTTGGTGGCGACCGACATGGTGACGAGCAAGGATGATGCTTCCATCTTAGGAGGCGAGAGTGATGATGTGCCATCTTCGGCCTTCATCCACGGCGATGGTGACGAGATGGTTGAGCATGGGATTTTCCCTTCGACCACGGTGACGTATGATGACTTGAGTGACTTTTGCCACCATATTGAGAGTGAGAGTTACTTCACCACTAGCCCCATATATGATGTGTTGCCCCAATTCCCATGCGAGGAAAGCCACAACCCCCACCACTTGAGTGAGATGAATGACTCCACCATATGTGAGTTTGAGTGCACCTACTTTGAGGGAGTGAGTGAGCCACCACATAGAGAGAGTGTGATAGTTGACAGGGCATGTGAGGCCACTATGATTTCAAACGACTTAACCTCTACCTCTATTGTGTCTTCTCATTTTGTGCTAGGTCCCATATATGATGACGCGCCGATCCTCGACGACTTCGTCCTCCATTTGGACAAGACGATAGCCATGGTGGAATATGATGCACTCCCCACATGGTTCCATCAAGATGATGATATTGACCACCATTTGGTCTTTGCCACCTCACCTACACCACATGAGTGGAATGAACAAGGTAACATAGGTGAAGGTGATGCTCTTGTCCCACTAGTGGACATTCTTGTCATTGATTGCTTGCATGCTGTTGATTAAACTATTACCATGCTTCATGCTAGTGAGACTTCCCCATGCGATGATTTACCAATTTATGATGAGTATGATGATTCTCACGTGGAGTCTATTAGTTGTGATGCCATGTTACATAGGATTTCTTGTGACAATTCTTTAGGTCACATCATGTTTGACAATCCGCTTGACTTGTCATATGCTATGCATGAGATAAACAATATGTCCAATTTACAATCTCTTTGTAGTAACTATGCATATGCCATTAAAATAAACCCAATCTACACATATGGCATAGATGACAAGCCCATGGTTACTGGCATTTGTTTTTCTTGTGATGATATTGATATGCTCCCTTTGCATCATTTATCTCATATGCCATGCCATGACCAACTAGCTTCGGATATGCATTGTTTTGGATGTTGTCTATTTTTTCCATATGATGTTTCCGCTATTGCTTATGAGGGGACCCCCATAGTTTCCTCATACATGTTAGGAGATTTTGATCCATCTCATCCATTGCATGATCCCAATAATTATGTGCACAATATGCTCCCCATGAATAAAAGTGCTATTGTTGTGCCACATACTTGCTCTAATTTGTGTCCCCATCGTGTTATACATAATAACTATTCTTTCATGATGGATGACATGTTCTTATACTATGCATCAAATTTCTTTGAGCGATGCTTATCTTGTGCTAACTCTCACATGCACATACACATCATGATGGATGATGTGTACATTTACCACACACACAATTTATTTCGTTTGTGTCTTTGTTGTGTAGGTCCCCATACTTACTCGTCAACCTCGCAAGCCCACGAGTTGACAAAATGAGCTCTAGAGAGCAACGATTACTTGTGATCCCATGGATTGTGCTTACCACCATTCCCATTGTGCAAAAACTTCGCGCATTTCTTCTACATGGCCCTCACATGGTTATGGAATATTGTCGATTATATATCATTTGCTCATATTGCCATGTTCACTATGCTTGATATGATCATTCCTATGCCTTTGCCATGCATTTGTGACCCATGCTTTGCATTACACATGATTATTAATTCTCGTACTTGTATGTGTATTTGCAAGCTTGGTGGAGATATTACTTGTTATTGCCATGTTCCACTTATGACCCATTCCTATGATGATACATTGATCTTGCTTTGTGTTCGTGCTTATGATATGTCATGTGCATTGCTTATGCCTACTATTTGCTCACATGACATGATTGCCATGATTTTCCCTAGTGTGTTGCATCTTCGCTCCACTAGTTTGCATGATATGATGGATATGCTTGCTTATGTTGCATCACCCATGATTCATACTTGCTCATTTCATGCGGTAGATGACAACCATTGCCATGTTTTGCACATGATTGCTATTGCTTCTTGTCATATCTCTCCATATGTTGCCTCTCTCATGCTAGATGATTTGACATGTATTGAGTGAACCAATGCTTTTAGTCTTGGTAATGAGATTGCCCCCATAGCATTCTCACATATATTTGGAGATTTTGACAAACTCCTTGTGAAGCATGCTTGTCTTACCTCTTTGCACCATATACCTAGTGCCTTGAATATAGCCATTGTTGCATCATATTATTCATGCACTTGTGCTTCTAATGGTTATGTGCAAGAGAAGAGAACCATCATGATAGATGATGTGTTTATCTACCATGCGCATACGTTCTTTCTTTTGTTGTGTGCATGTGTAGGAAACTTGGACTTCGTGTCAACTTCCATGTCACGTGAGTTGACAATTCGAGCTCTTGAGAGCGAACCACCTTCTATCACGACGATTCTACATTGCACTTGCTTGTGTTTCGGCATTGTGAAGGACGCACAAGGACATGCTTTCAAGGTGATATCCTTCTCTTTTGAGAACCCCCAAACCATGAGCATGAATGTTGTGGATCCTACTTCATGTGTTTCTTGCACCTTGACATATTTCACACATGCTAGAGATCTTGCTTCGACTTATCATCGCCACTTTGCCATGCTTCATGACATATATACCTTGTGTGTTGCATCCAATTCTTGGATTACTTGCTCCTATCATATGCTTGTTTGCAACAATATCGTTTCTTCACATATGCCATGTCCCATTGCTTGTCACATGATTGATTTGATTGCCTCACACATGATGAACAATTGCTCTTTCTATTGTGTTGAGTGCCATACTATACTCACTACACCCTATGCATATTATGCTTGGATTGTCTTGCACTTGTCCCATGTGGTTAGACACTTCATTTCCTTTGGTGTTGTGAATGATTCATATGCTTACCATAGACCATTTGTTGAGCACTTTATGCATGCTTGCTATGAACATGAGGTAGATGCTTCTTCTCTTGTCACACATATTTGTATCACTACCTCACAATTGCATCCTTGTCCACATGATGTCTTTTCTCATGCTCGATTGATGTGCTTACATGTCATGTCACAATCCTTTGTCAGGCCATATGCTATGCTTGATAATGACACTTGTTGGGTGAATCACCTCTTGAATGCTTGGTTTTGCACTAACGCTAACCACATTTGTTTTTCCATGTGTTTGTTGTCCTTACTCCTTTTGAAGGAATAACTAGACAATGCAACATTGGAGAGTACCCATTTCGAGCTTGAAGATGATGAGTACTTGGTGATCATCCACTTCTACACAACGAAGCCATCTCTTTCCCATGGTGATTTGGTTTTCGATCCGAGGTCAGATCTTTCCCAAAGGGGGGGGGAGATGATGCGGAGCATCCTACGGACATCACCATGTCAAGAGTCCATTTGGCAAGTGACACGTGCGACATCTACTTCACATACATAAAGGTGAATCATCTCCTTTACACGTGCTCACTTGATCCCTTCGAGGATGGTATACTACTTGACACTTCACTCGTGTGCATGCATAGGTATTGTCATAGCTTCACAGATGACGAGGAGGAGTGCAAGCGCCAAGGAACAACTACACCATCCGCGAGGGAAGCGTGGAAGCGAAGACGGAAGAAGACGGAGCTGCAGAGTCTACACCGGCTGGACGACCGACGTGCCACCGGACGTCCGACACTCTACAGCGCCTGGACGACCGGCGCCCACCGGACGTCCGATACACCCTCCACCCAGCCAGAAGAATAGCCGACGAGACCTACAACGGCCGAATGACCGACGACCACCCGACGTCCGACAAGTACCAGTGACTGGACGACCGACACCGACCGGACGACCGATGCCACCAGTCCAGAGAAGAAACGTCGGAAGTCCGATGCCCTCCGGGCGTCCGGACCCCCGCGAGTGACCGGACGTCTGACACCGATCGGGCATCCGACACTACCTGTGCGCAGCCGGGCCTTTGTCCTTGTATCCCTCTCCCACTTACCCCTTCGTGGCTTAGACTATAAATAGACCACCTCCACCTCCTTTCTAGGGTTAGCAAAGTGATAGCTCATTTGTATGTGAGCTTTGCTCCTACCACTCCTCCTCTTGAGAGACAGAGAGAGAGAGAGACCACCACTCCCATGGAGTTCAAGACCTCCATGTGAGAAGATCCCTAGTGGATGAAGCCCCCGTAAGGGAAGATCCATCTAGGATATCATCAAGACCTCCTCATGGAGATGAACTTTACCTTGTATCTTTCCGTTTGTTGTTCATGTACCTTGTGGATCTTGTGTGTTTTGATTGTCTAGTGGATGTATGATTGGACTTGTTCTTGAGTGTTTCCCCTTGTGATTTCTCTCCGTTTTCCCCGTGCTCACTGTGTTCTTTGTGTTCTTCAAGGGAATCCACTCCAATCATGAAAGATCGGCCTACACCAGGTTAGCACCGCATCATTGTGGTTCTACTCCATCGAGAGATTGCGGCCTCTACGGAGAAGATCCAGCTTGGATTCAAGGCCCCACACGGGAAGATCCCTCACGGATTCAAGGCCTCCTCACGGACATGAACTAGTTACCATTTGTATCGCCCTTTGTTGACTTTGGATCGTGTATCTCTCTTTGTGTTCATGGATCTAGCACATGTGTGATCGTTTCTCGTTGATTTGAGTGATTCCTCTCGTTTTCCCTCGTGTTTTCCCCTCGTGTTCTTTGCGTTCTTCGTGGGATCCCCTCCATTTCATGAAAGATCAGCCCCTAGGGTTCCACCCTACATCATCTTGGTATCATGAGCCACGTTGATCACGAATTTGGAGTCTCCCCCACCGTTTCTAGCCTTCTTTTGCTTGATTTCGTCCTAAATTTCGAAAATCCCCACCAAAAATAGCCCCAATTTTTTTTGAGATTTGTTGGTTTGATGTTGTTTTGTTGAATTTGATCCATGGATTCATTGTGTTTCGAGTGGATCTAGCATCTCCACAAGTTTCCCCATCTTTCATCCATGAAATCTCATCAATTTTGACCCCAAAAACAAGCTATCGAAGATGAAAGATGGGGTCAAAATTGATGAGATTTCGTGGATGGAAAGTGGGGAAACTCGTGGAGATGCTAGATCCACTCGAAACATAACGAATCCATGTATCAAAATCAACAAAACATCATCAAACCAACAAATCACAAAAATTTTGGGGCTATTTTTGGTAGGGATTTTCGAAATTGGGGAAGAACACAACAAAATTAGGCTAGAAAACGAGGGGTAGGGGGCTCCAAATTCGTGATCAACGTGGCTCATGATACCAAGATGATGTAGGATGGAAACCCTAAGGCCGATCTTTCACGAAATGGAGGGGATCCTATGAAGAACATGAAGAACACGAGGGGAAATGAGAGGAATCACTGAAATCAACAACAAATGATCACACATGTGCTAGATCCACGAACACAAAGAGAGATACATGATTCAAATCCAACAAAGGGGGATACAAAGGTAACTAGTTCATCTCCGTGAGGAGGCCTTGAATTCGCGAGGGATCTTCCTGTGAGGGGCCTTGAATCTAAGCGTGGATCTTCTCCGTAGAGGCTGTGGTCTCTCTCGATGGGGTAGAACCACAAGGACGAGCAAAGCTCTATCTCTAAATGAGCTATCACAATGCTAACCCTAAAATGGAGGAGGTGGAGGAGCATATATAGTCTAGGGCCATGAAGGGGTAAGTGAGGGGCGAAATGGATACATGGGCCTCGGCCCGATCTCTATGCGCAGACAGGTACCGGACGTCTGGTGGGTTCCGGTTGTCCGGTGGCTTGCGGTCACCTGGTCGTTCGGAAGTCTTCGGACTTCCGTCATTTCCTCTCTAGACAAGTGACACCGGATATCCGGAGGTGGTCGGACGTCCGGTCGCTAGGGTGCGTCGGACGTCCGGTACTTGTTGGTCGTCCGGCCGTTGTAGCTTCCGTCACTTGGCCCTTCTGGCTGGCTGAGTATCGAGGCGTCGGACGTCCGGCGTTGTCTGGTCGTCCGGTGGCTGAAGCTTCCTGGCAGCTCTTCCTCTAGTTCCTTGCACTTGGTGTTCTTGCCATCTTGGCCAATGCTCCTAGCTGTTCCATGGTCTTCCTCTTGGTTCCTGATCATGCATAGCACATACATTTGAGGTAGTAGCCATGTCTCACATGTGGAAAGTGACGGTTTGGAGAGGAGCGAGTTCACCTTGTGACACATGGCGAATGGTCGAGGTCTCATTGTATGTCCTCTTGGGGGGTTGGGGACTAGTCGTAGTGTACATGAGGATCATCATAGGATACTCCGCATCAAGTTGTATGCGTCCATAACCCACTCACCAGCTTCGACAACATTTCGGAGGCAAGATCCGGCCTGTAAAATTGAGTTTCGGATGATTTAATGTTTGAAGTATACTCTGCCACCCTCTACCACCCTTCTGTGAGCTCACCTACGCACTGATATATGGACAATAACATATAGAACAATGCTCCATCCTTCCATTACAAACTAGAAAGACTACAGGTTCAGTCACGATAGAAGGAGGAGGCTCTTCGTTGCATCGTAATCGAAGAATTCATGCTTTACATGGTCTACCACCCATCTCGCTACCACCCTCATGTTTTCACCAGTGGATGCATTATTCTTGGATCATAAAGTACATAATGGGCAGCGCCTTTGCGGATTCGGGTGGAGCAGTTGCGGAGGCGGTGAGCGGATGAGGAGAAGTTCTGCTCTGGGCTCGGGAGAGAGAAGGTAACGGCGGATTTCAGATTGGAAAGAAGAGGCGGTAAATGGGCACCGCCTTTGCGGATTCCTTTTTATGGGGAAGGAGCGACGCTGCCTCTTTTACTGCCCAATGTGAATACGCCAATACGAGTGCGCTGCGGCCGCGGCCGTTCAGCGCACGCTTCCCATGTCGCGCATTCAGCGCGTGTAGTGGGGAAGCGCAGTAAATGGAATAGTTACAAGTAGTTAACCCCTGCCACGCGTGCCCGTGCACTGTTTGGGCCTAGCCGAACAACGCCTTGCACTTGTGTGTGGGCTAGGCCCGGGGGCTCCTGTCGGTGTACTAAATATTGGGCCTTTAGTACCCCATACTTGTGCACGGACAGTTGTAGCCATACCTGCGGCAAGGTTTGTCGGGGGGACAGCTAAAGATCAATCCAAAGTTATCAAAGAGACATTCAAGCCAAGGATCAGAAGATAAGGAGAACTGGAGACCAAGGGCTCGGCTCCCAGCAAGATCTTGCCTGGGTAGCCCGCCAAGCCCGGCAAGGTTCCGCCACTGTGCCACCGCTCCAGTGCAGCGACCGGCCTGGCATTCTGGTCCCACCTCTGGACGCTTGGCAAGGCACTAGTGGAGGCGAGCTTAAGCGGTGCTGATGGGATGGCCCCTTTTTCCATCCCCAAGAAAGTAGGGACACCTAAACGGACACCTCACGGTGCATTAAATGCATTTGTCCAAAACCGTCAGTGGTTAGGTATGATAACCATGTAGCTACTTTACACCTTGCTTATGAGCAGTTCGCCACTGTGGTGACCCCTTTGATCATATAAAAGGAGGCCCAAGGTAACTGCTACAGAGGAGGAGAACTCTGGAGGAGGACACTCTCGGCCCATTCTGCATGCGTAGCCGCTGCATGAACACACTGTTCATTGCAAGCGCTCCAAGAACTGGGACAAAAGCATTGATAATAATCTAAAGCAGGAGTAGGGTTTTATGCTGATTAGCGGCCCAAACCTGGGTAAAAATCCCCTCGCGTTGATCATCGGTTCTGCTCTTTGTGCATACCTCTCTCCCTGCCGAACCATAAAGGGGTCCCTCGGATCCCATAGGTGTCGTACGCCGACATCTTTGGCGCGCCAGGTAGGGGGATCGAGGTTGCGCGAACCTGATCTGGTGATCAGCGCGTCAGTTTCTTCACCGTCTTTGTCACCATGCCGCCGAAGAAGAAGGGTGCGGCAGCGGTTGTTCCGTCTACGTCTGTCTTGCCTGTGCCTACTCGGACGGGTGATGGCGTGGATGCAGGAGGTGGAGGTTTAGAGCCTCCATGGCGTTCTGGTGATCCGAGCCAGGCGAGCGGCGTCATTCGCAGCGGCGACGACAACCCGCATGCCGCTAGATCCAGAGATGGAGCCGTGCTGCCTACGTGCGGCGCAGCGAACTCCAGAGATTGGAGGATGCCTTCTAGGGCTCCCGCGCCGACGCAAGCGTCGCGGCCTTCTCAGGTCGCACGCGACGAGCAGCGCCGTGGCGTTGGTGGTTCTGAACGTCCCCATGGAGAGACTTTTGCGCACCGATCCCAAGGTGCGCAGGCCCAGCACGCACGCAAAACTGCCGATGGAAGTGGCGCGCGGTCGCGTGGTCGTGACGATGCTCCTTCTAACACTGTTAGGAGTCAGAGCACCTCACGTACCTCGCACCTGTCGCCGCCGCCTACGCCAGCAGAAGCTTTGGCATGTGCGCAGCTGCTCCTCGATTTTCGTCCTGCTCTAGAGAAGATGGAGGAGTGGCGATCTACTATCCAGAGCCTCATCGGCTTTGCCAACAAGGATAGGCCATAGCAAGCGGGGCCCTCGCGGTAGTGGTCTATCTTTCCGGCGTGAGCCGATGGTGAGAAGACTGGAGGCGGTGCTACTATGGTGCACTCCCCTCCACGAGAGCAGTGGCGGTCGTCAACCCGGCAGACCGATGGCTGTGATGACGATTCCACGGCGTCGTCCGATCCGCGGATGCGCCGCGATCAGCGTCAAGTTCTTCGGGAACGGAGCAAAGTGGATGCTCGAACTACCATCAAGCGGCGATGGGAGGCATGTCATCAGTCCGATAAATGCGCAGGGCCTACTGTCGACAAGCCTGCGCCAGGGGACGCAGGCGACTTACCCTATGAGGTAGGCTGTCCAGCGTTCACCCGTGAGCTGCGGCGAGTCCAGTGGCCCCACTCCCGAACGTTCAAACCAGAGGTCCCGGAGAAATATGATGGCAAGACTCACCCCTCGGAGTTCCTGAGCATCTACACCATTGCGGTGCAGGCTGCCGGAGGCCGAGATAACAAGATACTTGCCAACTACTTTCCGTTGGTGCTCAAACCCAACATCAGGTCGTGGTTGATGCATTTGCCGGAGAATTCCATTTCTTCCTGGTCAGATCTGTGCCATCAGTTTGTTGGCGCCTTTGTTGGAGGCCAACAAGCTCCTGGGCAGGAAAGTGATTTGCATCTCCTCCCTTAAAAGGAGGGCGAGCCCCTGCGCAAGTTTATCTAGAGGTTTAGCCGAGTACAGTACAATATTCCAGACGTTCATCCTGCCGCTGTTGTTAGCACATTTCATCAAAACGTGCGTAACCGCAAGATGCGCGAAGAGCTGGCGATGAACAAGGTCAGGAGCATTGCCGAGCTTTACGCTTTGGCCGACAAGTGCGCTCGAGCTGAAGAAGGGAGAAAACTCCCCGGCGAGGGTGTTGGCGCAGGGGGCGAGTCTGAAGATGAAGATACTGCCACCCCGTCGAAGAAAGGCCGCGCGGCGGAATTAGAAGCGCAAAGGCAAGGCCGTGCTTGCTGTCGAGGAATCCGGCAACCCCGGCACCGCCAAGAAGGCCAAGGTTGACGACCCTAGCAAGGAAGTTGCCAGGTGTGCTTCCTGTCAGGCCTTGGCGGCTGCCGACAAGACGGAAGGCTCCGGCAAACAGTATTGCAAGATCCATCGCACCAAGGGCCACGATCTCCAAAACTGCCGGCAAGTTGAGCAGCTTGTCGAGAAGCAGAGAGCTGAGTACGAAAGACAAGACAAGGAGAAGGCCCAGGACGGTGCTGAGGGATCCAGCAAGAAGCATGGTGGCCGAGGAGGCCGCCGCGGCAAGGCTAAGCCACAGAAGGAGAGCCCGCCCGAGGCGGCGACAAGGACGAGGGAGGCGATGATGATGAGGAAGACGACGAATCCAGTGAGCACGAGTTTCAGAAAGCCACAGAGGCCATGTGTATTGACGGGGGCGCCTCGTTGCATTCTTCTCATCGCCGACTTAAACAGTGGGTGCGTGAGGTTAATGCAACGGAGCCGTCACCTGAGGCACGGAAACCTTTAAAGTGGTCCCACACGCCTATCATTTTTTACGCCGAGGATCACCCTGATCGCACAACTGCGGTCGGGTGCTTGCCTTTGTTGGTCTCACCAACAATCCGCAACCTCAAGGTAACAAAAATGCTGGTTGACGGTGGGGCCGGGCTGAACTTAATTTCGCCGGACGTGCTCAAAAAGCTGCAAATTCCTGATGAAGATCTCAAGGAAACGGGCACGTTTCAAGGGATCAATCCAGGAAGGACCCAGCCAAAAGGCAAGGTTACGCTACCGGTAACATTTGGTAGCGAGCTCAATTATAGGACAGAGAAGGTACTGTTTGATGTCGCCAAGATCCCCATGTCATACAATGGGATCTTTGGCCGCCCAGCGCTGGCCAAGTTCATGGCGGCATCACACTATGCGTATAATGTGTTGAAGATGCCCGGACCGATTGGTGTCATCACTGTTCACTCCGACAAGAAGGATGCACTAATCTGCACCGACCAACTCTACTGGGAGGCAGCCACAGCACCTGTCGTCAAGGCATCTGCTCCTGCCGCTGGAACTCCCGGGGGGAAGGAGAAGAAGACCGGCAAGATCTTTGGCTCAAACTCCGTCAAGCGCACCTCTTCGGAGTGCTGCGCTTCCATTGAGCACGCACCAGAGAGTTCCACCGGCAAGAACAAGAAGTCCAAGGCTGCTCCACCAGAGACCAAGAAGGTGCCCGTCAGGGAGGATGGAACGGGAGGAACTTTCACCATAAGTTCCACCCTAGATGACAAATAGGAAAGCGTGCTCGTTGCCTTCCTGCGGGCGAATGTCGATGTGTTTGCGTGGCAACCATCTGACATCCCTGGTGTTCCCAGGAAGGTAATTGAGCACCACCTTGCTATCTGTCCTCACGCGCGGCCCGTCACGCAGAGGGTGAGAAAGCAAGCCTTGGAGCGGCAAGAATTTATTGCCGAAGAAATCAGGAAGTTGGAAGCAGCAGGTTTTGTCAGAGGAGTGCTTCACCCAACATGGTTGGCCAATCCGGTTGTAGTGCGCAAGGCGAATGGGAAGTGGAGGCTGTGTATTGATTATACAGACATCAATAAAGCCTGTCCAAAAGATCCTTTTCCCTTGCCGCACATCGACCAGATTGTGGACTCCACTGCTGGTTGTGACCTACTGTCGTTCTTTGATGCCTACTCGGGATATCATCAGATCTTCATGGCAAAAGAAGATGAAGAAAAGACCGCATTTATCACCCCATGTGGTACGTATTGTTTTATACGAATGCCTTTCGGGTTGAAAAGTGCTGGTTCTACATTTGCGAGAGCGGTCCAAATTGGTTTTGAGCCTCAGCTACATAGAAATTTGGAAGCATACATGGATGACATAGTGGTCAAAACCAAGAATAAAGCGACGCTCATACAAGATCTAGAAGAAACATTTACAAATCTGCGCAAGATCAATTTAAAGCTTAATCCTGAGAATTGTGTGTTTGGCGTCCCTTTTGGCAAGCTTCTCGGGTTCTTTATATCTCAGTGTGGGATCGAAGCGAACCCCGACAAGATCAAAGCTATCGAGCAGATTGAAGCGCCAAGACGCGTCAAGGATGTACATCATCTTGCCGGCTGCGTTGCTGCCTTAAGCAGGATTATCTCCAAATCTGCTGAGCGTGCCCTGCCCTTTTTCAAAATTTTGAAGAAGGCAGGTCCAATGAGATGGACTCCGGAGGCGGAGGCAGCGCTGCAAGATTTGAAGAGGTACCTCTCCTCTCCGCCGACGCTAGTCGCACCTAAACCACCAGAGCCGTTGCTGTTGTATCTAGCGGCAACAAATCAAGTGGTTAGTGCTGCATTAGTGGTGCAGAGAGAAGTCGACGAGGGGGCAACGGCAGCGGCAGGACCGTCAAGTGATGCGCCGGGATCTTCCCCAGCAAGGTCTGGTGCCGACAAGACAGGATCTGCGCAGTCAGAGGAATCAGTGCAAAAGAGGAAGATGGTGCAGCGTCCAGTTTATTTTGTTAGCTCCCTTTTACAGGGAGCTAGGTCAAGATACTCTGGTGTGCAGAAATTGCTCTTCGGCCTTCTCATGGCCTCGAGGAAGCTGCGCCATTATTTCCAAGCGCATGAGATTACCGTCGTCACTCGCTTCCCGTTGCAGCGGATTTTGCGAAATCCAGAGTCAACCGGCTGGATTGTGGAGTGGGCGTTGGAACTGTCGAGCTTTGGTCTCAAGTTTGAAAGTACTTCAACAATTCAGAGCAGAGCCTTGGCGGAGTTCATTGCGGAATGGACTCCAACGCCAGATGAGGAGGTTCAAGAAACAACTCTTCCCGGCAGGGAAACGGATCGAGAATGGATTATGTACTTTGACGGCACTTTCACGCTGCAAGGCGCCGGTGCTGGCGTGCTGCTTGTCGCACCCATCGGAGAGCACCTCAAGTATGTAATTTAGATGCATTTTCCCCGGGAGAGCTCGACAAACAACACTGCGGAGTACGAAGGCCTGCTTGTCAGTCTCAGGATCGCGGTAGATCTTGGTATCAAGAAGCTCATCATCAAAGGCGATTCGCAACTTGTTGTCAGGCAAGTTAACAAAAATTATCAGAGTCCATTGATGCAGGCCTATGTGGATGAAGTGAGAAAAATGGAAGAGCGCTTTGACGGTCTACATACAAAGCACATTCCTCGTGCCGAGAACAATATTGCTAATGACCTGTCAAAGCGTGCTGCCCTTAAGTTATCTGTGGAACCAGGAACTTTTGTGCTCCATTTAACTCATCCATCTGTAGCGCCATCAATGAGGCAAGAAAAGAGAAGGAAGTTGAATTCTGGTCAGTACTTTCCAGCAGAGCTCCCGGGAGCCGCCGGCAAGGAAGTCATTGGGATCAGCGGCAAGCCTGCCGGGGAACAACAGGCTCCAGCAGGGGCGCAGGCCCTTGCAGTCGAGACAAATGTTCCCCTGGCAGAAGAGATGCCTTTAGTCCTAGTTGGCGAGCCCCGGGCTCCAGCTTGGGCACAGCCCATTGTCCATTTTTCTTCAGACAGGAGAACTCCCTGAGGAGCAGGAAGAAGCGGAAAAGGTAGCCCGTCAGTCTAGCATGTACCAGTTCATCGATGGCGTTTTGTACAGGAAGAGACTGAACGGTGTGAAATTGAAGTGTATTCCTCGGGAAGATGGACTGGAGCTGTTGGCAGAGATACACGGAGGCATATGTGGCTCCCACATAGGATCAAGAGCGCTTGTCGGAAAGGCATTCCGACAAGGTTTCTTTTGGCCCACTGCTCTCCAAGATGCAACTGCACTAGTAACCAAGTGTGAAGCGTGCCAGTTTCATTCAAAGAAATCGCATCAGCCAGCTCAAGCTCTCTAGACAATCCCTCTCTCCTGGCCATTTTCGGTCTGGGGGCTCGACATACTGGGCCCTTTTCCCCGTGCTACCGGGGGCTTTGAGTACTTGTACGTTGCAATCTACAAGTTCACAAAGTGGCCGGAGGTGGAAGCAGTGAGGAAGGTGACAGCACAATCAGCCGTCAAGTTCTTTAAAGGAATAGTTTGCCGTTTCCGTGTGCCCAACAGGATCATCACCGACAATGGCACACAGTTCACAAGTCACACCTTCATGCAATACGCCCAAGACCTTGGCGGCAAAATTTGTTTTGCCTCTGTTGCTCACCCGAGAAGCAACGGCCAAGTGGAGAGGGCTAATGCTGAAGTGCTGCGCGGTCTCAGGACCAGGACTTTTGACAGGCTGAAAAAGTGCGGAAGGCGCTGGATTGATGAGTTGCCGGCGGTTCTTTGGTCAATCAGAACGACACCAAATCGAGCCACTGGCCAGACACCCTTCGCTCTTGTTTACGGAGCGGAAGCAGTTCTCCCCACGGAACTCATATACGGGTCACCTCGAGTGCTCGCTTATGATGAGCTTGAGCAAGAGCAACTGCAGCAAGATGACGCTGTGCTCCTTGAGGAGGATCGTCTTCAGGCTGCTGTGCGAGCTGCATGCTACCAGCAAGCTTTGCGCCGCTTCCATAGCCGCAAAGTTCATGCCCGAAGCCTTGAGGAAGGCAACCTTGTTCTTCGGTGGATTCAGTCCGCCAAGAATTCAAACAAGTTGACGCCAAAGTGGGAAGGCCCTTCTCGGGTAGTACGAGTCACCAGGCCCGGCCCTGTCCGCCTGGAGACCGAGGATGGCGTTCCAGTGAGCAACTCCTGGAATATCGAACATCTTTGCAAGTTTTACCCATAAGGCGCGGTTGCCGGGGGCTCTCGGCAACCTCCTTTTGTACGAGTCTTGCCGGCAAGGCATATAATCCTTTGTACAAAGCCAGGCGCAGACCCTGTGCGCAGTTGAATAAGCTTAAGTGTTGTACATTTCTTGTTGATCTCCATGTTTATATATATGCATGCTTGTCTGAGATATTGTATGACACTTGCTCCCGGTAAGACTAACGAACCGCCAAGGTTCCCTATCTTTATTTTCTCTTCTTTCTTTTTCTCAAAGGATAGAAGGTTCCCTCGTGTGCAAGTTTGCCGGGGGGAGTGGGGGGGGGAGGAAGGAAGGTATGGATACCAATGGGCGCCGTTCAGAATTGATGTCTTGCCAGAAGGAGCACAGCGACAGAAAGCTAAGTTGCGAAACTTTGAGCAAGTTTTTCAATTTTTACTGTCAGGCTATTTTCTTTGGACAATTTCGGCCCTTGTATGGAAAACCTGCACGCGAAGGAACCCTTGTCGTAATTGGTTGCGCCCTTATTTTATTTCGAGTCCGCTCAACAGTCTAAGTGGACGCATCAAGAGCGCCAAGGTGTCTTGCCGGCTGCTACACCTCCAGCAGGCTGTTGAAGTCCCGCACCCAGCGCTCGCGGTAGGTTGCGCGCCAGCAAGTTTCCAGTAAGCGTAGGGTGTACATCATACGGAAAGAAATCGGACAAGGGAAATAGCATGCATGTACTCAGTCATAGCAAGTTATATTACGTCGATAGTTGCTGCAGTTCTAATTTAAGACTAAATTGTCTTTGGCATGGAATGGTGGCGGCAAGGAAAAGTGAGATGGCTAGTCCCTGCGCTGGCCTTCAACCCTCTTGATTGAGTCTACCTTCTCGAGGATGGGCGCGACAAGCTCCTCAAGTCCCTTGAGATCTGCATCCTTCGGCAAGCGGTCGAGCACGTTGGTGAGATCAATGCCAGGGTTCTTGTGTACCACCTTGATGAGTACCTTGTGGAGGACGGCCCGGCAAAGCTTGCGGGATTCATTGGCCAGTTGGATCGCTCGATTGGACTGGAGCAGCTTCAGAGCATCAATGATGCTTTCGAAGAAAATGGTCAGCCTGGCGCTCGGGGATATCCTTTCTTCAGAGGAATACCTGAAGTTTTGCAGGCCCTCCCGGCCCATGGTTGACAGTTGTGTAGTGAGCTTCTCCGCGGTGTCGACAAGGCGATCAGTCCAGATTTGCACACCTTTCTCATAGTTGACTTGGGCGGCGGCAGCGCTCTTAAGCAAGTTCCTCTCTTCCTGGAGATCTTTGCTCAGGACCTTCTCGCGGGCCCTGCCGTCCTTAAGAGACTTCTCCAACGTGGTCAGCTTCAGACTCAGATCGGCAATGGCATCGTTGGCTAAAGAGAGCTGCTTGGTCTTGTCGGATATAGCAGTTTGCATCTCCACTAGGCTGTGGAGAGTTTTCTCCCTGTCACTTTTGAGCGTCGAGAGCTTCTTGCTGTGTTCTTCAAGATCCGCTTCCAGCTTCTTCACTTTGTTGGTCAGCTCGTTCTTGGCGGCCTCTGCCGCCTCGGCGGCATCGATGGCTTCCTTGAGCTTGCTGGCGTGATCTACAGTTCCTCCTTGTGCTTCTGCTCCAGCTCCTGGGTCCGCTGCGCGACAAGCTTTTCAATTTCTTCATCCTTGCCGTGGAGTTTGGCAGCGAGTGCCTGCTCGCGCGTGGCAAGATCTTCTTCGTGAGCGTCAAGCCCAATGCGGCGCTGCGTCAAGAGAGCTTCTTCAGCGGCAACCTTTTGCGCAGCTTCCTCTTGCGCCCTCTCCATGTCAGATTGCCTCAGGTGGAGCTCCATCCAGCTTTGGCTCACTTGTTCCCGGCCGGCAGTCAACTCCTGAAAGGCCTCTGCGTACCAGATCTGCATTTGCTCAACGCACTTCTGGAAATCCGCCTCGGCTGCTTCGACAACTGCAGCTCTGGCGTCTACCTTCTCTTTTCGAGCACGGTGGAGCGCTTGGGGCTTGCGGAAATTATCGCCCATGGCCTGGAGGAGCCGATCTTCTTCAGATTTGCCGCTGCTGGCGCTTGGTTCATCGACGATCTCGAGCCCGGCAGTGGTGATGACTTCTGCATCAAAAGTTTCCCCTTCGGTCGGCGCCACATTACTTGCCGTTCCCGGTAAGTTGACGAACAGGTTGTCGCCAACCTTGAGATATTTGCTCGATGAGGGAGCCTCAGATGTCGATGGTTGATCCTCGGCAATCGTCTCACCGGCGGCTGGGGGCTCTGTGGCCGGTGTAGCGTCTGGTGCTCCTGCGGCAAGAATGCCGTCAGTACGGTCATCAGTCTCCTCGCCGGCCCTCTCGGCAAGTTTCTTGGCGGCTTCCTCGGCAGCAGCCTCGCTGACCTCGACGGTGGCGTCTTTGGCGGCCTCGCTAGCGGCAATCTTGTCAGCTTCGGTGGCAGCGTCTCTGGCGGTCTCCTCGATGACGACGTCGATGTCCATGTGTTCCATCACAGGGAATTCTGAAGGACGAAGGGGGGAAACAAAATCAAATCAAGATTGAAGTTCAGAAAGATAAAGGAAAGAATAACAAGTGCTCTGAGGCAAGCAGTCACCTGCGTCGAGCTGATGAGGGGTAGCTCCACCCCTCCCGGCAACATTGGTTGCCGGGGAAAGGTTACCGGTGCCCATGTTTGCCGGCTCCTCCTCTTCCAGGGTATGCTCGTCGGTAGGAGCTCTTGCCGGAGATGCACTTGCGGGCGGTGTGGTTGACGGAGGCGGCACGACGAGGGCGTCCTCCAATGACTCTCCCTGTTGCCGTTTTTCTCCTGCAAGCCCAAAGATGTAAGCGGCAAAGGTAGAAACCTCAGCACCCGCCAGCGGAAAACGAGTAGTGGACTCACGCTGGGGGCTGTGCTGGGGGCTGCGTCGAGGGCTAAGCTCTGGGCTGATGGTGATAGTTTCTGGCACGCTTGTAGAGCTTGTCGGGGGCTTGTCGCCTGTGGAGGTCTTCGCCCTCTTCGCCATCCTTTCCGCCAAGGTTTCTGCCTCACTGCAGAGACAAGACAAAGCAAGGCAATAAGATCAATTGAATTTAGAATTTGGGAGATAAAGACTGTGACAGGATGCTTACTCTTCCTCTTCTCGTTCCCGGCTGAAGCCGGAGATGTCGAAATCGACCTCCGTTGCGGTGTCCATATGGGGAGGAGGATGAGGGGTCCTGGGTCACTTGGCTGCAGCAGGTGCAGGGAGTTGGCGTGGCTCTGCCGCCTCAGCCTCCGGTGCTGTTGTGTGAGACGCCCCTGCCGCACCAGTGGTTGCCGCAGGTGTGTGTCTCGTGCACCGCATGGGTTGCTGTCAAACTCCTTGCCGCGGTGCAGCCTTGCCGGCCGCCTTCTTGCCGGGAACCTCGCTACTCGAAGAAGTTTGGCTTGCTAGGACGCCAGAGGCGGCTTTCCGAAGAACACGCTTTGCCTTCTTTGGAGCTGGGGGCTCCTCCTGCGGCTGTTCTTCGGCTGCGTCCTAGTCAGATGAGCTCTCGGCGACTGCGCCGCTCTATTCCCCGGCAGCCTTATCCTCCCCGGCAGGTTTCTCCTCCAGTACGACTTCTGCGTCGCTGGTTTCCCATTCTGTGAAGCCGACATTGCCGGCCTCCGCGGCAAGATTCGCCTCTTCCACTCTAGTGGCAATATACGCCACTTCTTCATCAGTGGTGACGCCGATGAGGTTTGTCTCTTCCCAGACGGCCCTCTCCGACAAGTTGTCGAAGAACTTTTGTGACTTCTCCATAGATGGCTCGACCCAAGTCGCGTCAAGGCCATGGGCGTTGAACATTGGCATTGCAGCGATGATTGGCCCCAGGGCGGAGTTGTTGCACAAAGGAATAGTTCTCGCCGGCAATTTATGCTTGTCTTCGCGCTAAAATAGCCTGTGGCGGAGAGTGCCAAGCTGCATAATTGTCAGGTTGTTGTTCAGTCCGGGGCGCAGCCTCATGATATCTGCCGCGTTCCGGAACTCCCAAGCTGCTCTCCCCTTATTCTGCAGAGGGGCGATGCGGCGGCGAAGGAAGTCAGTGCCAATAATTTCTATTGTGAGCCCGGCGGCTTTCAAATGGAGGATCCTGGTCGTGGCGATTGTGAGCCTGTCATCTTGAGCATCGAGATCGCTCCAGTCCTCGCCACGGACCGCCTTCTGTCGTCGGGGCGAACAGAAGGGATGGGGATCTGCTTCCTTAATCCGGCACCACTCGGACCGCCATTCTTCCCACTTCTCGCGGAAACCCCGTCTGGATATATCTCCTTGTTCCATGCCCTTGGGATCCAGGCGATAGAACCAGCAAGGGCTTCCCCTTTTTGGACGCGAGGAATGAAGTAATGGCGGAAGAGGGCAGTGTTGGGAATTACCCCGGCAAAGTTTTCACAAAGATGGGCAAAGATAGACATGCATGTTACGGCATTCGGCGTGAAATCCAAGAGATGGAAGCCGTATGTATACATGATGTCGTTGAAGAAATCAGAGAATGGAGGGCAGAGCCCACAGTAAAAATAAGCGGTGAAGAAGGGATATCTATCAGGTCCGCCTTTGGAAGAAGAACCTGGGGCCACGCCAGTCGCGGGGTGAGCCTTCGTCTCCCTCGCCAACATGCACTGGTATCGGTTCTTCAAGGCTTCCACGTCGAGCGTTGGAGCGAAGACGACGTACTTCTTCCGCATCTTCACTAGCTCGCTCTCCGGGACATCGGCTTTTGTCTCCTTGCCCTTGCTCTTGCTAGCCTTGGGTGGCATGATAGTTGTGAAGGCGAAAGCCGAGGATGGAGCGGGTGCGGAGGCGGTGAGCGGATGAGGAGAAGTTCTGCTCTGGGCTCGGGAGAGAGAAGGTAACGGTGGATTTCAGATTGGAAAGAAGAGGGGGTAAATGGGCAGCGCCTTTGCGGATTCCTTTTTATGGGGAAGGAACGAGGCTGCCTCTTTTACTGCCCAATGTGAATACGCCTATACGAGCGCGCTGCGGCCGCGGCCGTTCAGCGCACGCTTCCCACGTCGCGCATTCAGCGCGCGTAGTGGGGAAGCGTAGTAAATGGAATAGTTACAAGCAGTTAACCCCTGCCACGCGTGCTCGTGCACTGTTTGGGCCTAGCCCAACAACGCCTCGCACTCGTGTGTGGCCTAGGCCCGGGGGCTCCTGTCGGTGTACTAAATATTGGGCCTTTAGTACCCCATACTTGTGCACGGACAGTTGTAGCCATACCTGCGGCAAGGCTTGTCGGGGGGACAGCTAAAGATCAATCCAAAGTTATCAAAGAGACATTCAAGCCAAGGATCAGAAGATAAGGAGAACTGGAAACCAAGGGCTCGGCTCCCGGCAAGATCATGCTGGGGTAGCCCGCCAAGCCCGGCAAGGTTCCGCCTCTGTGCCACCGCTCCAGCGCAGCGACCGGCCTGGCATTCTGGTCCCACCTCTGGACGCGTGGCAAGGCACTAGTGGAGGCGAGCTTAAGCGGTGCAGATGGGATGGCCCCTTTTTCCATCCCCAAGAAAGTAGGGACACCTAAACGGACACCTCACAATGCATTAAATGCATTTGTCCATAACCGTCAGTGGTTAGGTATGATAACCATGTAGCTACTTTACACCTTGCTTATGAGCAGTTCGCCACTATGGTGACCCCTTTGATCATATAAAAGGAGGCCCAAGACAACTGCTACAGAGGAGGAGAACTCTGGAGGAGGACACTCTCGGCCCATTCTGCATGCGTAGCCGCTGCATGAACACACTGTTCATTGCAAGCGCTCCAAGAACTGGGACGAAAGCACTGATAATAAACTAAAGCAGGAGTAGGGTTCTACGCTGATTAGCGGCCCGAACCTGGGTAAAAATCCCCTCACGTTGATCATCGGTTCTGCTCTTTGTGCATACCTCTCTCCCTGCCGAACAATAAAGGGGTCCCTTGGATCCCATAGGTGTCGTACGCCGACAGATGCATTATTCTTGGTTCATAAAGTACATAATAGGTCATCCTCATTCTGTTCATGCACACGAAAAATTAGAGGTCATTCTGAATGGTGCAAGATGGCTCGTCGGTGCGATCAACGTACCCTATAAGTTGTATTCACGGTCTGTCCCGTGATGTTGTATCCAAAAAGTGGCCATAATTTGGCCATGAAAACTCCATTGGAGCTCCATTACCCGCCAAAATGATCACAACGAGAAGTTGTATGCATCCATAACCCACTCGCACGCTTCGACAACATTTCAGAGGCAAGATCTAGCTTGTAAAATTGAGTTTTGGACGATTTTATGTTTGAAGTATACTCTCCCACCCTCTACCACCCTTCCGTGAGCTCACCTATGGACTGATATATGGACAATAAGATATAGAAAAATGCGACATCCTTCCATTACAAACTAGAAAGACTACATGTTCAGTCACGACAGAAGGAGGAGGGTCTTCATTGCATCATAACTGAAGAATTCATGCTTTACATGATCTACCACCCATACCGCTACCACCCTCTCGTTTTCACCAGCGGATGCACTATTCTTGGATCATAAAGTACATAATAGCTCATCCTCATTCTGTTCATGCACACGAAAAATTATAGGTCAATTTTAATGGTGCAAGATGGCTCATCGGTGCGATCAACTTACCCTATAACTTGTATTCACTGTCTGTCCCACGATGTTGTATCCATAAAGCGGCCATAGTTTGGCCATTAAAACTCCATTGGAGCTCCATGACCCTCCAGAACGATGATAGAGGTGAGGGGCCCGATCGTTCAATGAGATGATAACTATCGACTTGGTGGAGACGACTTTGACGATCCGACTAGAAACGTGCAACGATGTTGCGCCTTAGCAATCACTAAACCAACTCCGAGAGGTTATTGACCATGCCGGAGCACGATCAACCTGACCACGAAGGTCTATTCCTGCATGCAATCGAAGAACAAGCAAGAATATGATACTACTATCTGAATATTACGAATATAGATGAAGTATTGATAAAGGTGGGGATCCGAAAGCGGTCTTGGTCTGGTCGTTGGACACAAACGAAGTACACGAAGTTGCAATGGCTAACTTTTAACTAAACAAATAACAAGGAAAAACAACTAGATGGATCTACTTATATAGGACAAAGGGGTGGCAGCCAAGGAGGTGGGAGGATGTCCCAAGGCAGCCTAAAACTAAATCTAGGTCTTATAAGGCTCATGGGCCCAAGTGGAGGTGATGCAACACCTTTGGACTTGTAGTTTGACTCAGATTCTGCTGTAGCATCATATTGTTTCGTTATTATCTCAATGCTCCAGACGAATTTGAAGGTGAATCCACTTGGTTTGTAAAGTGCACGAAATCTACTTTCCAACAAAAAAAGAATCACCCAATTCGGAGTCCGGATGAAAGAGAAATTGGCGTTTTGAGTCAGGTATGTCTGTGCAGTCCGAATCTGAGTCCAGAACATGAGAGACTTGGACTCTATCTTCTCTTGGCCCAAAAGTGACGTGAGAGGACTTTTTGAATAGAACCTAAACTTCTCTTTTCCCTTATCTTCACTAGCAAACATGCCCGTGCATTGCAACGGGAGATCAAACAATAACACAAGACTCTAACGTGATAAGCATTCTCATGACCCTTTATATATAAGTCCACCCCCTCTACTTTAACATCACAGCCAATGGTCATTGGACATGCACGACCAGCTTCAAAACAACGAACAACATGTCGAACAATGAATCGATTGAGGGTATGGTTTTTCAGGATGTCTATTTGGAACATGAGATGTGGTCCCGAGTCAACTTAATTCAGCTTATTAGTTCCTTCTAAAATTTAAAGTAAAATTTGAAGGAATAACATTATTAATAAATTTGGACCTAATGCCATGAACTAAATGTAATAGTAAAATGGAAAGAAATAATATTATGAACAAATTTAAAAGTAACAATAACATCAAGTAGACTAATCTGCAAAACATGCTTGTTTGTGTTAGGTGAGATCGGGATAGTCTGGTCGAGACCTCCTCCCCTTCCAATCGCCGCCTGATGTCATGATTCATGCGAACTCCAGACTATAACTCCCTTGCCCTGCGAATCCAAAATTGCTCCTTTTCAATCCACGTCATTTGTAGCCGACCATCAACTGCTTCATATTGGTGGGCGCTGGGATGCAAAGACGGCGGCCGACCCACTGTACACAACAATGTGTAGACAAATGTTTCTACACATACATATATAGCACTAAGCTAGCTAGTAGTTTTTCTTTGAAAAAAGAACAAAAGATGGCTAGTAGTTTTTTATTCAAAAGGAACAAAGCTGGGTAGGAATTTTAAATGGGTAGAAATGAACATCCCCTATTGAAACAGTAATAGATTTTGTGAGTGCATCAGTGTATCCAATCTAGTCAATTTAAATGGGTAGGAAACATATATAATAGACATTTTCAAAGTACCCGTATAAAGAAAAGTATTATTTTTTTAGAAATGATTAACATGAAAGATAATAGCACTTGAATCTGCCAAAAAAAAGAAAAAAGTTAAACAGAGAGTAGATGGACCGAATTACAATACAGGGCATCCGTTGAGCGAGACAGTTCTATCTTACGCCAATAGAAATTCATACTGTGCATCTATTGAGCGAGACAGTTCTATCTTACGCCAATAGAAATTCAGAGAATAAAAGGCAAAAAAGGGGAGCACCGTGACTCGAACTCAGGTCTCCACAATAGAAGAGCACGTCCCCAGCCAATCGGGCTATTGACCACTTGTGATACACAAGGGCAATAATCTATATGAACCAAACGCGACGGGCAGCGACATAAGGATAAAATGAATCATTTTTTTCTACTTAGAGATGGCATTGGTGGGTAATTCTCGTCAACTTTGAGGGTAATTTAGATGACGGACGACCAGAAGCACTCCATGCTTTATTATTAGGGGTAGATATGTGGATTGTACAAATGTCCCATAGACCCGCAATTAGACATGGCACAAAAGTTTGTGAAGTATTTTTGTCCTGGATAACATAAATAAGTTATTGCATAGTTTGCATTAGAAATCACCTCACAAATATGCATGTATGCAATATTTTTGGTCGTATCCAAGGTAGTCATGTCCTCCTTATCCTCCCCTTCTTGAAAACAAAGCCTTCCTCGGCGTTGCTTAATCTGAAATGTGGCTAACAAAAGAGACAAGGTGTACATGTTGTATATGTATATGTCATCCATTTTTACTTCCCTTGGTTTTTGCAAATTTGACACATGGATACATGAGCAACTTTCATTGTTCATAAAATATAAAGCCAAAATATTATCAAAAGATTGACAATGTTCATCATTAAACCATCCCAACATTGGTGAACAGACCTTACGTGCATCAAATTTACATGCTGCAACATGCTTAAATAAAACATGCAATAAGTCATTTGACACAGAATCATCACCAAGATTAGAGGTCATATCAAAATGATTAAACATTGGTTCTTTTGCATCAACAGTTAATTCAATGGGTGCACTCAAAATTGTTGGTATTTCAGTTGTTTGATCACATGACGCATTCATGACAATAACACAATTCTCTAAAATAGGTGGTGTGCTCAAATCAGTAGGTAACTCAACACATGATGTATTCAAGTTAACTAGGCATGCATCATTCTCATGTGAAGTTACATGATCAATACCTTTACTATTACCTTGTCGCAATGACGTAGCTAATGTAGGTACGGACGATGACAATGTACCATACACTTGAGATGATGTCGCTCTCACAATCTGAGGTATGGCCGCTCTAGTAGTTGCAACGGTGGAGGAACCAACCGGTGGCGGTGAGCATGAACTGGAATAGTAGTTGTTGTAGTCACCCAATGCATCCTCTTGTATCTGTCTCTCAAAGGTACAAGAGCGAACATACATACCAATAATGCAATGAGGAATATACTGAAATCTTGCGCGAATATCATGGTTCAAACCACCAAAAAATCTATTCATTGTATCATCCTCAGATTCTTCTATGTCACAATGATGCATATAAGATTTGAACTCTTGGTAGTAAGCATGAACAGTGTTACTGCCTTGTTTTAATTGTTCCAATTTGCGAAGCAATTCACGACAATAGTAAGGAGGAAAAAATTGTTGTCTCATTACAGCTTTCAAATCTTTCCAAGTTGTGGGTTGGTTATCAATGTTTTTCTTACAATGTACACTCCACCAAACAGAAGAAAAACCAGTAAATGCTCCAGTGGCAGCCCGTACTCTCTCAAGTTCAGAAAAATCATGGTGACTAAATACTTGTTCTACTTCAAGCTCCCAAGCTAGATAAATAGCAGGATTAAATCTACCCTCAAATGACGGTAAAGAGATAACCTGACCATGTGCTTGTGTGTGTTGTCCCACCTCTCGTGATGGTGAAGATGTATCCATCGTCCAAGAACTTCTATCTTCGGAACCTGTCATGATTAGTAGAAACAAGAAACAAAATTCAAGAATAATGTTCCTATGAACTACTAGGATGTGGTGGTAAAGCGCTCACAGTAAATCAAATATCAATATCTTACAAGTTCTTACCATGCAACAGGTGGTGACAGGCAACCAGCGGTGTCAAATAACTCCGAAGGTTGAGTAAAGCGATTGCCAGGGGAACGTACATATACACGGTGTAGAAATATGTGGAGCTTAGAAGGCTTAAATATTTGGTAGCAAAAGATTAGCAATAATCGATTCAGAGATGCAATATTGAATAAACGCTCAACAATGGTACCGTGCTGGTCCTAGGCTAGTCCGGACTAGAGACGCGAGCCTAGGACACTAATGAGGTCATGATGTAGCACAACTAGCATCAATAAAGGATATGAAGTAGCTCTGGACAGCAAGATATAAGTGAAGATCTCAATGGCAGTAAGATAATGATGACAAACAACTGCCAAGCAGGATATACCAACAACTTTCTCTCCAACTTTCATCTGGAAAAGTTTGTGCCAATTTTCTGATAATTTTTCTCAAGAATGGCACTGACTCAGGCTTTCAAATGCAAAAAGAATCACTGAATTCTGAGTTGATATGAGGAGTCAAAGAATTGTAAAACTGGCCTGAAAAACTGAAACAAGCTGTTTGCGAACTTCGAAGGGCAAAAAGAAATATTTAGAAGCCGATTTTCAGGTGTCAAATATTGAACTTGCTTCTGCAACTATTTAAATGCGGCTCGTCGCTAGCTTTAATTTGAGTACTCGCAGAGCCAAAACGGACTTCGTATGAGAAAGATATGTCTGTTTTACTGAACAGTGCGCAAAACAGATTCCAATCCGAATTCAAGTACGAGATTGAGTCTAGATAGATCCGAAATTAGTTTTTTTTCTTCTCTCTTTTTTCTCTCTCACTTTTTCTTTTTTCTTTTTTCTCACTTTTTTTCTCTGACTTTTTTTACTTTTTTTTTCTCTCTCCCTCTTTCCAAGACAAACTAGATAAGATGCTGATTGGATCAAGCGAAGATGTGAACGACCTCAACTATGATTGTGACAATAAACGACGGGTAGCACATGGTGAAAATTGAAGGATGGGGTGGTGGACAGCAGAAGGGATAATGATGCAGCGGCGGCGTGACTAATGTGAACAGAAGTTGAAACTCTAAAGGAACGAGACACTAAGACCAGCAACTCGACACAACGATGCAACCGATAATTCAATAATGCAAACAATGAAAAGAAAATTGCAAAGGCTCAGACTGGCTTGGACAAAGAATGAACATATCTAACTTATTTTTGTGGCTTTTTCTTGGACAATAGTTAAGAAAATAAATCTAATCTAGGGAAAACTAGAAATTTTCACCGAGCAACCTGAAAACTGATACCACTTGATAGAGGCGAGGGGCCAGATCTTTCGAGGAGATGATAACTATCGACGTGGTGTGATAGAGGCGAAGGTGTCCCGTCTTTCGATGAGATGGTGGTTATCGTTTTGGAGGAGTAGACTTTGACAATCCGACTATGAACGTGTGAGGACTTCGCGCCTTAGCAATCGCTAAACCAACTCCGAGAGGTTATTGACCACGCCGGAGCACGATCAACCTGATCACGAGGGTCTATTTCCTGCAAGCAAATGAAGAACAAGCAAGAAACTAAGATTGCAATCTGGATATTGCGAATATAAGATGAAAGCTTTATTGATCAAGGTGGGGTTCTGTGACGTCTTGGTCTGGTCGTTGAACACAAACGAAGTACGCGAAGTTGCAGCTATGACGAACTTTTAATCTAAATAAAACCCCAAGTCTAAACAACGCCCTAAGGACTGTATACATGGAGGAAGAGGGGGAAATTTCGTGACCCTTCGAGGAGGGGTCCAAAACCAACCCTAACTCTTGTTTCCCCACAATTACGGACTCTAAAAACAACCTATACTCAAGTATTTCGAAATTACATGGGCCTGGCCCAAAAATAAGGTGGCGCAGAACATATAATAGCCTCTGGACGAAATTTAGGAAGTGGCATCTAGTATATTTCATCCAAGCCTTCATTCACTTATTATGGTGGCTTCAAAGTCCTGAAATCATCACTTGAAACTCCAGTTTTGTTCCCCTTGCGCATGCCATCATCTCCATGCTTGATCTTGCTCCAATGTTCATCCCTCTTGTCCATGCTAGGCCCTTCATCTGTAAGCAAAACAAATGTATCCAATCTAGGCAGCATCATATTCTCATGAACATTAGAATCATTACCAAGAAACGAAAGTACCTGATAATTTAATTGGCATGCGCGAGCTCTAGTAACTGGTCCAGTATATGTAGCAGTAGGGGCTGTGGGTGTAACAATGGTATTGATGTCCTCATCATCCTCCCCTTCTTGAAATGAAGTCGTCCTCCATGGAAGCTCATCTTCCTCACCGAAATAAGGCTTCAAATCTGCAATGTTAACCCTCCAGGTTCTGCCTTCTTTACAATTCTGCAATACATCTTTAAATTCAGCATCACGCACATATTGATCTTTGATGGTCTCCAAACCAAATATTTTACAGTCAAGTTGTGACAACATAGTATAACGACGAGACAATGCATCAGCAATAACATTTTCTTTACCCTTCTTGTGTTTAATGACATAAGGGAAAGTCTCAATGAATTCAACCCATTTAGCATGTCTACGGTTCAGTTTTGCTTGACTTTTAATATGTTTCAAAGATTCATGATCAGAATGAATAACAAATTCTTTGGGCCATAAATAATGTTGCCATATTTCCAAAGTCCGAACAAGAGCATATAATTCCTTATCATAAGTTGAATAATTCAGACTAGGCCCACTCAATTTTTCAGAAAAATATGCAACAGGTTTACCATCTTGTAATAACACACCTCCTAATCCAATTCCACTAGCATCACATTCAAGCTCAAAAATCTTATTATAATCAGGAAGTTGGAGTAATGGAGCATGTGTCAACTTATCTTTCAATACCGTGAAGGCTTCTTCCTGTGTGGTACCCCAAACAAAAGGCACATCCTTCTTTGTAAGCTCATTAAGAGGTGTAGCAATGGTGCTGAAATCTCTCAAAAACGCCTATAAAACCCAGTGAGGCCAAGAAAACTCCTCACTTGTGTGAGCGTTTTGGGCTGCGGCCAACTCTCAATAGCTTCAATCTTGGCTTTATCAACTTCAATTCCCTGTGGAGTAACAACATAGGCAAGAAAAGATACTCGGTCGGTGCAAAAGGTGCACTTCCCAAGGTTACCAAACAAACATGCATCACGTAGAGCAATAAAAACAGCACGTAAATGTTCCAAATGTTCCTCCAAAGATCTGCTATAAATCAGTATATCATCAAAGTAAACTACCACAAATCGTCCAATGAAAGCACGTACAACTTTGTTCATTAATCTCATGAAAGTACTAGGTGGATTAGTTAACCCAAAAGGCATGACTAACCACTCATATAATCCAAACTTAGTTTTAAATGTTGTTTTCTATTCATCTCCCAACTTCATACGAATTTGATGGTATCCACTACGCAAATCAACTTTGGAGAATATTGTAGAGCCACTCAATTCATCAAGTGTCGGTGCAACAGACCCCAGGTGTGTTGCCCAAACTGTACGCAGGCTCTAGAACAAGATTGTAGCATCCGAGACCAGACCAAGCAGAAGAGATCAGCTCTTTGAGAAATCAAAGGGCGGATCAAGAAGACCAAGACCAACCAAAGGAGCAAGATACCACTAAGGAAAAACCTCCCTTGCCGGGCAGGCGAGCCTAGCGGGGACGAGGTTGCCCCGAAGACAAGTCTCAAGATTGCCCCGGCAGGCTTGCCGGGGACGCCGAGGGCAGATTACCCCGCCAAGGCTCCACCGCTCCACCTCACAGCAATGCAAGTCATCGATCGGTGCGGTGTCGTGCCCCCAAGTGGCTAAGTGGCCGTTATTTGGCACGTGACAGCCACTTCCAGAGGAAATCACCTCCAAATGACACATGCCAGGGACGTGTCATGCAGGCATGCGAGAAGGTGGCCGAACGGCACGGCAAGGCTTGCCGGGCTATGCTACGATGTGACACTAAGCGGTGCATTTAATGCGCTCTGTCCTGTCTGCAGAGTTAGGTATGATAGCACTGTTTGCTATCTAATCAGTACGCAATGACTGATTTGCCATTGTGGTGACCCCTTGATCTATAAAAGGAGGGCCATGGCAACCTTAGAAAAGATTCAGACCTTTGTACACTCATACGCGCGTAGCAGCTCTCGCCCCGAGGTGACC
This sequence comes from Thinopyrum elongatum, assembly GCA_011799875.1. Classification (NCBI taxonomy): domain Eukaryota; kingdom Viridiplantae; phylum Streptophyta; class Magnoliopsida; order Poales; family Poaceae; genus Thinopyrum; species Thinopyrum elongatum. The sequence continues at coordinate 265,617,310 of CM022302.1, forward strand.
TTGCCGGGCTAGAGCGCTGCATCTCCACCACGGTCCTCTCATCAATCCACCAAAGCAGGAGTAGGGTTTTACGCCTCGCGGTGACCTGAACCTAGGTAAAAACTGCCCGTGTGATCACTGTCGCGCTGCTCCGCGCCCTCCGCTCTTTGTGCAATGCGTCCTTCCCCCCCGCCGAACTACAAGGGGCCGATGGCCCCATAGGTGGCCGTGTTTTCCCACGACATCAAGCATATCATCTAGCCTAGGAATTGGATGACGATAACGGATAGTGATATTATTAATGCCTCTACAATCAACACACATACATGATGTACCATCCTTTTTTGGCACTAGTATAATAGGAACATCACAAGGACTAAGGGATTCACGTATATAACCTTTATCGAGCAGCTCCTTTACTTGACGCATAATCTCCTTCATCTCCTCTTGATTGGTACGGTATGGTGCATGGTTGGGTAGCGATGCACTAGTAATTAAGTCAATTTGATGCTCAATGCCAGGAATAGGTGGTAATCCCGGTGGCACATCTTCTGGAAAGACGTCAGCGAACTCCTGCAAAATGTTAGTGACAGCAGGAGGCAAAGAGGAAGGCATGTCCTCGAATGAAAATAATGCCTCTTTGCACACAAAAGCATAGCAAACAGATTTGCTGAAATATATATCATCAAGATCAGATTTGGTGGCAAGTGAACATGCACTTTTGAATTTAATTTCAGAAGCAACACTAGATAGTTTATTATTAGGCTTCATTTGTTGCTCAAATTCTTTTGCCACAATGTGATTTTCACTCTTATTTTTCTCTTGTTTTGCTTTATTAGCTCTATTAATAGCATCTTTCAAAATGGAATCAGGAGACATAGGAAGCAAAGTAATATGTTTATCCTTATGAACAAGAGTATATTGATTGTTTCTACCATGGTGTACAGAATTTTTATCAAATTGCCATGGTCTACCAAGTAATAAGGAACATGCTTGCATGGGTACCACATCACAATCAACATAATCAGCATATATAGAGATACTAAAATGCACACGAACATAACGTGTTACCTTAACCTTGCCACTGTTGTTGAACCATTGAATGTAGTAAGGATGTGGATGTGGTCTTGGGGTGAGAGATAGCTTCTCCACCATCTCCATGCAAGCCAAGTTGTTGCAGCTCCCCCCATCTATGATGACGCAAACAGAACGTTCCTTCACAACTCCCTTTGTATGGAACAAATTATGCCTCTGAGTGTGCTCAGCTTGTGTGACCTGCACACTCAAAACACATTGAGCAACTAAACTTTCATACTAGTCAGCATCTTCAGCAGCCATGCATTGCATCTCATGATCGGAATCATCTCCATCGTGTTCTTCACTTGTAATAAGAGCCAAAGTCTCCTCATCATAGTCACTAGCGGACTCATACCCACCATCCTCAGTAGCAATCATAACATGTGGAGATTTGCATTCTCTCGCAAAATGACCTCTACCCTTACAACAACGACAAATAATATCATGTGTGTGCCCTGTTGATGCCATGGATGAAGAAGAGATCTGTGCAGGCCCGGCAGGTGTGCTCTTTGCAGATAGTGGTGGTTGTGCCTGCTTTCTTGTATGACGGCTGGGGGTGGCAGCTGACGGAGGTGCCGGTGTAGCAGAATGTGTGGAAATAGAGGATGCACGCGGTGTCCATTATGAAGGTCAAACTGCAGAAAAGTTAGTTCACGCCAATGCCTGTCGATCCTGCACTTCACGTTCAGCTTTGCAAGCAAGATGGAATAAACAAGTGATATTATTGTACTCCTTATACTCTAAAATGGTCTGAATCTCTCTATTTAATCCACCCATAAAACGTGCAAGCATAGCTTCAGTATCCTCAACAATACCACATCTAATCATTCCAGTTTGCAATTCCTTATAATATTCCTCTAGAAAAAAAATTCCTTGTCTTAAACGCTGCAATTTCTGAAGTAATTCACGTTGATAATATGGTGGAACCCAATGAGTACGCATAGCAGTTTTCAAAGCAGCCCAAGTAGCTGGAATAGGATATAATCTATATTGTTCAGACCACCAAACACATGGAGAAGTAGTGAAAGCACAAACAGCAGCAGCAACATGTCTTTCCTCGGGATATTGTAAGCATGTAAAACGTTGTTCAGTTTCTAACTCCCAAGTAAGATATATATCAAGAACATATGTACCCTCTAATGGTGGAATATTCAATTTTAGTTTAGGAAGATGGTCATGATCTCATACCTGAGGTGGTGGTGCAGGCCTACCATTGCGATTATTTGCATGTGGACGACCTGGTGGTGGTGGTGGTGGTTGCACGTAGTTCTGATTTTGATCAACCTCATCTTCATAATCGCCCGCGTAATAATCCTCCTCCGCAGCAGCAGCAGGAGCCACAGAATTATCAACAACAGTAGCAGTGGCACCAGAAGTTTGGCCCGGCTCAAGAGGAACACGGCTCGCTCGGCGGAGGGTTGTTTCACGACGTGGAGGTGGTTGTTGTTGTTGTTGCAATGGTGCAGCAGAGGTAATAAGTGGAGGTAGACGCGCAAGCACTTCAGCGAACTTTGGCATCCAACCTGTTGTCAATTGTCTTCTCGACGTCATCAATCCTCGCTAATGCCTTGCCAAAACTGGCCATCACGTCTTCCACGTGTTGACCCAACATTTCCTGGAATTTATCATGGAGCTCCTTGTTCGTCATGTTCTCCCAGTCCAGCTCATCCGCTTGTGATCCTGGCATGGTTAGCAGCAAGAGAAAAACACAAGAATATGATCCTATAGACTGCTAGGAAGTGGTGGTGGTGTTGTGGAAAGTCACAAATCCGTCAAGCGAATCTCAAATTCTTACCAGTTCTTACCAAGCAGCAGGTGGTGATCGGCAACCATTGTAGTCAAAACTCTCAAAGCTTGGATAGAGCGATTACCAGGGAGAGTGAAACGCACGACGTAGATGTATGTGGAGCTGGGAAGGCTTATAATATGGTAGCAAAAAGGGTCATCAATAATCAATTCAGAGATGCAAAGTAGAATAAACGCTCAACGACGGTACTGTGCTGGTCCTAGGCTAGACCGTACTAGAGACGCGAGCCTAGAACACTAACAAAATCACGGCGCGACACGTAAACAAGGGAAAAGCACACTCTAGAAAAAAATCACTCTTTTTTTTTGCGCTCCTTTTTTTTTGCGAAAAATCACTATAATGGCGAGTGTCTCAAAACTCTTCCCAAGTCAAAATAATAGGATAGGCATGAAATTTTTTTGACTATTTTTTTGGTAAATTAGGGCAGCGACGACGAAAAAGTGCGACAAAAAAATCACTATGATGGCGAGTGTCTCAAAACGGTCCCTTTGACCTAAAAACAGGATAGGAAAAAAATATTTTCGATCGCTGAAATTTTGGCCTAAAAACTGCCCGGGGGTCTTTTTTACCGAAACCTACTCAGGCAAGGAAACACGAATTGAAAAATAGATGGATTTCGAAAACAAACCTAATATGAAAAGAACTCGGATTGGTGGGGATATATGGTGGTAGGATATGGCATCGGTGGTGGTATATGGCAACGGTGGTGGTATATGGCAGCGGTGGTGGTATATGGCAGCGGTGGTAGGATATGGCAGCGGTGGTGGTATATGGCAGCGGTGGTAGGATATGGCAGCGGTGGTAGGATATGGCAACGGTGGTAGGATATGGCAGCGGTGGTGGAATATGGCAGCGGTGGTAGGATATGGCAGCGGTGGTGGAATATGGTAGCAACGCTGAAGATGGTGCGGCGGCGTGGCAAACTGTGATAGAACTCGAAACTCTAAAGGACTAGACGCTAAGACCATCAACTAGACACGACGATGCAACTGCAAATTCAACAAAGCAAAACCCTAAAAAGATTATGCAAAGGCTCAGATTGGTTCGGATATGATGAACTAACCCTAATTTTTTTTGGCTTTTCCGTGGACTATAGGTATGAAGAACAGACTCGATCTAAACTACGAAAACTGGAAAATCTCACCGAGCAACCTGGAAATCTGATACCACTTGATAGAGGCGAAGGTGTCCCATCTTTCGATGAGATGGTGGTTATCGTTTCGGAGGAGTAGACTTTGACGCTCCAACTACGAACATGCGAGGACATCGCGCCTTAGCAATCGCTAAACCAACTCCGAGAGGTTATTGACCATGCCGGAGCACGATCAACCTGACCACGAGGGTCTATTTCCTGCAAGCAAATGAAGAACAAGCAAGAAACTAAGATTGCAATCTGGATATTGCGAATATAAGATGAAGGGATAATTGGTTTTATACCCTTAGTTGTGTCCCCCTCGTCAGGATTGCCTCTAGTTTCTGAAAACACGTGGTCTTGCCCAACCCACTTTGGCATCTTGTGCTTTTGCCCTTTGACCGTTTGACCGTCACTTTGAAAACTTCATAACTAATTCATACTAAATCAGAAAAATGCAAATAGGATACCAAAATGTTCGAAAAAACATCACTTGTATGTCAATGTCACTTGCATTCATAACAAAAGTGTTGGTAAGTGCCCATCCGAGTTTTAGCTCTTATCATACCACCATGAACAGTTAAATAAAAAAATCCAAAAAAAAGTTGGTGGCAAAGAATGACAAATGTTTCATGTGCTTGCCAAGTTACATTAGGGAATGACATTCGTGGAAGTAGTGAAAAAAAAACAATTTATTTTCGAGTGTTGATTGTTTTTTTTGTCACGACTTCCACGAATGTCATTCCCTGATGAAACTTGGCAAGCACTTAAAACATTTGTCATTCTTTGCCACAAACTTTTTTTTGAATTTTTTGAATTTTTTTAGATTTTACTGTTCATGGAGGTATGATAAGAGCTAAAACTCGGATGGACACTTACCAACACTTTTGTCATGAATGCAAGTGACATTGACATACAGGAAATGTTTTTCTGAACATTTCGGTATCTTATTTGCATTTTTCTGATTTAGTATGAATTAGTTATGAAGTTTTCAAAGTGATGGTCAAACGGTCAAAGGGCAAAAGCACAAGACGCCAAAGTGGGTTGGGCCAGACCACGTGTTTTCCGAAATTAGGGGCAATCCTGACGAGGGGGACACAACTAAGGGTATAAAACCAATTATCCCTAAGATGAAAGCTTTATTGATCAAGGTGGGGTTCTATGACGTCTTGGTCTGGTCGTTGAACACAAACGAAATATGCGAAGTTGCAGCTATGGCGAACTTTTAATCTAAACAAAACCCATAGTCTAAACGACGCCCTAAGGGCTGTATTTATGGTGGAAGAGGTGGAAATTTCGTGACCCTTGGAGGAGGGGTCCAAAACCAACCCTAACTCTTGTTTCCCCACACTTACGGACTCTAAAAACATCCTATACTCAAGTATTTTGAAATTACATTGGCCTGGCCCAAAAGTAAGGTGGCGCATCACCTATAATAGCCTCTGGACGAAATTTAGGAAGTGGCATCTTGTATATTTTGTCCAAGCCTTCATTCACTCATTATGGTGGCTTCAAATTCCTGAAATCATCACTTGAAACTCTAGTTTTGTTACCCTTGCACATGCCATCATCTCCATGCTTGATCTTGCTCCAATGTTCATCCCTCTTGTCCATGCTAGGCCCTTCATTTGTAAGCAAAACAAATGTATCCAATTTAGGCAGCATCATATTCTCATGAACATTAGAATCATTACCAAGAAATGAAAGTACCTGATAATTTAATTGGCGTGTGCGAGCTCTAGTAACTGGTCCAGTATATGTAACAGTAGGGGCTGTGGGTGTAACAATGGTATTGATGTCCTCATCATCCTCCCGTTCTTGAAATGAAGTCGTCCTCGACGGAAGCTCATCTTCCTGACCAAAATAAGGCTTCAAATCTGCAATGTTAAAAGTGGGACTAACCTCAAAATCTGCAGGCAGCTCAAGTTTATATGCATTATCATTTATTTTCTCTAACACCTTAAAAGGACCATCAGCACGTGGCATTAGCTTTGATTTGTGCAAATCAAGAAATCTATCACTACTAGGGAAAAGCTTACCAGTAGCGCTGGTTTTTGAGCTATCAGTAGCGCTAGTACCCGCGCTACTGCTACGGCGCTACAGCTATTTTGTAGCAGTAGCGCTTGTTACACCTAGCGCTACTGGTATCTTCAGATACTAGTAACTAGTAGCGCTTTTCTGAGGCGTACTACTGGTAAATGAGCACTGCTGGTAACACTACTGGAATCAGCTGCTTTGCCGTCTGCCATAGCGGACGGCAAAGGCATGCTTGGCGGACGGCAAAGGCTTTGCCGTCCGCTAGCAGACGGCAAACACTCCGGCAAAGCTGATGCCGGTAAAGGCCGCTTTGCCGTCTGCTGGCGGACGGCAAAGAGCTTGCTTCTTTGCCGTCTGCTGGCGGACGGCAAAGAGCTGCTTCTTTGCCGTCTGCCAGCAGATGGCAAAGAGCTTGCTTCTTTACCGTCTGCTGACAGACGGCAAAGAAGCAGCTCTTTGCCGTCTGCTGGCAGACGGCAAAGACCTTTGCTTCTTTGCCGTCTGCAAGCAGACGGCAAAGAGGCCAAATAGGTCAGCCCAGGTTGCACAAGCTGCTGCCACGTGGCCACTTTGCCGTCTGCTGTCAGATGGCAAAGAGCTTTGCCGTCTGTCTGATGGCAGACGGCAAAGTGGCTATATAGCCCCTTTTTTCTTTTTTCTTATATCAATTCATTTTCACAGAAATTCAAACATACACACACACACACAACATATATATATATATATATCAGAATCACATAATAAGGCAAACATTTGCTTATCCACCACATTATATTGCATAGGGTAAACATCAAACATAGTTTCACCATGTTCATCCATAATAAGGCAAACATCAACACAATCCAACATATATATTGCTGTCTCCGCGCCGCCTGTGTTTGCCATCTTAGCCGTCCAAGTAATACAATCTTGAGAGATCTGGAACTACAGAAAGCAGATAGCCAACCGCCTCTCCGGAAGAAGCAGCAACACGAACATCTTGCCTTTCCGGGCAATGAACAACACACGCAGCCAAAATCGAGAGTCATGTCATGATTATAAATAAAATGATCTGCAGGTGAACACAGATAGTAAATAAAATTATACTCTAAAACTTTGATACTCTTGCTCACGATTAAAGAATGTCCTATTTTGGCCAGTTTACCACTATGGTGCAATAAGTGTACTACTAAAACTGAACAATGTCATATTACACTTCAGTTAGAACCCAATTTCCATAAGAAAATTTGTTGCTTGCGGATCTTTTAGAGCATGAGAAACAATAATAATATCGATTTGTACTACGTATTCTCATCCAAGTGGGTTGCTACAGCCGTGCTTTCTCATCCAAGTGAGTAGAGACTGGGGACACATGTCACGCCAGCGGGAGCAACGCCCAAAGCACTGGGATAACATATTCACACAGATTGAGGTGCAAGCACATAGTTTGACACAAAAGAGGTTAAAAATGCAATAACTGAACCTATGATTGAATAAACATAATCCCTATGAGAAGCTGGGTCAACTGTTTATACTTGGCTACATTTATTCTTCTGTAACTCAACTGTTTATGCTTCCAAAATAATAGAATAAATCCAGCTTGGTACAGAGCTACCCGATTTCTTGGTCTTCAGTCTCTAACAGTGATATTCCTCGAATTTAAACGGCTAAGCTATTCTTCTGCAACAGAGCTTTGGGATTTATTCAAGTTATTTTGTTGTACTGTATATCAAATAAAATCAATTAATATAGAAATAAAAAGGAAAAACACATGCCCCTCATTTGGTACAGACGCACAACATGTTTACGGAAATTTATACCAAACAGGGGACTACGCATAAAATTATCAGGGGTGACAGTTCCTTCTCGCTGCATGACACACAAATGCAGCTTCTTTTGTATTCCTCGAATCGTGCTTGCTTTTCCTGCAAGAAACAATGAGAACGTAATGCAATTGGCATTATAGATACCAAAGGAAGGAATGCCAGCTACTGTATAACTCCTAGAATTTTACCTTCTCGCTGCATTGACACACTAAATGCAGCTTCTTTGTATTCCTTGAATCGTGCTTGCTTTTCCTGCAAGAAACAAGGAGAACGTAAGCAATTGCATTATAGATACCAAAGGAAGGAATGCCAGCTACTGTATAAACTCCTATGAATTTTACCATGTCTTCCGGTTCTTTCTGTTTCTCTCTTCCTCTTGGTCGCAATCCCCAGTATTTTCCTCACTGCTTCAGCTTGTAAAATAGGAACCATTAAAATTGGGTCACCCAACAGAAAAAAGAGAACATGCTATCAATCAGAAGAAAACAAAACCTGTTGCTGTCTATCTGCTTTGTCAACTTGCATCTTACACCCCGAGCCACCTCTGCTTTTTAGCCCGTATCTCCAATTGAAAGCTTTTCCTTTTGCTACGCAGTAAATACAAAGACGATATGGGTAGCCGGTAACCCGCCGGGAAATTCAATCACGCTTTCACCATGGCCACCGCCGCCTTAAAAGGCTCGCTGTCTTGTTATTTGGCCAGGAGCTTCAGTCTTTACACCCAAACGTGAATCAGCTTCCTTCAGTGTATTAGGCCTCAGCCGCCCAAATTCCTCCTCTTCAATAATCATTACACATAATTAACCAACCAATTAATGTGACAATCCAGAAGTTTCAAAAAGACATCAAGGTTAATTGATTGACCAAAAAATGATTTACACTGAAGCTTTATTTTGTGGCATGGTACAACAATAAATGTCAATCCAACTCAAGAAAACAAATCCGATACTTCATTATTCGAAGGAAAACCACTTTATGCTATGAACAAAAATCTGCCAGTCCTTGCTATTTCCCCTATACAATCATTTTGTTACCCTTTTAGAATGTTCCTTGTTTGTTTACGTAAGACGGAGACTGTTGAAGATTAAAAAGGGCATAATTATTTTTCGAAAAAAGAAGTGTAAACACATTAAGGGAGCAAAGGCCAGCTAGTCTATTAATTATAATCAACTATGAGGTCATGTAATCTACTGTATACCAACATAGCAAAAAGGAAAGGATAACACTAATTTTCTATGAGGGAGAAGTACCTTAGCTATCATTTGTTTATTCAGCATAAGTAGATCTGGTAACAGAATAACCATGCACCTGCTGCAAGAATCAACATTCTTTGTGCAATTGGACTTCTGAAGTATACTGGAATCAAAAGATCAGGTAGGCAGGCTTGGCAGCAGTGCGGACACCTATATAGGCATTCACCACTTATTCAACAAATAGTATAAAATCCATGCAAAATTTTAGAAAATATACTACGACTTCAAAACCTATATGACCATAGAATAGTATCATATTCAGATATCAAGCTCCAACGAATATCACTTATTGCCTCCAATAATCAACCTACCTTTATATCTAAGGTCTATTGATAATCTTCCAAAGTGGCGATCATGTCGTATTTGATATTGCTTAAAATTAAGAGAGTTAATTATCACAAGTTAACATCATTTTTTACACACCTAACTAACAATGCTATATGGAGTTAATGAAACTACCTGTGGCACAAACTAGGCTGTGCGTGACCACTCTTTCCTCCCCAGGTTCACGTCCTGCCCCTTCTATGGTCAACGCTTACATAATCCAGATGGTCCTGCAGCCAGCGCCTACGAAAGCCAACGGCACCTACGAAAGCACACATCAGAGATATGACGGGAGGAAGAAAGAGAAAAGGGACAGGCAAGTCACCGAATAAGAGGCATATAACCGGGCTGCAGTGGCAACAACCTCCACGGCGTCAGGTCGCTCCGTCACACTCCAGGTGGGCTCATGGCGAGCTTGGAGGGGCTAGGAAGAGGTGCTGGAGTCGGGGACGTGGCCGAGGCAAGGTTGGATAGTGGAGGCGGCGAGGTCAGCCGGACGACAGAGGGGTGCTAGGGAGAGGAGGGCGAGTGGTGCTGGCGGAGTCGCCGACGGGGGAGAGGCGTGGTCGGAGGGCCTCTGCTATTGGGGAGATAGGGATGGACCACGCCGGTGATGGCCGACGGCAGATGGGGGAGAGGCCGATGGCGGTGGGGTGGCGTCGGGTGGGGGGCGGCGGTTGCGGTGGGGGAGGAGGGGGCGGGCGGGGAGGAGGGATGGTGGCGGGGATGGGAGGGGGCGGCGCGGGAGGAGGGGCAGCGGCGCCGATGGGAGGGGGCGGCGCGGGGAGGAGATGGGGTCCAGTGGATGCTGCGGGGAAGAAACAGGGGGTAGGGAATTCCTTTGGCGGTCGATTTTCGCTACGCGCGTCTGTTATGCGACAGTGAATCCATCTTTGCCGTCTGCTGGTCCATATTTGCCGTCTGCTGTGGCAGACGGCAAAGATTATTTGCCATCTGCTGGCAGACGGCAAAGAGGTGGGACTGGTGGGCCGTTACAGCGCTGGCGTCCACTGGACACACCCACCTCTTTGCGTCTGCCAGCGGACGGCAAAGAATCTTGCCATCTGCTGGCAGACGGCAAAGAATTGGCTGATGGCAAACAGGTTTCTTTGCCGTCTGTCAGTTCTTTGCCGTCCGTTTTTTGTAAGCAGACGGCAAGACCTGCTTTGCCGTCCGCTGGCAGACGGCAAAGAGCTGGCAGATGGCAAAGTAGCAGATTCCAGTAGTGAAGCTTTAGCCCACGCCACTGCTAAAATTATGTTTTTTTCTGCATTTTGGCACTATACATATTTAAACAGATATATTCTTTATCCATAACAACTCATCATGAACTAGTCTATTTAAACAGCATATTCATTGAAAAATAAGTGAAGTCATCACCACCAAATAAATCATCATGATAACATCATCATCATATTAATAAAAACCTCTTGCATCATAGTCATCACCACAACACTAGCTAATAATCATCATAGTCATATGATAAGTAGTACTAGGTAGTCATACAGCACACATTATAGCAGTTCTACTAGGTCGATACAGCCACACACATATGTAGCCTAGATGAGATCGACGACGATCATCATCCTCAAGCCTTGGCGGTGGGTGTTCTGATAGTAATTAGGATGGTGGTGTGTGCGACCGTCGGTGTGTACGATCATCATCCTCAAGCTCTTCCACCCAACTGAGCTTAAGTGTGTGCGACCGTCGGTGTCCACACCGTACACACAGGTGGTGACGGAGCCCCTTGCAGTAAGGCGTATTCCAGCTGAGCCTTCTTCATCAGGCTCGATACTACAACTCACAGATAGGTGTTGGCAATTTCTGAATAAGAAAAACATATCAATTAATAAGTAGCCTCGCACATACTCTTGCAAATATATTTCTACTAAGTATAGATTCTTACACTATGAAAAGACACAGTACTACATTTCTACTAAGGAGGAATTCTAGTAATAAGTATGGATTATCTACACTATTAACAGTTCCGTGGATTCTACACTAATAAGCATGTCATCGGACTCTACACTAAAGCATATCATCGGCTAGCTTCCACACATATATCATTGGACTCTACACTAAGCATATCATCGGATTCACTAAGCATATCATCGGATAATTTGCATTTGTAAGTATAACAATAAAGCATATATATCATCAATTACTACAGTAAGTATAACATACCATGACAAGCCGATCAACGATGGTACTTTGTCAGGCGGGTCACGAATGGCACCCGACAAAGTCGCACGTGGCAGAATTATGTCCCATAGGTTGCACACTTCCTCCTCGCTCAGCCTCATTCTTGAGCATAGATGGCTTCATCAAGTGGGTCCTCATCATCTTCATCAAGTGGGTCCTCATTATCTTCATCATCTTCCTCCGTGTTGACATAAATGGCAACCAGCTTGGGTCTTTCTGCTCTGAAGGAGAAGCTGATCAACTCACCACCAGTGATACCATGTGAGCGAGGGAAACGGACCCATCCATCTCCTCCAATCTGTGACATATTGCATCCTTCTCGACCTCCATAGTGTAGGGGCCCCCCGGAGCCTCAAAGGTCACAGTGTCTCCGGTCAGCTTGTTGAATTTCAACCTCACATTGCATGGGATGATCTGTGTAAAAAAAAGCAAAATGACACCAATGCATTAATGCCAATAACACTAAAAACAAAATAGTTGTTACATGTTTCATATAATTTGTTACCGCCGCATGAAGAAAACTCGGCTGGAAGTAGATGCCGAACAGCATGCCAGTTGCAAGGCTGCTGGCGTACCTTGACTTGCACAGTTGACATGGTGGTGGTGGTGGGTGGCGCCATTTTCCTAAAGCAATATGAGCAAGGATGAACGATCCAGTTCACTGGAAAGAAAAACAGTAACATAAAGTTCTCAATGATCGATCTTAATCGAAAACAGAATATTCAGGCTTAGTAACTAAAATTAACATATAAGATGATTTGGGGCAGACATTACATATAACAAGAACTGCCATGCTACTGTTTTCAATCTTGTTGTTTTATCTTGTGCATATAAAAAAACAAAACGAAATTTCAAAACTTATTAGATTCTGCAGTGTGAGGACATTACATTAACAAGAACTGCCATATGATGGACAATTATATTCCTAGATCTAGTAACATATAAGATGATATGAGGTTCTTATGTGATTAAATCTGGCAATGGTTGGGTAACTTAACCATACCCAACCTGAACCCACGTGACAAATTTAAGAAAACTAAACCAGACAAACCACACAAATGTGTTATGCCATCTAACCTAAACTGAACCACAAGATATCTAACACAAGCCAAACTGAAATATTGATGTTTATATGTGATACTAAAGTAGCGTAGGATCTAGAGATGCTGGAATTAACCAATCAAAAAATAGTGGTACACCAACTTCAATATAGCATCAAAAAAAACTACTGTGAGGAACACAAAAACCACAACTAAAGCAGAGCATTGGTATGCTAGCTATAATCCCTAAAAACATGGATCGGTCAACAAGCTAGCATCTAGTACTAATTAAACAAGATCAATGGATCTAACAACCACCGTAGCAACCAGCATGGGATGATCATCAAGCTAACATGCAAACCAACATCGCAAACTAGCATCGACTAGTCATGAAGCTCAACATAGTACCATACTAGCATCGAAACCGACAGTGAGGATAGTGTGGGCGGTGGGTTAGGGGGGCAGCAGGGTGCTCTCAATGTCTCTCTCGTCGACCACTCCACGGCCGTCGCCATCACGGCGGCCAGCAATGGCGTCGGCAACCCCTACGTGGAAGTCACCCTGGCCAGCGCGTCCCCCTACACGGCCCCGTCATCGGAGTGGGGGGGCGGCGGAGTTGGGGGGGGGGGGCAAAAGGGAGAGGGGCTGAGGGGCGGAGGGCGGGGGAGGGGGGGGGGAGGGGGAGAGGGGGGGGGCGATCAGGGGGGAGAGGGATGGACGGGGCGTGTGGAGGAGGGATAGGGCGGGAGTGGAGGCGTGGTGGCGGTGTCGGGCGGAACCCTAACCACGGCTGCGGCGGGCGGAGGGAATCGATCGAAGTGAGGGGTGTTGGGGGCCGCACGCGCGGGGTTTTCTTTTGGTATAGTAGTAGCGCTGGGTATGGGCCGGCACTACTGCTAAGCCCACTAGCTGTAGCGTTGGTGGACAGGCCACGCTACAGCTAAGAGGGCTTCCGTTCTGGCCCTGCGGCCCACACAACAGCAGCGCGGCCCGTGCTAACCAATGCTACTGCTAAGCCACACCAGTAGCATGCTTTGTAACCAGCACCACTGCAAATTACCAGTAGCGTGGGGGCCAAAACAAACGCTACAGCTAAACTTCTATGTATAAGCATTTTCCTAGTAGTGTATCCTTACGCAAATGTAACCAAACAAGATCTCCAGGTGCAAACACAACATGTTTTCTACCCTTATCCCCAGCAAGTTTATATTTAGCATTCATACGCTCAATGTTCTCCTTAGTTAACTCATGCATTTTTAAGATCAATTCAGCATGTTGTTTGGCATCAAAATTGACCTTCTCCGAAGATGGAAGAGGCAACAAATCAATAGGTGCACGAGGTAGAAAACCAAACCAATCTCAAAAGGGCACATCTTAGTAGTAGAATGCAGCGAACGGTATAAGCAAATTCAATATGAGGCAAGCATTCTTCCCACATTTTCTTGTTATTCTAAATAGCCCTAATCATAGTAGACAAAGTTCTATTGACTATATCAGTTTGTCCATCAGCTTGGGGATGACATGTAGTACTAAAAGTAGTTTAATCTCCAACTTAGCCCATAAACATCTCCAAAAGTGGCTAAGAAACTTAGTATCACGACCTGAAACAATTGTTTTTGGCACACCATGCAAGCCAATAATTTCACGAAAGAACAAGTCAGTAACATTAGCAACATCATCGCTTTTATGACATGGTATAAAGTGTGCCATTTTCGAGAATCTATCCACAAAACAAATATGCTATCCCTCCCCTTCTTTGTTCGAGGTAAACCCAAAACAAAGTCCATAGATATACCCTCCCATGGAACACTAGGTACAGGCAAAGGCATATATAAACCATGAGGATTGAGTCGTGACTTAGCTTTTTGACATGTAGTGCAGCGAGAACAAAATGCTCAACATCCTGTCTCATCTTTTGCTATGGGTGTAACAATGGTATTGATGTCCTCATCATGGTGGAGAAACTTTGATGATCCGACTACAAACGTGCAACGATGTTGCGCCTTAGCAATCGCTAAACCAACCCTGAGAGGTTATTGACCATGCCGGAGCACGATCAACCTGACCACCAAGGTCTATTCCTGCATGCAATCGAAGAACAAGCAAGAATATGATAATGCAATCTGAATATTGCAAATATAGATGAAGTATTGATAAGGTGGGGATCCGAAAGCGGTCTTGGTTTGGTCGTTGGACACAAACGAAGTACACGAAGTTGCAATGGCTAGCTTTTAACTAACACAAATTCCAAGGAAAAACTACTAGATGGATCTACTTATATAGGAGCAAGGGGTGGCGGCCAAGGAGGTGGGAGGAAGTCCCAAGGCAGCCTAAAACTAAATCTAGGTCGTACAAGGCTCATGGGTCCAAGTGGAGGTGATGCACACACCTTGGACTTGTAGTTTGACTCGGATTCTGCGGAAGTGTCAGATTGTTTCATCATTATCTCAACGCTCCGGACGAATTTGAAGGTGAATCCAATTGGTTGTGTAAAGTGCACAAAACCTACTTTCAACCAAAAAAGAATCACCCAATTCAGAGTCCGGATGAAAGAGAAATTGGCGTTTTGAGTCGGTAGTATGTCTGTGTAGTCCGAATCTGAGTCCAGAACATGAGAGACTTGGATTCTCATCTCTCTCTGGCCCAAAAGTGATTTGAGAGGATTTTCGAACAGCACCAAAACTTCTCTTTTTCCTTATCTTCATATGTGGATTGTACAAATGTCCCATAGACCTGCATTAGACATGGCACAAAAGTTTGTGGAAGTATTTTTGTCCTGGATAACATAAATAAGTTATTGCATAGTTTGCATTAAAGATCACCTCACAAATATGCATGTATGCAATATTTTTGGTCATATCCAAGGTAGTCATGTCCTCATCAAACGATCACAATGAGAATTGTATGCGTCCATAACCCACTCGCCGGCTTCGACAACATTTCGGAGGCAAGATCCGGCGTTGTAAAATTGAGTTTCAGATGATTTTATGTATGAAGTATACTCTGCCACCCTCTACCACCCTTCCATGAGCTCACCTACGAACTGATATATGGACAATAAGATATAGAACAATGTGCCATCCTTCCATTATAAACCAGAAAGTCTACAGGCTCAGTCACGATAGAAGGAGGAGGCTCTTCGTTGCATCGTAACCGAAGGATTCATGCTTTACATGGTCTACCACCCATCCCCTACAACCCCTCATGTTTCACCAGCGGATGCATTATTCTTTGATGATAAAGTACATAACAGCTCATCCTCATTTTGTTCATCCACACCGTAAAATTATAGGTCATTTTTAATGGTGCAAGATGGCTCGTCGGTGCGATCAACTTACCTATAAGTTGTATTCAGGCCTGTCCCTGATGAGGACATCAATACCATTGTTACACCCACATCCCCTGCTGCTATACATACGGACCAATACTAGAGCTCACGCACGCCAATTAAATTACCAGTGGTACTTTCGTTCTTGGTAATGATTCTAATGTTCATGAGAATATGATGCTGCCTAAATGGATGCATTTGCCTTGCTTACAAATGAAGGGCCTAGCTTGGATAAGAAGGATGAACATTGGAGCAAGACCAAGCATGAGATGATGGCATGCGCAAAGGGAACAAGAATGGAGTTACAAGTGATGATTTCAGGACTTTGAAGCCACCATAATGAGTGCATGAAGCCTTGGACGAAATATAACAAGATGCCACTTCATAAATTCTGTCTAGAGGCTATTATAGGTGCTGCGTCACCTTTTTATGGGCCAGGCCCATGTAATTTCGAAATAGTGAAGTATAGGCTGTTTTTAGAGTTCGTATGTGTGGGGAAAACCGAGTTAGAGTTGGTTTCGCACCCCTCCTCCAGGGCCACGAAATTCCCGCCTCTTCCTCCATATATACAGCACTTAGGGCGTCGTTTAGACTTTGGGTTTAGTTTAGATTAAAAGTTTGCCATAGCTGCAACTTCGCGTACTTCGTTTTGTGTTCGACGACCAGACCAAGACGTCACAGAACCCCACCTTGACCAATAAAGCTTTCATCTTATATTCACAATATCTAGATTGCAATCTCATTTTCTTGCTTGTTCTTCATTTGCTTGCTGGAAATAGACCCTCGTGGTCAGGTTGATCGTGCTCTGGCATGGTCAATAACCTCTTGGAGTTGGTCTAGCGATTGCTAAGGCGCGACATCCTCGCACGTTCGTAGTCGGATCGTCAAAGTCTACTCCTCCGAAAACGATAATCACCATCTCATCGAAAGACGGTACAACTTTGCCTCTATCAATTGGTATCAGATTTCCAGGTTGCTCGGTGAGATTTTATAGTTTTTCGTAGTTTAGATCGAGTCTGTTCTTCATATCTACAGTCCACGAAAAGCCAGAAAAAAATTAGGGTTAGTTCATCATATCCAAACCAATGAGCCATTGCATAATTTTTCTGTATTTGCTTTGTTGAATTTGCGTGTTGCAGTCGTGTCAAGTTGCTGGTCTTAGCATCTAGTCCTTTAGAGTTTCGAGTTCTGTCATAGTTTGTCACGCCGCGCCGCACCATCTTCATCGTGCTGCCCATATACACCACCCGCAACCAACTTCATCGCCGCTGCCATATACACCACCACATATCTGCGCCAATCGGAGTCCATATACGCCACCAACATATCCTCCACCATCACGCCCATCCGAGTCCACCTCCAAGATCATCCGCCACCAGTCCGAGTTGCCACCAGATACATATCCGCCACCAGTCCGAGTTCCACCTGATTCATCCCCGCCACCAGTCCTAGTCCGAGTCCAGTATTTGTTAATTTGTTTTCGATTCCAGATCGCCATACTTCGAGTCATGACTGAGTAGGGTTCCCCAAATTTCGTGCCACCCGTAGAAGAAAAATAGTTCCAAACACAAAAAAAACTAAGTCTGGAAAATTCTGGCTAGGCAGTTTTTAGATCATTTGTAGACTTTTTCGAAAAAAAATTATTGCGAAGCAAAAAAGAGGAAAAAAGTGCAAAAAAAGGTGAAAAAAGTGAAAAAAAAGGAAAAAAAGAGATTCAGAGTGTGCTCCTTCCTTGTTTACGTGCAGCGTCATGATTTTGTTAGTGTTCTAGGCTCGCGTCTCTTGCACGGTCAAGCCTAGGACCAGCACAGTACCGTCGTTGAGCATTTATTCAACTTTGCATCTCTGAATTGATTATTGCTGACATTTTTTCTACCATATCATAAGCCTTCCTCAGCTCCACTACATCTACATCGTGCGTTGAACCACCTGACAATCGCTCTGTCCAAGCTTTGAGAGTTTTGACTACAACAGCTACTGATCACCACCTGCTATGGGTAAGAACTGGAAGAATTTGAAATTGCTTGACGGATTTGTGACCCCCAGGACCACCACTTTTAGTAGTTTGTAGGATCATATTCTGTGTGTTTCTATTTCTGCTAACCATGGCAGGACCACAAGCCGACAGAGGATTGACTAGGAGAACATGACGAAGAAGGAGCTCATGATAAATGTCACAAATGTTGGAGTCAACAGGTGGAAGACATGATGGCCAGCTTTGGAAGGCTCTGGAGAGGATTGATGACATTGAGAAGACAATTGACACCAAGTTAGACGCCAAGTTCGATGAAGTACTCGCACTTTCCACAGCCACACCGCATCGCTACACCATTGCAACAACATCAACAACCACCTCCACGCCGCGATCAGCCGGGCGAGCGCAGCGTGTTCTTTGAGCTGGACCAAACTTTCGGTGCCGTTGCTACTGCTGTTGAGCTTCTGTAGTCTTGCTGCTACTGCAGAGGTGGAGGGACTTTGGAGTATGAGGTTGATCAAAATCAGAACTACGTGCAACCACAGCAACCACCAGCACCAGGTCGACCTCATGCATATAATCGCAATGGTAGGGTTGCAGCACCACCTCAGGTAAGAGATTATGACCATATTCCTAAAGCTAAAATTGAATATCTACCCTTTGAGGGTAGATACATTCCTGATGTATATCTTACTTGGGAGTTAGAAACTGAACAATGTTTCACATGCTTACAATATCCTGAGGATAGACGTGTTGTTTGCTGTTTGTGAATTCACTAGTGCTTCTGTTTGTTGGTCTGAACATTGAGACTATATCTGATAATATCCAACTTGGCGGCGCTTTGAAAACTGCTATGTGTACTCGTTGGGTTCCACCATATTATCAACGTGAATTAGTTTAAAAACTGCAGCGTTTGAGACAAGAATTTTTTTTTTTGTAGAGGAGTATTATCAGGAATTACAAATTGGCATGATTAGATGTGGTTGGTATTGTTGAGATAATGAAGCTATGCTTTCATGTTTTTATGGGTGGATTAAATAGAGAGATTCAGACCATTTTAGACTATAAGGAGTATAACAATATCACTCATTTATTCCATCTTGCTTGCAAAGCTGAACGTGAAGTGCAGGATCGACATGCATTGCGCGAACTTTCTTTAGGTCGACCTTTCATAATGGACACTGTGTGCATCTTCTACTTTCCACACGTTCTGCTTACACCGGCACCTCCGTCCGCTACCACCTCCAGCCGTATACAAGAAAGCAGGCACTACCACCACTATCTGCCAAGAGCACACCTACCAGGCCTGCACAGAGCTCTTCTTCATCCATGGCATCATAGGGCACACACATGATATTATTTGTCGTCGTTGTAAGGGTATAGGTCATATGCGAGAGAATGCCATCTCCGCGTGTTATGATTGCTACTGAGGATGGTGGGTATGAGTCCGCTAGTGACCATGATGAGGAGACTTTGGCTCTTATTACAAGTGAAGAACACAGTGGAGATGATTCTGATCATGAGATGCAATAATGGCAGCTGAAGATGCTGCCAGTATGAAAGTTTAGTTGCTCAACGTGTTTTCAGGTGTGCAGGTCACACAAGCTGAGCAAATCAGAGGCAAATTATTTTTCATACAAAGGGAGTTGTGAAGGAACGTTCTGTTCGTGTCATCATAGATGGAGGGAGCTGCAACAACCTTGGCTAGCATGGAGATGGTGGAGAAGCTATCTCTCACCACAAGACCACATCCACATCCTTACTACATCCAATGGTTCAACAACAGTGGAAAGGTTAAGGTAACACGTACTGTTCGTGTGCATTTTAGTATCTCTACATATGCTGATTATGTTGATTGTGATGTGTACCCATGCAAGCATGTCCTTTTATTACTTCGTAGACCATGGCAATTGATAAAAATTTGTACACCATGGCAAGAAACAATCGTACACTCTTGTTCATAAGGATAAACATATTACTTTGCTTTCATGACTCCTGATTCCATTTTGAAAGTTTGATATTAATAGAGCTAATAAAGCCAAACAGAGAGAAAAATAAGAGTGAAAATCAGATTGTGGCAAAATAATTTGAGCAACAAATGGCCTGCTGCTGGGTAAGAACTAGTAAGAAAATTGAGATTCGCTTGATGGATTTGTGACTCCCACCACACCACCACACCACCACTTCCTAGTAGTCTGTAGGATCATGTTTTGTGTGTTTCTATTGCTACTAACCATGGCAGGATCACAAGCCAATGAGACTCACAGACAGAACATGAAGAACAAGGCGGTTACATGATAATTTCAGCAAATGATGACTGAACAGGTGCATGATGTGCTAACCAATTTGAAGAGGCCATGTATAAGATAGCTAGCCTTGAGAAGACGTTCGAAACAAAGCTCAAAAACAAGTTTAATGAACTGCTCTGCGCGTCTTCCACAACCACCACCGGTTGCACCTGATGCACCTCTGCAACAGCAACAACAACAACGTCGTCTTCCAAATCAATGGGACGAGCAATGCGCGTTCCCCTTGAGCCCGGCCAAACTTCTGGGGCTGCTGCACGTACTATGATGCTTCTGTGGCTTTACTCTTGCTGCCAAGGAGGACGATTACATTGGCGATTACGAGGATGAGGTTGATCAAAATCAGAACTACGTGGCAACCACCAACACCACCACCAGTCATCCACATGCATTAATCGCAACGGTAGGGCTGCACCACCACCTAAGTACGAGACCCTGACCATCTCCCTAAACTAAATTGAATATTCCACATATTGAGGTGGTAGATATGTTCCTGATATATATCTTACTTGGAGTTAAGAAACAAGTTTGACATGTTTGGAATATCCCGGAGGAGAGATGTGTTTGCTGTCGTTCTTTGTGCATTCACTAGTTTTGCTTGTGTGGTGGTGTGTTGAAATCGTAGATTGTATTAGAATAATATCCCAAACACTTGGGCTGCTTTGAAACTGCTATGCGTACTTTTGGGTTCACCATATTATCACTGTGAATTACACAAAAACTGCAGCATTTAAGACAAGAAAAATTATCTAGAGGAATATTATCAGGAATTACAAAACTGGCATGATTAGATGTGGTATTTGTGACGCCCCCGACCCGATATGTGCACTAATCATACACGCAAATGCACATGATCAAGCCTAAGGACTCACGGAAGATATCACAACACAACTCCAAAACATAAATAAAGTCATACAAGCTTATATTACAAGCCAGGGGCTCAGGGCTCGAATACATAGCTTGTGAACAAGCGTCGGCGGAAGCATCAGATATCTGAGTACAGATATGAAATAGAAACAGAAAGGCCTTAGAGAGGCGGGGCAAAATAAAACACTACGATCGAAAGGCGTAGGCCTCCTGCCTGGGACCCTCCGATCCTACTCCTGGTCGTCTCAGCTCGTATAAGATCAATCCTCGCGGTAGTAGTAGCGATCGTCGGCGGGGACAGCTGTCTCAGGGACTCCGTCATCTTGGTCCGTCAAACTGTATGGGGAGAAAGAAAAAGGAAAACAAAGCAACCATGAGTACTCAGAAGTACTCAGCAGGAAGGATCTACACTACATATGCAACATTTTCAAAGGGAGGTGTATATGTGGACTGGCTGCAGAAATGCCAGAATAGAGAGAAGGCCTAGTCCTATCGAAGACTAGCATCTTCATCGGTCTTGCAGCAATAGAGAGAGTAGAAGAACAGTATAATTAATGTAGCAGTATCATTAAGTCTCAACCTCACCCAGAGATCCTTTCTCGAGCCTGCGAGAAAGCAATCCCCAAGCCATACGTCATTCAACCTCGTCCTGAGATCCTCTACTCGACTCCCTGCGAGAAGCAATCCCGAGCCCATAGTTATCCAAGTATCCAGTTCTAAATTGTTCAATCAGGATACCACTCCGAGGTCCTTTACCATAGGATTAGGCCCTCTTTTTTCTTTTTTCTTATATAATTCATTTTTCACAAGAAATTCCAAACATACACACACACACACACATATATATATATATATATATCAGAATCACATAATAAGGCAAACATTTGCTTATCCACCACATTATATGCATAGGGTAAACATCAAACATAGTTTCACCATGTTCACCATAATAAGCGCAAACATCAAATCCATATCCAAGACATATATATTGCGTCTCCGCGCCGCCTGTGTTTGCCATCTTAGCCGTCCAAGTAATACAATCTTGAGAGATCTGGAACTACAGAAAGCAGATAGCCAACCGCCTCTCCGGAAGAAGAAGCCAGCAACAACGAACATCTTGCCTTTCCGGGCAATGAACAACACACGCAGACAAAATCGAGAGTCATGTCATGAATTATAAAATAAAATGATCTGCAGGTGAACACAGATAGTAAATAAAATTATATCTAAAAACTTTGATACTCTGTCACGATTAAAGAATGTCCTATTTTTGTGCCATGTTTACCACTATGGTGCAATAAGTGTACTACTAAAACTGAACAATGTTCATATTACACTTCAGTTAGAACCCAATTTCATAAGAAATTTGTTGCTTGCGGATCTTTTAGAGCATGAGAAACAATAATTAAATAGATTTGTACTACGTATTCTCATCCAAGTGGGTTTGCTACAGCCGTGCTTTCTCATCCCAAGTGAGTAGAGACATGGGGACACAGATCGCGCCAGCGGGAGCAAAGCCCAAAGCACTGGGATAAACATATTCACACAGATTGAGGTGCAAGCACAATAGTTTGAACACAAAAGAGGTTAAAAATGCAATAACTGAACCTATGATGAATAAAACATAATCCCTATGAGAAGCTGGGTCAAACTGTTTATACTTGGCTACATTTATTCTTCTGTAACTCAACTGTTTATGCTTCCAAAATAATAGAATAAATCCAGCTTGGTACAGAGCTACCCCGATTTTTCTTGGTCTTCAGTCTCTAACAGTGATATTCCTCGAATTAAACGGCTAAGCTATTCTTCTGCAACAGAGCTTTGGGATTTATTCAAGTTATTTTGTTGTACTGTATATCAAATAAAATCAATTAATATAGAATAAAAAGGAAAAACACATTTGCCCCTCATTTGGTACAGACGCACAAACATGTTTATACGAAATTTATACCAAACAGGGGACTACGCATAAAAAATTAAGGGGTGAAGTTCCTTCTCGCTGCATGACACACAAATGCAGCTTCTTTTGTAGTTCCTCGAATCGTGTGCTTGGCTTTTCCGCAAAGAAACAATGAGAACGTTAAGCAATTGGCATTATAGATTACCAAAGGAAGGAATGCCAGCTACTGTATAACTCCTATGAATTTTACCTTCTCGCTGCATTGACACACTAAATGCAGCTTCTTTGTATTCCTGGAATCGTGCTTGCTTTTCCTGCAAGAAAACAAGGAGAACGTAAGCAATTGCATTATAGATACCAAAAGGAAAGGAATGCCAGCTACGTATAAATCCTATGAATTTTACATGTCTCCGGTTCTTCTGTTTCTCCTTCCTCTTGGTCGCAATCCCCAGTATTTTCCTCACTGCTTCAGCTTGTAAAATAGGAACCATTAAAATTGGGTCACCCAACGAAAAAGTAGAGAACATGCTATCAATCAGAAGAAAACAAAACCTGTTGCTGTCTACTGCTTTGTCAACTTGCATCTTACACCCCGAGCACCCCTCTGCTTTTTAGCCGTATCTCCAATTGAAAGCTTTTCCTTTTGCTACGCAGTAGTAAAATACAAAGACGATTATGGTAGCCGGTTAACCCGCCGGGAAATTCAATCACGCTTTCACCATGGCCACCGCCGCCTTAAAAGGCTCGCTGTCTTGTATTTGGCCAGGAGCTTCAGTCTTTACACCCAAACTGAATCAGCTTCCTTCAGTGAGTATTAGGAGCTAAGGCAAGCCAGCCCAAATTTCCTCCTCTTCAATAATCATTACACATAATTAACCAACCAATTAATTGTGACAATCCAGAAGTTTCAAAAAGACAATCAAGGTTAATTGATTGGACCAAAAAAATGATTTACACTGAAGCTTTATTTGTGGCATGGTACAACAATAAATGTCAATCCAACTCAAGAAAAAACAAATCCGATACTTCATTATTCGAAGAAAACCACTTTATGCTATGAACAAAAATCTGCAGTCCTTGCTTTATTTCCCCCTATACAATCATTTGTGTTACCCTTTTAGAATGTTCCTTGTTTGTTTACGTAAGACGGAGACGTATGAAGATTAAAAGGGCATAATTATTTTTCGAAAAAGAATAGTGTAAACACCATTAAGGGAGCAAAGGCCAGCTAGTCCTATTATTATAATCAAACTATGAGGTCATGTAATCTACTGTATACAACCATAGCAAAAAGGAAAGGATAACACTAATTTTCTATGAGGAGAAGTACCTAGCTATCATTTGTTTATTCAGCATAAGTAGATCTGGTACAGAATAAACCATGACACCTGCTGCAAGAATCAACATTCTTTGTGCAATTGGACTTCTGAAGTATACTGGAATCAAAAGATCAGGTAGGCAGGCTTGGCAGCAGTGCGGACACCTATATAGGCATTTCACCATTATTCAACCAAATAGTATAAAATCCATGCAAAATTATGTTAGAAAATATACTACGACTTCAAAACCTATATGACCATAGAATAGTATCATATTCAGATATCAAGCTCCAACGAATATCACTTATTGCCTCCAATAATCAACCTACCTTTATATTAAGGTCTATTGATAAATCTTCCAAAGTGGCGATCATGTCGTATTTGATATTGCTTAAAATTAAGAGAGTTAATTATCACAAGTTAACATCATTTTTACACACCTAACTAACAATGCTATATGGAGTTAATGAAACTACCTGTGGCACAAACTAGGCTGTGCGTGACCACTCTTCCTCCCCAGGTTCACGTCCTGCCCCTTTATGGGCAACGCTTACATAATCCAGATGGTCCTGCAGCCAGCGCCTACGAAAGAGCCAACGGCACCTACGAAAGCAACACATCAGAGATATGACGGGAGAGAAGAAAGAAAAAGGGACAGGCAAGTCACCGAAAAGAGGCATATAACCGGGTGCGTAGTATGGCAACAACTCCACGGCGTCAGGTCGCTCCGTCACACTCCGGTTGGGCTCATGGCGAGCTTGGAGGGGCTAGGAAGAGGTTGCTGGAGTCGGGACGTGGCCGAGGCAAGGTTGGATAGTGGAGGCGGCGAGGTCAGCCGGAACGACAGAGGGGGGTGCTAAGGGAGAGGAGGGCGAGTGGTGCTGCGGAGTCGCCGACGGGGGAGAGGCGTGGTCGAGGGCCTCGTGCTATTGGGGAGATAGGGATGGACCACGCCGGTGATGGACGACGGCAGATGGGGGAGAGGCACGATGGAGCGGGTGGGAGGATGGAACCACCGTGCGGGTGGGGGGCGGCGGTTGCGGGTGGGGGAGGAGGGGGCGGTGCGGGGGGAGGGATGGTGGCGGGGATGGGAGGGGGGCGGCGGCGGGGAGGAGGGGCAGCGGCGCCGATGGGAGGGGGCGGCGCGGGGAGGAGATGGGGTCCAGTGGGATGCTGCGGGGAAGAAACAGGGGGTAGGGAATTCCTTTGGCGGTCGATTTTCGTACGCGCGTCTGTTATGCGACAGTGAATCCATCTTGCCGTCTGCTGGTCCATATTGCCGTCTGCGTTGGGGATGGCAGACGGCAGATTATTTGCCATCTGCTGGCAGACGGCAAAGGGTGGGACTGGTGGGCCGTTACAGCGACTGGCGTCCACTGGACACACCCACCTCTTTGCGTCTGCCAGCGGACGGCAAAGAATCCTTGCCATCTGCTGGCAGAGGCAAAGAATTGGCTGATGGCAAACAGGTTTCTTGCCGTCTGTCAGTTCTTTGCCGTCCGTTTTTTGTAAGCAGACGGCAACAGACCTGCTTTGCCGTCCGTGGCCAAGACGGCAAAGAGGCTAGGCAGAGAGCAAAGTAGTCAGAATTCCAGTAGTGGTAAGCTTTTAGCCCGACGCCAAGTGCTAAAAGCTATGTTTTTTCTAGCATTTTGGCACTATACATAGTTTAAACAGAATATTCTTTATCCATAAGAACTCATCATGAACTTCTATTTAAACAGGCATATCATTGAAAAATAAGTGATCATTCACCACCAAATAAATCATCATGATAACCTCATCATTCATATTAACTTTAAAACCCTTTGCATCATAGTATCACCACCACTAGCTAATAATCATCATAGTTCATTTTTTTATGATAGTATGTATAGGTGTCATACAGCACATATAGCAGTTCTACTAGGTGGATACAGCCACACACATATGTAGCCTAGATGAGATCGACGACGATCATCATCCTCAGCCGTTGGCGGGGTTGGGTGTTCTGATAGTAATTAGGATGGTGGTTGTTTTGTGTGCGACCGTCGTGTGTACGATCACATCCTCAAGCTCTTCACCCACTGGCTTAAGTGTTGTGTGCGACCGTCGTTGTCCACACATGTACACACAGGGTTGGTGAGGAGCCCCTGCGTAAGGCGTATATTCCGATGAGCCTTCTTCATCAGGCCGATACTACAACTCACAGATAGGGATGTTGGCAATTTCTGAATAAGAAAAACATATCAATTAATAAGTAGCTCGCACATACTCTTGCAAATAATTCTACTAAGTATAGATTCTTACACTAATGAAAAGACACAGTACACATTTCTACTAAGGAGGAATTCTAGTAATAAGGAATGGTTATCTAACAATATTAACAGTTCCGTGGATCTACATAATAAGCATGTCATCGACTCTACACTAAAGCATATCATCGGCTAGTTCCACACATAATATCATTGGACTCTACACTAACGCATATCATCGGATTCACTAAGCATATCATCGGATAACTTTGGCATTTGTAAGTATAACAATAAGCATATATATCATCAATTACTACAGTAAGTATAACTACCATGACAAGCCGATCAACGATGGTAATTTGTCGGCGGGTCACGAATGGCACCCGACAAAGTCGGCACGTGGCAGAATTATGTCCCATAGGTTGCACACTTTCCTCCTCGCTCAGCCTCATTCTTGAGCAAGATGGCTTCATCAGTGGGTCCTCATCATCTCATCAAGTGGGTCCTCATTATTCTTTCATAATTCTTCCTCCGTGTTGACAATAAATGGACAACAGCTTGGGTCTTTCTGCTCTGAAGGAGAAGCTTGATCAAACTCACCACCAGTGATACCCATGTGGCGAGGGGAAACGGACCCATCCCATCCTCCAATCTGTGACATATTGCATCCTTCTCGACCTCCATAGTGTAGGGGCCCCCCAGGAGCCTCAAAGGTCACAGTGTCTCCGGTCAGCTTGTTGAATTTCAACCTCACATTGCATGGGGATGATCTGTGTAAAAAAAAGCAAAATGACACCATGCATTAATGCCAATAAACATAAAAACAAAATAGTTGTTACATGTTTCATATAATTTGTTACGCCGCATGAAGAAAAACTCGGCTGGAAGGAGATGCCCGAACAGCATGCCAGTTGCAAGGCTGCTGGGTACCTTGACTTGCACAGTTGACATGGTGGTGGGTGGTGGTGTGGCGCCATTTTCCTAAAGCATATGAGCAAGGATGACGATCCAGTTCAGTGGAAAGAAAAACAGTAGTAAAAAGTTCTCAATGATCGATCTTAATCGGAAAACAGAATATTCAGGCTTAGTAACTAAAATTAACATATACGATGATTTGGGGCAAGACATTACATATAACAAGAACTGCCATGCTACTGTTTTCAATCTGTGTTGTTTTATCTTGTGCATATAAAAAAACAAACGTAATTTCCAAAAACTTATTAGATTCTGCAGTGTGAGGACATTAATCTAACAAGAACTGCCTATGATGGACAATTATATTCCTAGATCTGAGTAACATATAAAGATGTATGAGGTTTTATGTGATTAAATCTGGCAATGGTTGGGTAACTTAACCATACCCAAACCTGAACCCACGTGACAAAATTTAAGAAAAAGAAAAACTAACCAGGAGCAAAACCACACAAATGTCCCCCCGCCTTATGCACCATCTAACCCCGAAACCTGAACCACAAATTATCTAAGACAAGCCAAACTGAAGATATTGAGCGTTAGATGTGATACTAAAAGTAGCGTAGGATCTAGAGTCAGAGCTGGAATTAACATCAATCAAAAATAGTGGTACACCAACTTCAATATAGCATCAAAAAAAAACACTGTGAGGAAACAAAAACCAAAACTAAAGCAGAGCATGGTATGCTAGCTATAATCCTAAAAACATGGATCGGTCAACCAAGACTAGCATACATAGTCACCTAATTAAACAAGATCAATGGATCTACAACACAACCACCGTAGCAAACTCCAGCATGGGATGATAATCAAGCTAACATGCAAACCAACATCGCAACTAGCATCGACTAGTCATGAAGCTCAAATAGTACAATCAGCATCGAAACCGACAGTGAGGATAGTGTGGGCGGTGGGTTAGGGGGGCAGCAGGGTGCTCTCAATGTCTCTCTCGTCAGGACCACTCCACGGCCGTCGCCATTACGGCGGCCAGCAATGGCGTCGGCAACCCTACGTGGAAGTCACCCTGGCCAGCGCGTCCCCCTACACGGCCCCGTCATCGGAGTGGGGGAGGCGGCGGAGGTTGGGGGGGGGGGGCGAAAAGGAGAGGGGGCCGGGGGAAGAGAGGCGGGAGAGGGAGGAGGAAGTGAGGGAGAGGGGGAGAGGGGAAGGAGGAGCGACTCGAGGGAGGAGAGATAGAGGAACGGGGAGAAAGTGTGGAGGGGGGGAGGAGAAGTAAGGCGGAGGGAGTGGAACGGCGTGGGGGTGGCGGTGTCGGGCGGAACCCTAACCACGGCTGCGGCGGGCGGAGGGAATCGATCGAAGTGAGGGGTGTTGGGGGCCGCAAGCGCGGGGGTTTTCTTTTGGTATAGTAGTAGCGCTGGTGTATGGGCCGGCACTACTGATAAGGCCACACTAGCTGTGCGTTGGTGGACAGGCCACGCTACAGCTAAGAGGGCTTCCGTTCTGGCCCTGCGGCCCACACAACAGCAGCGCGGCCCGTGCTAACCAATGCTACTGCTAAGCCACCCAGAGTAGCTGCTTTGTAACCAGCACCACTGCAAATTACCAGTAGCGTGGGGGCCAAAACAAACGCTACAGCTAAACTTCTATGTATAAGCATTTTCCTAGTAGTGTATCCTTACGCAAATGTAACCAAACAAGATCTCCAGGTGCAAACACAACATGTTTTCTACCCTTATCCCCAGCAAGTTATATTTGAGCATTTCATACGCTCAATGTTCTCCTTAGTTAACTCATGCATTTTAAGATCAATTCAGCACTGTTGTTTGGTCATCAAAAATTGACCTTCTCCGAAGATGGAAGACGCGGCAACAAATCAATAGGTGCACGAGGTAGAAAACCAAACAAATTCAAAAGGGCACATACTTAGCTAGTAGAATGCAGCGAACGGTCATAAGCAAAATTCAATATGAGGCAAGCATTCTTCCCACATTTTCTTGTTATTCTAAAATAGCCCTATCATGTAGACAAAGTTTCTCATGATTATATCAGTTTGTCCATCAGCTTGGGGATGACTGTAGTAACTAAAAAGTAGTTTAATCTCCAACTTAGCCGCATAAACATCTCCAAAAGTGGCTAAGAAACTTAGTATCACGACCTGTGAAACAATTGTTTTTGGCACACCATGCAAGCCAAGTAATTCACGAAAGAACACAGTAGTCAGTAACATTAGCAACATCATCGCTTTTATGACATGGTATAAAGTGTGCCATTTTCGAGAATCTATCCACAAAACAAATATGCTACCCTCCCCTTCTTTTGTTCGAGGTAAACCCAAAACAAAGTCATAGATATACCTCCCATGGAACACTAGTACAGGCAAAGGCCATATATAAACATGAGGATTGAGTCGTGACTTAGCTCTTTTGACAGTAGTGCCAGCGGAAACAAAATGCTCAACATCCTGTTGCATCTTTGCTATGGGGCTGTAACAATGGTATTGATGTCCTCATCATGGTGGAGAACTTTGATGATCCGACTACAAACGTGCAACGGATGTTGCGCCTTAGCAATCGCCTAAACCAACCCTGAGAGGTTTATTGACACATGCCGGAGCGACGATCAACCTGACCACCAAGGTCTATTCCTGGTCTGCAAATTCGAAGAACAAGCAAGAATATGATAATGCAATATGAAATTGCAAATATAGATGAAGTATTGATTTAAGGTGGGGATCCGAAAGCGGTCTTGTTTGGGTCGTTGGACACAAACGAAGTACACGAAGTTGCAATGGCTAGCTTTTAACTAACAAAATTCCAAGGAAAAAACTACTAGATGGATCTACTTATATAGGAGCAAGGAGGGTGGCGGCCAAGGAGGTGGGAGGAAAGTCCCAAGGCAGCCTAAAACTAAATCTAGGTCGTACAAGGCTCATGGGTCCAAGTGGAGGGGGTGATACACACCTTGGACTTGTAGTTTGACTCGGATTCTGCGGACAAGTGTCAGATGTTTCATCATTATCTCAACGCTCCGGACGAATTTGAAGGTGGTGATCCATTGGGTTGTAAAGTGCACAAAACTCACTTCAACCAAAAAAGAATCACCCAATTCAGAGTCCGGATGAAGAGAAATTGGCGTTTTGAGGTCGGTAGGTATGTCTGTGTAGGTCGAATCTGAGTCGCAGAACATGAGAGACTTGGATTCTCTCTCTCGTGCCAAAAGTGATTTGAGAGGATTTTCGAACAGCACCAAAAACTTCTCTTTTCCTTATCTTCATATGTGGATTGTACAAATGTCCCCATAGGACTGCAATAGGACATGGCACAAAAGTTTGTGGAAGTTTTTTTGTCCTGGATAACATAAATAAGTTAATTGCATAGTTTGATTAAAAAATCACCTCACAAATATGCATGTATGCAATATTTTTGGTCATATCCAAGGTAGTCATGTCCTCATCAAACGATCACAATTGAGAATTGTATGCGTCCATAACCCACTCGGGCTTCGAACAAATTTCGGAGGCAAAAGATCGCGTTGTAAAATTGAGTTTCAGATGTTTATGTATGAAGTATACTCTGACACCTCTACCTACCCTTCCATGAGCTCACCTTACGAACTGATATATGGACAATAAGATATAGAACAATGTGCCATCTTCCATTATAAACCAGAAAGTCTACAGGCTCAGTCACGTAGAAGGAGGAGGCTCTTCGTTGCATGTAACCGAAGGATATGCTTTACATGGTCTAACCACCCATCCCCTACCAACCCTCATGTTTTCACCAGCGGTGCATTATTCTTTGATGATAAAGTACATAACAGCTATCCTCATTTTGTTCTCACACACGTAAAATTATAGGTCATTTTTAATGGTGCAAGATGGCTCGTCGGTGCGATCAACTACCATAAAGTTGTATTCACGGCCTGTACCTGATGAGGACATCAATACCATTGAAACACCCACATGCCCTGTCTGCTATACATAACGGACCATTACTAGAGCTCACGCACGCCAAATTAAAATTACCAGTGGTACTTTCGTTCTTGGTAATGATTCTAATGTTCATGAGAATATGATGTGCCTAAATGGATGGCATTTGCCTTGCTTACAAATGAAGGGCCTAGCTGGATAGAAGGATGAACATTGGAGCAAGACCAAGCATGAGATGATGGCATGGCAAAGGGAACAAGAATGGGAGTTACAAGTGATGATTCAGGACTTTGAAGCCACCATAATGAGTGCATGAAGCCTTGGACGAAATATAAAAGATGCCACTTCATAAATTCTGTCTAGAGGCTATTATAGGTGCTGCGTCACCTTTTTATGAGGCCAGGCCCATGTAATTTCGAAATAGTGAAGTAAGGCTGTTTTAGAGTTGTATGTGTGGGGAAAACCGAGTTAGAGTTGGTTCGCACCCCTCCTCCAAGGGACCACGAAATTCCCGCCTCTTCCTCCATATATACAGCACTTAGGGCGTCGTTTAGACTTTGGGTTTAGTTAGATTAAAAGTTTGCCATAGCTGCAACTTCGCGTACTTCGTTTGTGTTCGACGACCAGACCAAGACGTCACAGAACCCCACCTTGACCAAAAAGCTTTCATCTATATTCAAATATCTGATTGCAATCTCATTTTCTTGCTTGTTCTTCATTTGCGTTGCTGGAAATAGACCCTCGTGGTCAGGTTGATCGTGCTCTGGCATGGTCAATAACCTCTTGGAGTGGTCTAGCGATTGCTAAGGCGCGACATCCTCGCATCGTTCGTAGTCGGATCGTCAAAGTCTACTCCTCCGAAACGATAATCACATCTCATCGAAAGACGGTACACTTTGCCTCTATACAATGGTATCAGATTTCCAGGTTGCTCCTCTGGTGAGATTTTATAGTTTTTCGTAGTTTAGATCGAGTCTGTTCTTCATATCTCCAGTCCACGAAAAGCCAGAAAAAAATTAGGTTAGTTCATCATATCCAAACCAAATGAGCCATTGCATAATTTTTCTTATTTGCTTGTTGAATTTGCGTTGTTGCCAGTCGTGTCAAGTTGTGGTCTTAGCATCTAGTCCTTTAGAGTTTCGAGTTCTGTCATAGTTGTCACGCCGCGCCGCACCATCTTCATCAGCGTGCTGCCATATACACCACCGCCAACCAACTTCATCGTCCGCGCCATATACACCACACATATCTGCGCCAATCGGAAGTCCATATACGCCACCACATATTCCTCCACCATCACGCCCATCCGAGTCACCTCCAAAGATCATCCGCCACCAGTCCGAGTTGCCACCAGATACATATCCGCCACCAGTCCGAGTTCCACCTTGATTCCCCCGCCACCAGTCCTAGTCCGAAGTCCAGTATTTGTTAATTTGTTTTCGATTCCAGATCCCATACTTCGAGTCATGACTGAGTAGGGCTTCCCCAAATTTCGTGCCACCGTAGAAGAAAAATAGTTCCAAACACAAAAAAAAACTAAGTCTGGAAAATTCTGGCTAGGCAAAGTTTTTAGATCATTTGTAGACTTTTTCGAAAAAAAAATTATTGCGAAGCAAAAAAAGAGGAAAAAGTGCAAAAAAAGGTTGTGAAAAAAGTGAAAAAAAAGGAAAAAAAGAGATTCAGAGTGTGCTCCTTCCTTGTTTTACGTGCAGGTCATGATTTTGTTAGTGTTACTAGGCTCGCGTCTCTTGCACGGTCAAGCCTAGGACCAGCACCCAAAGTACCGTCGTTGAGCATTTATTCAACTTTGCATCTCTGAATTGATATTGCTGACATTTGTTTCTACCATTCATAAGCCTTCCTCAGCTCCACTAACATCTACATGTGGCGTTGAACCACACTGACAATCGCTCTGTCCAAGCTTTGAGAGGTTGACTACAACAGCTACTGATCACCACCTGCTACTGGGTAAGAACTGGAAGAATTGAAATTTGCTTGACGGATTTGTGACACCCCAGGACCACCACTTTTAGTAGTTTGTAGGACAATATCTGTGTGTTTCTATTATTGCTAACCATGGAGGGACCACAAGCCGACGAGATTGACTAGGAGAACATGACGAAGAAGGAGCTCATGATAAAATGTCAGCAAAAAAATGTTGGAGTCAACAGGTGGAAGACATGATGGCCAGCTTTGGAAAGGCTCTGGAGAGGATTGATGACATTGAGAAGACAATTGACACCAAGTTAGACGCCAAGTTCGATATGAAGTACTCGCACTTTCCACAGCCAACACCGCATCGCTACACCATTGCAACAACATCAACAACCACCTCCACGCCGCGATCCAGCCGGGCGAGGCGCAGCGTTTTTCTTGAGCTAGGACAAACTTTCGGTGCCGTTGCTACTGCTGTTGATGCTTCTGTAGTTTGCTGCTACTGCAGAGGTGGAGGGACTTGTGGAGTATGAGGTTGATCAAAATCAGAACTACGTGCAACCACAGCAACCACCAGCACCAGGCGACCTCATGGCATATAATCGCAATGGTTAGGGTTGTCAGTCACCACCTCAGGTAAGAGATTATGACCATATTCCTAAAGCTAAAAATTGAATTCTACCCTTTGAGGGTAGATACATTCCTGATGTATATCTTACTTGGGAGTTAGAAACTGAACATGTTTCACATGCTTACAACTATCCTGAGGATAGACGTGTTGTTTGCTGTTTGTGAATCACTTAGTTTTGCTCTGTTTGTTGGTTGGAACATGTGAGACTATATCATGATAACTAATCCGAACTTGGCGGCGCTTTGAAAACTGCTATGTGTACTCGTTGGGTTCCACCATATTATCAACGTGAATTAGTTTACAAAACCTGCCAGCGTTTGAGACAAGATTTTTTTTTTGTAGAGGAGTATTATCAGGAATTACAAATTGGCAGATTAGATGTGGTTGGTATTGTGAGATAATGAAAGCTTATGCTTTCATGTTTTTATGGGTGGATTAAAATGAGAGATTCAGACCATTTTAGGACTATAAGGAGTTATAACAATATCACTCATTTATTCCATCTGATTGCAAAGCTGAACGTGAAGTGCAGGATCGACATGCATTGGCGCGAACTTTCTTTAGGGTCGACCATTTATATGGACACTGTGTGATCTTCTACTTCCACACGTCTCTCGCTTTACACCGGCACCTTCCTCCGCTACCACCTCCAGCGTTGATACAAGGAAAGCAGGCACTACCACCACTATCTGCCAGAGCACACCTACCAGGCCGCACAGAGCTTTCTTCATCCATGGCATCCAATAGGGCACACACATGATATTATTTGTGTCGTTGTAAGGGTATGGTATATGCGAGAGAATGCCATCTCCGCGTGTTATGATTGCTACTGAGGATGTAACTCGAGAGTTATTGACCCTGCGGAGCACGATCAACCTGACCACGAGGGTCTATTTCTGCAAGCAAATGAAGAACAAGCAAGAAACTAAGATGCAATGGATATTGCGAATATAAGATGAAGGGATAATGGGTTTATACCCTTAGTTGTGTCCCCCTCGTCAGGATTGCCTAGTTTCTGAAAACACGTGGTCTTGCCCAACCCACTTTTGCATCTTGTGCTTTTGCCCTTTGACGTTGACCGTCACTTTGAAAACTTCAACTAATTCATACTAAATCAGAAAATGCAAATAGGATACCAATGTTCGAAAAAACATCACTTGTATGTCAATGTCACTTGCATTCATAACAAAAGGTTGGTAAGTGCCCATCCGAGTTTTAGCTTTATCATACCACCATGAACAGTTAATAAAAAAATCCAAAAAAAAGTTGGTGGCAAAGAATGACAAATGTTTCATGTGCTTGCCAAGTTACAATTAGGGAATGACATTCGTGGAAGTAGTGAAAAAAAAAACAATTTATTTTCGAGTGTTGATTGTTTTTTTTGTCACGACTTCCACGAATGTCATTCCCTGATGAAACTTGGCAAGCACTTAAAACATTTGTCATTCTTTGCCACAAACTTTTTTTTGAATTTTTTGAATTTTTTTAGATTTTACTGTTCATGGAGGTATGATAGAGCTAAAACTCGGATGGACACTTACCAACACTTTTGTCATGAATGCAAGTGACATTGACATACAGGAAATGTTTTTCTGAACATTTCGGTATCTATTTGCATTTTCTGATTTAGTATGAATTAGTTATGAAGTTTTCAAAGTGATGGTCAAACGGTCAAAGGGCAAAAGCACAGACAGCCAAAGTGGGTTGGGCCAGACCACGTGTTTTCCGAAATTAGGGGCAATCCTGACGAGGGGGACACAACTAAGGGTATAAAACCAATTATCCCTAAGATGAAAGCTTTATTGATCAAGGTGGGGTTCTATGACGTCTTGGTCTGGTCGTTGAACACAAACGAAATATGCGAAGTTGCAGCTATGGCGAACTTTTAATCTAAACAAAACCCATAGTCTAAACGACGCCCTAAGGGCTGTATTTATGGTGGAAGAGGTGGAAATTTCGTGACCCTTGGAGGAGGGGTCCAAAACCAACCTAACTCTTGTTTCCCCACACTTACGGACTCTAAAAACATCCTATACTCAAGTATTTTGAAATTACATTGGCCTGGCCCAAAAGTAAGGTGGCGCATCACCTATAATAGCCTCTGGACGAAATTTAGGAAGTGGCATCTCTGTATATTTGTCCAAGCCTTCAATCACTCATTATGGTGGCTTCAAATTCCTGAAAATCACACTTGAAACTCTAGTTTTGTTACCCTTGCACATGCCATCATCTCCATGCTTGATCTTGCTCCAATGTTCATCCTCTTGTCCATGCTAGGCCCTTCATTTGTAAGCAAAACAAATGTATCCAATTTAGGCAGCATCATATTCTCATGAACATTAGAATCATTACCAAGAAATGAAAGTACCTGATAATTTAATTGGCGTGTGCGAGCTCTAGTAACTGGTCCAGTAATGTAACAGTAGGGGCTGTGGGTGTAACAATGGTATTGATGTCCTCATCATCCTCCGTTCTTGAAATGAAGTCGTCCTCGACGGAAGCTCATCTTCCTGACCAAAAAAGGCTTCAAATGCAATGTTAAAAGTGGGACTAACCTCAAAATCTGCAGGCAGCTCAAGTTTATATGCCTTATCATTTATTCTCTAACACCTTAAAAGGACCATCAGCACGTGGCATTAGCTTTGATTTGTGCAAATCAAGAAATCTATCACTACTAGGGAAAGCTTACCAGTAGCGCTGGTTTTTGAGCTATCAGTAGCGCTAGTACCCGCGCTACTGCTACGGCGCTACAGCTATTTTGTAGCAGTAGCGCTTGTTACCACTAGCGCTACTGGTATCTTCAGATACTAGTAACTAGTAGCGCTTTTCTGAGGCGTAATACTGGTAAATGAGCACTGCTGGTAACACTACTGGAATCAGCTGCTTTGCCGTCTGCATAGCGACGGCAAAGGCATGCTTGGCGGACGGCAAAGGCTTTGCCGTCCGCTAGCAGACGGCAAACAACTCCGGCAAAGCTGATGCCGGTAAAGGCCGCTTTGCCGTCTGCTGGCGGACGGCAAGAGCTTGCTTCTTGCCGTCTGCTGGCGGACGGCAAAGAGCGCTTCTTTCCGTCTGCCAGCAGATGGCAAAGAGCTTGCTTCTTTACCGTCTGCTGACAGACGGCAAAGAAGCAGCTCTTTGCCGTCCGCTGGCAGACGGCAAAGACCTTTGCTTCTTTGCCGTCTGCAAGCAGACGGCAAAGAGGCCAAATAGGTCAGCCCAGGTTGC
Source organism: Thinopyrum elongatum (assembly GCA_011799875.1). Classification (NCBI taxonomy): domain Eukaryota; kingdom Viridiplantae; phylum Streptophyta; class Magnoliopsida; order Poales; family Poaceae; genus Thinopyrum; species Thinopyrum elongatum. Next base: position 265,654,553 of record CM022302.1, read on the forward strand.
ACAAGCTGCTGCCACGTGGCCACTTTGCCGTCTGCTGTCAGAGGGCAAACAGCTTTGCCGTCTGCTGGCAGACGGCAAAGTGGCTATATAGCCCCTTTTTTCTTTTTTTCTTATATCAATTCATTTTCACAGAAATTCAAACATACACACACACACACACATATATATATATATATATTCAGAATCACATAATAAGGCAAACATTATGCTTATCCACCACATATATATTGCATAGGGTAAACATCAAACATAGTTTCACCATGTTCATCCATAATAAGGCAAACATCAAACATCCAATACATATATATTGCTGTCTCCGCGCCGCCTGTGTTTGCCATCTTAGCCGTCCAAGTAATACATATCTTGAGAGATCTGGAACTACAGAAAGCAGATAGCCAACCGCCTCTCCGGAAGAAGCAGCAACACGAACATCCTTGCCTTTCCTGGGCAATGAACAACACACGCAGCCAAAATCGAGAGTCATGTCATGATTATAAAATAAAATGATCTGCAGGTGAACACAGATAGTAAATAAAAATTATACTCTAAAACTTTGATACTCTCGCCTCACGATTAAAGAATGTCCTATTTTGGCCCATGTTTACCACTATGGTGCAATAAAGTGTACTACTAAAACTGAACAATGTACATATCTACACTTCAGTTAGAACCCAATTTCCATAAGAAAATTTGTTGCTTGCGGATCTTTTAGAGCATGAGAAACAATAATAATATCGATTTGTACTACGTATTCTCATCCAAGTGGGTTGCTACAGCCGTGCTTTCTCATCCAAGTGAGTAGAGAACTGGGGACACATGTCAGCCAGCGGGAGCAACGCCCCAAAGCACTGGGATAACATATTCACACAGATTGAGGTGCAAGCACATAGTTTGCCACACAAAAGAGGTTAAAAATGCATATAACTGAACCTATGATTGAATAAACATAATCCCTATGAGAAGCTGGGTCAACTGTTTATACTTGGCTACATTTATTCTTCTGTAACTCAACTGTTTATGCTTCCAAAATAATAGAATAAAATCCAGCTTGGTACAGAGCTACCACGATTCTCTTGGTCTTCAGTCTCTAACAGTGATATTCCTCGAATTTAAACCGGCTAAGCTATTCTTCTGCAACAGAGCTTTGGGATTTATTCCAAGTTATTTTGTTGCTACTGTATATCAAATAAAATCAATTAATATAGAAATAAAAAGGAAAAACACATAGCCCCATCATTTGGTACAGACGCACAACATGTTTACCGGAAATTTATACCAAACAGGGGACTACGCATAAAATTATCAGGGGTGACAGTTCCTTCTCGCTGCATGACACACTAAATGCAGCTTCTTTTGTATTCCTCGAATCGTGCTTGCTTTTCCTGCAAGAAACAATGAGAACGTAATGCAATTGGCATTATAGATACCAAAGGAAGGAATGCCAGCTACTGTATAACTCCTATGAATTTTACCTTCTCGCTGCATTGACACACTAAATGCAGCTTCTTTTGTATTCCTTGAATCGTGCTTGCTTTTCCTGCAAGAAACAAGGAGAACGTAATGCAATTGGCATTATAGATACCAAAGGAAGGAATGCCAGCTACTGTATAACTCCTATGAATTTTACCATGTCTTCCGGTTCTTTCTGTTTCCTCTCTTCCTCCTTGGTCGCAATCCCCAGTATTTTCCTCACTGCTTCAGCTTGTAAAATAGGAACCATTAAAATTGGGTCACCCAACAGAAAATAGAGAACATGCTATCAATCAGAAGAAAACAAACCTGTTGCTGTCTATCTGCTTTGTCAACTTGCATCTTACACCCCGAGCCACCTCTGCTTTTTTAGCCCGTATCTCCAATTCTGAAAGCTTTTCCTTTTGCTACGCAGTAAATACAAAGACGATATGGAGTAGCCGGTAACCCGCCGGGAAATTCAATCACGCTTTCACCATGGCCACCGCCGCCTTAAAAGGCTCGCTGTCTTGTTATTTGGCCAGGAGCTTCAGTCTTTACACCCAAACGTGAATCAGCTTCCTTCAGTGTATTAGGCTCAGCCAGCCCAAATTCCTCCTCTTCAATAAAAATCATTACCATTAATTAACCAACCAATTAATGTGACAATCCAGAAGTTTCAAAAAGACATCAAGGTTAATTGATTGACCAAAAAATTGATTTACACTGAAGCTTTATTTTTGTGCATGGTACAACAATAAATGTCAATCCAACTCAAGAAAACAAATCCGATACTTCATTATTCGAAGGAAAACAACTTTATGCTATGAACAAAAATCTGCCAGTCCTTGCTCATTTCCACCTATACAATCATTTTGTTACCCTTTTAGAATGTTCCTTGTTTGTTTACGTAAGACGGAGACTGTTGAAGATTAAAAAGGGCATAATTATTTTTCGACAAAAGAAGTGTAAACACATTAAGGGAGCAAAGGCCAGCTAGTCATATTAATTATAATCAACTATGAGGTCATGTAATCTACTGTATACCAACATAGCAAAAAGGAAAGGATACACATGAATTTTCTATGATGGGAGAAGTACCTTAGCTATCATTTGTTTATTCAGCATAAGTAGATCTGGTAACAGAATAACCATGCACCTGCTGCAAGAATCAACATTCTTTTGTGCAATTGGACTTCTGAAGATATACTGGAATCAAAAGATCAGGTAGGCAGGCTTGGCAGCAGTGCGGACACCTATATAGGCATTCACCACTTATTCAACAAATAGTATAAAATCCATGCAAAATTTTAGAAATAAATACTACGACTTCAAAACCTATATGACCATAGAATAGTATCATATTCAGATATCAAGCTCCAACGAATATCACTTATTGCCTCCAATAATCAACCTACCTTTTATATCTAAGGTCTATTGAATAATCTTCCAAAGTGGCGATCATGTCGTATTTGATATTGCTTAAAATTAAGAGAGTTAATTATTCACAAGTTAACATCATTTTTTACACACCTAACTAACAATGCTATATGGAGTTAATGAAACTACCTGTGGCACAAACTAAGGCTGTGCGTGACCACTCTTTCCTCCCCAGGTTCACGTCCTGCCCCTTCTATGGTCAACGCTTACATAATCCAGATGGTCCTGCAGCCAGCGCCTACGAAAGCCAACGGCACCTACGAAAGCACACATCAGAGATATGACGAGGAGAAAGAGAAAAAAGGGACAGGCAAGTCACCGAATAAGAGGCATATAACAGGGCTGCAGTGGCAACAGCCTCCACGGCGTCAGGTCGCTCCGTCACACTCCAGGTGGGCTCATGGCGAGCTTGGAGGGGCTAGGAAGAGGTGCTGGAGTCGGGGACGTGGCCGAGGCAAGGTTGGATAGTGGAGGCGGCGAGGTCAGCCGGATCGACAGAGGGGTGCTAGGGAGAGGAGGGCAGTGGTGCTGGCGGAGTCGCCGACGGGGGAGAGGCGTGGTCGGAGGGCCTCTTGCTATTGGGGGAGATAGGGATGGACCACGCCGGTGATGGCCGACGGCAGATGGGGGAGCCGGCCGATGGCGGTGGCGGTGGCGGCGGCGGTTGCGGTGCGGGGAGGAGGGGGCGGCGCGGGGAGGAGGGATGGTGGCGGGGATGGGAGGGGGGCGCGCGGGGAGGAGGGGCAGCGGCGCCGATGGGAGGGGGGGGCGGGGAGGAGATGGGGTCCAGTGGAGCTGCGGGGAAGAAACAGGGGGTAGGGAATCTTTTGGCGGTCGATTTTCGCTACGCGCGTCTGTTATGCGACAGTGAATCCATCTTTGCCGTTGCCGGTCCATATTTGCCGTCTGCTGGCAGACGGCAAAGATTATTTGCCATCTGCTGGCAGACGGCAAAGAGGTGGGACTGGTGGGCCGTTACAGCGCTGGCGTCCACTGGACACACCCACCTCTTTGCCGTCTGCCAGCGGACGGCAAAGAATCTTTGCCATCTGCTGGCAGACGGCAAAGAATTGGCTGATGGCAAACAGGTTCTTTGCCGTCTGTCAGTTCTTTGCCGTCCGTTTTTTGTAAGCAGACGGCAAAGACCTGCTTTGCCGTCCGCTGGCAGACGGCAAAGAGCTGGCAGATGGCAAAGTAGCAGATTCCAGTAGTGTAAGCTTTTAGCCCACGCCACTGCTAAAATTTATGTTTTTTTCTGCATTTTGGCACTATACATATTTAAACAGATATATCTTTTATCCAATAACAACTCATCATGAACTAGTCTATTTAAACAGCATATTCATTGAAAAATAAGTGAAGTCATCACCACCAAATAAATCATCATGATCAACATCATCATCATATTAATAAAAACCTCTTGCATCATAGTCATCACCACCAACACTAGCTAATAATCATCATAGTCATATGATAAGTAGTACTAGGTAGTCATACAGCCACACATATATAGCAGTTCTACTAGGTAGTCATACAGCCACACACATATGTAGCTCTAGATGAGATCGACGACGATCATCATCCTCAAGCCTTGGCGGTGGGTGTTCCTGATAGTAATTAGGATGGTCGGTGTGTGCGACCGTCGGTGTGTACGATCATCATCCTCAAGCTCTTCCACCCAACTGAGCTTAAGTGTGTGCGACCGTCGGTGTCCACACCGTACACACAGGTGGTGACGGAGCCCCTTGCAGTAAGGCGTATTCCAGCTGAGCCTTCTTCATCAGGCTCGATACTACAACTCACAGATAGGCTGTTTGGCAATTTCTGAATAAGAAAAACATATCAATTAATAAGTAGCCTCGCACATACTCTTGCAAATATATTTCTACTAAGTATAGATTTCTACACTATGAAAAGACACAGTACTACATTTCTACTAAGGAGGAATTCTAGTAATAAGTATGGATTATCTACACTATTAACAGTTCCGTGGATTCTACACTAATAAGCATGTCATCGGACTCTACACTAAAGCATATCATCGGCTAGCTTCCACACATCATATCATTGGACTCTACACTAAGCATATCATCGGATTCACTAAGCATATCATCGGATAATTTGCATTTGTAAGTATAACAATAAAGCATATATATCATCAAATTACTACAGTAAGTATAACATACCATGACAAGCCGATCAACGATGGTACTTTGTCAGGCGGGTCACGAATGGCACCCCGACAAAGTCAGCACGTGGCAGAATTATGTCCCATAGGTTGCACACTTCCTCCTCGCTCAGCCTCATTCTTTGAGCATAGATGGCTTCATCAAGTGGGTCCTCATCATCTTCATCAAGTGGGTCCTCATTATCTTCATCATCTTCCTCCGTGTTGACATAAATGGCAACCAGCTTGGGTCTTTCTGCTCTGAAGGAGAAGCTGATCAACTCACCACCAGTGATACCCATGTGAGCGAGGAAACGGACCCATCCATCTCCTCCAATCTGTGACATATTGCATCCTTTCTCGACCTCCATAGTGTAGGGGCCCCCCGGAGCCTCAAAGGTCACAGTGTCTCCGGTCAGCTTGTTGAATTTCAACCTCACATTGCATGGGATGATCTGTGTAAAAAAAAGCAAAATGACACAATGCATTAATGCCAATAACACTAAAAACAAAATAGTTGTTACATGTTTCATATAATTTGTTACCGCCGCATGAAGAAAACTCGGCTGGAAGTAGATGCCGAACAGCATGCCAGTTGCAAGGCTGCTGGCGTACCTTGACTTGCACAGTTGACATGGTGGTGGTGGTGGTGGCGCCATTTTCCTAAAGCAATATGAGCAAGGATGAACGATCCAGTTCACTGGAAAGAAAAACAGTAACATAAAGTTCTCAATGCATCGATCTTAATCGGAAAACAGAATATTCAGGCTTAGTAACTAAAATTAACATATAAGATGATTTGGGGCAGACATTACATATAACAAGAACTGCCATGCTACTGTTTTCAATCTTTGTTGTTTATCTTGTGCATATAAAAAAACAAAACGAAATTTCAAAACTTATTAGATTCTGCAGTGTGAGGACATTACATATAACAAGAACTGCCATATGATGGACAATTATATTCCTAAGATCTAGTAACATATAAGATGATATGAGGTTCTTATGTGATTAAATCTGGCAATGGTTGGGTAACTTAACCATACCCAACCTGAACCCACGTGACAAATTTAAGAAAACTAAACCAGACCAAACCACACAAATGTGTTATGCCATCTAACCTAAACTGAACCACAAGATATCTCAACACAAGCCAAACTGAATATATTGATGTTTATATGTGATACTAAAAGTACGTAGGATCTAGAGATGCTGGAATTAACCCAATCAAAAAATAGTGGTACACCAACTTCAATATAGCATCAAAAAACAACTACTGTGAGGAACACAAAAACCACAACTAAAGCAGAGCATTGGTATGCTAGCTATAATCCCTAAAAACATGGATCGGTCAACAAGCTAGCATCAGTACTAATTAAACAAGATCAATGGATCTAACAACCACACGTAGCAACCTAGCATGGGATGATCATCAAGCTCAACATGCAAACCAACATCGCAAACTAGCATCGACTAGTCATGAAGCTCAACATAGTACCATACTAGCATCGAAACCGACAGTGAGGATAGTGTGGGCGGTGGGTTAGGGGGGCAGCAGGGTGCTCTCAATGTCTCTCTCGTCACCGCACTCCACGGCCGTCGCCATCACGGCGGCCAGCAATGGCGTCGGCAACCCCTACGTGGAAGTCACCCTGGCCAGCGCGTCCCCCTACACGGCCCCGTCATCGGAGTGGGGGCGGCGGCGGAGTGGGGGGGGGGGGCAAAAGGGAGAGTGGGGGCGGGGGCAGAGTTGGGGGCAGTAGGGGGAGTGGGTAGGTGGCCGGCGAGAGCGCGCGGGCGGCGATTGATCGCGGCGGTGAGATGGGGGAGGAGCATTACCTGCGGCGGCGGGATGTGGCACGTGGTGGCGGTGTCGGGCGGAACCCTAACCACGGCTGCGGCGGGCGGAGGGAATCGATCGAAGTGAGGGGTGTTGGGGGCCGCACGCGCGGGGTTTTCTTTTGGTATAGTAGTAGCGCTGGGTATGGGCCGGCACTACTGCTAAGCCCACTAGCTGTAGCGTTGGTGGACAGGCCACGCTACAGCTAAGAGGGCTTCCGTTCTGGCCCTGCGGCCCACACAACAGCAGCGCGGCCCGTGCTAACCAATGCTACTGCTAAGCCACACCAGTAGCATGCTTTGTAACCAGCACCACTGCAAATTACCAGTAGCGTGGGGGCCAAAACAAACGCTACAGCTAAACTTCTATGTATAAGCATTTTCCTAGTAGTGTATCCTTACGCAAATGTAACCAAACAAGATCTCCAGGTGCAAACACAACATGTTTTCTACCCTTATCCCCAGCAAGTTTATATTTAGCATTCATACGCTCAATGTTCTCCTTAGTTAACTCATGCATTTTTAAGATCAATTCAGCATGTTGTTTGGCATCAAAATTGACCTTCTCCGAAGATGGAAGAGGCAACAAATCAATAGGTGCACGAGGTAGAAAACCATACACAATCTCAAAAGGGCACATCTTAGTAGTAGAATGCAGCGAACGGTTATAAGCAAATTCAATATGAGGCAAGCATTCTTCCCACATTTTCTTGTTATTCTTCAAAATAGCCCTAATCATAGTAGACAAAGTTCTATTGACTATATCAGTTTGTCCATCAGCTTGGGGATGACATGTAGTACTAAAAAGTAGTTTAATCTCCAACTTAGCCCATAAACATCTCCAAAAGTGGCTAAGAAACTTAGTATCACGACCTGAAACAATTGTTTTTGGCACACCATGCAAGCCAATAATTTCACGAAAGAACAAGTCAGTAACATTAGCAACATCATCGCTTTTATGACATGGTATAAAGTGTGCCATTTTCGAGAATCTATCCACAACAACAAATATGCTATCCCTCCCCTTCTTTGTTCGAGGTAAACCCAAAACAAAGTCCATAGATATACCCTCCCATGGAACACTAGGTACAGGCAAAGGCATATATAAACCATGAGGATTGAGTCGTGACTTAGCTTTTTGACATGTAGTGCAGCGAGAACAAAATGCTCAACATCCTGTCTCATCTTTTGCTATGGGTGTAACAATGGTATTGATGTCCTCATCATGGTGGAGACAACTTTGATGATCCGACTACAAACGTGCAACGATGTTGCGCCTTAGCAATCGCTAAACCAACCCTGAGAGGTTATTGACCATGCCGGAGCACGATCAACCTGACCACCAAGGTCTATTCCTGCATGCAATCGAAGAACAAGCAAGAATATGATAATGCAATCTGAATATTGCAAATATAGATGAAGTATTGATAAAGGTGGGGATCCGAAAGCGGTCTTGGTTTGGTCGTTGGACACAAACGAAGTACACGAAGTTGCAATGGCTAGCTTTTAACTAAACAAATTCCAAGGAAAAAACTACTAGATGGATCTACTTATATAGGAGCAAGGGGTGGCGGCCAAGGAGGTGGGAGGAAGTCCCAAGGCAGCCTAAAACTAAATCTAGGTCGTACAAGGCTCATGGGTCCAAGTGGAGGTGATGCAACACCTTTGGACTTGTAGTTTGACTCGGATTCTGCGGAAGTGTCAGATTGTTTCATCATTATCTCAACGCTCCGGACGAATTTGAAGGTGAATCCAATTGGTTTGTAAAGTGCACAAAACCTACTTTCAACCAAAAAAGAATCACCCAATTCAGAGTCCGGATGAAAGAGAAATTGGCGTTTTGAGTCAGGTATGTCTGTGTAGTCCGAATCTGAGTCCAGAACATGAGAGACTTGGATTCTATCTTCTCTTGGCCCAAAAGTGATTTGAGAGGACTTTTCGAACAGCACCAAAACTTCTCTTTTTCCCTTATCTTCATATGTGGATTGTACAAATGTCCCATAGACCTGCAATTAGACATGGCACAAAAGTTTGTGAAGTATTTTTGTCCTGGATAACATAAATAAGTTATTGCATAGTTTGCATTAGAAATCACCTCACAAATATGCATGTATGCAATATTTTTGGTCATATCCAAGGTAGTCATGTCCTCATCAAACGATCACAATGAGAATTGTATGCGTCCATAACCCACTCGCCGGCTTCGACAACATTTCGGAGGCAAGATCCGGCTTGTAAAATTGAGTTTCAGATGATTTTATGTATGAAGTATACTCTGCCACCCTCTACCACCCTTCCATGAGCTCACCTACGAACTGATATATGGACAATAAGATATAGAACAATGTGCCATCCTTCCATTATAAACCAGAAAGTCTACAGGCTCAGTCACGATAGAAGGAGGAGGCTCTTCGTTGCATCGTAACCGAAGGATTCATGCTTTACATGGTCTACCACCCATCCCGCTACCACCCTCATGTTTTCACCAGCGGATGCATTATTCTTTGATGATAAAGTACATAACAGCTCATCCTCATTTTGTTCATCCACACGTAAAATTATAGGTCATTTTTAATGGTGCAAGATGGCTCGTCGGTGCGATCAACTTACCCTATAAGTTGTATTCACGGCCTGTCCCTGATGAGGACATCAATACCATTGTTACACCCACATCCCCTGCTGCTATACATACCGGACCAATTACTAGAGCTCACGCACGCCAATTAAATTACCAGGTACTTTCGTTTCTTGGTAATGATTCTAATGTTCATGAGAATATGATGCTGCCTAAATTGGATGCATTTGCCTTGCTTACAAATGAAGGGCCTAGCTTGGATAAGAAGGATGAACATTGGAGCAAGACCAAGCATGGAGATGATGGCATGCGCAAAGGGAACAAGAATGGAGTTACAAGTGATGATTTCAGGACTTTGAAGCCACCATAATGAGTGCATGAAGCCTTGGACGAAATATACAAGATGCCACTTCATAAATTCTGTCTAGAGGCTATTATAGGTGCTGCGTCACCTTTTTATTGGGCCAGGCCCATGTAATTTCGAAATAGTGAAGTATAGGCTGTTTTTAGAGTTCGTATGTGTGGGGAAAACCGAGTTAGAGTTGGTTTCGCACCCCTCCTCCAAGGGGCCACGAAATTCCCGCCTCTTCCTCCATATATACAGCACTTAGGGCGTCGTTTAGACTTTGGGTTTAGTTTAGATTAAAAGTTTGCCATAGCTGCAACTTCGCGTACTTCGTTTGTGTTCGACGACCAGACCAAGACGTCACAGAACCCCACCTTGACCAATAAAGCTTTCATCTTATATTCACAATATCTAGATTGCAATCTCATTTTCTTGCTTGTTCTTCATTTGCTTGCTGGAAATAGACCCTCGTGGTCAGGTTGATCGTGCTCTGGCATGGTCAATAACCTCTTGGAGTTGGTCTAGCGATTGCTAAGGCGCGACATCCTCGCACGTTCGTAGTCGGATCGTCAAAGTCTACTCCTCCGAAAACGATAATCACCATCTCATCGAAAGACGGTACACCTTTGCCTCTATCAATTGGTATCAGATTTCCAGGTTGCTCGGTGAGATTTTATAGTTTTTCGTAGTTTAGATCGAGTCTGTTCTTCATATCTACAGTCCACGAAAAAGCCAGAAAAAAATTAGGGTTAGTTCATCATATCCAAACCAATCTGAGCCATTGCATAATATTTTCTGTATTTGCTTTGTTGAATTTGCGGTTGCATCGTCGTGTCAAGTTGCTGGTCTTAGCATCTAGTCCTTTAGAGTTTCGAGTTCTGTCATAGTTTGTCACGCCGCCGCCGCACCATCTTCATCGCTGCTGCCATATACCACCACCGCACCAACTTCATCGCCGCTGCCATATACTACCACCACATATCTGCCGCCAATCGGAGTCCATATACGCCACCACATATCCTCCACCATCACGCCCATCCGAGTCCACCTCCAAGATCTATCCGCCACCAGTCCGAGTTGCCACCAGATACATATCCGCCACCAGTCCGAGTTCCACCTGATTCATCCCCGCCACCAGTCCTAGTCCGAGTCCAGTATTTGTTAATTTGTTTTCGATTCCAGATCACGCCATACTTCGAGTCATGACTGAGTAGGGCTCCCCAAATTTCGTGCCACCCGTAGAAGAAAAATAGTTCCAAACACAAAAAAAAACTAAGTCTGGAAAATTCTGGCTAGGCAGTTTTTAGATCATTTGTAGACTTTTTCGAAAAAAAATTATTGCGAAGCAAAAAAAGAGGAAAAAAGTGCAAAAAAAGGTGAAAAAAAGTGAAAAAAAGAAAAAAAGAGATTCAGAGTGTGCTCCTTCCTTGTTTACGTGCAGCGTCATGATTTTGTTAGTGTTCTAGGCTCGCGTCTCTTGCACGGTCAAGCCTAGGACCAGCACAGTACCGTCGTTGAGCATTTATTCAACTTTGCATCTCTGAATTGATTATTGCTGACATTTTTTCTACCATATCATAAGCCTTCCTAGCTCCACATACATCTACATCGTGCGTTTGACACCACCTGACAATCGCTCTGTCCAAGCTTTGAGAGGTTTGACTACAACAGCTACTGATCACCACCTGCTACTGGGTAAGAACTGGTAAGAATTTGAAATTTGCTTGACGGATTTGTGACACCCCAGGACCACCACTTTTTAGTAGTTTGTAGGATCATATTCTTGTGTGTTTCTATTTCTGCTAACCATGGCAGGACCACAAGCCGACGAGATTGACTAGGAGAACATGACGAAGAAGGAGCTTCATGATAAATGTCAGCAAATGTTGAGTCAACAGGTGGAAGACATGATGGCCAGCTTTGGAAAGGCTCTGGAGAGGATTGATGACATTGAGAAGACAATTGACACCAAGTTAGACGCCAAGTTCGATGAAGTACTCGCACGTCTTCCACAGCCACCACCCGCATCTGCTACACCATTGCAACAACATCAACAACCACCTCCACGCCGCGATCCAGCAGGGCGAGCGCAGCGTGTTCTTCTTGAGCTAGGACAAACTTTCGGTGCCGTTGCTACTGCTGTTGATGCTTCTGTAGCTCTTGCTGCTACTGCAGAGGTGGAGGACTATTGTGAGTATGAGGTTGATCAAAATCAGAACTACGTGCAACCACCAGCACCACCAGCACCAGGCCGACCTCATGCATATAATCGCAATGGTAGGGTTGCAGCACCACCTCAGGTACGAGATTATGACCATATTCCTAAGCTAAAATTGAATATTCTACCCTTTTGAGGGTAGATACATTCCTGATGTATATCTTACTTGGGAGTTAGAAACTGAACAATGTTTCACATGCTTACAATATCCTGAGGATAGACGTGTTGTTGCTGTTTGTGAATTCACTAGTTTTGCTTCTGTTTGTTGGTCTGAACATTGTAGACTATATCATGATAATATCCCTACTACTTGGGCGGCTTTGAAAACTGCTATGTGTACTCGTTGGGTTCCACCATATTATCAACGTGAATTAGTTTAAAAACTGCAGCGTTTGAGACAAGATTTTTTTTTGTAGAGGAGTATTATCAGGAATTACAAATTGGCATGATTAGATGTGGTATTGTTGAGATAATGAAGCTATGCTTTCATGTTTTATGGGTGGATTAAATAGAGAGATTCAGACCATTTTAGACTATAAGGAGTATAACAATATCACTCATTTATTCCATCTTGCTTGCAAAGCTGAACGTGAAGTGCAGGATCGACATGCATTGGCGCGAACTTTCTTTAGGTCGACCTTCATCATGGACACTGTGTGCATCTTCTACTTCCACACGTTCTGCTACACCGGCACCTCCGTCCGCTACCACCTCCAGCCGTGATACAAGAAAGCAGGCACTACCACCACTATCTGCCAAGAGCACACCTACCAGGCCTGCACAGAGCTCTTCTTCATCCATGGCATCAATAGGGCACACACATGATATTATTTGTCGTCGTTGTAAGGGTATAGGTCATTATGCGAGAGAATGCCAATCTCCGCGTGTTATGATTGCTACTGAGGATGGTGGGTATGAGTCCGCTAGTGACCATGATGAGGAGACTTTGGCTCTTATTACAAGTGAAGAACACAGTGGAGATGATTCTGATCATGAGATGCAATACATGGCAGCTGAAGATGCTGCCAGGTATGAAAGTTTAGTTGCTCAACGTGTTTTCAGTGTGCAGGTCACACAAGCTGAGCAAAATCAGAGGCATAATTATTTTTCATACAAAGGGAGTTGTGAAGGAACGTTCTGTTCGTGTCATCATAGATGGAGGGAGCTGCAACAACTTGGCTAGCATGGAGATGGTGGAGAAGCTATCTCTCACCACAAGACCACATCCACATCCTTACTACATCCAATGGTTCAACAACAGTGGAAAGGTTAAGGTAACACGTACTGTTCGTGTGCATTTTAGTATCTCTACATATGCTGATTATGTTGATTGTGATGTGGTACCCATGCAAGCATGTTCCTTATTACTTCGTAGACCATGGCAATTTGATAAAAATTCTGTACACCATGGCAGAAACAATCAGTACACTCTTGTTCATAAGGATAAACATATTACTTTGCTTTCCATGACTCCTGATTCCATTTTGAAAGTTGATATTAATAGAGCTAATAAAGCCAAACAGGAGAAAAATAAGAGTGAAAATCAGATTGTGGCAAAATAATTTGAGCAACAAATGCGCCTGCTGCTGGGTAAGAACTAGTAAGAAATTGAGATTCGCTTGATGGATTTGTGACTCCACCACACCACCACACCACCACTTCCTAGTAGTCTGTAGGATCATGTTCTTGTGTGTTTCTATTGCTACTAACCATGGCAGGATCACAAGCCAATGAGACTCACAGACAGAACATGAAGAACAAGGCGTTACATGATAAATTTCAGCAAATGATGACTGAACAGGTGCATGATGTGCTAACCAATTTTGAAGAGGCCATGTATAAGATAGCTAGCCTTGAGAAGACGTTCGAAACAAAGCTCAAAAACAAGTTTAATGAACTGCTTGCGCGTCTTCCACAACCACCACCGGTTGCACCTGATGCACCTCTGCAACAGCAACAACAACAACGTCGTCTTCCAAATCAAGTGGGACGAGCAATGCGCGTTCCCCTTGAGCCCGGCCAAACTTCTGGGGCTGCTGCACGTACTATTGATGCTTCTGTGGCTTTTACTCTTGCTGCCAAGGAGGACGATTACATTGGCGATTACGAGGATGAGGTTGATCAAAATCAGAACTACGTGCAACCACCAACACCACCACCAAGTCATCCACATGCATATAATCGCAACGGTAGGGCTGCACCACCACCTCAAGTACGAGACCCTGACCATCTCCCTAAACTAAAATTGAATATTCCACTATTTGAGGGTAGATATGTTCCTGATATATATCTTACTTGGGAGTTAGAAACTGAACAATGTTTGACATGTTTGGAATATCCCGAGGAGAGATGTGTTGCTGTCGTTCTTTGTGCATTCACTAGTTTTGCTTGTGTGTGGTGGTCTGAACATCGTAGATTGTATTAGAATAATATCCCAACTACTTGGGCTGCTTTGAAAACTGCTATGCGTACTTTTTGGGTTCCACCATATTATCACTGTGAATTACTACAAAAACTGCAGCATTTAAGACAAGAAAAAATTATCTAGAGGAATATTATCAGGAATTACAAACTGGCATGATTAGATGTGGTATTTGTGACGCCCCCGACCCGATCGTGCACTAATCATACACGCAAATGCACATGATCAAGCCTAAGGACTCACGGGAAGATATCACAACACAACTCCAAAACATAAATAAAGTCATACAAGCTTTATATTACAAGCCAGGGGCCTCGAGGGCTCGAATACATAAGCTTGTGAACAAGCGTCGGCGGAAGCATCAGATATCTGAGTACAGATATGAAATAGAAACAGAAAGGCCTTTAGAGAGGCGGGGCAAAATAAAACACTACGATCGAAAGGCGTAGGCCTCCTGCCTGGGACCCTCCGATCCTACTCCTGGTCGTCAGTCAGCTCGTAGAAGTAATCATCCTCGCGGTAGTAGTAGCGATCGTCGGCGGGGACAGCTGTCTCAGGGACTCCGTCATCTTGGTCACGTCAAACTGATATGGGGAGAAAAAGGAAAACAAAGCAACCATGAGTACTCAGAAGTACTCAGCAAGGAAGGATCTACACTACATATGCAACATTTTCAAAGGGAGGCTGTATATGTGGACTGGGCTGCAGAAATGCCAGAATAGAGAGAAGGCCTAGTCCTATCGAAGACTAGCATCTTCATCGGTCTTGCAGCAATAGGAGAGAGTAGAACAGTATAATATAATGTAGCAGTATCATTAAGTCTCAACCTCACCCAGAGATCCTTTCTCGACTCCCTGCGAGAAAGCAATCCCAGAGCCATACAGTCATCAACCTCGTCCTGAGATCCCTTCTCGACTCCCTGCGAGAAGCAATCCCAGAGCCATAGTATCCAAGTATCCAGTTCTAAATTGTATCAATCAGGATACAACTCCGAGTGTCCTTTACCATAGGATCGGCTATCGATAGAAATGTTCTTCCCTGCAGGGGTGCACCAACTTACCCAACACGCTCGATTAACTCCGGCCGGACACACTTTCCTGGGTCATGCCCGGCCTTGGTCAAACAACACATCGCAACCCTACCTACAGCTCAGCAGAGAGGTCCCCGCCGGTCTACATCCTAAGCGCAAGGGGGTCTTGGCCATCGCCCCTCGCCCCCCGGGTCGTTGTGCACACGGTGAAGCCAGGCACCAACACTACAGGAAGGCGCCGGTCCGTCCGTGCCACCATGCTGAACTAGACGTCTGACAGAGCTTTCAGCTGATGCATACGATGCAGAACGCCCATACTATGCCCACGTGATGGTTAGTGCTATCAGGCCAGAGGCCTGCTCGGATCAAATATCCAAATCGTTAGGACTAGGGGCTTGCGGTAACAAGCAGAGACTCACGAAAGATGTGACCCCGTCGCCCCGTCTCGAGGACTTGCTACAAGGGTTAAGAATGCCCGGCCGCGCCTCGTATTCATCACTCGGGCACCATACAGGCACCCGTCTTCACAACACTCGCCTCTCAGGCGCACGCGGGTACCCCTCAGGGTTGACCCACCTATCCAAGTAACAGTGTAAAGTCCAAGTATCCGTGTGTCCATAACATCAGGGGAATCCGAGGTATCACCCTCGTTGGATTCCTACACGATGTATCCGTCAAGGTGAACTCGGAGGAATCACCCTTCTGGGTCCACACTTGAGGTGTTGTACGACAGCGTCGTTATCGGAAGCGGTGAAGGAGGAATCACCCTCGATGACCACGACCGAATAGCTACTCTACAGAGTTAACATCAGAAGTGCTACAAGAGGTTTCACCCTCGGCACTCGATAGTAACGCTGCAGTGTCGTTACAACTAAAGGGGGGTGATGTGCGGTGTCGGGGCCTGGTCTTCAATCCCGTTGATCGGGTCTTCTGACAATCCAGCGCGGCAGTCGGGATGAGTGGGGTCATTGATAGGTCTCTACCCAGCCTATACTAAGCAGTTTAGGATATGCAGGTAATTATCAACAGCTGGTTACAATAATCAGGCTATGCATCAGAATAGGTAAAGCAGTAGCAGCAGCAATTCTAATGCAAGCATGAGAAATAGAATGGGCGATATCGGGATGATCAAAAAGGGGGGCTTGCCTGGTTGCTCGGCGGCAAGGGCAAGGTCGTCAATGGTGTCTTCGGGATCCGGAGCTGCGTCGGTCTCGGGGACGATGTCGAGGTCGGGGGCTATCGAGAGAGAAGAGGGGGAGGAAACAGTATAAATACTCAGCGAACAAGTGCAGCACAAAGCATAACATGGCAATACACGGTGACGGAGGTGATCTAACGCAGTGCCGGGTGATACTGGCGAAGGTGGGATTCATCCGGGAATATTTTCCCGGTTCCGGACATTTGTCAGACAGATGACCGGAGAGGAACGGTTGCATGTTCGGATAGTTAGGGACGTGTGACGGACGAACGGACCACGTATTCGGATTCGTCTCGTCGTTCTGAGCAACTTTCATGTACAAAGTTTTTCGATCTGAGTTACGGATTATTTAATATGATTTTCTAAAGTTTTTATTAATTTCTGGAATTAATTTAATCATTTAAATCAACATTATCCAGAATAGTGCACACTGATGTCAGCATGACATCATGCTGACATCAGCATAATCTGACAGGTGGGGCCCGCTGTCATTGACTAAGACTAATTAATCACGATTAATTAGTTAACTAAGTGATTATGTTAATTAATCCAAATTAATTAAGTTAATTAACTACTTTATTTATTTATTTATTTTTATTTATTTATTTTTTTAAATCATTTTCGTTCTGGGGTGGACCCCACTTGTCATAGGGTCAGGGCGCTTAGCGGGTAAGTGGGCAGGCGGGCAGCGGGCGCAACCGCACGGGGCCGAGCCCGCCCGAGGGGGGAGCGGGGCGAGGTCGGCCGCCTGAGGCGACAGGGGCGAGGCCACGGCGAGGCGGGCTCGCCAGGCCGGAGGTGGAGGAACGGGGCAACGCGCGGGAGCAGGCGAGCGGCGACGCAGCAGCTCGGCCAGCGGGGCGCGGTGAGCATCGTGAGCAGGGGGCGCGCGCGGCGCGACGCGGGGAGGAAAGCAACAGCAACGGGGCAGGCCGGAGCGGGCGGCGACGCGAGGGCGGCCAGTGGGGCGGCTCAGCCCGGCGCGGGCTGGCGCGGGAGCAGAGGGGCGATGGGGTGCGGTCCAGCCGTGGCGAGCCAGGGGGGCCGCGAGCTGGTGCCGTGGTGAGCACGGCGTGGGCGTGCAGGGGAGGCGCGGAGGAGGCGACCGAGCGCGGCCAGGGCACGGCCGAGCGCGGCCTGGGCGTGCGCGGGCGCGGTCGGGGCGCGGCCCGGCGCGGCGTCCGCGGCGAGGGGGCGAGGGGCAAGGGGAGAGGTGGCTCACGAGGAGGGGGCTCGAGGAGGCAGTGGCCGGCGAGGAAACGAGGTCGGGGAGGAGTAGGCGGTGACGGAGCGGGGCGGCGCCGGCGCGAGGTGGTGCTGGGGAGGGGCGCCGGCGTCGGGGGGGGCGCGGGGCCGCGGCGACGGCGCCGGGCGCCGGGGCGGTGGTGTGCGGCGACGGCCCGATCCTGATCCAATTTTGGATCGGGTGAGGGAGAGAGAGAGAGAGTAGCGTGGGGGGGGGTGACCGAATTGCTGTCTTGTTATACCACACGGGCTTCACAATAACATACGATATTTTCCCCCTTTTTTGTTTTTTCCGTTTTTTTTTTCTTCATTTTTTTTGCTTTCTTTTTTTGCCTGGTGGCCCCAGTTGGGGGAGGGGGGTTTCTTTCTTTTTTTTTTTTTTCTGTTTCGTTTTCTTTTACCTTTTTCTTTTATTTATTTTCTTTTCTCAGTTAGCAAATTGTTAGGCCACATATTGAATGTTGTAAAACATGGCAATTGCTCCAATAAATACTAGGCATTACCTGCTACTACCAAAAACTAGTTTGGAGACATTTGATGTTCACACAATTTTTATAATAATTAAAATGCATTATTCCTTACTGTTTTAATTATGTTAGTGCCACCTAATTAATTTATTAATTGTTGGTTCCAATTTTAGAATGTCTCTGTTTATTTTTTATTGATTGAACATTTTAGTTTCTATGTTAGACAACTTTTATTTTCCACTTTCATTTAAATTTGGATTTTGAGTTAGGAGTTGAAATGCCTTATATGCAAATGATGATCACGCACTGTTAATCATGCTGACTTGGCATTACAAAATGGAATTACTGTGGCTACCACTGGGGGTGTTACAATATTGTTGAGGATAATGAAGCTATGCTTGCATGTTTTATGGGTGGATTAAAGAGAGATTCGTACCATTGTAGAGTATAAGGAGTATAATAATATCACTCGTTTATTCCATCTTGCTTGCAAAGGTGAACATGAAGTGCAGGATCGACAGGCATTGGCGCAAACTAATTTTTCTACAGGTCGATCTTCATCATGGACACCACGTACATCCAATACTTCCACCCATCCTCTACTGCAGCACCGCCTACTTCAGCTGCCAATTCCAAGCGAGATAGAAGAAAAGCACCACCACCACCCACATCTGCTAGGAGCACACCTTCTGGTCCTGCACAAGCTCTTCTTCATCCATGGCATCAACAGGGCAAAAACATGAGGTTATATGCCGTTGTTGCAAGGTTGGAGGTAACTATGCGAGCAAATGTCCATCTCCGCGTGTGATGATTGTTACCGAGGATGGTGGGTATGAGTCCTCTAGTGATTATGATGAGAAGACTTTGGCTCTTATTGCTAGTGAAGAGTAGGGTGGACATGATTCTGAACAAGAGACACAATACGTGGCTGCTGAAGACGCTGATAGGTAATGAACTTTAGTTTCTCAATGTGTTTTCAAGTGTGTAGGTAACACAAGCTGAGCAAAATCAGAGACATAATTTGTTCCATACAAGGGAGTTGTGAAGGAACATTCTGTCCGCATCATCATTGATGGAGGGAGTTGCAACAACTTGGCTAGCATGGAGATGGTGGAGAAGCTGTCTCTCGCCACAAGACCACATCCGCATCCTTACTACATCCATGGTTCAACAACACGGCTAGGTTAAGGTAACACGGACTGTTCGTGTGCATTTTAGTATCACTACATATGCTGATTATGTTGATTGTGATGTGGTACCCATGCAGCATGTTCCTTATTACTTGGTAGAACCATGGCATTTGATAAAATTCGGTACACCATGGTAGAAACAATCATTATACTCTTGTTCGTAAGGATAACATATTGCTTTGCTTCCTATATCTCCTGATTCCATTTTGAAAGATTATATTAACAGAGCAAGTAAAGAAAATAGGAGCAAAATAAGAGTGAAATCAGATTATGGCTAAAGAATTTAAGCAACAATGAAGCCTAATAACAAACCATCATCTCATGTTGCCTCTAAAATTAAATTGAAATTGGATGTTTACTTGCCACCAAATCTGATACTGATGATTTAGATTTCACACAGATCTGTTGCTATGCTTTTATGTGCAAAGAGGCATTATTTTCATTCCAGGACATGCCTTCCTCTTTGCCTCCTGCTGTTGTAACATTTTGCAGGAGTTTGCTGACATCTTTCCACAAGACGTGCCACTGGGATTACCGCCTACTCGAGGGATTGAGCATCAAATTGATTTAATTTCGGTGCATCGCTACCCAATCGTGCACCATACCGTACCAATCCGGAGGAGATGATGGAGATTATGCATCAAGTAACGGAGCTACTCGACAAAGGTTATATACGCGAATTTCTTAGTGCTTGTGCTGTTCCTATTATACTAGTTCCAAAAAAGGATGGCACATCGTATGTGTGTTGATTGTAGAGGTGTTAACAATATTACAATTTGTTATCGTCATCCTATTCCTAGGCTAGATGATAGCTTGATGAATTGAGTGGCTCTACAATATTCTCCGAAGATGATTTGCATAGTGCATACCTCAAATTCGCATGGCATTGGGAGATGAATGGAAAACAACATTTAAAACTAAGTTTGGATATATGAGTGGCTAGTCATGTCCTTTGGGTTAACTAATGCACCTAGTACTTTCAGAGATTAATGAACGAAGTTTTACGTGCTTTCATTGGATGATTTTGTGGTAGTCTATTTTGATGATATACTCATTTATGCAAATCTTTGGGGAACATTTGGAACATTTATGTGTTGTTTTTATTGCGCACGTGATGCATGTTTGTTTGGTAAACCCGGGAAGTGCACCATTGGCACCGATCGAGTATCTTTCTTGGCTATGTTCTTACTCCATAGGGAATTGAAGTTGATAAAGCCAAGATTGAAGCTATTGAGAGTTGGCCGCACCCAAAACGGTCACACAGTGAGGAGTTTCTTGGCCTCGCTGGTTTCTATAGGCGTTTTGTGAGAGATTTCAGCATCACTGCTGCACCCTCTCATGAGCTTACAAAAGGATGTGCCTTTTGTTTGGGGTACTGCAAGAAGAAGCCTTCATGGTATTGAAAGATAAGTTGACACATGCCCATTACTCTTCAACTTCCTAATTTTAATAAGACTTTTGAGCTTGAATGTGATTCTAGTGGAATTGGATTAGGAGTGTGTTATACAGATGGTAAACCTGTTCAACTTTTCTGAAAAATTGAGTGCGCCTAGTCTAAATTATTATAATTATGATAAGGAATTCCTTGAGAATGGCAACATTATTTATGGCCAAAGAATTTGTTATATATTCTGATCATGAATCTTTGAAACATATAAAAAGTCAAGCTAAACTAACAATAGACATGCTAAATGGGTTGAATTCCTTGAGACGTTCCTTATGTCATTAAACACAGAAGGTAAGAAAATATTATTGCTGATGCTTTGTCTCTTCGTTATACTATGCTTCCACAACTTGACTTTAAAATTTGGTTTGGAGACCATCAAAGATCAATATGTGTGTCGTGGTTTCACACGGCCACCTATGGGCCATCGGCCCCTTGTGGTTCGGCAAGGGGGACGAGCACATTGCATAAAGAGTGGAAAGCATAGAGCAGCATGGCACGATGACACGGGCAGTTTTACCCAGGTTCGGGCCGCCGCAGACGTAAAACCCTACTCCTGCTTTGGTGGATTGATAATGGATTGTGGTGGAAGCGCAGCGCTCTAGCCCGGCAAGGCCGCCTCGGGCGAGAGCAGCTACGCCGTATGAGAGTACGGGGGTCCGAATCCTTTCTAAGGTTGCCATGGCACTCCTTTTATAGGTTAAGGGGTCACCACAATGGCAACCAGTCATTATGCACTGATTAGATAGCCACAGTGCTATCATACCTAACTCTGTAGACTGGACAGAGTGCATTAAATGCACCACTTAGTGTCACATTGAGCATGGCTCGCAGCCCTGCCTCGCCATGCAGCCAGCTTCTCGCCTGTCTGCGTGACACGTCTCCATAATGGGTGTCATTTAGGGATGATCTTTTTCAGAAATGGCTTCCATGTATCCAGTAACAGCCACATAATCACCTGGGGGCTCGACACCCGCCTTGATAAGTGACTTGCGTTGTTGTGAGGTGGAGCGGTGGAGCCTTGGCGGGGTGATCCGCCTCCTACGTCCCTGGCAAGCCTTACAGGGGAGTTTTGAGACTTGTCCTTGGAGCAACATCGACCCCGCCAGGCTCGCCTGCCCGGCAAGGGAGGTTTTTCCTTGGTGATATCTTGCTTGTTGGGTTGGTCTTGGTCTTCTTGATCCGCCCTTTGATTTCTCAAAGAGCTATCTCTTGTGCTTGGCCTTGTCTTGAATGTTGAATCACTTTTCTCTTGAGCCTGTGTATAGTCCGGGCAACATACCTGGGGTTTGTTGCACTAACAGGATCCCCGGGCCTGGCCCGAACGTGCTACCGACCGTCTCGGGGTAGGCCCTATCTAGTAACAGGCAAGCGAGTTGTGGTAGCTCGTCCTCTAAGATCTTCTTTGCTTCTTCATTAACTTGCTTTGATTTAGTTTCTGGCATTCCCCGCATCGTGTGATGCCAATTGCATGGGGCCGCTGTTTGTAATGGCCCGTGAATGACTTTAACACACGGGAGTAACTGCCAATTCACTCTTCCCACCACGCACTTACTCCTTTGCCACTATGCTGGATGCATGAGTGGGGCAGGTACGAAGGCACATGGTGCGGAGAGGGAATCATGGCAGGGGCTCATTCTTCTTTTAGATTGGTAGAGAGGGGCGGTGATCTGATCCAGCCGTCGGTGTGTAACTTGGACGGGTCGGATCAGAAGGAGACCCCTTTGGGGCGGGGGGGGCAAAGGACCAGCCCCCAGCTTGCCTATAAAGAGGGCGCAAGGATGAAGCAAAGGCATCTATCCATGCACCTCTCCTTCTTTATTTCTTGCCTTCTCCTTGTTATGTTGAGGGGGAGAGGCCGGGCGGGCCCCGCGGTCTAGCTTGGGGTCTGATGCCGAACGCTCGTATTGACGCTGGGGGAGTGAGTTTCGTCCGAGGGCGCAGGAGATGCAGCGGTTGGGGGTGTGGGCGCCGGACTATCCATTGTGTGGGGGTGGCGTTACGCTCCTCCTAGACGGTGAGGCTCCCATCTCTCCACACGAGCCGACCACTTTGGCGGAGAGGCTTGCCCTGGCCACAGACGCTGAGGTTCGTCAACTTGATGACAAGGCTCTTGGGGCTTCCGGCGCCTGTCCGGGGTGCAGAGCTCGGGATCTTCGGAAATCCTAGCACTGCCCCTTCCGGCGGAGTCGGGGCGAACGTTGAAGATGGCGGCACCTCCCTGCCCTCCAGGGTGGGCAGCGGTGCTCCTCGCACGCCTTGGACGCCGCCGTGCCCTGCGTTTTTCTCCAGGGGAGGTGACGGCACGAGGGGCTGGCGTCCTCCCGGAGCAGTGGTGTGAAGAAAGAATGAGGGAAGACAGGAAGGCGGGTGGCAGCCGTCAGGTCGGAGTATGATGGCACCGATGCCTTCGTCACGTATTGCTGCCCCGCTGCCTCATCTTTTCGCTCTTCTCCTCCCTCCCCGGCACCATCACACCGGCCCCTTTAGGACAGTTGTCAGGGAGGGGGTCACTCTCTTGGTGCCTTCGCCTCCTCCAGCAGTCTTCCAGCTGAGCTCCGCGGTTCTCCTCTTCGTTGCTTGTGTTGGGGCTTCTTGCTGGCCCTGGAGATGGTGACCAGGCATCGCCGAGCTGCTCTCTCGCCCTTTCCTTTGCACAGCGTCACCACTCTCGATCTTGTCAGGCTGCGCCTGGCAGGCCCTGACGGATCAGGCTGGGCTTCTGCTCAGGCACTCCTTTTGCCCTCTTCACCTCCCACCGTAGTGCTAGAGGAGAGGGACAGAAAGGGATTCGGGGCACTTATCTTTTTTCTTTCAGTCTAAAATATATAGGCACTTGCCAAACTTTAGTCTAATTATGTAAACTTCTTTACCATGTTTGTGTTCTGTAAGATCTGTACTTGCTTATCAGCATATAATGAAAAAGACAAGCCTTGCCGGGTACTTGTGCATGTATCATGTCCATGCAGAGGTGAGGTGCCTCTATACGTTCAAGTAAACAAGTTTCCCCGGCAAGCTATCTTGCCGGTACCCTTAGTTTGCTGCCGCGGGGCAAGGCCTGCCGGACATAAAACTATAGCAAGGGACCAGCCCCTCTCAAACCCTCTCCATCAAAGGCCACTGCGACCACCTTGCCCGAAGCAACTGTTCGGACAAAAGGATGGGAGCACCTATGTTTCAAGATGACGAGGTCTTCATATGCACAAGTTTTCACCTTACAGAATAGGTATGGATAAGAAGGAACTTATCTGTTTGGCTTGCCGAAGATCATTGTGTAGGCTTGTCTTCTTTTCTTCTTCTCTGGGATCAAGTCCACGGTAAGAACCCTGCAACTTAATGCAGATGAAAACGTGCTACATGCGACCTAATCTACATGATCATGCTTTGCTCATGATATGCTTATGCATGCATGCAAGTTTTGGGGCCCCTAGTGCTTCGTTTATTTATCTGGTGCTCAGGGTCGCCTGGCTTTGTACAAGGGTTACATGCAACATCGGCAAGGCTTGTACAAAGGGTGGCTGCCGGGCAGGGCCCGACAGCCACACCTTACGGGTAGAACTTACGGAGATGCTCAATGTTCCATGAGTTTTGCAACTGAATGCCATCTCCGGTCTCCAGACGGACTGCGCCAGGTCTAGTGACTCGTACTACCGCGGTAAGGGCCTTCCACTTCGGCGTCACTTGTTTGCACCCTTGGCGGACTGAACATGCCTAAGGACAAGGTCGCCTCCTCAAGGCTCTGGCATGAACCCTGCGGCTGTGATAGCGACGCAGGGCTTGCTGGTAGCGTGCAGCACCTTAGCACACGGAGACGTTTTCTCCCCAATAGCACAGCGTCGTCACGCCGGTGATGTTCCTGTGCTACTTCGTCATAGGCGCACTCGAGTGATCTGTATATAGTTCCGTGGGGATCACTGCTTCTGCCCCATAGACTAGGGAGAAGGGAGTCTGCCCGGTAACTCTTTTGGTGTCGTACAGAGGGACCAAAGAACCACCGGCAGCTCGTCGATCCATCGCCTGCCGCACTTCTGCAGCTATCAAATGTTCTTGTCTTGAGTCCCAGCACTTCAGTGTTGGCCCTCTCAGCTGGTCCGTTGCTTCTGCGATGGGCAATAGAGGCAAATGAGACTTTGCTTCCGAGGGCATGAACGTATTGCATGAAGGCGCGGCTTGTGAACTGGGTGCCATTGTCAGTGATGATTCTGCGGGTACTCCGAAATGGCACACCAATCCTTTCAAGAACTTGATAGCTGACTGTGCGGTCACCTTCCTCATGGCTCCACCTCTGGGCACTTTGTGAACTGGTCGATAGCATGAACAAGAACTCAAAGCCCCCGGTACACGGGGGAAGGGGCCCAGGATGTCGAGCCCCAGACCAAGTGGGTCATGAAAAAGGGATCGTCTGGAGAGCTTGGGAAGGCTGATGGATATTCTTCGAGTGGAACTGGAAGGCTTCATATTTTGGTGACTAGCTCATTGCATCTTGGAGGGCCGTGGGCCAGTTAAAAACTTTGCCGGAAGGCTTTCCAACCAGGGCCTTCGATCCAATGTGGGAGCCGCACATACCCTTGTGTATCTCTTCCAACAGTTCCTTTCCTTCTTCCCGGCAAATGAACTTCAATTTCCACACCGTTGGCCTTCTTCCGTATAGCGTTTCGTCAACGAACTGATACATACTGGCCCTCTGGCTACTCTTTCAGCTTCTTCTTGCTTTTCGGGAAGTTCTCCTGTTTGGAGGAAATGGACTATGTGTCGCGCTCAAGTCGGAGCCTGAGGCTCGGCAACGAGACCAGCGGCACCTCCTCATCCGTGGGAGCGCACTCCTCGACTGCAGAGACTCATAGTTTGGCTGGAGGGTGCAGCTCGCCAATCGAGGGGAGTTGTTCCCGCCAAGCTCTCTGCCGGGGTCTTCGGGAGCTCTGGCGGAAGAGGCCTGCCCGAGTCCAGTTTCCTCCTCTTTCTGGCCATTGTTGTCGGGGATATGGAGGTGTTAGTCAGATGGAAACAAAAGTCTCTGGTTCCACAGGGAGTTTTTTGCATAGCTTACTTTGACAATGATAAACAATCTGTTTCCGTACGCGGTATGTGCTCTGTTTGCAATCTGTCAAAGCGCTCCTCCAACTTTCTCACTTCCTCGACGTACGCCTCCATCAATGGGCTTTGATAATCCTTGTTCACTTGTCTCACCACAATTTGTGAATCTCCGTGAATAATCAGCTTCTTGATTCCAGTTCTGTTGCGATCCTGACCCGACAAGGATTCCTTCATACTCTGCAGTATTGTTGTTAGCCTTCTCCCGGGGGAATGCATTTGAACCACGTACTTGAGGTGCTCCCTGAGGGAGCAACGAGAAACATGCCAGCTCCTGCACCTTGTAGGGAGAGGCATCATCAAAGTACTGATCCATTCTTGGGGCGCTTCCTTGCCGGGGATAACTGTCTCCAACACTGCTTCGTCAGGGGTGGGCGTCCATTCTGCAATAAACTCTACTAGTGCTCTTCTTTGAACGGTTGATGTGCTCTCAAACTTCAAGCCAAAGCTGGACAACTTCAGAGCCCATTCCACTATCCTGCCGGTGGCCTCAGGGTTCCTCAATTAGGGATGGCAATGGGTACCCAGTACCCACATATCCTGCGGGTAAAGACCCTATCAGGGTAAGGGTATGGGACAAAACGTTACCCATGGGTATATAATAGGCAAATCTCAACCCATTGGGTAGAGTGGGTACGGGTATGGGGTCACATACACATAACCGTTTACCCATGTACCCTCATAAAATCTAACAATATTGACAAATTATGTCTACACTTTTGTCGTGAGTTTGTCAATTTGAATGCATAACTATGTGCTGCTATTTATGACTAGTGTTTGTGTTTTGAACGTGTTGTTGTTTACAAAGAAGTGTTGATTTTATAGTATGTGTTGTTGTTATAAGTATGTATTGATGTTATTATGTGTTGTTGTTTAGAAATTATAATTATATGCTATCATTTATAATTATATGATGCTCAAATTAATGTTATTCAAACATGGGTATTTTTACCCGCGGGTACCCATTACCCTGTCAGCTGATGGGTATGGGAAAAATTGTCCCCCACTAGCGGGTATGGGTACGGTATGGGTAAGATCAAATGGGACGGGTAAGGGTATGGGTTGGCTCTACCCGTACCCAAACCCTGCGGGTGCCATCTCTATCCTCAATATGCGATGTAAGGGAAGGCGGGTGACAACCGTGATCTCGTGGGCTTGGAAGTAGTGCGGCAGTTTCCTTCTTGAGCCATGATGAGGCCAAAAATCAACTTTTGCACGCCAGAGTACCTCGACCTACCCCCTGCAGCAGGGAGCTAATGAAGTACCTGGCCGCTGCATCACTTTCCTCCTTGCTGTGACCTTGGAACAATCCTCATTGCCCCGCTCCTCCTTGCTCTGATCTGCCTCTGACTCTGCCGGGGTGAGTTCTACTTCTTCTCTAGCGGGGATAAGTTGCAGCTGCTTCTTCATCTACTTCCCCGCTGCGCACCAGTGCTGCGCTAATCACTTGATTGGTTGCCGCTAAGTACAGCAGCACGCAACGGCTCTTGTGCTTTGGAGCAACTAAGGTGGGAAAAGAGGAAAGATAGTCTTCAAATGTTGTAGCGCAGCGTCCGCCTTTGGGGTCCACTCCACGGGGCTGTCATCAGTGTGGACTGATAGTGAATGTACCATCAATGCCAACCAACCCTGCCGGGACCTTCTTCACACAGCAGGCGCGGCAAACCTTTGATCTCTTGCTATTAGAACTCTCCGGCAAATCATCAACAGGCGCAGCGCACTCTGAAGAAGCGCACTTCCCGGATTCTTTGCTGGCGTCTTTGCTAGCTTTCTTCCTTTCTTGATTTCCTGGCGGAAGCGGCAGCTTCCGCAGCCTCTGCCCGCGACAGCTTCTCGGTACATCTGATCGACGCATATGATTGCGTCCTTCTTGTCTGATGGAATGGAAATGACGCCCATCGGCCCTATCCCTTCAAAGTGTTGTAGGCATAGTGGGATGCTACCATGAACTTTGCCAGCTGGGCGGCCAGGATTCCATTGTACGGCAGGGGAGGTCAACCACATCAAACACGATCTTCTCGGTCCGGTAGTTCAACTCCCCTCCAAACGTCACCGGCAGTTGATCTCCCCTTAGACGACTCCTGCCGGGGTTGATCCCTTGGAAAGTACCAGTAACCTTGAGCTCTTCGTCTGCTATCTGGAGCTTGCTGATGACCTTGGGAGATATCAAATTCAACTCGGCCCCAATCGTCACCCAACATCTTTGTGACCTTGAGGTTGCGGATCGTTGGAGAACCAACAACGGCAAACACCCTACCCTACCGCGGTGGTGCGGTCAGGGTGATCCTCTTCATCAAAGATGATGGGTGTGCGGGACCACTTGACGGCTTCTAGAATCTCCCGCTGCTCCCTCCACGGCATTGACCTCTCACGCCCACTATTTGAGCGGGCGGTGAGAGGAGTGCAAGGAAGCACCTCTATCAATGCATATGGGCGTCAGTGGCCTTCTGGAACCTCCTCTCCGGTTTCCTCTTCATCTCCTTCATCACTCCCATCATCACATCCCTTCTTCTCATGGCTCTGGCAGGTTGCCCTTGATTCTGTGGGGCCTTGCCGGGCGACCTTCCTCTGCCACCTCGGCCCTTCCCACCGCACCCATCTTGATCTCTCTCTCTCTTTGTCACGCTTCTCGTACTCTCAGCCTCTGCTTCTTGACGAGCTGTTTCAACTTGATGACACTCCTGAAGAATCTTGTCCCTTAGTCTGATGGATCTTGCAGTACAGCCCGTCAGCCTTCCCAGCCTTCTCGGCAGCCGTGTCTTTCCCGGCATTAGCGCACGCGGCAACTTCCTTGCCGGGAGCCTCGGCTTTAGCCTTCTTGCCGGTACTAGAGGTGTTTGCTCCTTCAACAAAGCCATCACTGCTTTATCCTTGCGCTCTCTTGTTCTTCTTCTTATTCTTCTTCTTCTGACTGGTGGCTTCGTCGTTGTCCTCTGAGTCAATGTCGACGCCATCTTGTTCGCCGGGAGTCGCCTCCCCTCCTCCGTTCGGGCACACTTATCCGCCAGAGTGTATAGCTCGTTCATAGTCTTGGGCAACCGAACATTCATTTGGAACATATCCTGCGGTTACGCACATTGGACTGGAATGCAGCTATCATAGCTGCTGGATGGATGTCTGGAATGTGCCTGTGCACCCGGCTGAACTCCTGCATGTACTTCCGCAAGCTCTATCCTTCCTTCTGTGGGAGGAGCTGCAAGTCGCTGGGCTGCCCTGGTTCTTGATGCCGCCCGTGAAGGCGCCAACAAACTCACGGCACGATCAGCCCAGGTCGAATGGAGTTCTCCGGCAAGTGAATTAGCGATGACCTCACATTTGGCTTGAGTGCCAAAGGGAAGTAGTTGGTGTGAATACCTTCTCGTCTTTCCTCCTGGCAGCTTGAACAGCGATGGTGTAGATGCTCAAGAACTCTCTGGGTTCAATCTTCCATCGTACTTTCTTCTGGCTGAACGTACGGGTAGATGGCCAACAGACTTGCCACAGCTCACGAGTGAAGGCGGGGCACCCAACCTCGAAAGGGAGGTATCCCCCCTCACCGGGCATGGGCTCGTTGACATCGGGGCCATTGCACCTATCAGACTGGTGGCGGGTTTCACGACGTCACTGATGTGTGACGCGCGCGTCTTCCCTTCGCCTGTCTTCCAGGACCCATCGCTGGTCTCGACATGCCTGAGGATCAGACAAATCCATTGATACGTCATTGAGTTCTTGTTGGCGTGGCTCTGGCTGCTGCCCCTGCGCTGGCTGTCGCGAAGGGACTGCACCGTCGGATCGGCTCCCTCGGTGGCGGCCAGTGGCCCCGTTGGTGGAGGCCGTGCAGGCCTGCCTGCTGTGATGTTCCCGCCTCGGTGAAGCCAATCAAGCTCTGAATGTTGGCTCTCCACTCATCCATCTGATTGGCTGCTGGCGGAAATCTCAACAGGAGTTGGGCCTGTGCCATGGCTTCCGAAGCAGTGCTCGGCACAGACGATGACGCAGATCGCGACGTCGCCTGACTCCTGACGGTGTCAGTAGTGAAGGCGCCGTGCTCTCATCGCCGTGGCCTCGGCCAAGTGGCGTGGCGACGAGGTGGGTGCGCTTGGGATTGGGCGACCCCGTTCGGCGGCATCATCATGGCCAGCTTGTCCTAGGGTGGTGTGGGCCCTGTACTGGCACCCCGCGCGGGGCAGCTAGGAGGTATGATTCACATCAGGGCGAGCGCCATCGCTGCGGCTGTGTCCTTCAGTGAGGTGGGGAGGCGGAGATGGAATTTCACCCACCCGCACCATGTGGAGCATGGCCGCCGGGGTGTTGTTGATGTCGCCCTCCTTCAGTGCCTCATGCTCCTGCTTCGGCCGCAGGGGGAACAGTAATGTGCCGCCTGCGCTGGTCATTTCATCGCGGTTCAGCATTCCCATGTTCCTCCGCAGCCCCCACGGCATTAGCGGCCACGCGAGGGGGCCTTCGAGGTGGACGGGTGAGCTGAAGCACCGGATTTCTTCTTGGGCGCCTGGATGATGAACCGTTGATGAAGAAAACGATGATGAAGATGACGCGCTGCTTACACTCTCTGGGTTCGCGCAAGCGATGCCCCCTACCTGGCGCGCCAAATATGTCGTGGTTTCACACGGCCACCTATGGGGCCATTGGCCCCTTGTGGTTCGGCAAGGGGGACGAGCACATTGCACAAAGAGCGGAAAGCATAGAGCAGCACGACAGCGATGACACGAGCAGTTTTAACGCAGGTTCGGGCCGCCACGAGGCGTAAAACCCACTCCTCTCTGCTTTGGTGGATTGATGAATGGATTGTGGTGGAGGCGCAGCGCTCTAGCCCGCTAGGCCACCTCGGGGCGAGAGCAGCTATGCGCATATGAGAGTACGGGGTCCGAATCCTTTCTAAGGTTGCCATGGCCCTCCTTTTATAGGTTAAGGGGGTCACCACAATGGCAAAACAGTCATTATGCCTGATTAGATAGCCACAGTGCTATCATACTACAACTCGGCAGACTGGACAGAGTGCATTGAATGCACCACTTAGTGTCACATAAAGCGTGGCTCGGTAGCCCTGCCGCGCCATGCAGCCAGCTTCTCGCCTTGTTTGCATGACACGTCTCCTGGACGTGTGTCATTTAGGGATGATCTCCCTCAGAAATGGCTACCACGTATCCAGAACAGCCACATAATCACCTGGGGGCTCGACACTGCACTGATAAGTGACTTGCGTTGTTGTGAGGTCTGAGCCTTGGTTGGGTGATCTGCCCTTGTGTCCCCGGCAAGCCTGCCGGGGGAGTCTTGAGACTTGTCCTTGGAGCAACCTCGACCCCGCCAGGCTCGCCTACCTGGCAAGGAGGTTTTTCCTTGGTGATATCTTGCTTGTTGGGCTGGTCTTGGTCTTCTTGATCCACCCTTTAATTTCTCAAGAGCTATCTCTTCTGCTTGGCTTTGTATTGAATGTTACAACATTGCTCTGAGCCTGTGTACAGTCCGGGCAACATACCTGGTGTTTGTTGCACTGACAATGTGCATGATGCTGAATTAAAGATGTATTGCAGAATTATAAGAAGGGAGAACATGGAACAAGTTCGTCTTTAATGAAGGATTTGTGTTTCGTGCTAACAAGCTATGCATTCTAGCAAGCTCCGTTCATCTTTTATTGTTGCAGAGGCGCATGGAGGAGGATTAAGGGACACTCTGGTGTGAAGAAGACAGGGACATACTTGCTACACATTTCTATTGGCCAAAGATGAGACTGGATGTTGAGCGTTTTGTTGCTCGCTGCACTACATGTCAAAAGGCTAAGTCACGACTCAATCCTCATGGTTTATATATGCCTTTGCCTATACCTAGTTCCTTGGGGATATATCTATGGACTTTGTTTAAGGTTTACATCAACAAAGAAGGTAGGGATAGCAATTTTGTTGTCATGGATAGCTTTTTCGAAATGGCACACTTTATACCATATCATAAAGCAATTATGCTGCTAATGTTGCTGATTTGTTTTTTTTTCGTGAAATTATTCGCTTGCATGGTGTGCCAAAAACTATTGTTTCATCAGATCATGATACTAAGTTTCTTAGCCCTTTTGAGATGTTTATGGGCTAAGTTGGGGACTAAAGTGCTCTTTAGTTCTACATGTCACCCCAAACTGATGGACAAACTGAAGTAGTCAATAGAACATTGTCTACTATGCTAGTGCTGTTTTGAAGAATAACTTGAAAATGTGGGAAGATGTTTGCCTCATATTGAATTTGCTTATAATCGTTCGCTGCATTCTACTACTAAGATGTGCCCTTTTGAGATTGTGTTATGTTTTCTACCTTGTGCACCCATTGATTTGTTGCCTCTTCCATCTTCGGAGAAGGTTAATTTTGTTGGTAAACAACGTGCTGAATTGATCTTAAAAATGCATTAGTTAACTAAGGAAAATATTTAGCGCATGAATGCTAAATATAACTTGCTGGAGATAAGGGCAGAAAGCGTGTTGTCCTTTGCACCTGAGATCTTGTTTGGTTACATTTGCGTAAGGATGGTTTCCTGATTTGTGCAAGTCAAATCTAATGCCATTTGCTGATGGTACTTTTAAGGTGTTAGATAATAAATGATAATGCATATAAACTTGAGCTACCTACAGATTTTGGGGTTAGTCCCACTTTAACATTGCAGATTTGAAGCCTTATTTGGGTGAGGAAGATGAGCTTCTGTCGAGGACAACTTCATTTCAAGAAGGGGAGGATGATGAGGACATCAGTACCATTTATTACACCCACACAGCTCGTTGCTGCTAAAATACTAGACCAATTACTAAGTTCATGCAGGCAATTGAATTACCAGGACTTTCATTTCTTGGTAAGAATTCTAATGTTCATGAATATGACGCTGCCTAAATCGGATACATTTGTTTTGCTTACAAATAAGGGCCTAGCTTGGACAAAAGGATGAACTTTGGAGCAAGATCAAGCATGGAGATGATGGCATGCGCAGGGGAACAAGAACGGAGTTCCAGTGATGATTTCAGGACTTTGAAGCCACCATAATGGGTGCATGAAGCCTTGGATGAAATATACAAGATCCTACTTCATAAATTTCGTCCAGATGCTATTATAGGTGCCTCCACGTTACCTTATTATTGGGCCAGGCCCATGTAATTTCGAAATACTTCAGTATAGGTTGTTTTTAGAGTCCGTATGTTGTTGGGAAATAGAGTTAGGTTTGGTGTCGGACCCCTCCTCCAAGGGGTCACAAAATTTCCCCCTATTCCTCCATATATACACCGCCTCTAGGGCATCATTTAGACTTTGGGTTTTGTTTGATTAAAAGTTCTCCATGGTTGCAACTTCGCGTACTTCATTTGTGCTCACCGACCAGACCAAGATGTCACAGAACCCCACTTTCATCATAAAGCTTTCCTCTTATATTCGCAATATCCAGATCTCAGTTTCTTGCTTGTTCATCATTTGCTCGCAGGAAATAGACCCTCGTGGTCAGGTTGATCATGCTCCGGCATGGTCAATAACCCTCCGAAGTTTGTTTTAGCGATGCTAAGGCTCGACGTCTTGCACATTCGTAGTCGGATCATCAAAGTTGACTCCCCACAGAAAATGATAGCTATCTCACTGAAACATCAGGACACCTTTGCCTCTATCACACACCAAGACCATGAAGAAGACCTCCAGGCAGTGTATCGAGAAGTACTAAATTAGTAGTGAAGATCAAGACTTCAGTTGCCGACAAGCCTTGCATCGGCAAGCCAAGTCCCGACAAGGTTCTTGCAGGAAGCTTCCCCCCCTTCTCGCTTCTCCGATGCTCCACCTCATCGACCGGCTAATGGCTTGTCAAGATTAGGTGTCGAGTGGGCGAGCGACTTGGGAAGATCATCAGGACGCATGTCAGCATTCGCATGCAGATCAAATTTATGACAACCGTCGTG